>OY728151.1:1094220282-1099220282 GCA_963277665.1 Viscum album | reverse complement strand
AATTATATCTTCTCAATAAATTTTTTCCTTATGGTATTTATTTATTTCATTGAAAGTAATTTGTTTTTCCACAAAGTATTTTTAGAAATTGATATGAGGAACTTTTATAGGGTTTTGGTGAAACATGAAATTTTTTAACCATATTTTGGATTTTAATGAAAATAATCTTTTATTTTACATATTTTTCACATAAAATTGGGTGTTTTATTTCAAAATGGTTTCAAAATTGTTAATGAAAGAAATATATAAAAGAAATGTAATTGACTTGGAATTCAATGTTAGAATACATTAAAAGGCCTAATTAGAATATTATAAATCAAATGGATTGGTTTGTTACGAGTCCCTAATTTGTTTCCTCGTTATTTTTCATCTATTATGGGTTTTTTATATACTGTAATCATCATATAATGTGAAATGTATGATTTCATGGAAGGGTATTGGAGGTGAGGTTATATTTATTATATATTTATTATATATGTATATGTTGATCTTGGATTCATTCTTTACTCACCCCACTCAATATTTTCATGGGAGACTAAGTAGTTGAGTGGAAGACCCTTATTTTTTCTATATTAGTTTAGATAACACATGGGCCGGTGTCCCCCAAGAGAAAAATAAGTGTAGGTGGGGAGTTTCCTTGATGTTGTTAGTCTGAGGTAGTTAGGTTTCTTTCGACATGGTATAGACATAACATAAGTTGTAAATTCACCACGCAGTGATTTTTATTTTCATTTCTGGTAAGGGATATCTCACATTAGGGCCAAGGGAGTTTTCTATGACACTTGTTTCATTATTAGTGGATTATATACAGTGGTTACATCAATTAAATTCATCATCTTATTCTTGATTTTTTGAAACACCATTTTCATTGAATAATTATTTTATTCTCCTGATATTATGGATATTTTTTCCACTATTATTTATTCCATTACTAATTTTTTATTTATTTAATTTACCATAAATGTGGGTTTTGGGATGTTATATTAACAAATAAAAGACAGAATTGATTTATTTTAGGAAAAATGGTTTTTAATGAATAATGGAATGTTTATTATTATGAATTAATTTAAAACCAAAGACCCTCAATTTTAATATAAAAAATTTCACTTCTATTTAATGATTCATGTTATTGTTGTAAAAATGAGTGTTTAATTCCTTAATATGAGACATTCATGTTCATTTTCTCGGATTCATGGTTAAAATGAAAAACCTTATTTTCATATGTAATTCAAAATAGAATCGATGAAATGTTTATTTAATGGAATTTTATAGACTAATTAGTAATATCCCACTATCCCCATTAGATCTCACTCTAATGACACACTCAACTTCATGTATTCAACTCTTATGTTTTATAAAGGTCTATGGTTCATCTCTCTATTGGGTTAAGGTATTATTAGGATATTGATGGGTGAGTAGGAATGTGGTAGGAAACTGTGGTATGTGTGGCCATAGGGGGGAGATATTTATGTATTTTATTTGGGTATTTAAGATTATATCAAGATATTTTTTACTACATTATTTTTCATTTGTTATACATTACATTATATGTTTTTATGAAATATATATGCATTTTGATACTAGTTATTTGAATCATATTCATTGTTTATGATAAATGTTTTAGTTTTTGTCTTTCTATTTATTTCTATTTTTCATAGATATCATATATATTAATATATAATTCCATATTTCTAGTAAATGTTATATATAATTCTACATTGATTTTAGGGAGGAAATGTTACTAAGGTTTTTTAAATGATTCCTAGTCACTAGTTTCATGATTTGGGGATTGGTAATTCCATTTTGGATGTGTAGTGAGTTAGGTCAAGTGACATGTGAGGATATACTGGGCAGGATCAATATAAGATATCTAGGATATGGTCCGGTATCAATAGTAATCATGGAAAAAAGGTCATACTGGTAGATTAAAAATTGTGTTGGAATGTCAAACAATGTTTCTTCAAAATATTCAATTAATGTCATTGAAACCGAATGGTAGTATTTGGAAGGGTGGAAATTATTTCAATTTGATATTTTTTTATAACTGATAGATTATGCGAAATTATATGAAATACCATCATAGAAATCAGTTTCATAAAAATAAATTATTTATTTTTGAATGGTTATATAACATCTACTATATTTTTTATATGTGTTATAAAAATCAAGAATTTAAAAATTAAGGAAAAACTATAGGATACTATAGTGTGTATTCAAATTAATAATGAAATTTTTTCTGAATAATATATTTAAATTTCATGTAATTCATGATTATATTGATCTATGTAATTTATGTGTATAATTATTTCTTTTCTTTTTTATGATAAGAGAGGTTTTTTTGTTAACTATGTGTTTATTTAAACATAATGAGATAATGGTTTTAATAATAATGGTTTATTATTCCTCAGATTTTATAACTTCACTGGAGATATTATAAAGCTAAAAAAGTTTTATTTATGATAAAGATTTCATCCTACATATTTAAAATACGTGTAATTGAAATTCCACCACACAAAAGTGGAATGTTTTATATAATAAAGGATTGTTTTAGAAAAAATTCCAAACACATAGTGTGCCATATTTGATAAGGATACAATAGATTATGTATTGAATATTTTTACTAAAGGATAACATTTTTATTATATATCAGAATGGATTTTCAATTTTATGGCATGATATTCTAAAGAGAATATAATGTATAAGAGGATAGTGGGAGTATTTTTAGACTTATAGAAGTTCAAAATATATATAATACAATATTATACAAGTATAAATTTAATATGAATATCACTTTATATATTAAAAGTTTTAGGGGATATCATTAAAATCTTACCAAAAAGATTTTAAGGAATATATTTATTGGAAATGATCTATGAATGATGATGATGATGATGGAAATTTAAGGGGTTCTACATAGATAAAAGAATTTATTAAAATCGAAACATTGGATATTGTGATGTTAATAAGGCACAATACAATGTTCTATGAGTTGAATAATGGTAATATGATTCCAATGTATCACTATGATTCAAAAAATTTTACATCATAAATTTTACTCACTAAAGATTTTAGTAAAATGGTTTTATAATGAGAACACATAGATATGTGATATGAATAATTTAGAGATGTAGCGAGTTTAGGAAGACATAAAAAGTTTTTCAAACATATGTATAATTTGGTAATCTATCATATGTGATATAATAATTTAGGATTGTATGTTTGTTTTTATTGGAAATTTTAAAAGTGTTTATGAATATAAAATGTATCATGTTATAAAAATAAGAATCTCCACATTATTATTCTTTCATGTTGGATATATAAACTCAAGATGTGAAATGATAATTGACATCTCAATATACAAATTTTAGTTATACCAAATCAATGTTCTTCAAGGATTATTATAGGATGTGATGAAATGAAATGTTTATTGTTAGACGGATTTCATACAGAAATATAAAATATGATTATGCGAGATAAAACATGTTTTTTGAGTAGGATAAACCATGAGGTATTCATCACAGAGTTTCAGAAAATATGAATTTTTCATACTAGGTGTGCAGGCTTCCTAATTAATCCATATACTATATTTTTTAAGTTACCTAGTATCATAAAATTAATAACTTATTAACATTGATATTCAATACATTATTCATAGCTAATTTTGGGGGTGTTTAGGTATGTTTTTTATCGTTTCATTGGTTGGAGATGAATTAATTTGGTATTTATACTCTGACATAAAAAGTATGAATATGTTTTAATAATATAGATAGACCAAGGATGTGATTTAAAACACTAAGATATGACATATGATGTGGTTATATATAGATTGGGTTTATGTGTTGTGATCTTCTATAAAGGTGAATAAAATATGATTTATTTATCAACATGATTTGTTTTTACATGGTGAATTTAGAATGTATGAATATCTATATGACATTGACATACTATATGTCCCATGGATTCTAGAAGTCACAGAGAAATGGATCATATGAAAATGAATTCATTCATAGAATGTATCAGGTGGGAAGAAGTATAGAAATACATATTTTTAGTGTAAACCATGAAATATCGCTTTTTAAATTGAGTTGCATTTATTTTGTAAAACTCATGATATCATTTTAATGTTTATATAGTATATGTTTTTCTTTTTTACTTGTTTCCTTTATTTTTAATGTGTTTGAGGAAGTTATTTTTCATAATATCTATAGAAATCATTTGATTTCATCATGATAAAGGGAAGTCTAACAATGACAAAACATTATTATTTTCTGAATTTTAGGGTGAATATAGGTCTCACTATGAACGAAATATTTGTATTACAACATCCCATAGTTAGTAGAGCCAAAATTATAGAGCGATGTACTTTATTATTATGAGGGGATATCACATGTTATTGAGACCCAATCAGGGCGTTTTTTTTTGATTTTTTAATGATGTGATGTGGGAGGCCACACCAGTACGTCAACTTGTTAATTGAATCATTTTTATAAGGTTATATTTCACGTTGTGATAAGGGTAGGTTACACCAAAACATATGATGAGAATGTTTTAATTTTGGGATTTTATCCTTTTGATATTATTGGTTGCAAGCTTTATGAGGCTTATTTTTTCCCACACTCACATTTGTTTGATAGTGGAGGGTACAAGGGAGGTATCCATCATTTTATTTCTCACTGACATGTTTCTACAGTTAGGTTTTAATGAAAATTGTAATATATGATATTAATTATCTCATCCTCAACTTCTTTCAACCTTTACACATCGTTTTTTAATCCTCACATTGACCATAATTACCATATTGATAGAATTTTTCTGGTTTTTTGGAATCAATTTATGGATTTGAGTGTCTAGGTCTTGTGGAGGTCATTTCCATTTGAATGTTTTTCGACCCATAATAATAGTTACTTGTTTCTAGTGACTGAGGTTGGTGTGATAATGAAGTTACATTATTTAACATATCATTAAATTATTTAATGTTTCTAAATATATTTCATATCTTGAATAACTATATGTGATACCTATAATGGGTTAGAAAAGGGTTTTCAATGATTTTTATAACTAAAATAAATTGAATTTTCATGGTTTAATTGTTTTGATTTATAATGTAAATTTTTATGAATTCTTATTGTTCATCAAAATACCTGAGATGATCAGTGTAAAAACACACCAAAATAATCTGCTAAAACAGATCCCAATCAAGACTTGACATGGCTTGAAGGGGATTCTTTTTCCCTATTGGCATGCGAATAGTGCCCGAGAATCATGATACGATCAAGGGGAATGATTTTACCCGAAGGATAATAAGATATAATGTAAAAATGGAATGAATTTATAGATAATTGGAACACCAAAACAATCAATATAAGAAATGAGCCACAATGTAAAAAAGAAAAAACCAAAATTGATCACAAATCCCTAAAAATCACCTAAAATAAGATGAAAAAATATCACCTTCTAACAAATTGATAACATACTCATCCAATCACCACTAACTCCAAGGACACAAAGTCAAGAACACCCATAGTCTAAAATTTGTTCTTTCACATTTCATGGTCATGGAGAAATAAATTATATAAAATCCAAAGGTAAAAATTAGTGTGTAAGAAACACTATCCAAGTGGGATCTTGCCAATTATATCATAATTAGTTTATATAAAATAAATGGAATAGGATAAATTTTAAATAAAACATGGCATGGTAATATTACTAAAATATTAAGCAAATAATTCTTTTCAAATCTATAATGTGGATAATATTAAAACAATATAAATAATAATCATTATCGAAATAGGTATGGACATGAATTTCAATATAAAATATTAAAAAAAAATCATTTCATAAACCCAGGAGTTTATAGATCAATTAAAACCATTTTTAGTCAATGATAAATGGTTATACACCTGCACGTTAGTTTGATAATGGTTTAGGGAACCACACTCATCTTATTGAAATACACATATAGGTGTTCAAAAATATATATATCTCGATTCTTGGGGGAATAAGATTCCACCCTAGTGAATGGACTTCTATCCATAATCATATTTTAAAAGTATTTTCATCATTAATACATTTATTGGAAGAGCTAATATATTCTTAGAATTCATTCCATGGAGTACTAACCCAACCACTTTTTATCTCATGTGTTTCAAGTAAATCAATCAATAGGAAAATGAATTATATAAAATAAGTTTCAGCAATAATAATTCATGTACCCAATTCATGTTTCAAATATTCCATTTCATTTCCAAAACCAATATCAAATGATTAATAGGAAATCTTATTCATTTCATACAATTTCTTTTACTATTAATCTATAAATTATTTCATTCATTCTTTTTCTAACCATAATCATTAAAGTCAGCTTCTAATTAGTTAATCATATTACAAATAATTTTTTGTAAATCAAAACATTAATTGAAAATCCATAGATAAATATGTTTTAGTGCATACCGTTAAAATTATAACATTTATCAAGAATCTCAAATAATTATTTTGAAATTAGTTATGAACCCATTTTAAATCATGAAATCAATAAAATTTTCTATAAATATAAATTTTATTATGAAACTACCCACCGCAAGATTGATATTGTCAAATAACCATCAAGGGAACCACATACTAAGAGATAAATGGATTCAAAAATGACTCATACACAGTGATCAAGGAATATAAAACTCTACTTTCCTCACTGATCTCCCATTAAGTAAAAATAATGACCAATTCAAGTGAACCTATCATAGATGTTAGAAGACCCAAAATACATTAGGAACACTCTCATTCATATATAGTAACCAATGGAAGAATATAATTCAATTTAAAAGGGTGAATTTGAAGTATGAGATACATTAAAACCCTCCATTATGATCTCGTATGGATGGAGTAACCCCCCATAAGATCAAGAACCCAATCAAGTGTTTCGATTATTGAGACCCCAATCATCACACCATTGTCAAAAAGTACATTCCACTTTTGGCCTAGCCGTAGCCTCCACCACACCCTAGTGGGGCCTTGTTGGACATAGTCGATAGGGTGACCGATAAATTACTATGCCTTGTGATGGCCATTTTGGAAAATCTGGTTTCACATAGTTGACACAATGGTGAAAATTACTTGGACGGGGGTGTGGTCCAGCCCAATATACACAAGAAATTTCCCAGTAACAAAATCTAAATCCACTTTCACATCCAAAATAAATATTAAAACCATTTCAAAGATCATAAAATAATAAAAAACAAGATGGGATGTGACAAACTCACTCCAATATTACAATATGTCCCAAAAAAGCCTCATAAAGAAGACGAGACCCTAAAGAGATGATTCCACTACATTCCCATTAATAATTTCTAATTCTGATTATAAGAATAATTTGATCCAAGTGTAAATATAACCAAAAAATACATAGACATCCCACATAGAATATTTATATAAGAATCAACATTCCATACTAGCTTTTTACCTAGGGTGATATTAGGTTCCACATCGTGGTTCTTACAATTCCAATCATAATAATATTACAAAAGTTATTCATTGAGCTATGATATATGAGATGAATTATATTTCATAATAATATTTGGTGGAAAGTCCAAATGGAAAACAAATATTATAATCCTCTCAATGAACTCAAAAATGTATCATATTATGCAGTTCCATCATCCATTATTTTCTATGAAATCAATGACCCAAATGATAGGATACACAAAATAAAACATGATTACTATTCAATAGATCCAAATGATGTTCATTATTATAGACATAAAATTTATTCAATATAACATTCTTTGCCTAATTTTGATGAAACATTTGGATTGTATCTATCATCCCCTATACCATTATAGGTCCCACTATGCATGCTTCACCAATATCCAACCAATAATGTGGATATTTACAAGGCTAACAATACTAGGAATCAAAGGGATCCGTCTTAATAGAAGATCATAATATATTATTATAGGAAAAATAAATGGTCCTCAAATGTAAATGTGATACTCCAATAAATTTAGTGAAACATTTATTAAGAATTTCTTCAGGAATATTTATATATTGTTTTCTCTTACTGTTAATCTGAGGGGGTATGTTTTTTGAAACTGTATGTGGGATCCCATCACCTCATGGTGTCCTTAAAGAAAAAGAGACATAAATCGTGGATTCTTGTCAAAATGAATGGTAAATGAAACACAATTAAACCCAGAATTATACTGCACATATTAATTCCCTAGATCCTCTACTTTTGAGGTATCATGGATTTGAATAAGTTGATCCAATTTTTTCATTCATTATATAAAAACAAAATAAATTTCTTTACCTTAGCACTACATGAAATCCTAACCATGAAACTGATCGATATCTCATCCCAGTTCCAAGTCATCACATGTAGGTGTTGAAGAAAACTATAAGGATTTTGATTACCACCCTCGATGTTTTGAGTGGTATAACATTTTAAACCGTATCATCGGTGTCCCATTTCATACATGGCCAAAATATTTGATACCTCATACCATAAAAAAAACTTTCATGCCTATGTGAATCAAACACTTATAATTTTGACAATCCCCTAACACAACATTTTCCATATGTAAATGAATTACATATAGTTTCCCAAATAAAAGAATACCACTTCAAAGATAGAGGCAATTATACGATTTTTTCCCCACCATATAAGGAATTATTGATACCTCAGAACACATTATTAAGCTGTGATTCTTGAGGTTCATCTCAAGAAGTGCGTGCATCAACTGAATGATAGATAAAAAAGCTATCCAATCCTCCCAGACTCCCATATTCATCAGATCACAGAGATCCATTATATTTCACTACTTTAATGATTACGTCCGGTCATGGGATGGTTGTTTCCCACTAAATGAATGAGAAAAGACGTACCCATTTTAGGGGTGTTGGAAATTCCAAATAAGAAATATTTCCAGTATTCAACCAATCACATCTAATAGAGATTAAAATATTTTGTTGATAATAAAAAAACATAAGATCTTATTATCAGAGTAAATAGAAAAACATTCTTATGATAAGGTAGTTCTAAAAAATATTTAAATATTAGATATTAGATGAATGTTTGATATTATTTGTGGTATAGTTATTATCTTGAGGATTATGTTGGTGAGATACATTTTCCACCATGTGGTCAACCTATATGAGAATGAAAACCAAAACTGAATCAAAAGAATCATAGAAGACCATATAGCTCTTGTAAGTGTTGGGAAGAGTAAACATGTGAGTATATGTGAAAATGAACTTTTACTCATCAAAGTAAGTCTGAATTCATTAATACCAAATCAATTTCAATCCCTTCTTAGTGAGATAACTCAATATAGAAACAATTTTATAGAAATATATAGAAAACTATAAATAATTCTTAGTTAAACCTAAGTTGTTATGAATCTAAAATAAATTATATAGTCCCCCCCCCATGACATGAAAACCATATCCTTTTCATGATAAATAGAGATACCATGTTTTAAGACCACAATCCCCATGAAAATTACCTCATGAATCTAGGAATGGATCTATGAATTCTTGACATAATTTTTTTCATTCCATAAGATATCCAAAACTGCTCTCAAATAAAGAACATGATCTTCTAGAGTTTTATTGAAAACCATGATGTTATACATGAATACATCAATGAAAGTGTCAAGATAATGGAGGAAATATTGTTAATCAATTCCATAAAAATATAACGTGAATTGGACATTATAAAAGGCATAAAATGATATTAATAGTGACCATAGATAATCTTGGAAGTGTTTTTTGGAAACCAAATTTCCTTGAAACTATGTTGATATTAACTGAACTAGAGATCAATCTTAGAGAACAACGTTACCATTTTTAGTAGATCAAAGTAAAAAATCAATTTAGGGAGACATATTCTTATTCTTGATCATGACCTGTTTAATCTTCTCATAATCGACACATAGGTGAAGGGTTGTATCAACCTTCTTAGAGAAATGGAAATGTGTTATCGAAGATGACACATTGGGTTGAATGATTCCTTTGGATGTCAAGTTATAAAAATAAGTATTCTTCTCCTTATTTTCATTAGTTTCCATCCAATAGGAGGAAATACATATAAGATGTGTATTTTGAACTATTTTTTCAGAGAACTCTAACTCTTTCTCCAGTGGTAGAGTAGAAACATCTAATGAACACTCTTCTAGAAACTCTACAATAAATAGAGAAATTTCTAAACTAGAGTATTCCTAATCTAGTTCCATAGAATAAAAGGATTTCATCCAACCAAACTATGTAATATGATTAATAGAATTTCTATAACTTCAGAACCATTCTACCTTAAAACATTATACTATCCATCATGAGTATTAATGGACACTTGATGATGATACTTGTCAATATAATATTTATGAGAATCCAAATAGTATATTACAAGAAAAAAATCTAGACGATTCTTCTAAGGAACCCAAAATTCTTAGATGAACTCAATAATTGATAATGATATTTTAAAAGAGGATCATCAGAGACCCCTCTATCAATTTATCTCAATAGAAGTTACAATATCCATCACATAAGGAATTATTTTAATTAGAAGGTTCAAAAAGGGAACAATGTGGGTTGATTTGAATGAATGGGAGTTACCAGTATCATATAAATTAGATAATAAATATTAATATATAATAAATATACAAATCACTGTCATTGTACCCACATCAATTCCCACTCGAGTCCCATCCATAACATGAAAATGTTCTATTATTTAAGACTATGGTAGAATCCCCATTTATAATGAATCATTAGGATGTGCTATAGTTACTCTCAATATTAAAAATGAAATGGCATTATAATGAGTCTCATAATGTGGGAAAACCTTGACATGTGGCCTATAAAACAACATGTTTTATAAATATTAATTTCCTCCAAGAAACTATAGTTTTAAGTTACCAATATCGAAACATTTAAAACACATTAGTAGGACCTTTCTATAAACTATAGATGATTTTGAAAACGGAAAATCAGTTAGGAAAAGTACCACTATCCCCAAAAAGTATCATTCCTCTATAAATTACCCTAAATTGTACTAATAATGCTTCTGCAAGAAGATGGTGGAACTCCAGTCAACCCCAACTCCCCAGTCAAGTCAATTTCTTCCATTATATCCCTATCTAGAACGTTATCATATGATGAAATATTTTTCATAACAACCTGTGATAAAATATACAATATAATACCATTCACATACTTTTGTACATAAACTTTTCAATCAATATAACCTCATATTAATACTCAGAATGTTAATAAAAAATAATGGCATAATGAGTCACTGTCTAGTTACTTTGGTGATGTTTGATAAATATGATGGACTTAGTGAATAAAATAAAATATAAATAGAATTTTTGTGTGTGAAAATAGTCATGATGTATTTCCACTAAAAATTATCATTTCAATTTTCATGAATTATATAATCCCATCATCTATTTTTAGATCATTGGTTCTTGATGAAAACACACACCCATTTAATAGAATGTATCATATCCTAGAACTCAAAGAGTCAATAAAAATTTTCAAATAAATCCCTCACCATAGCATCCCATTTTAAAATCCACAACAATAGCATTTCACCACAAAACCCACCTTTTCCCAAAAATCCACAAAACATCAACCAAGGGATTTCTAACCAATTCTGCACATCATACACAATTAATTTCAAGCAAAAAAATTTAATTGTAACCAAAACCATTATCTCTAACCAAGCGGAGTTGAGTGATAGGCCACATACCATTAGGGTTCCTGTGAAATTAACCCATGAAAAACCGCACATCAAATCCAGTGAACACCCCACCAAAACCCCTCTAGATCCCATCCCCTAACATTCACAAGACTTAAAAACATCATCCCAAGAAACAAAAACCCTAGATCTACACACAACCAGGGTAGATATAGAAAACCATGAAAGATAGGGGTGTAGATCTAGAGGAAAACACAAGGAGACCAAGAGGAGAGACTTACCCAGGAGAAACCACCTTCAAACCGCCCAGAAACCTCTTTAAAATCCTTCCAAACGAATTGGGAGAGCCCCTCCAAGCCCTGAGAACCCGAAATCCCGAGTGAGGCTCAAGTGGGAGGAGGATTGGAGTGTTTTAGGTTATGCCCGAGGAAGCCAAGAACATATAACCCTATTTTTAATTGGCCGCACGGTTATCCCTCAAGGTTTGGCACACCATGCGCTAACTGTGCGCACACTACTGCCTTGGAAGAAAGGGTCAGCATGGTTTCCTCACACAGTTTGGAAAACCATGCACCGACCATGTGAAGCCTACTATCTCCCCTACACGGTTTCCTGGATAACCCGCACGGTTTCCACTAAACGTGATAAAACTGTGCACCCCTTTAAAAGCCTCCAAACTCATCCAAAACCATTCCAATATCTCCCAACCTCTTCACAACTCATCACATGCACTGTAAACACAAAATAATCCTTAACGAAGGATAAATAACTCAAACCGGTGGTACTACATTCTCCCAACAATGGGCCTTTCCATCCTCGGAAAGTAGTGAACCCACCCTTTGCCGAAAGAGCTCGGGCCACAGCTCGACCATCTCTTTCTCCCGCTCCGAAGTCTCTTTTTGAATATGACCATGTTTCCAAAAAACACAAAATAAAATGATTATTTTACCACACGAGACTTTATCTTGCCTATCCATAACCCACACTGGTACATGCACCAACGAAGCATCTGGTTCTAGCTTAACATGATCCCATCCAATCACATGGTCATGATTCAACTGATAATTTTTCAACTGCAACACATGAAACACATTGTGCACCGCAATGAACTTAGGTGGTAAATCCAAATGATAAGAAACCTCACGAACCCGCTGATGAATCTCAAAAGGCCCAATATACCTCAGAGATAACTTTCCACACATCCCATCCTGACGATGTCCCAACCAATGAGAGATCCTCAAGAACACGTGATCACTCACCTCGAACGACAACGGCCGTCGACGATGATTCACATACGATATATGACGACATTGAACCATATCCATACTCTTTATGATCAACTTGATTTTCTTCGTAGTATCCTTGACAAGGCTTGGTTCAACCATCAAGGACTCACCCATTACCACCCAACATAGTGGAGAATGATATGGCCACCCATAACATGCTTCAAACAGAGCATCTGTATGGATGCCAGATAACTGTTATTGTAGGATAACTCAACCAACGACATGTGTCCCTCCCACGAGCCACCAAAATCCATGACACAAGCCTGCAACATATCCTCCATATTTTGTATCATCCTCTCGGATTGACCAACCGTCTGAGGGGGATACGCCGTACTCATCGTCAACTGCGTTCCAAGGGCTTGCTGTAAGGATTTCCAGAAACGAGATGTAAACCTCAGATCTCTATCTGATACAATAGAAACTGAAACACCATGCCTCTTTACCACCACCCGGATATGGATTTTTGACAGATCCTTTACCCTTTAAGATTCAAAAATCAGGATAAAATAGACCAACTTCGTTAGCTGATCCACTATCACCCAACTGGAATCTTGATTTCTGGCCATTCTTGGGAGACCTATGAAAAAATCAATCGTTATCTACTCGCACTTTCAAATAGGGATTGGTAAAGACTGCAACATTCCAACTGGCCTCTAATGCTCTGCCTTGACCTGCTGACATGTCAAGCACCTCAAACAAACTCAGCCACACTTCTTTTCATACTAGCCCACCAGAACTGCGCTTTCAATGCTTTATACATTTTTATGAATTCCAAGATGAAAACCCACATGTAATGATGATACACCCTGGGAAGATCCTCTTGACAAGAAATTAGTACAACAATCTGATTCTGAAAACACAAAACTGAATATCCATTCAATTGCCAACCCTAAATGGTCTCCCCACCATTGAGTCTCGACCCCATGGTCACACACTCAGAATCAGATATCTATTCCTTTATAACCAGGCCACCCAAGTCAGGAATCAACAAAACTGGAATGATGACCGCTCTATCTCCCTGGTCCTCACATTACAACTGCATATCAGCTATAACTGACATCAACTGCCACTAGTCTGATGCCTGTTTCACCACCTGAGCATATTATTTTCTACTTAATTCATCCGCCACCAAATTTCCCTTTCCCGGTGTGTACATAAAGTCAAAATCAAACATCTAGAGATATTCCATCCATCTCCTTGGCATCAAGTTCAAATCCCTTTTTGAGAAAATGTGCTTCAAGCTCTTATGATCTATATATACCATGAATTTCTCACCGAAGAGATAATGGTCCCACACTTTCAAAGCATGGAACACTACTGCCAACTCCAAATCATGAGTTTGGTAGTTCTTATCATGAACCCTTAACTATCGTGAGCCATACGCAACCACATGATTCCCTTGCATGAGAACACACCCCAACCCTAATCTCGATGCATCGCAATACACCACATACCCTTTTCCTGATTCTAGAAGAACCATGATTGGTGCTGATGTAAGACGACCCTTTAGATATTCAAAAAACTGCTGACACTGTTCATTCCACTAGAATGCAACATTCTTTTTTATCAAAGCTGTCATCGTTGAAGCCAAACGTGAAAAATAACAATGAAAATGCCGATAATACCCACTTGGACCTAGAAAACCCTATATCTCAAACACATTCATTGGCATTTTCCACGAGATAGCAGCCTCTATCTTTTCCAGATCCACTGAAACACCCCTTTCAGAAATTATATGGCCATGAAAACAAACATCCTGTATCCAAGAGTCACACTTTGACAATTTGGAATTCAACCAATGATCCCTCAAGATCCCCAACACTGTCGCCAAGTGATGATCATTCTCCACCCTTTTATATGAATACACTAGAATATCATCTACAAACACCACCACAAATGAATCCAGATTTTTCTGAAATATCTGATTCATCAATGCCATAAACACCATTGGCACATTTTTTATACCAAAGCGAATAACCACATATTCATAATGGCCATATCTACTTCTGAAATCTGACTTAGGAATATCCTCCTTCCTCACTCTCAATTGTTGATATCCCGACTTCAGGTCGATCGTGGAGAACCACTAGGCTCCCATAAACTGTTGAAATAAATCATCAATCCGTGGAAGTGGATATCTATTCTATATCGTAACTTGGTTATGTCTACGGTAATCAAAACATAGCCTCAATGTCCCATCCTCTTTTTTTAGAAACAACATCGGCACTGCCCATAGAGACGTGCTAGTCCATATAAAACCATTGTTTTCTAACTCTTCCAACTAGATTTTCAATTCCCACAATTCAGCTGGTGCCGTCCGATAAGACGGAAGTGAGATTGGACTGGTCCCTGGAAGGATATCAATCGTAAACTCCACTTCTCTTACATGAGGTAACCCAAAGAAGTCCTCAGGAAAAACATCCATGAACAGATCCACCACTGCCAGAGGAACACTCTTCTCTACACCCACTACCAATTCCATTGAAAAAACCGCCAACTGATATGATAACGTACCCACTACTGGTGCCAACAAACATATTACACCCTTCTGTTCATGCTTATCTCTTCTAAAGAGATGTCTAGCGCGATCAGGTGTCATAAAAGTCATTGTTCACGAATCACAATCGATTTGGGCCTTAAATGCCACCATCCAATCCATTCCTAGGATTACATCATGCCCATCCATCTCAAGGATTGATAAATTCCACACTATCTCAACCTCACCCACCACTATACAACATTCTCTACATAATAAGGCTCGATAGTCTCTTCAACCTAGAGGAGTTTGAATTTTCAAAACCGAGGGCATCATTTCTACCCTTAAACCCAACAAATCAACCATACGTGTAGCAATAAAAGATTGTGAAGCACCAGTATCAAACCACACTTGAATCAATGTAGAATTTAAAAGAATAGTACCTTGCACCGTGGATGGTCCCGACTGATCATCCACCACAACTTGCTCAGCTCCAAAAACATGTTTCCTTGCCACACTTTTCCCATTATTTCTCTGCTAAGGCGTCATGGAATTCCGAGAATCACCATGACCTGCTTTACTCTACTGACGAGGGGTGTGTTATTGTACCCATCCCATCAAAGCATATGACATCTGTGATCCATGAGGAGTGTCATGTGCACCCGAACTTGGAGCATTCTGACAATAACACTGCAGATGCCCCATCTGCTTACAATTATGACATGGTCGATGTTGTTCCATACAATCCTGCTTGATGTGGCTCATAAAACCATACTGAAAACATCCCTCAGTTCTCTCGGGATCTAGAGGAAGATTTACCGATCCTACCGTCAGATTATATGCCATATTCCTACCCTGGGAATAAGTGTCCCTCTTCCACATGAACCCTGCGTTAGAGTTCCCACTATTCCCCATGGGTACCACCATGCTTCCCATGCCTAAAGCTCCCAAAAAATCCCTCTCAGCCACCAAGGCTCTATTCACCATCCTTGTGTAATCATATATACACAGTACTGCTATCTTTGAACAGATTTCTTGCCTTAAGCCCTCTTCAACGATCTGTGCCTTCAATGACGTGCTACCCACCACCTCGGGTACAAACATCACTATGTTCATAAGCTTAGTGGCATAATCTGTCTTAGACAAAGCTCTTGCTTCAAACTGAAGAAATCAGTCGTACGATGAATTCTTAACGTATGTGGGTAGAATTGTTTATTAAATAAATTATTCAAAGCCTTCCCACACAATACCCTGGTCCGTCCCTACTTGGACTACCAACTCCCACCACTGAAGGTCATGATCTTACAACATATACGTGGCCAAGTACAATGTTAACTCTACCGAAGTTCCCAAGAACTCGAAGATCATGTTCATTCTATTCAACCATACTTATGCCCTCTCTGGCTTTGAATCACCCCTGATGATGGGTGGATTATGCTTTTGAAAATGAACTACATGATCCACATGCCTTGGTTCCTCAATTTGTTTCCACTATCCCTACTTGGAAAGCTTGCACTATGCTCTACACTAGCTGCTGGTTCACCTGAGGCTCAAGTGCTACCACATTCTCAGCAGCCTCCTCCGGTTGGTCTCTACGACGCCTACCTGGTGCCATTTTTATAAAAGTAAAACAACCAACCACGATTCTCACTTCCAGTGACATCACGAAATCCCATTTCAAATCAAATTACACAGCACTATCACAACAAGGCTTTCCATCTTTTCCTCATGTCTCATGTTTCACCATTTTCAAAACCAAACCATTTTCAAAATATCAAATTTATTGACATTATAGTTTCACACAAAAAACAATTCTCCATTCAGCCCATAGATAATTATACCCCAATGAAATATGAATACATGTGGGAATTCATTTCTACCATGCATGCCATGATCATCTCATTAGATATACCCACGACAATGAGATATCCAATGCCTAGAAGTGTCTCCAAAACACTTATATACCCAACTCCCTGGTAACTTGAATCTCAGCATAAAAGGGTTTGCTATGTCATTTTATGTTATACATTCCAAGTTCCGAAAATCATACACCTTGATACCATCCCAACTCAAGGAGTATACCACAACTAATGTCAACACAAAATCTAAAGATCAACTCCAAAGGACCGAACCAACTGATACCACTTGTAACACCCCACCCCTGCCTCATTGGCTTGAAGAGGAATTGAGGGATACCTGGCCTTAAGAAACATTCCCAAGATGCCAAAAGATTGAAATAAATGATGATGGCATCATGATCAATTTGGGGAATGATTTTCCCATAAGACAAAACCAATCAAACCATCCACTAACAGCCACTAAATGATCCATGTCAAGAAAACACCCAAAAATATATTCCAAAAAACAACCATGTTGTTCCACAATAAAACCCCAAACCGATACAACTGGACATGTCCACCAAAATCAAAGTATGAGAGGAAACTAAACAACCGAAGCACCATTAGACATGACACCTCCATAGCTTTACACCCAGCTCCAAGATCCATGCTCTACCAAGACATCACAATGCACCACTAAAGGAGGTTGATGCCTTACCTTGTCCCACATCACAGTACATGACATCTGTAAAGACACCAATGTGCCAAAGAAGGGGGTGAGTACTAAAACCCAGTAGTATTTCCCCAAATGACTTCCCTACACTCGCCACTAGGATAAAATAGTTAGCACATTTACATAAAACAGTTTATATAAAATAATCACAGGTGAAACCATTAACATAAGACAACCATGCTCTTACCAAGACATCACACCGAAACCAAGAAACCAAGGGAAAGCCAACCAAACAAGCCATAATCATCCCAACATTTACACATTAGCACAACAATTCCATCTTGTAAAGTAATGCACAACAACAACCAAAACGGTGGGACTTCTGCCCAAACTGTTCATCCATTCACACCAAAACAATCAAAACTGTGGGACTTCCGCCCATCCCGTTCACCCATTCAAAACTAGCTGTACTTCCCAACAACTACACATATGGTAGTTCTTTAGAACACTATACATCCCATTTTTATTGTGAGACTTCCCGCCCACTTCCATATAACATTTCAATCAAACTAAACCAAGAATAAACCCACCAAGGTCAAAACAATATACAATCAACCAATTCCATTGCATATCAATCCTCTTCAATAAATCACCCATTCATTGAAAACCATTTTCATGACAAAAAACATTTCAATAAAACAACAATTTTATTAAAAACCATTTCCGTCAATCATTTTGTCAAATCAACCATAGAATTTCATTTTAAAATCCACTACAATAACATTTCACCACAAAACCATCTTTTTCCCAAAAATACCCAAAACATCAACCAAAGGATTTGTAACAAATTTCTAACATCAAACACAATTAATTTCGAGTACAAAAAAATAATTTTAACCAAAACCATTATCTATAACCAAGATGAGTCTAGAGAGAAGCCACCTACCTTTAGGGTTACCGAGAAATCAACCCATGAACAACTGCACCACAAATCTGGCGAACGCACCACTGAGACCTCTCTAGATCCCTTCCCCTAACATTAATAAGACATAAAAACATCATCCAAAGCATCCACAACCCTAGATCTACACAAAACCAGTGTATATATTGAAAACCAAGAAGGATAGTGGTGTAGATCTAGGGGAAAACACAATGAGACCAAGAGGAGAGACTTACCTAGGAGAAACCACCATCAAACCGCCATGAAACCTCTTCAAAATCCATCCAAACTGAGTGGGAGAGCCCCTCCAACCCCCTCCAACCCGAAATCTTGAGTGAGGCTCGAGTGGGAGGAGGATTGGAGTGTTTTAGTTTAATACTGAGGGATCTTGGAACTAATAACCCGATTTTTAAGTGGTCACAGGGTTAGCCTGCATAGTTTGGCAAACCGTGTGCTAACCATGCACACACTACTGCCTCGGGACCAAGGGTCTACCCAGTTTCATTGAACGGTTTGGAAAACCATTCACTAGCCGTTCAAATCCTATTGTCTCCCCTCCACGGTTTCCTGGAGAACCTGCACAGTTTCTACTAACCGTTCTCAAACCGTTCACCCATTTAAAAGCCTCCAAACTCATCCAAAACCATTCCAAACTCTCCCAACCTCTGAACAACTCATCCCATGCACTTTAAACACATAAAAATGCATAAAAAGGAAACATACCTCAATCCATGGGTACTACAATTATTGAATTAAATTTATATCTTTAATTCTATATGGTTTAAATTCCATTTACTTCACTATCATGATTTTAGGTTATTTACCATGATAACAATTTTATTACTTTGTAGGGAAGTTTTATTTTATTTGAAATTCATGAACTGATTTTATAATATTTATTATTATTTCATATTAATGGGGATAAATTGTGTATACAATTATTATTATGATGATGTGTGGGACTGTAATTATATATCCCCTGAATACATTGGGTAAATATTTAAATCTCATAAGATAAATATGTTTATAAGTCTAGGGAGTTAACCTAATCTACAATGATAATGGTATAGGGAGTAAACCTAATCCACTATTTTTATGAGTCTATAATTTAAAAAAATACCAATATATTATTATTCTCTTAGAATAACACCTTGATATATGTTTTTATTTTCCATTTTCATGTATATTCCAAATTTACATGTCATGAAACATTGAAATTGTATATTACCATGGTTTATGAGGCTACCATATGATTTCAAAACGACTTTCAAGGTATATATTAATCTTTTATGTTTATCCTTTTTCGTTTTTATTCCATGAAATATGGTTATTCATTCATACCTTATGACCACTTAGTGTTATTTTGTGATCTTATCTATTAAATCAATGAATTTATATGTGATCATGTTTCTCACATGTTTTCAATCTACTGATAACTACTATATGCATCATTAAAAATGTTTTACCTCATACAAAACATTTTAAATTACTAATTTCTTTTTTTCCCTATATCTTTTAGTGATTATTGGACTTAATGAGTTAATAAATAGGTTTTAATGGACCTACAATGATTTTTTTTTCCAATTTTATTAGTTTATGATATTATATGAAATATGATCCCAAATAAACTAAACATTGGATTCTAGGTGTTGGTTTTATTTATTATTATTTTTAATAATTATTATTTAAACCACTAGGCATGGATGTGCGCATAACATCTTAATATTTCAATATATATCCTTACTAATAAAAAAATATAATGTGTTTGATATCATACTCCATATGAAATAGTAAACTATAACTAAATCATGATACTTCAAGTAAAATAATCTATTTTCCCATTATAATGTTGATGTTAAATTAATGGGTGCCGAAATAAGTAACCCTAATATTAAATTAATGAAGAAAAATGAATCAAATGGTATCAGGTAGTTGAAGTATCCCTTGTGAAGCTAATTTTCCCAATGTAGTAAAGGAGGTATATTCTCTATTTTTTCCCTATACGAATCCCAATATAAAATGAAACAGTTATGGTATGAGCCTAATTTTATAAAATATAAATTCATGATCACAGAAATATCCATGAGATCCATCCACATAGAATCACAACCTATGAGTACCATTATAACACACCTTCTGTATATATCTTATACAAATGTCATTAGAAGATATGTACCTAGATATTTAGAACAAATACACTTTTAATTTTTATTTAAATAATTATTTGTCAAATTTATTTACATATTTCAGTTTTTTTCAATGAAAATGAACGCATATTTACAAGTGGAATGATGAAACTAACGATATGAATTTATTATAAAAATTGTATTTATATCTAAATTTAATTTTTTTATGATCGAAATCTAATGAAATTAAAAATAATATTTATATTTTTTAAATTAATAGTATATAAACACTGATTATTAATTGATAGAAAATTTGAATAATAAATGTTAATATTTTAAATGTTATTTTCTAATTAAAATCTTCTCATTATATTTATAATATATTATATAATAGTTAATTCATGGTTTTTGTAATTTTTATATGAAAAATAAAATTACTTTTCTTATTTATAATTAAAATTTTAACTTAGTAATTTTTTTTGTTTATCTTATATAGTTACTTTTAGGTGGAAAATGAAAAATAAGGTTCTTACATAAAGGTTTAAATCCTAACTATATAAATAAGCATGTTGTAAGAACTCAGATCTTCATTTCAGATACGTTTTTCCTTTTCTGGTAATTTTTGGTAATAAGGGAAAAATATGAAAATATTATATGTACACGCCATGTAAATTATAAGTACATGTCGTGTAACTTGATGCCGATGGAGGCTGTGTGCTGGCCGTGTCATGGGAATAGGCACGACCATGTATGGGTGATGTCGAGGCCACCTAATGCGGGGTATGGAAACTGCAATTACAAACACTGTACTTCAAAAGTACATGTCGTGTACTTTTTTTTCATTAAATTCACAGGAGTCGTGTTTGATGGACAAAACTATCTTGTTCTAGGAATTCTTCATCCGAGAGAGTGCATGCAGCTGATGATCTTCGATGAGCCACTGAGCCTCCATTCTTCCTCTGATTCTACCAAAGTTGGGTGAATTGGAGTCATAGCGGTAAGCTCTTCCTTCTCCTAGATCTTCATTTCCCAATTCCTCCTCTTTTCCATGTTATCATTGGTTAAATGTTTTGTGTCTTTTTGTATATCTACGATGTTCCAAGGAGAATCAAGCTTCTAGGTTCAAGTATATCGATTTCATGATGTCAGTGTAGGTTGTTTGTGCCTTTCCACTGAAGGTCCTTGAATATTAGGTAAAATTTCACCAATACCCTTGAACAGGGTGTTATGGGTTTAATATTTTACCCTCTTTATATGCCTACCATTCTAGTAAGCCTATATAGAGGATGTTTGAATATGAATATTGTAACACCCCGAGATTTTATGAAAAATATTCTCTTTAATTTCACTAATGTCTTGTGTTGTACGCTACACCAAAAGGAGCTTGCACAATACGCATCCTTGACTTGCCTTGCATTACACGCAATCACGACCTTCCTCGATAGCGTTTGTAGTACGTAATAACGAGTTTCAGTAAACAACAATATGCTATTAAAATATTATTAAAACTAGCCGTTATGAATAGTAATAACCACTTTTTGAAATTTTTTAATTTTTATTTTTCAATATGGAATTCATTTTTGGATTGGTAATATCGAAATTAGCTTAGGGTGAAATTTTGGTGATTTTCGGATAACTTTCATATTTTGATGAATAGTGAAAATTACTAAATTTTAATTAAAAACAACTTTTTCAATCGAAATAATTAATTGTGAAAAATTATTAATTTGAGTAGTTTTAAAGTATATTTAGAATATATTTTTACAATTTAATATAGTGTTGGTCATTGGATGTAATTTCACATTTAAACCAAACATAAACAAGTGTCAATCTTTTGATAGTTATTATTTCTTAAGAACACGCTATTTGTTTTGACGACATGAATTAATTTTTAAATTAATTAATGCAACTGATATGTTTCAAATTTGGTAAAATAGAAACCATTTTTGAGTTCATAATATCAAATATAGCTTAGGCATAATTTTTGGTATTTTTCTGAAAACTTTCAATTTTTGATGAATAGTGAAACCACTAAGTGGTAGTAAAAAAAAACTGAATTGTTCATAAAACATAATTTTACCGCTTCTGTGAGTGGAATTTCAAAAATCCGAGAGACACGGTTGATGTCAGAAAGTAAAATGTGGTTCAATGAGATTAAAATAATTTTTTGGTGAATAGTAACTTTTTACTTTTTTTTACCACGGTTAAAAGTAAATAGGGTAATTAAGGGTAGAAATGATATTATTATTACCCTAACACATGTCATAATTCTATTGGACAAGTGTAATTCGACCCAAAACAAACTTAGGAATAAAATATGACCATTTAGGCACACTTGGATTAGATTAGGACATTTATTATTAATTTATTTAAAGAAGGGTAAAAAGAGTTAAAATCAAAGTTTATTTACTAAAACATTTTTAATATGGGGTTATACATAAGATAAATTTGACTATAAATATTCATTAGAAATCTAAAAAGCATTCCTACATAATTGTATTTTATTTGTAATTTTTAGACATTATATAACTTAATTTATTTATGACACAACGATGATGCAGTAATTATCTTATTAATGAAATATTGACATAATTGATGTTATAAATACCCAAATAAATAATATTTTAGACTTTTTATGAATTCCACTAATTTTATAGGTTAATATGACATGTGAGTATTGATTTAATTAACTTTTTTCGAATTTATCATTCTGTTATGATTTTCACAAAAATCAATTACTAAATAGTGTCAAAATTGACATAAAATAGTTTTTAAAACAAATATTATATCATTAATTGTTATTTTATTCCTAAAAATATAATGTTCGGACAAATGACTTAGATAAGGTTATATATATTAATAATAAACAATTTGGGGTTCGTTTGTCTTCTTATAGTATGTTTATTAACCTTATAGTGTAAGAACACAAGAAGACACGGTAAAAGTAAAATTATTTAACTTAATGTTAAATCTAAATGATAAGGTTAAAATAGGAACCTAAACTTGTCTAAATTCTATTGGACGAGAGGATTTCGACCCATCCCCACCTTAGCCTCGAAATAAATCAATTTGGAGCTATTTAAAACCGAACTTGACTTTATAATAAAATAATATTTTTAGTTTTTCAAAAGGAGCCCCTCTCCTCCCTTATAAAAGGGCACCTCCTCCCTCTCTTCCTCACACAACATTGAGCCTTCAAGCTCGGCCAAACCCTGAAAAATTATCTTCTCCACTTCCCTATCAACATCCTAGAGGTTCTGGTCTTCCTCAAAGACCAATTTTAGTGCCCTAAGAGGAGGTCTCAAAGAGGCGCTTCAAAGAAGAGGTAATTTCCGTTACCGATTCTTTCACCTTTATTTCTTCTTCCACTTCTTCTTATTAGGTTGTTTCATTATGAAGTAATAACATCAGTATCACTCATATACTGATATGTTATTATAAGTATGAAACAATCCTATTTTACCATCTATCCATCCTACGGAAAACAAAATCACCGCGCGTGCGTACGTACGGAATACCATCTCCAAGCCGTGGTGAAATCTATTTTCCACCACCACCTTACTTGGATGGGTATAATGGTGTAAATAATAAATATATATTATTATTTTAAAGTGATATTTTATACATACACTCCAATATAGTCCCACGATCATGAGAACGATATCATCACTCGTGCGTACGTACGGACTACCGTCTCCACGACGCGATGGGATTCATTCTCCACTTTAACCATTCATGAATGATTATAAAGTATATATAATATGTAATCATGAAATATATGACATAATAATGATACTGGATTTATGTGTATATATATGAATGTCATCTACTTAATTCCGTTCAACTCAATAAGGAAATGAAAACAGCGTTCATGCGTACGTACGACCTACTGTCTGCATGAACGTTGTATTTCTTTCCATTTACTGATTTATTATATATATGTATATTCTGAATATATATATATATATATAAATCATGTTTTATATTCTGGAATTAAGTAATCATGATCTAATTAATCATATGAATAATTACAAGTCAAAACACGGAGGACAAATGAAACAATTTTACCCAAAACGCTCTTTAACATGGAATTTACAAAATAACGGGTAATATAAAGTCATAAGTGACCCATATATGATATAATAACAATGAATATGATTCTGTAATAAGTCAATGACATTATTTAAATCATTATACAAGAGGTTCGGACACTTACGAAGAAAATCGGACCTAAGGTAAGGGAAAATCTCACAATCTCATTTTTATCTGAGATTGTTTATACTTTGGTATTTACTGGGGTGTATTTTACCATCCACATCCATGTTTCCTCAATATGTAATGTTATTTCCATCCACATAAAATTTTTTAAATCTAATTTTACCCATCGGTGAGTTTTTAGTAAAATATATGAAAGAAATCTTTTGACGTTTTTCATACGAGGTACTTTTTGACTTTTCTGAAAAAAGTACGGGAAGAATGTTTTTTTAAACTTATACGGCATGAATGGATTTTTAAAAAATTATTTCCAAGAAGCATCCTTCACAAGTTTTCATGTTTATTTTTAATCAACTTCTTTTAGTCTATAATTGTATGACATGTTAAGAAAGGAAAAGTGTTTTTGAAGTAGAAAGGATATTTTCCTCAAGAATGGAGTTCAAGTGTTTTATCAAAATTATTTTCCATCTAAGATAATAAAGGGTTCTGTTTTTATCCCTATTATTACATTGATTTGATAATGTTGTGATGGAAATATTTTTATGAATTCCTTTATCTTATATGAATTGTTTTATGATGTCATGTTGTTTAAGAATCCCATTTTTATTATATGGGTTATGCAATGATGTATGATTTATGAATTTGTGGCACACATAAGAATGATATGATTATGAGATGGGTGGCACCTATATCTCCCTCCAATGAATTGGGTAAAGATTTTATATCTCATGAGATAGACATGGCTGGAACGGTAGGTTATACCGGTTTAGTGAAACAGGACTGAAACAAGGGTGACTCGGTTCAGAAAGGGACTTTGTCCACTAAGATAGTCTTGTAAATAAGTCTTGACTAACAAGAAATGATTCTCTATGATTATGTGTGAATTCCACAAAGTTTAATGTTTTAAGTTATGATTATTGTGATTACATTTCACTGCCATGAGTTATCCCAGGTTATGAAATTATGATCTCTTTTACAGGTTAAGATTTCCAAAAGTTATGTTCTTATGTATATGATGTGATTGATATTTCTTTTGTTTACCCTTACTGAGAATTTGAGCTCACCCTTTTATGTTTACTTTTCCCCAGGATATAAAGAAAGGTTTTAGGTATAAAAAAAGGAAGATCATTATGGGAGATGTTGAAGATCTTTCACCAGGATTAGAGGATTATATTCAGAGTTTCCAAAGACACTAAACTATTACGATCCTTGTGTGTGTGTTTTTGTTATGTACTAAGTATTCCACAAATGTAATTTAATGTCAATGTACGTCAAGCTTCGGGTCTCTACACTTGGTATCAGAGGAAAGGTTTAGTCAACCTTTGGAAACTAGGATGCGAGAACTTTAGTGAGATCCCTAGAGATATTTCTAATGTATGTCTAGGGATGTCTCTAAGGTTAAGTATACGTATAGGTTATAGTCCTAGAATTGTGCTAACAATCATAGAATTTAACCAATGATGTTAGATATTGAGGGTAATCTCCCTTTATTATGTTGTTTTCCATATCATGATTTTTTCCTCTCACACTATTCTTTTTGGGTTTTAGACGAAGGCTGGAGCCCGAAGGAACCGTGTTGATCAATGTAATGGACAATGCAATGATTGTCCTCGTGAAAAAACAAGTGTGATGGGAGATGGAGTGCAAAATATTATTGCTATACTTACACAAGCTATGAGTCATTCTGGTCATCCAAATGAGCAGAGAAGGGAACAATATTATATTGAGTCCTTCATGAGGCAACATCCACCTTCTTTCAGTGGGTCTTCTGATCCACTTGTTGCTGAACAATCGATCAGTTCCACTGAAAAGATATTTTCAGTTCTTCAATGTTCTGAACATGATAAAGTCATCTTAGCAGTGTATCGTTTGGAAGGTGATGCTGATCAATGGTGGAATCTTATTAAGAATACAAGGCAAAGGGATGAAATTGAGTCCATGGAATGGGACGAGTTCAAGAACTTATTTTTCAATAATTACTTCCCTCGTATTCTTCAAACAAAGATGGAGAAGGAGTTTCTTGAACTAAAGCAAAAGGTTGATGAATCTGTTGGTATATACGAAGAGAATTTTACAAGACTTTCATGGTATGCATCTGGCATTATCATCCAACCTGAAAGTAAAGTTGATCGATTTTTCAGTGGCTTAAAACCAAGTCTTCGAATGGCATTAGCTATAAGAGACTTCAGTAGCTATGAAGAAATTGTGCGTTGTGCTATCAAGGTAGAAATGGAAGTTGGTGTTACATATCCATCTCATGGTTTTGACAAGAAACGAAAGATGGAGTTCAAGGAGAAATCTCAGAATAATGGTGAAAAGAAGATGAATGTTTCCTTATGCTCAAAGTGTGGAAAGAAGCATGGTGGAGATTGTCTTAAAGGGACTAGAAAATGTTTTAAGTGTGGAAAAGAAGGTCATCGAGCAGCTGAGTGTCAAAGTA
Source organism: Viscum album (assembly GCA_963277665.1). NCBI lineage: Eukaryota > Viridiplantae > Streptophyta > Magnoliopsida > Santalales > Viscaceae > Viscum > Viscum album. The sequence continues at coordinate 1,099,192,596 of OY728151.1, read as the reverse complement.
ATGGAAAAAGGGTTTCTAATGGTGTGAATAAATCATAGACTGTAGAGAACGCACCACCAACACTTCAATGCTTCAAGTGTAAGGAAATGAGGAATTTTGCTAATAAATTCCCTAATCCCAGGGTTAATGATGATCAACATGAGCAACCACATAAGGCAAAGGACAAAGGGAAGTCACATGCGATCACTATTGGTGATGTTGAATATGACAACGATGTGGTGGAATGATTAAGTGTTTATGTAATGGGATTCCGAAATAGTGTTGTATATAGTATCGTGGAATATTGTAATATTTATGTATTGGTCTATTGTGGTTTTCAATAATTTTATGGTACCGGTAACCAAGGAATGTGATTGAGATATTTTTGGAAAAAGAATGATATGCGCATAATGAAGCGAAAACGAGAAAATGAAATATTTGACAGTATTCATGAGCTCATGATTGATATAAGGACTAAGTGATATCATGGTTTGAGTATATAGAATTTTGAGGATTTTGGTATGTGGAAGGTGTTAACTTTTAACTAAATTCATGTTTTCACTAAGGTTCAATGGGTATTCAAGAGAATACATGATTAAGGTCTTTGAATGTTTGGAATGTGACCAACAAAACATATCTTATGATATATGTGGATCAACGATGGTATTAAATCTCTGGTAATCGTTTTCACTATGTTATGAGAGTGGACTGCAGTATTATGGATAAGTCTAAAGATTGGAATGGATTATGTTGGAAATAAGTTAGTATTGGTTAAGGATATAAGTTTTTCGATATTATTGATGGGATTTTATAGTAATATAGTTTTAGAAAAAGGACAACCTGCAGGACGGGCGACAACCCATCGCGTCGGACAAGGCTGTGGGAATCGAACCCGCAACCGAAGTGCGACTGGCCTTTATCGCCTACCACTAGCCTACAGGAAGTCCCTGGTTAGTAGAAACTAGTTTTATTTTATTAAGCGGTGTGATATATGAAGTATAAGTTCATTTTTGAAACCATATACGATTTACCATAAGATGGACTTATAACTTTTGCTAACCTTTTGTTTGAAAGAGATGGAATGACCCATCATTCTATCACATGATCTGCTAACACATCACGAATGAAAAATTCAACTTCATTTCTTTAAGAGATGAAGTGGAAATTGTCGAAAGAACGATAAACGGTGAGACTATACCAAAATCGTGAAAGTATTTTTTCTAATTTCATCAACCTTAGGGAAATGATCTTAAAAACCAAAAATGTTGTCCTAGTGCTCTTATATCTGATGAATCAGATGGTACCTTAGATCGTCACAAATTTATGGATTTGTGATTGCTGGCTTTTCCATAGCCATGTTCTCTACCACTCTCCATCAGAACATGATGGTTATATTTCTCTTCCATATCCATATTTTCACCTATGTGGAAACCCGATGATTAGTTTATTTGGGTAAGCGTTACGTTTCATACTTTTGTTTTTAAAATATTGGTTTTGGTATTCCTTTTTACGATGTGGGTTTCGATTAAAGAAAATTTCGAATAGTAAACCATTTATAACCCCGACGAATTTCGAGGGCGAAATTCATTTTAAGGGGGGTACAATGTAACACCTCGAGATTTTATGAAAAATATTCTCTTCAATTTCACTAATGTCTTGTGTTGTACGCTACACTAAAAGGATCTTGCACAACACTCATCCTTGACTTGCCTTTCATTACACACAATCACAACCTTTCTCGATAGCGTGTGTAGTACGCAATAACGAGTTTCACTAAACAACAATATGCTATTAAAATATAATTAAAACAAGCCGTTATGAATAGTAATAACCACTTTTTGAAATTTTGTAAATTGTATTTTTCAAAATGGAATTCATTTTTGGATTCGTAATATCGAAATTAGCTTAGGGTGAAATTTTGGTGATTTTCGGATAACTTTCATATTTTGATGAATAGTGAAAATTACTAAATATTAATTAAAAACAGCTTTTTCAATCGAAATAATTAATAGTGATAAATTATTAATTTGAGTGGTTTTAAAGTATATTTAGAATATATTTTTACAATTTAATACAATGTTGGTAATTGGATGTAATTTCACATTTAAACCAGACATAAACAAGTGTCAATCTTTTGATAGTTATTATTTCTTAAGAACACGCTATTTGTTTTGACGACGGGAATTAATTTTTAAATTAATTAATGCAACTGATATGTTTTGAATTTGTTAAAATAGAAATCATTTTTGAGTTCATAATATCAAATATAGCTTAGGCCTAATTTTTGGTATTTTTCTGAAAACTTTCGATTTTTGATGAATAGTGAAACCACTAATTGGTAGTAAAAAAAAACTAAATTGTTCATAAAACATAATTTTACCGTTTCTGTGAGTGGAATTTCAAAAATCTGAGAGACACGGTTGATATCAGTAAGTAAAATGTGCTTCAATGAGATGAAAATAAGTTTTTGGTGAATAGTAACTTTTTACTTTTTTTTACCACGGTTAAAAGTAAATAGGGTAATTAAGGGTAGATATGATATTATTATTACCCTAACACATGTCCTAATTCTATTGGACAAGTGTAATTCGACCAAAAACAAACTTAGGAATAAAATATGACCATTTAGGCCCACTTGGATTAGATTAGGACATTTATTATTAATTTATTGAAAGAAGGGTTAAAAGAGTTAAAATCAAAGTTTATTTAGTAAAACATTTTTAATATGGGGTTATACATAAGATAAATTCGACTATAAATATTCATTAGAAATATAAAACGATTTCTTACATAATTGTATTTTATTTGTAATTTTTAGACATTAAATAAATTAATTTATTTAAGACACAACGATGATGTAGTAATTATCTTATTAATGAAATATTGACATAATTGATGTTATAAATACCCAAATAAATATAATTTGATACTGTTTATGAATTCCACTAATTTTCTAGGTTAATATGACATGTTAGTATTGATTTAATTAACTTTTTTAGAACTTATCATTCTGTTATGATTTTCACAAAAATCAATTACTAAATAGTTTCAAAATTGACAGAAAATAGTTTTTAAAACAAATATTATATTATTAATTGTTATTTTATTCCTAAAAATCTAAGGTTCGGCAAAATGACTTATATAAGGTTATATATATTAATAATAAACAATTTGGGGTTCTTTTGGATTCTTATAGTATGTTTATTAACCTTATAATGTAAGAACACAAGAAGACACGGAAAAAGTAAAATTATTTAACTTAATGTTAAATCTAAATGATAAGGTTAAAATAGGAACCTAAACTTGTCTAAATTCTATTGGATGAGAGGATTTCGACCCATACCCACCATATCCTCGAAATAAATCAATTTGGAGCTATTTAAAACCGAACATGACTTTATAATAAAATAATATTTTTAGTTTTTCCGAAGGAGCCCCTCTCCTCCCTTATAAAAGGGCACCTCCTCCCTCTCTTCCTCACACAACATTGAGCCTTCAAGATCATCCACACCCTGAAAAATTCTTTTCTCCACTTCCCTATAAACATCCTAGAAGTTCTGGTCTTCCTCAAAGACCAATTTTAGTGCCCTAAGAGGAGGTCTCAAAGAGGCGCTTCAAAGAAGAGGTAATTTCTGTTACCGATTCTTTCACCTTTATTTCTTCTTCCACTTCTTCTTCTTAGGTTGTTTAATTATGAAGTAATATCATCAGTATCACTCATATACTGATAGCTTATTATAAGTATGAAACAATCCTATTTCACCATCTATCCATCCTACGGAAAACAAAATCATCGCGCGTGCGTACGTACGGAATACTGTCTCCACGCCATGGTGAAATCTATTTTACACCACCACCTTTCTTGGATGGGTATAATGGTGTAAATAATAACTATATATTATTATTTTAGAGCGATATTGTATACATACACTCCAATACAATCCCACGATCATGAGAACGATATCATCGCTCGTGCGTACGTACGGACTACCGTCTCCACGACGCGATGAGATTCATTCTCCACTTTAACCATTCATGAATGATTATAAAGTATATAAAATAAGTAATCATGAAATATATGACATAATAATGATACTGGAATTATGTGTATATATATTAATGTCATCTACTTAATTCCATTCATCTCAATAAGGAAACGAAAATAGCGTTCATGCGTACGTACGGCCTACCGTCTCCATGAACGGTGTATTTCTTTCCATTTACTGATTTATTATATATATGTATATTATAAATATATATATATATATAAATCATGTTTTATATTCTGAAATTACTTTATCATGATCTAAGTAATCATATGAATAATTACAAGTCAAAACACGGACGACAAATGAAACAATTTTACCCAAAACGATCTTTAACATGGAATTTACAAAAGAACGGGTAATATAAAGTTATAAGTGAACTATATATGATATAATAACAATGAATATGATTCTGTAATAAGAAAATGACATTATTTAAATCATTATACAGGAGGTTTAGACACTTACGAAGCAAATCGGACCTAAGGTAAGTGAAAATCTCACAATCTAATTTTTATCCGAGATTGTTTATACTTTGGTATTTACTGGGGTTTATTTTATCATCCACATCCATGTTTCCTCAATATTTAATGTTATTTCCATCAACATAAAATTTTTTAAATCCAATTTTACCCTTCGGTGAGTTTTTAGTAAAAGATATGAAAGAAATCTTTTGACGTTTTTCGTACGAGGTACTTTTTGACTTTTCTGACAAAAGTACGGGAAGAATGTTTTTTTAACTTATACGGCATGAATGGATTTTTAAAACATTATTTCCAAGAAGCATCCTTCACAAGTTTCAAGTTTATTTTTAATCAAATTCTTTTAGTTTATCATTGTATGACATTTTAAGAAAGGAAAAGTGTTTTTGAAGTAGAAATGATATTTTCCTCAAGAATGGAGTTCAAGTGTTTTATCAAAATTATTTTCCATCTAAGATAATAAAGGGTTCTGTTTTTATCCCTATTATTAAATTGATTTGATTATGTTGTGATGGGAAATATTTTTATGAATTCTTTTATCTTATATGAATTGTTTTATGATGTCATGTTGTTTAAGAATACCATTTTTATTACATGGGTTATGCAATGATGTATAATTTATGAATTTGTGGCACACATAAGAATGGTATCATTATGAGATGGGTGGGACCTATATCTCCCTCCAATGCATTGGGTAAAGATTTTATATCTCATGAGATAGACATGGCTGGAATGGTAGGTTATACCGGTTCAGTGAAACATGACTGAAACGAGGGTGACTCGGTTCAGAAAGGGACTTTGTCCACTAAGACAGTCTTAGAAATAAGTCTTGACTAATAAGAAATGATTCTCTATGATTATGTGTGTATTCCACAATGTTTAATGTTTTATGTTATGATTGTTATGATTACATTTCACTACCATGAGTTATCCCAGGTTATGAAATTATGATCTCTTTTACAGGTTATGATTTCCAAAAGTTATGTTCTAATGTATATGATGTGATTGATATTTCTTTTGTTTACCCTTACTGAGCATTTGAGCTCACCCTTTTATGTTTACTTTTCCCCAGGATATAAAGAAAGGTTTTAGGTATAAAAAAAGGAAGATCATTATGGGAGATGTTGAAGATCTTTCACCAGGATTAGAAGATTATATTCCGAGTTGCCAAAGACACTAAACTATTACGATCCATGTGTGTGTGTTTTTGTTATGTACTAAGTATTCCACAAATCTAATGTAATGTCAATGTACGTCATGCTTCGGGTCTCTAAAGTTGGTATCAGAGGAATGGTTTAGTCAACCTTTGGAAACTAGGATGCGAGAACTTTAGTGAGATCCCTAGAGATATTTCTAAGGTATGTCTAGGGATGTCTCTAAGGTTAAGTATACGTATAGGTTATAGTCCTAGAATTGCACTAACGATCTTAGAATTTAACCTAAGATGTTAGATATTGAGGGTACTCCCCCTTTAATATGTTGTTTTCCATAGCATGATTTTTTCCACTCACACTATTCTTTTTGGGTTTTAGACGATGGCAGGAGCCCGAAGGAACCGTGTTGATCAATGTAATGGACAATGCAATGATTGTCCTCGTGAACAAACAAGTGTTATTGGAGATGGAGTGAAAAATCTTATTGCTATAATTACACAAGCTATGAGTCATTCTGGACTTCCAAATGAGCAGAGAAGGGAACAATATTCTATTGAGTCCTTTATGAGGCAACGCCCACCTTCTTTCAGTGGGTCTTCTGATCCACTTGTTTCTGAACAATGGATCAGTACCACTGAAAAGATATTTTTCGTTCTTCAATGTTCTGAACATGATAAAGTCATCTTAGCAGTGTATCGTTTGGAAGGTGATGTTGATCAATGGTGGAATCTTATTAAGAATACAAGGCAAAGCGATGAAATTGAGTCCAACGAATGGGACAAGTTCAAGAACTTATTTTTCAATAAGTACTTCCCCCGTATTCTTCAAACAATGATGGAGAAGGATTTTCTTGAACAAAAGAAAAAGGATGATGAATATGTTGGTATATACGAAGCGAATTTTACAAGACTTGCAAGGTATGCATCTGGAATTATCATCCAACCTGAAAGTAAAGTTGATCTATTTTTCAGTGGCTTAAAACCAAGTCTTCGAAGGGCATTAGCTATAAGAGACTTCAGTAGCTATGAAGAAATTGTGCGTTGTGCTATAAAGGTAGAAATGGAAGTTGGTGTTACATATCCATCTCATGGTTTTGACAAGAAACGAAAGATAGAGTTCAAGGAGAAATCTCAGAATAATGGAGAAAAGAAGATGAATTTTTTCTTATGATCAAAGTGTGGAAATAAGCATGGTGGAGATTTTCTTAAAGGGACTAGAAAATGTTTTAAGTGTGGAAAAGAAGGTCATCGAGCAGCTGAGTGTCGAAGTAATGGAAAAAGGGTTTCTAATGATGTGAATAAAGCAATGACTGTAGAGAACGCACCACCAACACTTCAATGCTTCAAGTGCAAGGAAATGGGGAATTATGCTAATAAATGCCCTAATCCAAGGGTTAGTGATGATCAACATGAGCAATCACTTAAGGCAAAGGACAAAGGGAAGTCACATGCGATCACTATTGGCGATGTTGAACATGACAACGATGTGGTGGAATGATTAAGTGTTTATGTAATGGGATTCCAAAATAGTGTTGTATATAGTATCGTGGAATATTGGAATATTTATGTATTGGTCTATTGTTGTTTTCAATAATTTTATGGTACCAGTAACCATGGAATGTGATTGAGATATTTTTGGAAAAAGAATGATATGCACATAATGATGGGAAAATGAGAAAATGAAATATTTGACAGTATTCATGAGATCATGATTGATATAAGGACTAAGTGATATCATGGTTTGAGTATATAGAATTTTGAGGATTTTGGTATGTGGAAGGTGTTAACTTTTAACTGCATTCATTTTTTCACTAAGGTTAAATGGTTATTCAAGAGAATACATGATTAAGGTCTTTGAATGTTTGGAATGTGACCAAAAAAACATATCTTATGATATATGGGGATCAACGATGGTATTAAATCTCTGGTAATAGTTTTCACTATGTTATGAGAGTGGACTGCAGTATTATGAATAATTCTAAAGATTGGAATGGATTATGTTGGACATAAGTTAGTATTGTTTAAGGATAGAAGTTTTTCAATATTATTGATGGGATGTTATAGTAATATAGTTTTAGAAAAAGGACAACCTGCAGGACGAGCGACAGCCCATCGCGTCGGACAAGGCTGTGGGAATCGAACCAGCAACCGAAGTGCGGCTGGCCTTTATCACCTACCACTGGCCCACAGGAAGTCCCTGGTTAGTAGAAACTAGTTTTATTTTATTAAGCAGTATGATATATGAAGTATAAGTTCATTTTTGGAGCCATATACGATTAACCATAAGATGGACTTATAACTTTTTCTAACCTTATGTTTGAAAGAGATGGAATGACCCATCATTCTATCACATGATCTGCTAACACATCACGAATGACAAATTCAACTTCATTTCTTTAAAGGATGAAGTGGAAATTGTCCAAAGAATGACAAACGGTGAGACTATACCAAAATCGCGAAAGTATTTCTTCTAATTTCATCAACTTTAGGGAAATGATCTTAAAAACCAAAAATGTTGTCCTAGTACTCTTATATCTGATGAATCAGATGGTACCTTAGATCGTCACAATTTTATGGATTTGTGATTGCTGGCTTTTCCATAGCCATGTTCTCTACCACTCTCCATCAGAACATGATGGTTATATTTCTCTTCCATATCCATATTTTCACCTATGTGGAAACCCAGTGATTAGTTTATTTGGGTAAGCGTCACGTTTCATAATTTCGTTTTTAAAAGATTGGTTTTGGTATTCCTTTTTACGATGTGGGTTTCGATTAAAGAAACTTTTGAATAGTAAACCATTTATAACCCCGACGAATTTCGAGGGCGAAAATAATTTTAAGGGGGGTAGAATGTAACACCCCGAGATTTTATGAAAAATATTATCTTTAATTTAACTAATGTCTTGTGTTGTACGCTACACCAAAAGGAGCTTGCACAACACGCATCCTTGACATGTCTTTCATTACACGCAATCGAGACCTTCCTCGATAGCATGTGTAGTACGCAATAACGAGTTTCACTAAACAACAATATGCTATTAAAATATTATTAAAACTAGCCATTATGAATAGTAATAACCACTTTCTGAAATTTTTTAATTTTTATTTTTCAAAATGGAATTCATTTTTGGATTCGTAATATCGAAATTAGCTTAGGGTGAAATTTTGGTGATTTTCGGATAACTTTCATATTTTGATGAATAGTGAAAATTACTAAATTTTAATTAAAAACAACATTTTCAATCGAAATAATTAATAGTGACAAATTATTAATTTGAGTAGTTTTAAAGTATATTTAGAATATATTTTTACAATTTAATACAGTGTTGGTCATTGGATGTAATTTCACATTTAAACCAGACATAAACAAGTGTCAATCTTTTGATAGTTATTATTTCTTAAGAACACGCTATTTGTTTTGACGACAGGAATTAATTTTTAAATTAATTAATGCAATTGATATGTTTCGAATTTGGTAAAATAGAAACCATTTTTGAGTTCATAATATCAAATATAGCTTAGGCATAACTTTTGGTATTTTTCTGAAAACTTTCAATTTTTGATGAATAGTGAAACCACTAAGTGGTAGTTAAAAAAAACTGAATTGTTCATAAAACTTAATTTTACCGCTTCTGTGAGTGGAATTTCAAAAATCTGAGAGACACGGTTGATGTCATAATGTAAAATGTGGTTCAATGAGATTAAAATAAGTTTTTGGTGAATAGTAACTTTTTACTTTTTTTACCACGGTTAAAAGTAAATAGGGTAATTAAGGTTAGAAATGATATTATTATTATCCTAACACATGTCCTAATTCAATTGGACAAGTGTAATTCGACCAAAAACAAACTTAGGAATAAAATATGACCATTTAGGCACACTTGGATTAGATTAGGACATTTATTATTAATTTATTTAAAGAAGGGTTAAAAGAGTTAAAATCAAAGTTTATTTACTAAAACATTTTTAATATGGGGTTATACATAAGATAAATTCGACTATAAATATTCATTAGAAATCTAAAAAGCTTTCCTACATAATTGTATTTTATTTGTAATTTTTAGACATTAAATAACTTAATTTATTTATGACACAACGATGATGCAATAATTATCTTATTAATGAAATATTGACATAATTGATGTTATAGATACCCAAATAAATAAACTTTTAGACTTTTTATGAATTACACTAATTTTATAGGTTAATATGACATGTTAGTATTTATTTAATAAACTTTAGAACTTATCATTCTGTTATGATTTTTACAAAAATCAATTACTAAATAGTGTCAAAATTGACATAAAATAGTTTTGAAAACAAATATTATATCATTAATTGTTATTTTATTCCTAAAAATATAAGGTTCGGCCAAATGACTTAGATAAGGTTATATATATTAATAATAAACAATATGGGGTTCGTTTGGCTTCTTATAGTATGTTTATTAACCTTATAGTGTTAGAACACAAGAAGACACGGTAAAAGAAAAATTATTTAACTTAATGTTAAATCTAAATGATAAGGTTAAAATAGGAACATAAACTTGTCTAAATTCTATTGGACGAGAGGATTTTGACCCATCCCCGCCTTAGCCTCTAAATAAATCAATTTGGAGCTATTTAAAACCGAACTTGACTTTATAATAAAATAATATTTTTAGTTTTTCAAAAGGAGCCCCTCTCCTCCCTTATAAAAGGGCACCTCCTCCCTCTCTTCCTCACACAACTTTGAGCCTTCAAGCTCGGCCAAACCCTGACAAATTCTCTTCTCCACTTCCCTATCAACATCCTATAGGTTCTGGTCTTCCTCAAAGACCAATTTTAGTGCCCTAAGAGGAGGTCTCAAAGAGGCGCTTCAAAGAAGAGGTAATTTCCGTTACCGATTCTTTCACCTTTATTTCTTCTTCCACTTCTTCTTCTTAGGTTGTTTCATTATGAAGTAATAACATCAGTATCACTAATATACTGATATGTTATTATAAGTATGAAACAATCCTATTTTACCATCTATCCATCCTACGGAAAACAAAATCACCGCGCGTGCATACGTACGGAATACCATCTCCAAGCCGTTGTGAAATCTATTTTCCACCACCACCTTACTTGGATGGGTATAATGGTGTAAATAATAAATATATATTATTATTTTAAAGTGATATTTTATACATACACTCCAATACAGTCCCGCGATCATGAGAACGATATCATCACTCGTGCGTACGTACGGACTACCGTCTCCACGACGCGATGAGATTCATTCTCCACTTTAACCATTCATGAATGATTATAAAGTATATGTAATAAGTAATCATGAAATATATGACATAATAATGATACTGGATTTATGTGTATATATATGAATGTCATCTACTTAATTCCGTTCAACTCAATAAGGAAATGAAAACAGCGTTCATGCGTACGTACGGCCTACTGTCTGCATGAACGTTGTATTTCTTTCCATTTACTGATTTATTATATATATGTATATTCTGAATATATATATATATAAATCATGTTTTATATTCTGGAATTAAGTAATCATGATCTAATTAATCATATGAATAATTACAAGTCAAAACACGGACGACAAATGATACAATTTTACCCAAAACGCTCTTTAACATGGATTTTACAAAAGAACGGGTAATATAAAGTCATAAGTGAACCATATATGATATAATAACAATGAATATGATTCTGTAATAAGTCAATGACATTATTTAAATCATTATATAAGAGGTTCGGACACTTACGAAGCAAATCGGACCTAAGGTAAGGGAAAATCTCACAATCTCATTTTTATCTGAGATTGTTTATACTTTGGTATTTACTGGGGTGTATTTTATCATCCAAATCCATGTTTCCTTAATATGTAATGTTATTTCCATCCACATAAAATTGTTAAAATCCAATTTTACCCTTCGGTGAGTTTTTAGTGAAATATATGAAAGAAATCTTTTGACGTTTTTCATACGAGGTACATTTTGACTTTTCTGACAAAAGTACGGGAAGAATGTTTTTTTAAACTTATACGGCATGAATGGATTTTTAATAAATTATTTCCAAGAATCATCCTTCACAAGTTTTCATGTTTATTTTTAATCAACTTCTTTTAGTTTATAATTGTATGACATGTTAAGAAAGGAAAAGTGTTTTTGAAGTAGAAAGGATATTTTCCTCAAGAATGGAGTTCAAGTGTTTTATCAAAATTATTTTCCATCTAAGATAATAAAGGGTTCTGTTTTTATCCCTATTATTACATTAATTTGATAATGTTGTGATGGAAATATTTTTATGAATTCCTTTATCTTATATGAATTGTTTTATGATGTCATGTTGTTTAAGAATCCCATTTTTATTACATGGGTTATGCAATGATGTATGATTTATGAATTTGTGGCACACATAAGAATGATATGATTATGAGATGGTTGGGACCTATATCTCCCTCCAATGCATTGGGTAATGATTTTATATCTCATGAGATAGACATGGCTGGAACGGTAGGTTATACCGGTTTAGTGAAACAGGACTGAAACGAGGGTGACTCGGTTCAGAAAGGGACTTTGTCCACTAAGATAGTCTTGGCAATAAGTCTTGACTAACAAGAAATGATTCTCTATGATTATGTGTGAATGCCACAAAGTTTAATGTTTTATGTTATGATTATTGTGATTACATTTCACTGCCATGAGTTATCCCAGGTTATGAAATTATGATCTCTTTTACAGGTTAAGATTTCCAAAAGTTATGTTCTTATGTATATGATGTGATTGATATTTCTTTTGTTTACCCTTACTGAGAATTTGAGCTCACCCTTTTATGTTTACTTTTCCCCAGGATATAAAGAAAGGTTTTAGGTATAAAAAAAGGAAGATCATTATGGGAGATGTTGAAGATCTTTCACCAGGATTAGAAGATTATATTCAGAGTTTCCATAGACACTAAACTATTACGATCCTTGTGTGTGTGTTTTTGTTATGTACTAAGTATTCCACAAATGTAATGTAATGTCAATGTACGTCAAGCTTCAGGTCTCTACACTTGGTATCAGAGGAAAGGTTTAGTCAACCTTTGGAAACTAGGATGTGAGAACTTTAGTGAGATCCCTAGAGATATTTCTAAGGTATGTCTAGGGATGTCTCTAAGGATAAGTATACGTATAGGTTATAGTCCTAGAATTGCACTAACGATCTTAGAATTTAACCTAAGATGTTAGATATTGAGGGTACTCCCCCTTTATTATGTTGTTTTCCATATCATGATTTTTTCCTCTCACACTATTCATTTTGGGTTTTAGACGATGGCTGGAGCCCGAAGGAACCGTGTTGATCAATGTAATGGACAATGCAATGATTGTCCTCGTGAAAAAAAGTGTTATGGGAGATGGAGTGCAAAATCTTATTGCTATACTTACACAACCTATGAGTCATTCTGGTCTTCCAAATGAGCAGAGAAGGGAACAATATTCTATTGAGTCATTCATGAGGCAACGTCCACCTTCTTTCAGTGGGTCTTCTGATCCACTTGTTGCTGAACAATCGATCAGTTCCACTAAAAAGATATTTTCAGTTCTTCAATGTTCTGAACATGATAAAGTCATCTTAGCAGTGTATCGTTTGGAAGGTGATGCTGATCAATGGTGGAATCTTATTAAGAATACAAGGCAAAGGGATGAAATTGAGTCCATGGAATGGGACGAGTTCAAGAACTTATTTTTTAATAATTACTTCCCTCGTATTCTTCAAACAAAGATAGAGAAGGAGTTTCTTGAACTAAAGCAAAAGGATGATGAATATGTTGGTATATACGAAGCGAATTTTACAAGATTTTCAAGGTATGCATCTGGCATTATCATCCAACCTGAAAGTAAAGTTGATCGATTTTTTAGTGGCTTAAAACCAAGTCTTTGAAGGGCATTAGCTATAAGCGACTTCAGTAGCTATGAAGAAATTGTGCATTGTGATATCAAGGTAGAAATGGAAGTTGGTGTTACATATCCATCTCATGGTTTTGACAAGAAACGAAAGATGGAGTTCAAGGAGAAATCTCAGAATAATGGTGAAAAGAAGATGAATGTTTCCTTATGCTCAAAGTGTGGAAAGAAGCATGGTGGAGATTGTATTAAAGGGACTAGAAAATGTTTTAAGTGTGGAAAAGAAGGTCATCGAGCAGCTGAGTGTCGAAGTAATGGAAAAAGGGTTTCTAATGGTGTGAATAAAGCATAGACTGTAGAGAACGCACCACCAACACTTCAATGCTTCAAGTGCAAGGAAATGCGGAATTTTTCTAATAAATGCCCTAATCCCAGGGTTAATGATGATCAACATGAGCAACCACATAAGGAAAATGAAAAAGGTAAGTCACATGCGATCACTATTGGCGATGTTGAATATGACAACGATGTGGTGGAATGATTAAGTGTTTATGTAATGGGATTCCAAAATAGTGTTGTATATAGTATCGTGGAATATTGGAATATTTATGTATTGGTCTATTGTGGTTTCCAATAATTTTATGGTACCGGTAACCATGGAATGTGATTGAGATATTTTTGGAAAAAGAATGATATGCGCATAATGAAGCGAAAACGAGAAAATGAAATATATGACAGTATTCATGAGCTCAAGATTGATATAAGGACTAAGTGATATCATGGTTTGAGTATATAGAATTTTGAGGATTTTGGTATGTGGAAGGTGTTAACTTTTAACTGCATTCATGTTTTCACTAAGGTTCAATGGGTATTCAAGAGAATACATGATCAAGGTCTTTGAATGTTTGGAATGTGACCAACAAAACATATCTTATGATATATGTGGATCGACGATGGTATTAAATCTCTGGTAATCGTTTTCACTATGTTATGAGAGTGGACTGCAGTATTATGGATAAGTCTAAAGATTGGAATGGATTATGTTGGATATAAGTTAGTATTGGTTAAGGATAGAAGTTTTTCGATATTATTGATGGGATGTTATAGTAATATAGTTTTAGAAAAAGGACAACCTGCAGGACGGGCGACAACCCATCGCGTCGGACAAGGCTGTGGGAATCGAACCCGCAACCGAAGTGCGACTGGCCTTTATCGCCTACCACTGGCCTACAGGAAGTCCCTGGTTAGTAGAAACAAGTTTTATTTTATTAAGCGGTATTATATATGAAGTATAAGTTCATTTTTGGAACCATATACGATTAACCATAAGATGGACTTATAACTTTTGCTAACCTTTTGTTTGAAATAGATCGAATGACCCATCATTCTATCACATGATCTGCTAACACATCACGAATGAAAAATTAAACTTCATTTCTTTAAGAGATGAATTGGAAATTGTCCAAAGAACGATAAACGGTGAGACTATACCAAAATCACGAAAGTATTTCTTCTAATTTCATCAACTTTTGGGAAATGATCTTAAAAACCAAAAATGTTGTCCTAGTGCTCTTATATCTGATGAATCAGATGGTACCTTAGATCGTCACAAATTTATGGATTTGTGATTGATGGCTTTTCCATAGCCATGTTCTCTACCACTCTCCATCAGAACATGATGGTTATATTTCTCTTCCATATCCATATTTTCACCTATGTGGAAACCCGGTGATTAGTTTATTTGGGTAAGCGTTACGTTTCATACTTTTGTTTTTAAAAGATTGGTTTTGGTATTTCTTTTTACAATGTGGGTTTCGATTAAAGAAACTTTCGAATAGTAAACCATTTATAACCCCGACGAATTTCGAGGGAAAAATTCATTTTAAGGGGGGTACAATGTAACACCCCGAGATTTTATGAAAAATATTCTCTTTAATTTCACTAATGTCTTGTGTTGTACGCTACACCAAAAGGAGCTTGCACAACACGCATCCTTGACTTGCCTTTCATTACACGCAATCACGACCTTTCTCGATCGTGTGTAGTACGCAATAACGAGTTTCACTAAACAACAATATGCTATTAAAATATAATTAAAACAAGCCGTTATGAATAGTAATAACCACTTTTTGAAATTTTGTAAATTTTATTTTTCAAAATGGAATTCATTTTTGGATTCGTAATATCGAAATTAGCTTAGGGTGAAATTTTGGTGATTTTCGGATAACTTTCATATTTTGATGAATAGTGAAAATTACTAAATATAAATTAAAAACAACTTTTTCAATCGAAATAATTAATAGTGATAAATTACTAATTTGAGTGGTTTTAAAGTATATTTAGAATATATTTTTACAATTTAATACAATTTTGGTAATTGGATGTAATTTCACATTTAAACCAGACATAAACAAGTGTCAATCTTTTGATAGTTATTATTTCTTAAGAACACGCTATTTGTTTTGACGACGGGAATTAATTTTTAAATTAATTAATGAAACTGAAATGTTTTGAATTTGGTAAAATAGAAATCATTTTTGAGTTCATAATATCAAATATAGCTTAGGCCTAATTTTTGGTATTTTTCTGAAAACTTTCGATTTTTGATGAATAGTGAAACCACTAATTGGTAGTTAAAAAAAACTAAATTGTTCATAAAACTTAATTTTACCGTTTCTGTGAGTGGAATTTCAAAAATCCGAGAGACACGGTTGATGTCAGTAATTAAAATGTGCTTCAATGAGATGAAAATAATTTTTTGGTGAATAGTAACTTTTTACTTTTTTTACCACGGTTAAAAGTAAATAGGGTAATTAAGGGTAGATATGATATTATTATTACCCTAACACATGTACTAATTCTATTGGACAAGTGTAATTCGACCAAAAACAAACTTAGGAATAAAATATGACCATTTAGGCCCACTTGGATTAGATTAGGACATTTACTATTAATTTATTTAAAGAAGGGTTAAAAGAGTTAAAATCAAAGTTTATTTAGTAAAACATTTTTAATATGGGGTTATACATAAGATAAATTCGACTATAAATATTCATTAGAAATCTAAAACGATTTCCTACATAATTGTATTTTATTTGTAATTTTTAGACATTAAATAATTTAATTTATTTAAGACACAACAATGATGCAGTAATTATCTTATTAATGAAATATTGACATAATTGATGTTATAAATACCCAAATAAATATAATTTGAGACTGTTTATGAATTACACTAATTTTCTAGGTTAATATGACATGTTAGTATTGATTTAATTAACTTTTTTAGAACTTATCATTCTGTTATGAGTTTCACAAAAATCAATTACTAAATAGTTTCAAAATTGACATAAAATAGTTTTTTAAAAAAATATTATATTATTAATTGTTATTTTATTCCTAAAAAATCTAAGGTTAGGAAACATGACTTATATAAGGTTATATATATTAATAATAAACAATTTGGGGTTCGTTTGGATTCTTATAGTATGTTTATTAACCTTATAATGTAAGAACACAAGAAGACACGTTAAAAGTAAAATTATTTAACTTAATGTTAAATCTAAATGATAAGGTTAAAATAGGAACCTAAACTTGTTTAATTCTATTGGATGAGAGGATTTCTACCCATACCCACCATAGCCTCGAAATAAATCAATTTGGAGCTATTTAAAACCGAACATGACTTTATAATAAAATAATATTTTTAGTTTTTCCGAAGGAGCCCCTCTCCTCCCTTATAAAAGGGCACCTCATCCCTCTCTTCCTCACACAACATTGAGCCTTCAAGATCGTCCAAACCCTGAAAAATTCTTTTCTCCACTTCCCTATAAACATCCTAGAAGTTCTGGTCTTCCTCAAAGACCAATTTTAGTGCCCAAAGAGGAGGTCTCAAAGAGGCGCTTCAAAGAAGAGGTAATTTCTGTTACCGATTATTTCACCTTTATTTCTTCTTCCACTTCTTCTTCATAGGTTGTTTAATTATGAAGTAATAACATCAGTATCACTCATATACTGATAGGTTATTATATGTATGAAACAATCCTATTTCACCATCTATCCATCCTACGAAAAACAAAATCACCGCGCATGCGTACCTACGGAATACCGTCTCCACACCATGGTGAAATCTATTTTCCACCACCACCTTTCTTGGATGGGTATAATGGTGTAAATAATAACTATATATTATGATTTTAGAGTGATATTGTATACATACACTCCAATACAGTCCCACGATCATGAGAACGATATCATCGCTTGTGCGTACGTACGGACTACCGTCTCCACGACGCGATGAGATTCATTCTCCACTTTAACCATTCATGAATGATTATAAAGTATATAAAATAAGTAATCATGAAATATATGACATAATAATGATACTGGATTTATGTGTATATATATTAATTTCATCTACTTAATTCCGTTCAACTCAATAAGGAAACGAAAACAGCGTTCATGCGTACGTACGGCCTACCGTCTCCATGAACGGTGTATTTCGTTCCATTTACTGATTTATTATATATATGTATATTCTGAATATATATATATATAAATCATGTTTTATATTCTGAAATTATGTAATCATGATCTATGTAATCATATGAATATTTACAAGTCAAAACACGGATGACAAATGAAACAATTTTACCCAAAACGGTCTTTAACATGGAATTTACAAAAGAACGGGTAATATAAAGTCATAAGTGAACCATATATGATATAATAACAATGAATATGATTCTGTAATAAGCAAATGACATTATTTAAATCATTATACAGGAGGTTCAGACACTTACGAAGCAAATCGGACCTAAGGTAAGTGAAAATATCACAATCTCATTTTTATCCGAGATTGTTTATACTTTGGTATTTACTGGGGTGTATTTTATCATCCACATCCATGTTTCCTCAATATGTAATGTTATTTCCATCAACATAAAATTTTTTAAATCCAATTTTACCCTTCGGTGAGTTTTTAGTAAAAGATATGAATGAAATCTTTTGACGTTTTTCGTACGAGGTACTTTTTGACTTTTCTGACAAAAGTACAGGAAGAATGTTTTTTTAACTTATACGGCATGAATGGATTTTTAAAACATTATTTCCAAGAAGATTCCTTCACAAGTTTTCAAGTTTATTTTTAATCAAATTCTTTTAGTTTATAATTGTATGACATGTTAAGAAAGGAAAAGTGTTTTTGAAGTAGAAAGGATATTTTCCTCAAGAATGGAGTTCAAGTGTTTTATCAAAATTATTTTCCATCTAAGATAATAAAGGGTTCTGTTTTTATCCCTATTATTACATTTATTTGATTATGTTGTGATGGGAAATATTTTTATGAATTCCTTTATCTTATATGAATTGTTTTATTATGTCATGTTGTTTAAGAATCCCATTTTTATTACATGGGTTATGCAATGATGTATGATTTATGAATTTGTGGCACACATAAGAATGGTATCATTATGAGATGGGTGGGACCTATATCTCCCTCCAATGCATTGGGTAAATATTTTATATCTCATGAGATAGACATGGCTGCAACGGTAGGTTATACCGGTTCAGTGAAACATGACTGAAACGAGGGTGACTCGGTTCAGAAAGGGACTTTGTCCACTAAGATAGTCCCGGAAATAAGTCTTGACTAACAAGAAAAGATTCTCTGTGATTATGTGTGTATGCCACAATGTTTAATGTTTTATGTTATGATTATTGTGATTACATTTCACTGCCATGAGTTATCCCAGGTTATGAAATTATGATCTCTTTTACAGGTTAAGATTTCCAAAAGTTATGTTCTAATGTATATGATGTGATTGATATTTCTTTTGTTTACCCTTACAGAGCATTTGAGCTCACCCTTTTATGTTTACTTTTCCCCAGGATATAAAGAAAGGTTTTAGGTATAAAAAAAGGAAGATCATTATGGGAGATGTTGAAGATCTTTCACCAGGATTAGAAGATTATATTCCGAGTTTCCAAAGACACTAAACTATTACGATCCCTGTGTGTGTGTTTTTGTTATGTACTAAGTATTCCACAAATGTAATGTAATGTCAATGTACGTCATGCTTCGGGTCTCTACAGTTGGTATCAGAGGAAAGGTTTAGTCAACCTTTGGAAACTAGGATGCGAGAACTTTAGTGAGATCCCTAGAGATATTTCTAAGGTATGTCTAGGGATGTCTCTAAGGTTAAGTATATGTATAGGTTATAGTCCTAGAATTGCACTAACGATCTTAGAATTTAACCTAAGATGTTAGATATTGAGGGTACTCCCCCTTTAATATGTTGTTTTCCAAAGCATGATTTTTTCCTCTCACACTATTCTTTTTGGGTTTTAGACGATGGCTGGAGCCCGAAGGAACCGTGTTGATCAATGTAATGGACAATGCAATGATTGTCCTCGTGAACAAACAAGTGTTATGGGAGATGGAGTGAAAAATCTTATTGCTATAATTACACAAGCTATGAGTCATTCTGGACTTCCAAATGAGCAGAGAAGGGAACAATATTCTATTGAGTCCTTCATGAGGCAACGCCCACCTTCTTTCAGTGGGTCTTCTGATCCACTTGTTTCTGAACAATGGATTAGTACCACTGAAAAGATATTTTCCGTTCTTCAATGTTCTGAACATGATAAAGTCATCTTAGCAGTGTATCGTTTGGAAGGTGATGTTGATCAATGGTGGAATCTTATTAAGAATACAAGGCAAAGCGATGAAATTGAGTCCAACGAATGGGAAAAGTTCAAGAACTTATTTTTCAATAAGTACTTCCCCCGTATTCTTCAAACAAAGATGGAGAAGGATTTTCTTGAACTAAAGAAAAAGGATGATGAATATGTTGGTATATACGAAGTGAATTTTACAAGACTTGCAAGGTATGCATCTGACATTATCATCCAACCTGAAAGTAAAGTTGATCGATTTTTCAGTGGCTTAAAACCAAGTCTTCGAAGGGCATTAGCTATAAGAGACTTCAGTAGCTATGAAGAAAATGTGCGTTGTGCTATAAAGGTAGAAATGGAAGTTGGTTTTACATATCCATCTCAGGTTTTGACAAGAAACGAAAGATGGAGTTCAAGGAGAAATCTCAGAATAATGGTGAAAAGAAGATGAATGTTTTCTTATGATCAAAGTGTGGAAATAAGCATGGTGGAGATTTTCTTAAAGGGACTAGAAAATGTTTTAAGTGTGGAAAAGAAGGTCATCGAGCAGCTGAGTGTCAAAGTAATGGAAAAAGGGTTTCTAATGATGTGAATAAAGAAAATACTGTAGAGAATGCACCACCAACACTTCAATGCTTCAAGTGCAAGGAAATGGGGAATTATGCTAATAAATGCCCTAATCCAAGGGTTAGTGATGATCAACATGAGCAATCACTTAAGGCAAAGGACAAAGGGAAGTCACATGCGATCACTATTGGAGATGTTGAACATGACAATGATGTGGTGGAATGATTAAGTGTTTATGTAATGGGATTCCAAAATAGTGTTGTATATAGTATCGTGGAATATTGGAATATTTATGTATTGGTCTATTGTGGTTTTCAAAAATTTTATGGTACCAGTAACCATGGAATGTGATTGAGATATTTTTTGGAAAAAGAATGATATGCGCATAATGATGGGAAAACGAGAAAATGAAATATTTGACAGTATTCATGATCTCATGATTGATATAAGGACTAAGTGAAATCATGGTTTGAGTATATAGAATTTTGAGGATTTTGGTATGTGGAAGGTGTTAACTTTTAACTGCATTCATTTTTTCACTAAGGTTCAATGGGTATTCAAGAGAATACATGATTAAGGTCTTTGAATGTTTGGAATGTGACCAAAAAAACAAATCTTATGATATATGGGGATCAACGATGGTATTAAATCTCTGGTAATCGTTTTCACTATGTTATGAGAGTGGACTGCAGTATTATGGATAATTCTAAAGATTGGAATGGATTATGTTGGACATAAGTTAGTATTGTTTAAGGATAGAAGTTTTTCGATATTATTGATGGGATGTTATAGTAATATAGTTTTAGAAAAAGGAAAACCTGCAGGACGGGCGACAGCCCATCGCGTCGGACAAGGCTGTGGGAATCGAACCCGCAACCGAAGTGCGACTGGCCTTTATCACCTACCACTGGCCCACAGGAAGTCCATGGTTAGTAGAAACTAGTTTTATTTTATTAAGCAGTATGATATATGAAGTATAAGTTCATTTTTGGAGCCATATACGATTAACCATAAGATGGACTTATAACTTTTGCTAACCTTTTGTTTGAAAGAGATGGAATGACCCATCATTCTATCACATGATCTGCTAACACATCACGAATGACCAATTCAACTTCATTTCTTTAAGAGATGAAGTGGAAATTGTCCAAAGAATGACAAACGGTGAGACTATACCAAAATCGCGAAAGTATTTCTTCTAATTTCATCAACTTTAGGGAAATGATCTTAAAAACCAAAAATGTTGTCCTAGTGATCTTATATCTGATGAATCAGATGGTAACTTAGATCGTCACAAATTTATGGATTTGTGATTGCTGGCTTTTCCATAGCCATGTTCTCTACCACTCTCCATCAGAACATGATGGTTAGATTTCTCTTCCATATCCATATTTTCACCTATGTGGAAACCCAGTGATTAGTTTATTTGGGTAAGCGTTACATTTCATACTTTTGTTTTTAAATGATTGGTTTTGGTATTCCTTTTTACGATGTGGGTTTCGATTAAAGAAACTTTCGAATAGTAAACCATTTATAACCCCGACGAATTTCGAGGGCGAAATTAATTTTAAGGGGGGTAGAATGTAACACCCCGAGATTTTATGAAAAATATTCTCTTTAATTTGACTAATGTCTTGTGTTGTACGCTACACCAAAAGGAGCTTTCACAACACGCATCCTTGACATGCCGTTCATTACACGCAATCACGACCTTCCTCGATAGCGTGTGTAGTACGGAATAACGAGTTTCACTAAACAACAATATGCTATTAAAATATTATTAAAACTAGCTGTTATGAATATTAATAACCACTTTTTGAAATTTTGTAAATTTTATTTTTCAAAATGGAATTCATTTTTGGATTCGTAAAATTGAAATTAGCTTAGGGTGAAATTTTGGTGATTTTCGGATAACATTCATATTTTGATGAATAGTGAAAATTACTAAATTTTAATTAAAAACAACTTTTTCAATCGAAATAATTAATAGTGATAAATTATTAATTTGAGTGGTTTTAAAGTATATTTAGAATATATTTTTACAATTTAATACAATTTTGGTCATTGGATGTAATTTCACATTTAAACCAGACATAAACAAGTGTCAATCTTTTGATAGTTATTATTTCTTAAGTACACGCTATTTGTTTTGACGATGGGAATTAATTTTTAAATTAATTAATGCAACTGATATGTTTTGAATTTGGTAAAATAGAAATCATTTTTGAGTTCATAATATCAAATATAGCTTAGGCCTAATTTTTTGTATTTTTCTAAAAACTTTCAATTTTTGATGAATAGTGAAACCACTAATTGGTAGTTAAAAAAAATGAATTGTTCAAAAAACTTAATTTTACCGCTTCTGTGATTGGAATTTTAAAAATCCGAGAGACACGGTTGATGTCAGTAAGTAAAATGTAGTTCAATGAGATGAAAATAATTTTTTTGTGAATAGTAACTTTTTACTTTTTTTTACCACGGTTAAAAGTAAATAGGGTAATTAAGGGTAGAAATGATATTATTATAACCCAAACACATGTACTAATTCTATTGGACAAGTGTAATTCGACCAAAAACAAACTTACGAATAAAATATGACCATTTAGGCCCACTTGGATTAGATTAGGACATTTATTATTAATTTATTTAAAGAAGGGTTAAAAGAGTTAAAATCAAAGTTTATTTACTAAAAAAATTTTAATATGTGGTTATACATAAGATAAATTAGACTATAAATATTAATTATAAATATAAAAAAATTTCTTAAATAATTTTATTTTATTTTTAATTTTTAGACATTAAATAATTTAATTTATTTATGACACAACGATGATGCAGTAATTATCTTATTAATGAAATATTGACATAATTGATGTTATAAATACCCAAATAAATATAATTTGAGACTTATTATGAATTAAACTAATTTTCTAGGTTAATATGACATGTTAGTATTGATTTAATTAACCTTTTTCGAACTTATCATTCTGTTATGATTTTCACAAAAATCAATTACTAAATAGTGTCAAAATTGACATAAAATAGTTTTTAAAACAAATATTTTATTATTAATTGTTATTTTATTCCTAAAAATCTAAGGTTCGGCCAAATGACTTAGATAAGGTTATATATATTAATAATAAACAATTTGGGGTTCTTTTGGCTTCTTATAGTAAGTTTATTAACCTTATAGTGTAAGAACACAAGAAGACACGGTAAAAGTAAAATTATTTAACTTATTGTTAAATCTAAATGATAAGGTTAAAATAGGAACCTAAACTTGTATAAATTCTATTGGATGAAATTATTTCGACCCATCCCCACCTTAGCCTCGAAATAAATCAATTTGGAGATATTTAAAACCGAACTTGACTTTATAATAAAATAATATTTTTATTTTTTTCCAAAGGAGCCCCTCTCCTCCCTTATAAAAGGGAACATCCTCCCTCTCTTCCTCACACAACTTTGAGCCTTCAAGCTCGGCCAACCCCTGCCAAATTATCTTCTCCACTTCCCTATCAAAATCCTAGAGGTTCTGGTCTTCTTCAAAGACCAATTCTAGTGCCCTAAGAGGAGGTCTCAAAGAGGCGCTTCAAAGAAGAGGTAATTTCCGTTACCGATTCTTTCACCTTTATTTCTTCTTCCACATCTTCTTCATAGGTTGTTTCATTATTAAGTAATAACATCAGTATCACTCATATACTGATATGTTATTATAAGTATGAAACAATCCTATTTCACCATCTATCCATCCTACGGAAAACAAAATCACCGCGCGTGCGTACGTAGGGAATATATCGTCTCCACGCCGTGGTGAAATCTATTTTCCACCACCACCTTACTTGGATGGGTATAATGGTGTAAATAATAACTATATATTATTATTTTAAAGTGATATTGTATACATACACTCCAATACAGTCCCACGATCATGAGAACGATATCATCGCTCGTGCGTACGTACGGACTACCGTCTCCACGACGCGATGGGATTCATTCTCCACTTTAACCATTCATGAATGATTATAAAGTATATATAATAAGTAATCATGAAATATATGACACAATAATGATACTAGATTTATGTGTATATATATGAATTTCATCTACTTAATTCCGTTCAACTCAATAAGGAAACGAAAACAGCATTCATGCGTACATACGACCTACCGTCTCTAAGAACATTGTATTTCTTTCCATTTACTGATTTATTATATATATGTATATTATGAATATATATATATATATATATAAATCATGTTTTATATTCTTTAATTAAGTAATCATTATCTAAGTAATCATATGAATAATTAAAAGTCAAAACACGGACGACAAATGAAACAATTTTACCCAAAACGCTCTTTAACATGGAATTTACAAAAGAACGGGTAATATAAAGTCATAAGTGAACCATATATGATATAATAACAATGAATATGATTTTGTAATAAGTCAATTACATTATTTAAATTATTATACAGGAGGTTTGGACACTTACAAAGCAAATCGGACCTAAGGTAAGGGAAAATCTCACAATCTCATTTTTATCCGAGATTGTTTATACTTTGGTATTTACTGGGGTGTATTTTATCACCCACATCCATGTTTTCTCAATATGTAATGTTATTTCCATCCACATAAAATTGTTTAAATAAAATTTTACCCTTCGGTGAGTTTTTAGTAAAAGATATGAAATAAATCTTTTGACGTTTTTTGTACAGGTACTTTTTGACTTTTCTGCCAAAAGTACGGGAAGAATGTTTTTTTAACATATACGACATGAATGGATTTTTAAAAAATTATTTCCAAGAAGCTTCCTTCACAAGTTTTCATGTTTATTTTTAATCAAATTCTTTTAGTTTATAATTGTATGACATGTTAAGAAAGGAAAAGTGTTTTTGAAGTAGAAAGGATATTTTCCTCAAGAATGGAGTTCAAGTGTTTTGTCAAAATTATTTTCCATCTAAGATAATAAAGGGTTCTGTTTTTATCCCTATTATTACATTGATTTGATTATGTTGTGATGGAAATATTTTTATGAATTCCTTTATCTTATATGAATTGTTTTATGATGTCATGTTGTTTAAGAATCCCATTTTTATTACATGGGTTATGCAATGATGTATGATTTATGAATTTGTGGCACACATAAGAATGGTATAATTATGAGATGGGTGGGACCTATATCTCCCTCCAATGCATGGGGTAATGATTTTATATCTCATAAGATAGACATGGCTGGAACGGTAGGTTATACCGGTTCAGTGAAACAGGACTGAAACGAGGGTGACTCGGTTTAGAAAGGGACTTTGTCCACTAAGATAGTCTTGGCAATAAGTCTTGACTAACAGGAAATGATTCTATATGATTATGTGTGTATGC
This sequence comes from Viscum album, assembly GCA_963277665.1. Classification (NCBI taxonomy): domain Eukaryota; kingdom Viridiplantae; phylum Streptophyta; class Magnoliopsida; order Santalales; family Viscaceae; genus Viscum; species Viscum album. The sequence continues at coordinate 1,099,166,431 of OY728151.1, read as the reverse complement.
CACAAAGTTTAATGTTTTATGTTATGATTATTGTGATTACATTTCACTGCCATGAGTTATCCCAGGTTATGAAATTATGATCTCTTTTACAGGATAAGATTTCCAAAAGTTATGTTCTTATGTATATGATGTGATTGATATTTCTTTTGTTTACCCTTAATGAGCATTTGAGCTCACCCTTTTATGTTTACTTTTCCCCAGGATATAAAGAAAGGTTTTAGGTATAAAAAAAGGAAGATCATTATGGGAGATGTTGAAGATCTTTCACTAGGATTAGAAGATTATATTCTGAGTTTCCAAAGACACTAAACTATTACGATCCTTGTGTGTGTGTTTTTGTTATGTACTAGGTATTCCAAAAATGTAATGTAATGTCAATGTACGTCAAGCTTCGGGTCTCTACATTTGGTATCAGAGGAAAGGTTTAGTCAACCTTTGGAAACTAGTATGTGAGAACTTTAGTGAGATCCCTAGAGATATTTATAAGTTATGTCTAGGGATGTCTCTAAGGTTAAGTATACGTATAGGTTATAGTCCTAGAATTGCGCTAACGATCTTAGAATTTAACCTAAGATGTTAGATATTGAGGGTACTCCCCCTTTATTATATTGTTTTCCATAGCATGATTTTTTCCTCTCACACTATTCTTTTTGGGTTTTAGACGATGGATGGAGCCCGAAGGAACCGTGTTGATCAATGTAATGGACAATGCAATGATTGTCCTCATGAACAAACAAGTGTTATGGGAGATGGAGTGCAAAATCTTATTGCTATACTTACACAAGCTATGAGTCATTCTGGACTTCCAAATGAGCAGAGAAGGGAACAATATTCTATTGAGTCCTTCATGAGGCAACACCCACCTTCTTTCAGTGGGTCTTCTGATCCACTTGTTGCTGAACAATGGATCAGTACCACTGAAAAGATATTTTCAGTTCTTCAATTTTCTAAACATGATAAAGTCATCTTAGCAGTGTATCGTTTGGAAGGTGATGCTGATCGATGGTGGAATCTTATTAAGAATACAAGGCAAAGAAATGAAATTGAGTCCGTGGAATGGGAAGAGTTCAAGAACATATTTTTCAATAAGTACTTCCGTCGTATTCTTCAAACAAAGATGGAGAAGGAGTTTCTTGAACTAAAGAAAAAAAATGATGAATCTGTTGGTATATACGAAGAAAATTTTACAAGACTTGCAAGGTATGCATCTGGCATTATCATCCAACCTGAAAGTAAAGTTGATCGATTTTTCAGTGGCTTAAAACCAAGTCTTCGAAGGGCATTAGCTATAAGAGACTTCAGTAGCTATGAAGAAATTGTGCGTTGTGCTATCAAGGTAGAATGGAAGTTGGTGTTACATATCCATCTTATGGTTTTGACAAGAAACGAAAGATGGAGTTCAAGGTGAAATCTCATAATAATGGTGAAAAGAATATGAATGTTTCCTTATGCTCAAAGTGTGGAATGAAGCATGGTGGAGATTGTCTTCAAGGGACTAGAAAATGTTTTAAGTGTGGAAAAGAAGGGCATCGAGCAGCAGAGTGTCGAAGTAATGGAAAAAGGGTTTCTAATGATGTGAATAAAGCAAATACTGTAGGGAACACACCACCAACACTTAAATGCTTCAAGTGCAAGGAAATGGGGAATTATGCTAATAAATGCCCTAATCCAAGGGTTAGTGATGATCAACATGAGAAATCACTTAAGGAAAAGGACAAAGGGAAGTCACATGCGATCACTATTGGCGATGTTGAATATGACAACGATGTGGTGGAATGATGAAGTGTTTATGTAATGGGATTCCAAAATAGTGTTGTATATAGTATTGTGGAATATTGGAATATTTATGTATTGGTCTATTGTGGTTTTCAATAATTTTATGGTACCAGTAACCATGGAATGTGATTGAGATATTTTTGGAAAAAGAATGATATGTGCATAATGAAGGGGAAATGAGAAAGTGAAATATTTGAAAGTATTCATGAGCTCATGATTGATATAAGAAGTAAGTGATATCATGGTTTGAGTATATAGAATTTTGAGGATTTTGGTATGTGGAAGGTGTTAACTTTTATCTGAATTCATGTTTTCACTAAGGTTCAATGGGTATTCAAGAGAATACATGATTAAGGTCTATGAATGTTTGGAATGTGATGAACAAAACATATCTTATGATATATGGGGATCAATGATGGTATTAAATCTCTGGTAATCGTTTTCACTATGTTATGAGAGTGGACTGTAGTATTATGGATAAGTCTAAAGATTGGAATGGATTATGTTGGACATAAGTTAGTATTGTTTAAGGATATAAGTTTTTCGATATTATTGATGGGATGTTATAGTAATATAGTTTTAGAAAAAGGACAACCTGCAGGACGGGCGACAACCCATCGCGTCGGACAAGGCTGTGGGAATCGAACCCGCAACCGAATTGCGACTGGCCTTTATCGCCTACCACTGGCCTACAGGAAGTCCCTGGTTAGTAGAAACTAGTTTTATTTTATTAAGCGGTATGATATATGAAGCATAAGTTCATTTTTGGAACCATATACGATTAACCATAAGATGGACTTATAAATTTTTCTAACCTTTTGTTTGAAAGAGATGGAATGAGCCATCATTCTATCACATGATCTGCTAACACGTCACGAATGACAAATTCAACTTCATTTCTTTAAGAGATGAAGTTGAAATTGTCCAAAGAACGACAAACAGTGAGACTATACCAAAATCGCGAAAGTATTTCTTCTAATTTCATCATCTTTAGGGAAATGATCTTAAAAACCAAAAATGTTGTCCTAGTGCTCTTATATCTGATGAATCAGATGGTACCTTAGATCGTCACAAATTTATGGATTTGTGATTGCTGGATTTTCCATAGCCATGTTCTCTACCACTCTCCATCAGAACATGTTGGTTATATTTCTCTTCCATATCCATATTTTCACCTATGTGGAAACCCAGTGATTAGTTTATCTGGGTAAGCGTTACGTTTCATACTTTTTTTTAAAAGATTGTTTTTGGTATTCCTTTTTACGATGTGGGTTTCGATTAAAGAAACTTTCAAATAGTAAACCATTTATAACCCCGACGAATTTCGAGGGCGAAATTCATTTTAAGGGGGGTAGAATGTAACACCCCGAGATTTTATGAAAAATATTCTCTTTAATTTCACTAATGTCTTGTGTTGTACACTACACCAAAATAAGCTTGCACAACACGCATCCTTGACTTGCCTTTCATTACACGCAATCGCGACCTTCCTCGATAGCGTGTGTAGTACGCAATAAACAAGTTTCACTAAACAACAATACGCTATTAAAATATTATTAAAACTAGCCGTTATGAATTGTAATAACCTCTTTTTGAAATTTTTGAAATTTTATTTTTCAAAATGGAATTCATTTTTGGATTCGTAATATCGAAATTAGCTTAGGGTGAAATTTTGGTGATTTTCGGATAACTTTCATATTTTGATGAATAGTGAAAATTACTAAATTTTAATTAAAAACAACTTTTTCAATCGAAATAATTAATAGTGATAAATTATAAATTTGAGTGGTTTTAAAGTATATTTAGAATATATTTTTACAATTTAATACAATTTTGTTCATTGGATGTAATTTCACATTTAAACCAGACATAAACAAGTGTCAATCTTTTGATAGTTATTATTTTTTAAGAACACGCTATTTGTTTTGATGACGGGAATTAATTTTTAAATTAATTAATGCAACTAATATGTTTTTAATTTGGTAAAATAGAAATCATTTTTGAGTTCATAATATCAAATATAGCTTAGGCCTAATTTTTGGTATTTTTCTGCAACTTTCAATTTTTGATGAATAGTGAAACCACTAATTGGTAGTAAAAAAAAACCGAATTGTTCATAAAACATAATTTTACCTCTTCTGTGAGTGGAATTTCAAAAATCCAAGAGACACGGTTGATGTTAGTAAGTAAAATTTGGTTCAATGAGATGAAAATAATTTTTTGGTGAATAGTAACTTTTTACTTTTTTTTATCACGGTTAAAAGTAAATAGGGTAATTAAGGGTAGAAATGATATTATTATTACCCTAACAGATGTCCTAATTCTATTGGACAAGTGTAACTCGACCAAAAACAAACTTAGGAATAAAATATGACCATTTAGGCCCACTTGGATTAGATTAGGACATTTATTATTAATTCATTTAAAGAAGGGTTAAAAGAGTTAAAATCAATGTTTATTTACTAAAACATTTTTAATATGGGGTTATACATAAGATAAATTCGACTATAAAAATTCATTAGAAAGATAAAAAAAGTTACTACATAATTTTATTTTATTTTTAATTTTTAGAAATTAAATAATTTAATTTATTTATGACACAATGATGATGCAGTAATTATCTTATTAATGAAATATTGACATAATTGATGTTATAAATACCCAAATAAATATAATTTGAGACTTTTTATGAATTACACTAGTTTTCTAGGTTAATATTACATGTTAGTATTGATTTAATTAACTTTTTTATAACTTATCATTCTGTTATGATTTTCACATTAATCAATTACTGAATAGTGTCAAAATTGACATAAAATAGTTTTTAAAACAAATATTATATTATTAATTGTTATTTTATTCCTAAAAATCTAAGGTTCGGCCAAATGACTTAGATATGGTTATAGATATTAATAATAAACAATTTGGGGTTCGTTTGGCTTCTTATAGTAAGTTTATTAACCATATAGTGTAAGAACACAAGAAGACACGGTAAAAGTAAAATTATTTAACTTAATGTTAAATCTAAATGATAAGGATAAAATAGAAACCTAAACTTGTCTAAATTCTATTGGATGAGAGGATTTCGACCCATCCCCACCTTAGCCTCGAAATAAATCAATTTGGAGCTATTTAAAACCAAACTTGACTTTATAATAAAATAATATTTTTATTTTTTCCAAAGGAGCCCCTCTCCTCCCTTATAAAAGGGCACCTCCTCCCTCTCTTCCTCACACAACATTGAGCCTTCAATATCGGAAAAACCCTGCCAAATTATCTTCTCCACTTCCCTATCAACATCCTAGAGGTTCTGTTCTTCCTCAAAGACCAATTTTAGTGCCCTAAGAGGAGGTCTCAAAGAGGCGCTTTAAAGAAGAGGTAATTTCCGTTACCGATTCTTTCACATTTGTTTCTTCTTCCACTTCTTCTTCTTAGGTTGTTTAATTATGAAGTAATAACATCAGTATCACTCATATACTGATATGTCATTATAAGAATGAAACAATCCTATTTCACCATCTATCCATCCTACGGAAAACAAAATCACCGCGCGTGCGTACGTACGGAATACCGTCTCCACGCCGTGGTGAAATCTATTTTCCAACACCACCTTACTTGGATGGGAATAATGGTGTAAATAATAACTATATATTATTATTTTAAAGTGATATTTTATACATAAACTCCAATACAGTCCCACAATCATGAGAACGATATCATCGCTCGTGCGTACGTACGGACTACCGTCTCCACGACGTGATGGGATTCATTCTCCACTTTAACCATTCATGAATGATTATAAAGTATATATAATAAGTAATAATGAAATATATGACATAATAATGGTACTGGATTTATGTGTATATATATGAATGTCATCTACTTAATTCCGTTCAACTCAATAAGGAAACGAAAACAGCGTTCATGCGTACATACGGCCTACCGTCTCCATGAACGTTGTATTTCTTTCCATTTACTGATTTATTATATATATGTATATTATGAATATATATATATATATATATATAAATCATGTTTTATATTCTGGAATTAAGGAAAAATTATCTAAGTAATCATATGAATAATTACAAGTCAAAACACGGACGACAAATGAAACAATTTTACCCAAAACGCTCTTCAACATGGAATTTACAAAATAACGGGTAATATAAAGTCATAAGTGAACCATATATGATATAATAACAATGAATATGATTTTTCAATAAGTCAATGACATTATTTAAATCATTATACAGGAGGTTCGGACACTTACGAAGCAAATCAGACCTAAGGTAAGGGAAAATCTCACAATCTCATTTTTATCCGAGATTGTTTATACTTTGGTATTTACTGGGGTGTATTTTATCATCCACATCCATGTTTCCTCAATATGTAATGTTATTTCCATCCACATAAAATTGTTTAAATCCAATTTTACCCTTCGGGGAGTTTTTAGTAAAATATATGAAAGAAATCTTTTGACGTTTTTCGTACGAGGTACTTTTTGACTTTTCTGACAAAAGTACGGGAAGAATGTTTTTTTAACTTATAAGGCATGAATGGATTTCTAAAACATTATTTCCAAGAAGCTTCCTTCACAAGTTTTCATGTTTATTTTTAATCAACTTCTTTTAGTTTATAATTGTATGACATGTTAAGAAAGGAAAAGTGTATTTGAAGTAGAAAGGATATTTTCCTCAAGAATGGAGTTCAAGTGTTTTATCAAAATTATTTTCCATCTAAGATAATAAAGGGTTCTGTTTTTATCCCTATTATTACATTGATTTCATTATGTTGTTATGGAAGTATTTTTATGAATTCCTTTATCTTATATGAACTGTTTTATGATGTCATGTTGTTTAAGAATCCCATTTTTATTACATGGGTTATGTAATGATGTATGATTTATGAATTTGTGGCACACATAAGAATGGTATCATTATGAGATGGGTGGGACCTATATCTACCTCCAATGCATTGGGTAATGATTTCATATCTCATGAGATAGACATGGCTGGAACAGTAGGTTATACTGGTTCAGTGAAACAGGACTGAAACGTGGGTGACTCTGTTCAGAAAGGGACTTTGTCCACTAAGATAGTCCTGGAAGTAAGTCTTGACTAACAAGAAATGATTCTCTATGATTATGTGTGTATGCCACAAAGTTTAATGTTTTATGTTATGATTATTGTGATTACATTTCACTGCCCAGAGTTATCCCAGGTTATGAAATTATGATCTCTTTTACAGGTTAAGATTTCCAAAAGTTATGTGCTTATGTATATGATGTGATTGATATTTCTTTTGTATACCCTTACTGAGCATTTGAGCTCACCCTTTTATGTTTACTTTTCCCCAGGATATAAATAAAGGTTTTAGGTATAAAAAAAGGAATATCTTTATGGGAGATGTTGAAGATCTTTCACCACGATTAGAAGATTTTATTCCGAGTTTCCAAAGACACTAAACTATTACGATCTTTGTGTGTGTGTTTTTGTTATGTACTAAGTATTCCACAAATGTAATGTAATGTCAATGTACGTCAAGCTTCGGGTCTCTACAGTTGGTATCAGAGGAAAGGTTTAGTCAACCATTGGAAACTAGGATGAGAGAACTTTAGTGAGATCCCTAGAGATATTTCTAAGGTATGTCTAGGGATGTATCTAAGGATAAGTATACGTATAGGTTATAGTCCTAGAATTGCGCTAACGATCTTAGATTTTAACCTAAGATGTTATATATTGAGGGTACTCCCCCTTTATTATGTTGTTTTCCATAGCATAATTTTTGCCTCTCACACTATTCTTTTTGGGTTTTAGACGATGGCTGGAGCCCGAAGGAACCGTGTTGATCGATGTAATGGACAATGCAATGATTGTACTCGTGAACAAACAAGTGTTTTTGGAGATGGAGTGCAAAATCTTATTGCTATACTTACACAAGCTATGAGTCATTCTGGACTTCCGAATGAGCAGAGAAGGGAACAATATTCTATTGAGTCCTTCATGAGGCAACGTCCAACTTCTTTCAGTGGGTATTCTGATCCATTTGTTGCTGAACAATGGATCAGTACCACTGAAAAGATATTTTCAGTTCTTCAATGTTATGAACATGATAAAGTAATATTAGCAGTGTATCTTTGGAAGGTGATGCTGATCAATGGTGGAATCTTATTAAGAATACAAGGAAAAGGGATGAAATTGAGTCCATGGAATGGGACGAGTTCAAGAACATATTTTTCAATAAGTACTTCCCTCATATTCTTCAAAAAAGATGGAGAAGGTGTCTCTTGAACTAAAGCAAAAGGATGATGAATCTGTTGGTACATACGAAGCGAATTTTACAAGACTTGTAAGGTATGCATCTGGCATTATCATCCAACCTGAAAGTAAAGTTGATCGATTTTTCAGTGGCTTAAAACCAAGTCTTCGAAGGGCATTATCTATAAGAGACTTCAGTATCTATGAAGAAATTGTGCGTTGTTCTATCAAGGTAGAAATGGAAGTTGGTGTTACATATCCATCTCATGGTTTTGACAAGAAACGAAAGATGGAGTTCAAGGAGAAATCTCAGAATAATGGTGAAAAGAAGATGAATGTTTCCTTATGCTCAATGTGTGGAAAGAAGCATGATGGAGATTGTCTTAAAGGGACTAGAAAATGTTTTAAGTGTGGAAAAGAAGGTCATCGAGCAGCTGAGTGTTAAAGTAATGGAAAAAGGGTTTCTAATGATGTGAATAAAGCAAAGACTGTAGAGAAAGAACCACCAACACTTCAATGATTCAAGTGCAAGGAAATGGGGCATTATGCTAATAAATGCCCTAATCCAAGGATTAGTGATGATCAACATGAGCAACCACTTATGGAAAAGGACAAAGGGAAGTCACATGCGATCACTATTGGAGATGTTGAATATGACAACGATGTGGTGGAATGATTAAGGGTTTATGTAATGGGATTCCAAAATAGTGTTGTATATAGTATCGTGGAATATTGGAATATTTATGTATTGGTCTATTGTGGTTTTCAAAAATTTTATGGTACCAGTAACCATGGAATGTGATTGAGATATTTTTGGAAAAAGGGTGATATGTGCATAATGAAGGGAAAATGAGAAAATGAAATATTTGACAGTATTCATGAGCTCATGATTGATATAAGGACTATGTGATATCATGGTTTGAGTATATAGAATTTTGAGGATTTGGGTATGTGGAAGGTGTTAACTTTTAACTGCATTCATGTTTTCACTAAGGTTCAATGGGTATTCAAGAGAATACATGATTAGGGACTTTGAATGTTTGGAATGTGACCAACAAAACATATCTTATGATATATGGGGATCAACGATGGTATTAAATCTCTGGTAATCGTTTTCACTATGTTATGAGAGTGGACTGCAGTATTATGGGTAAGTCTAAAGATTATAATGGATTATGTTGTACATAAGTTATTATTGTTTAAGGATAGAAGTTTTTTCGATATTACTGATGGGATGTTATAGTAATATAGTTTTAGAAAAAGGACAACCTGTAGGATGGGTGACAGCCCATCGCGTCGGACAAGGCTGTGAGAATCGAACCCACAACCGAAGTGCGACTGGCCTTTATCGCCTACCACTGGCCTACAGGAAGTCCCTGGTTAGGAGAAACTAGTTTTATTTTATTAAGCGATATGATATATGTAGTATAAGTTCATTTTTGGAACCATATACGATTATTCATAAGATGTAATTATAACTTTTTCTAACCTTTTGTTTGAAAGAGATTGAATGACCCATCATTCTATCACATGATCTGCTAACACATCACGAATGACAAATTCAACTTCATTTATTTAAGAGATGAAGTGGAAATTGTCTAACTAATGACAAACGGTGAGACTATACCAAAATCGCGAAAGTATTTCTTCTAATTTCATCAACTTTAGGGAAATGATCTTAAAAACCAAAAATGCTGTCCTAGTGCTCTTATATCTGATGAATCAGATGGTACCTTAGATCGTCACAAATTTATGGATTTGTGATTGCTGGCTTTTCCATAGCCACGTTCTCTACCACTCTCCATCAGAACATGATGGTTATATTTCTCTTCCATATCCATATTTTCACCTATGTGGAAACCCAGTGATTAGTTTATTTGGGTAACCGTTACGTTTCATACTTTTGTTTTTAAAATATTGGTTTTGGTATTCCTTTTTACGATGTGGGTTTCGATTAAAGAAACATTTGAATAGTAAACCATTTATAACCCCGATGAATTTCGGGGGCAAAATTCATTTTAAGGGTGGTAGAATGTAACACCCCGAGATTTTATGAAAAATATTCCTTTTAATTTCACTAATGTCTTGTGTTGTACGCTACAACAAAAGTAGCTTGCACAACACGCATCCTTGACTTGACTTTCATTACACGCAATCGCGACCTTCCTCGATAGCGTGTGTAGTACGTAATAACGAGTTTCACTAAACAACAATATGCTATTAAAATATTATTAAAACTAGCCGTTATGAATAGTAATAACCACTTTTGGAAATTTTGTAAATTTTATTTTTCAAAATGGAATTCATTTTTGGATTTGTAATATCGAAATTAGCTTAGGGTGAAATTTTGGTGATTTTCGGATAACTTTCATATTTTGATGAATAGTGAAAATTACTAAATTTTAATTAATAACAACTTTTTCAATCGAAATAATTAATAGTGATAAATTATTAAATTGATTGGTTTTAAAGTATATTTAGAATATATTTTTACAATTTAATACAATGTTGGTCATTGGATGTAATTTCACATTTAAACCAGACATAAAAAAGTGTCAATCTTTTGATAGTTATTATTTCTTAAGAACACGCTATTTGTTTTGAAGACGGGAATTAATTTTTAAATTAATTAATGCAACTGATATGTTTTGAATTTGGTAAAATAGAAATAATTTTTGAGTTCATAATATCAAATATAGCTTAGGCCTAATTTTTGGTATTTTTCTGAAATCTTTCAATTTTTGATGAATAGTGAAACCACTAATTGGTAGTTAAAAAAACTGAATTGTTCATAAAACTTAATTTTACCGCTTCTATGAGTGGAATTTCAAAAATCCGAGAGACACGGTTGATGTCAGTATGTAAAATGTGGTTCAATGAGATGAAAATAATTTTTTGGTGAATAGTAACTTTTTACTCTTTTTTACCACGGTTAAAAGTAAATATGGTAATTAAGGGTAGAAATGATTTTATTATTACCCTAACACAAGTCCTAATTCTATTTGACAAGTTTAATTTGACCAAAAACAAACTTAGGAATAAAATATGACCATTTAGGCCCACCTGGATTAGATTAGGACATTTATTATTAATTTATTTAAAGAAGGGTAAAAAGAGTTAAAATCAAAGTTTATTTAGTAAAACATTTTTAATATTGGGTTATACATAAGATAAATTCGACTATAAATATTAATTAGAATTCTAAAAAGTATTCCTACATAATTGTAGTTTATTTGTAATTTTTAGACATTAAATAATTTAATTTATTTATGACACAACGATGATGGAGTAATTATCTTATTAATGAAATATTGACATAATTGATGTTATAAATACCCAAATAAATATAATCTGAGACTTTTTATGAATTCCACTAATTTTTTAGGTTAATATTACATGTTAGTATTGATTTAATTAACTTTTTTAGAACTTATCATTCTGTTATTATTTTCACAAAAATCAATTACTAAATAGTGTCAAAATTGACAGAAAATAGTTTTTAAAACAAATATTATATTATTAATTTTTATTTTATTTCTAAAAATCTAAGGTTCGGCCAAATGACTTAGATAATGTTATATATATTAATAATAAACAATTTGGGGTTCTTTTGGATCCTTATTGTATGTTTATTAACATTATTGTGTAAGAACACAAGAAGACACGGTAAAAGTACAATTATTTAACTTAATGTTAAATCTAAATGATAAGGTTAAAATAAGATCCTAAACTTGTCTAAATTCTATTGGATGATATGATTTCGACCCATCCCCACCTTATCCTCGAAATAAATCAATTTGGATCTATTTAAAACCGAACTTGACTTTATAATAAAATAATATTTTTAGTTTTTCCAAAGGAGCCCCTCTCCTCCCTTATAAAAGGGCACCTCCTCCCTCTCTTCCTCACACAACTTTGAGCCTTCAAGCTCGGACAAACCCTGACAAATTATCTTCTCCACTTCCCTAGAAACATCCTAGAGGTTCTGGTCTTCCTCAATGATCAATTTTAGTGCCTTATGAGGAGGTCTCAAAGAGGCGCTTCAAAGAAGAGGAAATTTCTATTACCGATTCTTTCACCTTTATTTCTTCTTCCACTTATTCTTCTTAGGTTGTTTCATTGTGAAGTAATAACATCAGTATCACTAATATACGGATATGTTATTATAAGTATGAAACTATCCTATTTCACCATCTATCCATCCTATGGAAAACAAAATCACCGCGCGTGCGTACGTACGGAATACCGTCTCCAAGCCGTGGTGAAATCTATTTTCCACCACCACCTTACTTGGATGGGTATAATGGTGTAAATAATAACTATATATTATTATTTTAAAGTAATATTTTATACATACACTCCAATACAGTCCCACGATCATGAGAACGATATCATCGCTCGTGCGTACGTACGGACTACCGTCTCCACGACGCGATGGGATTCCTTATCCACTTTAACCATTAATGAATGATTATAAAGTATATATAATAAGTAATCATGAAATATATGACATAATAATGATACTAGATTTATGTGTATATATATGAATGTCATCTACTTAATTCCTTTCAACTCAATAAGGAATCGAAAACAGCGTTCATGCGTACGTACGGCCTACCGTCTCCATGAATGGTGTATTTCTTTCCATTTACTAATTTATTATATATATGTATATTCTGAATATATATATATATATATAAATCATGTTTTATATTCTGGAATTAAGTAATCATTATCTAAGTAATCATATGAATAATTACAAGTCAAAACACGGACGACAAATGAAACAATTTTACCCAAAATGCTCTTTAACATGGAATTTACAAAAGAACGGGTAATATAAAGTCATAAGTGAACCATATATGATATAATAACAATGAATACAATTATTTAATAAGTAAATGACATTATTTAAATCATTATACAGGAGGTTCGGACACTTACGAAGCAAATCAGACCTAAGGTAAGGGAAAATCTCACAATCTCATTTTTATCCGAGATTGTTTATCCTTTGGTATTTACTGGGGTGTATTTTATCATCCACATCCATGTTTCCTCAATATGTAATGTTATTTCCATCAACATAAAATTGTTTAAATCCAATTTTACCCTTCGGTGAGTTTTTAGTAAAAGATATGAAAGAAATATTTTGACGTTTTTCTTACGAGGTACTTTTTGACTTTTCTGACAAAAGTACGGGAAGAATGTTTTTTAAAGTTATACGGCATGAATGGATTTTTAAAAAATTATTTCCATGAAGATTCCTTCACAAGTTTTCAAGTTTATTTTTAATCAAATTCTTTTAGTTTATAATTGTATGACATGTTAAGAAAGGAAAAATGTTTTTGAAGTAGAAAGGATATTTTCCTCAAGAATGGAGTTCAAGTGTTTTATCAAAATTATTTTCCATCTAAGATAATAAAGGGTTCTGTTTGTATCCCTATTATTACATTGATTTTATTATGTTGTGATGGAAATATTTTTATGAATTCCTTTATCTTATATGAATTGTTTTATGATCTCATGTTGTTTAAGAATCCCATTTTTATTACATGGGTTATGCAATGATGTATGATTTATGAATTTGTGGCACACATAAGAATGGTATAATTATGAGATGGGTGAGACCTATATCTCCCCCCAATGCATTGGGTAAAGATTTTATATATCATGAGATAGACATGGCTAGAACGGTAGGTTATACCGGTTCAGTGAAACATGACTGAAACGAGGGTGACTCGGTTCAGAAAGGGACTTCGTCCACTAAGATAGTCTTGGAAATAAGTCTTGACTAACAAGAAATGATTCTCTATGATTATGTGTGTATGCCACAAAGTTTAATGTTTTAAGTTATGATTATTGTGATTACATTTCACTGCCATGAGTTATCCCAGGTTATGAAATTATGATCTCTTTTACAGGTTAAGATTTCCAAAAGTTATGTGCTTATGGATATGATGTGATTGATATTTCTTTTGTTTACCCTTACTGAGAATTTGAGCTCACCCTTTTATGTTTACTTTTCCCCAGGATATAAAGAAAGGTTTTAGGTATAAAAAAAGGAAGATCTTTATGGGAGATGTTGAAGATCTTTCGCTAGGATTAGAAGATTATATTCCGAGTTTCCAAATACACTAAACTATTACGATCCTTGTGTGTGTGTTTTTGTTATGTACTAAGCATTCCTCAAATGTAATGTAATGTCAATGCACGTCAAGCTTCGGGTCTCTACAAATATGGCTTAACTGCTATACTTTGGAGGTTCTACACACACATATTCTGTTTATGACCATTGGTCCTGTTTTTCCTTGGCTACTTTGTCTGTTTCCCTGCCTATTGTTGTAGGATGGAGAAATGTTTTTTGACCAGCTTGTATACTGTAGAACTATCTATCCATGTAGTTATATAAGTCTACATTGGTCATATTGTACTACTATGTTTTTATCCTACATAGGGCCACGAGTAGCAGGTGTATTAGACTATAAGGGGATAGACCGAGTGAGCTTCCTTAGAGAGTCCTTATGTTTTAGGCGATACGGGGATTGACTGAGTGAGCATCCTCAATGAGCATTGGATTAATTTGGGATAAATGGGGATAGAACATGAGAGCATCCTCATAGATTCATTGACTGATTTAGACTATATGGGGATAGATCGTGTGAGATTCCTCATAGATTCACTGTTGGGTTTGTTTGAATCACTTGATTACCATATGCTATAGAAGGGATTGACTGTGTGAGCTTCCTCGGAGATTCTATGAACAACCTAGGCTTTATGGGGAATTTGATGAGTGTGATTCCTTAGATAGTCCTTGACCATGGAGCTATAAGGGTAATTGACTGTGCGAGCTTCCTCAGAGAGTTCCTGACTACCGTAGACTACAAGGGGTGTTGACTGCATGTGCCTCCTCAGAGAGTGTTTATAATTTGGTATGACCAATCCAGAGGGTTTAAGCTGATTTCACACCCTAGACGGTTGTTGGTACTTTTTAGGTAGGACTATAAGGAATGGATGTGAGTACTTCCAGAAGGTTACCTATTGTGCTTTGTTGTTTGTTAGTTGTTGCTTGAATTTAGAACTATGGTCTGTTTATTGATCATAATGTTCATGTTTACTGTTTTCTTTACTTTAACCTACCATATATTCACTGACCGTTAGGCACAGATCTATTGGTGGTGTCCAATAGGGATTTATTTTCACCCACTGTTAGGGTCATGATTTTGGGACCAAACAAACTATATTGTTGCAGGTATAGATAAGGTTAAGCGCCCATCGACTTCAGGTACTTGACTTACTGTGGAGATATAGAACATGGGACCAAACATAGGCTTGTGATGTTGAGGATCTGTTTATCTTTATTTTGTACTTGTTTTTAGTACTGCTTGTATTTCTAGCATTGTGACTTGTTTGGATGCTTTCCTAGACATATGTATCTTGCATCAAATATATATATATATATATATATATGTGCTCTAGTTTTTTATCATATATAGTCTATCATTGTTCACTTGTGTATGGATTGTTTACTGCTTCCACTATTGTTTATTGTTTTCTCTTCAACTATGTACTCTTCCAATGAGGGCATATTTTCCCCAATATCACACACAAGTCCCTCGCTACTAGTCGGTAGCCTCTGGCATTTGGGGAAATGCGCTTGAGTCCATGTGACCAACTGGGTATGGGGCGCCTCTAGGTGGATTCCAGAAGCGAGATGTTACAAAGTGGTATGAGAGGAATTCGTTTATTTTGACATACTATTTTGGAGCCTTAGCTGTGGATATGACAGAATACGTACTTGGTAATAAGCTTTGCCCGGGAGTAGCTAACCTATGTACAGGGAAAAGCCATACTACCTCGTTTATCCCAATTTTACTGGTTTTAATATTTTATACTTGATTTTATTTATCCTTTGGGAAATTCACATGCTTTGTGCTTTTACCATTGTTGTTATTGTGGTTCTATTTCTGTTGTAAACTGATGAGATAAGGGTATGACATATCATGCACCATATATGTACTTTTTAAAAATTACATGCCATGCATTTTTTCCAAGCCATCTAGGATGAATTAGAAATTGCATGTGGTTTTGATAGACATTGTGTAGATTATGCATGCTGTTGTGATAGATGATTTGATAGAATCTTGGCTGTTTTGAGAGGGGAACTATTTGTATAGTGCTTTGCTTAGACGGATGCCAAACGTTTGTTCTGGAGTTGTTATGGGCCTGCAGGGACTTGAATTTGGTGGATTATTGCTTGTTTACCATGTTTATAATGTGTTTGAGATGACAAAATTTGATTCGCGAGGAGTATGGGCCCTCACGGGTCGGAAATTGGCACCTTAACGCTTGTATTTCTATATTTTTGGGGCTCCGGTGCAGTTCTGAGGCTACTGTCTGGAAAGTCCCAGAATACACAGCATTTACCTTATGAATACACACCGTGTAGTTTATAGTCACGTCACTGACTGTGTGGGAAGGGACACAGGGATTTGAAAATTCTTATAGGAACACATCGTGTACTATTTTAGCATGCTATGTAGTATGAAATAGGTAACCCGGCTATGTCACGAACAATGGGGGTCATGTTATCCTTTAACATAAACACTGTTTCTGAATTTTACACGCCGTGTTGTATGACCTAGGTATCTGGCCATGTCAAGAACAACACGGGTCGGGGAATTCCTTCAAGTGCACACCGTGTCCTAGTGGAACATGCCATTTATAGTTAACCGTGGGGCCAGTAGTGTAACTAAAAACACAGGTCGGTGTTACCTTTATTGTACACGCTGTGTCCGTCTGGAACACGCTATGTAGTGTAAGTTGTGTGTCGGGCCAGGTCGCTAACAACACGTGCCAGGTAAGGCATGTCTAGCACACGCCATGTCTGCCTTGAACACGTTGTGTACTTTTGTCTTTAGAGGAGTCGTGTGGAATAACCGTGTAGAAGGACTCGGGCAGGGAAGAGGATTCAAGTAGACTCCATTTTTTTGGACAAAACACCATGTCGTTAGGGAGTTACACGACCAGTTTAGGCAAAATCACACGGCCATGTGAATGACTTAAGGGAACACGCCGTTTAAGAAAAGTACATGCAGTGTAGTCAAGTTTGGTAAAACAAGAATGATTTCTTTCTTATGTTTACTTTTTGTCATCCATGTTTTCAGTTTTGATAATCTTGAATCTAAGTTTTTCATTTTACCCTGCAGATTCATGCCACTATGATGTCCTCCAGTTGACCTCTAGTTGCAGTGCAGTGATCAGATGCCCGATATGGCTGATCAGGGACTTCCTGTGGATCCTCCTGTTGTGCCATCTTTGGCACCATTGGTTGTACCAGTTGGAGGCGTTTATTCATAGTTTAGGGAGGGTTTTCTGAGGATGATGCAGACCTTCAAGGTAGTGTAGCCTCCTGCCCTGTCGACAGATGATTTTATGCAGGTTTTCCAGCAGCAGCATCCTCCCACCTTCTCAAGAGAAGGAGGACCTCAGGCTGCAGAGTCATGGCTAGAAGCCACTCTGACGATCATGAAGCATCATGAGGTACCACCAGAGGAGAGTGTGAATCTCATGACCTACATGCTCTGAGACTCTGCCAAGTGGTTGTGGGATGTCATCTCTCAGGCAGGACGGCACCAGAATATGGCTTGGGATGATTTTCAGCATATCTTCTACGATTACTTGTACCTGGAGACCTTGAGGGCCGACCGAACCTGGGAGTTCATGATCTTATAGCAGGGTTCTATTTCTATGATGGAGTATTCCTCTCGTATCACAGAGTTTTAGCGTTTCACACCTATCCCAGCATGTGATGAGTTGTTCCTGGCTAGAAAGTTTGAGGACGGTCTCTGGCAGGAGATCTGTTCCCAGGTGAACAACATCATGTTGACTTCGATATCCTCTATCGTCAACCAGGTGCTGATCACAAAATGCAGTCTGAGGGATTCTGGAGTTGTGAGCCTGGGCGGTTCAACATCCAGAGTTAGTATTCCTCTTGTTGATAGTATGAAGTGTCGTAGGGAGTCCGCTCATGGTGATGAAAGTAGGCGGGATGCACGTTCTGGTAGCCACGTAGTGTGCTACCAGTGCGGGAGGAGAGGGAATATGAGGCCATGTTTCCAGAGAGAACTGTTGCAGTGCCGATCTTGCGGCCGGATGGGGCATCTCCAGCGTTCCTGTTAGTTTTTCCCTCCAGTAGCTGGAGACAAGGATTCTTCTATGACTCCGTGATTGGGAGCATCACCACCAGTTTTACACCACTCTTGGAATTGGAGTTCTTCCAGCCAATCAATCCGAGGTGGAGGTCATGGTAGGGGTGTTCAGTCACCGGTCTATCAGCGATAGTAGGGCGGATCAGCTCAGATCGGTCATGAAGGTTCACATAGGGGTGGAGTATACTAGACTTTTGTGATGGAGTAGACACACCAAGAGAAGGATCCCGTACCATCCACCATTCATGGTATGATCTTACTATCCTTGATTTTATCTTTTTCTCTTTTCGAAACTAGGGATTCTCATAGATTTATCTCTGTTGCTATTTTGTAGAGCCTTGGGCTCGATATCTTTTCTTCTCCCAACATGTTGACACTGGACACACCATTGGGAACAAGGACATCTATCGTACGTCAGTGCAGAGTGTGCCCTCTTGAGGTTGTGGGGTTTCACTTCTTATGGTACCTATATGTCCTAGAGATGATGAGCTATGATGTCATTCTCAAAATGGACTGGTTATTCCCCTTACAGAGAGTCGTCAACTGCTACCTCTAAAGGATGAGTTTTATATCACATAAGGGTGGTTATTTTCTTTATCGGGGCAAGTGGGATGTCCAGGCAAGTTGAGCAGGACCCGAGCATCATGGGCAAGGAGGAGTTACATCACAGATTTCTAGTCTATATATGGATGACCAGGGGACATCACAGTTAGGCTTTCCCCTTTTGGTGCATCGTTTCATGGATGTCTTTCTAGAGGACTTTTTCGGTTTGCCTTCAGAGCGTGAGGTATACATTTCAATTGAGCTCGTTCCAGGAGCGGCACTGATGTCCATTCCTCCTTATAGTATGGCTACACCTCATTTGCATGAGCTCAAGAAGCAGTTGGAGGAGTTATAGGAAAATAGTTTAACTCAACCCAGTACATCTCCATGGGGTTGTCTTGTCCCATTTGCAAAGAAGGTAGACGACACCCTTAGGATTTGTGTGGATTATTGGAAGATTAACTAGTTTATGGTCAAGAACTGATATCCCTAGCCTATTATTGTTGATATCTTTGATCATCTTCGAGGATCCTATGTGTTGTTGATGATTGATTTGAGGTCTTCTTATCATCAGTTGTGCATTATACCATCTGATATACCTATAAATGCCTTCTGGGATAGGTATGGTCTATACGAGAATACAGTTATATTGTTCAGTCTCATTAACGTACCTACAATTTTCATGTAACTAATGAACCGATTGTTCCATCCATACTTGGATTCCATCATGGTGGTTTTCGTGGAGGTCATCTTGGTGTACTCTCACACTCGACACGACCATGCTACCCACCTTGAGATCATTTTGAATACACCAAGAGAGCATCAGTTATATGTTAAGCTCTCAAAATGCCACTTTTGGTTAGATTAGATTCACTTCATGGGTCATGTTATCTCAGGGATAGGAGTATCAGTAGACCCAGAGAAAGTGAGGGTAGTAGTTTCTTGGGAGTATCCAAAGAACATCTTTGAGTTATAGAGTTTCCTAATGCTGGCTGGATACTACAAACACTTCCTACAGGACTTTTTGTCCTTGGCTGCACCGCTGATGGGTCCAACTAATAATGTTAAGAAGTACTTATGATCAAATTCATGTGAGCCATCATTTAAAGAGCTGAAAAGATGGTTGACATCAGCACCGATACTAGTCTTTCCAGAACCAGGCAAGAGCTGCACTGTCTATTGTGATGCATCAGGTATCGGGCTGGGAGCTGTGCTGATGCAGGGAGAGGAAGTCATTGCGTACGGCTCTCGGTAGTTGAGGCCCCATGAGAGGAATTACCCGTCATAAGATATGTAGATGGAAGTTGTTGTTCATGCCTTATGCTGTTGGAGACAATATTTTTTGGGAGAGAATTTTGTGGTTTTCACCGACCAAAAATGTCTCAAGTACATCTTCACTCAGTGTGATATGAATCTGATGCAGTGTAGGTGTGTTGAGTATATTCAGTCTTTTGACATTGAGCTTGCCTATACACCTGGGAAAGGCAATGCAGTGGCTGACGTGTTGAGCATGAGAACTCAGATATAGGCAGTTTAGGAGGCCAGTAGTGAGTGGTAGCTTATGGCTCTATTCTATGAGATGCATTTAGAGTTTCACGACAGATAGTGGCAGACTTTTATATATTATATAGTTGTTACCTATACTCATCTCGATCGGGTACGAATGAGGCATCTATCAGACTTAGAGGGGCTAGTCCAGCAGGATAGTGTGTCAAGAGTGGACCCTCTTCCTGGAAGGACAGTAAGTGAGGATGAGATCTTGCATTTCTAGGGAGGCGTATGGGTGCCGACAAACATATGCGAGGAGATGATGTGGGATTTTCATTCCTCAGTTTGGGCAGTTCATCCAGGAGTCACCAAGATGTATCATAATCTACACTGCCAGTATTGGTGGCTAGGTATGAAGATAGATGTTGCTGGTTTTTTCATGAGGTGTTCCAATTGTCAGCAGGTGAAAGGAGAGCATCAGTGACCAGCAGGTCTTTTGCAGCAGTTACCCATTCCGGAGTGGAAGTGGAACGATGTCACGATGGGCTTTGTGACCGGTTTTTTGAGGTCACCTTAGGTAATGATGTTGTTTGGTTTCTCATCGACAGGCTTATGAGGGTTTCTCACTTCTGTTTGATCAGTGAGAAATTCAGTGTTGATGAGCTGGGATGGTTGCACATCCGAGATATTATACGTCTACATGTAGTTCCACACTCCATTGTTCAGATCGGGATTCATGTTTTACTTCTCAGGTCTGGAAGGGGATTTAGAAGGCTTTGGGTACACAAGTACTTTTGAAAACAGCATACCATCCCCAGACAGATGGCCAGTCCAAGCGAATGATTCAGGTGCTTGTGGATATGCTCCGAGCCTACATTTTGGAATTTGGAGGTTCTTAGGAGAATAATATACCTTTTTGGAGTTTTTTTTAAAATAATAGTTTTCAAGAAACTATTCGGATGGGGCCTTATGTGACTTTGTACGATAGTCCATGCTGATCACCCTTATGTTAGCTGGAGGTAGAAGAGGCAGCTTTGCTGGGACCTCGTCTTGTCCAGGAGACCATAGAGTAGATAGAGTTGAATCAGAAGAGGAAAACACCTACACAGTCTTGGCAGAAGTCTTAAGCTGATCAGCAGGGGAAACCTCTGGAGTTCGAGGTCAGGGATCAGGTTTTTCTACATGTCAGACCGAGGATGGGGTGTAGTAGGATTAAGAGACATGGTAAGCTTTCACCGGGGTACATCAGACCGTTTGTGGTGTTGGAGATATTTTGGCCGGTTGCCTATCGGTTGCAGTTACCTCAGAGGTACCGGGATATGCACGACGTCTTCCATGTTTCCTAGCTCTGATGTTACTTTTTAGACATGTCAGACGCTTTCCAACCCAAGGAAGTCGAGTTGGAGGTGCTTGCATCTTTCGAGGAGCATCCTATCTAGATTGTCAATCGCAATAAAAAGGTTTTTGGTGGCCGGTCTGTTCCTCTGGTATGGTTGCTATGGTAGCACGAGTGAGTGGAGGACGAGACATGGGAGAGGGAGGCTGATGTACGACCACAGTGGCCAAAGCTGTTCCGGGATTATTCTTCTACACCGCGTTAGGGGAATTAGGGGACAAATTTCTTTAAGGGGGGGGGGGAAGTCTGAATGAACCTAGATCTTTTATTCAAGTATGGTTTTCTGTTTATGGTTGTTTTTGGGAACAAGGGGAATATCTGGAAATTTTCTAAGTACACGCCGTGTAATTCGATTCCGCTGGTGGCCGTCTGCTGGCCGTGTCATGGGAACAGATGCAACCATGTATGGGTAATGTGGAGGCTGCCTAATGCGGGGTTCAGAAACAGAAAGTACACACCATGTACCTTTTTTTCATTAAAAGCACTGGGGTCACATTTGACGGACAGAACCGTCTTCTTCTAGGTGTTCATCGCTCGAGAGAGTCTGTATGGCCTCCGATCATCAACGAGCCACCGAGCCTCTGTTCGTCCTCCGATTCTAACACCGTTTGGTGTGTTGGAATCACAGTGGTAAGATCTTCCTTCTCCTAGATCTTCGTTTTCCAATTCTCCCTATTTTCCATGTTATCGTGGGTTGAACGTTTTGTGCATTTTTGTAGATCTATGACGTTCCAAGGAGAATCAAGCTTCGAATATCAAGTATATCAATATCCTGATGTCAAGGTAGATGGTTTGTGCCTTTCCATTGATAGTCCTTGTATATTATGTGAAATTACACCAATACCCTTGAACGTGGTATTGTGTGTTTATCTTTTTACACGCGTTATATGCCTGCCATGCAAGTATGCATATATGGATGATGTTTGAATATGAATATGGTTGAACTGCTATTCTTCTGTGGTTCTACCCCCGCACGTTCTGTTTATGACAGTTGGTCCGGTTTTACCTTTGCTGCTTTGTCTGTTTCCATGCCAATTTATGTAGGATGAAGAAATGTTTTCTGACATGCTTGTATGATGTAGAACTATCTAGACAAGTAGTTCTGTAAGTCTACTTTGGTCATATTGTACTCTATGTCGTTATCCTACACAGGGATGTGAGAACCGGGTGTAGTAGACTATAAGGGTATAGATCGAGTGAGATTCATCAGAGAGTCCTTGGGCTTTAGGCTATACAGGGATTGACTGAGTGAGCATCCTTAGAGAGCCTAGGAATACACTGGGCTAAAAGGGGATAGACCGCGAGTGCTTCTTTATAGAGTCCTTGACTGCTTTAGTCAATATAGGGATAGACCGTGTGAGCTTGCTCAGAGAGTCTCTATTTTGTTTGTTTGAATCACCTGATTACCATAGGCTATTGGAGGGGTTGACTGTGTGAGCTTCCTCAGGGAGTCTATGAGAGACCTGGGTTATAAGGTGAATTGACCAAGTGTGCTTCCTCAAGGTGTCCTTGGCCGTGGGGATATAAGGGGAATTGATTGTACGAGATTCATTAGAGAGTTATTGACTACATAAGACTATAAGGGGAGTTGACTGCGTGTGCCTCCTAAAAAAGTCTTTATAATTCCTTATGACCAAACTAGAGGGGTTAGGATGAGTGCACTGCCCAGAGGGTTGTTGGAACTTTTTAGGTAGGACCAGAGGGAATGGTTGGGAGCACTTCTAGAAGGTTACTTGTTATGCTTTGATGTTTGTTAGCTGTTGCTTGAATTTGGAATCATGGACTATTTATTGTTCAGAATGTTCAAGTTTACTATTTTCTATACTTTTCCCTGCTATATATTCACTGACTATTAGGAACAGATCTTCAGGTGGTTGCCTTTTGGGATTTAGTCGCACAACCTGTCTGGGTCATGCTTTTGGGCCCAAAAAGACTATATTGTTACAGGTAAAGACAAGGGCAAGTGCCCTTTGACTTTAGGTACTTGACTTGCTGTGGAGTTCGAGAGCATTGGACCAAGCATAGGATAGTGATGCTGAGTGGATGTTTGTATTTCTTTTGTACTTGTTTTTATTACATCTTGCATTTCCAGCATTATGACTTGTTTAGCTGCTTTCCTAGATATATGTATCATGCATCATATATATATATATGTTCTCCTCTTTTTTATCATATTTAGTCTTTCTCTATTCACTTGTGTATGGATTGTTTACAGTTTCCATTATTGTTTATTGTTTTGTATTCTGCTGTGTACTCTTCCAATTTGGGCACAGTTTCCCCTCTATCACACCCAAGGCCCTCACTGCTAGTCAGCAACCTCTGGCATTTTGGGAAATGCGATTGAGGCCATGTGACCAAACGGGTATGGGGCGTCATTGGTTGGCTTCCGAAACCAGGACATTACATATGTTTAACTAAAAACATATAAAAATGTGAAGGATAATTTTTTTATGGAGTAAAATTATTCAATTAAACACAATATATTCCATTTAGAAAATCATTGTTTGAAATTTAAAATCTTACATAATATTTTATTCTAATAAAAAAACGTTTTCACCATTTTTTCATTTATTATATAAAATGGTAGAATTTGGGTTCAAGTTGATTTTTAATAAATATAGTTATTGTTTGATAAAAAATAAACGTATTAATTTCTTTTAAGTCTAAATAATTGATAACATAATTGTAATCATTATTTCTCCAAAAAAAATTATCATTTTTTAAAAATCGGGTTAAACACGCATCATGTGCTAATGTTAAAATAATTTTAAAAAAATATTAATTTTATAACCTAAAATGGTTTAAATATTTTGAATTAGTATAGAATAAATAAGAAATTTTATCAATTTTATTTTTCGGAATTAAAACTAAATTTATAATGTAAAAAATAATTTACCATGGTTAAAATAAGAAATAATTAATGTGAAAAAAATAAGTTTGAAATAAATAAAAATAGGTTAGAAATATTTTTACTAATATTTAGTTGAGTATTTATAGTCCTCAACCTTATCCAACTCCAATATTTTTTTAAGGGATCAATTTTACTTTTGATTTGTGGTTATAATTTTATAAATTACAAAAATGCCACCCCCAATAATAAACGGATCCTTCACCACCCAAATTATCTTTACATAAAAGCCAACTATTTCCCCCCAACACATCAAAATACCCTAAATAAAATTCTAATCCACAACGTAATAATTGTTTATCTCACAATTTTACCCTTTCAATATATTAATCCTTTTTTGAAAATGTTATTTTTCTATGGGGTAATATAAAAAATTATAATTCCCCCTTCCCTATATAGTTATTTTTTTCTTATTCGCCTATCAAATATCTTTTTTGACCAATATGTTATCATAAAATATGTATTACTAATATAATTATAATATATTATGATGATGTAATATTCATTAACAATCCTTTCCCATTTACTTATAAAATAGAATTTGATGCTAGGTTTATGTACGGACTACAACCTCCATAAGTGGCGTGGTCCATTTTCTCTTAACCACCACACAAGGATGGTTTCAAAAATTTATTTTATAGATTAGTATAATATTTATAAATTTACCAGTATTATTAAATTTTAATATATTATATATGTATATTTTATGTTCTATGTACATGAATACATCACCCATGCGTATGTGTGGACTACCACCTCCAAGAAATTAATTTATTTTAGTTTTCCTCTAGTTTTTAATTATTTATTAAATCTCATAAATTCTATTGTACCACCCTTATATAATATAAATAAAATCATTGTGGTTTTTTAATGTTGATATTATCCCAAAATACTCACTTTCTTAACAATACTAACACATCGATTTTTCTTATTCCGGTTTGGGATGTGTTAACCTCTTACATGAACAATGAAATAAAATTCAATCATGGATGCCCATGGTAACCTCAAAACTAATACTTTTTTAAATTATTTATCACATAAGATTTGGTTTATTGTTTTTTAAAATTTATTTAATTTTAAACTTATAATAAATATACCAACCTTTATTCATTTAAACTATTGAAACATGCTCGTTATAAATCTCACTTATATACATTATGAAAAACATATTAATGGATGAAATTATAAAATTATAAATAATCAAGAAAATTATATTATATCAACTTTAATGATCTCATAAATATTATAACTTATTATATAATCAATAATCAACATCGCCAATTAAAGTTAGTATAAAATGAACAATCATATATAATTACATTAAAAATTGAAAATAACGTAAAACATACAAATGTATTTGTAATAAATGAATATAAATTATTTTTATGTAGGGTGGTAAAAATAAGTTAGATTCATAGTTAAATTATTAATATATATTTTTTTGATTATACATAGGATTCAAGAAATATCATTGAAGTGAGGAATTAATATTAGGTGTTTCCCATACCAAAATTTTGTTCATTGGCACATTTAAATTACACAACTACATTATTTTATGTGGTATATATAAATGATTTTACACTAATTCATGTAATTCAGTATTTTATCTCAATATTACTTTTTTGATGTCTTATGGGTTGAATTTTAAAATATCCAGTATAATATTTTCTTCAATAAACTACATTTCTTGACTTATAATGATTATTTTGTACTATAGTCATTAAGAGATGGTTTTATTATGTATTATACTAATATTATAATGAATTTACTATTTATTTCAAAAGTAATTACAATGATGAACATAATTCTTCATAAAATTTAATTATTCTTAGAATAATTCCCAATATATGAGTTTCTTTCCATTCTTATCCATATTCATTCTTCCAATAAATGTTATTCTTTTTTAATTTATGTTTCAAATATGTCTTATTACGAGTTATTTTAAAATTTAGCATGACCTCATTTCAAATAAAATATTTATCAGTCCCTTTATGATGAGTGATGTAATAAAAGTGTTTTCAATATTTTAAAAATAGATTCACTTCCACAACAATATTTTTAAATTTCAATGCATATTTAAATTGAAAAATCATAATGTATTTTTAAGGAACCATTTTTCAATAGTTTTTATAATTGTAATTTTTTTATGATTTCACTTCACCTTTTTTAAAATGGATTTTTTAATTTGTCCCATATCATTTTCATTTATGACCATGTTAAATACATTTTCAATATAACTTTTTATGTTTCATTCACTTTTACTAGAATTGTTTATTAAAAATAAACCACTCTATGTTTTTGAATGTTTTTAAAAATGTATATAATTATTATTGATTTAAAAAATAAAAGAGAAAAGTTTTTTATACTTCTAGTAAAAGTAATTTATATATTTTTATAATAAATATGTATTTTAATATAGTTTATAATTGATTCTGTATTTAGGATGAATTATTCAATATTTTAATGTCTTCTAAAATTATTATTTTTAATGTATCTTTAATTTATAAATTTATTTTTCTTGAAAACTATTTTTGGATCTGAAGGATAATTTTAAACATCCTTATTATGCTGAAAATATATTATTTTAACCAAAAACAATTATGGAGTTTTCATGACCATAAAATGGAACAATTATTATTTTCATTGCTTCTTTTTTATCCAACATTAATAAAAGGTTGATTTTAATCAATGGAAATAACCTTTTATGTTCCCTATAATCCAATTAGTAATTTTTTACTATTCTACCATCCATCATATTTATCTGGATGGATTATGGAATGTTCAAGGAATGTTTTTCCCAAAATCAATCTTTTTTTGAGGGTAAATTAAATGATGGTGGTAAAATGAATCTTATTGTGATTTTATTCCATGCAAATTTATTATTTTTTATTAAGGTATGGTTGGCCCCTATATAGACCTCTAATTGATTGGGTAAATATTTTTATGTCATGAAATAATGATAAATGAGTTGTAATGCTTGATCCACCAATGGAATCTAATGAGGAAATTGTCAAATGCTATAGTAAATAGGTTAGTTAAGCATGATCGACATAGGGAAACAGTAGTGATTAGTGATCCACTATGTTGGTTTTTTTATACATATTTTTCTGTCTCATTACTATCTTTTTCAATGTACTTATGTTTTTATGGCTCTTGTATTATGTATCATTTTTTATATTGGTATTATCTCCTGTTGTTATGTTCAAATATCATGAATATGCTTAAATGCCCCATGATTATCTCTTTCACAGGGATGGACATCATTGGATATCTCTTCTGTTTCCCTTAAATAGTTTCTGAGCACACCACTTTCTTAGGATTATATTCTTCATGTTATAAAGATGTGTGATATTATATATATATATATATTGGGGTTTATAAATTTAATGAACCCGATTTCATGATGTAATTTTTTAAATGGAATTATTATGAGATTACGAAAATTGAGGGTGCATGATTCCAAGGCCCAATGTGCCTAGAATGAATTTCAAAAATTTTTTAATGGTACGTTCAGTAAATGTGTGTGTGGTGTTTTCTAAAATTTGAACCTATGCTAGGATTAAAAATATGAGGTCTCCATTTAATCGGCAGTGCCGAGATTTGCTTAAGGGAGGCTTCACTTCAGCCACAGTTGGTTGGGTGAAAAAGTTAATTTTTCGGACTTTTGAAATATTAATAAAATAACATGTTAGGTTATTTTAGTTATTTTCCTTTTCTCCGGTGGATAATCGAGGATGGCAGAACCAATGACATGTCAATCCATTAAATGTCATGAATACCCTATATTTTTGTAACCACACCATTTGAATTTGGAAGGTTCATTAATTAAATAATCCTCATTAATTACACATGTGTTACTCAACCTTACCCTCTCATATTTATATTGAGCTTGGGGTGGAGTGTTAAAATCACTTCACCAAGCGACGATGCTCTGGAAGTGTACCATGAAACCAACCACTTGTATGACGAGATGGGTTTCAGTGAGTGGTGACATGCGCAACCGAATCACGAACAGACGACATCGACTAAGGAGTTTTCGTCGATCGTCGGCAATGAACATCTCTTCCAGGTCGTGGGATTGATTAAAAGTCATATTTGATGTTTTACCTTTCTCCCGCTTGGTATCACATTAACGTCGAGTGTGCGGGAAAAATGAACAAGGTCTGTACCATCCGCCACTTTGCACATGTTCTGTTCTTTAGGGACTGTTTCCTCATATTGAAAGAAACCCAAAATAATGGGTCACAATATGATAATAGAAGCGCAGGAGAGATATAGGTGCAGAAGACGCCAAGAACGGACCACAAGAGCACGTATGGTGGTTTGTGGAAGAAACTGACGACACACCATGTCAGCGGCGTTAGGTGGTTGTCGGAGGAGACCCGTGAAAACCGGTCACGGGCTAGTGAAGGCATCGTGCAACGGTGTACCACGATGGCCAAAGGCAGCCAGCCTGAGCCAGCTGCGCTGGACAAAGGTAGTGCTCGCTGGCAACGAGAGCTGCAAGAAGCAGTCGTAGCCAGCAGGCCACACTAGAAGGGGTCAGTGTGGAGCAGCCTGAATAAAAAGGAGTGGTGCGGCCCCACACCATGCCCCGTAGGTAGAACCCAGTAGGACAAATGGCCAACCGTTCATGCCTTGGGGAAGCACCCCACCGGCTAGCGAAACGACCCTCCAACCAAGGGGCCATCGAGACACAACGGTCTGCCTTCAGGTGGACCAATCCAGACATGGGCCAGCCTAGAAGGCAAAACCAGACCTGACAATGGGGCGGGTCAGAACTGCCCAGTGGGCCAGGCTGGTTTCGTGGCCCGGCAGGCAAGCGTGGGTGCACCGAGCCCCACCCTAAGGGTCATGCCAATAGTGGCCTTGCCTGAAAAACCGAACCGGGCTGACCCCAACCTAGTCGGACCAGGGAAACGATCTGACCCTTAACAGGCCAGACCCGTGCGAGGTCAGGTAGACCCCAGGACCCGTTGCGTCGGGCGGGTCTGACCGTGTTAGATGGGGGCGAGACCAAGCCGGTCCCTGAATAATGAAATTCCCAAAACTGATGAACTTGGGGTCTGTATGAAAAGCTTTCAATGGATCTTGGATTCCTTTTGGGAAGGGGTCTCTTTGGAATATTTCAGCAGGCCCGAACGAGCTGGCTTCGCCAAGGTGGGATCATTCCCATTTGAAGGAAAGGGTTGTAACAAATTGACCGACCGTCTGATCAATGCACCGTTTATGGAATAAGGATAATTTTGACAATGTAGAACTTTGGAGACACATTAAGTGAGGTTTGACGAAGTTTGACGTTCGACGTGGGTTGGATCAAACATTAATCCAACATGGACCTTTTTACAACAGTGCCCAAATCTCACAGATCGGGCATCCGATCGACACACCGTCTATTACGTTGGGTCCCCAATGACGGGGTGGTCCCTGGGGTATGATTATTGGAGGACATAGTACCGATTGAAATATTATTTACGGTTTGAGGAGTGGTTCCCATGAATCGAGTGTGCTATGAGTGGGTTCCTATGACCATATTTCTTGGAAGTCGCGACTCTATGTGGATCTGCACTATAGAGACCTTGTGTGGATCATCATCATAGCCACCTGACGAAGACTAGTTCTAGAGTGTCCTATCGAGGATCAGCAACTAGCGACCCTATGTGGATCATTATTGAGCAACCCTGTTTGGAACATCATCCCAAAGACCCTATGTAGATTAACTTCGAGTGACCCTGTGTGGATTAGCCTAGAGAGACCTAGTGTGAATCAATATTCTAGCGACCGTGTATGGATCAGCATTCCAGTTACCCTATGTGCACTAGCATTCCAGCGACCCTATGTGGATCATTAGTAACATGACCCAACGAGGAAACACCTTAGAGTAGCTCACTGTGGAACAAATTGTTTTTCCTAGATCAGATCGGTAATAGAACAATATCTTAGTGGATCAGTTGTGGAACATATAAATGGAATAAAATGATATATCTTAAGATTAATCCTATATATTACTGATCTATGAGTTGTATTCATGGAGTGAGTTTGTCTCTTTTTCTTTGTGCTTCATGATTTGGATCATGCTTGAGATATTATCATTGAGGTATATATTGTGATTTTTTCCATTTTGGATCACTGAGAGACCTTCATGTGGTCTTAGGGTCCCTACTGAGTATTGTTATACTCATCCCCACACGGTACTCACCCGCACCTTGCTGTGTATTGTGCAGATGTCGAGCAGATAGGATAATACTAGAGGGAGCTTGGAAAAAGGAGAAACTTGGAGGAGATGGGCTGAAGAGGAGTGTTGTGGACACGATTTGTTCGTACCCTTTATGTAGGATCCTCAGTTGATGATCCATGTGTTGTTATATCAGGTAAGTCATACTTTTACTTTTCTATTGGGATTGTATTCCGCCCCCTTTACATTAATTACACCTTTTTCTACATTAGTTTACTTCGTAGTGGATTCTTGTTTTGTTCGTGGATGGTGTGTTTGTACATCTTTAAAGGTAATGCCTTCCTATAATTGGATTATGACTTTTGGTGATATTCTCCAACCATTGTCCTACGGAAGGCGGGCATGGGGTTGTCATGAAATGGGCCCCGGGGGATGGGTCATGACTAAGTGTTATTAGAGGAGTCAGTTTTATCAATGATCTAGGTCTTTGATATTTTTATTGGAGATATTGTTTTAAGTGTTCTGAGTATGGTTTTCAGTTTGGGGAGTCCAGTGTTGGTGTGGTGGCCGACGTATTCATACACCAGGACCCACAATTATGATTTCTGACTCTGTGCATGGAAAAACTAATTGTGAGTGTGTTGGAATTGTTTTATTTTTGATCTCTTTGAATCAGCTCACCAGGTGTAACATATTGACCATGGAGCACCTGTTTCCTTTCAGGATGCCACTACAAAGACATCCAGCTATCGTTCCAGAGAGAGTACGTGATGATGGACCACCAAGAGATGATGCATTATTGAAGGGCCCTCTAATGGTGTTAGCACCTTTAGGAGATGTACTAGCAGCACCACTTCCCTTTGGGAAACCATTTCCACCAGCCACACCAACAAATGGTGCACGCCGATTTATCATGTTGCACGAATTTCAACGAAAGATACCTTAGAGGTTCTAAGGTGAGATGGATTCATAGGGGGCTGAGACCTGGCTGGAAGCTGTACCCAGGGTTTTTCGTCTAGTTGGGACACCATCCAACTAGATAATGATCCTAGATTCCAATGTTTTCCAGGGAGAAATAGGGAGATGGTGGAGCCTGATGCTCCCGATATGCTTCAAGGTGACCCCAACCTGGGCATATTTTGAGGGCCACTTTTGGGAAGAGTTCATTCCAGTGACTCTATTCTCTGTGCATATAAGGGAGCTACTACACATAGAGTAGGGATTCCTGACCATGTCCCAGTACTGAGTTAGGTTCACCAACCTATCATGCTACTCTACTGACATGTTGGGAGACCCTTTCTTCAGGGCCTGTACCATCGAGTAGGGACTCCAACAGGAGATCATAGATTCGATTGAATCTCTAAATATCCCGATTCATGATGAAGTGAAAGAGAGAGAACTCTTGGTGGAGAGATTCCATGCAGAATAGACACCGACATAGAGACCCACCACAGGGAAACACGTAACAAAATCCTATACATGTGGTAATAGGTAGATGACACAAAAGTCCAAGCAGAACTGACCTTTTGGTGGACAAACCTGGGACGTAGGGTCAGATTTGCGAGGCTCACAATGTGGATCAGGCCAACAGAGGAGTAGATTTTGGTTCACGTGCGACTAGTAGGGTCACATGGCCTGCGACTGCCCGACCAGCCGTACTGACAATAAGAAAACGATCAAGGGACTACATAGTTAGAGGCATAGATTCGAGTGAGGAGGTCCGCCGGGTGGAAGATGTGGAAGAAGAGCAGGTCGTGTAGAAGGTGGTGGATGATGGTTCGAGGTTCTACTGCCACCACCACCAGGAGGTCCACCCCAAACATAGTGAACATGTGGA
The DNA here is from genome assembly GCA_963277665.1 of Viscum album. Lineage (NCBI taxonomy): Eukaryota > Viridiplantae > Streptophyta > Magnoliopsida > Santalales > Viscaceae > Viscum > Viscum album. The sequence goes on along the minus strand of OY728151.1, from coordinate 1,099,133,840 downwards.
TAGTGTTAGGCACAACTTTAGGCAGCTCATGCCTATAATCACCATGCTCAAGAGATGATTTGAGGTACAATCTTTGTCTACTCCACATTAGTTGTAGTAATTTTAAAAACATTTGACAGTCACTCTTTCATTTCCATGGATCTCATTCGGAAGTCAAGGATTCTGATGGAGTTTTTTGCTCGATCCTTGTAATTAGATACTCCTACGGTAGAATATTCGATGATTACACATAGGTTTCGATAGTGTGACCATAATCTAAGAGGAAAGAGCTTCGGCTATGATCTTCTAGTAGCGGCTTTGAGGTGTTACAATGTCATCTTGTGTACGGACTGGTTATCCACAGTCCCTGCTCATATTGACTACATTAGGCACAATGTGCAGTGTGTCCACGAAGATGGGACCATGTTTTACTTCACTGGTGAGAATGGGTTCTTTTCAGAATATGGTGGACTTACCCGGAGGAGGGTGCATCTGATCACACATTAGTTGGATAGCCTTACCCTTGGAGAAGTTGATGTCGAGAATCTGAGCTATCATATAATGGTGGATTATTATGCCAATGTCTTCCCTGGTGATGTTCCAGGACTAAATCATCGCAGAGCGGTGGACTTTTACATTGACCTGTACCACAAGAGGACACTGATATCCAAACTAGCATATCAGATGGATCCCGTGGGGCTTCGTAAGTTATGGGTTCAACTGGAGGACTTGTGGACGAAGGGGTTAATAATTCCCAATGTTTCTCATTGGGTAGCCCCAATTTTACTTGCCAAGAAGGCAGATGGGAGTTTAGGGCTCTATGTGGATTATCAGAACCAGAACATGGTGACCACGAAAAAAAATCATCCACTATAATGAATAGATGATCTCTTAGACCATATGAAGGGATATCGATGGTTTTCAAAGATATACTTCAGGTCAGGCTATTATAAACTAAGAGTACGAGATGAGGACGTACCGAATACCACCTTCAGATGTTCGTATGGCCATTACGATTTTTTGTTGATGCCTTCCAGCATGACCAACACTCTAGAAGTGTTCATGGGGCTCATGAACATGATCTTTTATCCATACAAAGATCTCTTTTAGGTTGTCATAATCGAAGAAATCTTGGTATACTCGGCACTGGAGGAGGAGCACGCCACATAGCTGTTGAATGATCTGGATACACATCAAGAGAACCAGCTTGGGGACATTGACTGTGAGGCTCGATGTGCTTAGATATCCTCAGTATAGACACCAAATAGAGTTTCTAATGTTGGGGAGCATGTTATCCTCTTTAGAGGACACACCGTGGTACTAGTGTGGCTATTGGAGGAGGTGTCGAGGGTGTTACATACGTCCCCTCTCTCGGCACATCTTGGTGTGGAAAAGATGTACCGGGATCTCCTGCATTAGCACTGCTGGCAAGGGATGGAGAATATAGTGGTAGAGTTTGTTTCACAATGCATCACTTTTCAGCAAGTGATGGTCAAGCATCATGTTCCAGTTGTCTTAGCTCATCCATAAGAGGTACCAGAGTGGAAGTGGGATGGTATTTCAATGGATTTTGTTAATGTCCTACCACGTACGTCCATGGGACACAATTCTATCGGGATGATTGTTGACTGACCCACCATGTCGGACCACATCCTACCAATCTAAGAGAAAGAATCAAAACAGGGCTTGGGATGCCTCTACATACAAGATATTGTACATCTTCATGGGGTGCCATCAATGATCGTCTCTAACTGCGACACAAGTTTTACATCCTGGTTGTAGAAGGGACTACATGAGGCGTTCGGGACTCAACTAAATTTGAGCACTTCATTTCATCCACAAACGGATGGTCAAACGAAGAAGACCATTCAGACACACAAGGACATGATTCGTTCTAGCGTCCTAGATTTTGTCCATAGTTGGGAGGATCAATTTTCATTGATGGATTTCTTGTAAAACAACAAATATCACTCCTCCATTGGCCTGAAACCATTTTATGCCTTGTATGGATGACCAGGCAGATCAACTCTATGCTGGATAGACCTAGGAGTGTCAGCACTTATGGGTCCAGAGTTGATATGGGCTACCACTGAGAAGGTGCATATCATTTTGTGGAATATTTGGAATGAGAAGTATATACATGAGTCTTATGATTCCAAGAGACAGAGATCATTGGAGTTTTAGTATGGAGACCATGTCTTCATATGGGTCTCACCTCGACATGGTTTGTAGAGATTTGGTTGGGGGGGAAAGCTATCTCTGTGGTTTATCAGACCCTTTCATGTTCTCAGTAGATTTGGTGAGGTGGCGTATCACCTATCTCTTCCCCCATAGATGCATCCGGTTCATGATGTATTCCACATGTTATAGATGATTAAGTGCATGCATGATCCATCACACGTTATTGACTGAGGTGAGCTGGGAATTGATGATAGTGAAACATTTATAGAGGTTCCAGAAGAGAATGAGGATCGACAAAAGAGGGTCCTTTGTGGAAAATCAATCCCTCTAGTGTGTGTTCACTTGAATAATGATATCCTCTAGGAGAGAACATGAGAGTGTGGGGCTCATATTCATGATCAGTACCCCCATTTGTTTCCTTACTCTATGTTGTGTCTTTTGGGGAAAAAATCCCTAAGAATGGGTGATTGTAATGAAAAATATTTTTCCATTTTTTTTAAATGGAATGATAATGAGTTTGTGAAAATTGACGGCACATGATTCTGAGTTCTGGTGATCCTGTTTTAAATTTTTTCATATTTTTAAGGTATGTTCAATAAATGCGTGAGTGGCTTCATCAAACTTTTGAACTGGTGATTGGATTAAAAATATGAGGGCACTGTTGAATCTAGAGCGCCATGATTTGTTTAAGGGAGTCTTCACATCAACCAGAGTAAGTCGGGTAAAAATATTAATTTTTCATACTTTTAAAAGATTAAAAAACAACATGTTTTGCTATTTTATTTATTTTCTTTTTCTCTAGCATATAAGTAGCAGTGGTGGGACCAATGACATGTGAAGAAATTAAATGGATTGACTCCCATTTATTTTTGAAACCGCACTGTTAGATATTTTAAGGTTCATTAATTAAATGAACCTCATTAATTACACATACGTTACTCAACCATCCCCTATCCTATTTATATGGAGCTCTTGGTGGATTGTTGGCATGACTTCACCAAGTGATGAAGTCTTGGAAAAGTTACACGACACCAACAACATGATGTAAGAGACGATTTTCAAAGAGCGGTGACTTGCGCCACCAAATCATGAATAGACGACAATGATGGAGGAGGTTTCATCGATCATCATCAACGAACATATCTTCTATGTATGTTGATTCATTAAAATCTTTATTTGATGTTTTACCTTTATCTTGCTTGTTATCACATTAACAAAGAGGGAGAAATCCAAACAAACAAGGCCCAGACACTCCACCACTTCGCTCATGGTCCGTTGTTCAGGGAAAATTTTCTTAAATTGAAGACAACACAAAATAGTTGGTTAGGATATGAAGGAGACAACACGGGATAGATGTAGGTGTAGAAGGCACCAAGAACAGACACCAATAGCACATCTAGTAGGCCAGAGAACAAACTGTCGATGCTCCATATCGGCGGCGGTCGGAGGCATCCCGCTGCAACCGGCCGTAGGCAGTGGAAGACGGTGCATGATGGAATGTTGTGGTGTCCCAAGGCGGCAGGTCCGAGCCAGCAGTGCAGGTCTAGGGCGATGTTAAGTAGCCGCGACCAGTGGGCCGTTGTAGGAAAGAGCGGTGTGGCCCCACACCGTGCCTCATAGGCAGAACCCGGTTGGCCAAACGACCAACCGTTCATGTCGTGGTGCAGCGCCCCACCGGCTAGCAACACAGCCCAGCAACTGTGGGTCCAACGTGACACTACAATCTGCCATCGGGTTGACCGAGCCAGACGTGGGCTGGACCCACGTCCAGGCGTGCCACCGCGGGTGGGCTGAGCCCCACATAGATGGTTGGGGCAACCGAGGCTTAGGCCCATGAACTGGACAGGGATGATCCCGGCCGGACCAGACCTAATGAACTAGGCTGGCCATTAACGGGTGGGACCTGGGCATGGACATGTATACCATGGGACCCATTGTGTCGGGACGGTCTGACCGAGTCGGACTGGGCCCCGACCCTACAAGTCCCCGAATAAAGAATCACTCGTAACTGAAGAACTGGGTGTCTGTTCGACACAACGTTAGTGGCATTGGGATCTCTTTTAGGAATCAGTCCCTTTTCCAAATTCTGGGGGGCCCAACTAAGGTGGGCTGGACCGAGGTGTGATCACCCCCATTTCATGGAAAGGGATGTAACTAACAGTCATGGCGTTCGATCGACGTGTCGTCAGTGGCATACAGATCCTTGTGGTAGGGTGGTCCATTGGAGATACTCTAAGTGAGTATTGACAGAGCATTACATTTGACTTGGGTTGGATCATACTTGAATCTAAGAGGGCCCTTTTTAAAAAAGTGCCCATATCACATAGACTAGGAGTCCGATCGATGCACCGTTTGTCATTTTGGGACCACTATAATGGGGCAGTCCCTTGGGTATGATTGTTTGTGAAATCGTACCAGTTTAAATATGACAAATGGCTTGAGGAGTGGTTCTCCCCGAATTAAGCTTTCTATGAGCAGGAATCCTGTGACCGGCTACCTTGGATGTAGCGACCCTGTGTGGATCAACATCATAGAGACCTTTTGTAAATCATAATCATATATACCCGACAAGGAATAGTATTAGAGCAGCCCGTTGAGGAGAAAAAACTACCGACTCTGTGTCTCTATGGATCAGCATCGAGCAACCCTGTTTTGATCAGCCTTCCAGTGACCCTATGTGGATCAGCATTCCAATGACCCTATGAGGATCAACATTCCAACGACCCTATGTGGACCAGCATTCTGGAAACCTTGTGTTGATCAGTAGTATCATGACCTGATGAGGATCCTCCTTTTAGTGGATTGTCATGGAACAACAACTTATTTCCAAGTGTGGATCTGCAATAGAACGACCTCTTAGTGGATCAATTTCAGATCTTCTAAATAGAATAAGATGATATAACATATGAATAATCATATATATTCCTGATCTCAGAGTTTTATACCTGGTGGGATCTTTCTCTTTTTCATAGTACTTCATGATTTTGATCATGCTTTTGATATTACCTTTGAGGTATATCTTGTGATGTTTTTTTTGTGGATTACTAAGAGATCTTCTATGGGTATCAGGGTCCCTAATTTGTATTGTTATACTCACCCATCCATGGGCTTCGCCCGCACCCTATTGTGTCATGTCCATTCATCAAGCAGCTTGGTTGAGACTTGAGGGAGCCAGGACCAGGTGGTGCTCAGAGGAGACAAGCTGACGTGGAGTGTTGTGGAGAGGATCTATACCTACATTTAAGTAGGATCCTCAGTGGACGATCCAATATATATTTTCTCTTTTCAGTTGTACTCGTACATTTTAGTTGGGCTTATATTCCCTCCCCTTTACTTTCAGTATAATTTTTACTATAGTATTATACTTCATGGTTTCTTACTGTCGGGTTCTTGGATAGTGTGTTCGTACAATTTTAATGGAATTGCCTTCCTGTTATAGGGTTATTCCTTTTTGGTTCTAGTCACCAACCCCTAACCTATGGATGGTGGGATTGGAGTAGTCATGGCATGGGTCCTGGGGGATGGTTCGTGACAATAAATGTATGATTATAGATAATGTATCCATATTATTTCAAAATAAATTATTTATGTATCTAATATTCAAAGACACTAATAATTTGGTTATCAGTATTGTTTTCCAATTTTTATGATTGAAGGATTATACATAAAATATAATGAATTCTGTATGTTTATTTGTACCAGGATTCATTAGTTAGTATTAGGGAAGGGATTAATTATTTTTGGGGATTATTATAGTTATTTGGGAGATTCAGATTAATGAAAATTAATAATAAAACCTTGAGATGAGGTTAAGGGTATGATAATATACTAATACTTTAAAAATGTATCGAATATGTATTTTCTCATAGAAATTACTTCCATTACTAGGTAATATAATGCTGATGTTGTAGTTGAATTTATGAACAAAGGGTTAATAAAACATCAAATGGCTGGTTAAGTATCAACACAATATTCACATGGAGTATGATTTTTGGCCTATAAATGAAAACCTATCTGGACACTCAAAAGGGATATGATTTGTTCAATTAAATTTTAATTATGGGGAATTATAACAAAATTATTCTATTATAGATGTTTTTTAGTGTATGTGGGTACCCATCATAAAGAAACCAAAGTTGAACCGCGTGTGACTTAAGAATAAATGAAATATAGATTAATAATATGGTGAAAAATGGATTGTGATTTTGCAGATGAAGTTTTCATGAAATTATATTACATTATTTATATTATTTTGTTAACTGTTCATCACTCAAGTAAATTATTTAATGATTTTATAATGTTTATATCCCAATGTAACCATGTTAATTATGGATGTTATGGATATTACAAATATTATCTCAAGGAAAATCTTAATTCTAAAAGACCTAGATTGAGAAATCATATGATTATCCCAAACCATCTATAATGGATTATGGTTAAAAATTTGAGCATATTTGAGTTTCGAAACTCACTAAATAAAATAAGTATATAGTATGATAGAAGATTATGCAAGTAAGAAGATGAATGAAATAAGATTAAATTTCAATCATGTCAAAAATGTGGGAAGAGGTAAAAATTGAACTATCTCAATGCAACATGAAGTTTTATTATGTGTGGAAAATAAGGGAAATGTGAAACTAATTTCTAAGAAAAAATAAATATTCTCGTGGACATAGTGAAAGGTAAAGTTCTTATACTAAGGCACAACTAATAGTTTAAAGTTATAAATTTCAGAAACCGGTAAATTATCCATGGTATGGCCCTAATATATTAGATAATAAGGATGATATGCATTAGGAATTTCCAAGACCAGGATAATAAGGAGATTACTATGAAAGTAAAACATTGATAGTGGGTTCTAAAAATGATGTATAGTGAAGAAAACTAATCAACCAATTATGAACTATGATCATTGTATATAATCATTGTTAAAACCACATCATTGTTTCTAGACTTGTTTTTAAGATCATAAAATAATCACCCAACAAATAAATGACTACTTACTAATAATATATTATAACGGCCTTATTACTATATCGATATATTATCTTTTGGGGAATGTTATTTTTAAGGAATATATTAATGTGTTTTTTAGAAATGTATTAGTTCACTTCACATAGAAGAAAAATTATTTTTAATAAGTAGATTATATTTCATATCAATTTATGATATTTTAGTAATGAAAGGATAATTATGAACAATATTGGTAATAAAATTACATGATGTGGGTCCAGATGACAAATAATGATATTCTCTTGGATGAAATGGTTATAAAAAACTATGAAGAATAGAGATAACATTATTATGATGGAAAATAAATTTTTCCTATGTTTTTAAGGTTGATATCCATTTTGGAATTATATAATGTGCTCAATATATCCTTTATATACCATTACTTATTCTCACTAGTAAGACTCAATTAAAATTATGAGAACATATTTTATTTGGGGGGTGTAACACAACAATATTTTATAGTATATTTTTCCATTAATAAAATTTTATGTGGTCAAAATCCTTATAGACATAGTGTAATAAAAAATGATATATTGATAATTTATATAAAATAAATAATTTTGATGGTTATAAATTAGTTGTTAAATGGATCGTTTAAAATGATGTAACCATATAATAAAATATATGAAAAAAATGAATGAAATAGCATCAAATTTTGTAATTCACTCATATGAGGATTATTTTTATAAGATTATAAATGAGGTATATCTATTGGGGTTTTCCATAGAATAACCCAAGGAAAACACTTTGTGAGTAAAATTAATACTTTTGGAAAATTCCCTGAGATAAATTCTAACCAAATCACCACCCATGATGACCAACCAAACATAAATTATGATTATATATTTCAAATATATCTTGATGGGATATGTATATAAATATAAAGATAGTATTAAAATGTAATTATTTAATTAATAATTTATTTTTCACATTTATTTTACACATTTTTCATTTTGACATTTAAAGAATAATTATTTGTTTTAGTAATGCATTAGTAAATCCAATGAGATCATTTAATTCTAAAAATGGATTTTATTTACTTAACTAAAAAAATTTATTAAATATATTTTAGATATGACTAATGTATAAGAAATAATTATTAATTGACTGTAAATTAGAAAAAAATAATAATATATTAAATATCATTTTCATTTGACAATAATATTCACTATATTTTCAATGCATTGTTTCCATAGTTTAATTCAAATGTTTATTAATTTGAAGTTGAAAATATTTAAAATATTTTTTATTTATATTTAATATATAATATTAGGATTCTTTATTGATATATTTTTGGAAATAATTATTTTTTAGATGAACATTAAAAAATAAATTTTTCCCTAAAATCATAGAGTTTATATCTCTATCAAGAAATAAATATTAAAAAAATTTCATTATTATTATTAATTTGTAAATTTTTTTAACGATTAAAATTTAACTTTTAAAAATATTATAATGAATTTTAATAACCACTTTCCAAAACATTTTTACATAATAATTATTATATTTTAGTAAAAAAACTATATTTTTTCTATTAATTTATTTATGATATAAAAATCCATAATTAAAGTATGGATTTATAATTTAGAAATATTAATATTAATTTATTATTAATAATCATATTAATAATATTCAATTTTAAAAAAATTGAGAATTTTACAAAAAAAATTAAAAAATACACTTTCTAAAAATAGGATTTTATGCGTTATATGTGCTAGTTTTAAAATTACTATTTCATAAACATATAAATATAGTATATTAAAATGGATTTATTATTTTTAATAGTTATAGAAAAATTTTATAATTATTCAAAATATTTTTTTAGACTATAAAATAAAATTACTTAGGTAAAAATTAGTGACCACTATAAAAATAATAAAATTGTTAAAGCAAGAAAACTAAGTATAAAATACATAAAATAATTTGTATGGTGCTTAAATGAAATAAAAAATTCTTTAATCTATTATTTACAATTATTGTGTTCATTTGAACTTCAAATAATTACCTTTCACATTTTATGTTATAAATATTCCACTCCCTCTACTTGTAAAATGATTATCACCACCCACATCTCATCAAACCAAAATCAACTTATTTAATCCCAAAATAGTCCCAATATCCAATCCATGATTTCTATCCACAATATATAAATTTTTTCATTATAAAAAATTTCCATTCGATGGATTATTCATTTTATTAGGAGGAGTTTCTTAAGGAGTATGGTAATAATTTCTAAATACTATATTTACTTTACAATTATATTTTTCCTCTTCCACCTCATTAAGATAAAATTTTTCCATTATATTATTATAATAGTAGTATTATTTATATTCTATAATTTTATTGTCATTATGTAGTAATCAATAACAAACCTTTCATTTTTAGTTCGATAAATGAAAAAGTTGCTTCTGTTCTGTGTGGAATACAACCATTAAAAGTATCATGATGCATTTTTTTCATAATCATCATACAATGATGGTTTTGAAATATTATTTAATGTATTAATATTATATTTATAACATTATTATTAATATTATTAAATTTTAAATCATCTCATATATTTTTCCTATTCTATGTAAAATGATTATGTCTAAAAATTGTACATCTAGACTACCACCATAACAAAAGTGACAGATTTTTATTCTCACAATAATATTTACTTATGTATAAAAATTTATTACAATATGGTTTAAAAGAATAATAAAATATCAAAATTATTTTATAGTAATTATATTATTATAATATAATCACTTTCTTAACCATAATCACCCATTGTTAACGCATGTTTCTATTTGGTTTTATTTGATAAACTACATGAAAAATGCATTAAATATATATCATGGATGAATATGAAAAGTTATGTTATGGTATTATTTATGATCCAAAAATATTTGGTTTCAGTTATTTAAACATTATATAAATTTGTATCATATTAGAAATTTACAACACATAATTCCTCAAAACTATCAAAACAAGATTGTTATAAATCTCACATGTACGCGTAATGACTAAATATATTATTGGATGAATATTCAAAATTATATATAATCTTGAAAAATCAATTATAATGGATTTAATTATCGTTGAATAATGAAATTGGAATATATAAACATTAGTGATTCCTTTGTTAGGTTCCAGTAAAAAAGAAAAATACAAACTAATAACATCAGATGATGAAAATAAAATCAATCAATCTATTTTTTTTTCTAAAAAAACCAATAAATAATTATTATAAAAGTTTATATATATGAATATGGTTCTGAATTAATATATAAAATTTTATATTTTAATTATAAAATATAATTAATCACTATCATGGATTATGTTAATTAAGGTACGTGGTTTGTTATCTCAAAATTTATTTCATTGAGATATTTTTTTATTAAGAACCAATCTTATTTAATATGGTATATAAACTAACAATTTAACATGTAATATCAGTATTAAGTCTTTTTTCATGGAATTATGTATTATATTTCATATTCACTCTTTTATGAGATTTTTCATTGAATATTTTAAAATACATAAGGGGTTTTCTTGACTCAACATATTTTCATGAGTCATAATGATTCTTCACTTACTATGGTTTCTAAAAGATGGTTTTATTATATTTTAAGATTATATTATATTACTTTTTTTACGAATTTTGTTTTGTAATTTATTTGATAAACTTCATCCTTTATAAAATTTTATGACTATAATAGTAATTCACATTCATTATAAATGACTTCATTTTCATCAATATCAACATTCAATCATCCTACTAATGTTATCTTATATTATTTTAAAATCCAATAAACATATTATTTTTGGTAATATTATAATTTCTCTTTAATTCTTGTAAAATTTTTGGTTTAGAAAACGTTTTGTGAGGGGGGTTTCAATAAGTGCATTTGAAAATTTTTTAAAATGATTTTACATTCAGGTTCTTATTTTTAATCATTTACACAAAATTTATTTTCAAATACATTATGTCTTTTCAAGGCTCCGTTATTGAAGTTTTTTTTAAAAGTAAAAAATTTCAATAGTTATACCATCACATTTTATGTAATTATTTTATTATATGACTGAAAAACTCATCTTCTATGATAGTGGTACATATTTTTAAATAAAATTGAATATGATTTCTCTAATAATAATAATAATTATTAATTTCAAAAATTCTTTTCCAGGTATTAAAATGGTCTCAAAAATGAATTTAATTCTAATTTATTTTGAAAAGAAATTAAAATTAGTTTTATTCTCCTTTAAAAATAAAATTGTACATTATAAAAATAAATTATTAATTTTAAAGGGGATTTTAATGTGTTTTGTTTTTATAGATGAATTATATGGTGTTTGTTTGTCTTCTCAAATAATGATTTTGAATGAATATGTAATTATTAAATTTATGGTGAGTTTTTTTATTTAAATGTTATTTTTTAAAATCCATATCAATCATAAAATATTTCATATTTATTCATAAGTTTTTAAATGGATTTTTGGTATTTAATGTGGGATAATTATTTTTTTCATATTAACTGATATAAAAATGATAAAAGGTTATTTTTCATCAATTTAGAAAAATATATTTTCCCTATATTCCAATATTTTATATTTTCTTATGTTAGAATCCACCTTATTTCTCCAGATAGATTCTCGAATGTTCATTGGTTTTTTTGTCAAACCAATCGCTTTTCCTCTAATCAATTATGTGAAGATGTAAATATGATTTTTTATGTTCCAGTGAAAAGAATATATATTTTTCTTAATTAAGAGATTAATATGACCTATATCACTCTCTAATAATTTTTTAAAATATATATTTCTTATTAGATAATGGGAAATGATTTTTTATGCTAAATCCACTAAGGGAAACATATGAGTCAAATCTGTTCCACCATGTGAAACAGGTTAGATAAGCCTCATCGAATAAGGGAAAAAAGTTATGATGACAACTCCACTATTATATTATTCTTATTATTATGTTTTTCCACATTATTATACATTTAAATTTTCTTATGTTATAATGGATCATATTTTTCCATGTTTTATCTAGGTATATTATCCTAATGTAATGTTCTTGGATTATTTCATTATCTCATTCACACATGATTATCTTTTGTTTACATATTATCAATATCAAATTATCTTATGTTTCCCTTGTGGAAAATGTATGATCACCCATTTATTTTGATTATATTCCCTAGGTTATGAATATAATCAATTTTAATGATATTTCCTGAACGGGGTTTGGAGTTTTATGATTACAGAAAAATTATCATGTGAATTGTAAAATAAGATCTTTATATTGCCAATATCCAAAGAAAAAAACCTTTGGCTATATTATTAAGTGACTATTTATTAGAAGAAATGTTTATTGATGTAAAATAATTAATTAATTGAATTTATATGGGTATGGTTACCTCAATGCAGGTCTGGGAGATCATTATTTTCATTCAAAGGATAATTTATTTATTTTTTTTTGATTTTTTATTGAGGAAGTATTTTGTTATAAAACTATAGTTTGATAACTATTATCACTATTGTACTATATTATGCAAAACTAGTATGACAATGTATGGTCAACATTTCCAATGAATTTTTGTGGAGACATATTATGACCATACCATAGTTAATGTTTTTATAACATTATGTTTCACTAACATGATTCATGGAAATATTTAAAGATTATAAAAATTAATATCAATTAATTATAATTATGATGATTCTATTTTTTTAATGTGTAATATTTAATACCCACTTGTTTTGATAAATATTTTTTATAAAATAATTCCCTTAAAATTATCATTTGAATATTATATTCAATTATTTAGTTTTGTTCTGAATGAAAGAAACATACAATTTATTTACATAATTATTAATCCTGAAAAAGTAATTATATTTTATGAAATAATAAATATTTCCATGTCCTCTATCTTAAAAGAATGATTTTATATCATTTAATTCCTATATTTATAAAAATAAGTTATAATTTATATATATATTCATATTTAATAAACCAAATAATAAAAAATAATAATAATTAGTTCAGTTATCATAATGAATTTTTTTTAATAATATTATTTTCATTAAATTACTTTTATTGAATTATTTTTTCTAAACATATTATATTTGATAAAAAAATTTCTCTTGTTTATAGTATCATTTAAATATGGTAATTTTAATAGTAATGAATTTATTGTATTCTAATAATTAACATAATATTTTGAATGTTTAAAAAGTTATATAATTGTAACATATAACCATTAAAATTAATGATATAAATTTTAATATCAATTGAAATTATATTTATATGATATAATAAAAAAATTATTAGATAAAATTTTTACAATTAGGGAATTTATTATTCCAAATTTCTAATTTTAAAAATAATATAATCTTATAAATTATTTCCCCCATATTCTATATATAAGGAACCGACCATAATCATTAAAATTATATTGTCCTTATAATGAAATTCAATTTCATTAATTCCCAATGAACATTAATGTTTAGATTTTTAGGTAATTATGTCATAAACTCTTATAAAAAAACTCATATATTTCTATGTACAAACTTATACTAAGTATGAATTTTTCCCAAAATATAAATCCTTTAAAATTAAACATGATATATATTCAGGATATATATTCATAAATTTCAACCTGAAATTTTATTTATTTATAGTCATCCTTAAACCCTAGAAAAAACATATCAAAACGATGGATGGGCATGAAGATCCTAGTAAGGGACATAAAATTTTGAATTCTATAGTCTAATAAACATCATAAAAACACAAAAAATTTGTACCTTTAACTCTATAATATTGAGACTATGGAATTTATCACAACCACCTAATAATCACACATCTTTTACTATGAGAATATTTAAAATTCACACTACAAAAAATATAAACCATTTAAGGAAACATAGAGAATTATATTCATAACCCATGTTAGAGAAAAATAGAGCCCAGTTAATATATAAATGAGAAGCATCTTCGATCAACTCTATCCTTTATACCTTTTTCGGATATGAAACATTACACAATAAATTTTAAATCTATATCCATTTCACCCATCATATAATTTGTATCAGGCTCACCCATTCATATAAGCTATATCGGAATCACCCATCAAATATGTTTTATCGAGATTAACCATTATCTTCTATAATTATCTATTACCATATCATAAAGAAATTTTTAATTCATCAATATTTTAATCATGAAACCATAGAATTATTTTTTTGAAACCATATTCAAAAAATTTTGGAATATCACAATTCCCTGTAATTTTTATACACAATTTTCAAAACTAAAATACCCAAAATTGAAGAAATAATGATTTTTTGGTAATGAAATAATAAAATATTATAATAGACAAAAATCCTTTAATAACAATTTAATTGTTGGGAAATGAAATTGATATATTATATATTAAAATATAAAATTACAATTTCATTTTTTATTATGAACTTGAAAACATTTTGTATAAAATATATAAAAATATTCCTCTTTTAAAACCTTTATAAAAAATTAGAAATAAAATGACATTTTCAATTTTTGTATGTCAATATAAATACATAAATATAATAAATATAATAATATAGAGATGGAAGATAAATATTTATAAAAAATACTAAAAACCATTTTAACATGGTTTGATGTTAAAGTGTCTTTTACCTTGATTCTAACTCATCATATATGTTATTAATATTCATCTTCTCTGGAAAACCTTTTTAGCTTTATAACTAAAGAATTAATAGGTTGGTTTTTAATAAAACCAGGGCCTCTAGGATGTGTACATGGATATATTATAGTGAACTGGGTAGGGATTTTTGAACTAAAAGGTTTTTTATGAGTGTAGAGGAGTGGAGAGGGGTGTTCATTTATATGTGGGGGAGAAGAAAAACTCTTTGTTTTTTAAAATATTAAAATACATTCATGAATTAATCAAACCAAATGGATCCAAAATAGACCATTTATGAATATTTGAAGACATATCATCAAATTATGTATTTTTAAATATAATTTAGACAAATTATTAGACCAATTTAATAGTTAAATCTTTAGTTTTACCATGGATAAACATTATTTAACCAAAAATATGAAACACTTTTTTATATTTCTCTATTCATTATAGTGAAAAATTAAATTAAAATTATCACTAATATTATTTATTATCATTTAAAATGAGATCCCATTTTATGAAATTAAATTCAATGAATAGGTAGAATTTAATTATAAATTAAATCTACACCATGCGATAAAAAATTGTTTTTCAAAAAAATAATTATTTTAAGTGAAAATATTTTTTTACTCAAAAATAAATTATAATGAAAATTATATTGACATTAATTGGATTATTAAAAATATTAATTATCTAATATTTCATTGAAAACTTTTTAATACAAAATTAACATTTTAAATGCATGAAACAAAAAAGATAATGTTTACAAAACATCAGTGCATTTCACTATTCATTGAAAAATCAAAATTTATGAAAATTCCAAAAAAAATTATCCTAGATTATTTTCACTTGATAAATTCAAATATTATGTTCAATTTTTTAAATATCATTTGTAATTAAGAAATAAATATTATAAATTAAATTGTATGATGCACAAAAACACAATTTAGTTAGAAATAACCCTCATTTCCTTTTGTCTAAAAAACTACCAAACAATACTAAAAATATTATAGTTATATTAAATCAAATTAATTAATTTTAATAATACATGAAAATTATTTATCATAACTATACCTAGGATTTTAAATTCATTATCCCTTTTAGAAATTGTGATCTCACAATTTTATTTATTATTAAAACTAGTGGGGATATTTTTTTCATAACATTCATAGATTTTTTGGTTTTATCATTAACCATATTGTTTTTTCAAAAAACCATAAATTGAATATTTATGATATTTGAAAACACTTAATATTAAAAATAATTAATCAAAATATGTTATTCCTTATAATAATGGTTTTCTTCCAAATTAAGTACATCATGGATCAATACATGAGAATCATCAAAAACAAATTTTATTAACAATATAACATTAAATATATCTTGTACTTATATTAAAATTAGAGGAGAGTATGCTAAGTAGAAAAATGATACAAAATTATTATATGATTTCATGGGGTCTATTGTAATGTTGTATTCTTTTCCAATTTTTTTTAAAAAGGATAACGCTTTTCTATTGAGTCATTTTAAGAAAACACCTTCACATATATTTAATCAATGATATTTACTTCAGTTATCCTCACAGGTTGTATACATTATCCAATTAAAACTCATAGTTTATTAGATCATTTTAAGTATCTAAACTATTTCTTCTAAAAACACCAGTTTCATATATTTAATTTTAATTAATTCCTCTAAACAAACTATATTCCAACACTAATTTCCATATAATTACTTAAAAGGAGAAATATTTATACTTTAATGAAAAAATGTATTATAATAAATCAAAAATAATAAAATATATTAATCATAACTTCCCTAAAAATCCATCGAACATAAAAGAATAATATCTTGCCTTATCTAGATCGTTCTCTTGTATTTTTCATCACATTGAGGATGCAAAATCATACTGAAATATTATTCATTACCCAATGAGTTCTGATTTCATTTCAAAAATTTACAATATAACCATAAATCATAGTAAGATTCTAAAGATAAAGGAACTAAATGTTACCTTATTATCACCTATGTGTATATTTTATAAATCTTATATGATGTTACAGTATCTCAAATGGTAATGAAATTTGAGGATTTATTTATTCAATTAATAGTAAATGAAATCACATTATTAACTAGTCATTTCATTGGAAATGCTTCCATGTAATACGTAGAAATATTTCTCCATTTAAAATCTGGAACTAGAAAATGATGAAGCGTCCCCTTAGTTAATTTTCATTATTCCTTAACCTATTGAATAGTTAGTCATTTCATTTAAATGTTATCAATATATATTTTTATTCCATGCCAACAATAATATTCATGAATGTCTCTATTATATTAGTGATCCCATGATGAACAGAAAAATGGGGAACAATGAGGTTCACTTAAAAATTCTCTCTTTAATAAGGAATTTAAGGGACAATAATATCATCAAAATTATGAAAAAAACATTCATAATCAATAAAAATATCATGAAACATACACATCATAAAATAATTTACCTTTTACTATAAATCCTAGTCCTCTATTTAGTATTCTTAATTATTTTTGAAAGAGTTGATTGTAATAACTCATAAAACAGAAGTTTACTTGATCAGGTATAAATATTGTCTAATCCAAAATTCATGAAATCATTAAATAAATGGTTATTCTGAAAACATAAAATTGGTAATGTAATATTATCTTTCTAAATCAATGCATTAGGTACATTGCCTTTTTTCTCAAATTGTTATGAATCGGGCAAAGATAATCCCTAATAATCTTGACCCATATTCCCTACCCCATATTCAATGAATTTTTAGTGAATATATACTTCAAAAATTTATGATTAGTATATATTTCCAACTTTTATTGATATAATTTATGTCTCCAAAATTTAAATGAAGAAAACAACTAATTAAAAATAATTTTTATGATAATTAATCTAATACAGTTTCAGTTGATATGAAGCATAAGAAATTTCATGATCAATTTGTATCGGAATAAAACCAATTCCATTCAATGATGAATTTATGTATGATGAAAAATTTTCATTTCGTGGATCCGTGGAAGAAAATATAGAAATCAAAATAATTATTTTGAGTTCCAAAAACAACCATTAGACTCTTTCATGATTATGTATATAACTCAATTTTGAGTTGGCATAGTGTGTTTTAAAGATAAATGAGAAATGAATTTGAAAAAACCAGTCTTAGTATACTAGTAATATAAAAAAACTATAAATATCTATATTTTTTAGGTATTTTATATTCGTAAAAAACATTAGTTTACCTGGATAAATAGTTATAAAATATTTCCAAACAATATTCCTAAGGAAAGAAATATTTTTCAACCAAAAATTAAACATAATATATTTACCATATAAATTATTTAATTTAAAGGTTTAAAAAACAATAGTTATGATTTATTCATGTTCCTCATGGTATTTAAAATATAAAAATAATTCCCCAATAAACACAACAAAAAAATATATAAATAGTAATTGGAAAAACTATTTATAAAATTTATATATACAATTTCTGAATTAGAGAACCCAAAGGGAATATCAAAAAACTCATAATTCCCATTTCTAGTCATAAATATCATCTTAATAATATCTTCCTCCTTAACCATCACTTGATGGTATCCTAACATGACATCAATTTTGAAAAAATATTGTGCGCCGCTGATATGAATAAATAGATAATGAATATGAAGAAAATGATACATATTGTTAATAATTATTTTATTAAATGATCTATAATCAATGAAAATGATTATTAAACCATCTATTTTTTAACAAATAATATCGTAGTTTTCTATGGTGAAGTTCTCCAATTAATGAAATCATATTAAGAAACACATACAACTCCTTTTTAAATTACAATAGTTCCACTTGATAAATTAGATAAGGTTTTTTTGAAATTAGATTAGAATTTGAAAAAAAAATTCAATAGTAAAGTCAACCTAATGTTCCGGAATAACACTAGAAAGACCATCAGAAAATACATCCATATATTTATTCAAAATGGGAATATCATTATTTTAAATCATTTCATTCCTTTCCACAACATCAACTAGGTAACATTGAATAGCATATATAATCAATTTCTCATCTTATTGATATGTAATCAAACCAATTAAATTATCTAATAAAAAATTATTATAAATAAAATATTTCTTATCATGATAAAGTAAAATCCAATATGTATTTAAAATAATATCAAACTCTACAATAGGTAGTTTAATTAGATTTATAGAAAACAAAATCCCAATGATAATAATAGAAATATTCCTATAAATATATTTTTTATTTTGTATGTCCACTGTATGTCTTCATGAAAAGTTATTTCAAATTTTTCATGAGGTGATATTTCCATTTACATGATATTTTCTATGAAAATAGAGACTGAAAAAATCATATGTAAAACTGGGTATTTTTATAATAAAAATAAACCAATAATATACCTGTCACAACCTAATTAAAAGGCCCAACATCAACAAATATAATTGTTAACGATTTTTCAAGATAATAATTCATTTGACCTTGATTTTTTAGCCTGAATAACTATCCTTAGACACATGTTAGCATAATGGCCAAACTTAATGGAATAAGAACATCTCACTGTTGGTTGACTTTATATTTACCTATTCATAGATTGTGTATGACTCTTATTTTTATAAATGATCCTTATGACCCAACATACAATACTGAGAATTCTTTCCTTATCCTATAAAAAAAGTCCTTAAATATTTTTCCCACACATAAAACATATTTTGGGATTATGTACATATTTCTAAGTTGAATGATTCCCTATTTACTACCACCATGCCTTCTTCATACACTTTTCATCATGATAAATATATGTGTTAGTAAATCCCAACTCAAGTATCTTATAAAATTTCAAAACATTCAAATAAATTTAAAATTATCTTGACTACAACTAACTTCATAATAACATTTTCAATCTTGTATAAAATCTGTTATTTTACAACCATGGACTTGATAATATGTTGTCTACATACCTAGAATGTTTTGTAAAATATTCTTCATAAAATGAAACTGATGAAACTTATAGTCTCATTTATAGACATGTTTTTACCATCCATAGTCAAATAGTCATTGGGAAATTTTTCTTAGGAAAATTTTATTAAATTTATTACATTCCATAGAATCAAGATCTTCTCTCCCAATGAAATTCTTATGTAATGACCACCATTTATTAGATTCACCTCCAAAATGATAAATGGAATGATTTATATTTTTAAATTATAAACATATAATTATAATAATTATATTTTCCAAATAGTTGACGCACACATTAGATACCACTATATTTGAATTTCCATAGAAACCCTGAGGGTTTTGTTTCATAAAATTCTAAACTATAGAGATGTTCATTTATTGAAATTTTGTTTCTCCCTACAATGGATTAAAACAAAATTTATATCGTATGTCATGTGATCCATCATCGTAAAAAAATTATTTTTTCTAATTATATCCATTCCTAGATGCTAATTTGGAAGGTCATTATCCTCTTGATAACATCCATGTCCATCATCCATATTTCCTCTAAAGAAATCAATACTAAATAAAAAAATATTTTACATTGAAATATGGAAATAATAAAAGCCTATCTCATGATAAAAATTATGTAAAATATATAATGTTTATTTTGTTAACATTATCCAATCCACTAAAATTTTTCTACACATTTCCCTAATACAAATAATAAGTACCAAGCCTTAAACAGTACACAATCTAGTAACTTTATACTATAATATGCTCTCTTTAAATCCAAAATATCTACTTTTTTTATAGATTTAGATAATTATATCATAATACCATACCTAAAAAAACCATATATTACAAAGTGGATACATATAAATATTATCTATGTTTAACAAAATATATTTTTTTAAAATGAAACGTGATTTATTTTCTAAAATAATTTTCTTAACATTAAACATGACTTGATCATTGTTCTTAATCATCCTTAAACCTTGGGAGAAAAATTAAACCACATATAATTTATAAGAAAATATTATTAAGGGACATTAATTTATGAAACATATTTGTATAGTGAATAATATAAAAACCAATTTCTTTACCTTTATTACAATATTTTGGGATCATATAAAATAAATCCTAATCACATAAAAAACACAAAAAATATTTTTCCACGAAATATTTTAACACCCATAAGATGAAAATAGACACCATTTTAAAAAATATATATTATTATATTCACGAGCTATGTTAGAATTAACTGGATACCTAAAATTTCCCTAGAAAACTCCCTCCTTATTCCCTTTGAAGAAAGGTAATATTACCCAATTCATTGATGAAATATATCAAGATCACCCATCATTTAAGTTTTATCAAGATCACCCATTAAATAGGATGTATTGGTCTCAACCCTCATCATCCATAATGATAATTTACCAGACAATACAGAATGAATTTTTTTATTAAAA
This sequence comes from Viscum album, assembly GCA_963277665.1. NCBI lineage: Eukaryota > Viridiplantae > Streptophyta > Magnoliopsida > Santalales > Viscaceae > Viscum > Viscum album. Next base: position 1,099,112,538 of record OY728151.1, on the reverse strand, counting down.
ATTATCTTCACAAAACCATTGAAAAATAATTTTTAACCAATACATAATTTTTTATCATATCTCAAAACACTAATATAAAAATAATAGGTAATGAATTATTATTGTATAAATAAAACATTGAATATTATAAGAGATGAAATAAATTAAATAATAGTGATTGTGGAGTGAAATAACATTGACAGAATATAGGTTAAAAATGATCACTGATTTTTCTGAATAATAATCAATTTCAAATGAATCTATCTAAAGAACATACAATTATTACTTTTTTAAATCCATTAAAATAAATTGAAAGGAGACATAAAATTACGTTTTTAACAATTTTATATTAATATAAATACATTCATAATGTAATGTTAAGAATAGGAATATGGAAAAATCATAATATAAATCATTAGATCATTTCAAAATGAGGTTTTAAGTTAACGTGTCTCTTACATTGAGTCTAAACTATCATGTATGATAATTATCTTCAATTAATTAATAATTACTCTTTAGTTTGATAATTAAATCCTTCCTAATATATTTTTAATTTCAAAACAATGCATTATGATAGGAGGGTGGGATTTAATGAGTGTATTTTGGTAGGTATTGTTAGAAAAATAAGGCTCTTAATGTGTAGAGATGAATAGAGAGGGGTTTTCCTTTTATAAGTGGAAGAGAAGACACACTTGGATTTTTTAAAATTATTAAAATATATTAATTCATAACTCAAAAAAATGGATGAATATTTACCATTTCCAAATATTAAATTACATAGGATTGAAATATGGAAACAAAATATAGTGTAGATAATTTTAAATGTCATTTTAACACATATGTATTTAGTTTAACACCTAGTAATCCTTTTTTTGACAATAACCATGATAATATATCATTATTTAATAAACTGTATGTTGTGAAAAAAAATTTATTCGAACATATTACATAAATTAACCAATCTTATTCAAGATATGTAATCTTTTGAAATCAAATAAGTGGTATAAATTAATTTAAAATAAAATATCTAAAAGATTATAGAAAACTATTATTTAGAAAAATTGTTGTAAGTATGAAAAGGTTTTTTCAACCAAATTAATGTTTAATGTTTATTTCAATGACCATAATTAAATTATTCTTAACCGAAAAGAAATAATTTTACATTGAATATTTTTTTAGAAATGTAACTTTTTATGTTCTTGAAATGAAAATGCATTTAAGAAAGATCAATTATACACCATTTATTGATAAATTAATCATTTCTAAAATTAATCAAAAATTAACCTTACATTTATTTTGACATGAAAAATAAAAAATTAATTTTAAAATTTTAAAATTGAAATTATATGATTTGTAAATAAGTATTTTATATAAAACTATGAAATATATGGAAACCTAATTTGGTTAAAAATAATGCGTTTTCATTTTATTGAAAAATAACATCATGTTGTTATAATATATATATATATATAATGTACAAAATTATTCTATAAAAAAATAAAATTTTCATAATTAATACTAATAAAACATAAAAAATATTTATCTAAACATTACCTAGGTTGTCATGCTATGTTAATTTTTTCAGACATTAAAAAATTATTTTTAAAAATTTCATATATCATGTTTTATAGTGGTGTAATAATATGAACTATTTATTATTTTGATTTAAAAATTTCAATTTATAATATATATATATATATATATTGTATCATTTTAACACCAAATTGACATTATATTTTGATGAGGATATCATTAGTATCATAATTTGGTCATTGATATAACATTGTAACTATAATTTATAATGTTCATCACAACAAAATTAATATCATAAATATTTATTTATATAATAAACTTCAAATAATTATAATAAAAATTTGAATAAATGGATATCATTTTTGTAATCAGTATATCTATATTAGATTAGGGATTTTTGGTAATTTTTATAAGATTATTTTTTAACAAATAGTAGAAAATACATGTTTTTATATAAACAGTATGTTTTAGGAAATTATGTTGATGTAAATATGATTCAATAATTTTTAAAAATGTATATACTTTTTATAATTTTTTTTAAAAATAATAAAATTATTTTATTAACATATAAATTAATTTTTAATTCCTACATTATATTTTATTTTGATGAATATTTATATTTTAATCTATACATTGAATAAAATATTTAAAATAATACTTTTTTTGTTGTGTTTTAATTCCATTAAAACCCATATTTTTTAATCAAACACAAATAAATGTTATAATAATCAATACTATTTAAGGTTGTTATCCTAAATACAGAAATAATAATCATTTTATTCAAAGATACCCCTACCTATATGATATATAAGCAAAAAAACACATCCCCTTATACTCAATAAGAAAACACTCTACTATTCCTAATATATAGAAAAATACCTCTATGATATTCCTTGAACATATTCATCTGTACTTTTTCCAATCTAATAGTACCTCCACCAAATGACATAAATAAATTTCAGAGGAGGTGACTCAATGAGTATTTTAGGGGTTCCCAAGTCTATCTTTCATTTATTATTTGAATATAATATTTCCTAAATACATTTTAAACCTCGTGATGGAATTTATTAATCATTATATTTCAATGTTAATTACTTTCCATTGACCCTTTATTGATGATATTTTTCAAATTCCCTCTTGTTAAAAACATTTTATATTCGACATTTTATAGAAATATGGTTCCAGAATCTAGGTCATTTAATTTCAGTTATTCTAATAACCCATATATAATATATGTAATATTTTATAATTAATAAACCTTTAATATTTTTACAAAACTCAATTATTTATTCGTTTTCCCTTCTTTTACTGTCTTTTATAAAAATCGTTCACCCATTGTGGTTTTTCCTTACATATGTGAATGATGATGATTTATCTTTCACATAAACATTTCATATCAATTTTAAAACATAGATTTTATTATTTAATATGAAATTATTATTAAATTAATATCATTTATATGATTTTTGTATGATAAAATATGAACAATAACAACAATATAAAAAATAAACAATCAAATAAATTTTTAATGTCTAATACAATAATACCAGGAAGGAATATCTGAATTATAACTATATTATAAAATATTAAAATACCTTAGATTTTCAATAACGTGAATAATATGATATATAATTTTTCAGATTATGGATCCACTGGAAAATAACCTTTTACCATTATCATTATATTAGAGATGTTTTAGATTTATGTACTAAAAAATATAAAAAAATTGATATATAAAAAATGATTTAAAATAAATGATTAAAACTAAAAATATATGAATAATTTTCATATAAGTTATAAAAGAAATATAAATTGATCATTACTATATTTATAGAACATTTTAATTGAACTGAGACTCAAGAAAAGGATTTCTTTCCAAAAACACCTTTTATGCATGTTTTATCACTTTATATCATATAATCTCTCTTATGAATCGTATTTACTCTCTTGAATGTTTAAGACAATGTATTACATTATTTTTTTATTTATTATAGACTCATTTCCCCTATAGTGGTTTTATAGTTTTGACATTATTTACTCATATGGGAACTATTCTAATCTTCCTCATTCTTCATGATACAATCTCTATCACCCTCTATATCTATATATTCATATTTTTATCATTCCCATATGATTTAATTATTAATTTAATTTTTCAATAAAATTTATTTTTTTGGGATATAAATTCTATTAAGGTTCCCTTAGATTTATTTATTTATGTCCAAACCTATTAATTTAACAAGAGAGTATTTTCCAATTATTATCTACCTCTAAAAAAATCATATATTTAATTAATTTTCATTTTAAGGATTTATTATTTTGAAATTCTATTATTAATGTAATATTTTAAAAGCCTTTTTCACAAATTTTACTTTTGAAAAGAATTTTTTTCATTTTTTTCATGAAAATGACTTTTGAAAAACACTTTTCAAAAAGATTCATTCATTTTCATCTTTATTCATACCAATATAATTTTAATATAATTTATTTATATTAATTTCATTATTCTTCATTAATTTCTACGATTTCATTATTATACCTATATTTCCATCTATAAAAAATAACTTATTTACATCAATATTAAGAAAAATTAAAAAATTTCATTCTTTAATCCTAATTAATTTCATATATTCTTATCACACACAACTATTAAATTTATCCATGATGGTTTATTCATTTTTTTAAATTTTTTTATCTAGTATTTAATCATTCTATGTCGTATTGTGGAATTTTTTAGTTTTATTGGCACAAACACTACTTTTTCAGGTTTATGGAAAACCATGTTACATTCAAAGAAATCATGTTTCTTGTGGTGGTTTTGGAAACTGATGTTTCACATCATCGGTATACGGTAAGTCCAACCATGTGATAAAATCATGCAGATTACCCAATTTACATAACCAGCTTCCTGGTTGGCATATGGTTTACCAATCCATTTAATAGAATAAATTAGTTTAAAAATTGAATTTAAAACCTTTTATGCCTATTTTTGACATTTTACCTTCCTATATGTATCATTATCTCGAACCTAAGGTTTCATATTGGGGTTTTTTAGATCCAAAAAATTCAAAATAGTGATTCTAATGGATAATAGGATTTTATATCAAGGGAATAAAATGCAAGTATTTGTTGATTTTTTTGTCGTTCTTTTGTACCCCTTCTATTTTAATAAAAAATAATCAGAAAAAAAAGATATTATGGATAGATATATGGGTTATTACTTGATCTAATTTGTATATTGGTTAAATGTATATGAATTGGTAATCAGATAAGTAGATATATTTTTTTGATATAGGATGGTATCACATGTAAGTAATTTTTTCGTGTTCTAGGTTGCCTGATGGTTTTTGGAATTTGATTTTTATGATTTGGGATTCATGATTTAAGCTTTACGTCTTGGAACACTTTTTTTCCTCTTAAGATCCCTCTTTTAATTTTTCTTGTAGTTCCCATTTAATATTTTGGAATTCTATGTTTTTTAGGTAAGTGTCCCATTCATCTCCCTTAAAGACGGTATCTAGGAATGATTATGATTTAATCACGAGACTTCGTTTATATTTTATTTGGTCACTATTATATCAATTAGATCTATATAATAATATCTTTTCTGGATATTTTGATTTAAGTAGGAGAAATTGGTGTTTCAATTGAATTATTCATTAAGTCTGTTATATTTGAAAAAAATCTTCTTTAGAAATTTTAATGTTTTGTTGGATATGGATAATTACTCTTGAAATATTTTATGATGAATATTTCATAACTGATGGAATGAATTTAGTAACAATGATTGTGTGGGTTGTAGGATTTGATAAATTATTTAAATTATATAATTTATTGAATTAATTAAATGATGAATATGTTGTTGGTTTAATAATGTGATTTTCATTTACCTTTTTTAAATATTGATCTAAATTCTTAATTAGAACATTTAATGGTTTAAATATAAGATAAAAAAACATAACATATGCTCTTTTATATGTAAGGGATACTCAATGTTGTTTTGAATTCCATGGGATAAATACTCCTATAATATAATCAATATGATATTACATTGAATCACATGGTTGTTTTAAACTCCATGATATCACTTATCAAATAGTTGTAGTTGTGATTTATTATTATTATCATATATATGGTACGTTCTTATGAGGGTTTCATGAGTCATGAGAGATATAAATAAATTATTGGTTTTTTATGATATCATTATGTGATAATTATTTATTAGAAAGACTCACCACCTTTTGATATCAAATGGGAAGGTGTGGTTTTCTAGGTTGGATTTCAAGGTACGCATATGAACTAATTTAGAATTATTCTATGGATAGGGTCCATGAAGGTACTTTGGTCAACATATAAGGTGTTTCCCCTTGATCAGGCCATGTCTAATAAGACTAGGTGTTAGGATATGGTTAATTAATTTGTAGTTTTTATTTGACACAAAGAAATTAACTCATTGATAACCATGTTATCTTTATAATATATTGTACCCCTTTAAAACCTAGGATTCAATGATTATATATATATGTATATGTTACATAGTTTGGTTAGATGAAAATTTTTGGGGTTGTATTCTTATTTCATTTAAGAATTACTATAAAACGTATTTAACAAAAATTCATCATTTTTTATTTAAAAAATATAATTTTATATAATATTTAGAAATAATTTTGAATTTTGGAAAAAGTGGTGTTTACATGGAACTATTTTGATACTATTTATACAAAAGGGAATATAGAAAACATGTTTTATATATTTATTTTAAAATATGTATGGAATATATTTGTTGAATGTGATATTCATTTGATTAGTGGGTGAAAAACTATTAGGATTTTTATCTCAAGCCTATATACTACCAGTTATCCAGCCACTATAATATACTAAAAATTCATGGACTTCTTGGTTCGGGTTGGTGGAATCATAGGTGGAGTTATTCATTTTCACTTGCATATTGGGTATTTTCTATGTTATATTTATTTCTACATATATTACAATTTATTATCCATTGGATGTGTATTATAAGAATATGTATTATTGATGAAATATTTATTATATTGATTTATATATTACTAACTTGTTGATAGATTTTTTTTGTGTTATTTATTATTGTTATTATTTGGTAAAATCATTCCTAATGAATTCTTGTTGATTCTCGTGAACTTATATCTAGACATTAGGGATCGAGAATAACCTTTGGGCCTTCCCATGGCCTGAATCAAGGCCCAAGATCAAGGGTGAATAAGGATAGTTTGTGGAATTTTTTTATTAGTAATATATTTTTATAGTGTTACATAGGGGTTTTATTTATACATGAGGTCGTAATGTAAGTATTTTTGAGGAATATCATTAATATGTGTCTAATAAACAATAATCATGATGAGAGTTGAGTTTCAAGGGTTTTTAGATATTTTAATGCACTGTGATTGAGATTTGTTCTCAATTGTTATCCCAATTTTGGAATTTTTTTATTAAATATTTTCAATATAAATTATTGGGATCTCTAGGAAATGTGGTATATATGGATGGTTTTGAAAACCATGTAAAGGATTCAGGACCAAACTAACATCTATTTGATATTTTAAGGATATAATAAAATTTTATTAGTTGTACCACAAATCCATTCATTTTTTTATATTTCCATGATTTTATATCATTTTTGATTGTTTGTATTGAGGTATATAAATTTTCCTTAGATAACATCATTTTGGGGTTCTACCATTTTATGTAATTCAAGAGGGCATAGTATCTTACCAGGGACGAATAAAAGAAATATAATTATAACATAGTGTTGAGAATACCATTCTTGAGATTCTCACATCGAAGAGTTGAATCCTTTAGTTACCATCCATTAGAGCTTATTTATTAGAGTTCTTTGGGTTTTTGGATTTGTTTTTGGACTCATAAACTTATTCATTGTTGTTTCTTAACTCTTGATATGTGAATTTAATCATCCCCATGGTCTATCATTATCCTTGTGATTTTTTAGGGAAAAAGTGATATATTTAAGATATTATTCACTACCCAGTGTCACTTTTAGGGAAAAATGTTAATTTATTTTTTCCAGCTCATTCAGGATTGTTTTCACCCCTCTTGGGTTGTTTGAGGGAATTATGGAGCATTCATGGAATATAAATATTTTTTAAAAAAAATCACCAGAATAAATGAGAGATTATTAGAAAATAGTGCTTCATTTGGTTGTTTGAGAAAGTAGCATGCCTCAGAGTTGGAGAAGAGTTAGAAAAACTAAGCCAAATCATAGTAATTCTCTAATTTATAGAACTAGGAGAATTGTTTAGAAAACCAGGGGAATAATATTTGATATAAATTAAACAATAAAAAAATATTTTAAAATATATAACACCTCTTATTGAACACATTCATTCTCATATATCATAGGCTCTCAACACGAAGGATAAAACATGAAGATTTTTGAGATGAAAAACCCTTTGGAGGGAGATCACCAAAAATCATGAGGTGTTGGATATTTAGAATCAAATATAGATTATGTTCATTATTTTTCACAATCATTCGTCAATATATCCTCGCATTAACTCCAAAATAACAATAAATTAATGTAGTTATGGATATATATAAGGGTTATTACATAATCTACAGGGATTTCATGAAAATTAGTTGAATATAGAAAAAGAGAAGCATGTATCTACCAGTATATTTGTATGGATCATTAAGGATTTCTGAGGTAATTGATTTTTCCATTCTCTCCATCGATTCATCGGTTATTTATTTGAGTTTTTAATTTGGGATTCCAGACTTTATGCACCATATCGATTACTAAGATCCCTATTTCTCTTTTTATTTTGGATCCTATTCAGTTGATTGGAAATTAAACGTGCTTGACATTGGTTTCCTATTCATCTATATTTAATAATGTATTAAAGATTGTGTGTACATTTATCATTGGATATTTAGTTTATTTTATTCTATCCTTTTATATGATGTTTTAATATAAAAAATAAGGTTTTTTGGAGATTTTTATAAATGTTTTAAAATGGGTTCTTCTCATGAATTATTCTTTAAATAAGTTTTAGTATAATAAAAATCATTTTTCAAATTTTAAATCCCATAGGATCTTGATAACTATTCAGGAACATTATTAGAATATTGAATAAAAAATAATGGGAAATTTATTATTTTTTAATGACCTGGTGTGTAGCCCATTTTTAAAAATTATTTCAATTTTTTTATTTTTTTATGTTATTTTATAATGAATATGTGGTTGTTTTAAAAATGGGATTATAATTTAGTTTTTTAAAAGAATGATCCAGAGTCCCTATTAGAACTCTTAACTGATTAATTGGAAAATGTAAACCCAATGAACATGATACATTATATATAATTGGAACTCATGGATATTTGGGACCTTATGGGAAAATTGTCCATATTTTGGTAGTCATATTATATTATATAGAAACTCAGGGATGGTTCAGATTCCTTAGGGTAACAACCCCTAGACTGGTATTTGTAATGTATTGTTATACATAGATAAAATGGATTTTCCTTTTTGGGTGATCAGAGGTGTGATCGAGATATGTGAATGAATTTTTGTTTATGATATGATTATATAGTATTCAAATTACATTTAAATGATTGCCTCATTTCGATATGGCATGGGATGATTATGTAGGAATGGTTGGGTGTAAATGTACACATGTGAACTAATTTAGAAATATTATTTGGATTTCAGCCCTTGGTGAGACATAGGTCAACCATTGTGATGTTTCCCATTGACTAGTACGTAAGTGTTAAATAATGAAATTTTGTGATACAATTCTTCTTAAAAAAATACTTTATTCTATATATTTCATTACATACAACTCTAAGTTTAAACAAACTATAAAGTACTATTCAAATACTATTATCACATAATAATTTGATTGGTGGATATTAATAAGATTAAACACTATATTAAAAATAAGTGTGACTATTTTATTTCAGAAAAAAATATTTGATTTATTAATTTAAAATAAGTATTGAATAATTAGAAAATCTATTTAATGCTTCAAAATTGGTGTTCTTAAAAAATGTATTTTATTGCATTTAATTTATTTATATTATATTTAATTCCATAATGTTCTATAAATTGAATATTATGAAAATTATATCTTTTTTTAAATTTTGATATCAATATTATATTAGATATGTCATATTGGAATCATCTGAAAATATTGATTGTTAGGTTAATATTTAAAAAACATATCCTTAATGATACTTTGTTTTATTTATTTATATTTTTAATGTAGTAATTTTATTTGTATTGGTTTTAATTTTTTATTAATTTTTTAAAATAATATTTACCATTTTAATTATCAATATACACGATCTTGTATAAAAATACTGTTTGGCATAAAAAGGCATTTTTCATAAAATTATTTTTCACTTCCTTTTTAGTGTTAACATTCAATATAATTTCCAACAATTTAATAAATTTAATCATGTGAAATGGAAACCATATTTAAATTCATAATAATTTATATTATTTAACAAGGCCAACATAATTTTTTATCATAATGAATAGTACAAATAGTAAACCAAATTGGCCACTACAAAAGGCTAAATCATATTAATTAATGTAAAAACTGAAGTGGAAAGGATTTAAAATCTACATAGAACCAACCCTTAACTATTGGATGAGATTAGTTCAACAATAATCTTATAATTTATTGTTTATTTATTTTTGGATATATTTTACTTGAAAATTATTTAAACAACATTTTAGGTAATAACAAATATCACTCTCTTGATTTTAAATTTCGTTTATATGGTCACATAGAGATAAAAATAACATTAAAAAAACGGAATCTTATTTTGAGAAAAAGAATATAATTTTGTGATTCAAATTTACTTCAAATTTTTGTGATTATATAATTATCATAAATTCTAAATTAACTCTAACACTTTTCTTATTAAAATAATGGAAAAAAGAAAGTAAATTGTATTAAAAACATTTAAAGAAAGGAATTTTGGTTGAATTATTGTTCAAAAATAATTGTATAGTTAATAATAATTTAATATAGTTGTTAAAATGAATTATTTTAAAATTAAATTTCTGCATTGATATTTTAAAGTCAAATTTGGTGAATAGTTCTTAAAATGACTTTAATAGTATTTCATATCAAATAATATTTTATTAAATAATTTAAAAATAATAAAATATTTAAAGGGGAAATGTATGTTGATAAATGGTATAAAAATTCATTTCATGGTTCTTTATTCAAAAATTATTCACATTATATGTAAAATAAAATTTAATTTTGAGGATTTCATTAAAATGGTTAAGGTAAAAATTTGTTAAAAATAGGTAAAACCAAATGATAAAGATTGAAATATGACTCAAACTTATTAAATGTTTATCGATTTAATGTATTTCAACCATATACTGTATTATATTAATAATTATGGAAACATGGCGATGCTTTAATAAAAATGTAAATTTATTATATTTAAATATTTTAATTAATTCTGTATGTGTAATTTCCAATAATTAAAAAAAGACACCCCACCCTCTCTTATTTACAAAACCATGAGGCTCCTATATAAAAAAAACTCAAAAATTATATAGTCAACTTAAATATCCAAAAATTATATATTTTTTCTATTAAAGACAATTCTAAGGGTCCTAAAGAAGGAATACAAATGAGGCCTATCGAATAAGGGTTAACTGTTTCTATAACTCTATTAAATTTATTTCATTTTTTACATTATAAAAATCTATTTTAACCAGCATAAAATAATTAATATATTTTTATAATAATTATTATGTGTTATTATTATTCGGTGAAATTCATTTTACCCCTCTTTTACATCCTATGTAAGGTGAAGATACTACATGTGTATATATACAACTTACCATCTCTATATAGTGGGGTAATTATTTTTATTACCATTTTACATATATGATCATAAATATATATATAATGAATATATGTGATATTTATAATGTAATTATGATTCTATAAAGATATGGTACCATTATTATTCTTTCCCTTCCAATGATTAATAATGAAAACAGCACTCGTGCATACATGTGGAGTGCCACCACCATGAAGTGAAGTGATACATTTTTCAGGTCCACCATCCATTTATGATTCTAAATACTTATATAATTAACATATATTATAATCATATCATTATTAAAATTTTATTGATGATGAAACAAATTGACATATGTAATGGAAAACCATCAAAACTAAAACATACATGAAAAAAATAGTTAACACCAAGAAAAAATAATTTTAGTATTTTATTATTAATAAATGAGTGTTGGAATATTATTAGTGGATAACATAGGATATTAAAATAATTTATATAATTCAAGAATCGAAATAATGTATTGTGAATTTATTATATAGGCGGTTATTATAACTTACGTTCCATTTCTTACTTTAGAAAATGTATTTCTTTTACAATTTAATTTTTTTCGATATTGTTTATTCATGAATTTACATTGATTGAAATAATATTTTTATTATTGTGAAAAATTATTTAATTTTATTCTCAATATTTATTAGTTTAATTTTCATGTAATTTTAGAATTTTCCTCTCATGGGAACTTAAAATGATAAAGAAAATTCTATGGAGAAGAATAGAATTTATTTCATTTGAGGGTGAGAATATTTTTCATCCATGAACATGTTTTAATTAAAATATTTTTTCGAATTTTATTTTTTTAGTTTTCATATATTTATTTAAGTCATTTTTACCCAAGCTTTAAATTTTATAATTTATTTTAAAGGAATCTTCTTATTACTTTTAGAACAAGGTATGTTTTGTAAAATGTGGGAATCAAATAATTTTTTTAATATACATTACATGAATATATTATTTGACTGTCATGAATAATCTTTCATTTTATGTTTACATTAAATATTTTACATGTTTATTTTCAATGAAATTTTTTTTCTCAATATTTTAGAAATTTTAAATAATTATTTTCAAAGTGAAAAGTTTTTTTCCGGAACGAAATATTCTATTTGTATTTTAATAGTTATTTTCATCTACAACATCACCCAATGATGTTATTGAGGATATGTTCAAATTATTCTAAATTTTTTAATTTTTTGGATGGTTTATGATGATGTAGAATTGATGTGTTGTATTATTGATTCAATATTGATATTTTTTTACTTATGAAGAATTTTTTTGAATGTATTGTATTGATCATTTATAATATGAAGAAAGTGTTTGATGTGAATCTGAGGTGTGAAGCCAAAATATGGATAGAATCTTGATTCATTTGAATGTATTGTAAAAAAATAGAAATTCTATATTATATTGTTATTTGGTTTAAAACTACCATTTTATAAACAATGATGACATTTTCCAGAGGCTAAGATGGTAGAATTCATTGTATCTTTGCTAACATTCCTCGATCATAATGATCCATAATTTTGAATTTCATTTATTATTAATTTAGTTTTCATTATCCATGTGTTTACTATGTTGATATTGTTAATTGATTCTCATTGAAGACATGTGTTCTATAGAAAGTATCATGTTTTCATTATCCAATCCTCAATGTTGATTAGAGATTTTTTACTCATGATACCATCATTTTGAAAAAACACTTTCATAGCACCAGAGTTTACCCTTTATTTATTTTCATTTCCCAAGGATGTGATTAATATTATTATTAATGATATCAAGGTGGAAAGAAAATTTATTATGTTGTGTTTCTATATTTCCATGTAATAGGGGGTCATTAATGTTACTAGTTTCCCACAACTATTAAACAGATCAATCCTATATAGAAAGACCTATGGTATCATATACATATGAAATAAATTAAACAAAAACTACAAGTTACTACAGTCTAGTATCTTTAGTTTTTATTAAATGAAGGTTAGTTGTAACCATGGGTACAATATTTTTATAAAGCATAAAAAATATGATAATTCTAATAATACAATATATTAATTGAGAGCATAAAACATTATAGGTTATTTAATTAATGGATAAATATTTGTGATTATTATAATATAAATTAGTGCTTGAAATTGTGTAGTAATGGTGGCTAATGGATGAAATTGAATCAATAGTAGTTGTAAATATAGACATTACCTTACTGAGAAATATAATATGCCAGGTGTTTGAACTGAGTAGATCATGGTTGTATTAGGGTAGCTAACTCAGGTTATAATGAATAAATGTTCCAATATGGAAGAACATTTCATTATGAAATGAGATTCACCTATGTGAGATCACATTATGTGACCAAAGAATCATATGTTAATTGAACATGTAATCCATTGGTACCTGAAGGATGCATTGAGTCCCCTAAAAAGACATTCATGGATTTATGAATTAATTAAAGTGAAAAGTATATTATTTTTGTGTATTTGTTAAATGGAGACACTGATCATTGGTATTAATTGATGAAAAACACTAAATTAGTTAGAGAAATAGAAATAATGTTATATAGAAATTTTAATATCTTATTATTTAAGAAATAACTCTCTCGAGAAGAGTAATCTAAAATAAATATAATGTTCATCACTCTAAATAATAGAGAATAAGTAGGAGATTCATAGTATGAGGCTAAAATTAAAATATTATCCTAATAATCAATTGACTAAAAATGTAATCCCGAATTCAATCTTGTCATTTTTTGATCATTTCAGGTTGTGTCTATGAAGGGAACTGGGTTCTCAAATTTTATCATCTTATAATGATATAGATTAATGGTCCATCAGGAAAAATATATATTTTTTAGGTCTTATAACATTACTAGTTATCAAAATAAGTATTTTATAGAAGAGAAATAAGATAGAAGAATTGTGAAAATTTAGAAGAAATGGAGGGTAATATTTCCAACATGTTGTAATTTCGGAAACAAATGCTTGGTTACATTCAAAATGCATAAATTAGTTTGCCTAAATTATATAAAAATAATTCATAAGGCTCATAAATTCATGGAGAAGACTGAAACCTCTATTATCATGTGATTTAGCTATAAATAGATGTGTAAAAATTCAAACCCATGTCCCATGTGATAGGGTAACTTACCACAAAGAAAGCCAAGGGGAGAAGGAAAAGCCTATGTAGTTACTATAGCTAGGGAGTAATTTCCCTAAAATATGGGAAGTATATACTTATCATCAAATCTATATGCGAAAATGTTTTATTTTATTCATATTTTACACACTCTTTAACATAAGAAGAATTTTATAAGGGTATCACATTACAACCAAAATGATTAGTTTTTAGGATTGTTATGAGAACTCTTAATGGTAGAATAATCAAATATCATGTCAATAGGTCCTCTCTAATATATGTTTCTGGGAATATGATTCCTAAAATAATTACTCATCCTCTAGTTGAATTTGATGTAAAATTTCTCATGGATAAGCTCTCTTAGTGTAGATCCTATATGAAATGTCATGAAAGGGAAGTTATATTTGAATTTTCAATTCAACCTATGATTAAATATTAGTTCAAGGATAAAACTGAACTCTTAATATAATTTACATCCATTATATTGGATTTACTACATATTCACAAGGGTTATTTATATCAAATAGTTTTTAAGAAATACAACATTGGGGATAGGCCTTTGTATGAGATTTTTTATTTATATCTTACAGAGTTTCCTAATATTCTCCCAAATAATGATGTTGATTTTTCAGATGAAATCATACCTGATGCTACACCTACATCAGTGTATCTATATATAATATAACCAATTGAGATGTAATAAATAATGTAGAAAATACACAAGAATGAAAAAAGGGGATTCATTCATCATTGTGCTTGACCATGGGGTGCACATGTACTTTTTGTTAAGATGAAAGATGGTTTAATGCATATTTTAATTTATTATAGGGAACTTAACAAGATAAATAATAAGAACAAGTATGATTAAACTCATATTAATGAGCTATAATTTCAATTACGAGGAGTTCAATATTTTCCAACATCGATCTTTGATATGAATTTTATGAAATAAGAGTCAAGAATCATGATATACCCATGAATACATTTATATGAGATATATTCAATATGAATTTATTGTAATGGAAGTTTTAATTACCAAGTCTCTTAATAAATTAATGTATTAAATTAATCGAGATATTAGATATTGCCATGATGTGTTTTTGGTTTCCCTTATAGATGATGTTCTTATATATTTGAAGAGAAAGGAAGAGCATGAATAATATTTCGACATTATTTTAAATAACCATGACATAATAGAATCTACATTCCAAATATACCATGTATGAATTTTGGATTAAAAAATACTCTTTTTTGGGTCACATAATTTATGGTGGGCATATATCAGTTGATCATTCAATAAAATAAGTTAATAATCAATGAAATATACCAAAAAAGGTAACCAATATAAATATATTCTTGGGGATGGCTAGATACCACTGGTTATTTGTGAGGTATTTCTCATGACTATCTATTCCACTCAACATGTTGACATGGAAGTCAGTTATTTAGTATTAGAGACAAATATGAGTATAATTTTAAATAAATGAAGAGAATGTTGGTCAGTGCACCTGTAATTATAGTAGAACATATTGGATAATGGTTTTGATATAAAATTATTCATCAATGAATTTAATGAGATGTCATCGCATCCATATTGATGTAGTGACATCTTCTAACACTTTTTTATTGAAAATTCGTGAGAAAATTTACCCAACACATGATTTAGATCATGAAGTTATAATTATTGTATCATAGATATGAAATAATTATCTATAATGTGGAGGTAAGATATATATACTAATAATAAATGATTTATGTATATATTTACATATGAAGGGTTGAGTATATCCCAGAAAAGATAGTTACAGTTGATTAATGATTATGATTTGTCAATATATTACCACCCTAGAAAAGAAAACAAGGTGTTCGATTCTATATGATTAAAATACCATCCTAATATATCCATGATGATAATTTAATGAGATCTAATATTTATATATTTTACAATCATTGATATTTAAATATTTATGGTAGCAGTAAGATCACATCTTTCTCATATGAATGTTCAACCATCCATCCATGAGAGGATTTTGAAGGAACACAATAATGATGTGGAATTATAGTGGACTATGATGATTGTTATGGAGTTCAACCATGATAATTATGGAATGATAAGGTTTAAGATATGATCATGTGTCACTTCAATACAATACATGAAATAGGGGATGCTGGATAATTCAGTATTGTTTATTAATGAAAAATGTATAATGATTTATTGGGATATGAATGAGTATATCCAGTGTGATAATAAAAAAAATGGATATTGTATAGTTTATATCCCAATTAATAGTGGTTAAGTTAGTTTAGTATTGGAGATATAAGTCAAATGGGATGTTATAACCATTACCCATACTATAATTGGGATATGAAAACAATACTTTGGATTTTGTCATCCGACTACACAAAACATATAAATGGAATAATTCAATTTGGGTTATAGTTGATCATCTTTTGAAATGAGAACATTTTATTAAAGTTAAATAATATTTATCTATTATTAATATTATTCATTTATACATTAATGAAAATTGTAAAATTTCATTGAGTATCACTTTCAATAGTATCTAATCAGGGTCCAAGAAATAACATGATTTTTTAGGAGTTTTCTGATGGTTATTTATATAGTGTTGAGTATTAATCAATATTATAAAACTCATTAAAATGATATGTATAAAAATAAAATTCAAACTACATAATACATTTTTACATCATTATTGAATTATAATAAATGTTTGGGGGACCAACAATTTCCTTCAGTGGAATCTTCTAAAAACAATACATTTCATTCGAGGATTTAGATGGATACTTATGAAGACATCTATAATTAGAATTGTAGGACTATAATAGGTTAGAATAATGTTGTGGAAAGGAATATATGTGGACATATTCCAACTAATGATATTATATAGGAGTTTAGATCCATTCAACAACTAATAAATGATGTTTCGAGCTGAAAAAAAGATATGTTGACAATAATCGATGATATATAGAGTTGGAAGTTGGTGATAAGGTCTTCTTATGAATATTCCTTGGAAGAAAGTTATGATATCAATTAATAAAGAATATTTGAGTCCTAGATATATTATTGGCTACAAAATTCTTTTTCTTATTAGGATAATGTCTTATCCCTTGTACTATCCCCCAAATATCATTAAAGGTCATGATGTTTTCTATATATCTCTCTTGAGGAAGTACATACATTATCCTTAACATGTAATGAAATTATAATTCCCACAACAAGAAGAATATCTATTTCATGAGGAACAAGCTATGGATATTGTAGTTCATTGATAAATAGTGTTATAAAAAAAGACCACTCACCAAGTAAACTTTTAGGGGGAAAATCAAAGAAGTAAGAAAGATATGTGGGGTCCCGAGGATGTGTTAAGAAATACATATACAAGTTTTTTTGTATCAAAGTGATAGAATATAATGTTTAATGTTACTATTAAGGGGTATAATATAACCCTATAATGTTTTATGAAATATTTCTTAATAAATTAATTTAATTTCATTGGTATATTAATTTACATTCAACACCGAATTTAAATGAATCACAATATACTATTAAAATATTATTATCAGTTAGAATTCTAATTAATTGATATGAATATTATTAACCACATTATTAAAATTATGTATAAGTAATTTTTATAATTTTTTTTTCAATAGTTATTTGGATTTAATCAACCAATTTTTATAAAATCTAATTTACGATACAAAAATTAGTTTTAATAAAAAATAGGATAAATTTTATTTTTTGAACATATATTATATCTAATTTATCATGCATTTAGTTACAGAATAAAATTAAAGGTTATAATTTTATAAATTATTATATAAAAATTATCATAGGATTAATTTTTGATAATTTTGTAAAGAAGTTTGATTTTTCATTTAATAGTTAAAATGATAATTTTTAATGAATAGTGTATTTTCTATTCTAGTTTTTTCCAACACACATTTTTAATTTAAGGGATTTTAAAATTTTGTTTGTTTTTTATTGAATTTAAATCAATATATATTTCTTTTATCTATATTATACATGATCTTGGTAGAAAATACTTTTAGAAAAAAAATGGAAACTTTCAGAAAACCATTTTAGTGACATTATTCTAGTTTATTTGAAAATTAATTTCGTCTAATTATTGAATTTCAAGATTGTGAAATGTATTATATATTTTTAATCATAAAAATTAATATTAATTAATAAGTTCAATTTTTTTATATTAATTCAAAAAAACAACAAAAATTTATTACCATGGTAAGAAGGGAAAATATGGTTAATTAATGTAAAAACTAAAGATAAAAGGTTTGAAAACATTGATAACACTATACATAAACATATTTTATGAGTACAGTTATTACATCCTCAATTAATTTTATAATTTAGTGAAATATGGATCCATTTTTTTATAGTTACCTATATAATATTTTAAATATAGGAAAAATATAAAATTTCACTCTCTTTATTTCAATTATCTATTATATGTTCATAGAGGGTGGAAATTAAGGCTTGAATAACTATTAAATGTTATTTTGAGAATAATGAATTTATTTTTATGATTATAATTTATTTGTAATTATTATTTATTATATAATTATTTCTATAATTTATAAAATTATAACACATTTGTTTTACAAGTATTGAAAAAATCCAAGTAAATAACATTAAAAACTTTAAAAGACATGTATTTTAGAATAATTGTAGTTAAGAGAAAACTTTTAGTAAAAAATAATGTAATATTGAAGGTTAAATGTATTATAATATAATTACATTACTATATTGATATTTTTAATGATATATTATTTGAATATTTCTTAAGATTGATCTAATAGTATTTTATAATAAACAAATACATATTAAATAATTTTAAAATTAAAAAATCATGAAAGTGTAAAATTAGAATGAGAAATGGTCTAAAATATTAACCCTTTTTGATTTATAATAAAAAAATCCTTATAAGAATAATTATAACCCTTTAATATTAAAACTATTGTGACCATAGTTAAGGTAAAAATTATTTATCATCATTGGTAAACCAAAAGATAACGTTTAAAATACCACCGAAAACATTACAAATAATATTGGTTGTAATGATTAAAATACTTTCATATATTATATAACAAATTATGGCCACCTGGTTCAACATTCACATGAAATGGAATTTATTACATTTAAATCTTTTATTTATTTCCATGTGTGTCCTTTCCTCCACATATAAAAGGATATTGATCCCCTTTATTCTTTACACAACATTGAGCCACCTAGATCAACCAAACCCAACCCAATTCACATATATACTTCCCTAAAACTGATTTATGGTATTTTTCTCTTATTAGTCCATTATAAGAAACCATAATAATAAACTTAATTGTTCGATACCAAAGAAACTGTAACCATTTTTTCAAATATATCAAATTTATTTCTTTTTATGAATAATATAAATATATTTTATCCATCATAAAATAATTACTATAATTTCTTTAACATATTATGATTTTATAATGATTATTTAGAACCCATTTTTTCATTTTTTTTCAATCCTTTAAAGGTGAAAACATTACTCATATGTAAGTACGACATACCGCCACTACATAGGGGTATAATTCATTTTCCATCACAATTTTACATGGATGGTTATAATGATTGAAATTATGGATATGTATAGTAATTATTAAATAATTATGATTCTTTAATTATGATATACTATTGAACTACATTCCCTTCAACTTGTTAAAAATAGTAATGCTTCTCGTGCATAACTTTAGACTACCACCCCCATAATGTGAGGTGTTTCATTTTTCATGAACAACATTCATGGATATCTATAAATATTTATATAATGAATATATATGATATTTAAATAATTATAATCATTTTTTATACGATTTTACCATATGAAATGTGAAAGGATACAAACTACTAAATAGAATCATTTATGATAGAAATAATATTTAATACTCAAATATGATTAATGTAATTAAGAATTGTAAAAAAATTAGTGTTGGAATATTATAAGTGGATAATAAATTAAATTACAAGTATCTATATGGTTCTGGAATATATTTATAAAAAATAAAATTTATTATGCGCTATTTTAGAACCATGTTTGAGTAAAATCGATCATGACACCAGAGATTTAATTTATAATCTCAATTTGGTTTGGGAAAATATATATTGTAATTTCCATTTAGGGAAATTCTTTTATAAAAATATTTTATGTTAATTTAACTTTATTATCAAATGTTTATTCATGTAATTTTTATGTAATATCACCATACCCAAAAATATGGAATTTAAAATGATTTGGAAAAATATTTTATAAAAAATAGACATTACTTCTTCTTTAGGTAGGAATATTGTTATTCCATATATATTTTTTACTCTAAATATTTTCAATGAATCATTTAATATAATAAAATTAATATTTTTATTATTTTTTACCATTAATTTACAATAAATTAAATTTCATAAATGTGATATCGATTTTTCCCTAAATAATGTTCTTTTAATAAAATTGTGAATGCAATATTTTCTTAAATTTATGCTATATAGAAAAACCTACCCCATATTAGGACTATTATTTTGCCTAATGTTTCCTCTACATGCTTCTATTTTTATTTTCATAGAAAATATTTTCCTTATTTTCTACTGGTTTTTAAATATGATTTTCATTATGAGAAACACTTTCCCCAAGAAATGATTAGGTAACCTTTTAATATAATTATATTTAATGGAAACACCTAATTATGGTATTGGGGAAATGATATAATGATGTTGTCATTATTATTTCTCGACATGTCTATGATTATAAAATATTTATTTTATGTATTCTTGATAAAAATAAAATAATTTTTTATTTATAAGAAATTTTTTAGAATGAATCACAATAATGATTAATAATATGATGAATCTAGTATATTTTTATATGATGGGTTTATACTAGTTATAGATATCCCTTCAATGTATCAATAGGTATTCTGAGATAAAATAGTTGGCAAGCCATATAAGTTGGGTATCTAGTTTACACATAACCATTGATTAAGATTTATTTCATGGTTGAGTGGGAAAGATGGTAAGATTTATAATATATTGTTTGAGAGGGATTAGTCATGAATGTATAGAATTAGGAATTTCATTTATTAAGAATTCAATTTTCAATTTCCAGAATTTTTTTAAACACTGATATTTTCTATGTATTCTTATTGAACTATAGTTTTCAATATTAATGGGAGGAGTTTTCATTATCTACTTTTCCATGATGATTATGACTTATTTACTGAAGATAGATTTTTTGGCACCAAAATTTGGGAATAACAAGAACAAATAGAACATCATCTAGGCTTCCTCACAAAGCATGTTTGCAGAGCCCTCGCAGCCCTGAGGCTGGTGCAAAGCTTCCCCTCTATGAAGGCACCGCAATGCAAGGAGATAGGAGGCTCACTAATCACCTTTTTCATTTGCGAACCTGCCCAAGATCAAGGATTTGGGAGGCTCTGTAAGCCCCCTTTGACATTTACAAAACCACTACAGAGCATAGTGGAAGGAGGCTCCACGATACCCTTTGACGTTTGCGAACCCACCGTAGAGCAAGCAGGCAGGAGGCTTCGTGTTTCCAAAAAAATTCCACATGTCTTCGTGCTCAATGTATTCTGCATCGTGGTGCCTCTTTCCTATAAATAATTGGATTTTCTCAAGCATGAAGGATGGATCCTCCAACCTTTCTCATTATCATCTCTTAAATCGTGATGCAAATTCTACAATGTGAACTATGACCACTTCATGGTAATTTATCTTCGCGAAGTGCCTCTCCCTTGATTTGAATTCCTCACCTCGTCAAAGAGGGATGCACATCGTGGATCCCATTTGTATTCGAAAAGGAAGGGGATCCCTAAGGGGACTTGAGTCTTCACAGAGTACTTATGCTTTGCAAAGTACCCTTTATGCACATTTGATCCACATGCTAAGGTAGGGTCACTATGTTTTGAGAAGCACATTGCATCACAATGCTACGCTTCATGGGGAACCATTGCATCATGAATCACTACTCCATTAATGCCTTTCATCTTCATGAAGAACCTTCTATATGCACCTATTCCCTACACCTAGGCTAGGTCACTTCACATCACAAAGCATACCACTTCTTGAAGCCCCTACACTACATGGATCACCAGAGCATCACGAGGATTATAACTATGACCCCCTTTAATCCGTAACTCTTTATCTTATGCGACTCTCCATGTTTGAAATAAGTAATTTCATGATGCTTTGGGTTGTACTTCCTGTTGTGTTGCTTCGCCCCATGCTTCTTCGCATAAGCACGCTAAACAGCATTGCTTCTTTGCTTATCCATGCTATCATAGACCCTTCAATGGATCACTCATAACACACCCTTTTCACAAAATTGTTGATGACCTCCCTTCCTCATGGGCATGCAAGTATTTGTTATGTATGTCCAAGGTGTGTGGAGTTTACCTGCCTTCTTTGAGCTGTAGGACATCAAACTGCCATGAACCATCATCCATAGAACGTGAGGCTAAACAGTTACCTCACCTCGTTCGTCCTATGTGGGGGTTCCCCACCATAGACATTCTGCATGCCCACAAGTCTCCATGGGAGTGAAATCACTCCTCACATGGAATGAGATCCTCTTTTCTATAGCGGTGGTTGTCCATGGGGAAAGGGAAACCACCTTGGTGCAAGCACCTATCCATTCTTGCGGGAGGCAGCGTCCCAACTCCTCCTATATTCTTTCTTGCCAATGGCTAAGAGGTGAGAGGGGCATAGGGGACTACATTACCTTGTCCCTCTCCCATGGGGCTTTGTTGCCACCAGGCCTCCACCCTAGAGTAAGTCCCAATATGCATCCCCTTAGGCTGTTAATCATGAATAAGCCCCAATTTCATCTTTAGGCTTCTAATCATGAATAAGCCCATTTATCCATTTCGGGCCAATAACTATGTGTTAGCCCTATTCCACTTCCCAAGGATGAACCTTTTGTGACATGATCGTCTAGTCTTCACTGTCTCTTGTTTCTCACACTGAGCATGACTCACGTGGGCTTAGAGTAAGCATTGATAACAATATCCTCAATGGGAAACCTAAAGTGTAATCCCACACATCCCATCTCGAAATACGGGGACATTGATCTTTTCTAAGGCAAGGTACGTAGGATATCTTCCTGATGATCTATCCCAACACCCATTGGTCTCGACCACTTCATGCCGGTTCACCACATCTCACTCTGAACTACGTGGTCTTTGATCCTTGTCAAGGCAAGGTACATAATAATCCCCCCTGATGTTCAAGCCTACCATCCATTGGTACTTACCCCCCCCCCTCACATCGGATCCCACACCATTCTAAACTACATAGTGTTCGATCATTTCCAAGACATGGTACGTAAGAAGCCTCCATGAATTTCAAGCCTACAACCCATTGGTCCTGACCATTTCACATCAGTTCTCCCTCGTCTTGCATGACGTTAAACTATACGCCCCCTTTGGTTCTTCAAGACAAAAAACTATTCCCCATTCAACGGTAAGCTATTGTCAATCTCATTCAGTGGTAAGCTATTGTCACCACCATCAAGCAGTATTTTGTTTCACCCTCACACAATGGTAAGCTGTTGTGAACCCAAACGCAGTGGTAATCCATTGTCGTCCCTTCAATTCAGACCCATATCGCTAGTCCATCCTAGTGGAATAATACCATCCATGGGATGATAACAAGGCATAAGCCTTATTATATCATCATCTTGTTTTCCTCTGGACACACCCCAATCTTGTACCCCTTTCCTAACTACGAAGACTTTGATTCCCTACCATGTGGATACGTAGGAGGTCTCTTCGAGGCTGAAGACCAATATCACCATCACCCTTGAGTTGACTCCCTCCCATTCTCTATCCTCTCCACCTAACCATCCATTATCCATCTTGGTTCTTACCCAGACCGCCACATCATGGTGAGATCATGCCACCTCATTCCACATTCCTTTTAACAACAATTGGGTACCTAACCATGTGTTATCCCCATTATCAATGTGTTCTCCAAGGGTCACAACCATCTGATCCCCTCTAGTTTGTGTCCCAATTAGTCTGTTCTGCCTCCTATAGACATTAAACTGGCATCATACCCTGTGTTAAACACGATATGCAGAGGAAAACCTCATTGATGCCTATGGAATAAAATTCCCCACATTTGACGTGGGATGCCTAAAGTTTTTTTACCCTCGAGAAGCCCTATAATAAGTGGAAGAAACCCAGACATGCTAGTGTTCCGGCATCCAGACCCTCCAGTGCTGTCCAATGTGACTACTCCCCTGCCCGAAGGTTTGTGACCTGACCAGACCCTTTTGTATGTCCTGATAGATGAGGTGTAATTAACCGATGTCCATGATGATATGGGACTTGGAATAGTTTCATGAAAAACGTTTTAATCTATAAGAAAGACTAGGACTAGGTGACAAGGTTCAAGGAGGAATCCACATAAGTAGGAACTGACATCCCATAATCCTATTTCGATCAAGGCGAAAATTGTCCCTAAATAAACGACGGATGCCACCCACCTTTTGAAAGTAGTAATGTGGGGAAACAGCCATTTCATCCTCTTCATTCTCGACAGATGGATGCACCCACCCAGGAAAATGCACCGGAAATAGAAATGGTGAACCCAACGTGATGTTATTATACTCAATTTGGAGATTAGTAGCCTTTGAGACATCAGTGTATTAGCGTGTCCCTGGATCCAGTTATCCACCACCAGGTCCTTCCATGAAAATAGTGGGCTGGGCATGAAACTCACCAAATGTTGGTGAAGTTAAACGTTGGATATCCTGGTCTGCGACATTGTCAGCGTGGATCCTTCATAGTAGTCATGGAAGACTGAATTATGCTGGTGCACTAAATATCAATTTCGTTGACTCAACACTAATGGTTTAATCTCCATACTTTCCTAGAACCAAGCTGCTACATGGGGAACATGTTCTCCACTTACCCACTAATGCAGGGGTAGGGGAAATGCCTACGCGACAATCCCACATGGATCCACCACTTCTATGACGGCATCCACAACCACATTTTTCGGGCGACCAGGCCCCATCTCCCCTTCTGGAATCGTTCAACGAAGAGTGATAAGTGACCTTGTATGCTGATACGAGAAGAAGGGTGTTATCCGGACTCAGGATATGGCCCAACAGGATTTAGAGTCATCTTATCCTCGTCACCACCACCACCCCCAAGGGCCATGTACAGAGCCACTGCTCCCCACACCAATGTACAATCATTTTGAGAGCCTCTCCCCAGAACACCTCGACGAGTCCCACCCCTTCGACAATGAGGTAGATGATGTATAGGCCTGCCATATCAGGATCCGGTTCTTGGGGCCCCTGAGGAGGGCCACAACTAGGTTGTTCTAGAACCACCAACCAGTCCCATGGGATGAAGAGAAGGTAAGCTATGTACCTGCAACACCAGCCCTAGTCTGGTTGACTCGACACTAGAGTCGGGAATATGCCAAAGAGGATTCCCACCTAGGGGCATCAATGTCAGCAACTACTATGGCCCGGGCCACTGCCGATGTGTATCATCATCCCGCTCTGTGCACTGACCAGGGGCACTTATATACATAGCTCGAATCGAGGCCCCAACTATCCCATGAGCAGGAGAGGTCGACTCTCTTGGCCACTGGAATAGGGAGCACCCACCTCGGACAGACCCCCGACAGTAACACATAGTACGAAGGTCCTCCCCGTACCACCACCATGGAGAACATGGGTCCTCACCTCTTCCAAGTTCATCTTGGTGGTCTGCCCCATGCTACCTTCAATCCGAACGTGGGTCTTCCGCATGATGGTGACACCCAACACTAAATCCCCTCTAACACCCATTACTTTGGGTATGGGGTCAATGCTCCTTCCAAGGACCACTGATATGGATATGTTATGCATTCAGTAAATCTCTAGTATGGGGGACTTACCTATGTCCATACAGTAATTGACGAAGTTCCGCCTTGCCTCAGCAATTAGAGGGGTAAAGGTCAGCGTTGCTTTATTAGAACCAAGGATAGAGGTTATACATGTGTTCATCTTAATCAGTACGATGACCCTCCTCACACTAATGATGCATGGGAAAGCAAGCATGCAGGTCCCACCCATGCTTCTATCCGCTCTGGCAGAGGACCTACTCGCTCTAGCATTTCCGGTGGAGGTCCTACCTGCTCCATCATTTCTAGTGGAGGTTCCCTCTACACATCAGTAAGTGGTCAAGGAGGTCCCCTCTGTGTTCTCTTTGATATCTGTTCATGTGTTCCTCATACCCCATCTCACCTAGGTGGATTTTCACCCTTCCCCAACACCAGTACAACCGAAGGACCTCCTCATGGATAAAATATACCATGTCCTGATGAACCATCTTGGTGTAGGATGGATGGTCGCCCCCACCATAAAAATAATACTGAGAAGAATCAGACAACGATCAAACTATTTTTCTTCTCATATCTTGAGGTGAAATACTACTCAGTGATGGAACCCTTTCCTATATCCTCTCTGTTAGGGGTTGGGTTCGGAATATTGCGCATCAGCCTCATACATCCAAAATGTGAGGTCCATCAGATTCCTCCCTCCCCCCATAGATATATCCTAGAGGAAGAAAATTTTGAAACTCCACAGGTTACGGCCATGAAATCATCACCAAAAACGCTATAAGTAGTCTCTACCTAAACTAGAGATCATGGAGATCTATTTCAGCGGATCAGTGGTAGATGAACAACATTATTTCCCATCACCTATATCTATATTACTTCACTAGAAACTATGTTTGTCCGGCCGTCTTACCGCGATGTGGTGGATAATTCAATACACTCTTTGGAGGATAGCCTGAGATGTTGCGGCTTGTCTTCTCACTCATCATATTCTCTACGAGCCAACATTCCATTTAGCAGTACGCATTAGGACCACTATTAGTTCCCCAGCCACCAGTAGTATATGAGTGGGTAAATGATGGGACATACCCATAATTAGGACCAAGGAGCTTTTGGGATATTATTATAGCGGACCATTTCTCTATGATGTTCAGTCCAGTTGTAGTGCCAAATTTCAAGGATCCATAAGCACTCACCTGGGAGGAGGATGGATGCTTTCGCCAGACCCTCTAGTTGACCCCTTTCCATCTTCTACATAAACTAGTGTCCTACCCCTAGAGTTTAGCACACTTCAAAGACATTGGCCAATAAATGTTGTTTGATCAATTTAGCCGCACTCCTCTTGGCCCAGCGCCCTTAGTCACCAGGCCATCATAGGACCCTCCAACAACGATGTGTCCAGATAATTAATGTCCACTATAGGATAATCTAGATTGCTTCTCCCCATGTGAAAATCTGTGGCTGGGGGCAGTATACAGCCCACCATTTTAGTTTCATCTGGTGTTAGCATGATATTCAAGGTGACATAACAGATATGCCTCCAGGCAGGATCGTGGTTAACATTGCTGAACTATCAGAGAGAGAGAATGAGATGGAGCTCCATCATGGGGACTTACCTCCTCCCCCCTTAGGGAGTGCCACAGCTATTGGATCCATTGGAAATGGTCACCCAAAAATAGAGAAATCTAATGGGTCTCCCCATGCCCACCGAGGCACTAGTCCTCTACCAGAATCCCTACAAGTGAAAGGAAAACCTTAGAGCAGTCAAAAACTCCAACCCATATAGCTCAGTGCAGAAGTTGGAAGACGATCCCGAAAAAATCATTGTTGCATAAACAACTTGCTGAACACAAGAAGATGATTGACAATATCCTTGCTGAATGTGCTGGAGAGCAACGACTAGACTACGGAGATCCTCGACCGGGGCAATTGGGGCAGGAACAAATTCCCCTTGAAGAACTGCCCCTAGGTGACCCTAACCATCCTCCCCACATACATAGGGTCAAGGTTGGAACTTATCTAAATAGGGTGTGGTATGTTTCCCCCAATCCTCCTGAATGGAATGACAATCCTTGTGACCCAGCCTTAGTTCCCCCAGATGCTCCACATGTTGTTCTACTTACTACTCCATGAGCCACTAGGCTTGTTTGTCATGTTGAAGAACCTTCCAATGCACTGGTGGGCAGGTATCCCCATCAAGACAAGGATCCCCACCTAGATGAGACAATGGTGACACTCATCGCCCACCTCAAAGCTTTAGAGACTTGATAGGTGGTAATCCCGCCTGATGGAAAGCCATACCCGGGCTGGGTGGATGATATGCCATCACCACCGGGATTCATAAATCCTACCTTTTCTCAGTTCAATGGGACATGAGACCTGATGTAGCACTGGACCCACTTTATATCATGTTTATGGCTTATGTTGGGAACTCTAGCGCAGCAGGAGGCCGCTAAACTCAGGTGTTTCGTACAAAACATGGAGTGGCCGACGTTCTTCTGGTACAACCATCTCCCCATTGGATCAATAGCTGGAGGGGAAGTCCTCCATAATAAATTCTTCTACCAATTCAGTTACTCCAATCAGTAGATGAGCATCACAGACATCTTCAAGGGCTAGCATAGACCTGATGAGTACGTTGTAGACTTCGTCGCCTGGTGTAAAGGACTCACATACTCTCTTGACATGTCTATGACTCAAGAGAAACTACTGGCGATGTTCATTGGGAATTTCATTAATGAACTGATCCACTCTATGATCACCCAAAACTACCCCAGTATATTTCCAGACTTCTATGATAAGGCCCAGTTCCTAGAGGATGCCTTACAGCAGGCCAGCCAGGCACGCCCATTGCCTCCGACTATCCCCGAGAGAAGGGATTCAAGGGTTGAGCCCATTGTAGTGGCTCAAATCGTAGTCCCCAGGAAACAATAGTTTTTACTAGTGGTGTCGTCTCCACAGCCTCGTAGAGGACATTGTCCATAGGTGCATCCTCGATCCTTGCATCGCCCACCTCAAAATTCACTGGTTCCCGCTCAATGCACTGCCACCACCTAGGTGAGATAACCCATCTCCACCTCCTTAACAGGTCCCTCTAGCCCTGTGTCAGGGTTAGGATCCAAGGGATCCCTTCTTGGATAAGAGTAACCATACCAACTCATTCAACGAGGCACATTCTAGTGGTTATTTCCGATGTGCCCTCAGGCAGGGGATTGAACGTTTACCTAAGTGCAGGAGGCAAGAAGAGGCAATCCTCACTGATCTCCCTAATTATTTACCCTATCATCAGATCCTAGAGCACACCCTCAAACAATGTTATGTGTTTAAAGACTTTCTTCAGGATTAGGTGGATAACAACATTGTTAGGTTAGGCCCAACTCTAGCACATGTGGCATGGGTCTTTGTGAGACCAGAGAGCAGTAGTGACAGGAAATGCGAGTGGAATGAGGTTTCTAACCATGGGTCCTAGAAGTTTGTTGTTTGGATGGCACGTAAAGAAGTCTCCCATGCCCATAGTGTTATCTGTGCATGCCTAAATCTTCCAGAGACTTTAGAAGCAGCATCTACTACATCTGAAATGTTGTATCAGCAGTCCCTTTCTCAGAAGAGAAAGCACTGGCAGCATAAGGGAAAGTAAAGTCCCCGCCAATTCCATCAGCGTCCCGTACTCTCGACAACATCATGCCTCTTGAGACATTGATCCATCCAAGACTCTATCTTGTAGTGGACGACTATTCAAGTGACACTCATGGGTATGCCTCAGTTAATACTGTTGAGCTGCTAAACCCATACATGATTACTGACATTGAAGAGAATCAGGAAAATCCTCCCAATATCTCAAGCCATCGTCAGCGTCGACAGAGCCGCAAAAATATGGTCCATCAGAGTTCATCGGTCAATACTTCCATCCAGGCTATGCATGTGACTGAAACCATGTAGAAGGCCCAGTGCAGAGCTCAACATATGCATCCTTCTCCTCTAGTGACAACAGGTCCGCCTTCACCATCGTTCGTGTTGATTGATCAGGAAGAGCCACCTCGACCGTGCCATGACCAGCCACACATTGCTACAGGTCGGTCTCAATTTTCTAGAAATAATCTAGTAGTCAATCCATGTAACGCCCCGACCCTAATTACCTAGAGTCGGTGCATTATTACATAACATTGGAATGATCACGAGAAAGATGAAGTCTCGAAAGACCGATTAGTTTAGTAGCCTTGGAATAACTAGATACATCCATAAATTTTACATTACATCATAAAAAAAACATCTTGTCTTCATATCCCCTCATACTATCCCTGCAGGTCATTCATAAATTACTTCTTCATTATCCTGAAAAAAAAAACATTGAACGGGGTGAGCTTAGATGCTCAGTAAGGATAACATTATAGCAGAAGCTTTCATAAATAAGCATAAACACTTAAGGCAATTTATAACTAAAACAAAAGCCTTTTAAACTTGAACTTTAGCATAAAATGGCAAAGGTAAAATGAAATAATGCCATTTACTTACTCACATGGATATTCAACTAGTCAAATGATCACATGCAATATCAATAACCACTTTCATAATGATGGAATGCATAATAACAGACTATCATAACCACATAGCCAAGGCCTCGTGCCAAGAGTACAAATAAGATTTTGCCAAGGCCTTGTGCCAAGACACTAGTTTGTCTCATGAGACCTACCGATGCATCGAGGAGCTATAGCGGGCTCCACCCGTCACTTATTAAGTCCAATGCATTCCTCATATGAATAGGTTTAAACATAAAATAAACATTCGTATTAAAACTAGCACACGAAATGTCAATACTTTAACCACAAACCATGAATGGTATAAAAATAGAACATCCACAGTCAAACATAACTCATTTGATACAATATGGAAGATTGTATTGTATCACATTAACCTCAATCATGAATAATGAAGGATGTTTACATAGATGAAAATAATCATCAAAACTATTTGAGGGAAATATCCCCCTTTTCTTGAAATCATTTAAAAGTCACACTATTTGTCAAGAATCCATTTAAAAATAGATTTTTTTGAATCAAAGTGTCCCATACCACTTTGAAACTTTTAAAAGGAGTTTTAATTTTAAAACTTTAATGTCCATATAAATAAATCCTTAAAACCATTTTTAAAACATGGACATTAATGAGCAATAAATAGAAGAATAAGTCTTTAAAACATTTTAAAATGGTATTTTGGTTAGAGATTCTAACCAAAATAGAGACACTTGAATACAAATATATGAGGTAATCAAAAATTTGTAATATCATGAGAATAAAGGGATTCATGATATACTATGTCAAAGTACATTATATACACCACATAAAAGTGATTTGGTGTATATCAACAAAGAAGTCTCAGTTGAATGTAAATTGAGATGAAATCTCTCATAAAGGCCGTATCCTTAGGTTAAGGATAAATCAACGACATAATTATGTGTGAAAAAATATAAATACACTAAATATGATTGAATATTCAGTGTAAAACAATCAAAGGATATTCACACATATTCTTGTAGAAACAACACCAACGAATTGGATGTTTAACTCAACAAATGGTGAAAGAGTTAAAATTACTCTTATCAAATTCATATTAATGACTTAAGAATTTTCAATGGAGGGATTATCTGTATCGAAAGTATATCCACAGGAAGGGGAGTAGAAATTATGAAATAATCAAATGAATAGTGACTCCACACATAATCTTGGAGTAATATAATCAATGAAATATGCGTAAAGCCGAATGAGTGGAAATTGAAATCTCAAATTCCCTTATCGATTTGGTAACTTATGAAACAAACAACCATGAAATAAGGATCATACCATGAATATGTAAATACCCATAAATTAAAGTATATTACACAATGAATACAATCATGGGCAGTACACATAAACCACATGTAATAATTAAGTGGTGAACAATGGAATTCTCACGAAATTAAGAGCGAGATAAGAAACTCCTTACCACGTTAATCAACTGAGTCGTATGGACAAAAGTTAATAACCACCAAATGATTTACAGAATAACATGAATATAAAGATAATCATGATAATAGATATCAAATGTCAGTACACAATACACCACTTTCAATAATTTAGTGGCGAACAATGGAAATCTCACGGAATTGAAAGTGAGATAAGAAAATCCCTTACCAGGTTAATCAACTGAGTCATATGGCCAAAAGTTAATAACCACCAAATGATTTACAGAATAACATGAATATAAAGATAATAATGATAATATATATCAAATGGCAGTACACAATACACCACTTTCAATAATTTAGTGGCGAACAATGGAAATCTCACGGAATTGAAAGTGAGATAAGAAAATCCCTTACTTGTACTTTTTCCTTGGTCGATGGTAGGTTTACCTCCTGTATAATGATGAAATAATTGTTATTGAATAATACAAGAATCATTTACTTTAATATGATATCATATATGATCTTTTAACATTGATTTGTTAATAATATCTTAGAATTATCGTTATTTCGGGTGTTAACGGGTTCATTTTACTTTACATTCTTTGTTATGTGAGCCATATTCGTTATTAATGGGATGTATATTATTCATATCCAGAATGATATTAAGTCCTTAGATACTATTCTTAAATCATCAAATTATAATTATACTTGAATGGATATGATGGACAATGAATCTCATCGCGTTCGTGGAGACGGTAGTCCGTACATACGCACGAGCGACAATATCATTCTTTTGATATTAAAATAATATATAATTGGATTTTATATCATATATACAGAATAATTATCATGTTATATTTATTATTTACATGATTTAAACATCATTATTATACCCATCCAAATAATAATATATTGAATAACAATTACACCACGACATGGAGACGGTAAGCCGTACGTACGCACGTATGGTGACATGTTATTCAAAGGATGGATAGAATACTGAATATGGTTGTACCATATTTATAATAACATCACAGTATATATATGATACTGGAGTTATTATTTTATAATGGTAATAACAAATAAAGAGTAAGTGGAAGAAGAAAGGAACTTAAAAAGGGGTGGTGAAAACATTACCTCTTCTTCAGGTTCTTCCTTTTGATTTGATCAAAAGGGCTCCTTAAGTTGGCTTTCTGATCAAAATAAGGCCTCTAGGTTGTAGTGAGGGAAGTTGGGAGAGTATTAGGGCAGAGTTTGGCCGAACCAAAAGGCTTTGAAGGTGTGAAGAAATGAGAAGGAGGAGTGCCTTTTTATAAGAGGGGTGAGGGGAACCATTGGAAAAGCTGGAAATATTAATTTATAATAAATTCATATTCAGTTTCTAATGGCCCCAAAGTTGACTATTCAAAGGTTAAGGTGGGTATAGGTCGAAAAACACTCAACCAATAGAATTTAGACAGGTTTGGGTACTTATATTAACCATATCATTAAGTATTAACTCTAAGTTAATTAGTTTCACTTTTACAATGTCTCTTTGTATTTTTATATAATATGGTTAATAAACTTACTATATACATCCAAGCGACACCCAAGTGGTCCATTAATGATTAAACTATCATTATATAAGTCTCTTGGCCGAACCTTAGATTTTTAGGAATTTAATATCAATTAATAATATAATATTTGTTTTAATAAGTCTTTTATGTCAATTTTGACACTATTCAATAGTTGATTTTTGTGAAACTAATAACAGATTGATTACTTCGAACAAAGTCACTTAAATCAATCCTAATATATCATATTATCCTAGAAAATTTGTTTAATTCATTAAAAGTTTCATAGTATATTTATTTGGTTATTTATAATATCAATTATTTTAATTTTTCACTATTATAGTAATTACTGCATCATCATTGTGTCATAAATAAAATACATTATTTAATGTATAAAAATTATAAATAAAATATCATTATGTAGGTATTCGTTCTCTCTTTCTAATGAATATTTATAATCGAAAATCCAACATATATAACCCTATGTAAAAATTGTTTTTATAAAAGATATATGCTTGTGTCATTTTTGTATTCATTTTAACTTAATTAAAATAAAGTGTCATTATCACTTACAAGTGGATCCATGGGGTCCCAAAATCAACCCAAAGATGCCCAGGGTCGACCCTGTATCAACCAATATGGTTAAGACATGTTTTAGGGTAATTTAGTATTATTATAATATTATTTGTTAACCCTTATTTACTGGATTTAACCTTAACCATGGTAAATAAAATATTTACCGCAGTAATTATTCAAAATGTCTAAAAATAAAAGTTAACTATTTACACAATTTGAACATAATGATTCCAAATATGGAATCCATTTTCCTAAATTCAAAACACATAAGTGGCAGAAATTAATTTAAAATTAATTCCCGCTGTCAAAACAAAAAGCATGTTTTTAAGAGATAATAACTATCGAAAGATTCACACTTGTTTATGTTCGGCTTAATTGTAAAATTATGTCCAATGACCAACATTATATTAAATGGTAAATATATATTCTAAATATACTTTAAAACTACTAAAATTCATAATTTATCACTATTAATTATTTTGATTAAAAAAGTTGTTTTTAATTAAAATTTAGTAATTTTCACTATTCATCAAAATATGAAAGTTATCCGAAAAGTACCAAAATTTCACCTTAGGCTAAATTAGATATTACGAATCCAAAAATGAAGTCCATTTTGAAATATAAAATATATATAATTTTAAAAATTATGTATTACTATTCATAACGGCTAGTTTGATCGGTTGTGGTGTGTGTTAAAACTTGAAGTTCCGTACAACACACGCTACTATTTTATTCAAAGGAAAGCATACCGTGGAAGCATGGGATGTTTCATTTTAAATTTTTTTGATGTCTCCATTTAGTCAAAAAGTTTAAAATATTGTATTTAAAACGTTTTCACTATTAAAAGTTGATAAAAGTGCAATATTCAAAATGAATCTGTTCTTGCATTATGACTAAGAAACTCATAATATGGATTCTAAAATTATAAGGATTATATAAAGTTTAAAATTTAGTTAATACTATTCATGACCTCTTTTAATGGGTTTTTTTTGTTAGTCAAGGTGTGATTGAACTTGGTGTTGCATGTAGTGCAAGTTATTGGATTATTTTGAAGAAATAACACACTATGAAATCTTGGGGTGTTACATTCTCCCCTCCTCCAATAAATTGCGTCCTCGCAATTGGAAATTGTTCTTCGAAAATAAAAGGTTGAAAATAGAAAATATATTTGTGGGAAAACCCACATCGGAAATTGGGTTACTAAAATTTAGTCTTAATATAAGGAAAAGAGAAATGAAAGGGTCACCATCGAATTATGATCTCGATTAGGAGAACATTGGTGGTAATTAGAGACATATAATTGGAGGAAAAACGTAAATATTTATAGTTAGTGATTGAGGTCATCAATCACAAAAAAGTATAAAATTGAGGTCCTTAAACTCATCAATCTATGATGATTTGAAATACCATCGGTCCAACAAAACATAGGGTATTGGGATAACACATTTTTGACGTTTCAAAATATCTTAGTTGAAATCCCACATCGAAAAATGAATTAATGAGGCCTCTATTTAAAATAAAGAGTGGAATGTATGAAGATTACCGAAAATAACACATACTAGGGTTCCATGTAGGAAAATATGGATATGGAAGAGAAATGTAACCATCAATTATCTGATGGAGAGTGGTAGAGAACATGGCTATGAAAAGGCCAACAATCCCAAAGCCATAAATTAGTGATGATTTAAGGTACCATCTAGGACAACATTTTTTTTAAAGTTTCATTACATAAGGAAGAGGAATTCATTTATGATATTGACTAAGAACATTATGAGATATACTTACATTTTAAGTATATTTTCATTCTTTAATAAATTTCCACCACTAACTCAATTTTTTTTTAAACGATAAGTATTCAAGAAGACTTGGTCACACTGGAAGAGCTAGAATAAACTTATATAGAATCACATGATCCATGCAGGATAAACCATATATTTACATTGTCTTTGAAGATTAATCAAAACCAAAATGGTTAGTGAATGATCTAATGATCCCCCAAAAGGATATTCATTGAGATAAATATGTACTAATCTTAATTTCTAAAATTAAACCAACAATACCTCAAAGTTAAATAGATACCATTCAATAAACAATTGTCCTTAAAATCCTTTAATATAATCCAAACTAATATTGAAACCCAAAACATAGAAGAATTTGATTATGTAGTCTCCCATGTTACATTGTATCTCCAAATGACATCAAATACTCTTAAAGTCACAAACTTAAAAGTAATTACCATCATCACATATTCTTTGTTATAGGTTAATCATTTCCATATATAACACAAATCAGTATAAATCAACAATAAAAACGTAGATAAAAATCCACCATTACTCTATAAATGAAACCTCATTGTATTCTATTTTCCTTGGGTATATAGTGTTCCTAACAAAACTAACATATTCCAAAATAACATTTATCACTTTATCACCAAATCATTTTCCTATACCAAGGGTATTCATTTGATAAGACATAAGAACCCAAATCATCTTATTATTGATCAATAAAATCATTTAACAAAAAAAAATAGTCACACTAACCAGGGACTTCACGTAGTCCAGTGGTAGGCGATAAATCCCAATCGCACTTTGGTTGTGGGTTCGATTCCCACAGCTTTGTCCGACGCGACGGGATGTCACACGGTCTACGTGTTGTCCTTTTTCAAAAACTATATTTTATAATATTACCAAAATGAGATAAATTCCTCAAGTAACATAATTTAACCACAAATGTTATATCATACTTTGCATTTTCATCCCAAATTATAATAACTTATCATTTTCTCAAACCCCAATGATCATATAAAACCAAATGGTTATTTATACCTATATCCACAAGAGAAGAGACAATTCTTCCTCAAATATCATTCTCACAAGGAAAAAAGTGGGGTTACAAATACAAGAGAAAATTATTCCAAAGTAAACCCATCAACAAGGAGTGCTAATACTTTTTAAATTTTTCTCCAACCATTTATTCCCACATAGCTTCTTCTTTGACCAAGAAAATATTCTATAGAATAGGACATTCACTCGGGTAATGGCCAGGTCCCCTACATTTACGGCAAATGACTGTAAATGGACTATTGGGACCATTTTTATCTTCTTCCATAGTACTATTCATTTTTCTTCGGCAATTCTTCACTTTATGTCCTTCCTTCCCGCACGTAAAACATTTCGTTGTCCCATTGAGACACTTTCCTGGGTGTCTCTTTCCACATTTCCTGCATGATGAAAATTGAGGTTTCTTTTCTCCATGGTCTCCATTGCGGGAGATCTTATCATTTATCACCTTTCTCTTCCTTGTTGAGTCAGGGAGTTGGTTAATATATATGTTGTTGATCATATTTTTGGAAAACTGATTTGGCATAAAGACGACATCTTTTACGCCTATCAACATTCCATTTTGTTGCTCATTTCCACCACCGTTCCCACCTTGTACATCATTCTCAAAGTCACTATGACTTCCTTGGAATCCAGCCATTGACTAAAACCAGAAAGCATTGTGTGATTAATTGTAGTCGTAAAATCATTTAGAGATTAAAATGTCACCATATTCTCAATTTGAAACATATTAGGATTAACCAAGGTCATTTACTCTCATATTATGTATATATTACTTAAATCGTTTTGTAAAGAAAATGTAAATTATCCTAAGCATATCCCCCGGGAGTGTCGTAACCAAGAGTGCAGCAAGGCCCGTTGTTGTGCACCAGTTCCCGTTCGAGTCTAGCTCAAAGCGGTGTTTTCGGGTTTTACCCCTAGGTACATCTGTGCCAGAGCCGCCTCTACCTGCTCGTATCCAGGCAGGGATGTATTGCTCGGAATACTCACAAAATCTCCACAATACCAAAATTCTAGGAAGTTCTTTTATACTAATCCTCAAAGTTCATCTTAGGTCTACGTGCTCTAATCAGAGTTTATATAAATCTAGCTACAGAGGTTTGTACTAAACTTCTCTGATACCAACTGTAACGCCCCGACCCTAATTACCTAGAGTCGGTGCATTATTACATAACATTGGCGTGATCACGAGAAAGATCAAGTCTCAAATGACCGATTAGTTTAGTAGCCTTGGAATAACTAGATACATCCATAAATTTTACATTACATCATAAAAAAACATCTTGTCTTCATATCCCCTCATACTATCCCTGCAGGTCATTCATAAATTACTTCTTCATAATCCTCGAAAAAAAAATAAAACATTGAAAGGGGTGAGCTCAGATGCTCAGTAAGGATAACATTATAGCAGAAGCTTTCATAAATAAGCATAAACACTTAAGGCAATTTATAACTAAAACAAAAGACTTTTAAACTTGAACTTCAGCATAAAATGGCAAAGGTAAAATGAAATAATCCCATTTACTTACTCACATGGATATTCTACTAGTCGAATGATCACATGCAATATCAATAACCACTTTCATAATGATGGAATGCATAATTCCAGACTATCATAACCACATAGCCAAGGCCTCGTGCCAAGACTACAAATAAGATTTTGCCAAGGCCTTGTGCCAAGACACTAGTTTGTCTCATGAGACCTACCGATGCATCGATAAGCTATAGCGGGCTCCACCCGTCACTTATTAATTCCAATGCATTCCTCATATGAATAGGTTTAAACATAAAATAAACATTCGTATTAAAACTAGCACACGAAATGTCAATACTTTAACCACAAACCATGAATGGTATAAAAATAGAACATCCACTGTCAAACATAACTCATTAGATACAATATGGAAGATTGTATTGTATCACATTAACCTCAATCATGAATAATGAAGGATGTTGACATAGATGAAAATAATCATCAAAACTATTTGAGGGAAATATCCCCCTTTTCTTGAAATCATTTAAAAGTCACACTATTTGTCAAGAAGCCATTTAAAAATAGATTTTTTGAATCAAAGTGTCCCATACCAATTTGAAACTTTTAAAAGGAGTTTTAATTTTAAAACATTAATGTCCATATAAATAAATCCTTAAAACCATTTTTAAAACATGGACATTAATGAGCAAGATATAGAAGAATAATTATTTAAAACATTTTAAAATGGTATTTTGGTTAGAGATTCTAACCAAAAGAGAGACACTTGAATACAAATATTTGAGGTAATCAAAAATTTGTAATATCATGAGAATAAAAGGATTAATGATATACTATGTCAAAGTACATTATATACACCACATAAAAGTGATTTGGTGTATATCAACAAAGAAGTCTCAGTTGAATGTAAATTGAGATGAAATCTCTCATAAAGTCCGTATCCTTAGGTTAAGGATAAATCAAAGACATAATTATGTGTGAAAAAATATAAATACACTAAATATGATTGAATATTCAGTGTAAAACAATCAAAGGATATTCACACATATTCTTGTAGAAACAACACCAATGAATTGGATGTTTAACTCAACAAATGGTGAAAGAGTTAAAATTACTCTTATCAAATTCATATTAATGACTTGAGAATTATAAATGGAGTGATTATGTGTATCAAAAGTATATCCACAGGAAGAGGAGTGGAAATTATGACATAGTCAAATGAATAGTGACTCCACACATAATCTTGGAGTAATATAATCAATGAAATATGCGTAAAGCCGAATGAGTGGAAACTGAAATCTCAAATTCCCTTATCGATTTGGTAAATTACGAAACAAACAACCATGAAATAAGGTTCATACCATGACTATGTAAATACCCATAAATTAAAATATATTACACAATGAATACAATCATGGGCAGTACACATACACCACATGTAATAATTAAGTGGTGAACAATGGAATTCTCACAAAATTAAGAGCGAGATAAGAAACTCCTTACCACGTTAATCAACTGAGTCGTATGGACAAAAGTTAATAACCACCAAATGATTTACAGAATAACATGAATATAAACATAATCATGATAATATATATCAAATGGCAGTACACAATACACCACTTTCAATAATTTAGTGACGACCAATGGAAATCTCACGGAATTGAAAGTGAGATAAGAAAATCTCTTACCACGTTAATCAACTGAGTCATATGGCCAATGGTTAATAACCACCAAATGATTTACAGAATAACATGAATATATAGATAATAATGATAATATATATCAAATGGCAGTACACAATACACCACTTTCAATAATTTAGTGGCGAACAATGGAAATCTCACGGAATTGAAAGTGAGATAAGAAAATCCCTTACTTGTACTTTTTCCTTGGTCGATGGTAGGTTTACCTCCTGTATAATGGTGAAATAATTATTATTGAATAATACAAGAATCATTTACTTTAATATGATATCATATATGATCTTTTAACATTGATTTGTTAATAATATCTTAGAATTATCGTTATTTCGGGTGTTAACGGGTTCATTTTACTTTATATTCTTTGTTATGTGAGCCATATTAGTTATTAATGGGATGTATATTATTCATATCCAGAATTATATCAAGTCCTTAGATACTATTTTTAAATTATCAAATTATAATTATACTTGAATGGATATGATGGACAATGAATCTCATCGCGTTCGTGGAGACGGTAGTCCGTACATACGCACGAGCGACAATATCATTCTTTTGATATTAAAATAATATATAATTGGATTTTATATCATATATACAGAATCATTATCATGTTATATTTATTATTTACATGAGTCACACATCATTATTATACCCATCCAAATAATAATATATTGAATAACAATTACACCACGACGTGGAGACGGTAAGTCGTACGTACGCACGTATGGTGACATGTTATTCAAAGGATGGATAGAATACTGAATATGGTTATAACATATTTATAATAACATCACAGTATATATATTATACTGGAGTTATTATTTTATAATGGTAATAACAAATAAAGAGGAAGTGGAAGAAGAAAGGAACATAAAAATGGGTGGTGAAAACATTACCTCTTCTTCGGGTTCTTCCTTTTGATTTGATCAAAAGGGCTCCTTAGGTTGGATTTCTGACAAAACTAAGGCCTCTAGGTTGTAGTGAGGGAAGTTGGAAGAGTATTTGGGCAGAGATTGGCCAATCCAAAAGGCTTTTAAGGTGTGAAGAAATGAGAAGGAGGAGTGCCTTTTTATAAGAGGGGTGAGGGGCACCTTTGGAAAAGCGAGAAATATTAATTTATAATAAATTCATATTCAGTTTCTAATGGCCCCAAAGTTGAATATTAAAAGGTTAAGGTTGGGATAGGTCGAAAAACACTCATCCAATAGAATTTAGTCAGGTTTGGGTACTTATATTAACCTTATCTTCAAGTATTAACTCTAAGTTAATTAGTTTCACTTTTACAATGTCTCTTTGTATTTTTATATAATATGGTTAATAAACATACTATATACATCCAAGAGACCCCCAAGTGGTCCATTAATGATGAAACTATCATGATATAAGTCTCTTGGACGAACCTTAGATTTTTAGGAATTTAATATCAATTAATAATATAATATTTGTTTTAAGAACTCTTTTATGTCAATTTTGACACTATTCAATAGTTGATTTTTGTGAAACTCATAACAGATTTATTACTTCAAACAAAGTCAATTAAATCAATCCTAATATATCATATTATCCTAGAAAATTAGTTTAATTCATTAAAAGTTTCATATTATATTTATTTGGGTATTTATAATATCAATTATTTTAATTTTTCACTATTATAGTAATTACTGCATCATAATTGTGTCATAAATAAAATAAATTATTTAATGTCTAAAAATTATAAATAAAATATCATTATGTAGGAAATATTTTTATATTTCTAATGAATATTTATAATTGAAAATCCAACATATATATCCCTATGTAAAAATTGTTTTGCTAAAAGATATATGCTTGTGTCATTTTTGTATTCATTTTAACTTAATTAAAATAAAGTGTCATTATCACTGACAAGTGGATCCAGGGGGTCCCAAAATCGACCCAAAATGCCCATGGTCGACCATGTATCAACAAAGAGGGTTAAGACACGTTTTAGGGTAATTTAGTATTATTATAATATTATTTTTTAACCCTTATTTACCGGATTTACCCTTAACCATGGCAAATAAAATATTTACCGCAGTAATTATTCAAAATGTCTAAAAATAAAAGTTACCTATTTACAAGATTTGAGCATACTGATTACAAATATGGAATCCATTTTCCTAAATTCAAAACACAGAAGTGGCAGAAATTAATTTAAAATTAATTCCCGCTGTCAAAACAAAAAGCGTGTTTTTAAGAGATAATAACTATCGAATGATTGACACTTGTTTATGTTCGGTTTAATTGTAAAATTATGTCCAATGACCAACATTATATTAAATGGTAAAAATATATTCTAAATATACTTTAAAACTACTAAAATTCATAATTTATCACTATTAATTATTTTGATTAAAAAAGTTGTTTTTAATTAAAATTTAGTAATTTTCACTATTCATCAAAATATGAAAGTTATCCGAAAAGTACCAAAATTTCACCTTAGGCTAAATTAGATATTCCAAATCCAAAAAAGAAGTCCATTTTGAAATATAAAATATAGATAATTTTAAAAATTAGGTATTACTATTCATAACGGCTAGTTTGATCGGTTGTGGTCTGTGTTAAAACTCGAAGTTGCGTACAACACACGCTACTGTTTTATTCAAAGGAAAGAATACCGTGGAAGCTTGGGATGTTTCATTTTAAATTTTTTTAATGTCTCCATTTAGTCAAAAAGTTTAAAATATTGTATTTAAAAAGTTTTCACTATTAAAAGTTGATAAAAGTGCAATACTGAAAATGAATCTGTTCTTGCATTATGACTAAGAAACTCATAATATGGATTCTAAAATTATAAGGATTATATAAAGTTTAAAATTTAGTTAATACTATTCATGACCTCTTTTAATGGCTTTTTTTGTAAGTCAAGGTGTGATTGAACTTGGTGTTGCGTGTTGTGCAAGTTATTGAATTATTTTGAAGAAATAACACACTATGAAATCTTGGGGTGTTACATTCTCCCCTCCTTCAATAAATTGTGTCCTCGCAATTTGAAATTGTTCTTTGAAAATAAAAGGTTAAAAATAGAAAATATATTTGTGGGAAAACCCACAACAGAAATTGGGTTACTAAAATTTAGTCTTAATATGAGGAAAAGAGAAATGAAAGGGTCACCATAGAATTATGATCTCGATTAGGAGAACATTGGTGGTAATTAGAGACATATAATTGGAGGAAAAACGTAAATATTTATAGGTAGTGATTGAGGTCATCAATCACAAACAAGTATAAAATTGAGGTCCTTAAACTCATAAATCTATGATGATTTGAAATACCATCGGTCCAACAAAACATAGGGTATTGGGATAACACATTTTTGACGTTTCAAAATATCTTAGTTGAAATCCCACATCGAAAA
The DNA here is from genome assembly GCA_963277665.1 of Viscum album. Taxonomy (NCBI): domain Eukaryota; kingdom Viridiplantae; phylum Streptophyta; class Magnoliopsida; order Santalales; family Viscaceae; genus Viscum; species Viscum album. Next base: position 1,099,068,611 of record OY728151.1, on the reverse strand, counting down.
ATGAATTAATGAGGCCTCTATTTAAAATAAAGAGTGGAAAGTATGAAGATTACCAAAAATAACACATACTAGGGTTCCATGTAGGAAAATATGGATATGGAAGAGAAATCTAACCATCAATTATCTGATGGAGAGTGGTAGAGAACATGGCTATGAAAAGGCCAACAATCCCAAAGACATAAATTAGTGATGATTTAAGGTACCATCTAGGACAACATTTTTTTTAAAGATTCATTACATAAGGAAGAGGAATTCATTTATGATATTGACTAAGAACATTATGAGATATAATTACATTTTATGTATATTTTCATTCTTTAATAAATTTCCACCACTAACTCAATTTTTTTTAAATGATAAGTATTCAAGAAGGCTTCGTCACACTGGAAGAGCCAGAATAAACTTCTATAGAATCACATGATCCATGCAGGATAAACCATATATTTACATTGACTTTGAAGATTAATCAAAACCAAAAATGGTTAGTGAATGATCTAATGATCCCCCAAAAGGATATTCATTGAGATAAATATGTACTAATCTTAATTTCTAAAATTAAACCAACAATACCCCAAAGTTAAATAGATACCATTCAATAACCAATTGTCCTTAAAATCCTTTAATATAATCCAAACTAATATTGAAACCCAAAACATAGAAGAATTTGATTATGTAGTCTCCCATGTTACATTGTATCTCCAAATGACATCAAATACTCTTAAAGTCACATACTTAAAAGTAATTAACATCATCACATATTCTCTATTATAGGTTAATCATTTCCATAAATAACCCAAATCACTATTAATCAACAATAAAAATGTAGATAAAAATCCACCATTACTCTACAAATGAAACCTCATTGTATTCTATTTTCCTTGGGCATACAGTGTTCCTAACAAAACGAACATCTTCCAAAATAACATTTATCACTTTATCACCAAATCATTTTCCTATACCAAGGGTATTCATTTGATAAGACATAAGAACCCAAATCATCTTATTATTGATCAATAAAATCATTTAACAAAAAAAAATAGTCACACTAACCAGGGACTTCACGTAGTCCAGTGGTAGGCGATAAATCCCAATCTCACTTTGGTTGTGGGTTCGATTCCCACAGCTTTGTCCGACGCGATGGGTTGTCACACGGTCTACGTGTTGTCCTTTTTCAAAAAATATATTTTATAATATTACCAAAATGAGTTAATTCCTCAAAATAACATAATTTAACCACAAATGTTATATCATACTTTGCATTTTCATCCCAAATTATAATAACTTATCATTTTCTCAAACCCCAATGATCATATAAAACGAAATGGTTATTTATACCTATATCCACAAGAGAAGAGACAATTCTTCCTCAAATATCATTCTCACATGGAAAACAGCGGGGTTACAAATACAAGAGAAAATTATTCCAAAGTAAACCCATCAACAAGGAGTGGTAATACTTTTTAAATTTTTCTCCAACCATTTATTACCACATAGCTTCTTCTTTGACCAAGAAAATATTCTATAGAATAGGACATTCACTCGGGTAATGGCCAGGTCCCCTACATTTACGGAAAATGACTGTAAATGGACTCTTGGGACCATTTTTATCTTCTTCCATAGTACTCTTCATTTTTCTTCGGCAATTCTTCACTTTATGTCCTTCCTTCCCGCACGTAAAACATTTCGGTGTCCCATTGATGCACTTTCCTGGGTGTCTCTTTCCACATTTCCTGCATGATGAAAATTGAGGTTTCTTTTCTCCATGGTCTCCATTGCTGGAGATCTTATCATTTATCACCTTTCTCTTCCTTGTTGAGTCTGGGAGTTGGTTAATATATATGTTGTTGATCATATTTTTGAAAAACTGATTTGGCATAAAGACGATATCTTTTACGCCTATCAACATTCCATCTTGTTTCTCATTGCCACCACCGTTCCCACCTTGTACATCATTCTCAAAGTCACTATGACTTCCTTGGAATCCAGCCATTGACTAAAACAAGAAAGCATTGTCTGAGTAATAGTAGTCGTAAAATCATTTAGAGATTAAAATGTCACCATATTCTCAATTTGAAACATATTAGGATTAACCAAGGTCATTTACTCTCATCTTATGTATATATTACTTAAATTGGTCTGTAAAGAAAATGTAAATTATCTTAAGCATATCCCCCGGGAGTGTCGTAACCAAGAGTGCAGCAAGGCCCGTTGTCGTGCACCAGTTCCCGTTCGAGTCTAGATCAAAGCGGTGTTTTCGGGTTTTAACCCTAGGTACATCTGTGCCAGAGCTGCCTCTACCTGCTCGTATCCAGACAGGGATGTATTGCTCGGAAAACTCAAAAAATCTCCACAATACCAAAATTCTAGGATGTTCTTTTATACTAATCCTCAAAGTTCATCTTAGGTCTACGTGCTCTAATCAGAGTTTATCTAAATCTAGCTACCAAGGTTTGTACTAAACTTCTTATGATACCAACTGTAACGCCCCGACCCTAATTACCTAGAGTCGGTGCATTATTACATAACATTGGCCTGATCACGAGAAAGATCAAGTCTCGAAAGACCAATTAGTTTAATAGCCTTGGAATAACTAGATACATCCATAAAGTTTACATTACATCATAAAAAAACATCTTGTCTTCATATCCCCTCATACTATCCCTGCATGTCATTCATAAATTACTTCTTCATAATCCTGGGAAAAAAAATAAAACATTGAAAGGGGTGAGCTCAGATGCTCAGTAAGGATAAAATTATAGCAGAAGCTTTCATAAATAATCATAAACACTTAAGGCAATTTATAAGTAAAACAAAAGCCTTTTAAACTTGAACTTCAGCATAAAATGGAAAAGGTAAAATGAAATAATGCCATTTACTTACTCACATGGATATTCTACTAGTCGAATGATCACATGCAATATCAATAACCACTTTCATAATGATGGAATGCATAATGCCAGACTATCATAACCACATAGCCAAGGCCTCGTGCCAAGACTACAAATAAGATTTTTCCAAGGCCTTGTTCCAAGACACTAGTTTGTCTCATGAGACCTACCGATGCATCAAGGGGCTATAGCGGGCTCCACCCGTCACTTATTAAGTCCAATGCATTCCTCATATGAATATGTTTAAACATAAAATAAACATTCGTATTAAAACTAGCACACGAAATGTCAATACTTTAACCACAAACCATGAATGGTATAAAAATAGAACATCCACAATCAAACATAACTCATTTGATACAATATGGAAGATTTTATTGTATCACATTAACCTCAATCATGATTAATGAAGGATGTTTACATAGATGAAAATAATCATCAAAACTATTTGAGGGAAATATCCCCCTTTTCTTGAAATCATTTAAAAGTCACACTATTTGTCAAGAAGCCATTTAAAAATAGATTTTTTTGAATCAAAGTGTCCCATACCACTTTGAAACTTTTAAAATGAGTTTTAATTTTAAAACTTTAATGTCCATATAAATAAATCCTTAAAACCATTTTTAAAACATGGACATTAATGAGCAAGATATAGAAGAATAAGTCTTTAAAACATTTTAAAATGGTATTTTGGTTAGAGATTCTAACCAAAAGAGAGACAGTTGAATACAAATATTTGAGGTAATCAAAAATTTGTAATATCATGAGAATAAAAGGATTCATGATATACTATGTCAATGTACATTATATACACCACATAAAAGTGATTTGGTGTATATCAACAAAGAAGTCTCAGTTGAATGTAAATTGAGATGAAATCTCTCATAAAGGCCGTATCCTTAGGTTAAGGATAAATCAACGACATAATTATGTGTGAAAAAATATAAATACACTAAATATGATTGAATATTCAGTGTAAAACAATCAAAGGATATTCACACATATTCTTTTAGAAACAACACCAATGAATTGGATGTTTAACTCAACGAATGGTGAAAGAGTTAAAATTACTCTTATCAAATTCATATTAATGACTTGAGAATTATCAATGGAGTGATTATGTGTATCAAAAGTATATCCATAGGAAGGGGAGTGTAACTTATGACATAATCAAATGAATAGTGACTCCACACATAATCTTGGAGTAATATTATCAATGAAATATGCGTAAAGCCGAATGAGTGGAAATTGAAATCTCAAATTCCCTTATCGATTTGGTAACTTACGAAACAAACAACCATGAAATAAGGATCATACCATGAGTATGTAAATACCCATAAATTAAAGTATATTACACAATGAATATAATCATGGGCAGTACACATACACCACATGTAATAATTAAGTGGTGAACAATGGAATTCTCACGAAATTAAGAGCGAGATAAGAAACTCCTTACCACGTTAATCAACTGAGTCGTATGGCCAGAAGTTAATAACCACCAAATTATTTACAGAATAACATGAATATAAAGATAATCATGATAATATATATCAAATGGCAGTACACAATACACCACTTTCAATAATTTAGTGGAACAATGGAAATCTCACGGAATTGAAAGTGAGATAAGAAAATCCCTTACCACGTTAATCAACTGAGTTGTATGGCCAAAAGTTAATAAACACCAAATGATTTACAGAATAACATGAATATAAAGATAATCATGATAATATATATCAAATGTCAGTACACAATACACAACTTTCAATAATTTAGTGGCGAATAATGGAAATCTCACGGAATTGAAAGTGAGATAAGAAAATCCCTTACTTGTACTTTTTCCTTCGTCGATGGTAGGTTTACCTCCTGTATAATAGTGAAATAATTGTTATTGAATAATACAAGAATCATTTACTTTAATATGATATCATATATGATCTTTTAACATTGATTTGTTAATAATATCTTAGAATTATCGTTATTTCGGGTGTTAACGGGTTCATTTTACTTTATATTCTTTGTTATGTGAGCCATATTCGTTATTAATGGGATGTATATTATTCATATCCAGAATGATATCAAGTCCTTAGATACTATTTTTAAATCATCAAATTATAATTATACTTGAATGGATATGATGGACAATGAATCTCATCGCGTTCGTGGAGACGGTAGTCCGTACATACGCACGAGCGACAATATCATTCTTTTGATATTAAAATAATATATAATTGGATTTTATATCATATATACAGAATCATTATCATGTTATATTTATTATTTACATGAGTTACACATCATTATTATACCCATCCAAATAATAATATATTGAATAACAATTACACCACGACGTGGAGACGGTAAGCCGTACGTACGCACGTATGGTGACATGTTATTCAAAGGATGGATAGAATAATGAATAAGGTTGTACCATATTTATAATAACATCACAATATATATATGATACTGGAGTTATTATTTTATAATGGTAATAACAATGAAAGAGGAAGTGGAAGAAGAAAGGAACTTAAAAAGGGGTGGTGAAAACATTACCTCTTCTTCGGGTTCTTCCTTTTGATTTGATCAAAAGGGCTCCATAGGTTGGATTTCTGATCAAACTAAGGCCTCTAGGTTGTAGTGAGGGAAGTTGGGAGAGTATTTCGGCAGAGTTTGGCCGAACCAAAAGGCTTTGAAGGTGTGAAGAAATGAGAAGGTGGAGTGCCTTTTTATAAGAGGGGTGAGGGGCACCTTTGGAAAAGCTAGAAATATTAATTTATAATAAATTCATATTCAGTTTATAATGGCTCCAAAGTTGACTATTCAAAGGTTAAGGTGGGTATAGGTCGAAAAACACTCAACCAATAGAATTTAGACAGGTTTGGGTACTTATATTAACCTTATCTTTAAGTATTAACTCTAAGTTAATTAGTTTCACTTTTACAATGTCTCTTTGTATTTTTATATAATATGGTTAATAAACTTACTATATACATCCAAGAGACCCCCAAGTGGTCCATTAATGATGAAACTATCATGATATAAGTCTCTTGGCCGAACCTTAGATTTTTAGGAATTTAATATCAATTAATAATATAATATTTGTTTTAAGAACTCTTTTATGTCAATTTTGACACTATTCAATAGTTGATTTTTGTGAAACTCATAACAGATTGATTACTTCAAAAAAAGTCAATTAAATCAATCCTAATATATCCTATTATCCTATAAAATTATTTTAATTCATTAAAAGTTTCATATTATATTTATTTTGGTATTTATAATATCAATTATTTTAATTTTTCACTATTATAGTAATTACTGCATCATCATTGTGTCATAAATAAAATAAATTATTTAATGTCTAAAAATTATAAATAAAATATCATTATGTAGGAAATCGTTTTATATTTCTAATGAATATTTATAATATAAAATCCAACATATATAACCCTATGTAAAAATTGTTTTCCTAAAAGATATATGCTTGTGTCATTTTTGTATTCATTTTAACTTAATTAAAATAAAGTGTCATTATCACTTACAAGTGGATCCATGGGGTCCCAAAATCGACCCAAAGATTCCCATGGTCCACCATGTATCAACAAATAGGGTTAAGACACGTTTTAGGGTAATTTAGTATTATTATAATATTATTTTTTAACCATTATTTACCGGATTTACCCTTAACCATGGTAAATAAAATATTTACCGCAGTAATTATTCAAAATGTCTAAAAATAAAAGTTACCTATTTAAACAATTTGAACATCCTGATTCCAAATATGGAATCCATTTTCCTAAATTCAAAACACAGAAGTGGTAGAAATTAATTTAAAATTAATTCCCGCTGTCAAAACAAAAAGAGTGTTTTTAAGAGATAATAACTATCAAAAGATTGACACTTGTTTACATTCGGTTTAGTTGTAAAATTATTTCCAATGACCAACATTATATTAAATGGTAAAAATATATTCTAAATATACTTTAAAACTACTAAAATTCATAATTTATCACTATTAATTATTTTGATTAAAAAAGATGTTTTTAATTAAAATTTAGTAATTTTCACTATTCATCAAAATATGAAAGTTATCCGAAAAGTACCAAAATTTCACCTTAGGCTAAATTAGATATTCCGAATCCAAAAATGAAGTCCATTTTGAAATATAAAATATATATAATTTTAAAAAGTAGGTATTACTATTCATAACGGCTAGTTTGATCGGTTGTGGTGTGTGTTAAAACTCGAAGTTGCGTACAACACACGCTACTGTTTTATTCAAAGGAAAGCATACCGTGGAAGCTTGGGATGTTTCATTTTAAATTTTTTTGATGTCTCCATTTAGTCAAAAAGTTTAAAATATTGTTTTTAAAAAGTTTTCACTATTAAAAGTTGATAAAAGTGCAATACTAAAAATGAATCTGTTCTTGCATTATGACTAAGAAACTCATAATATGGATTCTAAAATTATAAGGATTATATAAAGTATAAAATTTAGTTAATACTATTCATGACCTCTTTTAATGGATTTTTTTGTAAGTCAAGGTGTGATTGAACTCGGTGTTGCGTGTAGTGCAAGTTATTGAATTATTTTGAAGAAATAACACACTATGAAATCTTGGGGTGTTACATTCTCCTCTCCTTCAATAAATTGCGTCCTCGCAATTTGAAATTGTTATTCGAAAATAAAAGGTTGAAAATAGAAAATATATTTGTGGGAAAACCCACATCGGAAATTGGGTTACTAAAATTTAGTCTTAATATGAGGAAAAGAGAAATGAAAGGGTCACCATCGAATTATGATCTTGATTAGGAGAACATTGGTGGTAATTAGAGACATATAATTGGAGGAAAAATGTAAATATTTATAGGTAGTGATTGAGGTCATCAATCACAAACAAGTATAAAATTGAGGTCCTTAAACTAATCAATCTATGATGATTTGGAATACCATCGGTCCAACAAAACATAGGGTATTGGGATTACACATTTTTGACGTTTCAAAATATCTTAGTTGAAATCCCACATCGAAAAATGAATTAATGAGGCCTCTATTTAAAATAAAGAGTGGAAAGTATGAAGATTACCGAAAATAACACATACTAGGGTTCCATGTAAGAAAATATGGATATGGAAGAGAAATCTAACCATCAATTATCTGATGGAGAGTGCTAGAGAACATGGCTATGAAAAGGCCAACAATCCCAAAGCCATAAATTAGTGATGATTTAAGGTACCATCTAGGACAACAATTTTTTTAAAGTTTCATTATATAAGGAAGAGGAATTCATTTATGATATTGACTAAGAACATTATGAGATATACTTACATTTTAAGTATATTTTCATTCTTTAATAAATTTCCACCACTAACTCAATTTTTTTTAAATGATAAGTATTCAAGAAGACTTGGTCACACTGGAAGAGCTAGAATAAACTTCTATAGAATCACATGATCCATGCAGGATAAACCAAATATTTACATTGTATTTGAAGATTAATCAAAACCAAAATGGTTAGTGAATGATCTAATGATCCCCCAAAAGGATATTCATTGAGATAAATATGTACTAGTCTTAATTTCTAAAATTAAACCAACAATACCCCAAAGTTAAATAGATACCATTCAATAACCAATTGTCCTTAAAATCCTTTAATATAATCCAAACTAATATTGAAACCCAAAACATAGATGAATTTGATTATGTAGTCTCCCATGTTACATTGTATCTCCAAATGACATCAAATAATCTTAAAGTCACATACTTAAAAGTAATTAACATCATCACATATTCTCTGTTATAGGTTAATCATTTCCATAAATAACCGAAATCACTATAAATCAACAATAAAAACGTAGATAAAAATCCACCATTACTCTACAAATGAAACCTCATTGTATTCTATTTTCCTTGGGCATATAGTGTTCCTAACAAAACGAACATCTTCCAAAATAACATTTATCACTTTATCACCAAATCATTTTCCTATACCAAGGGTATTCATTTGATAAGACATAAGAACCCAAATCATCGTATTATTGATCAATAAAATCATTTAACAAAAAAAAATAGTCACACTAACCAGGAACTTCACGTAGTCCAGTGGTAGGTGATAAATCCCAATCGCACTTTGGTTGTGGGTTCGATTCCCACAGCTTTGTCCGACGCGACGGGTTGTCACACGGTCTACGTGTTGTCCTTTTTCAAAAACTATATTTTATAATATTACCAAAATGAGATAAATTCCTCAAAATAACATAATTTAACCTAAAATGTTATATCACACTTTGCATTTTCATCCTAAATTATAATAACTTATCATTTTCTCAAACCCCAATGATCATATAAAACCAAATGGTTATTTATACCTATATCCACAAGAGAAGAGACAATTCTTCCTCAAATATCATTCTCACATGGAAAACAGCGGGGTTACAAATACAAGAGAAAATTATTCCAAAGTAAACCCATCAACAAGGAGTGCTAATACTTTTTAAATTTTTCTCCAACCATTTATTTCCACATAGCTTCTTCTTTGACCAAGAAAATATTCTATAGAATAGGACATTCACTCGGGTAATGGCCAGGTCCCCTACATTTACGGAAAATGACTGTAAATGGACTCTTGGGACCATTTTTATCTTCTTCCATAGTACTCTTCATTTTTCTTCGGCAATTCTTCACTTTATGTCCTTCATTCCCGCACGTAAAACATTCCGTTGTCCCATTGAGGCACTTTCCTGGGTGTCTCTTTCCACATTTCCTGCATGATGAAAATTGATGTTTCTTTTCTCCATGGTCTCCATTGCTGGAGATCTTATCATTTATCACCTTTCTCTTCCTTGTTGAGTCTGGGAGTTGGTTAATATATATGTTGTTGATCATATTTTTGAAAAACTGATTTGGCATAAAGACGATATCTTTTACGCCTATCAACATTCCATCTTGTTTCTCATTGCCACCACCGTTCCCACCTTGTACATCATTCTCAAAGTCAATATGACTTCCTTGGAATCCAGACATTGACTAAAACAAGAAAGCATTGTGTGAGTAATAGTAGTCGTAAAATCATTTAGAGATTAAAATGTCACCATATTCTCAATTTGAAACATATTAGGATTAACCAAGGTCATTTACTCTCATCTTATGTATATATTACTTAAATCGGTCTGTAAAGAAAATGTAAATTATCTTAAGCATATCCCCCGGGGGTGTCGTAACCAAGAGTGCAGCAAGGCCCGTTGTCGTGCACCAGTTCCCATTCGAGTCTAGCTCAAAGCGGTGTTTTTGGGTTTTACCCCTAGGTACATCTGTGCCAGAGCCGCCTCTACCTGCTCGTATCCAGACAGGGATGTATTGCTCGGAAAACTCAAAAAATCTCCACAATACCAAAATTCTTGGAAGTTCTTTTATACTAATCCTCAAAGTTCATCTTAGCTCTACGTGCTCTAATCAGAGTTTATCTAAATCTAGCTACCAAGGTTTGTACTAAACTTCCTATGATACCAACTGTAACGCCCCGACCCTAATTACCTAGAGTCGGTGCATTATTACATAACATTGGCATGATCACGAGAAAGATCAAGTCTCGAAAGACCGATTAGTTTAGTAGATTTGGAATAACTAGATACATCCATAAAGTTTACATTACATCATAAAAAAAACATCTTGTCTTCATATCCCCTCATACTATCCCTGCGGGTCATTCATAAATTACTTCTTCATAATCCTGGAAAAAAAAATAAAACATTGAAAGGGGTGAGCTCAGATGCTCAGTAAGGATAACATTATAGCAGAAGCTTTCATAAATAAGCATAAACACTTAAGGCAATTTATAACTAAAACAAAAGCCTTTTAAACTTGAACTTCAGCATAAAATGGAAAAGGTAAAATGAAATAATGCCATTTACTTACTCACATGGATATTCTACTAGTCGAATGATCACATGCAATATCAACAACCACTTTCATAATTATGGAATGCATAATGCCAGACTATCATAACCACATAGCCAAGGGCCCGTGCCAAGACTACAAATAAGATTTTTCCAAGGCCTTGTTCCAAGACACTAGTTTGTCTCATGAGACCTACCGATGCATCGAGGGGCTATAGCGGGATCCACCCGTCACTTATTAAGTCCAACTCATTCCTCATATGAATAGGTTTAAACATAAAATAAACATTCGTATTAAAACTAGCACACGAAATGTCAATACTTTAACCACAAACCATGAATGGTATAAAAATAGAACATCCACAGTAAAACATAACTCATTTGTTACAATATGGAAGATTGTATTGTATCACATTAACCTCAATCATGAATAATGAAGGATGTTGACATAGATGAAAATAATCATCAAAACTATTTTAGGGAAATATCCCCCTTTTCTTGAAATCATTTAAAAGTCACACTATTTGTCAAGAAGCCATTTAAAAATAGATTTTTTTGAATCAAAGTGTCCCATACCACTTTGAAACTTTTAAAAGGAGTTTTAATTTTAAAACATTAATGTCCATATAAATAAATCCTTAAAACCATTTTTAAAACATGGACATTAATGAGCAAGATATAGAAGAATAAGTCTTTAAAACATTTTAAAATGGTATTTTGGTTAGAGATTCTAACCAAAAGAGAGACACTTGAATACAAATATTTGAGGTAATCAAAAATTTGTAATATCATGAGAATAAAAGGATTCATGATATACTATGTCAAAGTACATTATATACACCACATAAAAGTGATTTGGTGTATATCAACAAAGAAGTCTCAGTTGAATGTAAATTGAGATGAAATATCTCATAAAGGCCGTATCCTTAGGTTAAGGATAAATCAACGACATAATTATGTGTGAAAAAATATAAATACACTAAATATGATGGAATATTCAGTGTAAAACAATCAAAGGATATTCACACATATTCTTGTAGAAACAACACCAATGAATTGGATGTTTAACTCAACAAACGGTGAAAGAGTTAAAATTACTCTTATCAAATTCATATTAATGACTTGAGAATTATCAATGGAGTGATTATGTGTATCAAAAGTATATCCATAGGAAGGGGAGTGGAAATTATGACATAATCAAATGAATAGTGACTCCACACATAATCTTGGAGTAATATTATCAATGAAATATGCATAAAGCCGAATGAGTGGAAATTGAAATCTCAAATTCCCTTATCGATTTGGTAACTTACGAAACAAACAACCATGAAATAAGGATCATACCATGACTATGTAAGTACCCATAAATTAAAGTATATTACACAATGAATACAATCATGGGTAGTACACATACACCACATGTAATAATTAAGTGGTGAACAATGGAATTCTCACGAAATTAAGAGCGAGATAAGAAACTCCTTACCACGTTAATCAACTGAGTCGTATGGACAAAAGTTAATAACCACCAAATTATTTACAGAATAACATGAATATAAAGACAATCATGATAATATATATCAAATGGCAGTACACAATACACCACTTTCAAAATTTTAGTGGAACAATGGAAATCTCACGGAATTGAAAGTGAGATAAGAAAATCCCTTACCACGTTAATCAACTGAGTCATATGGCCAAAAGTTAATAACCACAAAATTATTTACAGAATAACATGAATATAAAGATAATCATGATAATATATATCAAATGGCAGTACACAATACACCACTTTCAATAATTTAGTGGCGAACAATGGAAATCTCACGGAATTGAAAGTGAGATAAGAAAATCCCTTACTTGTACTTTTTCCTTCGTCGATGGTAGGTTTACCTCCTGTATAATGGTGAAATAATTGTTATTGAATAATACAAGAATCATTTACTTTAATATGATATCATATATGATCTTTTAACATTGATTTGTTAATAATATCTTAGAATTATCGTTATTTCGGGTGTTAACGAGTTCATTTTACTTTATATTCTTTGTTATGTGAGCCATATTCATTATTAATGGGATGTATATTATTCATATTCAGAATGATATCAAGTCCTTAGATACTATCTTTAAATCATAAAATTATAATTATACCTGAATGGATATGATGGACAATGAATCTCATCGCGTTCGTGGAGACGGTAGTCCGTACATACGCACGAGCGACAATATCATTCTTTTGATATTAAAATAATATATAATTGGATTTTATATCATATATACAGAATCATTATCATGTTATATTTATTATTTACATGAGTTACACATCATTATTATACCCATCCAAATAATAATATATTGAATAACAATTACACCACGACGTGGAGACGGTAAGCCGTACGTACGCACGTATGGTGACATGTTATTCAAAGGATGGATAGAATACTGAATATGTTTGTACCATATTTATAATAACATCACAGTATATATATGATACTGGAGTTATTATTTTATAATGGTAATAACAAAGAAAGAGGAAGTGGAAGAAGAAAGGAACTTAAAAAGGGGTGGTGAAAACATTACCTCTTCTTCGGGTTCTTCCTTTTGATTTGATCAAAAGGGCTCCTTAGGTTGGCTTTCTGATCAAACTAAGGCCTCTAGGTTGTAGTGAGGGAAGTTGGGAGAGTATTTCGGCAGAGTTTGGCCGAACCAAAAGGCATTGATGGTGTGAAGAAATGAGAAGGTGGAGTTCCTTTTTATAAGAGGGGTGAGGGGAACCTTTGGAAAAGCTAGAAATATTAATTTATAATAAATTCATATTCAGTTTCTAATGGCTCCAAAGTTGCCTATTCAAAGATTAAGGTGTGTATAGGTCGAAAACCACTCAACCAATAGAATTTAGACAGGTTTGGGTACTTATATTAACCTTATCTTTAAGTATTAACTCTAAGTTAATTAGTTTCACTTTTACAATGTCTCTTTGTATTTTTATATAATATGGTTAATAAACATACTATATACATCCAAGAGACCCCCAAGTGGTCCATTAATGATGAACCTATCATGATATAAGTCTCTTGGCCGAACCATAGATTTTTAGGAATTTAATATCAATTAATAATATAATATTTGTTTTAAGAACTCTTTTATGTCAATTTTGACACTATTCAATAGTTGATTTTTGTGAAACTCATAACAGATTGATTACTTCGAAAAAAGTCAATTAAATCAATCCTAATATATCCTATTATCCTAGAAAATTAGTTTAATTCATTAGAAGTTTCATATTATATTTATTTGTGTATTTATAATATCAATTATTTTAATTTTTCACTATTATAGTAATTACTGCATCATCATTGTGTCATAAATAAAATAAATTATTTAATATCTAAAAATTATAAATAAAATATCATTATATAGAAAATCTTTTTATATTTCTAATGAATATTTATAATAGAAAATCCAACATATATAACCCTATGTAAAAATTGTTTTCCTAAAAGATATATGCTTGTGTCATTTTTGTATTCATTTTAACTTAATTAAAATAAAGTGTCATTATCACTTACAAGTGGATCTATGGGGTCCCCAAATCGACCCAAAGATTTCCATGGTCCACCATGTATCAAAAAATAGGGTTAAGACACGTTTTAGGGTAATTTAGTATTATTATAATATTATTTTTTAACCCTTATTTACTGGATTTACCCTTAACCATGGTAAATAAAATATTTACCGCAGTAATTATTCAAAATGTCTAAAAATAAAAGTTACCTATTTAAACAATTTGAACATCCTGATTCCAAATATGGAATCCATTTTACTAAATTCAAAACACAGAAGTGGAAGCAATTAATTTAAAATTAATTCCCGCTGTCAAAACAAAAAGAGTGTTTTTAAGAGATAATAACTATCAAAAGATTGACACTTGTTTATGTTCGGTTTAATTTTAAAATTATGTCCAATGACCAACATTATATTAAATTGTAAAAATATATTCTAAATATAATTTAAAACTACTAAAATTCATAATTTATCACTATTAATTATTTTGATTAAAAAAGTTGTTTTTAATTAAAATTTAGTAATTTTCACTATTCATCAAAATATGAAAGTTATCCGAAAAGTACCAAAATTTCACCTTAGGCTAAATTAGATATTCCGAATCCAAAAATGAAGTCCATTTTGAAATATAAAATATATATAATTTTAAAAAGTAGGTATTACTATTCATAACAGCTAGTTTGATCGGTTGTGGTGTGTGTTAAAACTCGAAGTTGCATACAACACAGGCTACTGTTTTATTAAAAGGAAAGAATACCGTTGAAGCTTGGGATGTATCATTTTAATTTTTTTTGAAGTCTCCATTTAGTCAAAAAGTTTAAAATATTGTATTTAAAAAGTTTTCACTATTAAAAGTTGATAAAAGTCCAATACTGAAAATGAATCTGTTCTTGCATTATGACTAAGAAACTCATAATATGGATTCTAAAATTATAAGGATTATATAAAGTATAAAATTTAGTTAATACTATTCATGACCTCTTTTAATGGCTTTTTTTGTAAGTCAAGGTGTGATTGAACTCGGTGTTGCGTGTAGTGCAAGTTATTGAATTATTTTGAAGAAATAACACACTATGAAATCTTGGGGTGTTACATTCTCCCCTCCTTCAATAAATTGCGTCCTCGCAATTTGAAATTGTTCTTCGAAAATAAAAGGTTGAAAATAGAAAATATATTTTTGGGAAAACCCACATCGGAAATTGGGTTACTAAAATTTAGTCTTAATATGAGGAAAAGTGAAATGAAAGGGTCACCATCGAATTATGATCTCGATTAGGAGAACATTGGTGGTAATTAGAGACATATAATTGGAGGAAAAACGTAAATATTTACAGGTAGTGATTGAGGTCATCAATCACAAAAAAGTATAAAATTGAGGTCCTTAAACTCATCAATCTATGATGATTTGGAATACCATCGGTCCAACAAAACATAGGGTATTGGGATAACACATTTTTGATGTTTTAAAATATCTTAGTTGAAATCCCACATCGAAAAATGAATTAATGAGGCCTCTATTTAAAATAAAGAGTGGAAAGTATGAATATTACCGAAAATAACACATACTAGGGTTCCATGTAGGAAAATATGGATATGGAAGAGAAATCTAACCATCAATTATCTGATGGAGAGTGCTAGAGAACATGGCTATGAAAAGGTCAACAATCCCAAAGCCATAAATTAGTGATGATTTAAGGTACCATCTAGGAAAACATTTTTTTTAAAGTTTCATTACATAAGGAATAGGAATTCATTTATGATATTGACTAAGAACATTATGAGATATACTTACATTTTAAGTATATTTTCATTCTTTAATAAATTTCCACCACTAACTCAATTTTTTTTTAAACGATAAGTATTCAAGAAGACTTGGTCACACTGGAAGAGCTAGAATAAACTTCTATAGAATCACATGATCCATGCAGGATAAACCATATATTTACATTGTATTTGAAGATTAATCAAAATCAAAATGGTTAGTGAATGATCTAATGATCCCCCAACAGGATATTCATTGAGATAAATATGTACTAGTCTTAATTTCTAAAATTAAACCAACAATACCCCAAAGTTAAATAGATACCATTCAATAACCAATTGTCCTTAAAATCCTTTAATATAATCCAAACTAATATTGAAACCCAAAACATAGAAGAATTTGATTATGTAGTCTCCCATGTTACATTGTATCTCCAAATGACATCAAATACTCTTAAAGTCGCATACTTAAAAGTAATTAACATCATCACATATTCTCTGTTATAGGTTAATCATTTCCATAAATAACCCAAATCACTATAAATCAACAATAAAAACGTAGATAAAAATCCACCATTACTCTACAAATGAAACCTCATTGTATTCTATTTTTTTTGGGCATATAGTGTTCCTAACAAAACGAACATCTTACAAAATAACATTTATCACTTTATCACCAAATCATTTTCCTATACCAAGGGTATTCATTTGATAAGACATAAGAACCCAAATCATCGTATTATTGATCAATAAAATCATTTAATAAAAAAAATAGTCACACTAACCAGGGACTTCACGTAGTCCAGTGGTAGGTGATAAATCCCAATCGCACTTTGGTTGTGGGTTCAATTCCCACAGCTTTGTCCGATGTGACGGGTTGTCACACGGTCTACGTGTTGTCCTTTTTCAAAAACTATATTTTATAATATTACCAAAATGAGATAAATTCCTCAAAATAACATAATTTAACCACAAATGTTATATCACACTTTGCATTTTCATCCCAAATTATAATAACTTATCATTTTCTCAAACCCCAATGATCATATAAAACCAAATGGTTATTTATACCTATATCCACAAGAGAAGAGACAATTCTTCCTCAAATATCATTCTCACATGGAAAATAGCGGGGTTACAAATACAAGAGAAAATTATTCCAAAGTAAACCCATCATCAAGGAGTGCTAATACTTTTTAAATTTTTCTCCAACCATTTATTTACACATAGCTTCTTCTTTGACCAAGAAAATATTCTATAGAATAGGACATTCACTCGGGTAATGGCCAGGTCCCCTACATTTACGGCAAATGACTGTAAATGGACTCTTGGGACCATTTTTATCTTCTTCCATAGTACTCTTCCTTTTTCTTCGGCAATTCTTCACTTTATGTCCTTCCTTCCCGCACATAAAACATTTCGTTGTCCCATTGAGACACTTTCCTGGGTGTCTCTTTCCACATTTCCTGCATGTTGAAAATTGAGGTTTCTTTTCTCCATGGTCTCCATTGCTGGAGATCTTATCATTTATCACCTTTCTCTTCCTTTTTGAGTCTTGGATTTGGTTAATATATATGTTGTTGATCATATTTTTGGTAAACTGATTTGGCATAAAGACGATATCTTTTACGCCTATCAACATTCAATTTTTTTCCTCATTTCCACCACCGTTCCCACCTTGTACATCATTCTCAAAGTCACTATGACTTCCTTGGAATCCAGCCATTGACTAAAACCAGAAAGCATTGTGTGAGTAATAGTAGTCGTAAAATCATTTAGAGATTAAAATGTCACCATATTCTCAATTTGAAACATATTAGGATTAACCAAGGTCATTTACTCTCATCTTATGTATATATTACTTAAATCGGTTTGTAAAGAAAATGTAAATTATCCTAAGCATATCCCCCGGGAGTGTCGTAACCAAGAGTGCAGCAAGGCCCGTTGTCGTGCACCAGTGTCCTTTCGAGTCTAGCTCAAAGCGGTGTTTTCAGGTTTTACCCCTAGGTACATCTGTGCCAGAGCCGCCTCTACGTGCTCGTATCCAGACAGGGATGTATTTCTCGGAAAACACACAAAATATCCACGATACCAAAATTCTAGGAAGTTCTTTTATACTAATCCTCAAAGTTCATCTTAGGTCTACGTGCTCTAATCAGAGTTTATCTAAATCTAGCTACCAAGGTTTGTACTAAACTTCCTCTGATACCAACTGTAACGCCCCGACCCTAATTACCTAGAGTCGGTGCATTATTACAAAACATTGGCATGATCACGAGAAAGATCAAGTCTCGAACGACCGATTAGTTTTGTAGCCTTGGAATAACTAGATACATCCATAAATTTTACATTACATCATAAAAAAAACATCTTGTCTTCATATCCCCTCATACTATCCCTACAGGTCATTCATAAATTACTTCTTCATAATCCTGGGAAAAAAATAAAACATTGAAAGGGGTGAGCTCAGATGCTCAGTAAGGATAACATTATAGCAGAAGCTTTCATAAATAAGCATAAACACTTAAGGCAATTTATAACTAAAACAAAAGCCTTTTAAACTTTAACTTCAGCATAAAATGGCAAAGGTAAAATGAAATAATGCCATTTACTTACTCACATGGATATTCTACTAGTCTAATGATCACATGCAATATCAATAACCACTTTCATAATGATGGAATGCATAATTCCAGACTATCATAACCACATAGCCAAGGCCTCGTGCCAAGTCTACAAATAAGATTTTTCCAAGGCCTTGTGCCAAGACACTAGTTTGTCTCATGAGACCTACCGATGCATCGAGGAGCTATAGCGGGCTCCACCCGTCACTTATTAAGTCCAATGAATTCCTCATATGAAGAGGTTTAAACATAAAATAAACATTTGTATTAAAACTAGCACACGAAATGTCAATACTTTAACCACAAACCATGAATGGTATAAAAATAGAACATCCACAGTCAAACATAACTCATTTGATACAATATGGAAGATTGTATTGTATCACATTAACCTCAATCATGAATAATGAAGGATGTTGACATAGATGAAAATAATCATCAAAACTATTTGAGGGAAATATCCCCCTTTTCTTGAAATCATTTAAAAGTCACACTATTTGTCAAGAAGCCATTTAAAAATAGATTTTTTGAATCAATGTGTCCCATACCACTTTGAAACTTTTAAAAGGATTTTTAATTTTAAAACATTAATGTCCATATAAATAAATCCTTAAAACCATTTTTAAAACATGGCCATTAATGAGCAAGATATAGAAGAATAAGTCTTTAAAACATTTTAAAATGGTATTTTGGTTAGAGATTCTAACCAGAAGAGAGACACTTGAATACAAATATTTGAGGTAATCAAAAATTTGTAATATCATGAGAATAAAAGGATTCATGATATACTATGTCAAAGTACATTATATACACCACATAAAAGTTATTTGGTGTATATCAACAAACAAGTCTCAGTTGAATGTAAATTGAGATGAAATCTCTCATAAAGGCCGTATCCTTAGGTTAAGGATAAATCAACGACATAATTTTGTGTGAAAAAATATAAATACACTAAATATGATTGAATATTCAGTGTAAAACAATCAAAGGATATTCACACATATTCTTGTAGAAACAACACCAACGAATTGGATGTTTAACTCAACAAATGGTGAAAGAGTTAAAATTACTCTTATCAAATTCATATTAATGACTTGAGAATTATCAATGGAGTGATTATGTGTATCAAAAATATATCCACAGGAAAGGGGGTGGAAATTATGACATAATCAAATGAATAGTGACTCCACACATAATCTTGGAGTAATATAATCAATGAAATATGCGTAAAGCCGAATGAGTGGAAATTGAAATATCAAATTCCCTTATCCATTTGGTAACTTACGAAACAAACAACCATGAAATAAGGATCATACCATGACTATGTAAATACCCATAAATTAAAATATATTAAACAATGAATACAATCATGGGCAGTACACATACACCACATGTAATAATTAAGTGGTGAACAATGGAATTCTCACGAAATTAAGAGCGAGATAAGAAACTCCTTACCACGTTAATCAACTGAGTCGTATGGACAAAAGTTAATAACCACCAAATGATTTACATAATAACATGAATATAAATATAATCATGATAATATATATCAAATGGCAGTACACAATTCACCACTTTCAATAACTTAGTGGCGATCAATGGAAATCTCACGGAATTGAAAGTGAGATAAGAAAATCCCTTACCACGTTAATCAACTGAGTCGTATGGCCAAAAGTTAATAACCAACATATGATTTACAGAATAACATGAATATAAAGATAATCATGATAATTTATATCAAATTGCAGTACACAATACACCACTTTCAATAATTTAGTGGCGAACAATGGAAATCTCACGGAATTGAAAGTGAGATAAGAAAATCCCTTACTTGTACTTTTTCCTTGGTCGATGGTAGGTTTACCTCCTGTATAATGGTGAAATAATTGTTATTGAATAATAAAAGAATCATTTACTTTAATATGATATCATATATGATCTTTTAACATTGATTTGTTAATAATATCTTAGAATTATCGTTATTTCGGGTGTTAACGGGTTCATTTTACTTTATATTCTTTGTTATGTGAGCCATATTCGTTATTAATGGGATTTATATTATTCATATCCAGAATTATATCAAGTCCTTAGATACTATTTTTAAATAATAAAATTATAATTATACTTGAATGGATATGATGGACAATGAATCTCATCGCGTTCGTGGAGACGGTAGTCCGTACATACGCACGAGCGACAATATCATTCTTTTGATATTAAAATAATATATAATTGGATTTTATATCATATATAAAGAATAATTATCATGTTATATTTATTATTTACATGAGTTACACATCATTATTATACCCATCCAAATAATAATATATTGAATAACAATTACACCACGACGTGGAGACGGTAAGCCGTACATACGCACGTATGGTGACATGTTATTCCAAGGATGGATAGAATACTGAATATGGTTGTACCATATTTATAATATAATCACATTATATATATTATACTTGAGTTATTATTTTATAATGGTAATAACAAAGAAAGAGGAAGTGGAAGAAGAAAGGAACTTAAAAAGGGGTGGTGAAAACATTACCTCTTCTTCGGGTTCTTCCTTTTGATTTGATCAAAAGGGCTCCTTAGGTTGGCTTTCTGATCAAACTAATGCCTCTAGGTTGTAGTGAGGGAAGTTGGGAGAGTATTTGGGTAGAGTTTGGCCGAACCAAAAGGCTTTGATGGTGTGAAGAAATGAGAAGGAGGAGTGCCTTTTTATAAGAGGGGTGAGGGGCACCTTTGGAAAAGCTAGAAATATTAATTTATAATAAATTCATATTCAGTTTCTAATGGATCCAAAGTTTACTATTCAAAGTTTAAGGTGGGGATAGGTCGAAAACCCCTCAACCAATAGAATTTAGACAGGTTTGGGTACTTATATTAACCTTATATTTAAGTATTAACTCTAAGTTAATTAGTTTCACTTTTACAATGTCTCTTTGTATTTTTATATAATATGGTTAATAAACTTACTATATACATCCAAGAGACCCCCAAGTGGTCAATTAATGATGAACCTATCATGATACAAGTCTCCTGGCCGAACCTTAGATTTTTAGGAATTTAATATCAATTAATAATATAATATTTTTTTAAGAACTCTTTTATGTCAATTTTGACACTATTCAATAGTTGATTTTTGTGAAAGTCATAATAGATTGATTACTTCGAAAAAAGTCAATTAAATCAATCCTAATATATCATATTATCCTAGAAAATTATTTTAATTCATTAAATGTTTCATATTATATTTATTTGGGTATTTATAATATCAATTATTTTAATTTTTCACTATTATAGTAATTACTGCATCATCATTGTGTCATAAACAAAATATATTATTTAAGGTCTAAAAATTATAAATAAAATATCATTATGTAGGAAATCTTTTTATATTTCTAATGAATATTTATAATTGAAAATCCAACATATATAACCCTATGTAAAAATTGTTTTTCTAAAAGATATATGCTTGTGTCATTTTTGTATTCATTTTAACTTAATTAAAATAAAGTGTCATTATCACTTACAAGTGGATCCATGGGGTCCCAAAATCGACCCAAAGATGCCCATGGTCGACCATGTATCAACCAATAGGGTTAATACACGTTTAGGGTAATTTAGGATTATTATAATATTATTTGATAACCCTTATTTACCGGATTTACCCTTAACCATGGTAAATAAAATATTTACCGCAGTAATTATTCAAAATGTCTAAAAATAAAAGTTACCTATTTACACAATTTGAACATCCTGATTACAAATATGGAATTCATTTTCCTAAATTCAAAACACATAAGTGGCAGAAATTAATTTAAAATTAATTCCCGCTGTCAAAACAAAAAGCGTGTTTTTAAGAGATAATAACTATCAAAAGATTGACACTTGTTTATGTACGGTTTAATTGTAAAATTATGTCCAATGAACAACATTATATTAAATGGTAAAAATATATTCTAAATATACTTTAAAACTAATAATATTCATAATTTATCACTATTAATTATTTTGATTAAAAAAGTTGTTTTTAATTAAAATTTAGTAATTTTCACTATTCATCAAAATATGAAAGTTATCCGAAAAGTACCAAAATTTCACCTTAGGCTAAATTAGATATTCCGAATCCAAAAATAAAGTCCATTTTGGAATATAAAATATATATAATTTTAAAAAGTAGGTATTACTATTCACAACGGCTAGTTTGATCGGTTGTGGTGTGTTAAAACTCGAAGTTGCGTACAACACACACTACTGTTTTATTCAAAGGAAAGCATACCGTGGAAGCGTGGGATGTTTCATTTTAAATTTTTTTGATGTCTCCATTTAGTCAAAAAGTTTAAAATATTGTATTTAAAAAGTTTTCACTATTAAAAGTTGATAAAAGTGCAATACTAAAAATGAATTTGTTCTTGCATTATGACTAAGAAACTCATAATATAGATTCTAAAATTATAAGGATTATATAAAGTTTAAAATTTAGTTAATACTATTCATGACCTCTTTTAATGGTTTTTTTTGTAAGTCAAGGTGTGATTGAACTCGGTGTTGTGTGTAGTGCAAGTTATTGAATTATTTTGAAGAAATAACACACTATGAAATCTTGGGGTGTTACAATCCACATGATTAGACTAGTGAGAATTTGGATATTCCTAGCAACAGTCAGCCACCGGCCCAGCCGGAAAGGCCAACAAATCTCCCTGTCATAGAGCGGCCTCTTGTAAGAAATATTTCACACCTATCATAGAAGTATGATATTATCAAACATATTTAAAGCATTATTGCAAAGATCTACATCATTGAGGCTATTCCCCTATAATTGGATATGTGGGAAGCCATCACTGAGGATTTATGAAGCCCCCCTAGTTTGAGATGGAGGTATTAGCCACAAAAGCCTTTTATGCTGAAGCAGTCGGGAATGTTGAATTCCATATCATCATCTCATTATCTGGAGAAGATGAAGGCTCTCCTATACAGAGGAACATACACCCACTGTACATCACTGTCTAGTTCAATGGCATGGAGGTTCATCGTTGTCTTGCTGACACGGGCTCTAGAATCAAACTAATCCCGACACAAAAAGTCAAAAAACTAGAATTGTTTGAGGATGATATGAGTCCCTCTAACCTAAGAATCCATGGTTGTTATAGGACGGAGCAGACACATGTCAGAAAGATCTATTAGAAGACCCAGTTTGGCAGTATCATTGCAAGCACCAAGATTATGGTTGTCTCCCAAAACACTGCCTACAATGCATTGATGGGTAGGCCATTTCTCCAGTTGCATGTGGCAGTTTCTTCATCATATCACCAGTGCCTTAGGTACTCTCTTAATGGTTGAGTGGAGATGATTCAAGGCGACAATTCCCCTGTTTTCTATTATGAAGCACACTATCTGGATGTCGACTTTTACAAGAGCATGGACATGCAGATTTAGGCTGACGAGGTAGAACATGCTATGGTTGCGACCGACCCGTGGGCAGATCTAGATGATTCACACGTCATTCCTATCCATCGATTGGAGGATAAAACTCCGGATATGGGACAATGCTTATTTTTTTCTGGAATGAGGTGGGAACACATACCCAAGTCTAAGAGACGCCGAAAGATCACCTCATACTCCTACAAAAACTAGGATCAGGTGATCTTGGAGACTCCTACTCCCATATGGTATCAGGATGTTTGACCCATGGAATGGAAATATGACATACTTGCTTGTCTCACAGGGATAGAATTAATGGGATCAAGCCTACACCATAAAATTTATTTGATATCATCAAGCGTGGCCCCTTGGGCCAATGAGTAGATGAGATCAAAGCAACAACCTTCATCACTGAGGTTGCGATAGCACATGAGTTCAGTGATTTAGTCTCCACTGCTGCTCAGGAAGGTACCAGCCTCCCATCAGATGTTTCCAATTATGAGGAAACTCCTCCCACCAAGGATTCACCTTCTATAGGTGAAGAATATGACTTCTAGGATGTATCCCAAACCATTGAAGTGGGAATATATACCACATTTGATGAATTGGTACAAGTGAACATCGGTTGTGAGGTAGACCCAAAAAACACACTATTCAGTTCCACCATGCCCCTTGAAGAGAAAAAATTGAATATATACATCCTTAAAAATTAATATGATGTGTTCTCCTGGAGTTAGGATGAGATGGGAGGACTTTATCATAAGGTAGTCGTCCAATGCCTTGGTCACCCGACAAATCATCACAGGATCAAGCAACCTCCTAGAAAGATGCACCCTTATCATGGTTCCATGATTGAGGCAGAAGTTGATAATCTCCTCAGAGCCAATTTTGTTAAGGAGGTCTAGATCCCAATGTTGCTGGCCAATATTATGCAAGTAAGGAAGAAGAACAGACAGATTAGAGTCTCCATCGACTTCCGAGAACTCAACTGTCACTATTCGAAGGATGACTTTCCCCTTCTAATGACAAAATTTTTGATCAACGCTACAACATGGTTCTAAGACATCTCTTCCATATATGGGTACTTCAAGTATAACCATATCCAATTGGTCACAGAGGATTATGACTCTACATCCTTTAAGGAACCACAAGGTACTTTCTATTACCAAGTCATGCCCTTCGGTTTAAAGAATACAGGTTCCACCAATAAGCAGGCTATGCATCACATATTTAAGCTGATCCTCAGAACATTGGTGGAATGTTATGTAGATTATCTGGTAGTAAAATCAATCCAGTGTCAGGACCATCTAGAAGACTTTGAGAAAGTGATAGGCTTCCTCTGTTCCCGTCACCTGAAGACGAACCCATTGAACTGTGCCTTCGGGGTATCCTCTGGAAAGTTTCTCAGCTTCATTTTAAGATACATGGGAATTGAGATTGACCAAAATAAGTTTAAGGCAATTAGATAGATGTCTCCTCTGCGAAAAATTCAGGACCTTCAAGGTTTCCAAGGCCACTTAGCCTATATACGCCGATTCATTGCGAATTTCACCGACAACGGTAAGACATTTTCTCAACTCTGTAAGAAAGGAACCGTCTTTGAGTGGGACGATGTGTGTCAGTATATTTTTGAGTATATCTTGTAGTATCTACTATATCCTCCAGTGTTAATGCCAACAATCTCCGAAAATCCACTAGTCTTTTACATGACCTCCTAGGAATGGACTCTTGGTGTAGGTCTCGCCCAAAAGAACAATGAAGGAATGCAGAATCACCTCTACTTCCTTAGCAGAATTTTCCTTGATAAGGAGACTAGATACTCCCCTATCGAGAAGAGATTCCTTTCACTAGTATTTAGAGTATAGAATCTGTGACATTACATAGAGAACCATGGGGTACAATAGGTGTCCTGAGTAGATTCGTTGAAGTATATCATAAACTACCCCATGTTCATAGGCTCTATAGCTCAGTGGGAAGTGATTATCTAGAAGTTCGATATCTGGTTTGTCCATCAGAAGGCTATTAATATACAAGCATTTCCGGACATCCTTTCCACCCATCCATCTCCTAAGAACTAGTCCCTAGATCTTGATTTCCTTGATGAAGTGTTCCTCTCGGTAGACCATGCCATGCCGTTCTGGAAAATTCATTTTGATTGTGCTTCCTGGAGCCCCACTAGAAGAAGGATCAACAACCCTAGGCTCAATAGATTAGGCCTGGTTATCATCTGGATTACCTTAGCACAATCCATTCTGTCATATTCATTCTTATTTTCTTAAGGTTGCACTAACAATAAGGCAGAGTATCAGGCTCTCATTACTGGCCTCGAGCTGGATCTTGAGATTGATATGCCCCGTTTTCATGTGAAAGGGGACTTCAAACTAGTCATCAATAAGTTCAACAAAGACTATGTTGTCAGAAATCTAGAGCTCGTAACCTTGTCAGAACACACACTATAGCTAATGGCCCAGTTCCCATCTCGACCAGATGTCACTCATGTACCTTGATCTCAGAACAATCAAGCCGATTCCCTATCCATCCTAGTTGCGTCAGTTGCATAGCCCGAACAAGAGGATCTGATTATCCACATGGCACACCAAAGGTTCATTTATCCTACCACTCTAGATGATGAAGAAAATTCATAGGTAATCCACCTTACTGCTGAAGCCTCCATGTCAGGACCCCCATGTCATCTGGATGTGGTGATTGAAGTGACTCCCGACTGGGGAACCTCCATTGTTGAGTATCTCAATAATGGTAATATCTCGGTAGATCATGCCGAGCATGATCGAATCTGATGTCACATATTACAGTTCACCTTCCAAGAGGGCCCTGGTCATGAGAAGATCAACTACATGTGTAGTTTTGATGGGTTCCTCCTCTGTTCCATTCGAGGAGTTGAGATTTCCCATGCCAACCCGGATGTTCATGATAGTTCCTGTAGGGGTCATCAGACTGGGCTGAAGATATGTTACTAGATCTAGAGAATGAGGTACTTTTGGACAACTTTGATCCATGACTACATAGAATTTTTCAATAGGTTTCATGCATTCCAAATTCATTATAAATTCAGGAATCGGCCACCAGAGCCTCTCCACTCCACCGTGTACTTTTGTCCATTTGCAGTATGGGGACTCGATGTCATGGGACCATTTCAACCGGTGACAGATCACCAGTGCATATTCATCTTGAATGAAACATATTTCTTCTCCATGTGGGAAGAGGCAGTTCCACTCATGGAGGTCAAGGCATGCTCTATCATTGACTTTTTCTACTCCAACATCATCTACCGATTCGAATTCCCCCATGTCGTCCTCACCGATAATGACATGAACTTCTGAGAAGTTGAGATGAAAAAATTGTATGACTTGTAAAAAATCTGTTCTAACCATACCTCCTGCCAGAACGCACAAGGAACTGGGTAGATCAAGGCATTCAACCAAACCCTCTCTAACATTCTGTAGAAAATGGTAGGCCAGAACAAGAAGAGTTTCCCGAACAAGCTCCCAAATGCCCTTTGGGAATATTGGACGACGAACAATAATTCCACCCAGGTGACCTCATATTCCCCAGTGTACAGAACCGAGGTCGTCCTACCCATAAATTTTCAATTTACATCATTAAGAATAGCTGTCTATGATGAGTACGCGTCAGATAAATTAGTTGAAATGTGTCTGTCTTATTTAGAAGCACTCAATGAGAACATGCTTCGTGCCCTGCACAATCTGAAAATTCATTAAAACAAGATTGCTAGAGCCTTCAATAAGAATGGTCTCCTCTGCTCCATCCGGAAAGGAATGTTGTTATTTGCCCTGAGAACACCAATGATACCTAAGTGGAAACCACCCATGTTGGATCCCAAATTGGAAGGACCTTGCATCATTCAAAAGGTTTACTCCAAAAGTCCATACTGCCTTGTTAATATAGATTGTGAGAGTATAACTCCTCCCACAAATTCCATGTTCCTCATGAAATAATTCTCCTAATTCTGATGGTACCACACGAAAATAAACTGTATGGTCTTGCATGACCCCAAACTGCATTCAGGTCCTATGTGACCTTAAACTGCTGGGTCCTACATGAACATAAAATGTCGGGTTCTAAAAGTCATTAAACCGTAAAATTTCCCACATGACATTTAATTGTATTTCATCCCACATGACACTAAACTATATGCCATCTGGCATGACACAAAAATGGATGTCGTCCCACCTGATTCTAAATGGTAATTCCTCCCGCTTGACGCTAAACTGTATGTCGTCCTGCATGATGATAAACTATATGTCACCCTACGAGATGTTAAACTACAAGAACTATGTACGAAATGATTCCTATCTATATGGGATACATAAGAACACATAGACCCATCATCTTGAGTCCATCCCCATTGCCTTCATGACTAACCCCCGAGTATAGATCACTTAGAGGATTCCACATAGTGTAATATATTCTTCATTGGCAACATTCAGGTAGGGATTACGATGATCGCACCTTGTGCCCTCCCTCGTTCTTCTCTCCTACCGCATCCTCACGACATGACATTAAACTATAAGGTCTTTATAACTAAGTATGACTAGATTCTCATCCTTATGGGATACCTAGGAACACTCGAACATTTCGTCCATAGTCCCATCCCCAAACATCATGACCTCCCATAGGGTAGAAGCATATGGTGTGGTACATGCTTTTTCCCTCATCCACATTGAGTTCATCATGACCATACTGTGTGTCCATCCTCTATGAAGATCCCCACCGCTTCTACTACCCAGCTTGACTTTAAGATGCATGGATAAATTTAAGCTGCACATGATCTATAATTTGTGTTTCCATTAAATTTCACACCCGAAAGGTCCCCCGAACGATATGGATACTTAGCCTACGGTAAATCCTATTGTTTCCGGCCAAAACCCATGAGAATTTCGAACATAAAATTTTCACATGTCCCGTATTGAAAATATGGTCAGCAGGGGACACTCATTTGTTGTACTTATTTCAGGTTACCACAATGTGGATGATTTCTTCATAATTTGATCATCAACTATCCAGTGTTTTTGTTATCACCCACATATTTCCAAAAACATCGATTGTAGTGGCTAATTTTTCACCACTGTCTCTTTATGCTTTAGTCTACCTCGGGCATGAGTGTGATTTCATCTGTCGGACCCATATATGATGGGAAGAGAATATTCCTACTCCTTGTTTCCCCCACTGATCATTTCTTGCATGGGATTAGGAGCTGATGTATGGAAATACCAACATAAGAGGTCATTTGGATAAAGTGGGTCGTTATGCCTAGCCTTAGGTCCCTTGACCCTTTTGGACCCTAGTCCGAGTTCTCATTTAGGTGTGTGCAGTGTGATATCAACTCACATCCTTATTCACTTGGGGCCACGCCACATATCACCCCTTTCATAAATGCCTCCGTTTATCTCTATTTTCAATGTAATTTCCTCCAATTTTTTCTAGAGGATTTATCACTATGATTTTATTTCCTAATCAACTTTGTTTTTTATAAGTGATTCTCTTTCCAATTCCTCTCCTTAGTGAATACCCTATAATTTATTCATTTAGTTATAGAATTTCCGCCTAGATTCCATACATATATTGATTTGGGAAATTATTAACATAACCATTCCCTAATTATATAAATGGTGTGTATAAAAAGATCTATTTTATATTGACAGAATGGTATTTATCTAGAATTTTACTGAATATATATGGATATCCATATATTTTCTAATGGTATATTATGTCATGATTTTTTATGGAATTATGAATGATTTAATTTATATGATTTGATTTAAAGGGGATGTGGAACCCATTTTCATTCCATGGGTTATTTATTATATGATGATGTATTATTATTATTTTTAACATATGTATGAATGATGATTGATGGGGTCTAAAAGATCCCTCTAATGCTATGGTTTAGGGTTTATATCTCATGAGATATGTAATTGTGAGTGCGTTTTTATTTCACGAAGGCATGGGGACTGATGGTGTGACTTAGGAATGTAATGTACCATATACTAATGTTTTTTTATATTTAAAATATAACCTAATGTTCACTACTACAAAAACGGGCAAGGGAAGCGCGCCCTTATAACAGCGCTAAGCAAAAACGCTGATAAAGGATACCCTATATCAGCGCTAATATTACAGCGCTGAAAAAGCTAATTTTTATCAGCGCTTTCTTAGCGCTGATAATAGTAATATTTATCAGCGCTAGAAAAGTGCTGATAAATATGATCTGTATCAGCGCTAAAATATTAGCGCTGATACAGTTGGTCTTTATCAGCGCTTTTTGAGCGCTGATAAAGGTTTCCTATATAAGCGCTAAAAAAGCGCTGATACAGAACACCTCTATCAGCGCTCAAATTTCAGCGCTGATATAGGGTATCCTTTATCAGCGCTCAAAAAGCGCTGATAAAAATTATCTTTATCAGCGCTAAAAAAGCGCTGATAAAGAGACCCGGTATCAGCGCTATAATTGTAGCGCTGATACGGGGAATCTTTATCAGCGCTTTTCTAGCGCTGATAAATCATAATATTATCAGCGCTAGAAAAGCGCTGATAAAGCTAGATTTTATCAGCGCTATAATTTTAGCGCTGATAAAGGTAGCCTTTATCAGCGCTTTTTTAGCGCTGATAAAACCTTAGTCGACTTTTTTATAAAGTCGGTCGCACAGTGCCCTCGTTTTATCGCAGCTAAAGCTCTCGCGGAACCGTAACCCTGCTACTCTTCTCCCGAATACCGCTGCTGTGTTCGCTTCGCCGGAGCTTGCCGCCCTCGGTACAGTCGCCGTCCTCCGCCGCCCGCAACACCCTCGGCCGACCTCCACCGCCTGCCGCCCTCGGCTGCCCGCAACGCCCTCGGCCGCCGTTCTCTGCCGCCCTCGGCCGCCCTCCGCCGCCCTCGGCCGCTCTCCGCCGCCTCCGTCGCCCTCCGCCTCACTCGGCCGCCCTCGTTCGCCCTCCGCGGCCGCCTTCCGCAACACGCAACTCCCTTGACCAACTAAGGGTATGAATTCTATTCTAGTTTTATTTATTTGTTTCAAACATTCATGGAATCCCTTCAAGTTGTTATGGAATGTATAAAACCTACTAGAATTTGTCTTATGTAATGGAGAGTTGAGGCATGGTGTAGTTTAATGTCCTAAAACCAGGACCTTTGTGCAGGTTTCCATTTTGTTCTGATAAGGAGGGGAAATGATTCACCCTTTTCACTATAGTATAACCAAGAATGTTCTACCATAATCATGCATGAGGGGGGGGGGTGTGGTAGATGTAAATTTTAACCCAGGGGTTCATGAATCCAAGGATTGATATGGTACTTAAATGTCATAGGGTGTTTGATGGTAGTAAAATCCATTATTGAGGACGAAATTGTCTTTGGTTGACATGCCTTTTTAGTGGGAAACATATGCAGATCCACTAGTGCATATTGTGATTAGTCAAATAAAGGTGACCTTAGGACGATGACCGCTCATTTCCGATGGCCATGGAAGGATATGAGGATTAAGACCTTTTTGTGCATAGTGTATGGTTTTTGAAAGGAAGAGGCCTGAACATGAAAGGGTAGATGCAAGTCAAGATTTCCTAGTGAAAATGATAGAGATGTTTTCTCTTATAACGATGTGGTAAGGTTCCCTTATGTAGGACCGACCCATGCATAGGGACAGAACATTGGCCACACAGTTTAATGTCTTGTTATAAGGACCTACCTATATTACATCCTCCCATACAGATTTAGATTATTCATGGGAGTGGATAATTTTTTTCATAAGATATCACTAGTGGGGAAAACCTCACATTTCACTCCACTATGTAGATTTATTTAATTCATGGGAGAAAAAGGGGAAAACAATCTTTATTGTGTTTAAAATTTCATCTGTAGATTTGGCTCCGACATAGTGACAATGGGGAAATTTATGTCTCATGAATAGACCCTAAATATGATGTTTATGTATCACCATGTTTCTTGTGATGGAAAGAATCAAGCTGTACATAGATATTTTAAGTTAAAACTACATGCATGGGTCTAACCCACACAAAGGGAGGGGGAATGTTTAGTTTTTGGGGTGTCTGGACTAGAACATAATGACTTAGGCATTACTATAGAATCAAACCAACTATAGTACTTGAAATCATGCATTTTAGAATCATGCAATTAGAACTATGGTAGAACTTTTTAGTGTCATATTGTGGGGACTGATTCCTTGAAAATCCTGAGTAACTTAATGGAAAATCAGTCTAAGATAATTTGACATGCGCTGGACATGAAGGTGGAGAAAGGTGTAGACTATGACACCAGGGATTCTCGAATCGATAAGAATAAGTCACAAATTTAGATACATCTCGAGATGGTCAGTTGTTGATTTCACTTAAAATTAAGTCCATTTTTAACAAAATAGTGACACTGTGAGTGGTGTCGGCCACACCGGGCCTCGGATTGATGCGGTGTTGAATCGTACACGTCACACATGAGTCATTGATCATTGTGAAAAAGTATCAACGCAATCAGAAGCCGTTAGATCAATTTGGCATATGTACGTAAAATATTGTCCATTTTAAACTAAATACATACACTTGGAGTGATACCGGTCACACCGCGCCTCGGATTGAGACCCCACCCTTTCCCCTCGGCTGTCAAAAATCATAACCAGATAGTCGAAGGGTGATTTTGACAGCCGAGGGGAAAGGGTGGGGTCTGAAGACATTGTAGGATATGTCGAAGGGTGATTTTGTGTGTGACTGGTATCACTCCAAGTGTATGTATTTAGTTTAAAATGGACAATATTTTACGTACATACGCCAAACTGATCTAACGGCTTCTGATTGCATTGATACTTTTTCACAATGATCAATGACTCTTGTGTGACGTATACGATTCAACACCGCATCAATCCGAGGCCCGGTGTGGCCGACACCACTCACAGTGTCACTGTTTTGTTAAAAATGGACTTAATTTTAAGTGAAATCAACAACTGACATACTGCAAACCGACCAAACACATTGGGATTCTATTGAAACTTAAGGACAACTATCCATGGGTCAAATGTGACGTGTAAGATTCAACCCCGCCTCAATCAGAGGCGCGGTGTGACCGGTATCACTCCAAGTGTATGTATTTAGTTTAAAATGGACAATATTTTACGTACATACGCCAAACCGATCTAACGGCTTCTGATTGCATTGATACTTTTTCACAACAATCAATGACTCATGATACATAGAGAAATTCACTGGCCACCTTCGAGAATGATCTGAAGCACAAACCATGACAGCATTATGTTTTTAACTTCAGCACCTCAATTGAGAATGTGACACCTTTCAGGACTTGGCGCCATTGTATGTCGTTTCGTCCACTGAATGGGTCTATCCTTTTATTTAATTTTTTTAACTTCAGTCAAATATTCTAGAAAGATGGCGCGGCAGATCCTTCACCATTTTGTTTTTCTGAACATCTCATTACATTGTTAAAAAAAAGCAGGGTGTCTTGCATGGGCAATACGTTCTTGTATTGAAGATGATGCACTCCCATTTATTCGAACCCACATGGTTAATTATTTTGTTTAAGCCTAATGATTGATTTAATTATTGTGGAACACATAATCATGAAAATCGTATGATGGTTCTACCCAGATAGGACTCCAATTCATTGGTTAAATCTATTGTCTCATGAGATGTTATGTATGAGATTAGGGAGTAAACCTAGTCCATTAAAATGGGAGTGCATCATCTTCAATACACGAACATATTGCCCATGCAAGACACCCTGCTTTTTTTTAACAATGTAATGAGATGTTCAGCAAAACAAAATGGTGAAGGATCTGCCGCGACATCTTTCTAGAATATTTGACTGAAGTTAAAAAAATTAAATAAAAGGATAGACCCATTCAGTGGACGAAACGACATACAATGGCGCCAAGTCCTGAAAGGTGTCACATTCTCAATTGAGGTGCTGAAGTTAAAAACATAATGCTGTCATGGTTTGTGCTTCAGATCATTCTCGAAGGTGGCCAGTGAATTTCTCTATGTATCATGAGCGTTCTAATGCATATCTTGTTTGGAAGATCATTGTAGTAGACAACGATCTAAAAGTGGGGGATGAGTGCATATCTGAGCATGTCTTTAGTAGTGTCCCTCAAAATGTCTTTAAACTGACCATCTTGAGATGTATCTAAACTTGTGACTTTCTTTCAAATAGTGACTCTTTTCAGAACTGCGGGAGTTAACATTTCTCTAACATATTCACACACAAAATCACCCTTCGACATATCCTACAATGTCTTCAGACCCCACCCTTTCCCCTCGGCTGTCAAAAAAACCTAAAAGACCATGGCTAGCAATGATCATTCCAAAATGCATTTAAACTGAAACCTTCCAGAAAAAAATAGAGTAGAATACTTGCAAGTTGTAACTTAGGTCGCTTTGCACAAGCCGATTTCCACATTGTTTGTAGCAACCACATTTGCTCCAACACTATAATGATCTTCATTGCTTCATGTCTTTTATACTCTTCCAGAAACCCTTCTCTAAGAAGGTCAACTATCGTGTATGCATACTCACCTTCAAATGTGACGTGTACGAGTCAACCCCGCCTCAATCTGAGGCCTGTTGTGGCTGACACAACTCCAAGTGCCTCTGTTTTGTTCAAAATGGACTTATTTTTAAGTGAGAAATCAACAACTGACATACGGGAAACCGACCAAACGCCTTCGGATTGTGTTGACACTTTAGGACAACGATTCATGGGTTATATGTGACGTGTACGACGCAACCCCGTCTCAATCCGAGACGCGGTGTGACCGGTATCACTCCAAGTGTATGTATTTAGTTTAAAATGGACAATATTTTACGTACATACGCCAAACTGATCTAACGGCTTCTGATTGCATTGATACTTTTTCACAATGATCAATGACTCATGTGTGACGTGTACGATTCAACACCGCATCAATCCGAGGCCCGGTGTGGCCGACACCACTCACAGTGTCACTGTTTTGTTAAAAATGGACTTAATTTTAAGTGAAATCAACAACTGACATACGGCAAACCGACCAAACACATTGGGATTCTATTGAAACTTAAGGACAACTATCCATGGGTCAAATGTGACGTGTAAGATTCAACCCCGCCTCAATCAGAGGCGCGGTGTGACCGGTATCACTCCAAGTGTATGTATTTAGTTTAAAATGGAAAATATTTTACGTACATACGCCAAACCGATCTAACGGCTTCTGATTGCGTTGATACTTTTTCACAACAATCAATGACTCATGTGTGACGTGTATGATTCAACACCGCATCAATCTGAGGCCCGGTGTGGCCGACACCACTCACAGTGTCACTGTTTTGTTAAAAATGGACTTAATTTTAAGTGAAATCAACAACTGACATACGAAAAACCGACCAAACACATTGGGATTCTATTGAAACCTAAGGACAATGATCCATGGGTCAAATGTGACGTGTACGAGTCAACCCCGCCTCAATCAGAGGCGCGGTGAGACCGGTATCACTCCAAGTGTATGTATTTAGTTTAAAATGGACAATATTTTACGTACATACGCCAAATCAATCTAACGGCTTCTGATTGCGTTGATACTTTTTCACAATGATCAATGACTCATGTGTGACATAACATCGCATCAATCCGAGGCCCGGTGTGGCCGACACCACTCACAGTGCCTCTCTTTTGTTCAAAATGGACTTATTTTTAAGTGAAATCAACAACTGACATGCGGCAAACCGACCAAACGCATTTGGATTCTGTTGAAACTTAAGGACAATGATCCATGGGTCAAATTTGACGTGTAAGAGTCAACCCCGACTCAATCCTAGGCCTGGTGTGGCCGACACCACTCAAAGTGCCTCTATTTTGTTCAAAATGGATTTATTTTTATGTGAAATCAACAACTGACATACGGGAAACCGACCAAACGCCTTAGGATTGTGTTAACACTTTAGTACAATGATCCATGGGTCATATGTGACGTGTACGAGTCAAACCTGGGGTGGATTACATGGCTTTCCTACATGGAATATATCCCACTACACGTCTTTAATGAGCCAGCTACGCAGTTTATCCCTTGTACAGATACACAGGAAGAATCACACGAGATCGACATCATGTACTAACATAGGGCAAGGGTGCATAAGAGGACACAAGATCAAAGGGTAACACGTATATGTTTTTTAACATGCCATGTAATTTCCTATTGATATGACATGTATATTCACACAGGCAGCTGAACATTGGAGTTACCCAGGGTAAAGCGACAAGGCATGTGACCCTTTAAATGACACATAATTTTATGTACCATGATTGATCTCTTTGAACACTATATCAAGGACATATTTCATTAGGGTTGGCTCCCATGATCCTTCCTAGGATGGTTTTGGTATCTTTTCCGACTTACGGTAGTACGATCGCTTCAGCAGGACGTCCTAGACATAGTTGGAGTCTCTCTCAAAGTCCTGGAGTGAGATCATATATCTATTTTTGAGGTCCAGGTAGAGTCATGTATCAACGCAACCAATCCTACCAGACATTGATCCTATATATAGAATGTTAATCTTGATGTCTCATTACAGTACCCCAATTTATGATATGTTACCTTTTTTGTATTAATATACATAATTACTAAGGGTGATGGTTGGGAGAGTTAGGATATCCTTTTTATGTATTGCAGAATGATTCAAGGAGCACGGGCTCTGCACGATTTGTCCAAACCAAGTGGCAATCCAAGGAGAAACAATGCATAGTGGAATGTTCTAGTATTTATCTTCTGAGTTGTGTAGGAATATTTTGTGATACTATGTAATGAGGTAGTTTTGCTTTCTGGGTAGATGGTATCTAACTCATGGTAAGAACACTGTTTGGTTGGGTTGTGATCGGTTGATGACATGCTTGTGGTTGATATACTGGTTTTTGTGCAGGTCTGTGGTTGATATACTGGTTTTTGTGCAGGTCTGCTCGGCTGGTTGTACTAGTGCAGGTTTTTTATTAGCAGCAGGCAGGGATTTAACAGCGCTTTTTTAGCGCTGTTAAAGGCGACATTTAACAGCGCTAAAAAAGCGCTGTTAAAGGAGATATTTAACAGCGCTAAAAAAGCGCTGTTAAAGGCAACATATAACAGCACTTTTTTAGCGCCATTAAAGGTATCCTTTATCAGCGCTTTTTTAGCGCCATTAAAGGTGACATTTAACAGCGCTTTTTTAGCGCTGTTAAAGGTGACATTTAACAGCGCTAAAAAAGCGCTGTTAAAGGACCCCCCCCCCCCCCTTTATCAGCGCTGAGCTTTACAGCGCTTTTCTAGCGCTGTTAAAGCCCGATTTTAGCGCTGTTATTGCCCGTTTTTGTAGTAGTGGTTATACTCTCATGGATCATAGTTGATGGTAAATTTTTATTCACACTTTCTATTCAGGAATTTTTCACTATGTCATGGTTTATTTCACATTATTTTTTGAGTTTATCTTTTTTATTTTCCTTGGTTATACTAATATGTTAATATTATGCTCACATATGATATTTTCTTCTAATATCATATGATTACCAATATTTAGAATCTCATATAGGACCATAATTATGTTTATTTTTTACCATGTTATATATGATATGTCTTGAAGGGTATCTTATGTGAAGATTTTGTTAGAGATGTTGATGACAACGATTTTTTTATATGGCGGATAAAATGTAGATTTTTTGTAAGACATGATATTTCACTGTTAAGGTATTTTCCAAAATCTATAAAACTATAACCCTAAAAATTAATGGATATGAATTGTATTGAAATATTTTCATTATTTTATGTAAATTGGATGGTCACATTAGTGGGATGTTATATTTGGTATTAGATCATGGTTTAGATAACATTGTATATTTGGATGATATTAGTTGGGGATAACTTGGGAGTTTCAAATGCCAGAAATGGTTGATAAGTTATGGTTGATAATAATTTCAATGGTATAGTTAACCCTTTAGGTAAGTTGGTTTTATATTAAAATCATTAGGAAATGGGAACTTTAGGAGAAAATATATGGATATGTATTAGCTATATATATACGTATAGAATAATATGACAATGTTTTTTTTAATGTAATGATTTTGTTATTTTACTTTCCATTACAACACTATCCGGATACTACATGTGTATACATACTCTCATACATATTAACCTTGGTGTTAAATATTTTAAAATGGTGTATTTGGAATTAACTTAATCATCATATTGTGAACACAAAATTATCCTAACATCACACTTGGTTTGACACTATCATGGGATATGATTGGGGAAAACACATTGTATTTTTGAATAATTCATTTTCATTGATTTTATAATTAGTTTAAAGTATTTAGTTATGATGAAAAATAGAAAATTACTTAATGAAATATACATTGAACTGATTGTACCAAAGGATGAATTAATATTATAATTATAGAAGGAATATTAGGATTTTCAAATCATATTTATCTTATTATATACACAAAATTTATTGATAACCATTTCGAATTTAGTATTATGTTGAAACAAATCATGAAAATGAAGCTGAGAAATATATGCATCTATAAACCACTATGTCTTACAAATGAATAAGGGAGTATACAGAAATGGTAGAAATTTTAGTACATGAATTTTATGATGGAAAAAGGAGAGTATATTAGTATTATATATGGTAGTGAGTATAATATCTTAAGAGAAATTAATTCTTTTTTTCCTTTATATATTTTAAATAGTGAGTGATATTTATTGATGATATTATATTTTAAAATTTTGGGGAATTTTGGAAATCATTTATGGAACCTTCTACAAAAAAATTCATTAATTGATTGGAAACATATATTAACGGTTATTAGTAACCTAGACCAGTGATTTAGTTTAATTTTTAAATTTTTGGGATAACTATTAATAGGAACATGATTGTGGTATGAATAACTATTTTGATCAATATATGGTTTATTTTGAATTAATAATGTGTTTGTTTAATTTATAATAAGTAAGTAAGATAATATTTTTAACTATGAGATTTATTGTAAATTTAAGAATTTTTATGTCATTTTCATTTTATTATTATGTTATATATATTCTAGAATGGGATTGTTTTTAAATAAAGGTTAATACAATTTGAGTATTGAAGATAAACATTATTTTTATACTAATATATGATTTTTTTCTATATTATTATTCCTTGGACATGTAGGTTATTTTGGGAATAGAATATTATTTATAATATATGATTAAGACATGTACATTATTGGGAACATGGTTTTATAATGTTATTTTAGTAAATTAAAAATAGTAGCATCAAAATTAAGATAGTACGATAGATTTCCCATTTGACATTATAACATTATTGATAATTTACATACCTATGATAATTTGTAATAAATAAAGTTCATTTTTGTTTTGTAGTTTATTTAATGGAGAAGAATATAATAGAGAAATATATTTTTATATAAATTTATTTAATTTAAAAATAAAATTAATTCATCATGTATCAAACCACACCGAAATAAAAAAAACACAATACATTAAAATAAAAAAATTAAGATAATTGTAAAAAATGTTGTTAAATTGGTTTATACAAAAAGGAGTGATCATATTAAATACTAAATTCAAAAAATATGTAATATACAATAATGAATAGTTATTATTAAATATATTGATCATTTATATGATCTTGGGTAATAGGTTATAGAATTTTGGTTTTCCATAGACCATGATAAAGGTGATGTTCAATAAGTATGGATAGTGAAAAAAAATTCCATAAAATCATACACTTGTAGAACTCACTATGAAACGTATGCTAGGAAAATCACTATATGTAACTCCCAATACTAGTTATGTTACCCTTATATATTACATGGATATTAAAAAAGTTTTTAACTATAAATTAGTATAATACCAAAAAAAATATGAATATAGTTGAATAGTAATATCAATATAGAATCCATTTTTATCTTAATAAAATTTTTCGAAGGTCAGCATTCCAATGCTATGATGAACATATATAAACATTGGATATTAATTTATCATAAATTTATTGTATATTAGTTTAAAATAAATGAGAATACATTTCAATAATGTTCATAATTATAGTTTTCTAAAAAAATTAATCATAACCATATAACCTCATATTTTAACAAATTTGTATGTTTTTTATAATTTTCCATTAATATAATGAGATTCATTCATAAATTTAATAAATCAAAATATTATTATCATGAATATTTGAGGTTTTTCTAAAAGGATTGTTTTAATGTGAAGAATTTTATTTTTACGAAACTAATAGTTTTCATAACTATATCATTATGACCTATAACATTAATTTTTTTTCCAATGATCCAATATGATATTAAGGGAAACCATTACATTTATAAAAAATTCCATTATCTTAAAAAAACATGTCCAATATTTTTAGGAATAAATTAAAATATCACTTAACTAAAAATCAATTTTAGTCTTTTCCCTGAATCATTCATTTTCATTGTGAGATTAGGATTTGAATTGACATTAAAACATAATAAATTTAATTTAAATTAATGTGAATAAATTATTGGAGATGGTCTCTCTCGTGTTTTAATAGTTATAATAACCATGAATAATGTCAAATCTTGTTTAATCATTTCAATATGTTTATTTATATATAGTAATGTTTAATTTTGATTATCTATTATAAAATATGTATTTAACACATTCTATGATAATTCGTGTTATTAGACTGTTATAATAGAATAATTGGATAAGTACAAGTCACTGACATAGACAATTGATTCTGACTCACTATCTGTTCAAATGAGATGCTGTAACACCCTGAGATATTATGAGATATATTCCTTTTAATTTATTTGATGTCTTTCGTTACACACAATTACAAGTTTGTTTGATAGGATTCAACACTGTGTATAGATTCTGTTAAATGTAAAAATGAACTAGGATTCGATTGTGTTATATACTACAACATAAGAAGCTTTCACTACACGCAACACTGACGTGGCTTTCAATACACACAAGAGGGACCTTCCTCGATAGCTTGAATTGTATGCGATAAGAAGTTTTTCACTAAAAAATGATATATTATTATTTAATGGGATATAAACTAGACGTTATGAATAGGATTAATGAAATTTTGAATTTTATATCATTGGTATTTATCCTACAAATTTTCTAGAACACAATATGTGGAAAAAATCATTTTTTCAGATAAAATATGTATCTAAAAAAATGCAGTCTTACAACCTTTTAATGGAGCCTCCATTTTAAATATTTTTTTGTCATGTTTATGAGTTAAATTTAACAAATTAAACTTCTTATTTGAAATCTGTATATAAAATTTACTTTGGATATATTTTGGATATTTTTCTGATTACTTTCATATTTGGTTGAATAGTAAAAATATGCTAAATTTTAATTAAAAAAAACTTTTTTCATCGAGATAATTTATATTGTTCAATTATAATATCTAATGGTTTTAAATTATAAATAGTGTATATTTTAAGCTTTTAATATAATTTATACCATTAGCATTAATTTTACATTGAATTTGTTGGTGAAATCATTTCAATATTTTACGATGTTTTATCTTTTAAAACCCATTTTTTCAACAATGAGATAATTTTGAATTTATTAATGAAAATTATGTGCTTTGAATTTATAAAAAGGGATTCCATATTTCGAATTAGTATGTCCAATTTTTTTAACAGGATACTTTTTTTTGGCATTATGAATAGTAACAATAGAAATTTTTTTTTTCACAGTTAAAGGTAAATTGGGTAATTAAAGGTAAAAATAATATTATAAAATTACCCTAACACTTGAATTAATATAATTGGATGATTATATTTCTCCTTAAGTTGATATGGTATCTATTGAAACTCACTTGGTTGAGATTGAAACATTTAATTAATTTTATTTAATGAAAAGTGAAATATATCTCACTCACACATTAATAATTA
Source organism: Viscum album (assembly GCA_963277665.1). Classification (NCBI taxonomy): domain Eukaryota; kingdom Viridiplantae; phylum Streptophyta; class Magnoliopsida; order Santalales; family Viscaceae; genus Viscum; species Viscum album. The sequence continues at coordinate 1,099,026,474 of OY728151.1, read as the reverse complement.
AATTATTTTTAATATAAGGTTATAAAAAATATAAATTCGATTATAAATACTCATTTTAAATATAACATCTTTTTCTTTATCATGGTAATTTATTTCCAATTTTTAATAAATATATAGTTACTTTAATACCTTATAAATTAATGGTGCAGAAACTATTTATTTAGAGAAAAATCAATAATATTATTTTTATTAAAATAATAATACCCATCAAAAGGACCAAACACATGACGAAACCTTATTAGTTGAGTATATATAAACCATAAGAATCTAAGGATCAACTTTTTGACCATTTGGATCCATATAAATGTGTTTATGACAATTATATTATTTTATTTTAAATGATGTCAAATTTGTAACCTTCATAATTAAATAAATATATCATTTTAATAGTTGTGTTTTTAGAAGATAAATTCTAATAAAAGAATTATAATGAATGATATTACATTTATAATCATCATAGTAATTTATTTTTAATTTTCATTCCACAAATAATTATATTTAATAATTATACACCAATATTGTAGGTATTATTTTATTAAGAGATGTATCAAATAAATATTTTTAAAAATATTAAACTAAATATTATTGGAAATAATTAATGCTATCCAATATTATAATAGATGAATATGACATGTTAAGGTTATATTAAATATTTATTTTGAATCTATCTTATGTGTGGATTTTATTTAAATTCAAATTAATGAATAGTGCCAAAATTGACAATATTGATATTTTATTAAAATAACATATTATCAAAATGTTTACAAGTCACAAATATATTTTATAATTTAAAATTGAAAATTATATGGTCTAAAATTTCATAATGTATCCAATTATTGACAATTCATAACACATAATAATGTATTTATAACCTCTTAGAAGTTATAATATTATTACCACAAATAAAATTAAATAGATTAAATAAGGATAAATAAAAATGATAAGGTTTAAAATAAATTAAATAAATGTCCAAATATTATTTTTTGATGAGAGTAAAACCATATATCATATAATATTCTATGTTGAGTCATTTTTCAGGTCTTTAAGTGGGGATTTAATTTATTATAAATTAATATTTTTGTTGTTTCCAAAAGTTCCCCTCTCCCCTCTTATAAAGGGAAAATCTTCCCCCTCTTATTTTGTCCATTTTGAGCGTTCTACAGTAGCCAGACCCTGACCAATTTTCTTATCCACTTCCATATAAACATTCTATATGTCCTTGTCTTCTTCAAAGACAAAATTTAGTTCCCAAAGAGGAGGTTTAGAAGAGTCATGTCAAATAAGATGTAATATCCTTTACCGGTTCTTTCAAACATATTTCTTCTTCAACATCCCCTATATGAGACTTTTCATTATTAAGTAATAACTAAACTATAACATGTATACTGGTATGTTATTATTAATATGAAACAACCATATTCCATGATCTATCCATTGTTTGAAAAATGAAATCACCACGCGTGTGTACGTACTACCTACCATCTCCATGCTGTGGTGTAATATGTTTTTCTGCACGAACATACTTGGATGGGTATAACGATGAATGAAATAAATATATGTGATTATTTTAAAATTATATTTATTCTAAAATACTATACACCATACACTTCAATACAATTCCACAATCATGATAATGATATCGTCTCTTGTGCGTACGTACGGTCTACCGTCTCAATGATGTGATGCGATTCATTATACATGATATTCATTAAAGAATGATTGTATAAATGAATTGAATGAATAAAAAATAAAGATATTATAAAAATATCATTATGTAAATGATATATCTCTAATCTAAAAATAGTAATAAAAATTTATTAGACAAAACATGCATAAGAACATAATGTTGTTAACTTCTGAATAACTAGTAACAATGAAATATTACTAATAAAAAAATAAGAATCTGACCATATATGATATCATAAAAATTACTATGATTCTGGATTATGACAATGAAATTATTTAAATTATTCTATAGGAGGTTTGGATACGTATAAAGCATATCGGGCCTAAGGTAAAGGAAAATCTCACAGTCTCATTTTTATCCGAGATTTTTTGTACTTAAGTATTTACTAGGGTTATATTTATCATCCATGACCATGTTTTCTCAAAATAATTCCAAAAATTGTTCTTTATTCTTCCATGTATGTTTAATTTTATTTTTATCTTTTGTTGAATTTTACCACTTGATATGGATGAAACCATTCATTTGTTTACAATATGAAAACCATTTTTTTGACTTTTCTAGAAAAACCATGAGGATAATTTTTTTTACTCATACGACATGGAAATTTTTTTACGCTTTCATAGATAATATTTCCATGAATATTATTTTATAGGTTTTCATGTTTATTTTCTGTTAAATTCCTTTCTTTTAAAATTTCACGACATATTGAGAAATGAAAATGTTTCTGAAGAAGAAAGGATGTTTTCCTCAAATCTAAGATCAAGTGTTTTATCAAAATTATATTCTATAAAAGATTATATAAGGTTATGTTTCTATCCCTATTATTACTGTGATTTGATAACATTATGATGGAATTATTTTTTATGAAGTCTTTTTATCTTATCTAGATTATGTTATGAGCGCATGATGTTTAAGAATCTCATTTTATTACATGGGTTTGACATTATGTATGATTTATGTTTTTGTGGCACTCATAAGAATGGTATCATTATGGGATGGGTGGGATCTATATCTCCCAATATTGAATTGGTTAAATATTTATACTTCTATATATAAACATTGATGGAATGACATATTAATCTAGTTCGGTGATACATGACTGGAATGAAGAGTGAACTCGGTTTAGTAATTGAATTCATCCACTATGATGGTCCTAGAAATGGGCCTTGAATAATATGAAATGATTTTTTATGATTTTTTATGTATGAAATTTTTTTAATATCATATTTTAAGATTTTTGGGTTTAAATTTCACTTATATGGTTTATCCCATGACACGATATTATGATCTCTTATGCATGATACGATTATTAAATGTTACATTTTTATAAATATGATATGATTGATATTTCATTTTTTTACCCTTACTGAGCATTTGTGCTCTCCGTTCAATATATTCCTTTTCCACAGGTCAGGATGGAGGGTACTAAATATGATATTCCAAAAATGAGTCTAGTTATGATGTAATAAATGGGAGACAATGTTGATTTTTTATGAACAAGTTGTTTATGTTTCCTAGTTTGTAAAGACACTATACCTATAATGTCCTGTTATGGTTCTATAATATGTTGTAATAAACATAAATCAATTATGAACTAATAATAATGCATTTAATGTATGAGTCATTATAGTTGGTATCATAGGAATGGTATAGTCATCCTTTGGAAACTATAATGCAAAAACATTATTGAGATCCCAATATATATTTCTAATGTATTTACAAGGATTTTTCTAAGGATAAGAATAATTATAGGTTACAGTCCTAGAATTATAATAATGATCATGAATATCCTTATATTAAACGTAAGATGTTATAGATTGAAAATACTCCCCCCTTGATTATGTTGTTTTCCTAGTATGATTTTTGCCTCTCACACTATTTTTTTGGGTTTAGAAAATGGTTGGAACAAGAAGTAATTATGGTAATGATCAATGAATTAGGGAATAAAATGATTATCCTCATGAAAAACCGTATTTTATAGGATAACGAGTGAAAAATATTAATGATATACTTAAACAAGCTATGAATCATTCTGGACTTCAAAATGAGCAGATAAGGGAACCATATTTTATTAAGTCATTCACGAGGAAATGATCACCTCCTTTCAGTGGGTCTTCTGATCTACAGGTCACTGAACAATGGATTAAAAACATTGATACTGTATTTTCCATACTTTTCTCTTTGGAACATGAAAAATTCATTTTTCCTGTCTGTTGTTTCAAAGGTAAAGCAGTCCTGTGGTGGACTCTAATTATGAATTGAAGTCCACAAGATGAAATTGAATACATGATTGGGAAGAGTACAAGGACTTATTATTAAATTAGTATTTCCATTATATTCATCGAATAAGGATAGAAATGGAGTTCCTTGAGTTTAAAAAAAATGATAATGAATCTATTGGTACATACAATGTGAATTTTACAAGACATGAAAGGTATGCTTCTGGCTTTATCATCCATCCTGAAAATAAGTTGATCGATTCTTCAGTGGCTTAAAACCAAGTCATAGAAGGGAAGTAACTATAAGATACTTTAGTAGCTATGATGATATTTTTTCATTGTTCTATATAGGTAGAAATGGATGTTGGTGTTACATATCCATCTCTTGGTTTTTAAAAGAAACAAAAGATGGAGTTCAAGGGAAAATCTCAAAAAAATGGTGAAAAGAAGATAACAGTTTTCTTTAGGCTCAATGTGTGGAAACAAGCATGGTGGAGACTATATTAAAAAGATGATAAAATGTTTCATGTGGGGAAAATATGTTCATAGAGCAGTTGAGTGCTGATGTAATGGGAAAATGTTTCTATTGAATTTAATAGAGAGAAGACTATAGAGAATTCACCAACAACACTTCAATGTTATAAGTGAATGGAAATGGGACATTATGCTAACTAATGCATTTATCCAAGGGTTAATGATGATCGACATCAAAAACCTCTTAAGGAAAAAGACAAAGGGAAGTCACATGTGATCACTATTAGAGATGTTGAGTTTAACAATGAAGTAGTGGAATGATTATGTTATTTTGTAATGGGATTTCAAAATAGTGATGTGGAATCTCATTTATATTATTATGGAATATTGTAATATATATGTATTGTTATATTATGGTTTTTTATAATTATATGGTACCAGTAACCATGAAAAGTGATTGAAATATTTCTTGAAACCACATGATATACAAATAATGAATGGATAAATATATAAGGTGATGTTTGATAGTATTTGTGAGCTAATTAAAGGTCTAAAGTGATATAATGGAATGAGAATATGGAATATTTTTGTATTTTTGGAGTGTGAAACAAGTTAACAGAATATATGATTTTATTAAGGTTCTATGGTAATTAGAGTTTCAATAGAATTCATGATTATGGTATTCACATGTTTGGAATTTGACCAACAAGATATATCTTATATGGGGGATAATTGATGGTATTCACTTGCTTGTTTTATGAAATTTCTAGTAATTTATTTCTTTGTATTGTGATATTGGATAGATGTATTTTGGATAATCCTAATGGTTAGAATGGATTATGTTGGACATCAGATAGTATTGTTTAAGGCCAGAACATTTTTTAATATTACATTTGGAATTTTATAATATTATTGTTTTATAAAGAGAAAAACCCGCAAGATGGGAGACAACCTATATTGTCTAAAAAGGCTATGGGAATCAAACCCACAACCAAAGTGTGATAGGCATTTATCATCTAACACTGGCCTACAAGAAGTCATTGGTTAATAAAATTAGTTTTATTTTATTCAAGATGTATTATAAATGATGTATAAGTCCATTTTCAGAACCATATATGATTAATCTCACCATATATGGTATTATATATAATTGATAACTTTTGAAGAAGATGGAATTACCTATCATTATATCAAATGATGTACAAACACATCATGAATGAAAAATTTAGTTTCATTTCAATAAATTAGCAATAAAGTGGAAATTGTTCATGGCACAACCAATGATGAGATTATACTAAAATTTAGTAATTATTTCTTCTCATTTTCTTCATCCTTAGGGAATGTATCTTGAAAACTAAAATTTTTATCCTAGTACCTTCATATATTATTAATCAGATGGTACCCTAGATAATCATAAATTTATGGATTTGAAATTTCTGACTTCTTCATAGAAATATTCTCTATGACTCTCTATAAGAACTTGATGGTAATATTTCTCTTCTATATCCATTTTTTCACATCTCACCAATGTTCTCTTATGAGTTACTTTGGGTAACCATTATTCTTATAATGTTCCTTTTTAAAATGATGTTTTTTTATTTATTTTTACATTGTGGGTTTAAATGAAAGATACTTTCAGGTAGAAAATGATTTATAACCACAATGATTTTTTTGGAGAAATTTATTTCTAGGAGTGCAGAATGTAACACCCTGAAATGTTATGTGAATGATTATTTTTAATTTATTAGATGTCTTGTGTTACACACAATTTCAACTTCTTTTGATAGAATTCAACACATAGTATTGATTTTGTTCAATGTAAAATCGAACTATGATTGGATTATGTTTTGTCCTACACCAAAGGAAGCTATTACTACATACAACACTTTGTTGGCATGCATTGCACATAGGAGTGACCTTCCTCGATAGCTTGCGGTGTACGCAATAACGAGTTTTCAATAAACAACGATACATTATTATTTAATGGGAGATAAACTAGACATTGGGAATTTTATTATCCAAATGTTAAATTTTATTTCATTGGAATTAATCCTACACATTTTATAGAACACAATATGAGAAAAAATCAATTTTCCAGATTAAATATTTTTTTTTAAATGTTGTTTTCCCACCTTTTGATGGCGCAAACCTTTTAAATAGAGTTATTTTAATTTTTATAAGATAAATTTGGCAAATTAAACTTCATATTTGGAATTAGTATATAGAAATTTACTTTGGAATATTTTTTTATATTTTTCTGATAAATTTCACATTTTGATGAATAGTAAAATACACTATATTTTAATTAAAAAAACGTATTTCATCATGATTATTTATATAGATAAATAATAATATTGAATGATTTTAAAGTATAAATAGAATATATTCTTACCATTTAATATAATGTATGTCATTATCATTAATTTTACAATGAATTCATATGAAAAATCAATTCAATCTTTTGCAATGATTTAACATTTAAAAATCATTTTTCAACCACATGATTATTTTTTAAATTAATTACATTAACTTATGTGTTTATAATTTTGAATAATGTATTCCAAATTTGGAATCAGTATTCTAAATTATGTTAATAGGATACTTTTATTTTTGTGCATTATGAATAGTAATTACGGTAAATTCGATTTACAATAGTTAAAGGTAAATAAGGTAATTAAGTGTAAAAATAATATTATAAAATTATAATAACACTTTTCTGAATATAATTGGATGAATATATTTCTCCTTTGGTCAAAATGGTATCTATTGGAACCCACTTTTGTGAGAATAGGGAAATTAGTGTTTTTATTTAATGAAAAGTGAAATATGTCTCACTCAATCTTTAATAATTAAATTATTTTTAATAAAAAGTTATATAGAATATAAATTATATTATAAATACTTAATTAAAAGATAAATTTTTTTCTTTATCATGGTTATTTATTTTTATTTTTTAAGAAATATATAATTACTTTAATAGCATAAACATTAATGATGCAGAAATTATTTATTTAGTGAAAACCCAATAATATAGATTTTATTAAAATATTAACAGCAATAAAAGGCCTAAACACTTTTCCAAACCATATTGGTTTAGTATATCTAAACCATAACCGTAAAAGTGTAGCCTTTTTGACAATTTGGAGCCTTATTAAAGAGATTATGACACTTATATTATTTTATTTTAAATGATGTCAATGTCGTCAACTTCATAATTTAATAAATATAACATTTTAAATGTTGGGTTTTAGAAGATAAATTCGACTGAAATATTTACAATGAAATATATTATCCTTTACTTCATCGTAGTATTTTATTGGTAATTTTCATATAAAGTTAACAATATTAAATAATTATAAAAAACTGTTGTAGTAATTATTTTATCAAGAGAAATATCGAATAAATGGTTTTTAGAATATTAAAATAGATATTATATGAACTAATTAATTTTCTCCCCAAATTTTCTAGATAAATATGACATGTTTAGAATCTATTTAGTATTTTGGTTGGAATCTTTCTTCTGTGTGGATTTTTTTTACATTCAAATAATTGAATTGTGTCAAAATTGACACTACTGATATTTTATAAAAATAACTTATTTTTAAATTGTTTCAAAATCACAAAAATATTTAAAAATTGTAAATTTAAAATTATATAGTCTAAAATCTCATAAATTATCCAATTATGGACAATTAAAAATAGATATGTAATTATTTATAACCATTTAAAATTTACAATATTATTACTACAAATAAAATTAAATATATTAAATAAGGATAAATCAAAATTATAAATTTAAAAATAAAACCAGAACATGTCTAAATTTTATTGGTTGATTATAGTACAACCATATATCATATAATGATATAATATGATTCATTTTGGATGTTTTTAATTGGGGTTTGATTTTATTAGAAATTAATATTTATGAGGTTTCCAAAAGTGCCCCTATCTTCTCTTATAAAAGGGAACCTCCACCTTATCAACTTCAGTCCACTATGAGCCTTAAAAATCATCCAAAGCACATATATTTCAATTATTAAATTACCCAAAAACATTATAGTGGTCCTATTATTCTTCAAAGACCCACTTTATTGTGCTTAGAGGAGGTTTAAAAAAGGCGCATCAATGAAGAGGTAATATCCTTTAGCGATTCTCTCAAATTTCTTTATTTTACTACATACTCTATATGAGTTGTTTCATTATTATGTAATATCTTTAGTATCAATTTTACACTAATATGATATTATGAATATGAAAAAACCATATTCCATCTTCTATCCATCCTATGAAAAATAAAATCACCCCGCATGCGTAGGTACAACCTACCGTCTCCACACCACTGTGTATTCTGTTTTCCATCACCATCATACATGGATGTGTATAATTATGGAAAAAATAAATAAATAATATTAATTTAAAATAATATTGATTAAGAAATATCATACACCAAAAAATTTAATACAATTCGACAATCATGGGTATTATTTCGTCGCTCGCGCGTATGTACGACCTACCGTCTTCACGATGTGATGTGATTCATTCTACACGATCTTCATTGAAGAATTATTATATTAATGAAAAATATGATATATATTATACTAATAAAATTCTTTAATTGATAGAAATATAATATAAAAATATGAAAAAGAATTTATTCTACAAATCATGCATAATAAATAAAGCAGTTAACACTCGAATAATGAGTAACAATGAAATGTTAACAAAAAACAAATTAGAATATGACCGTATATGATAAAATAAAAATGACTATGATTGTAGAATAATTCAAAGAGGTTATTTAAATTATTATACAGGAGGTTCAGATACGTACAAATAATATCGAACCTATGGTATTGTAAAATCTCTCAATCTCATTTTTATCCGAGATTTTTAATATTTAAGAATTTACTCGGGTTATATTTATCATCAATGCCCATGTTTTCTAAAAATGTTTACATAAAATATTCAAAATTCTTCCATGTATGTTTAGTTTTATTTTTACCCATTGTTTAATTTTACCACGTGGTATGGAAGGAGTCTTTTTTTGTTTACCATACGAGGTACTTTTTTTTTACTTTTCTGGAAAAAGTACAAGGATAATGTTTTTTTAACTTATACTGCATGAATTAATATTTACCATTTCATAGATAATTATTTAAATGATGTTTAATTTAATTTTTTTCATGTTTATTTTCAATTAACTTAATTTCTTTTAAAATTTCATGATATATTGAGAAAATAAATTGTTTTTTATGAAGAAAAGATATATCCCTCATGAAATAAGTTCAAGCGTTTTAACAAAATTATTTTCCATCTATGATGATATAGGGTTATGTTTCAATCACCACTAGTAATTTTATTTTATTACGTAGTTATGGAAGTAGTTTTCTGAAGCCCATTTATTTTATATGGATTATTTTATGATGGACTGATGATTAAGAATCTCATTTTATTACATGGGTTATGATATTATGTATGATTTTCTGTTTTTGTGGAACACATAATAATGGTTTAATTATGATATTGGTGGGACCTCAATCTCCCTCCAATTCATTGGGTAATGAGTTATATCTCATGAGATAGACAAGGCTAGAAAAAAAAGTTATTCTGATTCTGTGATACAGGACTGGAATGAGGAGTGAAATCAGTTCTGTAATGGACTGTGTCTGCTATGATGGTCATGGAAATGATCTTTGACTAATAAGAAATGATTTTGTATGCTTATGTGTGTATGAAAAAATGTTTCATATATTATGTTATGATTATTCATATTACATTTAACTTCAATGATTTATCGCATGACATGATTTTATGATCTCTTATACATTATATGATTTTAAAATGATATGTTCTTATGAATTTTATATGATTGATATTTCCATGGTTTACCCTTAATAAGTAATTGATCTCACCCTTTTCTATGTTTATTTTCCCCTTGTTTGGATAAAGGGTGTTGAATATGATATGGAAAAAATGAGTCTAGTTATGATAAAATTAATGGGAGACAATTTAGATTTTTTTGAACCAGTTGTTTATGTTTCCCAGTTTCTAAATACACTATACCTATACAGTCCTGTCATGGTTTTTTAATATGTTGTAATAATGATAATTCAATTATGAAGTAATAGAAATTTATATAATGTATGGGTCTTTATAGAAACTGATAGAGTTACTATCTCAGTGATAGTTCAAAATAGGCATTGATAGTGTAAATGTATCATCGAATGTTCAAATGTCACTGAAAAAAGAAATGGCCTACCAATAGAAAAAATGCCTCACATACAGCGCAAACTGACTCACAGATTGATGACTCACCGATTTTACAAATGAGACACTGTCTGAACAAAACATGTCACCAATGTATTGAGTCACTGAGTCATGGAAACACCAAAAGAATGATTCACTGACAAAATGATTCTCTACTAAAACAAAAGGACTCACTTATAGAATGAGTCATTGAAATAATAACTCACAGATTGAGGGGTCATTGTTAGACTGTTTAATTTTTGTTCCTATATATAATTATCTATAATACTAATATTTAGGTTTTCAATGCTACTTATTAAATTAAATATTTTTACAAAAAACATTTATGACTATGTTAGTGGAAAACATGGGGTATCTCCACCAGTTTATTATCGGGATGTAGAATATAATAGAGGAAATCAAGGGAGTTGAAAGATATGGAGACATAGACATATAACAGATTATTCAAATGAGAACACAAAATAATTCTATGAAAAAATGAAGAAGAACACAAGATTCATTCTCATTCTTGATGACAATACATAAAGGATAAATTTCTATGAAAAGATGTTTCGACACCCCTATAATTTTTTTTGAAGGAATAGAACACCATCTTCTAGGAAAACAAGAATGCAAAGCTTCAAGAAACTATATTTTAGTTTATTTTTCTAGATGATGACTCAATCTTAACTTGTACTACATCTAAAGTGTTTAGAGCTTCATTTCCCAACACTCAGATCATTTTAAAATCTATCTCTTTATTTCTTACTATGTAGTGTTAATATTTATTACAGTTAGAGAGGAGTGTCCACCTATCAATAAAATACATATTTTATCATGTACTAAACCAGAGGAGACTAGATATCCTCACAAAACAATTTTGCACCTATTATATCCCACATAGAACTATGGTAGAAGTCCTATGTGACCTGGCTGTTTTAGTTCCCACATATAATTATGTAAGATGTCAAAAAACATGGGAAGTTCAAATATTTTTGTGTAAACCCTGATCTAAGGAGTCGATCAAAGCATTATATGTATATTTCTTGGAGGTAGTTGATCACGAAGTGGAGTGGATTAAGTCTCATCTTGAGATTGAACCACTTATTTTCTTCCTCTATTTTTAAAAATTTGGTTTACTCTATTTTAACACATATTTCAAAAAACTATCTTTTAATTTGATAGTTATTATTGGATAGTACTTATAACAGTTTTGCCTTAGTAAATTAGTTTAATTCTCTTTGAATTTCTGTTAGTTCTAAAAATATTCTCTTTATAATTTATTCTTTATTCTTGAATTTTGAAAATATACATGATGGTGAGGAAACTAATAGACCTCCACATGTTAATGAAACAAACTATGCCCAAAGGAAAATTAAAATGAAAATTCATTTAGAATTTATGGTATTTGACATTTGGACTAATGTAGATGAAAATTATGAATTACCAGAAACAACAAGAGCTATATTTAGTGAAGATAAAAAAGTTACATATGATAATAATTTTAAGGCTATGAATGCCTTGGTTTTGTACTTTACAGGATGTAGAATTCAATATGATTTTGTCCTGTAAATATTCTTATCAAATTTAAGATACACTACCTGGTTCACTCAAAGGAACCAATAATGTTATATAAACGAGACTTAAAACCTATACTATTAAATATCCTAACTTTTTGATTAATCCTGATGAAAAAATTTCAGATATGTATCTTAGGTTCAATGAAATATTCAACACAATGAGTTCTCTTGGAAAGCCAGTGGATATTAATGATCAAATCATAAAATTACATAGATGTATAAAAAAGGTGGAGAGGAACCTCAATATCAATTAGATAATCATGTGAAATCATTATGTTTCTTTTTTAGGAGGTAATTGGAAATTGGATTATGTAGGAGGAAGAATAAATCGTAATCAAGGAGAAGTAGGATGGACCCTAGAGAAATATAATGGCTTTCAGAACCCCTACTTCCTTACATAATGAAAAAAAGTATTTAAACTCATTTTGATAGTATAAGTGATGAAGATTCACCCTTTTATAGTGATGAAGAAATGGATCAATTAGCTGAATAATTAAGATATTTTATAGATGGAAGTAATCCTTTAGGAAGCCCAACTGAAAAGTTAAATATGATAATAAGGGAAACTGAAAAAAGGATTGGAAATGGAATGATTACTTCAATAAAATAGTATTTTATTAATGTATGATAAAGAGTCATGTAAATGATAACTGTCCTATGTTAAAATATAAGAAGAAATATGAGGACAAATACAAAAGATAAAAAAAATTCAATGAAGGCCACCTAGAGAGCTGTGAGGGTAGCTTATGGGAGTCAGAATCAATACATGATAAGAAAGGTGTCAAGGAAAACATGTGTCTCTAGAGAAAAACATCTGAGGTAATATTTGAGTCTCCTATACATAATTCTTATTATTTTTGAGATAAAATTGATTCGAAAAATATGACTAATGATGAAATGTTTTAATACTAAAAAAAGCCTGATGATACATGAAATTTAAAAAATATAAATATAAATCGTTAAATAAATAAAATTCTATTACCGAAACTATTAAATATGAGCTTACCATAGAAAATGAAAATAATTCCCAATTTACCAAATAAATCAACGAGAATAAATTTTCTAATGATCAATAAAAAAGGATCATAAAAATTATACCAATGGAAAAGATACCTAAGTTAAAATTCTTCATAAAAAAGTTGAATCCAAATAAAAAAGTGGTATTAACTATCAAATTAGTAAAATAAATTTTTTTCAAAAACAATTTGGTATCCATATCTAGAAAATCTAGTTTTATTCATAGTTCTGGAAAATATTCTGCATGTTCTAGCTATGAAACATATTCTACTATTTCATGTTTTCTAGCCCAACGAATCTCTATTGTTCTGATACATTACATACATCATATAGTAAACCCATGAACTAAAAGTGGGTTCCCAAAGATAATATTACTAACGTTACAGGACCTAAAATTTTTTTTTAGAAAAATATTTTCTTGTCTTATCTTTTTTTTTGTATGAATGTAGTTCGAAGAGCTCATGTATAAGTCTACAGTACATGGACAATGAATGTTCAAGACACATGAAAAGAGATTATTCATGTCTCAGGAATCATATAAATATTAATAGTGGGAATATCACCATTTTTGATAATGTTAAAATAAAAAATTTTGGTTGTGGCCAGATTGGTAGTTCTAATTCAGTTTTTATTACCAATGATTTTTTTGTTGATGGATTAAGGTCCAATCTACTTAGTATCTCTTAGATATTTGATGATGGGTTTAATGAATTATTTTAAAACAATGCATGTAATTTTTTTTATTTCTAAAACTGGGTTACTATTTACTACTTTTAGAAATGAAAATATTTATTCTATAAACTATGATTCCAAAGCTTCTCAAAAAGATTCATTCTTAAGTTCCATTCATAAGGATTCATGGCTCTGGCATAGGATATTGGGACATCTTAATATTCATTCACATAGAAATCATAATAGGAATGGACTAGTTAATGATCCTTGAATTTCTAATTGAAAGAGTTTGTAATCCTTAAAAAACGATAAACAACATAAAATACCATTCATACCAAAGAATAATGTTTCTAATTCTCAACATCTAAAGTTGGATCACAAGGATTTATTAGACTATATAGTGTTTCAAATATAAATTAAAAGAAAATATCCTTTTTTTTATATTATTAGTCTAGTTATACTTGGACTTTCATTCATTCCCACAAATTTGAATCTAGGTCTCATTTAACCAAGTATTCTAGAACAGTAGAAAAACAATGTGGAAAAATAATTAAATCATTTAGATGTAACCATGTCTATGAGTTTTAAAATCAAGAGATTTAATCTTTTTTCTCTCAAAATGGCTATAGTAAAAAATTATTTGCTCTCAGACACCTCAGCAGAATGGTGTTGTAGAAAGAAGAGATAGAACCTTATAAGAGAAATCCCAAACTATACTTAAAGTATATGAATTACCAGTATATTTTTGGTTAGATGCTTTTAATAAAACGTGTTATATAATTGATATAGTCTTAATTATAAAAATTCATTAGAAAATATTCTATGAGATGGGGAACAATAGAAAAACTAAAGTTATTCACTTCTATTTCTTTGGTTAAAAATTTAATATGCTTAATACAAAGGACAATGTTAATGAAATTGCATCCCAAATATATGAGGGAATAATTATAGGTTATTGAATCTCTTGTAAATCCTATAGAGTCTTAAAAAAAGAACTATGTGTGTGGATGAATCATTACAAGTCAAATTTGATTAAGTAGATCCACATGAACCTAATACCGCCCACGAAAATCATGAGGACAAGCTTTCCAATCTGGAAAAAAAATTGGAAAATCTTCCGACCCTTATTTTAACAAATCTGTTTAATCATCCAGTTATGGAAATTCTCTAGAATCCAATTATGATGAACCCGAACATATTGAATAATTTGAAATCACTATCCCTTAATTTCTTAGATCTATTATATCTTATAAGAAACATAGTTTAGATTGTGTAGTTGGATACCATGATAATAGAACATAGGCAATAGCTCCCTAAGAAAGCAAGATGTACATCCAGATTTTTTTCAGTCCTTGAACCCAATAACATCGATGATTTTATAAATGATATGTTTTGGGTAATGGCTATGTGAGAAGAATTAAATTATATTGAAATAAATAATGTTTGGAAACTTGTAGGTAGACCTAAAGTCATATTGACCATAGGTACAAATTGGGTATTTAAAAAAAATGTAGAGAAAGATGGTAATATTGTAATAAATAAATCTAGACTAGTTGAACAATGATATAGTCAAGAAGAAGCTATTAACTATGCGGAATCTTTTTCATCTGTTTCTAGACTTGAGGAAATTAGAATCATTCTTGCATGTGCATCACATCTAAAATTCAAGCATTATAAAATGGATGTTAAGAGTTAATTCCTAAACCGATATATAGTTAATGATATTTTCATTGACAAAACCCCCTAGTTTTACAAACCCACACTTTCGAAATCATGTTCTTAAATTGACAAAATCATTATATGTTT
The DNA here is from genome assembly GCA_963277665.1 of Viscum album. Classification (NCBI taxonomy): domain Eukaryota; kingdom Viridiplantae; phylum Streptophyta; class Magnoliopsida; order Santalales; family Viscaceae; genus Viscum; species Viscum album. The sequence continues at coordinate 1,099,010,770 of OY728151.1, read as the reverse complement.
TATAGAGAGCTCCAAGAGCTCGGTATGATTGACTAAGTATCATTCTTATTTCCTTGGGTTTTACAATGGGTATAGATTATCCTACTCTCTTTATAAAATGAATTTCTAAAGATGTATTATTAGTTTAAATTTTTGTATATTATATTATTTGTGGATCTTCAAAATATTCATTATGTGTTGATTTCTATAAAATAATGCCATGTGAATTTGAAATAAGTTTTATCAGGGAACTCAAATTATATCTTTGATTTACATTCTTTCAAATTAAAGAATGTATTATTTTAAATCAATTCAAATATACTAATAAATTTTTTAATATGTTTGTCTTTGATGGAACAAAAAGTATTGACACTCTAATGAGTAATACGAGTAAGTTAGATCATGATGAATATGGTAAATCTATCGAGGAAAACACTTATATAGGAATGACTGGATGCCTAATCTAATTAACTTCTAGGTATCCTAGTATTATGTTTAGTGTGTGTCTGTGTTCTCATTTTCAAGCTAACCCTAAAGAATATCATCTAAATGAAATTAATAGAGTATTTATTTACATTAAATATACAAAGAACATAGGACTATTCTATCCTAGAGGAAAACCATTTGATTTAGTGTGTCATTAGGATGCTATTGTTTGTGGGTTTATGTTTATAAAAATAGGACCTTCGGATCATGTCACTTTTTGGGAAAGTATTTAGTATAATGGGGTAATAAGAATAAAAAATTAGTTTTATTATCTACTACCGAAGCTGAATACATATCCGCTGGTAGTTGTTGTGCTCATATATTTTATGATGAAAGACACTTTACTAGAGTATGGATATAAATTACAACTTGTACCTATATAATTTGATAATAAAATTTCTATTAAAATAACTATAAATCATGTTTCTCATTCTAGAACAAAGCATATTGATGTAAGAAATCCCTTTTTGTGAGATCATTATAAAAAAGGGATGTAACACATAGGTTTATTGGAACTGAATATTAGCCTACTAACATATTCATGAATCCATTGAACTATAAATTAATGAATCACATCAAACATGATTTAGGGATAATTAATTTATAAGGATCTTATGTTGATAAATCTTTCTATAAAATTTGTGTAGTTGACACACCATTAGGATTAACAGAATGGTGATGTCTCAATGAAACTTTTTCATGCCGACACTTACCTTTCTCATGATGACACAGTTGTCATGCCTACACCAAGCCGTTTCATTCTGGCAGAGATAGTGTTATGCAAAAAAACGTTCATAGTAACACTGACACTTTTTCATGCCGACACCGAAACATTGTCATATGAAAAAGTAGTCATGCTGACAGTGTTTTCATGCCTACAATGATTCTAGGTCATGTCGACGCCAACGGTATTATGAAAAAACATTAATTCCGACACTGATGACTCAGTATTTTTTTATGTTTTAACCAAAACAAAACTATTTCATTTATTTCATTGAACCTAGTTCATTATTTTATGATCTTGAAGCCCTAAATGAAATAAATTATAGTCGATCCACTCTACTATATACCTTCTCAGTTTAACCATTACACTCATATCATTTAATTCTACCCTTATCCATTCAAATTACAACTTTCAAACAAACCATTGTAAATCGAAGTAATGAAGCATTCACTTTAAGGGGTATCTGGAGACAAGACACAACCTATAAAGAAGAAAAAGTGAGAATCAAGTAAGTCTCATCTTGTCAATTCAACCCTTATGAACTGTATGGTAACATCAGAGAAGGATGTTCTTATTGAATGGTTGTTAGAGTGTAAGTCTCTAATGTTGATGATGCTATTGATCCAAGGTTAACTGGACTGGTTTTTAGATAATAAGAGGCCATAAAACATGAATATTGACCATGAGTTTTAAATGAACGATGAATTTATTTTTGAGGGAAGTGAGGCATGATGTATCAAATCTATAGTTAAAATAAAGAGAAATTAATTTTCTTCTATGAATTGGTCAAAATTCATTAATGTACCTCATGAGGGAATCTATGATGACTACCAAGGAAGTTATACACCTTAAAGGGATCTATTTTTCATTGAGATAACTTCAAAGGAGCTGACTAGAAACGAGGAGAACAAGAGAACTATTTCAACATTCCTATATGGGGATAGAAGATTTTTATTTATGCTGATTCAACACCAACTTTGTCCCTTGAAAGGGGACTTTGCATTATTGATGTATAATGATGTATATTTATTTTATTTTTTAATGAAAGTAGTTAAAGTGAACATGTGTAGATATATGATATTGAATATCAGTGAAATGATTAAGACCAACTATAAGACCTATTCCCTATTCTACCAAAGGATGATCTTTTCCATGATGCAAGTGATAGGATGTCTGGATGAAGGTGAAGAATCAATTTCAACATGTAGTGGAATTTTCTTAAGTATGGAGTTATGCAAGAGGATAAAAATTCCTTGGAACCCCTGGGGAAATTTTTTTTTGGTTATGAGCATATGTTTTAGGAAAAATTCAACCAAGTGGACCGTCCTATTAGGCCAATAGATTTAGTGGATCCTAGTCAAGGAATTGATGATACTCAGCCAATTTATTTTGATGAGGATGAGGCTGCTACCCCTGATAGAGATCAGGGGCCTCCTATTTATGATATAAGTGTCCCTTCTACCACTAATGCACCAAAAACAATGTCATATGGACCTCCTATTCCACATATAGCCTTACCTTCAGGTGAAAATACTCTTGATGAAAATGGTGATGAGAGAAACAAAAGTGTCAGGATGTGTGGAATTTCAGATCATGTATAGTGGTTCAAATGTGGATTTTGAAGAATATGAAAATGCACTAAGAGAAAGTGGCACATAGAGAGAGGAATAAGAATAAGAAGAGATGAAAATGGATGTTTATCTGGAAGTGAAGAAGGGGAAGAAGGAAATGTAGAACATGATGATAAAAATAAGGATGATTATGTAATTGATGAAAATGGTGAAGGAGGTGAAAATTGTAATGACAGTGATAATACTGATGATGATCAGGGTGGAAATGATGATCCAATTGAGGATGTAGTTCAAGAAAAACCTGCAAAATCTTCAAAATTTGTGATGGTAAGTGAGGTAGTGATTGATGTTTCAAGACAAGTAGATTCTCCTACTCGAGAAGATCAATCAGTTATAGTTGATGGTGGAGTGGGTGCTTGAATAGAATCTACACCATAGTTGGTTTATGCAAGAATATGACCTCAAGTTGACTGGAAGCCTTTTTTAGGAGAGATATAGATGAGGGGGAGAATCATATTGGAAGCGTGAGACTAGATGCTCCCACCCATTATATGATGATGTTATGTCATATTGGGAACTAAATACAATATATGTAGCTCTTGGTTTAGACTATGAAGATTCAGATGATGTGGCATTCACACTTGTTGCAAAAGAATCACTGGCTCAGATCCATCAAAGTGACTGTGTCACTAGAGATGATTTTGAATGTTTCAAGGATGAAATTTTATACACCATTAATATTTTTTTCTTTTATGATTCCCTTATTATGATTTAGTGAATGTGATGAAAATATTCTCTTTGGATTTATTATTTCTCATGTAGAACTGAGAATCTTTTCCCTCATTTAATCAATTGTGACAGATAATCAGAACCCGAGAAATGAGTTGACTAGACTAGTATCTATTGTTAACAGTTTGACATATGAGTATCCACCATCCAGGGATAAAATCGTGAAAGTACTTCGAGATATAATTTCCTACATTCATGTTACTGAATTTTCCTAGTTGAGACAGGATGTTAGAGACATTGTAGAAGGGGAATCTAGATCTGTCGCTCTTGTGTATCACTCACCAGATGTTGAGGAAATGTGGAATCTGATAATTGAATATTATCAAGCTCTATTGGGTTTAAGAGATCAAGATACACATACAATGATAATGATAAATAGTGACCATGTTCATGATATTGTTTATTTCTACTCCAGGATTTAGAAAACTACAAATGATTAGATCATAGAGAATGTGGACTATTACATCAAGAGGATTTATACGAAAACTAGTTCACATGTCTCATGAAATACTGGTAGATAATTTGACATTGCCTCCAGTTAAAAGATATTTTAAAATCATGTTTGAAAACTGAAGAACTTCAAAATTCTTCATGACATGTTCCTAGAAATGAATAATGTTTTTTAAAATGCAACGAAACATAGTGGGGACATAATCATTGATTTCCCCAATCTGTGAAATCCATATCAGCATGTTCATAGTGGAGACATAGTGGTTCTAGCTACTCCACCTATCAGATAAACTTTGACCTCTTCAGTATATATTGGTACCTCATACCACCACCTCCATATTCTATGTTAGGTGCCCAATCCCTGTGCAATATCAGAACGATTATCATAGAGAAGATCAAACATCATCCTTCATCCAAACTGACCCTTACAACTTCTTTTCCTAAAGGAGTACCACATCCACCCTTGGGAATTCATTCATACCCTCTAGTCTTCAGCCTCCATCCACTTAACCTACCATTTATCCTTCCGAAAAAGGAATGGAAAAACATGATCCTAAAGAGTAGTGTGAATCACTTTTTCATTTGGCCTCTTGATTTAATTTTTTTTATATTCTGTGAAATATAATTAAAATTATTTATGAAATTCACAATTTTTCCAATTCTATGTATGTGTTTTGTATTTGTGTTTATTTTTATTCTTTCATCTCCTTACACGTTTGGACATCCCAAAAGGGGGAGAAATATCAAGGCATTATCATAATTATTTTTTACATATTATTAGGATAAATGGAGATAAAAGATAAAGGGAGAGAAAATAAGACATTATTTATTTTACCTATGAATATTATATATTTTTTAAAAAATTCATTTTTAGAGAATAATTAATTGGAGATAGTAATTATAATGAATATTTTATTAAACAACTAAGAGAACAATATAATTCCATGAATTATGATCATCAAAAAGGGGAGATTGTGGTCCCCTCCCTAGTTTTAATGGTTTTACTAATCAGAAATCATTTCAAATCAGGTTCAATCATTTCAATCATGTTTATTTATTTCTAGTTATTTTTAATTATGATTATATTTGATAAAATATTTATTTAATACATTTAGTGAAATTTCATGTTATAAGATATTTATAACAGAAAAATTGGTGATGTATGAGTTACTAACACTGATAGTTGATTCTAAATCCCCGACAGTTCAATTGAGACATCAATAGAGTAAATGTCTCCCCGACAGTTTAAATGACACACTGATATAGTAATTTACTCACTGATAGTACAAATTTCACACTGATAGATGAAATGTAACATCAATAGATCACATGTCTAACTGGTAGTACAAACTGACTCCCTGATAGAAGACTCCTTTATAGTACAAATGATACACTGATAGAAGGAAAGACTCATTGATAGAACCAAAATGAGTCATTGACGCATTGAGTCACCGATGAATGGAGATACCGACAGAACAACTTATAGATAGAATGAGTCACTGATTCCAATAGAAGGAATCACTGATAGAAGGAGTCACTAACAAAATGATTTACCAATAGAGGAGTCACTGATAGACTGTATAAATTTAATTCTATTTAAAATTATCTCTAACTATAATATATGAGTGTTTTAATGCTACTGATGAAATTAATTATTATTTTTAGAAATCATTAATTTATATTTGAATTGACAGAACAAGGTTTGAGGTACCTCCATATGATTATTGTTGTGATACCGAATGTAAAAGTGAAAAGCTTGCCGGCTGAAAGATATAGAGACATAGACAAGAAACAGAGGAATTCGATGAGCACAGATACTGAACCATTGAAACAAATGAAGAAGAGCACATGATGCATTACCATTTTTGTTGAATGAACACAAATGAAACCTTTTTGTGACCTAATGTTCCAACAACCCTACAGAAAACAATGCAGAACAAATGGAATAAAACATCATATTTCTAGAAAACCTGAAAACATTTCTTTAAAACACATGGATTGAGTGTATGTTTTCAAAAGTGAAATCAATAATCACATATGTAACATCCAAAGAGTCCATAGATTCATTTGACAACACTCAGAGCATTCTAAACTCCCTCTCTTTATTTTATACTATGTTGTGTGCATTTTTATTACAATTCAAGCAGTGTTTGCATCTATCTATAAAACACATACTTTCTTCAATAATAAATTTAAAAATTCAAGATATCATCACAAAAAAATATTTTTACACCTGTAATATCCCATGTAGAACTATAGTAGAGGTCCTGTGTGGCCTGGTTTTTTTGTTCTCACATGTATCAATAGGAATGGTCAAGTGACAATGATAGTTTGTATACTTTTGTGTTGACCCAGATCTAGGTTGTGGATCAATATATATATATATATATATATATATATATCATGCTAGAAGGTGAACATAATGTGGAGTGCATTATGTATCTCATTGATACTGAACTAGTTGTTTTAAAATGCTATATTTAAAAAAAACATTTACTATATTTTAACTCATATTTCACAAAAACTATGTTTTACATTTATAGATAGTATTGGATTTTATTTAAAAATATTTTGTATTAGGAAATTTGTTTCAAAGGTTATATAAATATCTCACATGGTTATAATGGAGAATTAATCAATCATCTGAGAAATTAATTGAATAGTCAGGCTATTATAAATTTACTACTTTAATGAATGGACATATGTGGTTTTTAAATTGGGGGATTCATTTAATTAATTTTTTTAACAGAAATATTTATATGAACTAAATTCACCCCCTCATGAGTGTCATTCTCCGATCAATAAAATTAAAACTATTCTAAAAATTCTATTTATATGATTTAGTTTGTATATTTTAAAATATACATTTTTAACAATTGAAAAATATATTTTATAAAAATATATTAAAATTTGAAATGATTTTTTTGAGGTTAGGTAATGTTGTCATTTTCTATTTTAATCATGAAAAATAATTTCTAATGATAAAAATTAATTTCCAAGTAAAAAAATTAAATAAGGAAAAATGATAAAAAGAAAAATAATAAATCAAAATAAACTGTAGGATAACTAAAAAATGAGTGGAATATGATGACATAAAACCATAAAGACAAAAAATACTTGTTGAATCATTTTATATCCATTTATATTTAAAATGTATTTTTTAGAAAATAAAATGGTTAATATTAGAAATCCCCTTCCCTTCACTTAAAAAAGGGTAACACTCCCACCAACTCTAGTCTCACATAAAATTAAAATTTCCTTATTAATCTATACCTAATTACTTATAATTGAACCATATCCCACTTACAAATTATTTGTCTCACCCATTGTTTTGTTAAGGCCTTCATTTCCATTGATTTTTCTATGAGAAATCTAATTCTTCCAATGAGAGTATTACATTCGCATATGCATTGATTTTACTAAAATCATTACTTATTCATATCCAAAATGGATAATATATGAAAATAAGTATAATTATTATAATTTATTGCAATTATATTATTTTAATTATAATTAATTATGAATTTTCTTCCACTAAGAGAGGCAAAAACATTGATTGTGCATATGATAATTCTACCACCACTAAGAAGCGATATTGTTTGTTTTTCATCACCCCCTCTTAATGATGGTCGGAAGGATGGATTTAATGAAAAAATTTATTTTAAATATCAAAAATAAAATTCATAAATTATCATTTTAATATACAATCTTTCTTCTTTTCACTGAGAAATGAATTATTCATCATGTATTTGGTGGAGAACTACCTCCATGAAGAATGAAATTAATTTATTATCAAAAAATATCATTGATAGTTTCAATAATCTGTTTAATGGGGATATATAATGCTTAATAAATATTTATGCATCTTTATATTTCATATTATAAATATATAAATAAATCCTTATGCTCATGAAATCATTATAACACCATACCAATTAGGTTGATTTAAACTCTAATACAAATGATCTTATAGATAACTAATAATAAATGATATTTGGATGTAATATAATGATAATATTAAGAAATAATATTATATTTTTTTGGTTTATAGTTAAAATATTTATTTGAATATCTGTTTTATATAATTAAACATGTTAAAAAATAGTTTATTTCAATTTCCATTTTCACATGATGTGTTACCGTCTTCCACCTAATGATTTTTTTTGAAATAGTCAATATAAAAATTTATTAATATTTCCTTATTTATTTTTTAATTATGAACTTTTAACAACATAGTGAGAATTTAAATTGCCTTCACGTGGTTTTTTATGAATAAAAAACCAAAAGTTCTAACAGCCATTAATTAAAATAAAATATATTCAGCTAATATATTTATAATAATTACTTTTGAAATTACTATAAAATGGTAGTATGTTTATAATAAGGTTTTTATGTAATTTATTGTGATATGTATGTCCATTATACATGAGGTTTTATCATTATAATGTATGTCGATAAACATGTCCATGGTATTTTCTTCTCAAATTCTTCTCCTATAGATATGTTTTGTATTATTCACACAATATTATTTAAGTGGTGTATATACTAACTAATTGAGAATTATATCAAAAAAATCCATTTTTTATAGTAATTAATGATACATTTAATCCACTTCATCAAATATGTTTTGTATTACATTCCCTTAAAATTTTAAGGAGTTTATTTTCTCACATTTTAATTCATTGAGAAATGTTTATATTACACAACAGAAATTATTTTTATTATTGAAAATAATTCCCAAATATTCTTTTGTATCATTGTTCCATTATTCTTCATGATGATCGAATTTATTTTTCTGGGGAGAGTGATTCTTTTGATCCAATGCATCCAACTTGATTATTCTCTCATAAAAAATTATAATTTTATCCTTAATGACCCATCATCATTTAACTGGATCCTTATTTTAATCAAATATTTTTCATCCCACAAGTTTTCTAATGAAAATTTATAGAATATAATATGGATTATTTTTTATTAATCTAACAATTATGTTTCCCAATTTTGAAATATCATATATAATAAATTTTTTAAAATTTGGGTATAACAGACCATACACTACACTCATGGAAATCTAATGAAATCTATAACATTTCATTCCCAGCATTAATATTGTCAATTGTATCCCAAAGTTTTCGTGTAAATCTCACAAACACTAAAAGGAATACTTGGATCACATAAATATATGTGGGTCTTACTAGGTTAGAGTTTTATTGAATTTGGAAAAACTTGTATATATGCTATTTACAAGTTTCCAAATGAAATGTTATCACATTTAATCTAGAATTTCTTATTTAACATTAAGCCATCAATATCATACTTATTTAATCTTTTATAGACATAATAGATCCAAAATAATATATAAATCCTGGAAAAAAGGAAACATAAGAAGGTTGAGCTCAGATGTTCAATAAGGGTAAACATAAGAACATTTGTTGAAAAACTATTTATTAAGTCATAGTTTTCACATAGGTTTTTTATTTACAACATTAAATAATGGTAATATTAAATTTTTAAAATTTGCCCATTTAATGATGTGAAGAAAATATTTTTCACATTGGTTTTCATATAAATGATGTTAAAAATGGATATTCGATGCTTTTTCATATCAGTTCTTTAATTTAATCAATGTGAAAGACTGATTTTTTATGTAGGTTATAGTATAACTGGAATTAAAGACTAGTTAATATCAAATTATCACATTGGTTAAATTGTAACTCATGAAGAAATACTATAAAAAGTTATGAATTGGGTGAGGGTTCATTACATGGTCTTCCATTATTGTACTACATGTCTTATTTCTCTATCACATATGCTCTAACTCTGGTTTCTTCAATATGGTGGTGCAATATCACATTATAATATTAATAAATCCTTATGTTTCATTGAACTAATATTATGCATTAATGATAAATTGGAATTAATCCTCATACATTTTTGTTTCATTATTTTGGTCGATTCTTTGTCTTAGAATATCTAATTGATGATTTTTTTCGATCTATTGTTCTTCATTCTCTCTTTATCATCTTGATACATTTTGGTTTTTTAGATACAACATTGTTTTTTATACTATATATCTAATCATCTCCAAATAGATTACCTAAAGTTTTTAATAACTTTTTATAATCTGTTAGTTTGTTATTTCTGATTTTATTTCTAGTTTAAATTACATGTTCTCAATTAATATATTTTTCCTTGTTATGATTAATTCAAAATTATTTTATAGAATATTTCATATTATAGAGTACTATTCAAGAGATAATATAGTTGTATTTTTTTCTTTCTACATTTTCATTCAGGTCAAAGAGGAGGGTTTTAAATTAAATAGGTGTTGATGTCATAGTTGATTCATTTTAGTTCTGATTATGTAGGTACATGGGAGAGTTGAAAATTTATATTTCCTCCAATTGCACATCACACGATGGGGTTTTTAATGGGTTTTCAAATATATGTTTTGTTAATTATATGTTATATTTTTATTGAATTGTAGAATGGAATTTTTTTAAATAATATTTGGGAGTTTGAAATTTGTAATTAGTAGTGAATTCCATTTCTAATGGTACTATATAGAATTAAAAAATCATTGAATGGGTGTTCGGTCTTCTTTATAAACCAGTGGTACAATCGGGTACCCAATTAAGGAATACTATATCCCATATGAAAACCCATGAATCTATGATTAATGTGATTTTTTAAACTAAGAATTAATTTACGATTATTTTATATTATTAATTATAATATGGAATAGACTTTTTATTTATATAAATAATCAATAATGAATTAGTTGTTCAGATCCGATGTTTTTGTGGATATTGTTTTATGGATGTTATTGTACATATTTTTTTAATAATATCAAAAGTTAATATTCATTTATTTTTACTAGAGACATTTTATAAAAAGAAATATTTTGTAATTCCTTCGGTATGAAATAATTTCCTCATCATATTTTTCTATTTTCATTCTAATGTTTCCATTCCTGGTTTTCTATATTTTTCGATGTCATTTCTAATCTAGATATTTAATAAATTTCTACCTTTTTTCATATTTATTATTTATATTGGTTATATTTATTGAATCGATTTCATATTAATGTATCTTTGATAGATGAAAAATAAGAGTAAGGGGTGATGCTTTTTTGGAATTTGATGACTGGAAAGTTCTAAAGAATGACATGTTTCTCTATTCATGACTGAAATGTATAAACATGAATATGTTTAAAAGAAAAGAGATAAATGATCAATTAATTTTTCATCATTTTAATTTGAGTTACATCCCTTTACGTTGGCATGGTAGCTAGAAAGAATTTCAGATCTACTGATGATTATGCTTTGTAAGATGATAAATATAATTAAAATGATGAAATTATTAGTGATATTGAAGTAGAGGAAATAATTAAACAAACCAAAATTGAAAATTTATATGGTGATTCTGAAAAATCATTGTATATGGGTTTTACTGAAATATTAGGTTTTATCAATTGTCATAAGATTGAAAAATGTGAAAGAAATACATGGATGAAGTGATGAGAGTTTTACAAAGCTACTACAACTATTGAAAAACATTCTTCCTAAAGAAATGAATCTTATAGATTAAAATTATATGGATAATAAAATACTATGACCAATGGGATTTGGGTGTAAGAACATAAATGTATTCATTAATGACTATGCACTATATATGAAAGAATACGAATATCTATCAGTGTGTCCTAAATGCAGGACATCACTATATATGTTGAATGAAAAACATAGTCTTATTTTTATTTTTAAAAAACCTCTACCAAATAATTTTGGTATCTTCCAATAAATCCTCATTTAAAATGATTATCTTAAAATTCACAGGGTGAAAAGGGGTAAAATTTCATGCTTATTAGTGGATATGTGATGAAAAAATACACTACATAGATGATTGTACATAGTAGAAGAAAATTGATCACTGGTTTCCTACATTCTGAAATTATGTTATAAATCTCATTCTTTGACTATGCATAGATCGAATGAATCTATATCGAAGACTTAGTAGGACACATATCTCGTGGCCTATTTTATCATCATTTTACAACTTCTCTCGTGTGTTTTGTATTAAATGATATTATATCATGTTCAGTTTAATAATATATAGGAAAAAATATACCTATAATGATATTGACATTTTATTATCACCATTAATTGATGATTTGAATCTATTATGGTTGAAAGGTATGAGGGTGTATGATTCTTATAAAATAGAAAATTTTCAACTATATGAAATTATTTTGTTCACTACAAATGTCATATAAGAATTTTTAAATTTGTTATATATATTGTTAACAGGCTTGAATCTTGTCATATTTGTGACCAACATACTTCATATTTTCAAATACATCATGGGGGAAAAAATATTATACATTCTTTATCAAATGTCTTTTCTTATGGATCACTGTTATATAATATTTAAAAAGGATTTCAATAGCTCATATAATTTTAATAATTCCCCATAATGTTTATCCACACATTAGTATTTTTAGACGGTGAAAAACAGTGATGTGCCATTCAGAAGGAAAAAAAAATCCAGCAATGACAAAAATATTTGGAAGAAATGGTCAATATTTATGAGATACCATATTTTATATATCATGATGAAAACCGTAACATTTATTTCATTCATTTTGAGAATTATATCAATGAATGTTTGATTTGAATATTGTTAGATGTGAAAGGAATAACTTAAAATGGGCTGAATATAAGAATGGATTTACTCTCAATGGGAATATGTTTAGAGTTAGCTCCCACTCATGATGGAAAGCTTAAATTCCTACCCATGTACTTTCATACAATATCCAAGAGGGATAAAACTACATTTTTTCATTTCCTTAATGATATTATTGTTCCACATGGTTATTTATCCAATGTAATTTTTTTTGCATCTTTAATGGATTTGATGCTGACAGGTGTGAAATCTCATGAATTTCACATCATGATGCAATATCTCTTACTAGGATCATTGCATGGAAGACTTCTCACCTATGTTAGAATTATTACAATTTAGGTGTCTTATTTTTTAATTTAATTCAGAAATAAAGTTATTGATATGAATTATTTAATATTTTGGAACACAAATTCATTTCAAATCTTGGTAAATTTGAACAGTATTTTTCTCCATCATTTTTGGATAACATAGTGCCTTTAATGGTCCATTTTCTGTGACAAATAGTACTTTTAAAACAATTATATATTTTTTGGATATATCCTTTTTAATTATATTTGAATATATTGATGTTGTTTGTTAAGAATTCATATCCACCGAAAGCATATATTTTTTAGAATTATATATCTGGGGAGGTTGTGGAGTTTTATAGAAGTTATTTTTTCTGTTGAAGATTACATCGGTTTGCATACATATATATGAATGAGATAATTATGGGAAAAATGGGATTTGTGGCATGATTTTCAATTCATTTAAAGGTGAACAGATAAAGAAAGAATAGTCATAAATCTTGAATAACATGAATGATGCTCAAACATATATAACAAATCATCTTGATGAGTTGAAAAAACAATATCAAAATTAGAATGATATATGGATTTTGAATAAGAATAATAAAACATTTTTTCTATGGCATGAAGAGACCATGAAACCAGATTCATCAAAAACATTGACACAATTATTGGGAGGTCAACATATAAATTAGATAACATGGTTTAGGTAAGAAATTAATGGATATAATTTTCATATGAATGATCAGAACAATAGAAGTTTAGTTCAGAATAGTTGTGTGTTGGTGCTTATAGAAGAATTGAATTTTTCATGTTCCAAAGAAAAAATCCCAATCTCCACATCAATAGTATAATATTGTGTAATTGATGAAATATGAGAGGTTTATTACACTAGATTTTATTTGCATTATTTAATTTTAAATGGTTAATAAGAAATAATAATGTCATACATGATGAATTTTCAATGACAATGGTTAATATGAATTAATTTAAATACAAAAATGATCCTTTTATTTGGGAAAAAATGAATTTTTTTCTATATTCTTAAATAATATGAATTATAGTGGACTATATTTTTATAGTGAAAAAATTGTATGTTTGCGATGATAAACTTTATTAAGATGATTATTTATACGATATCTCTATATAGATAGAATTATTATCAAATAATATCGATGAACATTTCAAAGACATGGTTTGTTCCATATGGAACTGTCAAAATGATGAAATTTGGGAAAATATATTTAGTACATTTATAATATTAATGGAAACATTTTTTTAATTATGGTTTAGGTTTTTAAATTTGATAAGTTTGATATTTAGTTTTTATTTTCATTTTTATATCATTTATTATAACTAATAAGTAATAATTTTTTTTATATTATATTATTTTTGTCTAGTTTTACAAGTTTACCCTCATTTAAATGATTTATTAATTGATTTTTATGAAAAAAAATTATTTAAAATTTAAAATTTTATATAAAAAATATATTTTATAAGATGAAATTATAAAACTATTATTTTTGATGTAAAATTCATTTATTAGGTTTGTGAATTGTTCAATGCCTTTACATCTCTCATTAATATTGTGTAGTTTTCATTCATTTCTGTCATTTAATATCTCATTAATCTTATTATAATTTTATTTAATTTTATAATATTTGAAAAAAAATGTGTTATATTTAGTTTACTTTAATATTTTGGATAATTGTTATTATTTTATTCAAATTTGTAAGTAATTGTGGGATTTGTATATTTATGTACTAATTGATGTTTCTTTTAATTGTAGGGTGATCGATCAATCCTATGATCCAAAAAAAAATTATAGACGATCATAATCATACCTCTGGGGAGGAACTTACAAATTCTCTTATTGATGAACCTCCTAATTCTTCTTTACATGAGTTATCTTATTCATTCGGACCAGAAATGTTTTCGAGGGTTGGAAAAATTGGTCTCACATGTTTTCCAAAATCACCATTTTCTCTTATCCAAGAATAGAGGATTCCAATATGAAGTTTTTATAATGATATTCCTATATTTTCAAATTGAAAACAATTTAATAGTTTTGTATCTATATATTCTAAAATCAATATAAATATTTTGTTTGATGACTGGTGAAGGGTTAACAATGTGACATTATAACTTTTCTGGGTGATGAATTTGGTAATATTTTTGTTATTATTTTACATATCTAGAAATTTTTATAACAATATATGGTTTCCCCCTCTTATCAGATAGCATATTATATACATGAAAAAGGAGGAGTCACGAGGAAATGTTTATCATTGGTTGCATTGATAAGGATGGATTTTAAATCATCCCTCACATCAGAGATCATTTATTTGAATAGTTTGCATTAAAATACATATCATATAAATCCATTTATTGATGAAGATAAATGGAAACAATTTGCTGAATTTAGATGATGAGATGAGTTTTTAGTAAGTGAAATGTTACTAATATATAATTTTTTTATTATTGACCTTGTTAATGACATCTTTATTATAAATTCTTAATTTAACAATATTAGGGAGATCTCATAAGGATATTGAAGGTAATATCTTATACCCCAAAATTTTTCTCAGTGAGGGTTATATTTCTATAATAAGACATTCTAGAAGAAAAAAAATTACATGTTGAGATCTGTGTCATTTCAAGATGGTTGTTTTTTGTCTAAGTGAGATGAAATTTTATTGGCAATGCTATATCCAAAGTGAAGTGAGTGAAAGTTTTAAGAATGTGATGAACACATAAGTTTTCTAATGTTTAAAATAGTATATATTATAATGAATTATTTTTATTTTATATATATTATTTTCAAATTGGTCATGGAATTTATTTAGAGATGTGATAAGAAAAAATAGCAGTAAGATGAAAACTTTAAAATCAAAGGTGAATTTTCATTTAAAATTATTAAATTTCAGATATATTATTTCAAAATGATATATTGAAATAAAATATCATTGAAAAGATGTCATAGACAACAAGGTGGGAGTGAATATGGATATTATTTTCTATGATACATTCCTGAAATAAGATCAACTATGACAGTTAGAGACTTTCATAAGGTTATATTTCTTTATAATGGTTTTAATTATATTTAATATGTTTAATTGAAATTTAAAGTCAACAAATTTTTTTATTTTTTTTTATTATTTTTAATGATGAATAGTATTATACTTTTGAGAAGTTGACACATTAACAAAATTAATTATAAAATCACATTATAGGTTTGATTGATTTGTAGTTTATTGGTAACATCAGTTTTAAATCTCATTTTCTAGTTTTTATTCTTCCTATTCTAATACCTTTTATAGAAATCACTAACTAACTTTGTGGTGGATGATGATCCAATGTAATTTTTTTTGAAAAAAATAGTTTCTCCATCATTTATTGTGTAACTGATGTGAAAACACAATTACATATATTAATTTATAACACCAGAGTTATATAATAGTCATGAAAAAGTTATTTACTACATCCCCTGTAATAATGTCTCTTAACAACCGATGTGAAAAGGAATAAAACCCTTATGTGGAAAAAATTTTGTGCACAAGTATCATTAACAATTTAATGTCATCAATGATCAAAATATTTCAAAAGGCTATGATCTCATAATCGAAGTTTATAAGAAAATCATAAAAGAACTCATTCCCACAAATTCCTAGATAATAAAATATGAAAATATTGAAAAGGAAAGAGTCATAAAAAGTAATAATAATGATCCATGTGATATTAATATTAATCATTGGAAAAATTATAAACCTATATCAAGCATAAATAAAACATGCACATACACTGTAAATCATTTCCACTTAAGGATTTTAATCACACTCAGAAATAGAATAACCTTACCATCAAATTCTATACCGAGTGTGTTGGAGGGATATCAAATTCCAACCCATTGTGTTCTATCATGACACAACCAATCATTGGTTTATCACTGAAAAAATCTTTCATTGGTTTCTCCTGAAACCTCCAATCGTTTTTTATCATAGAACGCGCCTTCAAATAAAGAAGTGCAATTGAAAAATAATCATAGAAAAAAGCATTACATTAATAATAAAATCATTAAAACAATACATAATACCTCTCATAACATTATTTAACCATGGAAATGATACATGTTATATAAAAATATCTCCAAAACAATATTAACCCATGTAAATTAAATCGGTTCATTAACAATCCCTTTGGAACCTTAATAACATATGGAAAGGAAATTGGTTTCACATAAATCTCATTGAAATATTCCTAGTTGATCCTTATAAAGAATGTGGATAATTTTATTAAAAAATTTCCCATTTTATCAAATGATTGAGAATGTATTTATCAATTTAATAAAAGGAAATTACCTTCAAAGGCTATTAAATACATTAATGATGAAATTAATCATAATACATTCATAGTGTTGCATATAACCTTGAATATTTTTAATAATAACCCCATTAAAGAGTGAAATTAAATTAAAATTATAAAATCATGAGAATAAGTATAATAATTAAATAACTATTCAATGAATCATCATGCACACCTCACAAGATAATATTGGTTTAAAATATAATAAATATCTCAATGAAAGAAAAATTGTGACCCAAATCCATTTTCGCTTTGGTAAGTTTTAAATGTAAACCCGATGAAAAAGAGATAATCAAATAGATATGTAAAAAATTAAATATTTGAGTATAATAATAAAAAAAATACATTCATGGTGATTATATACAACACATAACAAAAGTAAGTTGTAAATATGGAATATATCTCAATGAAATAAAATTGAGATGAGAAAACCCCATACTACAAGAGTAAAATTTGAATCATGAGATCCATGAATGAGTAAAATCAATTGAGAATTTTAATATCGGAAATAAATTATAATAATCATATACATTTCTATATGGATTTATATACACCATATAAATGTAGTTAGGTGCATAATATCAAATATGTCTCAATGGAATGTAATTTTAGATGATACCCCATACAACTATGGTAACATATGACTTAGATAACACATAAGAAAAAAATAATAAAATGAAATATTTAAATACTATATAGTTAAAATAATGAATGATATAATATATCAAATTATTCCATAGATGTACCACACAAAATAATTATGTTGTGAATACGAAATTTATCTCACAGATCTAAAAAGTGAGATGAAAATACATTATATTTACTCTGATTTGTCATGAATGTTCCATATCTTCCTTAACAATAAACTCATGTTAATTATTTACTTTTTTAATAATAATCTTTAAATCTATTAATAATTTTGTTTCACTTATATACATTTTTTAAACAATTACATAATCAACATTTGTTAATTTGGATGTTTTGACCATAATTGGGTTATTTGTGAAAAATAACATTGATAGGAAGACAATGGTGAATGAGGTCATTATTAAAAAAATATATATAAAAATAACAAAATTATAAATGTATACATATAATATAATTTTTTATTCATTAAAAAACATGGTTATGAAAAATTAACAAACATTACGATCATGGAGACGGTAGGTTGTACGTATGCATGAGTAACATTCCCATTTTTTCACGATCATTATAGAAAGAAGGATAGTTATATTTCACATTAAATATTGAATATAATATCATAAATATCAGATTATTTAATTATATTTAGTTATATATATCATTATAGTGACGTGTTTATGAAAATGGAAGAATCAGATCGTTTAGAGGATGTGATAGTCTACACATCCATGAATGGCAATATCACTTTCTCAGAGTGTGAAATAGAATGAAGAAAAAAATCTATTATATGTAAAGATAAATAATTATTTCAGGAATATAATAAATATTTAATTTATAATATATATTCTTTTTAAAACATTCCTTTATACATTCCATTTAATGTTTGAATGAATCTTATGACATTATGGAGGCGGTTGTCCAGATATCCACAAATGATGTTATCATATTCCCACAAAATAAAATTTAATGAGGTAAGATTTAGATAAAATTTATTGAAATATAATGAAATTATTAATTTTAATTATATATAATAATAAATGTTTTGCCATTTTTAATTCCAAACATAAAAGGTGGTAATGGAAAAATGAACGACATCGTTTCGTGAGGGGGTACTCTGTCGTACACAAGAACAAAATTCTGTTACCCATCTGATCGATGTGTATTGATTTAAGTAGAACACTTAACACCGATACATATAATTAAATTTAGGATTCAAATTTTATTATTTAATCATTATATAAAAATAATTTAAGTGGTGGAGAAGGAAACAAATAAAAATTACTCATAGAAAAATGTTACCTCTTCTTCGGGAAACACCTTTTGGTTTTCACAAAAGTAATTCCTTGGTTTTACTTCATCCCAAATTTTGACATATAGTATTATAAAAGTTATTTTTTTATCTCATTTGGGAATATTTTTTATTATACAAAATGGTTTTAGAGGTGTTAAGATAGAGTGAGAGTGAACGCCCTTTTATAAGAGTGGAATGGAATTCATGCAAATACAAAAAGGTAAACACTATTGGGATGTATCCATTATATAATGTGCCTAAAATAAGGAATAAAATTATATCCAATACATTATATGGTCGAAATATGTAGATAAAATTGGTTTTGGAAAGGTTTCCAGAGAAATTGGTCCATTAAGATTAATGTTAAGCTAGTAAGTGTATTCAGTTTCACTTTTGTCGTTGTAATTTATTTTCAATTCATTCATTTATTTTTTGCGGTCAAAAACAATGTTGAAGATAATATAAGTTAAAAATTATCCTAATTAATAATATTTAATCAATTTTTACTGAGTTATATCACATAATTGAAATAATTTACTTTAATATTAATAATAAAGACAGGACGTGACAACGAGGTTTTAATGTAAAAAATAGTTCAAAAGATTACTATGTTTTTATATCCAATTTCAATGTTAAATATATTCCAATGATATAAATAGTATTTATTTATGTATAATTGAACTAATTATAACTTAAAATAAATTTTAAATAAAATTTATCTACTCAAATAAAATAAATGTAAAATGATTTTTAATTAAAATTCAGTGTATTTTATTATTAATCGGAAATTAAAACATTTTAGAAAAATATAAAAATTTCATTAAAATTATGTTTTCATAATAATATTTTAAAAATTAAGATTATTTTTATTAATAAATTTTTCAGAATTTTCAAAACGTATTTCTATAAAAAAATTTCCATTGAAAGTTGTTAAAATAACTATTTTGGAAGGAATATAAATTTTTATGCTTAAATTTGGACTTATTACTATCTTAAGCCTATCAAACATATTGTATAAATTAAATAACACTAATTTTAATATATAAAATATAAAATTTATTAATATCTATCACTAATAGTGATAAATTTAATTTATTAATATAAAATTTAATTATGTTCATAAAAATAGTTTTTCAAAAAAACACATACATTATTTATAATTAAATTTTATCTTAATTTCATGTTATTTTTTAACCCATAAATTATTATTATAATCATCTTTAATCTAATTTTTATAACTTATCTAGTCTCATCCGTTCCTTCCATTCCAACGGCTAGGTAATAACAATGTTTTTAAATAATAATATTAATATTATATTGTTGTCTTGTATGATATAGCATGACCAATACTGGAAGCTATTAGAGAATCTTGATGTTGTATGAAATAAAATATAAACCTAGTATTTATTATAATAAAATATAAAATGTGCGCTATTTTTAACAAACGACATTAAATTTTTTTAATTAATTTGATGGAATATATTTCAGAAAAATCGGGATGTTACATGCTAGCCCCTTAAAATGAATTTCTCCAAATAAATTAATCTTTGTTTTCAATATACTATCCTTTTTGGAATTCCATTATTTAATATCGTGTTTTTAAAATAAAATAATGGAAAAAATACCTTAAAAGGGAATCCGTGAAATATAAAGGTCACCTGAAGTTTTTCATGATAAGGTTTCCCCAGAATATAACATATGAAAGAAATTAAGAGAATGATTTGGAAAGAAAAACACATTCTAATATACTAATATATAGTGATAGAGAATGTGGTTAAGTTTATGTAAATTAAAAAAACAAGCCAAATATCTGTGGAAATGGTCATTAATATCATTTGAAAAGAAGATAAGATGATATAATTCTATTTGAAGATACATTTCCTAAAGTTGTAGGATCTCTTTGGCCATTTATAATTAAAAAAATAAATATACCACCATGAAATGTAAATTTCATAAATTAACCAATTTCCTCAAAGATATCATCTTTTACACTAAACAAATATTATTGAAGATGGATTTTTAATTCTTTAAGAACTCAAATCAATTTTTAATGACTATGTGACCATAAAAGGGATAATAAAGTTGTTTCTCATATCTTCAGGCAGTAACCAAAAAAAATAGTTATTTCATGGTGAGATAATATCCAAACCGAGTATACCATCATATGTTACGTTAAACTTCAAATGTAATACCAAAAGGTGAAACTAATATTTTCCCTAAAAAATATCATTAAAAATTTTCATACAATTCATTACTAAGTTGGAAACCTAATGAACCATATGATTTAATCATATATTCAAAAAATATAAATAAACTTTTATTCCTCAAATACAATTCCATATGATTTAAAATTATAAAAATAACCATAAAATAGGTAATACTAACTAGGTTATCATGTAGGCCATTAGTGGCTATGAAAACCTCACGGTCCCTCAGTCATGGGATCATGCCCCACTGCCTAGTCGAATGCGATATGTTTTCACCCAAATTATGTGCTGTCACAATTTTTTATTAATTCCTAAAAAAATAAATCCCCCCAAAAGACACATCATGTTGATCCAAGAAGGTACAAATACAATATAAAAATTATCCAAAAAAGTCATTGATAGTATACATTTTTTACTACATTAAAATATCTAATTGTGTGTCTTGAGATTCTGAATTTATGATCAAAATTATGTTTTATGTCATATTATTATATTAGTAAATATTAAGGTAACATCACATGAAACCATCATAATCACAATAGTTATCGAAATAGACCATTGATACTGAATATAATAGCCCAGAAACCAAACTCCCAAATCCTTTGCTGAGATCCATAAAATTACATTTCTGGAATTAATGCCGACAATAGTGAACAAAACCATTCATATAAACCTTACAACATAAATAAGGAAAACATGGGTCACTTATATGCAAGAGGACCTTTTAGGTTTAAATATTTAGATAATCTAGAAAAAATAATAAATAAACAATTCAGAAGACTTCAAATGAATATTCATAATATTTAACCAAACTTTTCTTATTTCACATTAGGCCATCAACATCATTCTTGTTAAATCTATCCTAGAAATAAATAATATAACACAATTCATTAATACCGTAGGAAAAGGAAATATAATATGGGTGAGCCTAGATGTTGAGTAAGGGTAAACATAATAATTAATAATTGAATGTTGCCAATGAGGATATGATTTCATAAGGGTATGTGACATAATAAAATTGATTTAAAAATTATAAAATAACTTATACCCATGTATTAAAAAAAATTTAAAAATGAAAATGAAATATCCATAAAATTAATAATTATGAGATATGTGATATCAATCTCAATCATTGTAGACATTATATACCCATAGGAGGCATAAAGAAAATATGCATTTACTTGGGAAATAATTTTAACTTGCTATTATAATCACTCATAAAAATGTAATAATCATATAGTTAGCCTCCATACCCAATGCATTGGAGGTCTATTAAGGAACCACACATCATTGGAATATCACGAAACAACCCATCATTGGTGAATCATTTAACCACCCATAAAATGTCAATGTAACATTTCAGCTTCATCACACAAAATAGATTAAATTTCTTAATAAACCCATTTTAATAACCAATATCTCCTTTCATAAATTTATTATCCCATGGAATAATAATTTTTTCTGAAACAATTTCATTGGAATATTATTGACCACTGTAATGGAAATGGGTTCCATAACAATCTCTTCGGAATAATATTAATCCATCCAAAGATGGAATGATTAAGGAATTATTACAAAATAAACAAATTTTTTTATGATTAAAAACATGGTTTGTTGATTTTAATTAATGTAAATTCTCTTAAAAGTTCACTAAAATCATTCATTCAGAAAATAATCATAAAACATTCATAGTGTATCATACCACTTTGAAACATATGAATCTTAATACCAATAAATGAATAATATTAAATGAAACATAAATATCATGAGAATAAAGAGATTAATGATATAACATGCCAATTTGGATTCATACACACCCCATAACAGAATATATGTGTCTAACATCACAAACATATCAATGAATGAAAATGGTGAAAAAATCCATTATCACATAGTAACATTGATACCATAAACACTTTGAAATAAAAAACCAATAATTGAAATATAAAAAAAAATTATTAATAATAATAATTAAATACATTAATGGGATGTATGTACACTAAACAAAAAAAAATAATTGAATATGGAATATATCTTATAAAAATAAAATTGAGACTATAAAACCCCTTAAACATGAGTAACAATTGAATATTGATATCCATGAAAGAATAAAATACATTGGAGATTTTAATGCCATGAAATAAATTAAATTCATAATGTAATATGTCATAAATAAGTATATACACCATATAAATGAAATTATGTTCATTATAACAAATAAATATCAATGGAATATAAATTTAGATGAAACCCCTAATTACTATGGTAACATCCAAATTAGAATAAAAAATAAATAATCAAAAAATTTAATATTTAAATAACATTAAGATAAAATAATTAATGTTATAATATATCAAAATAGTTAGTAGTTTCACCATAAGAAAAATGTAAGTAGTGAATATGACATTTATCTCAAGGATGTAAATAGTGAGATAAAAATCCATTTACTTTAGGATGATTTTTCATGTTTGTACACTCTATTCAATAATAATTAACATATTTTTTTTAATTTATTATGAAAAATTTAAAATTTTATTTCTTATTTTATTTCATTTATAAACATTTTATATAAAAATTCATAATAAATAATGTTTATGTTATATGTTTTGACAATATTCAATTTATGTTTCAAAAATTGATATGATATGTGGACTATGGTCATTGATGTCATTATTTAGAAATATATAGAATAATAAATATAATTTATTTTAATATTTTTAAAACTAATATACTTTTAAAATATTACAGGAAATATGGTTCTGCAAAATGAACCAACATTACGATCATGGAGATGGTAGTCCGCACATAGGAATGCGTAACATTCTCGTTTTTCAATGATCATTATGGAATGAAGGTAGGTATCCCAGGTTTTTGTAGAATGACCAATATATTATAAATAAAATATTATTAAATTATATATATAATTTTAAATACCATTATTCTAATAGATTGATAAAAAGAAACAATCAAATCAATTTGGGGAGGTATTAGTGCACAGGTCAATGAATGACGTCATCACCTTATCTGTGTTTGATATGGAAAGAAGAAAAAGAAATGTTATATGCCCATATAGATAATTATGTCATGAATATAATAAATTATTAATTTATATCATATATGTTTTTAAACCCATTTTTAACACATTGTATATAAAACATTAATATATCAAATTGCTTTAGGAGGCAATAGCCCACATGTCCACAAACGATGTTATCATATCCACCCAAATTGGAAAGACAGAAGTTTTGTGACACATAAAAATTATAGAATAATAAATAAATAATAAATATCATTTATATAATTTAATAATAGTATGTTTATCATAATTAAAAACCACGATATGTGGGAAATGGACAACGAACGACATCATTTTTGGGGCAGTTGTTCTCTTTGCACACAAACGGTGATTTAGATGCCAATTTTATGGAAGTTTGAGTAGGTCTAGATCAAAACCATTATATAATAACAACAAATTGTATTAATTATACTGATTTTAATATATAATCATGATATAACAATTATTTAATTGGTAGGTATGGAAATAAAACAATAGTACTCATTCAATAATGTCACCTTTTCTTCGAGTAACTCCTTTTGGTTATCACCAAAGGACATATTTGGATTCCATGATTCCCAAAGTAAGGATTAAAGAATTATAGGATTAATATTATAATATTATTTTGTAGGTTTTTGGAAATCCAAATTTCATATTGATGTCTAAAGATAGAGTTATTGTAAATTTGCTTTTATAGTAGAGAATGTGAATTCTTGTAAATAAAAAAACTAAACACTATTACGAGGACTCCATTACAAACTATGCCTTCAGTAATAAATAAAATTATATATAACATGGTATATTTAATAAATACAAATATAAAATTGGGTTTGAACATGTTTCTATGTCATTTGGTGCCTTAATATTAATGATTAGTTACTATGTAATCTAACGTACACATTTATAAATGTAATTAAATTTAGTTTCTTTCACTATATTTATTGGTAAAAAACTAATTCAACCATAATATAAATTATCAAATACATTTATTACTAATATTTATTACATTATTCTAAATTCCAATCACATTAGGGATATTATTTATTTTCTAATGAATCATGCATGCAGGATGAGAAATTTTGTTGTTAAAGAAAAAAATAATCAAAAGATAACTATGATTTAATATTAAATTTCAGTATGATCATATTTATAAATAAAATAAATTTTATTAATTAAATTATTATTTAGTTAAATATACATTAAAAATTTGAAATATAATTTATCTATATAAATAAATTTTATAAAAAATCGATCTTTAATTATAATTAAATATTTTTCACTATTTATTCAAAAATAAAACCAAGAAAAAAATCATCCAAAGTAAACGTTAATTTTAAGTATTAAAAAATAAATTTTATTTTGTTACATATCAATTTTTTTTAAATTTCAATTTTATGACATGTTCGTCTTTTAATGGTTTGAAAATATCAATTTAGAAAAAATACATCCTTTTGAGGTTAAAATTTGATTTATTATTATATTAAGCCTATAAATATTATTAGGTGAATTATAAAAAATTATTAAATAAATAATAAATAAGTTTAATTATTATTTTTCACTAATAGTGATTAATTTAAATTATTGTGATAAAATTCCATTATTGTAAGAAAAAAGGTTTTTATAAGAACACTTCTTTTTTATTCAATTGGTTTTTATATTAATTTATATTTAATAAATGAAAAATAAATTTGTATTATAATAAATTGTGAAATATATTTTAAATTTTTTTTATTATAATTCACTCATAACAATCTAATGGCTAGGTAATTACAATCATGATAAATAGTTATATTATTAGTATATTGTTGTCCGTTAAAACTTGTACTTGCATGTAACAAAAGTTATTGGAGAAACATGATGTTGCATGAAATGAATTATAAACATAGTGTTATGTATCGAATAATATAAATTGATCATTTTCTATAACAAATGATTTTAAATAATTTAATTTAATTTGAAATACTATATTTTATAAAATTTTGAGATGTTATAGTGGGTTTTCAAAAACAAATTTATTTCAAAATATTTAAAAACACAAATTTCTTTTGATAGTATTTATGGTTTAAATTATATTTTTTTTAAGATTCTTTTAAAAATTTAAATGTTTTACAAATTTTTCACTTTACATTTTTTAATGTTACTTTTGAATGTTTCCTGTAATTTTTTTATATTATGAATACATTGAAAATGATCTATATTAATATTGTACATGGTAACACCACCTTCATCCACCTTGTATTTTCATTAGAAAATTACCTCCATTATTTCATGGTTTTAAAAATAAAATTTATTTACTTTTTGAAGATTTACCAAATACATATTTTATAATGATTTAGATTGATCAATAATATTTATTTTTTATATAGTGTTTTCATCCAAAACTCTTTTAAAAAATAATCATCTAATTAATTTTACATTGTTATATATTATGATAGATTGATTATGTTTTTCAAATTTAACCATCCTAAATATTTCTCTAGATGGATTATTTAATTTTCTCCGCATTTGAATTAATTATCAATTAACATTATTTTTTTCTCTATAGTCATTTATGCTTAACCATAATTATTTTTCTAACATGTTTCCTCTATGAATACAATAAATTTAATTCATTTGATTTAAGAATACTAACCTAAAATTTATACATCTAATTAGCATAAAAAAATTCATTATATGGACTTTTCTATATTGCCTATCATATAATCCTTGAATTGAAATCACGCATTGAGTATGAGTTGAAATGTGTGCCAATATTAGAAGAATATAAATGTTGGATTTCCAAGTGACATAATAATATATATCCATATAGTTAAAGATATTCCCAAATATTATAAAATATAGTGGAATTATGTAAATAACCTCCCTCTAAGAGATGGCTGTGGGTTTTGGAAATTGTTAATAAAATGGTATTAACACCTAAAAATGAATTTCTATAGTTCTTACATGCACATATCAGCATTAGAAAACATACAAATAGGGTGTATCAAACATATCCAATGGATTAACTCACTTCATAGGCCTAGTATTAAATATTTGGAAAGGACTAATGGACTTATATATAAATATTTATGGATGTCATGAGTCATTAATATTTCTAATAGAATCTGTGTTCTGAAACAATCATTTAACATAGCTCTTTAATGAAATCCATTCATACTTATACTTTGTATTTATATCTAAAAAAACTCCTTTTATTATAATTCATTGATCCCTCAACATGATCTATAAAGAAGCCGATATATATAACCATACCTCTAATGTTGAGTAGGATAGATGAACAACCTGATAATAAAAAATGGTTGAAATTGTTCTCATCAAACTAGTTCATCCAATTATTCCAAAACTACACTATAGAAGTACTATGTCCAAACCTCTAATTGTATGAATCCCCCACATTTATGAATATATTTTCTGATCCATACATTAGTGACCCATACTTGGGAGGCCCTCACATGGGATAACCACACTTGGGCGACCCTTCTCCCATGTCACCTCACTTGGGAAACCCTTCACCCAAATCACCTACACATGGAAAACAGACACTTGGTTGAATATTACATGGTATACCCTCACACATGGTACATTAATTTTGGTCACCCTTATTTGGGTGTCCCACATATAGGTGAAACATTACCCAAGTCACCTCACTTGGGTGACCCTTCCCCCATGTCATCAATACATAGGCAACCCACAATTTGGGCCTACTTACTTGGGTGACCCTCACTTTAGAGAGTATTAAATGGGAGACACACACTTCGGTGACCAACACATGGAAACTATTCATCACATTCACTTTACTTGGATGACCCCTAACCCATGTCACCTCATAAGGGAGACCCTTCACCTAAATCTCATCTAATTGGAAAAAAAACCTTCCAATGTTAACCCCCACTATTTTCATACACCTTTGTTGACCTTAATAGAGATTAAAAAATCTATATAAACCACTATCAATAAGAAACTTTTATATAACACCTCACTAAGGTTGTGCACCTTTGAAAGACTCCCATGGGGATAAATAAAAAGTCACTTATGCTACATACATTAGCATCAGATATATTCATATTAACTTATAATTGAAATATTACTCTATGCTTAGGCCTCATAATTTGTGTAATCCTTAAAATTAAATTTTCTCTTACTAATCCAATGAACAGTAGATGGTTAGGGAAGTAATTCTAATAAGAATCCTCCTAGGTGTAAGCCCTGAGAAAAAAAACATTATCATCGGGTTTAGATATTCCCCGTGGGTATCTCTATTAATTTAGAGTTGAGATACTAATATTAATTTCAAAGACATGGGAATCCTCTTTGGTGTAAGCCCCAACCAAACAGCCAACTCACCAAGAGTCTAGACACTCTTAATGGTTCCAAGAAAAAATCATCATCCTAGGTGTAAGCCTAAACCATGAAATCAATTCACCATGAGTTGAAATAATATACATGGTTCTAGAAAAATTGGAATCATACTAAGTGTAATCCACAATTGAACCATCGATTCACCATAGTTCATGGTAATAATCATGTTCTATGAAAATTGAAACCCCATAGGTGTAACACCTATGAAATAAATCAATTCACCATGAGTTGAGATACTTCCCATGGTTTTAGAAAAATGTGCATCCTCCTATATGTAAGTACTAACAAAACCATCAATTCACCATGATTTAAGATTCACTTCATGATTCGGAAAATTGTGTATCATCGTAGGATTAATAACCAACCAAACCTTCCATTAACCATGAGTCAAGATATTTATCAAGGTTTTAAACTAATGGGTAAACTAGTAGGTGTATCCCCCATCCATACCATTAATTCATAGTTAGTCGACACACACCTCATGGTTCTAGAAAAATGGCCATGATATTAGGTGTAAGCACAATCCAAAGATACAATTCACCATGTTTCTAGATAATCATCTTAGTTCCAGAAAAAATGACTTCATCCTAGGTAAAATCCCCAAAAAACATTCAATTTATAATTAGTCGATGCACACCAATTTAATGTAGAAAATGGGAATATCCCTAGCTGTAATTCCTATTGAAACCTTTAATTCTTCATAATTATTTATATGTATCATGGTTCTAAAAAATTTTAAATCCATTTATTTGTACACCCCAAATAAAACATAAATTACCCATGGAAAGATATACTCATGATGGTTCTAGAAAATGAGCATCCAACAAAGTATGGGTTTAAAAATAATATGATTTAAATTTTTCTTGAATGATGATAAATATCTCTAATTAGGGTGAATTGATGTCTTCACTAGATAAGTGTCTCTAATTTTAATATTCTTGAATTATTATAAGTATATCTAATTACAGTGAATTGAAACCATCAATCTACCATGATTCGAGATGCACATCTTGGTTATATAAAATTATGCATCTTCCTAGGTGCAATCTTCAATAAAACCTTCAACTAACAAATATCCATGATATTACTCATCGTTTAATAAAAACGGTAATCCTCATAACTGATAACCACATCAAAACCATTTAATTCACAATGACTCGATATACACCTCATGGTTCAAGAAAAGTTTTCATCCTCTGAGGTGTAATTCCTAACCAAATATTCCATTCACCTTGAGTTGAGATACTCCCCATGTTTCTATCAAATGGGAATTCTCTCATGTGTATTCCCTAACAAAAACATCAATTCACCATGACTATTGATACATATAAATATTCTTAAAAATTTGTAATCCTCCTCAGTGTAACCCCCAAAACAATCCTTCAATTCACCATGAGACAAGATACACCACATTGATCAATGACAGTATGAATCCTTATATGTGTATTCCATAACCAAACCATAAATTATCCATTAGTCCATATAAACCACTTGTTTAGACAACAAGTGTCCTCCTCCTAGGTGTAACCCACAAAAAAACCTTCAATTCAACTTGATTATTGATAAAAGTAATGTTTTTAGAAACAATGTGCATCTTTCTAGCTGTAAACACAAATAAAAACTTCAATTCGCCATTTTTTGAGATACTCCTCAAGGTTCCATACAAATTGGAACCCTCCTAGGTATACGTACCAACCAAAATTTCAATCCTATATGACTAGGTATAAAATTTATGGTTTGTGAAATATTATAATCCTCCTAGGTGTAGTGAAAAAAAACATCAATCCCCCATTAGTCAAGACACTCATCATGGTTCTATAAAAATTGGAATCCTTAATAAGCCAAAAAAAAATTAAATTCACCATGAGTATAGATACTCTTCATGGGTTAGACAAATATGGTTATAAAAAAATGCAAATCCTCTTTGGTGTAACCCCCAACCAATCCTTCAATTCACCATAGCTCGAGATACACCACATGGGTCTTGAATAATGTGGTTACTATATGGTTTAATCCCCAAGCAAACCTTGGATTTTTAATGAGCCAATACACTACTCATGGTTCTAGATAAATGGGAATGCTCCTTGGTGTAACCCCCCACAAAAACATCAATTCTCCATGAGTCAATATAATGAACACGGTTTAAGAAAAATGGGAATCTTCTTTTTTGTATTCCCCAAGAAAACCATAAATTGAACTTCAGTTGAGATACATCACATGGTTCTAGAAAAATGGGATCCACCTAAGAGTAAGCTCCAACCAAACCTCTATTTCACCAAGAATCATGAAACACCACATAGTTCCACAAAAATGGGCATCCTACCTCATCTATGTCCAAACGAATCCATATATTAAGTACTATTATAGATTATTCTCATGGTTCCAAAAAATGGGAATTATCCTAAGTGTATACCACAACCAAACCATAAATTCATCATGAGTAGATATTCTCCTCAGGGGTCCCAAAAAACTATTGAGTTCAGATATTCCTCCTGGATTCTTTAAACACAATCTCACCATACCATATACTAGGTTATGTATCTCATAGAATCCCACATGTAAGACCCACCTCAGTTCTTATTTTCTCCCATTTCACAACATAAGGTTCTTCTCCATGTAGATTAAAGGTGTAACCCTCAAAAAACATATAATTGTATTCTCTCATGAAATGTGACTTATATTCTATTGTCTCATGTTTCTCACACCGAGCCTGACTCAAATGGGTATATAGATTTATAATTGTTATTCCGTCTACACAATGAAGGTACCTCCACTAGGGGACTCCTATTGCGGTGTAATCCCTATCTAGTCCATGGAACTGTGTGGGATTACATTCATGTTATTAGCATGTTAAATAAGATTCATGTTTGGGGTTTGAACCCAATTTCATTTCCACCTTATCAATATCATAAAACAATGTGGATTTTTATTCCGTCATTAAAAGGATATGTTGGTTAAATCATTATGGATCAATCACATATCAAAAAACAACAATTCTCTCCCAAGATTATAAGACAATCCATATATCCCATCTAGTTATATTTAATCCCAATAATCCCCAATTAATAATATAAATATGGGGAATCATTTATATATATATATATATGTTATCATAAAATTCATGGTCTTCATTAGATCATTTTAAATGGGGTAACCAATCCCACCCTGAGATTAAGGAAGGGTTCAAAAATATATATTAATTCCATAAGAGATCCATAAAGCATGTAATAACCCCAATAAAGACTGTGGTGAGACAAAAATCTCATCATATTGACCAGCACATTTTATATGATGTCACTGGAAAAGTCCCAGTGTCCCATACCTATGGAATGTATGTATGTATTAACATGAAATTATTGTAGTTATGAAATCTTTTAGAGACACTATTATATATTTGTAAATTTTTTAGACTTACCTTATACCCTTTATCTGTAATGTTAAAATACTATATTCTTTATTGTATTAATAGAATGGCACTAACATAGAGAGTTAAAATATATCATTTGATTCACAATTATATTCTATGGGTATATCATGTTAGGGTTATTGGTAGAATAATTAAAATTTTCATATTATCATTCCATTTGAAAGGGATATGTAACCCATTTAATTTCCAATGGTTATTTATCATATAAAGATAAAATATTTTTTTTTCACAGATATATATGGAAGTTGGTAGGTGGGTTCCCATTTATTACATTAATAAATGATTTTAATTTATTTATATTACATGATAGGTAATTTTGAGTAAATTTGTGTTTCTTGTAACCATGGGCATCGATGGTCTGGCTAATGAAATTTAGGTTTCTAATATAATGGATTGTTTTATATTTTGAAGTTATATTGATGTAACAGTATCATACCTATTGACACTTGGATAATGTTTCCAAACTCTTTTTATTCATGAATTTCTTTTAATATTTTATTAACTATAATTTATTGGGTATATGTTTCTAATGTATCCTAATTATACCAATATTATTATCTTATGCTCACTTATGATATTTTATTTTTATCACATATGTTTACCATACAGATCATCTAAACTCATCCATTTATTATGTTTGATTTTACCTAAATTTTTATAGATATATATA
Organism: Viscum album; assembly: GCA_963277665.1. Lineage (NCBI taxonomy): Eukaryota > Viridiplantae > Streptophyta > Magnoliopsida > Santalales > Viscaceae > Viscum > Viscum album. Next base: position 1,098,977,786 of record OY728151.1, on the reverse strand, counting down.
GAGGGTTGTATTATGTAGTGAATTTATGGGATATGTTTAAGTCTAATTTATTTATATTGGGGTAAAATTTCAAATATTTTTTAAAAAAATTGGTTTTTAGTAAATGTTATTCGAAATTATCTATAAAATTAAAACAAAAGGTAATTGGGGATTAATTGAAGTAAAATATATTTATTTATGTCATGTAATTTGGATTCTCACGTTTTTTGAAATCTATATTTTGTTTCCACAAAAACATCGTATGTCAGCCTTTTTTCTCATGCATACAGACAACGTCACTATTCATTTTTATGATAATTTTTGTTATATGTCATGATATATCCATACTAGTTAATAAATTGTAGAAAATGTCCTAGTGGTCACACCCATGGGATCTATTTTAAGAATTTATTTGGCGTTTTAGTCTTTTAAATCTAATACAAATAATAAAATCACACTATCACCTTCTTAGGAAATGATGACTATATTATTGATGCATTATTTATATATTCCAGAGTTATAATATAAGAAAATACCAATTCTAATCATTTTTTTGGTGTGTATCATTCAATTGAGGTTGGTGAGAAACCCTACATGAATTGATAATAAATTTTCTTTTCAAAAGAAGATATATGAATAATCATGTAATTAAACATTAAAATTATCATGATGAAATAAATTATACCATTAATATTAATTATTATATTGTTTTTAAAAAAATATTATTTTAAAAATTTATTATTTTTTTGATTTATGTTTACAAGAAAATAATACCTCATTATACAATAATACTGCGAACATTCCTATAAATTTATTCTAATAAGGGTAATCACCAATCACAAGAAATTTGAGAACCATAAAAATTGTACTATTTGTTGTTATTGTGGATAGATCGATATGGAATTAATTGATATATATTAAGGTAATGAATCTGAAGGATTACTATTAACCCTATGACACCACTATGACAAAATAGTTATTGATTAGTGAAGAACCAAAGAATATATAGGTTGAATAAGAGAGGTGGAAATCATGAGATACTACCCTCCTGGGATCCTAATATTAGAAAATTTATGTTAGGGAGTTTAAGGAATTAATCTTAACTAATTTTTTTAATCATTTAAATGTATTCATTTACAGAAAACATGTAGTGGATATTACCAAAATCATGATGAGACCACTAGAGTTATCAAGGCCAATCACCATAATTTAGTGACAGTTGTAATAACTAATTCTTAAACAATCCCACCAACTATATAGGTATCCCGATAGCCTATTAATGAGATTTGTTTTGTATATTTATTGGGTTTTAAACAACCAAAAAATGACACGTCAAGACAATTATTTCTTAGAAACCTTTATTCCTAGAAAATACACTTTTTACTAAACAGAATACACTTAACCATCATATCCTTAGAAGAAAATTAAAAAATTAAAATTTATAGTATCTAAACTGATTAACATATGGAATTAAATAAAATTTTAATGAAACTATAATAACTACATATATTAAAATAATTCCCAATCATATGACTTCAAATTTCTATTGAATAATATAGATCATTACACAATTTTTTCATCTACATGAATTGAATATTTCATCTATCCTTTAAACATAGAATGATACAAACATGTTATACACCGAATCCCAATAATTACCTTTTCTTTGAAATATATCTTCAACCATTATTAATGTTTAGTTATATACTAAATGACACATGTAATCATAGATGAAATTAACCGGGGATGAAAAAAACAATAATATCAATATGATAGTAAATCAAATCGATTAATTATTACATCCCCACCTATATCACTATACAATAATTTGAATTTTTTGTGTAATTTCCAATAGGATTCCCCATATGACAGATGCTACCAAAAAGCAGTGAGGGTATATGGTAATACAATAATGAAACTATACCTTTATAATAGAGTAAAATATTATTAGAAATAACATGCAACTGGCTATAAACAAACTTAATATACTAAAAAAATGTTATAGTAAATCCAACAACATGAAAATAATGTAATGTATACTATAATAAAATATAATATATAAAGTTCACTCATGCAAAAAACGACGCTCTTGTGATCTACCATTAGATGAATATATATATATATATATTACTCTAAAATTAAATGAAATTTATAAAGCACAATCTGGTATAAATTATCCACTATGTCTGAAACCATGATTCCCTCCCAAAAATCTAGCTGAACCAAGAAAAAGTGGTCCAATGTAGTACTTGTTCATGTGACCATGAGGTGTTCTCAAACACCAACATTCTGGGGCCAACTGAGTATGGTGCAAGTATAACTAAATTGTCCATAACCAATCATGTCCGTAATATACCTAGTATAAAATATGAATTTATATTCTAAAATGATAAAAAAAAATAAATTAATTTTTTTTAACATAACAAATAAATCATCACTAATCCTTATAAAATATAGTGAAAACTATGGTTCTCCATACCAGATCTATCATTTTCTTGATGTCTTTATAAATTGTACATAATAATACAATGTATTGGATAAATTCCACCCTTAATACAATCCATTAATATCTCGTATCAGGGAAATTTCACCCATATAATAATAAAATAATATCATAATGGGGGAATGGTTCATTCTGTATAATATTATCATATCATATCTTCTTTATTAGTTCATTTCTAGTTATATGATCATATCATATCATGGATAGTGGTTCCCACCCCATATTACCAGCATATATCATTCGGGGAGGATATCGTCTTCCCTATATTCTCATCATACCTAACTAGGGGGTATACCACGAACTTCATAAAACTATCTTCTATTAAACTGGTGGTACTTACCCTACCCTATAATACCAACATATATAATACTAGGGTGAATGGTGTCTACCCAATAATATCATCGTATATGATACTAAGGAAATTATTTATTCTCAATAATACCATTATATATCATACCACAGTGAATAAGGATTTCCCAACAAACCAGTCTAATATAATAAAAAGGAAACTGGAATGTGTCCCATAATCCCTTCATATATCATACTTTTGGGAATATAACATTCCTTATAATCTTATAAAATATCATACTAGGGAGAATAGAACCCACCCTGTAATAAAATTATATATCGTACCGGTAGAATATTTCCACCTCATAATCGCGTAATATATTAATCTCTGGTGCCACCATGCCATACCATTTGACTCACACTACCACAGGTCATATATCATCAATCCTAGTCTAACAATCCTAATAATATAGCTAACCATGAATTACAGACATGATTATCTCATCACCTATATGCTAATAAACAAATAAAAATGTTGAAAATGTCTCTTGTTCATGTCTAACCTATCACAACACAAGAACTACCCCCTTCCATCACATTAAAAACACGTAAGGCAGACCCATTCCTATAAAACACACTTGATATAACCTTTTATTTGACATGATAAAATTCTAATCACCTTCCCATACATCCAATATGAAAATTAATTCACAATATTCGGATAACTCCACTCTTAGTCTGTCCTCGCACACCACAATACATCTCTAATAATAAAAACAAAGTTTCCTACCTAATTACAATACCCAACTCACCCATGTCGAAATGAATATTTCAATATCAATAAGATTTCACAAATTAAATATTATTCATATCACATATGGGATATAACACACAATAGAACATCCATGTTCCCACTTAAATATCACTAGAGAACTAAAATGACAATACCCGAACTCTAGGGTTCTCATATATATATATATATATATATATATATATATATATATATCAGGAATATAACATTCAAGAAAAATACACACTCTAGGGTTGCAATCCTCATTGGAAATCCATGTACCATACTAGCCACTCAAGGATCTGGTTACCATTCATGTAAATATATGAAATGCATCCCATGATGATTCATATCGAGTAGATCATAACCTTGTTTATGTTAAATTTAATTCCATTTACATGTTTATTGGAATCATACTTTATAAGTTTCAATTGGATATTTACTTAATGGATACCTTAGGATATATGAAATAGTTATTCACCAATAGATATAGAGAATCATATTCTTTAGATATGTAAAATTCTTCTATGATCCTACAACGGAAAGACCATATAGGCTATTATGGGAACTATTAGTAACCGAAACTATTTTCTTTTACAAAACCAATATCACAATAAAATTCACAAATACCGATTTCATTGGAAACTAATTTTCTTATATGATACAAAAAAACAAAACCATTTCTGCCCATGGCCTAGAGAGAAAATAGAATGAATTATTAAAAAAATATTATTTTTAGTAAGAATCAACTCAACTATATTCTTTGAAATGTTGTAAGGGTATTCCGAACTCCCAAGTAACAGGGATTTCAGTTCATTTATTTGTGTGCTAGGAAAAAATGTAACATACAAAATTAATCTCTAACCAATAATATCTTATTTTCTTCATTCCTAAAATTGTAATAAAAATAAAAAATTCCCTAAATTCTCTTCATATCATCATGTACTTAATCACTCTATAGTATCAATACTAGTTCATTACATAACTAGAGTAGTTCCAATTCATACACTAGAGGATTCCATCTAGAAGTTAGGATCTATGGTAATACCATAGTAGGCTAAACCTTCATGTCAAATAAAAATAATACAATAAATAACATTAAATTATCAAACACAACACAGAATAGAATAAAGGTAAAATTATAGCTATTCCAACAACAAAAAATAACATACCACATGATGTAATAAAATGAATAATCTCTTTATCACATGAGTTCAGTGGAGACTAAAAATATTTCCCAAGTAAATATCATATAAAACCCATACTAAAATTAAGTATAACAATAAGCAAAAACATATTCAATCTTCTTTTCACAATACAAACTCTTAAATGTGTTACATCCATCCTATGGAATTAACCCCCACTTGGCCTCATCTCTACCTAAATAGATGATCAGGGGTTATAAAAAAGTAATAATGTTATAGGTATTCTTGGGATATGTGTGAGTATAATACAGAAGTCCCCCACCCTTAGTTTCCATAATATAAAGTGTAAATACAATTAATTAAAAATTTCATGTGCCTAGGGAAATTTAGTCAACAATTGAACCACTTGATATAAATCACTATTAATCCTCTAACACTAAGGAGACAACTAAGATCAACCATACATATATTTGATAGTGTTTATTTCTTCTATGAATGTCACAAAACCATTATAATCATTTGATAAATTCATCTAATAATACTAACACATATCTTATCATATTTAGGTGACTAAATCCTACATGATATAATCGACACATAAAATACTAGGGGGAATAGAACCCTCTTACCAATATATCATATCTAATGTAATGGAACCCACCCTGTAATACCATCTTACCATATCATGAAGAATGGTCCCCACTTGTAATATCATCATATATCATACATGGTGGTGGGGATAACATCCCATGTGTAATCTAATTATATATCATACCCTAGGGAATTATCCTTTCTTCATAATACCATTATATATCATACCAAGGATAATGATTCCAACCTGATAATAACATCATATATCATACTTAGGGGTACATTTTCTTCATCAAAATCCCATGACTTATCATATAATGCGACATAAAACATTCATGATAATATCGTCATATATCTTACCAGGGGTATTTCTCTAGCCATGTAATACCATTATATATTGTACCAAGGGGAATTTAACCCACACTATAATCACATCATATATCATATTGATGGGGTTGAAACATTGCACATAATTTCATCATATATATAAAATGGGGAATGAAACTCACTTCACAATCCCCTCAAATAACATAAACAAGGGAATGATATCCTACCTAGAAATCCCATCATATATAATACTAGAGGTACTAGTGCCATCCCAATAATCCCTGTAAATATCAAACTAGTGGTAATAATCCCCACCCAAAAATACCAATATATATCATACTCATGGGTTAGCCACAGACCCGAACCTGATATATATTCCTATGATTGGACACTTAGGAACACATCTTGTTTACATGACCAAATTCATCTTGGGATACTCATGTTTATTCCATATTTTTATTATTTCTAGTACCCAATGTAAAATTACATTAAAGACACCCCACATGGTTTCCCTTATCTACTTCCAACTCCTAATTTCATTCTCTTAATTCAATGTGTATAATTATCATCAACATATATGAGATCACAAGATAGATTAATCTTATATATTGGTTATAAAATAACGATATCACAAAAAGGAAAACCTAATGTCCATCACTCTTTAGAAAAAAATTGGTTCACCCTCCCAAAATCATCTAACAAATATTTTCTTTCCAATGTATCCCTACTCATATATATACAAATTTATTTTTAATTGTGGATAAGGGAAACTTATAGCCTATGTAAGTCAATTAACATAAGGGATGTTATAAAACCCAATATTCCATATGGTATAACCATAATCAAATAATTTCAACTCCACAACCCTCAGTTATTTGTATGGGATTAAGGGGACCTATTTTAATTTCGACTATGTTTATTCATTTCATTTATAACTCATTAGAGTCATTATAAATCATAATTTATATTAAAATTCTAACATATGGCCATGATAAAGAGATAATGTGGTTTGTTCTTATAGCTCTATCATGTAAAAATAAAAATCCATTATACTCATAGTAGTTTAATATGTAACACCCCAATATTTCATAGTACGTTATTTCTTTAATGTAATTCAATAACTTTCACTACACGCAACACCAAGTTCTAGCGCATCATGGCATACCAAAAAAGTCGTTCAAAAGTGGTTATGAATAGTACTAACTAAACGTGGAACTTTATATAATCCTTATAATTTTAGAATGCATATTACGATTTTCTTAGACATAATGTATGAAAAAATACATTTTTTTCAGATAAAAGAAGTATTTTTTTAAAAATGAAATTTTACCGCCTTTTAATGGCGAAGCCTTTTTTAAATCCAATATTTGAAACTTTTATATATTAAATTTGACAATATAAACATCTTATTTATAATCGGGACATAATAATTTAGTTTCAATAATGTTTTGGTGTTTTTCAGATAACTTTCTTATTTGGGTGAATAGTGAAAAATAATATATTTTAACTGAAAACATCTTTTTTAATCAAAATTATTTATATTGTTAAATAATAAATTTTAATGGTATGGAACAATAAATAGATTATGTTTTTACCATTTAATCCAATGATCACCATTGTAAGTATTTTCACTTTGAAATTGGACATAAACAAGTGTTAAACTTTTGATAGTTATTAAAAATACACCTTTTGGTTTTAATAGCAGGAATTAAATTAAATTAAATAAACACAACTTTTATGTTTTGAATTTGGTAAAATAGAATTCATTTCTGGATTTTGAATATCGAAATTATCATATGGTGAAATTTTGGTACTTTTTTGATAACCTTCATATTTTGATGAATAGTGAAAATTACTAACTTTTAATTTAAAACAATTTTTTAATTGAAATAATTAATACTGATAAATTATGCATTTGAGTAATTTTAATGTATAATTAGATTATAATTTTACCATTTAACACAATATCATTCATTGGAAATAATTTTAATATTTAAACTGGACATAAGAAAGTGTCAATCTTTTGATAATTATTATTTGTTAAAAACACTCTTTTTGATTCGACAACGGTAATTAATTTAAAAATAATTTATACCACATATATGTTATGAATTTGGAAAACTGGATTCCATATTTGGAATCAGGATGTCCAAATTGTGAAAATAGGTAACTCTTTTTCTAGTCATTTTGAATAATTACTTCGGTAAATATTTTATTTACCACGGTTAAAGGGTAAATCCGGTAAATCAGAGTAAACAAATAATATTATATTAATATGAATTTACCCTAAAACGTTTCCTAACCCTATTTATTGATACATGTCCGACCATGGACATATTTGGGTCGATTTTGGGACCCCATGAAGCCACTTGTAGGTGATAAGGACACTTTATATTAATTAAGTTAAAGTAAATACAAAAATGACATAAACATATATCTTTTAAAAAAACAATTTTTACATAGGGTTATATATGTTATCTTTTCGACTATAAATATTCATTAGAAATATAAAAATATTTCCTACATAATGGTAGTTTATATATAATTTTTATAAATTTAATAATTAAATTTATTTATGAGGCAATAATGATGAAGTATTTTCCTCATTAATGAAAGAATCAAAAATATTAGTATTATAAATGTTAAAATAAATATAATTTGGAAGTTATGATTTCATAAACTAATTTTATTGTTTAATAAGACAGGTTATTATTTCTTAAATTAATTTGGTTAGAATTAATAAATTTGTTAAGACTTTTTGAAAAATCAATTATTAAATATTGTCAAAATTGACAAAAATGAGTTTTAAAACAAATATTATCTTATTAACTGATATTCTATTCCTAAAAATATAAGGATCAGCCAAAGGACCTATATATTGATAGTTTTATCATTAATGGACAACTTGGGGGGTCTATTATATGTATATAGTAATTTTATTACCTATATAATATAAAAATACAAAGCGACATGGTAAATGTCAAACTAATTAACTAAGAGTTAAAACTAAAAGATAAGGTTAATATAATGACCCAAACCTGCCTAAAATCTATTGGTTGAAAGTATTTAGACCCATACATACCATATACTTTGAATAATCTACATTGGAGCCATTATAAACCCAATATAAATTTATTATAAATTAATACATTAAGTTTTTCCTAAAGAGCCCCCCTCCCCCTTATAAAAGGACACCACTACTAACCAAATCTTCACACCATAAAAGCCTTTCAGTTCGGCCAAACCATACCCAAATATTCTCTCAACATCCCTCAATTCAACCTAGAGGCCTTATTTTGATCATAAAGCCATCCTAAAGAGCACTTTTGATCAAATCAAATGAAAGAACCTGAAGAAGAGGTAATGTTTTCACCACGCTCTTTCAAGTTCCTTTCTTCTTCAACTTATTCTTTCTTTGTTATTTCCATTCTAAAATAATAATTCCATTATCTTCTATATAATGTGATGTTACTATAAATATGGTACAACCATATTCAGTATTCTATCCATACTTTGAATGAAATGTCACCATACGTGCGCACGTACGACCTACCGTCTCCACGTCGTGGTGTAATTGTTATTCAATACACTATTATTTGTATGGGTATAATAATGATGTATAATTCATGTAAATATTAAATATAACATGATAATTATTCTTTATATATGATATAACATCCAATTATATATTATTTTAATATCAAAGGAATGATATTGTCGCTCGTGCGTACGTACAGACTACCGTATCCACGAACGCGATGAGATTCATTCCCCATCGTATCCATTCAAGAATAATTTTCACTTTATGGTAAAAAATTATGTTTAAATACTTAATATCATTATGTATATTAATAAGATACAACCTATCCATAACATACATGGCTTATGTAACAAATCATATAAATGAAAATGAATCAGTTAACACCCGAAACCACGATAATACAGAGATATTATTAACAAAGCAATGTTAAAAGATCATATATGATATCATATTAATGTATATGATTCTTTTATAATTTAATAACAATTATTTCACCATTATACAGGAGGTTAACCTACCCTCAACCAAGGAACCATACAAGGTAAGGTTTTATTTCACAGTCTCTTCATTATCCGAGTTTGTTTATACGTAATTATATACTGAGACCTCTTTATCATCCACATCCATGTTTCTTAAAACTGTATTTCAAATAATTCTTACTATTTTACAGAATATGGTTTAAAGTTATTTATATACTTGTTTGACTTTTTTTAAGATTTTTATAAAGGAATGTATTCTTCGTTTTCCAAAAAGGCCCCTTTTAACCTTTTCGACAAAATTATGGTAAGAATGTTTTTTTTTAACTTATACGGCGGTTGCAGCTATTTTCCGCCGTTATAAAATCTTCGAAGCTTCCCTTACAAGCTTATAAGTATTTTTTTAATGTAAATGTTTTATTTTATAATTATATGACATTTAAATGATTTCAAAATGAATATGTTATGAAATTATGTATGGTACTCTTTAACAAGATCAAAATTTTAAATGTTTTAAAAATTTATCTTTGTAAATATATTTAATTAATGTCCATGTTTTCAAAATGATTTTAAGGATTTATTTATATGGAAATTAATGTTTTGAAAATATATTTCTTTTCATAAGTTTCAAAGTGGTATGAGACACTTTGATTCAAAAATCTCTTTTAAATTACTTCCTTATTAAATGTGTGGCTTTTAAATGATTTCCAAAAAAGAGATATTTCTCTCAAATAGTTTTGAGTTCATCTATGTCAACATCATTCGATGGATTTTATGTTTATTTGATGTTGATTTATTATGATAGAAAACTTCCATATTATATTGAAGGTTTTGTTATATTTTTTACTGTGGATGTGTTATTTTTATACCATTCATGGTTTATGGAGAAAGTATTGACTTTTCTTATGATATTTTTAATACGAATGTTTATGTTATGTTTAAACCGGTTCATATGAGGAATGAATTGGACATAGTAAGTGATGAGTGGAGCCCGCTATAGCTCCTCGATGCATCAGTAGGTCTCATGAGACAAACTAGTGTCTTGGCACGGGGCCTTGACAAAATCTTATTTGTAGTCTTGGCACGAGGCCTTGGATACGTGGTTATGATAGTCTACAATTATGCATTACATAATTATGAAAGTGGTTATTGATATTTCATGCGATTATTCGACTAGTAGAATATCCATGTGAATAAGTAAATGGCATTATTTCATTTTATATTTTCCATATTATGATGCTGTTAAAATTTAGAAGGCTTTTGTCATAGATATACACTACCTTAAATGATTATGTTTATTTTTGAAAGTTTACACCATATTGTTATCTTTACTGAGCATCTGAGCTCACCCCTTTCAATGTTTTACTTTTTCCCAGGATGTCAAAAGTATTTTTTGAATGCAATTTAGGGAATGTATGAGGGGATTTGAAGACAAGATGTTTTGTAGATTCTTTTTCACTTTATAATGTAATATAATACTTATGAATAAATCTAGTGTTTCCAAGGATACTAAACTAATCGGTCTTTCGAGACTTGATCTTTTGTGATCATGCCAATGTTATGTAATAATGCACAGACGCTGGGTAACTGGTGTCAGGGCGTTACAGTTGGTATCGGAGGAAGTTTAGTACAAACCTTGAAATATAGATTTAGATAAACTCTAATTAGAGCACATATCCCTAACATAGACTTTGAGGATTAGAATAGAAGAACTTTATAGAATTTTGGTATTGTAGTGATTTTGTAATTTTTCTGAGCAATAAATCCCTGTCTGGATAAAAGAATGTAGAGGCAGCTCTGGAACAGATGTACCTAGGGGTAAAACCCAAAAAAACCACTTTGAGCTAGACTCGAATGGGAACTGGTGCACAACAACAGGCCTTGCTGCACTCTTGGTTACGACACTCATAAGGGATATACTTAGGATAATTCTCATTTTCTTTACAAATCATTATGAAGGGTTTATGAGTATATAAATACTCAATGAAAAAATCATTATGATTATGGATTATATCCATACACCATTCAATTTACGTTAGGTATTTTACATGTTTGTAATTATTCATTGAAATTCATAAACTGACCTAGTTTATGCTATTGTATAGAAATGGTGCCCAGTAGAAAGAATGATAACTCCAGAAATAAACATGATCCATAGAGTAAGAAGGATCATATCTTTCATGGTCTTAAGATAGAATTTAGATGGCTAATAGTATCCCAATTATTATCATCATATGAATAAATAGTATCATGTGTTGATAAGATAAGTAAAGAGTTCTAGGAGTCCTATGGATTTCACAGGAATCCAGACAAGAAAAGGATGGTAGGGAGAAAGACAGATAAAGGGAAGAAGGTAAAGAAGGATTTTATGATATGTGATAACTGTGGAAAGAATCACCTTGGAAAATGCTTTAAGGGAATGGGATTATGTTATAAGTTTGGAGAAAAAGGACACCACGTTCGTGATTTTGATGGTAAGAAAACGGTTTCAAATGTATAATGCTTCATCGGCAAGGAGTGGGGATACTACATGAATCAATGTTCAAATCATTAGAGTATGCCCCAAAAGATGCTATTGGATTATAATAATGTTATGATACTACCACATATGAATAAGAATGACTATTGTTCTAATGTTGTTATTAAAGAATTAATCCAATTGAGGGTTGTATCAAAGATATATTGGTTATATGAATTTTGGAGATACAGAAGGATTTTACTGCAGTACTATTTCATTGAGGATTTGAGATTATATGGTACTTTCAAAAGTGAATCCACAGAATGTTAAACTTTTTTTTGTAAACTAAATGGTTGAAGGAAAGGTAATTTTTAATATGGTCTTGATACTGAGGTAGTAATTTTGGAATATAAGATGGTTGATTTGGATAAATTATATTCGATATTCATGACTACCTTGGAAATGATTAATAGTTTGTTTGTTTCATCATTGTTAGAATATTCAATGTTTTTGGATATAAGGACTATATCCAGTATTCTATATATAATAAGGGATCATGAATGTAATCATTATGGTTTTATAGTATTTTAGGATGTTGTAGTGTTTTAAAATAATAAATGAGGAACGTGTTCACATGCTATTATGTTGGAAAAGGGATCTTCATTGTGTTTACCTAGCATATAGATCTTGGACTGTGAGCTTGACAGAAGTATTTTGGATAAGTCAAGTTTGAGTTTTTTTTTTGGATTTCCATAAAAAGTACAACCTGGAGGTTGGGCGGCAACCGGTCGCGTCCGGCAAGGCCGTAAGACATGAACCCACAACCGAAGGGCGACAAGGGTGTATCACCTACCACTGACCCACATGATGTCCTGGATTGAATAATGTAGTTTTTCAATGGTTCTAATAGATGAAGTATGAATTAATTTTTTTGAACCCTATACGAATAAGATAAATAGAATATTATTTTTATGTTCTATTATCTAATAGAGTGAAAGATGAGTTTGTGGTAGAACTTAGTTAAAGGATGGGACTCTCCTTGTGAGCTATATATTTTTATTCTTCACTTATTCAATGAAGAAAATAATTTTTATACTTTAGTGAAGGGGATCCTAAAACAAAAAATGTGTTATCCTAATAGAAAATGTTTTGTTGAACCATTGTTATTTTAAATCATCACAGAGTGATGAATTTAAGGCCCTCAAATTTACAATTGTTTCTGACTGATGACCTCAATCACTACCTATAAATATTTACATTTTTCCTCCAATTATATGTCTCTAATTGCCTCCAATGTTCTCTTAATAGAGATCATAATTTGGTGGAGACCCTTTCATTTCCCTTTTCCTCATTTTAAGACTAAATTCTACTAACCTAATTTCTGATGTGGGTTTTCCCAAAGGTATTTTGTATATTCAACATTTTATTTTCGAATTTTTTTTTCAAATTATAAGGACACAATTTATTGTAGGAGGGAAGAATGTAACACCCCATGATTTAATAGTAAGTTATTTCTTCAAAGTAATTCAATAACATTCACTACACGCAACACCGAGTTATAGCGCACGATGACTTACCTATTGGATCGAATATGTAGATGTAGATGTATATTAGATGGAACAACACAAGAGGGGGGGTGAATTGTAGGTTTAAAAACATTGTGTTTAATCACTTAAGAAATAAGTTTAAATGATCTTAAACTAATATAATTCACAAAAAAAACAATGAACCACAATTGTATTGATTATAAAGGTATGATATGACGTAATACTATAAAAAGAAAAGAAATTGTATTCAAGATGAATACAATAATCAGAGTAAAACAATAGTGAAGGATTCTACTATAAAGCGTATAGAATCAATCGATACAATATGTAACAGTATGATTGTAATTGAAACAATTAAAAATGAATATGAAATTAAGAAAGGAAATAATACAATTCCAATTATAAAAGAAACAACAGAAGAAATGTAAAAGTATTACAATTATTTTGACCCAAAGAGAAGGGTTATACATTCACCTAGGATAACAGGTCTTTCTTAACAACACCTTGGTAAGCCCTCGATACAATGATCAATACGTCTGTATTGCTATCCCCGCAAGCCCTCGATTTTGCAGGTAATCAGCACCTCTATCATTCAATCAATTGAAAGCCCTCGATACGATAATCAGTAGCACCGTCTGCCTATCCCCGTAAGCCCTCGATCGTTATCACCTCATTAGACGCACAAATCAAAACAAAGCACTTAATGAAATACAAAAACTAAGAACAATCCATTCAGGTTTTGTAATCTCTCTCTAGGAATTGATATAGCAAAGTCTCACAGTTATGTTCTTGACTTCAAATGACCTCCTATTTATAGGCCTCAGCTTCCAACAGTCATATTTCCTCCAACCATCATATTTCTCCAGAAAACATGGAGGGACTTGGACACCTGGAATTATAACGTTTATATTGAAACAGAAAACATGACATCGTTTTGATTAGTTTATAACTAACTCCACGACATAATTTTGGTTAAAACAAATGATATAAGAAGATGATAAACATGAGTACAATTAATATGAAACATATATTTTTGATAAATGACCAAAAAAAGAAAGTAATGTATGTAAAGTATGAGTACTATAAGTATTACTTAGTGTAATGTATTGATACGATACAAACTGAATATGATAGATAAATATCAGTACAATTAACAGAGTCAATATGATTACCATAGTCAGTATAATAAGCATGGTTAGTATGATTATCATGATCTGACGATAAACGGTCAGTACGATTAGCATGATCAGTACGATAAACATGGTGAGTATGATCAACATGGTAAGTATCATAAACATGGTCAGTACAATCAGCATGGTCATTATGATAAACTTGGTTAGTACGATCAGCATTGTTAGTACGATAAGCATGGCCAGTAGGATTCACATAGTCAGTACGATAAGCATTGTCAGTACGATAAGTACAGTCAGTACGAAAAGCATTGTTAGTACGATAATCATGGTAAAAGACATTTTTTTCTTCCAAAACAAGATTTAAAAGTCAAAAGAGATCTTTTGACTCAACAATCTCCCCCTTTTGGAAAGCACAAAACAGAAAGTAAAAACAAAAAGAAATACTTATCTCCACTTGAGTTATTGGAAACTCTTATGAATATGAAATTGAATATAACTAACTCCCCTTAGATCTGTATTTTCATAATGATTGTATTAGTAGATTTTCCTTGATTTAGAAGTAATTGATTAAAACATTGTCCCTTTGTAAACCATTCTCCCCCTTTATAAAAAATTCTCCCTTTTGTGATTTACAAAAAGAATGGGGTAATATTTTTATGCCTGAAAGAGTTATAGAAAAGAAATGAAGGAAAAAGGAAAGGGTAACAAAAATCTCATTACGATAAAAAAAATTATAGAGTTCAGGAAATGAAAAAAATATAACAGTCATTTGTTCTCTATTTCCTTTTCCTTATTTATCAACTCATGAAGAACGACTTTCATCTTTTTGATCTCCTTCGTGTGTTTTGATATAGAATCACCCTTTGATCTAAGAATCTCTTTTTGTTTGGCAAAAAGATGATCCCGATTCTTGATGGTCTCCTCATGGACCCTGATTAATTATTCAAGAGTATCAATTCTCTTTTGTAAATTCTTGTTGTCTTTGGATAACATAGAATTTTGTTTTTTCAACAAGACTAATTCTTCTTTGAAAAATGAAACCTTTGAAAACTTAGACTGAAAAGCATTAAATCTCTCTTGGAACTCTTTTACTGAAGGAATATCAGCTCCATTGGTATTTGACAATTGATTCAGCCTTTCAACAGATTCTTTGTCAAGCTTATTAAAAGCAATATCGAGATCATTTGAAGATCTCCTTATGTCTTCAATTGACACTTCATGACCATTCACTGAGCTCTCTATTTTGTATGACCACTTAGCCATTCTGTTACAAGCCTTCGTATGAGCAGCCGAACTTTTAGATAGAACTTTCAAATTGGCTTTAACTGACAAAACTCTCTTTCTCAATTCTCTTACAGAACCACACTTCCTTTTCTGATTGTCAGTAATGAAATAAATTTTTCCTTCAAGCCTGGGAAAATAAGGGATGGTCTTCTCAATTATCCTTAAAACATGTACAATGTAATCACTTTTCTTAAGAGAAATTGTATGTTCTGAATCAGTATCCTCATCGTACGAAACTAGTTCATTTGATCGTCTTGAGTCTACTACTAGTTGTTTTCCTTTTTCTTTTTCAAACCCCTTTCTTTCTTCTTCCACTTTATCACTGATAATAATTGTATTTTCCGTATGAGAAGACTGAGGACATTGATTACCTTGGGAAATAATTTTTTCTGGAGTTTCAAAAGATTCAGTCGGTGCTTTTTAAACATGAGGAACTCATTGAATACCTTCACTCTATTTTTAAATTGATTATTCTATACTTTTCTTTGAGCTCTAAAGGAATTCCAAAAGAAAATCTCCTTCCTCTTCTTCAACTTCCTGTATTTCTTCCAAAATTTAATTCTTGTTCTCTTTTTCTAGGATACTCTGTACGATGGGTTCTTGATATACTTCTTCAGTTAGTTGAGCACTATTATTCTCAACCATTTTCAAGACATTAAAAATATCAAAGTTTTGAGCATTTCTTTTCAAAAGAATCTTCTTTTTCTTTTCAGCCTGAAGGTATCCTCAACCATTATCCTTTCAGCAAAGGCTTTAGATGTGTCAAGACCAAACTTCGGATCACCTTCCTTTCTATGTTCTCTTTCTTTTCTCCATCTTGCCACAACTTCCTTATTGTAATTAGGTTTCTTCTTTGTCTTTGAACTGGTTTGAAGATCAGATTTTGAGGAGCACCAACAGATGGATTGTCATTGGCTGGCATAGGTGCTGATTGATTCTGTGCCGATTCGGCTTCTAAATCATTAACAATGAGAATTGAATTCTGATAAAAACATACATTCAACTTTTTCAACATATTTTTACTTATCTAGGATGGCTTCAGCTCTTTAAATTTTCCTTTGAAAGGAATATTTCGAAACATCATGCTCTCACGAATGAACTTTGTAAGAATAGCAGGATACATGATCATATTGGAATTAATTGCTCCTGACTTAACATTCTTGATTGTTTCAAAACATATCCCATGAGATTTACTTTTCCCATATTGACAAGATAGTCAAGCATAAAGATATCAGAAAAATTCAATGTTTCTCTATCCCCTTTCCTTGGAATAAGAAAACCTTGCATCCAAAGAGCCACAAACCTATTGTCTGGCGAATGATGAGAAACTTTCCTCTTTTATTCATTTATAAGAAACATTGATTTTTCATAACATTATTTGTTAAATGTACCAACATCCTATAGAAGTTTATGAGATGGAAAATAAGAATCACCTTCTGCTGGAACACTTAAATGTGGGTTTCTTGCTTGACAGACATTAATAAAATTCTATGGTACACAGAAAAATTGATTGTCATGTTCTTGTCAAATGAAACATTTTTATAGAACTGACTGACATCATCAATAAAAACTGGATCTTGAGACACTGGTTTTTCAACACACAAATTATCCCAGCCTTGAAACAAAATAATTCCATTGATTGTAGAATCATAATAATCAAAGAAGTCCTGAGAAACTAACCTTTCTCTAAAAAAGCCTTTTTCTGAAAAAGTCTTGGAAGAAATTTCAGCATGAGTGTTAGCAGAAGACTAAGACATATGGGTGAAGCCGATGGAAGATCGTACGAAGTTTTAAAACTAGGAGGCTGAGCTTCGCCACAAAATCTGAAAAACCGGTGTGGGTTTGTGGAGGGGGGGGTATATTTATAGGCAATAAAATAATGATCGTTGTTCTTCTACGGTTGAGATAAGAATAAAAGAAATCAATGGATATGATTAAAATGATTTTTTTAAAAAAAAATGGAAAGTATGAACATGTCAGATATCGTAAGATAATTTTTGGATTAAATAGTATTATCAGTGAATGAAATCACAAGAAAATGAAGATAAAGAATATGATCAATTTTCATGCCGATGGAAAACAATGTCGTTACCATAAACAGTTCTACCGATGGAAAACAAACTTGTTACCATTAACTGACATGCCGATGGAAAAGAAATTCATTACCATGAACTAACGTGATGATGGAAAATAAATTCATTACCATGAACTGATGTGCCAATGGAAAACAAATTCATTACCATGAACTGACATGCCGATGAAAAAAAAATTCATTACCATGAACGAACATGCCGATGAAAATGAAATTCCTTACCATGAACGAACATGCCGATGGAAAAGAAATTAATTACCATGATCTATCGTGCCGATAGAAAACAAATTCATTACGATAAGCATGGTCAGTACGATCAGCATAGTTAGTACAATCAGCATGGTTAGTATGACAAGCATGGTAAAAGACATTTGTGATTTCCAAAACAAGATATAAAGGTCAAAAGAGAACTTTTGACTCAACATTACCAAACAAGCCGTTCAAAAGAAGTTATGAATAATATTTACTGAATTTTGAACTTTATACAATCCTTATAATTTTAGAATCAATATTATGAGTTTTGTAGATAGAATGTAAGAACAAATACATTTTTTTTATATAAAAGATGTCTTTTTCAAAAAATGAAATTTTACCGCCTTTTAATGGCGAAGCCTTTTTAAATATAATATTTGAAACTTTAATATATTAAATTTGACAAAATATTCATCTTCTTCAGAATATATACGTAAGAATTTAGTTTCAATAATGTTTTGGTGTTTTTCTGATAACTTAAATATTTGGGTGAATAGTCAAAAATACTAGATTTTAACTGGAAACAACTTTTTTAATCAAAATAATTTATATTGTTAAGTAATAAATTTTAATGGTTTGGAAGTATAAATATATTATATTTTTACCATTTAATAAAATTATGGTCATTGTATGTAATTTCACTTTGAAATTGGATATAAACAAGTGTCAATCATTAGATAGTTATTAAAAATAGACCTTTTGGTCTTAATAGCGGGATTAATTTTAAATTAATAAATTAAAATTTTATATTTTTAATTTCATAAAATATATTTCATTTTTTGGATTCTGAAGATCGAAATTAACATAGGGTGAAATTTTGGTACTTTTCTGATAACTTTCATATTTTGATGAATAGTGAAAATTACTAAATTTTAATTAAAAACAACTTTTTTAACCGAAATGATTAATTGTGGTAAATTTTGTATTTGAGTGATTTTAAAGTATTATTAGATTATAATTTTACCATTTAATATAATTTTTGTCATTGGACATTATTTCATATTTAAACTGGACATAAAAAAGTGTCAATCTTTTGATAGTTATTATTTCAAAATAACACGCTTTTTGTTTTGACAACGAGAATTAATTTTAAATTAATTTCTGACTCTTCCGAGTTTTGAATTTGGAAAAATGGATTCCATATTTGGAATCAGGATTTCCAAATTGTGAAAATAGTTAACTCTTATTTCTAGACATTTTGAATAATTAATTTGGTAAATATTTTATTTACCATGTTTAAAGGGTAAATCTGGTAAATAATGGTAAACAAAATAATATTATAATAAACTTATTTTACCATAAAACATGTCCTATCCCTATTGGATGATACATTTCCAACCATGGTCATCTTTGGGTAGATTTTGGGACCCCATGGAGCCACTTTAAGGTTATAAGGACACATTATATTAATTAAGGTAAATTAAATACGAAAATGACATAAGCATATATATTTTAAAAAAACAATTTTTCCATATTGTTTTATATGTTATATTTTAGACTACAAATATTATTTAGAAAGATAAAACTATTTCATACATAATTTTATTTTATATATAATTTTTAGACATCGAATAATTAAATTTATTTCTGACACAATAATGATGTAGTATTTTATTCATTAATGAAAGAATCAAATAATTGGTATTATAAATGTTAAAATGAATATAATTTTAAAGTTATGATTTCGTCAACGACTTTTATCGGTTAATATGAGATGTTAGTATTACATAAATGAATTTTTTTTGAATTATTAATTTTGTTATGACTTTAACAAAAATCAATTATTAAATATTTCCATAATTGACATAATTGAGTTTTTAAAATAAATATTATATTATTAATTGTTATTATAGTCCGAAAAATCTAAGGTTCGGCCAAAGGACTTGTATCATTATAGGGTTGTCATTAATGGAAAACTTTGGGGTCTCTTGGATGTATATATTAAGTTTATTAACTATATAATATAAAAATACAAAGTGACATGGTAAATGTCCAACTAATTAACTAAGAGTTAAATCTAAATGATAAGGTAAATATAATTACCCAAACCTATCTAAAATATATTGGCTGATAGGATTTATATCCATACCCACCTTATACTTGGAATAATCCACTTTGGAGACATTAAAACCTGAATATGAATTTATTATAAATTAATACTTTATGTTTTTTCTAAAGAGCCCCTCCTCCCCTTATAAAAGGAAACCAATTCTAACCAACTCTTTACACCTTAAAAGCCTTTTGGTTCGGCCAACATCTTCCCAAATATTCTCTCAACTTCCCTCACTTCAACCTAGAGGGATTATTTGGATCATAAATCCAAACTAAATCGCCCTTTTGATCAAATCAAAAGGAAGAAATCGAAAAAAGGTAATGTTTTCACCTACATCGTTTCTTGATCTTTTTGGAATTGGAAACCAGAGGCGGGGAAAGAACGACATCGTCACGCCAGGCCAGAAACATGGAAAAGAAAACTAGTTCCATCACACTGGTTGTGCAGGAGGAACCATGACCTGCTACATATTCCGCTTCGGCGGAATAACCGCATGGTCCATCGGTCGGTCGTGCGGAACTGGATCGTGGCGCTAGGAGGGCACCGCGCTGGAAGACTGACAGCTCGCCCATGCGTTCCGCGTGCGTAGGAGGCTGGCATGTCTAGCCGTCTAGTTTGGGGAAGGGCGACGCCACCGTTGTAGAAAACCAGGGGGGGGCTACTCCCCCCTTCCATGTTGGAACCCGCTCCGCCTTTGGCCGAGCCCAGCGGGCCGCACCACTTCGAGCCGAGTTTTGTATTCCTTCGGACCGGTCCGACACCCCTACTTTGTTAGACCCATCAAACTGGGTTTTCCCAGCCTGTCGGCCTAGTGGGTTAAATGGGCCTGCATGTTATTCACTTAAACGTGAATAATTTAAGGATCGCGCGTCCGATCGATGCACCGTCTACGGAATTGGTACTCTTTCGATGAGACGGTCCATTTGAGATACCCTATGTGAGTTTTAGATGAATTTGGATATCAGTTGGGTTAGAAACGAGCATTTTTCTAACTGGTCCCCTGGGACGGAAAAGCCAATATCTCTCCGGCCAGGCGTGCGATTGACACGCCGTCTGTTGAATTGAGTTCCTAATGACGAGACGGGACTTCGGGACACATCAACTCTAGACTTCGTGACAGTTGATGTATCGACCCCCATTGGCTCGTGGAGCGGACCCTCCTGAATTCGAAAGTGATGTGTGCAGGAAACCTAGAGCTGGCCACAAATGCGACGTCGATGATGATTGTACATGGATCCTACGTGGGTTCGGCAGCGAGGACGACTGTACTTGGATCCTCAGTGGGATCAGTATAGATGATGACTGTACTTGGATCCTACGTGGGTTCGATATCGATGGTTACTATACTTGGATCCTATGTGGGTTCGGTAGCGATGACTTCTATACTTGGATCCTACGTGGGTTCGGCAGGGGAGATGATTCAGAGGCTAAATATATCATCTCCACCCCTCTTCGTGAGTAGTATACCTGTGTGAGCTGAGTCTTGACTTTCAGTCATTATCATTGATGTGAATGACTTTCTTTCCTGTGTGGACTGGGTTGTGTTTTCCTGTGTGGACTGGGTTGTACATGTGCTTGTTAGATAGAGACGAACTGGAATTGATGAAATAGGTATATGTTTGGGCATATACCTAAGTAGAGTTGGTTGATACTTTGTGTTTGTATATTTCCATTGTGGTGTATCGTTTGTGGATTCTGGGAGACCTCTGGGGGTCTTGGGGTCCCTAATGAGTATCATATACTCACCCCTACATGGGCTATGATAGCACTATGTTTTTTTGATGCAAACGACAGACAACACTGATCTAAGTGGAGTCTTGTGGAGTGGGATGGTACCTTGATGTGGACCACTTGGCGGGACGTACATGGAGCGGACGACCGGACCTGAGGAGCTGAGGATACCATTTTACCCACCCTTCTGGTGGGATATCTGGAGGACGACTCAGTGGTTGCTGGTTTACTTTACTGCAGATGTTCATTCTTTATTGTTGTGCTATACTTCTAGTTGGGTTTGTATTCTGGCCTATTTACTTTTAGAACTTACTTTTGTACCCGGTTTTTACTTAGTGTTACATTAACCTTCATAGTCT
Organism: Viscum album; assembly: GCA_963277665.1. Taxonomy (NCBI): domain Eukaryota; kingdom Viridiplantae; phylum Streptophyta; class Magnoliopsida; order Santalales; family Viscaceae; genus Viscum; species Viscum album. The sequence continues at coordinate 1,098,955,237 of OY728151.1, read as the reverse complement.
GTTGTATTTTTTTACTTATATAAAGCCAATGCCTTCCTTTTTATCGGGATTTATGCCTTTGGTGCTATTCGTCAGCCCCTGGCCTACGGAAGGAGGTCTTGGGGTAGTCACGATATGGGCCCCAAGGAAGGGTCGTGACAAATTGGTATCAGAGGAGTTTGTTCTACCGCAGAACTCAGGAATCTGATAATTTCTTCTGTGAAGCAATAGTGTTATGGGTATTGAGTGTTGTTTTTGGTTCAGGGAGACCAGTGTTGGTGCGGTGGCCGATGTATCCATACACCAGGTCCCTGACTTCTGATTTTTGACTCAGTTCTCGAAAACACCGATTGCATGTGTGTTTCAAAAGTTTTTTTTAGTGATTACTTTATTTTAGCTCTCCAGGTATACTGTATTCACTGTGGAGCACCTGTTTCTTTTTAGGATGGCCCCACGATGGCAACCAGCTAGGGTTCCCACCTATGTGCTAGATGGAAGCCCACCAAGCAACGAGGCCTCGATGCAGGGCCCTATTCCAGCAGAGGCACTAGTGGTACCTCTACCTACTAGGCCACCGATACCACTAGCCCCAGTAGCGGAAAGTGCACGCTGCCTAAGTGTACTGCAAGAGTTTCAGCGACAGAGGCCGCCCAGGTTCCGTGGAGTGATTGACCCTCAGGCATCCGAGGATTGGGCAGAGGCTATTGTTCGAGTCGTTAGATTGGTAGGGACACCCGCAGATCTTATGGTGACCCTTGCCTCGAATCTCCTGAGATTCACTTTCTCTTGGGGTTTGTTTCGGCCACCCTCTGTGCGGTGCACATGTAGGTGTTACTATAGATGCAGCAGGGAAGCATGACAGTAGCCTAGTACTCGGTGAGGTTTACCGACCTCTCGTGCTACTCCACGGACATGGTACAATACCCATTCTTCCAGGCCCAGACCTTAGTGCGGGGACTGAGGCATGATATCAGGGCTTCGATGATCTCCTTCAGCATTTCAATGTAGGCAGGAGTGCTGGAGCGAGCCCTTCTTATGTAGAGCTTCCATACTGAGTCAATGCCAACAGCGAGGCCTACCGTAGGGAGACACATAGCGGAGTCTTCTACAGCAGCCAGTAGATAGATGTCACAGAGGTCCAAGCGGACCAGGCCATCTGGTGGGCGACCATAGGATACTGGTTCGGAGGTGCGGGGCACACACAGCAGAGCCAACCATATGAGAGGTAGGCAGTGCTATGCATGCAGCGGGCAGGGCCACATGGCTCGTGAATGCCCGACCCTCCATGAAGAGGAGCATCAGATGGTTGAGGGAACACCCAGGCAGAGGCAGATGTTCGACTGTGGCAGTCCGCATGGATTAGGCTGACAAGGCAGAGGAGCTGGCCGAGTTGCAGGTGGTGGATGACGCTTCGAGGCTCTACCACCACCTCCATCAGGAGGTCTACCCCAACCACATGGAGCTGGAGGAAAGAGGCATGATCAGCTTTAGGTAGAGGAGGCTTACAGCCATGGCGCACCTGAGATGATTCGAGGTACTATATGTGTCTAATCCACCCTTTCTACAGTTCTTATAGACATAGGAGCGAGTCATTATTTCATTACTGCTACACGTGTTCGAAGCTCTGAGTTTCCGATTAAGCCGTTGGCTGAATCCTTACAGCTATAGACTCATAAAGGAGCAGACTCGACTATTACACACTGGTGATGGCAGTGTAAGCGTACTCTAGGAGGCGATAGCTTTGGCTGAGATATTCGTGTAGCGGCATCGAGGCCTTACGATGTCATCTTGGGTATAGACTAGTTATCTACAGTCCATGCCCAGATTGACTGTATTAGGCACATTGTGTGGTGTGTCCACACAGATGGGAGAAGGTTCACCTTCACCAGTGAGAAGGGATCCTTTGCCTGGCAGGATGGGCTTACGCAGAGGAGAGGGAAGTTGATCACACATCAGTTGGATATTCTCATCCTTAGAGCGGTTGATGTGCGGAGTCCGAGTTTTCCAGTTGTGGTAGATCAGTATGCGGATGTTTTCCCAGACGAAGTTCTAGGACTACCTCCTATTAGAAACGTAGACTTATATATTGACATGTACCCCGGGATGGAACTGATATCTACACCAGCATATCGGATGGCACCTGCTGAGCTTCGTGATCTATAGGTACAACTAGAGGACTTGTAGGGAAAGTGATTCATCTAACCCAGTTTTTCACCCTGGGATTCTATGATTTTATTTTCCAAAAGGATCATGGGAGCTTATGACTTTGTGTTGACTACCATCACCTGAATCTAGTGACCAAAAAGAACAAGTATCCACTCTCAAGGATCCATGATCTCTTTGATTAGCTCAAGGGGGCAGGATGATTATCGAAGATAGACCCCAGGTCACGGTATCATCAGCTCAGATTTCGAGATGAGGATGTGTAGAAGATGACCATAAGGTGTCGGTATGGCTACTATGAGTTCTTGTTTATTCCTCTCAGTGTAATCAATGCTCCAGCAGTGTTCATGAGTCTCATGAACAAGATCATCCAGCCATACCTCGATCGACTTGTCGTAGTCTTCATCGACGACATACTGATATACTCGAATACTAAGGAGGAACACACCGACCACTTGCAGGATGTACTGGACACACTCCGAGAGCACCATTTTATGGTAAGCTTTCGAAGTGTCTGTTCTAGATTCGAGAGGTGCACTTCTTGGGGAACTTCATCTCTGAGGCGGGAGTTGTGGGGGATCCTACGAAGATCGAGGTAGTACTTTCTTGGGAGCCACCCAAGAGTGTGACTTAGGTGTGGAGATTCCTAGGTCTGGCTGGGTACTATTAGAGATTTGTGCTAGACTTCTCCGGAGTTACAACACCACTTTCTGCTTGGACGAAGAAGGGGAAACCCTTCGTGTGGTTAGATATATGTCAGTAGAGTATCCAAGAGCTGAGATAGAGATTGACCAATCCACCCATCACGAGGCTACTGAAGGAGGGCATAGGGTACATAGTTTAGTACGATGCATCAGGGAATAGACTCGGGTGTGTCCTGATGCAGAAGAGGGAAGTGATCGCTTATGGTTCATTATTGTTGAGGCAGCACGAGAAGAACTACGCTACCCATGACCTGGAGTAACCGCATTGGTCTTCGCCTTGAATATGAGGTGAAACTATCTGATGGGAGAGCGCTTTACAATCTACTATCACCACCAGAGTCTAACATACATCTTCTCGCAGAAGGACCTGAACATGAGAGGGAAACGATGGCTTGAGTTCCTCCAGGACTATGAATTTGAGATTGTCTATACTCCTGGGAAGGGGAACGTAGAATCTAATGCTCTCAGTAGGAGATCGGGCATTCAAATACTTGGAGAGGCGACAGAGCAACTAGCCGAGTTGTAGATATCCTTTGTGGATAGAGATGGAGCATCCTTTCTATCGTCACTCACTGTCACTCCTCCACTAATTCAATGTGTCAGAGAGGCACAACGTGGGGACATTAACTGTGAGACACGATGTGCATAGATATTTATAGGACATGCAGCTGATGGATTTTTTGTAGGTGGATAACAATTCATCCTCTTCAAGGGACGTACCATTGTACCAGTTGAATTATAGGAGGAGGTTCGGGGGGAGTTTCACACTTCCCCTTTGGTGGTACATCTAGGAGTAGCGAAGATGTACCAGGATCTCAGACGACAGCAGTAGTGGACGGGCATAGAGAAGGTTGTACCAAAGTTCATTTCACGATGCCTCACTTTCCAGCAAGTGAAGGCAGAGCACCAGGTACCAGCAAGCATGGTACAACAATTAGAGGTTCTAGAGTGGAAGTGGGATGGGATACCCATGGATTTCGTGACGGGGCTCCAATGTACTTCCAGAGGACACGACTCCACCTGGGTGATCGTCGACCGACTCACCAAGTCGTCCCACTTCATACTTATTAGAGAGCAGGGCTCAGTGGAGATCTTGGGATGCCTCTACGTTTCGAAGATCGTACGGCTTCATGGGGCACCTTATCTATCGTCTCCGATCCAGATGCTCGCTTTACTTCTCGACATTGGAAGGGGTTGCATGAGGCATTTGGGACGCAGCTACGCCTGAGCACCGCCTTTCGTCCTCAAACGGATGGCCAGATGGATAGAACCATTCAGACACTCGATGACATGCTCCGTTCATGTGTCCCCGACTTTGGTCGCAACTAGGAGGATAACCTACCCTTGGTGGAGTTTGTTTACAACAACAGCTACAACTCCACCATCGGGATGGCACCATAAGAGGCACTGTACGTATGACCTTGCAGATCACCTATGTGATGGACACCCCCTGGGGAGTCCGCACTCATATGGCCATATATGGTCCAGGCTACGAAGGGGAAGGTGCAGATCATCAAGGAGTGGATGAGGACTGCGCAGAGTAGACAAAACTCCTATGATGATAGGAGGCAGAGACCACTGGAGTTTGAGGATAGCGACCACATTTTCTTATGGGTCTCACCACGATGTGGATTACGGAGATTTGGCTGGGGCGGCAAGTTACCTCGATGCTTCATCGAACCATTCCAGGTTCTCAGTAGGGTAGGCGAGGTGGCATATCGCCTGACCCTTCCACCTTAGTTGCACCGGGTGCACGACATCTTCCACGTATCTTAGTTGAGGAGATACGTGCACGAACCGATGTATATCATTGATCATGGGGAGCTGGACATCGATGACGTGGAGAAATTTGTGGAGGTCCTAGTGGAGATCGAGGATCGACAGGAGAGGGTCCAACGTGGATGGTCGATTCCTCGAGTGCACATTCGTTGGCAGCATGGGAACCTCAAGGAGGGAACATGGGAGTGGGAGGCTAGGATGCGTGCACAATACCCTCATTTGATTCCCAAGTTTATGATGTAGCATTATGGGGACATAAAGACCAGAGGTGGGATTAATGTAAAGGCCTTTAAATTTCGAGGAAGTTTTTTTCTTAAATTCTTTGGGGTATTACGAGTATGCAGTTTCTGACGGCACCTGATTCTGAGGCCCGGTGTGGCCCGAATAATTTTCCGAAGTTTAGCTCGGGTACATTCAGTGAACAAATGAGCGAGTTTTTTCTATCTTTTGAACTGGTGATCAGAATTGAAATATGAGGGCATCGATGAACTCGCAGCGCCGATAATTGCTTAGGGGGACCTTTAACATGATTTCTTTTGCATGGGAGGAGAAATTAAAAATTTGTGGTTTAAATAAGAAGTGAATAAAATTGTGGAAAATTTATTTTTATATCTTAAGTGGTTATATCATACATGGGGGAGTTGGGATGGGACCCACAAGATCCTAACTACCCATGTGAGGATAATTGTGTGGTGGTGCCCACACGAGCCCCAACCATTCACATTCCCTAAACCCCTTGAAAATCCCATTAAACCCCTTTGTTTAATGTTGACACCCCCTTGAATTTAATTGAGTAACTCTTCCTCTCCCCTCTCTCCCTCATTAATTCTTTCCAACACACACTATAATTAATTGAGTGAACATCTTAAATTAAGTTAATTAAGTATTTTAATTTTAAATTTTAAATGTTTGGTAATATTAAACAAAATAAGGATAGGCCTTATTTTATTTGGTGGTTGGAAATTGTGGTGTTGGGGAGAAATTGGGAGAGCTCTTCGGTTTTCGAAGAACGATTCTTCTACATTGTTGAAAAACAGCAACTCTCCGACGAAGAAAATCGACTCTGCGAACCCAGTTACTTCATCCTCATCTTCCTCCACGACAAGGGAGGAGACAGTGACGTGGGAACTCGCCAACAATATCTCACATTATAATATTTTCTCCGTGACAAAAAGGGGAGACGCCGCTTCCTCCTCAGGTGCTTTCCGATGTTGCTTACAAAACCTCACCCCGTGACGCCCTCTTCCGTGATGTCCGACATTCGATATCTTTTGTTGAGGTAGGGTTTTTTGTTCCAATTTTTATTTGAATAAAAAAATTTCATTGTGCTTCGTGAAATCTTTTACATCTTTGGCCGAATTTTATCGCCTAATGCGGAGGGCATGGGCCGACGAAACACGGCCCGAAGACCCTCCGTCGTTTCTTGATCTTATTTGAATTAGCAACCAGAGGTGGGGAAAGAATGGCGTCGTCGCGCCATGTTGGAAACGTGGAAAAGAAAACTGGAACTATCGCGCCGGTTGTGCGGGAGGAACCGCGTCCTGCCACACGGGCTGCTTCGGTGGAAAAACCGGCCGGTCGGGTGGAGCGGGACCACGGCGCCAGGAGGGCGCTGTGCTAGAAGACCGGCGGCCCGCCCATTCGGGCCGTGTGCGCAGGGGGGGCATCCGGTCTAGCCGGGCGGTTTGGGGAAGTGCAGCACCATTAGGCGGCACTGGTGTGGAAAACCGGGGGGGGGCCTTGGAACCCACTCGGCCTTTGGACGAGCCCGCCAGTCTGTTCACCCAGTCGGGCCGCGCCGGGCCGGGCCGCGCCGTGCAGGGTCGGGCCGGGCCACACTACTTCGGGCTGGGCCATTCCCCTTCGTGCCGAGTTATGTATTCCTTCGGACCGGTCCGACACCCATAGTTGGTTAGACCCGTCAAACTGGGTTAACCCAACTTGTCATCCCACTAGGCTAAATGGGATGGGCCAGTTATTCACATAAACGTGAATAACTTAAGGACTGCCCATCCGATCGACGCACCATCTGCTGCATTGGGACTCTTTCAATGAGACGGTCCTTTTGCGATACTCTAAGTGAGTTTATAATGAACTTGGATATCAGTCAGGTTAAAAACGAACATATTTCTAACTAGGCCCCTTGGACAGAAAAGCCAATATCTCTCAGACCGGGCGTCTGATTGACGTGTCGTCTGTTGCATTGAGTCCCTAATGATGAGACAGAACTTCTAGATACATAAAATCTAGACTTAAAGACAGTTGATGTATCGACCCCCCGTGGATCGTGGAGCGGACCCTCCTGGAATCAAGCGTGCTATGTGAGGGAACCCTAGAAATGGCTGCGACTATGATGATGATGACGACTGTATGTGGATCCTACGTGGGTTTGGCAGCGAGGATGACTATACTTGGATCCTCCGTGGGTTCGGCAGCGATGACAAATATACTTGGATCCTACTTGGGTTCGGCAGCGATGGTTACTGTACTTGGATTCAACATGGGTTTGGCAGCAATGACTTCTGTACATGGATCCTACGTGGGTTCAGCAGGGGAGATGATTCAGAGGCTACATCTATCATCACCACCCCTCTTCGTGAGTAGTATACCTGTGTGAGCTGAGTCTTGATTTTCAGTCATTATCATTGATGTGATTGAATTGATTTCCTATATGGACTGGGTTGTGCATTCCTATGTGGACTGGGTTATACTTGGAATCGTGAGTTGGAGTCGAACTGGAATTGATGACTTAGGTAAATGTATGGGCATATACCTAAGCAGAGTTGGTTGATACTTTGTGATTGTATCTTTCCTTTGTGGTTTATCCTTTTTGGATTCTGGGAGTCCTTCGAGGGTCTCGGGGTCCCTACTGAGTATCGTATACTCACCCCTACACAGGCAATGCCCGTACTACGTTGTGTTGGATAAATATGACAAATAGCACTGATCGAGGTGGAGTTTTGTGGAGAGGGATGGTACCTGGAGGTGGACAGTTTGGCGGGACATACACGAAGTGGAAGGCCGGACACAAGGAGTTGAGGAAACCACTTGTACCCACCCATCTGGTGGGATATCCGGAGGATGACTCAGTGGATGCTGGTTTACATTACTACAGCTGTTCTTTATTTACTATTGTATTGTACTTCCAGTTGGGTTTGTATTCTGGCCCATTTACTTTTAGCACTTACTTTTGTACCTGGTTTTTAATTAGTGTTACTTCATCTTGCGTACTCTATTGTGTTTGTTTACTTATATAAAGTCAATGCCTCCACTTTTATAGGGATTAACCCCTTTGGTTCTAGTTTCCAGCCCCTGGCCTCTGGATGGTGGGCTTGGGGTAGTCATGACACGGGACCTGAGGACGGGTCGTGACTTGAAGTGAAAGAATCAACTTATAGAGAATCACATAATCCACAAATGATGAACTATATATTTCTCTTGTCTTTAGATATTAATAAAAAACAAATGGATTGTATAAGATCATATGATCCGAAAGATAGATAATCCTTGGTATAAACAAATACTAATCTTAATTTCCAAAATTAAACCAACAATACCCAAATTATGAGAAATACCATTTATTAAAAAATTTTCCCCAAAATCATTTTATATAATCCAAACTATGATTGAAACCCCAATCTTAAATGAATTTATTCACATTATATTTCATAGTAAATCATATCATTCATCACCAAATAACATCAACTACTATTAAAGTCTCATATAGATGTGTAATTAACCAAATCACATATTCTCTATGATAGTTTTATCATTCCCATTTATAACCTGAATCACTATAAAAAACATACATTTTCCCAAAATAAAATAATCCACCATTACTCCTAAAATAAAATCCAAGGGTATTCCATTTTCCTTTGACATATAGCATTCCCAACAGATAAAACGTCTTCCAAAATAACATTTATCACTTAATCACCATTCCATTTTTTAATACTAAGGATATCCATTTGAAAAAACATATGATCCCAAATCGACATATTATTGATCAATAAAATCATTTAACTAAAATGAATAAGTCACACTAACCAGGGACTTCACGTAGTCTACTGGTACGCGATAAATCATAGTCACACTTTGGTTGTGGGTTCGATTCCCGCAGCTTTTTCCGACACGAAAGGTCATCACACAGTCTTCTTGTTGTCCTTTTTCAAAAACTATTTTCTATAACATTCAAAAAATGAGACAAGTTCCTCAAAATAACAATAAAACAATTTCACCACAATTTTATTCACATACCTATCATTTCATCCCAAAAGTTAATAACATTTAATTGCCTCAAATTCAAGGATCATAAAAACCCAAATGGTTCTTCATAACTATATTCAAAAAAGAAAATATAATTTTTCCTCAAATAGAATTTTCACATAACAAATTACAGGGTTACACATACAGGATAAAATTCATCCAATGTAATCCCATCAACAAAGAGGAATAATTCTTTTCAAAATTTCTCCATCCATTTAATTCCACAAGGGTTTTCTGTGAACAAGTGGTTAACTTATAGAATAGGGAATTGACATGGGTAATGCCCAGGTCCCTTAAATTTACGGTAAATGACTGTAAATGGATTCTTAGGATCCTTTTTATTTTCATCCATAGTACTCTTCATTATTCCTCATAAATTATTTTCATTATGTCATTTCCCACACATAAACCATTTCTTTGTTCCATTAAGGGAATTTCATGGGTGTGTACATCCAAATTTCTAGCATGATGGAAACTAATAATTATTTTCTCCACATTCTCCACTGTTGTTTCTCCTATCATTCTCTTCCATTCTCTTCTAGGTCGAGTTTCGGAGTTGGTTAATGTATATATTGTTGATCATATTTTTGGAAACATGCTCCAACATGAACACAATATATTTTACGCTTATCAACATTCCATTTAATAACTCATTTCCACCATTATTCTCACCTTGAACATCATATTAAATGTTACTATGACATCCTTGGATTCCAGCCATTAACTAAAAAAAGAAGCATAATATGAGTAACAATAATAATAAATTTTTTTAGAGAATATCATGGCATAATATTTTCAATAAAAAACACATTATGATTAACCATGGATATTTATTCTCATGTTCTCTTAAAATCCTTCAAATTGGGTTGTAATGAAAATGTGAATTATTCTATGCATATACCTTGGGAGTGTTGTAACCAATATTAAAGCAAGGCCCATTGACATGCACCATTTCCTATTCGAGTATAGCTCAATGCGGTGTTTTCGGAGTTTACCCATATGTACATCTACGCCAGAGCCACATCTACCTACTCATATCCAGACATGGATTTATTTCTTGGAAAACCAACATAGTATTTAAATTAGCAAAATATTTCAATGGTAATCTATACTAATCCTCAAATTCTATCTTAGCGTAGTGTTTTCTAATATGTGTTTTTCTAAATCTAGCTTCCAAGGTTTGTACTGAACATTCTCATATTCCAACTGTAATTCCCCGACCCTAGTTTCTTAGAGTCAGTGAATAATTACATAACATTGTCCTGATCACAAGAGATCAAGTATCAAAATACCGATTAGTTGAGTTTCCTTGGAAGTACTAGATACATACCTAAGTTTTACATTACATAATGAAATAATGATAAATAACATTGTTTCCACTTTGAACACACTCATATCCATTGGCTTATCCATGTAGGTAATTCATAATATACTTATACACATCTTAGGAAAAAGAAAACATATGAAAGGGGTGAGCTTTGATGCTCAGTAGGGATAACAATATAGCAGAAAATATCATAAATAAGAAGAATGATTTAAAGCAATGTATAAGACTAAAACACATGCCTTTTAAACAAAATCTTCAGCATAATATGGAAATCATAAATCAAGTAATTCCAATTACATACTCACATGGATATTATAATAGCTGAACAATCACATTTAGTATCAGTTGCTAATTTCATAATGATGGACTGCATAATGTCAGACATCATAACCACATAGTCAAGGCCTTATTCCAAGACTACAAATCAGATTTTGTCAAAGCCTTATGCCAAGACACTAGTATGTCTCATGATACCTATTTGAGCATCGAGGAGCTATAACGGGCTCTACCCATCACATACTATGTCCAATTCATTCCTCACATGAAAAAGTTGAAATATACTCTATTCGAATTAAAGCTTGATACGAAATGTCAATATTGCAACCAAAAACCACAGATGGTATAAAAAAGCAAATCCACAGTCAATAATAACACATTAAAAACAATATGTAAGATTTTATTATAATAAATCAACATCAACAATGAATAATGATGGATATTGACAAAGATGAAAATAATCTGTAGAATTGTTTTAGAGAAATATCCCCTTTTTCTAGAAAACAATTTAAAGAATCACTATTTATCAAGAAGATTTAAAAATAAAATTTTGATTAAAAGTCTCCCATAAAATATTGAAAATTTTAAATGGAATTTTAAATTTATAAAATTATTTTATATATAAATAAATCCTTAACAAAATTTTTAAAACATGGACATTAATGATAAATTTTTAGAAGAATAAATATCTAAAACATTTAAAATTATATTTTCGATTGAGTTTCTAACCAAATGAGAGATACTTGATTATCAATAATTGATGTAATAAAAACATTCTAATATAATATGAATAAAGGGATTCATGATATACTATGTCAAAGTACTGTATGTACACCATATAAAAGTGAATAGGTGCATAACAACAAATAGGCCTCAATGGAATGCAAGTTGAGATGAAATCACTTATAAATACAATATCGTTTTGTTAAGGATAATTCAATGACATAATTATCTGTGAAAAATATAAATAAACTCAATACGATTTCATATTCAATGTAAATCAATCAGAGGATTTTCACACATATTCTTGTAAAACAACATCAATGACTTGGATGTTTTACTCAATTAATGGATATTGAATTAGGATTACTCTTATCAAGTTAATATCGATGAAATGAGATTTTTTAAATGGTGGGATTATGGGTATAAAATGTATATCCACACAAAGGGGAGTTAACATTACTACATAAAATAATAAACAGTGATTTCACACATAATCTTAGAGTAAAATAATAAATAAAGATTATGTTATACCCAATGAGTGGAAATTTAAATTGGAAATTCCTTTACCGATTTGGTAACATATAAATCATACACCCCATGAAAGAAGGATCATACAATGAATATGTAAATACCCACAAATTAATGTATATTAGACAATGCATACAATATGGGTAGTACATTCACCACACAAAATAAAATAGTGGAAATATGGCATGAATCTTACGAGAAGAAGATGTGAGATGAATACCCATTACCTTGTAATATTCCTTAGTAGAGGGTAGGTTAACCTTATCTATAATAGTTAAACCATTGTTATTAATATATAAAAGAAGCACATACCTATATCTGATATCATATATTATATTATAATATTTCTTTGTTTATGATATTTCAATAGTATCATTGTTTTGGGTGTTAATTGATTCGTTTTCCTTTATATGTTATGTTAAATAAGTAATGTTGGTTTTGGATAGGATGTATTTGATTCATATACATAGTTATTTTTAATTAATATCATTATATTTAATTATCAAATGAAAATTATTATTGAATGGAAACTATGGGGAACAAAATCTCATTATGTCGTGGAGACGATAAGTTGTACGTACGCACGAGCGACAATTTCATTCTATTAGTGGTGAAATCATATGTAATATGATGGTATATATTATATAAAGAATCATTAATATGTTATATTTATTATTATATCAGTTTTACTCATTATTACTCCCATCCATATAATGATGTGTTGAATAACAAACAACAACACGATTTGGAGACGGTAAGCCGTATATACGCACGTATGGTGGCTTTGTCATTCATAGGATGGATAGAATAATGAATATTGTTGTAAAATATTTATAATAACATAACAGTATGTAGAAGGTACCGGATTTATTATTTTGGTATGTAAAAAACAACGAAATTGGAAGTTGAAGAGGAAAATACGTTGGAAGAGGTGATGAAATTATTAACTCTTCATTAGGTGCTTCCTTTTGATCTGATCAAAAGGGAACCTTAGGTTTTATTTCTAATCAACATAATCCATATATGATCATTTTAGGGTAGTTTGGAAGATATTTGAGCATGGTTTGGCCTATCCAAATGGCTTTGGAGGTGTGATTTATAGAGGACGGGAAGTACACTTTTATAATAGCGGTGAGGGTCACTTTAGGAAAAGCATGAAATAATTTTTTTTTAAAATTGTTTTAGATTTTTAATAAATAAAAATGGATATATTTAGAGGCTAAGGTGGGGATGGGTTTCAATCCTCTCAAAAATATGTTTTAGAAATATTTAAGTGACCATATTAACCATGTCCTTTAGATTTAATTCTTAGATAAATAGTTTATCTTTTACAATGTATTCTTGTATTTTTATATTACATTGTTTATAAACATTATATTAAATTCCAAGAGAACCTAAATTGGTTAATTAATGAAATATCTATCATTATATAAGTCCTTTTATTGAGACTTTTATTTTTAGGACTATTAAATAATTTAATAATATAGTATTTGTTTTCAACACTCATTTATGTCAATTTTGACACTATTTTGTATTTGGGTTTTGTGAAAGTCATCAAAACATGATTACATAGAAAAAATACATTAAATCAACCCTATCATGTTATATTAACCTATAGAATTATTGGAATGAATCAAAAGTCACAAATTACATTTATTTTTTAGATTTATAACATTAACTATTTTAATCTTTCATTAATATGGTAATTATTACATCTGCATTGTTTCATATATAAATTTAATTATTTAATGTGTAAATTTTTTAAATAAAATACCATGATATAGGAAATATTTTTATATTTCTAATCAATATATATATATATATATATTAGAGTTTATCTTTGGTATAACCCTTTATTAAAAATAGTTTATTTATTAGTCATTGAATTTAATTCTTTTAACTCTTTTTTAAATAAAATAATATTAAAGGTTCTAATCTAATCCAAGTAGATAAAATGATCATATTTTAATAAAAAGGTAAATTTTGGTCGATATACATTTATCCAATAGAATTCAGACATGTTTTAGGGTAATTATAATATCATTTTTACAAATAATTACCATATTTACTTTTAAACGTGTAAAATAAAATTCAAAAGTTACAGATCACAAAAAAATATTTTTATCCTATTGAAAAAAATTTAACTTACTAATTTCAACTATTTCTCTTATATTTTTTAAATTCAATTCATAGAAGTGGAAAAATTATGTTTTATTGAAATTTGAAAATGTGCCTGGAAGATGAGTAAAAGAAGGTAAGAAGTTCAAAAAAATTTTCAAATCTAATTTTATTATAAAATGACTTAAATTAATTAAATTGTAATTATATTGGTATTATGTATATATTGTGACTTTATAATAAATTTATATTAATAATAATTATTTAAATAAAAATTTTCCTTTAAACAATAAAGTAGTGTTTTTCACTATTCATCAAATATTGAATATTTTTAGAAAAATACCAAAAAATCACCCAAAGAAAAATATTGATACTCCAAATTAAAAAAAATGATGACTATTTTACAAAATGAAAATCATTGAATTTTTATTAATTAATTTAAATAAATATTCCTCATGTCAAAACCAGAGAGCGTGTTTTTGAGAAGTAAAAACTCTCAAAAGATTTATATGTGTTTATTTCCAATTAAAATGTAAAATGACTTCCAATAACCAAAATTTTAATAAATTATAAAAATATAATCTAATTATAGTTCTAAAACATTAAAATGTATAATTTATCATTATAAATTATTTTAATAAAAAAAGTGGTTTTAAATTAATATATAGTATTCTTCACTATTCATGAAAATATGAAATTTATAAGAAAAGAACCAAATATTTATCCAAACTAAATTTTAATATCCTGATTCTTAATTAGAATTTTATTTTGTCAAATTTAATATATAAATGATAAAAATACTGGATTTAAAAAGGGTTCAACAAATAATGGCGGTAAAATTGCATTTTTTAAAAAATAATTCTTTTATGTGAAAAATTAAATTTATTCTTATATTATGTCTAAGAAACACATAGTATGGATGTTAAAATTATATGGAGTATATAAAATTCAAAATTTAGTTAATAATAACCATTACTGTTTTTAACGGCTAGTTTGGTTAGTCGTGGTGCAGTTGAACATTGTGTTGCATGTAGTGCAAGATAATGAATTACATTAATGAAAATAACATACTATGAAATCTTGTGGTATTAAAACATAATACAAAGAACCCTAGGAAACATTCCTCCATATCTATGTCTCCCTTAACCATTTCAATATAACTAGATTAATAGGGTATTGTGAATATAAAAGACATCAACCCCATGCTCGGCTCCTACCATTCATGGAGAGAATTTTGAACCACCTCATCATCTTGTATATATTCAACTCTACTAATCTATATGTACAAGACATCATATACCATGCATAATAATATGACATCAGAGATATGGTGGGGAAGAGGTGGTAGCCAACCATCTATCCTCATAATCATGGATGTTTGGAAAAATCACATAAAACAAAAAACCATTAGGCCTTGAGGAAAACATGTAAATCAATTCATGTGTGTATAAAAATAAACAAAAGTAAAAACATATTTAGATAACCCACAAGTCTATCCTAAGGCATGATAATAAGTTAACCAAGGTATCTCACAATATCACCATAAAGTATCACTTCCTCTTTCACTATCATTTCCTCCTCTAAAGGTATAACACCATAAAGGGAAAGCCTCATAATAGCCATATCCAATATTCCCTTTCATTTCCAACCATTTACATATTTTATAATTACCACCCACATTCATTTACCAACGCCATTCAATTCATATTTAATGAAAAACCTAATAACTGTTCTTAATACAATAATTCTAGTAATTAATTTTTCCTCTAAACCCATGACATGTTAGTTTAATTGTTAACATTCCACTCCAACAATACCTGGAAACATACACATCAAAACACATTTGATCAAGTAAATCATAGGACACGGAACCCACTTCACAACCACAACACATCATATCTAATTTTCATTTTTTTTAAAAACCTTTATTCACAATTACATCATTATTTTCAAGGGTTTTCTCACACAAATCAGAGTTTCCATGGGAAACCAATTTATTCACCTACTAAATTTCCACTATCTATTTCACATGTAGCGAGTACAATAAAACTATCACATTGAGGTTTAAAACTTATAATAACCACAAAAATTCATCAAACTAGAGATTATTCATATGTGAGAAATCAACAACCTTGAGTAACCATATTGGGAAATCATAAGAAAATGTAAAACTCAAATTATTTCTCCACTACACTTCAATTTCTATTATGAATATTAATTAAAATTTTTCAGACAATATGTACCATCTACCAAAAATATGACCAATGAATTATATTTCAAAATGTACCTAAAAACCATGATATAACTAAGGATCCACCACCATGAAAAAATATTCAAAATAAATCACCCCTTAGAATTATGGTAACAAGAGTCCATGCCCCACATATCATGAGGAAGAACTGATTAAAATATAATAAAACTCCATCATCATACTATGCTCAGACTAAAACCAAAATAGATTCCCTCACTAATGATATCATCTCATAAAATATCGATAAAATAAGAATAGAAGAGATAAGAGAGGGGAGATAAACATGTTATCATAAGACATAACCCAATAATACTAAAGGATAAACTTCATAAATTATGATGATAAAAAGGATGTTGAGGGGTTTGTATTTAACGAAATACTGAAGGAGAAGAGAAGTAATTGAAACAAAATATTTTTCCCCTCTATATTAAGAGGAAATCCCAAGTGGACTCATTATGATATATTGAGATCCCAAATACTAGTGGTTCTCACAATTAAATGGATTTCTAAATATCCTATGGTCATGCCCCACTTTTTTGTAATTCTTAAAATCAAAATTTGAGATCCACCATTTCATAGTTCATAGTGTGGAACAATCTTTGTTCTCTCCTCCATCATATTCCACTACAAGACACTATGAACTATCCTGAAAACCATGGTCATTTTCCACACACCAGGCCTAGGGTTACAACATGATAAGATAAAATTCCTTTTTTCAGATAGGATTTTCCCCAAGGAAACAGACACAATACCACACCTCTTACTCATAAATTCCATGCTCCTAATTTGTCATGGAGAAGGATCAAAACCAATGGTTCCATTGGCATGGCCAAACACTTTGTTTCATTACCCACATAAAACTAATTAGTTTATTAATAGCTCAAAACACAATTTGATCAACCGGTTATAGAATATAATGTATTTATAATACCATTATCTCTATCAATAACCTCACCACGCCCACCACCTGGGTCGGATGATTCCTAGAATAGTCGATAACCCTCTTTTAGGATTTAGAACACCCAAAACCCTTTCTTTGCACCAAGATGATTCTGAAAATATAGTATAAATATTCTATAATCGGAAACATTATTTTATATACATCCCAATGATATCTTATCCTAAAAAATAAAAACCAACATTGGTAACAGAATAAAGAATGTGCTTTGAACAAGGATTATATGAGATACATCTCAAAGATCATTTGATGACTAAAACTCTAAAACTATATCATAACAGCTTCAATACACCTCCTTTACACATGACCATCCACACCACCATTTACACCTTTACATATACTAGGATACAATGTACCACAACCATCAGATTATACTACCCCCGGAACATAAATTAAGGGATCCTGCCCTCCATATCATGTTATTGTCTACTTATGGTGGAACTAACTCAACCATTTGGTTTTCAAACATGTTTTAAAAATTACACATCTTAATTAATATGTTTTTACTCTTTTTATGTATAAATACATAACACAATCTATCATAAAGAGAAAAATATTCATCACATAAATCAGAAGGATTTAGGCATCACATCATCAATTAATAATAAAATAATCAAGAACCGAAAACAATATAGGTTACTTTTCATGAAACTACATCTCATTCTCCTATAATGAAAAATTCATAAAAAACACAACAAAACAGAATGGTTCATCAATGCCAAACCTTATCATAATGATTATAGATCTTTAATGGTCTCTCTAGGAATATCACATCATCTTCGATATTCAACTCTTCCTAATATAATTCGTTGGAGTCATCATAAAAAATATAAATGTATATTGGACACATGGAAAATGTAATTTTTTTTATGTAGATGTTGTTGGAGTGACAAATAATATACAACTAAGATAGAAAACTCCAAAAACACAAAGAGCTTGAGGAACCAGTGAGAATGCATTCTACCCCGGCTAAATCTCCACTGCCCCCAATGAGTAGAAAAATTTATAAACATGTGGTACTAAAACATGAACTCCATGGGTCTCCTATTATGGTGGCATGTGATTTTTATCTATACTATTCAACCTTTATCCTATCATTAACATCTTATAACTTCTCTATTATGTTCTACACCATATCAGGATCAAGAATAAACGACTCTCCAATATTTTTCCATCATAATAAGGATATAATGAACCTATAAGATTTTTTTTCAAAAGAACCATGTTACTATCTGAGTGGTAGTTTTTTATATAATGAAACACATGTAATGCTTTCTTTTTCCCTATGATCCATAAAAATATCAGATGTATTCCCCCAACATATCCTCTAATGATTGGGTTTTTATTTCTATATAACTATCTCTCTGAGTGGAAAATAGTGTTTTGGGGTATCTATGTGAAATACACATTCCATAATCCTCTCACAGATAATGAGGTAAAGTGATCATCAATATCGATGATAATGGAACTCATAATTGTATCAAATGGAATGACTGAATCCAAAAATCTCTTTATTGAGACATCCTTGATGGTTAGATCCTTGATTGGTAAAAAGTGATGAGAATTAAAGAGAAAATACATGATTAAATAGAAACAATCATATCATAATTGATATTGGGATAATTCAATGAGAAAATAAATCAAGATGTATTTCCACTTTCAACCAAGGAAAAGTATAGGCTGCAAAAAACAACCGGAAACATGATAATTTTTGTTAGCTGTTATAAAACCAGTCAATGTTCACACAACTCTAACACATCATATTTTTTTATGAGATACATAAACACTTGTCTCAATCCATTTAACATATTATATACTCGTTGTTTTACCAATAATGTTTAGTGTTGAAACCTATGAAGGAATTCCTCAGGCCTCGCCATCTAGATGAATTTCCTCCCATGAAATAACAATTGATTCAAACCAACCTCTGACTATCCCTCTAGGGAATCACCATAGAAGACATAGTCACACATAATATCTTTCTACGAGTCCCTCCACTGATAATCCTCCACCTTATGTATCATATAATACAATATTATCATACAAAACATGAATACTTAGTGGTCAATCGACCACATATCATAGGGCATGGATACCAACTCCTATATTACCTTTTATGAATCCTAATTAATTTAAACAATATACACTTATGAATTCATTTTTGGTGTGTTAGTTATGAAATTAACATTCCCCATTGTGTATAAGATAACAATTTCATTCACTTTATGATACATAACATTGACCTTTTTGAATTATTTCAAGTGATGTTGAAAGAAAATATACGTCAAGATATTATGATTTTTAACATATATAAATTGTTTTATGATGTGGAAATATTGAAATATATTCCGTGAAAAAATAACCCCTTCTATATTCAGATAATGCATGTTATTGATATAGTCATGGATTTGTGAAATCCTAGACCCATAATAGTTATCCACTATTTGATCATTAAAATGCATCCAAATCCTAGAAGGGTTATTTCAAAGAAAACTCCAATCATCACCACTTCGTCATGTAATTGATGCACAATGGAACTGTTCAATATCAATTTCTTCTAGTATAACATTGATCAAAGAAGATTATTCCAAATACATACCTCATCCTTTCAAGTCATTGATTTCATTGAGGAAAAAATATATGAATGATATAACACAATATTTCGTAAATATTATGTAATATATGGGAAAAAATTAACCTATGACACATTCTTCTATTTTTTCCTATAAATAAATACTTCAATCATTTACGGGCCCAACCCCAAAATCTACTGGGGAACCACAAGCGGAAGGAAATAACCATCTTGAATCAAAACAATTTACATTGAAAAACTTTCATATAACATGTGGCTTCAATGGACTAGTAAGATAGCTTTGATATGATCAATATTCCTCTCATTAGAATTCATTTATTTTAATATTTCATTGATTAAAATGACTAATAACTAGTATATGATCACATGGAATAAGGATTTAAAAATATAAATAATTATGGATTTTTTATTTGTGATAGTGAATGGCATGACCATGAACTCAAAGATACCATACATATTCCAAAAGGTAGTCTCCATGATATCTTCCTACAATGCCCTCAATTGATGTTATCTAGACCAATAATAGATCATATTAAATTAATTATATCATATTAATTGATTATAAAGAACATAAATCAACTTAATAGGGTAACAAATCTTGATTTTTCTCATTTCTTCATTCTTTAGTAGTCCACACACAGCCTCTGAATACCTTCCACCTTCTAGGATAATAACACATAGTAAACCCTAAAGTGAACCACTGGGTTTTTTTAAACACCACTATATCAGGTTATTAATTTAAATCTTCAAATCTAGTAACTCATAGGTTTTCATCCTATAAGGATCCATTGAAATTATGAAATCTATAAACTATAATAATTCCCTAAACTCAATGACATATTTAGTTGGTGGTGTCAGCCTCTTCCTGGAGGATGTAATGAAATTTCATGATAACTATGGGAGTCTCCACCACTATAATTTCCCCAAAATTTATAAAAAAATCCGTCTGGTAATAAAGGGATTCCACAAAACTAATTCCTTTTTAAATTCCTTATTCTATTATGAAAAATTCACAATGACCATCCATATATAGGAATGTTTCCATCCTATTTAAGAATATATAATTTCATGCACATAATAAAAACAATAAATTCCAGGGATTATATCATATGACTATATATATTAAAATTAATCCTCTATATATGATGGATTTTCCCCATCACCATCCTAAACCTTTGAAATAAATCAAACAATAAGGTCTATCCTTTAAATTTCTTACTCAACACTCGGGTCATGTGAATACAATTCACATTAAGTTATAATGAATGAGCTATATATTGATCAATGAAGGAGTGAATGTATCTAAAATAAAAAATGGATAAATAATGGTAGAACAAAATCTAATATTATATCTAATGATATCTTCCACCTTTAGTTTCGACATCAACATAACATGCATATTTCTACACTAAGATCCACTAACTCACTGCTGACTTCTACATATATTAATATTCAAAGTTTAGAGTCTTTTAAAATAGGGAATATATGAAAGTTGGACCTCGTATACAACATATTTTCTTAGTGGAGGATAAGACTATTTCCTATATTGTGGGTATTATCATTCTATAAGATGTTGTTGAGGATGATGTTGAATGAGACCACAATGACCATGTTGAGCACTATGAACAACTCATCACTAATTCAAGCAATGATCGTAGACCCAAATACATTTCATTCATCTCTGAATCCCCCAAGAAAAATAATGGAGATGTTAGTTCTAGAAGTTTGGAAAAGTGGAAGTTGAGTTTTAATCTCCACTTGTCGAAACCACAATGAAAATGGTATTTGAGAAAAACTACTAACAACTATTACCTTTGATTAACCTTGTTGGATCACTTCATATGTTATCCCACCTCAAGAGTTCATATGCTCAATTGAATATTCATTCTTATATATCTCTAAATATTTTATCAATGTAAATGAAGTAAATTCATACAAGATAGATGGGTTGAGTATGTCCTCATGAAGCCAAAAAAGGTAATCCTTAGTGGAAAAAATATTGGGTTAAAAGAAAAAATATTCCTAAACATGATCATAAGATCCCACAGAGACATACTCTCTTATTGAATACAAATCATTTTCTATTAATTTAAATCATTCATGGTCAACTATATGAACTCCGATTGTATTTCATTCTAGAATTATATAAATGAAAAATTCAACTCTTTCCAATCATTGAGATACAATTTCTAGTTTTGACATACAAAATCAGTCATCTAACTGACTCTAAAACACAACCAAAACTCAACCCTAAAAATAATCAAACCAAAAGATATCTCAATATCCCCTAACTCGTACACCATCTCATGATCAGAGATAGTCCTTTATTTCTTTACCAATATATATCACTAAAAAATATAGTCTTCACTACTATTTATCATCCCTTATGTTAAGTTGATCCAATGAAAATCTATTGGAACTTCTTAATTAACATCTATTTCAAAATCTTCACATTGATGATGACCCAGATCCATTCATGAATAATAATGAGAAAGCCTTAGTCTAGTAGTGTTGAAATTTTGTTTAATTCTTACAGAATTAAATAAATTTAATTTTAAAAAATATCACCATGTTTAAACATGAGAAAAATAATCCAAGATTCTATTACCTCCCTACGGTATCTACCCCTCTAATGAAATCACAAACCCATGAAATTATCATTTCTCATAACTCCAAATGTCATCCAATCTATAAACATGCATATATTACAACTCTATTATTAACCCTACTTCAAATGGTACCCCTACTGGGCCAACAATGATGGAATGGATATAATGGCCCACAAATCCCACCATTAAAAGGCATCATATTATAGACATGCACTGATGGTAAAAAAATATAACGTATAAAAGGCATTATAATCAATTGTATAAAAATTATAAGGATATATAATTATGAAATTCTAGAAAATACACCTCATAAATGAAAATGAGAAACCAAAACCATCTCAAAATGCATATATAATCAAAATAAATACACCTGTAGTCTCTTAATGAATTCCCAAAAGTAATCTTAAGGTAGAGACACCATAAAAGCTCTAAGATCTTAGCTAGTAATATTAATCTCAATTCTAGAAGTAAACTTAGACATCAAAAAATATATTTTACATATGTAAGTTTGGTGTAACATGTATAATCAATGGGATAAAACCCATGGTATCTTGTGCACATGTGCAAAGAGAATACTAATACATTAGTGGATAAATAGTAGAACCATCATGAACTTGAAAAGTTCAACTAACAAATATAATCCTCACCCAAGAGTACTCAAAAAATAACACATCCAATGTAATAATATAACTGGATTATTAATAGTAAATGGTATCCATCACAAATTTCCAATAGATTATCTACTCTCTCAGCCCGACATATTACATCATGATGCTCCAATACCCTTCTTAATAATAATTCTTGAAGACACAAGAGAAACTGCATTATATCCCAGCCAAAGAAACCTTGAAAACTACATAATAACATGCTCCTCATCTAAAATCTAATTAAAACAAACTCCTACCATGAAAACTTCTACATATTCAGAATAATAGTGGATCACAAACAAGAAGAAAATCATCCTTTTTCCCACCTCCATTAATGAAAACCCACACTTTTTACCACCTCATCATTTAATTATTCATCACATATATTGAACTATATCTTCAAGCCGTCAAAACCAATGTGTAAGACTCTCAAATGTAATATAGAGCGGAGAAGGTGTGTTTGTAGAGACCCAATCTTGATTTACAAAGACAATACAGATTTTTCGAAAATATTTAATAAATGAAACAAACATACTCCCCAAGATCATCTTTTTAGTGAATTTTGAAACTCAGAAAATAATATTATAGTCGTAGAGAAATATCTTCAACATCTCCTATAAATATCATACCCTTTTTGTTTTCCTACCTAAAACCTTTATTTATTTCATGGGGAAAATAAAACAGAAAATGGGTAAGCTCAAATGCTCAGTAAGGGTAATCATGGAGAACATAAAACAAACCATACACATTTGGACATAAAAAACATGAATATAATGTTAACATGTCAAAATCATTAGTCATTAAATAAATCATGTTAGTTTGTAAGGAATATATAATAAAAGTACATTAACCATGAAATAATAGCATTGTCAAAAACATGTAATTGTGGAAAAATAATAAGTACATAATATGATTTCTATAGTAGTTAAGGCATTTATTCCAAGACCATCATAGTGTTCATAGTCCATTACTGAACTGGGATTACATTCTATTCCAACTATGTATTATTGTACCAGATTTACATCATGTTCTATCCCTACATTACTGAACCATATTTACTTGTCTTTATAATCATGTCTATATCATGAGATATAAATACTTACCCAATTAATTTGAGGGAGATATAGGTCCCCCCATATCATAAAAAAATCATTCATAAATTTTCCACAAAAACATAAATCAATCTTCATAGCATAACCTAAGAAATAAAATGGGATTCATAAATATCATTCCATCATAACATAATCCAAATAAAAACTCATTCCATCATTAATTATATCAAGCCATATTAATAATTGGGATAGAAAAAAACATATTCAAAGAGTGTCATCATAGATGGAAAACAATTTTGATAAAATACGTGAGCATATTTGTTAAGAAAAATATATTTTCATCTTCAAAAAAGTTTTCTTTTCTCAAAATGCCGTGAAATTCTGAATAAAAATAATTTATTTGAAAATAAACATGAAATAGAATAAAGAAATCTCTGTGGAAATAAGGATTCATGAAACCATAAAAATCTCTTCATGTCTTACATGGTAAAAAAAATAATCTCTTCGTACTTTTACCAAAAAAGAAAAAAATTACCTTGTACGGTAAACAAAAGAAATATTCTTTATGTACCATGTTGTAAAATTAATAAATTGCTAAAAATGACTTTAACAATACATGGGAAAATATAATACATTTTATGATGTTATTTTAGAAAACAAGGATGACAAATATACCCCCTGTAAATGCATATGGATAAACAATCTTGGATAAAAATGAGATTAAAAAATTATCCCTTACATTAGGTTGGATATGCTTCGTATGTATCTGAACCTCCTCTTCCTTGATGTTCCTCCTTAAATTACCTCTTAGGGAACTAGAGTTGTTCTTTTAAGAAGTGAATCACCTCTAGAACGTGAGTAGGGATGTTAAAAAGAGAAATGGGTAGGGTTTGGATGATCTTGAAGCCTCAAAATAGATTGAAGAGGAGAGGGTGGAGGTGCCCTTTTGTAAGAGAGGATAGGGGCACTTTAGGAATTTACTAAAATATTAATTTATTATAAATTAATTTTAGATTTAAAATAATCATAAACATAATTATTTATATGATAAAATGATTTTCGTTTGAATAACCATAATCCAATAATTTTTAGGCATGTTGTGAATATATTTTTATCCTTATCTTTTTTGTTTGACCCTAATTTTATCCTTTTCAATCTTACTGTGATATCATGGTATTTACAGATTGTGGGTTTATGTAAATACCATATGATTTCCAAAGACACAAAAAAAAGTTATTTATGACGTATTTGGACTTATATTAACCAATTAGTTGAATCATATATTTTTAGGAATTCAATATCAATTAATAAACTATTTTATTTTATAAGTTATGAATTACGTAAATTTTGGACACTATTCATACTTGACTTTTTTAAAAAAATCCATAACAACCGAATTCCTTAGTAAAACTTGATTTAAATCATCCCCAATAGGTAAATATCATCTAGAAAATTTATTGATGGTATTAAAATAATAATATTATATTTATTTTAATATTTATAAATTCATTTATTCGAATCATTCATTAATGATGTAATCACAAAATCATAATTGTGTCATAAATAAATAAATATTTCTAATATATAGAAATTATAAATAAAATACCATGATTTTTGAAATCATTATATATTTCTAATGAGTATTTATAAACATATGAGTCATTTATATAACACTGTATTAAAATCGATTCAGTAAAAGATATATTTTTTGTTTATATTAATCATTGTTTTAAATTATTTCTTTTAAAATGTCATTGTCATATCGAAGTGAATCCATGGGGTCCCAAAATCGACCCTTGGATTACCATGGTCAGAAATATCTCGTCCAATAGGATTAGGACATGAGTCAGCATATTTTAATTTTATTATAATATAATTTTTACCCTTATTTACCAGATTTACCCTTAAACCATGGTAAATAAAATAATTATTGATGTTACTATTTTGAATTTCCATAAATAAAAGGTACCTATATTAAAAATTTATAAATTCTAATTCGAAAATTAGAACACATTTTTCTAAATTCAAAAAAATGTTGCATTAATTAATTTAAAATTAATTTCCATTGTCAAAACATGAAAAGAGGGTTTTTAAGAAGTAATAACTATGAAAATATTGAAATGTGATTATGTCAAGTTTAAAATTGAAATTATATAAAATGACAAAAATTGGATTAAATGACAAAACCCTCATCAAATTACACATTAAAACCAATTAAAAGGACAATATAATAGTATAAACTAATTACAAAAAAGGTCGTATCGAATAAAAATGCCTTATTTTTCACAATTCATTAAAATTTAAATTTTATTAGAAAAATACCAAAAATCCAAAAAGAGTAATTTTTTATGTCCCTCCTCATAATAATAAGTTTATTCTGTTGAATTTCTCTTTTTAAAGTTTCAAATAGTATATTTAAAATGGGTCCTCCATCAAAAGGTGGTACAGCTGCATTTTTTTGAAGAATAATTCTCTTATCTAAGAAATTGATTTTATTCTTATATCATGTTTTAGAAAATAAATAAAATGAATTTAAATTTTATTAAATATAAAATTTGGTTAATAATATTCACAATGAATAGTTTATATCTAATTAAATCATATTTTAATAATGTCATTTTGAGTGAAAATCGATATTGCTTACAATGCAAGCTATCGAGGATGGACTCCCTTGCGTGTAACACAAGACAAGTTAGTATAAAGTTTAGGGAATTATTCCTTTGGTATTTTTTATAATATAATCCAAACATAGTTATTTTATACGTTGAACAAAATCTATATGAAGTGTTTCGTAAAATGAATTATATCTAATGAAATTGAAACTTTTTGAAACATAAGCCCAGAATACTTTTTTTATACTGCAAGCTAATATAGTGTTGTGTACAAAGAAATATTATCTTGATGTAGCTTAAAACACAAATATCAATGAAATTAAAAATATATATCTCTTAAAATATCGGGGTGTTACATTATACCCCCCTTAAAATGAATTTTCCCTTGAAATTAATTGGGTTTATAAATGGTTTACTACATGATAGATTCCTTTATAGAAACCCAAATCATAAAAATGAATACAAAAACTTAATTTTGAAAAGGAATTTTAGAAACGTATTGGTTTCCCAAATTAACTCATCATTGGGTTTCTACATAGGAGACCTTAGGTGGGAAGAGAAAACATGGATATGAAAGAGAAATCTAAGCATCGTGTTCTGATGGATAGTGATTGAGAATAAGGTTTGGATAATGTTAACTACCCAAAATACATATTTCTATGATGATTTAGGGGGACCATCTTATTCATTAGATACGAAGGTACTAGGACATCAGTTTTTATTTTCAAGATCATTTTCATAAATTTAATGATTTTTTATGAGAAGAAATACGCACTTGATTTCACTACCATTGATCAATCCCTGAAAAATTTATAATTCATCTCTAATTTAAAGAAATTAAGATGAATTTATCTTTCTTCCAGTGTTAGTAGATCATGCATTAGAATGATAGGCGATTCCATCTGTCTTAACAGAAAGGATAGAAAGAGTTGTCAAATATGCATAAGTCCAGAAATATTGGGATTTTATATTAATCTAAAAAACATAAACCAAAATACAACTAATACTATCAATAAATTTATAACCTCACAATCCATCCAAAAAACTGAAAATATAAAACTTTTGAAAGAGGTGGAGTTAAATTACTTAACATTTCTCCCCCTTGTCTTATTTGGCAGTCCTTGGTTGTCACATTCTAAATATGTGAATACCTTAATCATATATTTTATGGAAACATGATAATACAATGAATTACCAAAGAACCATAGTGAAAACAAGAATTCGGTCAGAATTAACTCTTTCCATGATCCAGAAATACCATACATTCTATATAATCAAACCACGATACATCTTTTCCCTTGTATTAGTCATGGGACCATTAATACAATAAAAAATCTCATTATCTTATCATCCCTTTATTACGTGCATATCATGGGCTTTCCAAAAATATCTGAATAAAATTCCATGGTTACATATAATATTCAAAATATACATTCAAATACTTAAGGAAAAAATGATTGTGTATCAATCCGTAGATGTTTCATTATTCCATATAACCATTAATTTAAGTATACATCATTATTCTTGATTAACATTTATTAATTCCCCTACCTTATTAAACCATTTACTGAGATTTATCATTTTATTATTTAGCACATCGGTCATCTCAGATATCATGTTTAGTCTCTTCATCAGCAGAATCATTTATACCACCCATACGACCATGCTAATTCTCTTTATGAAATATTCCCTTACTGCATTGATTTTTATAATGCCCATTCATTGCACATTTAAAAAATTTAACCACTTTTCTATCTTAGAAATACCATTTACCTTGTCCACTATGTTAACAAAACCTTTTCCATTGAAACTATTGTCATTGTGTCCTTTTTTCCACACCCAAATAGTCTTCAAGTTCCATTGAATCATTCTCCTTAATGCCTCTTCCCACATGATTTACATGTGGAATATTGAAGTTTCATTCCTCTATGATCATTATGTAACACCATCATTCCCATATTAGTTTGGTCAAGAAACAATGAAAATCTGAGATTATTTATAATATTATCAGATTGGTGATTTGAACTATTTAAGAAGTTTCTCTTTCCAAATCACATTTCATATTGCTGATCATGAAGAATATCATTCCATTATCCATTATATTATCCATTAACATGGATCCTTTTATTTCCAGCCATTTTCTATAACCAAAATAAAATATTGTGAGAGGAAAAATCACACTAAGAAAATAATATAATCAAGGGGGAGTGATTTTAATATCTAGAATCATAGGAATAATACGAAGTTATTCATGATCATTACCATAATTCTCAAATAGTAACCTAGAGTTAGACCTACCCTTAGGTACATCCGTAGACACACCATATAAATAACTCCAACGGTCTCAATAAAGATTTAGCATCCTAGTTTTCAAAGGTTAACTAAACCTTCGCTCTAATTCCAACTGTAGAGAACCATGATTGACATACATAGACATTACATTTCTCTATATAAATACAAAATACATGACACAAATGGAAACCAAATGATCATATTATTTTTTCTTTTTTTGAATCTTGGAACATAATCTTCAAATAATGTTGAAATATCATCAACCTCTCCCATATAGATCATCCCCCTTTTATTATCCTATATAAAACATTACATATATTATAGGTAGAAGAAAACATAAAAAGTGTGAGATAAAATTCTCAATAAGCGTAAACAAGGAGAACATAAAAAAATCCATAAACATTTGAATTTAAAAAACACGAATAAAAAATAAAAATATAAAAATCATGAGTCATGAAATAAATCATGGCAGTTTTTAATGCATAGATAATAAAAGAACATTGACCATGATAAATAGAATTGACATAAAACATGTTATTGTGTAAAACTAATAAACATATAATATGATTTCTATAGTAGCCATGATATTTTTTCCATGAAAATTATAGTGGACAGAGTCCATTACTGAACTGGGTTTAAGGGTCGTTGTGGCCATGTAATACTAAACCAGATTTACTAGTGATTCTAGCCCTACCTTACAGAACTGGATTTACTTTTCGTTCCAATCATTTATATGTCATGACATATATATCCATTCACAATGCATTGTAGGGAGATATAACTGTCACACATATCATAATTAAATAGTTCTTACTTGTGCCACAATAACAAAAATCATTCAACATAGAATTACCCAAGAAATAAAATGGGATTATTAAATATCATTACATCATAAAATAATCCAAATAAATCATAATTCCATCAATAATGAAATAAAACCACAGTAAGTAGATGGGGTTTGGCATAGTGGTAAGCACCCCTCAATTCTACTTAGAAAATGGGGGTTCAAAATCCATGGGGCGCAGGTTACTGTAGCAGTACTATAGCGGTACTGTAGCAGTAGCGACACTGTTCATCAGCGGGTACTGTAGCGGCGGGAGGGCACTGTAGCGGCGATGATACTTTGCGGTACTGTAGCAGCATGTTACTATTCACAGAATGTGAATTGGCCTTAGAATTTGGCCCTACGGGCTATGTAATGGGCTACAAGCCCACTGGGCCTTCGGGATATGTAATAGGTTTCCCTCTACCTAGTTAAAAAGAGGACATTGCTTTGATTTAATAATAAAAAATGAGGCTTCAGCCCCAACCTTTTAAAAAAAATTAAAATAAAACAGTAGTAATAACAGGGATAGGAAAAAATCCCTATTTAATGAAAATTACCTTATATGGAAAATAATTTTGATAAAATACTTGAACTTATTTCTTGAGGAAAAATTCATTTATTCTTCAAAAACATTTCTTTCTAAAAATTTTGTGCATTTTTAAATGAATTTTTTTTGTAGAAAATAAACTTGAAATAGTGTGGAAGAAGAATCGTGGAAATATAAAGTGATGAAACTATAAAAATACATTAATGCTATCTACAATGACAAAACATTATCCTCATACTTTTACCAGAGAAGTCTAAAAGTACCTTGTGTGGTAATCAAAACAAAGATTCCTTCCATATCATGTAGTAAAAGTAAAAATGGGTAAAAATGGCATTAAGAACACATAGAAAAATATTATATATTTTATGAAAACATTTTTAGAAAACATGGTTCATAAATATACACCTAGTAAATACTTACATATAAACAATCTTGGAGAAAAACATACCCTCAAGAATGTATCTATTGAAGTTAAGTTGGGAAATGGGCAGAGGATGGTCGATCATCAAGTATCAAAATGTAGTGAATAAGAGAGGGAGTAGTTTCCCTTTTATAATATAAGAGAGGGGAAATTTATGAAAGTCCTAAAATATTAATTTATTATAAATTCAAATTCGATATAAATTTGACCAAAACATATTTTTTCAATGATAAGATGATTTTGCTTCAAATACCCATCAAAAAATAATTTTTAGGCAAATTTGGAATATGTTTTTATACATATCTTTTTGGTTTAACCCTTATTTTACCCATTTTAATATTATAGTGATATCATGTTATTTACACATTGGTGGGTAATGTAATTTCCATATCATGTCAAATGACAAAAAAATAGTTATATATGACATATCCGGACTTATAATAACCATATTTCCAAATCATATATTTTTAATAATTTAATATCATTTAATAAAATATTTTATGTTTTATGTTATGATTTATTTCAATTTTGGAAGCTATTCATTCTTGAAATATTAAAATATTCATAACAACCAAATTCATTCGAACAAAGGGCATTAACTCATCCCTAATATGTAAATGTCATCCAGAAAATTCAATGATGGCATCAAAATGTTCAAATTACATTTATTTTAATATTTATAAATATATTTATTTGAATCACTAATTAATGTGGTAATCACTACCTCATAATTGTTGAATAAATAAATAATTTTATCTAATGTCTAAATGTTATAAATTAACTGATAGGATATATGAAATCATTTTAGATTTTTAATGACTATTTACATGCAAAAAGGTCCATTATATAAACCTATATTAAAATCGATTTAGTAAAATATATATGTTTAGGTTATATTTTATTTAAATTAAATTAATTCTTATAAAATGTAATTTTCACATCCATGTGAATCTACGGGGTCCCAAATTTGACCAAAGGATTCCCAGGGTCAGAAATATCTAATACAATATTATTAGGACATGTTTTATGGTAGTTTAATTTTATTATAATGTCATTTTTACCCTTATTTACCATATTTACCCTTTAACCATGGTAAATAAAATAATTACTGATGTTACTATTCATAATGTCCAAAAAAATGTACATATTTACAAACTTTGAAACAACTAATTTAAAATATCAAATCCATTATTCCAAATTCAAAACAAAAAATTTGTAGTAATTAAATTAAAATTAATTCTCATTGTCAAACCCAAAAAGTGGGTTTTTATGTAGTAATAACTATCAAAATAATTACATGTTCTTATGTCCAATTTAATTGTGAAATTACATCCAAAGACTAAAATTGGATTAAAATATAATTTTTTTTCAAATTAAACTTTAAAACCATTTAAATAGATAGTCAAACTATATAAATAAGTTATATAAAAAGGATGTTTTGAATTAAAATGCATTATTTTTCACTATTAATTAAAATTCCAATTTTATTAGAAAATTTCAAAAAATTTAAAAAATCAATTTTATATGTACCACTTCTATGGATGTTTTTTATTTTGATAAATGTATCTTTTGGATGATTCAATCACTACATATAATTTTGGTGTTCCATGAAAAGGTTATAAAACATTTTTTTTAAAAAAATACATGTTTTATTCGAAAAATTGATTTTATTCTTATATCATATTATAGAAAATAAATAAGATTAATTTTAATTTTATAAATTTCAAAAGCTGGTAAATAATATTCATAAAAACTAGTTTATATCCAATTAAATAATATTTTTATAATATGGCATTGATTAGTTAAACTCGGTATAGCATACAACACTAGCTATCAAGGAAGGTATCTCTTGCGTGTAATGAAAGACAAGTTAGTGTTACGTTTTGTTCAATATTCCTTTAGTGTTTTTAATAATATAATCAAAACGTAGTTTTTTTACGTTGAAAAAAATCTATACGCAATATTTTGTGAAATGAATTCGATATAAAGACCTTGAAACTGTATGCAACACAAGACAATAATAATGTTTCGTACACTAAAAGATAATTCAGTGATGAATATATCACATGATAATATTGGTGTAGCATACAACATAAATTCAACAATAAAATTAAAAATAATTTATCTCATAAAATATCAGGGTGTTACAGTGTTGGCCAACCCTTCGTCCACACCGTTATAGATGATGGTGAAAAACACCTAAAACCTGAAACATTTTAGTGAGGATATAGAAACATAACTCTGGTGTATTATATATATAAATTTCAAAAAAGTATATTATAGTAAGTTAACACAAAATCCAATCAATAATTATTACTATAAATATCACCAACACATCATACAAAGTCACCAAAAAGTATCAAAACCAACATTACTATCTCTACAAACACAAAATAAATCACCCAACACAAGTAAGAAAAACATAAGTCATATTCATACATCACTTTCAATAAAAACTACATCCATATTTTTTTCATTACCATCCTTATTCATTTATCAATAAAGTTCATTTAATATTGAATTTCAACCACATTACCATGCTCAAATATTTATTTATATGAGCTCATTAGTCATCCCATCCTATTCCATTTTAGTTTTGGTGTTAACAATCCATTCTATCTCATCTAGGAAACTAACACAAAATAATAAATAACACACCATCCATGTTACAATAACAAACCGTACTTCACATGACCTCGTAGCATAACCAACACATATCTCATTATACTTTTAACAAATACTTACAAAATAATGATTTCATCTTTTTCTAGGGTATTCTCAAAAAAATCTATGAATCTATTGGAATGAGATTTATTATCTAGATGTGCATCCTTATCCATTTTCAAATGTGGTGAGTTATATGAAACAATTATATTAATTTTGAAAATTATCCACAACCACAACAACAAATAAAACTTAACACAACTTATTTTTGAAAAAAATTATAAATTTATGGGAATAATCAGTAGAAAATTTAAAAAATGCATAATTTCTCACCTACCCTTAAATTTAAAATATTCCAATTATTTTTCATTATTATGGTATTATGTAACATCATCCCAAGAGGGAAAAAAATGATATTACCACATGTACTTATAATGAAGGAGATAACAATAAATCCACTACCTATACTGAATCTTCAACGTATTCCACCACCTGAATTGTATGAAAATGTTATCAATCCCTACCATGATATAAGGATAACATTAAAAAATCTAACAACACAAAAAACCATCAAAATATTCTCAAAATGATACAAAAAAGGAGCCTCATACAACTACAATCTGACCTAAATAGATGAATAAATGAAGAATATAAGTAAATGGAGAGGATAGATTGCACCTTGATCAAAAGATACAACCTAATTATCCAAGAGGTTTTTCTCCTCTAAATATAGTGGGAAACCAAACGCCCATGGTGTTCCTTATCAACGGGATATCTTATTCTCCTGCAACTATTCCCTTATTTTTTTTCTCATTATAGAAACCGAATTCTACCATCACCATAACCATGACTTTGTAATGGTCGAAACCATGGTGTCTCATTAGATGTATTCCATGGCGATCCAATATGACCTAGCGTCAAAATCATGGATAAATTCCCTCATCATGCCCAAGGCATAAATATAGTAAACCTTAGTTTTATATTTTGTATACTAGGTCTCCCAAGGTAATACACCTAGTGCGATTTCCCCTACTAGATATTTCCATGATGCTTTTTTTATAAAAAATTGCTCCCAACCAACACATCCTTCAACAAAATTATAAAAACATATTAGCTATCCCTGGTTCAATAAGCACCAAATAAAATTCTCAATAATCCAATGGATCAACCACAACAAGCCCAGAATGGCTTTACCATTTCCTCATATCTAACATGGGAATCCCCACACCAACCACTATAGCACATCGTTCCCTACAATGGCCCAAGATCCTCTTCAAGCCTCTAAAAACACTTAAACTCCTCGTTGAATCCCCATGATTTTAAAAACAAAAAATATGGGTTGAGAAGGTCAAGATCATTACAAAAACAATATTACTATTTCAAATAATCACATCATGGAATCTTAAAAATTAATATATTATAGTAAATGACATAATCATCATGAAATGAAAAAAAAATATTTATTTAAATGGAAAATAATTTTATGAGTATATTTTCTTATTTTTTTCACAAAATATATAATTATCCAATTCATATATACCCTGGTGAGGTATAAAAAATAGTTAAGTGGTTACACTCCCTTAATATGTCACCACTCAAGATCACCCAGAGAACAAACCTAATTTCTACAGGGAATAAAATCTAGTTTTATAAGTCACCATGTCAATGAGGAAAAGTCCATTGATGTAAAATTTTACACTTTCAATGTCCAATTACTTATGTTAATTACTTCATCATGATGGTAACATGTGAATTTACCCTCACTAGGTCACACATAAGGTAGAAAAAAGACATAAGAAACCATTCCCTAACAAACTCATGTAACAGTTCTAGTTGATTCACCAATAGAATCACATTAATCTATTACACACAACCTTCCCATTTCCCCCACTCACTGAACATTCATATATTATGATGCAATGTAGAAAATGATTACATAAAACCTCACAGGCACATTGAAGACTCAAATTAAAGAAGGGCATCTTTTTTGGGTTCCACATTCTGTCTTACATGACGATTATACTATGAAATAACCTATAAAAATCACTAATATCATAAAATCCAACAAGTATTATTTTTCCAACATGAATAAAAGGATTCTTATTCAAACATTCATGAAGAACCAAATCATTAACATCCTAATTCTTGTATACACTCACCCACTTACCCAATATCTTCATCACATTATCCATAAAAAATAGAAATCAAGTGAAAATGTGAGCGACCACTTGTCCAATATTTTCAGGAGTTATCCCATCCATTATTATATATTAACGTTTAATGGATCTCTTCAATTAAAATAATAAGATAAGAATACCATAAATAAGAGATTTTAGATTGTGTAATAAGGAATAATGATACAAATAGAATGAATATTGATAAAAAAGATTATGCTTATCCATAAGATAAACTATGATAGATATATAATATATTAAGTAATATTAATAGATGTTATAGGTAGAATATAAGAAAAGGTAATAAAGGGATTTAGATATCACCGGCTCTTGAACACGAAAAATTAGATAATGGGGTGTCATATTTAATTCAAATAAAATATCAATAATAATAGTTTTCTTAAAAAACATGGGCCACTATATTTCTATGGGTTCACATTTGATGTTTTGTGATTCCATTAGGGTTTTAATGACCTACCAATATCCTTGGAGTAATAGTGATAATTATTATTTTGTATACCCACCAGTATTTTAGTGTGATCCATTTAACCTTTTAGTATGGATTACTATATATATTTTATGTGTTTTAAACTGAAAAAACCTAAAACATTAATCTATGAATTTTCTGCCAATATTATACCTTGATAAAAGAATAATGTAAAAAATTTGAAAACTATATATACATTCCATGAAATTTTATAGTTCATAATTTCGACAACTCCAGTCCAATTGATGTTTGTATGAAAACTATTTAATTGACCCATAAAAACACTTCTCATTATAACGAATGCATATATGATAAAAAATAAATCTATAAAATATTTCATTACATATTCCCAATATGGAGTTAGAGAATTTGGTAGAACATAATAGTTCATTCATTGGTGATTAGGTAGGGTTAGAAGAGTCCTTTCCATCATGGTATTTTTTTATATGGAATTGAACATTAAATAATTATTTTTTCTTTAATTACTTATGGAATTATAAGAATTATCATATTATTTTTGGGATGTTATGTTTTATTTCATCTATGGTGTTCTTTTATAGTTAATGTTTTATTCACTTTAATAATTTAAAAGAGTGCAATTTTCTCAATCATTCATATTTTATACACACAGAGCAAGTCTATAACTCATTGAATATTGGATATGGTCATATGTGGTCATTATTGAGTTCACTTCCAATTTAAGAGGTTTTATAGTTGTAATATCCTCATCTATGTTCTTAATTGATAGCCTATTCTAGTAATTTCATGTGACCTCAAGTGTTACGAAAAAACCAGAGATGGGGCTCGAGATTCAACTACCCCAAACCCTTCTCTATAGGCTTGGGGTTTTGACAAGCAACAAATTGAATATCCTAAATGGGATGAAATTTTTTATTTACCTGTACACACACACCCGACCACCTCAATACAGAAGTTTATAGGAATTATAAAAAACGTGTGAAAATATTTTAGGGAAAATCAAGTATAAAACAATTCTAGGGTGTACAAGAGTAAGAACGTGGAACCTGAAAAGTAAATGGAAAAAATACATACCCTATAAGAAATATGTCTCTACCTAAAGAAAAAAATATAATGTAAACTGCAGAGAGAGCCCAACACATAATCTCCATGTCGTAACCATCATACAAAGTCCAAAGTACTAGGTATCACTATGCTCCATGGATTTCATTATCATCCAATTCCTCATCTACAAATAGATGGCACATTTTGGAGAATCCCATGTAGGGGTGAGTATATACATAACCATTAGGATGCCACAAAATCATAATGGAGAGTAGTAATGATACAATAAAAATAGGAAAAGATTATATAGTACATAGGATGTATGATGTATGGGAAGATAATAGATCAACCCAAAACAAGAGATAATATCACCCAAAGACAAGGGTATCAATACGGTGAGCTGGTGAAGTACACTTCATGTCTTTTCTACCTACAATAGGATAGTAGTCTAATCCAACCATGATAATATAAACATTGAAAGCACATGACATACCCCACACATCTTTATATTTCATGGAAAGAGCGTAGAAAAAAATAATGATATGGATATATATATACATATATATATAATCAGTAAAAATAATATCAGATGAGATATTAAGTGGGAATCCATCTCACATATCATCCTAGGAAGAAGTGTATCCAAAAGTTCCAAAATTTCATCAATGATGCCTATTATCTCACGTGTCTGGCCAGAAGTAACAATGAAAGTCAAGCCACACCTCATCACATTGACACATAGTTGTTTTTCTATAATATCTATGTATAGGAATCAAGCTAGAGTGTGTTAGTGGGTTCGACTCAATAAGTATCCATAGAGGACCCTTGTACACTAAAATGGGGGTTCCACTCTAGTGTCACAAGGTCATTTTCCCTATGTTGCTTGGGGGCTCCACATAGTAGGTACATGACCCATTCTCACACTAATGGGGGTTCCAATATATAGGTCATGGACCTATGCCCTTGTGAAATAACGGGTGCGGTACACTCTGTAGGTTGAGGAATCGTTCTCTAGTATAATAGGGTAGTTTTAATTAGGTCATCGAGGACCAACTCCATATATTATTAGGGGTTCCACTAAGAAGTTGAGGACTCAACCCCCAGTAAAACATGGGGATTGCACTCTACTCATCAATGACTTCAACCAATCTGATACGGGGTCCACTTAG
The DNA here is from genome assembly GCA_963277665.1 of Viscum album. Lineage (NCBI taxonomy): Eukaryota > Viridiplantae > Streptophyta > Magnoliopsida > Santalales > Viscaceae > Viscum > Viscum album. Next base: position 1,098,917,049 of record OY728151.1, on the reverse strand, counting down.
AAGATGGGGACTCATTCCCTAGTATAAGAGGGTGTTCAACTCTAGTCATTGAGAACCTGCACCCTCTCCGATATGGGGTTCGACTCAGAATTCATGGACTCACACCCTGATACCAGACATGGGTCCCACTATAGTCATCTATGTACCATTCCTTATGTGAAATGGGATTTCTACTACGAAGGTAGCTGTAGAGTAACCTCACCAATCATGTTGGGGAATTCTACTCTATTAGAAGCCTCTGATGATCCCTACTGATCATTGTCTTCCTTAAGCCTCCCCTCAAAATGTTGTTCCCTAAAAAATTGACATCGTATCTCAAAATCCAAAATTAGGGCACCGTCGCTTTGTACATGGAATTATATTTAGGATATTCTAACCACATGCCAAAATATGAGTTCAAATAAGGGAGATATGTATCCTTTACATTTCCTCCAAAAGAATAATGTAGTACATGATGGGTGAGGGGACCCACACTATGTGTTGTCCTGGTTCACCGCTTGGTCACATCATTGGCCATCACACAAATCCCTATCCATCTAGAACTACATGCAATGCAGGTGGACTACTCCTCATTTTCAAGATATCTCATATAGTGTTGTGTTAATCTGGTCATGGTTGTGTACTCATCCTCTATTAGTGTACTTTGTTACACATGGTTTTTCTTCACGTAGGGTGCCTCCTATGTGCTATGTTCATGTTCATGTACTGATTACCTAGTGTGTGCTAACCTATGTGTCTGATGGTGTACTCTCATAGGGTGTCCCTCCAATGTGATCCATCACACTAGCCATCCAATCGGTGATTAGGTACAAAATATGTTTGTGGGATACATGTCCTACCATCATTATGAACTCCTGAAACCATAGCTTCCAAATCTAAGGGGAGACACACATTGTGTTCAACCTTCTACATGATGTGTAGTTGGTTTTCTTGTAGATTATCATATCTGAAATCCGAACACCAATAAATTCCATTCCTCCACATATCCTACTTTGAATTCAACCGATATTATTGAATCTATGCATCATTCATCATTTTCATCCATCGTTCATCGGTAATCGAATCCCATTGTTCATCGGTGGCTTCTTCATCCAACACATACCCCACTGATCCCTTTGCCTTGGAATATTTGGAATCCAATCTATATATTTATGATATATATCCAATAAAATACATATATCTAGATTTGGGCCATCATTTTATCCCTCATCAGTGAAACTGTTGTGGTCCCGACTGTCCGATTATGCTCGATACCAACCAACTATGTCGAACTGGAAAGCTGGGGGTTAAACTAGTGATGAGCATGATGATATCTAGGTGTAAATGAAAAATGAAAATTTTATAATTGATCATTGGAAATATGTCTTGTATCATTTTTGATAAAAAGACATAGTTAGTTATAAATTATTGAATAACCAATTAAATTACAATATACATATTCATGAAAAGGCCTCCATTGGAACGAATCCAATAGAAGTATGGATATAATCAATCAATTAAATCTAAAAAAACATAGAAAACAAATTTTTGAGACCAACATAGATATTAGATCATTATTTATCCAGAAATCACCTACCAATGATCAAAGGAAGTCCTTGTGTTTTCTGTATCAAGATATGCTTCAATTTGGAGTTTCATTATTGTGAAAGGCAATTAGACAAAGCATGGAGAGGATGACCATCATTTTAGAATCTAGGATTATGAGTCTAACCCAAGAAAATTCTCCATGATGATATATCTTTATGAAAATAGTATGGGTCAAAGAAATGAATTTATAAATATAATAAATTAATTAATCCACTAGACATACTGCCTATGGGAGAGATGTATGAATGCATCACACTGACCAATTATAGTTCACATATATGTTAAACCCCATGTTATGGATCCAACCATTTTTTTAGAGTTTCAATACGTTCTTCTATATATGATTTATCACATTTTCTATAAGAAAAAAATTTGTGAAATATAAAATATATTTATTATATTTATAAAATTAAATTTTGGAAAACTAGTACTCCGAATCAAACATTCTGTCACCGCCTAGATCTAGAAATATGTATTGAAATATTTTATTGTATTAAAATGGAATAACTGATTCTCTTCATCATTAACTCTTTTGGTCATTTCATCCAAGAAAATAAAAACAAAAAAAAAACAAATCAGGATACAAAGACTAAACATGGCTCTCTCACTCCTAGGAACTCTTCTACATGTTCCCATCCTACAAAAACATGTGAACATGGAGAATGGTCTTCACACATAGGGTATTCTCCCATAAATCCTCAATCCCCGTAGGGATATTTCTAATGTTTGTTCCTTCATCGATGTCCATATTTCACTATTCGATGACAGGAGTGGCGTCATGCATGTATCTTTCGATCTACAACTTGTGGAAGATATTGTTCACCCTATCTAGTTGTGTTGTAGGGAAAGATAGTAAGCATCATTCCCAACACTCAGCATGATATCGAATGGCCCAATGATCCTCGACGATTTATTTTCAACATATCATAACATCTAAAATTATCATCTTTAAAATACAGTCATATAAATATGGTCTCCAAAATCAAACTCCAAAGTCATATGATGATGAACTGTGTAAGATTTATGCCAACTTTGGGACATCCTCATTTGTTCCTAAATTATCTACACCTTCTCCCTCATAACCATAACCATCTATGGACCATAAAGATATTTCTCACCAATCGTTGTGTAGAATAAGGTTAACCTAGATTATATCTTTTAAAAGGCCTCAAAATGTGTCATGTCTTGGGTAGTGTGGTAGAGGTTGTTATATGAAAACTCAACAATAGAAACTACCCCTCCTTGCTTTGGCCAATGTCTAATATGCTAGCCCCCAACATATCATCCACCACCAAGATAGTTCCCTCGGTCTACCCATCATTCTTGGGGGAATGGTTTTACTCATCCTCATTTGGGTATCAAATTTCCCTTTTAGTATTTTCCATAATCATGATATAAATTGTGTTTCGTTTCTGGAGATGGTTGTCGATGGTACCCCTGGAGGCAAACAATCTCTCATATGTACTAATTCACTAAACTCTCCACCTAAATATTCTCCCTATATCAATGAAGTGTTACAAATTAATGACATGGTCAAGTACCACCCAAATTGAATCATGGCTTTCTATTGTGCCTATAATACCTGTAATAATGTTTATGGATATTTCATCTAATTTCCACTTTGATATGTAATGGGGCTACAATAAACCTTATAGAACAGGGTTCTCATGCTTCACCAGCTGACATGTGAGGCACCGAGAGATGAACTCAGCTACAATCCATCACATGTTTAACTAAAAAAAGTTTCCTTTTATGGTCTCTATAAATCTTCCCCACATTGGGATGCATTGCTAGTTGTGAAGTGTTGAAATACCGCATCACCTCCTCCTACAACGTGACTGGAACCACTGTACATCCTTAGAAAAATATGACATGACTACCTCGTTAATAATGTCCATTTGGTGAGTCCCCCATTGTTATCTAGTCATGAAAGACCTCAAATTCAATGTATCCCACCTTTTATTCTCTCACATTCTTGAGAGGAAGAGGAATCAACACCATTAACTGAAGAAACATTCCACCCTTCTTCTCAACTCAAGTGAGCTATAGGAAGGCCAAATGCTTTGAATCCTCTAGAACCAAGCGATCATATGACTTTTTTTTCAAAGGGAATATTCTAATATGATTACCTTTAAAATATTATAACTCTATGGATATCATATCACTAATGAAACTCCAACCAACACCAATGTGTCTGGTTCATGTCTCTTTGTGTGAATTCATTCCTGGGACACTGATGGTCTAAGAAGAACAAAAATAAATCATCCAAGAGTTAGTGCACCACATCCCTTGGGTGAAGGTTACCAGTTATAGATCTATGCCATGAGTTCCACATTTAATATCCCAGGGTCTCAACTGCCTCAAATCATTTGTGATAGATTCTTATCACTATATCATCATGCAACCAAGCCCGCCCCAGAGGCATCGAAATACAATAAATGTTGAACACCAACATATTGTAGTTTCAATATAAGAACACTCATCATAATCAGCCTCAAGTCCTCAAAGTCCCTTTGTCATTACTTATTTGAGAAAAATGGATTCCAATTTCCGTGTTAGGAAAGGTGTTGTAATCCTTTAAAAGCCTTACCCATATATCATGTAGTACACCGCCAAGCCATGAAAGCTCCACAACTTAGACACTCTCTCTATTGGATCCAATTAAATAAGTTTTTTTATCTTCAATTGATCCATGGAGAAAAAATTCAAACAAATTACATTTCCTAGAATATAGACCTCATGAAACCAGAACTAGATGTTCAAGAGCATCCAATAATGGTGGTGATCTCAATGAAAATCTAGAACATTCATCAAGTTCTGAACATGATCCTCCTCAAGTAAAGATTCGATGAGTGTTTATTCAATGAAAATGACAAAAAAGGTTCAAGTATAGTGGATGTACGCTTTTCATAAAATTCATAAACTTGTATGGGGAATTATTCAAACCAAATGGAATCACCATTAACTCATAATGTCTATAGTGACATTGGAATGCCAACTTTGAAATATCATTTTTGTGAACCCTCTCCTACTAGTATTCGAACCTGAAATCAATCCTCATGAACTGTCTCATGCCTCAAAACATTTCAACGTGGTCATAAATACATGTAAATGGGTACTTTTCCCTTACTGTTTCCTCATTTAGGGGACGATAATCCATGAAATTCCACAAGATCCATCATTTTTTCTCACGAACAACACAAGATATTCATAGGGCACATAGTGGTTCTGATGAAAGCGTTATCTTATAGGTAATCCAACTATAACAAAAACTCTTAAATATCATTAGGGTATATCAGATCATAATGGCCCTAGGATGCATGTCATTTCAAAACAACATCTACCTCCATGGATCATGTCTCAAAAACATACTCGAGGAATATGCCTATGTAATCATCCATGAATAATGAAATATTGATCTCTAAAGATCCTATTGCAACAAGGTCTATATTCTCCAACATATTGGGGTTGGGAGATATCCTCCTTCTAGTATAATGCACTCATCCAACCATGACATCTCTCCCACTATAAAAGGATAATAACATCTCATCCGTGTTTATGAATTTGATTCGCCTATAGTGATATTAAATCTAGGATCAAACCATGGAAAACCAAACCATAATCACTATGAAATTATGGGGTCCCTTCATGACACCCAAAATGTCCCACACACACCTCCCTCTGTCAATAAATAGCTAGAACTACTGACAGATGAATGATTTAGGATAATCCTTCCCTATATGAAATTCAAGAAGAAGCTGATGGGATATAACCTCAATATAGAACACAAGCTCTCTTTCCAGGAGTATATGGATGAAGGATTGAATGATACATTTTCTAACTAATACTATATTAAGAGTAGAATAAACACATATCATAGCTATAATTATCTTGTGAGCTATGGGGTTCTAAACGTTTAAAGCATACTATAGTATGTGACCCTAGCTTCTAGCTACCTGAGCCTAATATGGGACACCTGGTGGTGCTAGTAGAATGATATCATAACAACATCCACCACCCATAGATCCTCATACTATAATAGAATTGCCTCCATAGGGGTCACATGAGCTTCATCTTGGAGATCCCTGGTCGCAGTGTTACCTCTTCTATGGAATTTCATCTTCTGTCATCATGTACTGCTCGGTATACCTGGTTAGGATGCCTTATTCTATGAGACCCCACCCATTAAAAGAAATTAACCCCTCATTTTGGGCTAACATTGTCCTCAGTTTTGTACATGTTCACATGACTGATCCTTGTCATTGGGAGCTCTCTTGCATTGATATCTTATCATCTATTTCCCGCTTGCTACTGACAAACACTCAAACATTTGATACCGACTACTAGTTCTATATACTTAGAATCCCCATGATAAAAATATCACTTCCACATGTTCCCTTTTCAAAACACTGACATAGGAGGAGATGCATAAGGGCACTATGTTGACACGTATCTCTATGTGGAGTCCCTACCCAAAATTTCATTCATAAAAGATGCCACCCCAGATCATGTTGTACGCATATCAGGTAAGGCCTCTAAACCTCATTTCATAATCAGCCCTTATCATCACTTCCCAGTGTGTCTCTAAACCTTTAGAGTCTGAAATGAGAGAATATAGACAGATTAGTACTCCGCATGTAATGGCTAATTGAAGTCGGGTCATCAGAGTGTCAACTCATCATGCATCAATGTAACAGGAATTCACCATAACCCTGATACTCCATGGAAAAGGATATCATCAAGTGAAACCACCAAATTTGTAAGGGTCTGAACAAGACAACATATACAGACTAATGAATCAATAAATTCCTCTAATGCCTAAGGATCTAGATCACAACTGGTCCATAACACCCTCAGGTGCAGAAAATTGTAGAGTGTGCAGATCTTGCACACATCATCAACCTCCTTGGTTGATATAATCTAGATCAAAAGTGGTTGAGGTGTTGCTACCTATCCACTAAAAGAGAGAATCACATGGGATGGACGCTAACTAGTGGCCTCATCTCTCATTATATTTTCATCATGGTCTGAATCTGGTATCATTAACGGATTCCATCAGTGATTCATCCTGAATGATATCAAGAAAAACTATAGTTAGATGAGAATATATATATAACAATAATAATGTGGATCTGACTCAATAAAAAAACTAAGTAATCCATCCTATATGATTCATGAAATAGTTATCCCAACAAACAATATCTCTGCATACCGAGTCGATAGGAATGTAATCAAGGTCCTGATGAATGGATACGTCAGTCAGCCAGACCATCACTAGATTCACTAGCCTGAGAGATGCACTTAAAACACTTTAGATCTTTTTCCATAATACCAACCGAATATTTTTACGGGGACTAATCCTGATAATATCTGATGGAATGAACATGCTCTGATACTAATCATTCACGGCCTTAACCATTCCAGGACTCATGCCGCAACTACCACAAGACCACCACCACAGGCAAATCGGTTGTAATAATCACGGAAATGAATATCTTAAATGGGAGCCATTTTCTATGTAACAATATGCATACGACTGACCACGTCAATGAATATTTTCATAAGAATAATAACATGAAAAAGATAAAAATGATAGATTTTAATCTATTCATGAAAATCCCAATGGTGTAAAAGAGTAAGACTAGGAAAATAAAAAGTAAAGGTGTAAAATACACACCCATTATGAAATTTTTTCAAACATATCAAAACATGAATACGTAAACTACTAATAGATCCCACCTCTTGATATCTATGATGCAACCACCGTACATGCTCCAAAGTACCGTGTTTTCCTCAGATACTCTAAATTCACCACCGACTGACCCATCGTCTACATAAGACATGACATGTGCGGGAATAGACCATGTATGAATGAGTATACACATACCATGTTGGACAAATCGAAAGATGATGTGAGGTTTGTACGAGATTAAATGAGAATATGATTATTGTAGATATTACACATGATGAATGATAAAGTGAAAGAGAATAGCTCACCAAAAATAGTAGAGGGATTCCTCATCTAAACTCAAGGTGCACAGAAAAGTGAGTAGATGAAATACACTTAATGTTTTCCAACTATATTAGGATAGTATACTCATCCAACCATGGGGATTTAAATGTTTAATCATATAGAATACCCCACATGTCATTTAATCTCGTAGAATGAGAGTATCCGAATCCAATTTTAGGATAAATATTTATATATATATTCTCAGTCAAAAGAATCCTAAATGAGAGAGTACATGGATATATGTCTTATAGTTAAGACTTTGAAAAGTGTCATTGTAACTTTAAAAAATACATCAATGACACCCAACATCTCATGTGTCTACCTAGAAGTAATTTCTCAGTTCAAGACAAACCATGTCATTGCTCTACACTGCTGAGGGACCACAATATCTAAGTATAGTTCCTACACCCTAGTGCATTTCGGGGTTCCACAATGTATGTAACCATAGACGACCGGTCATAAACTGGTTGGGGGTGAGGGGTCCACTAGAGTGGTATGTGGCCCTAAAACCAATTATAAAAGGGGATTCCTCTCAATAGGTAGTCAATAAAAGCTTTATTTTATTGTTGGTTCCACTACCTTTGTCGAGTACTAGTGTCATGGTAAAATAGAGGGGTTCCACTATATAGTTTGGTGACTTGCGCCCTAGTACAAAAACAACATTACAATTTGGTATTCAAGGACCTATGTTGTTTTTGATTGTCGGTATCACTTGGAATTTAGGGATCTACACCTTCATACAAATTTTTTTTAGACTTTAGACATTGAGAACCCATACCCTATCTGACATAGGGTTCCAATAACAAGTTGAGGACAGGTTCCCTGGTACAACAAAGGGGTTTCACATTGTTTATCAGGGAGAAACACCCTATTAGATTGGGGGATCCACTATGATGATGAGGTATTGAACCCGGTTGTAATAGGGGGGTGGGTTATGCATTTGTCATCAGGGACCCACAACATATTTGATAGAGGGATTCAACTTTGAAGTAACCTATAGAAGACTGATATCCATACAGATGGGGGTTCCTTTATATAATAATACCCTGGTGAACCCTACTGATCATTATAGTTATCAAGAAGAACCTCAGAAATCACCATAGGGAAAAAAATTTACATCATACCTCGAAGGCCACAACTGAATACATAATTAGGTTTTATGCAAAAAAACACAGGATAGTCCTTTAATGGGTCAAAATTTGAGTTCAAAGAAAGTAAATAATGAAATCTAATGTTTAGTCAATAGTAATAAAGTAGTACATGATGTTTGAGGGGACCCACATGGAATGTGGTCCCACACCGCCCACAAGCCATGTCCCATCCTAGAACATGTCCTCAATTCCATCTAGGACTACATGACATTTAGGTGGACTACACGGGGGGATTCAAAGCTATCAAGGACTAGGTCATGTCCTTTTGACCACTTCTATGTTTTGAAGTGATGCCCGTGTACTTTGGTACATAGCGTGTTACTCCAAATGGTGCGTAAGTCATGTTTTTTTATAAATTCATGTACTATGCATATGGTGTGTGCATGGTCATGTTCATAGCCATGTAATCCCATAAGAATTCCAACCCATCTGATTCATCATAAGACTCATCCCCTATGGGAATATTCACAGAATGTATAAGAGGGACACACAACATTCCATTCTTATGAAAGCCTCTAACCCTATCCACTACACCCAAGGTGCTACAAAAAATGTTTTCATCCTTGTATAAGATGTATACTCATGTTTTTCAATGATTCAATGATTCACGGTCTATGATTCCATTCAGTACATTTCACCAAAAAACCTTCCTTGAATCCACCAATGATTTTTGGATATAGGATCTGTTTATCAATTGTAGCCGCATTTGTTGGAAACCAAAAGTTGTTGTTCGTCAATGGGATTTTCATCCAACCTGTACAACACTATTACTTAAACAATTAACGATATATAATTTATTCATTGAATAAATCATCCAAAACATATGAAAATCCCATATCCTTCCTTCTTCTATTGATCATTCCGTCATCCATGAAACTTTTATGATTTTGGGGGTCCAATCCGGCTCGGTACCTCCTGATAATGCTGAATCGGGACCGAATGGTTCAACTAGTAATGAATGTGAATAAATAATAGGGGAAAGGAATAATAATAATTTTTAAATTATCATCGTCGAGAATTCTTGAACAACCATCAAGATCAAGTCATTCTGGGTTAGGAAACATTGAATTCCTAGTTAAATTTCAGTAGACAAGTGCATAAAATTGCGTACATTACCAAAAGTCCAAGAGAGGGATCAATTTTCTCAATCAATTTAATCAAAGAGGGAAAAAACAAAAAAAATCATGTCCATCCTATAAATTGAATCACTCATCATCATAGAATGAACCATTAAATAATTAAAGGAAGTTTTTACATTCTTTGCATCCTAATATTCTCAAATTAGAAGTTTTGTCATTGTCTAAGGTGATTCACCAACAGAAGGGGAGGAAGAGTGTTGTAGTTGATTCAAGGATTAAGATGATAACTCTAAAAAATTCTTCATCATGGTGTATTTTTAGAAAAAAATTTAGAAAAAATTTAATTAATTAATTATATTAATTAACTAATTTAACCATTGAACAGACCCCCACTGAAGAGATATCTGGACACCTCTAAATGTCATATTTTAGGTCAGTCCTAGGGTAAACACAGAGTTCTAGACAAAACCATGGTCTCAGATTTATCATTTGATATTAAATTTAAGATTTATCCCTTTTTATTTAAGAACAATTTTTTCATACTATAATATATATTTAAATTTAAATAAAATTAATTCGAGGAACATCGAGCCTCAGAAATGATTGTCGTCTTCGCTCATAGCTATTAATATATATATATATATACATATATTAATAAATCATACTACTAAGGAAATTGGTCTCTATTTAAATCATGAATCCACAAATTGTTGAGGCTTCTTAAAATTAATGAAGGATTAATAAATGATGTAGATATACTACCCACTCAAGTATCAATATTATATACAAGAGATAGATAAAACACATATCAAATAAAAATAAATAGATATTACTATCTAACCAATGTGATGATATAGAAATTCTACCGATAATAGATATCATTGCGATGCTATAAATTTTTTATAGGTCATGTTGTTTAATAATTTATCAAAAACAACTAATGGTATGATCATAAAATTCTAGTGATATAGAAAAAGTAAAAGTCATGGGGAACTGACTATTATATTTAGACTCTCAAAATACCAGTATCCAAATGTAGTTGAGCTTTATTGGAACATTTTCAGATATTGATGATATCACCCAACCCTATATATAAACAATTAGATCTACATGTGCACCAATGTTATCATGTAGGGTGTGAGTAAAAAACATAGTATGCTTTCCAATATTGTTTCTATAATAAAAACTAGTATATATGTTCACGAATGTATTGAATTAAATATAATTATTAAATAATATATCACCAGCATACAACTATCTCACTATTGGATACTTGATAATCTACTCCAACAATGCAATCTTACCTTCCATAGATAGGGAAAATTTATGGTTTGTTAGTACTTATACCGCATAGGCTAGTCTATATGTAAATTAAAAAAATATCAAGATTCACAATGAACATCACCTATCGTAAGAAATATATCAAAACATAGGGGGTATTATATCCAACCTTGTAAAACCAATCCAATTATATGACATTATTTACAACCTATATAACAACCTCCATAGGTACTATCACATCAAAAATATATCACAATGTTTTGGGACAATTCATGTCCAATAAAAATAACTAATATATGCTGAGAAATAATGTTTGAACTACATAAATACAAATTGTGAGGCATTGAACCAAACCAAAATGGAATCATCTCAGGCGGAATCAAATCTAAACTACATCACAACCATCATAGAAAGAATCACATTAATCCCATGTCACTACAAACTATGGAGGAATTGTGTTTAACGTGAATCATATCCATCTTGGTAGGTATCATGTCTAACCTATCTCACAACCTTATTAAGAGAAATCAAATAAAATGTTGATCAAATCCATCACATGAGGTATCATTACTAACTTTTATCACAACCTTGTTAGGAGGCATCACATCCGACCCACATCACTTCAATCATGGGAAGAATCACATCAACCATATATCATAACATCTGAGGAAGTATCACATCTAATATATATCATAATAATCTCGAGAGGCATAACATTTAACTTAGATCTTAAACATCTTGGGAGGAATGACATCTAAACCATATTATAATAACCTTTGAGAATTCACATCCAACCTATATAAAAACCATCTTGGGGGGAATCACACCAAACATGTATAACATCCATCTCAAAATGCATCATATCCACCCTACGAGATAACATATTACAATTAATAATATCCAATTCACATAAAAAACATTTATCTAAGTTATAATTACATCCAACAACTTATCAAAAAATTAGATAGGTAAAAATTACACCCAACTGTATCAAAAAAATTCTCAAGGATAGAATTATACATAAGTATATAATAAACGTATCCTAGGGACGGTATTAATACCATCCATAATGAAAAAAAACCATGTTTGGCATTACAAACAACCATATAAAAACCATTTACAAATTTTTAATTATATCCATCGATGTAACTATATTTATATATATTGTAATTATACCAAATTTGAGTCCAAACAACATCCCATAAGATCCTAAAAATGAATATCCATATTTTAGAATTAAAAATTATAAAATAAATCAAAAAATTATGTTGTAATATATCAGCCACACTAGGATAGATATAATCATATAAGGGTATGCTTTGAACCAAAAAATCAAGTAAAAACTTCCTCAACATAGAAGAATTTCTATTGTACTCACGTATCTCATGGAAATCATAATGGTTTTGAAATAATGGTCTCCCATCATAATAAGTCTCATCAAAGGCTAGTTGACCACATAGAAAAATTAATATACTAGTTTTTATCCTCAAGGAAAGCTCAATAATACCGTACAGGTCTCCTTTCATTAGATAAAGAAAAGGACACCCTCATTATTCTAAACCCTAAGTGTCACTCTAATTTTATTAGGTGACAAGACTATCGTTACTAATTTTTTTAATTAGGATAATAGTACAGGTCAAAATCATTAATAGTTATTTATTATTTCTATAACATTAAGGAAACAACATGTGTTTCTGTAATGGGTTATCTACATTTAGTCATCCAAGCTCATATACTATTCATCCATTTCCATGATAATTTATAGGATCACCCTAAAATGTAAATCTTATTGATCATCACAAATAGATGAGACCTCTCAAGGTTCATAGATCCATAAAACAATATTGGAAACCCACCAAGAGTTATAATTCCCTTTATATATTCCTCTCATTTAGGCAACATATCCATAAGTGAATTTGTAATTAATATATGACTAAAAAGTGCCAAAATTATCATAATTTAAAACTATATTTCATTTAAAAAACCCCCCTGTAATTCAGATAATAAATGTATAATTAACTGATTTTATAAATATATATAAAATAGATAACATCATTGAAATTTGTATTTAAACATGGTTTTAAATCATTATTTTTACTTTTGTATGTAGTGAACAAAGCCAGATATACAAAATTTTGAAATAAATTTTTACAGTATTAAAATTAATAATTTTTTTAATGAATGTAATCATTACTTTGTAAATTAATATTTAATGGATATAATAATGAAATTTATGTTTTAAAAGAAATAATTGAAATAATAAAAATATCTGTATTTATTTGAAGAATAGTTTTCTAGTCTACACATGTCAATATTAATATTTGAATTGTTTTTATTATTTTTAAATTAATCTCATCATTGCATATACTACGAATTAATTTTTTTTAAAAATTTATATAGTAGATGATTTTTTTGATGGATTCAAGTGACTATAAGAAGGAATGTTATCATACCATGCATTTGAAGCCTACATATAGAAATAAAGAAAATTAACTAACTACAAGTGCATCTCTAAAGTGATAACAATAAAGAACTTCAACCTACAACATGTTGGGTTCTTGTTGACCAAAATAATAAATTTAAATAAATTGTATTTGAAAAACATGATTGAAAAAACAAGGCATGATGAATTGGATTCATGATGGATTTTCTAACTGATCACATTTAGATGGATCAACTGAACATTCCTTTCACAGTCACCCAACATTCCACTAGATGTATTCAAACATCCATTCACCTCCAATCATGATACCACACCCAAGATAAGATTTTAGGATGAATTTCAGTCTTTTCCCACGAGTGTATGTGGAAAATAAAAATATTTTAAGAAATATTTTTCTTTATATATTAATTTCGTTGATAACATTGTTTACTCAGAACACAGATTTTGAATAAAATACGATATATAATTGAATTATTATCCTGTTAAATTTATCCCCTAGTATTGGGACTAGTGTCTATGAATAGAAACAAATAAATTCATAAAATAATTTGTTACATATTTAAAAAATTAATTCATCGGTTATAATTTTTTATAAAAAAATAATTTCATTTGTAGTTAAAATGGGTTATTTTTTAGAAAAATGTTTTCAATATGAGTGTAATGTGTTTTTATTTTAATAAATTAAATTAATAACTATTGATTAATTATGGTAATAAAATCAATATACTTTATATAGAATCATAAATTTAAACATTCATATATTAGTTTTTAAATTTAATGGAATGATGGTAATATTAGTTTTGTGATTAAAAATTTTCTGTTAAAAAATTACATTGGTATGTTTATAGAATTATTAGAAAAATTGTTTATATAAATAACAAAAAATGAAAATTTAAAAATGGATTCTATTTTTTTAATCACACTAATTAATATATTTTAATAATTTTTAATTCATTTTTCTTCATAAGCATTACTAACAAAATTTAATTTTTCACAACCATTTAGATTAAAAAGGATTTACTCGGGGTGGGGTGTTATGCCACTGATAATGGTAAACATGCATATAATCCTATAAAAATATTATTTTTTTGATTATATTTTTTACTTATATGTTCCTAAAATTGAATTATTATCCATTTTTACCACTTGAGTAATTTATTGAGTTGATATCATTTGAATATTTTATGTTGTTCCATTTGTGTCCCTCCCCTCACTTATAAAACTACACCACTTCTCCTACCTTTAAAAAAAGTAGAGCGCTATATATCATCACAGACATACTAAAAACCATCCTAGATTCATTACATTATATGATGAGCATATTTCCCACTCTATTTACTTCTTAAGAATGTTTAATGTGTAATCTAATGGCATTCTCTCAAAAAAGAAATAATTGTTTTATCCAACTGTTTCAATGTTTATAGCTTATTCTACTACATAATTTTTTTTATTCATAATAAAATAATGAATATAGAATAAAAAATATTATTATATATTATTTTCATTTTAAAAAATAATTCTGCTAATTTATAATAAATTCGGAATGTATGTATTTCTCACACATACATATGTACTATGACATCCATATACCAATTTGATTTATTTTAAATAACCATATTTCATGGTTGGTTATTATGATGGATTTAATGTTTATATATGATATTAATGAAATTATTTTACATATGTTATTATAATATCATATCTACCTTCTTACATAGCCATCTATTAGAAAATAATAATGTGTTTAGTGTGTATATATGTAAAACAACCTCTATGAAGTGATATGATTTTTTATCTCCTATTAACATGAATTATAATAAGAATTAATTTAATATATATATATATATATATATATATATATTATTTTATATTATAATAATAATATTTAAAGGTAAGTTATTATTTATCATTCTTACATCCCATCCATCAATTGTGGTAAAACGTCATGGGTGTACGCAGAAACTATCATCTCTATGATTTGATGTAATTTATTTTTCATGATCACTTAATATAATTGATTATAAAAGTGTACATAATGAATAAATATTATATCTATTTAATTATTAATATCTTTAATAGGATGAAACTAAGACTAAGGTACCTGTACTAGAACCATTAAACTGCAAAACGTATTGAAAACATACTACTTGGCACCCAAATGTTCATTTTAATGAAGAAATTTTTATAAAATTGTAATTGAAAATTATAATGGAATGATATATAGTGTATAAGGTATTATTATAATTCAATAATATATTTATAAACAATTTATTAATTTTTATATGATATATTTAAATGCGTATTATAAAATATGATACTTGATGTAAGGGTTTATGTAACAATCCACTTTCTTTTCTTGACTTTCTATTATAAATTCCAATTTAAGGAAATTATACATTAGTTACCCTTTAAATATTGTTTAGTTTAGTATGTAATATTAATTCACATAATTTTGTTGTACTAATGAATGTTTTTCTCTCTTTAGTACATAAAATTATTGAGAAAATGTTTTTAATGAAAAAAACATTATTTCCACTTTTAGAGAGGATTTTTTTCTCCCATGCCCATGCTATCCAAAAAAAATTTATTGATGATTTTACCAATATATTTTTTTTATAAAAATTTCATTTTTATTTACTTGTATATTTTCTTAATTCTTTTTAATTGAATGAATTTAATTAAATATTTTGTGAACATGTATTTTTTTCTTAACAAAAAAGAGTAAAAAATGTTCACTTTTAACATTTACAGTAAAAATAAATATTCTTTTCAACTATACCATTATTTTATTTTAATAATACATAGATATATCTTTGGATATTTTTAAATAAAATAATTCTCTCAATTTGAATTTAATTTTTAGGTAAAATCATATAAAAAGAAAAGGATATTATTCACTTCTTTTTAGAAAAAATGAATAAATGTTCTATTAAAGGTATTTTTCATCTTGGTTAAATCATATAAAGAGTTTTATTCTTGAATAGGTATGTGACCATATTATTCTATCACATTTCTTATTATCATTGATTATGGTGATGTTTATTTTTATATGATTCTATAAATCTATTACATTTCTTGGATTTAATTAAGATATGATGAATCATTTATAGAAATAACTTTTTTTCAATGGTTTTTTTACGATGAAATGATGAATCTTTTATGAAACTTGTTTACATTAATGGGTTTTGACAAGATAATATGATTAATGTATTATGATATTGTCATAATATTGTACTTTTCCATCATATGATAGTTTGGACAATAGTTATATTTAACTCAAATACAATGGGTATGAATGATATAGTATGAGATAACAATGATTTGAATTTGGATTAAACCCATATTAGCAAGAAACTATATCCACTATGATTGTATTGGGTGTGACCCTTAACTATATAAATGATAGAATATGGAGTGAACCTAATCCTATATTATATCATTGGTAAAGATAGAAGACTAAGGATATTATTTCAAATTATTATATTTATTCAACAAACATACTATTATGATTATGATATTTTATCAGGGAATATGATTTATTTTTTGGGATTAAAAAATCATATTTTTTGTGTATTTAGATTAATAAAAACTTTTCTCACAATTCATGATAAATGATATTTGAATTATTGGTTATGAATATATTATGTTATTTCCATATCCTTACGGCCTTATCCTTATGCTATCTTATGATCTTTGATTAATATCTTATATATTTCTTGTTATTGAGAATATTAGCATAGACTTTCTTATGTATCAGTAATTCTATGGTTATAAAAAAGGTATTGTGTATGGAATTTATTATAAGTGTACTTTAAAAAAGTCCATTGTGAGAGTAATTGATGATCATTTATTAAATATGTTTATTATGAATCTTGTATCCAAATATTGTAATCCTTTACGGTTATTGAGCCTGTATTATTTTGAAATGTATTGAATATTCAACACAAGTGATGTAATAATTTGGTATGTTATTCTCAAGTAACAACATTTAGTATCAGTTTAGAGATTACATGTTTTACGTGATTAGGATTATAGAACATTATTATAAGCCTTCAGGATATGTTAAATTATATTATAAAATCATGAAGAATTTTTAACTTATATATTATGTAATTTTCATAGAAAATTTACCATTGTTTGGATACTTGAAAGTGGGTGGAGATATGGCATAGGTGCACCTATGTATAAAAATTATGAAATGGGTGGATTGGTTAATATTTTTATCATAACCAGTACATGATAAGTGAGCCTAAGACTATAGACTTGGAAAAAAAATTGGAGGGATCTTCTTGGGTTAATTCACATTTTCATTATAAACCATTATGACAGATTTATGTGGACAATGGAAATGAATAACCTAGGATAAACCTAAAGATTTGTATATTTAAAATAAGGTTCCATGGTTTGGAAAAACTTTGTAGGATTTTCATGATTTCATGATTACTCTCTATGATTAAAATTCCACGCACTATGATTTTTTGATTTATTCAATTGATGGAACCATGATGAATCATGTCAAAGATGAATGTGGTAAAAATGAACTTATTTTCCTATTAAATGAAGTGGTGTTTAAAATGAAAAACCCTATGTTTATTTCTAACTATGAATATCTATATATGAATAACTATCTCAACATGAGTGAGTTTCCTAACACACCAAATAAGAGAATATTGTGTTTCATTAGAGTTAATTTGATAAAGATAAGAGATTAAGGATGATTTAGATCATACATGTCTAAAATGTGGGAATAAGAACCCTAGAAATTGTCTTAATGTTACTATAATACACTTAATTTTTAGAAAATAAGGGCATTCAAAGATATAATTACAAGGAAAAATGAAGAGTCTGATGGAGGTAAATAAATTACAACATGAGGTCAAATTTATTTTTTAGTGTCTTATGTGGTGGGAACATGTGAATCAGAGGTTTCAATGACTCAACACAAGGTCTAACTAATATATAATTGAATTCCCAATTACCAATTAATTGGTGATGGGGATAGTGATGGTTAAGGAACACTTATCCTCCACTCTAGAGTTTTGTATGAAATTTTAATGTATGAATAAATATTCCCAAGGAAAACATTATTATTAATACATTAGTGGAATTTGATGTCATTATGAGCATTTATTTTCTTTATCATTATAAATTCCTAAAAATGTTATTGAATTAGGATATAAAATTTTATATTCCATATCAAAATCTGATCATATATTTCTTTGAGGATGAACATTAATATCCAATAGAAATTACTTCCTTTCCATGTCACATATTAAAAATTATTTAGGGGCATTAATCTAAAATGGATTTGTAAAAACTCAATAGTGAAGATATTCCTGTTATTCCAGAATATTCTAATTTATTTCTTATATAATTTCCCAGTCTTCCCCAAAATCACAATGTATATTTTTCAATAGAACAGATACATAGTTCTACAAATATTTAAAATACTCAATATTGAATGTAAATGATTAAGTTTCCTGAGTTGAAGAGGAAAAACCTAAAGAATAATGATAAGGGATTCATACACATCAATGTGTTACTATGGGGAGATAATATTCATTTTTTAAGAATAAATATGGGTTAATACTTTTTATTATTCATTTTTAGAACATAAAAATATAACTATCATGATCATGTATCCTCTACCACATATTTCTGTATTTTTTTATCAACAACATATATCTCAATTCCCTTATAATATTGACCTTAATTCTCAATATCATTAATTAAAGGCCTAGAAGGGGGATACACCCTGGAAAACCATTCGAACAAGGTATGGTCAATATGAATTTATAGAGATTATATTTAAACTTACCAATTCCCAAGAAATATTTATAGATATAATTAATTGTGTTTTTAAAAATATCCATAATCTTTTAAATGTATATTTTACATAATATATTACTATATATTCCAATTTCAAGGAATACCATGATTATTATTTGACGATTATATTTAAATCCTTTATAAATGATAATTATTTCACATTTTCCCTGAATGAATTTCTGCTTCAAATTGTTTCATTCTATTTTCATATAATCTCAATTGAGGGTTTATCAATAGAATTTTAATGATAGATTTTGTTCGTAAATGGCCAACACAAACCACAGTGAATGATATATACTAGTTTAAGGAAATATTTAGATAATATAGATACTTTTTGAGTGATTTATCAGGGTTATCTAATCCAATAACAAATTAGAAATCTACGATAACCATGTTCCCTCAGATAGATTATTGGGAAGAACATTTAAATGAACTAAAGAGAAGGATAGTCATCACACCTATTCATATACTACCCTCGAGTGTGTATGGGTTTGTGATCAAAAGTGATGTATCAAATAATGGACAAGTATTCGTCCTCATATAGATTGAATAGTGATAGTGTATACCTAATTATAAATAAAAAATCTAGAGAATCATTCTCTGACTCATGATTTAAATCTATAAGTAGTAATTTTTTAGTAAACAATATTGATTATTAATCATTTTGTGGAAAAATTGATATATATACAAATCCTATAGTCATGATTCATATATTAACATAGAAATAATTTAATATGGGATGTAGGGTATGGTTAGAGTTGATTATATATTATGAAATAATAACACAATACCAACATAATATGGTGGATATGGTGGATGATGTTATGATTTGAATAAACCACACAAGTTTTTCTATGATATTATTGAAATAGATCTAATATATATAGATATATAGATAATGGATAATGAATCGTGAGGGAGGGAGATAGATATTATCTTTCACCTATGGATGTTCAACCATCCATAAATATTATGATTGATAAGGTATATAAAGAATATTTCTATCAAAATAATATAGGGAGAAATGTTTTTATGTTTGAACACAATTTGGTTTAAAATGTAAGGTTTATGAATAGATTATGTGCCCTAATAATAGCATAAATGAAGAAGTATTTTTTAGATAAAGATAATAGTTTATCATTATTTATCCATAATGGAATAAAAAATGGGTTTATAGATCTGAAAGAGTAATTATGGTGGAAATACAAAAAATGGAAATTTAAAATTTTGTTTCCAGATGCCTAGTTTGTAAGAAAATTATGTATGATAGAAATAAATGTCAGGGGTTGGCTGAGTAAAATTATAAATAAATAATTTTATTTGGGTTATATATAATTTCATAATTATATAAGAACATTAAATTTAACTTAGATAATATTACTTCCCGGATTATATTTCAAGGATTTACATAAAGGATGTGGTGAGGATGCATGGAGTACCATTGAATATATTATCTGATCAGGATATGAGGACTATATTGATGTTTTGGAAAATACATCGACTATTTTTTTTTTAAATTTGTAATTTCATATAAACCTCCAATAGATTTTAAGAATGAGATAATCAATTAAACTCTATAATATTTGTTGGACTCATGTTATAATGATATCAAATATTAACACCTTTCTTTTTTGTGTTTTCATATAATAATAGCATCCAATCAAGAATTAAGATGGGTCTTTCTGATGCCCTCTAAGTATTGAAGTTTATAAGTCCATCCTGTTTGAATGAAGTTTTAAAGGAAAATTTATTGGGACATAATATAGAAAAATAATTTGTATCGACATTTATATCCATTCAGTAACACATCAGGGAAGTTGAGAGCTGAAAAAAATGTTATAAGAACAATCACCTGAGAGATCTAGATAAAGAAGTTACTGAAAAGGTATACCTACAAATATATTTTTGGATTATGGTTATGATATTTTGAAATAAGGTTATGTTGATCGCTAGTCATATTTTCCTCTTCAAAATTTTGGATCGTGTCTGAATAGTTTTTTTCTCTTGAATCTTCCTTAAAATAACTATCATGTTAATTATGTTATCAATTTATGTCTCATGAGGACATAAAATCATGATCATTTACTTGTACTGAATTAAAATGTCCTAAAACAAGAGAATTATATCCCTTATGAGGAATAAGTACAATAGATTTAGTATTGGATAGAGAATGATTTTTGAAACATGACTATTCACAATGTCAATGTATTGTGGTAAAACCATTAATTTGAGGATGAAGTGTGGGAGCCCGAGGATGTGATGTGGTAGAATTATCCTAATACATTTATTTATGAGTGATGGGATCTCATGGGATAAATTATTATAAGGGGATCTAATATAACAACCCATGATTATACGACATATTTATCTTTAATAGAATTTTATTTCTTTGATACCTTTCTCAACATACAATACCAAATGTAAATGATCTATAATATAAAACAGAATTATAATTAAGTTGAAATTATTTCTAACATATGGGATTGAAATGTATGAATAGAACCAAATAAAGTATGAAAATATTAGTATTTAAACATTTCTAAAATTAATTCAAGGGTAATAACTTTTTTATGAAATGAAAATAAAACCATTTCATTGTATAATGCGTTATTTTTTATAAAATGGTATTTGTATGCGTGTATAATGTGTTTTTACTAAGATAAATTAAATAAATCATGATTAATTAATTATGATAGTTAAATTTATAAAATATATATGATATAAAATATTTTTACATTCATTTAATTGTTTTTATAAGGAAAGTAATGTGGTTAATGTTATTTTTATGCATAAAAATGCAATGAAAAAACCTTTTATTGAATTTTATGGGCATATATGAAAATGAATTTATAGAAACTATTAAAAATCAATATTATAATATGTATTAATTTTTTCAATTATAATCATTTTTATAACATAATAAATTTAGCTATCTTCTAGTTATAATGAATAGTAAAAACATTAACATTCTATTACGATAAGGTTGGAAATAATTTAATTTGGGGGTTTAACTAAGTGATAAGGGTAAAAATACATATTAATCATAAATAATGATATATATTTTTAATATATTTCTACTTTTGATATTCTAAATTCAATTACTTGTCCATTTTTATTAACATTCTCAAGAAATTGACATTATATTATTTAAAATTTTTAGGTATTATCAAATATGTTCGTCATCAAACTAATAAAAGGGAACCTCTTTGTCTTGGTTATTCATAAACAATATGAAATTTTGATCAGGAAATCTATACAAAAAACCATCCAAATTTACAAACCATCATTATTTATCTTCTTTTAATTCTAAAATACCATAATAAGAAGGGTTAATGTGTCAGACAGAGGAGGTCTCTCCATGAATATGTAACCGTATTACCTGATTTTTTTAAGGATTATCACTTCTTATAATATCAATAAATCTATTGTATCAATACTCAAATGAATAATCAATTAGCATAGACAAAATAATATGTTATTATGATTATATTTTTGTGATCTTCCACCTAATTTCCATCAAATGGGAGATGAAAGTATCACTCATGTGTATGTGTAGACTCTCATCTCTATATGGCAATAAGATTTATTTTACATCACTATATTACATAGTATATTATAATTATGGATTCAATATTTAAAAAATTTATTAAATAAATTTCAATTATTAGTCACATATAATATTTTTACTAAATTATCACCTTTCCATTCGGTAGAATGCATTATTGTCTCTTGTACGTACATGCAGACTACGACCTCCAGGATGCGACATGAATAATTTTTCATTTTTACATACCAGGTGTAGTACAAGTGACAAAATAAATTAACATATATGATATTTATGATATAAAAATAATTCTACAAATGTGAATTCTAATATACCATTATTTCTGCTCATCTATCAAATGTGGAAACATCACTCATGCATATGTACTGACTACTCTCTCTACAAAGTGATGTCATTTATTTATCATAATCTCTTTATATGAATGTGTATATAAGTGTATCTGATTGATAAATATGATAAATATGAATTTATCAAAATTACTTAGATGATGAAACCTTGACCAATGTTCAAGTACCATAACAATCAAATCGAAACATGCATGAAAAACTCACCAGTTTTCATCTGAATATTCATTTGAAAGTAGAAATTTTTAATAATAGAATATTATAGAATTATAAATTAATAATAAATTATATATATTATATAATTTTTTTTAATATATTTAAAATAAATAATATTTTCACATAGGATATTTAAATATGTATGAAGAAAGATATGTTTGAGGTATGATTTTATGTTAAAATATCATTTATCTTTAGGATTCTCCTTGAAAATTTTACATTGGGGAAATTATATAGATTTTATCCTTTAAAACCCATATATTGTATTAATTTATTTGTCTACCAATAATGTTCTTGTAATCGTACAATTGTCTTTTTGTTGGTACATAATATTATGGAAAAAATATTTTTATAGAAAATCCAACTGTATTTACTCTTTCGTCAACAAAGAAATATTCAATGTAAATGATATTCAATATTATTTTGTGAATTATTTTAACAACAATTCTAATGATCTAAAATTATTATTTTCATTAAAATTTAATTTATTTATGAATTTTAGATGATAGTTTTGTGAATTTGTTTATGCTATTGTCAATTTTTACATTATGTCAATGTGTGAAAAGAATGTTCTCTTTAAACATATATTAAATGAATGGATTTTCTGACCACCATGACTATTATTTTCAATGAATATTTATTTATAATTTTACATGTTTATTTTGAAATAAAATAAATTAATTTATATTCTATAAAATTTTAGATAATATACTATCCAAATTAAATGACAATTTTTTCATTTTTTCATGGAAGGGATAAAAAGTTCACAAAATGTTTATTTTAGACTATATTAATGTCTTTGATGGTTTCCTATGTAATACGGGCTACGAAATTATGATACAATCAAATTTATTTCAAAATTTGGCTTCTGATGATGTTTATTTATGGATGGTTCTAAGAAAAACGATTCATTACCAGAGGATAATTATGTTATGGTGAAACCTCTATGAAACATATTGTTTTCTAAGATTTTTATTATGATTAAATAATTAAATTTTTAGGAAACATGTTTCATTTTGAAGATATATTATATGATGATATGATGAGTGTTTTATGATAATATTGAAGATATATGTAGGGTTTTCATTATGTGATGGGTAAGGCCAAAATTATGCAGATGTCCATTACATTAGGTAACTAATAATAACCCATGAGATAAAAAAGTCAAGAATGGAGGGTCAATGACATTTAGTTAGAGTCATTATCCAGTATAACTGTCATTTTAGTGAAGATAATCCAATATGATAGCCATAATATTTTGTCTTGAATAAGAAAATGATTCTTATTTATATATATATGACTCAAAATTAGGACATATATTTATTATATGTTCTCATGGATCATGATTGATTACTCAGTATGCCACAATATTATGACTTATGTCTTTTGATTGAAAAATACAATTTCCATGATTCTTAAATAAATATCTTTGGCTAATTAGGTATGATTTTCAAAATTTATAATAATATTCTTATACACATATGTTTATTATCAATTACGATAATTTATTGATATCTTCTTTGTTTACCAGTACTAATAATCATATCTCACGCTTTATAATGTTTCCTTATTTCCATTATTATAAAGAATGTTATTAAGTAAGAAGTATCAAATAAGGTTCAACGAGATATGAACAAGATATGAGATATTGAAGATCTTTTATCAAATATGTTAATTATATATATAGTCTTCAAATACACTAATTATTTATACTCCTTGGGTGTGTATCATTTTTAAATATATTGAATCTTGAACTAAATTGATATATTATTAATGTATTTTATTCTAGAGTCAACATAGTATGTCTTTGAGACATATATAGATTTCTAAAGAAGACATTGAAATAAAATTGAAGGATTATAATAATTTCAAGCTAAGAGTAAGGATTTTCTATAATAACATGTCTTTGGGAGATTTATAAATTTCTTCAATGTACTATCATAATTCTTTGAAAGGCTCATTATATTCTTTTGTCATCAATCATATGATTTCACTCTTGAGTGTCATATTTTGGCCTCATGTATAATATATTCAATAAAATTATCATAAGGGTAAATCTTAATACTAAAACATTGATCATAAGGCTTTATTTAGTATAACATCAGACATCATTACTCATCATAAAGATTCAATGAATTTTCATGCTTCATGCCAATGGATAACAAATATTTCAAAATTGAAATGAATCTTTCATAAATTTATCAGAGACTTCATGAAGAGCTGTATGATTCCATATCAATACTCATACTACCATTACATGGATTATGTTTTGGATTTTATTCTTTCAATTTTTAAGAAGTTTTGGAAGAAATAGCCACATAGATTAAAGACACTTGCATGGACAATATCAAGATTCTTAACCTTCTATTTGAATAAAGTCTTGTCTTTCTTGGGCAGTTTGAAAAAACCAAAATTGTAGTGTTGACCATGACCAATATTTATATGCCCACAATTATATGAAATAAAAATTAGATACCAACTCATCCTAATGGAAACCCATGAGAATCATTGATTTTCAATAGGATACATGATGTATCAGAGAATAAGTATCCCTATTATTCTGAATGATATATTAAATTCAATCAAGGGAGTGGATTATTTTGAATAGATTATTTTCAAAATGAGGTAACCATGGAAAATATGGCCTCTTGAGCATTATATGTTGTATAATCAAAGAAAAGAGGCCCAAAGGTGTATATTAATGAATATTTTAGAATGAAATAAAATCATTATAAATGGGAAAGTGATTTTTTCTGCACAAAAGAGAGAATATACTGAATCATAATAAACTACTATTCATTATTTTATAAGAGGGGGAGCTATCAACTAAAAATGCGTTTCTTCTGTAGTTTCCTTAATCAAGATTTGTTTGTTGCAACTTTTTTTCTTAGTTAATTTTAATTATGTTATAATTACTACAATAATGGAACAAACACTTCAAAAAAGTCCCTAGTGGTTGTTTTTTAGATGAGAATCATTTTAAACCGTGGCCTAATAGAATAGTGGTAGTTAAACAAAATTGATGCATATTTCATGGTATCTAATCATTTAGCTTAATTTTTTTGGATTTTTTGGTTGTATTATTATTTGTCTTTTTTGAAACAGTTACGAATGTTTTAGGTATATTTATCAGTAGTTCATATATTGAAAATAAATCAAAGTTAAATATAAATTAAATGAAGCAAAGAGAAACTAAACATACTAATGGTGGTTTGTTTTAGATGCAGTTAATTGTAAATGACACTAAAATATATTTTATTTAATATTTTTTATGGTCTATACTAAAAACCACCAATAAATATGTTTTAAAAAATATATAATTAATAACAGATAGTATATACATCATACAACCACATCCATATATACAAACATCAATATTTATTATAACCTCAGTCTCATTCATACCATATATCTGTCAACCAATACCTCAACCATCAATATATACATATAAAATATATCCAAAAATAATTGATGCCCAAAATATATCCCTAAAAAAATTTAATTTAAAATGACATGTGGATGACTTATACACATCATAAATTGGGTAATGATTATTCTCGTAATTTATCAAAACAATATGAATGTGTTTCACATTTTTGAGTAGGTCTGTTGTTATTTTTTACTAAAATGGATGTCAATTTTAAATTACAAGACACACAAGGAACCACATCAGGATCATCATGTATCATCTTAATGTGCAGTAAATTCATATATATCCCAAATGAATCTTAGATCATTTTCTTAAATTTTAAAAAAATATTGTGTTTTTTTAGTTTTGATTGACAATTTGTCTTTTTCACTAAAATTGATGTCATTTATAAATAAAAAAATACTTCAAGTTATACCAATCAAATTATGAATCAAATTGAGATTTTTATAATTCATAGTCATCCCAAATGAAATATAAACCATTTTACTATACAACAAAAAAATTGGAATGGGTTTTCTTAGCTGTGAGTACCTCAGTTGTCTTTTTTATTAAATTGAAATTTTAAACTGGAAACACAGACTTTATTTAATTAACATCACATCATGTATTAGATTGATATGAGACTGATTCCTATATGTCATGAATGATTTATGACTATACTTAATAAATTTTTAAGAATTTATTATTGTGTTTTTCATATTTTTATAAACTGAAAATTTTTACACTAAAATTATGATTTTAAACTCATAACAGGCACATTGAGTCATACTAAGAACATCATGTATCATATTAAGGTGTGGATGATTCTAACATAACATTAATAACATATATATCTTTTTAATAAAGTATCATAACAATCCGAATTCATTTTTTTAGTAGGATATTTGTCTTTTATACTAATATGGATATCAATTTTAAATAATGATGCACTTAGAGCCATAAAGAGAAAATAGTGTATCCGATTAAGGTGTGGTAGATTTATACTTGACATAAATTACTTATGGATCATTTTCCAATAGTATATAAACAATGAAATTGTGATTTATTTGTTTCTTAAGGTCGATTTCCATTTTTTTTAAAAAAAGTTTTCTATTTCAAATAAAAAGATGCACATAGAGTCATACTAGTCACACATTGCGTCATATTGAGGTGAAGCTGATTCTTGCACATCATAAATGACATATGGATCATTTTAATAATATATTAAAACAATAAAAATGTAGTATATTTCTTTTGAGTACATCACATATCATTTTTACTAAATTTTCATTTTAAATTTGAAACATTCACATTGATTCATACAGATCACATTGTATTTAGGTTTAAACTGAGACTGATTCACACACATCAAAAATGACATATGACTCGATGTAATAGATTATCATGAAAATCATGTTTGTTTTATCGATGTTCAGGGTGATAAACATTTGGAACTAAATATCGATTTTTAATAGATAGTAGAAACATTGAGTCGTATAAAAAACATTATGTATCATATTAAAGTGCAGATGATTTCCACACATCATAAATTAAATATGAATTATTTTTATAATGTATCAAAATAATAGAAATGTGTTTTACCTTTTTTGAGTAGGGATGTTTTCTTTTCTACTAAAATGGATATAAATTTTAAATAATAATATGAGCATGGAGCCATACCGTGCACACCATGAATCTGATTGAAGTGTGGTGGATTATTAAATGTCATAAATGACTTATGGATCATTTTCATAAATTATAAAAACAATATGAATGTGATTTAGTGGTTTTGAGTATTCCATTTTTCCTTTTTACAAAAATTTATTTCAATTTTTAATAAAACACACACTATTAGTAATATACGTCACAACATACATTAAATTGAGGTGTGGATAATTTCAACATATCTCAAATGAAATATTGATCATTTTTATAATTTATAAAAACAATTCGAAAGTTTTATCTTAGTTTTGAGTACACCACATGTCTTTTAAAAAAAATATTCATGTGAAACTAGAAACATGAACATTTACTCATAAAGATCTGATCGTGTATTATCTTAACATTAGACTGATTCCTATGAATTAAAAATTATTTTATAACTGATGTACATAATTATCATGAAAATCCAATATTGTTTTCTTTGGATTCAATGAGTGGAACCTTTTAAAATAAAATATTTATTTTAAACTAATAACTGCCAATTTTTGTCATAACAGGCACATCATGGATCAAATTTAGGTGAATTTGATTAATACATATAAAAAGGAATTATAGATCATTTTCCTTATTTATCTAAACAATCAAAATATGTTATCTCGATTTTGAGTATGTGAGTTGTCTGTTTTACAAAAATTAATGTCAATTTTAAATAAAATTAATCAGTTTGTTTCATTCGAGTCACATCATGTTTCATATAGAGGATTAGATAATTCCTACAAATCCCAAAGTCTCAAAAAATTGTAACTTCCATGTTTACAATAGTTGTCATTTAATTTATTTGTCGAGCATCCAACACTTCATTTGGATTTGATGTAATTAGTCAAAAAATATTCTCATTGTTGAAATATAGATGGGGATATGATTCTCATGTGACTATTATTTTATGAGAAGTCACCAAAATGGGCACATTATATTCCTCTACTCTTATAGATTTCCATAATGATAAATGTCTTTAGCTAATAATATCAAATCAATGAGAAGTGTTTATATTTTGGTAGAAAAGGAAATGAATATAGAAAATGTGGTAACATTGGAAGTATGAATTTTTTACCTCTGTTGATCCTTATTGTAGATAGTTGAATGAAAAATATGACTTCCAAAATGATCTATGGGAAAAAATGAAACAATTATAAGATAAAAATTATATGGAAACTTATATTCAAATAATAAAAAAAATAATTTCAATATTAATAAAATAACAAGAAAAAATTCATATTTTCCAAGTGGTTGTATTCATTCTAGAAGAATTTCCTTATTTTCATTATCTCAGTTCCATGGTCAAGATCTATTATGTCATAAGCATGAGTTTCTTCAAATAAACCACCTGAACTCGAACAAAAGAATCCACCTGTATAAAATAAACAATTATTATATGAGTAATGCTAAAAATAACTAAACTAAAAATAAATGTGAAAAAATAATTCTCAAAACAATGTAATTCCATTAACGTTCTAAAATATTTAAAATATGTCTTCTTAAATTGATAGTGGGAAGATAAATTTTAAATTTTAATAAATCTTAAATTAGATTTTATTATATATTTAATTTATTATTTAATAGTATTACCATTGAAACATATTTTTAAATATATAAATTATGTTTTAATTAAGATATAAAATAACAACAAAAAGTAAAATATTATATTTTTATCCTATGATTTTATGAATTTAATGAAATGTAAAATATAATCTTGATAAAATGTGAATTTCATTTAAATAATTTTATATATTGAAAAAACAATTTCATATTAAAAGATTATATTTTTACTATTAATTTATATTAATATTATATAGCATTGATTACCAATAAAATTTATATTAATATTTTCATATATGTTTTAAAATATCATTATATTATCATTATTTTAAATAGATCAATAAAATTTAATAGTTAAATGTAAAAAAATATTAATAAAGCAATTCATTAAAAATAATATTTTTATTATTAACATGGTCGTAAAAAATAATCCTAATGAATAAATATTTACTCCCAAAAAGGCATGATAATTACTACATAATATGATAATATTAGTCTAAAATAAAATATACATTTTAGGTATATAATTTAAATAGGTGAAGAAAAATAATTTATTAATTTAAATATATAAATCAATATTTTGTATAATTTTTTTTGAAACATTATATACAAGTGTTTAATAAATAAAACAAGGTATATTTTTTTAATTATTATTATACATAATTTTATAATATAACAAATTTATAGAAATATTTAGTCGATTCTTCCATTGTAGTAATGTAATCGAAGTAAATGTTTTTATAAAATATTTTTTTCCATTACTGAGCTAAAAAAATTATTTATTATAATTAACGGAAAGTATTCATAAGATTATACTTACATGTTAGAATCAAAAACTAATTTTTATTTTATAAATTGATAATTAATGATATTTACCATAATATAATTATATATTTAATCGAATATATTTTCATAGGAAAATTATAATTATAAAAATAATCATCTCTATATGAGCTCCCCATATTTAATGTATAACCAAATTATTCAACTATAACTATTGACCATGGATTTAAATGATAACACACCCCCTTCTTCTACTATAATGAATTCACACTAGAGAATAGCATCTTTTCAGGCTATACATACTATTTCCACCACTCTATAGGATGTACCACTACATATTTTTTATATAAATAAACTCTATAGGAGGGAGTTTCCAAGGAGAAACTAAAAAATAAATAACTATAATTACATATTCACTAACTATTAATGTTTAATCTAATACTATGTATAAATATTATCATAAAATTAGAGATGCATTATTGGAAAAAACTTTGGAATAATAATATATTAAGTGTAATTATGTGAAGGTGTATGAAACCTTTTGGGGGTCTACATTTCTATTGAAGAGTGGATTAGTGCTAGGGAGAGGTAGGTTAGAGGGAATTTATTTCACTTCCAGGTATGGGAATCGTGATGGGGAGAGGTATGTGTGGGGGGGTCTACATCAGTGGTGAGGAGGGGAATATCGTTCCAGGGAGAGGGAGGTTGGGGAGGGGGTCATGGGGGTTGGGAAAGATGGGATGTCCTGGGGGTCGGGGTCTCCACCGATAAGGGAGGAGGTAGGTTTGTGCGGTGGGGGAACGAGGTCGTGAGGATGGGTTCACGAACATGGAATGTAGAAGAGGAGGTCTAAGGGTTGTGGAGGGTAACAATGGTCATGGGGTTGGGGTTACTACCACGAATCCAAGAGGGGGTGGTTAGAGAGGTGGGGGGAATATGGGTCATGGGGCTAGGGTCATAGCCAGTGAATAAAGAGGAGGAGGTCAGAGGGGTCGGGGAATGAGGGTTTTAGGGCCGGGGTCACCGTAAGATAACCGAGAGGAGGATGTTAGATGGGTGGGGGTAACATGGGTCATTGGGTCAGGGTTTCCACTGGGGAAGTGAGAGGAAGAGGTCACAATGGTGGGGGAGTGGGTGTTGTAGGGTTATGGTTAGTTCTGGTGAGCTGAAAGCAGGAGGTCGAGGGGTGGGGGAATATGTTTTGTAGGGTCATGGTCCATGTCAGGGAACATAGAGAAGGAGGTAGCGGGATGGAGATATTGGTAAGTGGTCAGGGCGGTGCATATAGAGCGGAGGGAGGGGTGGAATTAACATTTTTAACATTTAACTACAATTTAATTAAAATCACTTCTAATTGTTAAAATAATAAAAATATACCAGTGTGTTTATAAATTTACAACTATACTGTACATTTAATAAATAGATTTAATTCACAGTGTGTAATAGAACCTATGATAATAAACCATAGCTAAACAATTATTTTTTAGTGATGAAGTCGTTATTTATTCATAAATTGAGACTCCACTTTCCCTTGGTTATGGATTAATCAATTTAACTAAATATAACATTCATTCCTCTCACATGAAATGTTTTATCTTTTAAGAAATGTATTCATATATTTCTATAATTTTTTATTCTTAATTCTTATTTACTCATTACTATATTGCAAATGAATCAAAATTATTTTCTCTCCCATGATTTCAATCATGAGTAGTGTGATGTTGTGAGGGTGATTTGGTTTTTTCTTATCACTAGGACAAGTGATATTAAGGGATATAAGATCATTTTACACTCATAATTAAGAAGAAAAATCTAATAGTGGAAAATCTTGTGCAGGATAACTTTATTTGAGAGAGGATATTATTTTTCATGAATAAAATTATGATTTAAGAGGAAGTGAGGGTATACACCTGGTTACTCCACTATTATCAAATATTAAAGAAAAACCATTTCAATTCATCTATAGTTTTCAGATTCTAAATCCATTAAACAGTATACGAGAACAACAACATAGTTTTTTAGGTGGAGGAAACTCGAGTCCCACTACTATAAAATTCAATCCATGGTGAAAATTTAATTTTTGGAAGACCCATGAAAGGCCAAACATAAAAAATTAAATCGTTTCTATGGAGTTGGAGTGATAATTTTTAACTTTTATTTGAAATGGATTCCATATAAGACTATATGTAGTTCATATCATGTCACTAGTTTTTATTTAGAGGATGAAAGATATGAACTACATATACCGTGGATAGTCAAAATCAATGAATAGGGGGAAATAATGTTTTTCACCGTCACATTTATAAATTATCACATCTTACAATCTTAATCCACAAGATAAACTATTCGGAGTTAGAAAATGGATGAAAATATAGCTCAATAAAATTGGGCATTGCGATAATTATACACACTCACTTCTAATTATGATATTTTTCTTTAACAACCAAATAATCAAAAATAAATTTAAAGTAGAATTGGAATGATCCCAAACATAACATTGTTTCATTTATTGGCCATACTTGATCTTAATCGTCATATAATATAATTTTCTATTGCATTTATTAATTAAAAACCAAGAGTATTCTAATAATATCAAGTTATCAAGAAGGTCATTCCCTTCAATATAGAAGGAGAATCCAATGAATGGTTATGAATAATATATCCTTGAGAGGTCAAAACTTGGGATGGACTAGAGAAGGAATTATTTTATAAATAATTCTTTCTCTCTAGGAGTACACATCTATAGAAATAAATTTATATAATAAATAAATCTAATGGGAAATCATTTTATAAATAATGTGAAGAATTCAAACAGCTGACAAGATCCTTCCCATATAATCCTTTATAAGACAGTAACTTCTTGGTATTTTTCAACAAATTATAGATGGAAAATTACTACAATAGACTAAATTCTTCTTCTAGGGAAGAACATACCAGTAAGTCGCCTTTTGAAAGAAGAGATCCAACTGAGTGGACTTTTGATAATTCTAAACAATTTTGTACAAGGAATATAATCAGAGGTGTACATGAGGTAGAATGATATATCATCCTTTAATTAAAAATATAATTAATCATATAACCAATATAATAAGATATAAATCAACGCTTATGTTACTAGAAACCAAAAATTATATCCCAATATATATTTTCCATATTTTCTTCTTTTACAAACACTACACTGATGGATTCCCCCAAGTTCATAGAAAATAAAGCTATGTTTCCATAAACAAAAGAACATAACAGAATCAATAAATAATTAATATGTGATTCAAATGATATTTTACCACTCAATTTGGAGTTGGGAACTAACAAAATTAAATGACACCCTTTCGAACGAACATCCAAATTCCTCCCATACAAAAAATAATCTATCATACCTCTACATGCTACCATCATGGTACGACTCATGAACCATCCTTGAATGAAATTATTAAATAACATATTAAGTCTCAGACCACTAAAAATACTATTCCTAGAACCCAGGGATCAGCACAAAATGTTATGAAAGAATATTACACCACGTAAGTGACTTCCATCAAAGACTTCTGAGATTATTATTTTGGTAATATTTTGTCATATTAAACTCCTAAAAATAAAGTAAAT
This sequence comes from Viscum album, assembly GCA_963277665.1. Taxonomy (NCBI): domain Eukaryota; kingdom Viridiplantae; phylum Streptophyta; class Magnoliopsida; order Santalales; family Viscaceae; genus Viscum; species Viscum album. Next base: position 1,098,882,488 of record OY728151.1, on the reverse strand, counting down.
GTATTTGGATTTCAATAAGGAGTGATAATAATCTGGATGAACATGAATAAAAACACCATAAGACTAAATAAGGGAGTGTATATAACATTGAAATAAACTAATCTATATATAGAAGACCCTGAGGAAGATGTACCAAAGGAGGAACCATCATTAAATAATGAAAAAGGAAAGGACAAAGTGGAAAACACAAACCCCCCCAACATTCCTTCACTTCTGATGTAGAAACACCAAAATAACTAATAAAGAATATTTAAAAAGGAGATACCATATATTTTCAACAAGATAAAAATCAATATTCCATTATTTGAAATCAAATGAATAATATACTGGGATATGAAATTTATCAAATACATGTACCCCATGAAGACATGTTTTGAAGGACTAGAAAATGTAAATTTATGATGAATTGTATATACCCTTTTAATACTATAGATTTATAGTAAATTATCATACGTATTTATATTCACCAATGCATTCACAATTTAAGAACCCAATTTGGATAAATCATCTTTTATTTATTATATTACATAAATTTTTTTACCTTATTAAAAATTATTCTTCCCTATAGATAGGTGGATCCAATCCAACTTGAGTGGTTATAAAACATGACAACTGAATTGAATATTAAAAACATTATGTAATTTCAATAATCTCACAAAATCTAGTTGGATACATTGTCAAGATAATAAGATTCTAATGAACATTCTAATAAAATTCACTTGTGATAGAGGGATAATGGGTAAATAGGTAACCTTTTCCATTCAATAGGCTGATTAAAACCCTCTAAATTTTATTTTTATTTTATTTTATGATATAGTAAGTTTGTTTTACCTTCTAGTTGATATAAAATGATAATGGAATTTAATATCCTGATATTTCCATCCCCTAATGGATCATGTTGGATGTTATGTGTACTAACAAGGGATGGAAATATAAGAATCCAAACAAATAATTTCATCATAGCCACTTATGGATGATCTTGAGGACCCATAATTGGGTTCACAAAATGGAATCTTCCAAATTTTGGGTTATTTCTATAAAATAAAAAAATCCACTTGGATACATCATCGAAATGATTGTATTTTAATCACATTCCTAATATTTTTAGCACATACTTCCAGTGATTTACTATGAGAGAAAGGGATGTTGAGTGAATATGATGACTTAATTCATATGAAGATAAATTCAGAAACCCTCCCATTTTCATTTTGACTGCAATCGAAGTGGTGGATTTTTTTACCTTATTGTTGATTTGAAATGATAAAGTAATTGATTATGATGGCCTTTCTATCCTATGAGGGATAATATTGGAATATTTTTTTATCGAACTATGGATAGCCATATAAGATTCCATATAAATAATCTTATCTTGGTCACTTTAAGATGATCTTGGCGGGACATCATCAGACCACATCAGGACCCAAATATTTTGAGAAACGTTTTTTTTCATCTTAATCATAATAAATGTATGAGAATGAGGTACTAATAAATTTTTGTGGATGACAAGTATCATCCACCCATTCAGGATATTGATTTTTCTTGGGATACATGGGTTTTCACCAACCTTCCCTAGATTCCATTAATGTAGACAAGGATTCAATAACATTAAATTCTTATTGAGGTACCATTATCTAGGAATCCTCCCATCAATCTATTATTGTGAATTCATGATGATGTGGCCCTATTTTCAATTATATCTAATTCAAAATCTATGCTATGACTAAATGATCTACCATGCAGTGTAAAATCTATCATTTTAATAATGGAAAGTCATGATCAACTTCAACTTTCATCTTTATATAGACCCTTAACCTACATATGAATCTTATCAGAAGCTCATATTCCACTCTTCGAGAAAAATTATCTCTTTCATAATATTTAAAAGGATGGATATTAATGTCAACCTAAATAATATCCCTAGTGGTAATGTATCCCCAAACTATCTCCTCATTGAGTTTTAAATGATTTTTCATCTCATTATCTTTCTATCCCAACTGATCCTCGGTGTGAGGAATTTCTGATCTTTTTAGCGATGAATGGGATATAGAAAATTATTTCCCTTTCTACTTGTTAGTGTTTCTCCATTGAGGTGGAAATTAATTTTTCGAGGGTTCTAGGTTTTGGATTATCCTCTAGTTCTATGTACGTTAAACCTCTATTAGTGCATCAATATCTCCCTTCTATTGTGGGATGTTTTCAATTTTTCATCCATCCTCATTTGAGTCCTAATCCACGTAATTGTTTTTATTGATGGAGACACCCTTCTAGGAGGGAAATAATGAAAATATAGGTGTCTCATTACAACCAATGTAATATGGTGATTTTTCACTTCTGGCATCATGGTTTTTTTATTTTACCCCTTTAAGTATTAGACCATTTCTTTTCTTGAAATCCCTATGGTGTTTGATTTCATTCTCAGCATTATACTCTCATATCCGTCAATTAGTAGTGACCCTACGATTATTATGGGTCCTATTTTCTAAATTGTAGAAATGGTTCATCTTGCAGCAATATGATCAAATGGGTTGCTAACAATATATACTTACCCCCAATGTAGAGAAGTCATATATTTTATAGGTTTTTGATAATAATATAAATTTCACATGTCCTATTGCATATCAACTAATCAGTGCAACCATAGGAACTTGTTGATCTTGTTATTGAGGATTTGATGATTCTAGTCAAGAGCATGATGATTAATGGGAAGGGAATTGAGATATAAATTCCCTTAGACAGTATGGGAAGGTGGTTGATGTAACATCCCAAGTAAGTAATGAATAATAAGTATTTTTATCTATGTCTATTAATGAATAAGATAGTGTTTTAGAGGCTTAAAATAAAAATAAATACAATCTTATGCATAGAATACATTAATATTCTTAAAAGATTATTTTACTACCTTTTGATGGAAAACCCTTTTTAAATATATCTTTTGACAATTTTATAAGCTATGTTTGTCAAAATAAACTTATTATTTATGATTGGGACATCAAAATTTACTTTGTGTGAATTTTTGGTATTTTTCTGATAATGTTCATTTTTTAATGAATAGTGAAAAATGTTGTATTTTATTTCAAAACCTCTTTTTAATATAATTTATTTATATGATTGGATTATCTTTTGAATTGGGTTTGAAGTGAAATTAGAATATATTTTTACCATTTTATCCTGTGGTGGTCATTGGAATCAATTTCACTTTGAAATTGGACTTAAACTAGTGTCAATCTTTTGATACTTATTGTTTCATAAAAACATGCTATTTGTCATGACAATGGGAATTAGTTATTAAATTAATTAATGCAACTTAAATGTTTTGAATTTTGTAAAATAGACATCATTTTTGAATTCGTAATATCAAATATAGCTTAAGGTGATGTTTTGGTATCTTTCTGAAAAACTTCAATTTTTGATGAATAGTGAAACCACTAAGTGGTAGTTAAAGAAACTGATTTTTCGTTTAAATGAAACATTGCCACTTCTGTGATTTGATTTTAAAAAATCTGACATAAATGGTTGTCATTATGAAGTAAAATGTGGTTTAATGTGATTAAAATAATTTTTTGGTGAATAGTAACTTTTAAGTTCTTAATCGCGATTAGTGGTAATTAGTGTAGTTTAAGGTATAAATAATCTTTTAATAATATTAGATGGGCTTGAAACATGTCCTACCCTCATTGGATGTGTCATGGCCGACCAAAACAATCCATGGGTCAACTTGGGGACCCCATGGAGCCACTTTGGTTGGGAAATGACATAAATAACTTTTCATTTAATGTTAAGGTAAAAATGACAAAAACAAGAGATGTTTTACTAAAACAATTTTTACATGGGGTTATACAAGTCAGAGTTTTGATTATAAATAGTCATCGGAAATATAAAAATATTTCCTACATCATAGTATTTTTTTTATAATTTTTAGACTTTATATAAATTAAATTATTTATGACATCATGATGATGCAGCGATTAACTCATTAATAAAGGATTTAAATAAAATGAAATGATAATGTAAAATATATGAACTAAACATGTCCAAAACCTATTTTATGGGTGGATTTCAAACCCTTATCACCTTACCCTCGAATGATATCAATGTGGGACCTTTTGAATCCGAAAACCATTTTAAAATAAAGTAACATTTCTTTACTTTCCAAGAGTGCCCCTCCTCTCCTCTTATAAAAGGCCCCCACCTCTACCTCCTTACCCACACTCCCAAAGCCTTTGGATCGTCCAAACTCTGCCCATTTTGTCTCTACACTTCTCTCTCTTACTCCTTGAAGCCTCACTGTGGGCATAAGGCTTCCCATGGAATCCTTTGAGCTCAAACCAAAGGGAGTTACCCGATTTTAAGGTAATGTCTTCACTTGAATCCTTTTGTTTTATTTTGCTTCTCCAACCCCCTAAACTCTTTTTATTCATTACTTTTGTAACAAATAAAGTATCTTCAATATACTAGGATGTTTTTATAATAAGGATTCGAGCTACACTTACACACACCTACATCTAATTGTTAAAGGACATACTATTTCCGTGGATTGTGAATTTATGCCTCCCAAAACGATGATTGTTCAACATTCTTTTAACACCTTCAAATGCGGCCATTAAGATGTCACTATATTTAGATATGATATATAATATGTTTATATTTTCATTAAGATTCTGTATTTTTCATTTTGGGCATACCTTTGTGGTTTCCATTATGGGTAAACACGATATCTTCATTTAAGGAAGTGCGGACTACCGCCCCCTCAAAGTGATTTGATTCGTTAAATACCATATTTGGGACGTATAAAGGAAGGAACTATGATATTATATATGATATTATACTGGAATTATAATATACCTTTATATCATTATGATTCCATTCTATAAAATATGAAATAGAAATAAAAGTAGCGTTCATGCGTACGTACAGCTTACCGTCTCCATGAACAGTGCATTTAATTTCTTACCTATAAATGATTATGTAATATTATAAATGCATGCATGTACTGGATATACATGAAATATATGATATCTAAATCATGAATACCATTTTGGATATAATGGATACATGAACAACTTGTAATTATAAAGGGATTATTTTTGACTCAAGTACCAATGATCGTTAAAATGACCGTTATCAACTTAAATAATTACACAGTGTTCATGACATGGAAATAAGTGATATAAAACAAATAATGAACTTGAAAAAGGTTCTTAAACAAGTAGAAATTAACTCAAGTTTATTATTCAGGAGATTAAAGAATGACAGAGTCAAGTCGGACCCGAGGTATGGGACTTCGTCTCAATCTCCTTTCATTGAGGCATATTTTGTTTTATACACAACCTTCTTTTATACAGTGTATAAACCCCTTTGACCTTTACGTTTATTCAAAAGGAATCTTTTTTATACGAAGCATTTACTAAATGAAAAAGGTAATGTCTTTGTCGTACGTATGCAGCGACACCGACTTCTCTACCGCCGTGACCATTATTTGAGTTTCGGCTACCTCTAAAAGCAATACTTTTTTTAAAAAGAAAAATAAATACCATGTTTTACTTTTGTTTTATTTTGGTATTGAAAATGGTTTTCATAATGTTTTTATATCAATGTTTTGTATTGATATCTAATTATTGAAAGTTGGAAATGTTATGTTTCCTTTATGCATGTTTTATGTGATATGATTATGTTGAGGTTCTTGGGCATCATTATGAAGACAGGTGGTTCCGTGACAGACTAAGGGCGAGTGAGCCTGATATAGCTCTCCAATGCATTGGGTAACGCGAAGGAGTGAAACGTTAGGGTTTCTCCGAAGAGATTTAGGGAATATACTGTGATAGGTATTCCAAACGTAACCAAGAGGGTTACTCCCTATGTAAGAATGTCATGAATGCCTCAAGGTACCTTTATGTGTTATGATTTCTATGATTTATTCATGATTTGATGAGGTATGTTAAAGTGCTTATGTTTTATGGGTGAATTATGATTTCATTCTTATATATATATGTACCCATGTTTCCTTTCCATATTTTCATATCCCTTACTGAGCTTTTTATGCTCATCCCAAGTTCTTTTTAAATGTTTTTACAGGTCAAGGGAAAGGTACATGATATGATGATAGTGTCAAGGAAGTGTCAAGAAAGAATCCATGTTTTATTTTAAATATGTTTCCATTGATGGGAAAGAAGAATACTATCTTTATGTAACCACTTTGTTTATATGTGGAATTAAATTCATGTTTTATGATCTAATTCTCTAAAACTCTAAACCCGAAAAGATCCTCAATGTGTAATCTGGTAATAACTCAAGATTAAGTAAGGTTAAGTCTGGGGCCTTGTAGTTGGTATCAAAGGTCTGTTTAGATAACTTTAGGAGTTAGAATTCTATTAAATGATTATCGAAAAATATATTTTTTTTATGGTCAAATTGAAGTGATATAGCATTTGAATATTACCATGTTGCTTCATCTAAGACATGTTTGTTCAGAATGGTTTTCCGCAGAGGAAATAGGGAAGCAGTGGTAGGATGGCATGCAGAAGGAAATAAACTTCCGAATCAGCATCCTGAGATGGTCGGAATTGGAACTAAACAGTTTGTTGCAGTAATGGTGAAGTTGACTCAAGCGATAAATGGTGGTGGAATCCATGCACGAGATCATCCAGATCAACCGAAGAGGAACATGTCAGTGGTGGAACATTTCATGAGGCAACATCCCACATCATTCAGAGGATCATCTGACCCTATGTTCGCTGATGGGTGGATTAAAGCACTGGAGAAGATTTTCAATGTCATGGGGTGTTTAGACAATCAAAACGTTAGTCTTGCTATTTACCGTTTGGAGGGTGAGGCAGATCAGTGGTGGTCTATGGTTAAAAATATCAGGGACGCCGATGAGATTGATTCTCTTGACTGGGATGAATTCAATGGTATGATTCTTGATAAGTATTTTCCTAAGGCTGTTCGACTTAGGATGGAAAAGCAATTCTTGGAATTGAGGCAATAGGAAGACTTAGTGGCTACCTATGAATAATGGTTCACTCGATTGGCAAGGTATGCTCCAAATATTATCCGAGACCTTGATAGTAAAATCAATCGTTTTTACTCAGGATTAAAGCCAAAATATTGAAGGTCATTAGCTTCTTATGAGTTTAAAAGTTATGAAAAGCTTGTTCGATGTGCTGAGAAGGTGGAAATGGAGTTTTCTGATGATCAAGTGTTCTATAACAACCAACAGAAGAAGAGACCAAGGTGGCAGGAGAAAGATAATAATTCTTTAAAAAAGTATGATGGTAAGAAAACTATGTTTCCAGTTTGTAATAAATGTGGCAAAAGGCATGCTGGGGAATGTCTTCTGAATTCTGGAAAGTTCTACCGATGTGGTAAGATGGGACATAAGGCTCGTGATTGCACTGAAAAGGATCAAGGTGAAGGTAAGACCAAATTTGATTTACAGTTAGTGAAATGTTATAAGTGCAATGAGATGGGTCACTATGCAAATGAGTGTCCGACAAAGAGCTTGAGTGATGGGAAGCAGTTAGAATACAAGAAGAAAGGGGTGGTGAAATCCTTTGCAACTACTTCTGCAGATGTCAGGCCATCAAATGAAGTTGTATCAGGTACTTTGTTTGTTTTTTCCGATTATGCCAGTGTGTTGTTTGATTCGGGGTCTACACATTCTTTCATCTCTAAAAACGTTTCTAGTAAAATGGGAATACCATCTCAAGAAATGACTCCTTATCTTTTGGTAAAAACACCTGGGGGAAATGTTTAGGAAAAAAGAATTTATAAGAATCTTCCTATCCTTATATGTGGAAAGAACCTACTTGCAAACCTTATTGTTCTACCTCTATTAGAGTTTGATGTTATCCTGGGTATGGATTGGCTCTCTATTTACCATGCTAAGATTGACTGTAGAGCTAAAGAAGTTTCTTTTCAGAAAGACTTTCAGTATGTGTACAAGAATGAAACCTTACTGTTGATAAAATATCAAGAGGCCGAGAAACTTGTAAAATATGGAAATGAATGTTACCTTGCACACATCGTTGAAAATAAAGGAACTTTTCAGATTAATGATGTGCCAGTGGTAAATGAGTATCCTGATGTTTTTCCAGATGAGTTTCCTGGAAAAATACTAGATCGGGAAGTTGAGTTTACCGTTGACTTAGTTGCTGATGCTAAGCCAATTTCAAAACCCCCGTATCGAATGGATCAAATTGAACTTTTAGTGTTGAAGGAGAAATTGCAAGATTTATTAGAGAAAGGTTTCATTTGACCTAGCACATCACCATGGGGTGCCCCTATTTTATTTGTTAAAAAGAAAGATGGTTCAATGAGACTTTGAACTGATTATAGAGCCTTGAATAACATCATTGTTAAGAACAAATATCCTTTGCCTCATATCGATGATTTGTTTGATCAGCTTCAGGGAGCTTAGTATTTTTCAAAGATTGACTTGAGATCGGGGTACCATCAGCTGAAGGTAAAGGAAGCAGATGTTCCGAAGACCCCGTTCCGTACAAGAAATGGACATTATGAATTTTTAGTAATGCCTTTTGGGCTAACCAATGCACCTGCTGTATTCATGGACATAATGAATAGAATTTTCCATGATTTCTTGGATAAGTTTGTGGTGGTTTTCATTGATGATATTTTGGTTTTTTCTAAAAGTAAAGAGGAGAATGAAAAACATTTAAGGGTTATCTTGAAAACCTTAAATGAAAAGAAACTGTATGGAAAATTCAGCAAGTGTGAGTTTTGGTTTCAAAAAATTTCTTTCCTTGGTCACATTGTTTCTAAAGATGGGATAACTGTTGATCCTGCAAAAACAAAAGTCGTGGATGACTGGCCAAGACCCACAAATGTAACAGTGATTCGTAGCTTCCTTGGTTTAGCAATCTATTACCGAAGGTTTGTTAGAAATTTTTCACGGTTATCTAGTCCAATGACTAAGCTAACTTGGAAGGGTGTTAAGTTTATCTGGAAAAAAGAATGTGATGATTGTTTTCAGGAATTGAAAAGAAGATTAGTGAATGCTTCAGTTTTGGCACTGCCTTCCAGGAATTGTGAGTTTGTTATATACAGTGATGCTTCATTGAAAGGACTTGGTTGCATCCTAATGCAGAATGATCAGGTAATTGCTTATGCTTCACGACAGTTGAAAACTCATTAGATAAGATACCCTACACATGATTTGGAATTAGCTGCTATTGTTTTCACTTTAAAAATTTGGAGACATCATTTGTATGGAGTAAATTGTGAAATATATACTGATCACAAAAGTTTAAAGTATATATTCACTCAGAAAGAGTTAAACATGAGACAAAGGAGATGGCTAGAATTAATCAAGGATTATGATTGTACAATTCATTACCATCAGGGAAAAGAAAATAAAGTGGCTGATGCTTTGAGTCGAAAAAAGTAATGCTTCATTAACAATGTTGCGTTTGTAACTTGATCCTTTGGTTAAGGATTTGATGAACTTTGGCATAGAAGTCTTTGGAATAGTATGTTCTTCTGTTTTGTTTCAGGTATCAGTGAGATCATCTATACCAGATAGAATCAAGCAAGCATAGACGCAAGACAGTGAGTTGCAGAAAAAGGTAGAGGTGGTTCAGAATGGTCTGTTGCCTGAATTAAAAAATGATAATGATTGTGTTTTGAGATTTGGGAAGAGATTGTGTGTGCCTTGTGATTCATAGTAGAAGAGAGAGTTGTTATGTGAAGCTCATAGTTCTCCGTTTTCAGTTCATCCTGGCAGTACTAAGAAGTACAGAGATCTACGGGAGTATTACAGGTGGGATGGAATGAAAAGAGATATTGCTGATTTTACTGTGAAGTGTTTGACATGTCAACATGTTAATGCAGAGCAGTAGTTACCGAAAGGGATGCTTCAGCCTTTACCAGTGCCAGAGTGGAAATGGGAGAATATATCCATGGACTTTTTTGTGGGATTACCGGAGACATCTTGAGGTAATAATTCAATCTGGGTTATTGTTGATTGCTTGAATAAATCTGCTCATTTCCTTGCTATACGAGATACTTTTTACCTAGATCAACTTTCCCGTTTGTATCTCAAAGAGATAGTCAGGTTACATGGAGTTCCTCTCTCCATTGTATTTGATTGTGATCCCAGGTTCACTTCTAACTTTTGGAAAGGCCTTTAGAAGTCATTGGGTATTGAATTAAATTTTAGTACAGATTTTCATCCTCAATCAGATGGGCCGTCAGAACGAACAATTCAGACCTTGGAGGATATGCTATGAGCTTGTTAGATAGATTATCAGGGAATTTGGGACCAAAATCTTTCTTGGGTTGAATTTTCATATAATAACATTTCTCATTCCTGTATACAGATGGCACCATTTGAGGCATTATATGTGAAGCGGTGTCGAACTCCAGCTTTCGGGGATGAAGTGGGTGAAAGGAAGTTGATGGGACCAAAATTGGTAGAAGAGTTGGTAGAAAAAGTTCAGCTGATACAGAAACACATGAGAATAGCTCAGAGTAGGCAATAGAGTTATGCAGACAACAGGAGGAAGGATCTCCCTTTTGAGGTAGGTGATCATGTTTTTCTCAAATTATCACCATGGAAAAGTGTGATGCGATTTGGTTAGAAAGGAAAGCTGAGTCCAAGGTTCATTAGACCATATGAAATTCTGGAGAGAGTTGGATCCATTGCTTACCGAGTGGCTTTACCTCCGAGTTTATCTCAGGTACACAATGTTTTTCATGTTTCGATGCTGAGAAAGTACATGCCAGATCCATCTAATGTTTTAAGTCTAGAGGTAGTTCAGATGGATGAGAACCTATCTTATGAGGAACAACCGGTCCAGATTCTTGACCACATGGAGCAAGTGTTACGAAATAAGGTGATTAATCAGGTAAAGGTTTTTTGGACAAACCACATGACGGGAGAGACAACATGGGAATCTGAAAATGCAATGAGGGATAAGTACCCCCATTTATTCGATAAGTAAATAAATTGCAGGACGAAATTCTCTAAAGTGGGGAAGGATGTAATATCCCAAGTAAGTAATGAATAATAGATATTTTTATCTATGTCTATTAATGATTAAGAAAGTGTTTTAGAGGCATAAAATGAAAATAAATACAATCTTATGCATGGAATACACTAATATTCTTAAAAGATTGTTTTACTGCCTTTTGATGGAAAACCCGTTTTAAATCTATCTTTTGACAATTTTATAAGATAGTTTTGTCAAAATAAACTTTTTATTTATGATTGGGACATCAAAATTTACTTTGTGTGAATTTTTGGTATTTTTCCGATAATGTTTATTTTTTAATGAATAGTGAAAAATGATGTATTTTAATTCAAAACATCATTTTAATCTAATTTATTTATATGATTATATTATCTTTTGAATTTGTTTTGAAGTTAAATTAGAATATATTTTTACCATTTTATCCAATGGCGGTCATTGGAATCAATTTCACTTTGAAATTGGACTTAAACTAGTGTCAATCTTTTGATACTTATTGTTTAATAAAAACACGCTATTTGTCATGACAATGGGAATTAGTTATTAATTTAATTATTGCAACTTACATGTTTTGAATTTTGTAAAATAGACATCATTTTTGAATTTAAAATATCAAATATATCTTAGGGTGAAGTTTTGATATCTTTCTGAAAAACTTCAATTTTTGATGAATAGTGAAACCACTAAGTGGTAGTTAAAGAAACTGATTTTTCATTTAAATGAAACTTTGCCACTTCTTTGATTTGATTTTCAAAAATCCAACATACATGGTTTTCATTAATAATTAAAATGTGGTTCAATAAGATTAAAATAATTTTTTGGTGAATAGTATCTTTTAAGTTCTTAATCGCGATTAGTGGTAATTAGTGTAGTTTAATTTAAAAATAATGTTTTAATAATATGAGATGAGATTGACACATGTCCTACCCTCATTGGATGTGTCATGACCGACCAAGACAATCCATGGGTCAACTTGGGGACCCCATTGATCCACTTTGGTCGGGAAATGACATAAATAACTTTTTATTTAATGTTAAAGTAAAAATGACACAAACAAGAGATGTTTTACTAAAACAATTTGTACATGGGGTTATAAAAGTCATATTTTGGATTATAATTAGTCATTGGAAATCTAAAAAGATTTCCTATATCATAGTATTTTTTTTATAATTTTTAGACTTTATATAAATTAAATTATTTATGACCTCATGATGATGCAGCGATTACCTCATTAATAAAGGATTTAAATAAAATGAAATGATAATGTAAAATCTATGAACTCACATGTCCAAAACCTATTTTATGGGTGTATTTAGAACCCTTATCACCTTACCCTCTAATTATATCAATGTGGGTCCTTTTTAATCCGAAACTCATTTTAAAATAATGTAACATTTCGTTACTTTCCAAGAGTGCCCCTCCTCTCCTCTTATAAAAGGCCCCCACCTCTACCTACTTACCCACACTCCCAAAGCCTTTGGCTCGGCCAACATCTGCCCATTTTGTCTCTCCACTTCCCTCTCGTACTCCGTGAAGCCTCACTTTGGGCATAAGTCATCCCAAGGAATCCTTTGAGCTCAATCTAAAGGGAGTTACCCGATTTTAAGGTAATGTCTTCATTTGAGTCCTTTTGTTTTATTTTGCTTCTCCAACCCCCTAAAATCTTTTTATTCATTTATTTTGTAAAACCTACAGTATATTCAATATACTAGGATGTTGTTATAAGAATTATTTGAGCTAAACTTACACACACCTACATATAATGGTTAAAGGACATACTGTTTCCGTGGATGGTGAATTTATGTCTCCCAAAACGATGATTGTTCAACATTCTTTTAACACCTAAAAAGGTGGCCATTAAGATGTCACTATATTTATATATGATATATAATATGTTTATGTTTTCCTTAAGCTTCTGTATTTTTCATTTTGGGCATACCTTTATGGTTTCCATTATGGGTAAACGCGATATCTTCATTTAAGGAAGTGCGGACTACCGCCCCCTCAAAGTGATTTGATTCGTTAAATACCATATGTGGGACGTATAAAGGATGGAACTATGATATTATATATATGATATTATACTTTAATTATAATATACCTTTATATCATTATGATTCCATTCTATAAAATACGAAATAGAAATGAAAGTAGCGTTCATGCGTACGTACGGCTTACCGTCTCTATGAACGGTGCATTTCGTTTCTTACCTATAAATGATTATGTAATATTATAAATGCATGCATGTACTGGATATATAAGAAATATATGATATTTAAATCATGGATACCATTCTGGATATAATGGATACATGAACAACTTGTAATTATAAAGGGCTTATTTTTGACTCAAGTACCAATGATCGTTAAAACGACTGTTATTAACGTAAATAATTACATAGTGTTCATGACATGGCAATAAGGGATATAAAGGAATAATGAACTTGAAAAAGGTTCTTAAACAAGTAGAAATTAACTCAAGTTTATTATTCAAGAGATTAAATAACGACGGAGTCAAGTCGGACCCGAGGTATGGGACTTCGTCTCAATCTCCATTCATTGAGGCATATTTTGTTTTATACACAACCTTCTTTTATACGGTGTATAAACCCCTTTAACCTTTACGTTTATTCAAAAGGAATATTTTTTATACGAAGCGTTTACTAAACGACAAAATGTAATGTTTTTGTCGTACGTATGTGGTGACAACAACTTCTCCGCCGCCGTGACCATTATTTGAGTTTTAGCTTCCTCTAAAAGCAATACAATTTTTTAAAAGAAAAATAAATAATATGTTTTACTTTTATTTTATTTTGGTATTGAAAATGGTTTTCATAATGTTTTTATATCAATGTGTTGTATTGATATCTTGTGATTTAAAGGTGGAAATGTTATGTTTCCTTTATGCATGTTTTATGTGATACGATTATGTTGAGGTTCTTGGGAATTATTATGAAGACGGGTGGTTCTGTGATAGACTAAGGGCGGGTGAGACCGATATAGCTCTCCAATGCATTGGGTAACGCGAAGGAGTGAAACGTTAAGGTTTCTATGAAGATATTTAGGGAATATACTGTGATGGGTATTCCAAACGTAACCAAGAGGGTTACTCCCTACGTAAGAATATTATGAATGCCTCAAGTTACCTTTATGTCTTATGATTTCTATGATTTATTCCTGATTTGATGAGGTATGTTAATGTTCTTATGTTTTATGGGTAAAGTATGATTTCATTCTTATGTATATATGTACCCATGTTTCCTTTCCATATTTTCATATCCCTTACTGAGCTTTTTATGCTCATCCCATGTTTTTTTGAAATGCTTTTCACAGGTCAAGGGAAAGGTACATGATATGATGATAATGTCAAGGAAGTGTCAAGAAAGAATCCATGTTTTATTTTAAATATGTTTCCATTTATGGGAAAGAAGAATACTATCTTTATGTAACCACTTTGTTTATATGTGGAATGTAATTCAAGTTTTATGATCTAATTCTCTAAAACTTTAAACCCAAAAAGATCCTCAATGTGTAATCTTGTAATAACTCAATATTAAGTAAGGTTTAAGGCTGGGGCCTTATAGTTGATCTCAAAGAACCACTAGTTTCTTTGTGACCTAGTCATGGTGTGATGAACCATGTGGTGGTGATTCAGATAAAAAATTCCACATTCCTATGGGATGGGGTTAGTTTTCAATTACCATTAATATGTCTTTAATCCTCACATGGACTGCTGACCTGAGCAGTGTTGGTGGTGGTAAATATTCCCTCCGAATGGTGGGTTGGGTTATCTCCTAAATAAATGTTAGGGATGTTTTTTTGGACGCCTATTTGATTTTGAACAATTTCTATCATGTATAAGCCCAGTGTAATGGTATCCCATGATGGGATTCATTTTCTATGTGAAGTTGTCCGAATGGCCACAACATCAACTTATGTGTCTGAAATGTGTTTTCATTTGTTTCGATGGGCTAATCAAAATAGTATTTTAGAAGTACAATACCTTCATTCCTGAAATCTTTTCATATTTAATGTTGTGTAATTATTTTGTATCTACCAACTTTCATGTGAATTAAATTCTCTCTTGATTTCATTGGAGGCTATGACATTGAAGGATGTCGTGTCCGGTGGTAATTTATTTTCAGGTACATAGTGAAGTGAAATGATCCATATTTTCCCAATCCACATATATATATGTCTGATGTTGATTTATAAATCAGTGGGTGGGGAGGTTTCATGATAGAGATAAAATCATTGTGTATGAATTTTTTATGCACTTCCATCCATGAGTTATATGATATGGAGAATGCATCCATGTCTAGCTGACAAGAGAAAAAATTAATGTTCTAAAGGTGATCATCGTATCTTATACATGAGAGGGTTATACCTTTAACCACTGATGATTTTCCCATATATTTTGGCATAGTTATGGAATAAATTCCTTCTATAGTTCGGTTGGGATTTCATAGTAAAAATTTGAAAGGGGACATAACATAGTGGGATGTTTTTTTCATGCTAAAACTCTTCATATATACGTTTTGGCATCATATGCATCATAAATACATGCCTGACTTGGGTCGGACAACATTTTTTCCCCTAGATCACTTGCAAACCATGGTGAAGTTTTTTTAATTATTGATGTGGAACTATATATGGTTGAATTCGAGGTTATTAACAGATCTCTATACACATGTGTTCAGTTTTGAGAACCTATTTATGTATCAGTGTTTAGGAAAGGGATGGATTTTGTTATCCTAGGGAGGGAACACCATTGGTTGGTTGACAATGGTTGATGTTGGGAGTAAAGACTCTACGATTCACCTCCAAACTACCATAAGTAAGAACATTGAGGTAATGATCACCTTTTTAATTAATTGATGAACAGACCCTTGAGTTGTTGTTGGTATTTGTCGAACAACCACAATGACACTAGCATTGAAAACCCCAATAATATGAGCCTCATTTTGCGCCACTGCTTGAAAATACAGAAATATATTTTGGGAATTAGTATGGATATGATCCTACTCCATGATCACTAATGGAATTTGTAAATTACCATCTTGTTTTGTAGGAATATGAAGATAAAAATGAACAAATAAGTGTATTGTAGAGATCTTCATCATTATTAACAAGAAAATGAGCCTTCTTATGGGTAGTTTCTGAAATTTGATTGTCAACCAAAGCTAATTTGGGTATATAATCTGTGTTTAAATATAGATTCCTTCTACGAATATGACAACAGACCTATACAATTGTAAGATTAATTTGATCCTCTTCATATGTATCCTATGAGTGATTCTAATGTTTTCATTCTTTGTTGGTAGTTGGGATATGAGCATGGATTCCATGATTACCTGTATTATTTCAAGTAGATTCACTAATAATAATATGAGCCCATCCCAAGGCATGTTCCACTCTAACATGAAGATACCTATTGAAATGGAGATAAGTTCCAATTATTTTGCCTTTGGAGTATGCCTCTAGTATTTTTCAACATGAATATGATCATTTCTTGGGGAATACACTTCTCTCCCTTAGTAATCCCAAGTTAAAATGGGGTTTTGAGCCTAATATTATTTATTTGGTGTAGGTCGCTAGTATTTTTTTGGGTAGGAATGTGTGTCAGTCCTGAGGAATGTTCCACTCTCTATTGGTGTGCCCTGGTTTTTATTGTGATATGATCATGTGTCAGTTACATATCCTTTACCTAAAAAGCCAATAATAATTTCATATTGGGGAATGAAAGAACGCTTGATATAGAGTTTACACATATTCATATATTTCATGGTGATGTGATTCTCTGGATATCGAGATTGGAATATTTTCATGTCCTGGTATTTGAACTAGAGCTAGAATATACCAGTGGACTTTATGAGCTATTTATAGAATGTAGTGAAACATTAGAAATGTGTTTTTATGAATGTAGTCGAACCCATATCTTGTCTCCAATATGTATTGGTAGATATATTTGATTAAAGTGGACATATAAGCCTACTATTTTCCTCGATATTATATCAAAATATGATGATGGTCATCATTAATTAGGGTATGGATATGTGCCTCCCCCATGATTGCTGCATGAATACATGAGCGATTAGATTTTAAGAGGTAGGGATATGATATTTCTATATTTTTATCATCAAAATATATCTGAGGGATTAAATAGATTGTGTGGGGTTATGAGAACACTCTTAGATATCCCCTTATTTTCTCACCTGAAATGACTTCCATGGTAACGAAAAACTAATATTGACAGTGGAAATGTGTCTTGAAGAGCCCATAACAAGTGACCGAGGGGCGCCAATATTATGACATTGGTAATGGTGATTCATTGGAGACCTCCTAGAAGAATCCTAAACCAAATTGGAGATACATTGGAATTATTTATCAACATTTCTCAGATACAAAAGGTGGTATTTATTATACCCCATGGATAATTTTCCAAAGCAATTGGTGGAGGAAATGAGCAGCACTGGTTTCAATAAAACATTCATTCTTCAACATGAAATGGTTACAACCATATCTGATGTTATAAAATAGTCTATATATGATGACATGATCTTAGGCTAGGGGTTTTTGGGAGAACTATATCTGAATTCATGAATACAAGAAGGAAAAAAAGAAAAAATTAGTGAATAATAAATGAAATGATATGTACTCATTTAGATATTCATAGTTATAAAAATTTTCCATTTTCATTCCTAGTTCGTCCATTTCTCTTGCATGGACTTTTCATAGTGAGAATGGACTTATTTCATGGGATCCCCTATTACATGGGATTTCATGTTGGGTATGACATTTTAGTTTCTGTAGGAGGCACATGACTAAATGTTTTGATCCATATTCTGAAATTAATATTTATTATTTGACATATTCATCTCGGGTTCAATTTTTTTGTTTTTCATAGAGAATGTATGTTGTCCCTTTTTTAGGAGATAAGGAATCTAATTCTCGTAAGGATTAAATTATTCTATCAGTACATTCCTTTACACTAGTAACACATTATTTTTTTACTAGGGTTGATTTTGGGGTTCAAGTATAGTTTCACAATGATTCGCTCCCAGCTCACCACATTCATATCATAGAAATAACCAATTACTACCTCATTCATAAAACTGTTATATCTATTTTCCAAAGTCTGGTGGTCAAATGGTGTTTTCGACCAAATGGATCTTAGGGACCAAAATCAATAGTGATGATAGTAGGTCAGGCTCAATACACCCTTTTTGTGGGGAATTAATAATATAACCAAGACTCTCTTATAAATTTATAACATTTTAAACAATATTTCCTAACCCATATATGAGATGAGTTACCATACCAAAATTATCATGTGTTGAACCCATATTTGGACAGGGAATATTCCTATGGATGAAAAGTTCCAGGAATGGGAATTTTTTTATTACCCGTGGATTTTTATAGATATTGAACTAGTAGGTGGGTCGAAGTTTCTCCATCCTTGTGGATGGGTGAGTAAACAAATTAGTATTTGTGATTATAGAAGGATCTTCTAGATATATTTTAGAGGACTATGTGGGTGTTTTCAAGTTGATTTTTTTTTGTGGAAGACCCGAAAAATGGTTTCTGTTATTGGTGGATGGAACTAGGTTTTTTGGAAGGGATAAAGAGGACACTAAAACAACATTGGTTGTCCACAAGGGTTTTAGTACAATGGATAGTGGTGTTACACAAATTTCCATGACACCAACTTATTCGTGGAAACCACCAATGTTAGAAGCTGTTTGTATAAATGTATATATTAGGTAAATGAGGAATTTCAATTTTTTGGAATGCATATTAGGGTTCTGACTTGTTTTTTGGTGCTCACTCTGGTGAAGGACAACTCCCCCAAATAATCATACTTATATTGATGGATAAAGATTTTTCATGTATTTTAGGTTTGGAATATATTGGGAGAGTGTTTCCACAATAGGGATCATGTTAGTGGGATCGAAACGTATGGTGATGACTTTTTCACCACCGAGAGGATATGTGTCATTATATATGGTTTATAGTGATAATTCATTAATTTAAATTGATTTAATTAAAGAGATGGGTCATTCCCCTTTTGTGTCATACAATTCGTAGTATGTAAAATAAAATACAAAAAATAATAGGCACCATCACCATAAAGATACATATACTAAATAATGGAAGGATAATAATTATAACAATGTAATTGGAAATAAATTATCATTATAATAAAAAAATATTTGAGTATAATATTTTAAAATTAACAAAAAATGATGAAAAAATTAATTCTATTTACAAATAATTATGGAAGGGTTGAATTTAAAAGATAATACAACTAGAAAATAACATGAAACTATTCATAAACCCATTCTTAAAACACCATTATATATTAAAATATCATTATTTCATTATGAAGAAGCATATGATTTCACAGGAAAATACCCTGGAATTAAGTTAATCAATGAAATAATTATTAAACATATATATTTTAGTTCATGAATTTAGAAACTATCAATACAAAATATGTCTATAAAATACATAAATTGTTATAAATTTGGAATAAATAATAAACAAATTGAATATTCTAGAATGATCATAAAAACGATATTCATGTAAAATAAAAATATTAATCTCTAGTAATTATCCATAAAGAAAAAACACCTCATTTACATATAAAATACATCAGATTTTTGAGTTACATATCACACTATCATATATTATTTAAAATGAAGAAATAATTTAAAATGTAATAAATCATGAGATCTTTAAAATAAAATTTCATCCGCTGGAAAAAAATACTATAATATAGTCTAATGTAAAACTTAGCTATTAGAAAGACATAAAAAAATATAAAAAATGCACGTGATGGTTATGGTTCTTTAAATATCATAATATATTATTAAACTCAAACCATTGAATACACATTCCTATTATATTTTAAATGTTTTTGAATTCAATTTATTTTTCATAAGCATTAAATTAATTATATGTTTATCTAATGATATGATAATGGTTCTTGAATTATGGGATCCCTATTAAAGTGATTTTCTTTATCATTAGAATCTTTTTGTGATTATTATATGTATATATGAGTCAATAAATTATATTTTGGATCAATGATTTAGGAAAATTATATGTATTGAGAAAAACAATCTCCAATATTGTGTGTAAAATTATAGTTTTTGTCACAAGTCCTTAACATTCTAAAGAACATATCCATTGACAAAGGTTGTTATATAAGGGGATTTATTATTATATTTTATGGTAAATTAAAACTTCATTATAAATATATAATTATTTGGATATTAAAGAAATTAATCCTAACAAAAAATTATTTAACTTACCCAACACATAATTACATACATGATTAATGAATTAATGTTTTATTAGTATAAATTGTTAAGCACGTAATTCTTAGTGATTTTAGTATCAATAACTTAAAATGTGATAAAAATATTTTAATATTCATATAATGTGAACTATTATAACCATTAAATGTGAATATTATAGTTCTATTAAGGTATTATTATTTCCATTATAGGTTATACTATAGAAAATACGAATTTTTTAATAAATGAGTGCAGTCATTTGATTGTTGAGTTTATTAATGTGGGTTTCCATTATGAATTCAATATTAATTCAAATTATTCAACATAAAATGGCATGGTTTCTGATTTTTTATTACATTATATATCCCAATATTTAGGTAATTATTTCAATTGCATGATTCAATAGTTAATAGGACATGGATAAGAATAATGAGCCGATTCAGCTAACATTTTCCCAATGAATGATTGAAAATTCAAGAAGTGGATAGAAAGGAATAAAATACAACAAGTATTTTGAAATATTTTACAACATTAGGTTTAATATATAATGTTACTATGATTTCTTTTTCACTTGCTCTACATTCTCCTCCCTCCAAAATAGAAACAAACATGAACATAAAGGATAAAAATTTCATTTTAAAACCATGAGTAGTTATTTTGAAATATAAATGGCTCTAACTTCATATTAATAAATTATTCCTAGATGATATGTGGGGTAAAAACCACCATGTACCAACATATTACATTTTATGATAGAATCATTTTGAGGGAGATCACTAACCATATCTATTTAAAGGGAATGATTTGTATTGGGTATTTTTCCCTCCTGATCTACATTTTTATTTTTATGGCGACCAACAAAAAACAATATAAGTAAATAAAATGGAAAAGTATCACTAATAATATTTTTATATATGGAATGTGAGAACTTATGTTATAGATATATCCAGAAAACATTATTGTTTTATAAAAAATAAAGAAGTTGCATATCTAATCATTTCTATAATGCCCCGACCCTAGTAGCCTGAATTTAGTGCATTATTTTAATACATTGGCATGATTGTATGGATTTAAGTCCAAAAGGACCGATCAATTTTGGATTCATGGAAAATAGATTACATAGACGAACTTTATATTACAATTTATATCATAAAACACAACATAAATATTACTTTGTGAATGCCATTATTCCCCTAGATTAACCCTGCATATGAATCACAATACACTTCTTCGAATCCTAGGTAAATAAAAAATAAGAAAGGGGTGAGATCAGATGCTCAGTAAGGGTAAATAATTTATCTTAATCTATTATCTTTTATGGAAATATGTCTAATAAAAACAACAGCCACTTAAAAATTAGCTTGAACATAGTATGGAAAAATAAATCATACATTTCTATACTGAAAAACACATGGATATTCTACTAGTTGAATAATCACATGTAAAAACTGATTTCATAACGAGGGAATGTATAATGTTGGACATCATAACCACATAGTCATGGCCTCGTTCCAGGACATCAAATAATAATTTTGTCAAGGCCTTATTCGAAGACACTAGTTTGTCTCATTAGTCTTACCGACCCATTCAAGAGTTATACCGGGCTCCACCCATCACATACTATGTCCAAGGAATTCTTCATATGAATATGATGAAACATAACATAAACATTCATAATAAAACTAGAATATGAAATGTCAATACATTTACCATAAACCATGAAGGGTATAAAAATAGCACATCTAAAGTCAAACATATCATAACTCAATAGATACAATATGGAAGATTTCATTATAATAAATCAACCTCAATCAAAAATAATATGCTGTAAAGGATGTTGACAATGTTGAAAACGATCAGAAAAACTATTTGAGAGAAGAATCCTTTTTTGGGAAATTATTTAAAATTCAAAGAATTATAAAAAAATCATTTAAAAAATATTTCTGAATACAAGAGTCTCTTAATACTTGGAAACATTTTTATTGGAATTAATATATTAAAACAATAATTTCCATATAAATAATTACTTAAAATCATTTTAAAACATGGAAATTAATTAAAATGGATTATGAAAATAAATCAATAAATAATATAAAATGATGATCTTGTTAATGAGTCCCTTCCACAAAACCATAAAATATTAATTTTAAATTTTTTTTATGAAAAATTGTTTGGGATGAAAAAAATTACCCATTAAATACTTACACATAAACAATCTTGGATAATAACGAGATTCCGGAATTAACTCGTACCTTGTACTTTACATTGGTCGGGGGAACATTAATGCTCTGGAATAATTACCATAGTATGATATTAAATTATAAAATAACCATATTAATATTTATGATATCATATATGATTCGGATTTGGATATATAGTACTTATTTAATAATAATATTTATGTTAAAATAACATGTTGGGTAATAATCGTTTTTTTATCATACATGTTTTAAAATGTTTTCCTTGATCATATAACATATATCAAGATTTAATTGACCCCAGAATATAAATAATTATTTAGGTATCATATATATTCAGAATATATTTTTTATTAATAGATTTTTATATGAAATGGAAAACACTATTTATGGAGACGGTTGATCATACGTACGCATAAACGCCGTTTTTATTTTCAGATCGTATTGAACAGAATTAAGTGAATGAGATATATGTTAATAAATATATATCTCTCAATTTATATTGAGTAGAATTATTATTTAATATATTACATACTTATTAATAATATATATATATATTTATAATAATCATTGAATGGTGAACGTGAATCTCATCGCGTCGTGGAGAGGGTAAGCCGTACCTACGCACGAGCGATGATATCAATCTGTTGATGGAAAAATTATATGTAATATGATGGTATAATATATATACATAATAATTAAAATGTTATATTTTTTATTTACATCAATTATACTAATTATTATACACATCCAAATAATGAACTATTGAATAACAAACTACACTACGATGTGTAGACGGTAAGCCCTACGTACGCACGTATGGTGACTTTTTCATTCATAGGATG
Source organism: Viscum album (assembly GCA_963277665.1). Taxonomy (NCBI): domain Eukaryota; kingdom Viridiplantae; phylum Streptophyta; class Magnoliopsida; order Santalales; family Viscaceae; genus Viscum; species Viscum album. Next base: position 1,098,859,159 of record OY728151.1, on the reverse strand, counting down.
GATAGAATAATGAACATTGTTGTACCATATTTATAATAACATCTCATTATGTATATGTTACCTTATTTATTATTTTAATTTGGAAACAACAAATAAAGGGGAAGTGGATGAAGAAAAAACATTGAAATAACTGATTAAGTAATTATTTCTTCTTCGGGTCCTTCAATTTTATTTGATCAAAAGGGATCCATAGGATTGATTATGATCAAATTAAGGCGTCAAAGATTTAGTGGGGTAGTTGGGAAGAAAGTGTAGTGGGGATTGAATGATCCAAATGGCTTTGGGGGTGTAAAATTAAGGGAAGGGGAAGTAGCCTTTTATAAGAGTGGGGAGGGTCACTTAAGGAAAAGTTTGAAATACTATTCTATTATAAAAATTATCCAGCTTATAATGGAACCAAAAGGATTTATTTCGAGGATAAGGTGGGGATGGATCAAAAACCTCCCAACCAATAGGTTATTTATAATTTTAGGTCACCTTATTAACCTTATCTTTTAAATTTAATCTTACTTAAATAGATTCTCTATGTGTTTTGTTATTATTATAATAAATGGTTAATAAACATAATATAAAAAGAGAAAAAAACCCCAATTAGTTAATAATTAATATATATAACCTTATATAAGTCTTTCGGCAAAACCGTATTTTTTTTGGAATATTATATCAGTTAATATTATAGTATTTGTTTTAAAAACTAATTTATGTCAATTTTGACACTATTAAGTATTTGGTTTTTTTGAAAGTCAAAAAAACATTATCCCTTCAAAAAATATTTATTTAATCAAGCATAACATGTCATATTAATCTATAAAATTCTTGTAATACATCAAAAGTCTCAATTTACAATTACATTAATATTTATAATATCAATTATTTTTATCATTTAACAATAAGGTAATTACTGCATCATCATTGTGTCATAAATAAATTTAATTATTTAATGTATGAAAATAAAAATTAAAATACCATGATTTTGGAAATATTTTTTTATTTAAAATGAATATTTATAGTCAAAATTATCTTATGTATATCACTATATTTAAAATGGTTTACTTATTAAACTTTGAATATAACACTTTTAAATCATCTTTAAAGAAAATAATATTAAAGGTCATAATATAATACAAGTGTACAAAAGGATCATATTTTATTTCTAAGGTTTATTTTTTTGCTAAATACACATATCAAATAGAATTAGAACATTTGTTAGGGTAATTACAATATAATTCATTACCTTTAATTACCATATATACTTTTAATTATGGTAAATAAATTTCAAAAGTTATTATTGACCAAAAATTATTTTCATCCCATTGAAAAAAAATTAATGAATTCAATCATGTATATTAGTCAAATTCAATTCACCGAAGTTGTAAAATTACATTTTATGCAAAATTTTCAAATGTTCCTAGAAGGAAGGTAAAAGACGTAAAAAAAATATATAAAATTTTATACTTCTAATATATTTATTAAATTACTCCAATTAATTAAAATAAACTAATATTGGATTTATGTATATATTTTTACTCTTATATAAATTTAAATTAAATTAAAAAAAAATTAAATAAAAGTCAGTTTTAAACATTGACATTCTATTTTTCACAATTCATCAAATATTCAATGTTTTCAGAAAAATACCAAAAATTCCCCTTAGGATAATTTTGATATTCAGAATCCAAAAATGATGTATATTTAACCAAATTAAAAACATATGAGTTGCATTAGTTAATTTAAAATTAATTCCCATTTTCAGAACCATATTGAAGGTTTTCAAGAAGTAAAAACCAAGAAATGTTTTCCATGTGTTTTTGTACAATTTAAATGTAAAATTATATAAAATAAACAACATTAAAATAAATGATAAAAATATAATCTAATTTTACTTTAAAACCTCTAAAATGCATAATTTAACACTATAAATTATCTCGATTAAAAAGGTTGTTTTCAATTAAAATTGAGTATTTTTCACTATTCATCAAAATATGATAGTTATCAGAAAAGTACAAAAAATATATCCAATGTAAATTTTAATGTCATGGTTTTAATGAAGACTTTAATTTCATTAAATATAATATAACAAAGTGTCAAATACCTCTGTTAAAGATGTTTCTCCCTTAAAAGTTGGTGAAATTGAACGTTTTGAAAAATACTTCTTTTATCTGAAAAAATAAATTTTGTCTTATATTATATCTAAGAAACACATAATATCGATTAAAAAATTATAGGGAGTTTATAAACATAAAAATTCAGTTAATACTACTCATAACCGCTATTTGAATGGCATGTTTGGTAAGTCGTGGTGCGCTTGAACTCTATGTTTCGAGTAGCGTAAGCTATTGAATTACTATAAAGGCATAACGTACTATGAAATCTTAGGATCATACATTCTCCCCTATTTCAATAAATTTCATCCTCACAATTTTAAATTTTTATAAAAAATAAATGTTTTAAAATATAAAATACCTTTGTGGAAAACCCAAATAGGAGATAGGGTTAATAAAATTTAGTCTTAATAAGAGGGAAAAGAAAATGAAAAAGTCACCACCAAATTAGAGTTTCAAATAGAAGAATATTTATGGAAATTATAGAAGAATAATTGGAGGTAAAATGTAAATACTTAAAGGGAGTGATTGAGGTCATCAATCACAAACATGTGTAAAATTGAGTGCCACGAAGCCATCAGTCTATAATAATTTAAAACATCGTCAGTTCAACAAATCATTAGCTATTAGGATACCATGTTTTTGGTTTTAAGATATCTTACATAATTATTAAGAACTAATTTCTTAATATATTATGAGAAAAAACATATTCTTGAAAAGTAGGGTTCTATTAGTTAACTAATTTCCACCAAAAACTCGTCTTTCACTCCAAAAGATAATAGAACTAAAAAATATTCTATTTATTCTAATCATATAGGGTTTAAAAAACTGAATTTATAAATCATCAATCATACCATTTAATAAAACTACATTATACAATCCATGACTTCACATAGGCCACTAGTAGGTGATTCATCCTTGTCGCCCTTCAGTTGCGAGTTCATGTCTCATGGCTTTGCTGAACGCAACAAGTTGTCACCCGACCACTGAGTTGTCATATTTATAACAATCCAAAAATAATCTTAAGAAATTATTTAACCTTAACACTATTTTCCAATTTCAAACATAATACATTCCATCATTTAGACTTATCCAAAATACTTTGGTCCAAACTTGGATTCCAAAATTTATAAGGAAGGTAAACTAAATGGTGATATTTTTTCCATGTAATAAAATGTGAATAACTTAATCATGTATTCTTTTAAAATAAAATAACAACATAAATTACCATAAAACATATTTATTAAATTAATTCTCCCTTATTCCTTATATAACACTAGATATACTCCTTATATCCAAAAAATATATAATCTCAAAAAATGATGGAATAAACAAACAATTAATTAGTTTTAAGATAGTCATAAATATAGAATATAACTTATCCAAATCAATCAAATATTATTTCAAAATCACTACCTCACTATCATAACCATATTAAGGTTTATCATTTATTCAACGATGTATTTTCCAAAAATTATAACTTTCTATTGAGTCACTTTTCATAGAACCATATGATCACAAATCCTGAATGAAATAGTAATGTAGAATAATACTTATTTATTTACATAATTCATATAATAAGAAATTTTTTGATAAAAAATCAAATGAAATTATTCATTAAGAAAAACATAAGAACACATATAATTCCCATTAATTTGTGGTAGTATCATAACTTGATTATTATCCAATAGCATCATTTGGGGCATACACTGATGACATGGTCATTGATTCGCATAGTGTCCCATATCCTTAAAAATGATGCATTGTACAATTGAAACCTTTTTCTTATCCTTCCAATGACCAATGAGGTGACATTCTATCCACACTTATAATATACTACCAATACTTTAATGCATCTAAAAAGGTGATTATTTGCATAGTTATCACATCTTAGAAAATCCTAATTTCCATTCTTCCCATTATCTATCTTTCTCTCTACCATCCTCTTATTTTATTGCTTCCATTCAATGTCATATGACTTATACAATTCTTTACTTATATTATTAACAATTGATACTATATCCTCATATGATTCGAATAAGTGGGAGTCTATTTTATTTCTAAATTTTGGCTTAATAACATGAACGATATGATCCTTTTTACTCTTTGGATCATTCGTTTTAATTAAGTTAACATTATTTATACTTGGCACCATTTATACACAATAGAATACACTAGGTTAGTTTATGAATCATAATGAATAATTCTAATATTGTAAAATTCCTAATGTAAATTTAAATTTTTATTCATATAATACATAATCATAATAATGGTTTCATTGTGGATGTTTTTACTCATAAATACTTCATAATGGTTTGTAAATTAAATTTGAATTATCCTAAGCATATCCCCTTGGAGCATCGTAACCAATACTGCAGTAGGGCCCATTATCAAGTACCAGGAAACCCTGGGTCTTTCCTGAAACTCCTTGTCAAAGTATTCACTCATATGTACATATGTACTAGAGCCACCTCTACCTGATTGTATCAAGACATGGATGTATTTCGTGGAAAATTAACAAAATCACTACATTTCCAAAATTCTAGGAAGTCCTTCTATACTAATTCTCAATGTCTATTGTACGGCAATGTTATATAATCCGTGTTTATCAAAATATAGTTTCAAAGGATTGTTTTAAATTTCCTCTGATACCAACTATAATTACCAAACTCTCATAGCCCCGTGTAAGTGCATTATTTTAATACATTGGCATGATTACAAGGAATCAAGTCCTGAAGGAGCGATCAGTTCAGCAGTCTGGGAAAATACCATAAATATATGAAATTTACAATACATTTTATAAAAAAAACAGGACATAAATAATCCTTTGATAAATCCATTATTCTTCTAGATTAACTCAGAATATCAATCAGAAGACACTTCTTGGAATCCTTGGATAATAAAACATTATAAAGGGATGAGATCATATGCTTAGTATGGGTAAATAATTTAGTGGAAGCTATAAACATTTAAGTAATGATGAGTAATAAAAAAACAACCTTCTAAAAATCAAGATGAATATAATATGGAAAAAACAAATCATACATTACCATATAAACATGAACCTGGATATTATACTATTCAAATAATCACATGTAAAAATTAATATCTTAATGAGGGAATACATAACGACAGACATCATAACCATATAACAAATGAATCTCACAAAGAATAAAAATAAATTTTTTCTCAAGTCCTTATACCAAGACAGTAGTTTGGCTCATGAGACCAACCGATGCATCGAGGAGCTATAGAAGGCTCCACCTATCCCATACTAAGTACAATGAATTTCTCATAAAAATGATGAAACATAACATAAAAATTTGTATTAAAACTGGCATGTGAAATGTCAATACATTAACAATAAACCATGAATGATATAAAAATAACACATCCACAATCAAACATACCATAACTAATTTGATAAAATATGGAAAAGTGTATTATAGTATATCAGCCTCATTCAAGAATATTATCCAATAAAGGATGTTGACATAGTTTAAAATGATCAGTAAAACATTATGAGAGAAATATCCATTTTTGTGAAATCATTTAAAAGTCTAGAATTTATAATGGAAGTCTTTTAAAAGAGATGTTTGAATTAATTATTCCCATACCACTTTGAGACTTGTGAAAGGAATTAACATTTTAAAACAATTATATCCATTTAAATTAATCCTTCAAATCATTTTTAAAATAGGGACATTTATTAAATATATTTATAAATATATATCATTAAAACATTTAAATTGATGATTCTGATAATGAGTCTCTTCCACAAAACATTAAAATATTCATTTTGAAAAAAGTTTTATGAAACATTGACATAGATGATAAAAATGTCCCTTACACATAAACAATTTCGGATAATAATGAGATTGAGGAATTATCCATTACCTTTTACATTCCTTTGGTCGAGAGTTTGTTTATCCTTCAATATAATGACTGCAGTATGTTATTATGTAATTAAAGAACCATATTCATATTTATGATATCATACCTGATCCATTTAGGTCTTTATACTACCTATTTAATAATAATTTCTATGTTAAAATAACATTTCGAGTAACAATCGATTTCTTTATCATACATGTTTTAACTTCTTCTTCTTGATCATATAACTTAGATCATGATTTTTTTTGATTCCATAATATAAAACTATATTTATGTATCATATGTATCTATAATATAAGTATGTATAATAGATTAATATTTGAAATGGAAGACACCATTTATGGAGATGGTAGGCCGTTCGTACGCATAAATGACGTTTTTGTTTTTGTATCTTATTGAACGGAAGTAAGTGAATGAGAGATATATATATCTATATATATCTATATGTTTCCATTAGAAATATTATTTCATATATTACATATTTATTAATAATATATATATTTATAATCATCGTTGAATGGTGAACGTGAATCTAATCGAGTCGTGGAGATGGTAAGCCGTACATATGCACGAGTGATGATATCAATCTATTTATGGTGATATCGTATGTAATTAGATGGTATAATATATATAAATAATCACTAAAAAGTTATATTTATTATTTAGATCAATTATAATCATTACTAAATCAATCCAAATAATGAATTATTGAATAACAAACTACACCACGACGTGGAGACGGTAAGCCATACGTACGCACGTATGGTAACCTTTTCATTCATAGGTTAGATAGAATAATGAATATGATTGTAAGATATTTATAATAACACCTCAGTATGTAGAAGTTACTGAAGTTTTTATTTTACTGTGGAAATGAAAAAGAAAGAGTAAGTGTTAAAAAGAAAAGAGCACTGTACGAGGTGATGATGTAATTACATCTTCTTCAGGTTCTTCCATTTGATTTGATCAAAAGGGATACAAAGGTTGGATTATGATCACTGTAAGGCCTCTAAGATAAAATTGGGATAGTTGAGAGGATATTTTTGTATGGTTTGGCCGAGCCAAATGGATTTTTCGGTGTGAAATTAAGAGATGGGGAAGTACACTTTTATAAGATAAGTGAGGGCCACTTTAAAAAAACATGAAATATTATTATATTATTCAATCATATTTTGTTTACAAGGGCTAAAAAAGATTTATTTTGAGGATAAGGTGGGGCTGGTTTGAAAACCCCTCAACTAGTAGGTTTTAGACTCGTTTAGGTCACCATATTAACCTTATTGATTAGATTTCTCTTTTAGTTAAATAGTGTCACTTTTACCATGTATTCTTGTATTGTTAAAAAATAGTTAATAAACATACAATAAAAAGAAAAGAAAACCCCAGGTGGTTCATTATTTACATATCTATCCTAATATAAGTCATTTGGCCGATCCATATATTTTTATAAAAATTATATAAATTAATATTATAGTATTGGTTTTAAAAACTCATTTATGTTAATTTTGACACTATTTAGTATTTGGTTTTTTTGAAATCATAACAACTTTATCACTTCGAAAAATATTTATTTAATAAACCCTAAAATGTCATATTAAACTAAAAAATCATGGAATACATCAAATGTCTCCATTTACAATTAAATTAATATTTATAATATCTATTATTTTTAATCATTCGATAATAATATTATTACTACATCATCATAGTGTCATAAATAAATGTAATTATTTAAAGTCTAAAATTTATAATGAAATTACCATGATGTATGAAATATTTTTGGATTTATAAAGAAAATTTATAGTCTAATTTATCTTATATATAAACCTATATTAAATATGGTTTAGTTATTAAACATTTAATTTAATACTTTTATCTCTTCTTTATATAACATAATAATAAATGTCATAATCTAATCCAAGTGGACCAGAAGGATCATATTTTATTACTAAGGTTGATTTTGGATGAAATACAATTATCCCATATAATTAGGACATGTTTTGATGTAATTATAATGTCAGTTTTTCATTCAATCGCCCTATTTACTTTTAATAATGGTAAATAAAATTCTAAAGATAATATTCCCCAAGAATTATTTTATTAATATTGAACCAAATTTTACATACTGATGTCAACTTTATATCTTGGATTTTTTAAATTCAATTCACAGTATTGGTAAAATTTCATTCTTTGGAAATTTGCAAATGTGCCTTGAAGGCGGGTAAAAGAAGTTAAAAATTTAATAAAATTTTAAACATATAATCTTAATATTAAATGACAGCAATAAATTAAATTGAACTAATATAGATATTAGGTATCTATTTTTACTTTAAAATAAATTTAAATAAAAATATTTTTTTAAATAAAAGTATGTTTTAATCAATAACACTATGTTTTTCACTATTCATAAAAATTGAATGTTTTCAGAAAAATAACAAAAATTCACCCTAAGTTAATTTTGATATTACAAATCCAAAAATGATATATATTTTAGCAGATTCAATACATATGTGTTTCATTAAAAAATTTAAAATTTATTCCCATTGTCTAAACTAGAATGTTGGGTTTTAAGAAGAAAAAACTATCCAGATATTTCCCTCTGTTTATGTACAATTTAAATGTGTAATTATATAAAATCACCTAAATTATATTAAATGATAAAAATATAATCTAATTATACGTCATATCCACTGAAATTAATAATTTATCTCTACAAATTATTTACATTTTAATTTTTTTTTAAATTAAAATTTAGTATTTTTCAGTATTCATCAAAATATGAATGTTTTCATAAAAGTATATAAAATATATCAGAATTAAATTATTATGTCCCACAAAAAAAGAATAATTTTTTTATTAAATTTAATATATAAAAGTGTCAAATAATCATTTTAAAAAGTTTTCTCTATTAAAAGTGTTAAACTATCATTTTCTGAGAAATATTTCTTTTATCTGAAAAAATGAATTTGTTCTTACATTATGTCTAAGAATACCATAATATGGATTATAAATTTATATTAAGTGTTTAAAATTGAAAATTCAGTTAATACTATTCATAATCGATGTTTTAATGACATGTTTGTTAATTTGGGGTATGCTCGAACTTGATGTTGCGTGTAGCGTAAGCTATTGAATTGAATTAAGAGATAACATGCTATGAAATCTTAGTGTGTTATAATTTCTCAGAACTAGTATGATGTGTAAATTTTTATAAATTACAATTAGATAATTAGGAATCATTGAATTAACTAATAGGCAAGGCTAGGAAATAAAACCTACACAAAAAATAATTAATATAATTTAAGGATCACGATTACATGACGATAAACAACGAACTCAAAAAAACATGAAAAAACATGAAGTAATAAATATGAAATATAAATTACCATTACTCAAAGGATCATAAAATAAAAATGAGGATCTTGTTAAAAATATCATGGATGACATAATAATATTAGATGTTGGGAGGGGGAGGTGTATGGTTCATATAATGGTTTGTGGTTGTCTCACATTGGTTCCACTCGTGGAAGGTCTTGGTTGAATCACCCATGGGTTTGACACTCACATAAGCAAAACAGTTTGGTAGATTCCCTTAATAAATGACGAATGATTGATGATGGGGATTTAGGAGGAGAGGAAAACATAAGGGATGGAGGAACTGTGGACGATGATGTTTTTAGGGGATGATGGAACTGCAAAAATGAATCGTGCAATAGATTGGGGACGAGGGTACCATGAATGGTGAAGCCGACATAGAGATGTCATAGGAGATATCAATTGGGAAATGATCTGTCTAGGATAAGGGTTTTGAGATATGTATTTGGAATGTGGGTGAGTAAGAGAGGAAGTCCCTAGTGAATGATAAAATTGAAGGTTCATTGATTCCATTGGTTGTTCTTCATGTTGATATTTGTATATTCTACAGCCATCATTTTTAAATAATAATAGATATATCTTTACCTATTACCATGTAACACCCCAAGCATCCACTGTACGCTTCTCTCTGTATAATAACATATCATGTGTTATACGCAATATTGAGCTATAACACACCACAACAAATCAAACTAGCCTTTATGAATAGTAGTACCCAATTTTTGAAATTTGATAAATTTCATCTTTCAAAATGGAATTCATTTTTAGATTTGGAATATCAAAACTACCTTAGGGTGAATGTTTTGGTATTTTTATGAAAACAGTAAAATTTTAATCAATAGTGAAAAACACTGAGTTATAGTTTAAAATCTAATATTTATTTAAATAATTATTTATTTTATTTAAATTTATTTTAGGTCCTAATATATACATAATACCCATATAATTTCAATGTAATTCATTGGAGTCAGTTTATAATAATTTTAGATATAATTAATCTTTATTGAAATTTTAACCGTCTTTTACCTACATCTTAGGAGCATTTTAAAATTTACATAAAACATAATTTTACAACTAATATGAGTTGAATTTCAAATTTCCAAGTGACACGGATGATATCAGTTTGTTAAATGTGGTTCAGTAAGATGAAAATAATTTTTGTTGAATATTAAATTTTAACTTTTTTTTAACACGATTAAAAGTAAATAGGGTAATTATTAATAAAAATGATATTATTAATCCCCTAAAACATGTAATAATTATACTCGATAACTATAATTCTACCAAAAAAACCTTAGTAATAAAATATGAATCTCTTTGGTCCACATGTATTAGATTAGAACATTTATTATTATTTAATTCAAAGAAGAGTTAAAAGAGATAAAATCAATGATTAATAACTAAAACATTTTTAATATAGTGTTAAAAATAAGATAAATAATACTATAAATATTAATTAGAATGATAAAAATATTTATTATATAATGGAATTTTATTTATAATTTTTTAGACATTAAATAATTGAATTTATTTTTGACACAATGATGTTGTAGTAATTTCCTAATTAACGAAATATTAAAATAATTTATATTATAAATATCCAGAGAAATGTAATTTGATAATTTTTATTAATTAAACTTATTTTAAATGATAATATGACATATTAGGGTTTTTTAGACGAATTTGTTTCGATGTAATAATGCTGTTATGAATTTAGCAAAAACAAAATACCAAATTGAGTCAAAATTGACATATAAGTGTTTTTAAAAAATTTACTATATTATTAATTGATATTCTATTACAAAAAATCAATGTTTCAGCAATGAGAATTATATAATTATAGGTTTATCATTCATGAACCAATTGGTGTTCTCTTGGATGTATATAGTTTGTTTATTAACCATTTTAATAAAAATATCCAGAGACATGGTAAATGTCAAACTATTTAACTGAGAGTTAAATCTAAAATTGAAGATTAATATAGTGACCCAAACCTGTATAAAACCTATTTTATGAGTTTATTTCGACCCATACTCATCCTAGGCTTTAAATAATATATTTTGGAGCCATTATAAACTGAAATATATTTTATTATAGAATAATATTTCTAGCTTTTTCAATGGTTCCCCTCACCCCTCTTATAAAAAGGTAGTCCACCTTCCCTCTAATTCACACCTTAAAAGCCATTTTTATGGACCAAAACCTTCCCTGATACCCTCTAAACTATCCTACATTCATCTTAGATACCTTCCTTTAGTCATAAATCCAACCAAGGAATCCCTTATAATCAAATCAAAAGGAAGAACCCAAAGAAGAGGTAAATATTTCATCACCTCTTTCATGTTCCTTTCTTCTTCCACACAATCATTCATTTTTTATTCCATTCTAAAATAATAAATCCAGAATATTATATATAATGTGATGTTATTATAAATATGTTACAATCATATTCATTATTCTATGTATCCTTTGAATGACATTTCACCATACGTGTGTGCGTACTGCTTATCATCTCCACATCATGGTGTAATTGTTATTCAATATATTATTATTTGGATTGGTATAATAATGATGTATAATTGATTTAAATAATAAATATAAAATTATAATGATTTTTTATATATGATATACCATCCATTTATATATTATATTAATATTAAAATAATGATATTGTCGCTCATGCATACTTACAGATTACTGTCACCACGAACACGATGTGATTCATTCCCCATCGTATCCATTCAAGACTTATTTTCTATTGATGATTTAAAATAATGTTTAATGACTTAATATCATTCTGGATATGAATAATATATATCCCATACATAACAAATATGTCTCACATAATAATGAATATAAAGGAAAATGAATCCGTTAACACCCAAAACGACGATAATACTAAGATATTATTAACAAAGCAAAGTTAAAAAATATTATGTGATAAAAATAATTTATATGATTCATGTATAATTTAAGACAATTGTTTCAAAATTATATATGAGGTTAACTAACCCTCGACAAAGGAAATGTACATGTTAAGGGTTAATTTGACAATCTCTTCATTATCCGAGGCTTTCTATACGTAATTATCGACAGGGACCTCTTTGTCATCCACATACATGTTACTTATAAATATATCTCAAAACATTATTACTATTTTATAAACTATGGGTTAATGTCATTTATACCCTTGTTTTACTTTTATTATATGTTCATAATGGAATCTTTTGTCGTTTTCCAAACAAGTTACTTTTTGACCTTTTCAAAAAATTTAAGGTAAGAATGTTTTTTAACATTTACGGCGGTGTGGCTATTTTATGCTGTTATAACATAGTCGAAGATTCCCTTACAACATTATAAGAATATGTTCAAAATTAATGTTTTATTTTATAATTATATGACTTTTAAATGATTTCAAAATAGAATGATATATTTCTCAAAAAAATGATTTGATTTCATATAGGTCAACATCCTTTGATGGATTGTAAACTTATTTGAAGTTGATTTATTGTGATGCAAAACATCCATATTGTATTGAAGTTTTTGTGATATGTTTGACTGTTGATGTGCTATTTTTATACCATTCACGGTTTATGGACAAAATATTGACATTTCGTATGCTAGTTTTAATAAGAATGTTTATGTTGTGTTTATAAATTTTCAAATGAGGAATGCATTGGACTTAGTAAGTGATGGGTGGAGCCTGCTATAGCACCTCGATGCATTGGTAGGTATCATGAGACAAACTAGTGTCTTGGAACATGTCCTTGACAAAATCTTATTTGCAGTCTTTGCACAAAGCCTTGACTATGTGGTTATGAAACTCTGGCATTGTGAATTGCATCATTATAAAAGTGGATATTGATATAGCATGTGATTATTCGACTATTAGAATATACATGTGATTATGTAAATGTAATTATTTTGATTTATATTTTAAATATTATGATGACGTTTATGATGAAACGACTATTGTTTTAGTTTCATACATTGCCTAAAATTTTTATGCATATTTATGAAATCTTCCGCTATATTGTTATCCTTACTCACCATATGAGCTCACCCCATTCTATGTTTTATTTTTCCCAAGATGTGAAGAAGTATATTATGAATAACCTGCATGGATTTTCTATGGGATCATAGTGTTGTCTATGGGAACAATGTTCTTGTAGTTTTCCATTTTATGATGTAATGTAAAACATATTAATGTATCAAGTACTTCCAAGGCTACTAAACTAATGATTCATTCGAGACATAATCTTTTGTGATCATGCAAATGATACATAATAATGCACCGACTCTCGGCTTCTGGGGTCAGGGTGTAAAAATTGGTATCATATGTAGTTTAGTACAAACCATGGAATCTAGAATTAGATAAACTCTGATTAGAGAACATTACCTTAAGATAGACTTTGAGGATTAGTATAGAAGAACATCATAGAATTTTGGTATTGTAGAGATTTTATGTGTTTTCTAAGCAATACATCTATGTCTTGATACGAGTAGGTAGAGGAAGCTCTGGAATAGATGTACATAGCAGTAAAACCCAATAACCTTACTTTGAAATATATTTGAATGTGAACGGGTGCACGACAATTGGCCTTGCTTCACTCTTGGTTACGACACTCCCAGGGGATATACTTAGGATAATTCTCATTTTCATTACAGACCATTATGAAGGATTTATGAGTATATACTTCCTCATAGAAAACACATTTATGATTACGGACAAATTGTTCAATTTCTGTTAAGTGTATTACATGTTTGGATTTATGGACTGCGATTCATAAACTAATCTAGTGTATTCCATTGTTTAGAAATGGATCCTAGTAGAAGGAATTGAAACTATATCAATGCACACATTCAATGTAGGGATCTCTATCCTACTCATGATAATTATAGTGAATCTGGTGATACAACTGGTGTTGATCATCTTATCACAATATTGGGAAAACTCACTCAGGTTATGAATAATATCCTTACCCATATAGAGCACACTGATCCACAACGCGGAGGATTAATGTTAGACCGCTTCATGAGGCAACAACCACCAATGTTAAATGGGATTACAAATCCATTAGTGGCTGAGAAATGGATAAATTATTTAGAGAAAATATTCCATTCCATAGAGAGTAGAAAAACGGAAAAAGTTATCATGGCAGTTGATCGCCTCATTGAAGATGCTAATCAATGGTGGTCATTGATTCAAAACACAAAGGACGATTATGAAGTATCAAATATGGAATGTATGGAGTTTAAAGAAATTTTCGTAGAAAAATAATTTCCTCATGACCATCAAACAGATATGGAATGAAAATTTCTGAGTTTTTGGCTAAACGAGGATGAGAATATCACAAAGTATGAATCTAACTTTACAAAGATAGTGAGTCATGATGCATATTATATAAGTAAACCCAAAGTAAGATTTACCATTTTCTGATTAGTCAAAACCATTTCTCTATCGAGCATCAGTATCACAATCCTTTTCATCAAACGAAGATATTATCTTGGGTGCTATCAAGATAGAAAAGGAATTCTATAAGTATTATGACTTTAAAGAAAAGCAAGTGACGACGAGATATGATGAACACTCTGGAAATGGAATTACGGGGAAGAAGGGAAACGTTGAATATCCATCCTATAGTAAATGTTTTAAGAAACACCCAGTACATTCATGAAGGAAATGGGAATCTATTATAAGTGTAGTGAAAAATTCCACCATGCTCGTGATTACAAGGGGAAGAAAGAGGTTGTCACTGTTTAATTCTACAATTTTAGAGAAAGGGGGAATTATGAAAATTAATGTCCTAAGAGCCAAGGAATCTTACCTCTGAAATGGACAAGAGATCATGGCCACACATATTCTATCACTACTACTAAGGTTGAAGGCAATGAAAGACGTAGTGGAAGGTAATTTAACAGTTTCCCAATGTTTAGAAAATGCATTATTTGATTCTAGATCATCGCATTGTTTCATATATTTCCCTATTTGCTATGAAAATTAGATATTTCCAATTTGATTTAACAAAAAATTTCTCATTAAAAACTCCGAAGGGAAGTATCAATGCAAATTTTTTTTGTGAGTCAGTCCTCATTAGGGCATATAAATTTTATTTATCTACTGATCTCATTGTCATACACATTATTGAATTTGATACAATCCTCGGTATGGATTGGATATCAGACCTTGATGAAAAAAATTATTTTATGAAGAATAAGGTTACTATTTTTGATGATGATGATTAGGAACACCTTATCTTTAGAGAATAATCATAACCACCTAATTATTATCTATATAGACCCCAAGTATCTCATATAAATTAAATTATTGGGGAGGAAGAGAATGAAATATCTGTGTGTGAGGAAAAGAATGTTCAAATAGAGAATATATCAATTGTGAATGATTATGTTGATGTGTTTCTAGAAGATTTACCTGGAAATCCTCCAGAATGAGAAATTGTGTTTTCCATTGATTTATTTCCTGGATCAAGGCCCATATCCAATACCCCTTATATAATAGCCACTTTGGAATTTGTGGAACTAAAGAAACAACTTGAGGAATTGAGTAATATGTGATCTATTCACCCTATTGTTTCTCCATGGGGACCCCTGTTAGTTTTGTTAAGATAAAAGATGGATCTATGAGGTTGTGCATTGACTACATGGAGATCAATGCTATAAAAATAAAGAAAAAGTATCCCCTATCTCGTGTTAATGATTTATTAAACCAACATCATGGAGCTCATATATCTCAATGATTGAAATTCGATCTGGATACCATCAGTTGTGTGTGAAGAATGAAGACATTCTGAAAACATCATTTCAAACCAGGTACAAAAATTATGATTTTATAGTAATTCCTTTTGGATTGACTAATGCACCCTCTATCTTCAAGGATCTAATTTATAGAGTTTTTCAGGAATATCTTGATGACTTTGTAGTGGTCTTTATTTATGATATATTGGTATATTCCAAAATATACGAATATCATGAAAATCACTAGCCCATTATCCTGAAGACTCTTATAAGATATTAATTATATAAGAAGTTTAGAAAGTGTGAATTCTAGCATCTGGACATTTCTTTTCTTGGCCATATCGTCTCTAAGGTTGGAATCTCTGTTGATCCATCTCAGACCAAGGCAATCCAAGAATTTCCAGCACTGACGAGTATAACTGAGGTATATAGTTTTATTGGTTTAGCAGGTTCTTATTGACGTTCCATCTAGAATTTTTCCCAGATGGATAACACATTAACAAAGCTCACCTGAAAAGGGGTTATATTTGTTTTTAAAATAGAGTGTGAAGAATGTTTTGATGAATTGAAGAGAAGATTAGTCAATGATTCTATCTAGACTCTACCATCAGGGAATGATGGGTTTGTTATTTATAGTGATGTTTCAAAGAAAGGACTTGGTTGTGTCCTTATCGATAATGAAATAGTTATTTCCTATGCATCACGATAGCTGAAAATTAATGAGAAAAACTATCCTACTCAGGGATTATTATTGCATGATACACTACCACCCGGGGAAGGAAAATTAAGTGGCAGATGCTTTGAGCAGAAAAGATAATGTACTTTGGAGCAAGATGAGAGTTGAAAGGGATCTTATTTTCCTGGATCTAGTAAAGATAGTTATGGGGATAACCATTTAAGGTGAAACATCAATACATTTCAAAATGGTTTACAAATCATCGTCATTAGAAAGGATAAAGAGTTCTAAGACTGATGATGAAGAGTTACAAAAGAAAATTAAGGCTGTGAATGATGGAAGATTGAGTTAATTTGTGAATGAAGATGGAATTTTGAAATTTGGGAAGAGCTATTATGTTATAGATATACCTGGTCTAAAAAGGGAATTGTTTGATGATGCTCATAGTTCCAATTTCTCTATACATGTTGGTAGCACTAAGATGTATAGTGATTTGAAGGAAAATTTTTGGTGGGACAACATGAAGATAGAGATTAATAATTTTGTGTTACGTTGTATGTTTTTTCAACAAGTGAAAGATGGAAGGAAATATCCTAGAGGAGTCGAGCATCCTCTTCCCACACCTGAGTGTAAATGGGATGATATCACAATAGTCTTTGTCATGTAACTACCAAAGACTCCTGGACGGAATGATTCAATATGGGTCCTTGTTGATCGTGTTACCAAGTCATCACATTTTCATGCTATAAGGGAAGATTTACCAGTTGAACGTTTAGAAAGAATATATATTAATGTAGTTTTATGATTTCATTGAGTACCACTATCGATTGTTTCTGATTGTGATCCCCATTTTATATCATGATTGTGAAAAAGTCTTCTGAAATCCTTGGATACTGTACTTTGTCTGAGCACTGCATAACAGCCCAATCTAATGGACAATCAGAACAAACTATTAAATCCTTAGAAGACATGTTGAGAACATGCTCAATTTACTTTCAACGTATGTGGGATCAATATTGTCCTATGGTAGAATTTTCTTATAACAATAGAATTCATTCAAGTATTTAGATGAAACCATATGAAGCATTATAGAGAATGAGATGTCACAGACCAACCTGTTGGGATTATGTTGGTGAAAGAAAACTCGTATTCCCAGAACATGTGGAAGAAATGATTGAAAAGGTGAAGGTAATACAAAACCACATTAAAGCAGCTCAAATTAGGGAGAAGAGCTATGTCGATAACCGAAAGAAGGATTTGGAATTTCTGGTAGGAGATCATGTTTTCTTGAAGGTATCTCTATGGAATGGTGTTGTACGTTTCGTTAAGAAGGAATATTGAATCCGAGGTACATCGAACCTTTCGAAATTGTATATAGAATTGGGGCAGTAGCTTACCATTTGGAAATGCCGCCATGTCTCTCCAAAGTTCACGATGTATTCCACGTATCACTGTTGAGAAAATACAAACCAGACCCAACGCATGTACTCACCTATGAGGAATTAGAACTAGAACCTGATCTGTATTATTGCGAAGATCATTCCAAGGTTCTTGATACAAGATAACAATTATTGAGAAGCCGGACGGCTCATCTGGTAAAAGTTATATAGAGAAACCATAAGATGGAAAAGGAAATGTGGGAACCCGACGAACTTATGATGAAGAACCACCTAAGACTTTTTACACAGTAATTCTCTAGAAATTTCGTGGATGAAATTATTTTATGAAGGGGAGTACACAACACACCAAGCTTTCATGGTACGCTTTTCTTTGAATAATACAATAACGTGTGTTGCATGGAACTTCGAGTTCTAACACACCACAACAAATCTAACTAACCGTTATGAATAGTAATACCCACTTTTTTGAAATTTTATAAATTCTATCATTCAAAATTTAATTCATTTTTGGATTCATAATATCAAAATTAGCATAGGGTGAATTTTTGGTATTTATCTGGAAAAATTCAATTTTTGATGAATAGTGAAAAACACTGAGTTATAGTTTAAAACAATATTTTTAAAATAATTATTTATATTATTTTAATTTATTTAAGGTCTAAATAGATATATAATACCTATATATGTATAATTTAATTCATTTGAGTTTGTTTATAATAATTTTAGATATATAAAAATTTTATTGAACTTTTTACCGTCTTTTACCCACCTCCAAGAAGCATTTACAAATTTTAATAAAACTTAATTTTATCACATCTGTGCGTTGAATTTCAAAAATATGAGAGAAATGGTTGATATTAGTAAGAAAAATGTTTTTCGATAAGATTAATATAATTTTTGTGAATAATAACTTTTTACTTTTATTTACCATGGTTAAAAGTAAATAGTTTAATTAAGGGTAAAAATTATGTTATTATTATCCTAAAACATCTCCTAATTCTATTAGATAAGTATAATTAGTCCAAAAAAACTATAGGAATAAACTTTGATCCACTTTGGTCCACTTGGATTAGATTTGGACATTTATTATTATTTAATTCAAAGAAAAGTTAAAAGAGTCAAAATCACTGATTAATAACTAAAACAATTTTAATATAGGGTTACACATAAGTTAAATTAGAATATAAATATTAATTAGAAATATAAAATTATTTCCTACATAATGGTATTTTATTTATATTTTTTAGACATAAAATAATTTAATTTATTTATGAGACAATGATGAAGCATTAATTACCAAATTAAAATAATATTAAAATAATTGATATTATAAATATCTAAATAAATGTAATTATAGGATTTTTATGAAATAAATTGATTTTATAGGTTAATATAACATATTAGGGTTGGTTAGATTAATTTTTTCGATGTAATATTACTATAATGAATTTAGCAAAAACAAAATACCAAATAGTGTCAAAATTGACATAAAAGAGTTTTTAAAACAAATATTATATTATTAATTAATACTCTATTTCTATAAATCTATGGATTAGAAAAAAGAATTATATAATGATAGTTTTATCATTAATGAACCACTTGGGGTTCTCTTGGATGTATATAGAATGTTTATTCACCATATAATATAAAAATACAATGAGACATGGTAAATATAAAACTATTTAATTGAGAATTAAATCCAAAATAGAAGGTTAATATAGTGACCCAAACATGTATAAAACATATTAGTTGAGTGTTTTTCGACCCATCCCCACCCTAAACTTTAAATAATCTACTTTGGATCCATTATATACCGAAAACGATTTTTTTAATAAAATAATATTTCTAGCTTTTCCTAAGGTGCCCCTCACCCCTCTTATAAAAGGGCACTCCCCCTTCTTTGTAATTTACACCATCGAAGACATTTTTCATGGGAATACCCTACTGAAATACCCACTAAACTATTATCCCATCATCCTAGAGGCCTTCCTTTATTTATAAATCCATCCTAAGGTGCCCTTTGATGAAACCAATAGGGACAACCCGAAGAAGAGTTAAATATTTCATCACCTCTTTCAAGTTCCTTTCTTCTTCCACTTCCTCTATATTTTTGGTTTCCATTATAAAATAATAAAACATGTATATTATATATACTGTGATGTTATTAAAAATATTTTACAACCAAATTAATTATTCTATCAATCCTTTGAATGACATGTCACCATACGTGCGTACATACGGCTTACCGTCTCCACGTCGTGGTGTAATTGTTTTTCAATTATTTAATATTTGGTTGGGTATAATAATGAATTGTAATTTATGTAAATAATAAATATAACATGATAATTATTCTTTATATATGACATACCATCTAATTATATATTATTTTAATATCAAATGAATGTTATTGTTGCTCGTTCGTATGTACGGATTACTGTCTCCAAGAACACGATGAGATTCATTCCCCAATCATATCCTTTCGAGACTAATTTTCCTTTTATGATTAAAAATAATGATTAAATACTTAATATAATTCTCTATATGAATAAGATACATCCCATATATTACAAATATTACTCACATAACAAAGAATATAATGGAAAACGTATCTGTTAACACCCAAAATGACGATTATACTATGATTTTATAAACAACGAAATGTTAAATAATCATATATGATCGCATATTAATGTATTTTATTCATGTATAATTTAATAAAAATAATTTCACCATTATATAAGAGTTTAACCTACCCTCAATATTGGAAAAGTACATGTTAATGTTTAATTCTACAATCTCTTCATTGTCTAAAGTTGTTTATACGTTATTATCTACTGGGACCTCTTTATCATCATATACTTGTTTCTTATAAATGTATTTCAAAAAATTCTTACTATTTTATATACTATTGGTTAATTTAAATTTTACCCTTTTTTACATTTATGAGTTGTTTATAAATTATTCTTTCTATAATTTTCCTATCAAGGTACTTTTTGACCTTTTCAACAAGTTTATGGTTTGAATGTTTTTTTAACATATAAAGTGGGTGTGGATATTTTATACCATTATAACATCGTCAAAGCATCCCCTACAACATTATATGAATATTTTAAAAATAAATGTTTTCATTTATAATTATATGCCTTTTCAATCATTTCAAAATATAAAGAGATATTTCTCAAAAAAAATGTTTTGATTTTCTCTATGTCAACATCCTTTGATGGATTGTAAGATTATTTGAAGTTTATTTATTATGATACAAATCATTTATATTGTATTGAATGTTTTGTGATATGTTTGACTATGGATGTGCTATTTTTATACCATTCACGGTTTATGGATAATGTATTGACATTTCCTATGCTAGTTTTAATACAAATGTTTATGTTATGTTTAAACCTTTTTATATGAGGAATGCATTAGACATACTAAGTGACAGGTGGAGCCCATTATAGCTACTCGAGGTGTTAGTAGATATCATGAGAAAAACTAGTGTCCTTTGCACACGGCCTTGAATAAATCTTATTTGTATTATTGGCACAAGGCCTTGACTATGTGGTTATGAAAGTATGGCATTATGCCTTCCATCATTATGAAAGTTGCTATTGTTATTTCATGTGATTGGAAGACTTGTAGAATATCCATGTGAATATGTAAATGAAATTATATTGATTTATATTTTCCATATTATAATGTTTTTTATGTTGAAAATTCTTTTTTTAGTTTTATACAATTCCTAAAATGTTTATGCTTATTTGTGATAGCTTCCGCTTTATTGTTATCCATATAGAGTATCTGAGCTCCCCCTTTCTATGTTTTATTTTTCCAAGATGGTGAAGAAGTATATTTTGACTGACTTACAAGGATAGTCTATGGGATCTCAGTGTTCTATATGGAAACATTGTTGTTTTAGTTTACCATTTTATGATGTAATGTAAACCTTATGAATGTATCTAGTACTTCCAAAGCTACTAAACTAATCGGTCTTTCGAGACATGACCATCTGTGATCATGTCAATGATACGAAATAATGCATCGAATCTAGGCTTCTGGGGTTGGGGCCTTACATACCACAAACTTATTAATATTTGTCTATATTTCCATTTATATATTTCATTTTTCTTTTAGTGGTATATTTTATTTATGGTCAATATTAATTTTTACCAAAGTAAATCATTGTCACCTCGGTATGGGTAAAATAATTAATATTGGGTAAAAATATTTTGATAAGGATTCAAAATTTTAAAAAATATTTTTTATCGTATAGAATGATTTAAATTTGATAATTTATATCTAAGTATCCAATATATGGTCACTTTTTTCATATGCCATCGGATATAACCTTTATATTAAATCAGAAATTGAATAAATATAAACTACCAGTCTCAGAACATTAATTTCTATAAATTTTTTACATATGGATTTAATGAGGTCAATTTTAGCTAAAATTATTTACATGATATATAAATTATTAATTTTTATCAATGTAATTTATTTCTAGTTTTTAATTATTTAAACACTACAATAAATTATTTTATAAAACAGTTATAATATTTATTCAGCGAATAGATAAATATAATTAAATTATTTTTAAAAGATTAAATGTAATATAATTTAAGGGAATTATTTTGTTCCATGAATACTTTAGATACATGTAAAAAATTATGGATCTGTTTGAATGTTATTTTATAATATAATCATCGACTTCATGTCTTTATTATCTATTTAATTGAATAGTTAAATAATTGACATTATTGTTATTTAACAATAACTAGTATTTAATTAAGTTATTTAAAATTATAAAAATATTAACATCACCCAAGAGAATGGAGTATGTTTTAACATATCATTCATTATCCATTTATGGTCTATTTCTCTAATTTATGGTTCATTTCCCCATTTAAGGTAACATTATTATAACATTATGACTGAAATAGTTGTTATCATAGTTCTGTTTAAAAATTAATAAAGAAGAGGGTAGTTGCAATGGTAAAGATGATAATGACACAAACCCCAATATAAAATTTATTGAATGATATTATTTTCCATTGACAATATTAATATCAATTAATTAACATTTTGAATAATTTTACATCAGAATTATTTATTATATTTTAATCTTTTAAGATATTCTAGGTGGTCCATCTCATTCCCTTATATAAGAATACAATAATTTTCACTTAATTATGCCACTTTGATCCTTCCAAGTAAACAAATCTCTATTCAATTCACATTAAAATTCCCTTTTCAGGTTATTGTGTTTATTTAACCCAAAAATACCAAACCTTGTTTTATTGTAAGGAGATCCACATAATTTTTATCAAAGAATATGTAATAACCTTAATCGATCACTTTCATATTAATTTTTATTTTACCACAAATAAATATATTATATTTATCATAAAATAATAAAATTCTTAAATATAGAAACTAAATTATTATTATTATTATTATTATTATTATGTAACTACATTTATTCACTCTATTTTCCTTCAAATAATAAATGAATGTATCACAGTTGCCTACATACAACTTACTGTATCAACATAGAAACACAATTTATTTTTTACCACCATCTTGTATGGATGGGTATTATGTTGGGTTAAATTATAATATATTCAATTTATAAAATAATTACTCTTTTAGAATGGTAATTTAATATCTACCTTCATACCTTTCCGTCCTTTTGAAAATAATATCCTTTCTCATTCGTACGTGTGGACCACCACCTCCACGAAGAGGCGTGATTCGTTCATCATTTCTGATTTACATGGATGGTAATGATTATGGATTTGATTTATATTTTTTCTTTAAATGATATAATAATTAATATTTAATAGTAAATTATTAAGTACCTTTCTATCATTTAATCCACCAAAAATTGAAAACTACATTCATGAGTATGTATGACCTACCATCTCTAAGAGTGGTGAACTTCATTTTTCTATCTCAAAAATATATGAATGAATATATATATATGCATATAATGAATATATATTAAATATAACCATTTCTTAAATACTTATATATAATGGAACCATGATAAAAGTACACTGATTAAGTGTATCGAATAGAAATTCTTATGATAAGATGAAATATTTTACAGCTAGAAATAATGTTTTTAATAAGGAATTATTTATAAATGGTTGTTCAAATTTTAGAAAGGGATTATATGTGTTATTATAAGTACGTAAATGATTCTAAAATATAATTATAATAAATTTATATATATTATATAAGATTATAGTGAACTGTCAACTCATTTATAGCTTGAGGTAAGAGTTTTGTATAACAATCTCAATATTTATTAGGATTGTTTATGACTAAGTTTTAGATAATGAAATGATATAATATTCCACTAAATAAACACATGAATTTTACATTCCTATGTTAATTTATAGAAAATACATGTCTTTCTTTCCTTTTCCTCTCTTAATGAAATCATGATACTAAAACTATGTTTTATGGAAAATATACATTATTTCTCCCTTCGGTTAAAAACTATTTTTCTTCTATTACCATGTATTCAAACATCATTTTCGATAATGTAATATATATTATCCTTTGATTGTTTATCATCATTTTTCTCATGTTTTACATTCCCTAAAATGATTTAAAAGGTATCATCTTCTAATTTTCCAAAAATGTTATTTTAGATTAGTTTTATAAAATTATGAACAGAATGTTTACTTATAACATATAAAACATGAATTGGATTTCCGACCATCATGAATACAAAATGTTTTAATTATTTTATTTTTTGTTTACATGGTTATTTTAAAGGGAATTTTTTTTATGTTTTTTGTTTAAATGTTTGTAATTTTTATAATTTAATTCAAATTGAAATGTATATCTTCCTCCAAATATATTCAATATGATCTTTCAAAGAAATTTCATTTTGTAATTGCATAATTTGATTTCACATTTGTTTTATTGGGGATATTATCTAGGGTACCATCATTATTATTTTTGTATATTTATTATTATTATTATTATAAAATGATATTTATGAAAGTCATTCCTTTTGTATTTATTATACTATGATGAATTGACTGTGAAACCTATTTCTTTTCTATGTTCTAGTACATGATTTAATGATTATAAAACTTGTTTATTTTCATGGGTTATGATGTGATTAATGTGGTATTCTCTTCGAGACACATCTATAGAATTTTTAGTATATGATGGTTGGTCATGATATAATATATCCCTCCAATGAATTGGGTAAATATGGTTCTCTCATGTGATAAAAAGAACTAGAATGTAGAGTAAACCTGGTTTAGTAAGGGAATTATTACACTATGATAGTGTTAGGAGGGATCCATGACTTATATGTTGTAATATGGAGTAAACCCAATCCACTATGATAATATTGATAGCGATCATTTAATACTAAGGTAATGATCTTATATTCTTATATATATGCCACACCTCTTTGAAAAAATCTGATTTTATCCTCTCATGGATCATGATATATTATTCTATTATGATTCATGTTTTAGTAATTACCATGATTTTGTCAATAAATAAAAATTATCATATCTGATATATAGTGTACGGTTTAGAAATTTTAAGATCATGTTCTCATACCCTTACTCTCTTATTATAATTATGTTATCATTAATATCTCCCTTTTTAATAGAGCGTTCCACTGTTGGTCTCCCCGACTCAAGGCATATAATTATTCGTTTTCATTTGGATGAAGATCTGATTATGGTATGGTCCTCTGTTCCACAAACATGTGATGGCAGATGATTTTTTCTATTCTGATGGTCTTATGATTTCACATGAAGCGGGATTCTCCGACTGCTGCAATTTGGGTAAGATTTCCTGAATTACCACGTCCTTTTCAGAATCCAGCAATTATCTAGATGCATGGAAATTTGGTTGGCCAGTATCTTTGTTCTGATAGTAGAACTAGGGTTGTGTGCCATTCTGTCTCACTGAGAATATGTGATGAAATTTACCTCTTGAATACTCCTATTAAGTCATTTTTCATCGTTGTGAGTGAGGAGTTTAGGTATAAGCAATATGTGGTGTTTGAGTCGTGGAATGAGTATTGCTCTTAGTGTCTGAGAGTTGGGAATCATAAGGATGTTTGCACGGGAAGAAAGGTTTCTTCACATTTATTATCTAATGGAATTGTTGTAGAGAACTTGCAGATTCGACATGGGAAACAGGTAGTGAATTCTTCTAGTGAGACAGTTGTGCAAGGAGACCACATGAAGCCGGTTGATGCATCTATAAATCCGATAGTGGATGTGGTGGTTGGAAGGCAGATGAATGATATTGGTGTGATCAAAACAGGAAGTCATGTGGCCAATGTTCATGATGCAATGCAACCATCCGGGATCAAGGATGATGCTCTTGAGGATCTAAAAACGGGAGTTGTTTCGTATGCAGTGAAGCCAATAGCTGACCCTGATTGAATTAATGATGAATTGAGGGATATCCCTACTATGGGTTTATAGGCTGGTGTTCCATTGAAGGAAAATGGAGGATGGGTAAATGCTTCAGCCGGGATACATCCACACCATGGAATGTAGGTTCCGAACATTACACTTGGAAATTGCTTTGTAGGTCTGATGATTGATGGTTTGGATATGACTTAGGGGGGAGTTGTGTTGGACCATGATTAATCCTCTATATCTCATAGCCGAATGATGATATAAGTTTTCGATAAACATGATGGAATTAGGTCTCTTAATCTGAGAAAATATTGTAATCCTGAGATGATTTCTAACCTTGATGAGGAAAATCAAGGGAATGATGCTTCCAAATTACTATCTGGATTTCAATCCCAAAATGTTGTTTTTGGGGAGGATACTCTGTAGAAGGAGACACATGGTGATCTTGTTATTGTGGAACATCCTCAATTCTTAGCAATGGTCGATGCTAACAATCTATTTGAAAAAGATAAATGTGTGAATGATGGTTTCCATAAGGTGAATATTTCTGGAAATTGGGGGGATATATCTGAAAGTGAAAAGTAGAATGTGGGCAGGATGTTTAGGATTTCTTATACTGATATTTTTTAGGGTGGAAAAAAGACTACATCAGAGAAGGAAGAAGCTATGACCACACCAACAAGAAGAAGGCATATTAAGGATTACTCATCCATATCAAATCCAATGTCCACTAGGTCCTCTGCCAGCAAAGGAAAAGGTACAAAATCTTCTAATGAGTTTTTATATCTGGAAAAGTTAAATCTTAGATGAAAGTATATTAAGACTATGATACAGTATGAAAGCTCAGATTGGGTGTCGGCCACAGCAGATGAAGCAATTGATAATGGAAATGATAAAATGTATGGATTTTATGACATGTAGGTGTTTTTTCTGATGCGTTACTGCATTACTTTTTTTTTAATAAATGGTTAGAGACATTGTCTCTAGCTGAGCTTTTGGGTATGTTTGATATGTATAATAAGGATGACCGTTGCGAATAACATAGTGGGAGATGATGGAGTTCACTTCTAAAATAGTTATTTATGAATCCTAGTTATCAGATATACTAGACCAATATGATTATTTTTTGGATCATTTTGTTATGTAATTAATATTCCTATAATATTATGTAATATCAATATATGAAAAAATGCATTTATATTGTTGGTATCTGATAAATTCTTAGTTACATTTAGAATATAGGATAAGAAAACATTAGTTAGTACCATAGGGATAATTCTATGTATAGGTTAACATGATAAATTTTTGGTAACGACCATGGATGACCATGGATAAATCGATGATTCCATAGATTTAAAATATGGAATCATGATTTACTCATCATGTTACTCTTTTTTAGGATCATGTTTTTTCCCACTATGATTATTAGTTCTCACAATATTCTTTTTTTCTTTTAGTAATTGGATGGAACATGATGCAATTCTGTTGATATATAATGTGATGAAAAGTGAAATTATTTTCCACCTAAAAACACAAATTGTATGGGAGATGCAATTAAAAATATTGTTTCGATTAGTAAGTAACAGTAACAATACATTAATCATGATAATCATTCAAAAAATCAATTAATGAAATAATGATCTATTTATTCATTCATATGGAAACATCCAATATCCTTTAGTTTGTATTACGATCCAATGCTTTTGATGGATTTGATTTGTACCACTACAATAAATTTTTTCTAGTTTCTTTTGTTTAGAATATGAAAATTTATTTTGGTGTTCTATAATTTTGAAAGTGAATCAGATTAATGGTGGACTCTCATCTTGAACATAGGCCAATGAAAGGGATTTAACTCCATGGAGTGGTTTAGTTTAATAACACAATTTTTAATAAGTGCTTTCTCCATATTCATAATATGAATGTAGATAAATTTTTCATTGAGATAATTTAGAAGGATTATAAATTTTTTAGTACTTATAATGAATCATTATTACTAATTTTGTGGTATTCATTTTATATTATCATCTGACCTAAATATAAGGTTAATCAATTATTTAGGGGAATAAAAAATATATAAAGTGTCTTATCCATAATATAATTTACTACATATTATGAGATAATTAAATTTAATATCATGTTGAAAAATGATATTATATTTACCAGTCCGTCTCATATTTTTTATAAGAAAATAAAAATATAATTAAAGGGAAATTCTAAAAATTATTATGAGAAGAAGATGATATTTCCTTTATTCTCAAATGTTAAGATCCTGATATTTTATAAAATATATTATTTCTAATAAATTTAAACTATTTAGTATCTTTTGTTATGTTCAATTGATATTTTATAATGCTTTAAAATCAACACCATGTTTACCTTACATTTCACCCAACATCGAGTCTCTGTGATAAAGTGTGTTACACGTAAAACATATTTTTAGAAAAAAATAATATACAAAGAAATGTATTAATTATCACCTAGCCATTAGAATGGAAGGAACAAATAATATTAAATAAATTAATAATATTTTGATTAAAAATGTTTACATAGTAAATTAGTTGGTGAAAAATTCATTGGAATGAAAATAAATAATAATTTAATTTAAATGACATTTTTTATAAAAAAGTGTTTTTATACTGACAAATTTGTATTATATAATTAAATTTTATTAACAAATATCAGCTAAAATTTATAATGAAATTATTTTTTATATATTCAATAAAATATTTTCCATTTATACCAATTATTTTAATAGGCATAAAATATGAATAAATCCTATTTTACACAAAAATGATGTAATTTTCTAAAAAGAAGTTTTGGAATCTTTTAATTGAAGACTTGTTTTTAAAAAATATTTTTTACACATTTAAAAATTTATTTCAAAAAGTAAACCTCATTTTTGAATTAGTATGATCAAAATATAATTTGTAACACTTTTTGGATGTTTTCTAAGAAGATTCATTTTTTGAAGAATAATGAAAAATAATGAATATTAATTGAAAATGGTCATTTCATTTAAAAATATTATATGATTGAATTAAATTTTAAATTTGTTTTGAAGTTATATTAGATAACATATTCATCTTTCAAATAAAATTTGTTCGTTATATTATTTATTTTTTAAATTTTAATAAAAAAACATAGTGAACTGTTGAAAATGTTCACCTTAAAAAAACACATTTTTTCCACGTCTATAGGATTAGATTTAATTTTAATATTTCAAATAATGTGATTTGAATTTGAAAAAATGGGTTATATGTTTGGATTAATAATAGTGTTTATATTATAATAATCTCAACATAATTTTTTATCATAATAATTATTAAAAGATGTTGAATGTTATTAACGTGATTAAGTTTAAATGGGGTTCTGCGCATGACATGGGTTTGTATTAAAAATAATTTTACAGACACCTATATTTTTTTAATGAATCGGAATTAATATTTATAATAATTTTAAAATAATTATATAATTTATATATTATAATTTTAGTCTTAGAGGATTAATTACCTTGGAAAAGAAAAAGATACGAGTTACCAAAGTAATGAATGTGAAGATAAAATTGAATAAAAATAAAGAATGTGAAACAAAAGGCCAAAAATTCATTTTGTGTGATGTGACTGTGGATTGAAAACAAATCCCATAAAATAAATTATTTTTCATTTTTTAAGAATATGAGGTAATGGATACATCCCAATAGTTTTTACCTTTTTTATATACAAGAATAACACTCCTCCTCTACTATAAAAATCCAGTCACTCCCCTCACCTATTCACAACTCTCATTAATTTTGGATCATCATAACCTTATAAAAATAATCACCTAAAATACATCCTCTCATTATATAAACCTCACATTGGGGAAAAATAAAACCATGTATGTCCTTTGGTGGAAACCAAGAGGAGTTAGCCAAAGATAGGGTAATGTTCTTCAATTAGAACATTTGTTTTATCCATTATCCAGAAAGATTAATATTTTTATTATATTATTATATAGTAACATCATTATTATAGATATAGATATATTTTTTATTTTAATGATTCATCCTACACCTACACACATATCCATCAAATGGGTAGTGAAATCATAGTTCAGGTGTATGACGAACTACTATTTCACTCAACGATAGTATTTTCTTAATTACAACCTCTCATTGATGGGAATTTTGATAGACATACTATTTTTATATTATATAAATGATATATATTTTTCGTAATATTTATATAATTACTTAATAACACATACATTCATGCTTTCTAATTTTTGGGAATACAACAACATCATTTGTGTGTGTGTGGACACCTACATCCTCAAAGAGATGTTATTCATTCATGAATTAAATCAAATTTATTATGATTGGTTATAAGAATAAACATGATATAAATGAAATATTTTTGATAAAAATTAAAAAATATCAATCTGTACATATAAAATATCATTTCATTCTTTCGATTTCACACACTAAAAAAGTGGTAACATCGTTCATGGATGTATGAAATGCCTCCTCCATGAAGTGATGTGGTTATTCTTTTTTTACCACCACCTTAAAATAATGAATGTTATATATGTATATTATATTAAATAATATAATATTTATGACATAATTTTCATTCTATAATAATAAATTTTACTAACCATCTTTCTATAATGATCATTGATAACTGATGACATTACTCAAGAATTCATACATCATACTGCCTCCATGTTCGTAACATTGGATAATTTTTCATATACATATTCCCTATTTGGATTTAAAAGAATAATAGATTTATATATATGATGAGTTATTTTAGATTAATTTAGATGATATTTTTAAATAGTGACCTTTCTTACAATACTCAACCTACCAAAGTCATTTTGACACATAAGTTGAATATTTCCAAAACAAATGATATATAATTAATTATTTATGTAATTATATAAATAATATAGTTATAAGTGAAATAAATGTGATAATAATATATTAAATGTTTATGAATAATTTAAATATTTTACCTAAGTTTATTATTCTTGAATTTATAAGAAAATCATGAAAAATAAGAATCACGATAAGGGGTTTCTTAACTCAATATCGCTTCATTAGGTTAAACTTATTTTTAATTGATTATGGTATTCCAATAATATTTTTTATACGAAAATTTATTTTACTATTATATATTTAAACTTTTATTTTGTGGATTTAATTTTTCACACAAACATATTTAATCATTTTATTCACAGTCCAATGAATTGATCTTTGTAAGATTCATTCATCTCACTCTTTGAAAATAAGAGATAAATGTCTTATTACCCACCTGATTCTATTGATTGGTGTATCTACTATCCTTTTCATATATTATATAATGAATTATTTTATCTTACTGGTATTTTAAATATTCATTTTATGATTTTTAATTTTTTGTTTTCCAATTCAGATGTTACCACAGTTGAAAGACATTTTCATTTCACTTTTTACATATGTTAGATAAATGTAATATTCACAAATTATTTCATTTGTGTTGCGATATAAATTCCTATGAAATTTTAGTTATTTAAATTAATTTATTATCATGTTATTTATTGTTTTTAAATTTTATTCTTTAATTTATTTCAGGATTCAAGCTCTTCAACAAGGTATGGGCCACATGGAATATTTAAATATTAGTTTACTTAAGAATTTTTTTATTAGTATTGTAGATGAATTTACCTTAATCAATTTCATCAACACTTATTATTACTTACCCTCTAATGTGGTTATTTAATATTTATACAATCGTCATTCTATCATGTGTATGGACTATTATTGTTTGAGTGATATTGTTAAGGCACAAAATTATCTTCGAAAGCTTAATCATATTTCAAAGGGATTGGTATGGAATCTGTTTCATTTCCTTGGGTTACTCATGTTTCAAATAGATTTTTAAGGATCCCATTTCATTTTCATGGGTTAAACATGTTTCCATATTATTTTTATATAACCCATTCCATTTCATGGGTTAATAATCTTTCAAAGGGATTGACATTAAACCCATTTCATTTCCATGGTGTTATCATGTTATAAATTATTGATGATTATTTCTATTAGTTTTATGATGAAAGTGTCTTATTAATGGGGTAATTTTGAATTATATGAAACTTTTGATCAATATAAATCTTTTAATAATGTTTTATCCACATTATAGGACAATATTGTCCCTAAAATATATTATACGATGTCTTGAGACCCATTATATCTCATGATAGAGACTGATATAGATTATACAATGGGTGAATCCCATTATGCCTCTCCATTTCATTGTGTAATTATAGTGATTGAAAATATTCATACAATAATTACAATTAAATGTATTTTGATGTGGATTTGAATGGGGTTCCTTGAATGTGATTCTCTATGTTAGGAAAAAGAGTTTTAATTTCTTTTTATGAGTTTTTAATGTTTCTAATGATCATGATTGATATCACATGGCTCGTAATTATTTATTATTATAGATCTTTACATTGAAATTATTTTTCCATGGTTTCATATTTGATTATCTGATTATTGATGGTTATTATTTATTTAATAATTATATAATGTAACATGATTATGTCAACATATCATTATGGACTTTTTGGATAATTCATGAAACTCAATTCTTAATTCATATGTTTACCCTTACTGAGAATATAAGATCACCCTTTCTATATTTCAATTTCTATAGACATTAATTAATTATATTGAATGAATTTTGAATAGAAGTAATTTCAATTCTATAATGATAATATATAAATGTGAAAATTAAAAGATGGATTAATTTGGAGAAATTATCATTTAATGTCATGAAAATTAATTATGTAGTAGTTTGTACTAATTGTATATTACTCTAACCCTAAAAGGCCTTCTATAATGTATGTGACACAAATTTACCATTTTTTTAATAATATTTGGATGAAAGGTTTTGGATAAACTTATTGATATCATGGCTGAAAAATAACTATTAAAGAATTAATCGCATGATCTGTGAGTATGGGTCTTAGTCTATTATAGTTAGCATCAATGGTCGGTTTAGATAAATTTGAAGATCATGTTGTTTTTTTATGATTTTATCTTATGAAATATGAATACTATTATAGGAATATAATCTTATGGTTGATAACATGTTCAATGTCATAAAAAAACCCATTTCATCGTTTTATTTAGTTAAAAAGTAAGGTTATTAATGACATTTTAGGAGACATTTTAACGGGTTCAATTATATATAAAACATTGGTTTAATGTGATGTGATACATTACTTTATGAAGAAATAATATTTTATGGTATTGATAACATTTAGGATTTACATGATCTTGGATATTGAGGTAATTACGTGAAAAAATTTATTATCCTTTGGATAACTATAGGATTAAAAAGTGATTTGTTAACTACATGACTAATGTTACATCAGAATAACATCACTATCTTTCTTGGTTGGAAATATAAAATATATGAGATAAACATTTATGTTAAAACATTCTTCAATTTTAAGGTTGTTGAGATTATTTGGGATATAGGGTTATAGAATAATTTATTCATATCATTGTGTTTTACTGTTTAATTATTAATATTTTTTAATCATATGATGTTTTATTAATTTTTTGAATTACCATACCATACCTTGTTCAAAATAATTTGGTTTTTTCTAATGCATAATGATAGAAGGAATACCTTGCCATACCTTTTACATATTTTTTGTTTTTAAAAGTATATTTTACCATTTCAAGAATAAAAAATTTATCTTAAAAACTCATAATTTAGAGAATAAGATTATATTTTGGTGTAAATTTATTTCAATATGACGTTATACTCATCAAGTTAATATATATATTTATGTTTTCAGTCTACATGGAGAAATAAATATTTCAAATTTAATAAAATAATTCTAAAATAAAATTTTAACCTTTTTATTATAATGATATAAATTAACATTTCTGTGACTATTTTGTTTCTGTTTTGGCTGTCATTAACTTCATCTTGACCGAAATCTCTATCACACTCTATTAGTCAATGTTAATTAGTTTTTTCCTTTAAATCAATCTTTTAATTTTCCACATATGTTCACTATATGTGGAATCTTAGTTATTTGTAAAATCAAGTGAGAGTTATGTGTCCCAAATTCCCCTTTTATGAGTATGTTCTATTAACACTTTGTATGAAGTGGGTTTTAATAAGGTAATTAAAAAAAATTAATTCTTTGATTAACAGGACTAATGTTGAGGGCTAAATTTTTCTTAATAGGAGTATGATGTAATTTCCTAAGATATAATGAAATATATTCTTACAAAATATTTTAAATTCCTCTGTATCAGGTATTGAATACAATAAATAGTTATGGTTGAACAATAATAAACATTATTTTTACCATTAATTTCATGAAATTTTGATTCTATTTGATAATATCTATTACATGAAAAATTGAGTTTTACAAAATAATAATATACTATTGATATGAGAGTTATCACATTTCCATTGGAATTGTGGAAATAAAATTATTTAAATAAATTATGAATATTTAATTTAAACATGTTTAAAAAGTGAATTATATTATGACGAAATATTTATAATTGAAAAAAAAACCAATTGAATATAAAGGATTTGTTTTTATAAAAAAACAATTTATGCCCAAATGGAATTTTGTGAAAATAAATTATGTTAATAAATATTATTGAACAATAACAAAGACATTTATAGCTTATATTTTCAAGAAAATAATTTATAATTTATATAATAAGTTTTAATGGTATAAAATAAGAGTAAACCCAATTTTAAGCATAAAACATAGTATTTTTTTGAAAAGCAGTTATGTACCTTTACATGAATGAATTTTTAAAAAAATTATTTTCAAATATTTTATTAAAACTAATTAAAAAATATATCTTTTTAAATAATAATATAACAATATTTTTTGAGTGATGTTTTTTTTAATTTTTAAAATGTTTTATTTTTTATGAATAGTGAAAAATACTGAATTTTTATTGAAAATGTCATTTTCATTTAATTAAATTATTCGAATAAATTATAAAATAATTTCATTAAAAGATAAATTTGACTTATTATACATCTATTAATACAATTTATATAATTTTAATAATTTCATATTTAATTTAGATATAACAGATTAGTTATCATTTCAACATTTTAACATTAAAAACCATATTTCTCTCCACGTCAGTAAGATTGTTTTAAAATTTAATTTCTCCACATTAGTGATTTGAATTTTGGGAAAACGGTATAATTGTTTATAATATGATTATTATTTATAACATAATAAATCAAAATTATTTTTTCACTATAACAATTAATGAAAACAAGTAAAATTTATTAACATACTTTTAATTAAAATGAGGTTTTGTGCATGTCATGCGTTTGTTTTAAAAATTATTTTTATGAACACATAGTATTTTTATTTATTTAAATATATTAAATAATTATTATAATTTGGTATAAATGATCTAGTAAATATATTTTAATTATATTCGTAGAGGTCAAATTACCTAGGTAAATAAAATGATAAAATTATGTTAGTAAAAACTATTATGATAAAATTAAGTAAACATTAATGAAAAAAGAGTAATGATAAAAATGATTTTAATTCATTGTGGTGTGAATCTTTATAGACTATAATTTCCCTTCAATCCATTATTTTTTCTAATCACATGTGATTAAGGAGATGTCCCAATAGGGTTTACCTTTAATATTTTCCATAATTTTACACATCAACTATAAAAAGGAATTCACTCCCCTCACTTTATCACTCCTATAATGTAATTTTTTTCATCCAAAAAATACAAAAATAATCTCCATGAATCCATTATATTATCCTAGAATCCTCACATTCAAAATAATTAATTTCAATAAAACCCTTTAGTGAAAACCAAAAAGAGTTACTTGGATAAGAGGTAGCGTTCTTCAATTATCACTTTTGTTTTGAATGTTTATACACAACATAAATTATTCTTATTAAATTATTATATAATAAAATAACTTCCCTGAAAATAATTCTATGTATTTTATTTTAATTATTTTACTTCCACCTACTGACATGTACATCTAATGGGAAACAATATCATCATTCATATGTAAGACGAACTACAACCTTGTGAAACAACGTCGTTCATTTTTACATTTCCACTTATCATTGAAGTTAATTATGATGGATATATTGTATTTACTGTATGTATTTTATATTTATGTTGTTTTTATTTTTATTCAATTTCTATATAACCTAATACATCATTTTTTTAATTTTTTGGAATATGATAACACCGTTTGTGGATGTGTGGACTACCGCATCCTCAACAAGATTTGATTCATTCATGCTTTCCAATGAATGTATTAAAGAAGGTATTAGTAAAAATATATTAAATAATTGATATATTTATGATATCAATGAAATTTTTATATATTTTTACATACATCGTATCATTTTATTCTTTAAATTTCACACACTACAAATGTTATGACATCATTCGTGGATGTGTGGACTACTGGCTCCTCAAGGTGATTTGATTCTCCCTTTTTCATCACTGTATCACAGAAATGGTATATATAAAAAAATATAATTAAACAATAAGGAATCAATAATATTTTTTTTCATTCTGTAATGATAAAAAATACATAACTTCTTTCTATAATGATCATTGAAAAATGGGAACAATACTCAGGTGTAATTATTGCCTTCTGTCTCCCTGATCGTTATGCTGGTTCAATTTTCAAAACTAAAATTCATTTTTGGATTTAATGGAATAGTTTATATATAAATATTTTTTACAATTTCTTCATTATTATTCTATATATTTTTAAATAATGACATCTTTGGCCATAGTCAATCTACCAATGTCGTCTTTACCCATTCACTGAATATGGAAGAAATATACTGTATAAACATAATTGATTAAGTAATAATATCTAAAACTTGTTCTTTAGTGAAATATAATAAATAAATAATTTTTAAAAATGTTATGAATAAATTAAATAATTAACATATATTTTTTATTCAAGACTGTAGAAGATAATCATGAAAAATCAGACTCATGTTAAGGGGTTTCTTAACTATATTTCCCTTAATTGGGTTAAACATATATTTCAAAAAATATCTTATGAAAATAATATGTATTAAATTACCTATAATTTTATAATTATTAATTTATAATTGTATTATGTGGAGTTATATTTTTCATACATAATTATTTCATTGATTTATTCATACTTGATTTTTAAGGGATTTTCATGTCAGTTTTTATATATACGAGTTAAATGTCATATTCAAAAATTACTTCATTTTTGTGGTGTTTATATTTTTTTTGACATATTATGTACTAAATTATTTTATATTAATGGTATTAAAATTTATCATTTGATTGTTATTACTTTTTTTGTTTCTAATTCAGATGTTACCACAATTGTAAGGGATTTTAATCTAATTTTTTTACATCATTGAAAGAAATGTTATATTCCCCACATATTTATATTATGTGGGGTATATCCTATACTATGAAATATTATATCATTAATTTAATTTATTATCATACTATTTAATGTTATAAATATTGTATCCCATCATTTTATATATTATTAAAATGTTTCAAAGAGGTATGGGACAGTTTGAATGATTAATGATTATTTTATTCAAAAATGTGTTTAATTATATTTTAAGGGAATACCCATTAATAAAATAAAATAAAACAGTTTTTTACTTTTTATTAAATGGGAATGTTTTTCATTAATACCATAATTATTCTTTATCTATATGAATTATGATTGATTAAAATAATTTTTTACAGAATCAGTTTCCTTTCCACGAGTTAATCTTGTCTCAAAGAGTTTGTTATGGAACCCATTTCATTTCGCGAAGTTAGTCCTAATTAAAAGTGATATTATTATGGAACCCATTTATATTTCATGGTTTAATCATGTTTCAATGTGTTGTTATGGAACAAATATCTTTTCCATGGGTTAACAATGTTTCAAAGGGATTGACATTAAACCCATTACTTTTCCATGGGATTATCAGGTTATAAATGAAATATTATTGTTTCAATGAGTTTAAAGATGATTTATTATTATTATTACTATTTTAGGATACATGAGAATTACCTAATATAAGTAAAAAACATATATCTTATAAAAAAGTTTGATCCCTGTTACATCTCACAAGTGTGTCGGATACAACTTATACAAATGATTGAATCACATTATAGATCACGGGGAAAAACAATATAGCTTGTATTAAGGTTGATACCATTATATTTATGTAATAAATTGTGTAATGATAGTTTTATATGTTATTCAAATTTTTATACTAATTAAAATGATTTTGAAATGGTTTTGAAATGTGTTTTAGGATTGTTATTCTCCATGTTACCAAAAAGTGTTTCAATTAATTGTTATTAATTTATAATGATAATATTTATCGTGATTGATTTCAAATGGATTGTAATTATTTATTTTTAGGAGTGTTTTTATTGGAAAATTCATTTCCATGTTTTTATCATTGATTATATTGGAATTTATTGGTATGAGATTTTTTCATATTTAATCATGTACCATGATTTTATAATCATATCCTAATGCACTATTATGCTAATTTATGACATTAAATTGTTAATTATTATCTTTAATCGTACTAATCATTTATTCTCAAACTTATTATTTTTATTATTCCCCATGTTTTAATGAATTATTTTGAATGTGTTATGCCAAGAAGGGATTTTATGTGGATAATGATGTTGAACTAATTTGAAAAAAAATATTGGGTTAAGTGGGAGAAATTCTTATTTAATGTAAATTGAATTGTATATATTATAGTTTTTCCAAATTTTAAAAACAATATTCCTTAAAGGTCCTCTAAAATTTAAGTGATCTGTGTTTTCCTTTTGATGGTGTATGGTTTGTATGGAATTTTCCGGTCATAGTTATTGACATCAATGTCGAAAGTTTAAAGTAATGGATTTCAACATAGGATCATAAGGTTAGGGACTTTATTTGATACCTAAATTGTGGATGGAATAATGATGGAAATTTTCCTAATTGGAACACAACATGTTTTATGTTTGGAATTTTAATTCATACTTTTATAAAATGAAATTGTAATGGGAAGAAGTTATCCAACAATGGAGGAAAAACATAAAAAATACACCACACACACTATAATGTATGAAATGAAAAGAGTATGAGAATTATGCTAATAAGATCTCAAATATGATGTTTAATGATGATGTACAAGATAAGATCATATTAATCATGGAGAAAAAAAATGTAATACCACATGATCATTATTATCGATGTGGATTGTGATAATGAAGTGGAAAAAAGAACACATACGATACACTATAGAACAAATAATTTTTATTTGATTAAAAATTTGACCACTATTTTATTTATAAATAGTTTAATGTTTGAATAAATATACCCCTCAATAAATAAATGTTTAATTATTAGTTAAACCCACTACTGGTATGATGGTCTCTTTACATGTCAATGATTCTTGTTGGATATATTTTTAATGGAATGTGCCTCCGAAAAATATAATCAATATCCCTCTTGTTGAATTAAATGCTATTTTGTTCATGGATTATAGTTATTTCAAAAAATACATAATCAATTATAGAAGTAGGGAAGTCATTTTGAATATTCTGAACCAGCTTATTATCATCCATCAATGTGAAATTAAATTTGAACTTATAATGGAAATTATAGAAATTGTATGGGTCCTGATTCCTATTCAAAAGTAATGTATATATCATATAGTTGGGAAGAAAAAAAATATATAAAATATTCCTTTATTATAGAGTATGGAGTTCAATTTATGGAAGATTTTACTCTTCATCCATTGAATCATGATGTTGAGTTCTTAATAGTTTTTATACCTAGAGCGTCAATAATATTAATGATTGCATATTGAATGGACTCGATTATGTTGTATGACTAGATAAAGGAACTCTTGGAGAATAGTTAAAATGGATTTATTTGAATAAGTGTCACTATAGGGTGTAATTTTTCTTTTTTAATTGTGATATATTAAAAACAAAATTCTATATTGACTATAATGAACTTAATAATGGAATAATCAAATATATGTATCATCTTCCTTAGATTTAGGGATTTTTGCTAACTACGTGAATATCATCGCTTTTCCAACATTGATCATCAAATGGGTTATCAAAAATTGGGGTTAATTAAGGGAGATATTCATAAAATATAATTATTTACATGGTATGGACACTGTGAATATAATGTTATTCAATTTCGTCTTTCCTATTATTATTCAAGAACCATATAATTAATTAATATATTATATAGAAATTACCTTGACCATTATTTAGTCTTTATATATATGATAATCATATATATTCAATCATCAAGGAAGAGAATTAATACTACTTAAGGATAGAGAATACCCTATGGTAGGATATGTTGTGTGA
This sequence comes from Viscum album, assembly GCA_963277665.1. Taxonomy (NCBI): domain Eukaryota; kingdom Viridiplantae; phylum Streptophyta; class Magnoliopsida; order Santalales; family Viscaceae; genus Viscum; species Viscum album. The sequence goes on along the minus strand of OY728151.1, from coordinate 1,098,818,126 downwards.
ATAATTTATATATTGTGAATTTTGGAAACAGAAAGTATCATTTTTGTGTTATATTTTTCCATGGATTGTATATTGGTTGATACATCAAACAAGGAATATATTGAACATGGGAATAGACCAAAAACTATGACTATGATATTTAGTTTTCATTGTATGGTAGGATATTACTGATGATCATTGAATTTTTTCTCGTGAATATATCATCTAATCACCATGTTAACATGGTCTGGATCCAAGGTTAGTTGGGAAGAATAATAATAGAAAAAACATTAAGGAACAAAAGAGTCCCTAAGTCTACAAACTTATGCTTACATTACCCTATAATGGGGGATGGTTTGTAATCTATACTGATTCATCATGGAAGTGATTGTGATGAATTCACATATTTAATTATAAATATAAATATTAGTCCCCGCGACAATTGGATGTTTACTAGGAAAACTATCCATCCCATGATTTAGAGTTATTGGATGTCATATTTTAATAAAATAGGTAAATAAATAGGTTTTTAGAGAATTTTGTGATATAAATAGTCTTTATTAGTTTTTAATAGATATATCAACTCAAAAGAAGTAAATAAGGTATATAGAAATTAATTTGAATTGATTAATGATTATGTTTTCTCAATGCATTACTACCCCAGGAAAGTGAACAAGGTTGTAGATTCCCTATTTCAAAAGGATCATTCTATCCTATAATTAATGAGGATAACAAAATATCCACTACTTATGGGTTTTCAATTGATGTATTTATAAAGAATAAAGGAAAATTACAAATATTATCTTTCTTAAATGAGTGTTACACCATATAACAATGTGAGGATTAAAGATAAACAAAAAAGAAGGTGTTAGATAATAGAATAAGGTCATAAATGATCCATAGTTCATCTTTTAATGTGATGAAATAATAAGGTTCATAAACCACATATACATTATATCCATTCGATATTTGAATATAGATTTGTTGGGTGTGGCTCATTGTTTCCCAATATTTAAAAATGTTGAACGTAAACTTATTTATTTATATTTAAAACAGTGTTTATACTGGGGAAACATAAATAGAGATATTGTTAAGTATGTATCTTGGTGTTTGGAATGTCTTCATGTTAAGGCTATGATATAGAATACCAAGGGGGTCTTATAACCATTACACATAATAGAAATAATGCAATTTGGGATATACTTGATCACCTAACATAATAATCACACATAATTTATAATAGACAATATTTTTCTCTTGGTCACCATTAGAGAATAAACATAAAAAGTATTTTGGTTTTTGTCCGTACCAAATTCAATTGCATCCGATTAGGATTCAAAGATTACCTTAATGTTTTGGACAAGTCTTCAACAGGATTTGGATACAATATTTTGTTTTGTTATTGTTTATCAACCTCAGATAGATGACCATCCGAGGTGAAAATTTGAAACCCTAGGGGATATTATGAGATTTTTTTGATGTATTTTATTTTTTTTTGGGATTTATACCACCCTCTAGTCATGTTTTCCTACAAAAATAGCATCAAATTGAGCATTCAGAATACTCCATTAGTAGACCATTATGGAATTAACTATAGAACAATAATGTGGTTGGATGGAAGTTGAGAAATAAAATTACTAATACCTAATCTAGATAAGGAATTGGCACAAAAATTCATATCCATTCAATATCACAAAGATGCATCTACGAGTTGAAAAAATATTTATACTGATAATAATCTGTGTGATATTGGCATTATTTTTTTGTGATAATCTATTTAAAAGAATTTATCTAGGGAAAATTTATTTAATTTTATTTGAATTGAAATATACAGCTTTTGATTATTATACCCTTGATGATTCTTAATCATGTAGGTATTATTTCTTATTTTATGGAGTATTCACATAACCTCTCCAATGATCATGATGGGTTCCATGAATCTATCTTGAATAAGTACGTATATTATAATTCACATGTATTGAACATAGATCTTATACTTCTAGAGGATGATCATTCCCATAAAAAACTAGTAGAAATATTGGAACGTGGTGATAATTTTATATTGAAAAGGAATAATCACATGGTCAAATTTCTATACAGGAATACAAAATTTTATGAATCTTTACGGACCCTGTAGGATATAATTATACTTATATATCCTAATTATTTAAACCAATGTATCCTTATTTTGAAGTAAGAAATAGTTTTCATGTATGTATAATATAACACCTTTCTATTTAGTGATATATTTAATTTCAAATGAATTTAAATTTTTCGATAACATGTAATAGATGAAACTCCATGTTTAGATGATTTTTAATACGATATATTATTGAAATATAACTATTAAATAGATATTTAATAAAATAATGAAATATATAATGAAATCGTTTAGGGTATATACTTATATAAAATTTAATAACTGGGTTTCCATTGATTGGTAATGAAAATAAAAATCATTTGTAAGTAAAAGACATGTTTTTCAGAAACATATTTTTATAATATAAATGTGTTTTTAAAAATTAAATGGATCACTATTGGTGATTTATATTAATGAAATTTGTATATGATTTATTCAGTCATATTTTTTATCATTTTTATATTATTTTCTTGTTATTATATTAGAATATATAAATATATAGAGTTTTATTCTTAAAAATGTTAATATTTTTTAAAAAATAAATATCATCACATTTTGTGAACATATTTTAAAATAAATCTATACCACTTATCTAAATATAAAATTTAAAATTCATAACATATTTTTAAGTGGGAGTCAATAATTTTGTAAATAAGATTATTTTATTTTTAGTTAATATGAATAGGTATGAAGGTAAATTTTTGTTATCTCGTTAATTGTAAAACTGGTAAAATACGGTAAAAACATTTGGATAAGGCATTCAAATATATTATAAACATGAATTTGCCTTATAGTATTAGTGGATTTATTTATTTTCCATCCATTTATATAATACGAGGCCATATAATAACATATTTGGGGGAATATTACTTTTATATTAATTAATTTAAAAAAATCAATACAAAATGTTCCTCTCATGCATTCAATTTCTCTAAATTTATTAAATGAAAAAATCACGATAATATATATTCAAAATATTTGTCTAAAAGATAATTTAATTTATTATAATATTGATTTATATATAAATATTTTTTATTAAATAACTACATTAATTGCTCATAAATCTATGAGAATATATATATTAAAATAATATAAAAATAAAATAAATGATTTTAAATATAATAAAAGTTATTCCATTTAATAAGAATAAATTTTATGATGAAGTTTGTAGATACATATGAATTATTATGGCTATGTGAAAATATTATATTCAAAATCAATATTTATATTAGTGTTTTTAAAATCATTGTAAATTAAATTTTACAAAATTGATATTAGAGATATTTTATATTAAATAATATTTTTTTAATTTATTTAAAATTGCAAAAAAAATTATTATTATCCAATCTATATTAATAGGGATTAAAATATAAAGCATGGTTTATTTTAAGTCAAATTTTCATTTATGGAAACATTATTAAACACTTAATATTGAAAGAGATGTAAGAACTGTTAACGTAAAAAATGATTAAAGAAGGGATTGGTAAAAAAATTATTAATGCAATACCAAAACCTACATAAATTTCATTGGATGATATTATTTAAAGTATATCATATTTTTACTTGAATTAATGGCCATTTTTAATAATTTTTATTCAATTCGAATTTATTATATTTTAACATTTTAAGAACATCATTTTGTGTCATCTCCCATCCTCATAATAGGACAACCTTTTTCCTTTAATTACACAACATTGAGCCTCATATATCATTAATACCATGAATCATTATATTCTAAAATTATATCTACAATTTATAATGGATTTGATTTCTCAAAAGTACGTACCCTATGGTCCTTAATAAGATATCCAAATGAGTTCATTCAATGAAGTGGTAATCAGCTAAAACACATAATTTTTTAAATTATTATATTAACTATGATAAATATTTAGTGATTATCATAAAATCATAAATTTTGTCAACTAAATATAATTTTTTTATTATGATGTTAAAACCATAAATTTTCAACATACATTCCAAAAAATGGGAAATGAATATATCACTCGTGGGTATATACAACTTACCTTATCCACACTGTGATTAAAATAATTTTTTGTCACCATATTTTCTAGAAGTTTATTATGATTGGATAAAAACATTTATATGATATTCATGAAATAAGTATTTTTTAATTATAAAATCATTTAAAATTCTTACATTTTATTTCTTTGTAAAATCATAATTGGGACAATGTATACATTTGTACTAGCACCTCAATGATGTGATGGGATTCAGTTTCCATTTCCACCATACATGGATTGTAATAATGAAGCATTTTATGAATATACATTATTTGTTTGACATAATAATTTTTATATAATGGTGGATTATAATTTGATATTATTTATTTCCATATTTCAAAAAGTGAATGAAACGTTCATGTATACGTAGGACCTACCGTCAACACGAATAGTGAAATTCTATTTTCTATATCTAAATTTTATGGATTGCTTTATATATTGAATATAAATGATATATATATAATTTTCAAAATTTAGATGATTATAGAAGCATGATAAATGTAAAATGACTAGAACTACCCAACAAAAATTCTTATGAAAAAACCAAATATTTAATAGCTATAAATAGATATTTCAATAAAGAATTTTTAATATATGGGAGATTAAAGGTAATAAAATGATAATTTATATTATTAAACGTATGTATATGAATCTCATATATAACTATAAATAAATTAAATATTATTTTATAGGTGGATAATGAACATTCTAAGTAGATCTCAAGGTATGAGTTTTATGATACAATCTCATTGTTCTTGGGATTGATTACGATTAAGTTTATGTTAATGAAATATTATGATATACCACTCAATAATATAAATAATATTATTCTATTATATTAATTTTATTACAATACTAGTATTACTTTCATTTTTATATATTTTTTAACTTAATAGACATGAATAATGTTTTCATGGAAAATCTATTTTATTACACTATTATACATAAAACAATATTTCAGATATGAATAAGTCTTCTAAAAATGGTTTAATTAATGTATTTTATATTATTATAGTAATTTTTTAAAATTAAATTTTACCAATGTATTAATTTATACATATTTTTTTGAAAATAATTATTTTTTCATTTTCTGAATGATGTATATTTTTAATTTTTTTTATAAAATTATGAAAGGAATATTTTAATTTATCTTATATAGAATTAAATTAATTCCCTAGCATCATGACCAATCAAAAATATGAGTCTTATTTTATATTTTTCCAAAATTATTTACAATAATTTTTTTGTAAAATATTTTATAAATTTTTACATTTAATATATTTTATTTTAAAGGGAAAGGGTATTTTCCTCATAAAATATTCCAAGGGATCTTTAAAAGGATTTTTATGATAAAATAATTCAATATTACATAATATTTAATTGGGATATGATCCAAGGATACAATAATTATACTTTTTCCTTATGTTTTACAATTATTAGAAAATATGATTTGGAAACCCATTCCCTTTTCATTTGTAATGCAATAATGAAGTGATTATGAAACCCGTCACTTTTCCACAGGTTATTCTAGGATGTTTTTTAATCATTTATCTTATTCCTACGTTATGATTTCATATGTGTTTAAAGATATTTTTGAATAAAAAATCAATATTTTTATTATGTGATTGGTGAGGCTAAAATTATGTCATTATCTGATGAATTGGGTAAATATTAATATCTCGAAACATAAATAGGACTGGAATGGGGTGTGAACCTAGTTCAATAAGGGAATCATTCTATAATGTAAGTCTTAGGAGTGAACCATGATTAATATAATGAAATTTCGAGTGAACCCAATTCAAAATGGTAATCTTTGATGTGATAATATAGTAATAAGGAAATGATTTTATGTGATTATTTGTATTCTAAAAATATTTTACTAATGTTAAAATAATTCTCTCATTTCCATGTTCTTTGATTAATTATAAATATCCATGAATTTTTAATTAAATCATTATTATGATCCATGATAAACAATTTAGGTTTTTTAAATTGTAATATCATGTTTTATTATGCTTATAGTCATGTTATTATTGATACCTTCATTGTTTACCCAAAAAGATATTCTAAACTAATTATTTATTATGTTTCCCTTACCATGATATGATGAAAATTATTATGTATGATATATTGAAGAAGGGTTCTAGTTTATAAGGACTTAGTGATAGATGATTTTGTCTATTTATGAACTAAATGTTTATGTTTCCCTGTTACCAAATATACTTGATATTTATAATTCTAGAATTTATCATTATGTTATGTAATTTATATTAATATAACAAGATGTGATATATTTAGTAAATGTAAGGGTCACTATAGATAATGTATTTGTTGATAGGACTTAATATTAATAATCGTGACTTATTTGTTGAAAGAAATTCATCAAGAATGTAAACAATTATTCATTTCTTTTATTGAAAAATAAATTTAAATTATACTTGTTATTTATTTGTTGATATTATCTTATGATACTCAATGAAATCATGTGTGGATTATATGGAATATTTTTTTCACTATCAACTCTTCCATTTTTATCGTGCCTTATTTAATCATGATAAACCAGAGATTATGTAACCCTCACCGAGCATCTGAGATCACATTTTATTTTTTTCTCTATCCCCAGGATATGATTAAGGAATAATTAAAGGAGTTTCAAGATAGTGAGTATTTACCTTTAATATTATTTATATTTTATTTCCAAATAAAAAATGAGAATCAATTATGTATCTTGTTCTTTTGGAATAATAAATTATTGGGCCCTTCAAGATTCTATCTATTCTAATTTATGCCAGTATAATAATGTGAAAACCATATATGTTATAGTAGGTTCAGAGTCATTACTGGTGGTGTTAGATAATATGTATCATAATCATTGGCAACTTGATAGATAAGAACATAGAATTCATAACATAACCTGATAAAATAGTTGAATATAATAATAAGTATATGATAATAATTTATCATTTAATAATTTTTTATTCTATGTGATTTTCATTAAAATACATCCATGTTTGGATACTAAATGTTGATTTTATTTTCATAAAGATGTGTATTGGGGTAATGACCCTAAAAATTATTTTCTGAATACATCATATAAATCATTATAATGAATGGTCACTGTTCTATTACTACACATATAGTTTGATAATTTCATTAGATATTCTTGGGATAACTCATATATTCATTTTGAACCAATATAAATGATTTGGATAGATGATTATCATTAACACCATAGGTTAAATCTAAATATTACTAGATTGAAAATATTCTGTAACGATATAGAAATCCTACATATTATTTTCATGAATATTTTTATTTTTTATTACAGTATTAATTTTTTCCTGTATTCAGTGGTTGGAACATGGATGAATCATATCATCATGAATGTGTTAAAGATTTGAATATTTGTCCTCCTCAAGAACCAAATTATGTAGGATATGGAAGGTTAAACGCTATTTTATTTCTTAATCTCCCATCTCATTATATGAATATGAATTTCAACTTTGGTGGATTTACTGACCCACCAAATAAGAGAAAAATGGAGTTTCCTAAAGACTATGGTTGGATGAATAATTAATTTCAAACATGCCATGTTCATGAGAAGACACGCATATGTAAATTAATATAAAGATCAATAAGATGTTTTATATGTAGAAAATAATATTATAGATTTTTTTTATTTTGAATGAAGTTGATGACATATTTTTCAAAGAACACGGGTATTATCTGAATAAATTCATTAATCATAGGTTTAACTCCTGGATCAAGAATTTAAAGAAGATATTCCAATATTTTATATGAATGAATTAAAGTATTTTTATATATGAATTGAATAATTCTTTTGTATAAGTGTTATTCCCATGATATTCTAGTTACAAGTATTATGAAATAACTAATAATTAATCCACATTAATATTTCTTTAAATATTTGAAAACATATATGCAATGGTACCAATAAAAAATGAATGTGATTTAGTGGTAAGGTTATATTTTAGAAGAACACAAGATTATGGGAAATATAACCCTAATTTTGTTCCTAATGTTTTTAACAATGTATTGTTCGGATAATAATATGATTCACAATGGTGAAGTAAATAGATATTATGGATAAAAATAAAAAGCCTTATTGATTTAGGGACATAGTTATTTAGGTCACATGTGATGAATTTTATTTAATTTTATTGGTATATATGGAACATATTAAAAAATTGATATAATTTGTGGAATAAATATTATGTGGATCTATGCGAACATATTTTTCTTTATTGAGGTATTATCATGATTTAAAGTATTAGTGTATTTTAAGAGAATATGTGATCAAGGTAGTCACATGCCTAATATGAGACATTATGATTTATATTATATTTTATAAGGATAAATGATTGATTAATATTTTGGTTTTCTTGTATTTGATGATGGTTATAAATATTTTATAAGAATCATAAGGTTATCAATTCGTGGAATGAATTACATTGGACATTGTGTGTTATTATTGATGATTTATAGAATTAATGTATTGTATTAAGGTATATTGTATATCATGTTATAACCATTTGAGGTTTTAAAGTATAAATATAAATAATAAACGAATTTTAATTTTTTAGTGATCTTATTATCGGGTAAATGTAAATTTTATCATTCAATCATGAAATATTCACCTTGAATATTTATTTCTAAGAATTAGAGGTGACATGGAAATTCATGGAAGCATAACCAATGGATGAATTTATTCTTATGAAATACAAATAATTAAAGTAATTAAATTTTATAATATCATCTAACATGAAAATAAAAGAAACGATCAAAATTTAATAAAAATATTATAAAATAAATAATTTATCATTTTAACATCATTTTTCATGAATTTATTTTTTTTCACCCCTCACTGATTTCTGGTTTTTAGAAATTACCATTATCATTAAAAACATATCTGTAAATTTCTATTTGTAAAATGATTTTAGTTTTGAAAAAACAATGTCTATCATTTAACTTCTCACCAATGTTTTCCTTACCAAGGGACAAATTAGTTATTATTTTATGAAACCTTTATACTTACCACATCTACTTTTGAAAAGATATTTTTATCATACCTCTATTTTATGTTGGATTTCAAATAATATATGTTAAGATATTCAACCTCTAATAACTAGTATAAAATTTAGAGGGAACAATATATTTATGGGATATAATTTATCACCCAAAAAAATTACAACACTATACATGATAACTTACTTTACGCACAACACTAAGCATCAGGTATATATAGAAATACTTTTAAAATATTTTTAGATATGCGACATTTATCTACATCTATTTGATTGGTTGGTATGAAAAGAATTTAACATATTAGTAAAAAAATGTTTAAATTATTTTTATGATATATAGATTAATAATAAATTAGAACTCAATTTCCAATTGTCATTTTACACTTCAAAAGTATTTTCTATACAAAAAATTATTTTGTTCCTTTTTTTCATGACCATTATAATGAATTTCATCCTTTCATATAAATATTTAATGAAATGAAAATTATTTTTGGTATCAGAATATAAAAATTATATTATATTTATATTTTACGATTCTTTATAAATGAATTATTTTCAATAAATAATTAAATATAATTTGTTTCTAATACATTGAATTATTTTCAGCAAAATATGTAAATTTAATACCCTATTTTAATTTGTATTTTTTTCCTAATGTATTTTATTATACATGTGATTTATACTAATATATTTAATTAAATTTGAAACATACAGATTCATAATTTAAATATATATTTATTGTTATGATTAAAAGGAATACTTCAAAAAACAGGTTTTTTTGTATTTTTTATATTTATTATAAAATTAATTTTAATGAAATCTAATGATTGAATAATGAAAAATGGATACAATATATTAAATCATGTGTTTCCAATTATGTAAATAATTCATTATTATTTTTTCCGTCATGAATAATAACATTTTTAATTACTTGTCACCCAAATTAGTGTGAAAAAGTTAATACTAGGCTAAACTTTTGGGATAATACCCCTAAATTTCTATGACACATGACATTAACCTATTTTATGAGTTTATTTATTCAATTTTTATATAATTATATCATATATAACAACATGGTTCTATTTTACTATTACGACCTTTGCATTATTTAATGAAAAGAATAAAAAAATTTCACTCTCTTAAATTTAATATCTATAAAAATATTACATAATGATAAATAGAGTTTAAGTATGATTATAAATTTATATTTAAAATCTAAATTAATTTATTTTTGATGGTAAATAGTTTTTAAAACTCAATGGTTGAACAATTAGTATAAATTTATATGAAATGCCTATAAAGTATTTATTCAACTAATTGAAAAATAAAATAAATGGTATTAAACATTTTAAAAGAAAGGAATTATTTTATTTCAAATAATGTCATTCAAATATTACATATTAGGTATGTGGGATTATTTTATATTCAAATTCCATAACTATTATGATGACTTTAAAATAAATTCATATAAATAGATTCGAAAATGACATTAATGATATTTTTTAATAATTCATATATTATTAAATGATTTAAAATCCATAAAACATATATCTTTCCATTAATATGATATTTTGATGTAAATAATAATTTTTTTATGGGTCACTCCAATTATGGTATCATTTATAACCGTTTAAATGATGAAATATTTAATGTTGTAGTTATTATCAAAATGATTAGTGGGGGTTAAAACTAAGAGATAATGGTTATGATATCACATTAAATTGTATAAATTTTATTGGATGATTTTATTAAAACACGGACTAATTATATATTATAAATATTTTAGTTTTTAGTATGTTTTGGTCAAATAGTATTTCAGTAATTTAATATTGAATGCAATTCCAGGAGTTCCCCTCCAATCACATATAAAAGGTCACAAATTCTCATCTCTTCCTCAAACATTTTGAGCCTTATATATATCAAAATTTCCATTCCATAAATCCTTAATATGTTATATAACCATATTTTAGATATTCATTTCTTCAAAAATATTTACCCTTCAAGGTTTAACATTTATGATAAAAGAAGTTTCCCATGAAAGAGGTATAAATCATAAGTAATAACTATCAATTTTATTTCTTCTTATACCTCTTATAAGTACATAGTATATATTATAAAATAACTAATATAGTATCATAAATATATTGATATTTTATCATGATTTTATAAAAACCACTTTCCACCAATTCTCCATCAAACGAAATTTTAAAACATCACTCGTGTGTACGTGCAATTTACCAGCTCAATGTAGCTGGGTAACTCATTTTTGTACCCAATTTACATAGATGGTTATAAATAATAAAGAAATAAATATTTATGATATACTTATACTTCTGTAATTATATTGTAATATATTAATTCGTACCATTTTATCTATTATAAAACGATAACATTGGTCCTCCGTATGTGTAGACTACCCCATCCACAAAGTGACGTGATTCGTATTTCATTTACTATTTAATTTTATATTAATAATGAAAAAATTGAATAAAAATATTTTATACACATTATATAATAATTATTAATTACAATTGAAATATTATGTATAATTATTTTTTTATATCTATCAAAAAGTGAAAATACAAATGATGCATCAATAATTCCTGCCATATCCATAAATAGTGTAATTTATTTTTCTATTTTAAATTTTATTAGATAACTCCTAATATATATATGTATATATATTGTTAATATATATATTATATATATCTTTATTAACATTCTCAAAATTATGGACCCATGATCTACGTTAAAGGTTCAAAACAACTTAATCGAAGCTTACATGAAAAATGATAGAGTTAACAAATAAAAAAGTCTATTTTAATAAACAATTATTAATAAATCATTGTTTAAAAGATAAAATTGGATAATTTATTTTATAATAAGGTTGAATATGGTAAATATATGTAATTATTATAAATGTAAAATTTCTATTCTGGAAACTAATAGAACATGCAAAAAAAAATCGGACATGAGGTATTGGTTTTCTCGGGTCAATTGTGTCACCGTGAGACATAAGTCATATTCACAACTTCATTCATTCATGTTTTGCAGATACTATCAATTTTATATATTATATAATGAATCTATTTATATTTATGTTATTTAAATCATAATTATAATATATTTCAATTATTGGATTCTGATTCAAAAGATATCAAATTTTTAATTGATTTCTTTTACAATTTAAATTTAATTTATGATTGCTTAAGTTTGAATTTTCATTTTGGGATATTATATGATAAATTTAGAGTAATACCATTTATGTTTATTATCTTATAGTTTTTCATCTATTTTTTAATTAAAATTAAAATTTTCCTCTCTTGGTTATATAAAAAATATCGAGAAAATATATTTAGAAAACTATATTTATTTCCTCATAGGTTGGTAATCTATTTCTATCATGTTCATGTTTTATAAAAATGTTTTAATGAATTTCATTAATATACCCCTTTGATTGATTAATGTCATTTTTTACATTGATTTTTTTTAAATTTTTATTAAAATAAATATTTTTTTCATTTTATGAAAGTGGTACTTTTTATTTTTTACAAAAAGCCTAAATAGAGACTTTTCCTAACCTACATATCATGTACAATTTATTTTGTAAGGAACACTCAATGATTTGAATATAGATAAAAATGATTCCAAATATCTCCCCAAAAAAAAATTTCCTTTAATATTTGGGAAAACATTAGATTTAAATATGTGATTTCATGGAGAAAATTGTATTTTTACTATGAAAGGTTCTGATGATCATTTATTGTAATTAAATACTGTAGAAAAATCCTTCGATGTTACTAGGAAGATGAATCAATGAAACTATATAAAAATTTTCACTAGATTTTTTATTTTGATTATATATTGATATTTCATTTTAATTATTCAATATAGATACATTTATAATTATAAATAATTTTTATAATGAATTCATTTGACCATTAGAAATATAAATAATGGATAGGATCTTAAGTAACATGGGGTCCCAGTTATTAATAACCCATAGACATGTTCGCATTTTGTATGGAATCAGTATAATATTCTAGAACATGTACTCTTATATTCAATGATTAAATCATATAATTTATATTTTTATCTTTGATGAGGATAAGTGTGACCAATATTTCCCATCCAAACCTAACAACAATCAAGAAGGAAAAATTAAATCACTTACATACTTTTGAATATTTTTGGCTTATAGTTTTATATAATTATGAATAACTCCTACTTAAATAATTCACATAGAATTAAAATATCATTTATCCTAGTTAACATATTTTTTTTATAATTAATACATCTTCATCATCCATATGAAATTTATTCTAGACATAACACTTTCAACCTCCTTTTTTATAACCACGAGGAAAATGAAACAGAAGTGTTATGAGCTTAAATGATCAGTAATGGATAACAAACTAATTAAAATATGAATATATTCAACGATTATAATAATAGCACAATGAAGTGATGAAATTTTAAATTCAGATGTTTATAACAAAAGAATACTCATTCGAAAAATTACATTGATCAATAAAAAATAGAAAAATGAAATAAAGATTAAAAAAAGGAAATATTCAAAGGAATAAACAATCACATTCCACGTGATATTGTTATTGATCAAAAAAAAATCATAAACTCATAACTATTATCGATAAAACATATTAGTATCTTGAAAAATCATATTCATATAACACTTACTGAACCCTTACAAAAGCATTTTAAAATTGAATAAATATATGGATAACTTGATTTGTAATTCTATTAATTATATAATCATTACCAATTTATTAGATATCTATATAGGAACAACAATAATATATGTTACAAAAGGCTCACCGATACTATTTTCGGATTATAATTGATTTAAAATGTACATGTAACAAACAATGAAGAAATAACATTAAGAATTAATTTAATCATAACTCACTCAAACACTAATTATTATTTTCAGAACATGATTAAAACATGGAAATGATATGGGTTTCATAACCATATCATAGAAACATGATTAAATCATGGAATAGTAACAAGTTTCAAAAAAATATATTTGAAACATGGTTATCTTATATAAATGAAATGGGTTCAACTAAAATTTCATTGAGGCACAATTAACCCACAAAAATGGTTTTTATAATAATATCACTGAATCAAGAATAACACATAGATGAAAATCATGTTTCACAAAAATTTCTTTGAAAAAAAATTATTCCATTAAGAGATTGAATTATGATTGTATAAATACAAAAAACCCCCATTGGAGGATAATTAATAGAGATAGATATGTAAATTTATGAACAGAAATACAATTAAATGATCACTAAAAAATTATTTTGGTAAATATTCTTTTCATTTGCAAATCACTTTTTCTAACACCATACATTTTGAAATAATTTTTCAAAACAAAAAATTTATAGAATATTAACAAAAACGGTCATTAAAAATAACCTTGAATACATATAATGCAATCTTCTAATAAAGTACATTTACTTAAGTGGTTAATATAATACATTACATAAATAAAATTCCTTTTTCATATTGAAATTATTATAAGAACACCATAATTTGAAAAATACGAGATGATTCCATTAAAAAAAAGGTTAAAATTTTATTTAATAAATCATATTTAAAGGTTTATTAATTTCTATTATTTTTATTAGGAATCATGGTTATGGATGAACACATATTTCTAACTAAAGAGTGAAATGATGTCTTATGTTCTTAAAACATTTCTAAAATAGTTTATGTACCAATGGGTTGGAAAATGGTATAATAAAATGAAAATAACCAGAATGAAATAAGGATATGATAATTAATGATATGTTTTGTTAGGTATATCATAATATTTCGACATATTATACTTAATCAAACACAATCCTTATAATCCATGAGATTGTAATATCAAACCATTACCACATTGGTATCATTAAGTCATAAGACCCCTGAAAGGATAAAAACAAATTAATCATAAATTATTCTATGAATAAATAAATTCATGATATTACATGTCAAATTGATTTTATATAGGCCTCATATAAGATGACGAGATTATAGCATAACATACATCCCATAGAATGATAACTAAGACACAAATCACTTACCGCTTTGGTAACTTTGAAAATGATAAGCCCATTAAATATAGATCCTAAAATGGATATTTAAATTCCATTAAATTTAATGGTAATAAGGATGAATTAAATAAAAAAATAATTATATTTATTACATACAAAAAAGAAGTAGAGAATATGTATTTTCTTTTATAGAAATAATGTTAGATAACAAAAATAATTTTCATATGATTTATTCATCAGAGTTGTTTTTTATGTATGTGAATAATAAAATTATATAAACTATTTAACATATTGAAAATTTTTACATGTTTATTATTTATTTTTTTATAATTATTAATTTACGCAAAATTTCTTATTAAATTATGTTTAAGATGAATGTTTGGACAATATTTGGCTTCAAGGTCAAAAATGAATTTTGTTTGTTGGATATAGTAAAATATGACACTATAAAAGAATATAAAGAATAATAATCATGAAAAAATTAAAAATTTTATTCATAAATTATAATTTTGAAACACATCATGAAATAAGGTTACAATCTTGCAGATCATACGTCATACATACACATGAGTAACGTTTCCATTTTTTTCAAAACTCATATTGGGAAATGGATAGTAATAGTTTATCTCTAGAAAAAGAAGACAATATCATCAGTAAAATAATATTTAATTATGAATACTTATAAATATAATTATTTTTATTTAGTGGTGAAAAATTAATCACCTTATTTTGAGAAGGCGGTAGTCCACACGTCCAGTAACGTTGTTATATTTTATTCAGCGAGTGAAAAGGTAAATAGAAAATTATATGTTATATTTTCAGAATGATAATAATGCAATTAAATTCATTATTATTCAATTTATATGACATATATTTATTGTATATAACCTTATTAAATTACTTTTAATGCGTTACTGACAACAAATCATATTTCTTATCAAAGCGGTAGCCTGCAGTACACACAACTAATGTTATCGTATCCCTTACGAAATGGAATATAAAATTATATATATTATATAATTAATTTATAGGCTGAATTATTTTCTAAATATAACATATAAAATATAGGTCCATAATTATATTTATCCCTGAGAGGTGGTAATGGATCAATGAATGACATCATTTGGTGAGGTGGTAGTCTTTCTACACATGAATGATGATTTTGTAACCCATTTCATGGAATTGTCTATGTTTTTAGGATTTAACCTTAAAATAAAAAAAGATCTATATATGGAATATATGGAGGTTTTTATATCAGTATAGTATAATAATTATTGAAGTGGATTAGAAGTATGTAAAATAAAGATGCCTATTGAAGAAGTTTACATATTCTTTGAGTACCCACTGTAGGTTTTCACTAAATCCTAGAGGGGTTGTATTTATGAAAAATATAATTCTTCTAGAATGAGGAGAATGATGTTTTTAAGAAATTTCTTCAATGATTTGGTAAAAAAATGGGTTTAGGGGTATATAGTAGTTAGGCAAGTGAGTTTACATTTATAGTAAAAGAGTTATGACATTTTTGTAAATACCCATATGTATTCATTAATGGGAGGTAAATATTACTAAAACTATCTCCGATATTGATAATTAATATATTAGAGATATTATATGTTCTGCCCACACCCTCACCACAAAATAAAATATATTATTAAAATATTTATTACCCTAAACCCCTATGTATCTTTTTTTCATTTTGTGTTTTCATAATGGTAAAAATATTTTTTAAAATTCCGTAATTTATCCATTAAATAGAAATTAAAGTTATAATTATTTCTTAATATGAACAAAAATAGTATTATTTTTAAATGAAATTTATCAAATTAAATAACATTGTTTGTTGATTGTTTATTTTAACACAAGCACATGATCATGGGAAAAACTGTTTTAAACATTACTATGCAAACATTGTTTTTAATAATTAAGGGTCAATATATTGATTATAAAATAAAAATTATTATATTAATAGGGGATAATTTATATTAATTGATTTCAAATAAATTTAGTTTCAAAATATGGTGTTTTTAGTTAATTTTATTTATTTATTATAATATAACATTACTGTTAATTTTTTAAATATTAAATTAAAGTTGATTTACAATATTTCCAGAAAAGGATTGGATTTGAATATATTGTGTTAAATCCTATAAAATATGTTATATTAATCTACAAAAAAACAAATTTTAAAACAAATTCACTCTATTTTATTGAATTTTAATAATTTTTGTATCATTGATTTTAGTTAATTGCTAACTAAATATGTAATGTGTTAGAATTTCATGTGCGTTCTATGTAATTTTTTGAATATATAAAAACTAATGTAAAATTAATATAATAAAAAAACTGATTTACAATTAAAAATATTTATTGATTTAATATGTTTCCATATGACTTTTTTGTTCCTTTATGTATTGAAAATCCATAACACAATTTCATAAGGAAAATTATTTTTCAATAAGAATCGTCTTCTTTTGAAAAACTTATATTCTATAAAAATGGTTTTAACCATACCTTTTATTTCCATGAATTATCTACTATATTAAAAAACTGATATTAAAAATATTTTTTATGTAAAAAATTGGATCATTTTCTAAATAAGAATCATACAGTTTTATAGAGTCTTATTTCCACAGAATTGTGACTCTCATTTCCTCTGAAATATGAATTAGATTTATTCTAAATAAGACGATAATTTCTTCTAAAATTTGACTTTTATTTCAAATCAAATTAGACTCTGATTTCAGCTAATATCTAATTCTGAATAATGTTTTTTGATATCGGCCTCCAATTTCTTATGAAATCAGTATCCCATTTCCTCAAAAATCATAATCGAATTATTTATTATTTTATAATCCTATTTTCAATAATTCTTGATTTTAGTTTTTTATTATCTTATGAATATGACGAATTATTATTTTTATTGTTATCAAATTTCCATATTGTGACATTCCATTTTATGAGATCGTAAATGTTCTATTGTTTCTTAAGATTTGTAATTTTTATAAAACATCATTATATAAAATGATTCCATTAAATATATTTTAAATTATTTTTTTCATTAGTACCACATGTACAAGTCCCTCAAAAATTCAAGGAAAAATATGACTATTGTAGGAGGAAGCTGAGCATTGGAATCCATGCCTATAAATATCGTGCCACTTGAACGAGGTCAGTGCTGATTTTTAGAGAGATTGTTTTCATTGATATAGTATTTTTGATAGCTGTTTATCTGAAGAATAAATTGATACTCTACAAAATCACTGCTCAAATATTCCTAGTGCGAATTCGGTGATCATCTTGTTTATACATGAACAAGATTTATATCTAGCTAGGTGAGAATCTAATAGTTTTTTATCAATCAAGGTATTTTGAGGATTGGAAGATTAAGGTGAGGATTACCAACATAATTGAGGGATTTCAAGGATAACAAGTCAAATACTTATCATTATATCAAGGGCTTACACTGGTGTGTGTATGATAGATATTCTTGAAATTATAAATAAAAGGGAATTTATCCATGGTTTTTGGATGCCCTTCTATTTGTGTAAAAATATTATTTATACTTTTCGTATTTTGTAACATGTTTTAATTACGCTACGTTTTTTAATGATAGGAGGTGTAACATTTTGACACATTCTTATTCTTATATAAATATATACAAATAAGAATATATAATATTTAAGGTAGAATCATTCCCTAAGTAAAATTTTCTTATGTTTTTTTTATCCTAAGGATGTTAGTTTCATTATGAATTACTAAAAGGGTTTATTAATTCCTATTGTTTAACATTTTTAAACATATATTTTACTAAAGGTAAAAATGAATGTTTTTAATCCTAAAATACACCATCTCATGTAATTTTGAGACAAAAATATAGATTTTGATCCTATAATTGTTATCATAATAGGACCCAGGAATACTTATTCTAAAATATATGTTTTCTTGATAAACATTTTCTGATTTAAATTACATGTATTTTTTATTCATGTTCTAATTTGTGAAATCTTTTTTTTATAAACATTTAATACTATTAATTTTTTTGAAAATATATTTTTTGTTTACTTATAGAATGATAGGAATGAAAGTTGGTTCAATAAAAAACCTAAATCCTACTAAACCACCCATTTTTATTGGAATAACTATGAATACTAAAGATATTGGATGGAGAAATTTATTATTAATACAATTGTGGATAAATTTTCTATGTTGATCGTAGACTACAATATTCTTGAAAAGGAAATAAAAAAATTCACAAATCAAGAAAAAAAATAGTATATTCTTAACATTAAGGTATGAAATACATTGTTATATTCCATGAATAGACATATCTATAACCAGATTTCATCTTGTGAAGCTAATAATAGAATCTAGAATTATGTAGAAGACACAAATTTTGTCACATCCAAGGTTATTGAAACAAGGATATAAATGATTAGAGAAGAATACAATGGTTTTATGTTTCCTTATAGATAACCTATATGAAATGTTCAATAATGTTTTATGACTATTTTCAATATCCGTTAGTCTATATGTGATAAATGACTTGATATTGAGATTCGTGTGGACTATATAAAAAATATTATGGCCAATGAGTGGGAATCCTAATGAATATCAACTGATTAGATCATAAATGTTTCCAAAATCACTCTTGATGAGTTATTGGGGACCCTTCAATAGCATGAAACTAGAATGAAGAGATAGTCCAATATCAATAAGAAAAACAATGGTATTGACATTTTTTAGTTCACTACTACAAAAAATTATATTAAAGATAAGACTCTTGAAAGAGTAACTAGATCAAAATCAAAGAAATTTACTATTATATCCGTTTCTAGTGAGTGTGATAATTATGATAATGAAACTTCAAATATTTCTTGAAAATGAACAATATTTTTGGAAATAATGATTTCTAATATAGATACATAATGAATAAATAAAGTACATTAAATAATATGAAGTGACCAATATGAATGCATGATGGAAGGTCATATCAGACCAGACTGTCCTCTACTTAAAAGAAAAGTAAGAAAGGATATTGATTCAGAATGGAATAAGAAAAATTACTATATATAAAAATATAATAAATTACAAAAATATAATGACTCATATAGTACTAGTGGTGGTGACTCTTCTCAAGAATATTCAGATAATCAATATTTTGGATAAAAAATATTAGTCACATAGCTAGAATTATTAGATAAAATCAATGTCTCATGGCTATGGTAAATACTACTTAACATTTACGAAATATTTCTTTAAATGTTAATTTCCTCGAAGAAAGGTATCATACATATTTTGATGAATAATCATCATCATCAAAAGAAACTACATTACCTACTTTTGAAAAATTATTTATGATATCCATGTTTCTTGACAATGAAAATATAAAAATCAATAAAAATATGATAAGGAAAATTCTAGATTCATTATTTTTACAAAATAAGTATTAGATCCTTCAAATATAACTTGATCAGAAAATTATTTATTTTTAAAATGTTTCCAAATACCATGAGGAAGTAAATAGTTTGAAGGGTAACATTCTACAAATCACAGAAATGTTATTTCTATGATAAATTATTTAGAGACTATCTAAAATTCTAATGCAAATGAATATGATGATACGAATTTAATCATTATACTAAAATCCAAAATATATTTTTTAATTTTTCTTAAAATTTCCCTCCTATAAGTAGTGAATTTGATATAATGTTTTCACAACATCATACACTATGGAATAGTTTAATCTTAGGTTATTCCCACCCAAAACCAGTTTTTAGTCACAATTATTTTATACCCCAAAGTGCTCTTTTTTCACCAAATATAAATCTGTTGGACATTGGGTAGAAATTTTCATTAAAATTTTATCCAATGTTTACATTTTCATAATGTATAATTTTCTAAATATATGTGGACACAAATGATTTTACTTTACAAAAATTTTCGATCCAATCATGTTTGGATTCAGAAGGTCTGATTATTACATTTTCATGAAAAACAGAATGTTCCAACAACAATACATGGTTCATTGACAATTGATGTTCACTTAATGTGACTGTATTAAAAACATATCTGAAAATGTTATTAATTTGAAATATGGAAAAGTAACTTTTAGAGAAAATGCTCTAGGATAAATTGTTAATATATGTAACGTTGTCCTTATTTGAATATTCATAATTTCTGATGTTTTTATTGTTAAGGGTCATAAGAACAACCTAATAATAATAATAATAATATGTGATGAAGGTTACCGTGTGAATTTTAGAAATTATAAATTTTTAATACAAAAATTCATATGAAGATTTTATTCTCTCATCCCATAGTCCTGAGAATGTTTATAAACATAACTAAGATTCCTTAAAAGAAACAACCTATTACGCCTCAATGCAATATAAGATCAATATTAATTATGAAATATAATTCTAGGAAATTAAAACCTTAGTAACCTATGAAAACACTCAATGAATACACTTGTAATGGATCTACCAGAGTTTATATTTGATTATTCAAAAGTTTGTGATCCCTTCCAATATGGAAGGAATCATAATTCAAGATTTAAATAAATTAGTGATATTTCAATTTCAAATGAATTATAACTAGCGAATATGGTCATTTTTTTCCTAATAATGATAGCAATTATTTGATTCCAATGCAATGTATTTATTTTAGTTGATGATTACACTATATTTATATCGGTCTATTTTCTGGAAAACAAATCTGAATCCTTTTCATATTTTAAATATTCTATATACAAAGTAAATAAATGAGAAAAGCATTATATTGATAACAATTATTCATGATTATTGGGGAGAAATTGATAATTTAGATTTTAAAATATTTTGTAGCAAGAATAGAATTACTTATAAATTCTAGCTCCCAGAATTCATCAATTGAATGGCATTTTTTAAAGAAGAAATTGTATTATTCAATATATTTTATGAACCTTGTCGAGTGAATATTATATTTCTTAGCACTTTTGGGATGAATATTTTAGTGTTTATTTTTATACTATAAATCTAGTGTTAATATGAACTTTTCTAAATAAAACACATTATGAGTTATGGAATGGTAAAAATACAACTTTTTATTATTTCAATGTATTTGGTTCCAATGTATTCATCTTGAATACTAAACATAACATTCATTTATTCACACCCAAATACTATGATGGAATTTTCATAGGCTATTCCACAACATTAATGTATTAAAGGGTTTATAACAAAAATATTGATACTATTGACGATATAATACAAATTGAATTTGACAAAATTGATTATTTTGGTTTTAAACAACCCCAATATATATCTTCAGATGTGTTTTAGAAAAATTATTATTATCCATTGATGGAAGATTATTCTAATCAGGAAAATAATTAAAAAAAGTTTCTAAAATATTTACCCCATATTATTTTTTACCTTATGTTGATGAATAGTTTTTACAAAACCCAAATCAGTTTATTCTTAATAATCATCATACTGATAGTATCATTTGTGACGTAAATCAACTTTTAAGGTCTAATGTTTATTAATAAATGATGTTGGGACTCTTTAATTTCAGTCACAAATTTGAACCTAAAATTAATCTTGAATAATTGGATGATGATGATTTAATTAAAGATGTAAAAGATGAACGAAATGGATTTGAAATAAATAATGATTTGAAATTGGATGAAAGAGGAAAAAGCTTCTATAATTGGATTAATGTGGATACTCATAAACAAATTTGATGAAAATGGGATAATTTTATGAAATAAAGTAATACTTGTAGATAATGTATTTGATCCAAAAGAAGGAATAAAATATGAATTAACCTATTCCCCTATAGAAAGACTTGAATCTTTAGGTATTATACTAGTATTTGTTTAATTTTTCAATTTTAAACATCATAAAATTGATGTGAAGTGTACATTACATAATGGATATGTTGAGGAGGAATATTTTGTTAAAAAACCTCCAGTATTGAAGGCAGAAAACCAATTGAACACGTTTACAAACTTACCAAATCTTTATATGGACTTAAAAAATCCCCTAGATCGTACTATGACAGGATTCAATGAGTTTTGTTAAAAAATAATTTTTTAAAGGGAACTGTGGATTCAATCCTTTTTATAAATATTGAAAAAAATTATATTATTCAAATATATTTCGATGTCATTATATTCATATCCACTCAGGAATCCATAAATTATTTATTAGTGAATCTAATGAAATTTGAGTTTTAAATGAGTATAATGAGTGAGTTAAAATTATTTTTATCAAATATATCAAAAACTAGAAGGAAAATTTATATCTCAACATATGTTTATTATTTTTATTCTTAATTAGTATTCAGATGAAAACACTAAAAGTATATGTACTCCAATGGGAACCTAAAACACTCTTGATCATTTTAAATGTGGGAAACTAGTAGATAAAACATCTTTCAGAGGTATGATAGTAACCCTATTATCCATAATAACTAGTCATCCATACATAATGCTTTATGTATTATTTTCTGGAAGATATCAATCTAATATTAAAAAATCCCTTTTAAATATAGTGAAAATAAGTTTTCGCTATTTAATGAGAACCATGGATTGATGACTTTTTTATTTTTCTAGAAATAATTCTGTTCTAAAAATATTTTCAGATTCTGACATTGGTGGATGTAGAATGAATATGAAAAGTACATCTAGAACATTTCATTTCTTAAGAGATTCATTAGTTTCTTTGTCATAGGAGAAACATATATCAGTACAACATTCAAATACTTAAGTGGAATATGTAGTTGCTGGAAGTTGTCGTGCTAAGGTGTTGTGGATGTAACACATAGTCACATATTACGGAATGTCTTATAATAGAAGTTCCATTTCCCAAAGAAAAAAATCATACATATCACTATTGGGAAACACAAATAGACATTATGAATCACTTTCTTAGGGATCACATACTTATAGAAGATATAATTCATCAATTTATCAGAATGCAGGATCAACAAGAAGACATATTTAAAAAACCATTACCCTCTATTATTTTTGAATACATAAGAATAAAAATAGGAATGATAATCCCATGTTAATAATCCATATTAACTTTTTTAAACTATATTTTATCATTAAAATACTCCTTTTTATAGGGGGAGTATATATGTTTACACATGTATTTTTCACTTTCCAATTTTTTTTGGAACCTTCATTGTGTTCTTTCCCTAATAATATTTTCCGAACAGAAATATTTTTCATCAAGAAAAAAATTTCAGGACACTAAAATGATTTCATTCCCTAACAAAGCATTATGGATTCTATGTTTAATAAGAGGTACTATATCAATACTAACAAATGTTTCTTATCTTTTCGAAAGGTAATTTTCTATACATATATAATCATAATTGATTTTTTTTGATTTTGTTATTTTTAATTTCGTTTTAAGAATGTCTTAGGAAGTTCAATTTTGATAAATGCAATTTTTTCATAAAACCACAATAGATCGGAACCTATATATCCTTATTTGGTATTGATATCAACCATTAGATCATATCAAGCTAATATTATCCTTTGGATTAAATTGCGAATTAAAAATGTCACCCCAAAGCCTATATATTGGGGCCCCCAATTCGCATCCCACATTGGATTTCTAATAGATTTTGAGTCGAATCCCTTCCACTCCTCAAGTATACTATTTAGTTTTCTATTTTTCCTAAAATTCTGAATTTCTCTTGAAATCTCCTCCCAGACATCAATTAACTCTAACAGGGAACTCATTTATAGGATATTCTTCAAATAATGGTTAGTGGACCAAAATTTATTTTCCATTTATGACTATATGATTTCAAAAATCATAACGAAGATTAGTTGGGAGAGTCCCTATGTAGCCATGGAATATAATCA
Organism: Viscum album; assembly: GCA_963277665.1. Classification (NCBI taxonomy): domain Eukaryota; kingdom Viridiplantae; phylum Streptophyta; class Magnoliopsida; order Santalales; family Viscaceae; genus Viscum; species Viscum album. The sequence continues at coordinate 1,098,793,011 of OY728151.1, read as the reverse complement.
TGATCTTTTATATGCTGATTTGGAAGTAAATTTATATGATAAACATCATTTATATGAACAAGGTGGAATATAAATGTTTTCCTCCAACAGTTATGGAAATGATTACTCGCTATCAAATATGAAATCTAAAAATATCCTAGATATTCCCAATGAAGTATAACCAATATTTTTCTCTCATATATTTCCTAATTATGATGGTTCATCTGTGAATGTTATGGCTATTGAATCCTATTGGATTAAAGTAATGAAGACACTAATGGTCGCTAATATTTCAAAAAACGATAGACCAGTATCCCTTTGGATACAAGGATGTCTGATTATAAGGAAGGTTTACAAGGACTATTAAAAGATATTGTTATGTATTTATGATGGAATTATTGAAAAAATATAAGGAAGATAAATATCTTCAGGTGCATTATTTTGACTGTCTCCAATATTCCGAATTGTACCATTATCAATCAAATCATGATGTACCCTCCAATATTTGTCTAAAATCATTGTCTTCTGATTAGAATATTTCAAAATCCCATGGAAATAAAAATTGAAAACCTTCATGATAATTTTTCAATGTTATGATACTTTGATAAGGAGGATGAATGGATTTAGTGTTATTTCAGGAGATTTATTTGATCTTCTTGACAAGGATGATCATGTTATCAATAAGAACAGAGTTGTTAAGGAATTATCTAAGACAACCCCTTATAAAAGATAATATAAATAGGACAAAATGAAGGAATAAACATCAATTGTTGAGCCTGTATATGTGATACCCATTCCCCAGAAAAAAGTTTTTTTATGATAAGGTTATATCTACATGTAGAGAATAGAAAATGAATATGAAGAAAGGTGACATTTTTTTTGATTTAGATCCCACCGAGTACAAGGCCGTAAAAATACAAGTAGATGAAGATCAAGAGAAGAATGCAATGTGAAATAGGCATAAGAAGAAGTTTTTAAAAGTAATGATTTTTCAGAATTTCTTAAGAGTCATCGAGAAGGAATCAAAACAAGTTCAGTTTCTAGAATATTTCTTGCACGAACTACTGCCAACTGAGACTCTAGTACAAGTTAATAGGAATAATTATATTTCTTTTCAATAACATAGAGTTGATGAAAAATAAGTTTAGAAAGAACGAGAAGAAGATGAAGAGGAGGATAGTGATGATGTCATAAGAATGGTTCATGAATATCAATAGAAGGAGGACCCTTCTAACAAGTTGTCTATAAGAATAGCTCTAGTTGATTCCCCCAAAATTATTTCATAAAAAATAATTTGATCCTAAAGATAATTATTATATGGATGAGGAAGATGAATTTAATTATGATGATGAAAGTATTAATGATGATAATGTTCAATAAGTGGATGTAAAAAATGCAGGTAACAAAATTGATGGTAAAGGGTCTGATAATTTTTTTTATATTTATGATGATAATATATTTCAAGGTAATGATAGTTATCATCTAAATAAAAATGTTTAAAATGAATTCTTTAATGTTGAAGAAAGGTAATAATTTTGTTGTGTATTCATAAAATAATATAGTTGTTGTAGATGTGAATAAGGGTGTTGTTGGAAAATCAAAGCAGAATGAATAAGAGAAAGATAATGTTCCCTCACAAACAAAATTATACGTCTCGATGTATTAAACATCCATAGGAAATGACATTGTGGTATAGTCCTCAAAATGATAGTGAATTACATTCCTTTATTTATATTAATTTATTCCAGATATTAATTGATTAAATAATCAATTAATAAGAACTCAAATTCATTGAGAATTCATAGGGCTTAGTTCATTATTCTTGAAGTAGAGTTAAATAATTTTCAGATTAGTTATGATTTCTATTAAATATCCTACAAATAGATAAAAAATAGGTCCAATTCAGTCATTGATGATCTTAAAATCTTTTATCATTTCACCAAATCAGTCAAAGATTCATTTGACAAGTCTGATGAGACGATCAAGAATTTATCAACATGTTTTTCTAAAAAACTGAAGAATAAGAAATATATCATTCAATAGGGAGGTAAATTTTTTCATGGGAAAGACAATTAAATTTCTCTCTATATGAAATGGGAAAGGGATCTCAGGGATAAAATGGTTGAATGCCTCCGTGTCCCAGACTATTTGATCATGACTAATGAGGAAATTATTAATTCTGAGGACGAAAAAATCAAATTGGATAAAGGACAGTAGATTAGGAAGATTGAAGATGATCGTAAAGTGTTGAATAATTTGAGATCTACCTTGAAACAATTTATAAAAAATAAGTAGAGAAATAAAGATGAAAATTTTTATTTTCAATAATGATCTTTTTTTGTAAAAAAACATTTGTTCTGTTAATGAAATTTGTTATGTTTACATTTTTTCATAGCGTTTTTTTATATCCTTTCAGGAACATTTTTATTTCCATATATTCCTTTTTTAAAATCCCAAATAGAGAGAAAACAATGATCAAAATAAATTTTAGGCTAAAAGTAAAAAATATCTATATATGTGGGAGATCACCAAATGAAGAAATAGTTATGTAAGTGTCATTTCTCTAGGAATGGCAAGAATATAGTCCATAGGGATTTCATAACTTATATGGGAGTTAATTATATTAACCATGATTCATAAAAAGGGATATAAGTAATATTTATAGTCATAATAATGAAAACCTTAATCCTTTATATTTTTTATGAAAATTAGTTTGTACTTTATAAAATGTGGGAGATTGTTATAGAATATTATTTCTATTAATTTTTCTTTCCATTATAATTTGAAAATAACAATCAAATTTTCTTAAAGGAATTATATGTCAATAAGAAACATTTTATTATAGAAGAAATAATTTATCTAAAAATGTATTAAACCATAACTCTGATTATAATGCCTTATCTACTATTTTATCAAACAATTTTAAACAATCATTTTTATTATTCCAGAAATCAAAAAAAAATCTATCTTAGAATCTTACAATTCCATTGAATCTTATATCCCTGTAGTTCTGACTCTGATTTCTTCTAAAATCCATCTGTAATTTATTTTAATATAAGACTCAATTTTATTAGGAAATAAAACTCCGATTTAATCTCCAATCAGACTCTAATTTCTTTTTAAATTCGAATATGATTTCAGGTTAAATTAGACTCTGGATTCTTCTTATATCAGAATCCAATTCATTATTTTTTTAGAATATGATTGTCAATATTTCAAGAATCTTTTTTAATTTTTTTATGAATTTGATGAAATTCTTTTCTTATAGTTACCAATTTAATTAATATAACATTTCATATTAGAAGATCCTAAATTTTTTATGTTTTTTGATCTTATTAATTTTTATCATGCATTGTTATATAAACCGATGTAATTCAATTTGTTTTAATGTAACAGTTTCATAAGTGCCAGGTGTACAAGTATCTCAAAAATTCAGCGAAAAATATTAGTTTTGGGGGAGAATGTCGACCATTGGAATCGATGCCTATTAATACCCAACCAAACGAATGGGATCTGTGCTTATTTTTAGATAAATATTTTTACCTTCTAGAGTTTTTCATAAGAGGTTTTTATCTTTGGAATGAGGAGATACTCTACAAAAGCCCTTCTTAAATATTCCTTGTGTGAATTCTGTGAAGATCTTGTTCATACATTAACTTCAATTTCGACCATCCATGTGTGAATCCTATTTTTTTATCAATTGTGGGTTCTCGAGGAAAAGAAGTTAGAGGTTCTGATTAACTGGCTAATAGAGATATTGTGGTGATACAAATATATATATACCTATATTAATATTGAGGTATTACCATGATGTGGACATGAAAATATTCCAGGAAAGTAAAAATCAAGGCACCTCTATCCAAGGTATTTTGATACCCTTTTCTTTGGGTCAAAATATTTCTTATACATATCTTTTTTTTGTAACAAGTTTAAATTATGCTGCATTTTGTTAATGATAGGATGTGTAACTTTCTTACACTTTCTTATTATTTTTTGTTCTGATATAAATAAGATATTTTATTCTTTATGTTTGAATATTTCGTTAAATAAACATTTATGAAGTTTTTCAGAACCTAGGAATGTTAGTATCTTTGTTAATAATTTAAAAGTGTTTATGAATTATTCTTGTTTATCTTTTTAAATATTCATTTTCTAAATTACAAAAATAAAAAAAATTAAACCTAAAAGTCACCCCAATTGTAATTAAAAAATATAAATATATATTTAGTTAATACAATAATATATATGACCATCCTAATGTTGTTTTTGTTGATATCCAAAAGCATTGTATTTATTAAATGGAAAAGAGGTTTCTCTTTCTTTTTTAGTTATTATATAGGACACGTTCATGAAAAGGAATCCCAAAAACTGATAAAAATATATACTAACATCATAAGGGTAAACATATGGCCCTCCAATGGGTTTTGGAAAAATTAGTAGTTCATTTTATCCATTAACTTGAAATCTTAATCCCTTGAAAAACTCTTTTTACATTAATTGTTGTGATTAATTTTAAATCATTTCACTAATCATTATGGGAAAAAAATTAATTTAGCATTATTGTCATTTATAAATTATGGTGATTAAAAATATTGATTACAATTATAGAGAATCAATACATAGAAGTTTCAAAATGTAATTTAATATTAATCCCTAAGGCACGATGAGATAATGGGTTTTTAAGAATAGTAATTGTAGAAAAAGATGTTTCAATATTAACTATAGGAATAATAAAAATAATTATCTGAAACTGAATTAATATTTTGTGATATATATTCTTTCAATATCAATTAATACAAAACATTTTATGGATTATTTTATATAAATTAAATTTTTAACCATTATGCATTTCAAAACAGTTTTTAAAGAACGAAATTGAAATAAAAAACATATACTAAAAGCCAGTGTTAGGTTTATTTAATGTAATTAAGTAAATAAAATATGAATAAATAATAATTCGGTTTATTTTGAACATATTCAAAATATATTGGTACATTTAAACAAATTAATTTACTAAAATAAATATACTTTTTACTAATAATGGAATTTCTCAATATTCCCTGAAAAATCAATATTTTCCAAAAGTCCCAAAATATCAATGAAAGTAAATATTCATATATTCATTCCATATATGAAGTTATTTTTATGAATTTTTTAAATGTTATAATAAATTTTTATCATTTTTTTCATGAAATGAAATAAAAATAATTTTAAAGAAAACTTATTTTTTATGAATAAAACCAGTAAACTAAAAATAGATTGATTATTTACAAAAAAATATCAATAATTTATATTGATTAGAAATTTATATCTATATAAATTTATATATTTCTTAGTTTAGTTAGTTTTATTCATAACTACTAATTCAAAAAATAATTTATAATGATAATAAATATAATGGGTTATTTATGTTTTCTGTTGCATGCTGAATACACTATCGAACATAAAAATATGATATCTTCATGTAACACAAGACAAACATAGTTTTACATGTAACACTAGATGAATATATTTATTAAATTTAATACAATATAAACTAGGTATTACTAATACATGAATATAACAAAACTAATTTTTTTATATCAATGTGTTATATCCTCCCCCTCCCACTTAAAATTTATGTCCTCATTGTTATAAATTTATATATGTAATAAAATGTTGAAAATTGAAAAATAATTTTTTATTAATCCAAATCATAAATGTAACACCCCATGCTTCCACTGTACATTTCTCTGTGAAAATTCAATAGATTGCATTGTAGGCACCTTTGAGATTCTAACACATCGCGACCAATCAAACTTGATGTTACGAATAATAATACCCACATTATGAAATTTTATAAATTATATTTTTCAAAATGGAATTTATTTTTGAATTCTGAATATCAAAATTAGCTTTGGGTGAATTTTTTAAATTTGTATGAAAACATTCAATTTTTGACGAATAGTGAAAAACACTACATTATTGGTTAAAACCAAATATTATATTTAAATAATTATTTATATTATTTTAATTTATTTTATGTAAAAATAGAAACATAATACCTATATATGTTCAATGTAATTCTTTATATTCATTTTATAATAATTATATATATATATATAACATTTATTGAACTTTTTATGGTCTTTTAACCACCTCATAGGAGTATTTGAAAATTTACATAAAATGTAATTTTACCAATTATGTGAGTTGAATTAAAAAAATTCCAGAAACACGGTTGATATCAGTATGTAAAATGTGTTTCAATAAGATGAAAATAATTTTTGGTGAACATTGACTTTTGACTTTTATTTACCAGGGTTGAATGTAAATAGTGTAATTAAGGGTAAAAATGATATCATGATTACCCTAACATATGTTATAAATCTATTGGATAAGTTTAATTCGACCAAAAACAACCTTAGGATTAAAATAAAACCCCTATTGGTCCACATGGATTAGATTAGGACATTTATTATTATTATTTTTAAAGAAGAATTAAAAGAGTTAAAATAAAAGTTTAAAAACAAACCCATTTTTAATATAGGGTTAAACACAATATAAATTTGACTATAAATATTAATTATAAATCTAAAAATATTTCATACATAATTTTATTATAATTATAATTTTTCAACCTTACAAAATTTAATTTATTTAAGACACAATGATAATGATGTAATTACTTTATTAATGAAGGATTAAAATAATTGATAATATAAATAAACAAATAAATTTAATTTGACACTTTATATGAATTAAAATAATTATATATCTTAATATTACATTTTAGGGTTGATTAAATAGTTTATGTTTGATGTAATCATGCTGTTATGATTTTCACAAAAACAAAATACTAAATAGTGTTAAAATTTACATATTTGTGTTTTCAAAACAAATACTATATTATTAATTGATATAATAATAATAAAAATATACAGTTTTAAAAAATAACTTAAATGAAGTTATATATATAACTAATGAACCTCTTGGGGTCTCTTGGATGTTTATATTAAATTTATTAACCATATAATATAAAATTAAAAAGAGACATGGTAAATGTCAAACTGTTTAACTAAGATTTAAATCTAAGATATAAGTTTAATATAGTAACCTAAATCTCTCTAAAACGTTTTTGTTGAAGTGTTTTAGACCCATTCCCACCTTATCCTCGAAAGAAATCATTTTTTATACATTAGAAACCAAATATGATTTTATTATAAATTAATATTTCATGCTTTTCCAAAAGTGACCATCTCCTCTCTTATAAAATGCCACTTCCCCTTCTCTTAATTTCACACCTCCAAAGTCATTTGTCTCGGCCAAACCCTACCCAAATATCCTCCCAACTTTCCTCCCTTCATCCTAGAGGCCATCCATTAGTCAGAAAGTCATACTAGGGAGACCTTTTTATCAAATCAAAAGGAAGAACCCAAGGAAGAGGTAAATATTTCATCACCTCTTTCATGTTATTTTCTTCTTCCACATCCTCTTTCTTTGTTTTTTTCCATTATATAATAATTACACTAGTATCTTTTATGTGATGTAATGTTATTTTAAAAAAGGTACATCCATAATCATTATTCTATCCATCATATAAATGACAAAGTCACTATATGTGCGTACGTATGGCTTACCGTCTGCACGTCGTGGTGTAGTTAGTTATTCAAACACTTCATTATTTAGATGGGTATAATAATTAGTATCACTGATGTAAATAATAAATATATCATTTTATTGATTCTGTATATATGATATACCATCCAATTAAATACTATTTCACCATCAATATAATTATATTGTCGCTCATGCGTAGGTACGGATTACCGTCCCCACAGATGCAATGGGATTCATTACCAATCATAATCATTAAATAATAATTTTCATTTTAAGATTAAAAATTATTTTTATGAACATATATCATTATTTATTTGAATAAAATAAATTATATACATAATAATAATGGCTTATGTAATCAATCATATAGAGGAAAATGAATCAGTTAAAACCTGAAATAATGATACCACAAAAATATTATTTACAATACAATATTTGAGGATCATATATGATATAATATTTATGTATATAGTTTTTTTTATATTTAATGACAATGATTTAACTATTATATAAGAGTTTAAGGTTCCCACGACAAAGGAAATTAAGAATAGAAGGGTTACATTCACAATCTCTTAATTATATGAGATTATTTTTATGTAAGTATCTACTGGGAACCCTTTATCATCGATATACGTGTTTTCATAAAAATTTAATTGGAAACATTTTTACTATTTACTCGACTATGGTATGAATCCATTTATACCCTTATTTTATCATATATGTATTGAAAGTAATCTTTCTGTCACTTTTCAAACAATTTACTTTATGACATTTTTGACAAAATTAATGTAAGATTGTCTTTTTCTTATCATATATGGTGGGTGCATCAATTTTTTCCATTATAACATTGTTGAAGCTTATCTTACATACTTATAATAAAATTTTCAAAATAAATGGTTTCTTTTATAATTATACGAATTTTAAATGATTTCAAAATAGAAAGAGATATTTATCTAAAAATGTTTTGATTTTATCTATGTCAACATCCATTGATGTATTTAAAGCTTGTTTGAAGTTTATTTATTATGATAAAAAACTTCCATATTGTCTTGAAGTTTTTCTGATATGTTTGACTGTGTATGTGTTATTTTTAAACCATTCATGGTTTATGGAAAAATTATTCACATTTCCTATGCTAGTTTTAATACGAATGTTTATGTTATGTTTAAACTTTTTCATATGAGGAATGCATTGGACAAAGAAAGTGATGGGTGGAGCCAGCTATAGCTTCTCGATGCATCAGTTGAACTAATGAGACAAACTAGTGTCTAGGATCATGGCCTTGAAAAAATATTATTTTTAGTCTTTCCACAACGCTTTGACAATGTGGTTATAATGTATGGCTTTATGAATTCCATCAATATGAATGTGGCTATAAATATTGAATGTGATTGTTCAACTAGTATAATATCCCTAGGAATAAGAAAATGAAATTGTTTTTTTATCTTGTCCATATTATGCATATGCTTAATTTTAAGTCTTTTTAGTCATATACATTTCCTTAAATTACTACGGTTATTTATGAAAGTTTCTGCTATATTGTTATCCTTATTGAGCATCTGAGATCATCCCTTTCTATGTTTTACTTTTCTCAGGATGCGAAGAAGAATTTTATGGTTGACCTATAGGGATAGGCTTAGGATATAACTATGTTCAAAAGGGGAAATTATTTTTTATGTTTTTATTTCATTATGTAATGTAAAAATTATAAATGTATATAGTACTTCCATGGATACCAAACTAATTGGTCTTTCAGACATGATTCTTTGTATCATTCCAATGTTGTGTAATAATGCATTGACTATGTGTAATTGGGATCGGGGAGTTATAGTATTTATAAGAAGTTTAGTACAAACAATGGAAAGTAGATTTAGATAAGCTCTGATTAGACGACATTACCCTAAGATAGAATTTTAGGATTTGTATAGAAGAACATCCTAAATTTTTTTTGTTGTAGATATTTTGTGAGTTTTCTAAGAAATACATCCATGTTTGGATACGAGTAGGTAGAGGTAGCTCTGGCACAGATGTACCTAAGGGTAAAACCCAAAAACACAGCTTTGAGATAGAATCGAACGGGAACTAGTGCCTGACAATAGGCCTTGCGGCACTCATGGTTACAACACTCCCAGGGGATATGCTTAGGATAATTATCATTTTCTTTACAAAACATTATGAAGTATTTATGAGTATATACCTCTTCAATGAAAATATTTTTAAGATTATCGATTATATACATAAACTGTTTAGTTTATGTTATGTGTTTTACCAGATCAGAATTATGTATCGTGATTCATAAACTAATATACTATATGTCATTGTTTAGAAATGGGACCTAGTGGAAGGAATGAAAACCTTATCAACACACATAATCCATTTATGGATTTCCCTAACACTCAAGATCATTATAGTGGATCTGGTGATGTATTTGGTGCTGATCGACTTATCACCATACTGAATCAACTAACTCCGGTTATGAATAATAACATTACCCATATGGAGCACCCTGATCCATAATGTGGATGATCAATGTTAGACCGCTTCATGAGGCAACAACTACCAAAATTAAATGGGAGTAGAAACCCATTATTTTATGAGAAAAGTATATGTTTATTGAGAAATTATTTCGTTCTTTTGGGACTAGTGAAAGGGAAAAAGTCGGCATGATAGTTTATCACATCACCGGAGATGCAGATCAATGGTTTTTATTGATTCAAAATACAAAGGAAGATAATGAATTATGAAAAATGGAATGGAGGTAGTTTAAAGCGTTTTTATTAGACAAATAATTCCCTTACAACCATCAAGAAGATATGGAAAGGGAAATTCTGTGTCTGAGGCAAAGGAGATGGCTTTAACATCTCAAGGATTGTAATTGCACTATACACTACCACCCAGGGAAGGTAAAAAATGGGGCAGATTATTTGAGCATAATTGATCATGGAGTTTTGAACAAGATGAGAGCTGAAGAGGATCCTATTTCCATGGATCTAGTAATGATAGATATGCTCATAACTATGGAAGGTGAAACATCAATTCTCATTCAAATGGTTGCCAAATCATCTTTACTGGAAAGGTTAAAATGTTCTCAGAATGATGATGATGAATTTCAAAAGAAAATTAATGCTTTGAATGATGGGAGATTGATCGATATCATATATAAAGATGGAATTTTGAAATTTGTGAAGTGACATTGTGTTCCTGATATACCTGATCTAAAAAGGTAATTGTAGGATGATGCACATAGCTCCAATTTCTTTATACACCCTGGTAGAACTAATATGTATAGATATTTGAATGTACATTTTTGGTGGGATAACATGAAGAGAGAGATTGAAAATATTGTTTAATGATGTATGGATTGACAACACGTGACAGCTGTAAGGGAACAGCCTGGAGGAGTCATGCAACCTCTTCCCATACCTGAGTGTAAATGGGATAATATTATGATTGACTATGTCATGTGGCTACCAAAGACTACTAGAATTAATGATGCAATATGGGTCATTGTCAATCATATTACCCGGTCAATACATTTTCATTTTATAAATGAAAATTTATCACTTGAAAGTATTGAAATAATATATATTAATGAAGTTGTAAGACTTCCTTGAGGACCCATATCGATTGTTTCTGATCATGATCCTTGTGTCACATCATTATTCTGGAAAAGTATTCAGAATGCCCCAGATACTAAAGTTCATTTGAGAACTGCCCACCAACCTCAAATAGATGGACAATCAGAATAGACTATTCAATCCATAGAAGACATGTGGAGATATTTCTCACTTGACGTTCATGGTATGTGAGATCAATATTTACCTTTGGATGAATTTTCTTATAAAAATAGCTTGCATTCAAGTATTCATATGGCACCATATGAAGAATTATATGGAATGAAATTCCACACACTAACTTTTTGGGATGATGTTGGTGGAAAAAATCGTAGGCCAATATCATGTTGAGGAAACAATAGAAAAGGTGAAGGTTATCCAAACCTACATCAAATAATCCCAAAGTAGGAAAAAACACTATGCTGATAACCGAATGAAGAATTTTTGATTTTAAGTACGAGACCATGTTTTCCTAAATGTATATCCATGGAAGGGTGTTTTAGATTTTGGTAAAAAGGGTAAATTGAGTCCCAGGTACATCGAAAATTTCATAATTCTAGTTCAAATTTGAGTTGTAGAATATTTTTTAGAAATTTATCCAAATATATCCAAAGTTTATGATGTGTTTCACATATAACTGTTGATAAAATACATGCCTGAACCAACACATGGACCCACCTATGAGGAAATTGAACTAGAACCTGATTTGTCTTATTGTGAAGATCCTGTCAAAATATTTGATACCAGAAAACATGTGCTGAGAAACCAGAAAACTTGTCTGGTAAAATATCTATTGAGATATCATAAGATGGAAGAAGAAACTTGGGAACCCAAGGAACTTATGATGAAGAACCATGCAAATATTTTTATGCAGTAATATTCTAGAAATATCGAGATAGAAAATATTTTAATGAGGGGATAATGTAAAACCACAAGCTTACATGGTACATTTCCCTTTGATTAATTCAATAGCATTCATTGTATGCAACATTAAGATACTAACACACCACGACAAATCAAACTAGCCATTTTGAAAAGTAATACTCAATTTTTTCTATTTTTAAAATTATAATTTTTAAAAGTACTTCTTTTTTGAATTAGAGATATCTAAATTAGCTTAGGGTGAATTTTTGGTATTTTGTTGAAAACATTCATTTTTTGATGAATAGTGAAAAACACTGTGTTATTGGTAAAAACTAAATTTTTTATTTAAATAATTATTTGTTTTAAATAAATCTAATTTATGTCAAAATAAATACATAATACCTATATATTTTCAATGTAATCCATTGGTGTAATAATATAACACGTTTAGATATATAAAAACTTTATTGAACTTTTTACCGTCTTTTACCCACCTCCTAGGAGCATTTGAAAATTTTATAAAACAAAATTTTAAAATGTTTGGGAGTTTAATTTCAAAACTATGAGATACTCATTTGATAACAATAAGTAAAATGTGGTTCAATAAGAAGAAAATAATTTTTGGTGAATATGATCTTTGTACTTTTATTTACCACGGTTAAAAGTAAATTGGTTAATTAAGGGTAAAAATGATATCATAATTACCCTAAAAGATGTCACAATTCAATTGGATGAGTTTAATTCGACAAAAAACAACCTTATGTATAAATTATTACCCCATTTTGTCCACTTGGAATAGATTAGGACATTTATTATTATTTTATTTAATGAATAGTTAAAAGAATTAAATACATTGTTTAATTTCTAAACCATTTTTAATATTGGGTAACACACAAAATAAATTCAACTATAAATATTTATTATATTTATAAAAAATATTTCTTATATAATGGTATTTTATTTATCATTTTTATAAATTAAATAACTTAATTTATTTATGACAGAGTGATGATGCAGTAATTACCTTATGAAAGAAAGACTAAAATAATTGATATTATAAATGTCCAAATAAATGAAATTTGAGACTTTTAATGAATTAATATAATTTTATATGTTAATATTAAATGTTATGGTTGATTAAAAAAAATTTAAGTAATAATTTTGTTATGATTTTCACAAATACAAAATACTAAATAGTGTTAAAATTGACATAATTGAGTATTGAAAAGAAATACTAGATTATTAATTGATATAATATTTCTAAAAATTAAAGGATTTTTCAAAAAACATAGATAATGTTATATATGTTAAAAAAACCACTTTGGATTATCATGAAAGTTTATAGTATATTTAATAACCATATGATATAAAAATACAAAGAGACATGGTAAATGAAAAACTATTTAACTAAGAGTTGGATCTAAAATATAAGGATAATATATTGACATAAACCTATCTAAAACCTATTGGTTGAGAGTATTTAGACCCATACCCACCTTATACTCTAAATAAATAATTTTGGAGAAACTAGAATGGGAAAATTATTTTATTATAAAATAATATTTAATGCTTTTCCTAAAGTGACACTCACCTCTCTTCTAAAAGTATTCTTCCCCTTCTATTAATTTTACAAATCTAGAGCCATTTTCCTCAGCCAAAACCTACCCAAATAACCTCCGAACATTTATACCTTCATCATAAAAGCATTACTTTGATCATAAAGCAATCCTAAGGATACCTTTAGATCAAATCAAAAAGAAGAACCCGAGGAAGAGGTAAATATTTCATCACCTCTTTCAAGTTCTTTTCCTCTCCCACCTCCTATTTCTTTGTTGATTCCATTATAATATTATAACTCCAGTATCTTCTATATATTTTTATGTTATTATAAAAATTTTACAACCATATTCACTATTTTATCAATCATATGACTGACAAAGTCACCATACGTGCGTACATACGGCTTACTGTCTCCACGTTGTGGTGTAGTTAGTTATTAAAACACTTCATTATATAGATGTGTATAATAATGAATATAATGGATTTAATAATAAATATATCCTTTTATTTATTATGTATATATGATATACCATCCAATTACATAATATTTCATCATCAAAAAAATGATATTGTCTATCGTGCATACGTACGGATTACCGTCTCTACGAACGCGATGAGATTCATTCCCCATCGTAATCACTCAAGAATAACATTCATTTTATGAATAAAAATAAATTTTATGAATGAAATATAATTCTGTATAATAATAAACTACATCCTATGGATAAAAAAATGGCTTACGTAACCAATCATATAAAGGAAAATGAATCCGTCAACCCCTGAAATGATGATACTCTTGAAATATTGTTAACAATGCATTATTAGATAATCATATATGATATCATATTTATGTATATATTTCATTATAATTTAATAACAATTATTTAATTATTATACCGGATGTTAATGTACCCTCGAACAAGGAAAAGTACATATTAAGTGTTAATTTCACAATCTCTTTATTATATGAGGTTTTTTTATGTATCAACTCAGACCCCTTTATCATCCACATCTTGGTTTTCGTAAAAGTGTAATTGAAAACATTTTTACTATTTACTATACTATGGGTTGAATTTATTTATACCCTTATTTGACCATATATGCTTTGAAATAAATCTTTTTGTCATTTTTCAAACAAGGTACTAAATGAGATTTTTGAAAAAATTAAGGTATGAAAGTCTTTTTTTATCATATACGCTGGGTACGGCTATTTTCTGCCATTTTAACATTGTTGAAGCTTTCCATTCAATATTATAAGAATATTTAAAAAATATATTTTTTCTTTTATAATTATATGACTTCTAAATTATTTCAAGATATAATGAGATATTTCACTAAAATGTTTTGATTTCATCTATGTCAACATCCTTTGATCGATTCTAGGATTGTTTGAAGTTGATTTATTATAATACAAAACGTCCATATTTTCTTGAAGTTTTTTTGATATGTTTTACTATGGATGTATTATTTATACACCATTCATGGTTTATGGATTAAGTTTTGAAATTTCATATGATAGTTTTAATATGAATGTTCATGTTATATTTAAACATTTTTATATGACGAATGCATTGGACATAGTAAGTGATGGGTGGATCTGGTATAGAATCTCTATGCATTGGTAGGTCTCATCAGGCAAACTAGTGTCTTGGCACATGGCCTTGATAAAATCTTATTTCAGGGCATGGCACAAGTATTTGACTATGTGCTTATGAAGTCTACCATTATGCATTCCATCATTACACAAGTGTATATTGATATTGCATGTGGGTTTTTCAACTAGTAGAATATCCATGTGAATGTGTAAAAGGAATTATTTGATTTTAACATTTCAATATTATGCTTTTGTTTATGTTTAAAAGAATTTTGTTTTAGTCTTATACATTGCCTTAAATTTTTATGCTTATTTATTAATGATTCTGCTATATTGTTATCATTATTGTGCATCAGTTCTCAACCCTTTTTATGTTTTATTATTACTAGGATGCAAAGAATGATTTTAGGGTTTAACCATAGGAATAGTATAAGAATATAAGTGTGTTCGAAAGGGGAAAAAATGTTGTTGAGGTTTTTATTTAATGATGTAATGTAAAAATTATGTATGTCTCTAGTACGTCTAAGGATACTAAACTGTTCGGTCTTTCAGGAAATTATTCTTTATATTATGCCAATGTTATGTAATAATGCACCGAATCTGGGTAACTGGGGTTTTGTAATTATAATAAAAATCATTACTAATACATACTCTTAATAATTTTGAAATGGAACTACACATGTCATATACAATAACACATAACTATGATTCTAAATAAAAAACAAAATTAAAAATTAATGAAAAGGTCTAAATAATTATAGAGAATGATTGAGGTCATTGATCACAATAAAAAGAACGATCATTGTAATGGTAATGCCCTAAAAACCATATAAACAAGGTGATAAAAAAGCCCACCATTTCATATTAATTGAAGATAATAGGATCATAATTTTGGTTCATGATATTTTCCAAAAAATAAGGATTTAACTTGATATCTAGACTAACATAATAATAAAATAAACCTAATCTATCTATATAATTTCATACATTCATCACTTTCCCCCACAATATCATATTTTTCCCTAATTGATGAGTATTACAATCAATTTTTATATTCACAATGCATTTAAATAAATTTTTTGAAGACCACATATTTCCCATAAGAATAAAAACATATACCTCCTAGATTTTGTCATTAATCAAAACCAAAATGTTAAGAACATGGTTTGATAATTCCAAAAATGAATAAAAAATCATACATCAATATGTAAATTTCTTATTTAATAATATATGTTGAATCCAAATCATTTTATAAGTAATTATCCATAAAATTATTCAAAAATTCCATTATAATTTTGAAACCTAATGATTAGAAGGATTCGATCATATATTCTTCCAGGATAAATAAACCATTATTCCATAAATAAATTCCCATACGATACCTAAATAAACAAATTATTTACGTGAAAATAAATTCCATACTAAATAGGATATCACATAGGCCAATGGTAGGTACATAATGCTTGCCATCATTCAATCATGGGTTCAAGCACCACCTCATTGACGAATGTGATATGTTGTCACCCCATATTAGTGGTGTATTTTTTATTTAAAAATTAAAAACAATACCTATATAAAAAACAATTCATGATGATCATATGTGTTGCCAATACCTAACAATTATAATTTTTTATATAGGGTTGTTAAAAAACTCAATAAAATTTACTACTTAAATCACTCAAATGGGGTGTATATGACTTTTAACTAATGATCATACATAATATATAGACTTATTATGGAATAAAAAAATATTAAGATAACCGTACATGAAAACATCATAATCACCAATGTTATATAACCATTTTCTTTGACACCTACTATAAAATCCCATAACCCACACAATTAAATTCTGCGTAGAAATCACAAAATTAATATTTCCCAAATTGTTGTTGATAATTCACCCCCAATGCTTTCCTTCATAACCTTACAAAATCAAAAGGAAAAATTGGATCACATAAATCCTTGAAAACATTTTAGGTTTAAATTTTAAGACAATTAGGAAGAATTCCTACATAAATAAATTACATGAATTTAAATGAGAATTTCTCCCACTCAACACAATTTTTCTAAATAAAATTAAGATATTATCATCATCCATATTAAATTATTTATATAAATAAAAATTTAAAACTAATAATTTAAAAACGAGGTAAAATTAAATAAAATAAGGGTGAGATCAAATAACCTGTAAAGGAAAATGTAAGATTTAAAAAATGAATTTTATTGGTGAGCATAAAAAGATAATAAAGGTATGGAGCCATAATTAAAGTGGTTGTGTTAACCCAATAATATTCATACCCGTCAATTAATGGATTATAAAACATGGAAACATGGCACACATATTGGATAAATGAAATAGACAGAAGAATCAATAAACATGAGGTGTGTGATATCAATCGAGATAAAAAAACAACATAAACCCATATAAATAATAGAAACAACATAGTATAGTTTTGAGCCATTATATTCATAGAAAACTTATATAAAAGATTTATAACCTATATATATTTTAATAAAAATACAAAAAACATCTAATATCATTCACTTGGTAACCTGATCTTTTTTCAAAACATTTGAGTTCTATCTAGCTGCACCCATCATATAAGCTGTAATGGTATAAAATGTAATTATATGAAAGAACACGTCATTTATAATTTTCATGATACATATAATTACTAAATAATAAAGGGAATTAATTTCATCATAACTCATATATGTAACCATTATTATTTTTAAAACATGATTATCTCATGGAAAAAATGTATTCAATAACAATACCTTTGAAATAAGATTAACACATTAAAAAATATTCCATAATAGTTTCATTGAATCATGAATATACCATGTAAAAAAATGGGTTGTAAGAAAATATCCTTGAGACATAATTACCCTAGGTAAAATAAATTTTTCCCATACCAATGTCATTGAAATAGGATTAACCCATGGAAGACAATCGAGGATTATAAAAATCTCAACGAAATAATATTATTCCATCTAGAAAAAACATGGTTGTTATAAATACCAAATATACATAGTGGAGGTTTCATAACATCACGGGATAGTTATTTTGGAAACTATATACACCATTAACTGATCATTAGCACATTTTTGAGGAAACTATCCATTTCATTTTAAAAAAACTTATCAATACATTATACATTTTGAAATTAATTTACAATGAAAATAATTTTTAAAAACCATGAAATTATAAAATTTAAAAATAATATTTCTTTTAAAATAACCTTGTAAACATATAATATATTAATCAAACAAATGATGACCTAGTCGTTGGGTAATTTAATACTTGTCATACAGAATATTACTTTTTCATTGTAAAAAGGAAAAAAGAATCATTGATTGCAAAAAAATGAATAATCATATAAAAAACTAAAATAAAAAAATGCGTAAATTTTTATAATAAATAAATATTAAAATATTTGAAAAAAATTAAGACATTTTTAGAAAATATGGTTTGGAATGAAAACAGATTTCCAACCAAATTGAAAAATAAAGTCATGTTTAATTAAAAAAATTCTCAAAAATTACTAGTACCAAAGAGAATAACATGGTAAATTTACTTAATAACATGGATAAGAATATTAGAAGATAATTAATGGAATTTACAGATATTTTTATAATAATATTTCAACATTTTAGACGTAATCATAAAAAATACAGATAACTGATTAAATTTTAATATCAATCTCTTACAACATTGGTAACATTTAATTGTGAAACCCATGAAAGGATAATATTATATTATACTTTAAATTTCATTAGAATATATTATTTCAAATCATTACATGTCAAAGGGTCTTTATATAATCCTAATATTATAATATTGGTGTATATTACAAGATAAGTCTCAAATAAGGCAAATTTAGACCAAATTCACATACTACTTTGGTAACATTTTAACCATAAAACTATTAATATAGAGATCCAATTTTTTTATATAAGTCATATTTAATTTATGTAAAATAAATTAAACAACATCCGAGTGTATTATACACAACACACACCAAAAATTAGTGGTCAATATGACATATATCTCATAAATTTAATGTGAAATAAGAAAAACCCTTACCTAGAGTATGATACGTCATTGTTGTTATTTATATTACACAATAATAGACATAGGTTAATTATTTACTTTCTTGATAACAATTTTAATTTTTATTAAAAAAATTATTTGACTCATTAATATGTTATTTAAAATTATTAATTCAAATATATATAATTTAGATGCTTTGACTATATTCGACATATGTGCAAAAATGATTTTGGTAGGTTGAATATGGTTAAAGGGGTCATTAATTAAAAATATATTGAATAATAATCATGAAATATTTATCCTATTATAAAAATAAATTTTTCTTTTTAAACCCACCATTATGGATAATTAAGAAGTAATTTTATGATCATAGAGACAATTCGTTGTACGTAAGCATGATTAACATTTATATTATTCAATGATTTTTATGGAAAGAAGGTGATTAATTTATTAAATTTCTGTATTTATTATAATATCATAATTACCAAATTATTTAATTATATATACATATATATTACATTATTTTTGTGTAGTAATGAAAAAAGAATCAAATCTCCTTGAGAAGGTAGCCCCCACATCCTGAATGAAAATATGAGTTTTTCGGGGAGTGAAAATGTGAAAATAAAATGAATTGTTATATTTACAGAATAAATATTATGACATTAGTATATTAAATATTTAATTTTTATCATTTATATTTATTAAATTTTCCCTTATTAAATTCCATGTAATGCATTAGGGAAAAACAAATCGCATCACTTCGTTAGGACGTAGTCCACCATACAAACATGCGACATGTAGAGACCCAAAGCTTTACATACATGGACATTACATAACTCTTGCAGAATATCTAATACATAACAAAAATAGACACTCAAGGACCATAATAGGTTAGTGTCTTTGGAAACATGGAATATAAACTTCTGATCCTATTGAAAGATCTTCAACATCTTCCATAACGATCATCACCTTTTTGTTTCCTTTCCTAAAACCTTTCTTTTACTCCTGGTTGAAAAGAAAACATAAAAAGGGTGAGCTCAAATGCTCAGTAAGGGTAAGCATGGAGATTATAAAACAAACCATATATATTTGCACTTAAAAACATGAACATAATGTTTAAACATAAAGATCTTGAGAAATGAAATAAAACATGGCAGTACATAAGGCATAGATCATAATGGAACATAAATCATGATAAAATAACATAGTAATAAAACATGTGATTATGTAAACCATTAATCACATGATTTGATTTCCATAGTCGCCAAGGCATTTCTTCCAAGACCATCTTAGTGGACAAGGTCCCTTTCTGAATCAACTTCACTCCATGTTCCAGTCCTGTATTACTAAACCGGATTAACTTACCATTCCAGCCATATCGATCTCATGAGATATAAATATTTACCCAATTCATTGGAGGGAGATATATTCCCACACATCTCATAATTAAATCATTCTTCGTGTGCCACAAAATCATAAATCATACATCATATCATAACCCATGTAATAGAATGGGATTCTTAATCATCATGCCATCATAACATAATCCATATAAAAAATGGATATCATTTCATTATAAGAATAATCAAACCATTTAAATAATGGATACATTATACTTGAAATATAAATATATTAAATAATGTCATTTTATATGGAAAATATTTTTGATAAAACACTTGAAATGAAATTTTTATGAAAATATCCTTTCTTTTTCAAAATCATTTTCTTTTCACAAAATGCCATGAAATTTTAAAAGAAATGGTTTTTTTTAAAAAAATAATCCTGCAATCTTTTATAGTATGCTTCATGAAAATGAGGCGTTATGAAACCGTAAAAATTCGTTCATGCCTTATAAGTTAAAAAAATAACATTCTCCTCGTACTTTTTTCGAAAATGTCAAAAAGTACCTCGTATTGTAAAACAAAATTTCCTTACATACCATGTAGTAAAAGTCCAAATTGGTTACAAAGTACTTTAATCATAAATGAAACTATTTTTAGAAAACATGGACATGGATGATAACAATAGCCTCAGTAAATACTTACGAATAAACAATCTCAGATAAGAACGAGATTGGAATAGTTATCCCTTAACTTGTGTCTGATATGATTCATATATATCAAATCCTCCAGTATAATGATTTAAATAATGTCATTTACTTATTAAAAAATCATATTCATTGTTATGATATCTAATATATTTTACTTATGACTTTATATTACCAATTCTTTTGAAAATTCGATGTAAAAGTAGTGATTTGGGTAAAATCGTTTCATTTATTGTACAGGTTTCGACTTTGTTTCAGGATATTATTACTTATATTCTGATTTACATAATTCCATAATTTAAAAAAATGATTTATATATAATATATATTCATAATATACATATATATATGATAGATCGGTAAATGGAATGAAATACACAGTTCGTGGAGACGGTAGGCCGCACGTACGCAAGAACGCTGTTTTCGTTTCCTTATTATATTGAATGGAATTAAGTAGATGAAATAAATATATATATATATACATAAATCCAATATCATTATTATGTCATATATTTCATGATTAATTATTATATATACATTATAATCATTCATGAATGGTTAATCATTGAGAATGAATCTCATCACGTCATGGAGACGATAGTCCGTACGTACGCACAAGCGATGATATCATTCCCATGATAATGGAATTGTATTGAAGTGTATGTATGATATTTTAGAATCAATATCAATTTACAATAATCACATATATTTGTTTATTTACACCATTATATCCATCCTAGTAAGGTGGTGGTTGAAAATAGATTACACCACGGGGTGGGGATGGTATTTCGTACGTACGAACACGCGGTGATTTCATTTTCTGTAGGATAGATAGAAAGTGAAATAAGGTTGTATCATATTTATATCAAAATATAAGTTTATAATTAATACTGATTTTATTACTTTATAATGAGACAACTAAATAATAAGAAGAAGATGGTGAAAGAAACCTGAGAGAATCGGAAGAAGAGATTACCTCTTCTTCGACGCACCTCTTTTAGGATTCCTCTTAAAGAAGTAGATTTTGTCTTTTGAGAAGACCAGATCTTCTAGAATGTTTCTAGGGAAGTGGTGAAGTGAAATGGACAGGGGTTGGCTATGCGTCAAGGCTCAAAAGGGTGTGAAGAGAAGGGGTAATGGGTGCCCTTTTTATAAGGGAGGAGAGGGGCACCTCTGGAAAAACATAAAATATTTATTTATAATAAAGTCATATACGTTTTTAATAGCTCTAAATTTATTTATTTCGAAGATAAGGTGGGGATGGGTCTAAATACTCTCAACCAATATATTTTAGACAGGTTCGGGTCATTATATTAACCTTATCTTTTAGTTTTAACTCGTAGTTAATTAAATTGACATTTACCATGTCACTTTCTATTTTTATTTTAGAATGTTAATAAACATATTATATAAATCCAAGAGACCCCCATTTGGTCCATTAATGATACACCTATCATGATATAAGTATATTTTCTGAACCATATATTTTTAGGACTATAATAACAATTAATAATATAATATTTGTTTTAAAAACTATTTTATGTCAATTTTGACAATAATTGTTAATGTATTTTTGTGAAAATCATAACAGAATTATTAGTTAGAACAATGTTAATTAATTCAATAATATCATGTCATATTAACCTATAAAATTTGTTTAATGCATAAAAAGTCTCAAATTACATTTATTTGGGTATTTATCAAATCAATTATTTTAATATTGCATTATTTAGGTAATTACTGCATCACCATTGTGTCATAAATAACGTAAATTATTTGATGTCTAGAAATTATAAATATAATACCATTAGGTGGGAAATATTTTTAGCTTTCTAATTAATATTTATAGTAGAATTTATCTTATTTATAACCCTATATTAAAAATTATTTATTTAATAAACATTGATTTTAACTATTTTATCCCTTCTTTAAATAAATTAATAATAAATTTCCTAATCTAATCCAAGTGGACCTAAATGGTCATATTTTATTTATAAGGTTGTTTTGGTCGAATTACACTAATCCAATTGAAATAGTACATGTGTTAGGATAATAATAATATCATTTTTATCCTTAATTGTCCAATTTACTTTTAACCGTGGTAAATAAAAGTAAAAAGTTACAATTCACCAAAATTTATTTTCATCTTATTGAACCACATTTTATTCCTTGATATTAAATGTGTCTCTCAGATTTTCGAACTTCCACTCACAGAAGTAGTAAAATAATGTTTTATGTAAGTTTGCAAAAAGCACCTAGGAGGTAGGTTAAAGAGGGTGAAAAGACCAATAAGATTTTTATATATTGAAAATTATTATAATATGACTCCAATGAATTACATTGAACTTATATAGGTATTATGTATCAATTTTTACCTAAAATAAATTTAAATAAAATAAATATATATTTAAAAAAACATCAGTTTTTAAATAGTAACCCAGTGTTTTCACTATTCATCAAAAATTGAATTTTTTCAGAAAAATACCAAAAATTCACCCTGGGATAATTTTGATATTCCAAATCCAAAAATAAAGTCTATTTTGAAAAGTAAAATTTATAAAATTTCAACAAGTGGGTATTACTATTCATAAAGGCTGCTTTATATAATATTTTAATAACATATCGATGTTTAGTGAAACCTGATATTGCGTACAACACACGCTATCGTGGAAGGTCGTGATTCTGTGTAAGGTAAGAAAAGTCATGGATGCGTTTTGTGCAAGCTGATTTTGGTGTAGCGTACAACACATGAAATCAATGAAATTAAAAATAATATTTTGCATAAAATCTTGGGGTGTTACATTCTACCCCCCTTAAAATAAATTTCGCCCTCGAAATTCATCAGGATTATAAATGGTTAACTACTTAGATGTTTCTTTCATAGAAACCCACATCGTAAAAAGGAATACAATAACTTGATATTAAAAACTAACGTATCAAACTTAATGGTTACCAAATATAACTAATCACTGGGTTTCCACATAGGAGAACATAGGTGAAAATATGGATATGGAAGAAAAATATAACCATCAACTTCTGATGAAGAGTGGTATAGGACATGTCTATGAAAAATCCAACAATCACAAAGCAATAAATTTATTATGATCTAAGGTACCATCTGATTAATCAGATATGATAGCAGTAGGACAACATTTTTTTATTTTTAAGATCATTTCTCGAAAGATGATGAATTTGAATTAGAAGAAATACTTAACTTATTTCAGTATCATCTCACTGTTGCTCGTGCCTCGAACAATTTCCACTTCATCTCTTAAAGAAATGAAGTTGAATTTGTCTTCTATGAAGTGTTAGCAGATTATGCGATAGAATGATAAGTCATTCCATCTATTTATATCTCAAAAAAGATTAACACAATTTATTAAATATACAGAAGTCCATCTATGCTAAGATAAATCGTATATGTTTGCTAAAATGGACTTATACTTCAGCTATCATAGTGCATAATAAACTAAAACTAGTTTCTACTAAACATGGACTTCCATTAGGCTAGTGGTTGGGGATAAAGGCATGTCGCAGTTGTGTTGTGGGTTCGATTCTCGCATCCTTGTCTGACGCGACGGGTTGTCGCCCGTCCTACAGGTTGTCCTTTTTCTAAAACTATATATTATAACATTATATCAATAATATCGAAAAAATATCTAGCCTTAAACAATACTAACTTTTGTTCCAAATAATCCATTTGAATCTTTAGGCTTATCCAAAATACTTCTTTCCAAACTCATAGTATAAAGAGAACGATTATTAAAAAGGTCATATAACAAGCATGTGAATACCATCATTTATCCCTTATATGTATTGTTGGTCACATTCCAATCATATGAATACCTTAATCATGTATTCTCTTGAAAAATGAATACCCATTGAATCATAGTGAAAACACGAATGCTGTCAAAAGTAAACTCTTTCGACAAACCAAAATCCAAAAATTCTATCTACTCAAACCATGATATTATTTTGTCCTTATATCAGTCATGAGCTCATGAATACTGTAAAATATTTCATTTTCTCCTTATACCTTCATTATGTGCATATCATCTTCTTTCCAAAAATATCTCAATCACATTCCATGTTTACCGGTACAATAAAATTATTGAAAACCACAATAGACCAATAAATAAATATTCCAATATTCCAAGATACTATATAAAACATTATTTTGGAATCCCATTAAATAGAAATTTAATCATTCCACCACATCGTTGTCATATTCAACATCTCCAATAGTGATCGCAAGTGAATTCCCTTTGTCCTTTTCCTTAAGTGGTTTCTCATGTCAATCATCATTAACCTTTGGATTAGGGAATTGATTAGCATAATACTCTATTTCATTTAATTGAAGCATTGAAGTGTTAGTGGTGTGTTCTCTGTAGTATTTTCTTTATTCGCATCATTAGAAACCCTTTTTCCATTACATCAACACTCAGCTGCTCGATGACTTTCTTTTCCATACTTAAAACATATTCTAGTACATTTAAGACAATCTCCACCATGCTTATTTCCACACTTTGGGCATAAAGAAACATTCGTCTTCTTTTCACCATTTTTCTGAGATTTCTCCTTGAACTCCATCATTCGTTTCTTGTCCAAACCATGAGATGGATATGTAACACCAACTTCCATTTCTACCTTGAGAGCACAACGCACAATTTCTTCATAGCTACTGAAGTCTCTTATAGATAATTCCCTTCGAAGACTTGGTTTTAAGCCATTGAAGAATCGATCAAATTTACTTTCAGGTTGGATGATAAAGCCAGATGCATACCTTGAAAGACTTGTAAAATTTTCTTCGTATATACCAATAGATTCATCATCATTTTGCTTAAGCTCAAGGAACTCCTTTTCCATCACTGTTCGATGAATATGAGCGAAGTACTTACTGAAAAACATGTTCTTGAATTCATCCCATTCCATGGACTAAATTTCATCTTGGGTCCTTGTATTCTTAATTAGAGTCCACCACTGGTCTACATCACCTTCTAAACGGTAAATAGCTAGAATGAATTTATCATGTTCCGAATAGCGAAGTATGGAAAATATATTTTCAACGGTACTGATCCATTATTCATCAATATGTGAATCAGAAGACCCATTGATAGAAGGTGGGCATTGGCTCATGAAGGAATCAATAGAATATTTTTCCCTTCTCTGATCATTCACAAGTCTAGAATGATTCATAGCATGCGTATGTATAGAAAATAATATTTTGCACTCTATCTCCCATAACATCGGTTTGTTCAAGAGGAAAATCATTTAATTTTCCATTACATTGATCAACACGATTCCTTCGGGTTCTAGCCATCATCCAGAACCCAAAAAGAGTAGTGTGAGAGGAAAAAATAATGCTAGAGAAAAAAACTTAATAATGGGGGAGTACCTTTGATATCTAAAATCCTAGGTTTAATTCTAATATCATTACCGTAATTCTAGGACTACAACCGATCATATACTTAACCTTAGGGACATCCCTAGATATACTATAGAAATATATCTAGGGATATCACTAAAGTTTTCACATCCTAGTTTCCAATGGTTAACTAAACCTTTCCTCTGATACCAACTGTAGAGACCCAAAGCCTGACGTACATGAACATTACATTATTCTAGCAGAATATCTAATAAAAAACAAAAATCAACACTCAAGGACTGTAATAGTTTAGTGTCTTTTAAAACATGGAATATAAACTTCGTATCATGTTGAAAGACACACAAGAAAAGTAATATTTTAGTGTATTTGGAAGCTCAGAACGTAATCTTCTAATTGTGGTGAATGATCTTCAACATCTCCCATAACGATATTCCCCTTTTTTTCCTTACCAAAAACCATTATTTTAATCTTGTGGGAAAATAAAACATAAAAAGGGTGAGCTCAAATGCTCAGTAAGGGTATGCATGAAGAAAATAAAACAAACCATATATATTTGAACTTAAAAACATGAACATAATTTTTAAACATCAAGATCTGTACAAATGACATAAAACATGGTAGTACCTAAGGCATAGATCATAATGGAACATAAATCATGATAAAACAGAATAGGAATAAAACATGTTATTGTTGAAACAATTAATCACATGATATGATTAATATAGTAGCCAAGGCATTGCTGCCAAGACCATCTTAGTGGACAAAGTCCGTTTTTGAATCGAGTTCACTCCTCGTTCCAGTCCTGTATTATTGAACCAGATTAACTTACCGTTCCATCCATGTCGATCTCATGAGATATAAATTTTTACCCAATGCATTGGAGGGAGATATAGGTCCCACCCATCTCATAATGAAATCATTCTTTCATGTTCCACAAAATCATAAATCATACATCATTGCATAACCCATGTAATAGAATGGGATACTTAAACATCATGCCATCATAACATAATCCATATAAAAAATGGATATCATTTCATCATAAAGAAAAATCAAACCATGTAAATAATGGAGACATTATACTTGAAACAAAAAAATATTAAATTATGTTATTTTAGAAGGAATAGATTTTTGATGAAACACGTGAAAGGAAATTTTGAGGAAAATATCCTTTCTTTTTCAAAATCAATTTTTTTTCACAAAATGCCATGAAATTTTAAAAGATAAGGGTTTTTTTTTAATAATCATGCAATCTTGTACAGTATTTATCATGAAAATGAGGTATTATTAAATCGTTTAAATACGTTCACGCCGTATAAGTTAAAAAAATAACATTCTCCTCGTACTTTTGTTGGAAATGTCAAAAAGTACCTCGTATGGTAAAAAAAGATTCCTTAAATACCATGTAGTAAAAGTCAGAAATGGTTAAAAAGGAATTTAAACATACATGAAACCATTTTTAGGAAACATGGACTTGGATGATAACAATAACCCCAATAAATACTTACGAATAAACAATCTCGGATAAGAACGAGATTGGAATAGTTATCCCTTGCCTTATGTCTGATATGCTTCATATGTATATGTACCCCCAATATAATGATTTAAATAATTTCATTGACTTATTAAAAAATCATATTCATTGTTATGATATCATATATATTTTACTTATTACATTATATTACCCATTCATTTGTAAATTTGATGTAAAAGCAACGATTTGTGTAAAATTGTTTCATTTATTGTACATGTTTCGACTTGTTGTTCTTGATATTATTATGTATATCCTGATTTAATTAATTCCGGAATTTAAAACATGATTTATATATAATATATATTCATCATATACATATATATATATATGATAGCTTGATAAATGGAATGAAATACACCGTTCATGGAGACGGTAGGCCATACGTACTCATGAACGCTGTTTTCATTTCCCTGTTGAATTGAATGGAATTAAGTAGATGAAATACATATATATATATATATACATAAATACAATATCATTATTATGTCTTATATTTCATGATTACTTATTATATATAATTTATAATCATTCATCAATGGTTAATTATTAAGAATGAATCTCATCGCGTCGTGGAGACGGTAGTCTGTACGTACACACGAGCGATGATATCATTCCCATGATCATGGAATTGTATTGAAGTGTATGTATAATATTTCAGAATCAATATAACTTTATAATAATAATATATAGTTATTTATTTACACCATTATACCCCTCGTAGTAAAGTGGTGGTCGAAAACAGATTACACCATGGCATGGAGATGGTATTCTGTACGTACGTACGCGCTGTGATTTCATTTTCCGTATGATGGATAGAAGCTGAAACATGGTTGTTTCATATTTATAATGACATATCAGTATATAAGTAATAATTATTTTATTAATTTATAATGAGACAACTAAAGAAGAATATGTAGAAGAAGAAAGAAACTTGAGAGTATCGGAAGAAGAGATTACCTCTTCTTTGATGCACCTCCTTTAAGCTTCCTTTAAAGAATGTGGAGTTGGTCTTTTGAGAAGAAAAAAAACCTACATACTTTTTCAAGGGAAGTGGAGAAGTGAAATGGTCAGGGGTTGGCCGAGCTTGAAGGCTCAAAAGGGTTTCAAGAGAAGAGGTAAGGGGTTCCCTTTTTATAAGGGAGGAGAGGGGAACCTTTGAAAAAACTTAAAATATTATTTTATAATAAAGTCATATTCGGTTTTTAATAGCTCAAAATTGATTTATTTCTAAGATAAGGTGGGGATGGGCATAAATCCTCTCAACCAATATATTTTAGATAGGTTTATGTCATTATATTAAACTTATCTTTTAGTTTTAACTCTTAGTTAATTAGATTGACATTTACCATGTTAATTTGTATTTTTATATTATAATGTTAAAAAACATACCATATATATCCAAGAGACCCCCATGTGGTCCATTAATGATACACCTATCATGATATAAGTATCTTGGCCGAACCATAGATTTTTAGGATTATAATATCAATTAATAAAATAATATTTGTTTTAAAAACTGTTTTATGTTAGTTTTGACACTATTCGATAATGGATTTTGTTTGAAAATTATAACAGCATGATTATTTCCAAAAAAGTTAATTAGTTCAATACTAACATGTCATATTAACATATAAAATTTGTTTAATTCATAAAAAGTCTAAAATTACATTTATTTGGGTATTTATAACCGTAATTATTTTAATATTTCATTATTTAGGTAATTACTGCATCACCATTGTGTCATTAATAACTTAAATTATTTAATGTCTAAAAATTATAAATAAAATACCATTAGGTAATAAATCATTTTATAATTCAAATTAATATTTATATTCTAATTTATCTTATGTATATAACAATATTAAAAATGATTTATTTATTTAACGTTGAATTTAACTATTTTAAACCATCTTTAAATAAATTAATAATAAATTTCCCAATCTAATCCAAGTGGACCGAAATGGTAATATTTTATTTTTAAGGATTTTTTTGGTCTAATTACACTTATCCAATAAAATTATTAAATGTATTTGGGTAGTAATAATATCATTTTTAACCTTAATTATCTTATTTACTTTTAACCGTGGTAAATAAAAGTAAAAAGTTACTATTCACCAAATCTAATTTTCATCACATTGAACCACATTTTAGTCCTTGATATTAGCCGTGTCTCTCGGTTTTTTGAAATTCCACTCACAGAAGCGGTAAAATCATGTTTTATGTATGTTTTCAAAAAGCTCCTAGGATGTAGGTAAAAGACGGTGAAATGTTCAATAAAATTTTTATATGTCGAAAATTATTATAAAATGACTTCGATTAATTACATTGAACTTATATAGGTATTAGGTATCAATTTTGACCTAAAATATATTTAAATAATATAAATAATTATTTAAATAAAAAGTTGGTTTTTAAATAGTGACCTAGTGTTTCCACAATTCATCAGGAATTGAATGTTTTCAGAAAAATAGAAAAAATTCACCCTAGGATAATTCGATATTCCGAATCCAAAAATGAAGTCCATTTTGGAAAATAAAATTTATAAAATTTCAAAAAGTGTGTATTACTATTTATAACGGCTAGTTTATATAATATTTTTATAACATATCGTTGTTTAGTGAAACCTAATATTGTGTACAACACACTCTATCGTGGAAGGTTGCGATTGCGTGTAAAGAAAGAAAAGTTAGGGATGTGTGTATTGCAAGCTCATTTTGTTGTAGTGTACAACACAAGACATCAATGAAATTAAAATGAATATTTTTCATAAAATCTCGGTGTGTTACACGACATAATTGTAACCCTTACAGAATGGAAAGAAAAATGGTATATTTTATATATTGACACTTGAGGTATAATTATGTTATAAATATCATGTATAAATATAATTTTCATTATCATACCAAAAAAATGAGATTTGGTAATGAAAAAATGAATCAAATTGTTTCGTGAGGCAGTAGTCTATCATATACATGAGTGATGATTTCATTACCCATTTTATGGATGTTTGTGTGGTTGTGGGTTATATAATTTGAATAAAAAATTTATTATACGTAAGATATTTTGGATGTTTTATCTTCATGGTATAATATTAATTTAATGTGTTTCAGAAGGAATTAAAATGAATATGGTCATTGAATAAAATTACCTTTTCATTAGGTATCCTCCTTAGGATTCCACTAATCAATTGAAATGGATGAATTTTATCTAGAAATAATCCTTCAATGGTTAGTTTAGGTAATTTTGGAAGTGATTTTGGATGTTTTTGTTCCAAAAAATAGGTATGAGTGGTGTGGATAATTTAGGGGAGTGAGTGCCCTTAAATAGTTGAGGAAGAGTGATATTTTTGTTAATACCAAAAAGAAATCACTATTGGGAGTTCATTCCTAACTCATGTGGCCCCAATATTGATAATTAATATTTTGTAAGTATTATATGGTCTATACACACCTCCAAAAAAATTAGACTTTTTATTCCATAACTGTTAATTATCCATATTTTTTCATTTTGGTTTTTCATTATGGTCACTATATTTATAGCCTATAAGAATAAATTAAATTGGAAAATATTAGGAATTTTTTATCCACCAATTCTATGTTTATAAAATAATTTTTATGATCAAAATTCTTTCTTTGTAGTTAATAAATTTTAACACAAATGCCCGATCGTGATAAAACATTGTTTTAACCATATCAGTCCTAACATAGTTCTTAATAAATAAGTGTGAATATATTAATTATAAATAAAAACTGGTATACTAATGGGAAATATATTATATTTATCCAAAATTTAGAAAACAAACTTCTCAAATGATGGTATTTTATATTATTTCAAATAATTAATGAAATTTCGTTTGTATTATAAAATAACATTAATGTCAATTTTGGCATTATTCATTTAAATTGAATGTAAAAATATTAACACAATGATGTAATTTCAATATATTTTTTTGACACCAATTAAACATTATATATTCATTTTAAAATATAAGGAACAAAAAATTTAACTCAAATTACTTAAAATTTAATATTTATAGTAACATTAATTTCATTTAATTTCTACCTAAATACCTATTTTGTTTCCATTACATAAGATGTCAATTTAATAGGTTCATATATAATAAATTATTATAAATTGTTGTGATAATATTAAATTATTTATCTTTAAAAATATTACCTATAACCTAATGATTTTTTTTGACCATATCCTTAATCATTATAGATATTAACCGGAAAAATATTCATTTTCTCTTTTTCTTTAGTTAACTTATTCTAAAAGTCAATTTCATTTAAAAGTATTCAAAAATCACAACACAATATATCCAAAGATCACAAGGGACAAAATATTTCCATAAAATTGTTTTTTGAAAAACATTTAGGGTATTCAACCCATAATTTTAATGTTTATTCCCTCAGAAAATGTGTTTTTACTTTAATCATTGTCACTAATTTTAACCTTTTTTTACTAATTATTACAAAATAA
This sequence comes from Viscum album, assembly GCA_963277665.1. NCBI lineage: Eukaryota > Viridiplantae > Streptophyta > Magnoliopsida > Santalales > Viscaceae > Viscum > Viscum album. Next base: position 1,098,760,299 of record OY728151.1, on the reverse strand, counting down.
AATTATCTTGGACTTATTATAAAATATATATATTTTGATTCAAAATAGGGAATCCGCTTCTCCAAAATCAATTCAATGAATTGGGAAAATCTATTTTAATATTAATCTCACAAATGTGGCGAGGCAAGGAGTTTTTGAGAAGAGTATATCTAGAGAAATGTGCTTCTATATTAACACTTTTCATAATAATATTCATTATATGAATATATATCAATATTTAATTATATATATTATACCAATTTCAGTTAGAAAATTCAACATTATGTATTATTTTAATTATCTAAAAAGGAGAAACATTATCCATTATAAAACAATTTTTAAGAAAAATGCATTTTTAAATCAAAAAACAAACTTTTGGTAAAAACCTATATAAAGGTTATTCAATGGAATTAAGTTATTTAAATATAAATATAATATATAGTTTTCTACAAAACATATTCAAAAATTATTGTGACATTTCAATTAATTATTTTTTTGGAAATAGAACACTTTTCACAAAAATCCATATTTTCACTATTTGTTTAAAAATCAGAATTTTCCAAAACAATTCCCAAAATTTCTACAAATGTAAATATTTATATTATTATACAAAAAATCAATCTAATTTTATCAAATTAATTTTCTATAATTTACCAACATTTATTGTAATTTTTTTCCATGAAAATCTATACAAATCATTTGTTAGAAAAACATATTTTTGAAGAATGGAACCTATTTAATGATGATTTATTGACTATTTACTAAAAATTTATCCGAAACGTATTTTTTTATGAATATATATATCAATATATATATATTTATATTTTTCATAAACTATTAAATTATATTACCAACTTCCAGTTTAATGGGTAGGTTATAATGGTAATATATATAATGGGTTTTTTATGATCGATGTTATATGATCAATATGAAATCGAACATAAAAATATCAGGGATTTGTATAATGAAATAAAAAATTTTGTTTTTAATGCAATCTAAACATAGTGTATCTTTTAATGTCAGTTGAACTCAATGTTTAACATCTGTTACACTATCTAATAAAAGTTTCTTCATTAAAAAAATATCAGGGTGTTAAAAAAGGCATTAATAACATGTAATAATAGTTCATTATTTTTTGTATATAACCCATACCATGAAAATATCTTATTTGAGATCCATTTAATGAATATTAATGTGTTTTTTGAGAGACATTAATGGTAATACATGTGATTTCTTATTTATTTTTCCTTTATTATGAATATCTAGAATTATACAGTTCCTTAATAAAAAAATCCAGGTGTATATATCAATGTGTTTTAAATGATTGTATTCGAAATGTACACTCATATAACTGAAGTGTTTATAAAATTTAATGTTTTTTTATTATACACTATTCTATGTTCATTATTCCTTATTTACTCAAGATAGCTTCATTTGTATATAATCCTTATTTTGAATCTGTTCTGACTCTTATTTTTCCCTTCCCTATGATATGAAAAAGTAATCATTGAATTTTTTCAAGGATTCATAATTTTTACTATAATTTTGATTTATTTTTTATTTGAAATGTTTGAATATTGGGAATAATGTATTTATTTAGTTCATCAACACTATTAATATATTTATTATGTTGTTATATGGTCTCTAGTATCTTATACCAATGTAAGAAAGTAACCATGGGTTATGGAATACTAGGGTCAGTGTATTTTAATGATTTAATAGGACGTTATGATGTATCTAAGGATAATCCAATATTTTAAAATTATAATTAAATAACAATCCAAAACATCCATAGTTTTCATATCCTGAACATACTCAAAAAGATAGTAACACACAAAAAAAACCCTCCTCTTTAGAGATAACTCAGTTACTATTACAAATAAATTTAATTTGTGTTGAATATTTATTTTCTAGAATAATGACTATAGAATACAAATCAATAATGTTCAAGGAATTTGATAGAGTCTAACTAGATCGCTATCCCAACCTCACCTAATGTAACACTCGGATGGTTTTATCTAAGGTTTCTATAACATGATTACCTAAACTTAATTTAAATAGTATATATGGAAAAACATATTATGAGGTAATATTAAGGACCAGAATCCTTAATAAAGGAGTTACACATTTATATTTTTTTTAAACACCACCATTTATGTTTTTCCACGCTTTAACTATCAACTATACATCTTCCCTCACCACTATTTAACACAAACTATTATATATCTAAATATGACCAACTCACAATTAAATTATATAATGAAATAGACATGTTTAATATAGGTATAAAGAACATTAAACTCACTAATCATCCTTCTATAACTAAAACCTCAATCAAAGGGTAGTAAAAACCTACCACAATACCATTGACTCTACTGATTAAAAAATTAATAAAACACAGAACATATACATTTAGAAATGATATCTAATTTAAATAAATCTATAAGTAATACAACTCAGTGTCTTACATCCAATATAATATCATTCAACCTTTATCACACATACTCTCTTGGGATGTTCTATAAATATTGATAAAAAAATTAATTCCAACAGGATTCAACCTTTATCTAGTTCAATAAAAAAATCCCTAAATTTAGGACACTATAATAAAAAGGATAGAAATATAAGATACATGACGGGGATGAGGATATGAAATATCACCTCTAGTAGGGAATCTATAAGTCCAAAAACCTAATTTATAAGTGGAGTAGAAATGGGTGGAAGATGTTATGGGGTGTAGGAACCCATCTATTATGGTTTGATATAACCCGAAAATAATATGTTTTCTCATATTTAAAACATTTTACTAATGAAAATTGGGGCACATTATTGTGTGACCATATACCTTAGGGAACAATTCCCCTACAAAGTGAATCTCAACAACTACAAAAAGTAATGTCATGGAATGAACATATTTATCAAAAACAATCACCCAAATCTAGATTTTCCCAACATGGTGTTGGAAATCCATTTTTACATAACCATACTATTTATGGAACATTTCTGCATTCAAGAGAATCTCCAAATAATAAAATCACATACACAATGAAATGATCAGATGAATCAAAATCCAATTACCTCCTATTATAGAAGGACGCATTCCCATGAATCCAAAATGTATTCTTACATCGTTCAATCCAAATAAAACATAAAAACACAACATAAAACCACAATAAGATTTCTTTATAGAAATTGTTACTCTTCATCATAGTGGATTTCCACCAATAATATTGTGATGTTATTTTTATTCCATAAAAAAATTAATAGATTAAAATTCCAAAATACATATGTTTTTTGGTAAAATTTAAACAAATACATACCGATGAATACATGAGGTGTTACAGCCTACACACCGTAACACATATTTACCTCGATAAGTCTTCCCATTCATCTATTGTTATCATTTCTAGTCACTATAAATCGATACACATTCCATGTTTTAATTATTATATAGAATGTGGTTCTTCATAAAAAATTCAAAACCTAGTAAAATACTCTAAAACCCTTTGAAAATCCCACTTAAATCGATTATAAATTTCATTATCCCTTGTTTTAACATGTATCTATCGATTTTAGAATCATCAGACATAATCAATCTCCCAATACATAAGTTGGTATCAGAATAAACTATTTTCATATGAAAATATTACATCCCAAAATTTATATTCTAAAATAAAAACACCAAATCACTAATGAATCTATAATCCCAATGAAAATTTTGAATTTATGAATTTATAGTAATCATAGAGAAATGGTAGATGTCACTCTTATGAACTAGACCATTCCTCACTCAGTGCTACACCTAATTTCCTCTTACCACACAATGGAGACATAACTATATCACAAGTCCTCAAATTGTGTTAATTTCATCATAATATATTAGAGTACTAAAATTACATAGACTCAATCAGCCCATTTATCTATTTTAATAATCTTATATGTGGTCTTCCAAGCCGACCATAACCCACAACTCATATTTATTAATTATCAAATGCACTAACAAAACATAATAATTATTTGTAGTTAATTAAACCTAGGTATTTCTTGTTTATAAAATATAACTATCCCATTTGAATTCATGATCCATCATGTATCCTGAACTTCTACTATATCATATACTCCTAATTATTCACTTACAATGATCAACGTAATGAACATGAAATGAGGGTTATAATAAAAAACAACCCATGGTGTGCACTAACCATTGTGTTCCACTTATCATCAATTAATGAGAACAAAACCAATGATAAAAGATCATTATCTAAATAATAATAATAATTATACATGATAATGATAACCAGATAGATCCACCAATGAGCCTACTTAATGGTTCTATACCACAATAGTGATGCATTCCAGTTTTTTCCACATTCTACATCAATTTTATTTAAATTACATGTAGTTTTGACAAATATAAGTCATATTATATATCCCTAAATACATTTGAAACTCCTATTTCAATATACTATAGAATACACATCTTTCTTGTTACCAATTCAAATCCTTATCATTTCCCAAATTATGATCCTTACCATTGTTCGTCTATTCCTAATGGCCAGCCAAACCATACCATCCCTAGGGAAACCCCCTCTATAACAGAAGAATAATGCAACATCTGGCTTTTAATTTCTTTTTTAATTTACTCAATAAAAAGGATTCACAAATGTTTTCAAAATTATAATATACATTGAAAACCATACAGTGTGTTCATCCATGTAAAACTACTAGTATCCCACGACCATGCTCTAAGTGGACAGAGTTATACAAGGACTCATAGGCCCCCATAAATATTTATAGCCACATATCATGGTATACCTCCCAATAGGGATCTAAAATAAAATAAATACACTTCCTAAAATATATAAAAACTATGAAGGCCCTCATTGAACCATCATATACTCAAAGCTATATTTGGATATACCCATTTCCATAGTGTGACTCCAATATCATAATTTCACTGTAAATGGGATTTTCTGTTTTATTTCCAATTAGTATACCCCACATTCTATCAATGAAATATTATTCCTAACTATGAAATATTCCCCCATCCATTTCCACAATTAAATTATAGAATCATTCCCATCATGTGAATAATATCAATACTCACTCACATTTTTTAAAAATAATAGAGTCATAAAATAATTTTCTTTCACGAAAATACATACATAACAAAATGTTCTATAGAAAAATCATAAAATGAAAGAATACCCCCATGGTTCCACCCAACAATAAAAATCAATCCAATCCAACATGAGTTTTATACTTGTATCTATTGGTTCACATGATTAATCTATTGACCACACATCTAAATAATGATAGTAATTCCATTAACCGAAGTATAATCCATGAATCTGGATCCATCTATTTCTAGGTATAATATATTAGAAAAATATACATGGTCATTAATTATACATGTTTCATTACAAATATATATTGCATCCACCCATGATTACTATATACAATTCACCCATGTGTGTAAGATAACATAGAAAAAAATCTCATGATAACTAGAAAACATCTATGTTATCCCCGTAAGACACTCGCTACACCAATATCCTAAGTCAAAATATCATCATCACTATTCTCACTAACCTAGTCTGCAATTCATATCTCATATAAGTTATATTATATAAATAAGATACCAATTATTGGGCTGAAACAATCCTTGAAAATTTATTATACATCATTAAATCCAAAGTATTTCATCAATATCTTAAACCCCTATACTCATAACAGAAACCAATTACAAGGTCTTAATCCTCATTGGGTGCCCATACAATTGAATACATTCCAAAATATTGACAAAACAATCAATTAAATATCAATGTTATTTCGGTATATTTATTTCTATAATTAAAATTCTAACTAACTATCCATAATAAATATAATACAATAAATAACTAATTTATTTAATTTTATAATATGTTGATTTTTATTATTGAAAAAATGAAATCATTTTTTTCTTAATAGATCAGATAAACATAATTTTTTTTAACTTTCCACATGAACCTATATGCCAACTATTATATAGAATCACAATCCTATTATCACCATATAATAAGACAAAATCAATTAACTGTAACACATAAACGTCATACTTGAAAAAAATAACATGAAAAAGAATGAAAAACCGTAAAAACTCCCATTTAAATTTTTCCTCAACTCATGTAGGTGTTGGCCAGTCATAATAATAGAGTCCACCCCTATTTCAGACCAACCCTATCATTTAAAATCATATCCCCAAATAGGTATACCTAAAAGTCAAAGATCTAATTCTATTTATAGTGTCATTTACCTTCCATGATCATGATATTTTCCAATTTTTTTAGATAATCCACAATGATTTTCTATTTTTAAGATTTATTATATTAAACACCATCTTAATGGGTTAGGTATACATAACACCTTATATAGTGGTTCTTTATTCAACTGCACCTATGATGTTGAATTTTAAAATATTAATATCCCTTAGTATTATTAGACATGCTTATTTTTAAAATAAATCCAAAATCATTTGTGTTTTGATATTTTTGGTCTATTAGAGGGGAGGTGACATAATCCTTCAATACATAAATATTAATTCATTTCATACATATATTCAATTAATCTCCTATAATTATACACTCTATAACCGTAAACATTTAGTGTCATCAGAGACTAGATACAAAATAATATTATTTATGAATGATATTTATTATCTAAAACAAATTTATTCCCATATTTTACTCTTCTTATAATTATAACATTTAGACTATTCTAAAAAAATATGGAGGAATGAATTTTAAAGGGTGGTCTTAGATTTGTTGTAATGGTAAACGTGGGAGATATAAATCATAAGAGATCATGATATGATCATAATAATATGATAACACAATCATGTTCATCGTATCAATGTAAAATAATCATACATAGAATATATTGGTTCATAAAATCCAAATTCAAGTCAAATATTGAAGAATTATTACTAAGGGTGTTTATAAAATATTAAACATTCTAGTGTCCTAACATAGACCAATGGCATCATAAACATAATAAATCATAAACTTATAAACCTTGGTATTTAAAATCATATCTGAAATAGTAGTATGAATATTAAAATTACTATAAGGACGTGACCTTAAACATGAATTAATCTTGAGTTATATAATGAATTCACATTGAAGATCATTTAGGTATTAGAGTTTTAAATAATTAGGCCATAAATATTACATATCAAATTGAATATTACAAAGTAGACATTTTTATAATAACTGCTTTTTCACAACAATAAAACACATTAAATAATACAAGAGTTCATTTCATTATATAAATCTTCATGAATACTTCTTTTCCCTTACCCTTCCTTATAACCAGTGAAAAAAATTCAAAAAAATGGGATGAGCATAAAAAGCTCAGTAAGGGTTATAATATATGTAATAGAAACAATAACCCATCAATAAATACAAGTCTATGAAACCATAATTTTTCAATCATAACATACCATCTGAAATCATAATATTAATGAATAACATATAGTAATCATATTCATAAAGGTAACATGAGGCATCCATATCATAATTACATTGTATCTTTCACATCTATAGAGGAAGTAAAATTTGGAATACCTAGTATAGTATATTCTAGAAATCTCTAAGGAGAAATATTCTTGTTTACCTCTATCACGTTACCCAATGTATTAGAGAGCTATCTCGGGCTCACCCATCTAAGGTTTATCATAGAACCACCAGTATACATAATCAATGCACAAGAACTATAAAAAATTCATAACACATAAAACAAACTTAATGGAAATATAACATTTCTACATTTGTGTGACAATAATTTTTTTCATGATATTGACTTAATCAATTCTTTATCAAACGAATTTCAAAATCCATTTAAAACATTTAATAAGGATATTTTTGAATCAATGTGTCCCATACCACATTGATTATTTTAAATGAATAATAATTTTAAAAAATATATTTCTATATAAATAAATCCATAAAACCATTTTGAAAACATATACTTTAATGAAAATGAATTAATAAAATAAATCTTTAAAACATTTAAAATGATATTTTAATTATATAGTTTTTAACAAAATAAGAGACTCTAGAATAAAAATAATTGAGAAATAAAAATGAAATAGTCCATTATATTATCATGAGAATAAATGGATTCATGGTATAATATGCATAATTATAGTATATATTCCATATAAGAGTGAATTGGTGCATAACAATAGTGATGTCTCAATGTAATGTAAATTGAGACAAAACCCCCTATAAAGACTGTATCCTTAGATTCAGGATATATAAATCACATAATTGGGTTTTTAAAATATAAATACACTCAATATGAATGGATATTCAGTGTAACTCAATCAGAGATCATTCACACATATTTTTGTAAAAACAACACCAATGACTTGGATGTTTAACTCAATGAATGGAAATTGAGTTAAAATTACTCTTATCAAGTTCATATCGATGAGATAAGAATTTATAAATGGAGTGATTATGTTTATAAAGTGTTTATACACACAAATGGGAGAGGAAATTACAATGTAAATAAATAAATAGTGATTCCACACATAATCATATAATTTCATAATTAAGAATTAGAAGATTAACCCATGGAATGGAAATTGGGTTAAAAATTTCTCCTACTAAATTGGTAACATATGAAACAAAAAATCCTTGAAATATGTATCATAAAATGAATATGTAAATACCCATACATTTAAGTATATTATACAAATAATACAATCATGGTATGTACATAAACCAGACATAAATAAATAGTGGTAAACATAGAGTGAATCTCACAAGAATAAAAAGCGTGATGAAAACCCCTTACCACGTTGTAATCAATCGAATCATAATCCCAAAAGATAATAACGACCAAATTATTCATAGAATACAATAAATATAAATATAATGATGATTATATTTATCAAATGGAAGTACCCAATACACCACATTCAATATTTAACTGGCGAACAATGCAAATATCAAGGAATTCAAATTCAGATAATAAATCCCTTACCTCATGTCGGACTTGACTTGTTTGTTCCCTATTGTTATAGAATAATAAAATAAATTTAATTTCAACTTTCTTGTGAACATTTTCAAGTTTATTATTATTTTTATATCACTTATTACCATGTTTTAGAAATTATGCAACCATTTAAGTTAATAATGGTCATTTGGTCGATATTTGGAACATGAGTCAAAAATGGACTTCTTATAATTTGATGTAGTTAATGTTGTCAATATTACATAATATAAAAAATTATATTCATGATTTATATATGATATATAATATATATATCATGTATATATATTTATTTATAATATTATATAACATTTAGAGGTAAGAAATGAAATGCATCGTTCATGGAGACAATATCTTGTACGTACGCTTGAATGCTAATTTCATTTCTATTTCATATTTTAATAGAATTAAATAATGATGATAGATAGGTATATAATAATTTTATTATTATATCATATATAATATCATTAACTCCATCCTTTATATATCTCACATATGGAAATAATGGGTCATTTCAAATTGAGGGGGCGGTAATATGCACTTTCTCAAAGGAAATTATCATGTCTACCCATAATGGAATCCATAAAGGTGTGCTATGAAAGGAAAATATATAAGCATAATGAAAGCATAAACATAATATATATCATATATAACTATATTACCATCATAACGGCCCCCATGAGAGGAGGTAGGTTTTAAATGAACAATCATCCTTTTGTGAGGCGTTAGTTTTCCCTCCAAAGAAATAGAATGTTATTTAACAATTAGATGGAGGTGTGTGAATGTTTAGTATGAATAATTATCATAAATACATACCATTATATATGGGATACTTGTGTTTTAATAAAATAAAGTAATAAAAAGCGTATTGGTGGATGTGGAAGTTAAATAAAACAAACGAACTTAAGAGAAGATGATACTATTAAATCAGATAACTCCCTTTGGTTTGAACCAAAAGGGTCTGTTGATGTGCCTTCTGCCTATGTTAAGGATTCTAGGAGAAGTATTGGGATGTAGGGAGATTCATTTTACTGATGTTAGATGATCCATAGGTCTTGATATGTGTGAGGAATGCATTAGAAGAGGTGTCTATTTATAAGGGAGAGGACGACCTCTTTAGGAATGTTTGAAACAATTATTTTATTATAATCATATCATTGGTTTTAAAAGGTAAAAAAATCAATAAAGTGTACGATAATATGAATCATGTTAGAAATAAAATCATCAAATAATAATTGTATTGGTTTTGGATATTGTTTTAATTTTAACGTCTTATTTAATTAAATTATTTATTAATGAGGTAAATAGTGCATCATTTTTGGGTCATAAATAATTTTATTTATTTGATGTCTAAAAATTATAAACAAATACCATGATGTTAGAAATATTTTTATATTTTCATTTAATATTTATAGATGAAAGGATAACTTATATAACTCTATGTAAAAATTAATTTACTAAAAGATAGTTGTTTTTTTTAATTTTCTCATTACTTTAAATTAATTAATCTAATGTGTCATTATTACTCATAAGTGGCTACATGGGGTCCCAAAATCAACACATAGATATACATGGTCAGCTATGACTCATACTAAAAGATTACGACAAGTGTTAAGGTAATTTTGTATTATTATAATAATCTTTTTTACTTTGAATTAGCGTATTTAACTTTAATCGTGGTAAATAAAAGTCAACAGCTACTATTCACGAAAAAATATTTTTATCTTTTTGAACCACATTTTACTTACTAATAAAAACCATGTTTGTTGGATTTTATTATTTAAATTCAGAGAATTGGTAATATTTCATTTAAATAAAAATCATGTTTTTAACTACTACTTAGTGGTTTCACTATTAATCAAAAGTTGATGTTTTTCAAATAAGTGCCAAAACTTCCGCCTAAGCTATATTTGATATTTAGAATTCTAAAATGATGTATATTTTACCAAATTAATATCATAGAAGTTTCATTAATTAATTTAAAAAAAAATTCATTGTCAAAATAAATATTTTATTTTTAAGAAACAATTTCTATCGAAAGATTGCACTTGATTATGTCCAATTTCAAAGATAAATTTTTTCAAATTACTGCTATTGGATTAAATATTATAAATATAATCTAATAATAATTTTAAATTAATTAAAATGGTAATTTAACCATATATATTAATTATTTTAAAAAGCAGATTTGAAATAAAATACAGTGTTATTTCACTATTCATTAAAAAAAGAAATTTATCAGAAAAAATAACAAAAAATTACCCAATGTAAATTTTAGTGTCCCTATTCTAAAAAAGAAATTTATTTCGTCAAATAGAATGTATCAAAGTGAAAAATACTATATTTAATGAGGTTTCCCCATCAAAAGGTGGTAAATCGACCTTATAGTGAAAATTAAAGTATTTATGCTCAAAATGAAATTATTTTCTTATTTTACGCCTCTAAATTTTATTGGACAAATGTAAAAAATTTAACAAACAAGTATAATTATATTTTAGTTATTTATTTTCATTCCCACCAATACAATGGCTAGGCATTAACTACCATTTAAAATAATAATATTATATTATTAGTGTGCAACGTAAGATTTCAATGAAACACATTGTTGTGTATGGTGTATGTCGTCGATCATAGAAAATAGTTTAATGTAAATTTAATTTATAGTTCAGAAATATTACAAAATTTGAAAAATTTGATGTTCTTTATTTATCTGGGATGTTACATCCTTCCCCCATTTTTGGAATCGTGTCCTCAAAATTATAAAACTGTGTATGGAATCATCATTAAAAGCCCCACATCGGAAAAGAGTCGGTAAAACTATCACATTAATAGAATAAAGGAGAACTACTAAGGTCACCTGAGATAACCCATACTCGGATTACATTTAGGAAAACATGGATATGGAAGTAAAAGAAAACTGTCATGTTATGATGGAGATTGATAGAAAACATGATAAGGATAATTTTAACCACTATAAAATAAAAATCATATGATATTTTAAACGGTATTTGATTACCAAGTAGGAAACGTAAACCAACAACGTTTTTTTACATTCTTTTTCATAATTTTGAGGACTTCATTTACTATATATAATAATAACATAAGGAAATATACATACCTTTAAGTATTGTTTTATCATATAATATGTTTTTACAAAAAACTAATCTTTTCTCCAAACAAAGAGCACTCAAAAAGACTTGGTCACATCAAAATAGCACAATAATCTACTCAAAGAGAATAAAATTATCCACAAAAGAAGAACTATATATTTCCCTTGTCATTAGATATCATCTAAAACCAAAATGGTTAGTATAGAATTATATAATCCCCCAAAAGGATAATTCATTATAAAAATAAATACTACTTTTAATTTCCCAAATTCAACAAAAGTGCCCAAAGTTCATGAAAGGCCATTCAATACACAATTGTTTTTAAATTCATCAAAATTATCCATAATAATATTGAAACCCAAAACCTAGAATGATTTAATCTTGTTGTCTTCCATAATAAATAATATCATTTAACACAAAAAACATAGACTAATCTTAAAGTCTCAGACTGAAGCATAATTATCCAAATCACATATTCTCAATGATAGGTTAATCATTTCCCTAAATAACCCTAATCATTATATGTCCAAAATAAAAATAGATATTCTTCCAAAATAAAATTTCAACCATTACTCGAAATATTTAATTCAATGGTATTCAATTTTTTTAAGCATACAGTGTTCCCAAAATATAGAATGTCTTCCAAAATCTCTTTTATCACTTAACCACCAAATAATTTTCATATACTATGGATATCCATTTGATAAAACATAAGATCTCAAATGAACTTATTCTTGATAAATAAATTAATTTAACTAAAAATAATTTTTCATATTATCAAAGTATTTCACATAGTATATTGGTAGGCGATAAATCTCAATCACACTTTTCTTATGGGTTTGATTCCCATAGATTTTTCTGATGCGACAGGTTGTCACACAGTCTATGCGTTGCCATTTTTATAAAACTGAATAATAATCCTAACATATTTTAACCCTAATGGTTTCCATATACCTCTCATTTTCATCCCAATTCATTAGGATCTCAACAACTTAATTTTTGAAGTCTTATAAATATTTTTATATTTTTTCCCACCACCAAATGATAAAATAGAACGATCCCCAAAATATAGAACATATTACCTTTATCATGGTGTCCACTTGGTTTCATCGTTATCTTGTTCATGTAGTTTGAATGTCCATGAATTAGAACAATGATATAGAGGTCCTTCAAAATTATTTTATTCCTCCATCCAAATATACCTTGTACAACATCAGTCATATGGGTGTTCATAGAAAAACAAAATTGGAAAATAATTTGTTATGGCATATAATTTCAAAACATCTGATAAAACATGATATCTATAAAACAGTCAGACTATATTTGTGTTGAAACATTAAATTAATAGCCCTTTTAAAATACCATAGGTATTTACTGAGAGACTATATTGTAAAAGAAAATATGAATAGGTTGTTCAATGGTCTCCTTATTCAACACCTTTTTCAAAATCATAATATGCTTCAAAATGTTGTGATAAGGTAAAACATTGGGAAATGCGTTTATAATATTTTCCTTTCTTGAAAATATAGAATATTGTGATAATTGGATTTCTTTAAATACCTCCCATGATACACTGTGATATCAATGTATATTGAAGGTGTTTGATATCTCAAATACCTTCTTACAAGGGATTTGTATGATATAAAAAGATTCACAATCATCTGGACATGATTTTGCATTAATTATTGCAAGCAAGTCATCAGGATGAGATCAGAATATCATTTGAGATCCTCCTCCTTCCATTTTTAACTGACATTCCATGATCTAAAAAAGTTATAAAACAAGGATAACTAAAATAATAGACATCTACACTAATCATGTGTCAAATGAAAACTCTTAATCCCTAAAGTTGTCTAAACCGACCTCTGATACAAACTATAAGGACTCGACCATAAACATTACATAATCTTGAGTTAAATCAAGAATTTTCATTGAGAATATTATCAGGTCTAGAGTTTTAGTGAATTTGGGCATAACTATTACATGTAAACTTGAATATTAAAAAGTAGACACTTCTACTATAACTGATTTTTCACAACAACAAGACTTATTAAATAATACAAGAGTTATTTTCTTTATATAAATCCTGTTGAATACGTCATTTACCTTACCATTATTTATAGCCTATGAACCAAATTTCCAAAACCTAGGATGTGCATAGAATGTTCAGTAAGCGATATAAAATAAGTAAAGGAAAAATTATCCCATCAATAAATACAAATAAATAAAACCATAATTATCAATCATAACATACCTTCTCAAATCGAAATATTTATGAATAATAAATAGTAATCATAAATCATAAAGGTCAATTGGGGAATCAATATCATACATACATTTTAGCTATCACTGCTACAAAGGGAGTCCCATTTGGAATACACATCATAGTATATTGCCGAAATCCCTTATAAGAAACATTAACATTTACCTATGTCTTGTTACCCAATGAATTGGAGAGCTATCTCGGGATCCCCCACCCTAGGTTTATCATGGAATCACCCGTATAGTTAATTAATTCTCAAGAACCATAACATACACATAACACATTAAATAAAAATAATGGAAAGATAATATTTCCACATTGCTATCACAATATATTATTTCAAGATATTGATGTAATCAATTCTTTGTCAAACGACTTTCAAAAACAATTTAAAATATTTAATAGATATTTTTGAATCAATGTTTCCCATACCAATTTGAAAATATTCAATTAATATTAATATTTTAAAAATTACTATACATATAAATAATTCCTTTAAACTATTTTGAAAAATGGGCATTAATGAGAATGATTTAGAAAAATAAATCTTTAAAACATCTAAAATGATATTTTAGTTAAAGTGTTTTTAACAAAATGGGAGACTCTGGAATACAAATAATTGTTAAATAAAATTGAATCAAAACATTATATTATCATGATAATAAAGTTATTCATGATATAATATTCCAAAGGACTGTATATACATCATATAAGAGTGAACTGGTGCATAAAAAGAATGAGGTCTCAATGGAATGTAAATTGAGATGAATCAACTTATAAAGACGGTATCCATAGATTAAGGATAAATCAATTACATTATTATGTGTGAAAAATATAAATAATATCAATACTATTGGATATTATGTGTAAATAAATCAGATAACATTCACATATATTTTTGTAAAAACAATACCAATGACTTTGATGTTAAACTCAATTAATTGATATTGAGTTAAAATTATTCTAATCAAGTTCATATCTATAACATGAGAATTTATCAACGAAGTGATTATGTATACAAATTTATATCCAAACAAATGAGAGTGGAATTTAAAACATAAATAAATAAATAGTGATTCCACACAAAATTATAATGTGACATAATTATTAATTAGTATATTAACCCAAGGAATGGAAATTGGGTTAAATGTTTATCTTACCGATTTGGTTACATACGAATCATAAACTCTATGAAAGAAGGATCATTCAATGAAAATGTAAATACAAATATATTGATGTATATTATACAAAGAATACAATCATGGTCTGTGCATCCACAAAAAATGGAAATAGTGGCAAGTATCGCCTGAATTTCATGGGAATATAAAATGAGATCAAAACCCCTTACCATGTTGTAATCAATCGAGTCATAAGAAAAAAATTTAACAACCACCAAATTAATCATAGAATACCATGAATACAAAGAGAGAGATGATAATATATATCAAATGGAGGTACCCAATGCACCACAAGCAATAAATAAGTGGGGAATAATGGAAATCTCACGGAATTGAAAGTGAGATAAGAAATCCCTTACCTCGTGTCTGGCATGCCTTGTTTGTTCCTTCTTATCCAAGAATGATAAACTAATGTTAATATATACTTTATTAAGAAAAAATTTCATGTTTATTTTTCTTTTTTTATCACTTATTACCATGTTATCAAAGTTATGCATGTAATTAAGTTAGTAATGGACGTTTGGTTGATATATGGTACTTGAGTCAAAAATAGACTTCTTATAATTACAAGTTGTCCTTATGGTCAATATTCCATTAACATTAGAAGTATAATGATGATTTAGATATCATATATATAATATATGTATTTTATATATATGTATTTATAATATTAGAAAACATTTAGAGGTAATAAATGAAATGCACCGTTCATGGTGACGGTAAGCCATACACACCCATGAACACTAATTTAATTTCAATTTAGTAATTTAAGAGAATTAAAACATAATGATACATAGGTATATTATAATTTCTGTAAAATATCATATATAATGACATAAACTCCATCCTTTATACATCCAACGTATGGAATTAAAGAGTCATATCACTTTGAGGGGGCGGTAGTCCGCACTTCCTCAAATGAAATTATCTCATTTACCCATAATGGAAACCATAAAGGTGTGATATAAAATGAAAATACAAATGAATAAAGAAAACATAAACATAATATATATTATTTATAAATATTTTTCTATCATAATGTCCACCATTAGAGTTGGTATGATATAATTGAACAATCATCGTTTCATGAGGCGTTAGTTTTCCATCCATAGAAACATTATTTTCTCTACCCATTATGATGGAGGTGTGTGTAATTTTAGGAAAAATAATTCAAATAAATACATCAAAGTATATTTATGATACTGTTTTTATTATAAAATATATTAATAAAACTATTTTAGGTTGATGGAGAAGTAAAATAATACAACAGAACTTAAGAGAATGTGTTACCATTAAATCATGTAAATCTATTTGGTTTGAACCAAAAGGATTTTTTGAAGTGACTTATGCCTAGGTTAAGGCTTTTATGAGTAGAAGAGGTATGTATGGATTTTAATTGGTCCATGTTTGGACGATACAAGGGGCTTGAGAGGTGTGAGGAATGGGTTTGAAGTGCTGTCATTTTATAAGGGAGAGGAGGGGCTCTTTAGGAATGTTTGAAACAATTATTTTATTATAAACATAAATTCGGTTTTTAAAGGTCATAAACTCATTAAAGTCAAATATATGATGGATCATGTTCAAAATAAAATCTTTCAATTATAATTGGACAGGTTTTGGATATTTTTTTAATATTTATAATCTTATTTATTTAAATCATTTTTTAATGAGGTAAATACTGCATCATTTTTTTGTCATAAATATTTTTATTTATTTAATGTCTAAAAATTAGAATATAATTCCTTTATTATGGAAATAATTTTATATTTCCCATGAATATTTATAGTAAAAAATATAACTTATATAACACAATGTAAAATTCATTTAATGAAAGATATTTGATTATGTCTTTTTTGTATTTACTTTAAATTAATTAATATAATGTGTCATTTTCAATCATAAGTTGCTCCATGGGGTCCCAAAATTTACCCATGTATTCCCATGGTTGTCCATGACTCATAAAATAAGGATTATACAAATGATAAGGTGATTTTTTATTATTATAAATTTCTTTTTACCTTGAATTACCCTAATTACCTTTAACTGTGATAAATAAAAGTCAAAATCTACTATTCAAAAAAAATTAATTCTATCTTATTGAACAACATTTTACTTACTAATAACAACTATGTATATTGGATTTTTGAAATTCAATTCACAGAAGCGGTAAAATTTCATTTAAACGAAAAAGCCAGTTTTTAACAACTACTTAGTTGTTTCACTATTCATCAAAAATTAATATTTTTTAGAAAAATTCAAAAAATTCAACCTAAGATATATTTTATATTCTAAATTAAAAAATTATTTCTATTTTAAAAAATTAAAATCCAATAATTTTCATTAATTAATTTAAATTTAATTCCTATTGTCAAAAAATAGCATGTTTTCAATAAACAATATCTATCAAAAGATTTACACTTGTTTATGTCCAATTTTAAAGAGAAATTAATTACCCTGACCACCATTGGATTAAATCCTAAAAATATAATCGAATTACACTTTATAACCAATTAAAATGGTATTCTATCCCAATATATATATAAGATTAAAAACCATATTTGAATTAAAATATAGTTTTTTTCACTATTAATAAAACAAATTATCTGAAAAATTCCAAAAATTTACCTAAAGTAAATTTTGGTTTCCCGATTTAATAGAATAATTTTATTTGGTCAAATAGAACGTATAAAAGTTAAAAAAATATATTTAATGAGGGTTCTCCATCAAAAGGCTGTAAATCGACCTTTTCGTGAATATTACAATATTTATGATTAAAATCGAATTCTTTTCTTATTTTAAGACACTAAATTTTGTTGGATAAATGTAAAAACATATAACAAACGTGTATCGTAATATTTATGTTATATATGTTCATTCCATCCAATGAAATAGTTAGGCGTTAACTACCATTTAAAATAATAATAATATAATATTATTAGTGTGCAACATAAGATTTCAAAGAAACCCATTGTTGCGTATCGGGTACGACATCGATCAAAACATCCCCTTTAAAGTAAAAATAATATTTAATTAACAATTTTTGATAAATATGAAAAAATTTATGTTCATTATTTACCTGGGATGTTTCAATTACCCATCATACTCAAGCATAAAAATGTGAATATATCTACTGAAAATCATTTCAATACATAATCTTGGGATTATAGATAGAATAACTCATACCGAGACATAAAAATTTGAGCATATATATTCAAAATAATGTCCATTATTAACATAATAATATCATGAGATATATTTATATACATATATCATATTAACCAATTCATTTGGATGATATAACATACCCAACCATCACATAATCATAATGTATTCATATTTATTCCCAAAGATCATAACATCATTAATCATTTCATCATAGATTTACACATAGAAAATAAAAAGGGTTTCATCAATTTCTCATCATAATAACTAATAATCATACATAGAATTTATAAGGATGGTTTCACTAAATCACATCTCATGTGAATCATATGTAATAGAAAAGGTAGTTTTCATAGATGAAAATACTATTAAAAGAACACATTAATAATTCTTATAAGAAACAACAATTTAATTTAATATATATATATATATATATAATTTTCAAGAATATTAGGAAAACTAATTTCATTGATAATGACCATGTCAACATATAAATTAATAATCAAATCAAACAGTCGTATAGTCATCAAAAAGACTCTCTCATGAGATATATGTTAAAATAAAGATTTTGTTCACTCGTTTTGTTAAAAATTACACCTTTTAGAAAATTAAAAGAAGATTAATTTTCATATTTATTTAATAGAAACAGAATTTTGAATAGAAATTAATTTAATAAATCATTTAATAATATACAAAATAAATCTAGAAAACATTTTAAAAAATATATATAAATTAAAGAAAATTATTATTGAGAAAATTAAAAACATTGTGGCCTTTTATTAAAAGACTTTCCTCGATTCTTTTATATACGAAAGAGATGAAAATGAATTGAAATCATGAACATCCCAGAAAAAAATATTATAAAAAAATATGTGTTGTTAAATAATAAGTATCTAATAATCTTATTCAATGGAAATTTATCATAAAAAAACCAAAAAAATGATAACATAACATAAATCCCTTAGCTCATGTCTCATCATTCTTGGTAAGATATCAAAAATCCTATATAATAAATATATATTATTAACATGTATCTTCTTGAATAAAAACTTGATACTATAATACCATTAATTATTTACATAAAGTATCTTAACACATTCATTAAAAATCTTTCATTATCATCATTATTTCAGGTGTTAACCACTTCATTTTCATGTGTTTTTCTATTCAATGGATATCATCCTCACACATTGGCCATTGATTCATCATATAAAACATGTTAATTATTTCAAATTTATAATATTTAGTGATTATATAATCTTTTATATACATTCATATAATAGGGTGATGAAAAATTATTTGCATCCCTTTGGGGAGATGGTAATATGTATGTACACTCTAGTGATGTTTCCAATTTTAAATGGATGGATGGAATAATATGTATATAAAAATCAAAGTCATTATTATTTCATAAATATAATATATATTCATTAAATAAATCATTATTAACATAATTTTAAATAAGAAAAAAAATAAACTGCATCCATTTAGGGAGGTGGTATTCCACACATAACCATGCACGATGTTATCATTTTCTAACGAACTGGATGGTATGATGGTATACATGATTTATAATTTTATAAGAATAATTATTTAAGAAATAAGAAATATAATCATTAATTTCATAATAATAACATATCATGAACTATGAAGATGGAAATTGATTCTTATCGCTATGTGGAAGAAGTTGTCCACACATGCCCATGAGTGATACTGTAATTTATTATTTGATGGAAAGGAAGTGGGAAATTGTAGTACACAATCATAATAAAATATTCATGTATTTATTATATATAATTTATCATTTTATTATTTATATAAAATATTTATAGGTATTATACTAATTGATACATTTATGAAGAATCGAGTAAGATGATTACCTTTTCATTAAGAGATCTCAATTGCCATTCAACTTTTGATACCATGGAATGGTTTTAGATAAAAAACATGAGACCAAGATTAAAGGTATGGAATATAGGATTTTTTACTATGTAATTTATAATCTATATGGCTTAAATTTTTATTATATAGGCGGAGAAGAGGTTTTATTTTATATATAAGGGGAAGGACACACATGGAATTACCAAAAATATTTAAATAATACAATGCCAATTCCCAATGAAATTTTATCCAAACGGTGATAGAACAATAAATAGGATAATATGATGTCAAAAAATATTAATGTTATAAGATTTATTAAATTTTAGGGGGAGTTTTTTTCCTTATATCTTACTTCATCCCATATTGTATCTTTTCAATCATATCTGTGTTAATGATTTCATACAAATTTTACTATTCATTATAACGAAAAATGATAGTGTCCTAATATGAATATTTAAACAATATGAATCAAAATATTTAATCCAAATTATACAATTCGACTCCAACAATTATCATAAATTTATTTTCATATAATCACACAAAACTCAATGAAAATAGTTTTTTAGAAAAATAAATTTTAAGCATAAAACAATGTTCACATTTATTCATTTCCATTTATAAATGCATAGGATAATGTTAAAATATATTATTAAATATATAATTTTAAAATATTATTAAAATAATTAAAATAATTATTTAATTTAATTATTAGGATAAAAACAAATTTTGAACATAAATGATGTTTTATAAATAATAGCTCGTTTACTTTAAAATGAGTTTACCTTCATTCCTAATATTTCGTTAAATATGTTGATATCTATTATTCCAAAATTTTAAAAAATATTATTAAATATTTTTTAAATAGTGAGAAATATGTAAAAACACATCATATGTTGACCAATTTAATTCATCAAAAAATCGATATTTTTGTAATGAAATGATTTTAATATAAATTTATTGATTATTTAAAATGAATTAGTCGTTAAATTTTAATTAAGGATACTATATATATATATATATATAATAAATTAATCCTATTTATACCCTCTAATCCATTGACTATGTTTTCACAATCTTTTTATATCATGTATCATTTAAAATCATGGTGGTGTGTAAATAAAGCTATAAAATAAATCAAATTCATTTCATAGGAATACATGTAAAATATCGAGGAATTAAATTACACCCCCGAGATAAAAATATTTCCCTTGATTTTTTTTCACTCGATGTAAAAAAATAGGATATATATGCATCATTACATCCTCGGGTTTCAATGTAGCTTCCCAACGTTTGTTGTTACACCTCAAATTTTTGACCTGGTGAGTTGTCAAAGGTGAAAACACATTCTCCCAAAAATCTCAAATCTCCGTATTTTATTCCCAATAATAGATATAATTCCATAATAATAATTCATTTGAGTTCATTAAAATTGAAGTATTGTGTTCTTACTTCCTTGGGAGAGATACATGGAACATAACATTAAATTGAGAGAGATTCAATGGAAGAAAATATCAATAATATATCCTCCAAAATTAATCAATAATTTTAAAAGATAAATATATCCATGTACAATCATTATATTGTATAATAAACTCATATAATTCCTCAAACATGATATTTCTATGAATAACATGTCACTAATATCAATATTTATATCTTACCAATGATTGTCAATTTATGTTTTCTTACTACTCCAAGCTACACGATGTGATATTGAATGGATCTAACCTTATATACCATTTCCTTATCTAGTTCAGTAACTAGAAGATATATTTCCCCAACTTCATCCCACAAAACAAAGAGTAGTATTCATCCTACCATAGGTGGCTTCGTAATGATCCATCAGAATTCTCAACTGATGGAAATTGTTGTAGGAAGATTCTTCTAATGGAATGTGTTGATCATAGCCAAAATCTAAATCCATATTACATGATCTCAAAAAAAATTATAGTGTTTGAATGGTACTCTTAAACTAGTCATCTATCTGGGGATGATATTAAATGCTAACAATTTTCATTCCATTCTACGATTTCTAAAGACAACTGTAATACATAAAGGTAATACATAGATCCCATTATGATATAATAGAAATTGGAAATCCAAGTTAATAACATTAAATATTATCAAGAAATAAATATTGTATAATTATAATGAAATGTGCCAACTTCATAATGACATTAACTAAAATACATATAGTAGTATTCCCATTACCTATTTTACGTAGCTTGATGATGTTATACATGGAAATACTATCCCATTTCATTTATGTTATGGGTAATAGTTATAACATCCCATAAGATATATTTCTATAATCCTTAATATTAAAAAAAAATCATTTATATAAATACTTTTCAAAATCCCTTTTAATGTTATCTAACTAAAAATACTATTGTAGTTCTATATACATCTTCACACTTCTCAGAGTAATTGAGAATATTGATCTATGTGCATCATCTAAAAGATCATTCTTTTGGACTAGTATTGATGATAAAGTTAATTAGTTATTGACCTTATAATTCAATCACAATCATAGTTTAGTTGAGGGACATTTATCACCGTTATCTACATTTTTAAATTCCCCTTCTACCCCTCTTTAATTCTCCCATGGATGGAAAGTTGAATATTATTATGAGAATGATGTCATTTATCCCATTTTATCATTATTTCATGGTCTATGTACTTAATATCTATAAATTTTAGATCTATTTAAAGACTTAGAATTGAAAAATAATCAAAGTCCATTTGAATAATAGAATAATGCTCCATTGTCACCTTCCCATATTTGTATTGTATTGTGCGGTAAAAATAATTTTTCAATTCCAACCATCTCCTTTGGAACATATAAAAATATTTATTTTTAAATAAATATTCAATATTTTATGATCCTTATATATATATATTCACCATAAAGATAGCGCCACAATATTTTTAATTACAAAATTAACGATGATCCCTCAAATCTATGATCAATGAAATTTTAATCATGAATTTTCAATTGGAGTGATACATAAAATATCACCATGTAATTATTTATGTGGTTTTATCATAGTTACTTCATTGATGATTCAATATATATCATAAAACCTTCTCTAATACAGGTTAGTGAATGAAAAGGTTTTATAACCAACCATCATTTAAGATCCCAGATATTTTTCCCTAGTTGATTATTCTATAGAAACATGGCTGCTTCTGTTTCCACATTATTATTGGGTTATATATATTAGAAATAATTCAAAAAGAACCAATGATGTCTATAAAACCCATTAAAAATAAATATATTGACCACCTTGGTTTCTCTAAGAATTTTTTTAGGAACTTCCTTCGTTAAAGGATCCACCAATATATCTTAACATGAGATTATATGACCGAAGAATGAATTTTTTTTGTAACTAGAAATTAACATTTCTGAATTGGGTAAAAAGAAATCAATTTTCATATCATTGAAAATAATATTCAAATGATCATCAATGTATTTCATTACGTTCCTTCACCGTTTAATATATAATAATATCATGTATAAATACTACCACGAACTAACCAATGTTATCTCAAAAGAATATATTAAGGAGATCCATAAACATAGTCGGGGAAATTATTTTTCCAAATGGAATCACTATAAATTCATAATGAATATACATCAAATGAAGCGTTGTGTTTAGTATATAATCTAACTTTACTGTAAAATGATATATCAAAGAATAATGGTTAGAAATGGAAAATATAGAACACTCTATAATATATCATAGAAGTCATCAATACAGGGAAGAACAAAATTTTTCATAATACTGATCTAGTGATATTCATGTTAATAAGTTAAATGATGTAATGGATCATAATTATTCTAAAAAAATCACTATATTCACCCCATGATTATGCAGTATGGTGTATTATTCTATTATCAAGAGTGACCTAGAGTGTTTTTTTCAATTCCTACATATCAATCCAGGATATTCAATATGGTGTCTTTGAAATTGATGTATCACTAGGGTTAGTTATAATGAAAATTTAACAGCATGATTCATAAGATGTATATGAATGTGTTTAGAGAATATATTAGTATATTAACTAATAAAATTCATTTATTTAGTATTTATTTTCTCAGAAACATTTTGAGAAAATTATCCCACATGGATACATAGTAATACCCATTGAATGGATGTAAATTCTATTTATGGTTCATATAAATCCTAACACTAACATAAAAGAATAGGTCTATTAAAAATATTAAATTTGATGTTCCATCCACTTCAATATATATGGGGTTTATATAATGAGGTTTAATCTGTAGTGAAAATTGCATAAAATTCGTATAGATAAAGAACTACAATTTTTAAAAGAAGAAAAGTCATAATAAATCTATTAGTGAGGAGTTATAGCCACTCAATGAGACAATCGTGAATTTTTTTTAATTCTATCTAAATGTAAATTAATTGAGGTGGTTAAATGGTGAACTTAGATAATTGTTCATATATAAAAGCTTAGTTATAGGGAGAATCAAAGAAGACATTTCGAATTCTGGAGTGGATGTTTTGTGCACATTTTTTTCATGATCCACTTCAATAGCTGAGATCATATGTGCTTTACCATTGTCTCTTGGAGTAATAGGTTGTTCATGACGATTTTCACTATTACCACTAAAATGCATGCATTGATTTTTTTAATGATCGTAAATGTTATAATTATATAATATCCGTGTGGGTGTCACATTTGGTAGAGATTTACCATTATTACTTTCATTTACTGGCCTCTTACCATCACATTGGAATTATTTTTTATGATTGATTTATTTTTCACCTAAGTCATCTACTAAACCCCCTAATGAAACATCTTCTATGATTTCTTCCACACATCATGAATGAAGGATGATTAATTCTCTTCCATTTCATGGGTGTTATTATTATAACATCCTAAAATTTCCATCTTTTTTCTTTTTTTCCCTAAATCAATGTGAATGATGAAAGCCCTCATTCCCCATTTATTAATGCATTGAACAAATAATTATTTTTTCAAATCTATAAATCCACTTATATCCATTTCTATTAAGATACATGGTCTAATTTCACTAATATAATTTTCAACTTGGATTTTAGGATTGATGAAAAATTCGGAATAATTCCTTGATTTTTTTGTGAATCCCACATAATATGTACTAATTTATAAGACATCCTTATAATATCTTTATATAAATTCACTATCAATTTTAATATAATGATTGGTTGCACCCAAATTTACCCTACTGGTAAAAGCGATCGATGTAGTACATGTAGGGGTCGAATCCACAGGGACCGAAGAAGTAACCTTGAGACGCTATGATTGTGTGAAGGATGGGCTATGAAGTAGCCGACATTGGGTTTGATTTTGGACGGTTTTTAAAGAACACTAATAAACCTAATTGAATTCAATTAAATGGAAATTAGTTGATCTTAGGATTATGCTCGGGGTGGATTGAATGAATTTTACTTCATTAGACAATTTTGGTTTTATTAATTTTTGATGAATCCATTCTTTAAAAATAAAGTTACATTCATCATTTTCTGGTTGTTACTTACCAAACACAATTACTAATCTCGTATACACTTAGAGAACCAAATTTATGATCTCCCAGAGGTATATGGTCATTAAGTAATTGAATTTAGTTTTCTCAAACACAGTAAAGATGAATAGTATAAATAATTGAAGAATGGATGTCTTAAATTAATTATCCAATTAACAACAATTCGTTCATAAAATAACATTCAATCCAGTCTTTGCATCCTCCTAAGATCATCCCATTAAGGTTTTAGTCCTCCATTGATGGTATACTCTTAATGGTGGGCAGAAGATGGCT
This sequence comes from Viscum album, assembly GCA_963277665.1. NCBI lineage: Eukaryota > Viridiplantae > Streptophyta > Magnoliopsida > Santalales > Viscaceae > Viscum > Viscum album. The sequence goes on along the minus strand of OY728151.1, from coordinate 1,098,733,860 downwards.
AACAAGAATTGGATAGAAGAAATTAAAACCGCAGAAATAATGAGAACTCCTCCGTGTGTGTGAATGAAATTCACACCTATGTGTGAACTAATTCACAACAACACAAAGATATCACTGTTCTTTGTGATAATAAAGTTTTAATAAAATAAATGGAAAATATAGAAGTGAATGAAGTTGATTATGAACATAAAGATACAAAAAAAGAATCTTACATGGAAATGGAAAACATTACAAAGGAAATTTGGAAGCATAACCTTACAATGAAACAAGCAACAAAAGATGATATAAAAAATATACACCCCTATTACCTTCACCAATAGCTCCTTATATTGGCATATTAGGAGCCTTAGGTACATCCCAAAACAATTAATTTACCCCCCAACAATTAATAGAGTAAAATGGAGGGTGAATAATCAAAAGGAAATTGATGTTTTGAATTTGACCCGGAAAACTATCCAGATTCGTCCACAATATTGACATGTCAATTAGAAATTGAAGAAGGCCGAATCCGGAGGGGTTGTAGAATAGATATATCTTCTTCCATGTGTCTTATAGAAGGTATATAAATTTCAGGAAATTTGGCTCATCCGTATGGAAGTTATGGTCGAAATGGTGGGACGGATTTCTATGCATTAATGTCGAGTCCACCATTTAAATCTCAACTTCAGATCCTTTTATCATCATGAAAAAATCCGAATTAGCTCTGGCCACAGTTGAATAAAATGATCCTCATATCTTTATCTTTCTACTGTATAAATTTTAGCTTCATTGGGCTTGGTTTATGGGCCCCACATTTGTTTGATGGGCTTTAGGCCCATTATGCTTTTTCCAGCAAGTTTCGGACTTCTGGCGCAAAATTCTCCATCTTCCTTTGGGATTCATCCAGTAGACCTAAAAGATAAAATGTTCCAAACAAATTGATAGATCATTTCCCAAAATTTCAAATTCATAAAATGAATATAATATTGTCATCAAACAAATGAAGGATTGGGCCTAAATTTGCATTTTAAACATGAATTGCATTTTTGATGAGAAATGAAGTTCTATTTATGTAATGCACTAAAAACAATGTTTATGGACTTTGGAACATTTAATATAAAGATATTAACAATTAATATTAGCCACTTTCAGTGACTAATCACACCCCCGAAATTGAGTTTTTCTAGTTCCGAGCAAAATAAATTACAAATATGAAATTCAAATCCCCTTTTCCAGAAACATTTTAATACACATTGCTCACCCAAATATCTAATACCAAAACAAATTATGAAAACCCATCAAAATCATTAAAAACAAGCTAGGTCCATAAGCATATCTCAAGCCCAAGCCCATTCCTTTGTTCAAATTCATTGCCACATTTCATCCAATTCCAATTAAGCATGATAAAGTGTTGTGCATCATAAAAGATATAGGGTCCATTTTATTGTTCAAGGGGAAAAATCGAAGTGTTAGGTGGGAATCACATTAAACCTTAATATGAGTATCCTTTTTTTTTAATTTTTTTTTATTTTAATTTTTTATCCACAATAGATATGAAAAGACTAAATCTGGGCAAGACAACTATGGAGTCATGATCTCCAAGTGCCAGACGCCACACATATTGTCAATTCCATGCTCTACAATAGAGATATAAAGACTAACTCTAGGAATGAAAACTATGGAGTCACGATCCCCAAGTTCTGGACACCACACATTTGGACAAAACATTGCTCTATGTGGTCAATTTTTTTTTGTTTTTTTTGTTTTCTTTTTATACTCAAATTAAACTAAAAGTGACCCTAGAACCCTATGCTATAATGAAAGGGACCCAAGAACTAAAATTTACACCCACGATCCAGTAGACGTGCATTGTGGAATTTTTATTAAGAGGATGAAATTGTAAACATTGAAAAATCACATCGGACAACCGCACTTTCCAAAAACTATGCTCATGAACTTAAACATGCATTAAAATCAGAATCAAGGCATGCAAAATTTATTTGATATCCAATTTTAGAGTTTTCAATGTGTGTTTATCATGTTTATGGATAATGTAATTTTTCTTCTCATGCATGTTTTTAAAATAAAATAAAAAAATCATTTTTATCTCCCCCCAACTGAGAATGACACTGTACCTAGTGTTTAATGAAAAGTAAAGTTAGAAGTGGGTAGGAGGGGAGTTCAAATATGAAATTGAGAATGATAAACATGGAACAAATTCACCTGGTTTTTAAAGTTGAGGTTCATGATGCTCCAAATTACTCCTCTTATCTCTTTGGGGATGTAGGCACCTCCTTGATTGAACATGTATCACCCAAAATAGTTCTTGAACCATAAAAAGAAGGACAAAGTAGAAAAAACAAACAAAACAATGATTTATTTAATTCCAAGTACCATCATTTTCATGTTTTTTTAAATCAATCTAATGATACATTGTCTTATTTTAAATTTCTGGGTAAGTTATTCCTCAGGGATCACACCGCGTGACACGGCTGAATACGGTGCTCCCCTTTCATACCCATCCATACTCATAAAATAAGAACAGGTCAAGAGTCTAATTTTTTTAACCTACAAAAACATAAATAAAATAAACTGATGATACATTGTCTTCATTAAATTTCTGGGTAAGGTATTTCTTAGGGATCACACCGCATGACCCGGATGAATACGATGCTCCCTTTTCATACCCATCCTTAATCATAAAAGAAGAACATGTCAACATTCTATATATAAAAAAAATAACAAAATTAAGAAGAAGGAAACAAAAGATGATTCACAGTGAGTGGAAACATGAAAACCACGGGTTTCCTCCCATGTAGCGTTTTTTTAACGTCGTTAGCCCGACTTGTACCCTAAATCTATCAATTTTTCTCTGGTTCATATGTTGGCTCAGTTAACTCCTCCTTGGTTTCTTGTTTATTGAATGATTCAATGAATGGTTTTAACCTATGACCATTGACATTGAAGACATGACCACTTGTGGGATCCTGAATCTCTATTGCCCCATGAGGGTACACATGATGCACTAGATCTGGACCAGACCATCTGGACCTTAGTTTTCCTGGGTGTAGATGAAGTTTTGAACTATACAAGAGCACAAAATTTCCCAGTTCAAAGTGTTTAACTTTGATATTCCTAGATTGGTGGGCTTGAACTTTAAATTTATTGATCCTTGAATTTTCATAAGCCTCCATCCTAAGTTCCTCGAGTTCAGCAAGATCTAATTTCCTTTTTTTTCAGCTAAAGAAATGTCAAAGTTCATTTTTTTATTGCCCAAAAGGCTTTATCATCAATTTCAACAGGTAAATGACATGCTTTTCCAGAAACCAATCTATACGGTGACATGCCTATGATAGTTTTGAAAGCAGTTCGATATGCCCAAAGGGCATCTAAGAGTTTCTCGGACCAATCATTCCTACAGGGATTAACAGTTTTTTCAAGAATTTGCTTAATTTCTTTATTTTCCAACTCAGCTTGACCGTTGGTTTGAGGATGGTATGCAGTGGAAACTTTATGAGTAATACCATGCTTAGACATGAGTGAAGAGTATGGGCGGTTGCAGAAATGTGTTCCACGATCACTGATTATAGCCCTAGGAATTCCAAATCGAGAAAATATATGCTCTTTCAGAAATCGGATCACAACATGGTGGTCATTGGAATTGGTGGGAATGGATTAAACCCATTTTGAGACATAATCAATAGCTAAGAGGATGTATAGGTATCCCTTAGAGTTTGGAAAGGGTCCCATGAAAGCAATTCCCCAACAATCAATGATTTCATCGACCAGAATGGGAGTGAGGGGAATTTGATTCCTTTTGGTAATGGATCCTAATTTATGACACTGAGGACAACTTTTGTAGAATTGGAAGGAATCCTTATTGAGGTTCGACCAGTAGAAACCACTTTGGAGGACCTTTGTAGTGGTTTTTCATTGTAGAAAAGTGGCCTCCACATGCCTCTCCATGACAAAATTTTAGAATGGACTCTTGCTTAGACTTGGGAATACAACTCCTGATGATTTCATCAGGACAGAACTTGAAGAGGTAAGGATCATCAAACACATAGTGTTTTACATCAGAAAGGTATTTCCTCTTTGCTTGGGTCCCTATGAATTTCGGAATGTCACCCGTCACCAAATGGATTGTTATGTCAGCATACCAAGGGCAATCACTCACTGAATAGAGGTGCTCATCAGGAAATGAATCAGACACAGAGAGGTGGTGTTAGTTGTCTTTGAATTCCATCCTAGAGAGGTGATCAGCTACAATATTTTCAACACCCTTTTTATCCTTAATGGTTAAATCGAACTCTTCAAGAAGAAGGACCCACCTAATCAATCTAGCCTTGGCATCTTGTTTTTTGGAAAAGGTATTTTAGGGCTGAATGATCAGTGAAGACAATGATGGGTGATCCTACGAGATAAGACCTGAATTTATCTAATGCAAAGACAACAGCAAGAAACTCTTTCTTAGTGGTGGTGTAGTTTATTTGTGCATCATTTAAATATTTTCTTGCATAAGAAATTACATGTGGAGTTTTCTCACACCGTTGTCCTAAGACTGCTCCTACAGCGAAATAACTTGCATCACACATGAGCTAGAAAGGAAGTTTCCAATTTGGAGATTGCATGATAGGTGGAGATATAAGACTTGACTTGAGTGTAGAGAATGATTCCTCTCAGATTTATGTCCATAAAAATGGAGCATCTTTTACCAATACAGCACAAAGTGGTCGAGAAATAGAGCTGAAATTCCTAATGATCCTTCTATAAAAACCAGCATGTCCTAAGAAGGACCTCACTTCCTTAATAGTTTTAGGATAGGGAAGGTGACGAATGATGTAAACCTTTGCTTTATCAACTTCAATCCCTCTACCAGATACCAGATGACCTAGAACAAGTCCTTCCATTACCATGAAATGGCATTTTTCCCAATTTAGTATGAGATTCTTATCCTCACACCTTGACAAAACCTTTTCAACATTTATAAGGCATCCCTCAAAAGTATCCCCAAAGATGGAGATGTTATCCATGAAGACCTCTAAAAAATCTCCCACCATATCCGAGAATATTCCCATCATGCAACGCTGGAAGGTCCCAGTGGCATTACATAACCCAAAGGGCATGCGCTTGAAGGAAAAAGTGCCAAATGGACAAGTGAAGGTTGTTTTTCCTTGATCCTCTAAAGAGACTTCGATTTGATTATACCCTGGGAATCTATCTAGGAAGTAATAGAATTGATGTCCTGCCACTCACTCGAGGACTTGATCAATAAAGGTTAAGGGGAAATGGTATTTCTTGGTACAAGAGTTAAGCTTCCTATAGTCAATACAAAATCTCCATCCACTACTGACCCTTGTTGGAAGCATCTCTCCATCCTTGTTGGTCATTACTGTGATTCCAGCCTTCTTTGGAACCACATGGATTGGGTAACCCACTCACTCTCAGCTATAGGATAGATGATACCAGCTTTTAACAATTTCAAAAGTTCATTTCTCACTACTTCCATGAGATTAGGATTGAGTCGCCTCTGAGGTTGACGACATGGCTTTGACTCAGATTCAAGAATAATTCTATGAGTCCCGATAAGTGGGCTAATCCCGGGGATATCAGATAGGGTCTATCCAATAGATTTCTTGTGTCTCCTAAGAACATCTAGAAGCATCCTCTCATGATCAGATTCAAGGGAGGAAGAAATGACAACAGGAATGGATTGATTGTCCCCTAAGAAAGCATACTTTAGTGATGAAGTAAATACTTTACATTCAAGATCATATTGGTCATGACTTTCCAAGAATGGATGATACTTTGTATTGAACATAGTTTCTTTGTTCAGATTTCTTGACAAAATAGGTTCCTTGTGAACAGAATTTTCATCCACTAAATTTTCCAGAGTAGTGTCATGAATGGCTATGGACTCAATGTTATTGATTTCAACCATGGTATCATTGATTGTGGATTCTAGAAATTCATCAATATAGGTGTCTGAAAGAGATTCAATCCAAGGAGGAAAAATTCTTTTATGTGAATAAAGAAAATAAATCTATTCTTGACTTAACCATCCTTCAGTAACTCCTTGATGTTCATTGATTTCACTATCAACACTACCAATCCAATTAACCTCATGGATCTCTTCATCATTCACAATTTGAGAGTTTTCATTGTAGATGTTCAAGTCTAGACTCATTTTCCCAAAGGTGATGGTCATGTTCCCATTTTGGACTCGGATTACAGAGTTGATTTTTGCAAGGAAGGGATGACCAAGTATGATTGGAGTTTGCTCCCTAGGACCTAAGCTTGGATGATTGTCCAGAACAATGAAGTCAGCTGGGTAAATGAAATTTTCAACATTCACCAAAACATCTTTTAAGATACCCTTTGGAACTCGAACACTACGATCAGCAAGTTGAAGAGTGATAGATGTGGGTTGGAGTTATTCGAGCCCTAACTGACAGTACATGGAATAAGGAATGAGGTTCAAACTAGCACCTAGATCACAGAAGGCTTTGACGACTTTGTTCTCTCCTAGTTCAACATTTATGTAAGGGCATCCTGGGTCTTTCACCTTAGGAGGAATGGTCCCTTGAATGGTGGTACTCACATTAGCATCCAAAAGGACTTGGCTTTTATGTGAAAATTTTCTTTTAAAAGTGAAAAGGTCCTTAAGGTATTTTGAGTAGTAAGGTATGGTTTGGATGGTATCGAGAAGGGGAATGTTCAACTTGACTTGTGAGAAGATTTCCCTCAATGTTTCACTCAATTCAGGCTTGGTTTTCCCCCTGATGCGTTGAGGAAATGGTGTAGATTGGGGAGTTGTTTATTGAAGTTTTGTTTCATTCACATTAGTATCAGTTTCTTTAGTTTGATCTTGTAGCTGATTTGAATTTTCATTAGTGTTTGAAGCTTCACATGGTTTCTGACTTATATGTTCAGGTCTTTCAATTGATTTCCCACTTATTAAAACTGTCACAACCTTTAGTTGTTCGTGAGTTGTTTGAGTGAAACTTGTCTCTCCCCTTGATGTTTGTTGTGTAATGGCCTGTGGGGGCATGAGTGCCTTTCCTGTTTTTATGGTTTGAAGTTCTTATTTAATGGATGAGTATTCTGAGTTCATTTTGTACATTTGATTGCACAGTTGTTCTAGAAGGCATTTTGGAACATTTTGGGTTGGTGCTTGAGCTTGTGGGTTTATCCCAGGAGGATACTTTGGTTGTTGGATAGGTTGTTGAATGGGTTGTTGGATATGTTGTTGATATTGGACATGAGGATGTTGGAATTGGACTGGTGGTGGTTGGAACTGATTATGAGGTTGAATGTTTTGTTGAGGGTATGGGTTGATACATTGTTGTTGTGTTGGTTGTTGATTGTCCTTCCAACGAAATCCCAGATGGTCATTATACCCTGGATTGGAGGTGTTCGTGAATTGTGGCTTTTGAAAGTTCAATGCATTAACTTCTTCTGGTGGTCCTCCTATAAGAACATCCTTGATGGAAGGAATGGTTGGGCAATTATCAGTCTTGCGGTCATTCTTGTCACAAATTGTACAAACAACCTCAACAGTTTGGGTTTTTTGGACCTTCCTAAGATCAATCTCCTCAACTTTCCTCATGAGTGCAGCAAGTTTTGCTCTAAGGTTTTCTTCTTCTCCAAGATTGTACATTCCACCAGATTTGGGTGGCTTCTCATAGTATGGTGATGTTCCCCATGTTTGGTTTTGTTCAGCAAAATTTTCTAGATACTCGTAAGCATCATTTGGGGCTTTGTTTTTGAAGGTTCCATTACACATCATATCAATGAATTGTTTGTTTCCGAGGACCATCCCTTCATAGAAAATTCTCACTTGTTCTGGGATTAAGAAACCATGGTGCGGTACCATGTTTAATGTGTCCTTGATCCTTTCCCATGTTTCATATAATGTTTCTCCCTCTCTTTCAAAAAAGTCTTGTATGCTCTTTTTAAGTGCAATTGTTTTGTGATGGGGGATGTATTTTTTATAAAATTCTCTTTGAAGTTGGTCCCAAGAGTGAATGGATGCTGGTCTCAAATTGTTTAACCAATTCATTTCTCGGTCCTTAAGAGAAAACGGGAAAAGTATCATTTTAGAAGATTCAATTTGATTTGGTGGGCACATGGTTTCGACAATGTCATTAAATTATTTAACATGAAGGTAAGGCATCTCAGACTCCATCCCATGTAAGGTTAGAAGGTGGTTCAGGACATGGGGTTTGAAAACATATTGGGAATATCCTATGTTATCATGCCTAATGCATGAGGGTGCATTGGTCCAGGTTGGTGTGAGGTAGTCATTCATGGTCGGGTCTGCAACAATTCCCAAGTTAGGGTCTTGCCCGTTATTTTGGTTCCCTCCCCGGTTTATGATTTGGTTTTGTGGGACATTCTCCATTGTATCGAACTCAATGTCTGAATTTGGAGTATTAGGAAGATTTGGATCTAAAGGAAATAGACCTCTTTTAGTGCTTGACTCCCAGCCCTAGGAGTATCCACCCTAACTAATCTGTTTGACTTATCGCGGGTGTAGGCGGACATGCGCCAAAAGAAAAAAAACAAGAAAGGGAAAATATAAGAGAATTGGGATGAGAATAGAAGAATGGGGGTAAGGAAAGAAGTTTTTTGGTCTAAGAAACATACTTGGTCCCCGGAAACGGCGCCAAAATTTGGTTGCACCCAAATTTACCCTATTGGTAAAAGCGACCGATGTAGTACATGTAGGGGTCGAATCCACAGAGACCGAAGAAGTAACCTTTATACGCTATGATTGTGTGAAGGATGGGCTATGAAGTAGCCGACTTTGGGTTTGATTTTGGATGTTTTTTAAAGAACACTAATAAACCTAAGTGAATTCAATTAAATGGAAATGGTTTGATCTTAGGATTATGCTCGGGGTGGATTGAATGAATTTTACTTCATTAGACAATTTTGGTTTTATTAATTTTTGATGAATCCATTCTTTAAAAATCACGTCACATTCATCATTTTCTGGTTTGGTACATACTAAACAAAATTACTAATATCGTATATACTTATAGAACCAAATTCATGATCTCCCCGAGGTATATGGTCATTTAGTAATTGAATTTAGTTTTCTCAAACACAGTAAAGATGAATAGTAGAAATAATTGAAGAATTGATGTATTAAATTAATTATCCAATTAACAACAATTCATTCATAAAATAACATTGAATCCAGCCTTTGCATCCTCCTAAGATCATCCCATTAAGGGTTTAGCCCTCCATTGATGGTATACTCTCAATGGTGGGCGGAAGATGGCTAACAAAAATTGGATTGATGAAATTAAAACCGCAGAAATAACGAGCACTCCTCCGTGTGTGTGAATGAAATTCACACCTATGTGTGAACTAATTCACAACAACATAGAGATATCACTGTGATTTGTGATATTAAAGTTTTAATAAAAGAAATGGAAAATATAGAAGTGAATTAAGTTGATTAAGAACATAAAGATACAAAAAAAGAAACTTACATGGAAATGGAAAACATTACAAAGGAAATTTGGAAGCATAACCTTACAATGAAAAAAGCAACAAAATATGATATAAAAAATATCCAACCCTATTCCCTTCACCAATATCTCCTTATATAGGCATATTAGGTGCCGTATGTACATCCCCCAACAATTAATTCATCCCCAAAAATTAATAGAGTCAAATGGAGGGTGAATAATGAAAAGGAAATTGATGTTTTGAATTTGACCCGGAAAACTGTCCAGATTCGTCCCCCATATTGACGTGTGAATTATAAATTGAAGAAGGCCAAATCCGGATGGGTTGTAGAATATAAATATCTTCATCAATGTGTCTTATAGAAGGTATCAAAATTTAAGGAAAGTTGGATCATCTGTTTGGATGTTATGGTCGAAATGGTGGGACAGATTTCTGTACATTAATGTCGAGTCCACCATTTAAATCTAAACTTTAGATCCCTTTATCGTCATGGAAAAATCAGAATTAGCTCCGGCCACAGTTGAATAAAATGATATTAATATTTTTATCTTTCTACTATATAATGTTGAGCTTCATTGGGCTTGGTTTCTGGGCCCCACATTTCTTTGATGGGCCTTACGCCCATTATGCCTTTTCCAGCAAGTTTCTGCATTTAGGCGCAAAATTCTCCATCATCCTTTGGGATTCATCCAACGGACCTAAAAGATAAAATGTTCCAAACAAAGTGATCAATCATATTCCAAAATTTAAAATTCAGAAAATGAATATAATATTGTCAACAATCAAATGAATTATTGGGCCCAAATTTTCATTTTAAACATGAATTGCATTTTTTATGAGAAATGAAGTTCTATATATGTAATGCACTAAAAACAATGTTTATGGACTTTGGAACATTGAATATAAAGATATTAACAATTAATATTAGCCACTTTCAGTTACTAATCAGTAACAAATAATTTGAAAGGAAAAATGATTGGAAATTGAGGCTTTGCATCATTGAAGTATGTTGGTTACATACTCCGATTATAGGATTGAAACTCCTCAATTATAATAGGTAGATATGTATTTGTTTTCTGAAAAATGGAATATAATAATGGGAAATAAATTATTTCAGTTGAATGATTGTGATACATGGGAAAAGATGAATTATTTTGAGATATTCATAAAATTTGAGTGACTGGTAAAACATATTGAATGTTTATTCAGGGAATTGATGTTAAATTTGGCAACTATTGTTTCCAAAAAAGATAATTTCTCACATAGACTTAGAATTTGTTAATATTTGGTCAATTTTTTGTAAGTAGTGATCATGTCCTCAAAAGTAATAAAAATTGTATTTTCCAGAAGAAAAGTCGATTTTCATAGAATATGAATTTTTGTAAATGAGAATTCATTTCCTTTCTTATATCATTGTCTATCATAATAATAAAGAGGAGAATATATCATTGAATTTTATTATTCAATTGGTATAAACAACAAATCCAAACTATGTGTCTGAAGATGAAAAGTAATTTGGTGAAGTTGATATTGTTTCCAATAACATATGAATATGAAAAGTAAATTATTTCTTTTAATGTGATGATTAGAGATATGGTTAGTAGTTCAATGAAACATGATTCATTCTTTATTTTAGTTGGACATGTGGTTTAAAACACTTATTGATGATCAAAGAAAAATATATTGTTGCATAACTTCTAATAGAAGAGTGAATTTTGGTGTAATTTTGAGTAGGCATGTTTTTTATTATCTATGGAGTATGGCTTGGTTTTTTAATAGAAATCAACAAAAAATAATCTAGACATTGCCAACATGTTGAGGGACCTTAAACATGGATTAGGTGGGTCAGTGAATCCTTGATCATCCAAAAAGTGGCGTAGTGTATATGGGGATCCCATTGAAGGTGAAAGTAGTGATGAACAACTTTTCAAGGTGGAACTACATTAGAGGTGGACACCGACATAGTGTGAAGATAGTGGGAAAAGGGAGTGGTCGATATATAAATGTTAAGTAGGTTTAACTACATCATGAATTATAATGGAGTTGATAATTCTATGTGATTTTGATATGGGATGTGTTACCATAGAGATGAAGTAATTGTGATGGTCTGATTCACACAATCAATTTATATCAACTATCTAATCATCCATGCTAGGCTTTAGAACTGTGCGATCATTTCAATGAAAATACCTTCCATTTGACTATATAATTTATGTTTTATCAATCCTCAACCTAGAATAGTTTATTTCTCAACAAATATCCATTGAAACATCAACAGATGTTCTATTGGAGACTTTCAATCATCATCAGATTGTTTTTGTGATCCAAAACTGTTTAAAATCTGATACAACGTTATTTCAGTCATTTATTGAAGATCAATCTGATGACTCACAGTGAGTTGCAAAAATGATTGTTCAAGTGGTTATTATTTGAATGTCATAAAGGAGAGACAGTTTGTGTTGTTGAAGATGATTTATGGAATAATATGATTATATATTTGGTATCAAAATACACAATACCAATTTTGTTTGGGGAATTTATTTTCATGATATGTATTGAATATTCAACAAAACTGATGTTATATATATATATATGAATGTATTTGGATCCCATGGTTTGTATTTGGGAAGGGTTATGTTATTTCATATTATTATGACTATAGAAATTTATTAAAAGTACTAGGGAAAAAACTAATTTTTATATAACCTAATGAAGCTTTTGTAATGGAGATATTGTTTGAGATTCCTTGAAAATAAATCCTATTTAAATATTAGAGGATGGATGTAGTTGGGAAATGATTCACCTTAAATAAAAATTTATAAAAGGGGTGTATTGGGTATTAAATCAATATTCACCAGTACATGATGAGTGTTTAAAATACTACACACATTTCTTGGCACTATGTAGGGATATTATTGGGTTAATTCTTATTTTATATATAAAATATTATAAACAATTTGAATATATAATTATTATAGTCTACAGAAGTTAAAATTATGGTGTCATATATTGAGAATTGTTTTCTATTATTTAGATATAATATTAATTAATTTTTATGATTATATGATGAATAATTTTGATTATTGTCTCCCCCAATATGATTTCAAATTTATATCAATGGTTGGAAGCCGGGGGGGTTCATGGTAACAATGAATATGATGGTAAATGAACCGAACATCCTAAAAAAGGATTTAGAGAATGGATGTAATAATTTGTGTCTTTGATCCCTCAAATTTATAAATCTATTAGAAATAACATGAACCCCGTAATGATTATAAATTCACCAATGAGGGAGAATCATGACACTGAGTCATTTATATGACATCATCCACCCTCCATCAATGGGTCTTCGAATACAATAATTTACATTAAATGGGTCAATGTTATGGAAAATATATTTTACATTCATTAGTACATAGACAATGAAAAATATGTCTTAATAGTCTATCACATCGAAGGATGTGTTATTAAATAGTGTAATAAAATCATGAACATAAGTGAAAAGGTATAAATTAACTCCATGACCTAAGAATAGTTTAAAAAGTTATTTTTCGATTATTATTATCTCTAAAATCATTGACTAGTCACTGAAAGTGGCTAATATTAATTGTTAATATCATTATATTCAATTTTCCAAAGTCCATAAACATTGTTTTTAGTTCATTACATAGATAAAAATTCATTTCTCATCAAAAATGAAAATTTGGGCCCAATCATTAATTTGTTTGTTGACAATATTATATTCATTTTCTGAGTTTAAAATTTTGGGATATGATTGATCACATTTTTTGGAACATTTTATCTTTTAGGTCCGCTGGATGAATCCCAAAGGAAGATGGAGAATTTTGCACTTGAAGGCAGAAACGTGCTGGAAAAAGCATAATGGGCCTATGGCCCAACAAACAAATGTGGGGCCCAGAAACAAAGCCCAATGAAGCTCAAATTTATACAGTAGAAAGATAAAAATATGAGTATCATTTTATTCAACTGTGGCCGGAGCTAATTCTTATGTTTTCATGATGATAAAGGGATCTAAAGTTGAGATTCAAATGGTGGACTCGACATTAATGCACAGATATCCATTCCACCATTTCGACCATAACATCCAAACAGATGAGCCACATGTCCTGAACATTTTAGACCTTCTAGAAGACCCATGGAAGAAGATATTTCTCTTCTACAACACCTCCAGATTCGGCTTTCTTCAATTTAGAATTCACACGTCAATATGGTGGACGAATTTGGACAGTTTTCCGGGTCAAATTCAAAACATCAATTTCCTTTTGATTATTCACCCTCCATTTGACTCTATTAATTGTTGGGGGGTGAATTAATTGTTGGGGGATGTACCTAAGTCTCCTAATATGCCTATATAAGGAGCTATTGGTGAAGGGAATAGGGGTGGATATTTTTCATATCATCTTTTGTGGCTTGTTTCATTGTAAGGTTAGGCTTCCAAATTTCATTTGTAATGTTTTCCATTTCCATGTAAGTTTATTTTTTTGTATCTTTATGTTCTTAATCAACTTCATTCACTTCTATATTTTCCATTTCTTTCATTAAAACTTTATTATCACAAAGCACAGGGATATATCTGTGTTGTTGTGAATTAGTTCACACATAGGTGTGAATTTCATTCACACACACGGAGGAGTGCTCGTTATTTCCGCGGTTTTAATTTCTTCAATCCAATTCTTGTTAGTCATCTTCTGCCAACCATTGAGAGTATACCATCAATGGAGGGCTTAAACCTTAATGGGATGATCTTAGGAGGATGCAATGGCTAGATTGAATGTTATTTTATGAACGAATTTTTGTTAATTGGATAATTAATTAAAGACATCCATTCTTCAATTATTTATACTATTCATCTTTACTATGTTTGAGCAAACTAAATTCAATTACTAAATGACCATATACCTCGAGGAGATCATGAATTTGGTTCTCTATGTGTATACGGGATTAGTAATTGTGTTTAGTAAGTACCAAACCAGAAAATGATGAATGTAACGTTATTTTTAAAGAATGGATTCATCAAAAATTAATAAAACCAAAATTGTTTAATGAAGTAAAATTCATTCAATCCACCCCGAGCATAATCCTAAGATCAACCCATTTCCATTTAATTGAATTCACTTAGGTTTATTAGTGTTCTTTATAAACCATCCAAAATCAAACCCAAAGTCGGCTACTTCATAGCCCATCCTTCACTCAATCATATCGTCTCAAGGTTACTTCTTCGGTGCCTGTGGATTCGACTCCTACATGTACTACATCGATCGCTTTTACTAGTAGGGTAAATTTGGGTGCAACAAGATACATACCTCAAAAAAACTTCTGATATTCAAAATATATCAAAATATATAGAAATATTTGGTGGTTGATCTTCTAGACTCCCTTTTATGAGATGCACACAAAATGTTCTTCATCATGATTTAACTTCACCAATAATTATCTCCATGTATCCTCTATGATTATTTGAGATGTTTAAAAGAGAAATCATATATCCAATTGTGTTCTATTATAGAAAAAAATATAGCTATAATATGATAATTTATTTTATAAGTTCCTGTACCCCCTGAATATATGATTCACCTTCGATTTCCTCCATGATAAAACAACAATATATATGGGAATAATTTTGTTATTTAGTGATCCTTAGTTATATTAAATGTGATGATAGTTTTATCGTAAACCAACAATAGGTTTAGATAAAAAGGAATTCTTCACACATTCTAAAAAAGTTGCATCATTTTTCTATAATTGGACCAATTTTATTGCCTCTTCAAATTATTCTATCCATTTTATTAACCATTTTTTGCAATATTATCAGTCTTCTCTTTATGTGTAGACTTATTTTTTCAGCATTATATGTCAGAGATGCATTCCGTTTCTTCTTCAATAATTCCCCATGATCAGATAACCATGTGAAATATTTATTAGATAAATGTGCATTCATATTTAACCTTTCACACGGGACATCTGAATTCAATAATTACATATTTTATGGAAATATTTAGTTTCATCATTAAATATGAATTTCAACAATGTAATATTGTGCTTTTTCATCTAGAGTGATCATGTATTTGATTCCAACATTCTCCCTATAGTATTTATGTTTTTTTACAATTCATAATGGTCCATCCATTATAGGTACTCATTTATAACTACAAAATGATCTTTTCGTTATTGTGGTTGTCTTCATATCATTCTTCAAAAAAATATCTTGAGTTCAGATTTTAACAAACTTATTCATTTGATCATACTATATAGTCAACCTATCATCTTCATTAGTTACTTGGTTCACAATTGTTTGGAATTATATTTTAGCATAGAGATGATTTTTTTCATGATTGGTTCATACAATCAATGATCATAACAAGGACCACTTATGCTTTAATAATCATAACAATATTCAATGTAATAATATCAATTCATGATAAAGATATTCTCTTTAATCATGTTCTGATTCTTCATTAATGGTTTCAAATTTTCATTATCTTTCATCCCTATAAATGCAGAAATTATACAATTTTCATACACATAATATTTGTTCCAACATTTCATTTCTTGATTCCAAAAATTCCAATTATAACGTCCCTGTTCCGGAAGCCACCAAGAGGCACCCCGTACCCGGTTGGTCACATGGACTCAAACGCATTACCCTAAACGCCAGAGGTTGCCGACTAACAGCGAGGGACTTGTTTGTGATAGTGGGAATACTATACCCTCATTGGAAGAGTACACAGTGGAAGTAAATAAGCATGCAATAGCGGAAGTAGTAAACAACAAAAAATATTAAATAGCGGAAGACAAAATTAGAAACAACTGGAGATCATATGTATATATATATATATATATGAAATGATGCATAATAAATATATAGGAATGCATCCAAACAAGTCACAATGATGAATAATAAATAGTACAAAAAAAGTACATAAGAAACTAAACAGCTCCTCAGCATCGCAAGCCAAAGCTTGGCCCCATGCTATCCTGCTCCAAAGATATCAAGTACCGGAAGTCAAAGGGAACATTACCATGTCTATAGTTGCAAAAACATAGTCTGTTTGGGCCCAAAATCATGGCCCAAATAGGGTGTGAGACCAAATCCCAGTATCCAACCACCCGAATATCTGTGCCTAATAGTCAGTGAGTATTTGGAAGGTAATAGTACAATACGCAGTAAATAGTATAACCAAAGTAGGCAATAATCAATAAGAAGTAATCAATAACCAGTAAATAGGATAATATATAATAGTGATCAATACACAGAACAACAACCAGTAGTGAAGAAACATCTAACACAAACTGGAAACCCTCTGGGAAGTATTCACAGTGATCCCCTCTGGTCCTATCCAAGAATTACAACAACACTATGGGTAGTGCACTCAGTCTAACCCCTCTGGTTTGGTGATATGAATATATAAGACTCTCTGGGGAAGGTCACTCGGTTAATTCCCCTTATATTGTAGGGTAGTTAGGGACTCTCAGAGGGAGATCATGCGGTCTATCCCTCTTTCCCCATGGTCTAGAGACTCTCTGAGGAATCTCACTCGATAAATCCTTCTATAGCCTCAGGTATACCATAGAATCTCTGAGGAGGATCACTCGGTCAATTTCTCCTCTTTCCTGGAAAGGTTTCAAAGAAATTCAAATAATGTAAAGAATCTCTGAGGAAGCTCACTCGGTCTACCCTCAAGTAGTCTATATTAACTAAGACTCTCTAGGATGCTCACTCGGTCTATCCCCTGTAGTCTATAATGTCCATGACTCTTTGAGGATGATCACTCAGTCTATCCCCGTATAGTCTATAATATCTTAGACTATCTGGGAAGCCCACTCGGTCTATCCCTTATAGCCTATAACACCAGGTTCTCATGGTCCCGTTCCAGTCAGTGCATATTAATGCTATAAGTCCATGTACACCTATAGAGCTACTTGTCTAACAGAAGTAAAACTACAGAGCTATGTGGATAAATAGTCTACAGAGAAACAATCATGTTGACAACATCATTCAATCCTAAGATCACAAGGCATGAAAATAGGTATAACGACCAAAGGCTAACAAGACCCAAAGATTGTAAACATAACAAGGCATTGGAAACACATCCAAGCCCAACAATTTTCCTCAACCATGTTCAAATTACCTCTACACAAGCATGAACGTAAGGCAGGAAAACAACAAGGGAAAAATGGTAAAAAAGCAATACCTCGTTCACAGTATTGGTGCAATTTTCACATAAGACTCAAAGACATTGAAAGGTAAGGTACAACCCACCTACCTCGATCCTAGGAGAGATATATACATGAACCACGAGGCTTGATTCTCCTCAGAACGGCATAGATCTAAGAAAATTAAAAAAAAAGTTTAATCCAACGATAACTAAAGAAATATGAGGAATTGGAAAACAAGGATCTAGTAGAAGGAAGAAATCCCCACTGCGGTTCCAACGCAATTGATGGCGGTTGATTCGGAGAACAGACGAATGATCGGGGGCTCAGAGAAGATCAGCGACTGTACAGGTCGCTCTCGGATGAAGGCACTGGAGAAGAAGTTCTGTCTGTCAGGCGCGACCCTAGTCCGTTTAATGAAAAAAAATACATGGCATGTACTTATGGAGTATATGGAATGTTCTTGGATTTTCCGTACTATGATTTGAGCAGCCTCCACATCACCCATACACACCATGTGTGTGACCCGGACACGACCATCACACGGCCTTGAGCGGAAAAAGTGTACATGGCATGTACTCATAAAATACCCAACATGTACTTCAGAAATATCTTGAAACTAATTTTTTCTCAAAAACTCCAGGAAAAGGAATTTCATACCTGAAAAGGATGAACTGGGTTCTTACAAACTTCCCCCCCTTAAAGAAATTCGTCCCTGAATTTTCCTTGCAAGGAGTAGAAGATGAAAACCCAAACAGCTCCGGCCACTGCGACTGTACATCAGCCTCCCTCTCCCCAGTCTCATCCTGCACCTTCCCATGCTACCATAACACCCGTACTAGAGGAACATACCAGCCACTGAGAACCTTCGTAATATAATCGACAATCCGGATAGGATTCTCCTCAAATGAAGCATCCACTTCAAGCTCAACCTCCTCGGGTTCAAAGATAGGAGAAGGGTCTGAAAAGTAACGTCAGAGCTAAAAAACATGGAAGACGTCGTGCATATCCCGGTACCTCTAAGGTAACTACATCCGATAGGAAAACTAACCCAACTCTCTCCAACACCTCAAATGACCCGATGTACCATGGTGAAAGCATACCATGTCTCCGAATCTTCTTGTGTCCCAACCTCAGTGCCACACATAGGAATACCTGATCCCCGACCCTGAACTCTGAAGGTCATCTCCGCTAATCAGCATATTAATTATACCGAGACTGTGATGTAGATATCCTCTTCTGAATCAACACTATCTACTCCAAGGTCTCCTTAACAAGATGAGGTCCCAGAAATGTTCCCTCTCCTGCCTCCAGCTAGCATAAGGGAGATCGGCATGGCCTACCATAAAAATCCTCGTAAGGTGTCATCTGAATAGTCACCTTGAAACTGTTGTTATAGGAAAACTCCACAAGAGGTAAATGCTTCTCCAAATAACCTCCAAAGTATTAAATGCATGCTTAGAGAATATACTAAAGCACCTTAATTGTACACTAGGACACGCCATCTAACTGGGGATGGTATGTTGTACTCAAAAGTACATGTGTACCCAAATCCTTCTGAAGTCCCTTCCAGATTCGAGAAGTAAAGAGCACATCCTCTTCTGAAATAATGGATTGTGGAACTCCATGTAGACATAAAATCTCTCAGATGTACAACTATCCCAGCTCATCAACACTGAAGGTCTCCTTGATTGGAAATAAGTGTGAAACCTTCATAAGCAAGTCGACGACAACCCAAACAGCATCACTCCCTCGAGGTGACCTCGGAAACCCAGTCCCGAGGTCCATCGCGACATCGTTCCACTTCCACATGGGAATGGGTAACTGTTGTAAAAACCATGCGGGTCGATGATGCTCTGCTTTCACCTGCTGGCAAGAGGAAAATCTGATGAAAAAACCAGCAACATCTCTCTTCATACCAGGCCCCCAAGACTGGCGGTGTAGATCACGATACATCTTGGTGACGCCAGGATGAAATGCGCAAACTGAGAAATGTAAATCCCATATCATCTCCCCGCGTATGTCTGTCGTCACCCATATGCGTCCCTGGAAACGCAAGATCTCATCCTTGCCGACTGTCCATACAAGAAGAGGGTCCTCTCCTGACACACTCTCCCACATGACTAGCCATTCTGAGTCTGATAGCTGCCTCACCTGTACCTGATCAAGAAGAGAAGAGGTAACAACTACAAAAGAGAGGAATGCCTATCCGTGTCTGTCGTGCACCTCCA
The DNA here is from genome assembly GCA_963277665.1 of Viscum album. NCBI lineage: Eukaryota > Viridiplantae > Streptophyta > Magnoliopsida > Santalales > Viscaceae > Viscum > Viscum album. The sequence goes on along the minus strand of OY728151.1, from coordinate 1,098,713,992 downwards.
TGAGCATCTCAGAGAACAGAGTAATAAGCTTCCACTCATTGCTGGCCTCCTGAACTGCCTGAATCTGAGTTCTCCTGCTCAACGCATCTGCAACTACATTGCCCTTTCCTGGTATATAGGTGAGCTCTAAGTCGAAATACTGATGATACTTAACCCACCTCTCTATATCAGATTCAGATCACGTTGAGTGAAGATATACTTGAGACTCTTGTGGTCAGTGAAAACCAAAATGTGCTCCCCTAGAAGATAATGTCTTTTATAGAGTAAGGCATAAACAAAAGCTGCCAACTCCAGATCGTGCGTCGGGTAGTTCCTCTCGTGTGGCGTCAACTACCGAAACCCGTACGCAAAGACTCCATCTCCCTGAATAAGCATAGCTCCCAGCCCAATACCTGAAGCATCACAGTAAACAGTATAGACTTTTCCCATCTCTGGCATGACGTGTATCGATGCTGACGTCAACCTCCACATCAGCTATTGAAAGGCTGACATAGAAGAATATGACCATAAAAACTTCGCCCACTTCTTGGTCAGACCTGTCAGTGGTGCTGCTAGTCATGAAAATTCTTGTATGAAATGCATGTAGTATCCAGACATCCCTAGAAAACTCTGCACCTCAAAGACATTCTTCGGATGCTCCCAGGAAACTACAACTCTCGCTTTCTCTGGGTCCACTGATACTCTTGTCTCTGAGATAACATGACCCAGAAAATGAATCTGATCCATCCAAAAGTAGAATTTCGAGAGCTTAGCATATAACTAATGCTCTCTTAGTGTACCCAAAATGATCTCAAGATGTGTGGCATGGTCGTGTCGAGTGTGAGAGTACACCACGATGTCCTCAAAGAAACCCACCATAAAGGAATCTAAGTACGGATGGAACACTCGGTTCATCAGTGCCATATAATCTTTTGGCACATTTGTGAGACCAAACGACATGACTATATACTCGTATAGACCATACCTGCTCCTGAAGGATGTATGATATATATCTGATGGTATAACATGAAATTGATGATAACAGGACCTCAAATTGATCTTCGAGAATACCCGGGCTCCTCGAAGCTGATCAAAGAGGTCATCGATCCTCGGAAAAGGATATCGGTTCTTGACCGTCAACTCATTCACCTTCTGATAATCCACACAAATTCGAAGGGTGTCATCTCCTTCATTTCAAACAGGATAGACGAACCCCATGGAGAAGTACTGGATCAGATGAAACCCTTTGCCTGTTACTCCTCCAACTGCATCATAATCTCTTGCAACTCAGGTGTAGCCATCCTAAAAGGAGGAATGGACACCGGTTCCACTCCTGGCATTAGCACAATCAAGATGTCTACCTCACTCTCTGGAGGAAAACCTGAAAATTCCTCTGGAATGAAATCCTTGAAATGATCCACCACTGGAGGAAAATCTAACTGTGAAGTACCCTGGTCATCCAGATAAAGACTAGAAATCTGGATGTAACTCCTCCTAGCCCTTGATTCTCTGGTCCATCTCTACCCGGCTTGACATCCCACTCGCCTCTATGAAGAAATGATCTATCCTCTGGTTATACGAAACTCACCCTACGGTGATAGAAATCAACGACTTCCTGGAAGAGAACTAACTAGTCCATCCCGATAATGACTTCATTGCCCGTCATCTCTCGGAAATAGATGTCCGAGAAGAAATCTCACCCTGAAACCTCAAGAGGGCACTCTCTCCACTAACGTAACATAGATTTCCTCGTTACCAATGGCATATAAAGAGTCAAAAAGTTGGAATACTAAAAGATACAGAGCCCAAGGCTCTCCACAACAGCAACATAGATGAAACTATTCGAAGCACCAGTATCGAAAAGGGATGAAGATAAAACTGAGGCTACTAAGATCATACCTCGAACTGTAGAAGGGCTGGGATCCTACTCCAGGTAGGTCTGCTCAGTGGTTAAATTATGGCTTGCACCGCGGCCCTGTGCCACTGGCTGACCACTCTGAGCTGAACCACTCTACAGTCGCTGGTTACCTAAAGACTGACCACCACGGCCGTGACTACCACCTCAGCACGACCGGCCAGAAGAACTCCAGTTCCCAGACTGGTGAGAAACTGGAGAAGCATCTCCTGTATGCGGGGTAATAGAAGAACCCCTACCACCATCTGATGATGATAAGATATGACAAAAGCACTGAAGATGGCCTATCTTTCCCCAATATCAACACTCTATCGGGTCTCTCTGGCACTGAGGCCTAGTATGACCACTCCTACCGCTCTGGTATCATACAACCTGTCTTCCAGAATATACATCTCGCCTACTCTAATATCATTGAGAAGACTCTCTACGGTTCTTCCTACTATCTGTAGGAGGAACAACAGCTTTGGATGTTGAACATCCCTAGCTCACTGCTCCAGAATCCCTCAGGTTGCTCTCAGTGATCAGCGCTTGGTTGACGATACTGGATAACGAAGTCAACCAAAAGATATTCACCAAGGAAAATATCTCCTACTTGAGAACGTCATCAAACTTCCTAGCAAGGAACAACTAATCACCTACTGGGATCTGCGTGAAGCGATGTAGCTCGGTAAAGAGAGATGAGTACTCCATAACAGAATGAGAACCCTGTTGCAGACTCATAAACCCCCCGGACTTGGTCGGCCCTCATGGTCTCTGGGTAAAATTATTCCTAGATGGTGCACCGAAACTCGTCCCAATACATACTCTGCTGGCGCCCAGACTGTGAGATCACCTCCCACCACCTCATGGCGGTGTCTCAGAGTATATAAGTAGCCAGCTTTACCATTTTCTCTAGGGGTATATCCAGATGCTCAATGATCGTCAGTGTGGCCTCTAACCACAACTCTACAGAATGTGGTCCTCTTTCCCCTGAGAATGTAGGAGGATGCTGCTTCTGGAAAACCCACATCAACTCATCCATCGACGGGGCAGGAGCCGGTGCTCCCTAAAAGGTCTGCATCATCCCCAGGAAATCCTCCCTAAACTGCGCATCGGTGCCTACAAGGGGTATGACTACTGGTTCCAAGTATGCCATAGTAGGAGGATCTGCAGGTGGTCCCTGATCGACCATATCTGGTGTCTGATCACCATCTGGAAACTGAGGTACAACCGAAGGACGTCTCGGAGGCATAGCTCTAAAAATATCAAAAGCACACCTTAGATCAGAATTATCAAAGACTGAGAACATAAGAGTACATAACGGGAACAGGAGAAGGAAAAATTCAAGTTTAAAAAACACGAATACATGTCGTGTATAAAAACTACACGACATGTTCACATAAACAAAATACATGGGTGTGTAATCCTCCCACCTCTGGTCATATAACACCACATCTACACGACATGTTGTTCCCTAACATGGCATGTACTTGAAATCTATTCCCCTTCCTGAGTCTCTTAACACGGCGAACCCACACGGTCCTCTTAACCCTAAACTAAACGGCGTGTTCAATAAGGACACGACGTGTACTAGATAAGGTTTTGGGGAACTATGTTTTTAGTTACACGGCCGGCTACACGGATGACCCTTAAATGGCATGTTCGAACAAACATGGCATGTATAGGAGAAGATAACACAGACCCATGTTGTTTGTAACACGGCCGAGTACCTCGAACAAGACTACACTACGTGTTCTTTACCAACACGGCATGTTCTACTCAAGCTTCCCTGACCTGTGTTGTTAGAGACACGACCGAGTACATGGATCTATACTACACGGAGTGCACCTACCGTACATGGCGTGTTCGTAAAGACATTTCCTCATCACTGTGTTCATACCCACACAGTCAGTGACACGGTCTGAAATTACACGACATGTAGTCAAAAAGTACATGCTGTGTATTCTGGGTTTTTTTGGGCAGTAGCTCAGAAACTGCACCGATGCCCAGAAACACAGAAAAAAAGGAATGAAGGTGCCAAATTCGTATATGTGAGGGCCCATAATTTTCACAAGTCAAAGTTTTCCATCCAATACAGTCATATATAATGAAAAAGAGGTCAATGATTCACTAATTTCTGATTCAAGAGGGCCCATAACACCACAAGAACCCAAATTTGGCATTCATTTAAACAAAGTACAATAAAAACTGTCCTCTTTCAAATAGGAGGGATTCTATCAAAGCATCTATCACAACAGTATGCATAATCTACAAAAATTCTATCATAACAACATGAAGTCGCCAATGCACCCTAGATGTCATGGCAAGAATGCATGGTATGTCATTTCAAACAAGTACCTATATGATGCATGAAACATCATACCCTAATCTCATTGGGTTACGACAAAAATGAAACCATAATAGAAACAAAAATAACAACACAATTCATGTGAACCACTCTAGGTGAAATCATATCAACCATAAAATCCCAAAACCATAAAACTGCAATAAACGAGGTAGTATGGATTTTCCCTTTACACGGGGTAGCTAGTCCAGGGAAAAGCTTATTACCAAGTACTGAATCCATCACATCCATGGATAAAGGCTCCAAACAGAAAATCAAGAGAATAGAATTCCTATGATTCCACTTTGTAACATCCCGGATCCAAAAGCCACCCAGAGGTGCCCCTTCCTGGTTGGTCACATGGGCTCAAGCGCATTTCCCCAAACTTCAGAGGCTTCCGACTATCAGTGAGGGCCTTGGGTTTGATAGTGTGGAAACAATTCCCTCATTGGCAGAGTACACAGTGGACATAAATAAACATGCAATGAAGGAAGCAGTAAACAACCAACAATAATAAAAAGTGGAAGACTAAATAAGCAACAACAGGAGCACATATGTATATATTTATGAAATGATACATAATACATATCTTGGAAAGCATACAAACAAGTCACAATGTTGAAAAATACAATAGTACAAAAAAATTACAAAAGAATGTAAACAGCTCCTCAACATGTCACAACCCATCCCAGTGGGGCCCAAGCCGCAACTCCCCATGCCCGCCTCCAATAGGCCAAGGGATGGTGACTAGCACCGAGTAGGCATGCTACTATAATGGGAGACATATCTTATAAACCTGTACACACACACACATATCCAAGCCCACAAAGCTGAAAAATAAAAACTACTAAAAAGAAAAGATTCATGCATATACTAAAACCCAACCACAGAGTACGACAGGGAATTAATGTACAGTAAAGTAAATCCCTGGGCCAATAGTACAAGCCCACCAAAATAAAGTCTGCAAAAACTCCAACCAATAGGATGAAGTTAATGAGACTGCAAACCATCGCCGAAGGAATGCACCTAGGCCTGTCTGATCTCACTAAGCACCGTCTGGTCCTGGTCTTCCTAGAATCTTGTCAAAGGCTCGCTCGTCTGCACAAGACATGACAGGTGCGGGAAAAGCCCGTGAAGGGGTGAGTATAACAATACCTCATATGACACCCTAAAACCCACAAAGGGAATAAAACAAAAGAAGTTACAATAAGCTCAAAAAAGTATATGTCTGCGGAACATATAACAAGAATATCCAGATATACTCATACAAAGGCGGCCATCGTGAAAACCACCACTAAGATCCAGCTCGACGATTCCACTAAGAATACCTTCGGGAGAACACACTCCTAGGTCTGAAGAGAGAGATACAGAGTAATCGTTTCAGGAGAACACACTCCTCAAGTACCTTGGGAACAATATGCTCAGATGAGGATCACAACCAAGACATGGGGTGATTCCGACAACTCAGTCTGAACTAATCTGCTAAACAGAGGATCAGTGCCCGGGTAAAGTTGGTCACCTCGATACCATGAACTCTACCTAGGGTTACATGAATGAAAAGTGGATCTGGCTCTAATTCTCATAGAGGGGATTCCAAAAACTCTATTCAGGAAGTTTTGTTGAAGGGATCATACTCCTGTATAAAAGAATTGACACCAGAACATTCACGGAATTACCAAGGGTACGAACCCTATGAACTAGTCCAAGTCATAGAAGGCAAGTAGCTCAAGCCTTGAAGAAATTTATAAATGACGTGTAGTATGATAACACGACATGTTCCTTGATCCCAGGTACTGCCCATTTAAACGGCCCGTGTCGTCCGTTCAAGTCGTGAAAAACCAAACTACACGGTGTGTAGAAAAGTACACGCCGTGCTCTTTGACAACGAGTACTGCCATGTAAACGGCCCCTGTCCCTCGGCTTGTCGGACAGAAAGAAACTACATGGCGTGTACATTAAACCACATGTTGTGTTCGAGCGCCTGGGCTCACTCAGTGTACGCTGGCCACGTGACAGCACACGGTCTCTGCCCGTGTCTGTGTCGCCTGCCCGTGTACCAGTACACGGAGTATCCCGTGTATCTGGCCAGGTCTGGCCAGGGAGGGATATACATGGCGTGTCCGTGGCCGTGTACCCTGCCCGTGTCCAAGTACTCTGCCCGTGTTCGTGTACTCCCGGAGTATACGCCGGGTAAACCTACCGACGAACACAGACCGTGTATCCATACTACACGGCGTATAGTCAGGAAAATTTACAGAATCACTGCCTTCCTCCGCGCGCCTCAGGTGAACCTCCAGATCTCGATTCTCATGTTTGTTTTCCGCGAAACTCCAGATGAAGGGTTGCCTCATCCTCGTGAAGCTGAATCCATGGGTTTCAGGCCTTCAATCAGCACCAAAATCCGATTCTAGCCATCTGAGCAGAAATCCTCTGAAGAAAGATTCCTTCTGATCTGCTTCGATCCATCCACTGAAACTGTCGTCGCACCTTCTCAAGACTGCTGTAGTGTTAATACTTCAATTTGGAATCGTTGCGTCATGGAACAGATGCGCAAAGATCTGTTGTTCATCGCCCCATGAAGAACGCGAAGAACGCTCAATAAGAACACAAGAATTTGGGGAAGAAAACATAAAAAATCGAGAGGGATGAACCTCTATTGATGATCGTGTCGATCTTGGTTAGTCACCGTTAGAAGGTTGAACGAAACCAAACAATATACAAGAATCAAATCCACAAAAATCCCCACAAAAGCCCAACCTGCAAGAACTATTGATCCACGGGCTAATATGTTCAAGGATTAGTCTATGTTCATCGAGGAAATAAAAAACGGGGAAGAATTAAAATCACAACAACATCTAACCTGGATTCGTTGTGTTTGTCGGCAAAGATCTGCTCGCCGCGTCGTCGTCGCCGTAATCCATCAAGAACGCCGTCGCCGCCGTGTTGGGGGTCTCTTCCAGAACCACCAGGGCCGCCAAGGGTTTTCAGGGTTATGGGGTTGTAACCCTGGACCCTGGCGCAAGCCTCTTTTTAAAGAGGATAAAGATATAAGATTTTTAAAGAACTTATTGTAGGAATAAAATATTTTTTGTTAAATATTTTATTACTGTTGGGTCCAAAAAACCAGATTACACCACCAACCTGCACCGGCCGAAGTTAAGCCTCGCCTTAGGTAAAATCGATGTTCAGAACGCAACGGTGCCTTCATATTTCTGATATGAGCACCCGTTTTAGAGTTATTCCACTTTTTTAGGAAACCTGCATGCACGCATAATTTAATTATTAAATGAAATTCAAACTTTAGTTCCAGGCTTACCGGGCCTCGGAACTGCACGCTGTCTCAGAGTATGGTCTTGAAAAAATTTCTCATATTATAATATATGGAAAAAAAATCTGGGACATTACATCACACCCACCTTAGGGATTTTACATCCCCGAAAATCCAAAACAAGGGATACTCAAAATGATGTGGGTACTGCACACGAAACTGAGCCTCATACTCCCACGTGCTCTCTTGAAGATTCCTGTGCTGCCACTAGACACGCACCAAGGGAATAGCTCATCCACGAAGGATATTCTCCTACCGATCATCGATCTCCACCGAGTACTCAACAGAGGTTGCTCCATCGTTGATGTCCAGCTCGCCCAAGTCGATGACGTGCGATGGATCATGCACGTACCTTCGTAGCTACGACACATGGAAGACGTTGTGTACCCGGTCCATCTGAGGAGGTAGAGCCAAGAGATACGCCACCTCGCCAACTCTACTCAGAATCTGAAAAGGTCCAATGAACCTCAGAGATAGCTTTCCTCCTCGGCCAAATCTCCACAATCCCCGTCGAGGTGAGACCCGAAGGAACACATGGTCTACTTCCTCGAACTCCAAAGGCCTCCGCCTATGGTCGGCATAATACTTTTCCGACTCTATGAAGTCTTCATCTGCTCCTTGATGACCTGCACCTTCTCTGTAGTAACTCTCACCATTTCTAGGCCCATGAGGGTTGACTCTCCTGGGTCAGTCCAAAAAAGTGGCGACCTGCAAGGTCGCCCGTATAAAGCCTCAAATGGTGCCATACCAATAGTGTAAAGATAACTATTGTTATAAGAAAATTCCACTAGTGGTAGGTGATCCTCCCAGCTACGACTGAAGTCAAGAATGCAAGCTCATAAAATATCCTCTAGGACCTGGATGGTCCACTCTGTCTAGCCATCGGTCTGGGTATGAAATGCTGTGATCAAGCGTAACTGAGTCCCAAAATCTTCCTGCGATCCTTTCCAGAAATGGGATGTGAAACGAGCATCACGTCCAGAGACGATCATGGATGGTACTCCATGAATCCGAACTATCTCTGGCACGTAGAGGCGTCCCATGATCTCTACTGAACTCTGCTCCAGAATGTCTAGGAAGTGGGGAGAGTTGGTTAGTCGATCAATGATCAACTAGATGGCATCGTGTACCCTGGATGTGTGTGGTAAACCCTTCACGAATTCCATGGATATTCCGTCCCACTTCCACTCTGGCACCTCAAGGGGCTGAGTCAAAACTGCTGGAAGCTAGTGCTCATCTTTTACATGCTGACAAGTGAGGCACCGAGAAACAAAATCTGCCACACTCTTCTTCATTCTTGGCCACCAGAGCTGACTTCAGAGGTCCTGGTACATCTTTTCCATGCCTGGATGCATCGCCAAAGGGGATGTATGGAACTCCCCAGAACCTCCTCCCGCAATGTCACTGGTACTACCGTTAATCCTCTGAAAAGGACAATGTGCTCTCCACCTTCTGAATATCCATCAGAAGCATCACCTATGAATATCTGAGCATGTAGAGTCTCACAGCTAGCATCCTCACGCTATGCTTCCCTGACTCGCTGTAAGAGTGGAGGGGTAACAACCATCAACTGAAGGTAAGAACCCTCATCTCTATCCACGAAGGACAACTACAAAGAGGCCAAATGCCTTGACGCCTCATCCAGCAACTGTGAATTGGATTTACTACTGAGAGCATCTGCCACCACGTTCCCCTTCCCAGGAGTACAAAAGATCTCAAAGTCGTAATCCTGGAGGAACTCAAGCCATCTCCTCTATATCAAATTCATATCTTTCTAAGAAAAGATATATCTGAGACTCTTGTGATCTGAGTAGATGGTAAACCTCTCGCCCATCAGGTAGTTCCGCCACATCTTTAATGCGAAGACTACTGCTGCCAACTCAAGATCATGGGTTGTGTAGTTCTGCTCGTGTGGTCTCATCTGACGTGAGCCATAGGCAATCACCGGTTGCCTCTACATCAGGAAAAAAGAAAGCCCAGTTCCTGATGCGTCGCAGAACACTATGTACTCGATACCCTCCTATGGTAATCTCAATATCAGGGTGCTCATCAGACTCTCTATCAACTGCTGGAAGTCCTGCTGTAATTTCTAGTTCCACACGAAAGGTTGTCCCTTTCGGGTCAAAGCTATCATGGGTGCTGCAATCCGGGAGAAATCAGGGATAAATATCTGATAGTATCCTGCCAACCCAAGGAAACTCCGCACCTCCATCACGATCCGGGGTGGATCCCATGCCAGCACTTCCTCCACCTTTTCTGGGTCCACTGCTACACCATCCACTGAGATAACGTGCCCCAGAAAGTGGACCTCCTGTAACCAGAACTGACACTTCGAGAGTTTTTCATAAAACTGGTGCTCTTGGAGTGTGTCTAGAACCATCCTTATGTGTCTCGCGTGGTCCTCCTCGGACGCAGAGTACAGAAGGATATCATCGATGAAGACCACTACAAACCGGTCTAGATAGGGCTGAAATATCCCGTTCATGAGTCCCAAGAACACTTCCTGGGCATTCGTCACACCGAAGGGAATCACCACATACTCATAGTGACCGTAGCGACATCTGAAAACCTTCTTTGGTATATCCTCCTCCCGTACTAACAACTGGTGATAACCGGATCGTAGATCAACCTTTGAGAACCATCTTTCCCCTCTCAACTGATCGAAGAGGCCATCGATCCTCAATAGTGGATACTGGTTCTTCAAGATTACCTGATTAAAGTGCCGGGAGTCCACACATAGCCTCAAGCTCCCATCCGCCTTCTTGGAAAACTGCACTGGGGCCGCCCAGGGTGAAACACTGGGTCTGAAAAAGACCTTCTTCTTCAAGTCGTCCAGATGCAACTTCAGCTCACGAAGCCCTGCAAGATCCATCCGATAAGCCGATGCTGATATCGGGGTCATCCCGGGTTGCAACTCAATGAAGAAATCTATCTCCCAATGGGGAGGTATCCCGGGGACATCCTCCAGAAAGACATAATCGTACTCATCCACCACTGCTGGAAACTAGAAACTCGTAACATCTGATGCGGCAAGGGCTAGGCAAGCCATTTGGTGTGAAATCGGCTATGCCCTCCTATGCCCGAGTCCATCCTGCGCTACCTGGGTCTCTCTTTCACCGACAAAAGAGAACCTCTTTCCATCAATACAGACACACCACACCCTTCGCCTAAAACATTCAATCTGGGCATGAAATGTGGATAACTAATCCATTCCAAGAATGACATCATAAGGCCTCAACGCTATCACAAAGAGGTTCCAACCGAAACTCTCACCTCCAAGGGTCAGGTCACACTGCATGCAAAGGTGTGTGATCTCTAAATCTTCTACAATCGGTGTTTATGAGCATAAGGGTCGAGTCAACGGCTCAACTAGAATCTCAAGGTCTCGAACATGATAAGCAGCCAGAAAGGAATGACTAGAACCTGTGTCTATCAATACCGCAACCAAAGTAGAAAAGACACAGATAGTACCTCTAATCATTCCGGGAGTAACATGGTAATAAGCCTCTGCCGCATGCAGCTGCCCCTGCCTCTGTCCACCAGCTCTCTAAGCCTCGGGTGGACCTCCTGGGGGTAGTGGTGGTAATGGGTCAAAATACCGACCACCTCAAGATGCTTTCCTAACTCCTCTACCACATCCACCGCCTCTCGGATCTTCCTGCTGCACACGTTGCCTCTACCTAGGTGGTCTATCCACTGCTCCCATGTCAGTAGCACGGAGGGTTGGACAATCTCGAGTGAGATGTCCCTTGCCGTCACATGAGTAACATCGCCTCTCTCGAGGCTGGCTGGAAGCGCCCTCTGAACCCTGTATGGCTGATCCCCTGTCCTGATATCTCCTATGGAAACGTCTCACATGCCTGGGTCCCTATCGTCGGCTCCCTACCGCCGAGGTCTCTACTCTAGCTGGCCCACTACTGACCACTGTCGGCTGTCCCTACTCCGCCAGGAAGCTCTCGACAACCAAATCCTTCTCGAGCACCCCATCATAAGTAGGAATGATCATAGGGATGATGCTAGCCTGGATATCTCTGCTCTACCCCCACTCAAAAGTACGAGCTCTGAGGTACTGATCTCTGACCATATCCCTCGAGTACCGCGAGAGGTCATTAAACCTCCATGAATAGTCAGCCTCCATCATGGTTACCTGCTGGAGCTGAAGAAGCTCCTATATACGTATTGCTATCAGGGTAACTAGTGAAAAATCCTCTATGAAGAGATGCTCAAACTCTGACCATGCAAGAGTCGCCTCGTCGTGACTCTGGATAACCAAACTCCACCATCACCCTACTGATCCCTGCAGAAGGCTCGCTGCCAGGATCACCATCTGGTCTGCTAGTGTCCGGACTAAGCAGAACACCCTGGTCACTACATCATGCCAGTCCTCTACCGCCTGAGGTTCAGGCTCACCTCAAAACCTGAGGGGTCTCTATCTCTGAAACTCCGGGAGGGAGCTCAGCCTTCACTCCTCCTCCACTGGTACAGTAGGAGCTAAACACTTCCCCATAGGTGGTGGAATACCTGGAACGCCACCTGGTGGTAGAACTGGGGGATCTGGTCCCTGTATTGAAGCTTCATCACTGAGGGGGTCATCCTCATGATCGACCTACCAGATCCTAGCGGGTGCAAGTCACGGAGGCATCCTGTTTAAGAAACAAGATGTATCATATTCAATGAGTATATCTAGAGAGCTGACTCAAGATGGACATGAAAACCACAACCCATTATTATATGATGCATGTACCATTATTTTTCAACATGCAACTAGTGTTTTAATGTTCCGATTCGAAAAAAAAGTTATTAGAGACATAGTGTATGGATACATCGGCCGCCGCATGAACACTGTTGTCTCTGGCATGAGAGACGAACTCGAAACACATAACAATGTTGCCCCAAACCATCTCAAAGACTCTCGGTCCTAAGGTAGAACCGACCACCTCTGATACCACTCTGTCACGACCCATCCCATTGGGGCCCGAGCCGCAACTCCCCAAGACCGCCTCCAATAGGCCATGGGCTGGTGAGTAGCACCGAGTAGGCATGCTAATAACATGGGAGACATTTCCTATAAACATGTACATAGGCACACACATCTCCAATCCCACAAAGCTGAAAAGTAAAAACTACTAAAAAGAACATTTTCATGCATACACTAAAACCCAACCACAGAGTACGACGTGGTAGTATAGTACAGTAAAGTAAAACCCTGGGCCAAAATTAAAATCCCACCAAAAGAAAATATGCAACAAGTCCAACCTGTAGGAAGAATGTACTGGGACTGTAACCCATCACCGAAGGAACGCACCTCGGCCTATCTAATCTCACTGAGCACCATCCGGTCCTGGTCCACCTAGAATCCACTCAATGGCTCGCTAGTCTGCACAAGACATGACACATGGGGAAAAGCCCGTGCAGGGGTGAGTATAACAATACCCAGTAGGATACCCCGAATACACAAAGGAAATACAACAAAGTAAGGTACATTCATCTTTACACAGTATATTTCTACATAACATATAACAAGAATATCCAGATATACTCATACACATGCGACCATCATAAAAACCACCACTAAGATCTAGCTCGACGTTTCCACTAAGCATACCTTCATGAGAACACACTCATAGGTCTGAAGAGAGAGATACGAAGTACTCGTTCCAGGAGAACACACTCCTCAAGTACCATGGGAACAAGATGCTTAGATGAGGATCACTGCCAAGACTTGGGGTGATTCTGACAACTCAGTTTGAGCTAATACACTAAGAAAATGATCGACGCCTAGGTAAAGTTGGTCACGTCGATACCAAGAACTCTACCTAGGGTTCCAGGAATGAATAGAGGATCTGGCTCTAATTCTCATAGAGGGGATTCCAACAACTCTATTCAAGAAGTTCTGCTGAAGGCATCATACTTCTGTATAAAGGAATTAATCCAAGAACCTTCAGTTAATTACCAAGTGTACAAACCCTAAGAACTAGTCCAAGTCACAGAAGGAAAGTAGAACAAGCCTTCAAGAAATTTATAAACGGCATGTAGTATGAATACATGTCGTGTTCCTTGACCCCGAGTACTGCCCGTGTAAACAGCCCGTGTCGTCCATTCATGCCATGAAATACCAAACTACAGGATGTGTAGAAAAGTACATGTCGTGATCTTTGAAACCAAGTACTGCCCGTGTAAACGGCCCGTGTCCCTCGTCTTTCCGGACAGAAAGAAACTACACGGCGTGTAGATGAAAACACATGCCTTGTTCGAACACCTGGGCTCGCTCTGTGTATGCTGGCCATGTGCCCGTACACGGTCTCTACCCATGTCCGTGTCACCGGCATGTGTACCAGTACACGGGGTATCCCGTGTATCTGGCTGGGTCTGGCCAGGGACGGGTATACACGGCATGTCTATGGCCATGTACCATTCCCGTGTCCGAGTACTCTGCCCGTGTCCATGTACTCCCGGAGTACACATCGTGTAACCCTACCGACGAACACACACCGTGTAGCCATACTACACGGCGTGTAGTCAAGAAAATTTCCAGAATCGCTGCCTTCCTCCGCGTGCCTCGGGTGAACCTCCGGATCTCGATTCTCATGTCGGTTTGCCGCGAAACTTTAGATGAAGGGTCGCCTCATCCTCGTGAAGCCGAATCCATGGGTTTCAGACGTTCAATCGGCTCCAAAAACCGATTCTGTCCATCCGAGCAGAAATCCTCTGAAGAATGATTCCTTCTGATCTGCTTAGGTCCATCCACTGAAACCGTCGTCACACCTTCTCAAGACCGCTGTAGTGTTGATCCTTCAATATGGAATCGTTGCGTCATGGAACGGACACGCAAAGATATGTTGTTCATCGCCCCGTGAAGAACGTGAAGAACGCTCATGAAGGACGTAAGAATTTGGTGAAGAAAACAAAAGAAATCGAGAGGGACGAACCTCGATCGATGTTCATGTCGATCCTGGTTTGTCACCGTTAGAAGTTTGAACGAAACCAAACAATTTACACGAATCAAATCCCCAAAAATCCCCGCAAAAGACCATCCCTCAAGAACGATCGATCCACGGGATAATCTATTCGTGGATTAGTCCACGTTTATTGAGGAAATCAAAAACGGGGAAGAATTAAAATCAAAACAACATCCTACCTGGATTCATTGCATTTTTCGGCGAAGATCTGCTCGTCGCATCATTGTCGTCGAAATCCATCAAGATCGTCGCCGCTGCCGCGTTGGGATTTTCCTCCAGAGTCACCAGGGCCTCCAAGGGGTTTCAAGGTTATGGGGATGTAACCCTAGACCATGACCCAAGCCTATTTTTAAAGAGGATAATGATATAAGATTTTAAAATATCTTATTGCAGGAATAAAATATTTTTTGTTAAATATTTTATCACTGTTGCATCCAAAAAACCAGATTTCACCACCAACCTGCGCCGACCGAAGCTAGGCCTCGCCTTAAGTAAAATCGTTGTACTGAATGCAACGGTGCCCTCAGATATCTGATCCGAGCACCCATTTGAGTGTTATTAAATTTTTTTAGTAAAACTGCACGCACGCATAATTTAATTATTAAATTAAATTAAATCTTTTGTTTCGGGCTCACCGGGCCTCAGAACTGCACGCCGCCTCAGAGTCTGGTCTCGAAAAAAATTCTCATATAATATTATACAAAAAAAAATCTGCTACATTACACAACATCACAATCCACATATTGGTCCCATGCTCTCCTTCTCCAAAGCAATCAAGTACCAGAAGTCGAAGGGAACTTTCCCTTATCTATGCCTGCAACAACATAGTTTGTTTGGGCAAAAAGCATGTCCCAAACAGGGTGTGAGGCTAAATCCTAGTAGGAAACCACCGAAAGATCTATGCCTAACAGTCAATGAGTATATAGCAGGTAATAGTACAATAAGAAGTAAACATTAGCATCAACAACATGCACTATTCAATAAGCATTAAACATGATGATATACAACTGTGATCAATCCACAAAACAACAATCAGTGGTGAAGCAACAACTAACACAAATAAAAAACCCTGTAGAAAGTACTCGAAGCCATCCCCTCTTGTCCAATATACGAAGTACCACAACCCTCTGCGTAGTGCACTCAGTCTAACCCCTCTGTTTTGGTCATATAATTTTATAATACTATCTAGGGTAGCTCACTCTGTCAATTCCCCTTATAGTCTAGGGTAGTCAGGGACTCTCTGAGGGTGATCACATGGTCTAACCCTCTTGGCACAATGTCTAGAGACTCTTTGAGGAAGCTCACTCAGTCAATCCTCCTATAGCCTCAAGTATACCACAGACTTTTTGAGGAAGCTCACTCAGTCAATTCTTCCTCTTTCCTGTGAAGGTTTTAAAGAAATTCAAATAATGTAAAGACTCTATGAGGAAGCTCACTCGGTCAACCCTCCTGTAGTCTATAATAACTAAGACTCTCTGAGAAAGCTCACTCAATCTATCCCCTGTAGTCTATAATGTTCAAGACTCTCTGAGGAATCACACTCAGTCTATCCCCGTATAGGCAATAATTTCTAAGACTCTCTGGGAAGATCACTCGGTCTATCCCCTATAGCCTATAGCACCAGGTTCTCACAGTCCCATGCCAGTCAGTGCATATTAATGTTATAAGGCCGGGTACACCTATAGAGATACGTGGCTAACAATGTACACCTACAGAGCTACATGGATAAACAATATACAGAGCAACAAGCATGTTAATAACATCATTCCATCATTTGATCACATGTCCTGGAAACAGGTATAATGACCAAAGGCTAACAAGACCCAAAGATCGTAAATAGGGTAAGGCATGTGAAACAAATCCAAGCACAAAAACAATCCTCAACCATGATCAAATTGCCTATAAAAAATCTTGCAAGCAAGGCAAGAAAACAACAAGGGAAAAATGGTAAACACGCAATACCCCGTTCAAAGTATTGGTGGAATTTTCACATAAAACTCAAAGATATCGAAAGGTAAGCCACGAACCAACTACCTTGATCCTAAGAGATCGATATAATTGACCAACGAGGCTTGATTCTCCTCACAATGGCATAGATCTATGAAAAAATACAAAACGTCAACCCACAATATCATATGATAGAGGAGGAATTGGAAAACAAGGATCTAAGAGAAGGGAGAAGTCACTGCTCTGGTTCCAACGTAATTGATGGTGGTTGATTCAGAGAACGGATGGAGGCTCAGGGGATCAGAGAAGATCTGTGGCCATACGGGTCACTCTTGGTCGAAGGCGTAGGAGAAGAAGAAAATTTTTTCCGTCAGGCGCGACCCCAGTCCATTTAATCAAAATAATATACACGGCATGTACTTCTGGGGTACACGATGTGTACTCGGCTTTTCCGTACTCCGCACTAAGCGGCCTCCACATCACCCCTACACACCGTGTGTGTAGCCCAGACACGGCCAGTACACGGACTCGAGCGGCAACATAGTACATGACATATACACATAAAGTACACGACATGTACTCATAAAGTACAGGGTGGGTAATTCAAAAACTTCTAGAAACTCTTCTTTTCTCAAAAACTATAGGAAAAGGAAAGCCATACCTGAAAACACAGATCTTGTTTCTTACAACAATAATGCAAATAGTATCCATAAAATTTTGATTTCTTTTTATGCGATACATTATGACTACTATTGACATTTTTTAGATTTTGGATATCACATGTATTATTTTTCATCCATTCTTTAGGAATAAGAATATCTACACATAATTATATAAATCATTAAATATATTTGTGATTACTGATAATATTATACCCATGATATTCAAGAATTAAATGTTGAATATGTACTATTCAACCAAAAAAATAGAACACACATATCTGTTAGAACAAGCGGGTTCTTTATTTATTGAGAATATAGTAGATTAATCCATAAATAATCACAGGCCCCTCTTGTCAAAAGATTTATCTATTTCCAAAATAGGATAACTAGAAAATGAATCCTTGGAAATACTTCATTTCTCATCAAATAGGCAACAATCATATTCATTCTCTCCCATATTTCGCAATTTAACATCCACTATAAGGTACTTTATGTTGAGAGAAATCATCTCATCTTCAAAAGATTTAATTATTTATTCCCACTGAATAATCATCATTTCAATATCATCATCATGAATTAGATTTTTCTTCAGTAAAAAAATCAATCTATTTGATTATTTCAACTTTATCATTCAATTGTGTATCATTTAACTTCAATAAGTATTATACATCTTCACAAGTTCATGGATATTTTTTGTAAAGAAAATTTCAAAAAACAATTTCTTATAAAAATTATCTTCTAAATCGTTAAAATCTCTAGTATATCCTTATTTGGAAAGATATATTGTTTTATCCACATTTTTCACATTTTCTATGGATGTACTTGATATTCCATTATTTTTATTCAATGCTTCATCCATAACATTATACTTTTATAATATTTTTAAATTATCATCTCGATGTTCCATAAAAACTCTAGTCATATGTCTAACCACTACATTGGGAGATTTCATTAGATGATCTATAATTTCAGAATTCATCAAATCATCATCACAAATTTGGATTGATTAATCAAAATTATATCTAACTAATTTCCCATAAAATTTCAAATTAGAGTGCCTTTAGCTAGAAGTTGATCTTCATCAATCGTTAATATATTATTATGCTTCATTATCAGACATTGTTTCCTATTTTTATGTGTTTTGACTGAAATTTCAAAATTTATATTATCATGTGTAGAGATATGAAATTCCACCTAAAACATTGATGAATTTTATTGAAAAATAAATATGCACTTTAGGAACTTATGTTGAGAAAAACATGACAGGTAAATTAAATCCAATCCGTTGTGTATTTTCTTTGAAACCAATTAAAATTTCAATGATCTTGAAGTCACTAATGGGAAATATAGAATGTCAATGAAAAAAACAAACAATATTTTTAAAAGGTTTTAAATAATGACCTACACCCTTTTTTATTGGTTACATCGCCTAACATAAATTTTCCATTATAATAATTTTATCAAATATAATGGTTCATACAACAACTACTTATACACCTGAATAATCAATCCTCTAGTGGATCCTGGTTGTACACCCGACAAATCCAACTCTTCTACATCGACTTATTAGACATCGTAGTGGTTCAACTCGTTAGACTCCGGTCTCAAAAGCATATTAAACAACTAGTTTGATCAAATATTCAGAAGCTCGTTTATCTTCTTTTAAAGTTAGGAACCATATGCAGGAGAATAAATTGATCTTCCTCCATGTTCTTGTTCGATCACTATCTCCCATGTATAATCAAATACCTCTACATTGATTTCATTCTGTTAGAAATAAACTTTGATAACCAGTAACTGTAAAATTCTCTCAGTATAATGATGCCCAAGAAAATATTTATTCTTCTATTGAATACCTAGCCACAATAAACACTAAAAAACACATATAATTTTTTTTTTGATAAAGTGATGCTCCAAATTCATTATCAAATCACAACACAGTAATTACAGAATATAAATTTCATATTTCATCTTCCAACTTCATGCATGTTTATAATACACTACATGGTCTTGTTAAATTTTAAAATAACAACAATACACAATATTCACAATATCATTCATTCATAATTTCATGTGCATAAATTTCTATATAACACACACGCATTTATATCAATTTTATTTATTGCGTGTACATGTGATCATGATTTAATTTGGGTAATTTTTTCAATATAGATCCTCAATGGCACACACACACATGCTTTTCCCACCCACAGTTCAGATAAACTATTTTAATTCTTCTTCACTTACCTTTTCACAACCATAACACACACTGAACATTTGAACAATCTTTAAATAAAAACTATGCATGTTTAGCATGCCCAACACTTCCATCTTCATGTTGTGTATGAAGGTATTATAAAAATAATCATTAAAAAACTATCTTCTCTACTGGCACACAAAATAGTATTATCAGATCAGGCATACGGTCTTTCACAGGATAAAATAGAATATTCACTATAAAATAATCTTCTTGGTGCAATCCTGAATAGATATATTTTTTCGTGCACAATGACTTCTTCACAATATTCAGTGTATGTATACACTCTCATGAGGATACTCAAACACTTCATTCAATATAGAGAGACACATAAATGAATCCTTCTATCTAAAATTATTTGTGGAACTCTATTCATCGCACATCAAAAATAGTTTTCTATGCCCATATATATTTATCAATGAAGTCTCTTATACTTCATGTAAATTAAAAGAGTGTAGAACACTTCACAAACTATATTTTCTCGATACTTCATTCATTAGAAATGGCAGATTCTTAAAAAAAGACACCACAATGTCCATGATTAATATGATATTAATAGGCAATCGATACCACCACTGATAACCTCTATTTCTTGACATTGAAATCTCCTCCATCAGAAGAATTTTTTTAAAATCATTATGAATCATTAGTTTGTTCATCATTATATGATACAAAAAAATGTTAAAACATATTTTTATCAGTTTGGGTTCACAATTAAACATATAAGTTGACTGGAATTATTAAATGGACCTTCTATATACATTATATTGGAGAATTGATGAAAAAAATAATTTGGTGTGATATGAGGATCATGAAAACATAGTAGATATAATAGAGTGGACATGATGATCATTGAATAGATCACACAGCTTCCGAGAAAAGTTAAGAAGATTAGATGGCAAGGATAAATTGATCAAGATAATAATATGGTTAGGGTTCCTTCAAATCTATTGTAAAATATCCTATACACAACTACCTTACATTAGCAGTTCCCTTTTGAAACAAAATTTGGTTAAAGCCACTCATGATTTAATTACTGACAACTCCCTTATCCTAATAGAACCACATTGTTCCAGCATCTACCTCCACAACCATGCCTCCCTATATGGTGGCTTTCCGCTGCATGCCACTCATTTGGGCACCCCTTAAACACTATGCCACTTACTAGCTAGCCAATGATGGACCTTCTAGCCTTAGTAGTGGAGTGGGTACCACACCTGGTTGTTAAATAAAGGATTATTATTTTGATGATATCCATTAAAGAAGAATATTCAATAAAAAATAGAAAAACCAACCTACTCATAATTACACCAGAATTCATTATTATATTAGAAATTCGACCATAAAATATTTTTCATTGCACTTATTAAAATGTTGTAAACTATGTGTCAAATTAAAAAAAGAAAATTTACAATATATTCTTTGATCTACAAACTAGATTTCTTTTCATGAAATTTAATTAACTCTTTGACATTAAATATTCTTATGTTATTGAAAACAACTTCAACTTCTCTAAACAACTTGTCTACTTAAATTATAACCTCAAATCCACCATTCATTTACATTCATACATTATTATCATGATTTCAAGTGTTAAATGATTTACTTGTATTGGGTGAATTGTTTTGGAAATTTTGGTTCTTATAAATATATTATAGGTTCCCAATCCTCAAAACCATATTATATAATTTTTCATTATATTGTTTAAAAAATTACTTTTGATGGATAGATGTTTCTAGTGTCTTTATTCAAATAGATACATATATACATAACACTAAACATAAAAAATATATATTTATTTAATATTATATATAGCTCAAATAAATTATATAGATCATCTTAAACTACGTAGGATACCATAGGAAAAATACATAAGGAAAATGGTAAGATAGAAATTTTAGTTTAAGAATTAACATAGAAGTAAATCATTACATAAGAGTAAAGTGGCATAAAGTGCTATCATATTGAGAATGAGAAAAGGGTTAAAAAAATATAACACTTAAATGAATGAATAAGATTATGGAATCACAAAAATTTGGAAACATTATAAATCTATAAATCATAAGAACATTTCATGTATAACATTGAGGACAACATAATATTGTCTAACATCCATCATATTCCTCAAATACTCTGGAAGATAACCATTATAATCTAGTATTCTTAAGAAAAATACCTATGAACTATACATCATCTTTAAGGTGAGTTAATTTTGCAAAACACATGTTATGTCATGAAATATTATAATTATTTTTTTATAGAGTTATATTTGACCCAACCATCACAACTTAGGATAACTGTCATCAAAACATGGTGTGCTTAGGAAGAACAATGGTGAACCATACATGGAATCTCATGAGAAATTAATAATACCAAATACTTTAGAGAGAAATAATGGTCCCTCATATTAAAACTTTTTATAAACTTAATTATAATATATACAATATTATTTGTTCCACATAAAGAAATATAAACCAAATCAAAATCAAAATCATGAAAAAACACATAAGACTAAAGTAGAATCACTATATATTTATAATAAATAAACAATGTTTATATAATATATATTTACATTAGAATAAATAAATAAATCATTTTAAACAAAAATAATTTGAAAATTAATGTATGTCCTGAACATGGAATTCTAGTGTATAAAATTCACATGAAAGATCTTTTGAAGAATGATTAAAAGTGGTCCAATTCAGAGAAAAATTATAAAAAAGTAAGGGATATTTTTAATAATTAATGTGAATATCAATTATAATTAAACCATAATTGAACCATGTGTATTATATATAAAATAATTAGTGTAATTTATAATTTATCAAAGGTTTAAAAATCATTTCTAGGGACGATTCTTAACATGAGATCATAAATAAAAAGGTTCTCTCCTATCAGGTTTACCTAAAGGGTTGAATTTTAAAGGGAAATATGATCATGCATAACAATATTACAAAAATGGATACTCAACAAGATATATTTTTTTGGGAAACATATAATAAAATATTAGACGTTCATGAGAATAATATGGATTAAAAGGGTGAAAATGAAAGGGAATGTGTAACTGGAATGTAATAAAGGAGACCCAGAATATCCATGTTTATGCTTTAGAACACAATTTTTAAAAAATATCATCATTAAATTAGATAATAAAACATTTTTATTAAAAATGTACAATGAAATTTTATATTAAGATGAGATAATCTTAATGAGAGTTCCAATTAAAAGGCATAACACTGATATAAATTCAAATTATAGATGAGGGGAAATTATAGATTAAATAGATGATAATTTTTTGTTACATAATTCAATTTAATAAAAGTATTAGAACTCACCAATAGTGAATAATAAAATTTTATTTACCATTATTTAAATGTGGTATACCAAATTAAAATGACTATCAAATTTGAGGAGAAATATTATAACTCAAGAAATCATATTCTGTTATGAATGACCAATAAAACGTTATTAATGTTTGATTAAAAAGTAATACAAATAATCATAATACTATATTAAGATAAATAACCTTAATTTAATCATTTATATTATAGAATATTATCTTTGGTGCTATATAAAAAATAGATATTTAAAATTGGATGGTTAATTTATAATATGTATCAACAAAGGTAAATTAAAATGAAAACCCGAGCATCCTAATATACATTCCAATAAAACATATTGAAATAGAAAAATAGTTTTGTTGATGTTAAATTACTATTAATAAATATAATTCATTATTTTACACATCCAATTAAAATTATACACTCCATTAAAACGAAATTATGTGAATAAAATAACATGTCTCTCTAATAACGATGTTTTAAGATGAAAACATTACCTCCATCCAATGGTTTTATTATATTGAAAATAAAATCATAAATAAATAAATTATTTTCATTATATATGTACCCACGAAACTAATTTATATACATTAAATTTTTAAAATTCTTTTTAATTTTCCTTTTATTTATTTGTAACATAGTTTCTCATTAAATCTGTTACATTGGGTTGTTCATTTTATTTCTTCGTAACAATTTATGTTATTTGACTATAGTAAATGATATTGTAAAATAAATAATGATCATGAAAATTTTAAAGGTTAATTTACATTAATAAATAGTTTGTAAAATACTTATAAAGTTAAAAGACAATCCCATAAATATCCAATTATTGAATTTTTTTTCATACGTCTATACAATGTAATATATGTCAATGCATCCATTTATTATTTTTATTGACTATAGATTATCATATATTATCATTTTAGAATATTAATAGTGTTAAAATATAATTTTTATAAACTAAATAAATTTTAATTTCATCCTTGTTTGATGTCCAAGGAAGACAATATATTCCATCTATAGATTCACTAATCTATAGACACGCATGCTAATGTTTTCAATTATTTCAAGTACATTGGAGGAATGTTTAATATAAATATTACATTAATATGAAAAAATTAATTATCAAAAAAATAATATTTTTATAATTGCATCCCGGATATAGGGTATATTAGTGATGTATAAGAAAAAAATATCGTAGAAAAATTTGGCTGAGAGTATTACCTTTTCTAGGGAATTTATCCAATCTATTTGAAGACATAGCATGGTATTTTGAGGAGTCAAAGGACATAGAAGAGTCAATATGGTGTTGAGAGGGGAAAATTATATATTTTAGTTTACTCAAAACATTTTCAATGGATGGAGAAATGGGGTATATGTAGTCTCCTTTTATAAGAGATGAAAATATTAATTTTGTAAAAACTACTTAGTTTTCAATAAAATCACTCTTTTATTCATTATAAAATGATATAAAATTGGAAAATTTTGTTTTTTAATGAAATAAGTTCTATCATTCCTCCACCACACAACATCAAACATATTTTTCACATTTTTTATCCATTTTCCCTATGTTAAAAAAATATTATAATAATTTACCGTTAATGTGGTAACTCCGCATTCACCATTGGAAACTAATTTTAGAGGCCAATACTAATGTTTATATTATATAATAATTTTTAAATAATTATTTTCTATATTGAACTAAATTTCTAAAATAAAATTTAAAATATTATGAAAAGTAAATTTTATTATTAGTTCACATAACACACAAAAACCTTTTCAAAGTAAAATATTTTGTTAATAAAAAATTTTTAGTGTGTATCCAAATTATCAATGTTTATGATTTTCCTTACTTAAATTATTTTATTGTCCAACTAATGATGTATTGTTGGATTAAAAAGGGTATTGAAAAACATCAATATTAGGGTTTATTCAGTTTCATGAAGATATGGATTACTCATTGTTTATAGGATTGATATATATCTAGATACTATATCCAAAGTCATAAATATATTAAAGATAACAATATATAATTTAATCAATATGTAAAAATTAAAATTGTTATGCTGTAATTTATTTAGTGGGGGATATAACAAGAATACATTTTAATATATTTTTCCACAAATTAATTCAAAAATGACGAATAGCATTCACCAAAGGAAAAACTACACAAAAACAAAACAGTGATATATTTTTCAAAATGATTAGTCATATTCAAACCAACTACATAAACAACTAGTTTTTAATGGTCAAAATATATCACGGTTTTTTTTTGGTGTATTTTTTCTTTTGGAGAATGTTATTCATCATTTTTGAATTAATTTGTTGAAAAATATACTAAAATGTATGATTGTTATAACCCCCAATAAAAATATTACAACATAAAAATTTTAATTTTTACATATTGATGAAATTATATATTGTTATATTTAATATATTTTTGACTTTGGATATAATATCTAGAATTATATCAACCCTATCAACATTGATAAATCCCTTTCTTCATGAAATTGAATAAACCCTAATATTGAGTTTTTCAATACCATTTTTAATCCAATAGTACATCATTAGTTGGTATCACGGAAAACATTTTTTAATTTTATTACATAATATTTGTACTATAATACTTACATAAAATAATAATTATTTAATAGAAATGTGATCTTATAATTCAAAATAATTATTCGTCAAGGTGGAGAGAACCAATTCATTTAAAAAATCACAATAAAATAATATAGAGGTATAATAATTATATTTTTATGAAGCGCATTTGCACAAAACCTTTTTTAGGATTAAAAATTCATAAAACTAGAAGTTTTACTTGATATTGGAATCATTGGGATGATGATTTAATATTCCTTGAAAAAGTCCAAATCTTTCTATCTTAGCTAGATCAGATTCCAATATACAAAAATCCAAATTGGAAGTTGAGTTTACCATTTCAAACTACATTCACTACCTAATATTAGTAGTTATGTAGTTTCCTTTCATGAGGAGGTAATTGATTCATATTACCCATAGTAATCCCTAGATAGAGAACTACAACTAAACATAAATTTACCGATTTTTTGGTGATTGTTTTAAAAAGGATGCAATTTTATCAATTTTTACTAAAGAAATGATAAATTAGAGATGTTTTCTAGAAAAGATGCCAAATATATATATATATATATATATATCCCTTTACATCATCGATGTAAATATTTATATATATATATATATGTTAATATACATAAATAGAGACACATGTATATAAACACATATATATATATAAACTCACAAACACATATACATTTATATATATATATTAATTTATTTAAAAATTTATTCATGTTTTTAATAGAATGTTGTTATTTAAAAGTGTAGAAACATGGAAAATTATATATATATATATATATATTAAATTTTTTAATTATAATTATATATATGTATACATACACATATATATTGACACACACACACAAATATATATACATATAATCATATATATATATTTAATATAAACAAATAAATAAAATATAAAATATAAATAAATACTAAAAGCATATATATAAACATGTATATATAATAAAATATAAAACATAAACATATATATATATATATATTTATTTATATTATAAACATATATATGTATACTTAAAATATAAACATATAAATATATTAATAAAAAAATATTAAATACAAACATAGATATATTTATACAATCATACATATATAATTAATATATATATATATATATATATCATATAAAAATATTAAAAACATTAAATATAAATATATACATATATATATATTATAAACATATATTTTTATATATGGACATAAAACTGAAAATATAAAATACAAACATATATTTATATATACAGACATATATGTTAATATATATATAAATATATAAATAATCAAATGTATATTAATATATTCATGTAGATATATTACATTCTACATAATTTGCCAAGGTTGTTTAAGGGATGCAACACGAGTCATGTGAGTCCCCCAGATCTATAGATATAATATCCCTATAAGAAAACATTTATACCATCATAGGTGGTTAAACGAATGGCTTGTGAACATAGAAGAATTGTAGAGAGGGTGAGCCTTGAAGTGCTTACGCTGGATGAGAGAGATGGAGAGGCCCGCCAGGGATCGATGATCGGGAAAACCTCACAAGAGAAGGGGGACTAGAGAGATATGATGGAGAGTGAAAGGGGAATAGATGATTCAAATGGTAATTGAGGGGTGTGTTGGGGAGGGGATGTTTAATAGGATACACTCAAAGATATATAATTTTTATTTCAAAAATAGGGGTTTGAAAATTTAGAAATGTTGGAAAAAATATTTACCATTTAATGAAGTTTATAAAATGCTTCACTAGATGAGTTTCTCTAATTTGAATCATCTATTAATTCCACTAATATAATGATATTTATAAATTTAACTATTTCATGACACCTCATTTAGTGTCGTTTTTTTAAATCTGGGTTTATCATTCTACATTTACCGACATTTCTAAAAAATTTCACTAAATATTATAAGGGGAATTTATAAAGGTCATAAAATATTAGACACCACAATTTTGTGATGTCTTTTAGAAACATAGATAAATTAATTAGTGATTCATTAAGACATTTGGAAGGAATAAAATTATAATATACATTTATTTATTAGTGGGAAATAAATTTTTATAATTCAAAAAATCCATTAATTTGAACTATTGAAGAGTGGGTGAATCATTAACAGATACATTCTTCACTAAAAATTTCCATTCGTTGTCTTTATAGGATTATATAGTAATTTTTTGACTCTATCACATTTAAAATAGTACTTTAGATATCGTAGTGAATTTCCATGGTTCTTCATCCCATATTTTAGAGATATAGGTGGTCGAATTCCACTTATTTCATTACAATCATTGCTTGAAATACCATGAGTATCCATACCTATCGAACATGGTTGGTTTAAGATTTAAATAATTATAACATTTTTAATCATATTTCATGATTGTTGGTTTGTAATAATAACATGACTTCTCATTCCTAATTTGATTCAAATGGGTTATTCAGGACTCATTCTTCGAATTTTCCCTCACACTAAAGGATAAATCAGTTCATTCTAGTTCCAACCACCACTAAAAACAAAATGCATTATAGTGATTGGTGAACAATAATCATTATAAGAAAATTTTCTATGAAATAAAAAGTGGAATTTAACCAAGATATTTCCCATATTATAATACCACAATTTTATCCTATAATTATTTTTTTCAGGATATATCATTCATTATTTAAACAATGTCATTAAATGTTTATCCTTTCTTATTATTTAATAAACTTATAACTTCCTGGGTTTACCTCATATCATTTGATATTAATCCAGGATTACCTTAAATTGGCTTCTCATAGGATTCTCATCATAGTCCCTCAAAGTAACTAATAAATCAATCCTTGATAGAAGTATATAAAGTACAAATGATTAATTAAATAATATCCCAGGGGAGTGTCATGCTAGGTGTATTATTAGGCCTCTATTTTATACTCTAGTTGATTATTAATTTAACACCCAACATTCTATTTTAAGGGTCATTACCCATCGGTACATTTATTCTAGATCTAGCATACACTTATAAAACCTGGAGAGGGTATATTGATAGAAAAATCAGACAATCATTTCCTTAAAAATATTTTAGGATGTCATATTATACCAATAAATATATCTAAATATTATACATATGATTTTAACTAATTTACTATCATCTTACTCTCCAAAAATTCCTAGAAAATCCAATGGCACAAAACTATAGAGAACTAGTCTGAAACATATATTATTTCATAATTCTAATTAATCTTTTCCAACAAACACCCACTGAGAATTGAGAGGTCCACATTATTTTGAAAATTATATATATAAATAAATCTTATTATATGTAAAAAAATATTTATTTATTACTTTTGATATTTCTCTTATATTCTAATTTTCTTATAAATTTTCATTGGATCCCATCTGGAAAAACAAAAAGAGAAGTGTGTGGTACAAATCTACGAAAGGTTATAAAGATAGATATTATGAATAACATGAGAGTAAAATTGAAATAAATGATATAATAAATATAATGATCATAATAATAAAAACACATAATATGAAAATAAAATCATAATATCATAGAATAATATGCATGTGTAGACCTCAAAAAAAATATTTCTTCGAAAACTTATGTCAACAACATCCTCTTGAAATAAAAAATATTGGCTAACCTCCACCATATTTATCATATTCTTTGGATAACCTCTATCATAACATAGTTTCCACTGTCTAAAAACCCATGAATCATACACATTTCCATTTGTTTAGCTATATATGCATCAAATAAGACATCTCATGAGATATGAACATTACCCAAAATATTGGAGGGTTATAACAGACCCTAACACAATAACATGGTATAATAAAATTCATGATATAATTTTTTTATACTAAACATTTTTGTACCATGCAAGGTATCTCATAATATATTTATATTACACAATTCTAGGGAGGGTTGTAATATACACTCATTTCACAAAATAGGATATACACCATTACAATATGTACGAAATTACGTGTTCTAAAAAAAGTAATAGAAAGCAGACCTCTATCATAATCATGAAGAAAATATTTGAGAAATTTAGTAAAAAATGATAAACATGAATTAAATAATATGTTAATTGGTAGATCGAAATAATAATTCTCAAAAAATAGTTTCAAAATATAAGGAAAAAAAATTTCAATTCCATAGAGACAATCTATTTATACATATTATGTTTTAACCATTATGAAAATTTATACATAACTATGGTCATCCAGACTATCTTTTATATTCCACATCTGGAGAAATCATTTTCATAACCCGGGGAATATAAACATAACAAAGGGTTGATAAAAAATTCTCAATAAGGTAAAAGATATATCATAAATATTATATTATAAACATGATAGAGAATAATACGAGGATGCTTATATTTTAATAAAATATCATAAGAATATGTATGATAATAACACAACAATATGCACAATAGAAAAATGTGTAATGATCAATAAAGAAGAATAAAATATACTATGTGGCTCAAAATAACCTAAAAAGACTCATAAGACATGTGAGATTGAAATAAAAGTGTATAATAATATTAATATATGCACGAACAGAAAAACATGAAACATCATGGAAATTAAATACATACTATAAAATTGATTTTACAGGATACAAAACCTAGAAATATGGACTAACATTATAAAAAACATGATATTTCAAAAGAACCATTAGAATATATAAACCTATATGATCTACGCCGTTATTCTCGTGCCTATATGAATAGAACCATTATGTCCACACCTGAAAATTGGATCAGACCCATCAACCTCATGATTTTGTGAAAAAATAATAATTTTGTATAAACCATACTCTTACAATAGATATATACATTTAAAAAGGAATTTGAGGCTGATATTGGCCCCCACCCATTATCAATCATACACATGTGTTCCCCTTAATATAAAACATCATTATATCTTAATTAAACCTGGGAAGAAGAATGGGGTTCTTAAACATTCAAATAACATGAGCATAAGAAATCATAAGGTATTGAAATTTCATTTAACCAAATTATTCATAAAATTATAACATATACATTGTGATTAAAACATCAGTACATGGGATAGAAATGATGGATTTGAAAATAATGTGAAAATGGAAAAGTCTTCACCACACCATTTAATGCTTGTTATAAAATATGATGTATGAATTACTTTCACGAACTCATTTTTGATAATGGAATAAGAATATTTCCTTACAATATTATTATAAATAATTAGAAATAAATTTCCCTTGAAAATTAATATATTTACAAAAATTAAAAATCAAAATACATTGAAAATTCTTAGTTTTAAAAAAAATTACTAATGAAAAAAATAAAAAATGGATTAATGTTTTAGAATAATAATTTTTAAAATACATGAAAAAACTACATTATAAATAATATTTAATAATTTTAAATTGATAAATACCTAAATTTTATCAAAAAAAGGCGTGGAGTGGATGATAATATCTTTTAATTTTAACATATAGATATTCCTTTTGATCATTTTATAATAACTTTTTCAAAAATAAAATCATTATAAATGGTGGGGAAACAATTTATTTAAATTGTAATAAATGTAATAAATGTATCATTGGATATAAATACATTCTTATCTTCAACTAGTGATATGATAGAATTGGTTGGATGTAAAAATATGGTCATTTGAAAAAAATCCATTGAAATTATTAGGAATTATTCTTAATTAAAATTCATTTTAAGGATAAATTGAAATTATTGATGAACAATAACATGTTGTGAAAATATTAATTCCAAAAAATAAAGCTTGAATATATAATATATCGACAATGGTTTTGAATGGATCAATCTTGAAAGACTATTGAAAATAATGTGTGATTATGACACCAGGAAAAGTATTGAATCATAAAAATCACCATAGGGCATTGGTATTTTTTCAATTAAAACTATGGGGAATATTTCAAATCAAAGGGTTATATAAATACCTTTTATTATATAATTTATTATTATAAAAAGTTTTTTAGTGTATATAATATATAAATAAAAATTGATCGAAAATATTAAAACATGAATCCAAGAAATGAAGTTGAGACAAAAACCATTTGAGACATTGTATCTTTTGAACCAGAAAGAAAAGGGAGAGTTAATAGTGGAAACATAAAAAAATTTATATATAAATTAATCATGAAATAAATGAAAATGGGGTCATATTTACCATATTATAAATGAAACATGGTTTATATCAAGAACTTATCTCAATGGATTCAAAATTTAATCAAAAAGACCCTTATAAATGATGAATTAATTTTAATGAATTCTATGTAATGAAAGAAAAATATATGGAACTTAAAAGTAAATTAATTTTTTTAAAATTAAAAAAAAATTCATTAGGTAGTAATCACAATATATAAAATAAATGATGCTACACAATATTAAACATATCTCATGAATTTGGAAATGTGACAATGAAATACTTAACTTGTTTCTATACATAGAGAGATGATCTATAAGAAATTTTTATAAAATTATTCATATACTATTTTAAGACCATATCCATATAATTTCCATTTAGAATCATTATGTACAAGTATATTTGTTAGTCATTTCCTATTTTCCACATCATGTGTTTATCATTTTTACTGAATGTAGAAGTATTATAGGAGTGGTGTAAGATTATGTTATCCTTATAAACATGATTTTTAAAATTTTAATACATTTAATTTAATTTATGACTTATAATTATTTATGAATTTTAAAATTCCTTTCATGTGTACATTATTTTTAATACTAGAATATGAAATTGATAACAAGAATTCATTGGTGATTTTCTATATATTAATGGTGTTTTCTTAATAAATAAGGTAAATTTTTTTTATAATTTATAGAATCAATAAAAAGAATACATTTAAATATTTTTTACAAATATTATGAGAAATTATTTTTTCATTGTCATCAATGATATAATCTTAGTTCATTATTCATGTAGGTAGTTAAACCGACCCAATTTTGAATGAACAATAACTCGATTAGTGTGTATAGTTAGGGTTGTGTTTATTTTAATATATTTTAATTATAAAATAATAATAATAATGTTTTTTGATTATTTGTAATTATATTTTAGTATTTATAGATGAATAACAAAAACCCATAGGTAAAATGAAATATCTATTCGTGAAGGAGGAAGCATTGTATATAACCCTTGATTATATATTGTATTACACTACAAAAGTGCTATGTGTTAATAATAATTATTAATTTTAGAGTCAAAAATTAATTATAAAGACCATTTTTACTCACAAATAAAATTATCATGCTCATACAGGTGAATAAATATTGTTGATAAAATATTATAATAACATCTGGATATAATAATGATGATGTTTTTATTATTATACTATGTTTATGTTTAGTTGGGATCGGAAAAAAATAAGGAGCCATTAATAATGATGTGTTCCCATCGTTGATACCTTAAATTCATCTTTATATTGACCTTATATTTACGTACATAGGATAATTGTCTGTGAAAAATAAAATTCGGTAATGTAAAAGAAATTAATAATAGTATAATTGTTTTGGTATTCAATGAGTGTTTTAAAAGAAATATTAGTATTGAATGGGTAGAAATGATCCACCAATTATAAGTGAGGAAGTAGGACTTTTCAATTTAATAAAATTGAATGTATGTAGTTAGAATAGAAATGCATGAATCCTAGATGAGTTATGTGAGGAATGGACTATAAGACACGTATCTAAGAATTTAAAAACAATAAAATGTATTCAATATGTTGTATAGGAGACATACATAAAAAATAATTATAGCCACCATATATTATTCAATTATAAACTTGATACACATAATTAAATATTAATTTTGTCTATGTTTTTAATAATAATATAATTATATATAGAAAAATACTTAGAAAAGTATTATTTTTTGAAAAATAATCATTTTATTAGTGTAGTTAATATTTAATCATGGTAACTGAAATTATATGCCTAAAAATAAATTCTCCCTTATTATATAATTTAAATAAAATCATTTCCTATTTAAAATTCATTTTATTTTCTTCAATAGATAAAATATATTTTTAAAATACCAATGTATAATGTATTTAACACAATTTTTGAGAAAAATGTTACATATATTCAAAAAATAAAATATAGGTTTTTAATTCAAAAATTATATCTTTAAAAATAAAATGTTACATAATATATATATATATATGTTGAATAATATTTTTTCTGTGTTCTATGTTTTAAAATCCATGATATTTAATAAAATGGTATTTGTTAATATTCACCTAATATAATTTATTTTAATATATATGTATATATATATGATTTAATTATAATATAATATAACAATGTTATGTCCAAAACTAATGATAATGTTTTCAAATTCACATCCTAATTGAGTTAAATTTTTAAGTATAACAAATTTTATTTTTTTAATATATATATATGTGTATATATATATATACATATCTATATAAACATTTTTTATATTGCAATTACTACTATTTATACCTAATAATTTTTTATCTACATTATGATGATATGTATTTCAATGGTTGTCAATTTTTTTTGTGGTATATACCAAGGAAAAAAAATTATTTAAGGAGAAAAACTATGGTTATTAAGTTCTACTCCACATAAATAATTTTCATCCTCGAAATTCCATTATCATTTTCAAGTAGAAATATATAAATGTTTAAGAAATTTTCAAATTCCTCAAGTTATACTCCACCATATCACATGGAAGACTAAAAAGAACAATTTATAACAATTTCAATGAAATGTATATCATAACTAGGAATGAAGGCCGACAAGAAGTAATCATTTTTCATCATAGATAATTCATATTTTTTCATATACAAATATATGGTCCAAATTTATTTAAAATGGTTTTTTTCTATTCAATTAATTACGCTGGACTCAAATTGAAGATAGACACACTATTTCAAAAATAAAATCAAGTTTTTTGGAAAATATCATGATTATAAAAAAGCTTATTTCTAAAAAACATAACAATAAAACACCAAAATATATTCTTTAAATAAAAAATAATAGATGTTAGTGAGTTGATGTTCATAAAAATAATAATATATACAATAGGGTTTATGGAGCCAGATTAAATCATCAAATAAAGGGTAGAGGGTAAGTGGACACCAAATTACAACTATAATTTTCATTAATAGTAATTTTATAGATACTTACTTAATCTTCTGCTCTAGGATTTTCAGATTCCAACCATCCTCAGTAATACCTAGATTATGCCCTTTTCATGAACAATTCACAAGTTCTATAAACATAAATCATTGAATTATTAGTGTTTCTCTATGAAGATTTATATATTATTTCCACTTGTTAACAATATTATTCATTTTATTTGATTGTTTGATATTATATGGCCATAGTTACTATAAATAAATAATCTTTAAACTCATTGAGGAAATTAAATTAAAACATTTTCACACATTTTTAATAGATAATTTATAGAATAACCGTTCTATCATCATCTTCATTGTATATATTTTTATGGGCCAAAATCCTTCACTTATTTAGTGTGATAAGTATTTCAATTATGGTAACATTGTTAATCATGATTCATTATAGTTGGTTTGTCATAATCACAAAATATTTTACTCTATCTCTCATTCATGTGGGATGATTATTGAGGTAATGAAAATATTTGCTTTGAACCACAATGTGAACTAAATTTCTTATTATTAAAACCATCACTAATGAAAATATATGATGACAAGGGGAAAAAATCAAAATAATACAATGTGATTATCCTAATAATATGTGGAATTTGACAATAAAAATTATTGTTATTTTAAAATATCATGTTGACATATAGTTCCTTTATTTTGATTTATTTCTATATTAGTTTAACATCGTGTACTTTATGTTGTGACATTTTATGTTTAATAACACAATCCCTAAAAATAACAGGAAATTCAATAATTAAATGTGTTCTATATTAAGAATATTATCAATAAAATCATATCCCTTATGAGTATAAATCCTGATGTGTATTCTAAATCACACTCCTCTTGAATAAGGTTGATGATTGATTCAATCCTCATCCACCACTTTTTTGGTTGGCTACCCTAGGTGTAGTAATTTTACCACATGATCCACTTATAGTATCCAAACATGGATGCATTACTATGGAAAAACATCTACTCAATAATTTCATAATATTTTTATCATATCATCCAATACGTAGATTCAACTGATGTGTTTTCACTATGTTTCTCTAAAGTAACCCATAATATATCTAACTTATCCAAAAAACCTAACTAAACCCTATTCAGATACAAAAAATATAATCCCATGATAAATATTACATAAATAATAAATTAGAATCATAATATATATAATACATCTCATAAATTGTCATATTGACTAAGGAATAAGAGTTTTATGTTCTCTAATAATAGTTATATAATATTAAAATTTTAAATATATGTGATCATTTACCCAAAATCATGAACCTATAGACACTTTTATAGATGCCTGACATGAAATAATAGTCTTTTATCTAGGGTAATGTAAAAATATGAAGGTTGTGGAAAACATTTATAATGAATAAAAAATTCCTATCATAAAGAATTATACCATTAACAGGGAGAAGAATAATAGGAAGGCATAGATATCTTCACAAAATATTTCATGAACATGTATGAAAATCATAAAATATGATAGGGAAACATGAGATCATAAAAATACCATTACGTAACCCTAAAATATATGAAACATATCAAAACATGTATTAATACCAATAAACCATGTGATAAAAATATACTGAAGAATAGTCTAAAAATACGGCAAAAACAACAAAAGGTGGAACTTCATTGAAATGAAATGCATCTTCTTAAATTATCATAACATAAATATCTAGATGGGAATGTATTATAACATTATGAAAAACATGAAAGTATGGGGCAACCATAAGTATATGAATACATCTGTGAGAAAACACATTATTCCCACACCTATGTGAACAAACTCATTTTGTCAATGCATGAAAAGGAAAAAAAATAAACAACCTTGTTCTTATCGTAAAAAACACATTATATAGACAGGAGATAATATCATGATATATAAACATAATCTGAATCCCAATTGGGGGATATTTGACTCCATGCATCCTCATATATACATATGTTTTCCACATAAAATAAAACATCATCATATCATAAATAATCTATGAAAAATTAATGGGTTTATTAGACATTAATATAACGTGATTTTAGAAAATATTATATAAGAATAAAATATACTAAAATCATTGAGATCATAATAACATATGGAATATGAACAAAACATCACTTCTTGGGAGATAAACCTTATCAGAAGAATTGATTTGAAAATAATAATGTTTTCACAATCTTTTTTGAACATTTTTCTAAAATATAGTATATGAAATAATTTAAAGACTAATTTTTTAGAATGTAAACAGAATAATTATTTAAAACCATATTATAAAGAGTCCAAATTGATTTATTCTTTAAAATATTTATGTATTAATTAATATTAATTGGAAATACTTGGAAAACTTTTACTCATATAAATAATATTTAATAATGAATACTTAAAAAATAATATAATGTTTTTAAAAACTAGTTATCAAAATACATTGATAAATTTTTCTATAAAAAGAATATATATTAAATGAAAATTATTAATGAGATAAATATTATCAAAATAATGTTTGGATTGGATGGTAGAACCTTTAATTTTGAAAGGGTATAAAAACAATTCAATCATTTTGAAATAACATGATTTAAAACCCACATCAATAAAAAGGATAAAGAATAATTTTATTTAAAATGAAATATACATAACAAAATCATCCATTAAGATAAAAAATTTATCTTACATTACGGGAAAGATAACATTGGTAGGAAGTAAAAAATATACACATAAAAGAGAAATACATTTAATATAATGGAAATTTTAATTAACAAAAAATAATTAAAAATATAAAATCATAGAGGAAGAATAAATTTTTTGAAACATGAATTATATAAAAATTAATGTGGAAGACTTTATAAAATTTTCATAGGTTATAATTGACCAACCCTTAATTTCAATAGAGAAATATTAGTGATTATGACCTGTAAAAGACAATTGATTCATGAATAACAACTTATAGATTTTGTAACGATTGAATCAACAAAAAATAAGATTCTTGAAAATATATTGGTTATATAAATATGATGTATTATATCATGAAGTTATTAGAAATAAATTATTGGGTAGTATATTTATATAATGAAAACTAATTGGTGAAAATAATTAAATCTTGTTTTTGTGAAGAGAAGATGAGATGTAAACCCATACTACATATCTGTATTTTGAATAAAATACCAAATAAAGACTAAACATTGAAAAAAGCATTAAAAATAATGATGTATAATTAAATTATACTAAAAAATGAAATTGGTTTTGTATTTACACTATACGAATGATAAAATTGTGGATAGCATGAACATGTCAAATGGGATTCAAATTTGAGACAAAAACCCCCTAAAAAATTTGGTATAAATTAAATTATATTCATGTAAATAATTAAAATTATAATGATATTAGAAACACATTAATTTCATTAATTTTTTAAAATTAATTTATTATTTTGTAAAACTCCACTTAAAATAAATGAAGGTGTGCAATTTCAATCATGTCTTTGGAGTTTTAAAATGAGGCAAAGAAACCCATACATTGTTTCCCAGCATAGACTCATGAAAAATAACCTCCTATAAAACAAACATAAATGTATTAATAAATAATCTAAGAAACATATTAAAAAATGAAAATATTTATAGTTTTCATTTACAATCATTATCTATATGTATATTAGTTAGTTTTAACTATTTTCCACAATATGCATTTATCATTTTGACTATTAATTATAGTTTAATAGGAGCATTATTAGTGTTAATTATTAATTTAAATTTAATCATTCAATGATCATTAATGTAACCATAATTTATGAATTATAATTATTTATTTAGTTTAAATTACATTTAATTAATACTTTACTCTCTATTAAAAAAGTTGAAATAAACAATGAACATTCTTTAGTGATTTTCATCATGTGAATGATGTTTTCATAATAAATGAAAATATTACTGTATCCTTAATATAATAATAGAAAAAATTTATTTAAATATTTATTTCATGTTATGCTATATATAATTTTTTTATAATCATACATCATATAATATCATAGAATTATTCATGAAGGTGGTGAAACTAACCAAATCATGAACATTTTTTAACTCTATTTTTGTGAATGGTTAAAAAGGTTTTTATCTTGAAATTCTTTTCGTTATAAAATAATAATAATGATATTAGTTTTATATTTTTCTTTTTTAGAAACATATCATATTATTTATGGATAAAAAAATGAAAAATAGTATTCTTCATAGAGGTGGTAGTCCACAAAACACATGATTAGTGTTTTCGTCACTCAAGGAATGATATGGGTCAAGGATGATAATAATTTATCATTACTAATGAAATATAAATTAAATAAATAATATCTCTTCCAAAATTACTTCATTAATATCATACTTTAGAGGTAGATATGAGAAACTAAAAGTATTACTTTTTGGAGGTGGTGACCTAGACACACTTAATAATGTGGTTCATTGTTTTTCTAAATAAATTGAAGAGAATAAATAGTATTAGTACCCTTATTATAATAGAATATGCAAATTCATGTTATATAATATTTTTATTTTTTGTTAAGAAAGAAAATAATTATAATGAAATGTTAGAAAACATGTGTAATCTACAATGAGACTTAGAACTTCTTCATGATAATGGATTAGATTTTAGGGATGCAGTATCATTTTTGTGTCTGGATGAATTTGAAAATTTATTTGTTATCAAGGATACTATATATTTTTGGTTCTTCAAGAAAATTTCATAAAAATAGTGGGGTATTTAATGGGGGTAAGTGATCACCCTTTTATAAGTGGGAAAAGGGGGTTTTCCATGGAAAAGAATAGCATGTATGGTTTAATAATTTAAATTTAATAATGTTAGGTGGTGGAATTTGTCTACAAAATATATATCATATTTAATAAATTAAAAAATATTTCTATTCTAGTAGTCATGTAAATTTAGGAATATTTGATCCACCCACGATTATTCATTGAAACACTAAGGTATCTTAATTCAATATAAATAATGAATGTAATATTATTTCTAAAAATAAAAGTACACCATTATAACAAAATTTAGATTTTATGAAAATTAAATTGGTCTCCATTTTTTCTATTTATATTTTTTATTATTAACAAATTTACATTTAAATCAAAAAATATAATTTGTTTATTTTTTAGAAAAATATTATTTTCCAGAATATATAATCTTAGTATTTTTTAAAATTTGTTTCCAATTGAATAATTATTAATTATTTTCTATGTAAATTTATACATCATATTTGATCTTTAATTTAAAAATTTTTCTTTTAATTTTAAACATGTAAAATATTTATAAATTTATTATTCTTCGAAAATTAATCACTTTACCTAGGTAAAAAATATTTACCTTGTATAGATTAATCAATATTACTAGATATAATGTTTTACATCATAGATAATTTATAGCCACTAATTTATAATTTAAAATCCATTTAATTTGATCTGATTTACTGACTAATTTTTACGTACAAAGATTCAATTAATATAAAACAATTTCTGAGAAAATATTTATTATGTTTTAAAAAATAAATGATACGATTGTAATTTAACATGATATTTTAAAATATATAAGGTTACATAAAATATATATATTCTTTCTGGATGATATTTCCGATGATTTATTTTATAAATGTTGTGGTATTTTCAAAAATGGCATTTTTACTATTTACCAAATAATCATTTATATTATAAAAATTACAAAAAATATTTTCTCTCAAATATTAATATTTTAAATTAAAAACTAATGTTACTATTATAAAATTTACATCCTAAAATTTATAAATTTATCCTGGAAATAAAATCATAAAATAACATTAAAAATCATTTGTATATAGAATACAATTTTTGTATATTAATTATTCATCAAATATTATTTCGAATTAAAAATATTTAAAAAATATAAAAAATATACCATTTATAAAATACATTTTATGTATCAAATTATTTTTCATTAGTTTTTTGGACGTATTAGTTGACTTTTAGGTTTAATGAGAATTTGAATCTATATTGTTTTTATATATAATTATTCATTTATAAAATTTTCATAATTCTGTTACCACATTATATACATAATAATTCATTAAATACTACAAAATGGTCTATATTTAATTGGTTTTCACCATTTCCTATGGAGAAAATCATAGAACACAAAATTAATTTAATTATAAATACATAGGTTCTTACTAAGAAAGTGGGTTTTACAATCTTATCTTAAGGAATAATTGAAGGCTATATCATATGTAATTCCAGTATAAGAAGTTATTAAATCATTTTGATCATTTATAATATCAAAATGATCATATTACATAAAAATAATGTTATGATATTGAATACTCATGAGAAATATCCAATGAAGAATGAATAAATATAGACTAGTCGGTGGAAAAGTCATGATATATGTAATTATTGATTCATAAGAATAAAAGAGCCTATACATTTTCATTAAACCATAATTGACCTAATAAAATCTTCTATAAATAAATTAGGGTATTTATAAGTTACTCATGGTTAAAAAAAATTATGTTGTGTAATTCATTACATGAAATACAATGTTATTATGTTCCCATAAATCAGTTTTACAAAAATGTGATAATTTCAAAGGGAAAGAAAAAAATTTAGAACCCTAAGAATGAAAATAACATTAAACTAGTTATATATCATATTCATATACACACAAAAATGTAATAGTTAAATGAAAATATTATAGAATAATAAAATAGAAAAAAGAATGATAATTTCTAAACAGAATGTCATGAGGGAGTTATTAAAGATCCCTTTTAATGTTTTGAAACCGCTTTATTGAAATAAAATATCAAATAAAATATTTTAATGAATTAGTTTTAAAGTATGATAATGAGAATATTATGTTAACATGATTTTATATGTAACGAGGTTTGCATTTAATAGGGAGAACATTGGCTGGAAGGGGAATTGTCGACAAGGAGGGGAAACCATCATTTAAATGGATGGGAAGTATTCTTAACATAAATGAAATTTCAAAAAACTTATTAGAGGACACCAATAATCAATATGTTATTCAAAATATATCTCCATTTTTTGAAATAGAGTATAACATATGAAATAAAATATGAAATTGAAGGAAAAACATTATAACTCAATCAGATTTAGTTTTGAAAGACCCTTACGACATCAGTAATTTTTTATTAAAATGTCATAGGAATCATGATAATCATATGGTTCAATAAATCAAATGAATTAAATGTTGAATTATGCCAAATGAAATTATTAATAACAATATATATCAGTTA
The DNA here is from genome assembly GCA_963277665.1 of Viscum album. NCBI lineage: Eukaryota > Viridiplantae > Streptophyta > Magnoliopsida > Santalales > Viscaceae > Viscum > Viscum album. The sequence goes on along the minus strand of OY728151.1, from coordinate 1,098,672,201 downwards.
AATAATAAATTTTTTCCTAATATTACTACATTCCTCTAATAAGGTAAATTGAGAAAAAACCATATTTATAAACACACATTCTAACCAAACCCCCTAAAAGTGAGTATTTTATAGGTGAATCGAGGCCTGGATTGGGTTATGCATGTATGTTTGGTTGAGTGGGGTTTTAAGGCCACACTCAATGGCATGCATCGATTTTCCCATATAATTCCTATTCCCTACAGAATTCCAACGGTTCCTCATTTCATGCTAGGTACAGACCTGATTTCTAATGACGGGTGGTCATTTGAGATTTCATGCACAACGATTCATGGGGACTATCATTTTTAGAGAGGATGGGTGGTTGGGTTCATCAGATCCTTTTAGGGGAATTTTTTTCCAAAAAATTGACTCTCTTATAGATTTATGATATGGCCATGATTATCTTCCAAGTCCCAATATGAGACTGGTTACCCAAACCAAACAATTACACGTTAATTACATTTATTTATTAAAATAATTGGATACCTTTATGGAATATATCTATATGTATCTGAGGATAGAAAAATGTTTAAGGTAAAGGGGGACTACTTTTATGTTGAAGTCGTATAAGAAACTACATAGGAATGTGCTCACATGTAAAGAGTTAATTAATATTCCAAGGAGGTGATTGTTCCATTATAAGGAATCCTACGTATAATAATTATTTTATGAATCAATACACATATATTTTTCATAACATTTGTTAATTTATATCCTAAAATATGACTAAAATTGGTGATCAAGGACACTGAGTATTCTCGATCAGACCCTATATGGGTATCCTACGTATCCCGAGTATAAAGAGAATCATAGTTCTCATAGTTAATCCATTTAGGAATTATACATTGAGGTTACCTCTATCATTTTATTGACTCATGGAGAATATGATATGATTATATCAATTCCTTAAGATATTGTGTTCCTTGCTTAGTTTGAGAAAAAATAGAGGTAAAATAATCATTTCAATACTCATGATGTGAGACTTATCTACTAGGACATCCCTAAGATTATTTATCAGGGAACATAGGTCTCAGAGGATGTCCTATGTACCTGGTTTTTTGCATGAATCATATTCATTGTATTTAAGTTGATCTCATAATCTATTGATGGGTGGGGCAATGTGATAATCTCTTGCGACTAATTAGTTATTGTTGGATTGAGATGTTGGAGTTATGAAAAGTCATACCCAAAATGGGGTTTTTATTTTACCTATATCCTTTGGAAGGAGTCCCATGTAACCAATTGAATATTGGAATCTGAGTCAATATAGTTCAGTTGGTATCTCAATCCCATAATGAATGAGATAAGTTGATTATCTCATAGAACAATTCAGGTCCCATTTTCTGAGATAATGTTTTTGTAAAAATACTTTGACAAAAATGGGTGTTTATTTTAGATCATTCCTTAAGAAGGAGTCCTATGTATCCTGGTTATAGTAGCAATCATAGTCTTCATAGTTCAGTTTATATTGGGTCATACTCACTGAGGAAATCATATTCCATTATGGAGGATTATAGTGAAGTTTTTATGATCATTTCAATTACATAAGCCCAAGTGATCCCTACTCATTGTGAGAATAAATGGATATCAAGTAATCACTTTCAATGATTTGAAAAATGGAATCAGATTTTGGGGTTTCCCTTTATGATAAATATGGAGCTAAAACATCATGGAGAGGTGGCCATCATATCATGAATATGGCAGTACTCATTTTCACTGTAGTTCCCTTTATATTGAGGATTACACACTGAGGATTCCCTGTTTACTGGGGATTACATGATTCTGAATGACAATGTTATCATGTTAGGATATTCCGTATTAAATTGGTATTATTATCAGGAGGGTGTTGAATTAATCAGTTGGTATGTGCGGAATGTCATTGCAAGACCCGGCAGACTTGTTCTTAGGGGTGTTAGATGATCCAAATGAGGTTCCTTGGTGTCATTATCAAGAGTAGGCTAAACATATCTAGAGGGTGTCGTAAGTGTTAGAATGACATAGATAAATGGATGTCATGTATCATGGCTAACATCTCTACAAGTCATCATGAGGCCTAGGTATCAGGACTAGGGGACATCGTGTGTATCATCTGACTTTCCCAGAGGGTGTTGTGAGATTAGGTAGTCTTGTATGGGGGACGTTGATGTTGTCAGCGGACTTTCCAAGAGGGTTCCATGAGACCAGGATGTCATGTATTGAGGGTGTAATGGGTTTGAGGTGACTTTCTCAAAGGGTTTTGCTGGACCTAGCCATCATGTATATTAAGAATCACATGTCCTGGCAGAATTTCACAAAGGGTGTCGTAAAATCCATGTATACATTTCAAATTTCCACAAAAGACATGGAAAATATGGGCTAATGTTTTTATGTGAGTTAGGTGATGTATTCGATGGATGTCACAAGGCTTGGGTGATAGACCCTGAGGGATTCACGAGATCAAGGTGGTGACCCCAGGGAAATTGTAAGGCTTGGTCTAACATGTCTATAGGATTTTCATTTGACACATTATGTTGAAGGAGGTTTATGAGATCAAGTAAATATGTCATGGCACAGTCTCATGTCATTGGATGACTAATGTGAAGCAAATGTGGGCTAGAAAACATGATTTTCTATTAAGTCTTCCAATTTTAATCTTGATTCTAACCATAGTATTAGGAAGGTCATATGTTCATTCAGTATTATTTTCCTTGAGTCTCACATGATCTAGAGGACATGTAGTATGTTCTTTGCATGTATTACTGCAAGTATTTCCCATAAACTATAAATGATCAAGTGAAGTACCTTATGTATGGTGATTGATTTCTCCGGTTGATCATTGGTATATTCCCTGATGAAAGGAATTTCGTTCATGAGATCTACTTCTCCGAGAAGCCCATAGAAGATGCGGGTAAAATCATATAGATTCCAAATATCTCGAGTCTAAATTTTCCAACCCTTTTTTATATTGGGGCAGGGGATGCATAATTTACACTAAACCAGTAGTTCTACTATTGGTACAGAGTATCTATCAGGTGTCTAGGATAGAGTATGTTAAGGGGACTTCTACCCCAAGTCATCTTGAATACATTCCATGGACTCCTATCAGGGATTCCGATGAATTTTGGTGGCCATAAGCCTCTCTAGTTAATAACTACATTAATGGAATATAACCAATTAAAGGGGACTCGTTTGATCAAATAGTTGTTCTGAAGTACTTCCATTGTGGCATGTTAACATGTCCAAGGTATATCACGAGATCAAAATTTATATTGAATGGATTCTAGGATATGATTGATGTATTTTATGGGGATTTCAGTGTGATAAAGATTGTTTGTATAGGGGTATCATGAGACCACACTATAGACTACCTTCTCACATCGCATGTATTTTACGACTACGAGAGCCTTCCACCTCCTCCATTTTTTTAATTCCATGGTCTTATGGGACAAATTTTGGGAGTCATGAGAGACTACATTGGTAATTTCATGGATAAATAATCTATTTTTTTTGTGATTACTGATATGATTTATATGGGGGTGCACAATTCATTTTATTGAAAAACTTAATCTATTTGTCGTTATGGAACTGAAGGGACACATGTCATTTACCAGACATACTCAACGCTTTCCATGTGACGAGGATGACAAGTAAAATAGAATTTTTAGGGTGATGTAGATATTTATCCAGGGACTCTCGGTGGCTTGAAGATTTCCAAGGGTTCACAAAAAGTCCATCAGTGACCATGAGTAGCTCCCACCTCCTCTTTTTTTATCTCCTTCATTTTATTTCACAAAGGAATATGGAGTTCATGATATTACTCGATTTTTTTTAGGGAAAATACTCTCCCCTTTGGTGATTAGTTTTGTGATATCTATAGCTACTAGAGGCCTCCATCCCTTTAGATTTTCTATCGCCCTTTATTAGAGGATATATGGATGGGATATCTAGAATTTTCCTATGTCAAACTATGTTCCTTGAGGGAGCTTGTTCGGCTATCACCTGCATGGTTACTGGTTTTTCGGAGAAACATCATGAAATAAGAGTAGATTTCTGAAAGGATGTTCCAAATGATTCTCTATATTTATGCATTGTGAGTGAAATTTTTGTGTGACCGTGTGATGTTTATGTGTTCTAGAGCATTTTAGTGGTTCATGTAATCTGTAGGTGTTTACTATCTTCTTTATCCTTGTCTTGGTCTGTTGTCCTAAAATGACATATCTTCATATGGCTGTCTGAGAAGGTGAATACATGGTATAAGGAGGCTCATATGCTTGAGTTCTTACTGATATATATAATCAACTCTAACAGGAATAGGTCGTCCAAAACATTGATACAGGTAGGTTTAATAATATTATTTTTGTTTCCATTTATTCATCATGTGATGTGCATGACATGCATCATTCCATAGAAAAGTATGTGATTACCAAATATGAGGGTCAACATAGTGAATAAATGGATTTGAAGTTAATATACCATGAATAAATATTATTCCTAATATTATATATCCTATTGATAGTATATACATCATTTTATTAAACCTATGTGTATAAAAAACATGTGTCAGACGGAAATGTGTACTAAGATGATAATCTTACTAGTGACTAAATGTTTTATTCACATTAACATATAATCATAAATAATTAAATATTGTTCAATTGATATATACCCAATAACATTAATCACATATATTTTACTTTATAAAATACATTTTTACAATTCCATAGTTATTTTTAATATTGTATCAAATTATGTCTATTACATGAGGTTGTTCGATAAATTTATTCATAAAAAATTAATTATTTTGACATATGTAAAAATTTATATTAAATTTATTAATGTTCTCTAGGATTTTAGACATTTTTTTTCCTTTTTTATTCCATTATAATAAGACTTATTAAATTTCTACTATTATACCAAAAAAGTCCAAATAAATAATGGTTCATCGATAAGAAAATTTAATGTGGTTAAAGATATTATATGTGTTTATTATTTTTATTATTTATAGATTTTCATATATTATCATTATATATTTCTATTAATGTATAAAATATATTTTGTTAATAAATAATTTATTAAATTCATCCGTGTTAGGTGTTCATGGAAACTAATACATGATGTTCATGGAGAATGTAACCCGCACACACACACACAGGACAACATTTTAAATTATCACAATGATTCAGAAAGAATGTATAAAATTGATATTTCACTAATAAAATAAAATTTAAATATCATTGAAATTCAATTTTTAACATAATTTCATAAAAATAGTTTACATGAATGGTTTAGAAGAAAAAAAGGAAAAAAGAAAAATTAGGTTGAAAGTATTTCTATTCCCTTAGATGTTATCCCTTCCATTGAGCTCCTTAGCTTAGTCATTTGATTAGACCATGAATTAAAAACATGGAATGGTATTTGATGAGTGAATAAGGATTATTATTTGTCAACCCAAATTTTTGAAATGGTTGGACAAATGGGGTTGATTTTATCCAAATTTATAAGTGAAAAAATAGTACTTTGGTGAGAACTTGTTATTTCTCAATAATATCACCCCATTATACAACAAAATGATCCTAATGTAGATTTTAATGGGGTTAGTAAATATAAAAGTTCTCCCGTTCTGCCACCATTTATTACAAAATTGATTTCCACATGTTTTACCATTTTCACACTACTAAACTACTTTTACCCTAATTGTGGTAACTCCATATTCAAAAATGAGAAATAATTTTAATAGAAAAAATTAAAGATTAAATGATTTAAATATTCAAAAATACAGATAAAAATGTGTCAGTAATTATAAAATATAATATTTCTAATAATTTGATAAATTAAATTTGGTATTAGCACACCTAATGTGTAAAAACATTTGTTCGATAATGTAAAATTTAACCATAAAATTTATTAAACAATTAATATAAATAAGTTTTATGATTATAAATAAATAAATTGGTTTATTATAAATAATATAAATTTTATCTGGCATTCAAATAAATACAAATCGATTTAAAAAACTTTTAATAAATGAAATTAGAGAAAAAGGATTGTTTATTAAAAATATCATTTTATAGTTACCCATGGGTTTTAAAAATGAAGAAAAATATATTTAAAAAAAATTGTTTTTTGATAAAAAAAATTTACCACTTAATCATTTTTAAAAAATATATGTCTTTTATATAATCTAATAAAGTAATATAAGTCAATCATTATGAAAAAATTGTATTCTTCAGCATTCTTCTAAAATGTAATTAGACTTGAAAAATCCAAAAAAGTTAATTTGAAGTTCATTTTCACATTATTAATTTATTAATGGATGTTATTGTATAATATTCAACATATATAAGTGGTAATAAATAATTTAAATATATTAAATTTATAATGACTTAAAATAATTGTTTTCAAAATTGTGTAAGTTCTAAAATATAAAATATGGGTTTTTATATATAAATAGAATAATTTTTAAATCATAAATTCACTTATAAAATATATAATTGGCCATAAAAAAGGATTCAAAAATTTTAAATTCATAATTATAAAATAATAATGTTATAAAATTAATGTTGTTTTTAAAAACATGAATGATCATTATTCGCAAAAATCTCAATTCCATGTAGAATAAAACCGAAAAATATATATCAAATTAATATTTAATTTATATATATATAAATTAATTTCGATTTTTAAAAATATATTTCTTTAAATGTTATTTAAAATTGTATTTTAAATTATAAAATACAATGAAAAATTTTTTTTTATAGGAAATTGATTTTTTAAAATGAAAATTTTTCTTATTAATAATTTATATAAAAAATAATTCATAAATTTATAAATAGATATTATTATTTTAGAATCATAATTTTAAAGTAATATACAAATTTATGTTTAAAAAATTTACAACACATAAAAATTTTGATACTGAAACACAATAATGAATTAATTAACTTTTGGTAAAATAACATTTACATATAATAAAATTATGTAATATATTTCATAATTTGGATTATAATATTCATACCTTATAATTAAATGGGTAGGTTATGATAGTATAAGCATATCACAGTTTAATTTTGGTTTACTGTTGCGTGTGGAGGGAGCTATACGATCATATCTGACATAATTAGAGGAACACATATTTTTAAAATCATAGGTCGTTACATTGATTATGGTTCCATCATATTTTGAATATTAATCTTGTAAAAAAGATAATATTTAATAATTATATAAACTTTTTTAATGATTCATCTAATGCGGTGATGAAAAATGTCTTACACCACTATATGGAGTCAGTAGTTTGTTTGTACTCAGGAGTGATGTTTTCACTTTTTGATGGATTGAATGAAAGGACTAATAAATTCACATTTAAAGAGTAATGATTATACCATTTAAATTTTTATATCATAAATATTAATAACACTTATACTTATTACCAGAAATGTAAAAAATCATTTAAAAACATAAAACATTTCTTCATAGTGGTGGTAATCCCCACATATGCACGAGTAATAGTATCAATTACCATAAAATTGGAACGTAAGAATATAGATATAATATTAATAATATATAAAATTATTATTTTATATATATCATATAAAATAATTAATACATTATACTAACTAGAAAAGAAAATGTAAATATAGAATGATTCATATCACTATGTGGAGGTGGACGTCCACATGTAACCACAAGCACTCATTTCATTTCACATGTGATTTAATGGTGGTGGAACATGTTCATTAGAGAATCATAATAAAAAACATTACATATATGTAAATTTATCAATAATTTTATATTATATACAGTAGAGTTTTTAAAATTTTCAAAATAGATATAAATTTTAATTGTCTAGTATGTCAATCACCCTTTCCTTGAGAGACCACCTTAGGATTACAACTTAATCCTTATTATAATAGACTTAGGTAAGACAATGAAATTGATAATGAAGGGGATGAATATTTGAATGTTTTGGGTAAGTAATTTTTTAAATATAGGTCTAAAATTATGAGAATCAGGGTGGAGAAGAGGTAACATTTTATAAATGAGGAGGAGGACACACATTAAATTACTTAAAATTTTGAAATAATATAAAATCACATACTTGTGAATGTGGATCAGAATTGAGAATAAAATAAATTAATGATAATATAAGGTATATATATTAAAAATATTAATATTTGTAGAGATATATGTGGAATTTTCACCATTATCTCTTAGATTATCCCCAAATAAACACTTTTAACCACAACTATGATAATTTTTTAGAATAATTACTATTCATTATGAAAAAAAATTAAAGACACCTTATTAAAAAATTGGATAATTAATAATTTTATTATGGAATATATTTTATCAGTATAACATCTTTTAATTGGAATAAATATCATTTTTATAATAAAAAAATGATATCAATTTTTTAGAAAAATATATTTTTATTCAAAAAACTGAGTTCACCTTTCATCCGTTACTAGTAAAAAATTCATATGAAAATTTTCATTTTCTATTGAATTTTTAACATAAAAAATTCATTATCATCTTTTATATTAAATTAATTATTTAATTTAATAATTTAAAAAGACATTTCACATAAAAAACCAATTTTCAAAAAATAACTCTTTTAAATTCAAATGATCTAATCTTCATTATTGAACATTTGATAAATAATGTTTGAACTATTAATAATTAGTTATATATATTTATTTTAAATAATTTATAAATACTGATTAAAATATATAAAAACATGAAATGAATAATAAACTATTCAAGAAATAGTTCCTTTAATTTTTGATATATTTTATTAAAAATTAAATGAATATTTATTAAGAATTAATCCATAAATTTTTATTATGGAAGAAATATATATATATATATATATATATATCATAATGTTACTAATCATATTCCAATAAACCATTCAAAAAGGTTGGTTTTAATTTTTTTATGATATATCTATTCTAATTTAGACTAAGTGTTGTTTGTATGGAAAACTATCAAATACATAAAATTCATTCAAATAGAATGTATATAAAATCTAAAAATATTATCAGAGTAGTTGGATGTTATTTGTTAGCATGTATCATAACATTAATTTGAAATGGGGGTAATTTCACCATAGTAATGAATTGATATTTTTATATATATAAATAATTACCATTTTGTGTTACACTATATTGAAAATGAATATGGAATTATTCCCTATATATGTATAAATTTGAGGATGGTGGGGAGGGGTCACAACACCATAGGACGATGTTATTCATCATAACACTATATTATTCCATCATGAGGAGAAATATTTTTCGATCTCTCTCAAGAATTATTATATTTTTTTAGAGAACATTCTATTTTGAGCATTAAGTTATGATCATATTAGGTTTCTCTAGATTATTCTATTATATTGTGATATGCATAGTTATATCATAACATTCCAGTATACACCTTTTTGGATTATATTTTAAAAGGCAGAACACAATGAAGAAAATTTTCATTCCATAATGATATCCAATTTTTTTAAATGATATTAAATTTAATAAACATCTATATTATATTGTTTAGTAATTCCTAAAAAGAGAGGACAAAACTCTTTTTATTATGTACCACAAACATATACTCTATTTATTGACAAAACGTTTCAAAATGTGGATTCATTAGTATAGGGGATATTTCCTCTCTTTGTATACTTTATCTCACTTATCTCCCTTTACTCAAATTTTAGCAACCCAAATTTTGGTATTTTTTCTCAATTTGACAAGAGTATAATTGAATCAGGAAAGTGTGATATGTATTTTTGTCAGGAAGGATAGAGATTGACAATGGAAGATGATATAATGTTATAGTATTATAGTCCATTAGAAGTAATCCATTGAGTTAAATTATTTATGTATTTCATAAAATAAGGTTAATAATTTTTAATTAATGGGTATCATATTTTTGGGATTTTGTTGGAAGTGTTCTTAGAATTATGGTGAGAGTTCCGTACCACATGTTAAATGATCCTATGGTCATGGAATTTTTATTAATTTGTTTTACTTAAAATACTCCTTAATGGAAACTATTTAATTAATTATGTGAATTAATATATGTTTCTTATAATTAATTATGGAGTCCTTGGTTAGAGATAGATAATGATGATGTGTAATGATTGGTTCTATCATGAATAGGATTGGGTGATGGATATCATTATTATTATAGGTTAAAACTCTATTTTCAGATATTTACTCCCTAGTATTACCTATTTATATGGTTATGCATATCATGTGTGTAAATTAATCATTGGTATGTTTTTTTTTGATAAAACCAATATCCAACTTTGGTGAGTAATGTTATGGGTTGTGAGGCTTGTGATTTGGTTAGACGTTTAAAAATTCAACATAGAATATGAATTATTCTCATAGTTATTGACGGATATTTTATTTACGTGGGAGGAATTCTTAGAATGATTTGGAACTCATGTTGGGTCTCCCATATTGATTTATCCCTCTAAATACATAGGGTGGTAACATTAATTTATTATTCACACTTACTATGATGTTTTAGACGGACACTATGAATTTTCCTAGTATTGACTATATAGTAGATAGTTATGCCTGGGTATGTGAGGATTACTCAGTATAGAAAGAAATGTAGTTTCATTAATTTTTTAAAATTATTACCAATGTTCAATATTATTACTGGTTCTCTAAAACATGTTTGTTTAATACCTGACCACTAAGGATTATGTCTCCTCATTGAAGTAGTATGAAACATAGGAAATAAAAACATATGTTTTTTCCTTGGCCCTAATATAAGTGGTGATACTTGTTTGTAATTATTTATTGTCTCTTAATTATATGAACTTCGGTATGCGTTGGGATATGTTGTGAGAGAGACATTATGATTGGATTTAATAGTATCACGACTTACTATCTCATGACCCTTATGAGATGGCTCTATGAATGGAATCTTATGTCATGCCAAGGAAGGTTGTGCATGTCTTTATGGTGTGATATGAACTACACTATTGGTGAATGTAGCATAGTGAGATTGATATACGACTTGTTCATTTAGAAAATTTATTATGGGAAGTGTTATATTATTAAATTTCTATTCATGCATTGAATGTCATGGGGATCCTTCTAGAATGATATGGAGTCTCAATCAAATATATAACATTTTTGTTAAGATGTTATATGAAATTACAATCTTTTGGTTTTTTGTGATGCGGTTGAGAAATATACATACCATGGGTGTTTCTGAATTTTTAGTGGGTATAATACTAAAATATAGCTATATATCTCACATGGTTTAGTGTAATACCAATGTTATTATCTTTGGGATACAATTGGGTAACATACCAACCTGCGGTATTATTTAATATACAATTATTTGTAATGACAACATGGGGGATATGATTATGACCCAGGTTGGACATGATACCTCAAGAGATGTTGTGATACATGTTGGATGTGATTATTAATGAGGTAGTTGTAATAGAGTGTCAATGTGACACCTCTTAATATGGAAATGTTATGGGTTGGATGGGAAAGCTATTTAGATGTTGTGAATTTGATTGTAACTAATTTCTCCTAATATACTTTTGGAATGGTTTTGATTTTTCCTATGATGGTTGTGATAGAGGTTATATTTGATTCATTATTATATATTGGGATGTGGGTTGGAAATGATGTATCTAATGATGGTTGTGATGTATGTTGAATGTGATACCTCCACATTTTATTTTTATTTATTTTTTATTTGATTTTTATACAGATTGTTTAAATCTGGGTTGATGTGATAAATACATATATAGTTTCTATAATGGTCAGAGGAAATTCCTACCAATATGGTTATTATATAGGTTGAAAATGATGCCACTTGAGATAGTTTTCATATAGTTCGTAGTTATACCTCTTTATATTGTAGTGATGTGTGTAAGATATGATGATTATTTAGTTGTTTTTATAAGTGTAGGATATAATTCCTTTTGTGATATCATGATGCATGTTGGACATGTTGTCTCTTGAGATATTTGTTATGTGGTTTTATTATGATGCCTCCAAAAATGTTTGTGATATACATTGGATGTAATTTTTCCTATGATATGGTGATATGGGATTGATGTGATGCCTCTTGAAATAGTTTTAATGTGGGGATCATGTGATTCCATCATTGATTATAAGGCATTTTAGGAGAGGTAAACTACCCCATATGTTTGGATATGCTCCATTGGTTAAGTATACAACCCCCAAAATAATGCTGATCTATTACTTAGTATATGGACTATCCTTTTGAGGAACCACCATTCAAAAACGATAATCCAAAACAAATGAAGCAGGATTGAGTAAACTATAAGGGAAACTTCTCATGTACTCAATGATGCGATATGTGTATGCATGCGATATTTTTTTCATGAAATATTTTTTTTAAATGTTATTCAAATTATTTGTGGTTTTTTTCAGGGACATGGAATGGGAAGTTGAAATTTTGTTTCAGAGCCAGTACCTAGTCGATGTGCCTTTGAGGATGTTAGTCATTAGGGGTGAAAATTAAATTCCCACATAGATTATAGAGTTGAAAATTGCATATATTTATAACGTGGTATTGGTAAATTACCAGCCAATAGGACATTTCTATGGATAAATAATGAAAAAAATAATGAGCCATTTTCTTCTATATTTTTATTATATACGATTATGGGATGTCTATGATATTTTAAATTTTGGGATGGGTCATGAAATTTCCATCATTTTCATTAAAAATAATACAAGACCCATCACATTTTTTCCATAATTTATGTAATGTTTTATCCCCTAGTAAGTTAGTAAATTCTTATAAATTAGTGCTAACAAGAACAAAAATACTTTGACCATTACACCATGTCATAACCCTTGAATTCCTAATAAGTTTTGTTCATGTGGTGAGTAATGACTTCTCTAATAAATTTCATCATAACCACTTACTCAAATGTAATTTTTATTTACAGCATGACACAGTTGATCAAACTATGATTGTTTTTTATCTTCGAGTGTAATAGTTACTAAAATATAATTATTTAATATACATGGTATAGACCACTATTAATTTTTTGACTTTTTTATAATCCAACATTCTATTAAAATAATAAATATGTGTTTTTATTTGAACACCATTATATATTTTTCCTTCTATTCAAAATTTCATTAATTTCCCTCATATTGTAGAGACTTGTTACAGGTTTACCACATAGAGATGAGGGTTGAATCAATGGTTTCTTGTTAATAATTCCATTTTCATTCAATTGTGAATCATTAACATGTTATGGTTTGTGGAAAACTAAACATTATATATCAATATTATATTGTGTGTGGTAATAAAATAAGATAGGAAGCACACCAAATTTACAAGGATTAGAAATGAAACTCTTGCTCCTTGTCATGTTGGTTAGACACTCCATCATGGATTACTCGATTTCATTCAACTGAATACAGTGCCCCATGGTTCAACTAAGATACATATAATTCGACTCCAGTTGAGAGAAAATATTTTATTTTGGATCCAACAAAAATAATTCCAACTATAGATCTAACAAGGATACTCATTTTTCTACTAGTTCACGCTAAAAGAAATAAACTACTCTAAGAACCAACCATAAGACATTACCTTTTTTGTAGGTTGGTTAAACTTTAAGATAATCATTGATCATCCTCCAAGAGCTTATAAAATCTAATCTTCTCATGTATGTAGGCTCCAGGCATAGTGGAAGTGTCATATGGTTCATTAGCAATATTTTTTTTCCATGATAAACTTTCAATAGAAAATTTATATAAGGAAAAACACCTGGATCAATGGAATTGAATGAATGGATATAGAAAATTCATAAAATTTCTGAACCAATGTAAAGGCTCATCACATATTATTTATAATTATTTTTTGAAACAAAATAATCATCTTTTGATAAAATAATTCATAATTGATGGATATGAAAATGGACATACATTATATTATTATTTCATGTTTTAAATAAATAGTGGATTCCCTCCAGTGGTGATCCACACATGTTCCAAAAATCTCCAATTATTCCAAAGGAGTCACTAAGTTCTAGCACATCAAATCCTACTACTAGCATTGTTATCCATTGATTGACATAAAAAAGGATTTCATATGATTCTCGTTGGTTTCTCTCGACTCAAGAGTGGATGGTGGAGGTAGATCACTCTATATTCATTGGATTTTTATATGATAAAGGATATATCTAAGGATTTGATATGATTCTATGAATGTGTAAATCACAACAAAAAATGAATTGGATATCATGAAAAATAATATTATTGGTATTATATTCCGCTAGGGATAGAAATAAATAATTTCACAAGATCTTTTTGATATTTATTAAATCCAAACAAAACCCCTTATATATAATAATAATGTTATTATTATTTATCAACATGTTTTGAACTCAATACTTAAAAATATATATTATTTGTTGAGATAATATAAAATATATTTCATTTCTCAGCAAACCATTAACCTCGATCAACCATTCATCCAAAATATTTATTAGTCCATGAATAAAGACAATATATTTTATAAATAAATATCCCTATATTATTTATTAATAAATAAATAAATGTTATATTCACTAAATAGTAAGTAAATATTTACTTTATTTTCCTCTAAAATAATATTCTCTCGAATAACTAGTAAAATAATATATTTACATTAAAGTGATATCAAATAGTTATAGAACATATATTTAAGAAACTAATTGTCGAACTTATGGTTTCTCATCTTAGTGGGGAATATATATTACCTTTTAGTGAGACAACTACTTTTATTACATTTTGAAAAACAATTTCACAAAAAAAAGAACTACAATGATGTTCAAAATATTTTATTAATATTTAAAACTATAAATACATGTTATCATAAAATACATAGAATATCATTTTAAGGAATAAACTATTATAATGTTATACCTCATGAACATAATAAATTCTAGTCTTGAGACTCCTTCCAGATTACATGCACTCCAAATTAACCTCAATCTGTGAATTCTAAAACACAGAAGTTGCTCCTTCTTCAAAAGACGCATGAATTCAAGCTGTTCCTATCCTGAATACTATAATGCAATAGGATATCCATATTTATTTCTATCATTTATATTTATTTTCATTAAACACTTTAAAAAAATATTACAAATCTTATAGCACATGAGAATCTCAATATGTTACATGATTTAAATTCTTCATTTAAATCCTCATATAATTGAGTGTTATAAATAAAAAAATTTATTTTTATTCCATGAAATATTAAACAATGATCTATATTATTATGTTTCTAAACATAAATACCACATAAATAGTGAATATTTATGTCCACATTAAATGGACCATCTTTTTTATATATGATTATGTCAAATGTTATTTTATATATTCAAGCAGGAAATCCTTAGTTGTTTCTTTCTTGTTCTAACATAGTAATGTCACCCATGGCTCATCCTCGATGCTTGCAAGAATGAATGTATGAAACTATTTTGGCCTATTAAATGTAGAAAATAATACTAAAATTTAAACATAATTTATATTACCAATGAATCAAGAATCCTCTTATTATTCAGAGTTAATTCGGAACACTGTATTTCACTAATTTATTCATCATATAATCAAATGTCGAAATACTTGTGATTTCTTATTCTATAAATAGAATAATACCTATTTTAATACATTATATTTTCATCACATCATAGAGTCTAATTAATTTACTTTTATTTCATGAATTTGGTATACTCAAGGGACTCTTTTCCATGTTTATTCAGACATAATATTTATTTTGGAATACCGTTGGATTAACTTTTCATGTGACTCGAATAAGTTTCATTAATGAAATGTGTATATGAATGTATAACCATTTAAATCATGATTATACTTTAATATCAATAATTTATTAGTCCAAAGTCTCTCCATCATTTGGAAACTCTGGAAACTTATACCCAATCCGTAGAAAACATTATTATTGAATGTAATGTGCGGTATGATATCTCCAATATCACCACAGTTCAACATGGCCATCATTAATGTGATAATAGACATTGGTTAGTTTCGGTAGATGTTTCCATGGTCTTCAATTCATAACTAATGTTGGAAAATTAGAGTGAGAATAACTATGAAGTATCTAATGGTAGAAAAAGCATACTATCCTTGATTGGATGGTTGAATTCCAATATTGTGGAAAGTAGTAAAAATGTTCATATAATTTTAATGAAGCTATAGTGTTGAATGAACCACTTTCCCATATTTATTTACCAAGTATTTGAGCCTCATATTATAATATTCAACATTCCTACATCATTGTAGAAGTGAGTAATAGGTTATAATTCTAATCCATGCTAGCACCGACTAATTTCTATTGTCTCATCCACTATTCCACCCCACATGGTTGATCATAAATTCTCCAATGTGCACCCTCTGTGTTCGCATTGAACCCTAACTCCTCTATTGGAAATATTATTGATATCATGAGGTTGAACATAGTTTCCACCTTAACTGTGGTTTCACATGGTTCTATAGATTAGCTAGAAGGTTGGATTTCATTTTTTAGTAAGATGTTATAATTTGTTAGTCAGTCATTAAGAAAACACTATATAATTCTAAAATTACAACCCATATTATAAAATATTATTCTTCCAACCATACCTCATAAAAAATTAATATTATTTTTCGTGGAATTATAATTATTGTTTAAAATTATTCTTTATGAAGATAAAAATGTCCATGGTATTCTAATCCTCATTAACATTAACTATTCTTCATCACCAGAAGAAAATATTCAGTTTCATGATATACCAATTATTGTATTCAATGAGAAAACTCTACAGCACATGTGATAAAAAATTAAGATAATTTTCACAATCATTACAATATCATGGTGAATTATACATGCTTGACATTCTATTGCATTATATATATCCATAATAATTCTCTAGTCATTATGACTTCAATATCACAGTTACTGTTTAACAAAAAAAATTAAATATGGGATAAAAATATTCCCCTTTTTATTTGTTGGTCAACATCTCTTCACATATTCAAATGAAAATATTCTTGCTAGTATTTTTTTCCACTTATGGAAAATTTAACAGAAAGACATTTGGGGGTCTACTCAACTCATATTTATTCCCAAAATCATATTATCTTTCCTTTTAAAATTATCTTTTTCAAAACATATGAGGGAGAAATAATGATTATATCACATGTTTCCCTTAGCTAAGGGACATTAGTTAATCAATACTAAGTCTATGTGGCTATCTCTGTCATGAAAACAAGAGAGATATAACCAAGGGTTTTGATTTTCTCAATAAAAAACCATGTTTGTGAAATCTTTCTAAAATTATCCCATTTCACATTGACGTTGTTGTAAGTAACCATTTTTTCAATAAAATGAAAAATAATTCACAAATTTCAACAATCTCATTAGAATGATCAAGTGAATATGATATTTTACCACATTTATATCATATTGAAATTAATAATTCTCCCCCATAATTGAAATGATTAATACAATTATGAATGAAGGATGAATGATTTTTAGGGAGATAATAACTTCCTATTTGATTAAAATAATTAGAAGTTCACTTTTTTTTGTATATTGAATATTCAATTGAATTGACTCAACAATACCTCCACTTAGGGGATTCATAATTCATCATCATGGAATTTTATGAACTTCATAATGGGTAAACCTCTCTCTTTAAATTCCATTCATGTTATTTTATAACACATGAACAAATGGGGGCTAGAGAGAAATGATTTTGTTCTTCAAGAGTAGTATTCAGGATGAGAGCTTCCTCTCAACCTAGGCCATTATTTCCTACCAATTTTAGTTTTCATCTCATTAAATTTGTGTGGAATAATTTTTCCACCATGTTTTCTATAACATTTATTATTCCTTGATTTTTTCAACATATATAGATTCCTCCAATTACATAGTCAATTTCAGATGGTTTGGATAAAAAACTATGCAATCTTTAATGGAATATTTTTAATGTCCCATTAATGTAGAAAATGTCTTATAAATTTTAAATATTTAATATTCTATTTTCCATTCCTCCATTTTCATGAGAAATAATATTATTTTAAAGTAATGGAATGTTCTTAAAAAACTCCAATTCCTTGTTCCCAAATTTCCAACAACACCAACAATATAGATTTATCGTTTTCCACATATTTTGTAGTCATGTTTTTAAGATTTTACATATCATAAAATATACTATTTTTGAGTGAAATAAATTCTAATGTGGAAAATTTTAATGGAACATCTCATTAAGATTATTTTAACAAAAAACCATGATTTTGTGATTTTATCATCATTTTTTACCATCCATAATTTCCCAGAATAATTTTTATGACAACTACCAATAGAAGAACAAATTTTAATACATAAGTTTATTTTTGGATTATAGGATACCATCTTTATGGAGGAATATTTATTTTGATTTTATGATGATCAAAAAATCTATTTGGAAGTATGATACCTAATAAAAAATTTGATTGAAACGTCTATTCAAATAGAAATTATATAAGATATAGCTTGTGGTGATTTTTGATTCTTCAATTATTCTTCTTAATCTAAACACATTATGTTTTTAAAGTTCCTAGCATCCCTAGTTAATTTTTTATTCTCTTCCAAATCCTCATTTATCTTCTTCTTTTTTTGTTATACATTGTTCATAAATCATGAAATGTGTTGTCAAGCCCCTTTTTCTTTTATCTTTATCTTCCGATTGAGTAGTATTGAATACTATATAAACATTGTGCAATTTATTAAATGTCTGGAATTATTCAACAAGTAAAATCTCAAATAAAACCTTCTGAAAAGAAAATTCAGTATTGTTTTCCAATTAATTTATCTTATATATCATTCTATGCAGATATTATTTTATCTTTTTCATTCATATATTTTTTGTGTAGGATATTCCATAATTTTTAAATAATGTTTTTCAAATGGAATAATATTATTCTTAAAATAGTAATTTTCATTTTTATGAAACTTGAAACCTATAATAATAAAATTTAAAACTTCATTGGTAAGTTTCATCAAATATACCTTTAATTCAGAAAGAATATCAGGAAGTTATACATCATTACCAAAAATTGAGAATGATTTAGCGGACGAAATATAATTGAAAATAATCCTGTTATAACATTCAACTTTTATTAGAACCCTATTTAATATTCAGGTACAGATGAATTTAATTTACACTTTAGGTTTTTGTAATGTTCTATTTTTTCCTTACATCCTAATGCTAGTGTATGGGCTGGTTGGTTTTTTTGAAAAGAATTAAACATAAGGGCCAAAATCATGCTACAATCCAATAACACATTATGTAATTGGGTTATATAGTGTGTAATAATTACAAGTCATGCAATGTCCTGGAGACATCCATTCACAGAGTGTAGACGGTTTTTACCAGCGTGAAGGAAAATAATATTTACCCTACCTCTATATCATTTACAACTAGTGTAAATTCATGAGTAATTCATTAAAAATAAAAGGCATGAACACCCTTTTTTGATAGAGTTAACATCTCCCCTCTCTCTTGTGATGTAATCCTTCTCACAGCTAGCCCTAGGATATGGCCACTCATTTTCATCTCGACTATGATTTCAGATCCTTCTATCTGGTTTAAGGGGCACCGAAAAAATATTAATTTCTTTTATTTCATTCTCCATTATCATTTCACTCAAAATTGCTATTTAAATTCATTCCCTTATTCACTATTTTAAGGGAATTGTTCTATTCATCAGATATCATCCATATCCAAGACAAACATATGGTGATTCTAGATGAAGAGATTAATACGAGCATTATGTAAGAGGTTTATAGCACATCCCAAAAGATTCTACATTTTAAAATTTTCATGTGGTCGCACCAATTTCATCTGGTTTTTTATATGTATTTTATATTTCTTTTTTATAGTTGTTATAACCATGTCCTAAGACACTTGATATAAATTATGACCATTTTTTTAGGTTGTTCCTACATTTACGTCCTTCCCATGAATGGTGTTTTCAATATTTGTGATTTTAGTGGACTTACATGTGTGTCTCTTCCACTAATCAGGTGTACCTTGAGAAGAACATGTTAATGGAAAACCATTCTTAATTTAATGGTTATTGAATTGATAATGGCTAGTCTCATATTGATTTCCTGTTCACCCTCATATGGTATATTCATTAGCATTATTAATGAATATAAATGCAAAATATCTAGTATACTATGTGAAATGGACTTATTAATCATAAAGAAATGTTTGGTTTCCTAGGTTGATATCCACCATGGAACTCGAGCCTCATCATTCAATGGATCCCTGGAATGATTCTACATGATCCCTCTATTAATATTACTGTATTGCTTGGACATAGACCTTCAATCCAATTTGGATTCCTTATATATGAGGATACATGGTTACGTCCGAGGGAATATACATTTCTAATCCAATTTTAACTAGGAAATTTTACTTTAATTCAGTTAGATTTACATTATTGTCGAAATTCTAGGATGAATCTCATTTGATTACACTCTTACCCCCTTAGCAAGGCTAAAACAACTACTCAGTTGGAAAACCATGAGGTTTATGATTACTTATTAAATCATGGAACCTATACTATTAATATAACAGAGTGTTTTCGGTGTCAGATATACCTCACATGACTTAAATATATAAATTGTAAATTAATTAATTAATGACCTTGTTACATGTTCAGACTCTATTCGAGGTCTAGAGAAGTTACTTGGGTATTTTCATTACATTATTTATTTTCTATTATATATGTAATATTTCCCACAATTTTAGTTTATTTTACATATACTGGATGTTCTAAATGTCATTAGCGGTGGCCTATTAAAATTTATCTCCCACCCTATCCAGGCTCCATTGGTACAATATATGATTATAAGTATACCAGTGTTAATAAAGTGAAGCTCACAGCTTCAGACACTTGATTTATTGATTTATTTTTATGGAGCTGGTATCAGATGCTCGAGTTGTATATTGAAAATAATGGGATAGTTTTAATATTCCTTTTATACGTTTTTTTATCATTTATTTTAGGTTTCCTTTTACAATTGTTTTTTTAGATTTATAGATATATTCCATATATCATCATCCTCTTTCTTATGTTATATCTAGTTTTTCATTAGTTTTTATCGTTAGTATTATTCTATTCTTTATATTTACATTACATTTTATCAGCTACTTATATCCTATTTTATACATTAATCTATTGTGATATACTCTAATAATGAGGGAATTGTATCCCAATAGACACACCTCGGTACCGCACTGCTATTTGAAAACATATAGATTTAGGGAATATGCACTCAACGCCATGTAGCCAACCGATCACAAGGTACATTAAGTGGAATCTGGGTCCTAGACGTCACAATGTGTTATGATATTGGTTCATTTCATAAATTTATAATTTAAGAAAATATATTGGTGATTAGGAATGCTTCAAATATGGTCAAAATACGTGTTTGGGAATCGTAAATCAATGATTGGAATAATAGATTATATTATTGATTTATATTTTTTTGTTCTCACCTAGTATAGTGGATATCATTTCAAAATTGGGTGACAAACATGTTGTGTTGTGGTTATTATTATTATTAAAAATGAGAATACTATTTTTTAGCCTAATTATTTGATGGTTTGGAGCATTTTTATAGGAATTATTGTACGAACCATGAATTCAGATGTTAGGAATATTTTAATTCTACATAGGTGAATTTTATGTCTTTCATTACTTTATATGCTCATGAATATTAAGTGATGTTGTGATTGTTACATTATGCCAATGCTACTCTCAGGCTGTTGTTGGGTGATTTATTGTTTCAATTTTTGAGGTGTATATTCCCTTATGGGTTGGAATGAAGAAATTTCTGAGTAAATACATTAATTAAAACATAAATTGGTGTTTTTCTCAGTGATAAGATGTATTGGAATTGATTCACTAGGACGAAAAACTAATTTTTAGTGAATCTTAGCATCTGGAATAAGAAATTTCAAATGGAAAAACTAAAAGCTGACATATGAAATCAAATGGTTTCACGACCTAATCCAACCATGTCCTGTTAATGAAATGTTAAGGAGTGAACCCAGAATCTACAAATGAAATAAATGAAATTGATTCCATTAATTTACGAGGCATGTTATAGCTGAACCTTTATCTACAAAAACCTCTTTAATATATAATTGAAAACATAGAAATACATTCCATTCTAGGTGGTTATTTGGGGTTATATTTAAAAGGTAGTGATCCCTTTATGTTTAATCATCTTCCACTAGTGTTGATATATAAATTATTATCATATTTTTCTAAGGCATGTGTTTAGAATTTATAGACCAATTACACAACGATGTATTGCTGTCATATTCAAGGAGGGTGGAGATGAACAAATTAAAGACATTCTGGGCCCAGATCATCCAGATGAACCACTTGAGGGACCACCTATTATACCTGATTTGGGAAATAACACAAAGGTTCGTGATATTTTCATACATCTAATGCAGTCCATGAATGATGATCCACGACTTTCACCTAAGATGGATTTTCTAATGCATGAGTTCTATAATAATAATCCATGTACCTTGTCAAGGGATGGTAGTCCAAAGGATACTAAGTCTTTCCTAGAGGAAAATCTCTCTATCTTTATTCATCTGAAGATCCATGTAGAGTGGAGGGTCGTGCTTATTAGGTACATGTTGAATGATCCATCCAAGTTTCTGTGGGATGTAGTTTCCCATGCTGGTTTCAATCAGGGAACTATATGGGAATGTTTGCAAACTAACTTCTATGATCATTTCTTTCTTTATATACTGAGAGTTTAAAGACTGAGGGAGTGCATGCATCTCAATTACTTTTCTATGACAGGCATGGAGTAATCAGTGCGTCACACTGAATTATAGTGCTTTGTAATACGTTTATCCATTGATGACCTCTTTTATGCTATAATCTTCGAGGATGGGATCTTGTATTCCATCCATACTCAGGTAAATGTCTTTCTACTATCTAATTTCTCTAAACATGTTAATCATGCCCTTATAATTGAGAACAACCTAAGGTATGGTGGAAGTATCCGGTATAAAGGACCAGTCATGATTTTTTGTGTGGTACTTCCTTCAAAAATGGTTCCTCTAACCGTGGTTTTATTATATGTGATCTTGGTATAGGATTCACTATCATTGTATAAAGAACATATCAAATATTTGTATATGGCGATCTTATTTCATATCCCCATGTTTCTTTTGATAAAGCACAAATTCAAAGATAATTATGAGATCCCATCGAATGAAAATTCAATATTATTATTTATGATACCCAGTAATGTGGGACTCATGGATAAAAGGATCATGGTTGATGTAATAAATTGATGACATTATTGTTACATGTGGGTATATAGATATATTTTTCAATGAAATTAATGGCCATCCCTTTGAGAGGGAGATTCAATTTTCAATTTAGCTCATACTTGGGTCCATGCCCTTTAGAATTAGTCGCTATTGAATGTCCCATATTGAATTGGAATAAACAATGAAGAAAAAAATAAGAGAATATAGATAATGGATGGTTATTCTAGAGTTATTTAACATTTGGTGCTCCAATGATTTTTTAGGAATAAGGATGGATCAATGTGCTTCTCTATTGACGATTGCGAGCATCACATGATCACGATCAAGAAAAATATCATATTCCCTGTATTGATGATCTGATTATCGAACTATAGGAGATCAATATTTATTAACTATAACCCATTGATAAATTTATAAACAATTGAGGTAAATGATGGAATATATAACAATGGACACATTCATCACATGGTCTAGAAACAATTGTTTTATACTGATGTAATTTGGGCCAAAAAAATCAACTATCGTTATAGATTGGATGAATATGGTCTTTATAGATTAAATTGAATAATATTTGGAAGTATTTATTGATGATATTATCATATATTCTTAGATAAAGGACGAAAATGGATTTTATTTAGGATTTTTTCTATGGATCTAACAAAAGTTGAAATTTTAGACCATATATAGAAAGTGTAAACTTTTTATGAAAATAATAGCTATATTTACTCATGTTATCAGCAACAAGGGTATATTTTTTGTCACCATCAAAGAGAGATGTAATTGAAAAATGGACGACACCAAACTCTATGACTGCAATCCAGAGTTTTCTCTTATTACATGGATACTACAAGTATTTTTTTTGAAACTCTTCAGGATTATAAATTCAACTATTTGATTTCGCTTAGAAGCAATTAAAGATCCGTTGGAAAAACGAATGCATGGAATGATTCAAGTATATTTAGAAGATATTTGTCACTATATTTCTACATGAACTACCCTACTGTACAGACAATATTTTGATATATTGTAACTATTATTTGGAGGTTTTGGGATGTGTTCTTATACAGAATGAAAAGGTAATTACTTATGCATCATGAAAATTATATAATCATTAGATGAACTAACCAACTAATGATCTGAATCTAGTGGTATTTGTATTTTAGTTAAAAATTTGATGGCATAATCTATACAATGAATGGTGTGATTATTATAATGACCATAAGTGATTAATGTATATATATACAGAAAAAAGGGATGATAATGAACCACATGATATTTTAAGTACTGTTCAAGAACAATGGATAATCAATACATTAAGACATAGGGATAGAAATCAATATTGATGATTCCCTGGACATTAAAAATCATATTAAATTTTCCATGATTATTTTTGAAAATGATATAATATAAATTTATATACTATGAATAAGTCATGAAATCATTGGTGAAGGGGAAATGTCCTATGTTTCTTAGATTATTCCACCTCTATACATTCATGAAGAGATTAATGTTCCCAGAAATATGATCAGTAGCTACAATAAAAGGAAGTGAGTATTATGTAGTTATTCCATGATAAAGATTATATTATAAGGATTGGAAACCAAATATGTAACCCCTAAAAATTGGAGCCGATGAATAAAATTATCGGTGCTACTTATAGTTCATCCCTCTCAACTCATATTGGATGAACTAAGATATAAATAGATCCAAAACAAAACATCATGGGGGATAACATTATGTTGAAAACCATGGAATACACATCTAGATCATTTTTATTCTAGAATTTTATTGATGAATGAAAAAAATCTAAGGGTATGTCACAACCCTTACCCATATCGATATTGAAATGGGAAAACATCCATTTATTTTATTTTGGAACTCCCTAGAATATCTATGGAACATAATGAAATTTAGGTTGTAATAAATCACCATATAATTTCATTACATTTTTTCAATCTGAAATGTTTTTTCTCTTGACCAACTCTATATGAAAATGAAAATAATTGGAATGACCACATGTTTTGAAACATCCAATTTTATTTGATTGAGATCGATGTTCTACATCAAGATGCTAGAAGATGATTCAGAAACCGCTAAAGGAATAGTATATTTGTATAACGACTTGTCACAGGTAGATATATGGTAAATGAAATATGGTTATCCAAACTCTAGGGGATATGGAGAGATCTTATATTATATAATTCTGAAGATGTTAATTCAATAATTTCCCATGGTTTTTCCTTATATATTAATTGTTTCCATTATATCATTTATATATCACTGTATAAGACTCTATATGTGATTGTATGAAGGACTCCAACATTCTGGGATTAATTTAGAAATAGAATAATCTTGCCAAGACCCATCCCCCAGGGCCCGAGCCGTGACTACCCTATGCCCGCAATCCATAGGACAGGGGCTGGCAACTAGCACCGAAACGTATATTCCCTAAAACCGGGAAGGAATTCCGTTAATATATTATAAACACATGAAACTAAGCACAAAGCAAGATACAGACACAAGTAAACTTTATATTAAAAGTGTGAGTATAGTAAGCAAAAAGGGGCTAGAATACAGTCCCTACTAGAAATTACATGAAATCATAAAGGTACAACTAAACTAGAATTGCTCCTGTAAACACCCACCAAGGATCCTACCTGAAGGGTAGGTACAACTCTCAAACGGTCGTATCTGCGATATGCCTCATCTAGGTCCACCTTCGAGGTACCTCTAGTCTTGGTACCCTCATCCTACATTAGCGTTGTACGCCATCTACACCAAACACAATAGGTTGTGGGTATAGCCCATGTAGGGGTGAGTGTAACGATACTCAGTAGGGACCCTGATACCCTTAAGGCCACACAAAATCCAGAAAGGATAAACCACAAGGAATTAAATAAACTGACAACCCTACTTAGGTTTGTTCCCATACATATACCTATGTTATCAAGTATATCCATCCCAATCATGAGGAAACACATGGTCCAACTCAAAATCCAAAATTTTAACTATTCCACAAAGGAAGGAATAGCAAGAAGGTAGTTACCACAAAGGTACGCCACAATGAAGAATACAAAAAATGTATCACCATGAACAAAGGTACCATACAGGTATAGACTCAGTTCTCACCAGGTATAACTTTGGTATGGTAGTAGAGATGATTATATGTAACTACTTATTCATCTTACTCTGTTAAGAGGCAGAACCATGAAGGATCCAGAATCATCATCAGAACCAAAGGGGATCGTAGTACATAATCAAATCCACACAGGATCCTAGTACCTCGTCAGACCCACATAGGATCTGAGTACATCCTCAGACCCACACATGATCCTAGTACATCATCAGTATGTCGTCAGACCAACAGAGTATCCTAGTACATTGTCATCACATCATTTTCCCACATAGGATCCTAGTACATCGTCAATACGTCGTCAGATCCACACAAGATCATAAAACATTCTCAGTACGTCGCCAGACCCACACAAGATCCTAGTACAACGTCCGTATGTTGTCAGACCCGCACATGATTATAGTACATCATCATTTCATCGTTAGACCCACACAAGATCCTAGTACATCATCCATACATCTTCATACCCACACAAGATTCTAGTACATCGTTAGTACATCATCAAACCAACAAAAGATTCTAGTACATCTACGGTACGTCGTTACACACACAATGATCCTAGTACATCGTCAGTACATTGTCAAACACAAACATGATCCTAGTACGTCGTCAGTATGTTTAAGACCCACATAGGATCCTATTACATCGTCAGTACATCTTCAAATCCACACAGGATCTTTTTACATCACTTGTACGTCGTCAGACCCACATAGGATCCTAGTACATCTTCACAGCTAGCTAAAGGGTTCCCACACTAATCACTCTTGTCTCCGGGAGGGTCCTCTCCCGATTCCACTGGTGAATACTCCATCTTCTACTAAGTCCCACAAATAAGTATCCCAATGGAATTCTATGTAGTAGTGTTTTCAACACAATAGGTAGTGTGTCAATTAGACACCCAGTTTATATGTTATTAGAATTTTAGTCCCGAGGGCCTAGTTGGATTCGTGCTCAATCCAACCCGACCGAACCCCA
The DNA here is from genome assembly GCA_963277665.1 of Viscum album. Lineage (NCBI taxonomy): Eukaryota > Viridiplantae > Streptophyta > Magnoliopsida > Santalales > Viscaceae > Viscum > Viscum album. The sequence goes on along the minus strand of OY728151.1, from coordinate 1,098,644,731 downwards.
ACATTATCAAAATCTCAAGTGGGGTATACCAAAAGGTCTATTTCTCCCCAAGTTTTCTATCACCACATATGGTTCGTGACACAAATGGGTGGTTTCAATGTAATTTCCATAAGTGTGGAATGGGTCGAAATAGGCTCAGGTCCGATCAGACCTGGTCGGACTGACCCGGTCGCCCTCGTAGTGTCAGATGGTCGTGGTGTAGTGGGGACTCCATGGGGAAGCGGTGCGGAAGCGGAGTTGTTCGGAACCACGGTGCGGTGGGGTGGCTACGGTGCGGCGGGGCGGCCGCGGAGTGGCGGGGCGGTCGCGCGCCGCGCCTCTGCTGGAAACCGGCAGCGAAGCAGCCACCCTTCCCTCTCTGCCGATGCAAGTGTTCGTGGTTCTCTTCCATCGAGTGGTGTGGTCGCGCCATCGCCTTCATCATGAAGAACACAATAAATAATCACAAAAATTGAAGAGAGGTCAGGCCATGTTAACTTGGCACACACTCCTTGCATTAGAGACGTAGCTAGCGGCTATGTTTCCAACTTTAATTATGAAGAATCTTCAAGAACGTGAATGGGGGAAAATCCAAAAAATAATCCCTACCTCGTTCATTTGTTGGTATTGGTGTGAGGAAATAGTCTAATATGTTGTCGTTCGTCATGCCCACCACACGCCTCTGATATCGGGCTCGTTGGTTGGATAATCCCTCTTCGATGGAGGCGGTTCTTCATTGGAGAACATTATTAGTTGGGTGGTATTCTTCATTTGAGGAGTTTAATCCTCCAAAATCTCTCCCTTACTCCATTTCCCACCAAATCAATGAGGTTCAAATATAATTTAACATAAGAATATTAATTATGTTGGCACAAATAAAATTGGTGACACATTTCAATAAATGTTAGTTGGCTCCTAAAATTTAATGGGGAGTTGGCATTATTAAATAATGGAAGGATGTTCAAGAGTTACCTCTCATTAAAGGGGATCAGGTGGTCCCCAGCATTGAATTCAAAAGGGAGGTTTCCTTTTGTGTGGGACCCACCTCCAAAACCCATGTAGATAGGTTTTAATAGAAAAAAAATAAAAGTTTATTTTATTTTATTTATATTTCCATGAAAAAAACTCTATCTTTCACCCTCGACATATTACGGATGAGGTAATGGACTCATTAAGTGAATAATAGATCTTTGAGTACAACGGTGCCCTTGGATTTTAATTCCGAGAACCTATTAAAAAGTTACAAAAACCCGCTCGCACGTTTACTGAACGTACCTGAAACAAATTTCAGAAATTCATTCCCGACACAACGGCCCTCGGAATCAGACACTATCAATTTTTGAAGACTCGTAAAATTTCCATATAATTAAAAAATATTACATGGAATTTCCTGGTCTTAAAATTCTCCCCAATATAGAGATTTGCATCCATGAAAACCTCATTAAAAAAATAGGAAAACAAGTGGGGATACTAAGCACGAATCCGAACTTCCCGCTCCCTTGTTCACTCCTAGAAGTTCCTGTACTGGCAGCGAATGCGCACCAGATGTATCAACCGTCCATGTAGGACCTTATTCTGTAGATCCACAGTCTCTACTAAAACCTCTGTAAATGTTTCCCCATCTTCGATGTCCATCTCACCATGGTTGATGATGTGGGTAGGGTCGTGCACATATCTCTTCAATTGGGATACATGGATGAAGTCAAGCACCGGGTGCAACTGCGGTGGAAGTGCTAGGTTGTAAGCCACGTCACCCACTCTATTGAGGACCTGGAATAGTCCGATGAGCCTCGGAGATAACTTCTCACCATGTCCAAATATCTGAAAACTACATCAAGGTGAGACCCATAGAAAGAGATAGTCACCATTCTCAAATTCTATATGTCTCTGTCTCCTATTGGTATAAGACTTATACCTGATCATTGCATTCTTCATCAACTATTTGATGAAAAAAAATTCTCTTTGGTTGCACATACCATCTCTTGTCCCACGAGTGCTGACTCGCTTAGGTCAGTTCAACACAAAGGTGATCTGCAAGGTCGCCAGTACCAGGCCCCAAAATGTGCCATCCCAATTGTGGTGTGAAAACTGTTGTTGTATGAAAATTCCAAAAAAGGCAAGTAATACTCCCAGCTGTGACCGAAGTCGAGGGCGCAAGCACGCCACATGTCCTCGAGGGTCTGAATAGACCGCTCTGTCTGGAAATCTGTCTAAGGGTGGAAAGTAGTGCTCAAATGAAGCTGCATCCCACAAGCCTCCTACAACCCATTCCATAACCTGGAAGTGAAACACATATCACTATCAGAGACAGTCGTCGAGGGTACTCCATGTAGCCACACAATCTCCTGCACATAGAGGCATCCCAATCTATCTACATAGCCCTCCACTCTAATAAGTAGGAAGTGGGCTGACATGGTGAGTCTGTCGACGATCAACCTGACAGAATCATGACCCCTGGATTTACATGGATTTCATGTCATGAATTTCATGGATATCCCATCACACTTCGAATTGGGATCCTCTAAAGGATTAACTAAGCATGCTGGTACCTGATGCTCTACCTTCACTTACTAACAAGTGGGTCACCGAGAGACAAACTCTACTACTGCTTTACTCATTCATGGACACTAGTTCTGTCATTGGAGGTCCTGATACAACTTCTCCACTCTTGGATGTACCTCTAGAGGAGATGTGTGGAAATCCCTAAACAATTCATCTCTAAGAGTCACTGGTACGATGGTATGTCCTCTGAAAAGGGTGATGTGCTCCCCATCTTTAGAAAAACAATCAGGATTTAGTCCTATGGATATCTAAGCACGTCGAGACTCTCAGTCAGTATCCCCACGCTACACCTCCTGGACCCAATGAAGAAGGGGGGGGGGTTACTGTAAGTGATTGAAGAAAATATGATCAATCTCGATCCACAAAGGATATCTACCAAGAAGCCAGCTACTCCATCACCTATCCATGTAGTTGTATACTAGATTTCATGCTGAGTGAATCGGCTACAACGTTCCCCTTCCTAGGAGTATAGACTATCTCGAAGTAATAATCCTGGTGGAACTCAAGATAATGTCATTGTCTCAGGTTCATGTCCTTCTATGAAAAAATGTACCTAAGACTATTGTGATCTGAGTAGACTGTAAAATGCTCGCCCATCAAGTAGTGTCACAACATCTTCAAGGAAAATATAACTGCAACTATCTCCAGGTCATAGAAGTGTAGATCTACTCATGATGTCTCAGTTGTGAAGAACCATATGTGAGCACTGATTTCTCCTAAATCAGGACATATCTGAGTCTGGTCCCTGATGCGTCACATTATACTACGTACCCTATTCCCTCCTCCTAAATCCTCAAGAAGGGGGCAGTAGTCCGCCTCTTCCGCCGCACCTTAAAACTTCGCTAGAATCTCTCCGACCACGTGAAGGGTTTCCCCTTCTTCTTCAATGATTATAAATGTACTGCAAATCTGGAAAATTATAGCAAAAACCTATGGTAGTATCCATCCAAACCCTGGAAACTTCATACCACCATCACACTCCTGTGTGGCTCCCATGAATGTTCCACCTCAATCTTCACTGGATCCACTGCAACTCCAGCCTCTGAGATGACATTTCCTAGAAAGTGAACCTTTCGGATCCAGAACTGGCACTTCGAGAGCTTACCATAATGTTGGTGCTCTCAGAGTGTGTCCAGTACTACATGAAAATGATAGGAATGCTCCTTCTCGATAGCTGAGTAGATAAGAATGTCATCAACGAAGACCACCACAAAGATATCAAGGTATGGATGAAATATCCTATTAATAAGTCTCAGGAATACTACTATAGTATTGGTTAATCTTAATGGAATAAACAATAACTCATAATGGGTTTACCTACATCTGAATGTCGTCTTTTTCACATCCTTGTTTCACACTCTAAGCTTGTGCTATCCTGATCTGAGGTCTATCTTCAAGAACCATCGTGCTCCCTTTGGATGATAAAAGAGGTTGTCATTCCTCAGGAGTGGGTTATTATTCTTCATATTCACTTGGATCAGGCCCCAACAGTCAAAAATATCCAAATCTCCCATCATCCTTCTTGGTGAACAAAATTATGGATGCCCAAGGAGAAACACTAGGCAGAATGATTCCCTTCCCTTGTAAGTCCTCCACCTATACCCGCAAATCACGAAGCTCCGTAGGGGCCATCCGATATATTAGTGTATATATTGGTGCTGTCTCGGGATAAAAGTACATGTAAAAGGCCACCTCTCTATGAGGAGGTAGACCTGAAACATAATCAGGGATGAAATCCACATACTGGTCCAAAACAACATGATACATCAGACTCTCCACATCAACCACTCCGAGGGTAAGGCTACACAACTGATTAGTGATCGGTTGCACAGTCCTCCGGGTAAGACCATACTGTGTAGCAAAGGCTCCCATAATGCTAGTGAAGGTAAACCTGGTTCCATCAGCGTGGAAACACCACAAATTGCTCCGAATAAATTCAATCTGATCATGGCCTGTAGATAACCAGTCTATACCGAAGATGATGTCGTAAGCCCTCGATGTCACTACTAGAAGATCCCAGATGAAACTCTCATCTCATAGAGTAATCTCACACTGCCGACACCAGTGAGTAATTGTCTAATATACTCCTGTATAAGTCTCTAGATGTAAGGATTAAGCCAACGGCTCCGTCGGAATCTCCATGCTCTGAAAAAGGGCAGTGGGAAAAAAAGAATGACCGGAACATGGGTCTATGAGAACTGAAGCATAGTTAGAGTACACACAGTTCATACCTTGTGTCATCTTCGGAGCACCATGGTCATCAGCCTCAGCTGCATGGAACAAATCTTGACTCTGTCCACCTACTCCCTATGGTCGGAGGTGGTCCACCTGGTGGTGTTGGTGGTTACATCTCGAATCGTCCCCCACCACCAACTGCATCCCATGATCCTCTACCTCATCCGCCTACTCCATGTGAACCTCCTAGGTCGAACATCTGTATCTTCCAGGGCAGTCCATCGACTATCTACTGATCATCTATATGGTAGGTTGGACATTCATGAGCCATGTGAACCTCCTCACCGCATGGGAAACACTGCATCTTCTTTGCATGACTAGCTCTGTCTCTAGTACCCCGCATAGCCGATCCTAAATCATGTGGTCGTCCACCTGTATTCCAGGTCATAATGGTCCTTTGTGGAATATGTCTGCTACATGGTACAGAAGACTCTACTATGTGATGACTGGTGGTTCATCTCACTGTTGGTGACTACTCAACAAGAAAACTCTCCAATAAGAGGGCTCTCTCTAACACCCCCACCTGCGTTGGTATGATGAGTGAGATCATCGAAGCCCTGATCTCCCACATGAGTCCCCAATCGATGGTTCGGGACCTGAATAATGGGTGTCATAACATATCAGTTTAGTAGCATGAGAGGTAGGTGAATCTCGTTGATTAATGAGCCACATTCATTCTGCCATGTTGTAGATGAAGAAGCTCCTCTATGTGCACAGCATGGAGAGTCACTAGGAAAACGTCTACCAAAAACAAGCTCTCAATGTCTCCACAGGGAAGTGTCACCTCATCATGAAACTAGAGCATAAAGCACCACTATCTGCCTACTGCTTCCTGTAGAAGGTTGCCGTGAAGGATCACCATGAGATCAGCCGGTGTCCATACATTTAAGAAGACTCTCACCACGAACTCTTGCCAACCCTCAGCCACCTATGGGTCCATCACTCCCCTGATCCTGGGTGGCCTCTAGCGCTGGAACTCATCCAATGCGCTCATGCATCATGCACCCTCTGCTGCTGGGGATGGTGGCATCGGTGGCCTAATAGGTGATGGTACCACTGGTGCCCTTTTTATTCCATATATTAGAAGAGGGAACTCTATCGAGCCATCGTTGCTCAGTGGGATATCATTTCTTACTATATATGGAACCCTAGTTGGCTGTCTACATGGAGGCATCCTGAAAAGAAACAGGTGCACCACTGTCAATATGTTCTACCTGGTGAGATGACGTAAAGAGATCACAATGAAAACTCTTGAAAACATACACACAATCAGTGTTTTCATGCACTGAGTCAGAAATCAGAATTCTTGGTCATGGGGTACGGATACATTAGACACTGCAACAACACTGGATTCACTAAACTGATAACCACACTCACTAAACTTAAAACTATTTCCATTAAAAATATTATAGTCCAATGTTCTATAGTATAACTGATTACTCTAATACCAATTTTTCATGACCCTTCCCTCAGGGCCCGTGTCGTGACAACCCCAAACCCGCCTTCCTTATTCCAGGAGCTGGTGACTATCACCAAAAGGAGTATTACCTAAAACTAGGAAGTAATTTCTTTTATATACTGTAAATGAACCCATCCAACCACACAACAAGATACTGACACAAGTAAAATGTATAGTAAAAGTGTGAGTATAGTAATCCAAAAGGGGCCAGAATACAAGCCCAACTGGAAAGTATATGAAAACTAAAAGGTATAAGTAAACTGGAACACCTCTGGTGAAAACCCTCCATTGATCATACATGATAGGAAGGTACACCACTCCAACGGTCGTCTCTGTGGTATTACTCATCTAGGTCCACCTTTGAGCTACCTCCGGTCCTGGTACCCTCGTCCTCAGTCAGCGTTGTCTGTCATCTGCACCAAACACAACAGGGTGCGGGCATAGCCCGTCCAGGGGTGAGTTTAATGATGCTTAGTAGGGACCCCGAGACCCTCGAGGTATCACAAAATCCACAAAGGATAGATCACAAGGCAAGAAATCAACTGACAACCCTACTTAGGTATATGATCATAAATATATCTATGTTGTCAAGTATACCCATCTCAGTAATGAAGAAATACATGGTACAACTCAAAATCCCAAAGCTCAACTGTTCCACAAAAAAATGAATACCACGAAGGTATGTACCACACAAGTACACCATACAAAAGAATACCTCCAATGTATCACCATAATGGAAAGTACCACACATGTACAGACTCAGCTCACACTAGGTATAACATAGATACAGTAGTAAACATGATTAGATGTAACTACTAATTCCTCTTAATCTATTAATAGGTAGACCCACGAAGGATCCTAAATCAAAATAAGACCCACAGAGGATCGTTGTACATCTTCAGACCCACACAGGATCCTAGTACCTAGTCAGACCCACAGAGGATCCTAGTACATAATCAGACCCACACCAGATCTTAGTACATCGTCAATACATCATCATACCCACATAGGATTCTTGTAAATTATCAATACATATTCAAATTCACACTGGGTCTTATTATATCATCAGTACATAGTTAGACACAAACAAGATCGTAATACATCGTCAGTACGTTGTCAGACCCACAAAGGATCCTAGTACATTTTCAGTACGTCCTCAGACCAACACATGATCCTAGTACATCGTCAGTACGTCTTGAAACCCACACAAGATCCCAATACATCATCAATATGTTGTCAATCACACACAATATCCTAGTACATCATTGGTACATCGTCAGTCCCACACAAGATCTTAGTACCTCGTCCGTACCTCGTCATACCCACGTAGGATCCTAGTACATCGTCAGTACGTCGTCAAACCCACACAGGATCCTAGAACATCTCCATTACGTCGTTAGACCCACACAATATCCTAGTACCTTATTAGTACGTCGTAATACCTACACATGATCCTAGTAAATCACCAGTACATCGTCAGACGCACACAAGATCCTATAACATCACCACAACAAGCTACAGAGTTCCCGCACTAACCTAGTTTGTGTTCGAGAGGGTCCACTCCTAAATCCACTAATAGATAATACAAATACCAAAAATCCCCACGATAATGTATCCCAAAGGGAAACCACATATTAGGGGTATCAATGCAATAAACGGTGTATCAATCGGATGCTCGGTCTGTTTGTTTTTAGCTTTTTAGTCTCGAGGGCCCGATTAGATTCGTGATCGATCCAACCTGCCTATACCCCAACATTATCCTAATATCATGTGGGGTATACCAAAAGGTCCCATTCGCACCAAGGTTTCCTAAACAATAGAAGGATCATCAAATGGACACCCGGTTCCAAATTTATAGCCAAACATGTTGAGTGAGTTGAAACTGGTCAGGGTCCTGTCTGACCCTGTCCGACCGACCAGGTTCGGGTCAACCCATCCCGCCCCGCTGAGTCTGGCCCGGCCCGCAGTTCAGGATCGTGGCAGGGCGGCCGAGGAGCATCGGGGAACCACATTTCGGCGGGCCTTCATGGCTGGCCAGAAGGCCAACCATCCTCTCCGCACAGCACGATTGCACGCCGCACCCTCGCTAGTGGCTGACATCGAACTAGCATCCTTTCCCTCAATGCCGCGACACAGGGCTGTGGTTCTCTTCCATCAGGTGGTGTGGTCGTGCCTTCAACTTCATCATGAAGAACGCCACAAATAATCTCATGACCTGCGAAGATCTCATGACATGTTCTCTTGACACACTCTCTCCGCATTATAGCGGTAGAAAGAGGCTATGATTTTTTCTTGACTTACGAAGAGTCATCAAGAATGGGAAAGGAGAAAAATCAATACCACAATCCCTACCTCATTCGTTTGTTGGTGTTGGTGCGAGGAATAAGTAGAAGATTTCAATGTGCGTCACACCCACCTCATGAATTTGATCCTAGGCTTGTTCATCAAAAAATCGCTCTTCAGTGGATGTGGTTATTCGTTGAAGAACTTTCTTCGTTTGGAGTAGTTCTTTGTTGGAGAAGCGTAATCCTCCAAAATATCTCCCCTTCTCCTTTTCCCACAAAAAGAATGATGTTCCAATATATTTTAACATAAAAAGATTAATTATTTTGGCACAAATAAAATTACTAACACATTTCATTAAATGTTAGTTGGCACCATCAATTTAATGGGGAGTTGGAATAATTAAATAATGGGGTGAATTTCAAGAGTTACCCCTCATTAAAGGGGTTCAAGTGGTCCCCACCTTTTAATTCAAAATGGTGTTTTTCATTCGGATTGTCCCCAAATCAATAACCCACATAGAGCAGTTTTAATAGAAATAAAATAAAAGTTTTTTTTTTATTTTTATTTCAATGAAAAAACTAAAATCTATCTTTCACCCATGAACTACTACGATCGAGGTGAAGTTCCCCTTATGCGAAAACTGGCGCTATGAGTTCAACGGTGCCCTCAGATTTTAATTCTGAGCACTGGTATAAAAGTTAGAAAAACCCACTCGCATGTTTACGGATCATACATGAAAAAATGATCAGAAATTCATTCTGGGCACACCAGGCCTCATAATCACGTGCTGTCAATTTTAGAAGACTCGAAAAATTCCTATATTGTTTAAAAAATACATTGAATTTGTAGGTATTTACAAAGAAGATATGTCCCAACCTTTTCCATGAAATGATTGACACAATTTAAAAAATTAATAGGAATATAAAAGAAGAGTAGTGACAACATAATATCTATGTTAATTATCACGGATGAGATAAATATTTTGAAGTTGGAGATATTTTATTCCTTCTGATATCTATTTTTAACTGGGTTATAATATTTGTAAAAAATGAATGATGAACCCAAGGTATATTAGTTCCTTTAAGATCCTCTATCATGTCAGTGACCTAACATATCAATTAGCACTACCTCCTAACATCTAACATGTATATTATTTAATCTATATATAAATTTTAGGAACTAAATATTGGTCCCATCACATGTTCTAAATTTTAAAGCTATGCAATTGGAATTTTAGCTCGCATATGAGGAAGATACAGTGTAAATTATGGATAAAATTTACAAGGTGTTATAGAAAATAAAACTTATCTTCTCAAAATTAGGTCGAGGAATCATAACTAAGAAGAATATATGTGGTACGTTAATGTTGTGATTAGATAAAATTACCCTATCTTGTTTTCCATTGGGTAATATAATTTCAAGGATGAAAATTATTTTAACTTGTATAGTATGATGATAATAAAATGATAAAATTGTAAAAATACATTAATATCGGATAACATGTGTTACAAATTTCATGTACTAAGAAAAGAAAAAAAATTATGAAAAAAATATAAATAATTATATAAAGACTTTAATATTATAAACTATTAACTATTATGAACGTAAAAAATTAAAACAAGTTAATGTTGAGATTTTTTTATAATAAATGGAATATTCATTCCATTATATATTTTGTTTTAAAATAAATATTAAAAATATTAAGATTTTAAATTATAAAACTTATAATTAATATTTGAAATCATCACAAAAAATTACGTTGTATGTATTTTTGTGTTTTTTTTTGAAAATTTAGATATTCAGTTGAGAAATATTGTTTTGTGTGAGAATTAGAATTTTATGATTTTATCATTATTTAATATTATTCTAGAAGATTATAAAACATTTTATGTAATTCGATATTTATTTGAGGTTCAAAATTATGAATTTTACATTATTGTTTGTGGCTATCATATTGTGTAATTTTTTTAAACCGAATAAAAATGATACAATATTAGAAAATCATTTCCTTATTATTTTCATATTATTATGTTTTAAGATGATGAAATTTGGTATTTATGTTCCATTAAATCCTCATACCTTGTGTTTTTTATATTTATCAGTTTATTATTTTTAAATTATTATCCAATATAATTTTATCATATATTTAAATTTATATATTAAAATGTAATTTTTTTGAAAAAAAATTATTAAAAAATTGACTCTAATTATTTTAAATTTTAGTTTTCACACCACAAAAAATTTAATGTTCGAAAAGGTTTTTCAAATTTTATATCATCTATTTCAATATTAGACAAATGGTTCAAATATTAATTTTTTTCATTAATTTTAATTATAATTATTGTAAATTAATTTCTATGGTGAATGTTAATTTTGGTAAATGTTTTAATAAAAATAGAATCCATAAATATCTATAAAAATGTTATAAATGTAATGGATGATAGGATATTTAACAATATATTTGTAATCAGTTCCACTTTGTACAATATTATCTGATGAATGTTTAGTATTTTCATGACATTATTAAAAAATAATTTCTGGTTTGAAAAAAACACTTTTATTCTCTTATAAAAGGATACCCCTTCCACCGATTATTGTTGAAAATTAAACATATAATTCCTAATTTATAATATAATATTGTTCTAATAATATATTCCTCTACCACTTATATAGTCTTATGTTTTCTTTACGTTAGCTTAAGGTTATCACCTCCAAGGTTTCTCCAATAGAAAACTCATGTTTCCAATAAGAGTTTTACATTCACTTAATCATTTATTTTATTCTAATACTTATTAATTAATTTATATAAAGGATAATATAATTAAATAAGTATTATTTTTATACCGAATTGTTACTATATTATTTAAAAAAAATTCAGTCCTTTATATCAACTAAGAAAACAAAATAACATCTATCACGAAAACATGAAAACTATTGCCTCTACAATGAAAAGAAGTTTGATTTCAAAAACCATATATCAAGGATAGTAAAAAGGATATATTTTATGAACAAATAGGTTATATATACAACACATTAAATTTATAAATGATCATTTTTCGTATATAATAATTATACACATTCATGGATTAATGGGATCATTAATCATGTGTAAGTGTGGATTACTGCCTTTGTGAATAATGAATTTTAATTTCCATATCTATTAATCTTACAGGATTCTACGAATGAAAATAATGAATATATATGATAATTAGGACATTTAAATAATATTGTAAATTTTTTATTGACAATAATAATATTATTTTATTACTTATTCAAACATTATAACAAACAGTTTTTTGGGCCCTTTTACCACCTACAAGGGTTATATTGTATTTCTAATATTGCAGATGATTAAGGAAATGTTTATTCTAGAAAAAAAATATAATAATAATTTTTGAAATATTTATAATTTTTTTGGAGTCAAACTATTATTATTTAATGTTTCCATTATTAAATCACTGTATATTCATTAAACACACAAAAATGAGGTCAACATTGAATTCGAAATCCCAAAACATGTCCATGAAATAGATGAAATGAATTCATAAATTTATAAATTATTATAAAAGAATGTTTAAAGTATATAGTATCATATTTTAATGATAGAATATGGAATAATAATTATTGGAAACACTTCCTTTAATAAACCTTTTTAAAAGGATAGAGTTTTTTAACAAACGCGTTTGAAAATAGATGAAAACTAACCCATAAAAATGTATTGAATATTTATAAAGTAATTTTACAAAAGGATATATAAGAGAATAAGTTTTTGAAATATTTGATTAACATAATTTTATTTGTTATAATAGAAGTTATTTCACATTCTACTAATTTGGAGTAAAGGTAAGTGGGTTTCATGAGTAAAATCCTTCCATTGGGCCATAATAACGTCTATTTCTTAAAACCATTTTATGTATGATAAAATTTGAACTATGATAATCTAACCATTTATTTACCCTTTATTTTCATAGAAAATATTATTTCAGTATATAATATTCCTTCATGATTATTGTATTTTTTTATTCAATTTTTTTTTGAGAATAATTCCTATAAATTTTAATGTATTTTCCCAAGAATAAACTTGTTATTAATTTAACCAATATTATATACTGCATATTGTAAACTAAAAATGTTTTTTTCTACAATTTTCCATTTATTTTCCCTTATTTTAATAATAATGTCAAACGTTCCATTAAATCTTGTTGATTTAAAATTATTGTGCTTTAAAATGTTTCAAAATATTATCCATTAAATGATAATAAATTCAACACTTCTCCATTTCATTTTATCCTATACTTTTTATATTTTTATTATAAATTTAAAATAATTTATTTTATGAAAATAATTTCTTAAAAAACGACTTTATTTTAAAAAATTTTAATGTGAATCGAAATTCACTTCTCCTTATTTAATATTTTGAAATGTTTTTGGTAGAAAATTACTTTTTTTGATTTATACTAAATTTTATGAGGTATCTTATATAATAAATCAATTGTTCATAAATGATCTTATATATGAAATTTTTGGGAGATAATTTTTTTGTATTTAACGATCATGTTTTTTTACAATTTAGAAATGTTATGAAATCAAACTTTCTTTCCAGGATTTATTTATAATATATTTAATGGTTTTATTTAAAATGACACTCATATTAATGGATGATTATGGGTGTCTTCTTATACCACCCTCATAAGAAATATTAATTGTTTTATATCTCATGAGTTATTGAAATTTTTTAGTACTTATTTTTTTCACAAAATATAAGGAGGGACATAAATTGATTTTCTTTGAAAAGGAAAAGGAGTACTTACATGGATTTATTTATAGTTTTTCAATAGGATTATGTGTTAGCCACTAATTCTCTCAATTGTTAATTATTTTAAAACTAAGAAAAAATTTATGATATTTATATTATCAATGATTTTTTTTCTTCCTCATATGTTGATTTAATATTCATTATATTTTTTTCCATCTTTTTTTACAATTATTTAGTATTATGTTCCCAAGTCATGATCCTTAATTTCCATCTAATTTCTTATATCCCTTATGATTTCATGATTTTTTAATATTATATTACTTCCAATAACATGTTTTACTTCATATTTAGTATCAAATTATTATAACGAGTTAATATGTTTCCCTTACAAAGAATTAAAGCTAATGAATTGTAATGTTTTCATTCCCAATATTATGAAAATGATTATTTTGTTTGATATATCTAGAAAAACGCTCAATAAGTGAATTTATAAGGACAAATATTCAAAATATATCAAAATAAGATGATTATGTAGCATGTCTCTATGTAACTAAATCTATTAGTCCCTGGTTTGTTTGACTGTTTTTGTGAATGTATTAATAGGAAAATGAAATCAAAATATTATAAATGTATTATTATCTTGGGTCTCCAGAACAATTAATAACAATATATAAGGGAGTAAATTGAGATCATAAAAAGAAGAAACCTGAGATAGAGATAGATAGATTAGTATAGTGGTTGATACAATTGATGAATACTTTATGAGATTTCCCCAAATGGGTAATCAAAAGGATATTTATGATTTCAGTGGATGGTGAAAACTATCATTACAAACAACCACTATGTGAAATAATGACATCCTAAATGGGATATTTTATATATTATTAATGAGAAAGAATTTTTGAATAAAAATTACCAAAATATTACTATTATAATGGATTTTACAATGATGAAGTAGGATGATATGTGAAAATAATTTTTTATCTATTTTCCATCCCTATTTTAGGAATCCATGTTGTTGTAAAAGTCTAAATGGAACTCAATTTCTCTAATTGATAAATCCAATAGGCTTATTTCAGATATTAAAAAATCTGAAATGTAAAATAATTACACACCGTCTAATGGTACATATATTTAAAAATAAATAGAAATACTTCATATTGAGATCAAAAAATCTAAGAGATTAAAGTAATAATGTTTCTATGATGATATCCAGGCTTCAACAACATTTCTCACATAAAAAATGTAACAAAAATCCATATTTTCCTCTTACATGAATATGTATAATAATTTATGATGGGGATCGAATTTGAAAGAATAAAAATCAATGGGATGTTTATACAACAAATAAGACTCATCCATTAAAGAATAATTTAATTGTTATAGTGTTTTCTTAATGAAACACATTATTTTTATTATCTCATTGAATATCAGACGTCTAATGCTATAAAAAATTCTCAGAGATCATATTTTATGATGAAACATGAAATGATGATGTTTATTCAAGAGTATCACTTCTGTAGGAGCTCATAAAGTGAATACTTTAGAGTATTAACATCTCTATATTGAATCTAGAAATTTTGAAAACATTGATTAATGATAATGATTGAGGTAGGATAATTACATTCTTATCTCTATTTTTATTCATAAAAATTTTAAATATCCTCTGGTGATTGTTAATTTATAAAGTGGAGTAACATACTTTCACTTGAATGTGTTTTATTTTTTATTAATGTTTATTTTATGTTAAATAAAATTCATATAAGTTCTTTTTAACATACCATATAATTGCTTTTTTAGTTAGTATCAAATTATGAGTAGTTATTACAGTTCTTTTTTATCTAATTTCATTTATATTGTTTTCTATATATTTTTCAAATGTATTCTTATGGTTTGTTAGTTTATGGAACATTTCGTTGAAAAATATGGTTCCATAGTTCTATGGAATAAATATGAAAGACAATATATATAAGTAGGAATAATGAAAAAAGATGGAAAAATGGGTGAGTATTTCTTTAGGTGTTATAGAATATTAAGATATTTATGTTAGATCCATTGAACATATGGTATTAATAATTTGTAGAATATTTTTTACCTTTTCATTTAATTTAAATGGGGTTAAAAAATTAACAGTTTTATTGAAATAAATTTAAGTAAAGTAGTTCAACTTATTGATAATAAAAACCTATTAGGAGATTTAATTTATCTATGTTTTTTTTGGTATTATTTATTTTCAGTAAATGTCAAAAGAAGAATGAGATTTAAATTTATATCATGGTTTATAGAGGGACAATCCACCCAATTAAGATGGATATTCTTCCCATATATTTGTGTTAAGAACAATGGAATTCTACAAACTGAGAATGTCAATATGGATTGATTCATGAAATATTCTATACAAATTTGTCAATTGTTGACAAGTGATTAATGTGAAATATAAGTGCTAGAGTATGAGTAAAACTATCTACAGTATTTTTCATGGAGTAAAGAAGATGAGGGTGATTTTGGCTACCGAATTAGTGATGTATATGTTCTATCATTGTAATTATGGATATTAAATTAGGTTCAAATAATTAAATGAAGATAGATGAATTATACAAGAAAACCATTATGTTAAATTATATTAATGGTGAAAAATTAAGGGATGAAAATCACAGGTATATATTCAGGAGATTATTTTATGTAAAATTAATATTGGGAGGTATTTAAAACACTTGAATTACTCTAGATGAGTTGTAAAATCCAAAAAAATTACGATGGAAGTACCTATTGTGATTTGAATTATTTTCTAATTTCCCACAATTATTTAATATTTTTATTTGCTGGGTTAAATATTTTTAAAATGCATAGAGTTTCTTTCAAGAAGTTCCAAATTAATTTAATGATTTTTAGATTTTGAGTTTATGTAGAAAATATTTTTATGTATTTAACCCCATGAAATATTAACAGTTGAATCAACTTCATACATTTAAACATTGTAAAGTTTGATAGTATTTTATGATTCATAGATTAAAGTCAAGGAGATGAGTGGTTTCCTACGGTAAAACTATATCACTTTATAAAATATAATATTAACTTCCTAAAGAATATTTATTATTTTAGGGTCGATGATAGGAATAATTTGGTAATTTAATGAATCATATATTTGTTCTCCATAGAGTAGAGATGTGGTATATTATGGGGTTTCACGACTTTATAGAGATGAATTCCTCATATTGTTAATCATTTTAATGTAGAAAAAATTATAAGGTACATCTTCCTGGAGTTAAACATCCTGTGGTTGATCTAAATATATTTGATTTCCAAATATTTTGAGTATAATGAATTGTAAATTTTTTAAAAAAAATGATTTCAAGAAGAATTAATATTTATAAGAAATTATATAAAATGATTCCCAAACTATAATTCACCGATAAAAACATAAAAAAATAAAATTTTGATTCTATATAGATGAATTAATATTATATTAATGATGATTTTGGAAATAAATATAAATCTATGATGAATTTTGAAGAACATAAATCATAAATTAGGAGAATTCTAAAAAATTATAATATAATGGAGATTAAATCTTTTGATTCTTTTTTTATGGTTTATTATTTTTTATATCACAAAATCAATTATCATTTAAAATGAGATGAAGAATATCTAGATGGGAAGAATTATATAATCAAAATAAATGATAGATCTATTAATTTTATATACATCCATGTGTGAGGTGCTAGTCCACACCATAAAATGAACTAGATTGGGAATTTAAAAGAGTTATGAGGGTATTTTTAATTATAAATTATTGTGAAAATTTTATGAAAACAAGAATCTCAAAGTTGTTGTAGAATTTATGGAAATTGAAATTCAGAAAAGAATAATGGGTGTGAAAAGAAAATTTTTATTATTAGATTCATAATAAACAAATAAAGTTAAATGAAAGTATAATATACACTGATATTGGAGAAAACCAATGTGAAAAATTATTATAATGAGATGAAAGAGATAATGGAACGTGATATCGTTGAAGATTTTCAATATTCATAATATTGTAAATATATTCCAAAAATTTTAAAAAATAAGAGGAATAAAAAATAAAATGATTTATATCGTAGAAAATGAACAAAATAAATTACTAGTATCTCAGTGAGAATAAAAACAAAATTTCACATGTCTGATAAAATCAATTAGGTATCAAGTAAGTAGAATAAAGAAGAAGAATAAGAAGAAACGTTATTGTGTACTAGTTCTAATGATACACATTATCAATGATAAAATAAGGAGAATTTTTTTTTGATAAACTATAATGTGCATGTAGTCACTATAGTAATGTATTTTCATTCAAATATATGAGAGTTGTAGTTGATATATTCCATTAATTGTATTATAAACAAGATCATAAAACTAGAGGAAATGTATTGTCTATGATGAAAAAAATTGTTTTTAATGGTCCAATGAGAAACCATAAAATATTAAAATATATTTCATGGTTTTTTTAAATAATGCTACAAATATAATAAACCCAAAATATCATGAATTAAATTGTATATGAGAGATTAGATACATATAATATCATCATGACATAATGATAGATCACCATTTTTAAAATATTATTAACATGCTTTAAAATTTCATTTCTCATTTAAATATATAAGAGATAATCTAGGGAAATTCATATGAAAAACGTGTGATATAAATCAAATGATGGTAATAAATAATGAATAACATGAATAAAGTAATGTATTTTAGACAATATGTATTGAAATGAGACATAAATGTTGTGAGAATCATATAAATGAATGTCAAATTAATATATATGATGAAAACATAATGGAAACATTTAAATGTGGAAACAAATTAAAACATGAAATAATAAATATATGTAAAGGAGAGGAGAGTTATTTATTATTTTTCAAATATAGGTTTTGGACTCTATCCCATAATGTATTCAAACCACTAGTCCTTTATTTTAAAACAATAATATATAATATTCAGATCGGAGTATAAATAAAAGCTTTATAAAATTAATAAAATAACCGATAAACACTTTATTCTAAGGGGGTATAAATATATTTATAAATGGAAAACCTTCATGGATTATATTACATCACTTTTTTATCATTATTATGTCATAAAACACAATATATATTTATAATGTATTTAATTTTGATAGAAAATAAACATTCTATGAAAATTATAAAAAAATAATCCCCAGATAATTCTGAAATAGAGATATAATAAATAATTATTATTTAATCTAAAATATATATAATTATCAAAATTTATACTTTAAATTTAAAACACAAATTTATTGAAAATACTAGTATTTTTAAAATAATCGTTTTCTAACCATTATAAAAATTATTTTTGACTTTTTTATAATTATATATTTATTTATATTAAACAAGAATTATTTTATAATAAATTTATATTAAAATATATTTTAATTTAAATATTCATTAATTCATTTTACTATATCATCTTGATCGAAACTATACATTTCCCAAGAAAAATACAAATATACATTTTATCCTATCAAAATATATTTTTTATCTAACCCATTATTTAATCATTAAAAATTAATACAATTTATAAATGATAAATATAATCATTATCAAAAAAATATAAATATTAAAACTATTAGGGTTCTTATAAACAGCCATTCATTACACATGCAAATTTTTTAATTTTAAGGTGCGCAATCATGAGATTTTTATGTGGTGGTTTGGAGACCATGGATTGGGTCGTGATATCAATGATAAAAAAATTCATTTAAATGGTTTTTATGATGATTTTGTTATTGAATCTATTCTTGGGATTTATTATTTGGAAATACTACTGATACCACCTCCCATTGAAGCTCATTTAATTGGTCTTCCTATTGAATTATCCTATTAGTCAAGGTAGTCACTTCATTAATCAGAATCAACTAGATTTTATCAAAACCCTTTATTTATACTTGTAATATTATCACTATACATCATATATATTGTAAATATTTTATAAACATTACATAATATTATATTAGACAATATATAACATATAATTGTCTAAAGTAACGAATAGAGGGAAAGTGTTTTATATAGCTACATTACATAATAATGAATTTATTCATTCAAAAATTTATTTTCATTTATAAAAGTTATGTCATTACATTATCCCACTTAATAAATTTTGCTGTTGAAATTTTCATTTCATAAATTAAAATAGATGGGGGGTATATCAGTTTCATTGCTTATTTTCATTCCAAAGTCACTTACCCAAACATTTGGTTCCAATACAAAAAATTGACAAGGTGAGCTGTATTATTTCAGGGAATCTTGTCTCAATGATATAAGATCATATCCAGCACCTCCTCATATGAAATTATAATTGTCCAATGGAATCACCTATGGATTCTATACATTGTAGGGGCCTATTATGTACTTCCTCAAGGGTCATTCATGGAGTAAATTTTCTACTTGAGATAGGATAGGTGGGACTGATAAACGATAGACCACCAGTCTGATGTGATCAAAGATCTAAAATGAGCTACTGTATCTGGGAAAAAGAAATCCATTATTCACAAAACACAACAGAAATTTATTCCATATGATATAATAAGGAACAATTCACCATTGGCCCCAAAAATATAAGTTTCTTTAAAGATTATCAACACTAATTTTATATTAACATTCTGTTGATTTCAGACTACACTAAATTGTTTGTACATTCTCTATCATCACATCTATATGTTAGGGCCCCCTCATATTATACTCCCCAACTTTATCCTATAATGATAATATCTGAAGCCTATTCCCATAAAAATCCTCAAAATATTCCATTTAAATTCTAGATTGAGATGTTTAGTTATATGATAAATCCTTTAGGGGAAGCTGATGGCCCCAACATCATATGAATTCCATTGAACATGATTTCAAAATATCCTCTATTTTTTAATGGTAATTTTATGATTTCCATCCATTTAAGGGTGTTGAACATTGTTTAATCTCAGTTTTATATAAATGGAATCCTAAATTCATCCCATAATGATTTATATGATCCTTATATATTGAGTAGAAAAAGTAGAGAGTGGAAACCTATGCAGTATTTCAAATTCACATATAAATAACATGGTGAGTTGGTCAATAGAGTAGTATTCCTTTATAGTAATGAAATTTTTTGGCTTTGTAAGGTGACTGATTAACATTCAATTGGAATTGTTCATTTATGTTTCCTTGGGAGTCATATGATAAACTCGGAGTAATTTTTTTCTCATTTCTGTAACTGTATTTACATTGGCTGCATTATACCATTCAATATCTATTTTTTAGCCTAGAATTGTTGGTACACCAAGCATAAAGATATGAATTCAACAGTATATCACATTATGTTCTCACACTATAAATTTATATTCAAATATTTATACATCATAGTGATTCCTATATGAATAGATAAGGCTAAGTTATGTATATTATCAAGAAGTTCCCTCATCGATTCTGGTGTCGATATGACAAATATTCAAGTTCAAAAACATATAACAATATCTTCAACAATGTTGAACTTCATAATATCCTTGTCCATTTTACGTATAACCCAATCATCCTTTAGAGCCTCCTTGATACTATAAGAAAAGGATGGTTGATAAGTTATTTGATAAATTTTTTATAAACATATTTTTATTATTATCATATACATCCTTTTTATTTCTAATAAGACCAGATCCCTTCCCAATCCTCACCATTAATAGGGTTTTGGGATCCATTATTCTTTGAAAATAAACAAAAATTTCCCCCATCCCATATTAGTAATATATTTATGAATCATAATACTTGATGGGATTTATCCCCCCATATTAGTGAATATTATTAATTTTTTGTTGTGAATATATAATTGAGGATATTATGATCCGTATATATGTCACACTACTCTCTTAAAAGATAATTTCACCACTGTTTTAATTTGAATATAAAAAAAGGAAATTATAGATCTTGATTTGGGTAGTTATTAACTTGTATAATTATATTTTGAGGGAATATGCTATAACATTGTCATATTTTAAGATTACATAACCAAAGAGCCATTCAGATGTATATCTATAGATAAAAAAATAATTACACACTAGTGGGTAATGTGAGCATAGGTGTTGTAATACCCACAACCTAGATGCCCAGATCCATTGGTATGATAACAAGGAATCATTCCCTGAAAAAACGATCAATTTAAAAACCTTGTAAAATAGATTTCATAAATGAACATTACATTACAATTGATAACATAAAATACAATATTGATAATATTTTAAGAATTCAATTATTCTCATATCTTAACCCTGTATATAAATCATTTTAATCATCTTTTCATTTTAGAAAAATAATATTTAATATTGGTTTGAGCTCATAGGATCAGTAAGGTTAACAATACGTTATAAGCATTCGTAAATAATCATAATTTATAAGGAAATGTATAAAATTAAAACACAAGTATTTTAAAAATTACCTTTCGAAAAATATCACTAGAATAAATTAAATAATTTCATTTAAACATTCACGTGAATATTATACTATTCAAACAATCACCTGTAATATCAATAACTATTCACATTACAAGGGAATTCATAATACATAACATCTAATCAGGGCCTCGTGCCAAGGCCGTATGGGTAAAAACCAATATTAGTCAATCTCATGAGAACTATTGATGTATATATGGGATTTCATTAACTGGAACCCATCCCGTAGGGATTTCATTAAATGGTCCCCAACCTACATGTATATTGCTAACTGGTCCCCAACTTATGTGGATTTCATTAATCTTTCCCCAACCCATTCCCTTATAATTCCAATGCATTACTCATATGAAAATGGTTAAATCTAACATAATCATTCGAATTAAAGCTAGAATATTAAATACTAATAATTTAACCATAAACCATGAATGTTATAAAAATATCACGTCAAGAGTCAAATATTTCATGAATCCTTAAATACAAGATGTATAATTTTATCATAATAAATCAACCTCAATTATGCATAAAATCCCCCAAATGATGTTGACATATATGGAATTAATCTAATAAAAAAACTCTTTGCGTGAAATATCAATCTTTACATTAAAATCATTTGAAATACTGTGCATTTATAAAATAAAACATTTATTTTATAAATAACCATATAATCATGAAAGTGATTCATCAAAAATTTAAGGTGTTATGATGGTAGTAAATAGATTCTCACACCATATAAGTTAAAAAAATGATTTGAATATTTTTTTCAAAAATGATATAAAGATCATCGTTTAGAAAATAATGGAAGGAATACATTTAAAATGTTTTATAAAAATTCTGTCATGGGTAAAAATGAATTTAATCATTTTTCAATAATATTTTGAATTACATTTTTTTGAAACATATACATGAATGTTAATAATTACTAAACATATACTTATGTATAAACAACCTCGAATAATAATGAGATCGTGAAATTAACCTTTACATAAATCCTTTAAAATATTGTTTTTAATAAATTTTAATGAACACAAAAATAGACATAAAATTTAATATATAATTATTTTATATTGATATAAATATATATGTAAAATAATAACATTAATATTAAATGGTGAAAAGATCGATTCATTAAACATTCAAAGAGACTCATTCCACATTAAAAATTTAAATAAAAAGAATAATATTTTAAAATTAATATTTCAATAGAATGAAGAAAATATAGTCATGATATGAAATATAATATGGGAATTACATACACCACACATAAGAAATAGTTGGTGAATATGGCTTATATATCATCAAAATTAAAAGTGTGACTAAATTCCCTTATAACGATCATATTATTAGAGAGAGGATAAGTCAATGTAATAATTTTTTATGAAAAAAATAAATCCAATAAATATATGTGGATATTCAATATAAAACAATATTGGGTCATTCCATCAAATTTATGGATAAATATAACCATGGATATAATTGTTTAACTGAATAAGGAAAATGAGTTATGATTTCCCTTACATTTCTTATGATACTCTTTTTACTTGTCCAAAAGTCTTATATAATGTTCTGAAACATATTATTTACTTCTCCCAAAACCAAAATAATATATATTATATCATACATGTTTAATTTATGACTTTTTATTAACCGTTTGTTGATAATGTTTATGTTAAAGTAAGATATTGGGTAATAATTGTGTCCATTATCGTATGTGTTGTGACTTTTTATTATTCATCATGTTATACATATCATGATTTAATTAATCCCATAATGTATAACGTGATTTAAAAATTATATATATTCATGAATAAAAACACATATAATAAAGAGATATATGAAATGGAAAACACCATTCATGGTGACTGTAGGATGTTCGTATGCATGAAAGATGTTTCTGTTTTCTTATCGCATTGAATTGGAGAATGTTAATGAAATTTATGCTCATACATATATACATATATATATATATATCTAAATATTATACCAGTATAATTATTATGTCATATAATTAATACTTATTAATAATATATTTTTTGAAATCATTTTTGAATACTGAATACGGAAGATGAATCTCATCACGTTTTGGAGACGGTAAGTCGTACATACGCACTAGCGACGATATCATTTCATTAATGGTAAAGTGATTTAAAATTATATGGAATATGAATTATAAACGAATAATATAATTTTATATTTATTATTTAAATTATTTATAATCAAATTTATACCGAGATAACGAAATTGAACATTTACAGTAGTTTACACAACGACGTGGGGAGGGTAAGTCAAACGTATACAAACATTCTGATAATGTTTTTCATAGCAAAGGAAAAAGGGGGAATATGGTTTTCACTTAATAATAAAAACATCTCAGAATAAATTTTGTGTTATATTTTTTTCATTATTATTTCAACAACTAAGAAATATGATGTAGAAGAATAATGGAACTTTGAATGAGTTGATAAAACAATTACCTCTTTTTCAGTTATCTTCTTTTGAGTTTCATTAAAAGACTCCATAGGATGGATTTCTTCTAAATGTATAAACACTAAAATTATGTGGGGAATTTTTTAGGATAATTGTGAAGGTTTTTTTTATAACCAAATGGATTTGGAGGTGTTAATTAAAGAGAAGGAAAAGATACCTTTTTTAAATAGGGTGTGGAGAACATTTGGATGATCATAAAATATTAATTTACTATAAATTAATTTTTGGATTCAAATAGATCTAAGGAGATTTATTTCGTGAACTAGATGAGGGTGGGTTGAAATCCCATAATATAATGAATTTTAGAAATGTTTAGATCATAAAATATACCATATATTTTAAATATAAACATTAGTTAAACAATTTAACAATTACCATATCTTCTTGTATTTTTACACTATTGGGTTAATATAGTTACTATAAAAATCAAACATAACTCTAATTGGATCATTTATGAAATTTTTTGAACTATTTATGTTATTTTTCTGATCCTTTGATTTTGATGTATTTTATATCATTTAATAAAATATATTTATTTTTAAAAATCATTTCTGTCAATTTTAATTCTATTCAATATTTGAATTTTTAAAAAATAAATAAAAAAGATAAATTTGAACCAATACATATAATATATGACAAACATGTCTATGTTATCTATAAAAATAAATTATTTCATTATTTATGTAATGTTAATTTTTTTTATTATAATTTATATCATTTAATTGAGTTTTTTGTTTAATAGATCAATTAATGCATAATTATTGTATCACAATAAAATTTAATTAATTAATTTTTAAAATTTATAAATAAATTATCATGATTTAGAAAAATTTCATATATTTCTAATGAATATTTATAGTCGAATTTATCTTTTGTATAACAATATATTAAAATTTATTTAGTTATTAAAATTTGAATACGAAACATTTAACTCTCCTTTAAATAAAATATACTAAATGACTTCATATAACAAAACTGGCTTCAAAAATATCATTTTATTGAACTAAGATTTATTTTTCTCGAAACACCCTTATCCAATAAAATTAGGACATGTGTTAGGGTAAATGTAAATAATTATAATATTATTTTAAACATTAAATACGCTATTTAACTTTTACCGTGGCTAATAAAATTCAAAATTAATAATCACTAAAAATTATTTTTATCCTTTTAGACAACATTATTATACTAATTAAAACCATTTATGACTATTTTTCAAAATTCAACTCACCTAAGTATTTAATTTTTTTTAATACTAATCTTATAATGTGGCTAAAAGGGAGGTAAAAATGTTCAATGGTTTTTTATGTATAATTATATTATAAAAATGATTCCAATGACCTGAATTGGTATAATTTTGGCTTAATTATCAATTTCTACATTAATATAAATTTAATGTAAAATGAATATTTAAATGAAAAAGTAGCTTTTTGATAATAATGTCTTGTTTTTCACTAATCATCAAAAAATGAAAGTTTTCAGGAAAATACAAAAAATTCACGCATAGAAAATTTGGATTCTACAAAATCAAAAATGAAGAGTATTTTAACAGATTAAATTTCTATGAGTGTCTAAAATCAATTTTATTATTGTTCAAATAATGGCTTGAAAAGTAGTTCCTTTCCGAAAATTGTATTTATAAACATAAAATTATTTTACCTAAACTCATACATTTTATTATACATATGTTATATTTATGTTAAGAAATTATAAATAAAATTTAAAATTATTTATTACTATTTATATTACAATATTTAATGGAAATGTTATACATATACCATTTAAATAATCATTACACTAAAGTGATGTTCACTGATACTCATTCTTGTGTGTTATGCTATAAAAGTTTGTGTTATGTGAAATAGATGTTATTGAAGATAACATAAAATGAAATATTGGGGTGTGATATTCTCTCATACTCCAATATAGTTCATCCCAAAAATTTGAACACAAAATCAATATCTAAGGGTTGGACATTCACAATATTTTTATTAAAAAATCACATAAGAAATGGATTCATGAGACCTACATTTTTAAATAATTTGAAGCATGTAGGGCTCTAGAGATAAATCATATTACGTTTCAATGTTGGAAAATGAGGAAATGAAATATAATGTATATATCATGTTCTGATAGGGGATGATAAATAACATGATTAAGAAAAAGTGAACAGCCACAAAGCTATAAATCTATAATGAACCAAGTGCCCATTTTATTCATTGGAAAAGAATGTAGATGAAAATTTTGTTTTATTTTGGGATCATTTCCCTAGAGTTTAAGAATTAATTTACTTATTAGAATAATAATAAATTGGAGTATAATTACTTGACAAGTCATGTTCCATCCTCTAACTAATTTCTACCACAAACTCATCTTTCACTCTAAAAGATAATAAAACTCCAAACTTTTTATATTTATCTTAATATTATAGATTTCATAAAATGATTTTATACTTCATAAGTCATACCATTTATATAAAAATACTATGTTATAGTACCCATGACATCACATAGGCTAGTGGTAGCTGATAAAGCCTTATCACACTTCGATTGTGGGTTTTATTATCGCATCCTTGTTCAATGTGATGGTTTGTCACCCGAACTACGAGTTTTCCTTTTCAAAAAACTATATAATTATACAATTTGAAATATAATATTATTAAATTATATAACATTGAACAATATTGTCAATTGTATGACATAATTTGTTCCAACCATTATACTTATCCAAAATGTTTCTGTCCAAACTAACTATCGAAAAATAAATATGGAAGGTCGCATTACATAATGAAAATATTTTATTCACATAACAAGAATATGAATACCATCAGAATTTTTTTTCAAAAAAACATGGTAATACACTGAATTTAGATAAAAAAATATTGTATTACTTCCATGCTTCCTTATTCATTATGTAAATCATAGAATACTGGATGTACTCATTTATTCCAATAATGTTGTAAACCACAACTATAATCGGATAAATTAAACATTAATGAGATCCAAGGTAGTCAATAATATCGAATATAATTTATCTAAACCAATCATCTCTTAATTATAACATCATTATCTAAGTCATATTAAGGGTTATCATTCCTTCAACCCTATATTTTCCAAAACAATTAAATTACAAATGTGTCACATAACATGGTAACATAAAATATAAAATACGTAATGAAAATGTACTGTAGTAAAATCATTATTTATTTTCACAATTCATATAAACAGTACGTCATTGATACAATACTCAAATGAAATAATTCTTCAATAACAACATATGCACATTAGACAATACTATTCATATGCAGTAGTATAATAACTTGATTATTATCTAATAGCATCATCTGGTGTATACTTTGATATTTGGGGAATTGATACACATAAGGTCTCATCTCCTTAAAGATGAATCATTGTACATTTAGAATAGTTTATTACTATGGTAGTCATGAACATAGTGTAATTTTTCTCTACACTAATAATAAACTCACATTCCCTTCGAGCATTCACCAAGGTGATTATATCCATTGTTTTCACAAGTGGTATAATATTTTTTCCATTATTTTCTTTGTCAATATTTTCATCTACCATCCTATTCTTATTTTTCTTCTTTTGAAATATATTATACTCTACGGATTATTTATATATCTTATAATCACATGATACTATTTCATCGTATGATGATAATACATTGGAGACTGTTTTCATTAAAATTATTGCATTAAGACAATGAATGGTCTGATCCTTCTTACTCTTTGGATCATGTGTATTGGGGTAGTTATCATTCCTTATACTGGTCAACATTTCTAAATGATGGCATACATGACATTATATCATATTGTAATGTTTAATTGAAAATCTTGAGAATTACTAAGTATTAATACAAAATTTACACATATCTTGTATCATAATCCTAAATTTTTTTTCATTAGATACATATTTAGTCATAAATACTTCATAATGGTTTGGAAATAAAATGTGAATTATCATAAGAATATACCATGGGAGTGTCAAAACAGCTATGCAATAAGGCTCATTGTTAGGTACCAGCTTATCCCATGTAAAACCTAATACACCTTGTTGGAGTTATTTATCCAAGGCAAATATGTACCAGAACCACGTCTACTTATAGAATATAGACAATAATTTATTTTTAAGGAAAACAATTCTAATATCTACATTAAAAAAATTATGATGTTCTTCTATAGTTATCTTGAAGTTCTATTTAACTGTAAGGATCCATATTCTATGTTTTCAAAATCTACATCGAATGTTATTTCAAAACATCCATTGATATGGATTGTAATGTCACAGACCCATATGCCCAGAGATGGTGTATTATTTTACTTCATTTTCATGATTTTATGGAATCAAATCTTGAAGTACTGATCCGTTTATCATCATTGAAAAATAGATTTAACACATAAACCTAAATTGCAGCTCCAATCCTAAAATACGACATTGATAATCCTTTAATAATGATATTATTCCCATTTTATAATCCTTTATATAAATCATAATAATCTTTGTGGAATCTTTTGGTATTAAAACATAATAAATAGGTGAGCTTAGATGCTGGGTATGGTTAAAAAATACTGTAGAAGCTTTCATAAATAATTATAAACTTTTAATGAAAACTATAATATTTAAAAATAGGACATTAAAATTTTACCTTCAGGAATATATGCTAAGAATAATCAAATAATTCAATTTTATCACTAACATAGATATTCTTCTAGTCAAATAATAACATTTAATATAAATAAAAAATATCATAATGATGGAATGCATAATGATGGGTATATTGTCAATACCTCGTACAAATACCATATGGGTAAAAACCCCAATTATTTTGTCTACTTAGAACTGTTGATACATTGAGGGGATTTCATTAACTAGTCCCAGTCCTATATGGATTTCATTAAATGATTCTAAACACATCTGTATTTTTAAACCCGTATCCAACCTATATGTCTCTAATTAACCTGTTCCCAATTCATTTCATTCTATGTCTAACGCATTCCTCAAATGAAAAGGTTGAAACATAACAGAAATATTTTTTTTATCCTACATACAACATGTTAATACATTGACCGTAAACCGTGAATGGTTTCAAAAAAGTGCATACATTAAAAAACATATCATAAACCCTTCAATACAATATGAAATGTTGTATCATTATTATTTAACCTAAATCAAGCAGAAAATCTAACCAAGGATGTCGACATTGATGAAAATAACCTAATAAAATCATTAAAAATATTTGAGATAATTGTGCATTTGTTATTTAAAAAAAATTTAAAATAATGTGCAATTTTAAATGTAAAACATTCTTTTAAAAATAACCTTGTAAGCTTGTAAGGTATGGTTAAAAATGTTAAGGCATTTTGATGGTGGGAAATTTCCTCTCATGCCATGTACGTTAAAAAACATTCATTCCTTAATTTTTTTAAAACATTAAAAAGTACCACATTTGTAAGATGACTAAATGATTTTATAAAAAATATTTTACAAAAAGTCAAACATGTGTAAAAAAGACTTTAATCATTTTCGATAATATGTTGAAATACATATTAGGAAACACAAACATGGATGATAAAGATAACCTAGTTGATACTTACATGTAAACCACCTTAGATAATGATGAGATTGTGAAATTAATCATTAAATTTTTTATTTAAAAGATTTATTTTTTCAATTTTTTAAATAAAAATTACGATAGAAATAATATTTCCTGTATAATCCTTTTATATACAAATAAATAGTTATGTAAAATAATATAAAATTTATTGAAATGTAGAATAGAATAATTATTTAAGAATTCCACGAGTCCCATACCACTTTGAAAATTTAAATAATAATATTGATATCCTCAAATGAATATTTAGATTCCATGAAGAAAATATTACTCCTGACATGAAATATAATAGGGGAATACAAACGGGATACTCATGAAATGGGTTGTGAATATTGATTATATCTCATGAAAATTAAATGTGAGTAAGAATTAAATTAAAAAGATCATATCATTAGAGTGAGGATAAATCAACGAAATAATTATGTGAGAAAAAATATATCCAAAAAATAATAATTTGGTATTCAATATAAAATAATATGGTTTCATTCACACATATTCATGGAATAATATATCAAATGATAAAGATGTTTAACCCAATGTATGGTAATTGAGATAATATTTCCCATACCATAGATCCAATACTATAAGTATATGTCTGAAACTCCTTATTAATTTTTATAACCATATTATTAACATCTACAAAACAATAATAATATTTATGATATTATACGAGATTTATTTATGGGTTTATATTTCCGATTTATTAATAATTTCAAAGTTATTGGAAATTTTTTGGTATTAATATCTTTCTTTATCATATGTGTTTTGACATGTTATTCTTGATTGTATCACATAGATCACGATTTAAATACAAAGATAATGTTTAAAACTATTTATATATTGTATCTATTATAAATATAAATATAAATAATAAATATATATATGAAATTGAATAAACTATTCATGGGGATATTTTGTTGTATGTGCATATAAATGTGGTTTCTATTTCGTTATCTTAATGAATGGAAGTATGTGAATGAAGCATAATATATATATATATATATATTATAACATTATAATTATCATTCCATATATTTTATTCTAATTAATAATATATATATTTTATAATCATTCATGAATGGTTAATGTGGATTATTAATCCCATCACATCGTGGAGACTGTAAGTCATACATACACACGAGCGAAAATATCATTTTCTTAATTGTGAAATGGTTTCGAACTGGATGAAATATATCATTTAATGAAATAATATCATGTTATATATATTATTTACATCTTTTATATTCATCTTTATTCCCATAAAAATTAATTGTAGAAGAAAAATAGTTTACCCCATTGCGTGGAGACATCAAGCGATACATACACATCCATGGTGATATTATTTTTCATAGGATGTATAAATGAAAGAATATAGTATTCCCGTTATAATAAAAATATCTAATTATATATTCTATTTTGGATTAATTACGTTTTTATGGGGAAACACATGAAGCAGAAGTAGAGGAAAAAAAGAACATTGAAAGAAGTTATAAATAATTACCTCTTATCAGTTATCACCATTTTATTTTCACAAAAGACATAATTAAGATGGATTTATTCCCAAATAATGTCCTCTTGGATGAAATGAGGATTTTTGGGAGAATAATTGGGCAGGTTTTGGCCGAAAATATTACCGTTATCTTTTTAATTTAACACTTAGTTAACCAGTTTAACTCTTACCATGTCTCCTTGTATTTTTACACTATATGGTTAATATAGTTACAAAAAACGTCCAAAAGAACCAAAATTGGATCATATATGGAATATTTTAAATTATCAAAGTTATTTTTATGACTTTTATAACATTTAATAAAATAGTATTCATTTTAAAATATCATTTATGTCAATTTTAATACTGAACAATATTTTCTTTTTTAAATAAATCATACCTACATGATAACATCGAACCACTAGATAAAATATATCAATTACATGTTTAAATTATATATAATCATAGTGGATGTTATTAATTAATTAAAATTATAGTTATTTTAAAATTATTGAAATATTTTATTTGATTCTTCCATTAGTAAATCAATTATTTCAATATCGTTGTGTCACAATAAAATTTAATTATTTAATGTATAAAAAATAAAAATTAATATCATGATGTACAAATTTTTTATTTATTTTATTTGAGTATTTAAAATATAATTTATCTTGTAACAGCCCAAGATTTTATAAAAAAAATATTCTTTTTAATTTTATTAAAGTCTTGTGTTGTACGCTACACCAAAAGGAGCTTGCACAACACGCATCCTTGACTTGCCTTGCATTACACGCAATCACGACCTTCCTCGATAGCGTGTGTAATACGCAATACCGAGTTTCACTAAACAACGATATGCTATATTATTAAAACTAGCCGGTATGAATAGTAATAACCACTTTTTAAAACTCTTTAAATCGTATTTTTCAAAATGAACTTCATTTATGGATTCAGAGTATCGAATTTAGCCTAAGGTGAAATTTTGGTACTTTTCGGATAACTTTCATATTCTGATGAATAGTGAAAATTACTAAATTATAATTAAAAACAACTTTTTTAATCGAAATAATTAATAGTGATAAATCATTAATTTTAGTGGTTTTAAAGTATATTTAGAATATATTTTTACAATTTAATACAATGTTGGTCATTGGATGTAATTGCACATTTAAACCAGACATAAACAAGTGTCAATCTTTTGATAGATATTGTTTCTTAAAAACACGCTATTTGTTTTAACAGCGGGATTTAATTATAGAATTAATTAATGCAACTTCTATGTTATGAATTTGGTAAAATAGACTTCATTTTTGAATTCGGAATATGAAATATAGCTTAGGATGAAATTTTGGCATTTTTCTGAAAACCTTCATTTTTTGATGAATAGTGAAACTACTAAGTGGTAGTTAAAAAACTGAATTATTCATAAAACTTAATTTTACCGCTTCTGTGAATGGAATTTCAAAAATCCGAGAGACACGGTTGATGTCAGTAAGTAAAATGTGGTTCAATGAGATGAAAATAATTTTTGGTGAATAGTAACTTTTTACTTTTTTTTATCGCGGTTAATAGTAAATAGGGTAACTAAGGGTAAATATGATATTAATATTACCCTAACACATGTCCTAATTCTATTGGACAGTGTAATTCGACCAAAAACAAACTTAGGAATAAAATATGACCATTTAGGCCCACTTGGATTAGATTAGGACATTTATTATTAATTTATTTAAAGAAGGGTTAAAATAGTTAAAATCAAAGTTTAATAAGTAAATCATTTTTAATATGGGGTTATACATAAGATAAATTCGATTTTAAATATTCATTAGAAAGCTAAAAAGATTTACTACATTATGGTAATTTATTTGTAATTTTTAGACATCAAATAATTTAATTTATTTATGACACAATGATGATGCAGTAATTATCTTATTAATGAAATATTGACATAATTGATGTTATAAACACCAAAATAAATATAATTTGAGACTTTTTATGAATTACACTAATTTTCTAGGTTACTATGATATATTATTGTTGATTTAATCAACTTGGTTCGAACATATAATTCTGTTATGACTTTCACAAAAATCATATATCAAATAGTGTCAAAATTGACACAAAATAGTTTTTAAATCAAATATTATATTATTAATTGTTATTTTATTCCTAAAAATCTAATGTTCGGCCAAATGACTTAGATAAGGATATATATTTTAATAATCAACAATTTGGTGTTCTTTTGGCATGTTATAGTAAGTGTATTAACCATATAGTGAAAGAAAACAAAAAGACACGGTAAAAGTTAAATTATTTAACTTAGAGTTAAATCTAATTGATAAGGTTAAAATAATAACCTAAACATGTCTAAATCCTATTGGTTGATAGGATTTCGACCCATCCCCACTTTATCTTCGAAATAAGACCCTTTGGAAAAATTATAAACCGATTTTGACTTTAAAATATAATAATATTTTGAGGTATTCCTAAGGTACCCCTCTCCTCCCTTATAAAAGGGCACTTCCTCTCCCTCCTCCTCACACCAATTTGAGCACTCAAGCTCGGACAACCCCTGCCAAAATCTCTTCTACACTTCCCTAAAAACATCCTAGAAGTTCTGGTCTTCCATAAAGACCAATTTTAGTGCCCTAATAGGAGGTCTCAAAGAGGCGCTTCAAAGAAGAGGTAATTACCGTTACCAATTCTTTCATCTTTATTTCTTCTTCCACTTCTTCTTATTAGGTTGTTTCATTATGAAGTAATAACATCAGTATCACTAATATACGGATATGTTATTTTAAGTATGAAACAACCCTATTTCACCATCTATCCATCCTACGGAAAAAGAAATCACCTCGCGTGCGTACGTACGGAATACCGTCTCCACGCCGTGGTGTAATCTATTTTACACCACCACCTTACATGGATGGGTATAATGGTGTAAAGAATAACTATCCATAGTTATTACAACATCATATTTATTCTGATATATCTTATAATCCACTCCAATTCAATTCAATATTTATGGAAATGATATCATCGCTCGTGCGTACGTACGGACTACCGTCTCCACGACGCGATGAGATTCATTCTCCATGTTAAACATTTAAGAATGATTATAATGTATATATAAGAAATAATAATGAAATATATGACATTATAAAGCTACTGGATTTATGTATATTTATACATATGTATGTCATCTACTTACTTCCATTTCAAGACATTAAGGAAAGGAAAACAGCGTTCATGCGTACGTACGGACTACCGTCTCCATGAACGGTGTTTTTCATTTTACTTATCTACCTATTATATATATATATATACTGAATATATATGACATATAAATCATATTTTATATTCTGGAAGTAAGTAAATAATGATATAAGTAATAATAATGTCAAGAACAACAAGTCAAAACACCTACGATAAATGAAACGATTTTACCCAAAACGCTTCTTTAACATGGAATTTACAAAAGAACGGGTAATATAATGTCATAAGTGAACCATATATGATATCATAACAATTAATATTATTCTGTAATAAGTCAATAACATGATTTAAATCATTATACAGGAGTTTTGGACACTTACAAAGAAAGTCGGACCTAAGGTAAGGGAAATATCACAATCTCATTTTTATCCGAGATTGTTTATTCATAAGTATTTACTGGGGTGTATTTTATCATCCACATCCATGTTTCATCAATATGTAATATTATTTCCATCCACCTACAATTGTTTAAATCCATTTTTACCCTTCGGTGAGTTTTTAGTAATATCTATGAAAGGAATCTTTTGTCATACGAGGTACTTTTTGACTTTTCTGACAAAAGTACGAGAAGAATGTTTTCTTTTTAACTTATACGACATGAATGTATTTTTAAAACATTGTTTACAAGAATCTTCCTTTACAAGTTTTCATGTTTATTTTTAATCAAATTATTTTATTTTAAAGTTGTATAACATGTTAAGAAAGGAAAAATGTTTTTGAAGGAGAAAGGATATTTTCCTCAAGAATGGAGTTCAAGAGTTTTATCAAAATTATTTTCCATCTAAGATAATAAAGGGTTCTGTTTTTATCCCTAATATTACATTGATTTGATCATGTTGTGATGGAATTATTTTTATGAATTCCTTTACCTTATATGATTTGTTTTATGATGTCATGATGTTTCAAGAATCCCATTTTTTTTACATGTGTTATACGATGATGTATGATTTATGATTATGTGGCACACATAAGAAAGGATTCATTATAAGATGGGTGGGACCTATATCTCCCTCCAATGCATTGGGTAAAGGTTTTATTTCTCATGAGATAGACATGGCTTGAACGGAAGGTTATTTCGGTTCAGTGATACAGGACTGAAACGAGGAGTGAACTCGGTTCAGAAAGGGACTTTGTCCACTAAGATAGTCTTGGCAATGAGTCATGACTAACAAGAAATGATTTTCCATGATTATGTGTGCATGCCACAAAGTTTCAAGTTTTATGTTATGATTATGGGGATCCCATTTTCACTTCTATGATTTATCCCATGTTATGATATTATGAGCTCTTTTGCAGGTTAAGATTTCCAAAAGCTATGTTCTTATGTATATGATGTGATTGATATTTCTTTTGTTTACCCTTACTGAGCATTTGAGCTCACCCTTTTTTGTTTTCTTTCCCCCAGGATATAAAGAAAGGTTTTTAGGTAAAAAAAGGTATGATCTTTATGGGAGATATTGAAGATCTTTCCCCACGATTAGAAGATTACGTTCCGAGTTTCCAAAGACACAAAACTATTACGATCCTTGTGTGTGTGTTTTCGTTATGTACTAAGTATTCCGCAAAAGTAATGTAATGTCCATGTACGTCAAGATACGGGTCTCTACAGTTGGTATCAGAGGAAAGGTTTAGTCAACCTTTGGAAACTAGGATGTGAAAACATTAGTGAGACCCCTAGAGATATTTCTAAGGTATGTCTAGGGATGTCCCTAGGGATAAGTATACGTATAGGTTATAGTAATAGAATTACGCTAACGATCATAGAATTAAACCTAAGATGTTGGATATTGAAGGTACTCCCCATTAATTATGTTGTTTTCCCTAGCATGATTTTTGTCTCTCACACTATTATTTTTGGGTTTTAGACGATGGCTGGAACCCGAAGGAACCGTGTTGATCAATGCAATGGACAATGCAATGATTGCCCTCCTGAACAAAAAAATGTTATGGGAGATGGAGTGAAAAATCTTATTGCTATACTTACACAAGCTATGAATCATTCTGGACTTCCAAATGAGCAGAGAAGGGAACAATATTCTATTGAGTCCTTCATGAGGCAACGTCCACCTTCTTTCAGTGGGTCTTCTGATCCACTTGTGGCTGAACAATGGATCAGTACTACTGAAAAGATATTTTCAGTTCTTCAATGTTCTGAACATGATAAAGTCATCTTAGCAGTATATCATTTGGAAGGTGAAGCTGATCAATGGTGGAATCTTATCAAGAATACGAGGCCAAGAGATGAAATTGAGTCCATGGAATGGGACGAGTTCAAGAACTTGTTTTTCAGTAAGTACTTCCCTCGTATTCTTCGAACAAAGATGGAGAAAGAGTTTCTTGAACTGAAGAAAAGGGACGATGAATCTGTTGGTATATACGAAGCGAATTTTACAAGACTTGCAAGGTATGCATCTGGCATTATCATCCAACCTGAAAGTAAAGTTGATCGATTTTTCAGTGGCTTAAAACCAAGTCTTCGAAGGGAATTAGCTATAAGAGACTTCAGTAGCTATGAAGAAATTGTGCGTTGTGCTATCAAGGTAGAAATGGAAGTTGGTGTTACATATCCATCTCATGGTTTTGAAAAGAAACGAAAGATGGATTTCAAGGAGAAATCTCAAAATAATGGTGAAAAGAAGATGAATGTTTCCTTATGCACAAAGTGTGGAAAGAAGCATGGTGGAGATTGTCTTAAAGGGACTAGAAAATGTTTTAAGTGTGGAAAAGAAGGTCATCGAGCAGCTGAGTGTCGAAGTAATGGAAAAAGGGTTTCTAATGATGTGAATAAAGAAAACACTGCAGAGAACGCACCACCAACACTTCAATGCTTCAAGTGCAAGGAAATGGGGCATTATGCTAATAATTGCCCTAATCCAAGGGTTAGTGATGGTCAACATGAGCAACCACTGAAGGCAAAGGACAAAGGGAAGTCACATGCGATCACTATTGGCGATGTTGAATATGATAAAGATGTGGTGGAATAATTAAGCGTTTATGTAATGGGATTCCAAAATAATGTTGTATCATGTAGTATTGGAATATTTATGTATTTTTCTAATGTGGTATTCAAATTAATTGAGATATTATGCGCATAATGAAGGGAAAACGAGAAAATGAAATGTTTAACAGTGTTCATGAGCTCATGATTGATATAAGGACTAAGTGATATCATGGTTTGAGTATATAGAATTTTGAGGATTTTGGTATGTGGAAAGTGTTCGATTTTAACTGCATTCATGTTTTCACTAAGGTATTCAATAGAATACATGATTTAGGACTTTGAATATTTGGAATGTGACCAACAAAACATATCTTATGATATATGGGGATCGACGATGGTGTTAAATCTCTGGTAATCATTTTCACTATGTTATGAGAGTGGACTGCAGTATTATGTATAAGCCTAAAGATTAGACTGGATTATGTTGGACATAAGTTAGTATTGTTTAAGGATAGAAGATTTTCGATATTATTGATGGGATGTTATAGTAATATAGTTTTAGAAAAAGGACAACCTGCAGGACGGGCGACAACCCATCGCTTCGGACAAGGCTGTAGGAATCGAACCCACAACCGAAGTGCGACTGGCCTTTATCGCCTACCACTGACCTACAGGAAGTCCCTGTTTAGTAGAAACTAGTGTTATTATATTAAGCAGTATGATATATGAAGTATAAGCCCATTTTAGGAACCATATATGATTAATCCCACTATAGATCGACTTATGTATATAAATTTTGCTAACCTTTTGAGACAGATGGAATGACCCGTCATTCTATCACATGATCTGCTAACACTTCACGAATAACAAATTCAACTTCATTTATTTAAGAGATGAAGTGGAAATTGTTAAAGGCACAAACAACATTGAGATTGTACCAAAATAAAGTAAGTATTTATTCTAATTCAAATTCTTTAACTTTAGGGAAATGATCTTGAAAACCAAAAATGTTGTCCTAGTGATCTTATACCTGATGAATCAGATGGTACCTTATATCATCACAAATCTATGGATTTGTGATTACTGGCTTTTCCATAGCCATGTTCTCTACCACTCTCCATCAGAACATGATGGTTAGATTTCTCTTCCATATCCATATTTTCACCTATGTGGAAACCCAATGATTAGTTTATTTGGGTAACCGTTATGTTTCATACTTTTGTTTTTAAAGATTGGTTTTGATATTCCTTTTTACGATGTGGGTTTCTATTAAAGAAACTTTCGAATAGTAAACCATTTATAACCCCGACGAATTTCGAGGGCGAAATTCATTTTAAGGGGGGTAGAATGTAACAGCCCAAGATTTTATAAAAAAAATATTCTTTTTAATTTTATTAAAGTCTCGTGTTGTACGCTACATCAAAAGGAGCTTACACAACACGCATCCTTGACTTGCCTTGCATTACACGCAATCACGACCTTCCTCGATAGCGTGTGTAATACGCAATACCGAGTTTCACTAAACAACGATATGCTATATTATTAAAACTAGCCGGTATGAATAGTAATAACCACTTTTTAAAACTCTGCAAATCTTATTTTTCAAAATGAACTTCATTTTTGGATTCGGAGTATCGAATTTAGCCTAAGGTGAAATTTTGGTACTTTTCGGATAACTTTCATATTCATATGAATAGTGAAAATTACTAAATTATAATTAAAAACAACTTTTTTAATCGAAATAATTAATAGTGATAAATCATTAATTTTAGTGGTTTTAAAGTATATTTAGAATATATTTTTACAATTTAATACAATGTTGGTCATTGGATGTAATTGCACATTTAAACCAGACATAAACAAGTGTCAATCTTTTGATAGATATTGTTTCTTAAAAACACGCTATTTGTTTTAACAGCGGGATTTAATTATAAAATTAATTAATGAAACTTATATGTTATGAAATTGGTAAAATAGACTTCATTTTTGAATTCGGAATATGAAATATAGCTTAGGATGAAATTTTTGCATTTTTCTGAAAACCTTCATTTTTTGATGAATAGTGAAACTACTAAGTGGTAGTTAAAAAACTGAATTTTTCATAAAACTTAATTTTACCGCTTCTGTGAATGGAATTTCAAAATTCCGAGAGACACGGTTGATGTCAGTAAGTAAAATGTGGTTCAATGAGATGAAAATAATTTTTGGTGAATAGTAATTTTTTACTTTTTTTAACCGCGGTTAATAGTAAATATGGTAACTAAGGGTAAATATGATATTAATATTACCCTAACACACGTCTTAATTCTATTGGACAAGTGTAATTCGACCAAAAACAATCTTAGGAATAAAATATGACCATTTAGGACCACTTGGATTAGATTAGGACATTTATTATTAATTTATTTAAAGAAGGGTTAAAATAGTTAAAATCAAAGTTTAATAAGTAAATCATTTTTAATATGGGGTTATACATAAGATAAATTCGATTGTAAATATTCATTAGAAAGAAAAAAGATTTAATACATTATGGTATTTTATTTGTAATTTTTAGACATCAAATAATTTAATTTATTTATGAAACAATGATGATGCAGTAATTATCTTATTAATGAAATATTGACATAATTGATGTTATAAACACCAAAATAATTATAATTTGAGACTTTTTATGAATTCCACTAATTTTCTAGGTTACTATGATATATTAGTGTTGATTTAATCAACTTGGTTCGAACATATAATTCTGTTATGACTTTCACAAAAATCATATATCAAATAGTGTCAAAATTGACACAAAATAGGTTTTAAATCAAATATTATATTATTAATTGTTATTTTATTCCTAAAAATCTAAGGTTCGGACAAATGACTTAGATAAGGATATATATTTTAATAATAAACAATTTGGGGTTAGTTTGGCATGTTATAGTAAGTGTATTAACCATATAGTGAAAGAAAACAAAAAGACAAGGTAAAAGTTAAATTATTTAACTTAGAGTTAAATCTAATTGATAAGGTTAAAATAAAAACCTAAACTTGTCTAAATAATATTGGTTGATATGATTTCGACCCATCCCCACTTTATCTTCGTAATAAGACCCTTTGGAACCATTATAAACCGATTTTGACTTTAAAATAAAATAATATTTTGAGGTATTCCTAAGGTGCCCCTCTCCTCCCTTATAAAAGGACACTTCCTCTCCCTCCTCCTCACAACAATTTGAGCACTCAAGCTCGGCCAAACCCTGCCCAAATCTCTTCTCCACTTCTCTAAAAACATCCTAGAAGTTCTGGTCTTCCTCAAAGACCAATTTTAGTTCCCTAATAGGAGGTCTCAAAGAGGCGCTTCAAAGAAGAGGTAATTACCGTTACCAATTCTTTCATCTTTATTTCTTCTTCCACTTCTTCTTCTTAGGTTGTTTCATTATGAAGTAATAAAATCAGTATCACTCATCTAATGATATGTTATTTTAAGTATGAAACAACCCTATTTCACTATCTATCCATCCTACGGAAAAAGAAATCACCGCGCGTGCGTACGTACGGAATACCGTCTCCACGCCGTGGTGTAATCTATTTTCCACCACCACCTTACATGGATGGGTATAATGGTGTAAAGAATAACTATCCATAGTTATTAAACCATCATATTTATTCTGATATATCGTATAATCCACTCCAATTCAATTCAATATTTATGGAAATGATATCATCGCTCGTGCGTACGTACGGACTACCATCTCCACGACGCGATGAGATTCATTCTCCATGTTAAACATTTAAGAATGATTATAATGTATATATAAGAAATAATAATGAAATATATGACATTATAAAGCTACTGGATTTATGTATATATATACATATGTATGTCATCTACTTACTTCCATTTCAAGACATTAAGGAAAGGAAAACAGCGTTCATGCGTACGTACGGACTACCGTCTCCATGAACGGTGTTTTTCATTTTACTTATCTAACTATTATATATATATATATATACTGAATATATATGATATATAAATCATATTTTATATTCTGGAAGTAAGTAAATAATGATATAAGTAATAATAATGTCAAGAACAACAAGTCAAAACACCTACGATAAATGAAACGATTTTACCCAAAACGCTTCTTTAACATGGAATTTACAAAAGAACGGGTAATATAATGTCATAAGTGAACCATATATGATATCATAACAATTAATATGATTCTATAATAAGTCAATAACATGATTTAAATCATTATACAGGAGGTTTGGACACTTACAAAGCAAGTCGGACCTAAGGTAAGGGAAATATCACAATCTCATTTTTATCCGAGATTGTTTATTCATAAGTATTTACTGGGGTGTATTTTATCATCCACATCCATGTTTCATCAATATGTAATATTATTTCCATCCACCTACAATTGTTTAAATCCATTTTTACCCTTCGGTGAGTTTTTAGTAATATCTATGAAAGTAATCTTTTGTCATACGAGGTACTTTTTGACTTTTCCGACAAAAGTACGAGAAGAATGTTTTCTTTTTAACTTATACGGCATGAATGTATTTTTAAAACATTGTTTACAAGAATCTTCCTTTAAAAGTTTTCAAGTTTATTTTCAATCAAATTCTTTTATTTTAAAGTTGTATAACATGTTAAGAAAGGAAAAAAAAATTTGAAGAAGAAAGGATATTTTCCTCAAGAATGGAGTTCAAGAGTTTTATCAAAATTATTTTCCATCTAAGATAATAAAGGGTTCTGTTTTTATCCCTAATATTACATTGATTTGATCATGTTGTGATGGAATTAGTTTTATGAATTCCTTTACCTTATATGATTTGTTTTATGATGTCATGATGTTTCAAGAATCCCATTTTTGTTACATGTGTTATACGATGATGTATGATTTATGATTATGTGGCACACATAAGAAATGATTCATTATAAGATGGGTGGGACCTATATCTCCCTCCAATGCATTGGGTAAAGATTTTATATCTCATGAGATAGACATGGCTGGAACGGAAGGTTATTTCAGTTCAGTGATACAGGACTGAAACGAGGAGTGAACTCGGTTCAGAAAGAGACTTTGTCCACTAAGATAGTCTTGGCAATGAGTCATGACTAACAAGAAATGATTTTCCATGATTATGTGTGCATGCCACAAAGTTTCAAGTTTTATGTTATGATTCTGGGGATCCCATTTTCACTTCTATGATTTATCCCATGTTATGATATTATGAGCTCTTTTAAAGGTTAAGATTTCCAAAAGCTATGTTCTTATGTATATGATGTGATTGATATTTCTTTTGTTTACCCTTACTGAGCATTTGAGCTCACCCTTTTATGTTTTCTTTTCCCCAGGATATAAAGAAAGGTTTTTAGGTAAAAAAAGGTAAGATCTTTATGGGAGATATTGAAGATCTTTCCCCACGATTAGAAGATTACGTTCCGAGTTTCCAAAGACACTAAACTATTACGATCCTTGTGTGTGTGTTTTCGTTATGTACTAAGTATTCCGCAAAAGTAATGTAATGTCCATGTACGATAAGCTTCGGGTCTCTACATATCTTATTTATAATCCAATATTAAAAAATATTTAGTTAGTAAATCTTGAATAATTTCCATTTATCTATTCATTAAATAAAATATAATAAAAGATTTAATATAACTCATGTGGCCGAAATAGGAACATATTTTGAACCTATGATTGATATTTTATGAAACAAACATATCCAATGAAATATTTACAAATTTTAGGTTAATTTTATATTAATATTAAATAATGTTTACCTTTAATAAACTATTTTACTTTAACCTTGGTAAATTAAATTCAAAAGTTTCTATTCAGTAGAAATTATTTTGATCCTATTAGACCATATTTTTCATAATAATTACAACCATGTTTGTTTATTTTTCAAAATTCAATTCACATATCTGATAAAATTATGTTTAATGATTATCATCAAATGTGGTTCTAAGGCATGTAAAAAGACATTAAGAAAATAAATAAATTTTTATATGTAACTAAATCATGAAAATGATTCAAATAATATAAATTGAATTAATATATGTATTATTTATATATTGTGAAATTGAAATCCATTTTTAGAAGAATAGTTTTTTAAATGAAAACATCAGGTTTTTGACAATAATGTAGTGTTTTACACTATTGATCAAAAATTTAAAGTTCATGGAGAAATAGGAAATATCACACTAATATAATTAATGTATTCTGAATTGAAAAATTAAGCCTATTTTACCAAATAATATTTCTAATATTGTCCAAAATTTATTTTTGTGATGTTCAAAAAAGGACATGAAAAGTAGTTCCTTTAAGAATATCATATTTTTAAACATATAACTATTTAACTAAAACTTATACATTTAATTATAAATATGTTTTATTTCTGTGAAAAAATTATAAATAACAATTATAAATTATTTATTACTATTAAAATTATTTATTTAATGGATATGAAATAAATATATAATTTAAAATATTATGACACTAAATTGATTTTTCACCTAAAGTCAATCTTGTGGGTTATGCAGGACAAGTCATTGTTGCCTGAAACACAATATATTAATGATAATGTATCATGAAATTTTGTAGTGTTATAGTTGTAGTGATAAGACTCTTTCTCAATAAATTGAAACATTTTTTACATTAATCATTCTAGACTAACATAACTCTTTTACATGTTATCTTGGTTAGGGGAATTGATAATCACAATAATTTTCTCACAAAATGATGATAATACCTAGTTAATACATGAAAAATATGGATTAACATCACAGAGGTTGTTCAAGTCCTTACCCCTGTTTCCTTTATTTCTGAATGGTCTACATATATTACATGTCGTCTAATAATATTCCCCATGAATGGAACATTGTCTAACCAAAATTCAAATTTACTATACTTCTGATACATCATTTAATTCCATGATTTCTTTAGTATAATATTAATATT
Organism: Viscum album; assembly: GCA_963277665.1. NCBI lineage: Eukaryota > Viridiplantae > Streptophyta > Magnoliopsida > Santalales > Viscaceae > Viscum > Viscum album. The sequence continues at coordinate 1,098,600,183 of OY728151.1, read as the reverse complement.
ACCCACATACGTCAATTTTCTTTTAGTGTAAATGGTAATATTATCTATACAGACTTAAATATTTTTGAGGGAATCCCTAAAAACTATATTCATCTGGTCCATGATGATTGATGGATCATTAGGGAGTCAAAATTGAATCATTGTGACTGATAGTTACTATAAATTTTATGACAAAAAAGTATTGGGAATAACAACCTTCTTCAACATTAGTTGATAGTTTCCGAAACTAAGATCATCCTTGAAAAATACTAGGATCTACGTAGCATATATAACTAATAATCATGATCTTGTATAAGATACAAGTTTTTTATCTTGAAATTGTTGATCTCAAGATAATAATGTAGAAGTGGATTAATCCATCCATATTCATGATGAAGAGGACCTCTTCACCCCACTATAAATAACATGGGTGTATTAAACATTTACCCATATTCTATGTAGTTAATTCTTGGCTCCTCATTTTCAACGTTATTAATTCTATACAGAGCCATCGATATTGAAAATATCCAAGTATATACCTGATTTATACTTTATCCTCTCATCTAGGAGGAAGAAATTTTTTTGGAAACACATTAGTGTATTCCCTCGAAAAGGGAATATCTTTAAAGGTGATCATTTCCTAAATTTCATCCATTTGAGGTGGACACACTTTATTATAGGAAAATAATTACCATTTTCGTGATGATGATACCAAAAAATATTCATCCTCCTTCTTTCACCTATATAAATAGAGAGAAATTCTCAATATGGGGGGAAATTTACATATCTTTGATGTTTTTATTGGAAAAATATACGAAAAGTCGACCCATATTTATAGTAGAATCAAATTCTACTGAAGCGATCATCATAAGGTTCACAGAAAATATTATGTACTAAATTTTTTAGGTGACCATTTATATTATTACGATACAATAATTTCTCAATTTATCATTTTTTCATGATAACACTACTTCCAGGCCTCATGATGATGTTTAGATAAATCAAAAAAACATGGGAGATATGAAATAATTCATAGAACCAAGGATGATAATCCTGGATTTTACTATTTAAATGTTATAATAATAATTTACATTATCCAAAATAAAATTGGGGATGAGAATTTTCAAGAAAAAAAATCATTTATGAGAAACCATGAATATTAAATTGATAACTCATAATGGAAATATATTCACTGGCCTATAAATATGAAATATATAATCTATGTTATCAATGATCTATTTAAATATACAAAATATTATTTAAATTTTTATCACTGAATATTGATTTGTGATGAGATTGTTAATTTACAAAATCATTTCCCCAATGAGTGTCAGAAAATTATACAGAAAGTAATGTTATCATGAACCAGTTCATGAACATGTCTAGCTCAATAAACTATTTTCAGGGATGTTACTCCTACTTAAAAATATTCTTGTTCCATATCCACATTTGGTATCCAAAGAGGATTTTATTTTAATAGAAACTACATAATCAGTTATTTATCAATATGTATGGTTTTCATATGTCTATTATTGTCCTTAGTTCTTTATCTAGTTTTTTGTAATCCTAATTCCAAATATAAGTTGTATTTTATCTGATACCAACTAAGACAAACCATATTTTAATACATATAGTTTCATATATTTTTACATAAATGTAAACAAAAAAAAAATATCATGAATCATAGTTTAATAGGGATATTATGTACATATAATATCAAATTGATAAATGGATATAACAAAATTAAGGAAATCTTCATTAACATGTTATAATATTACATTGCGCTTTTAAAAATGGACAGGATATCTGAGAGATTTATAAAAAAAGGGAAGAGTTATCAATCCTTGTTAGGTAAAATAAAAATTACATATATAAATTATTACATGTTAGTCTATAGAAATTTTATGGGGAATTATAATTGGTGATAATCAAAAACATGAACATCAATGAATGTTATACAATAATATCTAAATGCAATAAGGGAATGTGGAATCAACATAACACCTTGAAGAATAAAAATAGTTCACGGATAACCTCTAAGAAAAAATATTAGATTGTGCATAGTATAACCTCCCATTATCAATACATGAAATCTCATGAGATTAAATCATTACATAATTAATTGGTAGGATATATATTTCTAGGCTCATCTCGGGCAATCCAATAATGTACATGAAAAATTTCATATCATTGATCATTCAAAATATGTTCATACTTCAAAACATCTAATCCCATTATTAAATAATTTTTGATATATACATAAATTTCCCCAATAAATGAAGAATATGTAAATCCTGGTGAATCAACAAGAGTGAAAATTTGGATGATTATTCACAAAACAAGAGTGTTTCATTGAAAATACAGGATAATTTTGACAGCATAATGGGGATAATCAACGATTCATAAGAGGGATTAATGACTATGAAACGGAAAACATATCACATGGAAACCATAATGTAATGAATATGGAAACATAGAAATTTAATCCACCATGAAAAATTTTAATTAAAAGGAATAAGAAAAATAAGGTGCCTGGATAAATGTGGGAATGAGTGTTTCCCTTACCTTGGGAGGGAATTACCAAAACATTGGGAGTAGCTTCATAGGATTTTATGTTTAGCATTGGAGGGGTATAGAGAAGAAACCGTAGAGTTTATTTGAGATCCATTTTTTTGAGTAATGATAAATGGGATCATGGGTGGGTTTATATAAATAAGAGTGTGGAGTTGTTTGTTATTTTCCAAACATAGGTTTTGGACACTATATAATGAATTATTCAAAAAATAAAAATAATAAAATGGGTTTTCCCATATTTTATACAAAATTAATGATATTTTAATGATATTATAATTTTTTGGCTCATATAATTAAAATAACACCCTTGGTTATGTGGATGTGATCCATGTTTGTAAAGAATTGATTTTAGAACTGTAATATATAATATTGGATTTGGAGGATTAATAAAGTGTTTATAAAATTAATTAAATAACCTAGAAAAAACATTAAAATAATGTAAATATTTATATTTTTTCATGGATAAATTTTATATCAAATACTTCATCGGGTTTGGTTCCTTATGATGTCATAATACCTACAATATAATTATACTGTATATAATTTTGACACAAAATTTCATCAGTCTGCAAAAAAAATGAAAAAATATCATTGGTTAATTTCATTTTTCTGAATTCAAAAATAATATCTATTTATCCAAATAAATTTATATGTATGATTATTGACACTATGTAATCAAATTTCCACATTTATTGGAAAATGTTTTTTTTGGAAATAATTGTTTTCTGACCATTATAAAAACTATTTCCTACTTCTAAAATTATATAATCATTTTTTAGTATATTCTATTTAATAATAATATTTTATTAAAATATAATATATTTAAAAATTTATTTAATTCATTAAAATAGATTATCCAGATCGAAACTATACATTTTTCACGAAAAATTCAATTTTTTTTTCATTGTATCAAAATCTAATTTTTATCAAAATATTTATCTAATAGATAAAAATTAATAATAATCAAAATATATAATTATAAGATTTTTTTTATAAAAAATATAAAAAAATTTGTACTATTTAGATGTTGAAACATTGAACCTTATTATTCTATCAAACGCTTTATGGGCAAGGCATGTAATTTGTTAGTTTTTTATCAGCTGGTTTAGAAAAATGGTTTCTATCAATACCTCAATTAGCTTTACCTTCTACCAAAAATAGTTCCTAATTTCATTAGATTTTGAATCTTTTCATGGGATTGATCACGGTAAAATCCCAAGGATGATATATCCCTTAGATGCATTAAAAATGGGATTCTTAGGGTATGATCCTACGGGTTGAGGCCTTCACCTCTTTTATATGTATTAATTAGACATTATCGTACCCTTTTACACATACAATTTATATGATAATTGTGAAATGGATAAATTATCAATGATTATGATGATTAACGGTCTTTAAAAATTAAAATGATATATCTTATTAATGTATCAAAATAGCCAATTAAGTGCATGTGTTTTCTATAAATACATTACATAATAACTCATTTATTCATTAGAAAATGTAATTTCATTTATAAATGTTTTTTTAATTAAATATCCAATGGTATTAAAATGCTCTAGGTTTTGAGAGATGATATGAAGAGTAGATGTAGGGGTATCTTATGTATATTTTAGAAATAAATAAAAATGTGTGAGGAAGAAGTCATACTATTCAAGAGAATAAAGACCATGGGATACATTATAAAAACCACTTTAATTCAGTATTATAGGGAAGGAAAAACTATGTAATATAGTGAAAATATTTTTTAAATGATCCATGAAGATCCAACTATAACTGATGATATGATTATTAGTGTGATATATTTTAAATGAATTTTATCAATTAGAAAAAGTAGTCAGTTTCCCTAGATGGGATAATCATTGTAAAAACACTATAAGTTTGCCTTTACATAATTAATATAGTTAATGTAGAGAATGTGATTGGGTATAGTAAACAATGCAGTATTATTAAAATATAGGAAAAAATTTCAAATACCAAATGGGAAAAATAATAAAAATTGAGATTGTGTTCAGTAAAAGATTAGAAATGACGAATGCACTGCCTCTCAGTTATCTACAAATATCATAAGGAAATTTCCAAAATGGTTTTTGTAATACTCTTTGGTATGGCTTACCCCATACATAAGAATTTTCATTTTCTACATAAATGAAGCATATGAGAACTAACAGAATCCAATCACATATTATTATAGATAGTAATTATGTCAATCAGAAAATAAAATTCCAGGAAAAAAAAATTCTTATTAATATTATTCATATTGATTATAGTTTATAAATTGTTTATAAGTCATAATTGTTATAAATTATCAATGGAGGATTTTTATTCTAAAATTTAATATTATGTGTTTATATTAATATCTCATATTTGGAAAATAAATAACATGAATTTTAATATTTTTTATTCCTTTATATTTATTTGTAAAACTTTTTTATATTATTTTAATTGTATTTGTAGACTAATTTTTTTGGTATGTTAATATATATAGATTGTTAAGAATTAAAAAGTAATAATTCCTAACAAAATAAATAATGAATGGGTTTAAATTTTTATAGATTTAAATTGGTTATAATTTTAACTAAATTAAGGAAACATATATGTAATGAATAATAATTTAAATATAATTTTTCTATCATGACATTATAAGGGTTTTTTAAAATTTAATTATAATTTATAAAATGGAAAAGTAAATAAATTGTTTATAATTAAATTTATGAATTTTTTAGTTATTAAATAAAAAATTTCAAATTAAATACCTTTTTTGGATAGTAATTTAACATCATCAAAAATAATTTTGAGGACTGGTTGAGCACAGTTAAATAATAATTATTATGTGTTATTTGGATAATATAAATATTTCAAATAGTATATATTGAAATATGAAACGGTTATATTTAATGTACTATAATATATTTAAAGTAAATGATATATAAGTAATAATAAGAATGTGTTTATTCTAGGAAATTTATATAAAATTATTACATTAAAAATTATTGAACATCTATAAGTATAGCTAAATTATAATGTATTTATTTTTAGTGTTATTTATGAATTATTAAAAATAATTTAACTGATTCCTAAATTGATGATTTTTCATGTATTTACATGTACTACTTATTTTACTCATAAATATATAAAACTATAATATTATGAACTGTGATGCATCATTTAGATTAAATTTGAAGGAATAGTTCAAAGTTATCAAACATGCATCTAAAGAGTTACATTCTAGATAAGATATTGGATTTATTTTTATACTACCATGTCATTGGATTTTATTGAGTTATAACTAATAATTAATTTATTGATTTTTATATAGAATTATTAATTGGACGAGTAATTATGGAATTGGGATTTCTATTAGAAAATGTATTCCTTGGTAAATGGAATTTGGACTGGACTTCCTACAAACCTGGATGCATTTTCATTTCTCTTTAAAATTGTTGTTTGAATATATTTTATTCAAGGATTTCTCACATATATATTTCTTTTGAAATATGACTCTAATTCATTTCATGAAAATATTTCATATACCTTATGAATAGGATGAATTGGGATATGTGTTAAAATAGTTGGCTTTCCATTTTGGTTGGGGACACAAGCAACAATGTTTTTAAAGATATACCGGTCAATATAGTTTGAATATATTGATTTTTTGTACGAATTTTGTTATAAAACAAATCAATAGAATCATTTATTATTGAAAATGGAATGACATAATATAAACTAGTGAGATTATATATCCTTCAAATTAATAATTACTAAATTCATTCCAAAACAATTCTCCATCATCTAAATATGTAGTTTCATTTCATAGCATGGTTCCATTGAATTATCTAATATAAATAAATCCAATAATTATGGTTTCTTATTAGGTGACCATTAATGTAAATTTCATTATTTTTCCATTAAATAAGATACCCATATCGAATTAGGTTACATGGGGAATAGAGTTATATTTTTTCAATGTAATAAATTGGCCAATGTTTTCTCCACTGATCAATCTCATAATTATATATGATATTATTTTGATTATTCCCATCCTAAAAAAGTAATTATTGATATTAATTCAAAATTTGATCAATTCCATAGATATATATAATTATTTTTTCAAGTAGTTGTTAGGCCGAGTTTAAAGGGGTCATAAATTTAACTTGTGAAATTTTAATAAAATCATTTATTAAATTTTTTCAAAATATGGAACAAATAAAATAAAATATTTTATTATATATAATAGATTTACACTCATTAAACTAGAAAAATTAATATTAATCCTTTCAACGGATAATATTGTTGTAATAATGTACTAAGAATGGTAATTTCAAAATAGTTCTTTAGTTATAAGAATATTATATTTTATAGAAACGTCATCAATAGTTATAAAACATTTGATGTATTTAATGACTATAACCAAGATGATTAGGAGAATAAATTAATGATTAAATTACAGATACAATGGAAATATATTTAAAAACACCTTTGTAAATTTAGAATCCACTCATATAATTAATATTAATGAATTTGTTAATGACTTGGTGTGACAATTGATATCATATATTGCTTGTTATGGTTATGGGAATCATTCTATTTTAAATAATGTATATTAAAAAATAATGTCAATGAGTTTAAGAAATATTTAATTAAAATTTTGAAATTTTATAGGATTGTTAAACTAGTCATGTGATATCCATGTTATATACCTCTTTTGCTTATTTAAGTGGTGTAATGTTAAAATATGAATAATAAAAGACAGATGAAAATCATAATAATAATAATTTATGGAGCCAGATAACCTTCTTTAAAACATAAATAATGTATCATTAAGGAAGAATAATTTTTATAATGGATGGAAATATATAGGAAATTTAACACGTTATAATAATATACATGCAATTTCTACCTTAGTTATCAATGATATAGATAATAATTCATTAATTTTTATGTATATATGATTTTGAATATATACATTGTAGAAGTTGTGATTATACCAGACTTCAAAATCAAGGCAATAATTTGTAGTGTAAATATTTTACATGCAAATGATGTAACAAATAGTGTTTTTTAGATCAATCATTTTTTTATAAAGGAATAAAATTTTTATGAATCTAAATAAATGATACTTATTTTTATATAATTTTTTTATGTGATAAGGTATTTAAATTGTTAATATATAGTTATTAGGAATAACATGAGATAATATATTTTATACTATAATCAACTAAACCTCCAGGGCCTCCCTGGACGATGTATGATATGGAGGCCACAACACAAAGCCCACCTCCGTACACCCGGGTGGGAAAAAATCCCAAATAAGGCATAACTAAAACGGAAGGCAGTTTTTGGAATTATCCATATAGACACACCCAATCATCTTCCTATAGTAGTGAAAAGTAATACTAATAAATGAAAAAAATATTTCGGTTAAAACCCATTCATGTAATAACCACTATGGAATACAAAATAATGGGATAGTGAAATATGAAATGAAAAGGGAAAAATACATACCCATCCAAAAATGATGTACCATCCTTACAATCGCTCGAATAAAAAATATATGAGAGAGAACTACTTTAGATCGTCATTCCTGACCACTATTTTCTGTCAATAAACCCATGAAACCCTATGATATTTCCAAATCACATATGATATGTCTGTCGCCTTCATAATACATGACACATGTTGGAAATTTTAATATAGTGGTCAGTAAATACATACACAAGAGGGCACCCTAAAAACTAATGATGGTAAAATAGAAGAGGAGATATATAAGGACCCAACATTAAAAAATTACCTAATCATTAATTAAATGAACAATTCACATTGAGGATCTTTTCAGGTTTATAGTTTTAGTGAATTAGGACATAAATATTACATCTCAAAAGATTACAATGTAGACACTACTACTATAACCGATTTTTCACAACAATAAAAAAAATCCTTAAATAAAACAAGAGTTCTTTTCATGATATAAATCATCTTGAATACTTCCTTTCTCTTACCCTTCCTTATAACCTGTGAAAAACATTTCAAAAACATGGGATGAACATAAAAGGCTCAGTAAGGGTTATAACATAATGAACGGAAAAAATTAACCCGCCAATAAATACAAATCAATGGAACCACAACTTTTAATCATAACATACCTTCTTAAATCATAATATTTATGTATAACTTATATAAATCATAAGAAATAAAGGTAACTTGAGGCTTTCATAACATTCTTACATAGGGAGTAACCCTCATGGTTACGTTTGGAATACCCATCACATTATATTCCCTATATCTCTTCGGGGAAACCATAGCGTTTATCTACTTCGTGTTACCCAATGCATTGGAGAGCTATATCGGGCTCACTCGCCATTAGTTTATCACAGAACCACTCATCTTCATAAACATTCCCCAAGAACCCTAACATAATCGTATCACATAAAACATGCATAAAGGTAACATAATATTTCCAAATTTCAATCATAATATGTCAATAATACACATTGATATAATCAAAACATTATCAAAACCATTTTCAATAACAAAGTAAGTGAAAATAAAACATGGAATTTTTTTTAAATATTGCCTCTAGAGGAAGCAGAAGCTCAAATAATTGTCACTGTGGCAGAGAAGTCGTTGTCTCCGTATATGTAACAGAAAACATTCCTTTTGTCGTTTAGTAAAAATCTTCGTACAGAAATATTTCTTATTAATAAAAGTAAAAGTCAATGGATTTTAATCACCATAAAAAATAATGGTGTGTATAAAAAAATGCCTCAACAAAAGAAGATTGAGATGAAGTCAATTACAAAGTCAGTATCCATAGATTAAAGATAAATCTATTACATGATTAGGTGTGGAAAATATAAATACACCTAACATAATAGGATATTAAATTTAAAACAATAGAAGGCCATCCACACATATACATAGTACGATATAATCAAGAATTAGTTGTTTGACCCAATGAATTGAAATTGGGTTAAGAAGTTCCCTTACAGAAATTCGACAGCCTTACGACGTCTCTTTAAAATTCATAAAATCAGTTTATGAGAGAAAAAAGGGTACCTCATCACATGGACAAATTATTTATTGAAATATGGATATATAATAACATATCCCAACATAACAAGACGTAATTTAAAGGTCATAAAAAAAATAAGTATTTTTAAAAATATGAGGGTGAAAGAATCCCTTACCGACATGGGTAACTTTCGAAACGTACACCCCATGAATGAATGACCAAACAATTCCTATGTAAATACCCATAAATGAGATTATATTACACAAAGAGTAGAATCATGTTCAGTACATACACCACACAATGGAGATAGTGACAAATATGTCATGACTCTTACGGGAATAAAAACTGACATAAAAACCACATACCTCATTGTAATCAATCGAGTCGTATGACCAAAATATTATAAAGAAAATATGAATCATAGAATACCATGAATATAAATAGAATCATGATAATTTATATCAAATGGAATAACACAATAAATCACATGCCATAAATAAGTGGCGAACTATGGAAATCTCACGGAATTAAAAGTTAGATAAGATATCCCCTTATGAAAATTCGGCAGCCTAACGATGCCACTTAAAAATACCAAAAATGGATTGAAGATATAAATTATGGTCTCTAATCATATTAACATGAAAATTAATGTAACAGTAATATATAATATCATCTCCCGACATATTAAAGAGGAGCATAAAATAATTGACATAAAAAAGAGTTCTTAAAAAGAAAGAGAGAGGTTGGATCCCTCACCTCAAGTCCGACTTGTCTTGTTATTTTCATTAGATTCCTGAATAATAAACTTTGGACATTTTATAATTTATTAAGGAAATCCTTTAAAATTTATTATTCAGTTCATATCACATATTATAATGTTATATAATTATTTAATTATATGAGTTCATATCAGACATTTTTGTCGTTGTTCGGTACATGAGTCAAAAATGAACTTGTTTGAATTGAATTGTCCATGTAGTTATAAGTAATCCATATCCAGAATATTATTAATGATTTAAATATAATATAAATCTAGTATATATTTATTTTATATTATTACATAACATTTGGAGATAAAATAATGAAATGCACCATTCATGGAGACGGTAGACTGTACGTACACATGAACGCTACATTGTTTATTTGTTACATTAATGGAATTAAAAACAAATGAGAGAGATATATATATGTTATAATTAAATTAAATTATATATGTTATATAGGTCACATAATGTAATTAATTTCATTCTTTATCCATTCCATGTATTGCATGAACGAGGCACATCACTTGATGGGCGGTAGTCCACACTCCCTCAAATGAAATTATCGCATTTGCACAACATGAAATGCATAAAGATATATTTTAAATATAAAATAAAGAATCATAGTGAGTAAATAAATAAAATATTTATCATAAATAAATATAGTTCCATCATAATCACCACCATGAGAGGTGGTAGGAGAATATAGAACAATCATCATTTTGTGAGGCAGTAATTTTCCATCCACAGAAATAGTATGTTCTTTAACCATTAGACGGAGGTGTGTGTAAGTTTAGCTTGAATACATCTCATAAAAAGATCCTAGTATATTTAAGATACTGGTTTTGTTACAAAATAATGTAATAAAAAGTGTTTAAGGGGTTGGACAAGAAAAATAAACAAAAGAACATAAGAGAAGACATTACCTTTAAATCGGGTAAATCTCATTAGATTGAACCAAAAGGGTTTCTTGAAAAGAATTATGCCTAGGTTATGGATTCAAGGATTAAGAGAGGGATTTGGAGAGATAAAATGAGAAGAGTTTGGTCGAGTGAAAGGCTTTAGTGGTGTGTTTAATGGGGTAGAAGTGGGGTCTTTTTTAAGAGGGAGGAGGGGCACTCTTGGAATTTTATAAAAAGTTACTTTATTATAAAATGGGTTTCAGATTTTAAAGGTCCCAAAAAGATATATTTCTAGGATAATGTGATAACAGTTCGAAATCCACCCATCCAATAGGTTTTAGAAAAGTGTAAGTCTTTGATTTCACCTTATATTTTCATTTTATTTAAATTGTTCATTAATGAGGTAATCACAACATCATCATGGTGTCAAAAATATATTTGTTTATCTAATGTCTAAAAATTATTAAAAAAACCTTGATGTAGGAAATATTTTAAGCATTCCAATGAATATTTATAGTATAAGAGATAATTAATGTAGACAAAATTAATTTTTTTTACTTAGGTATTACATACTTTTGTTATATTTTCATTTTTTAAAAATAAAATGATAAAATGTTACTATCACCCAAAAGTTATACCATGGGGTCCCTAAGTTGGGAAAAGTAATCCCATGGTCGGCCATGACACAACCAATAGCATTAGGACACATTTTGGGGTAATTTTATATTATTGTGATATTATTTTATTACCCTTTTCTACCCAGTTACTAATTACTCACGATAATTAAATATAATTACCGTCGTTACTATTCATAATATCAAAAAACAAAATATTATTAATTACATAATTTGGAACTTATGATTCCAAATATGGAATCCATTCTACCAAATTCCAATCACATAAATTCCAGTAATTAATTTAAAAATAATTTCTGTTGTCAGAACCAAAGACGTGTTTTTATGAAGTAAAATCTATCAAAAGATTTATTTGTTTTAACGTCCAATTTAAAAGATAAATTACATCCAATGACCAAAATTTTATTAAATGATAAAAAAATAATAAAATTTCACCTTAATACCAATTAAAATGAAAATATAACTATATAAATAAATTTGATTAAAAGGCTGTTTTGAATTATAATGCATTATTTTTCACTATTCATTAAAAATTAACATTCTCAGAAAAATACCAAAAATTCACCCTAAGATTTATTTTATATTAAAAATTAAAAAATCACATCAATTTTACTAAATTAAAGACATATATGTTGCATTAGTTAATTTTATAATCAATTCCCACAGTCAAAACAAATAGTGTGTTTTTAAGAAACAATATCCATTAAAAGATTGACACTTGTTTATGTCTAATTTCAAAGTGAAATTAATTAAAATTATCATGGTTGGTAAAAATTGGAAAAATATATTTTAATTAAACATTAAAACCAATTAAAATGATAATCTATCAATATAAATAAATTAGACTAAAATGAGGTTTTGAATTAAAATACAGCATTTTTCACTAAGATCGATCGTTATCGGAAAATTAAAAAAATTTACACAAAGTAAATTTTGATGTCTTGATTCTAAAGAAGGATTCTATTTTTTCAAATATAACATATTATAGTGACATAAATTATATTTAAAAATAATTTTCTATCAAAATATAGTTAATCGGCCTTTTAAAAAATATTAGAATATTTATTCTTAAAATAGGATTCATTTTCATTTTAAGCCTCTTTCGTTTATTGAATAATGTAAAAACATTTAACAAACATATATAATAATATTTTAGTTAGTTCTTTTCATTCACGATATTCCAACGACTCAATTTTATCTATCATTTAAAATAATATTATTATATTATTAGTGTGCAACGTAAGATTTCAAAGAACCTCATTGTTGCGTACTGGGTACGCCATCGAACATAGCATCCACATTAAAGTAATATTAATATTTTATTCACAAATATTAATAAATATGAAAATTTTATATTATTTATTTACCAGGGATGTTACATCCTTCCACCCTTTTGGGAAATGCGTCCTCACAATTTTAAAATTGGCCTTGGAAACTTCATTGAAAGCACCACATCGTAAAAAGAGTTAGAAAAACAATCACTTTAAAAGAATGAAAGAGAAGTATAAAGGTCACCCGAGTAAACCCATACTAGGATTCCATGTAGGAAAACATGGATATGGATGAAAAAACAAAGGGTCATGTTCTAATGGAGAGTGATAGAAAACATGTTTAGGAGAATTATAACCACCATAAAATCACAAACTTGTGATGGGTTAAACTGTATTTGATTCCCCTGTAGGAAAATTTAACAGAGAACATTTTTTAAGTTAGTTTTCATTGAGGAATTTATTTTTATGATTAACTAAATCATAAGGAAACATACTTACTTTTCTTTTAGACTTTCATCTCTTACTATATTTCTTACACAACTCATATTTTCTCCAAAAGACGAGTATTTAGGATGACTTGTTCACATTAATAGTGCTATAATAAACTTCTATAGAATTACCTAATCCAAAAAAGAGAACTATATATTTCCCATATCTTTAGACAAAATCCAAAACCAAAATTAGTAGTATGAGATTGGATAATAACTAAATAGAATAATCCTTTATAAATTGAAATACTACTCTTAATCACCATGATTTGAAAAACATTATCTAGAGTTCAACAAAGACTATTCAATATACTTTTGTCCGTAAAATTATTCATAGTAATCAAAACTAATAATTAATCCCAAATCACCTAAGGATTTAATAACATAGTCTTTCAAGATAAATCTTAACATTTATCTCAAAATAACATCAGTTACTCTTAAAGTCTTATAATGGAAAGTAATTAACCTAATCACATATCCTCCATGTTAGGCTAATCATTTCCATAGATAACCCAGAATTAACTTATTCCTGATTCATATGATCATCTAACTAAAAAGAATCAGTCATACTAACCAGGGACTTCATGTAGTCCAGTGGTAGGCGATAAATCCCAGTCGCATTTTGGTTGTGGGTTCGATTCTCGTAGATTCGTCCAACGCGACGGGTTTTCACATGATATACATGTTTTCTTTTTTACAAAACTACATAATTCTTATAACAATCCCCAAAAAGAGATAACATCTTCAAAAATAACCATAACATAATTTAACCACAATGGTTATCTCATGACCTTCAATTTATATTATAACATTTAGTGACACATAATTACCTCAAAAGTAAGGATCATATAAACCATAATGGTAACCTTTATAATAATTACCTGAACTTCCACAATGATTTGGTTCTCTCATACATGATGCATTAGAGAACTCACCAAGGTTCTAGTGGTTAATCATGACTCCTTGATAGTTGGTTTAGAATAACCACAAGATTCCTCATTGAATCCCCCATTTCATCCAGTCTCTTAATCAGAGAACCACCAAAGTTTCCTTCATACCCATTGTCACTTAGGTGCCTGCTATATCCATTAATTTACTAAATCTAAAAATATTAGTGTGAGTATATCATCAAAATCATCATATACTAATGAGGAAGATAAAAACCAATATATACTTATCCATGTTATCTCAATCTCATTATAACTTTCATAAATAAGAATGACTTCATCTAATATACTGAACACTGTGGTTATATACAACTTCTCACTTGTGCTTAAACAATACTCTAACAACTAATTTTATCTAAACTGTCCTTTGAAACTAACTATAAGGACCCGGCCGTAAAAAATTACTTAATATTGAATTAAATGAATAATTCACATTGAGGACCTTTTCAGGTTCAGAGTTTCAGAAAATTAGGACATAACTATTACATCTAAAAAGATTAGAATGTAGACACTACTACTACAAATTATTTTTTACAACAATAAAAAAATCCTTACACAAAAAATGTGTTATTTTCTTGATATAAATATTCATGAATACTTATTTTCTCTTACCCATACTTATAACCTTTGAAACAAGTTTCAAAAACTTGGGATGAGCATAAATGTATCAGTGAGGGTTATAACATAATGAAAGGAAACATTAACCCACCAATAAATACAAATCAATGAAACCGTAACTTTCAATCATAAATTAACTTTTAAAATCATAATATTTATGTATAACTCATAGAAATCACAAGACATAAAGGTAACATGAATCATTCATAACATTATTATGTTGGGAGTAACCGTCATGGTTACGTTTGAAATACCCACCACATTATATTCCCTAAATCGCTTAGGAGAAACCATAGAGTTTAACTCCTTCGCGTTACCTAATGCATTGGAGAGCTATATCGGGCTCACCTGCTCTTAGTTTATCACGGAACCACCAGTCTTCATAAACAATTCCCAAGAACCCTATGATAATCGTATCACATAAAATATGCATAAAGTAAGCATAACATTTCCACATTTCATCCCTAACATGTCAATACACCACATTGATATAATAAAAACATTATCAAAACCATTTTCAATACCCAATTAAACGAAAAGTAAAACATGGTATTTATTTTTTAAAAAAATTATGGCTTTTAGAGGAAGAAGAAAGTTAAATAATGGTCACGGCGGTGGAGAAGTCGTTGTCACCGCATACGTAAGACAAAAAATTACTTTTGTCATTTTTTAAAATGCTTCGTACAAAGAGTTTCCTTTTGAATAAAAGTAAAAGTAAACGGTTTTTATACCCCATAAAAAAGAAAGTAGTGTATAAAACAAAATATGCCTCAATGAAGGGAGATTGAGACGATGTCCATTACAAAGTCGGTATCCATAGATTAAGGATAAATCAATTAAATGATTATGCGTGGAATATATAAATAAACCTAACATAAAAGGATATTAAATAAAAAACAATCATAGTTTATCCTCACATATTCATATTACAACATAATCAACAATTAGATGTTTGACCCAAATAATTGAAATTGGGTTAAGAAGTTCCATTACAAGAATTCGACAACCTAACGACGTCACATTAGTATTCATAAAATGAGTTGATGAGAGAAGAAAGGGTATATCATCACTAGGACATAACATTTATAGCAATAAATATATATAAGAACATATCCCATGATAACAAGATTTAAATTAAAGGACATAACAAAAATAAGTCTTTTAAAAAAGAGGAGGGTGATAGAATCCCTTACCGATTAGGGTAACATTCGAAACATACTCCTCGTGAATGAAAGGAAATAAATACTGATGTAGATACCAATAAATGAGATTATATTACACAAATATAAGTATCATGGTCAGTATATACACCACACAATGGAGATAGTGGAAAATATAGCATGAATCTCACAGGAATAAAATGTGAGAAAAAAACCCCATACTACATAGTAATCAATCGAGTCGTATGACCAAAAGATAATAATCAAAATATGAATCACAGAATACCATGAATATAAATAAAATTATGATAATGTATATCAAATCAAAGAACAAAATACACCATAAGCAATAAATAAGTGGCGAACAATGGAAATCTCAGGAAATTAAATGTGAAATAAGATATCCACTTACGAATATTCAATAGACTAATGGCACCACATAAAATTTCCAATAATGGATTAAAGATATCAATTAGGGTATCTCATCATATGAACATAAAATGTACAGTAAGAGGAATATATAAGACCATTCCAATCATATGAAATAGGAGCTAAAAATAAGTGACATAAACGAGTGTACTTAAAAAGAAAGAGAGAGGATGGATGCCTTACCTCATGTCTGTCTTGTCTTGGTTGTTTCTTTATATTCTTGAATAATAAACTTTGTTAAATTTATAATTTATTAAGTACATACTTCAAAGTTTATTATTCAATTAATATCACATATTATAGTGTTATAATAATTAGATAATTATTTGAGTTCATATCAGACGTTTTTTTCGATGTTCATTATATGAATCAAAAATAAACTTGATTGAAAATAATTCTCCAGGTAGTTATAAGTACGCCATCCCCAGAATAGTATCAATGATTTAAATATCATATATATCCATTACATATTCATTTTATACTATTCCATAACATTTGGAGATAAAAAATGAAATGCACCGCTCATGGAGACCTTAGGCCGTACGTACGCATGAATGCTACTTTCATTTCTTTGTCACATTAATGGAATTAAAACTAAATGAGAGATATATATATATATATTATAATTCCATAATAATATATATTTTATATATGTCACATAAGTTTATTAATTCCATTCTTTATATATTCCATGTATTTCATGAAGGAGTCACTTCACTTGAGGGGGAGGTGGTCCACACATCCTCAAATGAAATTATCAACTTTGCACAACATGAAAAGCATGAAGGTATGTTTTAAATATAAAATACATAAGCATACAGAAAAAATAAATATAATATATATCTTAAATAAATATAGTGCCATCAAATTGGTCACCATGAAAGGTTGTAGAAGAATTTATAACAATCATCGTTTCGTGATGCATAAATTCGCCATCCACGGAAATAGTAAGTTATTTAACAATTAGACGGAGGTTTGTGTAAGTTTATCTCTAATAATTCTCATAACAAAGTACTAGTATATTTAAGATACTGTTTTTGTTACAAAATAAAGGGATAAAAAGAGTTTAAGGGGTTGGAGAAGCAAAATAAAACAAAAGAACATAAGAAAAGACATTACCTTTTAATCGGTAACTCCATTTGGTTTGAACCAAAATGGTTTCTTGAATATATTTATGCCTAAGGTAAGGCTTCTAAGATTAATATAGGGATTTGGGGAGATAAAATGAGCAGAGTTTGGTCGAGCCAAAGGCTTTAGAGGAGTGTGTAAGGATGTAGAGGTGGTGGCCTTTTATAAGAGGGAGTAGGGGAACTCTTGGAATGTTATAAAATGATACTTTATTATAAAATGAGTTTCTGATTTTAAAGGTCCCACAATTATATATTTCTAGTTAAAGTTGATAAGTGTTTGAAATCCACCCATTAAATAGGTTTTATAGAAGTTTATGTCTTTTATTTCACCTTATCATTTAATTTTATATAAATTGTTCATTAATGAAGTAATCAATGCATCATCATGCTGTCATAAATATATTTATTTATTTAATGTCTAAAAATTAAAAACAAAAATACCATGATGAAGGAAACATTTTTATCTTTCCAATTACTATTTATAGTCTAAAAGATCATTTATGTAGAAAATGTTAAATGTTTTTTACTTAGGTGTTACATACTTTTGTTATATTTTCCATTCTTTAAAAATAAAAAGATAAAATTTTACTATCACCCAAAAGTGATTCCATGGGGTACCTATGTTGCCACAAGGAATACCATGGTCTTACATGATTCATCTAATAGTATTAGGAAACATATTGGGGTCATTTTATATTATTATGATATTATTTTATTACCCTTATCTACCCAATTACAAATTAATCACGATAATTAAATATAATTACCGCCTTACTATTTATAATGTCCCCAAACAAAAGATTCATAATTACATAATTTGGAACTTGTGATTCCAAATAACGAATATATTCTACCAAATTCTAAACATAGAAATTTCAATAATTAATTTAAAAATAATTACCAATGTCAGAACCAATGACGGGTTTTTAAGAAGTAAAATCTATCAAAAGATTTATTTGTTTTTACATCAAATTTAAAAGTGAAATTATTTAAAATTACCAAAACTGTATTAAATGATAAAAAAAATAATATTACAAATTCAAACCAATTAAAATGACAATGTAACTATATAAATAAATTGGATGAAAATGTAGTTTTGAATTTAAATGCATTATTTTTCACTATTAATTAAAAATGAACATTTGTCAGAAAAATACCAAGAATTCACCCTAATCTATATTTGATATTCCAAATTCAAAAATTATATCAATTTTACCAAATTAAAAACATAGAAGCTGAATTTATTAATTTTATAATCAATTCCCACTGTCAAAACAAATAGCGTGTTTTTAAGAAACAATATCTATTAAAAGATAGACACTTGTTTATGTCCAATTTCAAAGTGAAATTAATTAAAAATAAAATGATTTGATTAAATGGTAAAAATATATTCTAATTACACATTAAGACCAATTAAAATGATAATATACCAATATAAATAATTTATATTAAAAGGATGTTTTGAATTAAAGTATAACATTTTTCACTAAGATTGATCTTTATCCGAAAATAACAAAAATTTACACAAATTACTTTTTGATATCTTGATTCTAAAGAAGGATTTTATTTTGTAAAATATAACATATAATAGTTAAAAAAGTATTTTTAAAAAGGGTTTTCCATCAAAAGGAGGTTAATCATCCTTTTAATGAATATTAGAATATTTATTCTTAAAATTGGATTCATTTTCATTTTATGACTCTAAAATTTATTAAATAATGTAAAAACATTTAACAAACATTTATAATAATATTTTAGTTAGTTCTATTCCTTCCCGATATTCCTATGGCTATACGTTATCTACCATTTAAAATAATATTATTATATTATTAGTGTGCAACGTATGATTTCAAAGAAACATGTTGTTGTGTATTGGGTACGCCATTAAACATAGCATCCCCTTTAAATTAATATTAAAATTTTATTCACAAATATTAATAAATATGAAAATGTAATATTTTTTATTTACCTGGGATGTTACAATATAGAAGTAGTCATCTCAACCCAAATAAATAGAGAAGTGATACCAAACATTATATATATATATATATATTCTCATATAATAAACCTAGTTGAGGAATAAAGGATATATCAAAATCATATCCCATTCCATGATGATGATTCTAACAATATCTCCAATGGTCCATCATCGATGACCAACATCTCACATGACTAACTTGAGAATTCCTATAGAGGGCATCCACCTTGCAACATTTTAAAAACTCATGGGATAAAATTATCAAAATGATAGAGGGACCACAACTTGGTATAATAGAAGCATTCTAGTTAGTTGATTTAGGACCTTATCCTATGTAGGGGTGTGTTATATCTATATATATGTAAATAATATGGGTAACCCACACAATAGTGTGATAGGGATGATACATCACTATAGATAGATAAATTATTCCCATATAGGGGTGTACTACATTAAATTGGTGTTAAATTTCTAGTGGACCTTCTCCCTAGTGCGACAAGGTAGTACCATACCAATAGTTATAAGACACATTCAATAATTATGGAGATACAATCTCTACGTAAACAATATGTGTGGAGGACCTGCACATTGATGTCATAGTGGAGTACCATCTCCGTGGATAAAGGACATGTGAATTGGTGAAATATGGGAGTATTGTCTCTATCTGAACAACGAGTATATAGAGAACTCTTAATTGTGATAAAGGGGAGTACCATCTCTATGGATATAGGCCCCATGTCATGGTGTGATAATGACTACCATCTCTTTCTGAACAGTGGATATTGAGGCCCTATGCACCGGTGCAACAGTGGAGTAATATATCCATGGATAGAGGACCTATATCCTAGTGCGTCAGGATATTACCATCCATATTTGAAAAATGAGTATTGAGGATCTAAAACTAGATGTGATAGTAGAGTACCATATCCATGGATAGATGAAACTCACCCTAATTCGACTTGGGAGTACAATCTTTATCTGAACAATCTGATAGTCCTACCCAATCACTACCACCGTAGAACATATCTTAAAGAATCATTACACTTCGGAAATCACACATCATATATCATAAGTCACTATAAAGGCCTCCATTGAATTATACACCAGATAACAATTATGGTATGATACTTGCAGGAAATGATACGTGCTAAAAAAATTGAGATACGAGTGGTTTAATTTTGTAAACTGGGGGGTACATTGTGTGTATGGGGTTCACATGGCTTCTGGGGCCTCTTTTATTCCCATGTTTTTATCATATGGAAATAGATTAGTGTCAATGTTACTGCACATGGAGTGTCTCATCCACCAGAGGAATTCTCGTGTGCTCCTGGTCATTCCCATGTCGGTCATCCAACTTCATGTACCTTGCCTTTCCTGGGAATGAGAACAAGCCAGTGTACTCCTAGATTACTAAATATCTCTTCTAAAATGGGGTCATCTTCATGTATAGAAGGCATATGACTACGATTCTTGTGAAGGGACGCATGGCATCTGTCTGAGATAAATTATGTGTGATCATTATCTTCCGCAAAACCTTTCTGTTGTGGCCAGTGGATACAACATGGAATTTTTTCATTAGACAAAATTTAATGTAATATGGTTTTCCTAAAAAATCCAGATCAATAATGGGACTTGTAAATCCAAATATCGCACCATGATTCCCTCTATTTAACCACCAAAAAATAGTTTTATTCACCTAGTACAATATTTTCATCCCTTCGGTGAACGTAAATCATATCTCAATCACATGTGGTGGTCTATCACACATCCTACATGACTCCCCTGTCACTTTTATCACCACATTAGAACCTAAACTCCTGAATCAATCTCTACTACCTAGATTCTTCACAAATTTTTCTAGAAAAAATTGATCTGGTCATTTTTTACACATCCACCAAAAAATCAATGGGTTTCATCACAGTAAAATACACATGTTAATTTCCAAATAATATCATCATGGTCTAATGATGAAGAGAACAAAGTGTAGATTGTGTTAAGGAACATAAACAAAGGCGATATCATCGTTTGAAAAGGATAACTTCCAATTATAATAGAATCAAAAATATTCAAGGATGATGTCATGGCATTGAAGAAAAAATTAATTCAAAAATTTAATTTACAATTATTTGGATAATCAGAAGGGATGGAAAATATAAGGTAAATAAGAGATTAATAAAATATATGATCAATCATTTAATCAATGGTGGAAAGAAAAATTTACAAGACAGACCATGATTATAGACCAGTAATTAGTAATGAACATGTTTTCTGATGATGAGGAAGGTCTTCTTTGTCTGTTTCCTCTTAATGCACCATGATCTGGTTGTCTTTCATATTCCAATGTGGATTTACCAATGAAGATCGCTTTACTCCACGACTATGTCTAAAAAATTTTATGAGAATAATCCTAGAAAAATATCATAATAAAATTTATATATATTTGATTTTTATTTGGTGATTTAACAAAAAAAATATTTATTATTTAATTTAATGCATCTAGCATTTACGGCCTTAATAAGAAATCAGACACTGACCCAATGTAGGTTGCACATTGGGTAAATCATATGATCCAGATTCAACTGTTGTCTTATAATTTTCAATTGAGACACTTTTCATGATATATTCCATTATATTTATAAAAGAGTGTGTTGTTGATTTTAATATATTAAATATTTTTTAGAAAATAATTATGGGCTCACCGGACCATAGATTATCATGACGTCTTAACACATAACTCTAATAATATTTTATACTATATTAAAATAAATTAAAAGTAAAAATAGAGACTATGATTTATTATATGCATTAAAACATTTCATCCCTGGAAGGAAAAAAACAAAATAATGGGCACATTGAGCTCGCATCTCCCATGCATACTCCCTGGAGCACTCTTGAACTCCCCTAAGATACCCCAACACAAAAAACAAGGGAATGTCTTATCCAAACATGATCCTCTCCTACAACTCATTGATCACAAATAGTTACTCCATGAGTTTGACTCCATCCTTGATGACCACCATTCCATAGTAAATAATGCGTGTTGTATCACACATGAATGTTCTCATCTACAACACTTAGAAATTGTCATGAAAATGATCCAATTGTGGGTTATTGATAGGTGGTATGAAATCTCACCAAAATTATTACAGAACTCAAATGAACCAATAACACTTTGTGATATCATCCCTTCCACTCAAAATCTTCATTATCATGATCTTCAGGAGTATCTCAAGAAAATGATATATCTCCTCATAATCTAATGGATTATTTTGTAAATATTCGTAAAAAATCATCTATAGGTCATAATCATTCCATTGTGGATCACATGGACGTTCTCTATTATCGCATATACCTTCTTTTGCACAATATGAGATGTCTCACTGATCGTAGTCCATTATATGGGTTATCTGGAGGGTATCCCGTATAGGGACTCAATGGTTTAATGAAAATAGTATAGTGATAGCTATAATATTAAGAAATATAAAACATAGGTATGTGAACCTACCATCTCTAGAAATAATCTAACATTAATTCCTTAAACATATCATCCAACGTCATTATACTGCGCTCAGACTACCCATCATTCTAGGGGTGAAATGTTTTTAATAATCCTCAATTAATCCCCATACCACCATGTAGGATTATCTATAACTATGAGTTAAACCATAAATCATGATCAAATAAAATAATTGTGGTAATCCCATGAAGTAGGTTGTTATCCTATATAAACAACTACACAAAACTCTACACCAAAAAGTTTTCTCTGATAGTTAGGAAGTATGATGACTTGGGATGTCTATAAAATATCACACATATAGAATCATGTAATCTAATGATTCTTTGATTAAAAATAAAAAAATCCATGGAAATTTTATCCCATTACTACTCCATTATCGATAGAGGCCATAATAATACTATCTGAACATGGTGCACATCATTCACTTGATGACATGTGAGACACCGAGTAATGAACTCGATCACACTCGTCCTCATTCTAGACAACCAAAACTGCTGATGAATGTCTCAGTAAAACTTCTATAAACTAGGGTATACATATAGAGAATATTTTTGAAATTATATAATCAACTAATATGAAAATGTGATCAGAACAACAATACATTTATAGAAAATGATTAATTTATTCCCTCCTTCATAGAATCCATCAAGTGAATCATCTAAGGATAACTGGGCATGTGAGACCTCATAGTTTATGACTCTTAATTAAGCCTCCCACTGAAACTGGAGAAGTGGAAGATTTGACACCATCTACTAATGGAAATTTTCAACCCTCTTTCCTTCTAGGGACAACCTTAAAAAAGGAAACTACATAGATTCATTCTCCACTAGATACGAATTGGAATTCATAGTAATGGTATCTGCAATAATGTTTCCCTTTATATGAGTATAGACTATATAAATGTCAGATTCCTATAGGAATTCAAAAATGTTCTTTTATATCAACTTCAAATTTCTCTGTTTGAATACATATCTATGAATCTGATGGATTGAGTAAACAAAAAAGTGCTCCCATAGAAGATAGTGCCAATATATATTATGAGTGAACACAGCTTCTAACACCTCTAGGTTGTGAGGCATGTTGTTTTTATGATTGGGGCTCAAAAATATCAACCCATATGTGATCATTACTTACCTCTGTGTCAATAAAAAACTTATTCATGCTCTATATGCATCATAATTTATTATGTACTCCATACCCTCCTCCTACAATATCGAAACAGGATCACTAGTCAGTCTCTACCTCAACCAATTAAACACTCCCAAGAAAAAAAACATGTTTAATGGATTCCCTTTATAATTTGGGATAGTTAAATGGAATGTAATTCAATATATGTCTTCAATGAAACTTGTTGTGTCTTTAGTGACATCAGGATCCAAACATTGAAATATCAAAGCCGTGAACCCCCAACTACTTGTAGCCGGACCTATGATCGATATTTTAGAACCATATTGAGTCTCGTTACTGATCAATGAGGTCTTGAATCCATGACAGGGATATATTTCTTTATCATTTCTTTGTGTAGGTGACAAAAGAAGTAATAAATCCATACGATCAAGTACATATTTTTCAAAAATAAACCCAAAATATCCGAAGGGGATACACTGGGTCTGATAAAAACCTTCTATCAATGGTCCTGAAACTACCGCCTCAACACCCAGAGCTTGGTAGGGGTAATCAAATAAGATAAATAATACATCAGATGCTACCAGGGTGGAATTCAATGAAAATTTCCATCGCCCTCATTGAGGGTTGTCTTAGAACGTCCTCGGTGAAAAAATCTATATAATCCAGCCTGACTAAGGAAACACATATTTCTGAATATCCCATTATAAAATCGGAAAAAATATAAAAATAATAATTTATTATTTTCATCATTCTTCTCATGAAACCCACTATATATTTTATGATATCTCTCTCACCCACTAATTTTAATCTCTTCAAGTATTTATGAAGGAATATCACTCAACCATGGTGATTATTAGTCTAGGCTCGGATAGTGGAAAACCAATCCTTATCAAAAATGCCATTATAAGGTATCATCAATATGAACCATATTTCCCACAGTAATCTATATACACCATGATATATCGTACACTTCCATAAGACACGTGATATCGAGGATGAATTCTTCATAGGAACCTCAAGACCAAGCGTTTTAGATAATGTATCAAGTCAGATCTCATTCACTTCAACCTGGAGTAAAGGGATTATGTAATGACTTTAACCTATGTCAACTATTACTAAAGAATGAGTATAAAAATCATAAATCATATCTCTAATAATATTGTAAGTTTTGGAGTCAAAATCTTACATAGCATTGAATTTCCAAAAATCCTAATTGCCATCTCTGTGAGCCTACCCTAGTCCTCTGGATAATGGTGGTGCATGTAACACATAATATCATACCCCACTAGCAAGTATTCTTATGAGATCAACACGTGTTATGATACAATATCCACAACCTCTACGGGATAACTTGGTCCCATACACATTCCCTAAGTAGCATGACCATGCACCTGATTCTAATCAAGAGTATGCATCTTATATCTCAACATCATTCATTTATTAGATCATATAGATGAATGTTCAAGGGTATTCATACTGATGACACCATATACATGTAATTCCTCATAGATTAATCTTTATCCCAATACCAACCTCTCTAACACTCCAACATAAGTTAGAATGAACACTGGTACCACACTAGAAGGTATGTTGTTACAAAAACTCAACACAAACATCCAAACTTACAAGTAAACCTAATGACGCTTATCGAGAGAGCAAATCATTTTTTCATTCAACCTTACGACATTATCGAAAACAATCATCGCTCCACCATGTAGATCAAAAATATCATAAATACAAATTGAGTTAATGAAAATGGGGTTGTATTCATCCTGATACAACATTTGGTAGTCATAACACAATAGTTGTATATCATCATTTATCTCTTTAAATAGAATCCACCAACTCCTTTATTCTCCAATGAAAAGAATAATAGGAAATGAACCAACAATATAGGTTAGGTCCAACCAATTTTGAATACATGTATCATAGATTCATTACATTCCTACGTTTCTAGTTGGTTTTCCTCATTTCAGAACCAAAGATCCCTCTAGAACTAGAAATTGTAGTGTGCGCTAATCCAAGATGCATTGTCTTCTTTCTCTACTGGTCAAATATTCTAATTTATAGGGGTATTTCTACCTACAAATATTCAAGAACGATTCTATGTGATGACCCCTAAATAGAGGTCTCATCACTCATTGGATAATCATCACAATCCTAAATTAGTAACACCGTTGGATGTATTCGTGGAGGCATTCAGAAAGTAACCAAGATGTTCTATAATTAGATGAGTGTGTATATATATATGGGGATCTAACTCAAGAAGTAATGTCAATGTAATCAATATTATATGATGTGTATACCAATTTTCCATATAACCAATGTATCTATATGGAGAGTTGAAAAGAAGGTAGTGAGAGGTTTAGTGTAAGGATACATCATCCTCAACACCAACACAGAGTTCCATAACATAAAATATTTGCTAAAGATACATGGAAAATATTTTCCTAAATAAAATTCCAAACAATACAAGGTTGCAGAACTCCAAACACTCTCTTCTGGTAAAACCACCTTTGTTACTAGTCGGTAATGACCCAACCAACCCAAGTCCACCTAGCTGGCGGAAGACCTGGAGACCACAATGCCAATCCATATTCTATAGACATGGGGAAACGAATAATCAATATCACGGAATAACTAAAATTAAATGACTATTCCTAAATATCCTGTAAAAATGCACCCAAAATTCATCATATTAAAGTCGAGAGGTATGATAACAATGGACAATGACATCTATAGTAAAAATAATTTATGTAATAACCTGTAGGAGAATAAAAAATAGTGTGATAATGAAATCCAAAATTAAAAGGTAAAAATATATTCCCACTATAAAATATATCTCGAACTTACAATTATTGAAATAAATAATAGATGATAGAGCTGATATCCAAATCTACAAGATAGACCACCACTAGTGGTCAATGCAACTAATTATCCCCATGGTCCTCTGAATAAACTACTGATATATATATCATTTACTATGATATGATACATGTAGGAAATACAATCTGGAGTTGATTATATACATACATAATAGGACACATCAAATACTAAATAGAGAGAAATAAATGTCTTGATTTAATATTATCATATAGAATCCCATAGGGGATATAATGAGGATCTATATTACATAGTCAATCTCTGTGTGTTGAGTCAAAATATATATCAAATATCTAATCATCAATGTACAAAATCTCACATTTATATCTGTAGAAGTCACGAGGAGAGCTCACAACACACCACTACTCTACAACATGAGGGGAACAATGTCATTATGAAAGAGGAACCATTCCATGGAATAACTAGGAAAATAAAATGGTTGATATAGGTCATATTACTATGTAGGGAAGTATCATATCTCAATATATATATAGAATATGGGTGACCCACACCCAGGTATGACAATGGAGTATCATCCCCATAGTTAGATGACATGCTCTTGTATAGGGGAGTATTGTCTCTACTTAGAATAACAAGTATTTGGGATCCACACCATTGTGTGATAAGGGAGTACTATTCTTATTGATAGAGGACTCACGACCAGAATTAGGGATTAAAATATCAATATGAATACTGAGTATGGAAGATCCATTCACTAGTAGGAATGGTAATTACCATCTACCAAGATAGAGGACCCATTCGTTGGTGTGATAGAGGAGTACTGTTTCAGTATGGATAATGAGTTTGGAGGAACTATGACATGGTGCAACAATGGAGTAATCTATCCTTTGATAGATGACCGATACCCTGGTACGACTAGGTAGTACCATCTCTATCTGAACAATATGCATAGAGGACCCATGTCTGGGTGTGAAATGGTGGTGGTACTATCTCCATGGTTATGGGTCCCACATTTTAGTGTGGCATGAGAGTTCTGTCTCTATTTGGATTCTTAAATGAAATTACATGATCACTGCGATAGTGAGGGTTTCCAAATGAATAATTATTATCAGAACAAATCATATCATATCTTCAAATCCTTTATGAAGTCCACCATCACATTTTGATGTAAAAAAACTCATTGTAGTTTACTCACATGATGAAATATTTTTCGTATGGACGGAGATAGAAATATGTTGAATTTACTCAAATATGGGATTACACTTCTTGTATTAGGTCCACATGGTGTGTGGTCATACATTATTGCCTTGTTGTGTTCTCAAATAGACACATATTTGTGTACATTTCACCATACATGATGTGAATGAGCCCCACATGGTTTGACATGGCCACTCAAGGCCCTCCCATGTGCTCATAGTCATTCTCATGTCTATCAAGTCATTTTAGGTACCTGGTCATACTCGGGATCCATCACATTCGCATGTAATCCTAAGGTAAATGAAATGTCATCCCATAAGTGTTTTTGGGTATGTGAAGCTAGCATCCATCATGTATAATGCGAGAGAGTTACATTGTTTGTGTCCCATACAAATGGCATGTGATCCTTATCATTCTGAAAACCCCAACACATCAACAAGGGGTACTACATGGTGTTTTTTCATCATAATACATGTCGTGTATTCGGGATTTGCATAGAAAATAAGATCTATTAGGTTACATCCATATCTAGATCCCTAGTTTTGATTCCCATGGTTTGAACACCTATAACTAGTGGTAGTGACTTCTGGCCAATGTTCATGTCCATCTGAATAATGTAAATAGAATCCCAATCACAAGTGGTGGTCTGTCGTGTTTCATGATTGCATCACGTACCACTACCATAACTGATTCAGATCTCAAATTCATGAATCCATCACCAATACCAATATTACTCTCAGATATATCATCCAAACTATGTTATATACCTTTTCCACACATCCACAAAAAAATACGAGGTTCTATCACACTTGAATCTACCTGTGAATCATCAAATCAAGAACCAGTGGTCCAAAAATAAACCATGTGATTAAATTTCATGGAAAATGAACAATAAAAATATGAAATCATAATTTGTAAACAATTCATGGACAATGATCATAGATCCATGGATTTTCAAGGGTTATTTGGTGGAATAAATGATAAAAATATGTTAATGACTTCATTTACCATAATTGGTCTCTTTCGATGGGGTGATAAAATGAATATAAAAAGTAGATAAATAAACTCCACTATTAATCATTTCATAGAGGGTTTAAATTTTAATAGATGACCCTTACCTTGATTATGGATCAATTGATGGTGATGAACAAATTTTCTAGTGATGAGGATGATCTTAAGTGTCCCCTTACTCTGGTCCACCTCGATCTGGATATCAATCATTATTTTATGTTGATCAGTTACTGAGGTAGTATATCCCCATACACAGAATTTTAGAGATGATTATGTAACTTTATATTGGAAAAAATCCATAATTCGGTATTTATATAAGTTTTTATTTGGAATAAATAATAAAATAAATAAGTAAATTATATATTTATTTTTATAAAATGCACCCCACTAGAGGATTGCATCACCATATTTCAGTCACCGAGAAAGCATAGGCGATTCTCAGTATAAATCCTCAACTCTAGCTTAAATAGTGTTATCCTATTTTAAATTTGAGAAATTTTTCCTGATATAATACATTATTTAAAAACAACTACATGTGAAAGATGTTAATATATTTAATATTATCAAAATATATATTTTATGCTGACTAGGCCATGGAATCCAATGTCGTCTCTACTCCTCACTCTGAAAACGATTATTTATATATTTTAAATTTCAATAAGTAATGTGTTTTACATATATACATGGTTTATGATTTCAAAATTACTATAAAATATTATAAAGTGATATATGTACAATAATGTTTTATCAAAGATAAAGGTGTTTATCTAGATGTTTAATAAAATATAAAGAATTGAGATTCCACCACCATCAGTGGAATATTTTATGGAAATAATTTTTTTTTGAAGCGGGATCCAAAAACTCAAAATAACATATGTATAGAACACTATATTATTGACCATGCACTTGGAAATTCTATAGCCATCGATGATTGAGATTTTAGGCCCCTCTAAATCAGAGGGAGCTAGGGGAGGGAGGGGGTACTCACCTCACATCTTTATCAAAGGATAATCCTCTCCCTTTCCACCGATTCATGAATCAGGATTTACATATGATGCTTCTGGAGATCTCGTTTATCCCAAAATTACAATATCTATTTTAAGGATCACCCCATATTTCAAACTATACATCAGAGTTTCCAAATCCCTCATATCTCTTCAACATGACCCTAGTGTCCCTATTATGAAATCACCATTCTTCATTCAATGCTTTAGATTGATTTGTTTCCAGTTATGTGTCATTAAATTAATGTATGATTATAGGGATTATTGATAAAATACATATCATAATAAGGATTTTATTGATTTCTGATTTCATTATCACATGGTCCAAAGCCCCGTACTAAAGCAATGAGCACTTCCTCTATATAGTTTGATGTGATTATGATTTCTAATTATAGTGTGATGTAATTATATAATCGATTTAAGTATGTATCCCTGAACACCTCCTAACCTTTAAAAAACAATCTATTTTACATATGGTTGAAATTATCGTTGGTCTCTACATGGGTTCTAATAATAGAATTAAATATGAAATTCATCTTATTTTTTATAGTATTTGTGTTGAAGTTGTTTTTTCTAAAATTCTGATGGATTGGGTTTGGATAATAGTTGTAGATGAATTCTATTGGATACAATTAGTTTTTTTGAATCATGGATTGATTATTACACATATTGTGTTTTACTGGGTCATTAGGATTAATCCTCTCATCGTGGTCATTAGAACAGACATGTTCTAGATATGAGGGTGATAGAGTTTCTCAACTCGCAATGACCATGAAGTGGATCAGTTTTTCATTTATAAGATGGCGCATCCTAAAGGAATATAGAAAGAGGAACCATAAATTAACCAAGAGCTAATGATTACAAATAATCTACGATCTTATTATGCATGACAAGGGTAAAAACAATCTAATATAGCTTGATAAGTTTTATTCATGGGAATCATAGGGGTCACATGAAACTTTTCCCTCAATCCCAAATTATTGGAAACCATAAACCCCTTCATATGAATAGGGGGTATGACAAGTCTGTGATCTAATTGAGGTAATAGTACACGTGATTTTAGAGGGTTGTCCAAAAAGATACAATAACCTAGAGAAAATGATGAAATGGAATTATCTAAATAGAGGGTATGGTAAAATAAAGTGACTATGTTAAATTATATTAAGGCCATGGACATAACTAATCTTGGAATCTGTTATGAAGAGATTGAAATTAAGGTGAAAAAATATGAAATAAGTGGTTCAACACTAGCTAATGCGGATGAGACAAATGAGGAATCTAGAACTAATGTGTAAGAGATAAATGATGAGATTTTGAGATTCTACTCAGGGGATTGGGCATACTGAAGAATAAAATGGGTGTGTCACATACCATGAAGGAAGAATGGGAATAAAGGTAGTCAATATTCTTGTAATTATATTCTGACTAATGGGAGGAAACCCCAAGGGAGGAAACACTTCTCCCATTTTTCTAGACCAATGAAAACAAGATCATCCAGGAAGATAAATCTAACGTAAATAGAAGCTGATATAGAAATCTTAGTAAATAATTGTAGATTACATTATACAATTGTGATGTAATATAGGAGGGGGCCTTTCTTAAATAGTCCCCTAGAAGATACAAACATCATATTTTAACGATTATTTCATGTGGACAGAAATAATGAGATGTGTGGGTGGTTCAACAAAAATGAATATATTTTGATCAGAGACTTAAATGAATGGAATATAAATGTAGAGGATTTTATAAAATAGTGGGACCCAATGGAGCATCACTTTGATGACATTATCAAAGAATATCTATAATCAAATGTTAATAAAATGAATTGGAAAATATATAGGGAGAATGATTCTAATAAACCAAAATATGATTTTAATCGATTCATGAAATCTTATGTGGTTTCTGGATTTGTGGTTATAATGTGCGTGGGGGGGGGGGGGGTTTACAACATTGATTTGTATCATCAGGGATTTGTTATATTCTATTTTTTTCGATTCACAATTAACCCATAAAAGTGATCACTTGGAAATAAAAACATTGACTTGTGGAATAAAATACCATATATAAAATGAAAATATTGTTCTAATTATTTAATATTACTTCTAAAAAATTAAAATTGATTTCCTAATATATAGAGATTATATTTTTTGGAATGATATTTTAGATATAATATAGTGTCTAATAGGATAAATGGGGTTTTTTGGAATTTTACATCTTTCAGGATAGAATTTTTTTTAAGGTAACTTCATATAAAGAACGTTTTAGGTTTAGATCGAAAGAAGATTACAGTAAATAGTCATATTAGTTTCTATAATATTTCATGTTAAATATTGATAGAATTGTTTCTGAGAATAATTTTGATGAACATATAATTTATTTTTAATTATAAATATGTTCTTAACAACGTAACATTTGATATAATGCAGTTATAGAGATTGAATAAGTTCAAGGAGTGGAACATGATGAACAAGATTCCAAAATCTCACAATTATTCAAAATATCAAACTTCATATATGTTACTCACTAAAGAGTTTAGTGTATGGGTTTTAATATATTGTTATATATAGAAATTGTATGAATTATATAGATATATAATGGGTATATCCAAACCACTGAATGTGTAGTAAACATAGTGATGATTGAATGTTTTATCATATTTGATATGTTAGAAAGGTTATTATATATGGGTTTTCAATTATTCTTAAATTATTTTAAGAATATAAAATATGTTCTATTTTGTAAGAGGAAACCAAAACAAAATCATCATTGTACCTTGGAAATATATTGTTCATGAAATGAAATAAAAAATATACCCTTGAAATCCATCTATGATCTAATCATAATCAATGATAATCCAAGATTATTATGGATTTTTTTGATGTGTTAAAAATAGAATGATTACAATCTTTTAGTTTATACATAATCTTATTAATGATATACAATGAATAATATAATGATATAATAAGTAAATATTTTTTTGTATGGTCTATCTAGATATTGTACATCACATGGAATTTCATACAATAATTGATATACTTAGGTTTGCATGATTATTTTAATTCCCCATTACTTATGGTTGGTGAGATACCTATAATTGGATCATACATTCTTTGATAACATTATTATACCATACACATGAATTAAATAAAAAGGGGGTTAGGAAATATTGATTATCTATTTATTAGAGGTAGTTATGTGAATATGGGATTTATCCACTCATTTGATGACAATATAATTTCTACGTCATAATTGAATTTGAAAAAAGAAATGATATATCATTCATTGTTGGGATACATTTGATTTTATTAGATACTTCAATAATGGAAATTTTAAATTCTTATCATTGAAATGAATGATAATTGATGTATTAATTGATCTTTTTAACTTTATTCAAATTGTATTGAATATATTAGTTTTAGAGTACTGGGATGAAATGTTTCATGTCTATTGGTCCTTAAATTCCATAGAATAATAAAATATAAGAATAAATATGATGTATATGATAAATATTTTTTGAATATATGTTAATAGGGGAATATGAGTACGTTTGATTGATATTAGATAAGAATAATTTATTACTTGAGTATTAATGAGGTTTTTCTAGAGTCCCTTTATTTCAAAAAAAATATGAGATTAGGATTTCATATTTTTTTCAATTAAATACAGTCGTTTAGGGTCACATAGTGATGACAAAAAATAAGGATAAAATTTTTAACAATGGGTTTTTATAATATAATTCGAGTTTGATAATCTATATTAAAATGAGGATGGATGGAATCTGAAAGGGTTGAAAATATGTTCAAATAAAATTATATGGTTTTAAATAATGTAGGATTTTTTTGGAAATAAATATAATTATTGATATCTTATTTTATGTGTAATTTATTGAACTTCGAATCCAACTGGACCTACACTCTACTTGGATAGCCATTGTTCTGAGGGAAATTCACAGTCCCCATGGGCTGATGACATGTAGTAGGGAAAAAATTAATTTTAATGATTTATATTGATTAATAGAATAATATTAAAAAAATGATATTTAAAAATTAAATAAGAATGTCAACACATATTAAAGAAATAATCTATTAGTTCACCTTCTAACAACCTCATAACAATACTCTATAATGTCATTCCTAATATCCTAGTATATAGTTCATCTACCAATTAGAAAAATTTAATGTAGTAAAGAAAACATTGTAGGGACCGAAATGGAATGAAATTATATAAAATAAAAAGTTACAGACATGATACCAAATCATATAAAAGGTACAACAATCAAATGTGAGAATTAAAAAGGATGTTGACCAAAAATACTGATATTAACCAACCCTCCAAGAGTGGTTATGAGCTAAATAAAATCTTTAAAAAGAAATTTCATATATTCATGATCGTAAATACTATCTATAAAACACTACCCACATTTCGACATGAAAGACCATTAATTATAGTCCCATTTCAATATACTATGAAATAAAAAAAACCAATAGTTTTTATAATTTATATTAAAAAAGAAAACAATATTGAACTATCATATTGACTATATAAATCCATTTTTATATAATATAATAAATGATGATTAATAATTTTTATAAATATTTCCAAATCATGGAAGGAATGATTCGTAAACCATATAAAATAATCTAGATCACCATTATACCTATTTTAAAATATTTTTAGATAACCAAATTTTCATAAACAACAATATAAGAATAAACATCCTCAATCCCAAATAAAATAATCCTATACATTTCTATTTTAAAACTCACATTACATGAAATTTTAATCTTCTTTGAAAGTATGAAAATATATAAAATGGTACAAGTCACAATAGTCACCTACACATCACAAACATTCCAAAATGAATAGATAGGAAAAATCTAAAATAAAAAATCAATGAGTATGAGATGAAATTCAGATACAAATTCATTCTCCTCAAGTGTCCAAATAATGACCAATGCATTATGGGAAACATATTACTTCTCATTTGATAACGAACTGAACTATTGATGAGGAACCTATGGTAAAACTACTAGAACTATCCATGTCCCTGATATCCTCATAATACTCTCTTAAATAAGTATCCCTAGAGATTAAATTTTACCATGGTCTAGAAAAAGGTTTGAATGTTTATAAATATTGTTACCCTTTCGGTGTAACTAACACTTTTTGGCCCGAAAATATTTCCAAGATTCCAAATATTTTCATAATATGGATTACAATAATAATAATAACATATTATCTAGATAGTAACCCCATCATATGTTAACAATAGATTTCAGAAATCAACAATAACATGCAAAAAATATAAATAATTTTAATGCAATTTACATGTCATGTCCTAAACCCTCATAAGAATCAATCATCACCTATCCATGCATAAATATAAAAATGAAAAATATATTCTAAACCCCCCCCATATGGATAAAATATATAATGGGAAATCATCACATTGGGGACACATGAGGGTATCACCTTTTTTATAAAATAACATCACATTAATTGTGTGAGTTGGGATTTATGAAATTGGAATGGAAGGCTAATTCATTTCCACACCCTTTAAAAACCATATGTAGTTCCAAAAGGGCCATTAAAACAAAATGCCCAAAATACATAGCTTTTTCACCCATGATTTTATGAAATATCATTTCATAAATTATTTAAAAACAACTATTTAAAATCAAATAGAAGGAAATTCATATATCAAATCTCTTTATTGAAAAAAATTGGTAAAATCCAATGCTTCTCAAACTACTCACATTTCATTAAAACCCATCAATGATTCTAGATATATCTATTCAATTTAATTCATGAACCAAATGTGGCTAATCAAATTTAAAAAATTATACTGTATCAAACATAATTCATGAAACCTTGTTACAACACATAATGTTTTATCTACCACATGAAATTATAATTTAAACATTTTAAAATGAACTTGAAAAAAAACATGTTTATTTATTTTAAAAACGATTTTTAAATGCCACTTAGGAAATATCAGATATTAATGGTGTACCCAATCATAAAAAACATATTTAAGATAGGCTAAAAATAATAAAACCATTTACTTTTATTAAAACCCAATTGAGAACATACATTACACCTTGTAAATTATACAAAATTTATTAAAAATATCATTCAATAATTAATTCAACAATTTAACACCCAATAAATTAATTTTTATAGAATTAAAATATGGTGCTTGGGGAAAACTAAACTCAAATCGATGGATATTGAGGAACAATTCATTTTTTTAGTGGTGAAGTATCCAACAAGGAAATTAGAAACCCTATGAATCCGGTACTCAAAAAAAATAATTTTATGACCAACAGAAACCTAAATCTCATCTATGTAGCCCGAGGGATCATAAGAGAATAATTAAAGAATAAAATGGTATATTTGGAAATGATAAGATAAAATTAGTCTTTTACCAAATTATTTGGTCTCAAATCATATGGTATCCATATAGAATCATTGAGGGATGTAGGCACTGAAAGAGATGTTACATGTAGGGGGGCCATGACTATGATTTTTGTTGCATGAAAAATTAGTTGGATGGTGATATTTAATTAAAAAATAAAATTAGTGTAAAATGAAAAAATATTAAATATAATTTTTTTAGGAAACACATATGGTGTACAAAACTTTTCCATGACCATGCATCCACACATAATAGAAAAATAATTCCAATATTATTCCTCCTAGTAGTCCGCACTGTTTTTCTATCTATGTAATAACCATGAAAAATGGATCTTTCTATATAACAGACCCTCACCCATTGTTTCTTCACAATTACTCATAGGAATGTGAAAATAATGCACTTGACAAAAATTATAAGAATATAATATCATAAGTGTCATGAACCGAATCTGGTTGCCACCAAAACTGGCATCCGGCCCGACCCGTGGCAAGTCCTGAATGGTGTTCCCGATCCCCACGTGCTGGTACAAGTTCCTGGGTATCAAAAACTGAAAATTGGGAATGATTTACCTAAGTTTTTATACTTAAAACAACAAATGAATCCATGAAATCAAATCTGGATTTTCCAAACAAAAACATCTTTGAATAAAATTCAGAACAGAAATAAAAAATTTTAAATAATGTTTGAACACCATTACAAAGGTACAAACCTAATAAATTACAGCCCAAAAACTCCACATGGAATGAGGCACCGCCCTCAAGCCATCTCCACGACACTGCATCACGATGGACCACTAAAACCCTGAACCAAATGCATAAAACATGTACCCAAACCTGTGAAATAAAATAAGGAAGTATAATTACACCCAATGGTGTAAGTAGGGTGTGAGTGAAATCCCAGTAAGATACCACCACTAAGAGATTCCATGTGATAAACATTTCATGACAAAATACTTTGCATATTTTGTAAATAAGAAATGATGGTAACAATTTTCTAAATGTTGCAATAATATATGAAAAAAAATTTCATGTGGGAAAATTTTAAAGGGCCAACAATTTTAAAATAAATACCAATGCTACTGATTTTTCCAGCCAAAATTAATATATACCAATGTTATGTACAAAGGATCTAATGAGCACAAAAAATGGGAAATAACCCCTAGGCACTAGCTCGTTGTGGGTCCCAGGTACCTCGTATCTCGGTGAAAATAACCGTCAAAAATATTAGTTCTCATGCAAGATCCACTAGTAGGGAACATACCCATAACCTAGAGGACCCCCATCATCATCATCATCATTGTTTTATTAGAGTTGTATGAATCAATCATGCTATGTGAAACTGAGGCCAAACCCCACGAGATCAGTAGCATACAAGTACACGTCCACCCACCTAGATACCCAGGATTCCCTCATATGCTCAAACAAGTTCGACAAGGAATGAAATACAATTTTAACATGAATATATCACTTCCACATCACACATTCATTAAAAATCCCACACATACATCACACAAGTCACAAAATCCACTTTTTCGTTCAAATGTGTTTTGAAATCATACTCACACTAATGTTTCCCATAACACATTACACATTTCTTTAACACTTCCACAAATATTGTAAACAATTTTATAAAAACATTACATGATATTAAACTCACATAACATCCCACACGCATTTCACATAATACCCTTCTCACCTTCAAAATTCATTTTATCAATAAAATCACACGAAACATCCCACACCCGTGTTTCGCACACAAAACACAATTTAGTATACAATTTCAAAAATTAATAAAACATTCAAAAAAAGGTTTGACATCTCAAATAACCACTTTAACTTTTAAAAACCCACATTATATGAACAAACTCACCCAAACAGTACATATACACCCTTTTACAACTTTGTTTAACCAAATAAATCATTTTCAATTTTTATAAAACTAACCCAAGTGGTATAGCCATTGTTTTCACACTAAACCAATTTCAGAACCCTCATTCAAGACCAAAATCATACCAATACCAATCCAAAACATAATTTTCATCCCTAAAACAATTATTAAACCACCCCCAAGTGTTATAAAATACATTTAATAATACCACAATGATACACATGAAAAACACATGTTTTCACAAATCACCATCAAGAAGTACAACAAGGTTTTACACCTTAAACTCATTGAAAAACCTCCTTTAAAGGACCACATGACAATAATTAATTAAAAAAACAGAATTGGAATCCCCTTTTGAGACTAATAAATCACATTTAAATGTTATAAACTAAACCCAAATATTACCCCAAGAGTCACACATGAAAATTACCAAATTTGAAGCTAACATGCAACTAAAAATTAAATGTATAAACAAATCCATCAAAAAAAGTTTTCACATCAGACAAAACAGATTACAAAAATGATATGTTAATAAACCATGAAAGCTAACTCATCATAAAATGACTACACATGGAATCACCTCCCTTTTGAGTCGAAACCCTCAATAAATGGTGTGAAAACTTATGCGCACCACCGCCACACCACAAGGAATATAAATCCAGAAATAGACAACATTAATTGACCCAAAAGATACCAAATCATACCTTAGGATCTAACCCCAACTTCTGGACATGAGGAACTTCAAGAAAGAGGGATGAAACCCTATGAAAAAATGATAAATCAAATAGGGAAATACTTACTTGGATAAATATTGAAGAGATCGCCGTAAATCCACCGAAATATGAATCTCCAAGTACCCAATATAGGTATAGAGGTTTGAAGGATTCATATTAGGTCATTTTGGGACTGAAATGGGGGAAAAAGAAAAATATTTAAGGAGTTATGAAAGTTTAATTTTACCTCGTCAAATCAGGTCGATTTGAGAATGTGTATGAAAGATCCCCTAATTTGCAGTTCACATGATCTCCATAATTGAGAAAACGAAAATGGGGGTGATCCTCGGGATATTGGATTTGAGAGGAAGGTGGAATCATTGGAAAATAGTAAAACATGAATGAGATATGGAATCATTAAGAGAATAATTTGAAGCAGGAAATGAGCTTACGGGAAAGCCCATTACCTTAATAAAATACCCAAATCCATCATGATTTTGGATTTCTATGTGGTCTAATGGGATATGATGAATTTAATATACTAGGGCATGAAAATTGGGAAGAGGAATGGTTATAAAATAGTAAAAATTGAAGAAGGTATAGAAGAAACGAAATTTGTTTTTAAATATGGAATTGGGCTCACGGTTTGGCCCAAATTTTCAAAACCTACCATTTTCACCAAAATGAGTGTTAAACCCCCAAAACAAATCAGGAATGGAAGTTAAATGAATAATGAATTTAAATAAAAGGTCATGGGTGTGAAATTTCATTCTATTATAAAACATTACACCCTCAAAAAACCACATCAAGGATAAAGAAAAAACCAAAACCAACTAAAAGGCAGAAATGGACTCCTTTGCAAAACTTCGCCCCCAAAGGCCAAAACATCTCCAGTGATCAATTAAGGAAGGAATAATTCACAACCAAAACATAAACCTCTTTACTGAAATGATCATGAACATTCAGCATTTATCCTAAAAAAACTCCACAAACAGTATCTGAACAAGGCTCAAGCAATTACCCAAACAAACAAGAACATCGAACAAGGTTACACTTACCTTGATATAACTATACCATTGGGAACACTGCAATCCCAAAGTTTTCCCAAGGAAAATGTAGGTGGATATATAGCTTGGAACGATACTAACCACATCCAATCCAAGACAATGTTCCAAAGTGAGCTACTAGTACAAGGATACACAAATGGGATCTCCAACCATAAGAGATAACTTTAAAAAACTTCCGATAGAGAATCAAGACACTAACAAGGGAGCACCGAAAAAAATCCCCAGTACAAGGGTTAGAATCACATTAGGAATTTTCAAAATAATATAAATGAGACTCATAGTGGGTCTCCCAAATATACGAACCAACCATCTTAACTGACCAATATGGGCTGACACAGAAAAACCCCAAAACATAAAGAGTTAGGACGGTCGCACGGTTAGCCCGCACAATTTGGGAAATTGTGCACTAACCATGTGTATCCTTATACCTACATGGTTTTCTAGGTAATGGTTACTAATAAATGTTCACTCATAATGTCTAGAGAAATCGAAAACCTTTCCCCCGAACCAAATGGAAGCCAAAAGGGAAAAGCAAGTCGTTGAGAGATAACATGGGGATGAGGACCTCAACCTCTTTCCACCAAACGGGAACAAATGAAGCAAGATGAAAACACCAAATGTTTAATCAATTACCATATCTCATACTAAGAGCATTTCATTGTACAAGGTTAAAAAATACAATGGGATTTCCCCTGACTATGTGCCAGCTTCCCTCCCGGACATACAGCTGGAGCTAGAATGATTGAAGCATCATTGGCCTCGCAGTTAGGATTTGGAATATCCAAAATATAATTTCTTATTTCGATGCTACAAACAACTACATGCAATACCAGATGGGTTCAACAAGAAAAAACATGCTCCAGAACTCACTTTATAGTAACATGTAATTTCACTGAAATAAGGTTTTAGAGGATAAACTCACATCAGACATTGTTTCTTCTGGTGAGAAACAACAGAAATAAAGGACACATATAAACACCATCCTCTAAAATAGGATGTCGAGATCTCCCAAAAGGATAAACAATTATTAAAAAAAGACTCACAAAATATTGTACAATTTCACCTTTAAAATCAAATGACCACGCAACATCACAACGCGTAACTAAACATTACCAAAGCGAATCATATAATTAATAAAAGGAGGGGCTTTATACAACATCCCCAAATATCAATGTATTCCAAAAAGTGTCCATTACCACCTCTGGTGGATAGATTTCCCTCACAGGTGGTCTAACAGAAACCCCTTCATCGAAGAGACTATGAAGGCCTCAGAGGCCCTCTTAGACACAATCCATACTGAAAACCCCAGAAAACATCCACCTTTGAAGAATCAGGTAGCTTAAAAAATATGGTCTCTTTCAACCATCCACGAGCACTCGTCCCCAAAAAGAGGATCTGAAAAAACCATGACTGTAAATGGTGTAGAATCATTCTACAAAGCTCTAGAAAATATTCCTTACAATGATCAACTGGAGGATTTTCCAATGGTTAAACAATCCGGGTTGCACTTCAATTCGACTCTAACTATTTATGGGGGCTTAACCTATCCAACGATAAAACACAAGGACCCAACCAAGATGGTCCATTGGTAAAAACATTCCACAAAATAGATCCAAACACATTAATGGAACCACTGTAAAGGTTTCCGGAAACATATCTCATAGGAGACTACTAACCGGTCCTTCTACCCAGCTTACTGACCAAACACAAACCCAAAACACAGTTTGAACCGGAGGGGTTCATGGACTCAAAACATCCCACATCATCAATATTTTACAAAAACACAAAATATACACCATTCCAAACAATTCATCAATAAATCATGTTTTTCATTAAAAACATTTCTTTGAAAACCAACGGTTCATCGGTTAGAGTATCCACCAATGGTACCCCATGGGCCTCACAAATGCATGTTTTTGTGCCACACTGGCACCCTCCTAATATTCATCCCAGCACTCATCCAGTCATGACATAGACCATCCATAATCCCATATAACCCCATGAATGTTGTCT
Source organism: Viscum album (assembly GCA_963277665.1). Classification (NCBI taxonomy): domain Eukaryota; kingdom Viridiplantae; phylum Streptophyta; class Magnoliopsida; order Santalales; family Viscaceae; genus Viscum; species Viscum album. The sequence continues at coordinate 1,098,557,500 of OY728151.1, read as the reverse complement.
CTCATTGAAATACCAAAGGATAAAACTAAAATTCTTTCCACATTTCAAAAAACAAAATGGTTAACCATCCCATCCTTTTTCTCATAACTCCTAACAATGAGATCAAAATACCAATTCACATCTTACAAAAAATTTCATAAGGACACAATCATTTAGAAAAGAACTCACTTTCCAGTTATTAAAATCAATTTGAAAACATCTCATCCCATTAAAACACCCTTTAAATGTTTAGAAAACTATATTGGAAACACTTTTAAAAACCATCTTCAATATGGTTCTAGATTTCAAAAGAGGTGTAAGAACACTATTTTCCATTTCAAAAAAATTTAGAAAATTCAGTTCCACCATTCCATAAAGAAAAACATTCCCACTTTATTTGAAAATAATTTCCCAAAAACCTTACGCTTCATAAAACCAAGTCACTTTAAAACCAATGTTACATTATTTCAAAACTAAAACACAAAACAATGAAAGAGGAAACTGGTTTCAGTGGGTGACTTGGACATATGGTTGGCAACCATATTCCAATCACTTCACCATCATTGAGACTGTTCTAGAGAATATCTCCGACTCCACGTGGCTTTCCAGACCCTGCGAGCTTACTGAGACCATTAACCCAACTATTTTTTCATTTCCCCTAATCATCATTAGACCAAGAAAACCAAATGACATAGATAAATATTGACTTCCCATGTCAACTTGAATCCCGTCATGAGGTGTGGTGACCAAGCACACCACCCATAACCGTAATTTCATGTCTCGACAATATGAACTCTATACTATCCTGACTATTTCCCAAATTACATGACTCAAATAGAGCGAACCTCTCTTTGATACCATTTTGTCACGAACAAAATCTGGTCGTCGCGACAATAGGTACCCAACCCGAACCGTGCCAAGTCCTGAAGGGCGTTCCCAATCCCCACGGGCTGGCACAAGTGCCTGGGTATCAAAATCTGAAAATTGGGAATGATTTACGTGAGTTTTTATACTTAAAACAACAAATTAATCCGAGAAATCAAATCTATATTTTTCAAACCAAAAAATATTTTACTAATATTCAAAACTGGAATACACAATTTTAAAAAAAGTATGAAGACCATTAAAAAGGTACAAACCCAAGAAATGACATCCCAAGAAACTCCCCATGGAATGACGTACGACCCTCAAGCCATCTCCACAACACTGCACCAGGATAGACCGCTAAAACCCCGAACCAATGGCATGAAACCCGTACCCAAACTTGTGAAATAAAATGCTAAAGTCTACTTACACCCGATGGTTTAAGTAGGGTTTGAATGAAATTCTAGTATAATACCACCACTAAGATATTCAATGTGAAAACAATTTCATGACAAAAAGCATTACAAGTTTCATAAATAAGAAATGCTTGTTACAATTTTCTAAAGGATGAAATAATAAATGAAAACAGTTTTCGTGTTGGAAAATTTTAAAGGACCAACAATTTTAAAATAAATACCAATGATAGTGAATTTTTCAGACGAAAGTACTGTATATAGACAGTAAGTACAAATGATCTAAGGAGCACTAGCAATGGAAAATAACTCCTAGGAACTAGCTCGTTGTGGGTCCCAGGTACCTCGTATCACGGTGAAAGTAACCGTCACAAATATCCATTTTCATACACAAGCCACTAGTAGGGAATATAACCATAACCTAGTGTTACCCAATCATCATCATCATCATAGTTTTTTAGAGATGTAAGCTTCAATCGTTTTAATTGAAACTGAGGCCAAACCCCACGGGATCACTAGCATACTAGTACACATCCACCCACCTAGATACCCACGTTTCCCTCCTATGGTCAAACAAGTTAGACAAGGAATGAAATATAATATTCACAAGAAAATATCACTTCCACATCTCATATTCATTAAACATCCCACCCATACAACACACAAGTCACAAAATCCACTTTTTCGTTCATATGCATTTTAAAGTCATCATCACACAAAAGTTTCCCACAACACTTTTCACATTTCTTTAACACTTCCACAAATCCTTTAAAAAATATTATAAAACCAATAAAAGATATTAAACTCACATAAAATCCTACACACATGTCACATAATACCCTTATCACCTTCAAAATTCATTTTATCAATAAACTCACACAAAACATCCCACACCCGTGTTTCGCACACAAAACACAATTTAGTAAACCATTTGAGCAATTTATAAAACATTCAAAAAAATGTATGACATCTCAAATCACCACTTTACCATTAAAAAAACCACATTAGGTGAACACACTAACCCAAACTGTACATATACACCCTTTTCCAACTTTGTTTAACCAAATAAAACATTTTCAATTTTAATAAAACAAACCCAAGAGGTATAACCATTTTTTCCACACTAAACCCATTTCAAAACCCTCATTCAGGACCAAAATCATACCAATACCAATCCAAAACAAACTTTTCATCCCTAAAACAATCATTAAACCACACCCATGTTATATAAAAATACATCTAATAATACCACAAAGATACACATGAAAAACTAATGTTTTCACAAATCACCTTCAAGAAGTACAACATGGTTTTACACCTTAAACTCATTCAAAAACCTCCTTTGAAGGCCCAAATGACAAGAAGGAATTAAAAAAATAATTTGAATCCCCTTTCCAGAATAATAAATCACTTCCATATTTTATAAACTAAACACATACATTACCCCAAGAGTCACACTTAAAAAGTAACCAATTTCAAGCTAAAATGCAACTAAAAATTAAATGTTTAACCAAATCCATCAAAAATAGTTTTCACAGCACAAAAAATAGATTATAAACATTTTAAATTAATAAACCAAGCAAGATAACTCATCATAAAATGGCTACACATGGAATCACCTACCTTTTGAGTCGAAACCCTCAAATCATTGTGCGAAAACATAAGTGCACCACCACCACACCATAAGGAATATAAATTCAGAACTAGAGAATATTAATTGACCCAAAAGATACCAAAGAAGACCTTAGGATCTAACCCCAACTTCTGGACATGAAGAACTTCATGAAAGTGGGATTAAACCCTAAAGAAAGAGGAGAAATCAAATAGAGAATTACTAACTTGCAGAAATATTGAAGAGATGCCCCTAAATCCACCAAAATATGAATATCCACGTACCCAAAACTGGTATGGATGTTCGAAGGAGTTATATTAGGTCATTATGGGATTGCAATTATGGAAAAGGATGAATATTGAAAGACTTATGAACGATTCATTTTACCTAGTCAAATATGGTTGATTTGAGAGAGTGTATGAATGATCACCCTAATTCGTGGTTCACCTAAGCTCCAAAATTGTGAAAACGATAATGGGATAAATCCTCGGGATATTGGCTTTGAGAGGGAGGTGGAATCATGGGAAACTGTAAAAAATGAATGAGATATGTAAAATTTTATAAAATGATTTAAAACATGAAATGAGCCTACAGGCAGGCGCATTACCTTTATCAAAAAACCAAATCCATCATGATTTTGGATTTATATGTGGTCCAAAGGGATATGGTGAATTTAATATATCAGTGTACGTAAATTGGGAGGTGGAATTTTTATAAAATAATAAAAATTGAAGGATTTATGGAAGAAACGAAATTTGATTTTAAATCTAGAATTGAGCTCACGGTTTGGCGCAAATTTTAAAAAACCACCATTTTCACAAAAATGAGTGGTAAACCCCCAAAGAAATCAGGAATGAAAATTAAATGAATAATGAATTTAGAAAAACGTTCGTGGGTGTGAAAATAAGACAAAATAGTTATTAATTTGAATTATAAAAAAATTTATTTCAATGAAATAATAAATAACTATGATAAGTGTGAGTCAACATTATCCATTCCATTCATCTTTTTTCCTCCAAAAATTCCCTAATAAATGTTGAACTACTTGAACTCCAGGAAAAAATATACACAATTGAATGAGGTGACCTAGATAGTCGATCTAATTGGGAAAATCTATAGATGAGATCCATCATATGTTGACTATTATTTTCTACTAAACAAAACTTTTTTGTCAAAGAAAAATTATTTCTATATAGAATCCATCAAAAAATCATGAAATAAAAGTCTAAGAGAGGTAGAGACCTATTATAGGTCTTGAAACCATATGGGATTGATCTAAATTGAAATTACTCATATGAGAACTCCTATAATAGGACAATCACAATGATAACCATGATTATGTGAAACTAAAACAAGTGAAACTAGGTTCCAACTACAAAAACATATCTCAACTTCATGAAGTATAAAAAAAAGAGACACCTAAAGGATCCCATGTCCAATGATCATCCATGATTCTAAGGTTATATCTCTAAAGAAACATAGCCAATACACCCAAATGTCATAAAGCGGTGTTTCTAGGACCATTAAATCTTAAGAAACCAAAATCATGAAATGATTAAACAAACACCTCAATAAAATAAACTGCAAGGTAGCTTTTGTTGGATAACAAACTAAGAGAAAATGGGGCACATCATGAGCTGATAACTACAAAACCCTCCCATGGTGAACCCAGATACATTTTAATTGAATCTAGTCAGTTCATAATTCCAACTAGATCAATAGATATCATACAAAGATGAATCACCCACCCAAGAACATCCTAAATCCATAAAATGAATCAACACACTTAAAAAGATATTCAAAAGAGGTTAAAATTATCAATATTTTCCATATAAGGACCCAAAAAGAAAAGGCATGAAAATTTCAAAACTACCACTCAAACAGCATAAAAACCAAAAAAAATAAACACAGACTACCTATTCAAAAATCACATCAAGGCCATATAGATCTAAAAACATAGAGCATGAATTCAAGAAAAAATATCATCCCATGATAAAAAATCAACATGTAGGATCAAAAAATGGATTATTATCAATATATCACACTATCTAGATATCTCTAACAAAGAAGAGTTTCCAATAAGAAATTGATAGCATAAATTTTACCACATCGATGAAAGGGAAGAAATACATTTAATTTAATATGATGAATTGGGAAGATCCATGAGTGAGGAATGAAATATTACCATGGATGAATACCATAGATTCATGAAGAATATTTCCATGAGGCGCAATTTATATAAAAACATGAACCAAGTTCGATCTTGTTTCCCAAAACACCTTGAAGTATCCCATGGGAAAAATGAGATAAATATTCAAAATATAGTTTACCTAAACTAGAGAATGTGTTTTAGATGTTTACTTATTAAAAATTAATGAACAATTAATGATGAATATCAAAACTCATTTCAATGTAATACTATCTATGATAAATATGAAGAACATTTAAATAATATTAAACTAATTTTAAATGTAACACATATTTTAATATGAGTTAAAATATTAATTCCATCAATGAAAAAAATCACATAAAACACACAACCATTTCATATAAATTTCCATCATTTTTATAATTTTTAAAAAACCTTATCCACATAATTTTCATTAATTGGATGAAATATCATTTTAAAGTACTCCATAGGAGGGTGAACCCACTTTAAATTACAAAGAACAACTTTCCACAGACATCATAAAACAATAGATAGATATTTAATCTAAAACACCCCAAAACTTTTTAATATACCAATTCCATTTTATATGAAATCCAAAAGGCAGATTTTTATACAAACAAACATTTTAAAAAAATATCCATTATCTTAATGAAATCCAATTTTACACAACAAATAAACAAAATGAAAATATTATTTCAATCCACATGATCTACATATCATTACCCCCTCTTAACTCACCCTACATAATTATAGATTCCCTAAGAATTATTAGAAAAAAATAAATATGGTATATAGAATCACACATCACTCAACCATAAGTATTGATGGACAATTGTCAAATAATGAAACAATTCCAAAAAAATCCATTAAGATTGATCATTTAATCAATAACCAATTTTACCAGGAAATAAAAACCAATTTCATTCAATTGAACCTATGTTTCTTCCCATACTAAAACCAAAGTCAACCCTATGGAAACACAAAAAATTATATTGTGGAAAAACACACCATCAATTGTATTTTTTTTAAAAAAAATCGAAATCAAAATTCAAATCCACCTGTACATGGTAATGTTTGTCTCATGAAATCTATGATCATGTTAGAATCTCTCTTCACTTATCCCAAATGTACCAATCAAAAATTATATATCTATTTTACCCAAACATAAAAAAATATTAATTAAGCTACTCTCAAACCTAGACTCTTACCATCTTACATAGGATCTGGATCTATTTGTAACAGACTTGCCTAAACATACACCTGAACTCGTATCCCAAATATCCTATCATTGACCCAAGGGGTATTATTGTTACACATTGAACAAAATAAAATAGAATAAAAAAATAGATTGGGAATATTTTACATTAAATCATATTATAATCATAATGAAAAAATAATTATAAAGTAACTATAAATAAATAATTGTATATTATAAAATATACTCTCCGTAGACCCTCCAGTTCACTCATATATATTATATATAATAGATTTATTGAAAAATACAAATATATTTAACCCACTAATAACTGTTAGTAAAATTAGTAATGAACACATTTAAAGGGGAAAATTGGATAAACATTATATGAATTAAAAGGAAACAACATTCCACAAAATCATATAAATGGAAAGAATTTCCCAATGTGGTAAAATAAAATAGAAATTAACCACAAATGAAAAAATCAGTCAAGTATATAAGAGATCTCAAGAGAAAATAACATCCTAAAACTAAATTTTAATGTACACAAGATCGTAGAAATAAATAATAAGAAACATCCAACTTATGAAAATTACGAAGACTTAATTATGTATCAAATTCATTATAGTTTGAAATAAAATAGAAAACATACTAATTTTTTCATGTTTAATAAAACTATGGAAACTATATGCCACATACTAATTTTACAAATTACGACATTTTAATATAAAATAAAAACAATTGTTTTTTATAAATTTACTAAATCATTTCAAACCACAAAAGAGTTGGTTTAAAACCATAGAAAATAAACAATACCATTATTTTTCGTTATTTTCAATCATTTCAAGAAGACTCCATTTTCAGGAAGAACCATATTATAAGACATTTCATAACAAACTTTTTATGAAAAAACCAATCCTTTTCAATTTCAAAACAAAAAATCCTATCCATTTCAAAATAATGTTTGAATGTAAGCCTTATCCATAAAATATAAAAATTCTCAAAATGCACCCAAAAATCATAAACATGGAAAAATGGATAAAATAATAGAGTTACAAAAAATAATAAACAACTAGTGTATTAAATTGAGAAAAAAACACAATCCCCTCAAGAATCCCCACAAGGGCCTAATAATCATGTGAAATATTTTAAGATCCAAGTGATGATGTATTGATATATAGATAGGATCCTAGGCCAACACTAAAAAACCTTCCCATGTCCTCAGTAGTCTTATTATACTATCTATTTGTGTATATACCAGGAAAAAACATGCCATAATTTGATATAATATGGTTTTTTATCTCGTATAACCAACTACCTTTTTTATATAATTGACATGGTATTTCCTATAAAAATAACCTAGATAGTCTAGTACTATACACTATTGATTCCTCTCATACAAATCACATAAAATCCTTATATGAAAACCATAACATTTTCTTACCGAAGGTGAGAAATAAAAAATCACATACATCATATATAAATCATTTCAATGTAACCCACATGTAACCCCATGAAATCTAAAAATATAACCATCACATTTCCATGAACAAGCATCAATAAAATGCATAATAAAATCCAAACATCCCAAGTTGGGTTAATCCACACAAAGAAAAAAATTATCACATTTTGATCATAACACATACTCACACCTTTTATTAAAAACACAATTATGTTACCAACAAGGATTTAAAAAAAACTCATAGAAGGCCAAGATATTTCAACACCATTTCAAAACTATATAGAGTTCTAAATAACCCTTCAAAGCATAATTCACAAAATAGAGATACATATCACCCTTTTTTAATAACAATTTTGAAATATAATTTCAAAATTCTTCAAAAGAATCTAGTTCAAATATAAACCCGCATTATTAAAAAAAACATGTGAAACTAATCTCTTCAACTAAATCCTATATTTTACTAAAAACCTCCACGTCATGAAGACAAGTCCTTTAATTATAAATAATGACCATAATGTTTTAAAAACATTTAAAATACATATAATTTAACCAAATAAATTCTTTACTCATATTAAATACATTTAATATTGTGTACCACATGAAATACTATGTGAAGCCTTTGAGAAACCAAATTGAAAGCCAAAACATCAATATTTTTTTTAAATACCATTTTAATTGTTATTTGGGTCATATAAGAAACACATGGTGTATCTAGTCACACAAATATCATATATAAACTAGCCATTAATATATAATTAAATTTAAATTTAAATAAAACCAAACATAAAACGAGACATTAAAATTTAAAATTAAATAAAAAACTAAAAAAATTTGACTAAAAATTACAACCTCACATTAATACCCATGAAATCAATAGTTCTATAACTAAAATAAAGGGAATTGAGATACCAAACCTTAAAAGGAGGGTAAACAACCCTGGAAGTGTTGTACCTCGTGGTCAAGGATCAAAAAAATGATTAGAACGCTCTTAACCGAAAACACTAAAAATAAAAAATTTAGGACCACTAGAAACAATTTTTTTGACTATGATTGTCCAAGGGTTCTTGGGAGGAAAAATAAATTTATGAAAATATATAGAGGGGTATAGAAGAGAATAAAAGTATTCAAAATTAATATATAGTGTCAAATTGCAGTATATACATTCTTGATCACCATGGGAAGGTGGACCAAATGGGGGAGGTCCGATTCAAGAGTGTTCTTGGAAAAAAGTGGTTTTGTGTAACCATGGAGTATGAGGGTATTTTATGGAAATGAATCATGTAACAGGAAAATCATAAGGTATGAAAAATTAATTTTTTGGGAAACACTCATGATTTACCAAATAATACAGCGACAAAGTGGGCCATATTGACTAGCAAAAAGAAACCAAAAAAGTACCCTTATAAGACCTCATGTGCTACCTATACATGAAGAAACTTTTCCAAATATAAATATTCAATTATTAGACCCTTACAAAAAATTGTCATACATTTACTCTGAACCATGCATAACCTGTGCACATGAACAAGTTTCCTTAAATTTGAAAACTCAAGTCCAAAAAATCCAAAATATAAAGATGTCGAAAATTGTCTTTAATGATATCAGATAAAAACAATAATAGTGAAAATTGGGTTCCAAAGTATGATATCCTCATAGTTTTAGCGTATGATATTATCTTTATTTATATCTCATATTTATATATACCTATTTCATAATTAGAATAAATATTATGTTACTTTCCATTATATTAGATTAAAATGGGATTAGAATTTTGGAAAATATTGATTGGATTTTCCATTTCCCCTATATAAATTTTTATTATTAATCTATGTGTTGATTCATTTATCAAATGACAAAATCATTTGAATTGTTCATCTGGTTATATAATCTATTGGAAGGTGTTTTGGGTCATGTAGGTCAGCCACAATGTAATTGAATCTGACCCCTGATTCGCCTAAAAGTGTGATGGTATCTAATATAATGGTGTGGGATCCCCCTGTTAATTGCACATGATACAACCAAGATATATCCAAATCTCTATTCATCATAGTTTATTTTCTATCTTTAAAGAGAACATACCAACATACCATTGTTGTTGTGGAACACTCAAATTATGAAAGATGATTCTAGGGGTCAATGTTCTAATTATGGGAATGAGAGAAAATTTTCTATATCTTGTTGATAAATATTAGGAATACTCTATCGAGCATGGAATTGGTGGACTAAACACATATAAGGTACACTTTTATGTATTTCATGTTCTTTTTACATCATATTACTTTATATAAGATTTATCAGACACTTTTGTGAGTTTATTACCCTACTAAGATGATGTGATAATCATCTAAAACCTACCCATATTGAAAATAAATCACATCAATGGAACCAATTTGTTTATATTTTTTATATATTAGTTATTAAGAAATCCCATTTTATAATAATCCTTCATCATATAGAAACATATTTCTACACATGTGATAACATTCAGGAAAAGTGATACATAATACTCTTCTTCATTAATAGTGGAATGTGAATATATGAATAGGGTTATATCAAATACCCAATGTGTGGTAAAATAGATGAGATATCAATAAAATAAATATATATGATCATAATAGGAATGATAACATAAAATAATATTAATATTTTATAACAATAACATCATCAATAAATCAAACACAAAGTAGTAAGAAACCTGGAACATAATATAATATTGAGATGTGACAAAATTATGTATCAGGAAATATAAATGTAGCAAATTATGAAACATAGAAAATATAAACGTATTTAGAGGCTCACTATCAAGGTCATCATCAAATAGTGTAAAGAATTATATAAAATATAGTATACCAAGATAACAAACTCTAACACACTAAATATCATTTCATGAAATATAAATCTTTTCCCACTAAATTATAGGGTGATATAATAATGTTACTGCCCATTATATAAGGACATGACACACATATGAGTTTCTCAAGAACATTAAAACATTCATAAATCCATCATATCATAAATGTAACACCCTGAGATTTTGTGAAATATTATTTAATAGATTTACTATTCTCCATATGTTGTGTTACAAGAAATATCACATTTATCTTCTGTTAGATGAAAAACTGACTCTAAATGAAACAGGACATATTATTAAATATTAGTATTTAAAATAATATTTATCAACCAACCATTGTAATAGAGTGTATGAATGAGTTTTAATAAATTATGAATATTTATGGTTTAAACATGTATATGAAATGAATTCATTGGTGACCAATTAATTATATATGAAAATAAATACCATTTTAAAATAACGAAAATATTTTTTTAACGAACTATTTTTTTGATAATGAATGAATTTTACCCAAATAAATTAAATTAGAATATATTGGTTAAAAAATTTAATTAGAGGAATAATATATATATTCAATCAAAATTGTAACCTTCATCTAATTTTTTTCTAGAGATTATATAAGAATAAATACAATTTTACACATAAAAATGATTTTTTTTCTAAAAACCCATTTTTCACTAATTGCATAGTATATTTAAAAATTATTTTTGAAAATTTTATAAAATATATTTGAAGAAACAGATTTCAATTTTTAAATAATAATTTAAATATTATACTAGACAAAATTTTGGGATATTAATTAAATGTTATTTTTCATTGAATAGTGGAAAATAACAGTTTTTTAATACTACCATTTTTAATGAATTTATATGGATAATTATGTTTTATAATGGTTTTAAATGTAAATATATTTTAATATCATATCTATTAAGCCAATTTATTTCATTAGATTAAATTTAATATTGAATTTTGGTAAATAACTATTTAAACTTTGGAACTGTTTCACGTTGATAAATCGGTTTCTCATCATTTTGTTGAGATTAATTTTAAATTAAATATTTATAATTTTATGAATTGAATTTGGAAAAATATATTTATCATTATAATAAGAATAATATATATCATCTAATAAATAAAACATAATTTTTACCATAATTTATAGTGAAATTATTTAAAATAAATTTCTATAGTTATGGTAAAAATTGGTTTAACGGTGGTTAAATAAACAAGATAATGGTTAAAATGATCCAAAATATGTCATAATACTATTTTGATGAAATATTCCCATCGTTTACTTTATATTTATCATATATTTTTATTTGGAATATTTTTTTAATGAATTAATTTTTCAGTTTTGAATTTTTTTGAAACATTCATGTAGTTTCCAAGCGAGTTCGTTTTCCCCACTTATAGAATACCACAACAAACCATGAATCATTAAAAACATTACATAAATATTGTTCATTAAAACCTAAAACAATCCCTCTCTAATATATTTTTCCATGTATTATAACTATTTTTCCTCCAAAATGACCATCACTAAGGTCCTAAATAAGATATCCAAAGTTGCTGCTTCTAAGAGAAGTTAATTTTAATCACTAATATCCTTCTTTTTTTATTCATTATTTTCCACATTAAATTATTAATTAAATATTATAATATAATAAATACATTATATAATATATTTGGAGATGTTATTATTTGTATTTTAACAAATATATCCATCTCTACAATATCAAATGGAAAACAAAATTGTGAACAATGTTTATGACAAACATCTACATCATGAAATGATATAGATGGTTTTCCATCACGACCTATCACATCTATATATAATGATGAATTTATTTATTATATATTATATTAATGATATTATTATACAGATTTTGAAATTATATTCTTACATTCCCTTCTATTGTATAACAATAATGTCGTTCATATGTATAGAGGGCTTCTACATCGAAAAGAGATGTGATTTATTCACACAACAAAAGAAAGGTAGTTTGGATGTTTTAATGAAAATATTTTACATATATGTAATAAATATTATTCATGAATATTAATATATTATTTATCTTTATTTCTTTCAACCCTTTGAAAAATGTAAACAACGTTTTTTCTTACATATAACCTTTCATATCCATGAATGGTGTATTTAAATTTTCTTCATTATCATTTTTTGGTTTATATAAATAAAAATATAGATAATATATAATAAATTTATATCTTGGATAAATTTATACAAATTATGTAATATGGATAAAATTACGATGACCAAAAATTTAAAAAAAAATGACAAAATACTTTTAAACCAAAGCAACAGTTGCCTGAAACGTGAATTTAATATTGAATTTCTAATAAATGAGTAATAATAGAACATAAGTAAATCACATATGGTATGAAATATATAATTATGGTTAATTAATAATTGTATAATAATATTATATATATCATTCAATGAGTTTTAATTTTTATGACAGAATCAGAGACTTAAGGCAAGAGCTTTCTATCTCAATTTTATTTTTTGTGAGACACATTTCAGATTCAATATCATTTTATATTGTGTATATAACTAAAATAAATTTATATTACGAATATTATCATTTAAATTATTTTCAATTACGTAACAAGTTTAATATCTCTCTTTAATGCTCTCTATAATTCAATAAGTTGTAAAGTGGTAAGGTTTTTTTTTCTGAATTCCCCTTCCATGAGACTTATGGCATGCTATTCACCTATCTTATTTTATGATGTTTATAAAAAGATCATTTTTACATTTAATATCAATGATTTATTTATAAAAATTATATTTTTTGTTTCAATTATATATTTTATTTCATGGGGCATAGTATTCCAGGTTACCCAAGATGTAAGGGTTTAATGTTATAATCACATCGTTTATCAGGATTGCTCATGATTATCTATCCAATGATGACATATTATGGTATATGTATAAAAAACACAATTTTTTCATAAACTATATTTATTTATTGATAAGAAATATTTTCCTATCATTTTTACTCTGTATACATCCAAGAGTTCAAAATAATATGTTTAAGAAAATAATTATCATTTCTCTCCTTGGATGAAATCACTTGTATTTAAAACATCATGTTTTCAAAATATTTTTTCCAAAAATATTTTTAAAATTATGGAAATTTTTTACTAATAAATTTTTATACATGTTTTAAAAATTAATAATTCTTGCGAAACAAATCATAATATGTTTTAAAAAATAAGACTTATTTGTTTTTTACCAATAATGTTGAAGAATTATTCATTTTAACTTGTAAGGAATGAACATAATTCTTTTCTTTCATGACCAATCATTGATCTGAATCCACATTTATAATATTAAATGGTAATTTACCAAGAAAATTATTATGTAAATTTGTTATGTTTTAAAATGTGTTTTCCACTGAAAAATGATATTTTCATCAAGAAATCAATTATTAATAAATCTTATTTTATAAAATTTCATGTTTATTTTAACGAAAATGTATTTACAAAATATTTTTTGATTTTTTATTTTTAAAAAGTTATTTTGATTCAATATTTATATTACTTATTATATTTTTAAATGTTATTTCAAAATCATTGTCCATCTAATATAACATTCATCGATCTTACATATGTCTTACAAGGGATATGATCCAAGTATACCATTATCATTCTTTCTCTAAATTTAATAGGTTTAATATTAATGTTTTTTAGGAGACTAGTTTCAATTCCATTAGTTATACCATGAGGAAAATAATATTAAACCCACATATTTTTACTACTTATGCTATGATTGAATTATTTTAGATTATGAAACCTCTTTATATTATATTGATTATCATATGATGATATTTTATGAATCCCATTTCATTTTGATGGGTTAAGAAATGATGAATGATCCATGATGATTGCGAGCACATACATATTGTTTTCATGTTGTGATGGGTGGGGACTATTTCTTCCTCTAATAGATTGGTTAATGATTTATATCATATGATATATATAGGATTTAAATGGGTAGTGATCCAAGTATAATAATGGGATTGGTATTCTATTGGGATTTGGGATTGAACCTTGACTATTGAAATGGTTTGTGGAGTGAATCCATTACACTATTATTTCTTGTGCGTTGATTCTTGACTACTACAGAAATGATTTTCTATGCATATTTGTATTCCAAAATACTGTGTCTTATTCCAATGTTATGCTCTTATATCCCATGCTATTTGATTACTTTATGATTAGTTTCATATAAATTTTCAGTATTCATTCCATGTATCGTGATTTTGATATTTGATAATTAGTTTAGGAATTTAAAATGTTAATCTCATGTTCTTATAGCCTTATTAAATTATATTTGTTATATGATAATTTATATATAACATTCTAACCCATAATGTTAAATTGATCCCTCCTTTTCATATAATTTACCTCCCATGGTTATGAAGAATAGTTTTATGTAGGGTATGTTTTTGAAGAGTATTCTAAAAAAATATATTTTTGGGAAAATTTTAATTTATTTCACTGAATTAGAATATTTTATATGTAGTGTTTATGTAAACTATACCTTTATGATCCTCAGGTATGTGTTTTTTAGTGCAATTAATATTCATCTAAAAGATATACTATCCATCAATGGAAATCTTATTTCACAACTATTGGTATCAAAGGATACACATAGTAAAATATTGAAAACTGTAATGAGTAAACATAAATTTAATATCTACTGATAATTTTAAGTATATGTTTACTATTTTATGTAAGGATAAGTCTATGGATGATTCAATGTATTGGAAAATGTATTTTAATTTTGGTCAAGTATACAAAGATTGGTTTCTATTTAATTTCATTCATTTCTAAATTCTATAAGTGGATCCGGCCATGGAAAATAGGTACATATGGGTGAAAACTGTAAAAAGGTAACATTGAGTTGGGCTTGATTGTCACCTACTAGATAATAATTGTCCTTAATACCAAAATGGATTGAAACTATCAATGGATTGTCATTGAAAATTCACAAACTCTTTACAACCCATCATGATATATTTAAATATTTATAATTAATTACCTTGGTTACTCATTAGGTTACAAAGATTAAAACGAATGTGTCATGATTTATATATTATATAAATGAATTTTCATGATTATATTGTTGCCAATAATGAATATTTTTACTCACACATTTATTTTTGTAATTAATCAATGGTTTGAAGTTGGTCGAATCATGATAATGCTTTGTGTGAGGGAAAACTCAATGATTTTCTTCATGGGTAGCCAAATATTATAGGGTAAAGAATAAAAAATATTTTTTATATGATCACACAACATTCTCAGGATATGAGTCATTGTGAACATAGAAAAATGAAAATGGGGGTTTAAATTTTTTTTTAGTCCTTCATTAGGAAACATCCATAGTCTTTTATAGGTTTTGATGATATAAAAGTTTCTAAGTATTGGATCAGTACCATTGTAAACATATTTTCTAGTCACTATTGTTTGGAACATGAAAAAGTAAATTTCTATATCTTTTGTTTGAAAGGAAAGAGGATCAACAATAGAATCTAATCAAGAACACATGGGAACATTTTGAAATTGTCTGTATATATTGGTATGATTTTAATAACTTGTTTTTTAATAATTAATTACCTCGTTTTCATCACATGAAAATAGAGAAGGAATTAATTGAGCTTAATTAAAAGGATGGTGATTTGGTTGGTACCCATGAGGAAAATTTAATGAAAACATTTTTTTCCTACTTATGGTATTATCATTGAACCTAAAAGAAATGTTGATCGATTCTTCAATGGAATCAAACCCTATTAATGAATATCTGATAGAAAAAAGAGACTTTAGTAGGTATGAATAGAGTGTATGATGTGTTTTCATGATGGAAATTGATGTTGGAGTAACTTATGAATCCCATGGTATTGATAATAATAGAAATATTTAAATAAATGGAATATATAAAAACCATGATGAGATGATAATGAGATTTAGTTTATGATAAATGTGTAGGAGGAAATATAGAGGAAATTTACTTAGGGGTACAAGTAAATGTTTTGTGTGTGTGAAGGAGGGACATTGAAAGTTTTATTGATGATATGATTAGATGGTTTCATCTAATTGAAAAAATAGAGGTAAATATGCAAAAAATACACCACCAACACTAAAGTTTTTAAAATGAAAGGAGTATGGGAATTATTTGAATCAATTACCCTTTCCATTGTCTAATAAAGATGCTATGATAATAAAACCCTCTTAATAAAAAGGATAATGGGAAATCGTAACAAATCTCAATTATTGAAGGGAATCATGAAAAATGTTTCACACTCATCATACACTATAAGGCCCCATCCTTAAAACTTACTTAATCTTGAGTTATTACAAGATTACACATTGAGGATCTTTTCGGGTTTAGTGTTTTAGAGAATTAGATCATAAAACTTGCATTACATTCCACATATAAACAAAGTGGTTACATAAAGATAGTATTCTTCATTCCCATCAATGGAAATATATTTAAAATAAAACATGGATTCTTTCTTGACACTTCCTTGACACTATCATCATATCATGTACCTTTCCCTTGACCTGTGAAAAACATTTCAAAAAAAAACTTGGGATGAGCATAAAAAGCTCTGTAAGGGATATAAAAAATATTGAATGGATTCATGGGTACATATATACATAGTAATGAAATCATACTTTACCCATAAAACATAAGCACTATAACATACCTCATCAAATTATGAATAAACCATAGAAATCATAAGACATAAAGGTAACTTGAGGCATTCATAACATTCTTACATAGGGTGTAACCCTCTTGGTTACGTTTGGAATACCCATAACAGTATATTCCCTAAATATATTCGGAGAAACCTTAATGTTTCACTCCTTCTCATTACCCAATGCATTGGAGAGCTATATCGAGCTCACCCTCCCTTAGTCTATCACGGAACCACCCGTCTTCATAATAATACCCAAGAACCTCAACATAATCGTATCACATAAAACATGCATAAAGGACACATAACATTTCCACCTATCAATCACAAGATATCAATACAACACATTGATATAAAAACATTATGAAAACCATTTTCAATACCAAAATAAAAGAAAATTAAAACATGGTATTTTTTTTTCTTTTAAAAAAAAGTTATGGCTTGTAGAGGAAGCTGAAACTCAAATAATGGTCACGGCGGCAGATAAGTCATTGTCGCCGTATACGTATGACAAAAACATTCCATTTCATCTATTAGTAAACAATTCGTATAAAAAAGATTCCTTTTGAATAAACTTAAAAGTCAAAGGGGGTTATACACCGTATAAAAGATGGTTGTGTATAAAACAAAATATGCCTCAATGAAATGAGATTGAGACGAAGTCCCATACCTCGTTTCTGACTTGACCCGACCGTTCTTTAATCTCCTACAGAATAAACTTGAGTTAATCTCTACTTTCTTAATAAGCTTTTTCAAGTTCATTATTCCTTTTATACCATGTTATTAACATCATGTAATCATTTAAGTTAATAATGTTCATTTTGTCGGTATTTGGTTCTTAAGTCAAAAATAGACTTCTTACACTTACATGTTGTTAATTTGGTCAAAGGTTTCTTATATCCAGAATGATATTAATGATTTTGATAACATATATATCATATATATTCATAATATACATGTATTTATAATATTACATCACATTTAGAGGTAAGAAATGAAATGCATCGTTCATGGAGACGGTAAGCCGTACGTACGCATGAACGCTACTTTCATTTCTATTTCGTATTTTATAGAATGGAATCATAATTATATAAAGGTATATTATAATTCCAGTATAATAACATATATAATATCATTAAATTTATCCTTTACACATCCCACATATGGTATTAATTAATCAAATCACTTTCAGGGGCGGTAGTCCGCACTTCCTAAAATGAAGATATCGTGTTTACCCATAATGGAAACAATAATAGTATGCCATAAATGAAAAATACAGAAGCTTAAGGAAAGAATAAACATATTATATATCATATATAAAAATAGTGACATCATAATGGCCACCTTTGAAGGTGTTAAATGAGTATTGAACAATCATCGTTTCGGGAGGCAGACTTTCGCCATCCACGGAAAGCGTATGTTCTTTAACCATTTGATGTAGTTGTGTGAGAGTGTAGCTCGAATAAATCTTATAACAAAATCCTAGTATATTTAAGATACTAGTGTTTTTACAAAAGAAGTAAATAAAAAGAGTTTAGGGGGTTGGAGAAGAAAAATAAAACAAATGAACATGAGAGAATGAATTACCTTTAAAAGTGTAACTCCTTTTGATTTGAGCTTGAGGGCTTCCTTTGAAAGGATTCTGCCCAATGGTAATCCTCTAGGATGAGTATACGGATGTGGAGAGAGTAAATTGGAAGGGTATGGCCGAGCCAAATTTTTGAGGAGTGTGTGAAATGAGGTAGAGGTGGGGGCCTTTTATAGGAGGAGAGGAGGGGCACTTTTGGAAATCATGAAACTATTATTTTATTTTCAAAAGTGTTTCGAATTTATAAGGTCCCACATTGATATATTTCTAATTTAAGATGATAAGGCTTCTAAATATTCCCATATAATAGTTTTTGGACAAGTTTAGGTCTTAGATTTTATATTATCATTTCATTTTATTAAAACTGTTCATTAATGAGGTCATCGTTGCATCATCATTATGTCATAATTAAATTAATTTATTTAATGTCTAAAAATTATAAAAAAACTACTATGATGTATGAAATCTTTTTATCTTTCTAATGAATATTTATAGTCAAAATTTTGACTTGTATAACCCCATATAAAAATTGTTTTAGTAACATAACTCATGTTTGTTTCATTTTTACTTTAACATTAAATAAAAAGTTATTTATGTCATTTCTCAACCAAAGTGGCTCCATGGGGTCCCCAAGTTGACCCATGGCTTTTCTTGGTCGGCCATGACAAATCCAATGAGGGTAGAACATGTGTCAAGCTCATCTCATACTATTAAAACATTATTTTTACCTTAAACTACACTAATTACCACTAATCACGATTAAAAACATAATAAGTTACTATTCACCAAAAAATTATTTTAATCTCATTGAACCACATTTTACTTCTTAATGACAACCATGTATGTCGGATTTTTGAAATTCAAAACACAACGATGGAAAAATTTAATTTAAATGGAAAATCTGTTTTTATAAGTACCACTTAGTGGTTTCACTATTCATAAAAAATTGATGTTTTTCAGAAAATTACCAAAAATTCACCCTAAGCTATATTTGATATTATGAATTCAAAAATTAATTCCATTTTACAAAATTAAAAACATATAAGTCACATTAATTAATTTAATAATTAATTCCCGCTGTCATAACAAATAGCGTGTTTTTATGAAACAATAAGTATCACAAGATTGACACCAATTTAAGTCCAATTTCAAAGTGAAATTGATTCCAATGACCACCATTGGATTAAATGGTAGAATTATATTCAGATTACACTTTAATACCAATTAAAAATATAATCAAACCATATAATTAAATAAAATGAAAAAATAGTTTTGATGTAAAATGTAGTATTTTTCACTATTCATTTAAAAATGAGCATTGTCAGAAAAATACAAAAAATTTATCCAATGTAAAATTCAATGTCCCAATCATAATGAATATGTTTATTTTGACAAATATAGATTATAAAAGTTTCAAAAGATTGATTTAAAAAGGTTTTTCCATCAAAAGGCAGTAAAACAATCTTTTAAGAATGTTAGTGTATTCCATGCATAAGATTGGATTTATTTTCATTTTAAGCCTCTAAAACACTATCTAGTTCATAAATAGACATAGATAAAAATATCTATATTCATTACATACTTGGGATGTTACATCCTTCCCCCCTTTAGAAAAATTGTGTCCCCGCAATTTATTTACTTATCGAATAAATGGGGGTACTTATCCCTCATTGCATTTTTAGATTCCCATGTTGCCTCTTCCATCATGTGGTTTTTCCAGAAAACCTTTACCTGCTTAATCACCTTATTCCGTAACACATGCTCCATGTGGTCAAGAATCTGGACCGGCTGTTCCTCATAAGACAGGTTCTCTTCCAACTGAACTACCTCTGGACTCAAAACATGAGATGGATCTGGCATATACTTTCTCAACATCGAAACATGAAAAACATTGTGTACCTGATATAAACTCGGAGGTAAAGCCACTCGTTAAGAAATTGATCCAACTCTATCTATAATTTCATATGGTCCAATGAACCTTGGACTCAGCTTTCCTTTCTTACGAAATCACATCACACTTTTCCATGGTGATATTTTGAGAAAAACATGATCACCTACCTCAAAAGATAGATCCTTCCTCCGGTTATCCGCATAACTCTTCTGCCTGCACTGAGTTGTTCTCATGTGCTTATGAATCAGCTAAACTTTTTCTGCCATCTCATCTACCAATTCTGGTCCCATCAACTTCCTTTCACCCACTTCATCCCAAAATGCTGGAGTTCGACACCGCTTCCCATATAATGCCTGAAATGGTACCATCTGTATACTAGAATGAAAACTGTTATTATATGAAAATTCAACAAAATAATGATGTTAGTCCCAACTTCCCTGATAATCCATAGAGAAAGAACGTATAATATCCTCTAAGGTTTGAATTGTTTGTTCTGACTGGCCATCTGATTGAGGATGAAAAGCTGTACTAAAATTTAATTCAGTACCCAAAGACTTCTGAAGGCCTTTCCAAAAGTTAGAAGTGAACCTGGGATCACGATCCGATACAATGGAGAGAGGAACTCCATGTAACCTGACTATCTCTTTAATATACAAACCGGAAAGTTGATCTAGGGAAAAAGTATCTCGTATAGCAAAGAAAATGAGTAGATTTGGTCAAGCGATCAAAAATAACCCATATTGCATTATTACCTCGAGATGTCTTCGGTAATCCAATAACAAAGTCCGTGGATATATTCTCCCATTTCCACTCTGGCACTGGTAAAGGCTGAATCATCCCTTTCGGTAATTGCCGCTCTACTTTAACATGTTGAAATGTCAAACACTTCACAGTAAAATCAGCAATATCTCTTTTCATTACATCCCACCAGTAATACTCCCGCAGATCTCTGTACATCTTAGTACTGCCAGGATGAACTGAAAATGGAGAACTATGAGCTTCACATAACAATTGTCTCTTCAACTATGAATCACAAGGCACACACATCTCTTCTCAAATCTCAAAATGCAATCATTATCAATGTTGAATTCAGGCAACTTACCTTTCTGAACCAGCTCTACCTTTTTCTACAACTCACTGTCTTGCTTCTGTGATTGCCTGATTCTATCTGATAATGATGATCTCACTGATACCTGAAACAAAACAGAAGAACATCCTGCACCAATAACTCCTATGCCAAAGTTCATCAAATCATTAACCAAAGGATCACATTCCAAATGCAACATTGCTAATGAAGCGTTACTTTTTTGACTCAAAGAATCAGCCACTTTATTTGCTTTTCCCGGATGGTAATGAATTGTACAATCATAATCCTTGATTAATTCTAGTCATCTCCTTTGTATCATGTTAAATTCTTTCTGAGTGAATATATACTTTAAACTTTTGTGATCGGTATATATTTCACACTTTACTCCATACAAATGATGCCTCCAAATTTTTAAAGCAAAAACAACAGCTGCTAATTACAAATCATGTGTAGGGTAATTTACCTCATGAGTTTTCAACTGTCGTGAAGCATAAGCAATTACCTGATCATTCTGCATTATGATGCAACCAAGTCCTTTCAATGAAGTATCACTATAGATAAAAAACTCACCATTCCTGGAAGGTAGTTCCAAAACTGGAGCATTCACCAATCTTATTTTCAATTCCTGAAAACAATCATCAGATTCTTTTGTCCAGATAATCTTAATACCCTTCCGAGTTAGCTTAGTCATTGGACAAGATAATCATGAAAAATTTCTAACAACCCTTTCGGTAATATCCTGCCAAACCAAGGAAGCTACGAATCTCAGTTACATTTGTGGGTCTTGGCCGGTCTTCCACAACTTTTGTTTTTTCAGGATCAACAGTTATCCCATCTTTAGAAACAATGTGACGAAGGAAAGAAATTTGTTGCAACCAAAACTCACACTTTCTGAATTTTCCATACAGTTTCTCTTATTTTAAAGTTTGCAAGATAACCCTTAAATGTCTTTCATGCTCCTCTTTACTTTTAGAAAACACCAAAATATAATCAATAAAAACAACAAACATTTTTCACTTGAGTCAACTGAGCCATCACTGCAACAAACTGTTTAGTTCTGATTCTGACCAACTCAGGATACTGATTTGAAAGGTCATTTCCCTCTGTATCCCTTCCTAGAAAAGATGCTATGATTCCTCTATGGAAAACAATTATTATCACAGAAATACCGTAGGTGAAGCAACATGGTAATCATCAAATACTATATCACTTCAATTTGACCATAAAAAAATATTTTTGGATAATCATTCAATAGAATTCTAACTCCTAAAGTTATCTAAACCGACCTCTGATACCAACTATAAGGCCCCAGCCTTAAACCTTACTTAATCTTGAGTTATTACAAGATTACACATTGAGGATCTTTTCAGGTTTAGAGTTTTAGATAATTAGATCATAAAACATGCATTACATTCCACATATAAACAAAGTGGTTATATAAAGATAGTATTCTTCATTCCCATCAGTGGAAACATATTTAAAATAAAACATGGATTCTTTCTTGACACTTCCTTGACACTATCATCATATCATGTACCTTTCCCTTGACATGTGAAAAATATTTCAAAAAAAAACTTGGGATGAGCATAAAAAGCTCAGTAAGGGATATAAAAAATATGGAAAGGAAACATGGGTACATATATACATAAGAATGAAATCATACTTTACCCATAAAACATAAGCAATTTAACATACCTCATCAAATCATGAATAAACCATATAAATCATAAGACATAAAGGTAAATTGAGGCATTGATAACATTCTTACGTAGGGAGTAACCCTCTTGGTTACTTTTGGAATACCTATCACAGTATATTCCCTAAATCTCTTCAGAGAAACCTTACGGTTTCACTCCTTCGCGTTACCCAATGCATTGGAGAGCTATATCGGGCTCACCCGCCCTTAGTCTATCACGGAACCACCCGTCTTCATAATAATTCCCAAGAACCTCAACATAATCGTATCACATAAAACATGCATAAAGGAAACATAAAATTTCCACCTTTCAATCACAAGATATCAATACAACACATTGATATAAAAACATTATGAAAACCATTTTCAATACCAAAATAAATTAAAATTAAAACATGGTATTTATTTTTCCTTTAAAAAAAATGTATGGCTTGTAGAGGAAGCCGAAACTCAAATAATGGTCACGGCGGCGGAGAAGTCGTTGTCGCCGTATACGTACGACAAAAACTTTCCCTTTTGTCGTTTAGTAAACACTTCGTATAAAAAAGATTCCATTTGAATAAATGTAAAAGCCAAAGGGTTTTATACACCGTATAAAAGAAGGTTGTGTATAAAACAAAATATGCCTCAATGAAAGGAGATTGATATGAAGTCCCATACCTCGTATCAGACTTGACCCGACCGTTCTTTAATCTCCTGAATAATAAACTTGAGTTAATCTATACTTTCTTAAGAACCTTTTTCAAGTTCATTATTCATTTTATACCATGTTATGAACATCATGTAATCATTTAAGTTAATAATGTTCATTTTTTCGGTATTTGGTTCTTAAGTCAAAAATAGACTTCTTACACTTACGTGTTGTTAATTTGGTCAAAGGTTCATTATATCCAGAATTATATTAATGATTTGGATAAAATATATATCATATATATTCATCATATACATGTATTTATAATACTACATCACATTTAGAGGTAAGAAATTAAATGCATCATTCATGGAGACGGTAAGCCGTACGTACGCATGAACGCTACTTTCATTTCTATTTCATATTTTATAGAATGGAATCATAATTATATAAAGGTATATTATAATTCCAGTATAATAACATATATAATATCATTAACTTTATCCTTTACACATCCCACATATGGTATTAACGAATCAAATCACTTTCAGGGGGCGGTAGTCCGCACTTCCTAAAATGAAGATATCGTGTTTACCTATAATGGAAACAATAATGGTATTCCATAAATGAAAAATACAGAAGCTTACGAAAATAATAAACATATTATATATCATATATAAAAATAGTGACATCATAATGGCCACCTTTGTAGGTGTTAAATGAGTATTTAATAATCATCGTTTCGGGAGGCAGAATTTCGCCATCCACTGAAACCGTATGTTCATTAACCATTTGATGTAGTTGTGTGAGAGTGTAGGTCGAATAAATCTTATAACAACATCCTAGTATATTTAAGATACTGTTTTTGTTACAAAAGAAGTAAATAAAAAGAGTTTAGGGGGTTGGAGAAGCAAAATAAAACAAATGAACATGAGAGGATTAATTACCTTTAAAAGTGTAACTCCTTTTGATTTGAGTCTAAAGGCTTCCTTTGAAATGATTCTGCCCAAAGGGAATCCTATAGGATGAGGAGAGGGATGTTTATAGAGTAAATGGGCAGTGGTTGGACGAGAAAAAGGCTTGAGGAGTGTGTGAAATGAGGTATAGGTGGGGGCCTTTTATAAGAGGAGAGGAGGGGCACTTTTGGAAATCATGAAACTATTATTTTATTTTCAAAAGTGTTTCGAATTTCTAAGATCCCAAATTTATATATTTGGAAGATAAGATTATAAGGCTTCTAAATATTCCCATACAACAGTTTTTGGACACGTTTAGGCCTTAGATTTCATATTATCGTTTCATTTTATTTAAATTGTTCATTAATGAGGTCCTCATTGCATCATCATGATGTCATAATTTAATTAATTTATTTAATGTCTAAAAATTATAAAAAAAATACAATGATGTAGGAAGTATTTTTATCTTTCTAATTAATATTTATAGTCAAAAATCTGACTTTTATAACCCCATATAATTTTTTTTAGTAACATAACTCATGTTTGTGTCATTTTTACTTTAACATTAAATGAAAAGTTATTTATGTCATTTCCCAACCAAAGTGGCTCCATGGGGTCCCCAAGTTTACCCATGGCTTTTTTTGGTCGGCCATGACACATCCAATGAGGGTAGGACATGTGTCAAGCTCATCTCATACTATTAAAACATTATTTTTACCTTAAACTACACTAATTACCACTAATCGCGATTAAAAACTTAATAAGTTACTATTCACCAAAAAATAATTTTAATCTCATTGAATCACATTTTACTTCTTAATGACAACCATGTATGTCAGATTTTTGAAATTCAAAACACAATGATGTCAAAATTTCATTTAAACGAAAAATCAGTTTTTAAAAGTACCACTTAGTGGTTCACTATTCATCAAAAATTGATGTTTTTCAGAAAATTAACAAAAATTCACCCTAAGCTATATTTGATATTCCGAATTCAAAAATGAATTTCATTTTACAAAATTCAAAACATATAATTCACATTAATTAATTTAATAATTAATTCCCGCTGTCATGACAAATAGCATGTTTTTATGAAACAATAAGTATCAAAAGATTGACACCAGTTTAAGTCTAATTTCAAAGTGAAATTGATTCCAATGACCACCATTGGATTAAATGGTAAAATTATATTCATATTACACTTTAAGACCAATTAAAAATATAATCTAACCATATAATTAAATTAAATGAAAAAGCAGTTTTGATGTAAAATGCAGTATTTTTCACTATTCATTAAAAAATGAACATTGTCAGAAAAATATCAAAAATTTATCCAATGTAAAATTCAATGTCCCAATAGTAATGAATATGTTTATTTTGACAAATATAGATTATAAAATTTTCAAAAGATTGATTTAAAAAAGGGTTTCCATCAAAAGGTAGTAAAACAATCTTTTAAGAATATTAGTGTATTCCATGCATAAGATTGGATTTATTTTCATTTTAAGCCTCTAAAACACTATCTAGTTCATTAATAGACATAGATAAAAATATCTATTATTCATTATTTACATGGGATGTTACATACACTCTCTAGTTGGGAATTTCATGTTTAATTATTTATTAATGAGACATATACAAAAATTATTGTTCACCTTCATTGAAATTTAATGTGACATTTAGAAATTATTATCTCCCTTGATATGGATAAAAAACTAATAAAACAATATTTTATATTATTTCAATACATGTTTGATCCCAATATTCTAATGGAAATATTATTATATAATATAGTAGCTTATTTAATGAAGAAAGTTCGATTTATCTTTCCGATTAATATATTTATTCATGCAATACTAACATAATATTTAAGGATACTATCATGGGATTATGTATTCAAGGTAGATATTAAGTTAGAATTCATTGACACCCTTTTTCTGTTTTCTTTTATTGATGTAAATAAATATAAATGATATTTTATGTGAAATTTATTTCAATACAACCCTTTGGTTTTGTATGAGTTTTAGTGACAATGTTATTTGAGGATGAATTTTTTAAAAGTTTGTGTACATACGATTAAAGATATTGCTAACATTTACAGTTTTTCTTGTCATTAATGTTGAGTAAATTATGGATTTTAGTCGATCAACATTTGAAGTTGGTAGAATTCCAATATCAGATAATATATCCCTTGGAATTTACTTACCAAAATATATGTTAATGATGTTGTAATGATTCATCAAGTAACACATTCAATTGTATCTAATAGTGATCTGAAGTTTACCTCATGGTTTTTTAGATGACTTCAGAAATAATTTTTCAATCAATTGAGTATCAAAATATCGTATCATCCTTATATAGATGGTTAGAACTATAGAATAGGTCAAGTCCTATAGGTTGTGGTATGATATTGTTCTATTAATTTCAAAGGTGGTTAGGATCAACACCTTCCACTATTTGAGAATTATTACAACACTAACATTCACTATACTCCTCGTGAAGCTTATTATAGAATGATGTGTACAACACCTATTTACTAAAAGGATGTTATAGAAAGAATGATATTGGGGCCTAAGCTAGATAATGAAATTTCCTGGAAGATTATATCAATTTATTAACATATAATGGAATCATAACATCACCAAAAATGTTATACTGATAATAATCAACACAATATATAATTTTAATTAAGTGGGAAGGTGTTTCTAGGAATTCCTCTATGAATTTAATAAAAGAAGACCCTAAACTAAGTATATTGGTATATTTGAAATTTTTTACCATAACAGGACTGTAACTTATCACTTGGTGCTTCTACCAAACCTCTCTCATGTTCACAATATTTTATATGTTCCTCTACTAAGGATGTATATACTTGACCCGTAACATTTATTGAACCATGTGGTTGTACTTATTTTGTATAATTTTTCATATTTGGATCAACTTATTGTGATTATAGATCATACCATGTTCGTATTCAGAAATTATTCTACTTACATAGTCAATTTTTTAGAGTAGAAATCACCATCATGGTGTAGATATATAGGTACCTATGAATGTAATAAGGAATATATAACCTCATATTAATAGTGATTTAGATATTAATTTTAATGGGGGTATAATGTAACATCCAAAAAAATTTTGATGTATTTTTTAGTAAAATTAATATTTTAGATATTTTTCACTACACGTAACATTCAGTTTAGATTGTGTTACCTACAACACAGATTTTTTACGAAACAATACATTATATTAATTGCTATTATTTAATATGATTGTTTTCACATAACATTTAGAATTAAAATAATGAATAATATTAACTAAAATTTTAAAATATATGGATTACACATGTATATTAAATAAACTATTTTGGGAAGAATTAATTGTAAATTTAAATAAAACCCATTTCAGAAAAATTGAAATATTTTTATGAAATATTATTTTTATACAAAAAATTATGTTTTGTCTCAATAAATCAAAAAAACCAATTTTTTAATGGATTTAATAAAACATTTATATTTTATATTGAGTGAAAATTTGAACATTCATTTTAATTTTTTTCTGACAAGAGATAAGAATTATTCCAATTGTTTACTTGAAAACATTTTATTTCTAAAAAGAAGTTTTGTCGCCTTTTGTTGACTTGTTTTAAAACTAAAATGTGAAACTTTTTTAATATTTATTTAAAAAAGAAAATTTAATTTTATAATTAAAATTTCAAAAATTATGTTATTTTTATGTTTTTTGTATTTTTCTGAAAAATTTAATTTTTTAATGAACAATGACAAATACATGTTATATTTGAACATTTTCCATTTAATTTAATAATATTATAAGGGTAATTTTTTCATAAAATATGTTTAACGGTAAAATTAGAACAATTATAAATCTATTAATCTATTTTTTGTAATTTAAATTAATTTAATATTGTTTTTCAGTAAAAAACATGGTTATCGTTTCAACATTTTCTCCTCGAAATTCTTCTTTCTCGCCTTGTATATATGATTAATTTAAAATTATTATTTTCATATTATGTGAATAGAAAGACAACAAATGAATTCCATATTTGAAATAGGATTAGTTTATATATTCTAATAATTTTAGCATAATTTTTTACAATAATGAATAGTGAAAATAATAATGATTAATTACCATGGTTAAGGAAAATATGAGTTTACTAGGGGTTAATCTCTAATTATAAGTGGTTAAAAATGACCTAAAACATATAAAAAACAATATTTAATTGATATATTTCCATATTATAAATCCAAATTTAGAATACAAGTTAATTTTGAATCTTTTAATAATGTCAATGACATTATAATTTTGTATTCATTAGAAAATTTCCACGAAATTTCTAGGTGGGTTCCTTTCCCCCACTTATAAAAGGATACTAGCACCATTCACATAATCACACCTCTAAATCAAAATAGATTAAAAAACCGTTAATATTATATCTCCAACAACCATACCCATGTCATGGATCTTTCAGTACGCCAGTAAGTCCAACACTAGAGTCTTTAATAAGTTATCCAAATGAGGTCATTCTATGTTATGGTAATTGTCTTCAGTAATCTCAATATTTTTCTTTTTTCTTTTTAGAGCATCAATTATGCATTAAAACATAATATATTAAAAAAATAAAATATATAATTAGAATATATAATTTTAATTTAACAACCTACATCCATCTCAACTTCAATAAAATTAAAAAAGAATCTCTTGATTGTGTTAATAGTGGGAAACCCCCTTGCGAACCGATTTAATCTGTTTTCCATTAACACCTATCATAGTGGGATATAATGTTTAAATAAATTTCCCTAAATGATATTTATGATATTATAATATTTTTTGAATTATTATATAACATATAACATCATATATTCCATTTTTTGGGAATATGATAATGTCGCTCGTTGGTATGATGGACTATTACATCGCGAAGCAATGTGATTCGTTGAAAAAATACATGGAAGGAAATAAAAAAGGAATAATTGTAAATATGTGATTCATATGCCATAGATATTATTATAATGATTTAATATATTATTTTCATTTATAAATTTCAATTTTTCCTGGAAATGGATAAAATGTTTCTGCATGCAAGTGACATATCGTCTCCATGAATGGTGTATTTCAGTTTACATATCTAACATTTATGAATTACTATAAATTAATATATATATATATATATAATATATTATTTTTATATAATGTTTAAAATTATTGATATTATGTAACCATTACGAAGGTAATGGGTAGAATAAAATAAAAAATCCAAACATCCACAAAAACATTGCAATTATAATCTAAAACAAGAATTTAACATTGAATTATTATCAAATGGGTAATATATGGTCATTAGTAAAAAATTTATGGTATGATAAATTTATTTATTATTATTTATTAGATTTCAAATAATATTAAATATATTATTTATGTTCTTTAAGGTGTATGAATGATGTTAAAGATAAAGGAAAGGGATTTAAATGTCACTTTTTTCTATGAGATGCATACTATATTCGCAATATGTTTATTTTATTTGTTGTTAATAATTTTGAAAAATGAATCTTATGAATAATATATTCACCATTTTATGGATTTAAATAAACATTTTTTGATCTATATTTCAGGGGTATTATGGTAATAAATTTACCAAAGTAGTAAAGGAATTTTTTCTCCATTTTCCTTCATTGAGACATTTGTTATGTTATACACCTATTTATTTTTACGACGTGTATATAAAATAAATTTTGCAATTTAATATAAATAATTTATTTATGTATAGGTTATTATATGTTACATTTAATTATGATTCATTTATACCAACTTGGTATGTGTTTTATGTTACAATCTAATGGGTTATAAATATTGATCATGATTATGCTTCAAAAGTTTAAATTTTAAGATCTATTTATCACAAAACTCATTTATATTAACCTCATACGGTAATTTATAGATAATATATCTTTTCCATTAATTTTACACTCTTTAAGTATTTAATAGTTTCAAATAATATTATTATAAAAAATCATCATTATTTATCTTTTCAGTCATAAAATATTATTCTTCCAAAACCATGTTTTATAAAAAGTCATGTTTTTTTAAAAATTTAAAAATTATATATTACATGAATTTTTACACAAGTTTTCTATTTTATAATTTTTTATAGAAATATAATTTTTTTTAAAAGATTACTCGATTGTATCTTTCAAAAAATGTGAAAGGAATATTTGGTTTAACATGTATAGTATGAATAAAATTATCTACCATCATGAAAAATTATTTCATTGATATATAACTTATAATATTTAAGGTTTTTCTTCAAATAAAATTATTTTGAAATTTTTTTATGTTTTGAAATGTTTTTTTCAAACTGTAAAAGATATTTCCTCAATAAATTTTTTTCATTATTTCTAAATATTCCCTTATTTGTCTTCATTGATAATTTAAATTAATATATTTCTAAAATATTTTATAAATTATTAGATTGTAAAGTTAATTTTCAGAGAAATTTTGTTCTTCTCATGAAATGTTTTAAATGGTCTATCAAAATTATTTTCCATATATGATGACATATGATGATACTACATGATCCTTTTTGGGGATATGATTTAAAGAAACAATTATTATTATTTTGTTAAGTGGTTTATGTTCATGATGAATTTTTTTATGAAACCAATATCATTTCATTGCGTTATACAATATTTGTTTTCTTATGAAACCCACTTAATTTATTTGGTAAATATATGTAGGAAAGATTTAATTTTTTAGAAACATATATCTTTTTCATAGGATATGATATGAAGAAATTTTTATGAAAATGATTTCAATTAATTGGTTATGATATGATGTGTTTTTTATGATCTCGTGGAATAGATACATATTGGTTTAATTGTGTGATTGGTGGGGCCTAAATCTCACCCAAATATAATGGGTAAAGATATATGTCTAATGAGATAGAACATACATGATTGGTGAGTAAATTCGGTTATGTTAGGGGATTTATCAACTATCATGGTCTTAGGAGTGAACCATGACTTCGTTGATGGTTGAAGTAGTAGACCCATTCCACTCTGATAGATTTTGAATTTATCCTTGACTACTATGGAAATTATATTATATTATTATTTTTATTCCACAATACAATTTATCATTCCAATTTTATTCTATTATGGGCCATGTTAATTTTTTTATTATGGTCTTTTTCATACAACGTACCGATAATTATGCCAGGAATCATGATTATGGACATTTTTGTGTGAGATTTTTTGGCCAAAATTTAATATCATGTTCTTATACCCTTATATTCAAATAATGTTTATATGATCATTGATATCTAAATTTCATACCCATGATGCGAATCTGAGCTCACCATTTATATTTTTTTTACCTAGGTTATAAAGAAAGGATTTCAGATGGGTATGTCTATAAAGAGTAATAAATTGGAATATATTATTCGAAAACATTGATAATATTTTGGTAAATAAGAATATTTTAAACTTATTATCCAAAAGCACTATAACATTATGATTCACATTCAAGTGATTATGTAATACAATGAATTACCATTTTAAAAGATTTAATATCTATATTCGGAAAGCCTAGGTCTTAACAATAAAAAACCCTTAAATGCGAAATAGGATTTGTAAAAATAATAAAATAAATAAAAATAAATAATATAGATAATAGTAAATATTATCCCATTAAAAAATACCCCCAATTAAATATTAGAAGCATTGCTGAATTATTACATAGACGATAATTCCAAAAAAATGAATATTACAAAATTGTTCAGAAAATAAGAAGGATTAAATTTTAGCATATTAATAAAAGGTTTAATAAATATTATAAAAATAAATGGACTTCAAAATTTAGATAATTAATTTAAAATTATAATTATTAATTTTAAATCCATATAATGAAATACTTGTAATGAAAATTTAATAATATGGTGTGGTAAAGTGGATGAGTGGAAGAAAATAATATCTGAGAGGTAAAAATTTTCAATTTGAATCTTCATAAATAACTAAATACCATTTTAAACATATATTATATAATAATTTAAGTATATATAAAAACATCTATAAAAAATATAAAGTATGAAAACCAAGAGGAGAAAGATTTGCAACTGAAAAGTCTTGATAATGAATATATTACATATAATCATCTTATTAGTGAATTATGAATCAATAAGATTATAAATTAAACATGATTTAAAACTAGAAAATAAAATATTTAGATTATATAAATTTTTTATTTTTATGGAAATCTGTTACATATTCTCAGATTGGATATTTAAGAAGTGATACTCCCAATTAAGAAGAATGATTGTGATATAAACCCTTATCGTTATGATCAACATCCATAATTAAAATATAACCACATATATTATAAAAATATCAATATTAATCAAATATTTAAAAACATAATTCATATATATGTGTTTTTATAAAATTAATGTAAACCTGTTTATTATATTAATTTTATTCAGATATAGATTATTTTTTAAATTATATGTTTGTAATTTAGACTGATTCACACATATTTCGGTATAATGATATCAATCCTCATCCTTTGAAAAAAATTTATAATTAAAATATTATTCAATTAAATATAAAAATAGTATCATAATTTTTTATATATTAACATTTAATTTTTATGAATGATATGGATATAAGTTTCAAGAATAAATTATACCAGGTCCTCTTTAGGTGATTTTGTTAACATAAATGAGTTTATTTAGAATGAAAAATAATTTTAGATTCACTATATAAGAACCATAATAATATAATAAACTAATATTTAATATCATCTAATACCATACATTATGTTTTTATCCTCATCCATGATAGAAATTAAGATTATATTTTTTTCATTGTTCATATAGGTTGTTAAACCAAAATAAATGAGAACATGTTATACTAATGACTGAGTAAGAGTGTAAATTAATATTATAGTAATATAATATTTTTAGAAGTAACATTATCTTAATATTTTATCATTTTTGTGGAGATTTAGGTTTTAAAAGAGTTTATATGAGATTATAACAGAAGAATATGTTAAAGAACTTGATATGGTGATTAATTTGCTCTTAACTTTGGGTTCCTTTATAATGAAAGTTAAAATCCACTTTCACTAAAGAAATTTATTCCCAAAATAATTTGGTAGTAATTATATTAAATATTTGTATATATTAAATATGATAACATTGTTATAGTGTGTTAATAATTGGTAGGGGAATTTTCCTTTTATTCGTGACTCTGGGTGGCATTTCCATAATTATCCATTCCTTTATGTATATGGAATGCCATTTTATATAGAAATTAGATCAAAAATTAAAAAAAATAATGGAAATGAGTTGTGAATCGATGTATAATAAAATAGATATATTCCTAGTCATATATTAGGAATTTATCCCTTAATTTAAACCATTTACCTCATTTTTCATTTATAATTTTATTTCATTTTTCTACGTCTACAACTATATTTATAAAAAAAAAAAATAGTGAACATAATTTCTAATTTTGAAATAATGATTCAAAATATGAAATCCATTTTATTAAATCTAGTTTTGTAATTGTTAAAAGAAAACTTTTATATAAAATCTTATAACTCATAAAAAATAATTTATTAAAATATTATCAATTTATAGACAAAAAATTTATTCCTATTTCTAAAATATTATTAATCATTTAATTAATTTTAATTAATTTTTTTATATAAATAAAAAATATATTAATAAACTCATATACTCCAAATATAAAAAAAATTATCCTTTAAATACTAATATAATATGATAATGTTTTTAAATAAATAATGCTTTATTATATAAGAATCATTTAAATGATTTTATTTATATTTATTTATTTATTATATGATATTTAATTAATTTTTCATTAATACCATCAATGTTTTATACTATTAAATAAATAGATTTATCAAAAATATAAAAAAATTATTTGAAATTTTATTATGCACTAAAATCTATAAAATAATACATATTTTAAAAAATGAATATGTAAATATTTGTTAATAATAAATTATATATTTTTGGTTAATTAATTATCAAATTTATAATTTTTACAACATCACCCACTTCCAATATAAAATATTAAATATATCTAATAGACACATTTATACTCAATGACAACATTTCTAGTAAACATATATATAATAGAAATATTTGTAATGGCTATATAATGGTTATATTTTCCATTTTCATTCCTATATAGATCCTATAAAACTTCTCTAAATTTCAATCATACACTCTTCTTATTTCTATGTTAATATTCATATTGTTTTATCTATGGTATTCAAGGTAAACATTGGGGATGTTGACTTCAATTTCTGGGTCCTTTATTTAATTATTGTTTTGTTACAGTTTTAATCTTCATAATGAAGTTTCATATTTGTTTATAATATTGTGATAATGTTTATCATGTATTTTAATATTTTATCATTACAAAATATAGTATTAGTTCCTTTTATTTAAGTGAGTTTTCTGATATTTTTTGTTGAACTTATTCATCGATTAAAAATAAGATAACATAAAATGAAACCATAATTAAATGAATTGATTATGATAAATGAAGAATAAAAAAACTATTTGTATGGATATAGATAAGATGAATATGAATTCCATGATTCAAAGGGAAATTTTTTTTGGATGGTAAATTGAGAAAAAATGATTATTTTAAAAAATCATAGAAAAATAGAACGAAGTTTTTCGGTTGAGAAATAAATCTCAACCATGTCAAACTCAATGATGATATAAGAGAGAATATTACATAATCTCAAAAAATATTTTTATTATATGTAAGGAATTGAATGAAATTTTTTATATGGGAGTTCGAAATATTTTCATAAATGACAATGTTATGTGCATTTAAAATAACAATTTGTATCATAAATTATTTATTAATATCTTGTGGATAAAAAATTTGAATGTTGAGTATTAATATTTTCATGAGGTATTATTCATTTGATAAATTAAATTTAATGATAATCTTAATTAAAAGAATCATAATTTATATATGTTTTATGAGAACATTGAAAAATAATATGGTTATAATATCTGACATGGGAAGGAAATTATCCTTCATCACAAGATGAGAATACTGATAATAGTGAAAAAATATTAAGCATGAAATCACAAAGGGATGATAAATGAACTGTAATTTTTCAATTAAAATAAATAATATATGGTACGTTGAAATATAAAATATTCATAGATACATTGGTTATTTATCAAAAATCATGACTTATTCTTGAATTGTATTGATTTCATTCAGAAATCCGGTTAATAAATATTATCCATTGAGGTTTAGATATCATAGTTCCCATATTTTTTTAAAATTAATATATTATGAATTTATTTCAAGGAGATCTACATGTAAATGAAAGAGGAAGAGTAAATATTGAGAATTGGGGAAATTTTTCATGGATATCATATTGAAAATAATTTATCAGTCTTTTTTTAATATACTATTCTAGTTAAATTTACATAGAGTTTGTTATTTGATACTCCCAAGAGTCTCTAATCTAAATAAATGATTGTGAATAATCATTGTATTTGTTTTCAATAATGGATTGATATTTTTTTGAGAACCTCATACATATAAAAAAATGAATTAATAAATAAAAATCAGAAGATATATTTTTTTTATTTTTGAATTAGTATTAGAAAATTATCAAAATGGGGGAATTCATATTCTAAATAATGGAGTACACAATGTTGTTTTAAATGATTTTTATATATGATTTGAATTTCCTATATTCATGACTGATATTATTTATCCATTTTGATATATTTGGTAAATATAATACAATGGGTTTCTATAAATAGCCTTCTACAATATTTAAGAGAATCAATACCTCAAGTAAAAACATTTTTGGGAGTGGAAGCATTTTGTAGAGGGGAATTATCATTCTTTCATGGAATAAATGAAGAAAAAAAATAGCTCATGGAGTTCATGTGATTAGAAGCCAAAGAAAATTCTTCAAAATCAATTTTTATGGAAGATGAACAATGATTATTCCAATTCCACTTAATTTATTACAAATATATTTTTAAATAAGGTTATGAAAATGAATCTTAATTATATTAAATATTCTACATGTCCATCCTTGAAATATCGCCTTCTTCTTCATTAATTATCATGCACGTTGCTTATATAGTAGAATACATTCTCAAAAAATTTGTTCCGAAAACTAGATAACTACATAATTACTGGATCTACTAATATCTATTGATCCATGTTTGGGATTGTATAACAAGATCAACGATCAATAGGATGAGTCATCTGTTAAAATTACAGATTCAATGAAAGAGGTTACTAGAAGAAATGCAATAATGAATCAAGGGGAAATCCGGATCTGGAGTCCATCAAATATTGGGATTCTAAATTCAAAGAAAGTTTATTACAATACCATTGAGTGAATCATATATGCCTGGATTAAAAAAATAGAATAAAATATTCATTTATCCATCTAGATATACACATATATTGTGAGTTTCTAAATCTAAAATTCTAGTTGAAACATTTTTTATATCTTTTGGTATATCAATTTGCATCAGATGTTTGCTATGGAATCTGCATAATGTGGATATTTAATATTTTTGAGTTGTTCCACAACATCAACGTTACATATTTTTATTTATGGAATGTACGAGGTGTTGCCTTCTCAGACAGACTCTGTACAGGTATTCATTAATGAGTGTATGCGAACTCCAATCTCAATGAAGAATCCAATTTTATTTCATATATCTTATGTAGATCCTAATATTTTCAAATATAAAGACAAGAATAATGAGATTCTTGTGAAGGATCAATTTTATTTTCATTCTTCTCTTGTTCATATTATTATTACTATGTCAAACACCAATATGATATGGAATTTTTAATGGGATTTTAATATCTAACATTCCACTATTCACCTAATTCCAGATATTTTTAACATTTTCTTCCATCTAATGGAAAACCTTAAATTTTTGGAACTGACTATTAAATGGATGGATAAAATGAAATTCAGATAGAGCTACCAATAAAAAACCTTGTCAGTCAGTATTTCACATTGTCTTCATAGAACACTATTGTGATATTAGGGGATATATTTAAAGACCATGTGTTATTGTATCATCCTTGGAATCTAATATGATGGTTATTATTAGCATAGTTTATATGGAAATGCAAAGATGATTAGAAAAAATATGGTTTGAGTGAGAGTATAGCACCCTTGTCCATGTTGTTAGAACTGGATAATTGATTTATTAATGGTTCCACATTGGTAATTGAAAAAAGAATTATATTATGTCATTAAGGAACTACTTAATTACATATGTTTACCATGAATCTAACAATATAACAGATTGGATTGTGAATGAAGTGATAAATAGTTAATCCATCATTCACTCTAACTACTTACCTAAGGAAATCATTCCCCCTTTTTAAAGGGATTTCTATAAACTTAAATAATTTAGACTATTGTAGTCTCATTTACCTTAAAAAGGAGACATCACTTTTTGAAACAAAATCATGTAGTTCAAAAAATTATATGGGTTAGAAGAAACAAATTATTTCTGTGATATGATAGTGTGATCATTGAGTGATTATTTTTTTCAAACATGATATTGAAATTCACTAATTCATTTCATTGTATGGGATATTTCTAAAAAGAATGATTGATATAGTCTCAGATGTGGATGAGTGATGAATTAATTTTAATTGATGTTAGTAATAAATTTGATGATATGCATCAATGAGTATTCAATGTTAAAATGTGTTTGTAATTATGAATAATTATATATTAATCAAATAGAGAAAATATAAATGTGAAACATGTAGGAATAGTGTGAATGTTTTTATATAAATGATTTTCATGATATATAGGAAATAAATTATAGTCATGGGATGGTGAAAGATGCAATTTTAAAGATCAATTAAGAATATTTCTGGTGTTATATACTTGGGATCTATTATATAGACCAAGTATAAAATGTAAATATTTTTTTAATATGAAGAATACATATCTTGAAATGAATCAAAATCCAAAAAACCCAAATTTTTATTGTGTTTTAATATTAGCTACATAAATTTATTATTTTCTATTGTTTTATAGAAATCCCCCATAAATTTCTCTTTACTAGACATATTACTAAAAATATTCCTTTATCTAATACCCTAAATAAATGATAAATATAAAGATAGAGCTGAGATTCTCTATGAGGGAAAATAATACACATGAATAATAAATGGTTATATCATAAGATCATATGATGTAATAAACATATGATATATACCGAATTAAA
This sequence comes from Viscum album, assembly GCA_963277665.1. Lineage (NCBI taxonomy): Eukaryota > Viridiplantae > Streptophyta > Magnoliopsida > Santalales > Viscaceae > Viscum > Viscum album. The sequence continues at coordinate 1,098,518,069 of OY728151.1, read as the reverse complement.
AAGATCACGGTATCATAAGAATTATACATAATATTACTTAGAATAACAAAAGTCATGTTGAGGGAAAATTGAAAAATATAAGGATCATCATGATAGATTAAAACATATAATATGTCATAAAAGCATATGAAAAAAACCATAAACTCTGAAAATATAATAGATGAATATGAAACCAACATAAGAATAAATTTCATATCATGTGTAATGGTTAACCAATGAGATCACCATAACTCATTGAACTTGGTATCACAACCATTGTTCCATAAAATAGTGGACCAAGCTCCAATATATACACCTAAAAATAGATTTAGATAAAATAACCACATACCATATTAAAATCAAGACACATAAATCATTATCTAATGAATTAGAAGTATATATTAAACCCACATATCACATTATGATATATAAAACTTTTACATTTAACATGAAGTAAATCATACATTTTTTTCATAAAGAACCCATTAATATTACAGGGGTTATACATCTTTTTATATAATATCATTTGAGGTGAAATATTGAAATGGTTTGGTTGATATCAGATATTAAATTACCCATATGAATTATATCATAATAACATTGAGTGGGAGATCATGAAAAATTACTATATAAGAGATAGTTATTTTTGATATAGAGTGGAAAATGGATAATAAATCTTGAAATTTTTTTTAAACAACAATTGTGTTATTAGAAATATTAATTTACAAGGATAATTTAATATTAAGTGATGATAATGTAAAAAACGTAATTTTAAAACATTAATTTAAATGAATATGTTATAATGGAACTGAGGAAAGATATAATAGCTCAGTTATATATTCTAAAGTAGATGATACAAAATTTGTTAATCTAAAAACAAATTCCTTTTTATTTATTTATGCAGTTTAAATGATAACCAACATCAATAAAATGGTTTTAAAATTTTATTTTGAAAATATCTAAACAACTAATCAGAATGGTAATAAAGATAAAACATATTTTTATTTAAATATGAGAAAATAAATCAACGTTTTAACAATGAATATAGATGTGGATAAGTAAATTCCAATAAATAAGACTCAAATTATTCATAACCATGTAATATTTTTTTGAGATAAGAAATACATACAAGAATACATTTTTTAAGTTAAAATTAAATTTCAATATATAATAATATTAAAAATTATTTACTAAAAATTATTTATTTATATATCTTTCGTATAAGTATATGGCCAATGAATAGAAATCATGGCTTTAAAAAGAATAGAATGTGTGAAGTGAAACTCTTACATTGGATTCCTTCTGGGACATAGATAATCTTAATTCATGTATTATTAATTTATTTATATTACTAATCTATATAATAACCTTATACATATTTATTATAATTTATATAATTAATTTATAATTTATTATAACCCATTTTTTTCTTCAATATTTTTTAAACATAATATTCGAGTGTTCATTGTCCGTGTTTGCATTATGTCTGCTTTGGCTTGGTGCTTCTAGTCCATGATCCATAAAAAAAATCATCACCAATATAGTTATAATGAAGATTATATATATATATGTGTGTGTGTGTGGAATATTTCTTATGTTCAATAGTTATTTTTTGAGTGTTATGGAGATGGCTCATACATAGTTTTTAAAATACTTTTCTTCCAACTAAATTTTGAATAAAACAATTGATCATAATAATTAATATATATATATATATATATAAGTTTCAATTTTTTAGTAATGAAAAAAATAATAAATTCATCATTATTTTTTAATATTAACATATTTAAATTTATCCTAATAATTTAATATATACAAATTGTACCATCATTACTGTTGGTGATACAACTGGCCAATAAAAACGAAATTTTATATAATGATATAATAAGAAAATGCAATTTTAATCTGATAATATAATTGTCAAATAGTATTTTTTAGTTTCATAATAACCCAATTAAAGTGATAAATCTTATTTAATAATATGCGGGTGAAAATATAATGAAAAATGGTTTGGGAGAGGATATCATTTATGATGGAGATTATAATCATCTCTCCTAGAGACACATGAAAATGTAGGATATGAGACCCCTTATTATGAATGGAGGTCCCCAAATGTTATAATGGATTTTAATAGAAGGTGTTATGGTAGGTATTTAATAAGAAACTAAAATAAAAGTGTGATCAAAGGTGTACTGATGAGGGGTCCTCTTATTGGTGATCTTGATTGCCAATTTCACAAATACCCATTCCTTAATAAATAAAGAATTTAATTTCAAATTTATTGTTCATAAAATGTAAAAAAAATAATTGAGGTAGGATAAGTGGAGGTATATAATTACATTATACAAACAATTGGAGAAAATATTTGAGATATTTTTAGAGTTACCTCTTAATTTATCCAATTTACCTTCTTTTACCATTCTTGTGTTAATATAATTTTTTCTACAAAAACAATTTTTATTCATAGAAACATAACATTAAATGTCCCAATAACTGATTCAGTACTAAGATGTGTAGATAAATCATTTGTGGTTTTGATATAAAAACATATTTTTATTAGAAAAAATGTTCTTTTGGTAATTAATATGTGATCCATTAAAAGAATTTCTACATCCATATATGTGAGAATTAAATAAATAAACAGTACATATAATGAGTAGTTTTCAAAATGTTCAGACCTATTGTGAGTTACTTCTCCTTTCCATGTTCAATAGTCATTGGTCCCTGAATTCTACACTATATTTTAATGATTAAATTATTGTGGGTAATCTATACATCCTCATGTTTCGTTGTCTATTAGTATCTTGATTACATTTACTCAAAATCCAACTAGTAACAAAATGTTCCTAATAAAGTAGGAAAGTTTTCATGTGATTATGGATTCATAGAAACTATTTATTGTCTTCCTCATGAGGAATCAATATAGATTTATTAATAAGATCAGTCAATTAAAATACAGAATGTTACATGATATTAAAAACTATAAATTAAATTTGTTATAAATGAATATTTATTCTCAGTTAGAAGTTGACATAATTCTAAGATGTTTGGGTTCTATATTGTATTTATCCGGAACCCAGGATGACCTGACACGCCTCCCAAACTAGGTGTCCACAAGGCCGAAATCACAATCTAGGTCACCATAGGCATGTGAAAACAACCTATTTATAAACAATCAAAACATTGGGAATATTTTCACATTGAGAGGAAAAACATCATGTCTCATATATAACATGATAAGATAAACAGTTAGAGTATAACGTGGATAAACAAGAACAAAAAAATGAAAAAAATACCCATCTATATTCTATGTAATAGAAATATGATATAAAACCCATGTATCCATTGGACTATCCATAACCATCATAAAAAAACTCGATGAAAGAAATATCAACCAAGGGAATCCACCATAACACTTGAAACCATTCCCATTAACTATAAATATTAAAACCATGAATAGAAACCCCCAAATGAAAATTTTGGTTGTGAGAACTAAATCATAGTTGGATAACACGAATATATCTAACGAACATATCTCCAAGAATCATTTAATTAAAGAATTTAAAATCAATTTTATAAAACAATTTATGTTTATTTTTTTTACATATCCATTGGGTCCCTTCATATTATAATATAATAGGAAATTTATATATACTATAAAGATAGTATGAATGCATAAATAGAATAATCCATGGAAATGACATATGATAAAAATGAGATTAATCCAACATGAACGAAATATGATCTTTTATGAAAACAATAATAAGGTGTTTCAGCCTATGGAAATTCACACTCAAACATGGAATGGAACACTAATCCATGAATACCATAAATCATTCCAATATAGACTTCGTCCATATTATATCGATATGGCCATAATAACCTCTTGTGGTTCCATACTAAATAATGTTTTCATATCTCCATAACCCAATGCACATAAGGTTCCCAATGTTCTATATATTTTGAATATATTGGAAAAACCATGATCAAATTTTAATAAACACATTCATAGAATATAATTACTGATCTAATTCATGGAAATTAATTTTCAATTCCAATTCATCAATAAGTAATTTCATGAAAAAAATTAATTTCATAAAATATTTTTAAATCAAAAACCTTTTAAAAACGATTTTCAATTCTATCCATCATTCATATCAATTAAATAAATAAATTTTATAAAATTAAACCAAATAATTTTATAAGAACAATAAGTAATTGTATGTGTTATAAACATTTAATAGAGACACATACCCCACCAATTGTGTAAAATTAGACACCACTTAAAACTAAAACAGGATATCAATAAATTTGGTCTACATAATCGTGGTTCCATGATAATGAAAATAAATTATCTATCTAATTTCTAAATGGTGTCAACTTACCCAATGTATTCCTCTATGGAAAAGAAATGATGATAGATATGTAGTAGTTCTAGAAAGAGGTGAAATAAAATCTAGGAAAACACATATAACTTAAATAGATATATCTACTTCAATAGAGATTCAATAAGTGACATAGGGGAGAACATCATAGATCATCACAAAAGGCCATTTTTTGGATAATGGGGAATTAAATGGATAATATAAGTTAAAATGAGTGATGTAAAATAAAATTAAATATCCATATTAATAGTTTAGAATTAGGTCACATAGTTTTTCCACATGGTGAGAGAAACTTTGCTCTAACCATGAGTTCGACACATCTCCTTGAAAACCATGTCATATGATTTAATAAGTAGTTCGACAAGGTTATGGAAACATTGATTAATCCATGAGAAATCCATTGGGAAAATACTAATAAACACACAAATATGGTTTTTGTACACCCTCAGTAAGTGAAACCATGATCAGATTCACATAGTTACAGTCTGATTACAAAAAACCGTTCATTGGTCGTGCACTAGCTTTGTTTTCTACAAATATCTACAAAAATAACCCTTTACTACATAAAGACTCTATATAATTTAAATATTTTAACCAAAATCAAAATTGATCTGGCATGTCACACTAAGGGTTTCCTGATTCCCCCACTCCCATATGAATCATTCCATCCCTTGAAAATGCTCCTAATTCAAGAATTGTAAAAAGTGAAGGTCCCTAATTCATCCTAAAGTATTCATAATCCCATATATTTTTCCTATCCTATACGGATATTTATAATACACCAAATATGATAATAATATTACTTTATGGCACTATATCCTAGAAATACATATTCGAAGCTAGTTTCTCAACCACTGAGTTACCTGAACTAATGCCAATAAATTACCTTCCATTCAAATGGAAATGATCTAGTTGATACCTCATCAATTGGGATGTGTGATGAATTTCAATAATCTATTTAAAATGAGATTGAATGTAATGTTTGTAAATAAAAATTCTAATTAGTTCATTGAGCTATAAAGTCCTAAAAACCTCATTCCTAACATGCTATTTTGAATCAAATGATGATTTTCCCAAACATGGTGAAATCCTAATAACAACCCCATCAACTACCACAAAATAAAATGGAAAACGACTAGTAGACCCACCATGTAATTAAATATTTTATTTCAAATATGTATATGAGTTTTTGGATCATTTTTAATTTCCATTTATTTCTAGCTCAAAATATAGAAAATTAGAGTAATTTTTATTGATCACATATTATATGCATGGTATGGTTGAAATCATTTGTATACAATGTATCATCTTGGTTTTTAGTTCAATTTTTTCAATGAACCATTTTTCAACATGGGTGGTTCACAGTAGAGTACAAAAATTGTGATCCATATAAGAAACTATATAAGAATTTGGGTGTGTCTTGCATGTAATGGTTATAATTCACAAGATATTTTATACCAGAAATAGGTTTTTGAATTGGATTTGTTGTTTTTTAGTTCAATATGGAATGGTTAGAGAATATTTTTTCTAACTAAAAAGTTTAAGGAAAAACAATTCAAGGATGGGGTTCGACATAGCAGTTCCCTTCACATGGTTTTCATTAGGTTTTTCAAACCATTTTTCATTCCATGATTCACTGGAAATTTAATTTTCATTTTCAATACTTTATTTTAAATTCTTTAACCCCCTATTCTCCACAATCTCACTCTAATGGACTATGCACACACACTTTTAGTTTCTCCTCCTTTCTACAGTTTTGGTGCTCTTCCCCAGTGGATTAAAGTGGATTAGTCCTTGGGAAGTCCCTATAACCATATTCTATTGATATATATCTTCATCCCATCTTAATTTTTTTTTCATATTAACCAGAATAATTTAATATTGATTTTTGGGTTTGTATTGATTTGAACATTGGGTTTCTATTCTTGTAGAGGTTTAGAGGGACCATATTATGAGTGTTTAAAATCTTAGGTGACAACATCCTAGATGATATCTATTCAAAATAGGTACATGTTTATATTTAGTATAACAATATTACATTCCATTAACTGATTGTTGTTTTGAAAGGATTTTTATTATTAAGGTTATACATTTTGATTTCTTTTGAGGTAAAAATTGTTATTTCTAAATGTTTTCCCATGCATTGGAATGGGATTACCAACCACAGGTTTGTGAAAATTTCAAATTGAAACTTTATTATTATTTTTTAATGTTATTGGAGATAAGTTGCTTAGTGTTTAAAAAAATATTCAAATTTAATTCAGTTGAATATTATTTTTTGGTTTTGTGGATGTTTTATAAAAAATAAAAATGAGTACTTTTAAGGGGGATATAACCCTTGGGATCTATTTAAAACATTTTTTTAGCCTTTGATGATTCATATATGAATTTTTATATGTGATTAAAAAATTATATATTTCCAAATAAGTTGGTTGATGTCAAAATTGAGCAATATTCCATCCAAATTACATTTTGAAACATGTTTTGTATTCGATAATATTCAAATTTAATGTTAAAGATAATATTCTGAGGTCTCATTGTGATAAATAAGGGTTTTAAAAAAAATATCCAGAGTTTGTTCAGATAGCCTTTTTAAATTATTAAATGGATTGTATTTGAATGTTTCTTTTGAAAACAGAAGACCCGTTTCAGATTTTTTGAAAGATGAGTTCTTATAAAAGGCTTGTTACCTTCTTAAACCATTATGATTCTATAATTCAAATTGTTTCTTATGATCTCATAGCTGGATTGTAGCACCCCCTGGGGGTTTTGGTATGTAACCCTTTACATTTTATTTTTAGGTATATAAATTATTATGGTAAATAATGGGAGATTTTAGAGAACTTTAATGTCTATTTTGGATTTTCAATTGGTGCACAAGTGGTGAATGATTTTTTGAAACTAAGAAGCACCTGATGGAAACTGTTAATAGTGGAATATGGGGAAAAGAGAAGGCACACAGTCGATGGATGGTTTTTCCAAAAAATTGTGTATACCTAGTTGAAACATGGTATTTCAGAAAATGGATTACTCATTTTTATGTAGGGGATTAAAAATGATTGGGGAAATGTTTGGAGACCAAGAAAAATGACTATGATAGGGTCTTCCTTATGGTAGTTTCTAATGCATGGTTAGTGCACAGTTTTCCAAACTATGTGAATAAACTATGCATGGGTCAAAACCACCTCCTTAAAAAGTGGGTATTACTTTGTTTCCCGTTAACCAATTAATATTTACACCTATGACGAAATAACATGGTAATTTTATCTCTAAATGGTCATGGAGTGTTTTTCCATCCATCTGAATTTGATCTGAAGGATTCCCTGGTTGAGTAAAAGTTGATTCCTCAAATGAAGTGAGTGTTATTTTTTATTTTGGATGTTTCTCTTAGATCTACTACATCCTATATATTGGTTTCATTGATATATGACCATTTTGGGTAGATCTATGATTATAGATTCCCAATATGTTTATTTTTTCCTTTTTGTTGATGGGGGAAGATAACTATGGTGGGTTCATGGATATTCAATACAGTTTTGTGACTTAATTCTTGTAGTTTATCATTTTTTCCAAAACTCTCATGGTGGGAGGCTTCACTCGAAACTCTTCTATCAAATAACATGAAGGCATAGTTTTATATTGAAAACTATGATTGAAATTTATTATTAATGGGAAGATAAAAAATTGTTTAAACTCTATTGTGTTATAGTTTGTAGAAATAGGGAATATAAGGTGTTTTTTAATGTGTTTTCAAGACATGATTTTAAAATTTTGATTTGAAAATAATTATTTTTTTAACAGTGATGAAAAACGGTTTTAAATAAAAATATTGGTGTTTTAGTTAATTGTTTATAATAACATGTATTCGGTATGACCTGGCATGGTTGGGTGGCATGTGATCATTCACATTATAATGGTTAAGGGAGTGAATTCCCCCTATCAAAAGGTTGGGATGAATATGGGTATGATGTACCCACACCAAATTGGTCCACTAAGTGATGGATTAGTGGACGGATGACTCACCAATCATGGTTATATGGAGGTCCATGAAATCTATTCATTGTAGTATGTATGGTGGTGTGGAATGGATGGGGTTCTACCATAAAGGAATGTTAAATGATTTAATGAATTGTTATCTTCTTTCCTAGGAGACTATTCACAATGGATTTAGTTTAAAATTTATAATAAACTACTTTTGAATTTTTTTATGTATATTTTATATTACTGATGCTGACATGTAATATCTTAGTAGCGTGAGTAGGGAAGTCATTCAGGAAAAACAACTGAGATTCATTACTCACTCTTTCTTTGTCAATTTTTGGCTCTTACAGATGACATTTAATTGGAAATGGGAGAAGTTAATTTATCACCGACCTTTAACACATATTTAAAATACATTGTCTCTTGGAGATGTTGCAGCTTTGTTCTTGTGAAGCCCGATGTCATGTGGTAATCTTGGAGTGTGGTTATTTTGACTTTTGTTATTTACTTTTATATTGTAACATTTTTATGTGTAACTTGTTTTAGTGTCATTTTGAAAAAAGAAATTTTGAGTTGTCTTTCAATTTTATCACGCATCAAATAGTGGAGATATGGTTTTAACTTATTTGGTTAGTGGTTTTATTCTTAAAGGATAAATCTCCCCACCCCCACTTATATTGAAAGCAATCGGTATTTATTTCCCTCCATTGATGTATTTGGGGTCTAACTTAAGGCCTACTCATGTACCACTATAGTCTCAAACTAATGGTAATGTGATAGAATTTACAAATGGTATCAATTTTTTTAGCTACAAAAACTCAATTGAGTCAAATGGCATCTGATTGGTTCTTCATTTTTAAAACAGGTGGACATCAGCTTCTAGGATTTGGATTTGATAGTCATTTGGGACTATTCATTAGTTTGGGTTTGTAGAAAATAGTTGTATTGTCCGAAAATGAAGTATAGAAAAAAATATTGTGCTACCATTTTTTATGTTGGACATTATTTTACCACGGAGTTATTCCATATGTGATTTGGGGAAACATATAGGATTTGAAAATCTCATTGGGATGGTTTTTCCAGGGAGAAGCGAATGACACTCATTATAGAAATGGATTCCAACATGGATCACATATATCATTTTTAATATTGATATATGATATTGTAAAAAATTGATGATGTTTGAAAATATTGAATGTGTTTAAAAAAAATTATGAAAAATATCATACTATTGGTATTTTGGAAATGTTTTGATTTTTAAAAAGAAATTTATGATTTTATAAATGGTAGAAGATTGTTGATTTTGAAAGTCAATGTTGTGATTGTTGATGTAGAATAATTTGAAATTATTAGGCCTTCAGTTACTAGAGTGAGACTTATGGTATTTTTTTGTTTAGAAAATGTCACCTGGTAGGTGTCTTAGAAACCAAACGGAAGAACATGTGAAGAATGTTTTTTCACCTAAGTCACAAGTGAACCAAGATATTGTTTAGTGTATAATTAAAATATTTCTTTCTATAGACATTGTGAATCATAGGAAGGATCTAAGTAAATTGGATAATTCATTCCAGTTCCATAAGTAGAATTAGTCCATATTTTGGGTAGATTTTTATCCAGAAAAGGCAGAGGTGTGGCTAAAAAGGATGAATCATATCATTTATTTCATCCGCACACCACATGAGATGAATGTAAAATTGGATACATATATATTCGATGATATTTAACACTATTGGTGGGATCTATATGTACAATTTAAATAAGATCAAGTGTTTAGTTGAGAGGATTTTGAGTAATTTTTCATCAGAAAATTATGTCCTCATCCTTTCAAGATTTAGAGAATGAAAGAATTTTTCAGCCTAAAGTAGGAAACCACTATGTCACCGAGTATGCATATAAATTCATGAATTTAGTTTTATTTTTAACTGAGGTTGTAGGTATTTAATCCTTGAAGTCACACGTTCTAGAATTTGCAATAAGGCGTGTTATTCACTCCAAGATAGTGATGATATGTATTAATAATTATACATATATGGTAAATAAAGAAATGGTGTATGAAAAAGAAATATTAGTAGCTATTGTAGGAAGAAGTGTATTAATACCCATGAGAAATGGATGAACTCTTTCGATGGGATCAAGAGGAAGAGGGACACCTCATTCCATGGTAGGAGTGTGAATACGAATCATATAGGTGGATCAGTAAATCTTACTCCATGACCCAAGAGAAAAGAAGGTTATTTTTTTGAGTCCCAATTGACCACATAAAGATAAAATATACGGCATAACCTAAAGAATGCAACAACTGAAACCATATATGGAATCTTCATAGCTATTGTCACAATTCTCCTGGGTCATGTGCCTTGGGAACTTTTTTGGTTTCATTGAGATTGTATGTATCAATGATACAAGGATAGAAAAACCAATCTCATCACCAGAATGGAACTATGTATTATGATTCTAGGAATACCATGACTCTTCCATTAGGACAATATCAAGAGGGGGAAAAAGAACAAAGTGTAGTGATAAAAGAGTTATATAGAGTTGAGTAGTTGATGTTAGATTATTTGGAAGAACCTTATATAGTGAGAGGTAAAATTATTTTGAATTATACCCTTATGAATGTACTATTTGATGCCAATGAATCCGATTCCTTTATTTCCTCATGTATTAGTGAATTTCTTAATTTAAAACATGATATTTTTCCATCTATGAAAAAATATTAAACTCCCCTGAAAGAAAGAGAATGTCAAACGTTTTTGTGATGATAATGTTCTATATTTATTGAAGGAGCTTTGATGTAATGGGATTTCACTATGTGGGATATGGATTCCTATGATGTAATACTATTTATGGATTGGATTACAATGTTTTGTTCTCAAATCGACTTACATGTAAGAATATTTAATATTGAGACAGAGAATGGTGTCTAACACCACTTTAAATGAGAAAGGGATGTAATGAAAGGTGAAATTGGATATTTGGCACCATTAGTTGGAATAATCTCATACCAAATGGTGACTTTGACATTGGAATTGATAGAAGAGATTGAGTATAGCAGTTTTCCAGTAGTGGTTGAGATGTTACCAAATGTGTTTCTTGAATATATATTTAGGTTACCATTTGTATGGGATGAGGAGTTAATCTCCAACCAATGACTTGTTCTATATTACTACCATATTACTGAATGGAACCATATGTATTAAGGGAAATGAATTTTCATTTTGATGAACTGAAAAACAATGGTTTCATTCACCCAATCAGTTCTCTATAGGCAGTACCATTCTTACTCATAATGAAAGCTTTCCGAAATTAAATGATGTGTGCCAATTATTATAAGATTAAACAAATTACGATAAAATATAGGTATCCAATTCCATTAAATGAAGATATATTAAAACAATTAATGGAATATCAGTGGTTATATAAGATTTAATTTCAATTAGGATATCAAAAATTATTAGTTTTTAGGAGGACTCTCCAAAGACAACTTTCTGAAGAAGATCTACCCTTTTTGATTAGTTTATAATCCCTTTCATTCTTACAAATTCACTAGCAGACTTTATAGAATTGATGAATTGAATAATTCAATGATATCTGGATTCTATTATTTTGGTGTTTGTGGGTGGTATACTTGTGTTTGCGAGGACCCGTGTTTCCCATGAATAACACATGAAGACAATATTGGCAATAATAGTTTTCAATCACTTACAAATATTACATTTCACTTCCTAAAAATTATTTTATCATTAATATTAATATAAAAATATCTAATAATATTACTTCCAAATATAATTTTTATTTAAAAATCGATTAAATCATCAAAATAAATTCATTACCTATATTTAAATATTACCCAAAAATACAAGTTCTATTTTTTAATAAAAATCAAAATAATTTATATAGTAACAATAATCATATGAAAATATATTCCTCATTTTATAAAATATATATTTTCATAATATTGGGGTCTTAATAAATTTCCATTTATTAAAACATCAAATTATTTAAGGGAAATGTTCATGATAATGAGACATTCATGGGGTGGTTCAACAAGAATGGTTTTGTTCATGATCTAGATGATCTTGAAGTTATCTCATAAATGGTTTTGCTTATGATAATGTTTTTGGATCTAATCATGCGGTTAGTCATTGGAAAATCACCTTGATTCTATCTCTCTCGAAATCTCTGATAAATTGGATTCATAGTGTATGATCCTACAAGTTGATGTAATCGCTTCCCTTATCTATTTTATTGGATTTATCACAACACTTTATGTTTATATATAATGATATGGTCATTGGTCAATGAATATGTTATCAATGATAATGAAGCAGAAATTTCTCTCAAATCTAATTGGATCTACTAAATACAAATAAGTTTATGTTTTTATATATCCATAATATGTAATATTATAATTAATTAAATTTAAAGGGTACTGTTATTTTTAAAACATTGTGTGATTACAGATATCCAATTTATAGTTTATTTAATTGATTCCCATATATTTTTTATTATATATATATTAGGTAGAACCTACTCTTAACGTTCTTTCTATGATGCTAAGGTACTAGATTCATACCCAAAAGGATCATAAATTCCCTTCAGGATATGTGGAAGATTGATTTATGATATGGTTTAGGTGGAACACAATCCCAATTATTTATATAGACGGTGTCCTAGATAACATTTCTTGTAACCAGAAATTTTATCCATCATTTTCCAAGATATATTCCCCATCCCCTATGCCCCTAAACATGATTATGTATTACCTGATACAATTATCATTACAATTCCTTACATCATGTATATTCATAAGAAATCCCATAAAAACATAATGCATGTCCCCTTGATTGAAACTCCATGGGAGATGTTAAACCTAGAAGCCTCAAAATATAGAAATGCATGCCCGAAATATAACCTTAAAATTTGGATGACCTTTCTGACATTACAATCCAATTTATGATATAATTTATTGGGTGAATTCATTAAAAACCCATCACATTCAGTAATCAATTCTATAATTTTTAATGAAATGCATGTGTATCAACCATATATGTAAAAAACTGTATAAAAACGTTCATTATGTCCCCTCGAAATTACAAACATTCATGATCATCCAAAACAATCATTTCCTTTGAAGGAATGACATGAATCGATTTCTTGAATTAGGTTTTGATCTACTTATATCATATATTCTAATCCACTAAGGGATCATGGTTCTTAAATAATGAGTTTCATGGGTTCATCAACCTACCCCAAAATAGAATGGATAAATAAACATCAAACCAATAGGTCTGTGGTGTTTCAAATCACAATTCTAGTAGGAAGGGAATCATGATATAAAAGCTGAAATACAACAACTCATTCAAGGTAACTAACACTAATTTCGTAGTTCATGACACTAAATGGTTACACTTTAGTTCATTAACCTACAAGACCAATGTACATGAAATATCATTCTACAACTCAGATCATTTAGAATAAAAAACATTGAATTCAAAAAGCATGAATGTGATACCCAATCTAGAACCCAAGGTCACTCCACAATAAAAAGATTCATTAAAACACTTTAAAAAAATAACCACTACATACCTATGTTCAATTTGATTGCACTAGGAAGAAAAATATATCTCAAAATAGATCATACAAGCACATTAATTCCTTAATCAAAACTAATGTCATCTCAAAAACCAAGGTCACTAAGTATTGATCAATCATCTATTCCTTCAAATATTTTGTGGCAAATTCGTGAAGGTTACAAATTTAGAATAACTGAGTGATGGTTCATGTCAACCTTTATTGATGATAAATAATAAATATAATATTTAGATGATGATAAATTCCATTATTAACAAATATCAATTAGTGGATATAGAAAATTGATATGATTATTGAATAGAATCACTATACTGTTAATTATTATTTATAAAAAAATTATGAATTTATAGAATTAACTTCTTTGAAATTATTTATCTTTGATGGATCTGACAATTGATCTTTATCATACTTGTTGGGACTAATTTTGATAGATTTTTTTTGGATGCTAAAATAAGTTTTTATTGATTTTTTTTGTAATTTAATTTCAAAAAAATTAAATCTAATTACATTATAATGTTTTGGTGATGAGATAATTGGAATAAAAGTGGGAATACAAATCATAATATTAAGAATTAATACTTTTAGAAATTTCTATATGATTTTATCTCTTATGAATTATTAATTTGGACAAATGGTTTTATTGGAATCACATTGGGTCTATAATCACGGATTTGATCATAATGGTAAAAGGTATTGGAGTTTGAATGTATCTATAAATAATTTGATGATAATTTTCTAGTTTTTAATTATCATTTGTTATATGTTTTGTAGGGAACATATGATAAGTAACATTTAGTGAGAGGTGGAGAAGATATGTTTCGATGGATTGTTAGATGTTTTTGAATGGGTGGGAAGTCAAAGAAACAATAAAATTTATGTAATAAAATACTATTCATTTCTGAATATAGTTATTGTCATGTAGTATTCATGACTATAAGTAGAATTTTGAGGAAGAGGAATTTCTTTGAAGTCAACGACCTCTTATATGAGTTCATTATTATGAGATTTACTTGACATATAAATTATTTGAAGTAATGCAAAATGGATGTTTCTGAAGTCCATGTTTTTTCAATATACTAATAAATAGATCTATTAGATTTTACAATATTTTATATTTTCAAATTCATTAGATGAACATCTCATAAGGATAAATATAACAAATTAGAGAAACTAGAAGAAGTAATTTTTTTCTGACATCAGTCCATCATATGCAGGCTTCCACAGATTTATCAGAGGTATGTTCATTAAGAATGTAAATAAAAGATGTTAGGACTAATTAATGATAAAGATAAAATTATTCATAGAATATTAAAATCCAAGGAAAATCATCCAAATAAAGAATTAAATAGTAAACATTTTTAATCAAATAGAATAAATGTTGGATTATATTACAATTAGGTTAACTGAAAATGGAATCAATATTTTCATTATAGAATAGATGTGTTTTTTTCCTCAAGTGATTCAATAATCATTACTTTATTATCAATTTCAATCCATATGAATATAATTGAGATTAATACATCAGACACAACACGACATTAATAATTTCATTAGATACCAAACTTCATTGAAATGAGGATCATCTGTCTGAAGAAAACATGAAAAGGAAATTTGATTGAAGAGTAATTCAAATATTTTCATCTAAGTAGATTTTAGAGATTTTGATAACGTATTGGAAGAAATTATAATGTGTTTAGATTTTTTAGGGATGTTTATGGTAATAGAAATTTGATATAAGTCTAAAAATGTTTCATCAATCATTATGTTTAAATAATTTTAATGTTTTTAAGTGGTGATTTTTATGTTGTGAAACATTGATATGATAATGAAATCATATTAAAAGTTGTCATAATAATGAGAAAACATTACTATTACATATATTTTCAGTATAATGACTATGGTATCAAAATAATGAATGGATAGAATGTTTTGTGAATGGTGATGTCTGGATAAGATTAATGAATGTTCAACAAGAATTATGAACAATTGATAAGTACTGAAATAGTCAAGGATGAAGTCAATATGATTTTTTTTGAGTTTTTGGAAATTTGGTTGACCATGTATTTTCATATTCCAACCCAAAACAGTTATTGATCTCTTATAAATTGAATAATGTACATTTTTCTTTTTGGCACTGGTAATGTTCATGTATGGGGGATATAATTTTCTAAAGAAGATAGATGAATATTTTTAATGTAAATTTGATGAGCAACATCTCAGAATAGAAGAATCATAAGGGACGATAATAATAAAGGTTACAAAATCAGAAAATTCATTTAGTTTTATGTTTCAAGAAAAATAATATGTGATTTAGAATTGAGTCTAGGGTATTATTTGCTTATCTTTTTTCCAAAATGAGAAATCAGACACTGGAATCATACTGAGTTTTCATAAAAAAATACAACATGTTGGTTTCTACATACTTCTATGTAGGAATGTAAAGAATTTTGTTTAGACCATTTTAAAATCGATGTTGATAAAGAATCATAATAACATATTTTTGAACAAACTATTCACAGTTTCGTTAATTTTGACATAAAAAATGTAATATATCATTTTTGATAAAAGAAGAACATGCATTTTTGTATTTATCATCATTCCTTACATGTATAACGGTTTATCCTACAAGTTTTATCCACACGGAAGGATATATTTTATTGGATTTTGGGATATATGGTTATTTCTGAACAATGAAACGGGAACAGTTCCACTTTTTTCTTCACAAACTTTGTAAATACTTGGATTCCATTGGATGTGTTATTTTATTCACATCTATGTTTTTATCATTAAAATTAGGTGACAGTTGTTTAAATATAAATTAATCATAAAAGAAAAATATATCACTCATTCACCCTCACCCTTTCAGTTATATTGAGACCATGGATGGGTATTATCAAGTGGTATCACATTGAAGGTTAACTTCATTTACTATTTTATAAATTCTTATTAGGAGAATATATGATGTAAGATATAAATTCTTTGAATATTAAGGTGATTATCGTCATTTATGAAAATAAATATAATATCTTGAAAGATATAATGTTTCCTTACCTTATGTATTTTCGGTATGATATTATTGAAGCAGATACAGATGGATTTCATCCTATTGATGAAAATGTTTATTTTACATATGTAGATAAGCTGAATCTTTATGATGATGGAATAGATAATAATTATTTACTCTAATCACTTATAGAAAGTGAGTTTTTATGTTTTAAGGGAGTTACGACTACTAATGGATTCTAGGAAAAATATGTGAATCAATTATGAAGGACATACAAATGTGATGTTAGAAAAGTTACAAATCTAGATGATGATGTCTGAAAATATAAAATTGGGTAAGTATTAATCTGTTGGTGAATTCTTTATAAGGGATAATGATATTTTTATCAACATAATATCTTTTGGTGAGGAGTTTAATGACACAAAATTCACTCAAAACATCCTATGAAATATTCCTTATATGTTTAATGTAATGGTTTCCTCATTGAATGACTGATAACCATAAATGTTATCATTATATGACCTTTAAAATACTCTTATTACATAGGAAAATAAACGATATAATTTTATGAAAGGGAAAAAAAAGTTGATCATGAAATATCATTCAAGGCTTCGAAAACGGAATTTCTCAGAAAAATCATGAAAAATAAATAAATTTGATTTTGAATCCCAAAATGAGTTTTGTTACAATCCTTATGAATTTTTTCACATTATTATAAAAATGTGAAAATTTTAAAAGAATTTATAATTGGAAGAATTCCATTTAACATTTTGAATACTAGACTTTGAAAAATATATATAATGTCCGGGCATGGATTCCAATAAACTGGTGCTCCAAGCCTGTGGGTTACAAGGAATCAAGCACTCCTACTCGTACGAAAAAAGATACTGAGTTGCTGCAAGGGATTATGGGGTGATAATGGGGAGAAAATTCCCTCATATTTTAGTAAGAAAAGAATAGAAATATCTATGTATCATACAATATGGAATGTAAATATTGTTTGGATGAAATAAACAAATGAAATAGAACCTTCTCAAATAATGAATAAAATGTTTCAAAATCCCAAAAAGAAATACTATGTCATCAAAAACCAAACTGATCACCCACTGGGTCAACCATATAGATATAGTTACAATAGAAACATAATTTAAAAGTACAAGTCTCAACTACTAACTCTGATCCAACCCAAAAAACCAATTCCCATACTCATTCAAACATCACCTGCCCAATAAGTAGAACCAAACGAGTTGCTCCGCTCGAACGTGAAACACTGGGACTCATCATTATCCTCTATTCAACACATGATCAACCTAAAAATGCAATCATATGGTCAACCCCTACCCCAAGGTGCATGTTCAGGGGTGAAGAATAATCTCAGTATCCCACCATAAGAATAACCAATAACTATGTTGCAACAAGTGTATAAAACAATTATTCTCAACCTAGTTGAAGAACAACAAAAACGTTAGAAAAAAAATGTTCCCACAGTATAACAATGGGTCTGTATTCCCTACCAACTGGGCTTGTTCCAAAATGGTTTTCCAAAACTCTATACGTACACATGGATTGTCTCGTAGCTATACATATATAAATAGATATGAATATTAATTGTTATGTGAATCTATAACATGAATCCATAATATTAGTCAAAATTATGTTCTATAATATCAGTCAACTGGAGATCATTCTCAAGGGAATTGAGTTTAAATTGATGCCACTCATGTTATGTAACATTTAGCTCATATAAGGGTCTGTAATCCCAATCGACATATACCTTCTTCGGACAATGCAGGAAAAGTCTCTAAGAATGTTATGTTACCACAAGGGACAACATGTCCTATATTGGGTTCTCATGTACTTTCCTCCAATCAACAAAACATTGATAACTTTTACTGAAAGTCATTCCTGAAATTAATGATTTCTAGATAAAACATATAGACATCTGGGGAGATGTCATGTTACCCTGTGGGTCATGTAACATATCCGAATGTGCATCTTCATTATGATCATAGAACATCAAGACTGTGAGTCAATCCAAGGCATCCATCAACCTGATCCTGGTATCACATAAGCTATATCTATCATCAACCTGTGAGCCTATCCCAGGCATCCCTTAATTGGATCCATGATTTTCTAAAGGAATAAGGACAAAGCACCATTGACTCTATCCCATGAATCCATTAACTAGATCCATGTTTCACTCAAATTATACATGCCATAAATCCTCTAACCTACTATGGAATCCATCAATAGGATCCATTATTCTCTCAAGGATTTGTTAAAATTCCACAGATTCTTTCCCAAACATCTGTCAACATGTTCTATGTATCATTCTATGTGGAAACAGAAACCCACATCGCCCATTTAAGGCATCTATCAAGAGAATTCATGTGCCACATGGGGTAACATATCTAAACATTGAGTTTGTCCCTGGAATCCATCAATTGGATATTCGGGTCACTCTATTATTAATTACCATCACACATATGTGTATAAATCAACAACCTACTGAGTCCATTCAAGGCATTATTACAATAGGAATACAAGTATCGCTCATGAAGAAACAACACAGAAGGCACACCAACCAGATTCTAGGAATTACCACAGGACACCCCAACAAACAAATATTAAAAAATATATAATTAGGATGAAAGGAAAAATCCCATGTAATACCTCTAGGTATACCAAAAATATCAGAAATTACATGGATCAGAAGACATATCCCATGAAACTACTTCTTAGCATCCCAATAAGTAATATGGATCCCATAGAGAACAACTGGGCATCTGAAATGAAAAAAAGATATATTGGGTCAGGTAAAATAGACACCAACATGAAATTACATCTCGTATACATCACTACAACAATAAAAATCATGTTAATAAATAAACAAATAATTGAGGGTGGCCCGAATGCCCAACCCAACACTCCAGCCATAGACCCATTGGTTTATATGTTTGGAACAAGTTCTAGATGACAATCAAAATTGATCCCTTCCAAAACGAGATGTAACAGAGCATGGTCATTCAAAAGAATAGCACTCCCTAGGTCTCTCAAGTCAAACACTATGAAAAATCATTCTTAGGATCCTCTAGGTAAAATAGAGTAAAGGCCTCCTACATGACATAGTTGGTTATAATGGAAATGGATGAATCCATCACGGGATCGTCAAATGATAAAAAAATGGAATAATATAATGTATTCTTGGAACAATAAAAATGTAAAGGGATCCTACAAGAGACTCCCTTGATTATCACGTAAGAGAATTCCTCCCTTACAGAATCCATAGAAGTAATTTCTCTCACAACCTCATAGGCTAGAAGGAGACATCTCATAAGGGGAATGCCCTAAAAAGAAAAATGTCATGGGAGATAGATCATAGATAATCATAGATCAGTCTTCTCCCCAATGTTGGTCTGAATAACCAAATGATCGTTCATGTTCATGTTTCTCTTTTATGAGACATCTGGGTTCAATAAAAAGAGGAAGAACCAATAAATTTAGATAGAACCCCCAAACGTCCCATCCGAAGAATAAGGTCCTGGGATGGCCTCATTGGCCAACAAAAGTTTAGGACTTCCCAATGATTTACACCATGTTATAGAGTCAATGGATGAGTTGCAATCTCAATACGACACTCTTTTAAAATTAAATATCCACACTATCCTACAGAAATATATAAATATTTAATTTATTAATATGAAATATTAATCATTACACTATAATTTTAATGTCTCGAATTTCTACCAAAATCATTCCCTAATGTATAAACCCCATTAATGGGTAGGAATATAGGGTATAAAAATTAGCTGAGATGACATTGTAGTGGAAAATAAAATTTTTCCCCTTATGAGCATTATATGGAAAAAAACAAAATCACATTTATGATCAAAACTAATGTTTGGAAGTATATGGTTTCTTAATAACTCCCCTCCATAAACCTTATCATCATCAAAAATCCAAGTAAAACGACCATCAAGTAAGAAATCCCCAGTATATTCTTTACAACCAAGCTATCTTGAAAATCCAATCACTATCCTCATACCACCAACAACCTTCTCCTATGCAGAAGATATTTTACTGTGACCGATTTGGTACTCCCCACCATAAGAATACCCATATCATCGTCTCAATACCAAACCCCAAGCACAATAACTCTTGGAAAAATCCAATGTTTCAAGTGAAAAATAATTTCACCACTATAAAAAAACTAATGTTTCAATCCCCACCATATGGATTACCTTACACCACTCCTCTAGTGCAATATCAATAGGTTCCTTCCTCAATAAGGAATAACATTTAGAAAGAAATAGGAACATGATGTACAGTCGATGACCTCTTATCATATTAAATATGAATCAATATAACACCTGGTCATATCTAATAGGAGTAAACTATGATTATACCATGCAGTATATATATTTGTTCCATTGATACTCACTATCCTGTCAAAACCTAACAAGGATTCAACCATATTTCAACCGGCTCATGATACCCCATCATTTCATGATGTCACCTCCAACATAGAGGGAAATTTCATCCCAATATTCAGGATCCAATCCCATGACATGTCTTGAAACATGGTTCCTTAGCTCGTACCCTCCCACTCACCAATTTATATTCAATGGAAACCATGAAAAACCGGTGTGCATCTTGTCTCCCAACTCATACTCCAACTAGTAATCCACCACAAGGCTACATTGATCATGCCACAAGGCACATTAGTTTCATAAGATGTAAGATAACTTCAAAAACCTATTCAATATTGGGCACCATACATATTCCATGGCCACCCATCTATTAATGTCAATACATTCATGATAATTTACTCATGATCTAAAAACATTATCAATAGTAGAAACATCAGTTGACAATGCAAGGAACACGAAATGTCTTTTCCATTGAAACTAGTCAAGAAAAAATACACACCCAAGGTGATCTGTCAAAAGGTGAAGGAAAAAACATGAATTGAATAGAAAAATTGTGATACTACTAGTCCTAGATGTAAAAAAATTTAAAAATAGAGTACACTTCCTAAAAAGGCGTCAGAAACAATGGGCCACCCTCTCTCACATAAGTTACCCTCGAGCAAAAAAAATGTATGCCTGCATGGGTCTGAGTGAAACCAATGGTCTATGTGTATCCCACCTATCCCTACAAAAATAGCTGCTCAATTGGTTCATAAGTCCATCCACCTACCCCAAAATATCCAAACCACTCAAAAAAAATACAAATAAAAAAATACAAGGAGGGTAAAACCTGAAAGCATAGATTAAAAGGTTGTTGATCCTCTCTGAGAATCCTCAAAAGGAACCGCGACATAGAGGACACACCCAAAAAAGAAAGAAACTGAACTGACACATACATGGAATTTTTCATATGGAAATACTCCCCATATATCCAGTTCACAAGAAGTGTCTTGGTATGTTTTGACATCGTACTTACTAATCCCACAATATAACTACAGACCTGAGAAACAACACCAAAAAAGGGGTCATAACAAAACGACATCACATGCAATATCAACCTATAAGGTTCACTGCACCTCCATTGCATGAGTTCTGATTCATCACCCTCACAACAAAATACCTCAATACACATCCACATAACCAGCCATCAAAGTGAAATATCCACGAAAGGTGGCTCAAAAGGACTCATTAGTATGTAAAATCACATGAACGAATGCCTATATTATGTAAATCCTATGTTCCTATTATGATGCTTGAGACACTTCGTGCCTTTGTCGGCCAAGAGTAAAAATCCATCCCATACCTCTTTCCAATTTCCAAGATCCATATATCCAAAATTAATCATAACATCCAAACAACATGTTCTTCTCCCAAGTAGTGGGTTATAAATCCTCATGAACGTTTCCCCTTATACCATATGATTCCAAATAGATGTCTGGTCCTAGGGTGTGATAAGAGTGAGACTATTCCATCATAAAAGTGTAAGAAAATAGTAGAAATAGCTATGTATCAGACACAATTGAAATTCAATAGAGTGTGAAAATACTTATAAAATGAAATAGAACATGCTGTAATAATGAATGATGTGCTGAAAAATCCTAAAAAGCGATGTCATACAAAATAACATATGTAACCAACTAGTATGAACATATAGAAACAAGTATAATAGAAAATAAAGGAAATAGTATAGGGCTATATTACTAAATCTGATCCAACCAACTTAACCGATCTCCATACATTGTCGAACTACACTATCCTAATCAGAAGGGCCACATGAGCAGCTCTGTTGGAACAAGAATCTCTGGGCCTCATCCCTATCCACTCTAAAAATCATACTCAACCTAAAAACTAGACATATGGTCTACACATACACTGAGGTTCACATTCAGGCATGGGGAAGAATCTCAGTAGGCCACCAGGATAGACAACCTATAACTATGATACAATAAGTGTATGTAGAAATAATGAGCTTTTCCTAGTTGAAGAACAAATAAAATTTATAAAAAACCAACTTGGGACCACAGTCGAACCCATGTTCTGTAATCCCTATCAATTAGGAAACATCCACCATGGATTTACATAAATATATATGTACACTTGTATATTAACATACTTATAAACATATATAGATGAATAATCATTTGTATGTGAATCAATAACATGATACCATAAAAAAAGTAGAATGGTTGGTCCATAGTCCCTATCAAGTGGATATCCAATGAAATGGCATTGAATTAGACATTGTGACACTGAAGCCATGTACCATTAATTATCTCCTTGGGACCATAACCCCAATTGACATATACCTTATTCTGGGAATGCCCAAAAAGTCTCTGAGAAAGGTACGTAACCATTGGAGGATACATGTCCTAATCTAGGTTCTAAATATACTTGATTCGAAACACTAATACAAGGATACTGTTTAACGATGGTCAATCCTATAACGATTTTTTCTAGATAAACATTTCCCATTTCTAGGGATACACCATGCTACCCCTCGAGTCAGGTAACTGATCCGAATGTGAATCTTCAGTCTGATCATATATCATCTTGCGTGTGAGTCCATAAAAGGATTCCCTCATGTGGATCCATATATCACTCAAGGTATAACTATAATATTACATTGGTCTTATACAATGAATCCATCAACTAGACCCATGTATCGACCAAGGATTATGAAAAACCGCCATTGAGTTAGTGACTGACATCCCTCAACTGTATCCAGGATTTAACCAAGGTATACAAGTCATCAATCCACTGAGCCCATCATCGAATCCCCCATTATGATCCATGAGTCACTAAATGATTAATTATGTTTTCATTGAGTCTATCCAATACATCCATCAAACAAATCTGAGTATCACACTGGGTGTAAAAACCAACCTAGAAAGCACGTTCAAGGAAATTGTAAACTATATTCATGTGCCACACGTGGTAACAAATCTAACCATTGGGTCCATCACTATAATCAATCAATTGGATCTAGGTGTCACTCGAGGTATAATTATCATCCTGACTAGGGAAAAAATTTAAAAAACCAATTACATCCATCCAAGGAATTCATAAAGCAGGAAACCATGTGTCGCTCAGGGCGAAAAAACACATAAGTCTCAACATCCATATGTCAGGAATCACCAATGGAAATCCCAAAAAACATATATATATCAAAATATATATAATCAATCATAATATAAAACTCCCATGTAATACATCCAGTTATACAACAGATATATCGGTATCATAAAAGAAAGAAATGTGACTCGTGTTAGGATGAATAGACACCAACCAGGAAACACATTGATATACATCATTGAAATAGTAATAACCTTGTCATGATTTAAACAACTGATTGATGGTGGACCGATCACCCAATCAAACTCCCCATATGCAACTCCATGGGAATACCATTTCATCATGAATTCTAGGTGACACCCGGAAACCACCTCCTCCAAATCCCAATGTATCATATAAGGGTCCATAAAAAATGACTTCCACTGGTTCATCATGTATGAAAAGGAATCCCTTTTTAATCATTACATGAAAAATGTCCCATATCCTCATAGGGAATAAGGTCACATCGGACAAAGATAAATTTCTTGAAAAAAACATTTCATGGGAGATAACTCATAGATTCTCTATGATTAAAGGTCTCTACAAGGATGGTCTGAACAAAAAACCAATAATTCATGGTAATGACTTAATACCAGGAGACACATTGATTATATAACTATTGTAAGTACCTATACATTTATATATAACCCCAAAGCATCCATCATAAATCCTCGAAATACACCACGGGTTTTACCATCGGGATATAAGCCTAAAAATACACACGATGGACTACTCACATGTCTAAATTTTACACAATGGTAGAAAAAGATGAAAACATTTCTATGTGTTACAATGGAATACTACACACCGTGTAGTGACCAAACATTTCCTATAACACCAAAATCGCCACATGGCTGTGTACTCTCATTACTATGGGTGTGTATCCACCCTAGTTACATGGTGTGTAACTCTGGAACATGAAGTGTAACCAATACATGGTATATACTTGCGTCCATTAACTTTATTTTCTATTGACATGGCCAATCCATGTACATTTACATGGCATGCCATACACAGTGGGTCTTGTCATGTACTCTTCCAGACCATGTACCATTACATGTGTAACCATGCTGGAGTACCCAGCCACACACACAAGTACTAGTACACAATTTTTATACCCCATACATGGAATATAATCCTTCAATCATCATATTCCCTAAATTAGAAGGACAAAAAATGTGTCACCCATAGACTACACATCTTGTGACCCGATTTCCTCAAGCATGAAACCAATAGATCACCCAAAGCACATGTTTAATCCCCAAAAAATACATATCAGACCTCAAGAGGAAAACAACTAGAAATATATCGCTTAAGAAGTGAAATAATCAATTTAATGTGGTTCTACATTGAAAAAATAAATTGTATGTCCTTCAGGAAGAAACCTCTGATGCATTTTGTTTATTTCACAATCCACAATCGCCACATGCCAACTCAGCGTGTGAAGGGATTCATGAAGATACCACCCACTCCATCCCTATCCCACTATTCGATATTCCCTATTTCCTCATATAGTAATGTAGCATAAGAGGAGTGATCATATAGGTATTCCTGAGAAGGTGTATTAAATAACATAAAGGAAAGAAAAGAAAATGAAAAGAAAATGAAAAATATTAAACAAGGGCATGTGACTACACCAACAGACGACTCATGTTTATACCTCGCCTAGGCTAAACTCCCCATTTCAGACTCAATCGAGGAGAAATAATCACTATCTGATTATTCATTTAAAAGATACAACAAAAAAATCATGTTTCAATACATTAATATTTAATTTTATAATATTAATTATTAATTATTCATCAAAACATTTAACAGCTCAGATTACCATGAAACACATTTCCTAGAGTAAACACCGCATTATAGGACCAGTGGAGTGGTCAAAAAATTATCTGATATCCCTTTATAGGGGAGAATTTTTATTTAAACCCATATAGTAATTTGAAATTAAAAATTAAAATTTCTACTCCATACTATAGTCTAGAAAACACGGGTTCAGAAAATATGATCCAAAATTTCCACTAAGAAGTGTGATAATGTTAGTAATGAAGATAAAAAATGGAAAAAATACCTAGAAATAAATAGTGTGATAATTATAAAAAAAATTAATGGTTACAGATAAAATGTTCTCTAAATAAAATAGGAGTCTATTTTTTCTAAGATAATGAATATAATGTCATTGGTATTGATATTGACGTTTTTACTGAAGTCATTAGAAATTTTAATTACATTACAACAATTAATTATGAAGAGTTTTGATGTAATAGTTATGATGATGAAGAGGGAAAGATATAATTTCATTTGAATAGTGACCTAATAAAATGTCTGAGAAACATTTTTTATACATAAATGAGTGACCATGAAATTTAATTAGAAATGTATTATAAAAAATTGATGAATATATTCATAAAGAGAATGGTAGGTTATATTAAGAGATTGCTTATCTAATTAAAACTCTTGAGGAGGAAAGGAATCCGATTAAAATTTTGGAAATAATGTTAAATGAAAAATATGAAAATTTGGAACTTACCCAAAAATAGTTTTCAATAAATGATTAAGGAGGTAATATATTTTAAAATTCTAGATCTGATATAGGTGAATGCAATGGAATGGTTCAACATGAGAATGATTAATAGTTACATTAAATGGATGGAAGTAAATATGATAATATTATGAAGAAGAATAAGGTTGTGAAGGATGTCAATATATCCAAAACCATAAATAAAGACATAATTTCCTGTGATTCTAAAATTATGGAGTTTTTAAAATTTATTAACACTATTTATTTTGATAATTTTGTGAAGTAACATAAATTATCAAAGAAAATTCATACCAATGAAAGAATATTATAGACTCAACAATGTTTTGATGAAAAATAGAATAATTTTGGTGAGAAACATGTTCAAAATTCTAGATAGTATGAAAGTCATATAAGAAGGCATTAGTTCTATGGATACTTCTGGTATAATGGTAGGTTTTGGAATTGGCAAATTTCTTATTGGATTAACCAAAAATATTCCAATTATCACATGGTTTATAAAAGTTAATGTTTGATGGGTATGTAACCCCCTCCAATGAAGAATCCTAATAAGGTTTGTGCTAATTTCATGAATAATATCCAACCTTCGAAAACCATTTGTGAGATATTTTAACTACCAAGATATCTTGTAAAACTATGTCTTCATTTGATATTCTCACAACAACATGTTTATAACCATTATAAGTAGCAATATGTGAAGAAATATAAAGGGAAAGAAATAGATTTTTTTATAGAAATTATCTCAATGCTACAAAATTAGAAAGAACATGGATCATTGATAGTGCATGTTCTTCTCATATGACATGAGATTTGAAATTCTGGATGAATGTGAAATAATTTAATGAAGGAATAGTTACATTTAGGCAATGATTAATCCCTAAGAATAAAAAGTGATTGATTTTATATTATTGTATAAGAGAAGTTGAATCCCATGAAATATTTTTTTGTTCATGAGTTAAAACACAAAGTATTGATTGATTCAGATCATTTTAGTGAGGGTAACAAATTTTTTCAATAGAATATGGTATTTTCTTAAAAGGTAGGAAGATGGGATTGTTTTTGCAAGATTACAATGCACAAAAGTAAACTTCTTCCATGTTGGTGTTGTACAATACCTATGTTACATAAGCATGATGGATGAAAATATGTTTTGGAATTAAATATTTGGACATGTGTTTCAGAGAAACATGAAACAATTATCGATGAAATACAATGTCCATGGTATTCATGATATGTCATGAAAATGTTATTATTATCGTTTTATTTGATAGAAAAAATTGCAAATTATATGAATAAGAATGTTGATATTTCTTCAAATCAACCCCTAAAACGTTGACACTCTGATATCATTGAGAAAATGAGAAACCAATAACATTTAATAGATAAGTATATTATTTATTTCATTGATGGATTAAATCAAATTGCATATTATATGTATTAGAATTATAATTCAAATCCGATGAAGATTCGTAAAAGGTTCAGGATGAGAGCTAAGAAGGAATGTTGGTATTCCCTTTAGAAGATAAGAACTGATAATGGTGGTGAATACAAGAATGAATATTTCAAAAGTTATTTTATAAAAAATGAAATTCCAAATGTGTTCTGTACACCGTACACACCTCAACAAAATCACATTTTTCAGAGGAAGGACTTAAGTTTAGTTGAAATGTTTTGTACTATGTTACTTCAACAGGGACATTGTGATTAGTTTTGGAGGCTTGATATGAGAACAAATATTTATATTCAGAACATTTGTTTCTATTTTCAATGTTCTTATATGACTCCTTATGAAATGTTCCTTGAAAACAACTCTAGGGCTGTAACACTTAATAGATCATTGGAGTCCCTAAATCATAAATAACGAATGTGGAAACCTTGGAAATATTGATCAGGGAGTTGAATGTGGAATCATTCATGACTATGATTTAAATAAAAGAGGTAATAGATGTTTTAACAAAGATATATGAATATTAGTTTATTTTTTTATGTGAAACTTCATTGGATATCTGATTTAGATGTGTCACAAACATAAAAAGATGATGAGGAGTAGGTGAATGGAATAATTTGTGTTAAAATATTTGATATTGATGTCAGCATTTATAATCCATCATAAGAAAAAGAATTAGACTCAATATTTTCTAATGATGATGAATAATATCTAATGTCTCATCCATGTATGAGGAAATTGGCAGAATCGAAAATAATTATTGGTGATCAACATCAAAATGGTCTAATAAGATTAAAATCAAATGTCATTACACATACATCTTTATATTCAAAATCTGAGCAAAATGATTTCAGTAATTACTTTGGGAATCCAGAATGGATTCATGATTTCAATGAAGAGTTGTATCATATTGGAAATATTGATACATGGGAACTCATTCCAAATGAAGTTGATAATAATATTATAAATACGAAGTAGGTGTTCCGTGACATGTATTTTGAAGATGGTGAAGTGATAAGAATAATTGAATGGTTAGTGTGAAAAGGTTACTAACATATTTAAGGAATGGGTTTTTCTGAGAATTTTTGTCGATTGGAAATTATAAAAATTTTTTTAATCATTCTTTCCATTGATGCATAATGATGTTTTATGATTTTTTAGATGGATATTAAGTCATCCATTCTTAATGGATAAATTTACGAAGATGTTTATATTGATAGTCCTTGAGGATTTTTAATAGGAATTATTGATTTAATCTTGATAGTTGAAGATTTCATTGAATTGGAATAAACAATATATGATGAAATTGTATTCCAAATTGGATACATGAATTCTGATGTTAAACATTATGGAAGGAAGGGTTGATAGAATTATTGACATTAATGAAATTCAGAAGAGTTCCCTCATTGAAATTTTATATATTAATGGCACTAACTGTTCTGGGAATGATGAAACAACATGTGAATGATTTTCTTATATAAGGAATGAATTGTTTGAAATGTCTATGCTGGGTGAAAGGAAAATAAATTTAGGTAACAAATCCCATAATTAAAGAAACTCATATTTCATTCTGAAGATAAAAATGCTAATAACATTTTAATATGTTTGGAATTGAAAATTATAAATCATATTACACCACAATATCAACGAGAACCAGGATTAATATTGAAGGAAAAGTTGATGATGTTGACTCTCAAGAGCTTCAAAATATGATTAGAAGATTGTTATACTTGACGGATCCATAAACATACATTTTTTTAGGCTATCTACCAATTGGAAATATTCCAAAGTGAAATAAAAATATAAAATCTGTTGGCTGTAAACAAATTTCTCAAATATATCAAAATCACAATAAATTTTGGAATATGGTATGATTTTTTAGATATTATTGGTTTTTATATATAGTTACTTATGGGGTAGGATGTATTGATAATAGAAGATCCATGAACGTGGAATATTATTTCTTGGGAAATGTTGTGTCAGTTGGAATACTATGAAATAATATTTAGCAACACATTTCATAAATTAATATGAATTTATTTCTACTAGTCATATATGTACACATCTTATGTTTTTGAAGACTCTGTTTGAATATTTTCTGATTGAAGTAAAATTGGAGCTTCTCTTGGTTTTTGATAATCATTGTTATATTAACCTTACAAGAAACCAAGTACAAAATTCTCACAAAAAATTTTGATATCAAATATCTTTTAATCAAAGATCATGTCAAGGAGAATGAAATCATGATGGAGTATCTTCCCACATCATAACAGGTTACATAGATTTTCAAAAAAACATTTATTGAAGGAAGAGTTTTTCATGTTATGGTTAAACAGAGGATTCTAACCTCATTCAATCCAAGGTTGATTTGTTTGTTTCAATCCCATGTCTAATATTTTATTTGGATAGTATTTTCAATGGAATGTATTGTATCATAAATCAATCCACTGTTAACTGATATTCCATTTAGGGAAGCATATATGTATATGGTGTTTTGGATAAGGTGTGAACTCAACATGTATATTAGTGAATTATTTTTAATGTTTTCTGAATTGTCTAGAAATAAAATAGGCATTTCATGGATTTATTTAATAGTTAATGATTAATTATCATTTACATTTGATGATGTTTTGTATGTCACTAATTTTTTTGGAAACAAGGGTTTTCATTCAATGATTCCTATTTCTTATAATGATTTATCTCACATAAAATTTTAATTCGTGATTATTGATCCATTTCATGAGGTAAAAATGATTATTTATTTATGAACATTGGTTGAAAAAAATAATCCAAATGGGGAGATTTTTGGAAAAATGTAGTGTAGAATTTGTTTTTGATTTTGAATGATGTTTTCACTAATTTTTTTGTATATTGTTGTCAATAAAAAGGAAATAATATTACATTTTAAATTTTTGGTAATTGGATGATAGAAATTAATTGGTGAATATTAATTATAAAATTGGAAAATAAAATGATAAAAAATTATACGTTTTTTGTTTTTTGTTTGGTATTATTTTTCTGGATAAAAAGCTTTTTCAGACTCACCTAGGGTTCTAATTGAATGTTGTGATTTTAATGAAAAATGGTATTGGAGTTTGAATTTATTCATACATAACCTAAATATTCTTTACTTTTTTATTAAATCTAAATTATCATTTGTTTTCTGGGAATCTTGTGTTGAAATCCTTTTGAATGAAAGGTGGAGAAGATATGTTTTGATGGAAGGAGAAAAGATGATGATGGTATGTGATGTCATATAATGTTTCTAATGTAATATAGAAGATGCTATGATAATATTATTCTTCGAAAATTCAAGAAGAATTCATTATTATTAGTAGGATTTTTGATAAGAGTAATGTATTTTAAGACAATTCCCTTTAGTCTCTGATCATCAGGGTGAGAATCATCGAACATAGAAATTGTATAAATGCTAGGAAGATGGAAGTTACTAATGTTTATGTCTTTATAATACCAATATTAAAATTTAAAATAGTCTATCTAATTATTAGTATGATTATTTTATAATTATTTATTGTAATTTTCTAGGATGTTATAAAAAGAATGTTCCTGGTGGCATCGGTCCATCGGTTTATGGGTGCCCCTGATCCAGATAGGGTAGATTGGTTAAGAATGAAAATTCGAGATGTTTTGACCAATGAATGAGAAATATTGAATTTTTTATAAAATACTAAAATCAATGACCAATCATACTGAAGAATATCAAAAATTTACTCATCCATTTACATCAGAAAATTAAATTGTGAAATGTATTATAATTAGATCAAGATGGAAAGAAAACTGATTTTATTCCACACACAAAATTTGTCGGCTATTTAATGTGGGTAAAAAATATTTGGACTGTAGTTGACACATATCCTTCATATTTATATAGAGATCAATCAATCAGACATAGGGTGACCCCTTTAAAGTCATAAAATTATGAACTTCCTCAGATGTAGTGTCATTAGTTTGAGGAAAAGAGGAAAAATAAAATTTTATAGAGTTTTGTAGACGTGTTGGACCAAGGGCTTTTGAAGATGTTGTTTAATAATTTCTAGGAAGTCATTATAGCATCAAATATCCCAACAATGTTTATGGATAAATTAATGTGATATATTCCAAATGATGTTATGATAATTTTAATTGAATAATTTTTTCATTGTTTCTCATAAGTCTTTTTCATATGTTATAGAGCATTGGTATGAGGATATAATCATTTTACAAATGGCCATCGTAATGAGAAATATGATGTTCTAAATATGTTATTAATTTTATGAACATGTTATCAGACTAATTATAGTTATATAGATTTTAAAAGGTTGTGTTTTGGATAATATTTGTGATTTTTTGAGAAGAATCATGAAAATTTTATAAGCACTCGAAGATTCAAAGATAAAGTCAAAATAAAATGAAATATGTGTTTTAGGGAATTTGGTTGAGTGGGAAAGAAATATAAGTTCTTCCCCAAACCACTTTTGGTTCTCCTATAATCATTGTAAATTAAATTTTACATAAAATAACATGAATTGTTTACTTGTGGAGAGAGCGAATGTGATGATGAAGGGAGATGGAGGATTTTGAAGAAAATTTTTCTAATAAACATCATTGGAAAGAAGAAGCATAATGGAGGATTCTAATAAAAGGAAACTGGATTTGACTGAGCAATATGAAAAATATTTCCAATAATATAATATGTTACTACAATTTTTTTTAATTTATTACTTCCTTATCATCTTTTTATACTGATAAATCAGACTTGGGAATCAATCGTAGCCATTAGAATGAGATATCATAACAAATTCCTGAATGATAGTCTCTACCTCCTTCTAGGTTAGAAAGTGAAGAATTCTGTTTTGATGTCTTTCTAATGGATGTTGAAAAGGTAGTATGAAAACATGTTCCGAACCAACTAGTAATGGTTTCATTACATTTTAAAAAATATTACATCATTAGTTCTAGAATAATCACATGCACAATTGTATTGAACATAGTTCCACACAAGTGTAAGAAGATATCCTACTTTTTATATCCACAAAAATGGATTGTTTTCTAGTGAATTATAAGGTGTTATATTGTTTCCAAACCTTAACAAGGATGTAGCTACCCTTGTTGAGTAGTATACCTTGTAAATAAATTTTTTCCTATGGATATATATTTTTTTGTCTCCAGAAAAGTGATATGTCTTTATTTGGGGAAATGGTTGTTTCAAAAGAATGGAATCTTTAACAAAAATGATATCACTAATTCACCCCCTCCCCCCTATAC
This sequence comes from Viscum album, assembly GCA_963277665.1. Classification (NCBI taxonomy): domain Eukaryota; kingdom Viridiplantae; phylum Streptophyta; class Magnoliopsida; order Santalales; family Viscaceae; genus Viscum; species Viscum album. Next base: position 1,098,484,294 of record OY728151.1, on the reverse strand, counting down.
GTTAATGGTTGATATGGGATGAGAGTAATCAGCACCTTCATTGTGTTATTGGAGTAAATAATAGATTTCCTCTAGTAGTAATCCACATGTGTTCTACGAATCTATTAACATTATCAAAGAAATCTCTAGGTGATAGCTTGAAAGGTCATATTTATTTTGTCATTCACTATTGATCACCCTAAGAATTAATTCCAAAGGATTTTGAATTTTCTATCTACAATCATAAGTGTATGATGGATGCTTATTTCCCTCTATTGTTTATAATTTTATTAGAGAAGGGATATTTGTATGTCATAGATATGATTATTTGTATTTCATGGTGCTCACCACAAATGAATCATCTCGATGGATAAAAATGTAATTTTTATATAGATTACAATGGATAGAATTTAATGATTTCTCATGATCCCTTTTTTTTATTTAATCTATATATAGTCAAATGACTAAAATGAAAATTATATTCTTATTTATTGATATGTTCTAAAATCAAAAATTATGTATAATATTATTTAATTAAGTAAAATTATATATAAATTAGGTCTCATTGGATTATTAAACTCGGTCTGTTATTCATAAAAAATAATTATCAGTCATCGAATACTAATTATTTGTTTAATAAGAAAATACCGTCGATTTATTCACTAATAAATAAATAAATTATATATTCACAAAATATATAATATATATTTTTAAAATATTTCCCTAGAATTTTATTATCCTAAATAACCACTAATTAAATATATGAAATAATGAAAACATATTTTGTTATTCAATCATCTGTGGGAATAATATTTATTAATATTTTTAAAAAATTAAAAATAATATACTATTTAAAGACGATTCTACATACAGTTAGTTTGTGACCCCATATGCCTCGTTCTCAGTTTGAGAAAGAAAAGAAGCCTCAATTGAAAGGATAACATCTAGAAAAATGCTATGGAACACATATAAAATGAAGTTAATTCATTAATTGCATAATACCACATATTGATGCTAATTGGGTAATATAATCCCTTTATTAGGATATCATTAATCGATAAGGATGCTTGGTGGTGCCATTGAGCCATCTTATCGATGTCCCTTTCTATAAAATTCTATAAATCAAAAATTCCTATAAAACACTAGGTCCTTGGAATTATTTAGTATATATCACTTCCATCCAATGGACAACGATATAATGTTTTGTTAAGGATGATAAGGGAAAAATCAATTCACCCATTATACATTAACGAAATATTACTCGTGACATACCAAATGAATCCTACCTTACTATGAAATATATCATCACAGTCTTCATCAAAACATGAATTTATGTGACTTATAACACGATTTAATAATAATCAAAATGTCTAAGGATCAAGACGTACATCCACATATTGGAATATCCAACTACACATATAAACGTAGAATTTCTACAAGTGGGTATCATTCTCTGAAAATTATATGATAGATATTCCCAAGGGTATACACCATAAGAAGGCCCATAAAATTCATATGAGTCATTTCCCATAATATATAGTACAATTTTTGACCTCAAATGATATCATCCAAATGCATAACATATATTTTAAAAAAATTACTAGAAATTCAGTGTTCTCATCACAACATGGAACTATTGACACCTTTCAGTGTGATAGATACACATAGTACATTATAACATACTATGTTATGTAGATGAAAAATCATGATTGGATAAAAAATTTATTAATCCTAGAAACTATAAATACTAGTTATCATAATGTACACATATTTTTATACTAAGGAACCAACTCCAAATCACTACCTCTTTAACAAACAACTATGGATAACTACCATCTGTTTTCTAACTCTCATATGAATATTGATATTTTTTTGAGTTATGCCTTCAATTATGGGGTTTGACATTGTCTCTCATATGGGACATCTTTATACAATAATTTTACACCTCTGATAAAATTCCATCAAGAGGTGATACTTCTATTGTATGTTCATTGTCTTTTGGTGTGACTATGGTTCATTTTTAAGAGCCAACACTATAGTATTATTACAATAAAATGTTATAGGTTATTTATAACTAGGAACAACATAATTATATTTTATAATGTTTCACATCCAAATAGATTTCTAAAATACAAAAGAAGTTTTTATATACTCGTAGTCTGTTATAAAATTAGCAACAACTAGCTTTTTTGAAAACATGAATCTCACTACTCCTCCATTGAGACCGAAAAAATATCTTCATTGCAACATTATATAATTATGATCTATTTAAAAACTATATTCATAATAAAAAATTATGTCTAGATCTTCACCACCTCCATAAATCATACACATATTTGTACTTCTTCTATGATACATAAGGGTAGCATCCAAAGATGAACAGTGATTTTCTTTAGGATTTTATTAGTATCATCATGCAAAGAAAATTAATAGGAAACATCATGTCTAGTAATTAACATGGAATAAATTATTGATCTGATAACTAAATCATATGGCATGATTCACATTCCCTATTTTTATTGTGTTGTTTGAGGAAACATTTTTTTAGAAATATGTATACCATGTGAAACTAGAATGAAACCACTATTATATTGTCTTGTACTCTATCTTGATATTATCTGGTAAATATTTTAATTTTGAAATATAATAAATAGATTCATGTTTGTATCATGATAGATCTTGATACCTAGAATATAGATTTTTTAAAATAATTCATTCATCATCAAAAAATTGTTTATCCATTCCTTAAAAAACATTTAGATTGTCATTTCATTTACAATATTTAATTTTTCATCTACATAAAATACAGAGATAAAACTATATTCTCACTAAACCCCATGTAATAACATATGTCAAATTCATTATTAATTAATACAAATTAGTTTATAGCTTTATATAATCTAATTTTTCATGACCTAGATTATTACATGAATCCAATAATGGTTCTCTATAACATGATATATTTTTTCATCACATGGATTCAAAAACACATTTAGTTGAGTGAGGTTAAAATCCTCTCGAAGGATCCCACTACAAAAATCTATTATGACATAAATATTCTAAATTACATAAATATGGGAAGCTACAAACTAATGTCGAATTTTTAATGATTTAGACCAAGAAAATTGTGAAAATGCTTCCTCATAAATTTTTTTTAATGTTTATAAATCATTTAACCACTATATATTCATTTAATGTATATAAATTAGTATGAATGCCCAGTTTTTTCTTGAATAACTATTTTATACCTTTTGGATTTACATCAAATTTATTTTCAACTAGAATCAAAACATCATTCAAATTAGAGGAATCCAATTTTGAATTAATGTATTTTTCTACAACTTTCAGCTTCTCAACACTATAATACCTCATTATAGAATGTAGGATCATCATTGTTATCTTATAAATAGTCACCATAATCTATGACAAGAAAAATATATCTCTCATTTCCTATTACCTCTCATTTACTGTTATGTAGTACTTATGATTAAGAACTAATACTTCCATGGGGACATATGGAATCTTTTACCATACAAACTCTTCTGTATCTTAAGCATCGACTTCATCAAATTCAGTATTTTTATAACTATAATTTTTGAGGATGTTCTCCCTCCAAGAAAATATGGATTGTCTTGAAGTAGTGACTCTCTTGTGTGAGGGTTATTTTAAGAATTATGACATTATTTCCATAGTAAACCCCATAATATTACACTTTGTTCCCCCAGAAAATATTTTGTTGTTTGAAAATGATGTAACAAAGGCCTCAAAACCTCATACACATGCGTGAGACATAAAAAGTATCATTCCTCTCTATTAAACAAAGGGAATTTCTATTTACACTTTATTTCATACTTAGTTTAATGTATATTCCACCATTTGTAATGGATATCACTAAAATGATAATGGAACATCGTTGTGACTCAACATTGATCATACCATGTCAAAAAGGGAAGGGTACATCAATTACCTATAACCGTTATAAAGTTGTTTTAAAGGTGGGGTGATTTGTAATTGATTATTAATCTTCTTGTGGAATGTTTAAAATTCTTTGTTATGGTATTGACCACCTCAATATGATCTAAACATCATTATATTATTTCCATGTTGATTCTATGCTTCTTTCATTATTTGTTTGAATTTCTCAAAGGACTCAAACATTTTCCTCATCATTTAGACTTATCAATAACTACTCAATTAATTTTTAAATGATATGATGTCGTAAGACCCACCTACATATGCTACCTTAAATGTCCCACACAAATTTGCGCGTACAAATGCTAATATCTCTATGGACATTTCACTCTATCAACCAAATAGTGGTTTTGTTATTTTTCCTTATAATCAAGATTTAAATATTTTTAGTGGGTTTAGCTCAAAATATTCTTAATAACCATCTTGATAGAGATTTTTCTAATGCTTATCATTTACATTATATAGATGTTGTTGACATAACTAAGTGTTATATGATTCAGTTGAACATGATTCGTTATATATTTCTAATACATGGTATTCATACATTAATACATAAGGAACATTATTCAAATGTTGCTTACCATCACATATATTGTTTTAATAATAGAATGAATTTTTGGTTCGTAAATTGAATACAAAAACATCTTAATCTAGGCGTGATATATAATTTATATACTTGGTAGCAGTTTTTAAATAATAATAACCAACTAATAATTATACCATTAATGATCGTAATGATAGGTGGTATTATCCAATGGATAGGGAAACCATACTCACACTATTGGCTACTCAAAAATAGACCTCCACTATAGAAATATATTAGAATCTACCTCATTAAACAATTTCTATAAAGATTTGAGTACCACAAGATGATTATAATACCCAATGTGTTGGTAATGAAAGAATACATTCATTAATGAATTCACCTTTACCTTTTCATTGATTCTGGGTGTTGTTATTTTTTTAGTGGCCTTTCATACCACATGAAATTCAAAATACATCCTTATCATTTTACCACCAACAGATCTGAATATTATTAGAATGATTTTTATCAAGATATTAATAAATTTTATGATTCATGGGAACAATTGAATTTTTTCCCTTTTATTATTCTAGATAGGGATCATGGGTTTTCCATACACCGTTACCTTATGCAATTAGTGAATCAATGTAATAAGTTATGATATAGCCTTCTTATTATTTCTCAGGTTATACTAAAAAATTTAGTCGTATAATTGCATATATATGGATTGAAGTATGAGATATATGCACAAATGATCTTGGAATTTAATCCCTAATATTTAAAATTGTTCAATATAGAATGTAATCTGGACTATAGGAGTCTTATCTGTTGGATAACCTTTAATAATATTTCTCTATATAGTTTTAGAGATCCCATATCACTCTAGTCTTGATATCTTTTGAAAGAGATCCCAAAGGTGGAACATCATTTTATAAATATCCATGTCCTCGTGTTTTTTAGAAATCTCATTTTTCATTGATGATATCTTGTATAAATGACCATCAATAGCTTCATTCAAATGATTTTCATAGAGAGAAAAATCTTCCTCACTAAACTCATTCCCAGCTTTAAAAGAAATATGTTCTTCTAGCACACAAAATTTAATTTCCTGGAAAGGTATAACAAAAAATCACATTTTCCATTCATTAAAATTTATAGAAGTGAGAAAATTATCCTTCACAAATATGGATCATAATTATATATATGAATTCATTTTTATTTCTATTTTTACAAATAACATGGGAAAATATTTAGAACATTATATGACAAAATTTTGAAAATTTTCCTAAAATTATATATATAAATCCACCAATATTTTATTGAATCACTATATACCTCACTTATGGATAATAAATATCATGTATATAGGAAATTATAGTGGAAAGTATCCATACTAAACATATCACCACCCCGACATTGGATGGTCAGGAAATTTAATTTGTTTTAGGTAGTCATTAAATAATCAGACCGTATTAACTAACAATTCTTGGATATGTTAAGTGGACTCCCAAATAGTAAGATAATTATTTATGATTTACTCAGCACTTTACCTCTGAGTCATGGAAATTACAATTTTGGTAGTGAACCATTAATTTTACTATGTTATTTCATCACAAATCATCAATGAAAATTCAATTATAATTGAAAGCACCTGAAAAATGAATGTTCAGACACATTGAACTATGGTATGATTTTATCCAAAGTAATATGAGGCTAAAATGACTGTATATATATAATTTAGGGTCTTATATTTATACATATATTGATAATTAATGTATTTAATATATTATTTTCATTATTAAGTGAATTTGAAAAATTGATTAACCATGTATTTGAAAATATGTGGGCATAAGACAATTTATTTTAGTTCTATATTGAATTTTTTGTTAATTAATTAATTCATGTAATGATGAAAAAATATCTATAATGAAATAAACTTGAAACATTATAGAAAAAATAATAATAAAGTGTTATTACCCTCAGCTTCTACTATGTTTTATTTAATTTATTAGATGAGAAACTAACTTTTAATATAGGGGAAACACTTTGAATTGATAAAGTATTGTGTAGTAGATTTCAACATTTCCTATAATATATCTATCATGTATTGTTTTTCCTCAAATCCAAACATGGTATACCTCCACTTGCTTGTGATATTCATATGACACATATGAATTCACATACATGGAACTGAGTTGAACAAAAGGATTTGATAAATAGTTTATATAAAGAAACCATGTTCTCACAAACCCTAACATAAAGAGGGGAGAGAGAAAACACATCAAAATAAATTAATTGAATAATTATTTAGATGATAACAATTATATACAAAGGTATGGTCTAGGATCATGATCATCCACATCAATAAAAAAAATTAAAATGTTTACATAATTAGAATTTAATTATTATATTTATAATTAAATTTGAATGAAAATTGAATCTAATATTTATCTTATTTAATTAATTAATGAATTTAATTTAATTTTCATTTTAATTTCATTTCTATTAGAATACAAAATAATTATAAAAAAATTACTATAATTTATATTTACTACATATAAAAATGTACTATCGAGGAAACACAGTGAGTACTCATCTGAAGTGCACAACATTTATTAAAATCATATAGTATTTATTCATGTGAAATGTGGAATACATGAATTATCATGTCTGTTCATGATGTGTACTATCAACATAATTTTTATACATTTTAATATTTATTTATGTATCATGTTATGATTCAATTCTTGTATTGTTATAACTATAATAGAAGTTACAATTGATATGTAGATCCAAACATTACTCAATAATAAATTAGACATTTACATATTTATAAACCGTCACATAGAATTTCCTATCATATTAATTAAAACACATTGGAACATATATATATTGTTTTCATTGTATGATAATATAATTTTAATTATTCGAAATTTGGTAAAATTACAAATCATATAAATAAGATGTACATGACGTGTATTTTTCTGAAATCTTGTTCATGGAAAATTGTTAAGGATATGGAAGTTATCTATTCCATGGAAATTGGTGGAGTAAATGGTATTTTAACGGGCAACCTGACATGTATTATCTAACATACATGACCACTGGTCATGTAGGCAGTGTTAGAAGACAAAAAACTCATCTGTTACTAAAGGACCACACGCCTTGTATGGTAGTTACATGACGTGTACTCTATTTAGCAATGCTCCATAATGGAATGATCAAAAAGATGTTTATAACCATATTAACCACATGTAATAAATAAAGATAAATTTAAATAAAATTATATTAATTCATGGTGCATTAAACACTAAGACACTATATGTACCTATTGGTTACAGAACGTGCACACCTGTGTAATCTTACCAGACAACTTAACACATATGGTTAAGATCATAAGATTTATTTCATTCATAAATTTAATTAATTTCATAATATTTTTTATAAGAAATTAATGATTAATAGGGTCTCATATTACGAATTAATGATAGATTAAACTGTAATTGAAATCCAATAATAATTGAGTAAATCAATCAATGTTCGTTAAATAATTATCAATAATTACAAGACCATCCATAATATCACTTATAGGTTATGGGAATAGTGGAAGAATGTGATGGTCTATTCCCAAAATTTATTGTCTTCATGATTGATGATTAATATTATATTTACATGATGATAAATTTCATGATCAATGTAATTGAATTAAATAATATTGACAATGTAGAAAATTCAAGAACAAAAGTGCATAATCATCGCATAGAATTTATTATTAATTTATGAAATTAAAGAATTACTTTGAGATATAATTTTTTTTATTTTTGGATCTGACAATATATCTATATTATATTTTTTTTATGTTATAGAAATTATAAATATATTATATCAATTGGTTATCCACACATTTTTGATGAATCTCCAAATGTCACCATAGGAATCTTTGGGAGAAAGCACATTAGAGACTATCAGTTCTGTCATTCAACTTTGATACCCTATAGTGGTCCCAAATTAAAATAAATAGATATAATATAATTTTTTGGAATATTTATTATATTACAAGAACATATTCCAAAAAATGTATTATTTTTTCTTCTTTGGAAACATGAACATGAAATCAACAGTCTATAAGTGAACTGCACCATCTTCCACTAAATTTTTCATACCAAGAACCCTTAATAGACAAATCACACCTAATAAATATTTTTATAAACTTGATAAATAAAACATAATAAAGGGGGAGCTCAAATGTTCAGTAGGGGAAAACAATAGGAGATATGTAACCATAACATGAACATAAGGGCATGAGAACATTACTATAATATTTAACTATAATACCCTGTATTTAAAAGATCAGAATAATGTGTCATGGAATAAATATAGGTAGATCATAAGAACTGAAACATATGGGAAAAGAATATAATCAATGATAACATAATATTGGAGTAATACATGAATTTCAAGCGTACAAATTACTATATAAAATCAGTTCAATATTGATCATGGTTTACATCCAAGTGAATAATAACATAAAATTCCCTTTACTACATTGAGTTCACCTCTTGTTTGATCCCTATATTTTTGTACTGAGTTCAATCCTTATTCCAACCCTATATTACTGTATAGAGTTCACTACTCTTTCGAGCCTTGTGTATTTGATAAGATATATAAATCATTACTAAATTCATTAGAGGAATATATATCTCCCATATATCAACACAATGGAAATCATATTTATGTGTTCCACCAAATCATAATCATTCATTATAACATAACCCAAGAAGTGAAAAGAGAATCATAAATAATTCATCATTTGTTAACATTTAGAAAGGATATATGATCTATACTCTTTTCACCATATAATGACCTGTGAATTTAAGTGATATTAAAAAGCGTATAAATTGTGCCATAGAAATATGTTTCATTATAATATTACCCATGGAAGAGAAATGTGTTTCATAAAAATCTGACCCATGATAGGGAAACAACGTTCATAAACACCATTCAATTAAAATATAAACCATTCATAAAAATAATACTGATGATACCCTTAAATCATATCACTATTAAGTAATGAGTAACACAAATATCTGTCATCATATAAAGAAAATAATTTTTAAAGATCAATTAAAAAATTTCATGATGAAAGTAAACATTCACTTTGAAAATCATTTTTTAATACCTAAAAATTTATCAAAAAATTATCCACCGAAAAAAGATTCAAAATGTAACTATTTATGCCTTTAAGAAACTATTGATCTTGGTTTTGGAATATTCTATTCATTCTGTACATGTAGAAATAAAGGTTCCATTCACATTTTCAATAAATTCTAGAAGTCCATTGTTTTATAAAAAAACATTATCATTCCATTCAAATTATATTTTTTTATAATTAAAACATGGGTAAAATTTTCTTTTCAATCTTAAAATTTATTAATAAAATAATTTTGAACATAATTTTAGAAAACAATTTTTGAATAAAAATATATTTCAAACTGAATAGAGACTCAATGTCGGATTCTCATGAAAACATTTTATTAATAAATTTATGTACCAAAGAGTAAAAAAGGTAATATTAGTTCAGGATATAATAAAAAACCTTTGAATGGGAAAATTAATTAGTATTATTTATATTTAGGTCATTAAATTTTAACATTTCAGTCTTAATCATAGTCAATCTCAACAGTTGATGACATTGTAAAATAATATTTTTATGAATTTGGTAATGTTGATTCATATTAAAAATTATGTAATAGACAAAAATTTAAATTTAAATATCATTGGTATGAAAAAAAATATAAATTGCATATCAATTTGTCATATATACACTAACTTATGTAATATAGGTGCATTATAAAACATTTTTCTAAAAGAATGTGAAATGACACAAAAATACCCTTATCACTTTGGTAACATTTTACCTATTAAACACATGAAAGAGAGATCATGTAATAGTTATTTAAATTAAAATAATTATCATTATAATAATCATTGGAAAATCTAATGGGATATATACACAGTACATACAATAAATACCTAGGGAACATGGCTTTTGTCTAATAAAAATTAAATTGAGATTGAAATCCTATTCCTTAAGTCATGACTTTCATTGGAAAAATTAAATAAAATTTAAAAATAAATATATGATTTTTAGAAATATTTAAAATAACCATAATCTATTATATTAGACAATATATTATTTTATTGTTACCCTTTATTACAGTTCAATTAATAATTCCATGATTGACTTAAGTTTTGAGTAATAATGGCATTGTTTTTTGTATATGTTGTGATTTTTTATATTTCATGTAATTTTACATTAATAATGATTTAATCATCTAAATAATGATAAAAATATGTAAATAACACATAAATATAAAGCATTTATTTATTTATAATAATATATATTTTATATAAATTTGAATGGAAATACACTGTTCAGGGAGACGCTAGGTCGTACATATGCGAGAACGTTGTTTCCATTTTCTTGTAGGATTTAATCAAATAAAATTATATGATATATAATAATTCATTTAAAAAAATTATGTAATATATATTTAATATTTTTATAAAACCCATCTTTAATATATTCCATGTAAAACGTGAATAAATCATATCACTTCAGGAGGTGGTAGTCTGTGGTACCTAAGACTGATGTAATATTATTCAAAAAATGGGAAGAATGATGTTGTGAATGATATATTAATCAAATAATCATAATAAAATCATAAATATCATATATAAATGGTTTTCCAACATTATTAACAGCCTTAATAGACTGTAATGGAAAAAAAATGACATTAGTTCACGAGGAGGCAGTCCGCCATACAAACGAAGAATGATTTCACATCCTATTTGATTCAAGTGTTTATTTTTTATGTAATATACATAATATAAAAAACACTAATATTATTTAATATTATTATTTTATTATATATTAATAATATAAAAAATTAATGTGATTTATGAAGAAATAAAATATACCCATCCACTGATGAATGTTTCATGTTCTTCGTGTATCTCCGTTTGTTTTCCTTTAAATTAGTTTATTGGGTATATTTATTCCTACGGTATGTATTATATGGTAATATGATGTAATTAGAGATGTTATTTCAGTAGTTATTGGATTTACCAATTGGTTTAAAATGTGTCAAGAGGGGTGGTGTCCATTTATAAGAGAGGTTAGTAGAAAACATGTTATATTTTGAATAAAATAATTTCATCCCTTTTTTTGGAACTGTTTTTTTGTCATTTTAGACCATATATTCTATGTTTAACCACTAAGTGATCATGTTTATTACATTTAAAGTTTTAATTTATTTTAATAAATTTTACTAATTACTTTGGCCAAAAATTATTTTGTTCTTATAATAAATTAAAATTATTATAAGTACAAATATATAATCCATATTTCCAAATGAAATACATTTAATTTGAAAAAAAATTATTTATCCCAAAAATGTGTCGAGAAGTGGGATTTTAAATCAAAAAATATTATATGTTTGCAATGTTTTTATATTCAATTTCAAATTGAAATTTATTTTAATGACCAAAATTGGACAAGTAGAATTATATTTTAACAAAATAAATTTTAAATAAATTTTAAATTATAATTTAACTATTAAAATAAATTAATTGAAAATGATGTTTGCAATTAAAATCAAATATTTTAACTATTCCTAATGAAATGATACTTTTCAAAAAAATACCAAAAAATCACCATTTGATAATCCTGAAATTAAGAACAAAAAATTTATTTTTAAATTATAAAATAAAATTTCTAAAAGTTTCCATTATTAGTCTTTTTATTTTTGGCAAAATGACATAATAAGAAGTTTTAAAAAGATAGTATTTTTAAAATATATGAAGAATTTATTGAAAATTATGTAATTCACTGACAATAATATTTCTTTAAATAAAAAAACTATTTTTTAAAAAGTATTTATTAAATTATCTATTAATTGTTTCGTCATCTATGTAATAATGGTAAGGTTTAAATATGCATATATAAAAAAATTCCATTGTTTATTTAAAACTCAAGGCTGTGAGTAATAAAAAATAACTTGTTATTGAGTGTATTGAATGATTAACTATAACACCATGCGATTAGACAATATGTTTCTCTTTAAATAATACAATATCATGTGATGTACGCAACACAAAGTTCAAGTTCATCAAATCCTATCAAACTAACTATTTAAAAAACCTTTATGAATAGTAATAACCACTTCTTGAATTTTATATATATCTCATATTATTATAAAAATCATATTTTGTGTTTCATAGTCATAATATAAGAAGAAATTAAATTTTTTTAGATAAAAGAATCATTTTTAAAAAAATGAAGTTTTATCACATTTTAGTGGAGAACCCTTTTTAAATAAAATATTTGACACTTTGATATGTTAAATTTTACAAGAACAACTTCTTATTTATAATCCGGACATAAATATTTAGTTTCGATTAATTTTTTGGTGTTTCTCTAATAACTTTAATATTTAGGTGAATAGTACAAAAATACTAAATATTAATTGGAAACAAATTTTTAATCAAAATAATTTATAGTGTTTAAATATACATTTTAATTGTTTTGAAGTATAATTAGATGATATTTTTACCCTTTAATCCAATGATGGTTAGTATACTTAATTTCAGTTTGATATTATATAAAAACAATCTTTGGATAGTTATTATTTCTTATAAACATATTATTGGTTTTGACAACATGGTTTAATTTTAAATTTTTTAATGAAAATTCTATGTTTTGAATTTATTAAAATTGAAATCATTTTTGAATTCGTAATATTAAATATAGCTTAGGCTTATTTTTTGGTATTGTTCTAAAAAACTACAATTTTTATGAATAGTTAAACCATATAAGAAGTAGTTAAAAAACTAACATTTTCAGTTAAATGAAAAGTTACCACTTTTGTGAATTTAATTTAAAAATTTGAAATACATGGTTGTTATTATAAAGTAATATTTTTTTCAATATGATTAAAATATTTTTTGGAGAATAGTAACTTTTAACTTTTATTTAACGCGGTTAATGATAAATAGTGTAATTCAAGGTAAAAAACAATTATAATAATAAACAATTACATTAACACTATTCCTAACCTTATTGTATGATTCATGAACGACCATTGGCATCATTGGATCGATTTCGGGACCCCATGGAGCCAAATACAAGTGATAATGAAACATTATTTTAATTAACATAAAGTAAAGACAAAAATAACATTAACAATTATATTTTTGTATATCAATTTTAACAAGGCGTTATATAATTCATGTTTTGGTCTATAAATATTCAATGGAAATATAAATATATTTCCTATATTATCATATTTGTTTTATAATTTTTAGACTTCAAATAAATTAAATTATTTATGACAGGATAATGATGTAGTATTAACCATATTATTAAAAGATTTAAATAAATAAGATTATTATATTAACACCTTATCCAAAACCTATCCAATTATTATTGATTGATTTTATTTTGAACATGAGTCATCTTATCATCATCTATAATGATTTTAGGACCTTTTGAACCCAAAGACGAGTTTATAATAAAATAAAAGTTTCAAACTTTCCTAAAGACCCCATCCTCTCACTTATAAAAGGACACCACTTATAACCCATTCCTCACACCTCTCAAGCCTCCTGAATTGTCCAAAACATGTCCACGTAAGCTCTAAAGATCAGTCTCTTCCTCTTTGAAGCCTTAAATTAGTCATAAGTCACTTTAAGAATCCCTTTTGGTTCAAACGAAAGGGATTTTCCCAAATTAGAGGTAATGGTTTCTCTTTAATTGTTTTCTTCTATTTTATTTCTCCGAACCCCTAAACTATTATTATTAATTTAATTAAAAAACATAATCCTAAATATAATATGATGTTTTTAAGAGAAGGATTAAAACTATAGTTACACACACCTCCATCTAATAGGTAAGGAACACACTGTTTCTATGGAAGGAAAACTAATGCCTCATGGAATGATGATTGTTTAATTATAACCTACCACCTCTCATTATGGCCATTAAGATGGAATTGTATTTATATATGATATATATTCTATTTATGTTTTCTTTATGCTTCTTTATTTTCCATTTATACCATTTCATTATGGTTTCCATTATGGGTAATTGTGATAATTTCATTTGAGAAAGTGCGGACTGTCGTCCCCTCAAAGTGATATGAATCGTTAATGTATTATGTGGGATGTATAAATAATATAGTTAATTATATTATATATGATATTATACTATAATTATAATATATGTTTTTTTCAATATATTTTAATTCCTTAAAATAGAAAATAGAAATAAAATAGCATTCATGTGTACGTACGTAAGACTTACCATCTCCATGAACGGTGCATTTTGTTTCTCATCTCCAAATGTTTTGTATTGTTATAAATATATATATATATATATATATATATATATATACTGGATATATATGATATAAATGATATCTAAATCATTAAAATAATTCTGTATATACATTATTTTAGATCACATAGAAAAAATATAATTATAAGAAGTATTCTTTTGACTCAAGTACCAAATATCATCAAAATGATGGTTATTAACTTAAATGATTTCATAATGTTTATAATGTTCTAATAATTGATATAAAATGAATAATAAATTTTAAAAATATTTTAAGAATTTATAAATTATGTTTATTTTATTATTCAGGATATTAAAGGTTGAACGGGTCTTGTCAGACACGAGGTATGTTTTAATTTCAAAATCTCTTTATTATACGAGGTTGTTTTTACCTAAGTATTTACCGAGACCACATTATTATCCACATCCATGTTCCTAAAATGAGTATTTCAAAACATTTTTACTATTCTCTACACTATTTCTTAAAGACATTTATACCATTTTTTGACATTTTATAAAATGGATTGAAAGGAATCTTTCTGTCATTTTCCAAACATGGTACTTTATGACCTTTTCGACAAAAATAAGGTAAGAATGTTTTTTAACTTATATGTTGGGTGCGAATATTTTCCACCATTATAACATTGTCAAAGCTTCCCATACAATATTATATTAATACATTAAAAATAAATGTTTTCTTCCATAATTATTTAACTTTTAAATGATTTCAAAATAGAAAGAAATATTTATCTCAAGTAGATTTTATTTCATCTATCAACATCCTTTGATGTATTTTACTATTGATTAAAATTATATTTGTTATAATACAATCATCCATATTATATTGAATGAGTAATTACATGTTTTCCATTGCATGTGTTATTTTTATACAATTCATGGTTTGTGGTTTATGTATTGAAATTTCGTATGCACGTTTTAGTATGAATATTGATGTTATGTTTCAACCTTTTCATATGAGGAATGTATTGGAGTTATTAAGTGATGGGTGGAGCTCGATATAGCTCCTTGATGGATCAGTATGTCTCAAGCGACAATTATATGTGGAATTGGATGAGGCCTTTCCCAAATTGTTATGTTGTTTTGGCCGAGCCTAAATTTTTTTTAGACATCTTGGTCGATGCCTTGAAAAGATGTTTCAGAATGTTTGACATTATACATTCCCTCATTATGAAAATAATAATGATAGTTCATGTGGTTATTCGACTAGTAGACTACCCATGAATATGTTTCATTATGGAATTATTTACTTTTCTCATATTTATGGCCTAAATTGTTCATGATTATTATTTTTAAAGGTAGGTATTTTCAATTATTTACCATGACAAATTTTTATGTTATCTTCTACTGTATTTCTTACCCTTACTGAGCATTTGAGCTCACCCCTTTCTTTTGGTTCATTTTCCTAAAATATGAAGAAGTTATTTATGAGTGACAAGAAGGCATAATCTATGAGGGTTATATGTTTCTAATGTAATAAATTAGTGTTGTATTTCTTTTCTAGTTGTAATATTAAACTTATTTATGTATCTTTTTTCCACGGATACTAAACTGATCAATCTTTCGTAATTTGATCCCTTGTGATCATGCCAATATTATGAAATAATGCAAAGACTCTTGGTGACTATGGTCGAGGAGTTACAGTTGGTATCATGGATTCTTATTACAATCCTTTCAAACTAGATTTAGATAAACTTCGATTAGAGCACATTACCCTAAGATAGACCTTGATGATTAGTATAGGAGTACGTTCTAGAATTATGGTAATGTAGAGATTTAGTGTATTTTTTGAGAAATACATCCCTATCTGGATACGAGCAGGTAAAGGCGGATCTGTCATAAATGTACCTAAGAGTGAAAACTCTGACATAGAGTTTTAGGCTTGACCTAGGGTATCATGGTACAGGACAACAAGCCTTGCAGCCCTCTTGGTTATGAAACTCCTAGGGGATATTCTTAGAATAATTCACATTTTCCTTACAAACCATAATGAAGGATTTATGATTATATACCTCCTCAATGAATTTTTTTTATGATTATGGATTATATCCATAAACTATTCAATTTATGTTACATGTTTTACATGTTTGGAATTATGTATTTTGATTCATAAACTAATCCAGTGTATGCCATTGTTTAAAAATGGCACGTAGTGGAAGGAATAGAAACTATATCAACACACGTAACCTATGTAGGGATTTTCCCCTACTTATAATATGTATAGTGGAGCTGGTAATGCAACTGGTGCTGATCAGCTTGCCATCATAGTGGGACAACTCACTCATGTTATGAATAATAACCTTACCCGTATGGAGCACCCTGATCCACCATGTGGAGGATCACCATTAGATCGATTAATGGGGAAACAACCACCAACATTAAATGGGAATAATAAATCACTAGTAGTTGAGCAATGGATAAGTTTCTTAGAGAAAATATTTCAAGCACTGGGGAGAAGTAAAAGGGAAAAATTTGTCATGGAAGTTTATCGCCTCATTGGAGATGCAGATCAATGGTGGACATTAATTCAGAACTCAATGGAGGATGAAGAAGTATCATATATGGAATGGATGGAGTTTAAAGATATTTTCATTGAAAAATACTTTTCTCATGACCATCGGGTGGATATGGAAAGGAAATTTATGAGTATGAGGAAAAAGGAGGATGAAAATGCCGCAAAGTATGAAGCTATCTTTTCAAGGTTATAAAGGAATGTTGTAGACTATATATGTAACCCAAGGAGTAAGATTGATCGATTCATTTTTGGGTAAAACCATTTCTCTGTTGATGATTATTCTCACAATCCTTCTAATCGTATGAAGATATTGTTTCATGTGAAACCAAGACAGAAAAGGAATTCTAAATGTCTTATGACTTTAAAGAAAAGCAAGAGAAGAAGAGATCTGCAGAACACTCTGGGAAAGGAAATAATGAAATAGGGAAGAAGTGAAGATTTGAGTTTCCACCCTCCAATGATTGTGGAAGGAATCTCCCTGGATCCTATCTAAAAAAAGTAGTATGCTACAAATGCAGATAGAAAGGCCATCGTGCTAGTGAATGTAAGAGAATATAAGAGGCTGTCAATGTTAAATGCAACAATTTTAGAGAAATGGATTATTATGCAAATAAATACCCTAAGTTCCAAAGAAACTTACCTCCAAAAAATACATAAGAGCAAGACTAAGCTTATGATGTTACTATAGTTGTAGTGTAGTAATTAATGTATTTGTGTTTATGGATTCTAGAATTCTTTTTATTATAATAAGAATGTGATATATGTATGGATTTTACTTTAGTAATATATTTTTTCAATAAGGTTTTAATATGATGAAGGTAATCATATTTTTAGTATGTAACAATAAGAGAAACTTTACGTTGTTTGGGGAATCTGATGTAACAATTGATATTTGAATTTAGAGACCTTTTAAAGGGAATTTAGACAGAGTTATTCTGGATAGCTATTAAGGTTGGAATGGATTTTTTTGAACATTGGATATTATTTCATAAGATTATTTTTGAAATATGATAATAATGATGTTTTAGAAAAATGAAAACCTATAGGTCGGGCGATAATCTGTCACATCGGACAAAGATGTAGGAATCAAACCCACAACCAATGTGCGACAAGGCTTTATGACCTACTATTAACCTACATGATGTCCTTGGTTATTATAAATTATTTTTCTTCATGTTATATGTTTGGAACCCCATAAAATTATGATAAATATAATATTTTTGAGTTATATTTTCTTTTGGAGTGAAAGATAAGTTTGGTGTAGAAATTAGATAAAGGATGTAACTCTACTTGTCAAGTATATTTTTATCTCTCTATTATTATATGATGAAATTAATTACAAAACATTAATTTAGGGATCTTAAAACCAAAAATGTGTTATCCAAATACCATATGTATTGTTAAAATGATAATATTTTAAATAGTCATAGACTGATGGATTTTGGGCCATCAATTTTATAATTGTTTGTGTTTGATGACCTCAATCACTCCCTATAAAAATTTAATTTTTTCCTCCAATATTGTGTCTCTAATTTCCACCAATGTTCTGTTAATCGAGATCATAATTTGGTGGTGACTTTTTTATTTCCCTTTCCCTCTTATTAAGACTAAATATTATTAACCATATTTCCAATGTGGGTTTTCCACAAAGGTATTATCTATTTTGAACCTTTTATTTTCAAATATAAAATTGAAAATTGTGAGGATGCAATTTATTGAAGGTGGGAAGAATGTAACACCAAGAGGATCCACAGTACATTTCTCTATCTACAATACAATAGCCTGCGATGTACGCAACACCGAGTTCAAGCAAACCATGAACTATAAAACTAGCCGTTTATAAAGTGGTTATGAATAGTAATAACCACATTTTTAATTATGTGTATATCACATATAATTTTAACATTCATTTTTTGTGTTTCATAGACATAATATAATGATAAATTAAATTTTTTTATATAAAATCAGAATATTTAAAAAAATGCAGTTTTACTTCCTTTTAATGACGAACCCATTTTGAATCAAATATTTGAAACTTTTATATATTCAATTTGAAATAATGATCTTCTTATTTATAATCGGTACATAAAAATTTAGTTTGGATAAAATTTTGGTGTTTTTCTGATAACTTTCATATTTGGTGAATAGTGAAAAAATACAAAATATTGATTGAAATCAACTTTTTAATCAAAATATTTTATTGTGATAGATTATAAATTTTAATGGTATGGAAGTATAATTAGATTTTATTTTTGAAATTTAATCCAATTTTGGTCATTGAAATTATTTTCACTTTGAAATTATATGTAATCTAGTGTCAATATTTTGATAGTTATTATTTCTTAAAAACACGATATTTGTCTTGACAAGGGGAATTAATTTTAAATTAATTAATGAAACATATATATTTTTAATTTAGTAAAATAGATAACATTTTTGAATTCGGAATATCAAATATATCTTTGGCTGAATTTTTGGTATTTGTCTGAAAACATCGATTTTTGATTAAAAGTAAAACAACTTAATAGTAGCTAAAAATAAACTTTTTCTTTTAAATGAAATTTTACCACTTCTGTCAATTGAATTTAGAAAATCCGACAATCATGGTAGTTATTAGTAAGTAATATTTTGTTCAATAATATTACAATAATTTTTGTTGAATAGTATCTTTTGACTTTTATTTATCTCGGTTAATGGTAAATAGGGTAATCCAAGGTAAAATGAATATCATAATAAAAAAAATTACCATAAAACATTTTATAACCTTATTATATTAGTATTTTCCAACCATGGGAATCCCTGGGACGATTTTTGGACCCCATGGATCCACTAAAGGGTGACAATGACACTTTAATTTAATTAATTTAAAGAAAATACAAAAATGACATTAACAAATACCATTTAGTATATCAATTTTTTCATGGGGATATATAATTCATCATTTAGAAAATAAATTTTAATTGTAAATATAATATTATTTCCTACATTATGGTTTTTTTCATAATTTTTAGACATCAAATAATTAAATTATTTATGACACATAATGATGCAGTATTCACCTCATTAATAAATACATTAAATGAATAAGATTATTATCATTAATACAATATAAAAAACCTATCCAATTATTGATGGATGATTTTATTTCGAACATGATTCATCTTAGATTAAACTTTAAGGAGTTATGGACCTTTTTATATAGAAGACAAGTTTATAATAAAATAACATTTTAAAACTTTTTTAAAGAGCCCCTTATCTCCCTTATAAAAGGACACCACTTCTAACCCATTCCTTACTCCTCTAAAGTTCGGTGTCTTGACCAAAACCTTTCCAAATAAGCTCTCAAGATCCCAATATTCCACCTAGAATCCGTACCTTAGGTATAAATAACTTCAAGAAGTCCTTTTGGTTCAAACCGAAGGGAGTTACCCAAATTAAAGGGAATGGTTTCTCTCAACTTCTTTTCTTTTATTTTACATCTCCAACACATAAACTCATTTTATTAATTTATTTTATAACAAAACCATTATCCTAAATATACTAGGATGTTTTTATGATATGTATTCAAACTACAGTTACACAAACCTCCATTTAATGGGTAAATAAAACTTTGTTTCTGTGGTTGGCAAACTAACACCTCACGAAACGATGATTGCTCAATTATCTCCCACCACCTCCAATGGGGGACATTTAGATGAAACTGTATTTATATATGATATATATTATGTTTATGTTTTGTTTAAGCTTTTGAATTTTCAGTTTATATCATACCTTTATGGTTTCCATTATGGGTAAACGTGATAAATTTATATGTTGAAGTGCAGACTGCCGCCCCCACAAAGTGATATGAATCGTTAATGCCTTATGTCGGACATATAAATGATGCAGTTTATAAAATTATATAAGATTTTATTCTAGAATTATAATATACCTACGTATCATTATGTTTAAATTCCTTTAAAATACAATATAGAAATGAATTTAGTGTTCATGTGTATGTATAGCTTACCGTATCCATTAACAATGCATTTCATTTCATATCTCCAAATATTATGTATTGTTATAAATACATATATATACTAGCTATTTAAGATATATATGATATATAAATCATGAATATAATTTTTTATATGAAATAATTTTGACCACATGGACAACATGTAATTATAAGAAGTTAATTTTTGACTGAAGTACTAACTATCAACAAAACGATCGTTATTAAATTAAATGATTTCGTAATGTTTAAAATGTACTAATAAGAGATATGAAATGAATAATAAATTTTAAGAAGGTTCTGAATAAATAATTATTTTATTTTATTTTATTATCAGGAGATTACAGAACTAACAGGTCATGTTGGACATGAGGTCAATGTTAATTTCACAATCACTTTATTATCTAATCTTGTTTAAGTATCTACCGGCACCTCTTTATCATCAACATCCATATTTATTAAAATTTTATTCCAAAACATTTTTACTATTTACAAGATGATGGGTTAATGTAATTTCTACCCTTGTTTGACTTTATATATAATTTTTTGAAAGGAATATTTCAGTCGTTTTCCAAACAAGGTACTTTATGACATTTTCGACAGAATTAAGGCAACAATGTTTTTTAACATATATGTCTGGTGCATCTATTTTCCACCATTACAACATCATCAAAGTATCATATACAAACATATATTAATATTTTCAAATTAAATGTTTTCTTCTATAATTATATTACATTTAAATGATTTCAAAATAGAAAGAGATATTTCTGTCATGTAGTTTTGCTTTCATCTATGTCAACATCCTTTTATAGATTTTACACTTGTTTAAAGTTGATTTGTTATAATAAAATATTCTATATTTTATTGAATGGGTTATGAAATGTTTGACTATGGATGTGTTTTTTTATACCATTCATTGTTTATGGATAAATTATTTACATTTTGTATTCAGGTTTTAATACAAATGTTTATGTTATGTTTCAAAATTTTTATATGAGGAAGGTATTGGACTTGGTAAGTTATCGTTGGAGCCCGCTATAGCTCCTCTATGCATCGGTAGGTCTCATGAGACAATTAGACGTTTATTTGGCCAAGGACATTCCAAATATGATATATGGTTTTTTATGAGGCCTAAATCAAATTTATATGTCTTGTCTGAGGCCTTGACAAGATGTTTCAGAATGTCTGGAATTATAGATTCCCTCATTATGAAAATAATATTGATGGTTCATGTGGTTATTCTATTAATAGATTAACCATGACTATGTTTTATTATGGAATTATTTACTCAACTCGTATTTCATCCATAAAGTGTTCATGTTTATTAATTATAAATGCATGTGTTTGAAATTATTCACCAATCCTAATGATTATGTTATCTTCCACTGTATTTCTTACCCTTAATAATCATTTAAACTCACCCATTTCTTATGTTTCATTTTCCCTGTATATGAAAAAGTTTGTTATGAGTGACATTCAGGCATAACCAGGGAATTTTTGATGTTTCTAATGGAATAAATTAGTGTTGTATTTCTTTTCAAATTGTAATGTTTAACTTTTGTATGTATCTTGTTTCCAAGGATACTAAACTGATTGGTCCTTTGGGATTTGATCCTTTGTGATCTTTCCAATATTATGTAATAATGCACCAACTCTGGGTAACTAGGGCCAAACATTATACTAACATGAATTTGTGTATAATGAATTATTAACATTTTGTAGAATGAGAAAAAATTCCTTCAATATTACATAATAAATTTGGAAAATAGTTTATAAAAATTCGGTGAGTTACATCACCGTGAGAATCCCTGCAAAAGGATTATCGTTGATCTATACAGACTCGAGAGTGGAAGATGGAGGAAAATGCTTCTCTTTTATTTAGAGTGTTATTGGAGAAGGGATTTCACTAGTGATTCTAGAGGAAACTATATATTTTATTATGCAAAAAACTATTGAATTGGCTCTCTTGAAAAAAAATACAAATATTATCATATACAACAAGGGTTTGAAATAAATAATTCCACAAGGTACATTTAAAATTTATGTAATCTATATATAACCCCATGTCTAAAATAATAATAATATAAATATTCAATGAAATTTGAAAGACATGTGTATTAAATAAAATATTATTTAATGCAATAATATTCATTATATATTATTTTCGAATGGACCATTAGAATTTGTCAACCATTCCTCCACAATATTTGTTTGGTCATGAATAATGACTATTTATTTAATAAATAAATATTACCGATTTATTCACCAATAAATTATGAAATATTATATCCACTAAATAAAAAATAAATATTTATTAAATATTAATCTCGTATAATATTCTCTTGAATAAACGGTGGAATAATATATGCAATCATGAAAACATGAGAAATTATTAATTCACATGAAAAAATAAAATATAATAAACTAGTTAAATAATAAATAATAATATATTATATAATTTAGATTGTGGATATACATAGTGTGTGACCATATAGGCCACTTTTTTCGTGGAATTATGAAAAGATGCATAAAGTCAGGGGTTAGTGTGCAACAACACAACATGGCACTGATATTGAAAGAGGTTAATTATATAATTATATAATACTTCATACTAAAACATACTTTATAACATTATCCAATAATGATGTTATCTCTAATAAAGTAGGTTTTATGGTTGTGACATCTACCTATTTTTTCGATGTCTGCAACTTTTACATTCAAAAATCAAACTTGCCTAAATAACACTTTGGAAATGAATTTATTTAGGGTATATTATTTCCATCATATGTACTGAGTTACCTACATCTATTAAATAAAAAAAGAGAAAAATATTTTCTCGCATTATTTATTAATGAAATATTACTCGTGAATGTACCAACATATGCTACCCCAATAACAATATCCATCAACACATTTTTCATTAGTAAATCATAGTACGCATCATCTAAAACCCATTAATAATAATCTAAATTTATATGAATCAATACATCCATTTTAAAATAGGAACATAAAATGGGACATATAAATGTGTACGTCCATCTAGAGTGTCTCTTTCTCATAATATCCTATACTGGATATTAATAATGGTGTACCCCGGGAGAAGTTCCCACAAGGTCCTATGATTCTCCACTAATGACATATAATATCATCTGTGTCCCTCAACTGATATAATTATGCTACCAAATTTATATTTAATGATATTTTTGTTGTAATTATAGGTTCTCAGAATAGTGCAGAACTACTAAATCCTTTTAGTAAGAATAATACTATTAAGACATTGGAAATTAATATTTTAGACATAATAAAAATCTTGATATGACAGAAAGATTACAAATATTCAAAAATACAAATACAGGTTATCATAATATACAAAAAAGCATGTTCTATGACACCAAATCCATAAATTCTATCAATAGAGAGTCTATGACCACACACCATTTATATTACTTTACAAATTGTCATGACCAGCGATTTTAAAATTTTTAACATGAAATTTGAATTGTAGTATAAAATTCCTCTAGGTTAAAATAAATTCTAGGATTCTATGATTAGAATATACCATAAAAATACCTTCAGTGTAATGTTTCACCATGTTTATAGAGCATGTACATCTGCTACAAACTCATGGTTACTGTGAGATAGATTCGTTCCATGAGGGTTTCAGTGATGAAATCTGTATTCTATCTCCCCTTAAACACAAAATTTATTTGTATCCAAAATCCATGCCTAATCATTCATAGAAACATCATCAACACTTGACTATGATCAGAATAGATCAATAGTGGTACTTATGTTGACATCACATAATGAATTTTTAAGCATTATTTTGTACCTGATTATCCCACATAATAATATAATGCTATAAGAGACTTAATATCGGTCTCCCTAGCATTCTGAATCTATCATAATGGTGTGACAATGAGAAACTTCATTCATATATGACAACATCTGTAATATAACACATGTTCCACATTTTTAATCAAGGAAACCACCATAATTTCCATTTAAATCCATGGAAAATTGTATTATCTGATTAGGTAAAATTCACCAAGAGGGAACATGATCAAGCCTATAAGGTGACATTAGCCACAAAAAAATGTTCACCAGATTATTGGGTGAAGCCACCCAAATGATTATGTAGAAGAAAAAGTCCTAATTACTAAATACAAACAACCCTTTTATCTAATATAAATTTTCAATGATGATATTAATCATCATGAAATGGAATGGATATAGTATTGGGTACTCTGGCTTCAATAACAATAACACAGGTTTAATGAAAATAGCATGATGGAACTCTCTCTCAATCCAACCAGTGATAGTCATACTACTGAAGGATTCCATATTCCTTATAGTCACACAATGAAACAAACATAACCATGAACATACCAAAGGATCTCTAGAATTATAATTAGAATCCAATGCTCTAGTAATTTATCTTAACATAAAATTATATATAGAAAGAAGTCGCATATTGTGAAAATAAGAAACAAGGTATGATGAAATGTAGATGTCCACTACATAGAATGGATAAACAAAAATATTATATGCATGAACATTCCCAAATAATGATATACCAAAAACCAAAAATATGATGAAAATTTGATAAAAAAAATTGAAGGACTTGCACCAAAAAAATAAGATACACACAAGATTATCAAACACCTCACAGAACAGTAGTTGTCTAAATAAAATTCATTCTACCAAAACAACTACATTAATAGACATATCAAGTTATCTAGATGATATGATGGGGAATATTAAAATATAGTATAATAGTTTCCACTCAACATAGTGATTGAGTAAGACAATTGATAATTGTAAAATAAAAAACATGAGAAAATAGTCAAATATTTAACCATTGTATTGTCTAGAATAATTACAAAAGAAATATATTTTACTAAAATTATATTTTCATATAATTTATATTATATAATTTTATCCATAGAAATATGAATTGTTTAGGCCAATAATATAAATAATCCATATAGAAAACACATTGAGTAGGGTTTCAAAAAATATCACTTAATGTCTAGAAAAGTCATTTTAAGAATATTCATTTTTCAAACCTACAAACACCATTTAAAAAGTAGTTATACAAATAACCCATTTTAGATATTAAAAACATCAATGTACAGTATAAAAAATAGTAAAAATAGAAATGTATTACAACATCGTAGTCATAAGATGAATCCCATTAACTTTCAAGAAAAAGCAATAAGAACAATTCATTTTAGTATTTAATTTCATTATCCATGTTTGAAATTGTCTTAAATATTCCACCATTTATTTTTAAGAAATATATATTATTAGAGGTCATAATATTATTTTTATTTATCATTTAATATTCAAAACCATTTGATGATCTAAATTATATGTTAAAATAATCATGTTTTTCTCATTAAAACCATAAATATACACCAATAAAACATTATAGTTAATAAAAATTCATTTAAAATATCGAAGCCTTATAAATGAAATGAATTAGTAGTGTAACAGTTATTACATGTTGATAAATAACTAGTTTATAAACCAAAAATATTTATATGATTTCACAATTAAACAACAATTTCAAAAAATATGAGCCTGAAACCAAGCACTATCATTAATGAAAAATTAAATATTTAATTTTTAAAAATAAAAAATCCATTTGAAATGAACATTTCACATAAAATATTTTTATAATACACTTGTATAATCCAATAAAATTCACAATTATCAATAAAACAACTTTTTGATATTAACATATTCTCAAAAGCATCTTATTTTTTCCAATCATTGAGATTGACTCAAAAAATACTTAAATCACTAATTCTAAAAGGCACAAGAAATGTACATTTGGAATATTTATAGACCTAGTATAATGGTTGTAAAAAAATTTATAATCATTTCAAAATCACCTTAATGTTTAAAAATTCAAGTGTGTGATCACTACAAGGATTCCCAGGCCATACAAGTTCACCTCACAACATGATTCTTCCTTCTGTTTATGCCACAAATACAGAACAACCCATAAGTAAAACACACATTCCAATTATGATATTGGATCATTAAATCATTCAAAAACTCATTGAAACATTCAAATAAAAATTAAATTATGTCTACCCATGGAAACTCATGTGGAATTTGTAAAGGTTGTGATGATGTACTTGTAATTAATCACATCAACCCCATAAATTCAATTCTCCAGTATACTAGACCATGAATCAGACCCAGATAGTTCCATCAAATATTCATATGGGTAATTCTATGATACAATTTTTTAATTAACCAACTTATGTCGATAAGAAATAGTAACCATGACAGTACACCCCCAGGCCCAATGATCAATTTAAATCGCTACAGGTTTGGAAAAAACCCAAGGATATTGACATAAAAACCCAAGATAATGATTTCAACATAAGATAAAAAATAAAATCCCTAATTTAAATTATTATAAAATAAAAAACATGAATAAAATATAGAAGAAAAATAATTTAATCACGATACATAAAAAACCAAGAAAAAATTTATTTACAGGTAATAACAAAATGCCAAGTCCATAACAATGTATTGATGTGACTATCCATCACCACCATCCCAATCATAAAAAGTTGTGATTTAAACCAATGTATTCTATGATTCCACATGAAACTCATCCAATTATATGTATAATATAGTATTTGAAAAAGAATTATCAAAATAAAATATAGGGTTTGAGCACTAATAGTCAATATGATCCAACCAAAGAAGATATAAAAAGGTCTATATTATTGAAAATTTTATATATTTCATAAAAAAATTATAATGAAATTTAAATCGAAAATAATTTTTAAAAACTCCATTTGGTTTTCATTATATCATCACATATTTACATAAAAATTGAATATGATAAGTACTTTGAGGATAATATGAAGGAATAAACTGGATCATCAATGGAAATATGACTTTATAAACATGTGAGAAATTAAAAATGATCAAAATAACATCATGTATAAAACTAAGAACAAGTGGTAAATAGCATATAAGAATGAAAAGTCAAAAAAATGAAGGATTACTAATCAAGTAATAGCATGAATCAAAATGATATCGACTTCATCCACAGTCTAACGATATTGAAATAACTTCCCCTAGTGGTTCCACACTGAATAAGGTTTATATATGATTATATTCTAACAACTACTAGGTTTATAATGAAATAAGATAATGAAAAATATTTGAAAAAACATGGTCATGGAAAATGACCATTACTCCTGAGATTTAAAATCAAATATAGACTCTAACACCTTTGTGGAATTTTTTAAAAAACATAATGTGAATAAACTATTTTTAAAAGAAAATACCAAATAAAACCACAATTTTAAAGACATCCATGATTCATATCAATCAAAATAATCAATTTAATAAACTAACTCAATAGAATTTCCATGAACATTTTGAAATTAATGGGATTACACTGTTTTATAGAGACACATATCTTGAAAATGAATGAAAACTAGATTCCGTTGAAAATAGAGATATTATATAACGATATTAGGTCTTAAATAGAATAAAGGAAAGTGAAACTCCCTAACTCCCCCATCACAACCATTAATTAAGAAATTATTCCCCATTTGTATTTAGATAACATGGAAATGTTGAGATATTGGATAATGATCTAGAAATAGGACAAAAAAACAACTAAAAAACACACAACCTTAACGTGATACATATTTCTCAATAAAGATTCACTATTGGACCAAGGGGGAAACCCTTACAAAATAAAAGAGATGATTTTTCAGGAGTGTTTATAATTTTTAGAGGATTATTTTTTAAAAAAGTAAGGGAAACAATTTAATTTCCAATTTTAAAATGATTAGATCTTGTCATATGGTGTGGTCACATGATTAGAAAAATAGTATAATATTAATATGGTTGAATCTATCCCTAAAAATGAAAAAAGTATTCATGGATTATACCACATTGTTAGGTAAACTATTTTCAACATGGGAGACAACCACTAGAAAAAAACATATATTCCACCACTATTTTTCTAACAACACAAACTATTTGTCAAATCGTGATCAACCCATTTAAATTAAACTAGAACTAAAAAATTCCTACCTCACAATTACCAACTGGATACTCTTAACCATGAAAATATCCTTCTCCTAGACAATTTTTTTTTAAATCACTAAATTTCAAATGATTGACTTCTAAAATACCCTAAATCCTCATAATAGATCAAACAAGCTCAAAATTCAACATACTGATTACTCAGAGTGCGTCATTGTCTAATTTTAACATATTTTTCATGATTTATACTTTCTACATCATTCATATACACATTATATCTAGATGATAGCTACCAATATTCAACTACTCTAAAAATCCCATAATTACATGAATTATAGATAAATTTTTTTATATTCATCATTCATGAAGATTAATTCAAAAAATTAAATAGCATAATAATATATTAATTCAAAATTTAGTTGGATAATTTTCATGACTAATGGTATCATAATATTCTTTTTTATTATTTAATAAAATTTTGATATTGAAATTCAACATTTAACATTCTTCTATTCTAGAAGAACAAAAAAATAAATCCATTTTCTTCTTAATCATTGATCATATAAAATTATTTTAATACAATATACTTTGAAATTATAAAAATATCCACAATATTCTTCTAACTATTGTAACACATATTAATATTTATCCAACTTATATAATGATGAACTTAGGGAGGGTCTATAACTCAAATACTCATCTTAATCATCCACAATAGAAAATATTATCTTGAATCACAACAAAAATAGATTCTTATTATTTTTAAATCCCCATATTACCTTATTCTTATCAAATAAATATTCCAGGATTAAAGTCAATATATTATTTAAAAATATATTTTTATTTAACAACTATATTAATTATTTAGAGAAATTGGCTTATAACATAAGATATATGGGAATAATGATCATTAATGTTGAACTCTCACATGAATAATATTGAATCTCATTTTAAATGTGATTTTTAATATATTGATTATTGGTCTATGTATCATTGGAATTAATTTACTCAGAATATGTGAATTATGGAAACTAAAAAAATTATTCATATTAATAAAACATCTAAAAATACTGAAGTCTTATTCTGATAAAATTCTTCCTATAAATACATATGTTGAAAATATATAATGGATTCTCATAATAAATACATATTTTTTATCTCAAATATATATATATAAATATTTCATCCAATCTATTATGTATTACATTCAGGGAAGTCCTATGATAATAGCATGAAGGCTTATATTGGATAAAAAATTTACATTTCACCAATAAAAACATTATTAAAATACTTATGATGATGACTTACACATGGATTTATATTCATAAAATTTTATTCAAAGACGTATGATCATCACAAAAAGTAATATGATGGAATCCAAAAAATTTATATCACTAGAAATATATAATAATATTTCATTAATACCCCAACAACCATTATAATAAATATGAAAATCAACAAAAAATTCCAGTAAAATCATATAATACAGAATTAACTACTTATATTCAGTTTAATATTATTGAGAACAATCTAAAAATAGTAACTTCATCATCAACTCTGTGGGTTCTTTAATATACTCATATTTTATTTTTTAGAAGCAAAAATATACTCTTCTAAATTGTCTCATAAATTCACAACAATGAAGAGAATAATAAAATCATATTATACCACTACTGAGAAGAGCCTTTAACTAAAATACCAAAAATGTTTTTGAGAGACTTTTCATCCCTAAAGTTATAGAAAGTATGGCCATGATAATTAAATGAATCCCCACCAACTTAATTCATGAAAATAATATCACCATTAAAAGAGTATGTAGTTGAAAATTATCCATATCATAAAATTAAAAAGTAGTGATCACTTTCCTTCCTGATCAGGAATTCCCCCATTATTTAATAATAATGTGTATAACTATTTATCCCCGTATATAAAACCAATCTCAAGAGAAATATGGACTTTTATTAAAAACATTAGAAAATAATAAGATCATTATGTACATAAATTTTTGTTCTATGATCGTTAAATTTTACTCCTGGAATTACCTTTATTAAAAATTATAAAATAATATTCTTAGAGAAAATACAAAAATGAATTATATAAAAACTTTACAATATTTCTTAAATAAAATTGTATGTAATATAAATATATATGGACCTTGACTTATTCATAAAAGTAACTGATATATTCATGTCACTCATATTACTACAAGAAGTTTATAATGGTTTCTCAATAAATAATATTAAATTTTCCAACTACACTTAAATCCACCCCATTTGTGTATAGGTATGTTTGTTGAAATGTTCAGAACCAAAAATATACTCAAATATACAAATGGATTCTTTTTTTTATACCAAAAAATTAAAACCAAGAAAAAAGGATCCACCAGATGTTGACATCATATCAGTGCAATCCCAATCCCAATCAACATCTATAATCACATTTTGCTAAAAATATCTGCTATTCTATACAACATGAAACTATTGATTGTTTCCTAAACCCCTCTCATAATCCACTTTTCTATGAGATTATTAGAATCATTTTTGTTACATTAAAATATTGTGAATATATTCACTTGAAAATTAATTTTTGGTCATGAGGATGTGAGGTAGAAAGAATTTTAATCAATTCTTCTAAATTAATTTTTATTGAAAACTATTCAATCATCACCAATTGAAATTTATTCCCAAACTACTATGGGAATGGAAAAATTATTAAAATACTTCACACAAAACATTATTAATTATTTTTAAATTTTTAGTAGATTAATAAATATAATATGCTCTATATCAAATGCATATTCCATGTAAATAATTCACCTATTTTAATAAATACATCTCAAAACTATACTTCATTTTATTTGATAATTCTTAATAGGGATACTTTTGGCCAATTTATACTATTATCATCTATGTAAATCATAACATTCCCAGTACCTATAGTTGATTCCATCCCATATAAATTATATTCATACTTTTCTTTTGAAAAAAATCAGATTTATCAGGTGATCATCTAGTTATGAGAACCATTCATTTGAGGCCAATTTTAATCCATGTAAATATTTCTTCAACTATGAAACCATGAATTCATTTTTCTTTTGAATAAACCCCTCTGGATACTTAATAAAAATACCATAATAATAAATCCTATCTGGAATGCTGAATTGATATCTATTTAGTATACTATATATATTCTATAACATTCCATTTATTAAAATATCATAATGAAATATTTCATTTAAAATAATGATAATTAATCATTAAAGCCAATTACAAATATTCGAGTGTTCCCTTTGGAAATAAATTAATTGTATTTCAATTACACATAATCTATCTCATTGAATTTGATTCTGAAAATTATCTTAGTTACTATATATTTTTATTTTCATGCCTTTGTTAGAGATACTTGGTTGGTTTCGTATCGATTTTATCCAACTATTAATTCATTAAACAAATCAATTATACATGTTCAACTAGATTTGTAACAGATTCTGGTTCTAATTTAGAAATTATAGTAGTTTATCCCCCAATTCATAGTTTTATTTTAGTTAGTATGGGTGCATCTTGAATTTCTATTTTATTTTCAATATAGAAATATTTCTTTAGCTTATGATGTCTCATTTCATTATAATTAAATACCTAATCATAATAATATTTAAATATTTGATATGAATCAAAACCATTATAATTACATATTTTTTCTATTTTTTTGAAATGATTGTTATGAATATTTAACTCATGGATATCTATTAAAAATCATAAATTTCACCAACTGAACCTCCTATATTTGGATTATTTTTTTAGTTATTTTAACATTAGAATAGCCTCTATGATTATGAATATAATTTTTCAAACACTTTAGCAACTATCGTTTGATGAGTATCCAATTCAATGCCTTAATCTTGTATTCTATTATATTTAAATTTATTTTTTTCGTTTGATATTTATGAATCAAGTAAATCCAAAAACGTTAAAAAAAATTCAAAGATGGATTTCTATGGAATCAAATTTTAGAAGTTTTTCTGTCTTTAATTTCATCAACCATCTTTTCTGAATATGTACAGAAATAAATACATATTTTATAGATAAAATCAAAAACTGTTTTTTTATTGAAAACACGGACCTCTCCACTATAAATGGACTTATATTTTTAAACTCAAATATTATATTCTATTATTGAGTATACAGGGAACTAAATTGATGTTGAATTTCTTGATTTTCTAGATAATTTTCAAATTCATTTCATGCGAGTTCCCTACCATTATCTATTCATTCATGGATATTTTTCATTCTCATTCTCAATATGTTTTCAATTAATTTTATAAAAGTTAATTATCTATGTCTTCTGTTTCATGATTATGAATGTATTAATCTATGTAAAATCTTTGTTATATTTTATGATATAAAAAAATGAATAGTATAATTAGTCCCCTTGGGACCATAATGATATTAATGAATTAGATCGAGCTGTCTTGATGAATTTGACTCAACTATTTTACACATAATGTAAACCATATTCAATTTTTATAATTTTTGAGATATTACCTCTATTTCATGATTATGTTGGATAAAAAATCATAAAATATCATCCGTGATGAATTTACATAGTCTAAATTGACCATGCTTTCGAAGTCTATTATTCCACCATTCAATTTCATTTATTCTAAATCAAATAACATATCATTATTAGATATCCATTTTGAATAAGTTTCCACTTATATATTATTAATTAGTTATAACAAATGATTTTTAATAAAATATAACATCATTCCTTCAAATGATAGTTATACTATAAAGAGAATATTGTTCTGAGGACCTTTAACAAAATGATAATCTTTATAGATTAACTATTTTTATTCAGTCTTATTTGATCAAATTCCTTTATTTCTCAGGGAACTATATTTACTAAAATTTTAATATCCACCATCATACTATATATATAAAGCCCCGACCTTAAACCGTACATAATATTGATTAAAATGAATAATTCACATTGAGGATCATTTCAGGTTTAGTGTTTTAGAGAATTAGGACATAACTATTACATCTAAAAAGATTACAAAATAGACATTTCTACTAAGTTTCCATAAAATAAAATCTCTTAAAAAGAAACATGTCTAGTTCCATGTTTTAGACAGCTTGACATTTCCTTAATCCCCTCCTTGACCCATATAAAACTTTATGTCCTGCGAAAAAAATTTCAAAAAAAAACCTGGGATGAGCATAAAAAGCTCAGTAATGGATACACAAAGAAGGAAAACTGTTAGTTTTTCAAAACAACAAGTAAACCATTAATTCTTTATCAAAGTAATACTTTTCAACTTTATGAAGTAGTATAAACTCTTCATCGAATAAAAGATCATTAATTACCCTTTTGTAACCAATGGATTACCATAAAACCCATATACATAACATATAAAGGTTGATTGGGACATAAACATACTTAAATGGAATATCCATACGATCGACTTCCACACATATCACTTAATGGAATAGCCATACGGCCGACTTCCATACCCAATGCATTGGAGGTTATAACATAACCACCCATCCTGGTATTCACGGCACCACCCGTC
The DNA here is from genome assembly GCA_963277665.1 of Viscum album. NCBI lineage: Eukaryota > Viridiplantae > Streptophyta > Magnoliopsida > Santalales > Viscaceae > Viscum > Viscum album. Next base: position 1,098,449,288 of record OY728151.1, on the reverse strand, counting down.
GTATGGTTTATCATGTAACCACCCATCAAATGTCCAAGTACCATTATAAAATCATAAGACATAAAAAAAATATAATGGAAGGAAAACATTTCCACACATTGATCACAATATATGACTTAAATATATTGACATAAATAATCCATTATAAAAACCATTTTCAATACCAAAATACATAAAATAGTATATGATATATATTTCATTTTAAAAACATTACGGCTTATTGAATAAGCCAAAGACCAAAAAATACTCACGGTGGCAGAAAAGGGTCATTGTCACCGCGTACATTAAAAGAAACATTACATTTTTCCGTTTAGTAAAACGCTTCATAGAAAAAGATTCCTTTCGTATAAAATTAAATGTCAAATGGGTTTATACACCATATAAATGAAATCCTTGTATTAGAACAAAATATGCCTCAATGAAAGGAGATTGAGACGAAGTCCTTTGCAAAGACGGTATCCTTGGATTAATGATAAATAAATTACATAATTATGTGTGACAAATGAATACACCAAATATAAATGGATATTAAGTTTAAAACAATCAGAGGTTATTCATACATATTCATAGAATGACATATTCATGGAGTACAAGTTTATCCCAAAGAATAAAAATTGGGTTAAGAAGTTCCTTTGCAATAATTCGACAGCCTAACGACGTCACATCAAAATTCAGAAAATGTGTTGATGAGAGATAAAAAGGTTATCTCATCACATTTACATTAAATTTACAGAAATAATGATATATAAGAAAATATCCCAAAAAAATAAGATGCAATTTAAAAGACATAACAAAATAATTCTTTTTAAAGAAGAGGAGGGTGAACGGTCCCCTTATCGATTTGGGTAACTTTCGAATCGTACTCCCCATTGATGAAGGGTCATACAACGAATATCTAAATACCCATAAATGAAATTATATTACACAAAGAGTATAATAATGGGAATTACATAAAACAATCAAAGGAAATGGTAGCAAATGTTGCATAAATCTCACGGGAATAAAAGTGGATGAAAAATCCATTACGAAAACTCGGCAGCCTAACGGTGCCACTTAAAAAATCCAAAAATGGATTGATGGGATCAAATAGGGTATCTCGTAAGATTAAAATAAAATGTACTAAAAGAGGAATATAAAATTAATCCCCCAACATAAAAAATATGAGCTTAAAAGAAGTGACATAAAGGAGAGTACTTAAAAAGAAAGAGAGCGGTTGGATGTCTTATGAAAATTTGGCAGCCTAACGGTGCCACTCAAAACATCCAAAACGTATTGATGAGAGAAAATAGGTTCTCTCATCATATGAACATAAAATTTACAGTAAGAGTACTATAAAAAACATCCCAATCATATGAAATATGAGCCTAAAAGGAATGACATAAAAGAGTGTACTTAAAAAGAAAGAGAGGGGTAGGATCCCTTACCTCAAGTCCGACTTGTCTTGTTCGTTTCATTATATTATTGAATAACATAAATTGGTAAATTTATAATTTCCTAAGTACCTCCTTTAAATATTATTATTCAGTTCACATCACATATTATAATGTTATAATAATTGTTTAATAATATTATTTCATATCAGACGTTTTTTCCGATGTTTGGTACATGAGTCAAAAATGAACTTGTTTGAAAATGATTGCCAATGTAGTTATAAGTAAATCATTTAAAGAATATTAATAATGATTGAAATATCATATATATCTAGTAAATATACATTTTATACTATTCCATAACATTTGGAGATAAAAAATTAAAAGCACCGTTCATGGAGACGGTAGGCCGTACGTACGCATGAACGTTACTTTCATTTTTTTGTCATATTAAAGGAATTAAAAATAAATGAGATATATGTATATATATATATGATAATTCAAGTATAATATATATTTTATATAGGTAACATATGTTCATTAATTTCATTCTTTATACATTCCATGTATTGCATGAACGAGTCACATCACTTGAGGGGGTGATAGTCCACACTTCCTCATATTAAATTATCGCATTTCAAAAACATGAAAAGAATAAAGGTATGTTTTAAATATAAAATACATAAGAATATAGAAATCATAAATACCATATATATCATATATAAATACAGTGACATCATAATGTCCACCTTTAAAGGTGTTAAAATAATATTGAACAATCATCATTTCGTGAGGTAGTAATTCACCATCCACAGAAACACTATGTTCTTTAACCATTAGACGGATGTGTGTGTAAGTGTAGCTCAAATAATTCTTATAAAAACATCCAAGTATATTTAATTTTCTGGTTTTGTTACAAAATAAAGGAATAAAAAAATTTAGGTGGTTTGAGAAGCAAAATAAAACAAAAGAACATTTGGGAAGACTTTACCGTTAAATCGGGTAACTCTTTTGATTTGATCTCAAAGGATTCCTTGTAAAGACTTATTCCCAAAGTGAGGATTCTAGGAGTAAGAGAGGGATGTGGAGAGACAAAATTGGCAGGGTTTGTCAAAGACAAAGGCTTGAGGGGTGTGGGTAAGGTGGTAGATATGGGGGCCTTTTATAAGAGGAGAGGAGGAGCACTCTTGGAAAGTCTTGAAAATTAACCTTATTAAAAAATGCTTTTCGGATTTTAAAGGTCCCACAATTATATATTTCGAGGATAAGGTGATTATAGTTCCAAATACACATATCCGATAGTTTTTTTACAAGTTTAGGTCTTTTATTTTACATTATCTTTTCATTTTATTAAAATCGTTAAATAATGAGTTAATCACTGCATCATCATGGTGTCATAAATAATTAAATTTATATAATGTCTAAAAATTATAAAAAAAATATCATGATTTAGGAAATATTTTTAGATTTCTAATTAATATTTATAGTCAAAAATATGACTTTTATAACCCCATGTAAAAATTGTTTTAGTAAAACAACACATGTTTGTGACATTTCAATTTTAACTCTAAATAAAAATGTATTAATGTAATTTTCCTACAAAAGGGGTTCCATGGGGTCCCCAAGTTGACCCATGGATTTTATTGGTCCGCCATGACTCATACAATAATGGTAGGACATGTTTCAAGGTCATTTCATTTTATTAAACCGTTATTTTTACCTTAAATTACACTAATTACTTCTAATAGTGATTAAAACATAAAAGTTATTATTCACCAAAAAATTATTTTAATCTCATTGAGCAACATTTTATATCCTAATGACAAACATGTATGTCTGATTTTTGAAATTCAAATCACAGAAGTGGTAATGTATCATTTAAACAAAAAATCAGATTTAAAACAACCACTTAGTGGTGTCACTATTCAACAAAAATTGAAGTTTTTTAGAAAAATACCATAAATTCACCCTAAGCGATATTTGATATTCCAAACTCAAAAATGATTTTTATTTTAAAAAATTCAAAACATCTATGTTTCATTAATTAATTTAATAATTAATTCCCGCTGTCAAAACAAATAGCGTGTTTTAAGAAACAATATCTATTAAAATATTGACAGCAGTTTAAGTCCAATGTCAAATCGAAATTAATTCCAATGACCACTATTGGGTTAAATGGTAAAAATATATTCTAATTTCTCTTTAAAACCAATTCAAAAGATAATATAATAATATAAATAAATTAGATTAAAAAGAGGTTTTGAATTAAAATACAACATTTTTCACTATAAATTAAAAATGAACTTTATCAGAAAATTACAAAAAAATTACACAAATAAATATTGATGTCCCGATTATAAAGAAGAATTTTATTTTTTCAAATATAACACATAAAATTGTCAGAAAGTGGATTTAAAAGAAGTTTTCCATCAAAATGAGGTTAATCGACATTTTAAAGAATATTAGAATGTTTACGCTTAAAATTGGATTCATTCGCATGTTTAATTTTCTAACATTTATTGTAAAAAGTAAAAATATTTGACAAACATATATAATAATTTTGTAGTTAGATCTATTAATTCTCATCATTACAATGGCTAGGTGTTAACTACCATTTAAAATAAAATTATTTTATTTTTAGAGTGCAACGTAAGATTTCAAAGGTACTCGTTGTTGCGTATTGGGTAAGCCATCGATTAAAGTGTTACCTTTAAATTAATATTAACATTTTATTCACAAATAGGGATAAATATAAAAATATCATATTCTTTATTTACCTGGGATGTTACATCCTTCACCCCTTTTTGGAATTGCATCCTCACAATTTTAAAATTACGCTTGAAAACCTCATTGAAAGTCCCACATCGGAACACGAGTCAGTAAAACAATCACTTTAAAAGAAAGAAAAAGAAGTACAGAGGTCACCAGAGTTAACCCATACTAGGATTACATGTATGTAAACATGGATATGGAATAAAAAGAAAAGGGTCTTGTTCTGAGGGAGAGTGATAGAAAACATGTTTAGGAGAAAGTTAACCACAAGAAAATCACAAACTTGTGATGGGTTAAACGGTATTGGATTACCCCAGTCGGAAAAGTTAACGGACAATATTTTTGTTTTAAGTTACTTTTAATTGAGGAATTTATTTTTGAGCTTAAATAATCATAAGGAAAGATACTTTCTTGTCTTGTAGACATTCATCTTTTACCATATTTCTAACACAAACTCATACTTTCTATAAAAAATGAGTATTTAGGATGACTAGTTCATATTAAGAGCACTATAATCCACTTTTAGATAATCAAATAACCCACAAAAGAGAACAATATATTTCCCATGTATTTAGACGAAAACAGAAACCAAAATTGTTAGAATAAGATCCATAAATGAATAATCATTTATAAAAAAGAAAATATACTCTAAATCTCCAAAATTTGTCAAACAAAACACAAATTTCAACAAAGACCATTCAATAAACATCTACCCGTATAATTCTTCAAAGTAAACCAAACTAATATTGAAACCCAAATATTTGAAGGATTTAATCAGATAGTCTTCCAAGGTACAAATTAGAATTTATCTCCAAATAACATCAGTTGCTCTTGAAGTCTCATATTGAAAAGTAATTAACCTAATCACATATCCTCTATGATAGGTTAATAATGTCCATAGATAACCCAAAATACACTTACTATTGATTCATAAAATCGTCTAACTAAAAAGAATTAGTCAAACTAACTAGTGACATCACGTACTCCAGTGGTAGGCGATAAATACCAGTCGCACTTTGGTTGTGGGTTAGATTCCCACAGCTTTCTCCGACGCGACAAGTTGTCATACGGTCTGTGTGTTGTCCTTTTTATAAAACTCTGAAAATAACCCTAAAATGTTTTAACCTCAATAGTTTCCTTATACCTCTAATTTTCATCAAATTCATTACGATCTCAACATCTTATTTCTTGTATTCTTATTTCACCACCATAAGATAAAATAAAATGATTCCCTAAATGAATAACATCATACCTTGATCTTGGCATCCACTCAGTTTCATCGTCATCTTGTTCACATAGGTAGAAGTCCCATGCATTACAACAATGATTTAGAGATCCTTTAAAATCATTTTCTTCCTCCATCCAAATTCACCTTGTACAGTATGGGTCATATGGGTTTTCACAGAAAAACTGTTTTGGAAAATAATCATGTATGACATATAATTCAAAAACATTTGATAAAACATGATTTCTATAAAATAGTCGGACAAAATTTGAGTTGAAACTTTCTATTATTGGTCCTCTTAAAATAACATAAGTATGTGCTGAGAGACTATATTTTAAAAGAAAATATAAATAGGTTGCCCAAGGGTCTCCTTGCTCAATACCATTTTTAAAATCATAATATGCTTCAATTTCATGTGATAAGGTAAAATATTTGAAAATACCTTGATAATATTTAACTTTCTTGAAAATATGAGAATATTTTGAAAATAGTATTTTTTTAATACAACCCATGATCCATGATGATAACGAGGTATAGTGGAGGTGTTTGATATCTCAAACAACTTCTTTTAAGTGATTTGTATACTAGAAAAAGATTCACAATCATCCGAACATGACTTTGAAATAATTATTCCAAGCATGTTATCAGGAAGAAATAGGAATGTCGTTTGAGATTCTTCTCCTTCCATTCGTAACTGAATTTAATTGACCTGAAAAAAGTTATAAAACATGGATTTAACTGAATTAAAAGATATAGGTACTAACCATGTGTCTAATAAAACTCATAATCCCTAATGTTGTCTAAACCAACCTATGATACCAAATATATTATCACGACCGTAAACTTTACTTAATATTGAATTAAATGAATAATTCACATTGAGGATCTTTTCAGATTTAGAGTTTTAGATAATTAGGACATAACTATTACATCTTAAAAGATTACAAAGTAGACACTTATACTGACTTTCCATAAAATAAAAACTCTTAAAAAGAAACATGTCTAGTTTCATGTTTTAGACAGCCTGACATTTCCTTGATCCCCTCCTTGACCATATTCAACTTTATGTCCTGTGAAAAACATTTCAAAAAAACCTTGGGATGAGCATAAAAAGCTCAATAAGGGATACCCAAAGAAGGGAAACTGTTAGTTTTTCAAAACAACAAGTAAACCATGAATTCTTTATCAAATTAATACTTTTCACCTTTATGAAGTAGTATAAACTCTTCAATGAATAAAAAATCATTACTTAACCTTTTGTATCAAAATGATTACCATAAAACCCATATAAATAACATATAATGGTAACGTGGGACATAAACATACTTAAATGAAATAACCATATGGTCGACCTCCACACATATCACTTAATGGAATAGCCATACAAACGACTTCTATACCCAATTCATTGGAGGTTTTAACCTAACCACTTGTCCTGGTATTCACTGCACCACCCACCATATGGTTTATCACGTAACCACCCGTCAAATGTCCAAGTACCATTATAAAATCATAAGACATAAAACAAATATAATGGAAGGAAAACATTTACAATCTTTGATAACAATATATAAGATAAATATATTGACATAATAAATCCATTATAAAAACCATTTTCAATACCAAAATACAAAAAAGATTATATTGTATTTATTTCATTTTAAAAACATTACGGCTTGTTGAGGAAGACAAAGGCCAAATAATACTCGCGACGGTGGAAAAGGGTCGTTGTCACCGCGTACGTTAAAAGAAACATTATTTTTTGACGTTTAGTAAAACGCTTCTTAGAAAAAGATTCCTTTTTTATAAAATTAAAATTCAAAGGGGTTTATACACCGTATAAAAGATAGCCTTGTATTAGAACAAAATATTCTTCAATGAAGGGAGATTGAGACGAAGTCCCTTACAAAGACGTTATCTTTGGATTAAGGATAAATCAATTACATAATTATGTGTGACATAAGAATACACCGTATATAATTGGATATTAAGTGTAAAAAAATCGGAGGTTATTCACACATATTCATAGAACGACATATTCAAGGATTACATGTTTATCCCAAAGAATCAAATTTGGGTTAAGAAGTTCCCTTGCAAACATTCGACAGCCTAACGACATCACTTCAATATTCAGAAAATGAGTTGATGATAGATAAAAAGGGTATCTCATCACATTTAAATTAAATTTATAGGAAAAAGGATATATAAGAACATATCACAACATAATAAGATGTAATTTAAAAGACATCACAAAAGAAGTCTTTTTAAAGAAGAGGAGGGTGAAAGGTCCCCTTACTGATTTGGGTAACTTTCGAAACATACATCACATTGAAGAAGGGTCATACAACGAATATGTAAATACCCATAAATGAAATTATATTACACAAAGTGTATAATAATTGGCAGTACATATACCACTCAAATTAAATGTTGGCAAATGTAGCATAAATCTCACGGGAATAAAGGTGAAATGAAAAATCCCTTATGAAAACTCGGTTCCCTCACGACGCCACTTAAAACTTCCAAAAATGGATTTATGAGATCAAATAGGGTCTCTCATCATATTAAAATAAAATGTACAGAAATAGGAATATAAAAAAACATCCCCCAACATAACAAAGAGGAGCATAGAATATGTGACATAAAAGAGAGTATTTATAAATAAAGAGAGATTTCTGATCTCTTACGAAAATTCGGCAGCCTAACGGCGCCACTCAAAACATCCAAAATGGATTGATGATAAAAAATAGGGTATCTAATCATATGAACATAAAAATTACATAAATAGTAATATAAAAGAACATACCAATCATAATAAATATGAGCTTAAAAGTAATGACATAAAAGAGTGTACTTAAAAAGAAAGAGAGGGGTAGGATCCCTTACCTCAAGTCTGACTTGTCATGTTCGTTTCATTATATTCCGGAATAATAAACTTTGGTCAATTTATAATTTCATAAGGACCTACTTTCAAGATTATTATTCAGTTCATATCACATATTATAATGTTATAATAATTGTTTTATAATGTTAGTTCATATAAGACATTTTTGCCGATGTTTGGTACATGAGTGAAAAATGAACTTGTTTGAAAATGATTACCCATGTAGTTATAAGTAAATAATTTACAGAACAGTTTTAATGATTAAAATATCATATATATCCAGAAAATATCAATTTTATAATATTCCATAACATTTGGAGATAAAAAATGAAAATCACCGTTCATGGAGACGGTAGGCCGTACGTACGCATGAATGCTACTTTCATTTTTTTGTCATATTAATGGAATTAAAAATAAATGAGAGAGATATATATATATATTATAATTATAATATAATATATATATGTTATATAGGTCACATATGTTCATTAATTTCATTCTTTATACATTCCATGTACTTCATGAACGAGTCACATCACTTGAGGGGGCGGTAGTCCACACTACATCATATGAAATTATCTCATTTTCACAAAATGAAAAGAATAAAGGTATATTTTAAATATAAAATACAAACGTATATAGAAAAAAATACCATATATATCATATATAAAATACAGTGACATCATAATGGCCACCATTAAAGGTGTTAAAACAACATTGAACAGTCATCGTTTCGTGAGGCTGTAATTTTCCATCCACAGAAACAGTATGTTCTTTAACCATTAGACGGATGTGTGTGTAAGTGTAGCCCAAATCCTTATTATAACAACATCCAAGTATATTTAAGATAGGGTTTTTGTTACAAAATAAAGGAATAAAAAAAGTTTAGGGGGTCGGAGAAGCAAAATAAAACAAAAGAACATTATGGAAGACTTTACCTTTAAATCGGGTAACTCTTTTTGATTTGAGCTCAATGGCTTCCTTGGAAAGACTTATGCCCAAATTGAGGATTCTAGGAGTAGGAGAGGGAAGTGTAGAGACAAAATTGGCTGGTTTTGGCTGAGACAATGGCTTGAGAGGTTTGGTTAAGGTGGTAGAGGTGGGAGCCTTTTATAAGAGGAGAGGAGGGGCACTCTTGGAAAGTCTTGAAAAGTAACATTATTATAAAATGTTTTTCAGATTTTAACGGTCCTAAAATTATATATTTCTAGTATATGGTGGTAATAGTTCTAAATCCACTCATCCATTATGTTTTTGACAAGTTTAGGTCTTATAGTTTACATTATCATTTCATTTTATTTAAATCGTTAAATAATGAGGTAATCGCTGCATCATCATGGTGGCATAAATAATTAAATTTATTTAATGTATAAAAATTAAAAAAAATATCATGATGTAGGATATAGTTTTATCTATCTATTTAATATTTATAGTCAAAAATATGACTTGTATAACACCATGTAAATTTTTTTTAGTAAAACAACACATCTTTGAGACCTTTTAATTTTAACTCTAAATAAAAAGGTATTTCTGTCATTTCCCTACCAAAGTGGCTCCATGAGGTCCCCAAGTTGAGAAATGGATTTTATTGGTAGGTAATGACTCATACAATAAGGTTAGGACATGTTTCAAGGTCATTATAATTTATTAAAACATTTTTTTACCTTAAATTACACTAATTACCTCTAATCGTGATTAAAACTTAAAAGATACTATTAACCAAAAAAATATTTTAATCCCATTGAACCAAATTTTACATCTTAATGATAACCATTTATGTTGTATTTTTTAAATTCAAATCACAGAATTGGTAATGTTTCATTTAAATGAAAAATCAGTTTTTAAACTACCACTTTGTGGTTTCACTATTCATCAAAAATTGATGTTTTTCATAAAAATACCAAAAATTAACCCTAAGATATATTTGATATTCCAAATTCAAAATTGATTTCTATTTTAAAAAATTCAAAAAATATATGTTGAATTAATTAATTTAATAATTAATTCTCGCTGTCAAAACAAATAGCGTGTTTTTAAGAAACAATGTCTATTAAAAGATTGACTCTAGTTTAAGTCCAATTTCAAAGAGAAATTAATTCCAATGACCACTATTGGATTAAATAGTAAAAATATATTCTAATTTCACTTTAAAACGAATTCAAAATATAATCTAATCACATAAATAAATTATATTAAAAAGTGGTTTTGAATTAAAATACAAAATCATTCACTATTCATTAAAAATGAACTTTATCGGAAAAATACCAAAAATTTACACAAAGTAAATTTTGATGTCCCAATTCTAAAGAATATTTTTATTTTGTCAAAGACAACACATAAAATTTTGAAAAAGTGGATTTAAAAGAGGTTTTCCATCAAAAGGAGGTTAATCGACCTTTTAAATAATATTAGAATGTTTACGCTTAAAATTGGATTCATTCAAATTTTTAATCCTCTAACATTTATTGTAAAAAGTAAAAATATTTGACAAACATATATAATCATTTTGTAGTTAGTTCTATTCATTCATGTCCTTACAATGGCTAGTTTTTAACTACCATTTAAAATAAAATTATTTTATTATTATAGTGCAACTTACGATTTCAAAGGTACTTGTTGTTGCGTATTGGTTAAGCCATCGAGCAAAGAGTTCCCTTTGAATTAATATTAACACTTTATTCACAAATAGAGATAAATATACAAATTTTTTATTCTTTATTTACCTGGGGTGTTACACTATAATTTTTTCTAGAGTTTCGTGTCCCCCAACATGGGTGAATTACTTCAACTTTTCCTGATCTGTGGATTTCCTCACTTACATACCATTAAATAACCTTCAACAATAAAGGATATTTATTCCCAATCTATCTTTAGTTTTCTTTTACCGTTTTTATTATAGTGAATTTCTATAGGTATCTATTTCCTGAAATATTCAACTCTCAGAATAATTTTTTCACATATTTCAATGACTTTTTTAATACTTATATTCTAGTGTAATGAATTAAATTGTCCATGTATAGTTTTTGGATATGATATCGATTTTTTTATACTGTTTTGAGACAGTGTTAGATTATGAGGCTCAATGTTTCTGAAATAAAATTTTAAAATATTTTAAATCTATTATACTAAAAACTCAAATAGTTTAATTGATAAAAGAAAGAATTATATATGGGGTCAGGGATCATAATTCGGAGGAAAAAATTGTGTTTATAATGAATGATTTTTCTTAGGCACAACATGAGATTTATCAATGTGGGGGGGGGGGGTTGTGGAATGCCATAATGGGTGTGGGTGATAATTAAATTAATAAAAATAATTTATTTAATATGTTTTCATGCAATTACGTAATGATTTTTTATATACTCACAGATATGGATAATTTTCCAGTTAAGTCACATGACCCTGGAAATCAGTGGAGCTCCATTAGAGAGTGCTGAACGAGATTCCAATGGCATAAAAAGACTAAATCAATGATTGAAGACTACTGTGAGATTGAATCAATGCATCATACCACCAATCAAGATGCAATTCCATTAATCTTCATCAATCGATCTGAATCGATGACGAGAAAATGTTTACATTGGATTCATTCCATGTTATCTATTACTATGAAAAATGTGAATCAATCAAACAATAGATTGATCCAAAGGTTTGGTGTATTTTAGTCTTGTTATACCCCAATATTTTATAGTTTTTCTTTTCTTTAATAAATTAAATTTCATTTATAGCTTATGTTTCATGCAACACGAAGCTTATTCCATCCACGATATACCATTAATAATATTATTTTAAATGATATTATATCCTAGATTTGAAATTGGAATGAATAATTAGTATTAATCAAATTAGACTTTATATATAATATATTTTTAATATATATTTTCAAAATCATCCAAATTATTTTATAGGAATAAGAAAATAATAATTCGTATTTTATGAATTAAAAGACAATATGTTTGTAAAAGTATATTCAGCACCTTTTAATGGTTAACCTATTGTAAATTTGTTCCCCACTTTTATATATTATATTTGAAAAAATCATCTTATTTTTTTAAATTGGAATATAAAAAATTTACTTGGTACAAATTTTTGTTATATTTTGGATGGATTTCATGTTTTACTTCATAGTGATAAAATATTACATTTCAATTGATATTCAAATTTTCATCTAAAAAATATATAGTGTTAAATTATATTTTAAATTAATTTTCATTATTAATTAGATTAAATTTATATTTTTCATTACAACTTATGTAATTGTAATAAATTTACATTGAATATGAATATTAAAACATTAAAATATTTTAGTGTTTTTAACATTAAAAACATGTTTTCTTGTTCTATCAATTGGATTAATTTTATAATAATTACAGAAAATTATATGATCCAAATTTTTAAAAGTTGATTCCATATTTATAATCAGTGGGTCAAAATTATGTAAGTAGGTTTACACTATTTTTGGGTATATGAATAATAAATTTTGAAAATATTTTGATTACCACGGTTAACGGTAAATCATGTAATTATATGTAAAAATAATATTATAATGACTATAATATTATCTTGACACACCTCCAAATTTAATTAGATTAGTATGTTTCTAAAAAAATCTTCTTTATCCCAAAATTATATCCTTTTGATGAATATTGGAAGAATTTATGAAATTTATAAAATTATATTTAAAAAAATCAAATTTTTCAGGCATTTAATTTTATTAAATGAAAAAAATTTCAATGAGGTGTAAAAAAATGGATTTTATTGAAAATAAATGCTACTTGTAAAGAAAATATTCTTATAACTATTATAAGAATTTATTTATAATTTTTTGTGATAAAATAATTACCTTAAATGGTTACACATTGATGATGTAGTAATTGTTTAATTAATGGAAATATAACATAAGTGGTAATAAAAATATTTAAATTAATATAATGTTGAATATTTGTTGACATCCATGAATTTTACAGTTTTTTTAAATTTTATTTATTCTTTAAAAGTGGTGGTTAAATTTTATATTGTTTAAATGTTATTTTTAAAAATTCAAGTAATAAAAGTGTCAAAAGTGACACTAGTTATATTTTAAAATAAATATTATTTTATTAAATAATATTAAACCCATAAATATATTAAATTTGGAAAAATTAATGGGATAAAGTTCAAAATATTATACATGACTCTTTTTATGATTTTTTGGAATTTTATAGTAAATATATTAACATTTAATTAGTAAAAACGCATTTTTTCATAGTAAGAGTTAAAAATATTCAATAAAGGTTAAACATTAAATGATAAGGGTAATAATGCAACCTAAACATGTAAAATAATTATTTCATTAGATTATTTAAAACCCAAATTATCATAGATTTAAAATAACTCAAATTAGGGCCATTTGGTATTAAAAATTAATTTATATTAATTTAAAATTTTGAGTGTCTTCCAAATATCCCCTCACCCAAAATATAAAAAGTCACCTCCTCCATGAATTCCTCACACCCCATTGAGTATTATATCTCAACCATACCCTAAATATTTATACCCCAAAAATCACTATACATGTTCTAGAGGTTATCGTATTCTAAAAATTCCATCCCCACATCCCTTAAAAATAGATCTAAATAAAGTCCTTTGAAGAAGAGGTAATCGTTTTCACTAACTAATCCAAATTCATTTCTTCTTCTACATCCTCCTAATTTTATATTTCTATTATAAAATAACTACAAGATTATAATCTATAAAAAAATATGGTATATTAATTATGTTAAACGAAATTTTCTTCTTTAATCAATCATATGAAAAATAAAATCACAACGCATGCGTACGTATGACTTACCATCTCCATGTTGTGTTGTAATTTTGTTATTATCACAACATTAAGTAGTTAGGTATGATGATGGAAATTATGAATATAAATTATAATTATTAAATTATATTAATCCTATAAAAATGAATATGTTATAAAATTTCTTATCCTTCTACTTATTATGGAAATGATGTTGTCACTCGTGCATACGTATGACCAACCATATCTACTACATCATTATTTTCAATTTTCATATCTATAATTAAATAATTCCTATAATAATATATTTAATTATTAAATATGATATTAAAAAAATTTATATACATATATATATATGTTATATATATCCTAGGAAAAATAACATCAACTTTTACGTCAAAACATGCATAGTAAATGAAGTACTTAACTCCCGAAACAATAACAACAAAGAAATATTATCAATAAATGAGTTCTAAAATAAATAAATATGATGTTATATGATATCATAATTAATTATTTGATTTCTTAAAAAATTAGAAACATTATATAAACAATTTTACCGGATGTTAAATAAAATTAAACTAAAGAAAATTATCATATAAGTGATTTTTTTCTAACTCTTATATCAATCAGACACCTTTCATATGCAATACTCATTTTTAATCAATAGTGTATATACATCCCATGGCTGTATTTTATGATTATTATCCTGAATATTATGTTATTTTCAAATCCAAATAATTTTATTTGTTTATTTTATTTTGATTTTGTGGATTTTAAAGAGTAATGTATTTACATAATAATCTCATTATTATTTTTTGATTGTTGTGTTAAAGTCTCCACTAGGTAATATCTCTCTTACATGTATGTTTTTTCTAAATTTATTTTCAGAAATGTTTTTTTAAATATTCTCCATTGACTATTTATAATCATTTTTACCCATTTTTTATTTTATGAAAATTCATTTAAATGGAATCTTCCTGTCATTTCCTAAAACAATGTACATTATGAAATTTATAACAAATGTGAAAGGATGGATTTTATAACCTATACGGCATGAACATAAATTACCTCCATCAAGAATAATTAATTATTTTAATATTTATTTACATGTTACCAATATTAATTTCAATGAAAATGTTTTCTTTTATATTTATAAATCCTTTTAAATAAACTCATTCAAAGTAAGAAGGGGTATTTCTATCAACAAATATTTGATGATTTAATTAAGGTATTTTCATCTATTTCAAATTTTTTATCTGAATATTATTCTATATTGAGGATAATATCTTATGATATCGTTGAATACATTTCATTAAGGGTTTTAAGGTTTCATTTTATAGTGGATGTTCTATTTTGGTCCAATTCATTGTTTATGGGTATTGTATTCATGTTTCATAAACTAGTTTTATAATATGAATGTTTAAGTTATTTATCATTCACCCTTTTCATTTGATGAATGAATTCAAATTCTTAATTGATGGTTGTGTCCCAATATATTCCCTAAATGAATCAATATGCCTATTGAGAAAACATGTTTTTGTATAAAATAATTTCTTACCCATTAATGAATATTTTCTTATCTGAATCCTTGAAAATATGGTTATGATTACCATCATTATGAATTCCTTATTAATTATATTTTTTATTTATTTTCCATTTGATTATTGTACATGTTGAATATCTCTTGTTAGGTTTTCTAGACCATGCGAATATTAATATAGAATTACTTTATGATATTCCATTACAACAATATTATGCTCATCTTATTCATTAAATGGACTTTTTTTAGTTAATCATGTTGCCATAATCTTTTATGCCAGTTTATGATAGCTTCATATATATGTTCACTGTTAAAGGGAATTTGAGCTCAACCGTATTAGGTTTCCTTTCCCCAAGTTATGAAGAAGAATCCTTTGAATGAGTTTCATGGATATGAAGTTTTATATTTGTTTTGATATATTTTATTTTCCTAAAGAATTATTGTAATCATGTGTGCAATATTATTTTCCAAAACCGCTCAGCTGTTCAGCCCATGGGGATTTGAAGCTTGTATCATTGATAAAGTAATACAATAATACATCGGATCTAGGATTCTGGGTATGAGGCTTTAGAGTTGGTATCAGAACATTTCTAGTAGAAAGATGGAAAATATATTTAGAAAACATAGATTATGGTACATAATTCTAAGATAAAGTTTGATTATAATTATGGGAGAACATCCTAAAATTTTGGTAAGGTAGTGGCTATGTCGTTATTCCTCACAATACATCGATGTATGGATGCTAAATTTGGATGCGGTTCTAGAATATTTGTATTTAGGGGTAACAACTCCAACAAGGTACATTGTCCATCACTCAACGAAACCTCATAAACCACAATGACCCTTACATTACACCTTATACGAAACTTTCAAGGGATATGAATGTGAGAATTCACTTTTTTATAACAAATTTTTTGAAGGATTTTAATATATGATGAAACTATATAACCTTGGTCAAACCTGAGGTATTTTAGATTTAAAATAATATGATATGATATTCTATAAATGACAATATATTTTACTCAGTATGACAACAATTAATCACACTATGATTTCATATTTTATTCAATGGTTGGACCCTGATTGAGTTATTTTAACATTGAACATGATTTAAAATGTGGTGGTGATGATAAACCAAATTGAGTGTTGATAGAAGTGAAATATATCATTTTTAGTCCTAATGAGTTTTCCCAAAATATTATTTACATTATATACCTTAATGAACTCATAAGCTCTCCAAAAAATAGAAGGAACGAGTTTGATAAGAGATCCAGGGGGGGAGACCATGGAGAAAAAATG
The DNA here is from genome assembly GCA_963277665.1 of Viscum album. Classification (NCBI taxonomy): domain Eukaryota; kingdom Viridiplantae; phylum Streptophyta; class Magnoliopsida; order Santalales; family Viscaceae; genus Viscum; species Viscum album. The sequence goes on along the minus strand of OY728151.1, from coordinate 1,098,432,416 downwards.
AATGATTTCTATCATGCAACAAATGTGGATGGAGACAGCCTGATAATTGACTCAATGTAATGAAGAAATAATTTATGTTTGGGAAATGAAGACATAATTAAAATCATTTCTATTTAAATGTGAAGGTCATGATGGGGGGAATAGAAAACATTATAAGAATCCATTTGTGATTCATTTCCTTAAATATGGGGATTCTGGGTAGTACCAAAGTAAATTCTCACTTCCATAAGATAAAATCTATACCATGGAGTGATCAATTTGAAAATAAATTGATGCAATATTTATGTATTGGGATTGAATGAAATACCATAGTTGAATGGAAATTTAGTGATTAATCTTATTTCATGGATGTCTATAATATTTATTCTAGGAGTTATATTGATATGGTTTTAGAAAATGGGAATCCCACAAATTGTGTGATAACCCATCTCAGTTGGTAAGGTCATGGGGTTTGAACACAAAACGAAAGGGAAAAAATGGAGTAACTCTTACAACTAGACTATGGGATGTCTGAGTTATCTTGAAATTTATTTAGTTAAAATATCTAATTTATAATGGTGTTTTATCGTAACCAGGGAATTGGAAAATGATTTGGTAATTAGGTCATTAATTTTATTTTGGAAGATGTTCATTAATTTTGGAATCTTATAAGATCAAGGTAAACATAATATTTTGATTAAATAAAATTTGAATTGTATTTTAGATTCAAATATGATTTTATTTTGGAATTTTGTTGATTATGGTCATTTATTGAAATGGTTACAAAACCATAGATATTATGGTATTTAGACAACTAAATTATTATTATAGTACTATAAGGGTGATTTCTGTTATATGTAAGAAAAAATGATCATATCCTTCCAATTTTTCGTTTTAAATAATAGACTAGAATATTTTTTATGAAGATTGTTATTTGAGAAATGATCCATACTGAACATTGGTTTTACTATTAAATATTGTAGATTATTTTTGGGAAATTATCTTATCTTACCATAACCATGTTTTGTTTTGTATAATGTATAATGATAGGATGAATATATATGTATACTTATCGGGACATTTTGATCCATATATGTTTATACGAATTCATTAGGCATGACAAAATCATATTTGATACTATTCTTTTGGGAAAAAAATATAAGTTTGTGGTTGATATTGATTGAAGGGTGATACTTTAATTATCATCTAAGTTTGATTCCTTTGGTTCTTTTTCTATAAAGTAAATTTTTTATTAAACTGTAGGAAAAATATTTTGAAACCAAAAAATAATTCTTAGTACCTTCATTTTGGATGTATAAAATTTCCTTCTAGATCATCACATTATTAGGGTTCTTTGATTGTTAATTTTCTAGGAACCATGTTCACTGTCACTCTCAATCGGAAAATGAAGGTTATATTTATCTTCTGTTGTCATGACCCATGTTCACCATGATGAGGTAAGGGATATAAGATTTCCATAACCTACCTTTCTCATGTTGATGGAGAGATAATGAATCCTAAAACTGTCCTTCACTAGGTCCCGGAGTGGTGACTAACACGAAGGGTATATAATCAAAGAAAATGGAAGGCATTAAAATATTTATTTATTAGGATCATGAGATAAGATAGTGAATCCAAAACTACACCAAAACTGGAGGTAGAAGTAATTAAAAAAAACCATTTCCACATGCATGTTCCAACATTATGTGCTTCAACGTAGAAGAAAACTCAGAAGGAAAGTCTGAAAGAAAAGAAAATTTGCAACAAAAATTGTCCCATATCCTGAACTATTATGGTCTAGCATGATCCTCAATGTTCTCCTGGAAACCAGAAAGCCCTTTTATATACGTAGGGTGAGTATATAGGTATACTCAGTTGGGAAAACCATAAGATCTCATGCACAAGTGGGGTGTCATTTTAATGCCCTATGGGAAAAGGAGATAACCAAAGAACCTAGCAAGGAAACTATCCACCCAAACCTCACCAAGGACCACTCCCAAAATAAAGCAAGTAAAGTAATGTAATAGTTATAACTCATTGAAATCTGGATACCCTGCACTACATTCTCACTGGTTATTGAAGAAAACCTATAGGACAAACCTATCCTGCCATTCTCACTGTAGTCCCACTGCCATCCCCCACCCACATACACCTAGGCTACCCAAACTACACATCCCGCCCACAAACACCTGAGGAATAAGAACCGCACATAACCATGACGACAGAAACCTGGGCCAAAATAGCTACCACCACGTCCCAAGACACCTATGGCTCATCCTGAAAGCACCTGGGAAACCACCTACCTGCACAAAACTCGGCCAACCACCACAACCTTCCATATCTAATGAATCTTGCACTATAATGGACTTCAGGACATTACATCATTTCTGAAAAATCATGGGCATCTCGAGAATGGGAGCAGAAAAGGAGTTGATTACCAAGAACTCACAGGAGTGTTTGGGGAACACCCCCCCCCCCCCCATGAAATGGGGGTGTTCGACACAATGTGCTCAACTTTTATGGGGCTCGAATAAGAAACAAAAAAACTAAATTATAAAAATAGGAAACAAGAACTCATCCCAACATAGGGGTTCCAAAACCATCCAATATACAAACACCCTCATTAATATTAATCCATAAGAAGCACCACAACCACAACCATGTCACAACTCATTCCCAAAAAAAAATTCCCTATTGAACTCATTCTTGTTATCATATTCATGTCATTCTATTTAAATAATTATTCACTACTAGGAAACTAATAGTCATATCCACAAACCAAGGAAGGGAAAACATCCAAACAATAATGGAAGCATTCACACCCGGTTCTATTTTATGGCCACAACCACCAATGGGGTCTGTGAGTTCCCTCAAAGTATTGTACCCAATCCAAGCCCCAACATACGTACCCACATAGCCTTAGGTCCACACACCAATTACTACAAAATAGGGTATCCCATCTCCATCCATGTCGCCACAAAATCATCAATCATAAACATCACTAGAATAGAGAATGTATGTTTTTAAAGTTAAATATTCCATTCCTTTAGTTCTGTCATTCTATTTGGTTAAAATGGTTGACCACACAAGGTTTCTTGTTAATTGTTCATCCATTTAATCAATTGAGTTTACGTGATTTACCATTTTTCATGTTACCCCCGTTCAATAACATAAATATCCAGAAAACATATGTTCATTAGTGCGCAATAAGGGACCCCCCAAAAACATTATTTTCAGTGGAGATATGACCATAAAATTTAAAATACATAAGCAAGGTAAAAAATTACCTCAACATTATCAAATACACACCTTCATTTTTAAAACCCATTTTTTATCTTCATTACAGTTTGTTTTCAACAATCCACATTCTAAAATTTTCATAACCACCGCGCATGATGCATAGTAAAGAGAGACGAAGGGAAAACCCTACTTGGAATATCACCAATCGAAGTTTTTCTCCTGGCTCCAATAACTAGGGATGCCTAAATGGCAAGGGAGGAACATTGAGGACTCCAAGGGTGAGCAGGAAAAGCTCCCGCACTGGTAGACCACTAGCCTCGAGAAAATAGAATCCAAACGCAACAAGGAAAAAATGAAACCAGGCAATAATAAGAAATAAGGAATTATCGTGCGATAAAAAGGTGAGGCCATGGAGTTACAAGATTAATTTTTTGAGCATCATTAAAGAAAAATCATGGTTTCACCATGCTGTTGGATGGTTACACATGATGGGATAAATTGGTATTTAATAAAGGTGTCGATACTTGTCATGTGTTAAAGCACTTAATTTAAAGAGACAAAAATGGGTATGTTGAGGGTCTCCCCACTTTTAGGGTATTTAAAAACATTGTTTATGGTGCTAAAAATGGCCTTCATCCACTTTAAAAATGTTAAAAGACAAAAAAGTGGCATTACAGGAAAAATGGGGGAACGAAAACCTGAAAATCCCCTCTTGCACTGATCGGTGTCACCGATGGGTGAAACCACGTTGACATCATTCCACCGATACTCCGTACTTCGGATCTGGTCCTTATGGGTCCAGGACATCGCAAACACCAGAAATTGGTTGAGTAATGGTCTAGGAGGGCCCGAGACATTTCATTAGATATCTCTCAATCTATTCTCATCCTCGAGAATTTAACTAAACCCGAACAACCACACTAAGAGATACTAATTAGGGGCAAACCACCCAAACACCCAAACATAACCCAAATATCACATTGTCTCCACACATGGATCATGGAGTCCTTTTTCCCTTTTCTTGATTCTATCTTCTTTCGGTGGCACATAATTGGCCACATTGGTTGAATCGCATCTGTGCTGATGCATCTTGATTTGGACTTAGGTTCTCCCTTCCCCACATCTCGGGACTCTTCATAAACATTAACATGCTAAGGATACAAAATTATCTCACAAACCCAGAAGTTCAGCATTACATCACAGTAGGTCTCAAAAACAAGAACAACAAGGAAGGCTCAGAACCTTAACTCAAAACAGCTTTGGGTACTGGGTGCGAATTTGAGATTCTCACTCCCATGTACTCTCCTCAAGGACACCATGCATCCAAAACACATGAACCAAAGGGATGGTTAGTCCATGAAGCTCATTCTCCTTTTGATCATAAATCCTCATTGGTCCCTCCACGAATATAGCATCATTCCCCATATCCAACTCTCCCTAGTCAATGACATGGGAGTCATCATGTAGATATCTAAGAAGATGGGAGATGTAGAAAATGATGTTTATCCTTTCCAACTAATGTGGAAATTCCTGGTAATATGTCACCTCACTAACTCACCCCTACACTTCGAAATTCCCACTGAACCTAGGAGATAGCTTTCTCCTTTTGCCGAACCTTAGCTTCAAATGTCTATGGGAAACCTTAATGACCACAAGGTCTCCAACCTCAGAATCCAAGGGCCTCCTCTTACGATCGGTATACGACTTATTATGGTCTTGGGATACCTTTATTCTCTCATTCACAAGATTAACTTTCTCCATTGGGATCTGCACTACATCTTTACCAAGAACACCGGCCTCCCCAACATCATTATAGCACTCATTCGAAGGACACAAACTCCTATAAAAGGATTCAAATGGTTCTATGACAATAGTATAGTGATAACTATTAATGGAGGAAAACTCTAATAAGTGAACATTTTGTTCCCATGATCCCCTAATGTCTAAAACTCATGCATGTAGCATTTCTTCCAATGTCTTGATGGTTCGATCTATCTGCCCATCTGTCTGGGGGTGGAAAGCAGTGTTAAGACGTAGTTGGGTGCAAAAAACTTGCTCAAATCCCCTTGAGAATTGTGAGGTAAACTTTTCATCCCTATCTAAGACTATTGTCTTCAAAACACTATGAAACCACACAACCTCATCCACATATAACGATGGAATGGCTTCCACTACACATGACTCTTTGATCTCCATGATGTGAGATGATTTCGTCAACCGATCTACCACAACCCATATAGCACCACAACCTAGTTGAACCATGGGTAGTCGTGTGATGAAATGGATTGAGATTTCATCCCACTTCCACTCAGGGACATCTAAAGGATACAAAAAACATCCTAAGATATGGTATTCAGCCATATCTTGCTGACATACTAGGAACCTTTCCATGAACTCCGCCACATCCCGTTTCACCCCGGGCCACCAAAACATTTCCCTCGGGCATTAGTACAACTATGAAAATCAAGGTTGTGCCTCTACGAGTGAGATATGGAACCCACAGATAACTCCGTCACACTTCATCCCTGGTAAAAAAACTTATCTCAGATAAACATATGATTATAACCATCCTCCAACCACCCTTATAAAGCAATGCCTTGGTTAACACGATCGTGCATCACATCAGTCTCTAAGTCTCCCCAGTGACACTCCTCCACCTGTCGCAATAGTGAGGACTGCACATTCATCTAAAAAAGATGACCTCTACCAACATCCACGCTTGCATCTTGGTGTAGCACAGCCAACACCTCCATTTACTTCCTAACATCCACAAATTCTTTAACAACTACCTTCCGTGAATTCCTAATCAAGGAATCAGTCATAACGTTCTCATTACCTTCAGTGTAATTGATATCGAAGTTTTATTCCTGAATAAACTCCACCAACCATCATTTTCACAAGTTCATGTCCTGATGATTAATTATATGCCTCAAACTATGGTGTTCTATGAATACCAAAGTGTGCTCCTTGATGAGGTAATGTCGCAAAATCTTCAACGCGAACACTACTACTGCAAGATCTTGGCCATGTGTGGCATAATTACACTCATGAGGACATAAATTCCAAGACCCATATGGTATCACTCCTAAATTATGCATCAATACACACCCCAGGACAAGTCCCGAAGTATAAAAAAATACCTAATACAACACCCATTCCTCTAGAAACTTGAGCACGAGAGTGCTGACCAACCATTCATTGAGATAGCTAAAAGCCGCCCGACACTGCTCACTCTATATGATGGTCTGATCCTATCTGGTCAAGGATGTCGATGGAGTTGAAACTTGAGAGAATTCAGTTAAAAACCTCCAATAAAATAATGTAGGACATAAAAAACATTGAACATGCATCACATTCTTGGGTTCTTCTGAAGAAACAACCTATTCAACCTTTGATGGATCAACCATTACCCCTTGTTGAGACACCAAGTTTCCAAGGAGATGCACTTATCTTGTCATGAAAATACACTTGGGAAATTTCCCACATCAAAGATAATGTCTATGGATTTCCAAGACCATTATGAGGTGCTTAGTATGTTCCTCCTCGATCTTGAGTAGATAATAATGTAATCGATGAACAAAATAACAAATCGGTCCAAAAACTCTTGGAAAATAAAGTTCATGAACACCATGAACATAGTATGTGCATTCGTAGCACTGAAATTAATGACTACGAACTCAAAATGCACATACCAGCACCTAAAAGCAGTCTTCGGAATTACAGTTTCCTTCAAACTTAACTGGTGATACCCAGACAGCAGATCGATCTTAGAGATCCATCCAACTCCCGTAAGCTGGTCAAAGAGATTGTCTATCCTCGAGAGAGGGTAACTGTTCGTGACTGTTACCTGATTCAGTCTTTTAGAGTCTATGCCCAGCCTGAGACCACCATATTCGATATTTGAGAACAAGACCAAATCACCACATGGATACAAGATGTGTTAGACAAAACCCTTCTTCATCATATCGTCAATCTGAATCCACAAATCGCGCAACTCAAAAAGGTTCCATCTGATAAAAATATATGGAAATAGGATGGGCACTGGTATGTTTTCAATCCAAAACTCAACATCACATTGAGGGGGAGAGTCACAACATACTTAGGAATAACATCCAAGAACTCCCTAACAACTCTCAGAACATTCATCATCTCAGCATCCACTAATTCTACTGATAGCTCAACCATCATAGAAAGAATATTCTCCTCAGGCCATCTCCCAAGCTGACAACTCGGTTATCCATCAAAAGCCACACCCTGTCCATCCTCATAGGAGAACATGAATCTTCTAAGAAAGCAATAAATCTCAGAATTCATATAAAATAGCCAGTCAACGACAATGATGACATCGTATGGCCACATTTTCAATAGAGGAAGATCCCCACTTGACTAATGTGGCCCCAACATCAATCTGAATACTCGACAATCATCAAATCGGCTGGTTTGACCCCCCAACTGGCGTACTCATCCCCAGGGGCCAGGAGAGTCTCTCTATGTCTAGTCCCAATAAATCATCTAGACCGGGTGTAACAATGGAGTAAAAACATCTTGAATCAGACAAGGTTCAATAAATATTTCTAAAAAAGATGATTTTACCTCGAACGACTTCCAGCCTTGCTGGAAATGCAGCCTCTGCGGTGTGAAATTGCCCAAGTCAAGCTCCTCAACCACTTAGCTATTATCCGCCTACCTGACCATACCTTAGTTAAGGTCCTTCAAGAGAACCCAGAGGATGGCCACCTCCTACCATGTATTCTCTCAGAGGAGTGGGAGCTCGCTATCCATACTGTTGATGCAGAAAGAGACAAGCTAGAAATTGTTGTTTCAGAGGTGGACGCTGAACTGGCCCACCACCACTGTATTGCACTCTATCTATGGACTGTTTCCAAAGGATCTCATAGCCATAAATGATTGATAACCTTGGTCCTAGGCCCTTGAGGAAAGGGTGGGGATCAGTAGATTGAAATTGGAACTGTGGGGGCCAGCTCCCCACTAGTCGAAACCTAGAAGGCCCTGACACTAGAGGCCTACTTTTGATGGCCTTCCCCTTTGATGAGCCCATATGGCTCCCCTCTCAAGGAACACATCTTAGTGTGTTCATCCTTTCTAACACTTCATCCTTCTTTTGGACATCCAAGTATGTCAATAGGGTGAAGGGAGTGACAACATACTGAATAGAAGGTCGGAGTGCCTCCTCTAAACGTCATTCCCATGACTCCTCATCCATAAAAATGTCCAGAGAAAATTAAATGAGATCCTGGAACTTTTTTGTCAGCTCCCTCACTGATATTATCCCCTAGTGAAGGGAGAGTACCACATGTATATTATCCACCTTCATAAAGGAAGATAGGAATTCCACCCATAATTCCCTATCGATGTTAGTCCATGAAATATTTTCCTCTCTCTTCTCCCCAAGATAGAGCATCCACCACTGACGTTTTGCTCTCCAAAACTGAAAAATAGCTAGTAAAACCCACTACTCCATCGGTGCACAAATCAAGATGAAATCTATCACCAACCCCTTAAGCCGAATATCTTTCTACATGTCCGATAAGATTCCCTCGTACATCACGAGGGTCTACCGCTGAATGTCACGAAGCGTCCTTCACCATTGGTCATCCTCTTCCTCTGGAGCGGCACTCTGCTGATCAGAAAAATTAGTCTCAACGGCCTCGATCACCAGCACTTCATGTGGTCATCGTCTAGGTTCCATAGATTCCAGGTAAAAAAAGAATCCCTAAGCCCGAGTAGTGTAGAAATATTCATTTAAATTTTTCTTAAAATTTATATTTATTTAAACTCCCAAAACATCCAGAAAACACAAGAACACAAGTAATTATGATACTTGTACCATTCCTAGGCTCTCTACCCTAAAATCATGGTATCCTCACATGTTCATATGGTAGTTCATGAATCCTTGTATCAGATCAAGGTGGGCCTAAAATCCAGTATCCTAGCCGCTCCTCTATGGCCTATTTCATGAACCCAAATTGCCTAACACAGTTTCCCTACATTACCATGAAATCCTCACTATGTCTAACCCCATGATCAATATTATCTCTGAACCACCTCCATATGATACATTTCTTTCACAAGCCACTTTCACCCAGATAAGGGAAGGGACAACAGATTGCTCGACCCTTCCATCCTCAAGATGAAGTAGAGATAATGACCCCAGAAACCCACCTTCAATAGACCTCGGTGTGGAGACTAACACCCAGGGTATAGAATCCGACCCAAAAAAGGAAGGCATTACCCTTTTAATTTAGTAGGATCAGGAGATAATACAATAAATCCCAAAAAGCACCAAAACTAGAGGTAAAAGTAAAGAAAAGAAAACCATTCCCATATGCTTGTTCAAAATGTAAGTGCAACAATGTACAATAAAACTCCAAAGGAATGAACCAATGAAAATAAAAGCAGGAACATCAACTGTCCCAAAGCCTGAACGAGTACGGCCCGACAGGGTCCTCGAGGTTCTCCTGGAAACCTGAAAGCAGTTTTATATACGTAGTGTGAGTATAAAAGTATACTCAGTAGGGAAAACCAAAAGCTCTCTTGTTCAAGTGGGGAGGCATTCTAATGCCCCTTGAGAAAAGGATATAACCAAATAAACTAGAAAGGAAACTATCTACACAATCCTCATCAAGGAACACTAACTAAATAATGAAAGTCATGTAAAGTAATAGTAATAACACATCGTCATTTGTGTACCTCGCAACTCTTTCCCACTGTTATTGAAGACATCTTATGCATCAAACATCCCCTGCCATTCTCACCACAATCCCACTGCCATCCTCCGCCCGCACACACCTGAGCTACCACAACCACACATCCCGCCTGCAAACACCTCGGCCTCAATAACCACACATAACCATGCCCGTAGACACCTCTTCCAGAAAAACTACCACCATGTCCAATGACACCTTGGCCTCATCCCGAAGCACTTGGTAAAACACATGCCCGCACACACCTATGACAACAACCACAACGTACCATGACCGAATAATCTCCAGCGATAATGGACTTCAGGCCATCACAAACTATCCGAAAAATCGTGGGATATGCAATAAAGGGAGAAACAATGGAACTGATAACTAGCCACACACAACAGTGTTGGGAAAAACGCCCTCCCCCACAAAATGGAGGTGTTCGGTAGGAAGATCATAACTTGGATGGGGCGTGAATATGATATATAAAATCTAAATTATACATATAGGTAACCATCACTCATCCTAGACTAGGTGTTCCAAAACAATCCCATATAATAACACCCTCATTACTATTCATTCATAAGAAGCACCATGACCACAACCATGTCACAACTCATTCACAAAAAAAATCCCCATTGAACTCATTCTTTTTTTATCTTCATGTGATTCAATTTAAATAATTCTTCATTTCCAAGAAATTAATTGGCATATCCACTGGCCATGGAAGGAAGACAATTCAAGCATTAATGAAAGAATTTACACCCAACTTTAATGTAAGGTCACAACCACCAATAGGATCTCTAAGATCCCTCAAAGTAATAAAACCAAACCAATCCCCATCATACATCCCAACAATGACATACATCCACAAACCAACAACATCACAATAGGGTATACCATCCCCATCCACATCACCTCATGAGCATGAACCGTAAACATCACCAGAACCGTGCTATGGAGTTTTCAAATTTAAATATGCTGTTATTTTATTTCCGTCTTTCTATTTGGTTAACCAGGGTGACCAAACTTGGTTTCCCATTCATTGGGCATCCATTTAATCAACCGAGTTTACATGATTTACCAGTTTCCATGTAACACTCATTCAATCACATAAATATTCTGAAAATAGACGTTCATTTGGGCATAAGAAGGGACCCCAAAAGCCATGATTTCAGTGGACATAAGCCCATACAGTTCACTACTTATAAGAAAAGGTAAAAGAGTACCACAACATCGTCAAACACACCATTTCATTCTTTGGAAGCCAATTATTATCTTCGTCAGTGTTTGGTTTCATCCATCCATATAGGAAAATTTCTATATCCATCCCACAGATGCATAATAATGAGAGATGATGGAAAACCCTAATTCGATGATCAATGATCAATGTTTTTCTCATAGTGCCAACAACTGGTGATGCACGACTTGTAGTGCAAGAACTCCAAGGACTCCAAGGGTGAGCATGAAACGCTCCCGCACTGGCGAACTACTAGCTTCTAGAAAAGAGACTCCAAACACAACAATTAAAGAATTAAACAATAAAAACGAAGAATGAAGGCATTCCCATGAGATAAAACGGAGAGGTCATGGAGTTACAGGATATGAATTTAGAAAAACTTTAAAGGCAGGTCGTGGTTTCACCATGCAGTTGGATGGTAACACACGATGGGATTAATAGTTATTAAATTAAGGTGGTGATACCAGCTATTTGTTAAAATTCATCATTTAAAGAGACAAACGGGTCTTTTTAGGGTTTTCCCACTCATATAGGATTTACAACAATGTTTATGGTGCTAAAAACATCCTTGAACCACATTAAAATCGTTAAAAGGCATAAACTGTTGTTATGGGAAAAATTGGAAAATGAAAACCACAAAATCCCATCTAGCACTGATCGGTGACCCACGGATCGGTGACACACCGATCGGCGACTCAACAATCACGGACACGACGATTAGTGACTCACTGATCGAAGACACAACGATCGCTGTCACACCGATCTGTGACACACAGGTTAGTGTCACACTGCTCGGTGACTAACTGATCGTTGACACAACGATCTGTGTCACATCGATTGACGACACCACGATGACATCCTTCCATCGATACACCTCCCTTAGGATCCAGACTTGATGGGTCGAGGGAGTCCCAAACACCAAAAATTGGCAGAGTAATGGAACAGGAGGGTCCAGGCCATTACATCCATGATAATGTTAACCTTAAAGGAACTCTAGTATTTTTTATCTATGTTTCCATTTTTAATTATCTTTCTTGATTTTAATGTGGAGGTGTCATTAATCCGTTTTACGATTTTGGATCTCAAAAAAGATATTTTGAAAAGTAAATCCCCTAGTTTTCGATCTCTAATTCAAATTGTGAGTAAGATATTTTTTGAATTAGGGTAGAATGTAACACCCCATGATTTTATAATATGTATCATATTATGTAAATTCATTTTTTATAACTTATTTTTCATGAAACAATATGGTTAAACAAAAAACAATATATTGTTATTATTATTAGTTAAAACGAAATTAAAAACTACATGTTAAATTATATAGAATGAATAATATTAAAAAAAATATAGCATTTATATATTATTTATTTAACCAAAAATATTTACATACAGAAACATAATTATATAGGAAAATCATTACAATATATCCAATTTTACGCATCAAAAGACTATTTTTATAAAGGCGGTTTTACCGCCTTTTAATGATGATCTTATTTTAAATCCAATTTTGATAATTTTATATATTAAATTTCTGAAAATAAACCTATTATTTTAAATGAGAATATATTATTTCACTTTGGATTATTTTATGGTATTTTTCTTATAAGTTTGACATCTTAATGGAAAATGATAAAATATTATATTTTAATTGAAACATGTTTTTTCATATAATGAATTTATAGTGTTAAATTAAATATTTAATTATTTATGAAGTATAATTTTCATAAATTTATATCGTATAATACAATGCAGGTCTTTGGAATCAATTTTACATTGAATATGAATATAATCATATTAAAATATTTTTTACATTTTCACTTTAAAAACATGTTTACTCGTTCAATCAATAAGATTAATTTTAATTTAATTACTGAAATATTATTAATTTTTAAATATGAATTCAATAATAAGAATCAGTGGTTTCAAATTATGTAAATTTTTTTCTTGTATTTTTGGTCATATGATAAGTAAATTTGGTATTATTTTCATTACCATGGTTAAGAGTAAATCATGTAATTATCGGGAGATATTATATTATAAATACAAAAAAATTATAACAAAACAACCCTTAATTACATTTTATAAGTGTTTGTAGAAACAACTAATCCAGGTGATGAAATTATAACCTTTATATCCATCATGGATGATAACATTCCATTCATAACATTAAATTCAATGAAAATTCAATTTTGTCACGATGTAGTTTTTAACAGGATAAATACTTTTAATGTGGTGTAATATAAGGGATATATTAAACTATAAATAGTATTTGTAAATATAAAATTTTTATCTACATTCTTATAATTTCTTTTTTAATTTTTTTTGTAAAATAATTACCTTAAATTGTGACATAATGATTTTGCAGTAACTATTTTATTAAAAGAACAATTTATGAAATGAAAATAAAAATATTAAAATTAATATCACTTTAATTATTAATGTAATACACTAATTATTTTGATGTTTTTGAAATGTTTTTTATTATTTTTATTTATTATTTTTATTTTATCTTTTTTATGATATTTTTATACGTCCTGTAATAAATTGATTCAAAATTGACAGTAATGATATTTTAAAGTAATACTATTTTATTAAACGATATAAAATTCATAAAATTCATAAATTATTCTGAATAATTGGTATAAAATTAATATTTTCATCCATTACTAATTTTAATTTTTTAAAATTTTATCATGACTCTATTAACCCATGCGTAGTAAAAATACATGTTGTGAAGGTAAGAATTGAGGAGATTTAATTAAGGGTAATGAAAATTGATTAAGGTTGTAATGCGACAAAAATTTGTGTAAAAATTATTGTTTGATAGTATTTTGACACCTAATAATTTTATCTTTAATTTCAATCACTTTTGATCTATTTGGAATTTATAATTAATTTATAATTATTTAATATTATGAGAGTTTGCTCAAGTGGACCTTACCCTAATTATAAAATGGTACTTACTCCATCAATTTTTCACACTACATTAAGCCTTATTTCTCAACCAACACCTGAACATTTCTCCATCCAACATCTGTATCCATGTTCTACAGGTTCCAGTCCTCCATAAATTCTAACACTAGATCCCTTAAGAAGATATGTAAAGGAGGTCCATTGAGGAAGAGTTAACCATTTTTACTAACTCATCCATGTTCATTTCTTTATCTAGTTCCTATTTATGTATTATTTACATTATAAATTAATAAATATAGTATTATAAAATTAAAAAGATGTTATTTTGATTATGTTACATCCATTTTACACATTTTATCCATCATAGGAAAAACAAAATCCCCGCCCGTGTGTATGTATGCATTACTGTCTCCAAGTTGTGGTGTAATTTTTTTTTCTTCACCATATTACATTGATGGGTATAATGATGGAAATAATAAATATATATTATAATTATAAAACTGTATTAATCCTAAAAAATTATTATATCATAAACAACCTTATCTTTTGTTTATTAGGAAAATGATACTCTCACTCGTGTGTATGTATGGACTACCATCTCTACGACATGATGTGATTTGATTTCAATATCCAACATGCAAGAATTGGTCTGAGAAAGTATTTAATGGTTAAATATTATCGTTATAACATTTATATCATTATGGAGATTTTTTACATATATATATATCTATCCTATTCAAAATGACTAATTCATTTATGAAAAAACATGCATTGGAAAATGATGCAATTAACTCCCAAAACAAGGGTAACAACCGAATATTATCAGAAATTTATTGATATAATTATATAATTATTTGACATATCAATTCATAAATTTTTATATGATACTATTATCACATAATATGTTTATTTTAACCATTATAAATGAGGTTAAATCATATTCATCTAAAGGAAAGTATGAGGCAATATATTTTTATCTCAATTTTATTACTATGGGACACACGACATATACACTAATCATTTATTGTGCATGGTTTGTATTTGTCCATGAATTTAGATAATGAGTATTATCCTGAATATTATGGTATTTTTTATCTATATAATTTACATTCTTTTATGGGAATCTGATTCTATTGATTGTTTAGTGATATGTATTTATTTCACAATCTCATCATTAGTTGATATTGTTTGTGTTCAAGTATCTATTGTGGAATATTTCTCAACTATATTAGTGTTTTCTATAATTGATTATGTTTTGATAATATTATCCAAGTATTTTGAACTAAAATTTCACCCCTTTTTAATTTTTTAATAATTCTTTTAAAAACCTTCCTATTGTTTTTTAAAATAATGTATGTTATGAATTTTTGTAAAAAAGCTAACATGAATGTTTTTTTTCTTAAAAAGAATCAATGAAATTTACTACTTTCATGTAACATAAATTTTTTGTAGATTCTATTATAATATTACAAGATTTTTTTGATTAAATTGATTTCCTTTAAAATTATGTATGATTTTAAATAATTTTTTAAAAAAAATATTGGTATTTCTCTAATGATATTTTTAATTATTTTGTTTGAGTATTTTAATATAAGAAAATATATTATATTGGATATTTTTCTTAATTGAGGTTTATCTATTATGATATAATTTCCCATATTTCAATGAATGGTTTATAAATTATTTTCATTGTGGATGCTCTATTTTGAAATTATTCATGGTTTATGTCTAAAGTATACACATTGAGTTTGCATGTTTTTTAACCTGAATGCATATGTTGTTTATGATTACCCTCTTCATGTGAGGAATTAATTGAACATATTATGTGAAGGGAGGTTCCCTTTATATTCCCTTGATGCAACAGTAGGTCTCACGAGACAAACTAGTTTTGTTATTGGGAGAGATCTTAACCATTTATATAGGTGTCTTGAATGAAGCCTTGATGGTATGATTATGATGTCTTTAATTATGAATTCCATCATTGTGAGATTAGTTAAAGATGTTCCAAGTGACTATTAAACTAGTATAATATCCATCGTTATTTTTCCTACATCATGAGAATATTGAAATTTAATTATATGAACCTCTTCTAATCATAGCATGTGACACTCATGTTATTGATTTAATGGAATGTGTTTCTATTAATCATCTTTTAATATTCAATTATGCTTGTTTATGATATATTTTTCTATATATATAACCTAAAATTTTTTATGATCTCACCATTATTATGTATCCTTTCCCAATTTATGCATAAGAATTATTTAATGAGTTTCAATTATGCTAATTTTTTACTTATGTTATGATTTATTTTATATTCCCAATGTATTATGGGAATCATGTATATAATCTTTTTTTTTTCAAAAATGCTAAAATATTTGGTTCGTTGGGATTTGAATCTTGTATATCTTCTTATTTAATAAAATAATTCAATAGATCCATGATTTTGGATTTTGGGTATTAGAGGAATGGGTTTGTTTCAATCAAGAATTTTGGAGGTTCATTGTGAATGTTTGATTATATTATCACTTATCATTCTAATAACAACGAATCTTGGTAAAAAAGAACTAAGTACGATGTCTATTCCACAAAAATGTAATTTTTTGCATTAATTTACAATTTCTCATTCATCAATGGGGATTTTCATGGAGTGTAAATTGATGGACTCTAAAGAATAAAATTTTTCACACCCGTTTCATGGAGAGACAATTCCATATCATGTATTCGGGCTCATCATGACATGATGGTTGTCAGACGATATAAGTAGTGGTAGATCATATTATGTTGATACTAAATTTTAATGTTATTCAATGCATAATGAGAAAAAAATAGAATTAATTTTCTAAATGGATATTATTGAAATATTTTTATGATTCAATAATGGAAACACCAAATTGATGAAAATACTTAGTTACAACATAGTGTGAAACAAAACTGGTTTTGAATGAAGTAGGGAATACTTTTTATTGCATATATAGAATTCATGAAATTTTTGACATGCACAAAATGTATTGTAGAGATACATGTCATGTGGGGGCCTTATATAATTGGATAGGGTTTCCTAATGGAGTTATGTATCACACATCATATGAAATTGAATCATTGAATTTGGTCCTCTTGTTTTATCTTGTTGTGTATCATAGAGGGTACATAAAAATAAATGAGGTAATCTTCTATAGGCACACCATGTACCCCAACATGTAAAAATACATCATGGATGTACATGGGAAACTCAATATATAGGTACACAAGGATATTTACATGGGCATCAGCATGTAGTGTACCATTTCATGGACACAGGAACTGACCATTTTACATTGTTATGACCTAGTGTCGAAGGGACACAACTGGTACTCAAAGTACATGTCATGTACTCCTATAAATATGATTTTTATCACAAATCCTCTACTTCATTGACATGCCACATTAGGGAGCATTTACTTTATACATTTCCATGTGGTTTAGTAAAAAATCCCCTCCTACACATCGTATAGCGATCCCTTCAGCAGGAATTCTTTGATAGGGTTTTTGGAATTCTTTTGTTAGTTCCAAATTGAGATCCTATATCATCAACATTCCATAGGTGTAGTTCATAGTATCATCAAGACCAACACTATATTGTAGGGGATCATCTACTTAGTAGGTTGATCTAGATTGTGTTGTTGTTGTACCCCATGGCCTCAAGAGTTATCCTAACTATGTACTACATCTCTATAGATTTCCAACATATACATCTAAAAGAGAGACATGATGAGCCATAAATCTAGGAAAAATAACATCAGTGATATCTCACTAAAGGAGAGTTTTATCCCAAATGAGTTATATGTGGATATTTTGAGTTGGGATCCATTTTTGGTACTACCAATGTGGTATTACATTTAGATTTGGTGTATTTTTTTAGAGTTTCTAAATATTCTTGTTATATTAGTTTTTGACATATACCTATATAGAGATGAAAGTTATTATTTTATAATATGGATTGTGGTTTTAGGGTGTCTTAATGGGATTTTTTATAGTCACCCCTTCAAGGGAATTTCCAACACATGTCATTAATTGTGTAGATGATTTACCTTTTGGTAGATCCCTAGAGGGGACATGGACCGACTTTGCTTAGTCAGAATGTATTGATGAATGCATATATGTTTTGATTCAATTGTTTTACATTTTATCAGTTTTTTGGGATGGTATATTTCTTTCTATACATGTTATTTAGGTTTGGACCTCCCATGTTAGTGATATACCCAACTCAGTGGTAGCCACCAACCCCTAGCATTTTGGAGGAGTTTTTGGGGAGCCGTGACATTATCCTCGTTGGGACTAGTCATGATAGTGTGGTATTAGAGTAGTTGGCTCTAAAAATGGAACATAGTCTCTAATATTGATTTAGGGAAACAATTTTATATGTTTTGAGTTTAGCTTTTATGGCATTGACTCCAGGGTTGATGTAGAGACTTACATATACATAGAACAAGACACCGATCACATATTTTTCAATTCATAACATGAGGACATTACTTGTATAGAAAAAATGATACATATATCATATAGTAATCAGTTTGGGTTTCCATGCCCTTCTTGAGTGAGCCCTCAAGATATATTCTTTGACTATGGTACATCATGTCAATTTCATGATTCCTCCGTGATGTATTCCAGTCAAGATTCAATATTAGAATTCTGAGGATAATCCCCTCAATAATGAGGTATTGATAAAAGGACCAATTCAAGAGGTTACACATCCCTGTGGTTCACCACTTATACCACCCCATTATGATTTGTAGATGGTGCCCATAGTACCAGCAGATGAGGTGCACATGTTGGGAACACATTAGGTGTTTCCATAACTGATACCACTCAGGTTTTGAGGTGGTCTCAATCCACAGCCGTTTAAGACTAGTTTGAGGATGTGGCAGGATTTTTTCTTTTGTTCAGTAGACTAGAAAATCATATGGAGGTCCTGGTAGTGATATTTTTCCATGGATCTATAGGATGATGGTGGGTATTAATTACCTAAACTTATGACGATGTGAATCTAGAATTTATATATATTTTTCACCTTTATAGATAGGAGTTATCTCTAGATACAATGAGGGATGTATGAATCTAGTAGATTCAACAAAATCAATTTGGCCTCATAATAGTTGGTGATAATTCATTGTGGTTTAGAAACCACTATAGGTACTCGATGGATATGGTTCAAGATAAGTTCTTTCAAGATTGGACCATTGGGAAAAGACTGTGTAGAGACATTTGTTCCAGAGTTATACCTTTATTGACTCTAACCTAAGATAGATTTCATGAAATATTTTTAGTGGTTGAGGTATTTATAAATGATCAGACAAAGACATTGGTTTTTAGAAGCGGGAACACATGAGAAGTGACTTTGGCATCATAGAACTGACTTCATTTTTTGGGACATGGTCGAACGATAAATTTCAGGAGGAGGTACAAGGTTAGAGGGTCTATGGTATAGGGCTCAAATCATGGGTCCATATATCCTTGGTATAGGTGGTGGAACTCATGTGACAATATGGTACATATTTCATGATAATGAATGATCCACTGTATGGTTGATTGAGAAACATTGGATGGGACATTAAGGTTGAAGCAATGATAGAAGGATATGGTTTCTTAGGGTGTCAGATGTGGAATTGGAGGTGGGAGATAATCCTGACATGGTAGAAACATAGACCTATTTCCACCACCACCCCTTGGTGCTAAGGGCCTGGCTCATGGTATTAGAGGCTAGGGGCCAAGAAAACTATAGGTGGTTGAGGAATATGACCTAGAGGCACTGGGAATTATTCATGTTATGATCTATATTTATTCAATATTAGCTTTTAAAAATAGACATATGCTATAGTCATTCATATCTTTCCACAAATATTGTTCAAGATATAGAGACTCCAGTTGATTACTTAGATTGACCCTTATGCCTGGAGACTTCTAATGGAGATGAATCAATTACCAAAAACGTGTACTGATAGCATGACCTGACTTAGGGAGGTGATATTTTTTGGGGACCTAATTTTAGTAATGATTAGGCATTATGATATAATTTTAGTTATGGAATGGTTATCTATTGTTCTGATGTAGGGTATGGTGTGTCTGTATTGATGAGACCATGATTTTCAGTATTAGTGAAACGAAATATCTGATATACTTGGAATGATTCATTTATTGTATGGTGTATTTGATTACTCATTAGTTGTATAGCATGAACATTGGTGAAAAGGATATTATGAGATAATAGATATATGTAGTGTTGAACTATTATGTGGGAGTCTTCCCAGAGGATGTCCCAAGATTACCTCTCTATTGAAATTCATATATCTACATTGATCTAAACCTTAGGATGACACCGATATCTAACCCATTATATTGGATTGTCCTTGTATAAATTCATGAGTAGAGGGTCTTTCTGGATGACTTGTATAATAAGGGCATTGTTATAACCAATTTTAAACCTCATGCATCCCTATTATTGTTCACCAATAAGAAAAACATGTGAATTAGGTTCTATGTGAACTAAATGTGCTTGTATTTGGTGATCATGATGAATATGTATACACTATCGAAGATTCATGACCTATTTGATCCATTGAGAGGGGCATAATGATTCTCAAATGTTAAACTCATATATGTCTATCATCAATTCTGAGTACGATATGATGGTATACAAGAGGTGTCATTTTGTTGTCTTTATGGTCACTATGAGTACTTGGGGATTTACTTTGGAGTGATAAAATCCCTATATGTGTTTATATGACTCATGAAAAGATTATTTTATCCTTTAATAGGATGGTTATTTTTTTTATCAATGATATCCTTGTGTACAAAACCATTGAGGAAGACCAAATGAGACACATGAATATGATAATGGATATACTCTTGGAAAACTATATTATTGGGAATCTATTAATGTTTAATTTCAGGATTTAGGATGTCCACATTTTGGGACATGTTATCTCATCATATAAAGCAGCAATGGATCTGACCATGGTTATGGAAATGTTATCTTTGGAGACACACCATAGTGTGATGGATGAGAAAAGCTTCCTTGGGTTGGTTAGTTGTTACTAGAGTTTCATACTTGATTTTCCAACATGTAACCCCCAATGATATTATTTAACCAAAGGGGCTATGTTTTATGTGGAAAAAGAGGTTCCATCCAGCATGTCATGAGTTGAGGTAAGGATTGATGAGTTATCCCATCTTGAGATTATGAGAGAAGGGTGTGGAATACATAGTGCCCTGTGATGAATTAAGAAATGGGCATGGATTTGTTGTGATGCAGTGTTAGATGTTGATTAGAGATGGTTCATGTTAGTTGATACCACATTGAAGAACTATGTGATTCTTGATCATTAGTATGTAGTGGTAATAATCATAGTAATGATGTGCTGATACTACTGGATGGGAGATAAATTTTTCATCTATATTACCACAAATTCATCAAGTATTTAGTCTCTTGTAATGATCACAACATGAGACAGAGGTGATTGATAATGTTCCACTAGTATTATGTGTTTGATAGTATATAAACTACTAGTAATGGGATATGGTTGAATATTCTCTTCTTATGAGATATTGTTTTGAATTTTCTGAATGAGGCATTAGAGTAGTTGGCCTTGTGAAAATTTTCATTTCTATATGGAGATGGAGAATATAACAACTATTAGATGGTTTTTACCTCTCCACTTTTATACCAAATTATGTAGGTATAGCTTAGGGATGCTAAATTTGAATCCCTACATACTTATATATCCACTATACATCCTCATTATGGATTTATCGAAATTGGGGATTATGTTGATCTTATAATAGGAACAACTATGGTACCAGTGATTCTGAGAGAGAATGTACTGGGATAGCTTCATAAAAATTACTTTCTTGTACATACATGTGTGAAAAGATGTACCAGAACCTCAGATGTCGATTTTGATTAGAAAGGATAATGAAATGAGTTTCAATGTTTGTGTCTATATGCCACACTTATTAGTAAGTGGATACTAAGGATCTTTTTTCGAGTTGCTTTATCTCAACCCCTTGAAGTTCATGAATGGATTTGGGATGGGATATCCATGATATTAATAATGGGAATACCATATATGTACATGGAACAGGATTTTGTCTAGGTGATTATTGAAGGACTCACCATATCAACCCTCTTCCTAGATGTCTAGAATTTTTGTTTAATAGTGATCTTTGGATGACTCTACATGCAGGATATAACAGGACTACATGGAATTACCTCAATGATCGTTTCCTACTATGTTTCTCAATTCACATATTTGTAGTGGATGGGATTACTGCAGGCTTCTGGGTCTCAGTTACACATTAGAACCATGTTTCACCCCCATTCTGATGACCATATAGAGAAGACCATTTAGTTTTTGAAGACATGTTTTGGGCTACCATATTGGATTTTTTCCATATATGGGATGGTCAAAACCCCTTTTTGATGTTTTCATATAAAAAAATATATCATTCCACCATCAAAATAGAAATAGTCAATGATTTGTGGGGGATAAACTACAGCTCGCCACATTTCATTAATAAACCAGGAGAGTCAGAACTTTTTAGCCTGGAGTTGATGTGATCCACTATTATGAAGGTGCATATCATCCAAGAGAATATGAGTACTATACAAAGCTGTTAGAAGTAGTATACGCATAGATGATGAATGGATTATTATTTTGGAGAGGGATATCATTTGTTTGTACAGGTTTCGCCTTGATGTGGACTATAGAATTGTTCTCATGGTAGAAATCAATCTCCATGAATCAATTTCCATTTATATATACCATGTAGAGTTGATAAGTTGGATTACCCCATAGCTCAACAACCACAGTTATATCAGGTACATTATATCATCCCCATGTTTCGGCTAAGGTGGTATGTGCATGAAGGATCACACTTTATCGACTAGGGAGAGCAAGATATCAATGATGAAGCTACTTTTCCTATGTACCCGATGTATATTGGGGATTATTAGGAAAGGATCCTTCATGGGTGAGGGATTCCTTTATTTCATGTCTGGTGGTAGTATGAGAATGTTCTTGAGATAACATGGGATTTGGAGGCTCATATTTATTATCAATAACCAAATCCCGTTGTATATCCACTTGTTTTGGATATCTTGAATGTAATGACCCATAGTTGGGAGAATGTAATGACTCATATTTTTTATGTATTTTTTTTGAATATTTTATGGAATTGTTTTAGACCGGTCACAGAGACATAGTAAAATTGTGAGGCCTAGTGTAAGAAAATTAATATTTGAAATATATTAAATAGCATGGACTATAGGATTTCCATCAGAAATTTAGAATAAATTATAAACACACTCTCGGACCAGAAATCTTTGTGATAAATTGATTTTAGAATACAATATTAACAATTTTCATGATATTACATTTTCTGTTGCATGGTGTTTATGGAATACACATTGTGGGAACAGATAAAAAATAAATCAATAAAATTAATTTATTTAATATAGTATGAAATAAAAACCTACTGCTTCTCTATATAATCTCACTTAGGGAAAATTTTTATGGTTATCCACATAGCCCTGAACATCATTTGAAGACCATTATAGAGTTCTAGATGTGATTACATTAAAAGAAGAAAATCATATCAATGATCGTTGAACAATGTGAGAATGAAATAGAGGATTTCACCAATGATTTTGGTGAATATTAGTTATTCATCAATGATTGATCCAAATCACGGTAGGATGGTTGTGTTGACAGGATTCCTTCCCCTTTATCATTTAATACAATTAACACTAATCAATCAATTAATAGATTCATCCACATCTCATCCATATTGTGCGATGGGTATGATTCATTTTTTAATTAGGGAATTTTTTATTATTTTATGATTGTATATTAATTTATCATTATAATGGATAAATATTTAGGTGAAAATGATCATCGCTCTAGGTCCTTTATTCATATATAGTTTTAATACTTTTTATTTCCATTTATCATTCATCACATCTGATTTCCTTGACATGTGGTTAAAAAAATCTCATGAAATGAATGTTTCAAACTTTCTTATTGGTGCAAAAATTTTATATCGTAGAGTCAGGCTCAACCCTATATGACACTGTTGAGATTATTGACGGGGTAGTGTGTAAGATAATCTAGATACCCAATTTTTATTTTCAACAATGCACAATAAAGAAAATCATTTGAAATAATTTACCAAATTGATTTTATATCTAGATTTAGATTATTCTACGATAGTCATGCCTGATTGATAACACTCTTTGGTTCCAAAGTAGGATGTGACCGAATAAGTTACTTGAGAACTTGAGGAGACACATGATTTTATATCTGGATGTTTAAATATTTCTAATCTACCCCTCTTATAATATGGAGGTAAAGAACCTATCGGGACCTCCAATGGTGGATAGGGTTTCAAAAGGGATTTATATATCACACATAAGGTGACATTATCACATGTCATGTGGTTCCTTTTTGTTAGCATGGAATGTAACTTGGAGTGTAAATAGACCATACATGACGTACAAAATGGAATTCATGACTTGTAACCCAACACCGATACTACCATCCATGGAATATTGGGATATCCCATGTATTGGTACATGTGAAGAAGTAAATTAGTAGTATCATGCAGTGTAATTCTAAAAATACATGTGAATATGCCATTTTAAAAGGGAAAGAAATAGTGCTAAAGGGACACATCATGTACTCCTATAATATTCCATCTAATCCTTCAATTAAGGATTAGATCTCCAATACTCCCTATCAATGACAGATTTCATTAAGGATAACTTCCTGTATCCATTTATCTGAGGGTTAGTATTGAAGTGCCTCCTACAGAAAGGGTATTTATCCCATAAATTGAAATTCATAGATAGATTTGTTGGAATCTTTCATCGAGTCTTGGAGAGAGATATTATTTACTCTTCTTTCCCTAGGTGGAGTTATTGGTACCATCATAACCTACAATATGATGGTGTCATTCATCTGAATAGTGAGTTAGTCCATATTAAATAGATGAAATACCCCATGGAATTGAGAGCGATCATCATCTATGTACAGTATCTCTTCAGAAATGTAGTTTATACATCTAATGGTGAGACATGACGAGCACTACATCTTATAAAGACATCATTGGTGTTATCTAACCCATGGAGTGTGTACTCCTAGATGAATGATATGTGGATATTTCATGATAGAATCCTAGAATAGTATAGTCGTTCCAAATTTAATATTAGACTATGTGTATTTTTTGAGTATATCTAAGTAATCATGTTATATGTGTTACAGACATATACTACTGTGGAGCTCACTCTTATTCTTTTGTTGAATTCTGTGTGGTTTTGGGGTTTAATTCTTGGTATTTTTATACTCCATCCTGATAAGGCCCTAACCCCAGAAACCCAAATCCAATTCATTACATTATTACATTGGAATTATTGCAAAGAATAAAATCCCAATAGACAAATCAGTTTAGTGTTATTGGATATTGTAAAATAAATTGAAAACCCATTGTCCTTTAATGTGAAAAATTTCAACATCTAAAAAGGTATTCTCTTTTTTAGAATAAGAGGAGGGGGTAAAGAGTGATGATGATGGAATAATCTATTAGCATAATAAAATTTCAGTTCATGTAACCATGGTACACCTATAAGGGAACATCTCATGTGGCAGGATACCCCATATTTTAATGGAACTTTTAATCTTGTAGTAGCCGAGTTTCTGGTCATGTCCCTTGAATGGATATTTATGGAATTAATATGCAATGAAAATAAAAAAGATAGTACTTGTAGTATATTTCCACAATAGTGATTTTGATCAATGGTGGTTCTCGATACAAAATACCATGGAAGAAGATTAAAATGAAGATATATAATGGAATCATTTTAGGTAAATAATTTTCAACAATTATTTCCATCATGATCAACGAATTGAAATGAAGAGTAAACTATATATCCTAATAAAAAGGAAGAAAGAGATAGTTGTGTAGTTTGAGGCTACCATCACAAGATTATCCAGGTATTTTATATATTACAAAAGTGATTCAAAATACAAGTTGGGTCAATTTATTGATGGTCTTAATCCATATATTTGTAGGGAATTGTCTTCTCAAAAAATATCACCAAACAATGAAATTGTATTAAGTTCTATGAAAATAGATACAAAATATTCTAGATAAAATTTCTTCAAGGGAAATCAAGATAAGAAGAGGAATTCTAATAACCATGAAATAACTGATGTGCTAATGAAGAAGAAAGAAATGAAACAATTTATATTACGTGAGAAATTGGAATGAATCACCCTAAGAAATGCTTGTAAGGCATGAGAGTTTTCAATATATGTGGAGAAATTGTTAACCAATCTAGTGAATACTAGGGAAATGTTAAAGTAAATTATGTTCAATTTTACAATTTTAGAGAGATGAGACACTTTACAAAAGTGTGTACTAAGCGCTCTAAAATCTTTCCTCAGAAAAGGCCACAAGAGCATGGTAAAGATTATGTAATTATTACAGTGGAAGATAATGATCATAATGATGTGAGGAAAGGTACTTTAATTATTTCATCAAACACATCCAATGTTTAATTTTATTCTAGATCTCCACATTCATTTACATCTTCCCAGTTTTCCAAAAAAATGAGACATGTCCATTTTGATTTAATAATCAAGTTTTCAGTCAAACTCCCGGGGGATGTATCATTGCAACAACATCTTCAAAAGCATCGGATGGAACGGTCTATGAGGGGTTTCACACAGGGATTCATGTCATAAACATGGATGGGGATCATGCGATGTTTTCAACAAGGGAAAATGGCTTGGAAATGATTGGGGGTTCCTTAATGATGTCAGTGGGGAATGCTGAATGTGAATAGACAGGGGTTTCTACGTACCTCAAGGAACACCAGTGGGAACATAGAGGATGTTCTATGAGGAATTAGAGTTTAGATAAAATTTAGGGTTGGTGGATGGGGGGTTACATGAAATAGGGGTTATATTTTGGGGTGTTTCATAGTAGGTTCTTGGTAGTTTTTTTAATATTTTAATAATTGAAAAATATTTTTGAATATATATGATTTATAAAGTGCATTTAACAATGTGATTCATTTATTTAAAATTATATATATATTTTATATAATTTTAAATTTATTAATATTTATTAAAAAATTGATGAATTTATATATAATTTATATAATTTATAATTTAAAATTATATATATTTAATTATTATGTTTATATATTTATTATCAATAAATATAAGTATATTATGTATATTTTAATTAATCATAAATTTTTATTTTCAAAAAGATATTTTTTAATGGGAAATATATATATATATATAACAATATATTGAAATTTTTATAAAATAGGGGATACGATTAAATAATGTATTGTAATATATTTTTATTATGGTAAACAATTTTTTTGTTATAATAATTCATAACAACAAATTAATTTGCCGATAACTAAATTTTTTGTATTTTTATGATAATACATTAAATATAAATATTTATAAATAATTTTTTAATTGAACTGATAATAAAGACATATTTATCAATTTTTAGTGGTTGGGGTTTTGTTTATTTATAAGCACCACATAATTCTACATGAAAAATTGGGGTTCAAAACACATGGGGCACAGGTGTTGTAGAAGAATTGTAGTGTACTGTAGCTGCGATGGGAACAGTAGAAACTATGGGCACTGTTGCGGCACCAGGTCATTGTAGTAGTGGAAGGGTACATTAGCTGTGGCGGGTACTGTGAGGTACTGTAGAAGGTGGTTACTGTAGAATTACTATTCACAGTGTGGGCCTTAGGGAAAAAAAATTTGGGCCTACGGGCCATGTAATGAGCTAAATTCCCACTGGGTCGACATGCTATGAAATGGGATTGCCTCTACCCAGTTAAAATAGGTCTTTACTTTGACTTATTAATAAATGAGACTTCAAATCCAACATAAAAAATTATATTAATCTAGTTAATATCTACAGAATACAATATTTGTGGTAATTAATCATCTCTACCAACAAATATATTATATGTCAGTAATTTGTTTTTAAATGTCACTTTTTCAATACTATATTTTACATTATAGAATAGTTGTTCACTTGTTAGTTGACATGGTGTTGTAAATTTTTTTGGTATTTCAATCTAATTTTGTTGTCTAGGATTAGAATTTGTGTCATTGAGGTAAAAATTTCAGATGTCCTAAAAACATAGCCTATCACTGAGAAATGTTTCAATCGATCTGAGTGAGTGAATTATTAAAA
The DNA here is from genome assembly GCA_963277665.1 of Viscum album. Classification (NCBI taxonomy): domain Eukaryota; kingdom Viridiplantae; phylum Streptophyta; class Magnoliopsida; order Santalales; family Viscaceae; genus Viscum; species Viscum album. The sequence continues at coordinate 1,098,404,060 of OY728151.1, read as the reverse complement.
AATGGTACACCACAAAAATCATTTAATTTTATAGCCTAAAAAGTTACTATAAGAAAAGAATTTATTTTTTCAACCCATAAAATTGTGCCCTCAGTGTGAATTTTTCACATCTATGTGTATCATAAATTTTAACCCTTGTATCCCAAACCAATTTTTTTCATAGTTCAATATAGCCGAATAGATATCAATATCATTTCCGGGTTTCTCTGTTCATGATAGATGTAAGGAAAACATAATATATCTATACATTCTAGAGAACTGTGGTGTTATGTTATAATTTACTAAAATAGTGGTTCATTACTGTGAGTACTACTTTATAAACTAAAATTATTTCTTCTATGTGTAGAAAGTGCAAGGCGAATTTTTTTTGGGACATTCCCAAATTCAATATACTAATAATATAATTTATTTTACTACGTAGAATCTATTAGATGATGCAGGTTCTAGTCATTAATATAATTATATACATTCCATGTTAATTGTCTTCGTATTCATGAAATCTATATTGTTATCTAAACTGGGGGACGGTAGAAATTTACCATACTCATTTTGAAGGACTTGGTTCATTTTTTGTATATCTATTTGCACCACATATTTGGAATTTTATGAGTGATTAATGGTCCATATGAAATAATATGAAGTCAATTTGGAAAGAATGTATTTTTTTAGATCATGAACATTGAATATAGAATTGATTTAGTGTCATATTTTAATAATGGTAACTTATATTCATCTAGAATCATATCATTCCATAGACTAAGATGTTATATAAATCTATGGTCACCCCATCCACTTTTAGATTTCACATTATATAACATCAATACAACTAAAAATGTTGTGCATTTAGTACAATCAGTATACAATGGTATCATAGAATAACTGTTAAACATCTCGGTTAAATTAAGACTATCATGAAGGTCTTCATGAATTTCCATTTTCATTTCTTTTAGGTTATATACATCACCATATACACTGGTTTTCATTTCAAATGTTCTATAAACCATAGTTTTATCCGAATAACAGTGTACATTATGTTCCCCCATTTTATTCCACCAAATATTTCTTAGATCTATTCCATGGAAAAACTTATGTTATTCCAACTCCATGAGACTACTTTTTAATGCTCCAACCACAGTTACCTAGATTCTATACATTATTAAATAACATTGTTATGATCACAAGGGATCATATCCCGAATGACTTATCAGTTTAGTATAATTGAAAATACTAGATGCATTCATATGTTATACATTACATTATAAAATGAAAAAATAAAACAACATAGTCTTCATAGGACATACTCATATCCCTTAGACTATCCCTGCAGCTCATTCATAATATACTTCTTCGCATGATGGGTAAAATAAAACATAGAATGGGGTGATCTCAGATGCTCAGTGAGGATAACAATATAGCATAAACATTCATAAATAAGCATAAATATTTATGGCAATGTAAGACTAAACCAAAATCCGTTTAAACTTGAACTTCAGTATAATGTGGCAAAGATAAAATCAAATAATTCTGTTTACTTATTCACATGGATATTCTACTACTAGAATAATAACATTAAGTATAAATAACCACATTCATAAAGATGGAATGAAAAATCCCAGACATCATAACAACATAGTCAAGGACTTGTGCCAAGACTAAGAATACAATTTTGTCAAGCATTTGTTCCAGGACACTGGTTTGTCTCATGAGACCTAATGATCCATCAGGGAGCTACAGTGGCCTTGACCCGTCACTTACTAAGTCCAATGCATTCCTCATATGAAAAGGATTAAACATATCCTAAACATTCAGATTAAAACTATCATATGAAATATCAATAATTTATCCACAAACAATAAATGGTGTAAATATTAAACATCGACAGTCAAACATATCAAATATACGTCAATAAAATATGAAAGTTTAGTACCATAATATATCAACTTCATACAAGCTTAAAATCCGTCAAAGGATGTTGACATAGATGAAATCAAATCTTTTGAGAGAAATATATCATTATATATTCAAATAATTTAAAATTACTATAATTAAAAAATAGAACATTTATTTTGAAAATATTCTTCAACAATTGTATGGTAATCTTATACTATATTATAACAGCGGAAAATATCTTCACTCCACGTATAAGTTATAAAAGAACACATTTTTACATTAATTTTGTCGAAATTTCATAAAGTGCCATTCTTAGAAAAGGAAGAAATGATTACATTGACAACATATAAGGTAAAATAAGGGTATAAATGACATTAATACATTGTCTATTAAATTGTAAAAATGTTTTGAATTTTTTTTTATGAATGCATGGATGTGGATGATAATGAGGTCCTAGTAGATACATACATAAAAGCTACCTTAGATAACAAAAAGATTGTGAAATTAACCCTTACCTTTCACATTTCCTTGGACGTGGGTAGGTTAACCTCCTCTATAATGGTTAAATTTTTTTATTAAATTATACAAGAACCATATACATTAATATGATATCATATATGATCTTCACAATATTGCTTTGTTAATAATATTTCAGTAGTATTATCTTTTCGGGTGTTAACTGGTTCATTTTCCTTTATATGATTTGTTAGATAAGTAATTATTTTTATGGATATGATGTATTTATTAATATATATAATTATATTATATTGATAATAATTATTTTTAATGATAAAATTAAAATTATTCATTAATGGTTAAAATGGGGGATGAATCTCATCACGTTTGAGGAGACGGTAATCCATATGTACGCATGAGCGACAATGTAATTCTTTTGATATTAAAATCATATATAATTGTATGGAATGTCATATATATACATAATCATAATCATGTTATATTTATTAATTAAATAATTTATACTCATTATTTTACCCATCCAATTGATGTTTGTTTCCACAACAAACTACACCAGGACATGGGGACGATAATCAGTACGTACACACGTATGGTGACTTTTTCATTTATAGGATGAATAGAATAATGAACATGGTTGTAAAATTTACATAATAAAATCACAGTATATAGGAGATATTGGAGATGTTATTTTAGAATGTAATGAAAGAGGAAGTAGAAGAATAATTGAATTTAAAAGAGGTGATGATATATTTACCTCTTCTTCGAGTTCTTCCTATAGATTTGATCAAAAGGGCTCCTTAGGATTGATTTATGACTAAAAAAGGCCCATAGGATTAAAGGAGGAAATTTTAGAGGATATTTGGTAGGGTTTTGGCACATCCGAATGGCTTCGAATGTGTGAATTTGAGATAAGGGGAAGTTCCCTTTTATAAGAGAGGTGAGGGTCACTTTTTGAAAGGCTTGAAAATTATTTTATAATATTATCATTTTCGATTTCTAATGGATGAAATATGAATTATTTAAATTATAAAGTGAGGATCGGTCTGAAAACTCTCAACCAATAGGTTTTATAAAGGTTTATGTCATCATATTAACCTTATCATTATGACTTAACTCAAAGTTAAATAGTTTGAATTTTACCATGTCTCTTTGTATGTTTTTATTAAATGGATAATAAACATACTATAAACATCTAAGAGAACCTCAAGTGGTTCATTAATGACATATATAATATTAATAAGGACCTTTTTCCAAACCATATATTTTTCAGAATGTAATATCAACAAATAATATTGTATTATTTTTAAGAACTCAATTATGTCAATTTTGAAAATATTTTAAATGTTTTTTAAAGTCATATCAACATTATTACTTCTGTGTAAATTCATATGTTCCATCCTAACATGTCATATTGACCTAAAAAATTATTTTAATTCATCAAATGTGTAAAATTTCAATAATTAGGATATTTATAATATTAATTATTTTAAAATATCATTATTAAGGTAATTACTACATCATCATTGTGTCATAAATGAATTTATTTATTTAATGTGTAAAAATTATAAATAAGATACCATTATGTAGGAAATAATTTTATATTTCTAATGACTATTTATAGAATAATTTATATTATGTATAAATCTATATTAAAAATGGTTTACTTATAAAACATTCAATTTAACACTTTTAGCTTTTCTTTGAATAAAATAATAATAAATGTCCTGATCTAATCCAAGTTGATAAAAGGGGATAATATTTAATTCCTAAGGTTTTTTGTCTAAATAATGTTATGAAATAGAATTATTACATGTGTTTGGGTAATTATAATATCATTTGTTCCATAATTACCCTATTTACTTTTAACCGTGATAAATAACAGTCAATGTTAATATTCATCAAAAATTATTTTTATCTTATTGATCCAAATTTTAGTTTCTGATATTTACCTTGTATCTCAAATTTTTTAAATTCTATGAACCAAAGTTGTAAAATTATGTTTTATACAAATTTGCAAATGCTCATAGGAGGTGGGTAAAAGACAGGAAATAGTTCGATAAAATTTGATATATCTAAACATATTATAAAATGACATCAATGAATTATGTAGAAAATATATATGTATTTTGTATCTATTTTTACCTATAATATAAAAAAATAAAATAACTATTTATTTAAATAAAATTTCGGGTTTAACCAATAACTTATTGTTTTTTACTATTCATAAAAAATTGAATGTTTTTAAAAAAAAAAAATATCCATATGCCAATTTCGATATTCCTTATCCAAAAATGAAGTCATTTTTAAAGTATTATATTTATTAAATTTCCAAAAGTGTGTATTAATATTCATAAAGGCTAGTTTGATTGGATGTGGTTTGTTTGAACTCAAAGTTGTGTACAACACAAGTTATTGTATTATTCAATGGAAACATACCATGGATGATTGGGGTGTTACATTCTTCCCTCCTTCAAATAATTTCTTCATTTAAATTTCTATAATACTACCTCACAAAATGGTTTGGGTGGTTCTTCATCATATGTTCCTCTAGTTCCCATGTTGCCTCTTCCATCTAATGGTTTCTCCATAGAACATTTCCCAGACGAGTCGTCCGGTTTCTTAGCACTTATTCTCTAGTATCAGGAATTCAGGAAGGCTCTTCACAATAAGACAGATTGGGTTACAGTTCTAATTCATCATAGTTGAGTACATGCGTTGGGTAAGGCATGTATTTTCTCAACAATGATATTTGGAACACATCATGAACTTTGGATAGACTTGGAGCCATTTCCAAATGATAAGCTACAAACTCCAATTAATTCAAGTATTTCGATAGAGCTGATGTACTTGGGACTCAATTTACCCTTCTTGCCAAAACGTAAAACACCCATCCATGGAGATACCATCAATAAAACATGGTATCCTACTAGAAATTCTAATTCCTTCATTTGGATATCAGCATAGCTCTTTTCCTACTTTGGGATACATTGATGTGGGTTTGGATAACCTTCAACTTTCCCATTTCTTCCTCAACATGTTCTGGGCGTATGAGTTTTCATTCACCAACATCATCCCAATATGTTATTGTGTGGCATATCTTTCCATATAATGCTTCATATGGTCCCATCAAAATACTTTAATGGAAGCTATTGTTATATGAAAATTCTACCTGAGGTAAATATTAATCCCAAATACCATTAAAGTCAAGTGAGCAAGATCACAACATGTCTTCTAAGGTTTGAATAGTCCATTCTAATTTTTCCATCAGTTTGAGGGTGGTAGGAAGTGCTCAAACGAAGCTCAGTATCAATGTATTTCTGAAGACTTTTCCAGAATCTTGATGTAAAATTGGTTTCATGATCAGAAACAATTGATTAGGGTACTCCATGTAGTCATACAACATCATTATTATATATTATTTCTAGATGTTCAAGTGGTAAATATTCTCTTATAGCATGAAAATGTGCTAACATGGTAAGATGATCAACAATGTCCCATATTGCAACATTTTATCTAGTAGTCTTTGGTATCCCCAAAACAAAGACCATCATAATATTATGCCATTTTCACTCAGGTTTGGGAAGAGGTTGCATGGATCCTCCAGGCTGTTGCCTTCCAACTTTCACTTATTGACAAACCATATATCTTGACACAAAATCTGAAATCCCCTTCTTCATGTTTCCCCACTAAAAATGTTCTTTCAAATCATTATACATCTTGGTGCTAATAGGGTGTATAGAGAAATTGTATCTATGAGCATCATCTAACAATTCCATTTTCAGATCAGGTATATCGGGAACACAATGTTTCTTCCCAAATTTCAAAACCTCATCATCATATATGAAGTCGATCAATCTCTCATCATTCACAACATTAATTTTCTTTTGAAATTACTCATCATAAATCTGATAATTTTTTATCCTCTCTAATAAATATTTTATGGCAACCATTTGAAAAACTATTTATGTTTCACCATCCATGATTATTTTCAAATACATTTTCACTATATCCATGAAAATAGGACCCCTTTCAAATCTTATCTTGTTCAAAACACTATGATCCTTTCTACTCAAAGAATATTCCACCATATTTTCCTTTCTCGGCTGGTAGTGTATTGTGAAATTATATTCCATGAGTAGTTCAAGCCATCAACATTGCCTCATATTGAGTTCATTTAGTGAGAAAATATACTTGAAACACTTGTGATTTGTATATATCTCACATTTCTACCATAAAGATAATGTCACCATATCTTCAAAGAAAATATTATAGCTGATAACTGAAGATCATGAGTAGTATAGTTTTTCTCATGAATTTTTAGTTGTCACGATTCATAGGAAATAACCTTGTCATTCTACATAAGGACACCACCAAATACTTTCTTTGATGCATCACTATAAATAACAAACCCATCATTCCCAGATAGATGATTCAAGATAGGATAATTGACTAATATTCTCTTTAATTATTCAAAACAATTTTCAAACTTTTTTTCCAAACAAATTTAACCCCTTTACGTGTTATCATGGTTAGTTGGTTATCCAATCTGGAATAATTTGGGTAAAAATGCCGATAATAACTTGCTAAACCAAGAAAACTTCATACCTTAGTTATACTATTTGGTGATGGCCATTCTTAGATTGCCTTGGTCTTTGAAGGATCAAGGAAGATTCATTCATTAGAGATAATATAGCCATTAAAAGAAATCTCGTGTAGCGAAAATTCACACTAGCTAAACATACCGTATAATTCATTTCTTCTTAGGGTTTTCGGAATGGTGGAAAAGTTATTTTCATGATCTATATTTCTTTTAGTGTATACCAGGATATAATCACTAAATACCACTAAAAATTCATCAAGATATTTGTTGAAAACATTGTTTATTAGATACATAAAAATATAGGGTGCATTAGTCAATCCAATAGCATTACTGTAAACTTGTAATGCCCGTACCTGGTTCAAAATGTTGTTTTTAGAATTTCTTCCTTCTTCACACACAAATGATGATATAAATATCATAGGTCAATCATTAAAAAATATTGAGCTCCCTGAATTTTGTCGAATAAATCATCAATTCTTGGTAGGGGATACTTTTTCTTTATTTTTATAGATTTAATCTCCCTATAGTCAATAAAAAACCACATAGATTCATCTTTCTTCATAACAAAAAGTACATGGGATCCCCATGGTGAAACACTAGGGAGAATAAATCCTGTATTTCGCAATTACTCTAGTTTTGTATTTATTTACACTAATTCTATAGTGGCCATTCTATAAGTGGTCTTCAATATGGGCCTTAAAAAATGAATTAAATCAATGGAAACTCAATTTCTCGTTCTGGATGATTTCTTGGAAAATCTTATGGAAACACATCGTCATATTCATGAAAAATATGAATGTCCTCTATTAGAACATTCTTTTCCTCACCCATAGTTATTTCATTCTCTTCTTCCCCAATAGTTGAATTTATTTAGGCTACTTTGGGTGGATTTAGATAAGAATCTGATGGTGTCGAATCTTCTTTAAAGATACGACACTTCTTATCATCATAAAAATTGTAACCTCCTTCTTACAATCAATTTTCGCATCATGGTCTGAAAGCCAATCCATACCAGGTATTATTTAAAATTTAATCACATGTACGATGATGAGATCAATAAACAAAGAACATATATATTCCCTAAAGGGAACTGATTCACAAAACATTGTTGTGATGATACTTCCCTTAGGTGTTTTGACTGACAATTCCCTTGTTAAGTCAAATTGAATGTATCTAATTTTCATTGAAAAATGGGAAGATATGAAACAATGTGATGATCTAGAATCAAATAAAGAATTTTCTAAACATGAGGAAACCATTAAATTACCTACCACCAAATCATTCTGAGCATCAACCACAACAGTAGTGATTGCATAAGCATGGTCTTACTCCCTTGGCCTTGTCTGAGGCATGTTCCCTTAGCACTTAGGATATTCATTTTCATAATTCCTCTATTCTCTATAATTGTTTAATTTTACATTGAAATCTTCTTTGTTCTCCATGAAAACATGATCTTGGTGGGATTTTTCACCACACTTATAATATAATTCCATTCCCTTCAGGAAAGTATCGGGGTGTTTCTTCCCATATTTTCTGCCTAATGGATATTCTAATTTTCCATTCTTCCCCTTATATCCATTTCCTGAGTGTTTAATAGATCTCTTCTTCTATTTCATTGTTTTAAATTGGTATGACATATTGCATTCTATTTCAATCTTGATATAACTTGAAGAAAAATATTCATAGGATGAGATGTATTGTGAGACTAATGCTTGAAGAAGAAATGGTTTTAACCCATAAAAGAATCAATCACTCTAACTCCTTGGGTTACGTATATAATCTGTTGCATGCCATGATAACCTTGTAATGTTAGCCTCATATTTTGTGACATTATCATGTTTCTTTTGCCTCAGAGTCAGAAATTGACTTTCTATATCTGCTCGATAGTCATGAGGAATATATTTTTATATGAAGTGATATTTAAACTCCCATAATTCAATATTTGACACTTCATCGTCTTCCTTTCTGTTTTGAATCAATTACCACTATTGATCTCCATCTCTTGTTAGGAGATAAGCTACCATGACAACATTTTCCCTTTCTCTACTCCCAAAATCATGAAATATTTTCTCCAAGGAATTTATCCATTTATAAGCTACTACTGGTTGTGTACTCCCAATGATTGTTTGTGGTTTGTGCATCATGACGTGGTCTAACATTGACCCACCGCATTGTGGATCAAGGTGGTCTATACATGTATGGTTATTATTCATAACCTGAGTGCATTGTCCCAGTAAGGTGATAAGATGATCAGAACAAGTTGCTTCATTTGCTCCACTGTAATTATATTCACTAGGAGAAAAATCCCAACATGGATTGCGTGCATTGATACAGTTTCCATTCCTCCCACAAGGAGCCATTTCTAAACAATGCCATACACTATATTAGTTTATGAATCGATATACATAATTCCAAAGTTGTAAAACACTTAACATAAATTCAATAGTTAATGGATATAATCAATAATCATAAAAATGTTTTCTTTGTGTAAGTATATACTCATAAACCGTTCATAATGGGATGTAATGAAAATGAAAATTGTCCTAAGCATATCCCTCAGGGGTGTTGTAACCAAGAGTGCAACAATCCCCGTCATCATGCACCATTTCCAATTCAATTCTAGCTCATAGCGGTGTTTTTGGGTTTTACCCCTAGCTACATATGTGCCAGAGCCTCCTCTACCCACTCAAATCCAGCCAGGGATAAATTCTCGGAAAACTATCAAAATATCTTTAGTACCAAAATCTTAGGATGTTCTTCTATACTAATCCTCAATGTCTATCTTAGGGTAATTTTCACTAATAAGAGTATTTCTAAATATAGTTTCCATCGTATATACTAAAATTTCTCTCATACTAACTATAATGCCCTGACCCAAGTTACCCATAGTTGGTGAATTATTACATCACATTGGCATGATCACAAGGGATCAAATATCCAAAGACTGATCTGTTTAGTAGCTTTAGAAATACTAGATTCATTCATAATTTTTACATTACATTATAAAATGAAAAACCGCAACAACACAGTCTCAATATTCCACTGTCATATCCCTTAGACTATCCCTGTAGTTCAGTAATAATATACATCTACACATATTGGGAAAAATAAATCATAGAATGTGGTGAGCTCAGATTCTCAGTATGGATAACCATATAGCGGAAACTTTCATAAATAATAATAACCATTTAAGGCAATGTAAGACTAAAACAAAAGACGTTTAATAATGATCTTCAACATAATATGGAAAAGATAAAATCATATAATTCAGTTTACTTATTCACATAGATATTCTACTAGTCAAATAATCTTATGCATTATCAATATCCACATTCATAATGATGGAATGCATAATGCCAGAATTCATAACCACATAGTCAAGGTCTGGATCCAAGAATACAAATAATATTTTTTCATGTCCTTGTAACATGATACTAGTTTGTCTCATGAGACATACCGATTCATCAAGGAGCTACAACGGGCTCCACTCGTCACTTTCTAAGTCCAATGCATTCCACATATGAAATGGTTTAAACATACCATAAACACGTGTATTAAAACGATCATACACAATTTCAATACATTATCCTTAAACCATGACTGGTGTAAAAATTACACATCCATATTCATACATATCAAATAACCTTCAGTAAAATTTAGATGTTTTGTATCACAAAATATCAACATCAAATATTCTTAAAATCCATCAATGGATGTTGACATAGAGGAAATAATTTTTTTAGAGAAACATCTATTTATTTATTGAAATCATTTAAAAATAAACCAATTCTAAATGAAAATATTTATTTTGAAAATATTATTATAATCATGTATGGGAGGCTTCGAAAATGTTATAATGGTGGAAGATATCTACACTCGCCATAAAAGGTAAAAAAGAAAACATTCTTACACAAATTTTGTTGAAAAGGTCATAATGTACCTTTTTTGGAAAACAACATAAGGTTTATATTAAAAACATATAAGGTAAAATAAGGGTTTAAATGACATTAACCAATTTCAAGTAAATTGTAAAAAAAATTTGAATTACATTTTTTAAGAAAACATGGATGTGGATGATAATGAGGTCCCAGTAGATACTTATGTAAAAACCACCTCGAATTCTAAAGAGATTGTGAAATTAACGCTTACCTGGTACGTTTCCTTGGTCTAGGGTAGGTTAACCTACTGTAGAATTGAAAAATAATTTTTATGAAATTATAAAAGAACCATATTAATTAATATGATATCATATATGATCTTATAATATGGAATTGTTAATGATATTTCAGTAGTATCATCGTTTCGGGTGTAAACTGATTCGTTTTCCTTTATATGATTTGTTATGGAAGTATTGTTCGTTATGGATAGGATGTATTTGATTCATATATATAGTGATATTATGTTCATAAAAATTATTTTTTATCATAAAATGAAAATTATTCATGATTGTTTAAGATGGGGAATAAATCTCATGTTGTTCGTGGAGACGGTAATTCGTACGTACGCAACAACAAAAATATCATTCTTTTGATATTAACATTGTATATATTAGGATGGTATATCATATGTATAGAATAATTATCATGTATATTAATTATTTTCATCATTTATACTCATTATTATACCCATCCAAATTATTAAGTGTTTGAATAACAAAGTACACCATGACGTGGAGACGGTAATCCGTACGTACGCACGTATGGTGACTTTGCCATTTATTGGATGGATAGTGTAAGGAATATTGTTGTACCATTTTAATAATAACATCATAGTATATATTTTATACTGGAGTTATTATTTTATAATATAATGAAATAGGATGTTGGAGAAGAAAAGAACTCGAAATAGGTGATGACATATTTACCTCTTCTTTGAGTTCTTCGTTTTGATTTGATCAAAAAGGCTCATTAGGTTGGATTTATGACTAAAGGAATGCCTCTAGGATGAATGGAGGATAGATGAGAGGATATTTATCTTTATAATGAATATTTATTGTCGAATTTATCTTATGTATAACCCTATATTAAAAATGTATTAGTTATTGAACATTGAATTTAACACTTTTAAATTTTCTTTAAATAAAATAATAATAAATGTCCTTATTTAATCAATGTGGACCAAAAGGGGTCATATGTTATTCTTAAGGTTTTTTTTTGGTCTAATTTCACTTATCCAATAGAATCAGAACTTGCGTTAGGTTAATTATAATATCATTTTTACCCTTAATAACCCTATTTACATTTAACTGTTGTAAATAAAAGTCAAAAGTTACTATGCGCCCAAAATTATTTTCATCTTATTTTACCACATTTCAGTTACTAATATTAATCGTGACCCTCAAATATTTCAAATTCAACTCATAGAAGTGGTAAAATTATGTTTTATTCAAATTTTCAAATGGTCATAGGAGGTGAGTAAAAGACGGTAAATTGTTCGATAAAATATTATATATCTAATCTTATTATAAAATGACTCTAATTAATTATGTATAACATATATATGTATTATGTATCAATTTTGAGATAAAATAATTTAAAATAAGAAAACAATTTAATTAAATAAAAAGTCGGGATTAACTAATAACAGAGTGTTTTTTACTATTCATCATAAAATGAATTTTTTCATAAAAATACCAAAAACTCACCCCAAGCTAATTTCGATATTCCAAAACAAAAAATGAAGTCCATTTTGAAAGATAAAATTTATAAACTTTCAAAAAGTCGGTATTACTATTCATAAATTCTGGTTTGATTGGTTGTGATGTGTTTGAACTAGAAGTTGCGTACAACACAAGCTAAAGTATTATTCAAAAGGAAACACACAGTGGAAGAATGGGGTGTTACATATTTTTTCTGGAATAATTACAATGTAAACACAGAAAAAGTATTTGATAAGGGTCAAATTCTTTATCTATTAGAAACATGATGAACTTTGTAACTCCATCTTTATACTATATTGAAAAATGATTATCATGCATCCATTTTCAATTAATATCCATCCTATTAGGTACATAAAAAATTAATTTTGTACAATAAATATGTATATACACAAAATATTTTCATTATCGAAGGTAAAAGTTATAGATAATTATAATAAGGGGAATGCATCATTTGATTGTTTCGAATAATTTTAGTATTTTTTGAATAAAAAGTTTGAATGATATTATGATAAAAAGTAATCGACTATGGCATGTGTTATCCATTAAATTCATATAATGGTGAAACATATAGAAATTTTTATTACACATCAACATCATCTAAAAAATATTTATTATGGAATTTTTTTCTTGAGACTAATCTCCCATCTATTATGTACATGAAAATATATTTCATGAACTAATCCTTGCATTTTTCATCCCATATTAGGTATCAGTGATCATTTTGGTTTACTACTACACATAGTAGTTCATGAATCATTGAAGATATGGGAGATGAGTCTCATGGATAAAAATATATTAAAACTATTAGAGAGATTAAGTTTATGAGGACAAAAATTGTACCTCATGGTGTTATATAAACAGTTTAATAAATCCCATATGTTATAATTACACCATGGTAAGTAGTTATTAACTCTTAAAATGTTGAAGGCAATATTTTTTGTTAATACAAGATCATGTATCTATTTCAATGGATATTGTTGGGGACATCTTATGATATAAGAGATGATCATTTTCCACATTCCAATGATAATTCACTTAATGTATTGAATAAAATAGATTTAAATAGTTTTAAATGATAATTAAACAAATATGAAGCATAAATATAATCTAAAAAGTACAAAAACTGTTTTGGAAGAATTTGGGAATGTTTGAATTATTTCGTTCTAAAATATTTAAATTAAATTGTCTATTAACGAGTGGATGTCAAAAATAAATTATCACATTTTCTAAAGACTTATATTGGTATATAAAATGAATAAAATAATATTAAAAGAAACTAAATGAATTATTATAGAAATTATACATAGTAGGGGTTCTTTTAAATGTTTGTATCATTATATTGTGAATAATTTGAATCAATTTAATCTCATAGTATTCAAAGATAAAAATACACTATTTGAATATTGTGATAAATTATTTATTAATAAAAACATAGACATTTCACGACATGAAAATTCTTGTGCATTTTGTTCATTAATGTATGTTATATAATAATATAAACTCAATATAACATTACTGGTCTATCAAATGCATTAATATTAAATTAATTAATTCATGGATAATTGGAAATAAATATTTATACACTTTTATACTTATAAAATGATAATAAATTCTAGTATCGTTTTTAATGATTACATTACTACATTATTTTTGAACAAATTCAACTTGAAAACCCATAATGGGATAATTTCAATCCAATGTATTAAGGTAATTGTTAAAAACTATAATAAAGTTTATTATAGAAGGATAATAAATTTTATTATAGTTTATAATTATTACCTTACAATAATATATTTGAACTAATTCATGTTAAAATCCCATAATGGGATAATATCAATCCCATGTTTGATGGATCTTTACTCTTATATATTGTGTCATTTCATGGGTGGTAAATAAATATATATGCATTTAAGATTCTATATTTGTATCAAAATGTAATACTTTAACAACAAAAATAAAATAAAAAATGATTCATAAACATATTAATGGAATTTATGTTATGTAATATTCCAGCACCTCTTACTTCCATTAATCATGGTATTGAAGAAATAATGCCAAAATATTATATTTTCATGAATAATTTCTAGTCTAAGAAAATTACTCTTAGACATGATATGTGAGGTAATTATTATAAAATGGAACCATAAAATATTTTCATGTACAACCACATAAGAACCGTGCAGTTCTGTTTATGAAACAAGTATGAATGTATATTGCTGAAAAAATTAATAGATAAATATGGGAAAAACCATTAAAATGATAAATTTAGTGAAAATTGTGATCATACACTATTGAAATACTCATATGTAGATCATTCACTAAGCTATACAAGGTTTCACATTACATGAAATTGGAGGTTAAAATTACCATATAACAAATGATAGTATAATGAATATAATTATTAAAATATTTCAACCAATATATATTATCTCACACATTCGAACGCCAATTATTGAACAAACCTCTTCATAAGAACATAAAAAATATCATAAAATCAATAACCCATATTAAATTCATATTATAATTCATAATATATCATTAAATTTAATTAATTATTATTTATTCAAAACAAACCAATGGTCTCTTTTTAATAGCCACATTTTGTGTGTTATTTCCGTGGAAGGTAGTTTAAAACATTTAAACTGACTAAAAAATTGTGGATGGTAATGAAAACATAGAAAATACTCTTATAAATTCATAACTCCATCATGGAAACTAATAATAGAATTTACTGTAGAAAAACATGATTTTAAAAGATATAATCAATCATGGTTCCTTGTTTAATGTAAATTAAATGGATGCACCTACCGAAATGGATAAAATCAGTGTGTGGATGTATTAATAATCTTTAAGTATTAAGGATGATGCAGTTGAAACCTAAAACATTATTGAGTTACATGAATGACTCCTAATATATTATTCTTAACATCAAAAACCAGAAGAGTTTGTAGATATAAGACCATCACAGGTTTTTGAAATCATATTATTAGTGTGATACCTATCAATAAGTTTTACTAGGAATGGATAAATATATATCCACATAAGGCCTCAACTGATAATGAATATGAATAGTAGGAAGTGATTATTTTTAATCATACTTCCATGGAGGTTGATACATAAAATTGTGAGGGAAATTATCCTAAAAAAATTATAATTGGTAGTGACCGCTTAGTATCTACTACTAATATTAATACTTTGATGCAGACCACAATATAGAAAGAAAAATCTATGATGGAGATGGAAGATGTAGAAAAGGCTTGGAAGAAGGCCTAGTCATGGAAACTAGGATGACATCAAAAATAGTGTAAGAGGAAGTGTGCATGCCACATTAGATACTAAGAAGGTGGAATCACATTCAGAAGATGTAGGCTCAGATGGATCTAACATTGAAACTCTACTTCATCAATTGGAATGCATAAAAGGGCAATATTTCAGGGGTTATGCATGCAGACGTGTACGAGGTATTGATTGTAATGCAGTGTGAGAAGAAGAATGCTGGATTCTGATAAAACATAGGGGAAATCCTTGAATGATAATGGTTTCAATGAGATATGGAATGCCTTGTCTAACCCCATATATCTTTTGTGTTGTTTTCTTACACATTTATTTTAATAAAACACACTCTATCCATAACCATTTCCAATAATACTGTATATATATTCATTATTTATGTAAATTTATTATAAATATGTAATTTTCTAAATACTAGTAATTATTATTTTATAGTAATATAAATTATTTTTTAAAAGAAGTAAGAATTATTTATGTATAATTATATATAAATAAACATATATATATATAGTAAATATACATTTAAAATATATTTATTTATAAATTTTTAAAAATATATTTTTGGAATTATTAATAAATATGTAATCTTAAATGCAGTCTTGTTAAAAATGATTGAAATTAAATAATTAAAAATTAGTATACTTTAAAAATATTGAAAAAATGATAAGTTTTATTTGTTAAATACAATTTTTTTTAAAATATATATACAGATAGGAATAAATATGAATAAATATCGAAAATATTAAAACTTATTAAATATTAAAATATCAATAAATAACAAAAAAAATTAATTCCAAAAAAATGTAAATAATTATATTTATTAAAAAATATAAAAAACAAATCAATACGTGACATTAATATTAATAAAAATAAATAAATAAAAATTATTGATTAATGAAATAATATAGTAAATGTTTTAGGTCATAGTGAATTTCTATGCTGAATACTATAATTTCAATATATTACATAAGTAATAGATGGTTATGTTTCAAAATAAGATTTTTGTAATTATGTAAATATCAGTGTTTGTACATTATATAATGAATGAATTAATTATGTATATTTAGATGCAATAAATGTTACACAAGTTTGATATATGATAAATTGAATAATCAAATGACATTCAATTATTACCATTACATGATAAAATTAGCCAGTATTTTAAATTAATTTAAACATTTAATTATAAATCATTCGTCACTAAATACATTATATATTTAATTAAAAGTATAAATAATATTTATTATATAAATTGTATTTTAAGAAATATTATAGACAAACACAGAGACACATATATATATAATGAATATGAATATATTTATATATAAATATATAAAATAATAATTTGGTATAAAAACCATTAAAAATGAAGAGGACATTAATATGTTTTTAATTATTAGAAATTATTCATGTTCTATTATAATATTAAATATATATAATTTATTAATACTTATAATTAATATGTATATATTAAACTTATAAATATTTATTAATAATGCTTGAATTTTTTTTAATTTTTTAATTTTATATTTCTGTTTAATTATTAAAAATTATGAATTATGTTTTTTTATTTTTAGTATAAATTAGTTTTTAATAATAATGGTTTATTATAAAAGTCTATGAAATTTTTATAACAATATTTAATATATAATATACTTTAATAATCTTCATATATTAAATTTCTTCATTTTTATCAATTATTAGTTTATTAATATCTTTTTTAATTTTATTTAATTTAATCAATTTTTGTATTTCCTTGTTTAATTATTCAATTTTATACATTTTACATATCTATAAATTTTCTATTTACAATTTATTAACATTTCTAATATATATATTTATATTAATTTTTTTTTCATTTTTATGAATACTTATTTATGTAATAAACTTTTAAATACTTTTTATTTACTCTTTTTTAATTTTTGATTGTAAAATTATTTCATTTTATTCAATGAATTTATGAGTGCTAAAATTAATGTAATGAAAAAGGGATCCCTTAATCATCACTAAAAAAATAATAATTATGGTTAGCGTTTATCTACATTAAAAAAATTTGATGATAAACGGTCCCCTTTATTAGTTCTTTTTTAGGGGTATTAATTTGATCATTATCACTGTTTTTTCCTAGTGATGATAAAGGCCAGTGCTGATAAAGGCATGTTTTTTAGTAGTTCAAGTTGTACAAATAAATGTTTATGATCTTAGCCTTATGCCTTCAATGTAGATAGAAAAATATACTAAATCAATACATAAATAGACGATGGTATTCTCTTCCACACCTAAGAATTGATTTGATACAACTGGATTCGTGATATCAAATAGATAATTATTATAACATCTGAACGTCTATCTCCAAACTCATATTTTTCTATTATTTTTTATCATCATTTTATATAGAATCATTCAGAATAAAATTTGTATCACAGATATATATTTATATTTATAATTCAAAAAACTCCCATAATTACATTAATGCATGATAAAAAATGAATCTCTCCATTTTGAATGATTTATTAAATCGAATCATACATCATAATCATCCTTGATTTTCCCATTTGATTATGATCATGTTCATTCCTTATGATTGTGAAATATTTTCCATTTTATTCAATAACACATCAATAGTAAAATTCCACTAATAAAATTCATCTATTTTGTAGTATAATAAAATACTATAAGAGAATCATCATTAGTATTGACCATAAGTAATTATTCACAGACTATATATTTGAAAATATTAAATATAGCCATAATATTATTCTCAACACTACATCTCAAACTCATAATATTCTAGTTCCTGACATGAAGAACTACTCCACAGAGTAGATCTAGGACACCTGGCTTTATCTTTAGTACTCTAAAGAGTCATCTTGAATCAGTACACAATCATATTCCAAAGACTATTTGAACTCTCAATCATTTTTTCTTTATAGAATTACTATTACAGATGTAATATATATAAATTCATTAAAAAATGAGTCCTCTATGTGATATACAGTAACGCATTATAATAACCATCGTAGAACATAAGTTCAATGTGAACAATAATATTGAATTTTGAAATTTCCCAAGAATCTCATTGAAACACATTTTAAATGTGTTTTTTAAAACCATGAATATTTATAAATTCAACATCAAAATTTATTTCTTTATAATAATCAAATTCTAGAAACTATTTTTTTATTCTTCAAATTTATTCAAAATTTCTCGACATACTTATGTCATATGATTAGGGATGATTAATAGTCAATCAATACAATCAATAGTTATGATGGATTATCATGATGAATACTTCTAGTTTGAATCAATTACTTAAGATTAGAAGTGATGAATTCTGATCATAAAATACTCACTTTTTGGTGAAGTCATGTGCTGATGATATAATGGTCTACAAAGGGTAAAAGGCATACAATTTATCTATATCATAAAATATTAAAATACTAACGATTCTAACTCCAATTGGGACATAGAGTCAAATGATATGATGAGAAGTAATAAAATTATCAAAAAATTTGATATGATAGTTTCAAAAAATTCTATATCAAAATAAGATTATATAAAACATCTTCATGATCACTCCAAACATATTCCACCGCATTAAAAAAGACTCAAAAAAATCCATTAACATCTTCAATGAAAAATCCTAAATTTTATCAAAGGTAAAATCTCTTATTTTATGGACTAAATTAATCTATTTTGGTCTAATAATTATACCTAAGGTAGTCAAGGAGGCCATGGTGGCGTTCAAGACTTGATCAGAGCTTGTGGCTTTAAAAATTGAAATGTAAAACATAGGCAGATGGTTATTAGAAACCATGCTTCCTAGTCCACATAGTTTCCCAAAATGTGCGACTTGACCCAATGTGATTCCAAGAGTTGAATTGTTTTTCTACAATTGTGTGACCATTGGAGCATGACCATACAAAACTGCAAGCCTCTTTAATAGAATCCATTCCCACGATTTGTAGATTTTTTGGCCAACTATGTAGAAACACTATGATTCCTTGTCTATATGGGTAAAATACACATTTTACCATTAATTATTGTGAAATATAAACCCATCAATCCTCCCCCTCTTTTCAAACTAGTGTCTCCAACTCCCTCATGCGTGAATCCTGCTTTTCCTCCTCTATAGGTTTGGGATATCTATCTCATTAGGATTACAATACCATTATCATTAGAGGCATAAGAACTCTTGACATAATATCTACATTCCTCTCACTTTCATTCTTATTTCCATCCACCATCTGTTTTGTTATTTAGGTGAGACCTCATTTTCCATATTTTCTAGGAGTTTGATGATTTATTCTATATCTTTCTATATAGCTCATTTCAAGGGATGATAATGGAATATATGAGAATGAATACTCTGAGGTTGGTATTCTAGGTGCTTCCCTCTTCTTTTCACCTTTTGAATGATACTCCATCTTCCGTGCACCAAAACTTTCTAGTGGATCACTTAAAATTTTATGTAAATAAATATAAGTGGTCTTTCATTCTTATTATGACCTTAGAATATGGAAAACTGCATCCAAAGACATTCACCCTCACATGAGAGACACCCCATGAGTTTTCCCACCTTAAACAAATTACTTTACCTTTCCTTGAGATGTTAACTACCATGTCTAACATGATAAATTGAATAGAAATAAATTTAAATGAATTGAGTTTACCCTCTTTGCATGATTCTAATGTTTAAAAACCGTTGCTCAACATTATTTAAATATGAATGATATTTAAATTCTCATGATTTGTTCCCTATAATCAAGGCTTAAAGTATTATTATTAATCTTATGTTTATGGCATGTTTTCTTGGATCCATATTACACATTTCTTATACATCATGATTATGCCTTATAACCTATTCTTATTTCCATTTCCTTATATACACTCTATTAATTGTTATTATTTCCATATAACACATTCAATAGTTTATTGGATTGATTTTTTTACATGGAAAATCTTTTTTAGTGTGTGATTAGTTAATGATAATTAGTGATGTGCACACTTTATAGTTGTTGAGCCCTCTTCCAATCATATTACCTCATGTTGTTCCACTTGAGGCACCTCCTAGAGATATTGCACTGGGAATTTATGAATAGTAATATTATTTTTTATTTATTATTATGCAATTTGTTCCTGGTGATCCTGGACTACCCGTAATATGGTAGAGATGTCTTGGGAATTCTAGAAAGAGAATCCTCTCACCTACTTGAATAATGGAAGACCTCTAAATATTTATTTATTGTTAGAAGGTGTTCTGATTATCTTTAACCATATTGAGAAGTATCCAGAGTGGAGGGACATTCATTCAACTTATATGGGGCCGGACACCACCAATAATTTGTGGGACATCATCTATCGAGATGAGAATCATTGGGGTATGGCCTGGGAGGACTTCTATACAACCCTTTATGACAACTTCTTTACAATAAAATTTGAGAGGGGACCTTTCTAGAGAGTTTATGCCATATCACCAGGGAACATTGACCATGCTCGAGTATTCATCTCACTTCACTATACATTAGGGATTTGATCCACCTTAGACCGATGACTAGTTGATGACCACGTGACATTTTTAGGTTGATATTTTTTACGATATCTATTAATATGATAACATATTCTTTCTAAATTCAATTAGAATGACAGTGAACGAGGATCTTATAATAGAGAAGATCCTCAATGAAGATAGAAATGTGATCTAAGGTTGTTGACGTCTAATGTAGGGTGATGATTCATTAGGAAGAATACATCACTAATTTGAGGGAGCACATGGGGGTAGTACTAGACATGTGACATTCAATTAATGCAATTTGGTGAGTCAAGAGTGTGGTAGTAAAGGGGCTTAAAATCACTAATTAATGATGAACAAAATCCAGTGCATAACATGCAGTAGGATTGGCCATTATCGGGGCTACTTCGTGTATTTTCATCCCGGGTCTAGTGAGAGGGGACCCATTATCGTACCTATATTACGTATAATATCAATGATTCCATGTAATTTTGGGATTTTTACTTCTAACAGATGATTTGGCTGAGGTCGTAGTGGTCCTCGATGAGTTGGTCAATCTTCAAAGCTTCAGTATTAGATGAGTGGACTAGCTCATGCTAGTTATGCAATATCTTAATGCCTCAGCTAAGGCCATATCATTGTACTACAGCCTGTACCAGACGAGTAGTGTTTTGGGACCTCTATGTAATGAGTTTCAATTTGTTTATCCCCTATAATAGTTTCTTATATTGTTGATATAGGTGAATAACATTCTTTTATATCTATTATGGTTATACAATATATGGGCCTGGATATTGGGTACTACTGTGGTTTTATGTCTATCGATGAGATGTTATGGGTCATTTCAAATGGAATACACCATTTACAAGATATCCCCATTGGGATAGGTGGTTATTGTTTCTTTTTTAGAATTTTTATCCTCGTGATGACCTGATTCAACTTTTTTCTTGGTATGGACTGGATTATGCCTTAACATTCCCACGTGTATTTCTATCGTCGAAGGGTGTCCTTCACATCACCCAAGGGAAACACACATATTAATAATGTACAGTAGGATATATTATATTGTTTATTAGGAGCACCAATATACAGGGCTAGGTGGAGTGACATATCAGATAGATAGTTTCCTTTTATGTGATCATGGAACACAACCTATTGAATTCTCTCATTTCCTGAATTGTTTCTGGGATGTTTTCCCTACTAATTTATCCAACATGCACCCTGATAGTGAGGTTGAGTTCTCTATCGAGCTAGTTCTATTTGTGAAACATGTTCTAATTTCTTCATATAAGATGTAAACTATAGAGCTCCAAGAATTTTAGAAGCATCTTGATGGCCTAGAGTCCATGGTTTTTATCAGACTGAACACATCATCATGGGTTTCACCTATCCTTTTCACCAAAAGGATGTTGGTACCCCTAGGTATTGTGTGGATTAAGGTCGCCTGATGAAACTTACAGTGAAGAACATGTATTCACTTACATATATAGATGTCCGATTCGACTAGCTCTAAGGATCAAAATTTTTCTCCACGATCGATTTGAGGTCGGGAAACCATCAGTTTCTCATGAGGCTAGTATAATTACCCCATAAAACATTCTGGAGTATGTACAACTTGTACGAGTATTTTTTTTGTCATTTGGTCTAACGAATGAGGTTAATTTATATATGGGTATGATTGAGGAGGACTTCCACCTATATCCTTATTCTATTGTTGTATTTGAGAAAAAAACCATCTTTCATTCTCACAATAAATACGACCATGCCATCCGTATGTAGATCATGAAAAATACACTTTTAGAGAACCGTCAATTAGTGAATCTCTGCAAAAGCCACTTTTGGATCATCAAGGATCACTAATTTTATCATATCTTATCTAAAGAGGACATATCATTTATCCAATTGGAGGTGATAACAATGATTTCCATGGAGAATATCATAGATGTGTTTCACATATGAATATTCCAAGGGATAGCTTGCTATTACATGTAATTAATTCTTTATTTCACATACATGACTTCTTCACTTATGAGATTGACCAATCAGTGTGTGAAAATATACTAGATTGATGATTTTGATATACCGTTTTAGGATATTAATGGATTTTTTAGTTTATCATTGATCATGATTCATTCTAGCCTAGGTAGAAGTAATATTGGGTATTATGATGCTTATGGAGTAGGTATGTGGGTGGGGATGAGCATGGTGATAGGGTTATACTATATAGGGTCCACATGATTCGGCCTCATAGAGGGAATTAACATATACCCAATATTGAGTGAGAGGATATATATTATTATCTACAGAATTAGAGGAACTACTTATTGGGTGATCAATCATTCATTTACACAAATCCCAAAAGCCTCAAATATATTTCCTTATATAGATATGTGAATATGAGGTACTGCATGAGGTTTGAATAGCTGCAATATTTTGACATTGATATTTCATATACACACAGAAAGGGTAATGTTTTGGATGATTCATTAAGCTGGAAGACTCATACGCATGCCGCCAAGGAGTTTAGAAGAGGGTGGATGTTTATGGCAATGTTCAGTAAGATTTAATTGGAGGTTTAATAGAAACATGAGAAACCATTTTTATAATCATTGGAAGTGACTTCCTATCATTTGGAGTGTGTATTTATGAGGGATTAATCATATTCTAAGGGACATGTATATTGGGGGAGTGTCATAGGTGTGAAACCATGCCCTAGTTGGGGGTTCTTATGTGATTTCTATTATACACTCAGTTGGGCTTGATAGGGTGCCACCTAGTATTCAGGAATAATTAATGAGGGAATCACATTCCTAAATCATGGCAGTTCATCATGGGCATACCAAGATGTACCATGATTTATATAGTTTATATTGGTGTCGAGGTAAGAATAAATAGATTACTGGTTTCAATACTTAGTGTTCCACCTCCTAGCAAGTGAAGGCTGAGTACTAATGACATGTTTTACATCTACACCCTCTCGTTATTCCTGAGGGGAAAATGTAATGTCTTCACCATGGATTTCATCATGGATTTTCCAAGATTCCCTCAAGGCAATGATATAGTATGGGTGATCATTGAATGGTTGACCCTGGTATGAGAGTTCCATATGATTAGGGATTACATCTTAGTTAATGAGCATAGGTGGAATTACATTTGGGATATAGTGCACCTTCATGTTGTATATTATTCTATCGTATCAAATTGTGATACACGATTTACATCATAGTCATTGAAATGGTTGAAAATATTATTGGGTTCACAAGTTCTCTTGAGTATATCATATCATTCAAAGACTGCTCAAATGTCTTAGTGGATGATATAGGTGTTAGATGATATTATTTGAGCCCACAACCATAATATTTATGGTTCATTTAAAAATTATAATCCTCATATTGAGTTTTCCTACAAATTTTTTTTATGAAATTATTTAGATGGTCTTTTATGGGGAACTTTATGGTTGGAGACTTCTTTAACCACTATGCTAATTAAATGCTAGTGAGGTAGTTATACTACCTCATCATCTCATTCTAGAGACATCTGAAAACATATAGTTGATTTAGAATTTTTTGACTACTGATTATCTAGGAAGAAATATGATACCATTATTTGTCATAGACCTATAGAGTTTGAGGTGGGATATCATGTCTTTCTATGTGTATCCCATAGATTGGGTCACATATGAATTCGTAGATCAGGTATGTTATCCCGTCATTATATTGGTACTTTGAGATAGTGGAGAGTGCCTAGACGTTAGCCAATAAGTTGTTATTATATTTCTAGGATTTTAATTTAATGGTATGTTATACAAATATAAATCATTAAATCATTGAATAAAATTATTGTCAGATATATCATTTCAATAATAGTTTTTTTGTGATCTCTATGAAATAATTTATTTTTATGTGAAAAATAAAAAATACGGTGTTTAAAATTTCTATAAATTTTATGGAATAATTATTTTTTAATAATTACCTAAAATATTATAATATATTTTAATAGAATAAATATTGATTTTATTATTAATAATTTTTATAAATCATTTGGTAATTTTATATCCTATATATAACATTTTAAGATCTCATTTCAAATTTTCACAAAAAAAAATTATAGGGTTTTGTCTTTTATTTTAATTATTTATTTTATTTTTTAAGATTCTGTTTTGGATTTCTCATAATGATAAATAATATTAATTTTTTTAGATAATAAAAAATTTTTGGAATCCAAATAAAATCATAATTTTATCAGACACACATTTATTAATCTTAAAAATACATTTTAAAAAAATATCTATTTACGCAATACATTAAATAATGTAAATATTTATTTTTCGCACACATAGAATATTTATCTAATAAATTATTTCATATTTGGAATTACTAGGTCTAAATTATTGAAAAATTTCCATTTTATTCATATAAATTAATATTAAATTATTTAGTTAAAATATAGTTCCCATTATAAAACAAAAAATGATAAAAGTGATATTTCTAAGAGTAAATGATTTCAAACCTTTTTTAAAAATTCATTAAAATAAAATTTTTAGAATCACGGAACATATATCATTCCCCTGTAATTTTTTTTAAAAAATTTACATCCATAGGGTATGTGAGACAAGTAATCTCTTTATATCATTTTTCAATAAATATAAAAAATCCATTCTTAGCACTAATTGAATTAACCTATCACCAAACCCTCCTTAACACTACAAAATTATGTTTCCTCTAAAAATATGAACATATTCGTTAACTTATAATATTTTTAATCAATAATAATATTATGGTCACAATATATTATCCTACTCTCTCCCTTTCTATGGAGTCATAAAATCGAAATCATAATCCCTCAATGTGAGTGCTATATTTCTTTAATATTTATTATTTTATATATTTATTTTCTAAATATGTACTTATTATTCTTATGTAGTGATATTATTATCATACTTTTTCGAAATTTTATTATCTTAATGGAATATCTACTATCCACCTCACCATTTTTCCCTTAATCAAAAAAATTACATTTGGTCTTGTGTGTGTACCACTGCCTCCACGAAACATCATGTTTCATTTTCCTTAACAACCATACATGAGTGATACTAATGTTTAACACAACAAATATATATGATAATTATATAAAATTTTATATTATTAAATGATAAAACATATTATCTATTTATAATATTCTATGAAAAGTGTTGTCATCATCCATGTGTACGTATGAACTACCGCCTTAATAGAATGATTGATTTTTGTTTTCATATTTTCACAAGCACTATTCATGGAAGGTCATAAGGATGTATTTAATAAAAAATAAATTTTTATGAATTTATTAAGCATCTAGAATGATAAATTGGATATCCAATTAATAATTTGATATATAAGAAATAGTTGTATATTCAATTGTCCATAAGAGTGTTATAGGTAAAAAGATGATTTCCTCATACAAAGAGATAAGTCTTATACGATATTTTTTTTAAATTGTTTCCCATAATGAGATATTTCAAGACTAATCCGTAAATAAGATTATTTTTATTAGTTTATATTGATTCTTGAACTAAATCACCTCATAATATTCCATTATTAAAGTATGTTCATGTTTGGGCAGTTTAACAACCTACATGAGGAATGTTCAAAAATTGCTATCATATATGGATAGGAAAATTAATTATATGGTAATATATGATATAAAAACGTTTTTAATTATTTTTGGAATGATAAAACTAATATTAAATATATTATATGAAACACTAATGATTGGTCTTAAAAAATCACTGAAATATGCTCATCGTTGATTTAATTTACAAGGATCGTAATAGAAACTCGAACATAATGTAATTAAATAAATACATGTAACTATAAAAAAAATTATAGAATCTTTTTTTGATCAATTTATGATGAAATTAATGATATATTTGAATAAAAACTCCACTATTACAAAACAAGTTCAATAAAATCTATGATAACCATGCAAGATACCAAAAATTAAAAAATAAATATCTAATATTCATGTAGAAAATAATTATAAATTATTATTATAATAGCATATAAATGTTAATATTATTATGGAATTGGTTATTTTTAATGTTATTTTTTAATACATTAGGTTTGATTATAGTTCAAATATGCCATAATTATGCTAAGGGTTTGTGCCAAATCAATTTTTATCTGTTGAGTTATAAGTGTTATCGTTGAATCAATATTATTACAAGTATAAAAAATTATTCCTAATGAATAACTCATAATTTTTTTCATCATTTTATTTAACTCTATAATCCTTCATTATTGCATAATTATATTAGAAACGCTCAGTCAGAGGCAAGCCTCTAACCATTTATTAATAAAAGAAAACTCATTAAGCAGGTACAAAAAGTCAGAAACAACTACATATCATAGAAATCATACATGTCACCACCCCATTTAGATATTACTTAAAAATCCGTATCTGTTTCCCCCTTTGAGATTTCATGGTTCTTAGGAACGTTGGAATACTTTATTCTAAGATTACACTTATCCAAGGCTAGAAGCTCCGTCGAGGACTACATAGCCCAACATTCCTTCCAAATAAAAGATCTGGTAGACACCGTCCTGGGAAGATAAGAATAATATTTCATCGGTCTTCATCGTGGTGTTTTGTACATAGAATCATCACCCCCATGCACCGTCCTCCGTTCACCCTAAACAATATCACTATAGGAAGGCCTGACAACACCACTATTATTTTCCTTATCACTATCTGAGCTTTCTCCCCACTTTCCAATGTTTTTCAACTCTTGATAACGATCTTCCAATCCACAATCATGTTGGACCTGACTATTGGCACCTACAATAGCAAGGCATTGTAGCTGGTCCAACAGGTTCTGTACATCTTCCCCGGTGGTAGTATCCATCGGAGAAACAATAAGATGCAAGAGGCCACCTTCCGGCCTTGATGAATTTTCCTCCTCATGGAATTCCTCCTCATTTTACACTTCTAGAAATCTATTTCTACTAGAGACCATGATCCCCATTCCTCTAGCATCATCATCTACCATTCTTGAACACAGGCATCCACAGTCCCTGAGACAGGAGCAACAGAGTCCAAATTATGATCAATCACAGGCTCCGACCGCGATAAATTTCAAGCTAATAAATTCCCCAATGTATCTACATTTACAAGACCAAGGACACACTTTAAATGCTCATAATCATGCTTAACCATCATGTCCCATGTCCTATTCACTTCATTCATCATTGGATTTCCTTTCCCATTTATCTCAGGGCTAGTATGCCCCATATCCTCAGCCACAACCTATCCATATGTAATAGAAGTAGCAACATCTCAATACACCTCCTACAATAGGACTGGATCTGTCTGCTCCTCTACCACTACATAGCCAGAAACATAGTCTCCCACAAAGATTTACAACATATCCTTCATACCATAAGAGAATATATAAACCACATTAGCACTATCCCAGATCATCCCCTATAGTAAAAATATTAGCATTGAATCTTCCACCACTGCACTGCCAACTAAAGGCTCTCGGACCACCACCTTCATGAGAGCTGATGAAACTGGATCTTCTAGTTCTGCACTACCATTTCGATGTTCTCCAACCCAAGAAACCTGTTCAATAACATCTCCTTGCTCGACACACCCAACACCACCGTCAAAGACCAAAATATATCCCGCCTCACCCATGGTTACTGTCAAACCAGCTTTTGTGTGACCCAATCTCAAGGCATTATCCAGACCAGTAAAAGAACACCCTCTACCTTGACTCAATTCCATTACTTGGGAAAATCCAGTCATCCACCCGCTATGACAGTTCAATAATAAATGACCACACCGGTTGCAAGACACACAATATTGTATCCACGACTCAAAAACAACCTCCTACTTTCAACGAAACACATGTTCATATGTAATCCAAATCCATCGGACTGACGCCCTTCCAACTTCAAATTCCACACATATTATCAGGCTGATATGATTAAAAACAACATCATTATTCCCATCAGTTCAAAGTTACCGCCCAATAATGTTTACAATTTCACAAAAGATAGGAGGATTCTGAAATGAGAGAGGAAGACCCAGAAGAATTACCAATGTCGCAGACATAGATGGGTCACACCGAATATTGAAATCAAAGATCTAGTGAAACAGTTACAAAGACACCCCGTTGCATCTGTGAGGGTCCATCGACAAATCATTGATCAAATCCTCCTCTGATCCAAATCAAATCATGAAATTTCTTCGGTCATGAAAACTGAAGACTGCACACTCGTGTAGCATCGAAGACTAAGAGATGAAGTGATCAAAGGATACAACTGAGGGCCACAGATGATGGAAACAGACCACCATTGTGATCTTTCAATGATCCGAGGCACAATTAATCTCTAACGGAAGCAGTGAATGTTGAGGATCTTCTTAGAAGAGATTTGGGACCTTCAGTGAAATAGGGATCCTCAGGAAGGGATGAATTGAACAAAAAATCGAGATACTCTTCCCTTGTGGATGAAGTCACAACACTCCCCACACCGATTGGAAGGGGCTATAGAATTTACTGACATTCGGTCACCCATGCACCCTTTGGTTGAGGCCTCACTTGAGTCTCCATCTTGAACGTGTTGTTTCCTAACAAGGTATTGGGGTGGCCTCCCCACCTGACACCACACATCCCCAGCGTGGCCCAAGGTAGCTAACCCTTGGGCTTAGTCCTGTTCCCAATGGGGTAGAGGGGACCATGAAAGGTTTTTTATCATATAGTGCACCTTTCATAATTATAATCTTATTCTAATGTTATAGATTATGTTTCCTGTAAGGGTTTTTATATCAAATTTCAATTCCCTAAGACATGATTATTTCAAACAAGATGTTTTCTATTGTATATTATAAAGATTAAAAAGCTATATATTATTTCATTATTCTCGTATTTTTTATGGTATTTAATGTTCCCCTTGAAATTATATCCTTCAGGGAGTTCAGATTCGAATGATTATAGGGTTTTAATTGTTAATTGTATAAAATTTCAACTCCATGAGACTTGTTGGATATTACACACAATATTTACGTTTATATTGTTTATTAAATGACCAATTTTCTTCGTGATAAAGGAATATCATTAAATGTTAAGTTATTCCACTCATGAACTATTGATTCTTACATTACCATTACCGTAAGTAATTTTCATCTCAATTTCCTTTTATTATTATATGACTCCTTTTCAAAAATTGTATCCTTTTTATGGTTTGTATATTGGTAACATTTTAACATCCAAATACACTCATAACATTTCCCATAGAGGTATTATACTCTTGTAAATACATCACCACATTTTTCATTCCAATATTTTAAATATTACAAGTATGATTTTTATTCCAATTCCATTCAATTGTGAACACACCATATTTCATTCCATTGAATCATGTGTGTTCAATTAGATTCGATATGTAAAATTTTTTGTGAAATTTTCAACGTAAATCAATATGAAATTATATATTTATATTTTAGGGATTCATACATATATTACTATTACATGTGTTGAATGGTATAATATTTAAAATCCATATACTTTTTATTCCAAAATGGTAGTTTACTGATTATTATAGAATATTTTTAGTGTACGGAATAAATTAATAATTCCAATATATGGTTCTTGAATATGAACAAATTAGTGATGGTTGGGACCCACAATAGCCTCGTAATTAATCGACAAGTCTCGTAAGATGAACTAAAAGCTGTATTTTGGTGTATTCCCTCCAAAATAAAATTCATAAAAACAGTACATTCACTATATGATCATGATTTTTAAGATCATGATATCTTTGTCAATTACATGGAATTTTTAGTCTGGCACTATGAATTTCATCAACATGGAACCAATTAATGTTGTCCAAGAATATATTTACTAATATTCCATTCATGGATATTTTATGCTAACATTGTTATTAGATTATAGAATTATTTTGATTACCTATTTATGAACATTATCTCTGGTCTTCTTCTGCTCAGTTATGATCTTTGACTGTTATCAATTATCATTACTCTTACTGATAATTTATTCTTATTTATTACTATGACTATATTTCCCAATGTTGTGAAGAAATTTATTACTAATCACATGTCAAATAGAATATCTTATAGGAGATGTCAAAGGCATATTAAAAAATAATTTTTTGTATATATAGTGCAAAAAATGTTTATTTTTTGTGATATGAATGGTATTTGTTAGTTAACCATTTTTCCTAGCACTATAAATATGTAGTCCAACATATTTCAATGAAATTTTATAACTCAATTTCTGTTGGGATATTTTAAATACTGATTGGTAAAATTGGGTCTCTCATGTTCATTTATAATCTAATATGTAGTGAACATGTTCATTTACACCATAGTATTAGAGTTTGATTCATGGACATCACATTAAGTTTATTCATTAAAAAGGAAGATGATACCATTTATCTCATAGATATAAGACACATTATTAAAACAATGTTTCTATTGTGTTAAATGATTTTATGTTTCCTTTGTTTTAACATGCGATATTTCATTCTATTTTATTGATGGGAATAATCATTTCTGTTTGTACTAGGTGGGGGATCCAGAAAATAGTATGATAACTCAATATAGTTTTTGGTCTTATTGGATTTAATAGTTCCATCCATCAATGTCCCGAAGAATTATAACAACCACTCCCTTTATTAAACATTAATTATTGATTTATTACATAAAATTCATCTTAATTAAACATAGATGATCTAGAATTATAGTGTCTTTATGAATTAGGTACATTAAATAAAAATTATAATACAAGGAATATGGAAAATTTATTAAATACTTCATTGACATGTTAAAACGATTTCAACGTACCTAAAATAAAATAGGATAACCTGGGAGATTTCATAAGTAAGGGGTGATATATATAATCATAGTAAGAGAATTAAAAAGAATAACATGAAAAAGATAATACATTTTTGGAAATAGGAATAACAATATGGTGTAAATGGAATACCAACAATAAGGCATGATATAGCATCATAATCATAATATGGAAAATGTGAAAACATCTTAAAACAATTCAACATAAACATTGGGGAGGGATCCCTATAATGAAATCAAAACAGAAAACTTATTATAAGTAATCTAGTTTGAAAAAATTTACAACATGATGTATCATGATACTAAACATTTCCCAATGCACTGAAGCACTAAATAATTCAGGGCGCACCTGTCACTTTCATTTTATTCTAATCCTTAAGTGTGCCACATAGATTACATAACATAGAATATGTTTTCATAATATTTTACTACACAATCAATGATTGTGGATTATATACTGTTAAATGTTGAATAAAATGAGTATAAAATCATAGAGGTGAAACCACTAGGTATGAATTTGGAACTTATATTCACTACACATTCTTTTGGCATGGATTACTACGTGGAAATTCTGATATCATAATGGGATCTTTTCAATGTTCCTGGGGGGATAAATGAGAGTGGAATTGGGATGTAATCATTTTTACATAATATGGGAAGTATGTGTAATGTGATAAAACATACCCCAAAATATGTAATTGAACATAAATATGCATAAAATGAATAATATTATCGAATAGAGGGGATAAAGAGTGAATCCTTTTAAAAAATTTGACAGCACAACAACCTCACATAAAAAATCATAATAATGTCTTATAATAGTTAAATGTGTATCTAATTAGTAGGAAATAAATGGGAAAGTAATGGGGATATGGAATGAATTATAACATCATAACTAAATGAAGAAAAAATTTATAAGGTAAATATGATACAAAATAATGACAAGAAATGAAATGATCACTTACCTGAGTGTGTGAATACAAAATATTAAAAGGGGAATCCTAAGAAAATGGGGTTCCTTTGGAGGATTCCATAGAATGTATTTTTAAATAAGGATATTCTAAATGGATATTTAGTAAAGTGATATGGGATATATGGTGGTTTTATACAGGAAAAGAATGGGGAGTTCATTATTATTTCAAAAACCTAGGTTTTGGATACTATATATAAATTAAGAAAAACCAAAAACCATCCCATGGATTTTTCCATGGTTTTTTCAAAATGGGAGTGTATAATGTCCGATAAATTCTATGTAATTAATTTTCATAAATACATGGGAGTTTTACGAGTCCACTAAAATTGACGGTGCATAATTATGAGGCCCGGTGTTCCCGGAATCAATTTATGAGGTTTTTTTCAGGTACATTTAGTAAACATACAAGCATATTTTTATAACATTTGAATCATTGCTTGGAATCGAAATATGAGGGCACCATTGAACTCACAGCCCCGGTATTCACTTATGGATACTTTCACTTCGACGGTATAGGGTCCAGCTTAAAAGATTGATTTTTGGTTTTCATGGAAAAATAATAAAATAAAGTGTGCATCACTATATTTTATTTTGGTCGCCAAGTGAGTGTTTGGTGGTTTAAAACTCTTATTGGAAGTTGGAGGTCAGACCACCACACCATAAAATCCCATTATAGGTTATGGTTGTGGGGCCCACACAAACTCAACCACCCATGTGAGGATAAATGTGGTGGGGACCACCTGGGCTTTTAACCCCTTGAAACTCACCATTAAAGTAGAGCAACTCTCAAGCTCCATTTAATATAGGGGAGCCTCTTCAACTACCATTTATTTAATTTGTGCCAACCCTTAAAATAAATTAGGCGGGGACAGTTAAATTTAATTCACCAATTTGAATTTTGTGCCAACAACTAAAATAATAGACAATCTATTATATTTGGTTGGAATTTCTCATTTGGTGCAGCTTGGGAAGAGAAGAGCTTGGGAGAAAAGTTCTTCCAACGAAGAATGCTCCACCGATGAAGAACACCGACCTTCATTGATTTCCTCCATCGGATCCTACCAACATGGGGTGTCTTCAACCGACCTACCCTCCGTATCGTCGTCAACGATCTGACACAGCTCGTGATTGGGAGTGTGTGGCGGACGTGACAGACGACGAACTCCTTCGTCTCCTTCCCGTGACATCAACTTCGATGAATAGAAATCAATAGTTGGGGGTTAATTTTTTGTAACATTAGTTTATTTATCTTATTTGGATTTGATATGAATCGTTGAGTGGTTGTAAAATAATTGTTTTTCATCTTTCAAACTCTTTGATGAGCCAAGTGTTACCACCCTAAATGCGGAGGGTGCAGGGAAGTCCAACATGGCCTCACCCGTCCATTGTTCTTGTTTGTGTTGTTTCTGGGCAAGGAGACAAAGTGATGTTGAAGGAGATGAAGGCACATGAAATGGTCACGCTTCCTGTAGCCTGTGTGAACTGTGTCGCCCCCGCAGCGTTCCTGTGCCATGACCGAGCCGGCTCCTTGGGCCTAACCACAACCGGCCTCCCGTGCGCCCCGGCCAAACCCCGTCAGCCCAAACTGTGCCGGCTCAGACTCTCAACCTCTCAGACACCTGTCAGCTTGGTTGCGCCATGCCCGACCACCTCTCAGCCCGCCCGGTGCCCAACCCATCCGCCTCCCGGCCTGGCTGCCCCCTACCTGGCCACCCGCCGGCCTGCCTGGCACCATGCCCAGCCGCGTTACCTCCTCGCCACACCTTGCCCGACCCCCTCCCGGCCACCTGACCTTCCTAACCAGCCTGCGACCACCTCATGATGCCCTGGCCGAACTGCCCCGGTCACGCACTCCGGGCCGAGATGCGACGAGACGTGCCTTCGCGATGCTCCAGAATGAACTGGTCCTGAGATCGGGTTGAACCGCCCTCTCGACCGGCTAGGTCGGGCCCAACGGGCTGGGCCGAACCTAACAGGCTGTCCTGCCCAATGTTCTGGGCCAGACCCAACATGTCTGATCGGGTTGACGCAGACTGGCTCTGCCCAGACTGGGTTGGGCCATGTCGGTCCGACCGGGTGGTACCGGACCCAGGCCCACTACTGACAATTTATTTATTTTGGCCATATCATTGGAACCGTACGTCTGACTAAATATCTTTCATTAGTGTTGTAAATCATGGGGCACAACCATCCCTTTGAGTATACCCCACTTGAGTTCAAGTTTTAGTTCAGATACGATATGGTTGGATCATAAAAGAATCCAACTGGGCCCCTGGGACTAAAAGGCTAATAACTCAAAGACCGGGCATCCGATTGACGTGCCATATATTGCGTCAAACCCCAACGATGTGGCGGACCGATGAGATACATTTTCATGGGACTTTGTGGCAGTTGATGTATCGACTCTAGGATTGAGGATGGGACCCACCTGGAAACAATCATAATTTGTGAAAACCCTATGGCTGGCAGCACTCTGACTATTTTTAATGGATTCTATGTGGGTCTAATAGTTCTGACTTCTTTTCCTGGATCCAGTGTGTGACTGATAGAATAACTAGTCCTCGATCTTCGGTGGGTCCCACAAAATAGCCTATCCTGGATCCTGTGTGTT
The DNA here is from genome assembly GCA_963277665.1 of Viscum album. Classification (NCBI taxonomy): domain Eukaryota; kingdom Viridiplantae; phylum Streptophyta; class Magnoliopsida; order Santalales; family Viscaceae; genus Viscum; species Viscum album. The sequence continues at coordinate 1,098,368,190 of OY728151.1, read as the reverse complement.
TCTGAAAGCTCTGACTACTATTCCTGGAGCCTATGTGGGTCCAACAGCTCTAACTACTATTCCTGGATCCTGTGTGGGTCCAATAGTTCCGACATATGTTCTTGGATCCTGTGTGGTTTCGACAGAATAGCTGGTCCTGGATCCTGTGTGGGTCCGACATCTCCGACAACTGTCTATGGATCGTATTAGGGTCTGAAAATTCTAACTGCTGGTCCTCAATCCTGTGTGGGTCTGACAGCTTAGATGATTCAGTGGCTATATCGGATCATCTCTATCTCTCTAACAAAAGTTTTATACCTGTGTGAGCTGAGTCAGCGACTTCTATTTTTTCCTCATGATTGATATGGGTTACTTGATAGCCTAGGTATATGTATGCGCATATTCCTATTTAATGGATATCCATTTATTTGATACATTGTGGTCTGTTCTTGGTGGATATTGAGAGGCCTTGGTGGTCACGAAGTCCCTACTAAGTATCGTTATACTTACCTCTCCACGGGTTATGGCCACACCTCATTGTGTTGGATGTAGAGGAAAGATATCACTGAATGAGGCTGAGTGTACCTGGACTGGATGGTACCCTAAGGTGGATCACATGGGGTGATGGTACATAGAGGATATGGACAGATGTGGAGTGTTGTGGAGGCTATATGTACCTACCCTTTAGGTAGGATTTCTAGGTGGACGATCCAGGAGGCGTTTTCCATTTTTCCAGTACTTGTACTTTCAATTTCCTTGTATTTTATAGTTGGTCATGTATTTTCGACCCCTTTTTACTGTCAGCACATTTTTTATTCTATTTACATAGTGATTTGTATCCATCTATGTGCTCTGTTTTGTTTTTTTATAGTTCATAAATGCAACACCATCCCAATTTTAGGGAATTACGCCTTTTGTGCTAGTCGCCAGCCCCGAAATATAGAATGCGGGCTTGGGGTAGTCACGATATAGGCCCCGGCGGATGGGTCATGACAAATTGGTATTAGACAAGTCCTTTCTACCATTGAATGTAGGACTCTAGTCTTTTTTTTGGAGAAATTATGTTCAGGGTACTGACTGTGTTTTTCAGTTCAGGGAGTCCAGTGTTGGTGCGGCAGCCGACGTATCCATACACAAGGACCCTAACTTCTGATTTCCGACTCCGTACAAGAAAACACAGATTGTGTGTGTGTTTCAAGAGATTTCCTTTTGATCTCTTTGAGTCAGCTCACTAGGTATAAATTATTGACTGTGGAGAACTTGTTCTTTATTACGATGTCGCTGTGTAGACAACTAGCTATGGTTTCTGAGATAATACACAATGATGGCTCACCAAGCGATGAGGATCCGGTGTAGGGCCCTCTGACTATTTTGGCACCTTCAGGTGTTGTACTAGTAGAACCACCACCCTTTGTGAAGTAGATGCCACCAGCCGTACTGGCGGACGATGCATGCTGACTGAGCACGTTGTAAGAGTTCTAGTGGCATATGCCTCTATGGATTCGAGGAAATACAGATTCCCAGGCGGCATAGGTCTAGATAGATGCAATTACTAGAGTTTTCCTCCTAGTTGAGACATTAGTAGAGCAGATGGTGATCATAGATACCTTTATTTTTTAGTGAGTGACCATGTGGATGGTTCGTATAGTGACGAGGCTTTGGTACATGGACCGATTCCTGAGATAGTACATTCGAGTAGTGTGCTAGAAATATCACTTCTCATTGGTTAGCAGTTACGACCAACAATACTAGTAGAGGAAACATAAAGCCCTAGTGCCTTACATGTGTTTCAACATCAGATACCCCTTATGTTCTGATGCGTGCCCGACTCATAGGCTGCTGAGGAATGGCTTGAGAAGGTGGATGAGTGTTTTCTTGAGCTTATACAGCTTCAACAAGATGACATGTGGGTAGCTAAGTATTCATCAAGGCGTACCGATCATTCCTGGTACTCAATGAATAAGATATGATTAGTGCTTTAGAGCTTATACCTCTATGCGAGGTGTGTTTAAGGACATCTGAGCAAGAACATTTTCTTATCTTCAAACCCATGGCGGAAGGAGGGATGGGATTCTAGAATCATATTCTGTTCAATGATGCTCTGTTGGCCAAGCAAGGATGGAACCTCCTTAACCGTCCATCATCATTATGTGCACAAATAATTCGGGCCATGTACTTTCCTCACACGGACATCCGCGGTTCCACCCATGGCCCCCACCGTAGCTTCCTCTTGAGAAGTTCATGGGGGACCCGAACAATCCTGGAAAATGGACTGGGTTAGAGGATTGGAAATTTCTCTTTTTCCAACATCTGGACCGATCCTTGGCCTTTCGATAAGGATGGTATGCAAGCCACATCCCCCGCCCAACCTGGTCTGGAAGATGCCACAGTCAACTACCTCTTTTCAGACCAGGGCCCAGGATGGTGTGTTGAAAAGATCCATGAATGGTTTAATGATAGAGACCAAAGAATTATTCTGAGCAACCCCTGGGTCCCTGATGCAGGCCCCACCCATCTTTTTTGGACCAATGATTACTCAAGCGAGTACATGGTGAGATCCTGGTACATACTGGCTCTTGTCATCTACTATCGCGGCCGTGATGAGGGACCATGGATAGCGCTTTGGAAGCTCAACATCCCCCAAAAAATATTCCAATTTTGGAGGAAGGTATGAACGGGCACCCTTCCTACTATAAGCCTCCTTGTTTACCGGTATATGTCCAGCGCTGATTCATGCATGTTCTACCAAAATATTCCTGAAAATCCTTGGCACACCATCATGCACTGCCCGCGAGACATGGAAATATGGAATAAATGCGGCTCGACTTCGGATGCTTCACCAAACATTGCCTCTGACCTCCCTGATCTTCTGATGCGCTGGTTGTCCTCCATTTCGTCGGCTAATGAAACCGCTCATTGCACCCTATCCTGGATCATTTGGGTTCGGCGCAATGATTCAATTTTCCACCATGTCCATCCGCCCCACGAGTTTTGGATTGAACGAGCCAATTCATTGACTGAGGGAAAGAATGACCGCAATGGACACCTTTTTCCCGCAGTTACTCCCTCCTTCTCCCCTCATTGGACCCTCCAAAGGAAGGGAGTATTACGCTCAACGCGGACACTTCTGTCCCTAAGGATGGGCCTGTTGCTCTCGGCCTCTTGGCTTGAAATCATCTGGGGAAGATCATTGTAGTAAAATATGAACCACATCATGCGTTCTAGGAACCTGTAGTTGCTGAGGCCTATGCCATTCTAGTAGGGATGATGCTTCATGTGGAATGTGGATGAGCTGATATCCACATCGAGTCTGACTGCCTTTCCATTATCAATACCATTAACCACAATGACGCTAGAGTTCAGGACTTTGGATTCATCGTCCGGAGAATCTTCTTGTTGCGCCAAATATTCTCTTGATACACCTTCCCCTTTACCAAAAAGGGAAGGAAATAATGCCGCCCATCAGCTGGTGTCCTCAGGCCCCTTCGATGTCAACCAGCTATGGCTAGACAACTTCCCTTCTTGGTTTTCCTTATGTACTGCTGCTGATTTTCGACATTAATATTATCCTCCTTCTTTTCAAAAAAAAGTTTGGGATCTAGAGAGAACCATTGTGGTTGAATGTTATTTGGCCAAGAAGATACAACAAGTGAATGTATAATGTGGGAATCGGGGAACTAGCGCTAGTCTCAAAGACATGGGCATCTAAAATGATTCACGAAGAGTAAGTGTTAAGTAAAGTGAATCTGTAGGGTAGCAGACGTGGAAGTGGAGTAAGGAGAGCAGCTTGTTCTGGTGTAATTTTCAAAATGTAACATCCACCCTCTTTTGGTGGACCCCTCCAGGATCAGGGAGAAAGAGGATAAGGGAAGAGGGAAGTTGCATGATTTTATGGAATGTGACCCAAGGGATCTAGGAATGATTCGAGTTACGATCAATGTCTACTACTAGTTTTCATATCAATAGAAATAGGTACCAATCATTCCATCCTTCCATGAATCTTGTCCCATACCAAGAGATTCTGGATTAACCATTTAATTGACCCTCACATCTGGAGATACCATTGTGAGGAAACTGCATAATCACACTTACGCCGACGGAGTGATATGATCCTTGAGGTGAGAGTTTCAGTTGGAAACTATTGGAGGCAGCGTCGAGGCCTTACGACATCATTTTGGTTTTGGACTTGAAATCCAAAGTACACACTCAGATTTACTGTATTATGAAAAAACGTTGTGGTTTATCTTCAACATTGGAAGGAATTTTTCCTCAGTCGGTGGAAAAAGGAAACTCGGGTAGCATAGGATAAGATCTTGTGTAGGAGATTTGAGTATTCTGCAAATGTGACAGAGTTTGGGGGTATCCATTCAAAAGATGTTTCCAGGTTTACCTCCCTGAAGGGAGAGGGACTTCTACTTAGCTGGATACTACTAGAGGTTCGTACCAGATTTCTCCAGACTTACAGCACCACTATCTGCCTTGATAATGAAGGGGAACCAATTCGTGTGGTCGGAGAGATAACATAAGAGATTTCATAAGATGAGGATGAGGCTGACTAGTGCCCACATATTGAGGCTTCTAGAGGAAAGCGTAGGGTCCGTAGTCTATTATGACGTATCTCAGACCTAACTCAAGTGTGTCCTAATGCAGGAGAAAGCAATGGTCGCGTATGTTTCTCGACAGCAGAGACAACACGAGCAGAAATACAATACCCATGACCTGGAGTTAGCATTAGTGGTCTTCCCCTGGAAGATGTGGAAGAACGTTTTTATGGGTGAACATTTTACCGTGTACTTTAAAAAAAATATTCTGAGATATATTTTCTCTCAGAAGGACTTGAACCTGAGACAATGGTGATGGATCGAGTTCCTCCAGGACTATGACTTCGAGATAGTTTATACTCTTGGGAAGGGGAACATTGTAGAAGATTCTTTCAGAAATAGATATGGTATACAACTTCTAGATGAGGAGACATAGCAGCTAGCCACTTTGCATCTATCCTTTGTGGATTGAGATTGTGAAGCTTTCCTACAGTCCCATACAGTCACTCCCACACTTCATTAGCGAGTCAGGGAGGCACAACATGGGTACGCTTACTGCGAGACACGATGTGCTTAGATATCCACAGGGCAGGAACCCGATGGATTTTCGGAAGGTGTGGAGCACATAATCCTATTTATAGGATGTACTGTGGTACCAGTGTCACTTCAGGAGGTAGTGTTGAAGGAGTTCCACAAATTCCCTTTAGCAGTACATCCAGGAGTGTTGAAGATTTTCCAAGACCATCGACGACAGCACTGCTGGCTAGGTATGAAGAAGGCAGTTGGAATGTTTGTCTCTTGATGCCTCAATTGTCAGCAAGTGAAGGTGGAGCATCTTGTTCCAGAAGGCTTGGTACATTGTTTAGAGTTTCCATTGTGGATGTGGGATGGCATGTAAATGGATTTTGTGATGGGGATTCCACAAACATCCAAGAGTCTTTATTCGATATGGGTGATCGTCGACCGAATCACCAAGTCGGCCCACATCCTATCGATCAGAGAGAAGGGTTCAGAAGGGAATTTGGGATGCCTCTATGTGTAGGGTATTGTGCGTTTACATGGTATACCCTTGACAATTGTCTCTGATTGTGATACACGGTTCACATTCCGGCTATGTAAGGGGTTGCAGTAGTCCTTTGGGACACAGCTTCGCTTGAGAACCACCTTCCGTCCTAAGACAGATGGCCAGACCGGGCGGACCATTTACACCGTCGAGGACATGCTTCGTGCATCTGTCCTTGACTTTGATCATTGTTGGGAGGATCACATACCCTTGGTGGAGTTTTCCTACAACAATAGCTATCACTCCACCATAGGGATGGTTCCTTTTGAGGAATTGTATGGTCAACCTTGCAGATCTCCACTGTCCTGGAAAGACCCATGGGAGTCAGAACTAGTGGGAAAAGTGACGGTATGGGCTACCATGGATAAGGTAGAAAACATCCAGGAGTGGTTGAAGACTACACATAGCAGGCGGAATTTTTACTTCAATAGGATACAGAGAGATCTGGAGTTCGAGTATGGTGACCACGTCTTTCTATGGGTCTCTCCTCAATGAGGTCTATATAGATTTGGCCGAGGCGGAAAGTTATATCTGAGATCCAATGGACCTTTTTAGGTCCCCATCAGAGTTGGATAGGTGGCTTATCGGTTCTATCTTCAACCTCAGTTGAACAGAGTGCACGGTGTCTTTGATGTTTCGTATTTGAGGAGATACGTGCACGACCCTTCTCACATCATCGACCATGGAGAGCTGGACATCTATGATGGAGCGACATTTATGGATGTTCTAGTGGAGACTGAGGATCGAAAGGAGTGGGTCCTATGTAGATGGTCGATGCCTTTGGTGCGCATTCGCGGGAAGAATGGGAGACTCCAAGAGAGCACATTGGAGCGGGAGGCTCAAATGCATGCTCAGTACCACCACTTGTTCCCTTACTTCAAGTTGTAGCTTACGGGGACGTAAAGCCCTGAGGTGGGGAGAATATAAAGAACCATAAATTCCATGAAATTTATTTTCTTAAATAAATGGGATTCTATGCATCCATGAAAATTGATGGTGCATAATTCCGAGCCCGTTGTGCCCAGAATCATTTTCTGATGATTTGTGTGGGTACATTTAGTAATGTTACAATCGGGTTTTAATAAATTCTGAACCGGTGCTCGGAATTGAAATCTAAGGGCACCGTTGAACATGCAGCATCAATATTCGTTTAGGGATACTTTCGCATCGATGACAGTGGTTCGAGTTTAAAATATTGATTTTGGTTTTTCATGGAAAAATATTAAAATAACGTGTGCGTCACTTTTTTTTATTTCTTCCTCCTTGTGAGTTTTGGGTCATTAAAAGCTCCACTTGGAAGTTGGAGGTGGGAAGATTACACATTAACCTCAGATTAGTGGTTATGGTGGTTGGGACCACTCGAACTCAACCTCCCAGGTGAGGGTAAATGAGGTGGGGACCACCCCGGGCTTTTATCCTCTTGAAACTCCCCCTTAATGTTGAGAAACTCTTGTGCTCCAATTAATATAGGGGAGCCACTTCAACTCCTCATTATTTAAATTGTTCTAAAACATCACATTAATTAGGTGGGTCTAATTAAATTTAATTTAACAATTTCAATTGTGTGCCAACAACTAAAATAATAGACAATCTATTATTTATTGTTGGAATTTATCATTTGGTGGAGCTTGGGAAGAGAAGATAATGGGAGAAATGTTCTTCCAACGAGGAATGCCCCACCAATGAAGAACATCGACTTTCTTTGACTTCCTACCTCGAATCCTACCGATGTGGGGTGTCTTCAACTAACCTACCCTCTACATTTTCATCAATAATCCAATGCATCTCGTGATTGGGAGTGCGTGGAGGACACAACGAATGACGAACTCCTTTATCTATTTCCCGCGAATTCAATGTCGACGACCGAAAATCAAAGGTAGGGGGTTTATTTTGTGTAACTTTAAATTTATTTTAATATTTTTTTATTGGAATGGAATCATTGTGTGGTTGAAAAGTAATTTTTTCATCATTCTTACTCTTTGATGAGCCAAGTGTTACCACCCTAAATGCGGAGGGTGTATGCGAAACCAACATGGAACATCCCCTCTGCCATTATTCTTTGGTTTGTTTCTCAGCTTGGCGACGATGCGGTGTTGAAGGCGATGAAGGCACATGAAAATTTCAAGCTTCCCGCGGCCTCTACGAACCACGCTGCCCCCACATCATTCTGTTGCCCCACCCGAGTCGGCACCGCAGGCTGAACCACTAAGGGACTCCCTCGCGCCCCAGTTGGATGCCTACGGTGCGTGCTAACCCGAGCGGCGCCAGGCCGAGCGGCGCCGGCCTGGCCTCTAGGGCCACCTACTGGCTAGGCTACGCCCTGGTTGGCCGCCTGCCTGCCTTCCTGGTGGCCTGACCCACCTGGCACCCAGCTCAGCTGCCTCCTGGCCTGGGCGTGCCCAGCCCGGCCGCCCGACGACGTGCATGGCACCCTTCCCTGCTGTGTGCCCACCTGGATGCACCCTTCCCGACCACCACCCAGTCACCCGACCTCTCGAACTAGTCTGAGGTCCCCTCGCGACACCCTTGGTGAACTGGCATGGTCACTCCCTCTAGGTCGAGCCTCACCGAGCCTCGCCTTTAAAACTCTCCAAGCCAAATTGGCCTCGAGCCCGGGCCGAACCGCCCTCGTGGCCTTCTGGGCTGGGCCTAGTGGGCCGAGTGGAACCTAACAGGCTATCCCACCCAATGGGCCGGACCATACCCAACATGTCTGAACAGGTCGACCCAGACTAGTTTGGGACATGTTAGTCTGACCGAGTCGGACCAGACCCATGCCCACTACAGACTCTTTACTTCCTTTGGCCATATCATTGGCACTGGATGTCCTACTGACAATCTACCAGTGGCGATGGAAATCATGGAACATAGTCGTCCCTTTTATTATACCCCACTGGAGTTCGGGGTTTATTTTACATATGGTTTGGTTGGATAGTACATGAATCCAACCTGGACTCCGGGACAAAAAGGCTAATAACTCACAGACCAGGCGCCCGATGGACGCACCATCTGTTGTGTTGATACCCATATTAGGTGGCAAAACTCTGAGATACTTATTCATTGGACTTTGTGGCAGTTTACATATTGACTCTTGGCTTGAGGAGTGGTCCCTCGCAAAATGAAAAATGATTTGTGGAAACCCGGTGGCTTGCTGCGCTCTGACTACTGTTCCTGGATCCTGTGTGGGTCCAACGGTTCTGACTTATATTCCTGGATCCTATGTGGGTCCGGCCTAATATCTGGTCTTGGATCTTATGTGGTTTTGACCGCTCTGACTACTGTTCCTAGATCATGTGTGGGTCCGACAGTTCTGACTTCTATTCATGGATCCTATGTGGGTCCGACAGAATAGTTGGTCTTGGATCTTATGTGCGTCTGAGATCTCTGACTACTATTTCAGGATCTTGTGTGGGTCTGATAGTTCAGACTACTATTCTTGGATCATGTGTGGGTCCTACAGTTCTGTCTTCTATTCCTGGATCCTGTTTGGGTTTGACAGAATAGCTGGTCCTGGATCCGGTGTGGGTCCGACAACTCCAACAACTGTTTCTGGATCCTGTGTGGGTCCAACAGTTCTAACTGCTAGTCCAGGATCTAGTGTGGGTCTGACAGCATAGATGATTCAGTGGCTATAACTGATCATCTCTATCTCTCAAAAAATGATGTATACCTATGTGAGCTGAGTCATTGACTTCTGTGTTATCCTCATGGTTGAGATAGGTTATTTGCTAACTTAGGTATATGTATGTGCATATACTTAAGTAAAGGATATCCATTGATTTTATACTCTGTGGTTTATCCATGCTAGATTTTGAGAGACCATGGTGGTCTTGGGGTCCCTACTAAGTGTCGTTATTCTCACCCCTGCATAGGCTATGACCGCACCTCATTGTGTTGGATGCAGACGACGGACAACGCTGACCAAGGTTGAGTGTACCGGGACTGGATTGTACCTGGAGGTGGACCACACACTATGACGGTACATGGAGGACAAAGATATAAGTGGAGTACAGTGTAGCCTATATGTATTTACCATTCAGGTAGTATTTCCTGGTGAACGATCCAGGATCCATTTTCCATTTATCCAGCAGTTTTTATTTTAGTTTCCTTGTACTTTAAAGTTGGGCTTGAATTTATATCCCCTTGTTACTTTCAACACTATTTTGTTATATAATTTACTTAGTGTATTGTGTCTAGCTGTGTGCTCGGTTGTGTTTTTTTATATTTCATAATGGCAACACCTTCCCAGTTTTAAGGAATTACGCCTTTGGTGCTAGTCACCCGCCCCCGTCCTATGGAAGGTTGGTTTGGGGTAGTCACTGTATGGGCTGAGGGGGATGGGCCATGATAGAGTGGTTCTCTTTATTATCTATGAATAATTTCGAAAAATAATAAAATTATTCTATTAGTTTTGTAGAGTTGAGTTATAATATTAAAAATGGTACTTTAAAACATTAAAATATAATAATGGTTTGGAGGATTCATAAATTCTTTTTTAAATAAATTAAATATGCATAAAAACATTATATTGATGAAAACATATATTTGATCATGTATCTAATTTATATTAATTATCAAATCAATTTTTAATCATTTGGATGTCATAATACGCACAATATATTTATACATTAGTTAAATGTTTCCTGAAAATTTGACCATCGTAGAAATATATGAAAAAATTACCATTGGAAATATTCAACATTCTAATTCCAAAAATAATATTCATTTTATACATATAATGTTCTAAATACATTCATTTTCAATTTTCAATAAATATTCCCCTTTTATTGAGAAATACTATTTTTTTTTGAAAATAACTCTTTTTGAACACTTATTTAAAGTACGTATGACTACATTAAAAATATATCTAAATTTATATTCAAAAAATGTAATTATAATATTTTATTAAAATATTATTGATTTCAAAAATATATTTATTCATCAATATAAATTCTTTATTCGAATTGAATATTACCCAAAAAATACTATTCATATTTTAGAGTGTGAAAATAAAAATTATAACAAAAGTAACAATAATATAATGAAAATATATACATTATTTTTACATAATCATATCACTGGTGTATTGATACACATCTCTTTAATAAACCCTCAAACTCCATATGATTATGTTTTTTGACAATCATACATACTTGGTGTGGTTCAGCGTACACTGTTTGGGCAGTGATTTTGAAGACCTTGAATGTATACCATAAATGGTTTTTCTCATGCTTAAATTGTTGGATATCAGCATTGGATTGTTCATGGGGAAATCCCAAATATGAATTCTCCCTCATAATCTCTAATAAATTAGATTCATTGGGTATGATGTTACTTAATGAGGAAAACAAATACTTTTTCAATGTGAATTAGATTGGTTAAAACCCTAAATTTATTAAGATCATGTGATAACTTCAATCATATATAAAAATACTATTAATGATATATAATGGTATTTTAAATCTAATATGAAATTGAAAAATAGGTTCATGTGTTTACTATAATCGTATTACATAATAATACAATTATTTATATTATAGGAGGAATTTTATTTATAACAGTTCTAGTCATTATAATATCCACCTTAAAAAATTTCGCCCTCTAAATATTCATTTCCCACACTAAATTAAATGAGGGTAAATCTGTTTCATCACCTTCTATGGTCCCCACATCGCTTCTCCAAACTTGTGGTTCTCCAACAGTAATTTGACATGGTATTTTTTATTATTTCAAAACCCATTTTCTCAAAGATCTAAATTCTTCACTGACTTATCATCATATAATAATACCTTTTCCATTAGTAACACAACTATATTGAGTACATGTGAGTGGTAAATTATGTACTTCCTCATGCTTTAATCATAGAATATATAATGTACTTGGGATAGTTTAGGTGGGAGTTATAGTTGATTGGCCACCACCCTGATGTGATCAAGGATCTCAAAGCGGTAGATGTCCCATGGACTAAGATTTCAATTCTTCCAAAATATCATCACAATAATATATATAGATGTGAAAATAAATACCATGTATCAAACATAAATCTCTTGGTCTCATTGATTATTGTCAACATATCTCTTTTGTTGAATGTGATTAGCCATGGCGTGCTGCTAAATGGTCTTAAATTTATCCACCATTTCCTCAACCATTTCAGGACCTAGCAGCTTACACTCCCCAACATCATCCCATCATGCAGTGGTCCTTCACAAAATCCCATATAGCGCTTCATCGGGATACATTTTGATTCTTGAGTGGAAGATATTTTTCTAAGAGAACCCGATAAGTGGAAGATGTTTATCACATCCTCCATTGAATTAAATTGTGTATTCTCTCAACATATCCTCATGTTTCTTGATAGACCAGTCATATCTTCCATTAGTTTGAGGGTGATAAGTCATGATGATGTTCAAATTCGTTTTTAGATCATGTTGGAGACACTTCCATACCATGGGGAGAATCTCATATCTCTATCAGATACAATCGATAGTGGTACTCCATACAACGTAACCACTTCAATGATGTATATCCATGTATGTTGATGTAGTGAGAAGTCCTCTTAAATAAAAATGAAATGTGATGTCTCTATATTTTTAACCCCCACAACCAATATAAAATTATTTCCCCTGGATGTCATCAAATGTATGGTGACAATGTCCATGGTGATGTTTTCCCATTACCATGTATGTATGGGTAATGGTTGCATCATGCCTTTAGACTATTGTATTTCAGCATTCACCTATTGAAATACCATGAATCATGATGTATATTCCCTAACTTATTTCATTATATTGTACAATAAATAGTGTTCATAGAGATCTAAATACATATATGTGCCTCCGGGATAGATAGAAAAGGACAAGCTATGTGCGTCATCCAACATATCCTTTTTAATATAGGATTTGATGGTAAACATAATTTTTACCCAAATCATAAAACACCTTATTCAATAACATTTAACTCCATGGATTTCCATTTTCAAATAGGTTTTTATTTATTATTAATTCATACATTATCTCATTGAGTAAAAATTAACATCTCCACAAGATATGGTTGTGCAATAATTTTTTAAGGACTTATGATGTCCCTTATTAAATAATTCGGATGTCTATCATTTCTAAATCATAAAAGATCGACCCATCAAAATTATCATCAATGATATAATTTATAGATCCTATCTGATTAGATCATCTTCTACTTTATTCAATATCCAATTATTCTAGTGGATTTAGTAGTCATAGACATTGATTAGCTCAAACCATCTAAATTGGAACATACTAAACAAATTATGTGTTAATATGAACAAGTGGATTTTGTGATCCTTATATATGTCACATTTCTTCCCAAATAGACCATGAAATAAAATTATCAATGAATTTATTACTACATACAACTATAGATCACGTGTTGGGTAGTTATATTCATAAACATTCAACTGTCTTGAAGAATATGCCATGATATTGTCTTTTTGTATTTAAACACAACACAATCCCTTCTTCAAATTGTCACTTAGTACCATGAAAAGTCCCCCACTTTAGGGTTCTGTGAGAAAAGTTTTATCGATATTACCCTTTTTCAACTCCTTAAAGAACTCTTAACATTCATCAATCCATGAAAACGTGAATTGCATTGGAATTAGCTTCGAAAGAGGGTTTAACAATCATGATAAATTTATCAAAAAATGACATTTATAGCCAGCTAATACAACACAATAATATATATCTATCAATGATGCTGACATCAACCAACCCTCAATTGCATCTTTTTTAGAAGGTTCCACCAATATCCCAACTATTCTGATGATATTCCCCAATTATTAAAATTCCTCAAATCAGAACTCAAATATTTTGTACATATCAATATGTATATACCTTCCTAATGTATTTAGAAAAGTGCTCATATGATCCTCATGCTACTCATTGGTTTTGAAGAATATTAAAATATAATCTATAAATAATACCACAAATTTGTCAAGGTAATATTTACTGAATCTCTTCATCTATTACATGATGTTTTCTGAGGCAATAGTGAGTCTGAATGGCATCACCATAAACTCCTAGTTCATATACCGTGTGCTTAAAGGGGACTTGGTGATATATTCGTTCTTCACCCTTACTTGATAATATCACAACTATATATCCCCTTGGTAGAAGTATTGTGCTTCACATTGCTAATCGAACATGTCATAAATCTATGGGTGATGATTTTTATTTTCTTTTCATGATATTATTGAGCTCATGTTAATCAATGAAAAGGCGCATTGACCCTTCCAAATTCTTAAAGAAGAGGATTGGTTCACCCCATGGTTAAGCACATGAGATTAAGAAACCTTTATCCAAATTCCCTGGTAGTTGTTTTTAAGCATCTAAATATCCCCAAAATCTGTTCAATATAGAGTATTGTATTATAGAAACACACTAAGTATAATATTTTTATAAAATTTAACCTCTCATCAAGGAATAAAACTAGTTAATTCCTTGGGAAATACAATGGGGGTGTTTACTCACAATATGAATCACATGGAGGATGGTTTTTTCCATTGACATAATCATTGGATTTAGATAAAAATGGTCATAGGAAAATAATAGCGATGATTCATCTGATGGCACAAAAGAATATACCTCCTCCTTGAACTTCTACAAAATCTAGGGTTATTTTGAAAGATGGTGACCAATTTTCATTGGAAGATATTTTATATTGTCCTTATATATGGAAAGCTAATCCAAGCCAATAATTGAATGAAATTACACCAAACATAGTATGAAAATTTTCAACAGTAAATTCAACCCACAAAAATTAAAGGGGGAGGAGTAATATAATTGGGATGTAATAAATTCCCCACATTCATTTCTCAACAACATCTCTACATCCATGATTATTTTTGTGGTTCGGATCGATATACTAAAATTTCACTATGTGAAGTAATTCATAGAATTAGAATGAAAAATTATGTTTTCTAATATTGGTTTAATAACAATATTATCTATAACTACATCATTATTAGGATCCACATTAACAAATGTGATGGAAAAAGCTTTCCCTTACTGGCTTGGAGGTGGTTGGGTTTCTCTAAAAATGCATTTCTTAGATCAATGCCTTGAAAAGTTCCTTGGTTTCTTAGAGTTGAATAAGTAAACATTGTAAAGAGGGATGACTAGAGGATTTCTTTCCTCCATCGTTTCAGTAGGTTTCTCCTCTTTGAAATCATTGTATTGGTTGACTTACGTCACATATTTAAATAATTTCCTCATCCCCTTTATGAAATTTTTGGCGTCCTTCTTTTGGCACATTTGTCCAGTGGGGTGTTGAAATTTATTATCACTATAAGATTACTATATTGGACTATGAGAATTAGAATCCACATTCTAATTCTTTCCTAAGCTGTACCCAATTGATTCAATAATCTCTATTTCAACATAGATGGAAAATCATACAATTTCCTTATAAATAAAAAATTCTCGTATCTCTAGGGATTTTTGTTGACTCGGTTTTATCTCACAATTTGTTTTTCAAATTTACAATCAGGGGTAATGATAAATCCAGTGGCACAATGTTCACATATTGTGATGTCACCCAAATACACCCTAATAGATCTGTCATATTTATTCGTAAGGGAATGGAAATCAGTTTCTATTTTATGTCAGAGAGTACAAGGAAAATATTGATCAAAAATAATTTTATTAAATTCCTTCCACCATAGT
Organism: Viscum album; assembly: GCA_963277665.1. Classification (NCBI taxonomy): domain Eukaryota; kingdom Viridiplantae; phylum Streptophyta; class Magnoliopsida; order Santalales; family Viscaceae; genus Viscum; species Viscum album. The sequence goes on along the minus strand of OY728151.1, from coordinate 1,098,352,909 downwards.
GCTTCGATATCTTCCTCAGGTATCATATTCTTGATCAATGTCCACCACAGATTAGATTCACCCTCCAATTTTAAAATAGACTGTCGAGGAATATTTTATTTCGAAGAATAAATTATGGGGAGAATATTCTCAATGGAGGTGATCCATTATTGCATGATTGAGGGATCATATGATCTATTGAATATCAATGGACTTTGATACATATAGGGCAGTGTCAATTTCTATATATTAAGGGGATTTGACCATTCTTCCTAATCCAGGTTTCAATTTTTAACAAGGGTTAGATGAGAGAGTAATGTCATGAACCTCAGGATTCTCACTCGCATCAGGCTGGGACTCTCATTGGGGTAGTCATCACATTTCCCGTTGCATAGATTATTTACTAGATTCAACCTATTCCAGGACATTGCATAGAATTAAATGATGATTATGATTGTTTTTCTAACTATTAATCACATAATGCAGAATATAATAATATTAAAAGGATAAATTATAAATTAGATTTATTTTCATAAATTATGAAATTATATACATCAGTAAATGATATCCGTGGCTTATTCTCATAAATATGTTACTATATGAATTTTTGTTCACATAATAATTGTTAGTAATGAGCTTATGAGTTTACGAAACCACATCCCACCGGAGTGCATAGTGAGGCTCTTGACAGGTACTAGGTTAACTAATGTCTGGACTCGGACACCATATCGAATTTGTTACCTCTTGGTACATATTTGTCAAAACCATGTCCAGCTATAGTATCCAGAAATAAATTTATTTTCATGATAAATTAATTAATCCATAATTTCCAAAATTTATGGATTTTTTCTTACACATAGTTTTCTCTCTTAGGCATTCACAGGGGGTTTCAAATCCTATTCCCAAAAATAACTAAACATTTATTTTGATAAAAAAATAACAGCCCTTCTCCTTTTACACAATAATTCATCATTTATTGTGTATTATATTACTAGTTGAGGAAATCAAATCCTTCTTAAATGTGAGTTGGAATTTTAAACACCAATATTTTTACTAAACATATGATCACTATTGAGAAACTATTATAAAAATATAAATGATATATAATAGTAATATAAATTCAATAATATAGAAATTAATTGGTGAATTTGTTTTGTCTATATTACATAATAATACATTTAATTAAATCAAAAGGTGAATTTTATACATATCCTTTTGGGACCATAGTTGAATATTCCAACTATAATAGTTTTTTTCCTATGTTCTAGATGACATAGTTTCTGGAAGGTAAATTATAATAATAATATAGGGTACTATATATTGGTTTTTTTTCAATGGTTAAGAGTTCCAAACAAGTGGAATCATAACATTTTTTATATACAATTTTGTGATATGTTTATCATGTACTTGGTTTGATGTCACTTAATAGATATTATAGGTACTAGTTGTACAATTGGGATATTGAAAGGCTTCCATAATGGTTTTTTCTGTCAGTGTGGTCCATTATAGGGTGAACATAAGCTTTTTTGGAATAATTTTCGGTTCCCAATAGTGGAGAATTTTTTTATTATCTTAATGGGATTATATATGTGAATAAAGAGGTATTTATAAGGATTCTAGTGTGTCTTTAAGATTTCCAGTACCATTTTCAATATTTTGACATGCTATATTCATCAATGTACTATACAAAAATATTGGTGAGACTACTAAATACTTTCATGGATCGTCCAAATACCTATAATATCCGGATTCAGTCAGAGTTATATGTCCGAAAAATGGCATTAGAAGGGTAATATATTTTATAATGATTTGATTGAGGTAGCTTCAGAATTTAGGGTATTTTAGGTTTTTTACACCAATACAGTCCAAAAGTTTTACTGGATTGTGAGTCAGTTGATAGAATATTGTTTTTTCATAATGGAGATCTATGATTTCATGCAGTTTATTTTTTCATAATTATTAATCAATGATAATTTTTTGTACTAAAATGAGTATTTGAACGTAATGTTAATGGCATCACTTATGAATTTTAGGTTCATAGTCATGGGAATTCATCTAGTTCCCCTTTTCAATGATTATAATTAAAAAAATAAAAATAAAATATTAGTAAACGATAATTAGGATTGGATGTTTAGGATGTGAGGGTAAATTTCAAATGACTCTCAAATAGTATATCAAAAGGAAATGGTATTCAAATCTACCAAGTGTTTTCCAGATAATGTATGATTTCAGAGAAATAAATATTGGGTGAAAAGATAACCATTCAATAGGGATAAAGTGGTTGTTCTAGAAAACACAAGGATATGGTGGGTCTCACCACAAAACGTATACAAGTAATATGTGTGTCATGGTTTGTGTTACCATAAAGTGTTATTTATGATTAGTGGAAGGGGTATTATTTATAAGATAAATTATGGTTTTAGTGGGATTCACATTTGAGGAAAATTTGTATAGCAATATTTGAATGTTGGTTCTAGATAGTGTTCATTCTAGAAGTTGTTCATTATTGGATAAGTTAGGGATTTAACAATATTTCACAATCACTAAATAAAAAATTTGTTAAAAAAACATGGTTTCATGGAGGATCTATAGAGCACATTATAGTGAGTAATAAACATGGATAGAGTGATATATTTATAAGTAGTTAGTGGTGTTATTTTGCCAAAATTTGGAGACTTCTTAAATCCGAATATGTATAGTATGGTTGGTTTTATTATTTTTTCAACTGGTAATTCAATGTACCTTCTTTGATGTGGCAACATGAAAATTCAGTGTTGCTTAATATGGTTGATGTTATTAGATTGATGACATAAGACATTCCATAGTCCAGATGTATATGTTACATCTTCACTATCAAAGACATTATTCAGGTTATATGAATATGTACATAAGAATTCAACACATTTAAAGTGGTATGTAATTCTAGAATATGGTAGTTCATTAGATACTATTTCCCAATAATGAGTGTATAGAAAATAGGTTTAATTGATATAGGTCAATGAAAGAATAGTCTAAGTATTGGAATGAAGAGGAAGATCATTAGTTATAAACAATAGGTTCCCTAGTGATGTTCCATAAAAGGAGTGATATATATTGAAGGCGTATATTATGTATGTATTTTAATGTTCTATAGGTAGTGGAGGATGATTATTTGATTTCATTATTCCCTCTATGCAGATGATTGGATGGTTTCATGTCTCATTTATTTTAAAGAATACCATAAAAATACATTTGAAGTTATACATTATATATAATGACTTCTATATGATTTACAACTAAATTAGTCGAATGAACACTCTTTAAAAATTATTTTTTGTGAAATTTTATGATGTATGAAAAAGAAATGCTATTATAGTAAAATGAATCAATGGAATTAAAGGAATTAAAATAATAAATCTAGAGGCCTTAAAGTTGATTGAATATGATCATGACCAATAAAATATAAGATGACCAAAAAAATATAAGTAGTTGAATGTGGTGCTACAATAGGGTTTCAATCCACTCACGAAAGGGTTTCATGGGGTGGTACTTGTTTAAGGAACATTTCATGGGACAATGATTGTATGCTATGTTCCGTAAATCTGAGTAATGAATGGGGTTTTCCCTATAATTCATATGAATATTTTTTACATTAAAAAATATATATATCCTGATGCCCCCATGGATGGTGGACACATTTTCTAAAGAATGTTTATCCATTTTCATCCATTCAATAAGGTTTTTTGTATTTTCATCAACTTTATAATGATCGTTTTTTTCAAGATGAACATATTTTTATATTCATAGAAGGGGTGATATTTAATGTCCCAGTTCCAGAAGCCACCTAGAGGTGCCCCGTACCCGGTTGATCACATTGCCTCAAACGAATTTTCAAAAACTCCAGAGGCTATTGACTAGTAGCAACTTCCTTGGGTGTGATAGTGGGTAAACTATGCCCTCACTGTTAAAGTACACAATGGAAGTAAACAACACACATGCAATAGCAGATGTATTAAACATCTATACAAGAGGAACAATGTAAGATTGAAAAAAGGAAACAACTGGAGCATGAATATACATAAATGATATATGATGCATATGTCTAGGAAAGCATCCAAACAACTCACAATGATGGAAATAAAAATAGTACTAAAAACAAGTAAAAAAGATATATAAATAGCTCCCCATCATCGAAAGATTAATCTTGGTCCCATGCTCCTTAGCCCCACAGTAAATCAAGTACCCGGAGTCGAAGGGAACTTTCCCTTATCTATACCTGCAACAATATAATCTATTTGGGCCCAAAATCAAGTCCCAAACAGATTGTGAGACAATGTACCTGTAGGAAACCACCCCAATATCTATGCCTAACAACCAGTGAATATGTGGCAGCTAAAAGTAGAGGAAGAATAAAACAAGAAAATACCCAGCAACAAACAATCCAAAGTTTCTAGTATATCAGTTACAAATAAGTAAGCCGCTACCCAAGCAAGTAGAACAAATAGGTAACCCTCTGGGTCGTTCTCACAGCCTAACCCCTATGGTTCATCGGACAAGTACTATCAACCCTATGGGAGGCACACACAGTCTATCCCCTCTAGTTAAGCTAATGAATAGACTCTCTGGGGATGTACTCACCCTCAATTCCCCATATTGTCTTGTATCGTACTTACGACGCTCTGGGGAAGCACTCAATGACCCATTCCCCTGTAGCCCACATTAAGGAACTACAGACACTCTAAGGAAGCACTCAACGTCAATTCCCCATGTGGTCTCACAACTTATTATAAAGACACTCATGAGATGCACTTACGTCCACTCTCCATATGGTTTACTACACTCAGTTCTCACAGCCCTGTGTAAAGTCAGCAAGTATCGCCATGCGTAATGGAAAAAGTAACCTTAAGAACTACTTGTATATCATTCTACATCATCTCAAAATTTCAGAAAAAGATCACTCAATCATACAAAAATAAGCATCGAAACTAGAAAAATCATAATAGGAAAAAACTAGACCCAATGGTCATAAACAGGAAAAAAATGCATGGGTAAAACTTTCAAAGGACCGTAAATTACCGAATTCATGAATAATAACCTCTACTCAGGAATATAAACAAAGCAAGAAAACACCAATGGAAAAAGATGAGACACGCAATACACTATTCAAGGGTATTGGTGGAATTTGAAAAAAAAATACTCATAAACATTCTATAAAAAGGAACAAACCACCTACCTCTACGTTAGGAGATCAATATACTTGCTCTTCAAAGATTTAATCTCCGTGAAATTTTGTAGATCTAAGAAAACGTCCAAAAAAATTCAGCCAACGATATCTTGAGAAAGAGGAAGAATTGGAAAAAGAAACTCTAGGAGAAGGAAGAGATTACCGTTTCGATTCCAACGCAATTGACGACAGTCGGTTTGGAGAACAGACAGAAGATCGGGGTCTCGGAGAAGATTCGCGGCGGTACGGTTTCTCTCAAATGATGAACACCTAAAAGAATACAGTTCTAGGGTTAAGACATGACCCTTGTGTGTTTAATGAAAAAGGAAAAAGTACATTGTGTGTACTTTTGGAGCACACGACGAGTACTCTCCTTTTCCGTACTCCAATTTAGGCGGCCTCAACATCACCCCTATATAGACGTGTGTGTGGTCAGGACACGTCCAGCACACACCCTTGAGTGGCATCAATTTACATAGTGTGTATATATAAAGTACATGGCATGTACTTAGAAACGTTCTAGATATTCCTATTTTTTTGAAAAACGACCAGAAAAGGAAAAACATACATGAAAAGAAGATATGTGTTCTTATATGTTATAACTAGTGAAGGATGACCCAATATAGTGGATGGAATATTATACATATGATTTATTCATGCTTAAATCATGGGGTATATTTCTAACGGTAGTAGGTTCCTAATATATATTCCATATGTCAAAGATGCCACCATCAAAAATTTAATGGTAGGAGAGTGCATCATCATGCGAGTTTATCATATAATGGTTCATATACCAAAAAAGGTATTGTTTCAACTATATATAATGACTAAAATGATCATAAATAAGTATATATGACTATAAATATTAAATAAAGAAGGATATATATTTCAATTAATCAAAGGATTAAGATATCTAAGCTTTTCAATATGAGATGTTTCAAAAGAAAATATAGTTCTCTATTTTATTTATTCTTAATCCTTGAATACATCATTAGAAATTTATATGAAATATGAAATTAATGATATCACATTGAAAATTGATAATCGAGGATATATTAATAGAATTTTTGGAGGAATTTGTTTTTCAAATTAAATAAATATTTATTAATTCCATATTATAGTGAAGAACCTAATTACTTATTGAATATATTATAGACTTATATTATTTATTAAATCAATGCATTATCAAATTGGGTTTTCCAAAAGATATTTGGATTTTATTTTTATGTATTAAATATAGATAGTTAATTTCAATATTTTCAAGTAAAATATGTGTTTATTTGGGAGGATTTAATTTAAATTTATTGTTTAATTTTATTAACATTTAATATGAGTTGTAAATAAATTTGAACATATAAATTTTTGTGGGAAATTAAGAAATAGAAATTAATTAATATATAATTACCATTTGTTTTATTTTTTTGAAGTATCAAATGTAAATTAATCCAATGAATAACTACGACATTCATGTAATGATGTTCAAAAAATGATAAAAATCAAATATTAATGACTTGGATACAGTATAGTTTTTATTTTTGAGGGAATTATTTCATCAAGAAGATCAATGTAAAAGATTTCTATTTTTGGGATATAATATCTTGAAATAGATATATTAAATCAATTTGTGACTTCCTAAATATCAAGGTGGATAATTTTAATTCTATTTAATAATTTACTATTAAAAATTTGAAATCATTTCACTATTATGAGACATTTAGTGGGTCAAGGTTGAAAAAATATATTGAATCTGATAACATTAAAACATCAATCATTTAGTCATCCACCAATGGGGAGACCGTTATATGAATTGCATGTATTTTTCTTCCTTCTTATATGATTTCATTATATTTTTTTAAATTTATCATGGAAAAAGAGATCCATTTATAATTGAATTAATAAATGTTTGAATGATAATAAATAAAATAATGATAAAAATGTTCATTCAACCCCCACTCAATTTGGATGAGCATGTTTCCATGCCATCAAAATTTTTGTTAACTAATGAATTGTGTGTTTGAGATGTTAAGGATTTATAAAGTAACTATAATTATTTGTTTTCCAATTTACCAAATACTTAAAGGATTAATTTTATCCAATAAGAAGAGATTAAGAAATTTATTTATTTATTTTGGTTTTCTGAATGAGTTAAAATTTGGTAATCTTAGAAGTGCTTCTTGTAAGCTAGATACAGCTTAAGAATGGAAATCAAAAGATCAAAATATTTACTAAATGATTATGGGAATATTACTCTATCCAATTTCATATTGACTGGACATTATATTTTCTATATTTATCTTTATGAAATTCCATAAATATACTTATGAATCATGTTTAGTAGATATAAACAAATTTGTATTTTAATGGAATTTTATACCTTGTTTTGTTTTATTATTCAATATTAAAAAAATACTTCCAATTTATGTGTTTATTGAATGAAAATTTTGAATGAAATTTTTATATTCAAATATTAATTACATAAGAGTATTAATAGATTCTTGTTATAGTAAAAACTAAATACTCTATTTCATTCCAAATTACTTAATTTTTATATGTATAAATATTATGTTGTTTTGAATAATAATTTTTGGATGAATTCCACTGTCATAAACATTGGTTTTATACCCACCTCTACTCAGATTAAATATGTTATCCCAAGTACTATTTCACTTTTAAAATATATGGAATACAACTGACGCATGAAGAGAATTGTTGGTAAATATTATATTGACACATAAATATTTAACTTTTTATAATATAAATTTATCATATATGTCTTTTTCAAAAAATATTTCTAAAATATTCCATTTGACTACATGACTTATGGTAATGGGGATATTAAAATAATTACAATTAGATATTCTATTTTAGTTTTAATTGATAAAATGATCTCTATAGATGAGAATTTTATTTTAGTTTTTGATGTTCAATGAAATATTAAAAAAATTAATGTAGAAATTCCAAAATCATTTTTAAATATATTATAAAAATATAAAAAAATCATAAACTACTTATTTTAGAATTAGAAAATTTTCAATGTTAATAATTATTTTATAAATTCTTCAATTTGAATATCGAATGCTAACCAACATAGTATTATTTTTCTAGATATTTATTTAAAAATAATGAAAATATATTTTTAAATACCAATTCATTATTTTTGGATTGTATTTTTTTGATTTTTTTTAACCAATGATATCATTATATCCATTTGTTATGTGATAAATGGATTATATTTTTGCAATATAATAATAAATAGTGTTCGACAAAACTATTTTCTCATGATTAAATGTAGTAATTAATTTATAGAAATTTCTCCACCATTCTTCCTCCATTCATTTTAACCTCAATTTCAAGAATACAAAAATTAATATTCAAAATTATCACTTATGTTGAAATTTATCATTACGATGGTGAGAGTAATGATAAAAAAGTATTAGAATTGGAAATTGATTACAAAAGGCTGAAATATCCAAAGTGGTATGACATGTATTTGTTAATGTTGAACAAATGTAGAGAATATTAGAAGTGGAAGATGATATTCCTTCCCCATAAAATTACAAATTCATAATATGATGGAATTTTTAATATGTTCATTAATTAATTTAATTGCTATTTCGTAAAAGGATTGTGTTGAGTCAAATTTTATATATAGACTTTTATATTCTTTTTTGTATTAGAAATCACACACTCTATTTTAAAATGAATTCATTTATTATTTACTTTGTGGTTTTTATTTTACTTTTCTACATTAATGTTTTTCATATGAATACAGTAATAATAATACCCATAATATGTAATGTTTTTCATGATTATCAATATGACCCTAAACATGATTTTCATCAAACTCATTGAACATAATTTTTATTGGACACACCAATTACGATGACCATCTTACATATTATTCATTATTGTGCTGACACGATAAATCGTATTCATCATCTTAACAAAAACCATCCAAAATATTTTCTCATTACATTTATTTTTATCAGAAGGGTTAAATTTCTTTATACCCATACTATCATATATATAAAATATTATCGTATCAAAAGGAATTTTTTTATCAAAATGTGTTCTTGTATTTTGTTTGAATATGTGTTATAAAACACTATCATGGTTTTAGTTACAATATGATCATTGGAGTTCTATGTGTGCAAGTCCCTTCATATTTTCTAGAGAAAATATTACTGCTGGAAGAAAAATTTTATAGTTGGATCCAATATCTATTAATAACTTTTAATTTGAATAATCTTAGATGTTATGATGAATCAGAAACATCCTATGAGAGTTTTGTCAAAAATCTACATCATTCCAATGCCTTTGAATTCCAATTGTGAACTACATGTTCCAAAAACTTGTTACTCTCAGGAATATTGATTTTCATAGTTTTAAATTTATCATTGGTGTCTAAGTTAAAGGGTTTCCATGGAATGTAATTCAAATGTACTGATAATTCGCTTATTATGGGCTTCTGAGGATCAAAAGATAGAGGCATTGATCTCATACTTGATCAAGGGATTGTGGAAGAAGAAGGAAATAATATGATCATCATATTGATGGCTAATCCTGGCATGGGTAAGACATAAATTCTAGAATGTGTAAATAAATGGAGCTTTGTCCATAGTTATTGGATAACCTTCACTTTTTGTGAAAATAATCTTAATATTTTATATTATTGACTCATTTTATTGGGAATTAAATCATTTCCTATATTAATTTTTTATTACTCAATTTTATTATCAAAACTAAATTAATTATGAAACTTCTATAATACAGGCATATTACAATCTTTTTAATTACTCAATGGGATTCAGTATGCATTATGATTGAATAGTTGTTTTGTTTTACTCAGATCATCATAACCTTAGTGAATATGATCTTTTGAATGATTAATCTATTTTAATAATTTTAATCATAAATATGAATATTATCAATTTTGACATGTGGATTACGTTATTGCAATCAATGTTATTATGACACTTTTATAACCATACCTAGTTCCCTGTCTGATTAATGTTTTAAATAAATTATAAGGTATTGTTAATTGAGTTAGTTTAATTCTTTTAAACTAAATCATTTAGGTTTAAAAATGAAAAAAATTTAAAGAAAAAATTCACCACCTCTTTTTTTGTTCCATCATTATATTCATTATGATTCAAAAATTGATATCATAGGGGGTTTCCTCTGATCATATATTTGATTACATTACTTTTTCATGTTTATTATATTAAATTTATTAAATTTTTATTAATAAATACATGTAACACAAAAATGTATTGTGTAACAAGAAATTTAGTATTGATTTAACGTTGTAAGGATATAATGTATGTTCAATTTACAATTTCAATACTACAAGACCACCAATAATTGATGAAAATGATTATGAATACAAATGATAAATAATGAAGACATTTTTTTTCAATAATACAGTTTACATATTTGTTATGCTGATTAGTGAAAATAAAATTCCAGAAAAAGAAGATAGACTCTACCAAAAAAGATAGACACAAATACCAACAGAATTACAAGGTAGAGAATACGATTCCATTTTCATTGACTTGCTATATATAGCTATATATAATATTGTGAAGCATGTTTTATTATATTAGAAAAATAAAGATTACTCATTTTTTACATCTTACGTGGTTGAGACTAGAAGATCAATTCTAAGAGCTAACTACCATGATTTTGAATTTGTTTATGGAGATCATATTTCTAATGTACAAAAAAATTTATGTAAATTGTAAATTGTTTAGTATTCATTGGAGGGAAATGAATAGATGATGAAACCGTAGTTGATAATATCATATACATCACACCAAATGATTTGGAAAAAAATAACTGATATTTATGAAACAAGAAAGGTTACAAGTGTTACTCATCATGAGTTGTTTGGAGATATTTTGCAACAAAAAAAGATTGAAAATAGATTTAGAAAAGCAGATGAAAATTAATGTAGGATTTTCTATTACTACTACTAAAAATAATAATAAATATAGGACTTATGGGAAAGTTATTTTGTGTATAATGGAATGGATTGTTAATGTTTAATAAGACTCAAGTGAATCCATACATTCAGAGATTGAATTGTAAAATATTGATCGAAGGTTGAAAAAGATAGTTGGAAAGAAATATTTTCAGTATAGATATATGAAAAGTAATAAGGTGAAGAAAGGTAATAAGTTAACTGCTATAAATTCAACAAGGATGGGTATACAAGAATTGATTTTCTAATGCTAAAAAGAAATAATTAAAAGGAATGATATTATGAGAGGAATTAAAAAAGTTTTACAAGTCAAGGAAATGAATATATAAATGGAAAATGTATCATAGAGTTAAAGTGGGGGTACATTCTTTATATTAATCATTAAGAATGAAAACATTGGATTGAAGATTATTGGCATAATTTCATGAATTCCTATTGAAAATAATTTCATAGTTCAATGGTTCAAAATTCATAATCATTGACTAGTAAGACATTATGTTATAATTATCATGATAAGAATGGTTAAATTTCATCTAATGAAGATAATTTCTCAATAGAATAAAATTCATTACCTTCATAGAAAGAGGCTTCTCGGTTTTGAAAATTACTTGAAAATGATAATTTAAAAGATAGTACGCCACTTGGAAAAAAATATACAATAAATTTTCTAACAAATGAAGTATAAAATATTTATAATGTTGTTGATAAAAATTATTTTGAATTTTTTTTATTTATAAATTCCCTGAGGAAGTTAATTTGAGAAGGATAACCATTCCTATGTGTTTGAAAGATCAAATTATGAGAAAAATTATTTAGATACAAAACTCACTTATGAATATAATATTATTTTTGATCTTAATTTATTTTTATTACTAAAGTTTGAAATAATTTATTTATTGTATCTATTGACATTAATTACCACTGGAAAAGAAGGTTTTTTAAAAATTTATTAATAAATTCATCCACAATGTAATATTTTTGGTATGATGTATACTCATTAAAACCCATTTTTTGTAACAATTAAATTTTTCATAAAAATTACCCTTTTTCACAAAATGTCCAGGTGGTGGTCATTGGAATAAAAAATGTTCCTTAAAAAAATAAAATATTTTTGATTCCACAATGGTTATTTTTTAAAAAAAATGTGGGCTCCCAAAATTTTTATTTCTAACATTTTTAGATCGATAATGGTTTGGATTCTAAAAAAAACAATTTATTTTTTTAATTTTTGGAAAGAAAAAGAAGTAACCACAATACTAACATATGGTACATGGATAGTGTATGTTCCTGACATATTAATACTAAGAAAGGAAAATTTAAAATTATTATTGAAATGACATGTGTAAGAGTTAATGAAATAGAAAATTCTAAAGGAATTATTGACAGAATCTGAAATATTGTTCTTCTCATAAGAAATTTGATTTTAAATGTTTTATTTATTAAGGTTATTTAGAAAAATCGTATAAGAATATGTAAATTATATGATAATGGTTACTGTGTGAATTGTTGGAATGAAAAATCTATTGTACACAATTTGAATGAAGTATTAATTGTTTATACCCATCAGTTTGAGAATGTATATACACTCAGCATAGAAGATTATAGAATCCATGAATTTCCTTGAATTTGTGAAATAGAAGGACAATATTGGTTATGGAATATAAGGTTTTGACACAGTAACCTTAGGAACATAAATAAATTTTCTATGAAAAGTCTCATTAAGGATCTACCAGAATGTAGATTTTGTTCATCCAAATTTTATGGACCATGCCAATATTAAATGAAACACATGTAAATATTTAAATCAATCAGAAATGTTTCAAAATATGATGCTTTACAATTGGTGCACATGGACTTATTAAATCCCACAAAAAGTAGATATATTATAAGAATAAATTATGTATATATTATATTTAAAAAATAAAATCTATATACATGGTTCTATTTTATAGAAAATAAATATTTAAAATTTTTTTATCTAAAAACATTTATAAGAAAATTTAAAATAAGATAAATATTCCATTTCAAACTATTCATAGTGATCATTATGCAAGATTTTTTAAATAATGATTCTGAAACATTTTATAGTAATAATGATCATACATATAACTTTTTATATCTTAGAACTTCCCATACAAATGGTGTTTTTGAAAGAATAAATCATATTATTCAAGATATAACTAGAACCATAATGAGTAAATTTTCTAGAGAAAATAATTTTTGGGATGAGGAAATGAGTGTGTGTTGTTATACTATAATTCTATTATTAATTATACCATATCTTAATAAAAAACAATATGAGTAATTAATAGGCCAAAAATCAAAATATTTATACATCAATGTACTAGGTTGCAAAGTATTCATGTTTAATACAAACGATAATTAAAATAAATTTTCTCCCAAATCCAATAATGGTATTTTCTTAGGCTATCTCACTAATTCGAAGGCTTATAGTGTATTAAAAAAAATCGTGTAATAATGATGAAATATTAGATGTTAAATTTGATGAAAATGATCTCCTTATTTTTAAACAAACTGAACATACATCATCTGACATGTTTTAAAAAACTAATTATTATCCTTCGATAAAATACTTCTATAAAAGTGAAAATACTGAAGAAATGTTTTCACAAGAATACACATAAGAATAATTAAAATCATCTTTTAATGAATATGTCTTAGAAATCCCATGTTAATTGTTTTATATGAATCATCCTAATGATTCTATTATTGGTGATTTAAATATACTAGTAAGGACTTGATGTTCTTGAAGAAATGAAGTAGATAATCTAGAATTTCATTCACCATTCAAACCTAAAATTCCTTAGGAGGATTTAGGTGATAATTACTATATGAAATAAATGAAATATAAAATTAATGAATTCAAAATTAATTTATTCTGGACCTTGATTGAATGTCCTATGGAATCTTCTTTCATTAGAGTAAAATGGGTTTTGAAAAAAAAAAATGTAATGAAAATGGAATAGTAAATAGAAATAATGAATGACTAGTTATTAATGGTTATAATCAACAAGCGGTAATAGATTATGAAGAAACCTATGCTCTGGTAGATACAATTTATTGTATTGACATATTATTATCCTTTTCATCATTCTATAATTTCAATTTGTTTCCAAGTGATGTAAAGTGTGATTTTCTTAATAGAGTTGTAAAAGATAATGGTTTTTTGAAAAACAATAATGGTTTTGAAGATACAATACATCCTAAACATGTTTCAAAACATTCCAAATCATTATATGGCCTTAAAAACATCCATATACCATTTTATGATAGAATAACATGATTTTTTCATCAAAACAACATTATTAAGGGAACAGATGATCCAACACTTTTTATAAAGAAAGAAAAAAAAGCTTTTGATCATTAAAATTTATTCTCATGAAATTATATTCACATCAAATGAGAAATATTTAAAATAATATTTTGTGAATCATATGAACTTTGATTTTCAATTGATTATGATGGTAAGTTAACATTCATTCATGGTGTTTAATGTTATAAAAAAACTAGAAGGGATTTAAATATCCCAACACAAGTATATTATTTATCTACATAAATATTTTGACTATGACAATAATTAAATTATTATTATTCCAATCAGTACCTAAAATACTCATAAAATAGATGAAGCTAAACATTCAATAAATCAAAAAACTTTTATATGTATTATAGGAATTCTACAATACATAATATTTTGTCATCAATATTGTCATGACCCCCTCCCCACAAAGTGTACCCCTCCTGGGTCGGCAATGTGAAAAGAGAGATAATGTGTAACACCCTGATATTTTATGAGAAGTATATATATATTTTTTATTATGTCTTATGTTATACGCAGCATCAAAGGAGTCTTTCACTGCACACAACACTATCTTGGCTTGCGTTACACGCAATCACAACCTTCCTCGATATTGTATGTAGTATGAAATACCGGGTTTCACTAAAAAATGGTATATTGTAATTATATTATTATAGAATAGTTGTTATGAATATAAAATTTTGAATTTTATAACATTATTATTCATCTTACATATTTTCTAGAACATGGTATGAGAATAAAATATATATTTCGTGTAAAATAAGTCTTTTTAAAAAAAATGCATTTTTACCACCTTTTGATGGCGTACCAACATCAAATCTAGTATTTTACATGTTTATAATTCTAATTTGACAGTATAAAATTCTTCTTTGGAATCAGGATATAAAAATTTACTTTGGATAAATTTTTCATATTATTTTGATAACGTTCATATTTTAATGAATAGGAAAAGAACACTATATTTTAATTACAAACCAGTTTTTCCATCACAATAATGTATATGTTTAAATTATAATATAGAATGGAATTAAAGTATAAATAGAATATATTTTTACCATTTAATATAATTTATATCATTACTATTAATTTTACATTGAATTCATAGGTAAAAACATTTCAATCTTTTGGAATGTTTTAACTTTTAAAACTCGTTTTCTTAATGATGAGATTAATTTTAAATTAATTACTGAAACTTATATGTTTTTAAATTTGAAAAATGGATTCTATATTTAGATTCAGTGGGTCAAAATTATGTTAATATGTTATTTTTTTTGATATTATGAATAGAAACTACGGTAATTTTTATTTACTAAAGTTAAATGTATATCAGGTAATTAAGGGTAAAATTAAGATTATAAAATTACCCTAACACTTGAAAAAATCCTATTGGATGAATAAATTTCGACCCATATCACCTAACAGTCAGAATACATTCATATTATGGACTTTTGAACATTAAAATAATTTAATTCTTATTAAAACCAAAGAAAGTGACAAACATGTCACTCTCTTAAATCCTATAAGTATAATGAGTTTGATTTAGTGATAAACATCATGAAACATTGAACATGAATAGTATACATAAATCTAATGAAATTATCTACATCATGTGAATTTAATTAGAATTTTTAATGATTATATAATTATAATTAATTATGACACAATAGTGATGTTTCAATTCTTTTATTGATTGAATTATCAAATAAATGATTTTAAAAGTATTAAAATAAATATTATATGAAATATTTAATGTGCTCCACTAATTTTATATACAAATATGCCATGTTAGGAATATATAAAATCTTTTAGTTCAAACATATATTCTGTGTATATTTTATTTAAATTAAAATAATGAATAGTGTCATAACTGACACTATTGTTATTTTATAAAAATTACATATTATAAAATTACATAAAAATCAAAAAAATATTTAATAATTATAAATTAAAATTTATTTGTTCTAAAATGTAATAAAGTATACAATTATGGACAATTCACAACATATAAGTAATTATTTATGATTATTTGCAATTTAGAATCTTATTACCCCAAATAAAATTAAATAGATTATATAAGGATAAATCATGTTGATAATTTTTAAAATAAATTCCCAACATGTTTAAATTTTATTGGTTAATGATATTACAAACCTATATCATCTGTGCTTCGGATTGGTGTAATTTTTGGAGTTTTTTATATGGGGTTCAAATTTATTATTAATTAATATTTCTTATAATTTCAAAGGTTCCCCTCACCTCCCTTATAAACGGGAACCTCCTCTCTCTCCTCTTTACACAATTTAGAGCCTCAATCTCGGCCAACCCCTATCCATTTCCCTTATCAACTTCCTTAGAGACATACTACAGGTCATGGTCTTCTTCAAAGGCCAATTTTTGTGCCCTAAGAGTAAGTTTCAAAGAGGGGTGTCGAAGAAGAGGTAATATCTGTTACCAATTCTTTCAAATTTATTCTGTTTTCTACATCCTCTTAATTAGTTGTTTTATTATTAAGTAATTACATAATTATATCTAATATAATGATATGTTATTATATATTTGAAACAACTCTATTTCACCTTCTATCCATCCTACGGAAAATGAAATCACCGCGCGTGCGTACGTACGAAATACCGTATCCACGCCGTGCTGTAATCTGTTTTCCACCACCACCTTACATGGATGGGTATAATGGTGTAATGAATAACAATAAATTATTATTTTAATGTGATATTGATTCTTAAATAGTATACATACAATTCAATACAATTCCACGATCATTGGAACGATATCATCGCTCGTGCGTACATACGGCCTACCATCTCCACGATGTGATGCGACTCATTCTACATGATATTCATTGAATAATGATAATATAAATGAATTGAATGGGAAAATATGATATACTAATACAATTCTGGAAATGAGTTATCTATATCCTAAAAATAAGAATAATAATTTATTTGACAAAACACACATAAGAACATAAAGCAATAAACACCCAAATAACAAGTAGCAATAAAATATTACTAATAAAAAGCTAAGAATTTGACCATATATGATATCATAACAATGATAATGATTCCGGAATATGTTAATGATATTATTTAAATCATTATACTGGAGGTTCAGACATGTACAAATCATATCGGACCTAAGGTAAGGGAAGATCTCATAATCTCATTTTTATCCGAGATTGTTTATACGGAAGTCTTTACTAGGGAATATTTATCATCTACATACATGTTTCCTCAATATGTAATATTATTTATATCATCCTACAAATTTTTAAATCCAATTTTTCCTAGTTTTGAGTTTTTTGTAAAATATATGAAAGGAATCTTTTGTCATTTTTAGTACGAGGTACTTTTTGAATTTTCCAGCCAAAGTATGAGAATAATGTTTTTTATCATATACAGCATGAATGGATTTTTATGATTTCATATAACATTATTTCTATAAATCTTCCTTTACAATTTTCCAAGATTATTTTTAATCAACATCTTTTAGTTTAAAATTTTATTACATATTATGAAAGGATAAATGTTTTTGAAGTAGAAAGGATATTTTTCTCAAGAATAAAGTTCAAGTGTTTTATTAATTTTTTTTTTCATCTATGATAATTTAGGGTTAAGTTTCTATCCATATTTTTGCATTGATATGATTATGTTATGATGGAATTCATTTTATTATGTTATTTTTATCTTATATGGATTATGTTATGATGGCATGATGTTTAGGAATCCCATTTTTATTATATGGGTTATGCTATGATCTAGGTTTATGATTTTGTGGAACACGTAAGAATGGTTTCATTATGAGATGGGTGAGACCTATATCTCTCTCCAATTCATTGGGTAAATATTTATATCTCATGAAATAGACATGGATGGAATGACATGTTAATCTGATTCAGTGATACATGATTGGAACGAGGAGTGAACTCAGTTCAGTAATGGACTTTGTCTGCTATGATGGTCTTGGCAACGAGCCTTGACTAATATGAAATTATTTTCTATGATTTTGTGTGTATGCCAAAATGTTTCATGTTTATGGTTATGATTATTTGGAATTACTTTTCATTACTATGATTTATCGCATGATATGATATTATGATCTCTTTTGCAGGTTATGATTTTCAAAATGTTATGTTCTTATGAATATGATATGATTGATATTTCTTTTTTTACCCTTACTGAGCATTTGAGCTCATCCTTTTGTATGTTTTATTTTCCCTAGGTTAGGAAGAATGATATTAAGTAGGATATGGCAAAAAGGGACTCTATATATGATGAGATAAACGGGAGACAATGGAGTTGATTTTATGAACCAGTTGTTTATGTTTCTCAGTTTCTAAAGACACTATACCTATACGGTCCTTTCATGGTTTTTTTATATTTTGTTATAAGTATGCTTCAATTATGATGTAATAACCATTTATGTAAATTATGGGTCGTTATAGTTGGTATTAGAGGAAAGGTATAGTCAACCATTGGAAACAAGGATGTGAAAGCCTTAGTGAGAACCCTAAGGATATGTCTAATTGTATAACACAATATTAGTGTTTTAGAAATATCCATGAATAACCTATGATAATACCTTAAGTGTAAAATTTTATTCTTTATTATGTGGTTTTCCTATTATGATTTGTGTTTCTCACAATATGCTTATTGGTATTATTCAATGGCTGGAACCCAAAGGAACCATGTTAATGCTGAATGCGACGGGAAATGCAATGATTGTCCCCTTGAGCAACCAAACATTATGGGAGTTGGAATGAAAAATCTTGTAGCCATTATCATACAACTTTCTCAATCTATGAACCATGCAAGACTTACAAACGATCAAAGGAAGGAGCAAAATTCTGTTGAATCCTTTATGAGGCAGCACCCACCTTCATTCAGCGGGTCTTTTGATCCATTACTGGATAAATAATGGATTACTACCATTGAAAAGTTATTTTCAGTTCTACAATGTTCTGAACATGAATAAGTCATCTTAGAATTGTATCGTTTGGAAGGTGATGCTGATCAATGGTGGAATCTTATCAAGAATACGAGGAAAAGGGATGAAATAGAGTCCATGGAATGGGACGAGATCAAGAACATATTTTTCAAAAAGTACTTCTCTCGTATTCTTTGAACAAAGATGGAGAAGAAGTTTTTGAACTGAAGAAAATGGATTATGAATCTATTGTTACCTACGACGCAAATTTTACATGACTAGAAAGGTACGCTTCCGGAATTATTATCCAACATGAGAGTAAAATTGATCGATTCTTTAGTGGATTAAAACCAAGTCTTCGATGGGAATTAACCATAATGGACTTCAATAGCTACTAGGAAATTGTTCGATGTGCTCTCAAGGTTGACATGGAGATTGGAGTAACCCATCAGTCATATTGGTTTGATAAGAAGATGAAAATTGAATTCAAAGGAAAATCTAAAGACCACACTGAAAATAAGATGAGTTTTCCTTTATGATCAAACTGTGGAAAGAAACATACATGGAATTGTCTTAAAGGGACACTGAAATGTTTTAAGTGTGGAAAAGAAGGTCATCGGGAAGTTGAATGTCAAAATAATGGGAAGAAGATGTCTAATGATGCAAACAAAGAAAGGGATACATAGAATGCACCTCCTATAATTCAATGTTTCATGTCCAAGGTGATGGGGAATTATTCCAATCAGTTCCCAAATCCAAGGGTTGTTGATGATGATCGACGTCAACAAACTATTAATGCCAAAGACAACGAAAAGTCACATGCAATTTCTACCTGTGATGTGGAGTACGATAACAAAGTGGGGAAAGGTAAACATACCATCCACTCAAAAGTATCAAATGTTTTATTTGATTCTAGATCCACCCACTCTTTTATTTCTGATTAATTTTCTAAGTGTATCGCCGTATTACCTCAACAAATAGATGTTGAGTTAGTTGTGACAACCCCTAATGGCAAAATAGTCACATTAGAAGTTTATAATTATATTCTGATAGAAGTCTTTGGGAAAGTGATTCCTGAAAATCTTGTGATCCTTCCTATAGTGGAATTTCATGTGATTCTTAGCATGTATTGGCTTTCTTTATTTTGATCTCTTATCAATTTCCAAAGAAGAGATGTCACATTTCAAATTCCAGATCAATCTATGATCATCAATTGATGCAAGGATAAAGATAACCTTTCAGTAGAAATTTCTTCCATCTTATGGGTCTTGGTTCCACTAAATGAAGGTTATTTATCTCAAATTTTTGGAGATAAACTCACAATTATGAATACACCGATTTTACGAGAGTTTGATGACGTCTTTCCAGACGAATTACCAGGTCTTCCACCAAATAGTGAGGTTGAGTATTCAATAGAACTCATACCGGGTGATATGCCCATTTCAAAGACACCTTGTAGAATGGCCTCAATTGAGTTGTAGGAATTGAACAATAAACTCTAAGTGGATCTTGATAAGGTATTCATAATCCCTAGTGCGTCACCTTGGGGAGCAGATGTTCGGTTTGATAAGAAGAAAGATGTATCAATGAGACTCTACATTGATTATTGAGAACTTAACTAGATCACTATCAAGAAAAAAATATCCTCTCCCATGTATTAATGACTTATTTGACCAACTATGTAGAGCTCAAAACTTTTCCATGATAGATCTTCGTTCAGGGTATCATCAATTAAGGGTCAAAAGGGAGGATATACCAAATATGGCTTTCCGTACAAGGTATGGACACTATGAATTTCTAGTCATTCCATTTGGTCTTACTAATTCCCCTGCTATCTTCATTGATCTAATGAATAGAGTCTTTAGAGACTATCTTGATCAGTTTTTGGTAGTATTTATAGATGATATTCTTGTCTATTCAAAGAGAAAGGAAGAACATGAAGATCACTTGAGAATTGTATTGAATACCCTAAGAAAAGAGAAGCTTTATGCCAAATTTACCAAGTGTGAATTTTGGCTTCAAAAAGCTTCATTTTTGGGTCATATAATCTCAAAAGATGGGATATCTATGGATCCAGCAAAAACAGAGCTTATCAAAAGATGGTAGAGTCCAACAATAGTAAATTAGATCCGAAGTTTTCTTGTTTTGGTTAGATATTATCGATGTCTTGTGAATTATTTTTCATGATTATCTAATCCATTCACCAGGTTGACTCGAAGAGGAGTTAAGTTCGTTTGGACCGAGGAGTGTGAAGAGAATTTCAAGGAGTTAAAAAGAACGTTATCTAGTGCACCTGTGCTCACAGTGCCTTGAAGTGGGGAATGGTTTGTGATCTACAGTGATGCATCCTAGAAGGGATTGGGGTGTGTTCTCAGGAAAAATTATATGATGATAGCTTATTCCTCACGATAGGTGAAAATCCATGAGCAAAAATTCCCAACTAAGGATTTGGAACTAGATGCGGTAATATTTGAATTAATGATCTGGAGGCATTACATTTATAGTGAACGGTGTGATATTTATACTGATCATAAAACCTTAATGTATATTTTCACACCAAAGGAGATGAATATGCACCAAAGAAGATGGTTGGAGCTGATTAAGGATTATGACTGCTCAATTCATTATCACCTTGGGAAAGCAAACATGGTGGCAGATGCATTGAGTAGACAAGACCATGATAGCATATCCATGATGAGGATAAAAATAGATCCAATATTTATGGATTTGCAAAGGATGGATATTGGGATTATAATTGAAGGGGAAAATTCATATCTTTCTCAAATGAATGTTCAATCATCTATACCTATGAAGATTAAAGAGGCACAGAAAGAATATGCAGAGTTACAAAAAAAGGTGAGAAGTGTTCGTGAATTCAACCTTTATTAGGATGTGATAATAAGGTTCAGGAATCGAGCTTGGGTTCCTCCCATCCCAGAATTAAAGAAGGAGCTACTGGATGAGGCTCATAGTTCATCATTCTCTATTCATCTTGGAAGCACGAAGATGTATAGGGACCTGAAAGAGTACTGTTGGTGGGATGGAATGAAAAGAGATGTTGCAGAATATGCCTCTTGATGCTTGGTTTATAAGCAAGTTAATGCTGAGAGACATAATTTTATGGGGCTGTTACAACCATTACCCATACCAGAATGGAAATGGGAAAACATCACTATGGACTTTTTCACTAGACTTCCTAAAACATCTAAAGTAAATAATGATATCTGGGTTATAGTTGGTTGTCTTACAATGTCGGAAAACTTCATTACAATTAGAGAGGATTTATCTCTTGATCATCTTGCCGGGATATATGTGAAGGAAGTTGTATGATTGCATGGAGTACCACATTCCATTATATCTATTCGAGATCTGGGGTTTACCTCAATGTTCGGGTGAAGTTTTAAACATACTTTAGATACAGAGTTGAGTTTCAACACTGCTTATCAACCTCAGACAGACGGTCGGTCTGAGAGAACAATTCAAACTCTAGAAGATATGATAAGAGCTTGCTATATGGATTTCAAAGGTGGTTGAGATCAACACCTACCTTTGGTGGAATTATCTTATAATAATAGCTTTCACTCCAGTATTCAGATGGCTCTTTATGAAGGTCTCTATAGAAAAGAAATGATGAACTCCAATTTTTTGTGATGAAGGTGGGGAAAGAAAGCTATTAGGACCTGATCTTGTTGATGAGATGGCAAAAAATGGCTGATCTATCCAACAACACATAAGAGCAGCTCAGAGTCGAAAAAAAGTTATGCCGACAACCGAAGAAAAGCTCTACTGTTTGAAGTTTGTGATAAATTGTTCTTGAAAATATCTCCTTGGAAGAGAGTAATGAGATTTGGAAAGAAGGGCAAGCTGATCCCTAGGTATATTGGACCTTTTGAAATACTAGATCGTGTTGGGATGGTATCTTACCGATTGGAACTTCCACAAAATCTCTCTAAAGTTCAGGATGTGTTCCATGTATCTCTCCTGAGAAAGTTGTTACCTGATCTTTCACATGTACTAAGCTCATAAGTTGTACTGCTAGAGGAAGATCATTCATAAGAAGAAAAGCCGATAGAGATTTTGTATCATAGCGAAAAAGTTATATGGAACAATACCACTCGCTTGGTGAATGTTTTATGGAGGAACCACCAAATAGAAGAATCTTTATAGGAGCTTGAGGATATGATGAGGGAGAGGTATCCTCATCTGTTTCTTATGAAGTGACGAATTTTGAGGACGAAATTCATTTTAAGGGGTGTAGAATGTAACACCCTAATATATTATGAGAAGTATTACATATATTTTTTCTATGTCTTATGTTATACGCAACATCAAAGTAATCTTTCACTTCACAAAACACTTGCTTGGTTTGTGTTACATGCAATCACGACCTTCCTCGATTGTGTATGTAGTATGCAATACTAGGTTTCACTAAAAAAAATATATTGTTATAATATTATTATGGATTTGCCATTATGAATAGTAATTTTTGAATTTTATAACCTTATTATTCATCTTACATATTTTCTAGAACATGGTATGAGAACAAAAAAAAATTGGGTAAAATAACTATTTTTAAAAAAATGTAGTTTTTCTGCCTAATGATGGAGAACCAACATTAAATCTAGTTTTTGACATGTTTATAAGTTCAATTTGACAAAATAAAATTCTTCATTGGAATCAGGATATAGAAATTTACTTTGGATAAAATTTTCATATTATTCTGATAACTTTCATATTTTAATGAATAGTAAAAACACGCTATATTTTAATTAAGAACAAGTTTTTTCATCGCAATAATTTATATGGTAAAATTATAATATTGAATGGTTTTAAAGTATAAATAAAATATATTTTTACCATTTAATATAATTTATTTCATTACCATTAATTTTACATTGAATTCATAGGTAAAAACATTTCAATCTTTGGCAATGTTTTAACTTTTAAAACTCATTTTCTTAAAAACAGGATTAATATTAAATTAATTCCTGCATCTTTTGTGTTTTGAATATTGAAAAATGGATTCCATATTTGGATTCAGTGGGTCCAAATTATGTTAATTGGTTACTTTTATTGTTTTTGATATTATGAATGGTAACTATGGTAATAGTTATTTACTAAAGTTAAAGGTAACTCGAGTAATTAAGTGTAAAAATAAGATTACAAAATTACCCTAACACTTGACAAAATCATATTGGATGAATAAAAGTAGACTCATATCACCTAAGAGTCAGAATAAATTTATTTTATGGACATTTGACCATTAATATAATTTTATTATTATTAAAACCAAAGAAATTGACAACATGTCACTCTCTTAAATCTTATATGTATAATAATTTTAATTTAGTGGAAAACTTCATGAAACATCGAAAATGAATATTCCCAAGAATTATAATAAAATTATCTACATCATGTGAATTTATATATAAATTTTAGGGATTAAATAATTATCAATAATTATGACACAATAGTGATGTTGAAATTATTTTATTGATTAAATTATCAAATAAATGATTTTAAATGTTTTTAAATAACTATTTAATGTGCTCCACTAATTTTCTAGATAAATATGACATGTTATGAATCTATTAAATATTTTATTTCGAACATATCTTTTGCATATATTTTATTTAAATTAAAATATATAAATAGTGTTAAAATTGAAAATATTGTTATTTTATAAAAATTTCATATTATAAAATTATTTAAAAATCACAAAAATATTTAATAATTATAATTTAAAAAGAATTTTGTCGAAAAACAAATAAAGTATACAATTATGGACAATTAGAAACATATAAGTAATTATTTATAATGATTTAAAATTTAAAATTTTATTACCACAAATAAAATTAAATATATTATATAAGGATAAATCATGTTGATAATGATTAAAATAAATTCCAAACTTGTCTAAATTTTATCGGTTCATGATATTGAAACCCTATCTCATCTAATAATTTTATTTGAGTCATTTTTGGGGGATTTTAATTGGGTTTAGAATTTATTATAAATTAATATTTCATATAATTCCTAAGGTTCCCCTCTCCTCCCTTATAATAGGGCACCACCTCCCTCTCCTCTTTACACAATTTAGTGCCTTAATGATCGACCATACCCTAACCATTTCCCTTCTCAACTTTCCTAGAGAGATACTAGAGGTCATGGTCTTCTTCAAAAGGCAACTTTAGTGCCCTGATAGGAGGTTTCAAAGAGGCTTGTCGAGGAAGAGGTAATATCTATTACCGATTCATTCAAATTTATTTATTCATCTACATACTCTTATTTATTTGTTTCATTATGAAGTAATAACCTCAGTATCACTCATATACTTATATGTTATTATAAATATGAAACAACCCTATTTCACCTTCTATACATCCTACGGAAAATGAAATCACCGCGCGTGTGTACGTACAAAATACCGTCTGCACACTGTGGTGTAATCTGTTTTCCACCACCACAACACATGGATGGTTATAATGGTGTAAAGAATAAATATATATTATTTTTTTGAAGTGATATTGATTCTTAAATATTATACATACACTTCAATACAAATCCACGATCATGGGAATGATATCATCGATTGGGCGTACGTACGACCTACCATCTCCACAATGTGATGCGACTTGTTCTACATGATCTTCATTGAATAATTATTATATAAATGAATTGAATGAGTAAATATGATAAAATAATACCATTCTATAAATTTTTAATCTATAACCTAAAATGTAGATAAGAATTTATTTGAAAAAATACACATAAGAACATAAAGCAATAAACACCCGAATAACAAGTAGCAATGAAATATTACTAATAAGAAGCTAAGAATATGACCATATATGATTTCATAACAATGAGTATGATTATAGAATAATTAAATTATATTATTTAAATCATTATACAAGAGTTTTGGACATGTACAAAACATATCGGACCTAATGTAAGGGAAGATCTCACAATCTCATTTTTATCCGAGATTGTTTATACTTCAGAATTTACTGGGGCATATTTTTCATCCATATCCATGTTTTTCAATATGTAATATTATTTATAACCTCTTACATTTTTTTAAATACAATTCTACCCATTGGTATGTTTTTTTAAACAATATTAATGAAATCTTTTTTCATTTTTAGTATGAGGTACGTTTTGACTTTTCCGGCCAAAGTACGAGAAGAATGTTTTTTAACTTATACGGCATGAATGGATTTTTATGATTTCATAGAAATTTATTTCCATGAAGATTAATTTACATTTTTTCATGTTTATTTTTAATCAACGTATTTTAGTTTAAAATGGTATGACATGTTATGATGGGAAAATGTTTTTGATGTAGAAAGGATATTTTTCTGAAGAATGGAGTTCAAGTGTTTTATAAAAATTATTTTCCATCTAAGATAATATAGGGTTATATTTCTATCCCTATTTTTACATTGATTTCATTATGTTATGATGGAATTAATTTTATGATGTCATTTTTATCTTATATGGATTATGTTTTGATGGCATGATGTTTAAGAATCCCATTTTTATTACATGGGTTAGGCTATGAAGTATGTTTATGATTTTGTGGCACACATAAGAATGGATTAATTATGAGATGGGTGGGACCTATATATCCCTCCAATTAATTGGGTAATGATTTATATCTCATGAGATAGACATGGCTTGAACGACAAGTTAATCTGGTTCAGTGATACGGGAATGGAACAAGGAGTGAACTCGGTTCAGTAATGGACTTTTTCCGCTATGATGGTCTTGGAAATTAGCCTCGGCTAATATGAAATGGTTTTCTATGATTATATGTGTTTTAAAAAATGATTCATTTTTTATGCTATGATTATTTGGGAGTACTTTTCATTACTATGATTTATCCCATGACATGATATTATGATCTATTTTTTAGGTTATGATTTTCAAAATTTTATGTTCTTATGAATATGATATGATTGATAATTTTTTTTGCCCTTACTGAGGATTTGAGCTCACCCTTTTATAGGTTTTCTTTTCCCCAGGCTAGGAAGAAGGTTATTATGTAGGATATGGAAATAGGGGACTCTATATATGTTGAAATAAATGGGAGACAATGTAGTTGATTTTATGAACCGATTGTTTATAATTCCTAGTTTCTAAAGACACTATTCCTATACGGTCCATTCATGGTTATTTTATATATTATAATAAGTTTGATTTAATTCTTAAGTAATAAATATGTATGTATTGTATGGGTCGTTAGATAATAACCCCCAAGTCCCGCCTCTAGTAGGCCCCGGGTAGGCGACTACCACCGAGGGTATAACAAACACACAAATGGGAGGCATTACCCTCTCAGAGAACACATGCAGAAAAGAGAGACACGATAGACACCCACCAACTCCAAATGAGAACTGAAATATAAAAGAAACCCATGTGAACATATGTAAATCCATGAAAAATTACTACAACTGAAAGGGGAAAAATTGAAAGTACCCAAAGGAATGTAAAAACAACAGCAACCACAAGCCCGAACAGCTCCTGTAACCCCAAGCTAGTAGAAACCAGCTTGATCTCCAACATACTCCAAGTGACCTAAAAAACAATTTATATATAGATAGGGTGATTATAACAGTATACTCAGTAAGATCCTCCCTGAAACCTCTCATGCAATGTAAATAAATAATGCTAACGCACAGTGAACAACAAGTGAATCTAACTCGTCACTTAAACATGTATACTAAGATCCCAACCTCACCATGGCTACTCTCACCAAGATACGTATACAAGAATATATCATATAATACAGAATATCAAGGGTACCCTGTTACTACTTCCCCAGAGATTTTCCATTTTTCCCCAATGTCGCACATCCTGAGCATCTCTCTCCAAAAAGTCTTGCCCACAGACACATGGGCCAAGCACCACAATATGCACCCCATGCAACAAAACCACCACATCCACACACCAAAGTAACCAGGTAGTATATGGGAGGCACTAAAGCTCGCATAACGTGTATCATACGTCGGGTATTATACCTCATGCCATTACAGCCCATACACCGAGTAAGGATACTCAAGCCATCATAGACTATACACGTTACACAATTATTAGTAAATAGAAAACTATATCCAGAATATATCTGTGTGAATAACCACAAGACATTACATCTATCTATACACATATATGGGGAAAACTAACCAATGTGACTGCCAGCACCTGTAACTACCAAGAGAAGATAGCGGGGCCAATGGGTGTAGTCAGCCATCCATCCTCCCACCAGAATGTTGGGGAAAATTCCCCCAAGGCTCAGAATCCCCGGGGTGTCATTTTCCATTAGAAATAGGGTGTAGTAGCATATAGAAACACAAAAAGTACATGATATATTATATATCACAACCACAATATGGTCATTACCAAGTCTTAGACAGAGCTGCAGCTAACATCTCTTAGACTCTAGACTGCAACTTCTTTGACTAGGTACCCTATAGGAACAAAACCATTTAAAGAGATTTACTAGATTACATCATTCCATTTTATCAGTTCTAGTTTACTTTAATTAATTATCGAAACATTAATTAACCCGGAACAATTCCACATTAAATTTCATTATCATCACACCCAAAGTCAATTGTTCCATTAAATATTACAACTTCATCATTACGTTCCAGTAACTCTATACCTGTGGTTTAACACCATTTGTTCAATTATTCATTATAGATATACTTTCCCTCATTCCCAGGCATTCTAGAAAAACATTATATGCTACTAAACATAAGTGGGGTCAACACGGTGAGTAGATGTACTACCTGTTGATTCTTTGTCTCTTATAGTAAGATCATATACCAATCCTTCCTTGAGAAGCTAAACACGGAAAGCACGTGGCATACCCCGTGTGTCTTCACCTATTTTATAAGAAGGGTATGTAAGACTAGATGCCTTGAGTAGTGGGGAAAATTAAAGCAGATAAACAACAAATCAAATTTACCAAGAATCCAACAATCACATCCACTCCATTCCATCATCCCTGGTGTTCTCCCTAACACCCACATGCATAACCGATGCATCTCTCCACTCTAGGCATTATATACTACCACAAACAAAATCCTCCTTACACCTTCATATCACAAACGCCATCTAGGATCACATCGCCACACAAACAGCAGGAAAAAAAACCACATTTAATTGGGCTATTGGCCCTTTAACAATCAAGAGGGAAACTCATAACCCTTTAAGTAATTATCAAACAATCAGTTCTTTAATCCATATTGAATTAACAGATTTATTATTCGTAGGTTCCCAATTCGGGAAACCTAATCAGTAAGCTTTCACAAATAATTAAACATGCTTACTGTGCCAATTTGATAAACATCAAATTACAACTAGGACTAGATTCGTTTACATGCCTCTTTAGATTTAGAGAAACAATTATCAATTAATACCAATTAAATTTTTTACCGATTTCCATCAAAAATGAACAACTAATCAAAGAAAGCATAGGTATCACACTATATAGGAAAACATGAGGCAATAACTAGAGATCATCATCAATTTATTTATTCTGTTAATATATTTATTATGTCAGTTCCATTTTCATATAGTGGGATTAAACATGCTAACAATACAGTTTCATGTAAAAGAAAATAGAAGCAACGAATCCCCTACCTCAAAGAGTTCATGACGTTCTTTATCCACACAACGGGTAACGATCCTCCTCTCGTGCCAACAGCATCCACCCGAGGATGCCATGGTATGACCGAACCATACCAAACCTAAGAAAAACCCATTACAAATATGGAGATTACATGCTATAATATGGAAGGTAGAAATAAGATAATATGATCCCAAAGGAATGACTATAATACATACCTTATATCGAAGATTGACTGATATATCCCGGTTGCATCAAAAATAGAGCGGAACAAATCTGAGGATTAAATTTTGATTGTGGAACTCCTATAGGAAGTATTGAATGGTTCTAGTGTCTCATAGCCGAGAACAATGTGGAAGAACAAGGGAGGAAGCTATATTGTCCCTATTGAAGTTTTAATTGGGTGACAATTTAAGATATGCTTAATTCCCCATTAAAAGAAGATAGCATTAACCCACCCGGTTTGACCAAGTAAAAACAACCCGAGCCATAGGAAAAATTAATATAGTATTTATGGTCTTGAAATCATCTATCTTAATTTTAGGGATGCAATGTCACAAATGGTTCGCCATTCCAACACGGTTTGAGGGAGTTATGTTGGATTCAAGGTCCTGTATTATTATTATTATTGGGTGTTTTGTGGATCCATGCCCTGAACCATAATTTAATATACCAAATTAGACTTGAACCAATTGTATTAATGACAGGATCACATCGCCATAGACAATAAGTCAATCGGACGTCGCATGAGTTATGGCTGGTCGAAGATTTATTAATAATATAAAATCTATTAATTCACGAGTGTTTCGTGTACCCGATTTCAAAACCCAAAAAAGACATCTAATATTGGACTCATAAATTCTGTCTCAAATTCTGGGTCACACTCCCACTGATGGCTCATGAAACCGAGGTCGCACAAGGATGATACCGTCAAAATTCAGTTTTCCCAACAAAAATAATAATTACATTATTATATTTTTTATATTTTTAATTTAATTTAATTTAATTCCTTAAATTCTCATATTCAAAATCCACACATAGAATCTCCCCAATTTGGTGTGAATCACCCCATTCCACCTTGATTGATTTCCTATTTTTATCTTATTTATTTTATTGCTCTAAATTTTAAATATTTATTTCCTTTAAACTCTTTCTCTCTGAAATCCCTTTATCTATTCCAACATTCCCTCACGCTCCAACAAAAGTGGAGCCTCCCCTTGATTGGATCCTCTTTTAACTTATTTATTTTTTTTAACATTATTTGAATTAATATCAAAATTATTATTAAAAGTTAATAAATATTCAATCAGTCACACAGAACTCTATTTCCACTCCTCCTCCTTCGCCCTATGCACTACTTCTATGTGGCACCCAACTACACTATAAATTCAATTTTATTATTAATAAAAATAATAATAATAACACACATCATTAATGTTCTAATTTAATCCAATTAAATTATTTTACCATGGTTAATCTCTTATTAAATTAAAACCATTATATTTAATTAATCACACAATAAAATCCACCATTACCATTTATTATATAATATAATAGTAACAAATCCTCTTTCAATTTCATCAACGGGTCGCCATAATTATCATTAATAATAATTATTAATATTATTGATTCCCATTATTATCTTATAATTAATCCCTTTCTCCTATCAAGTAAATCATTCTCCCACGAAACTCAAGCGGCCTCTTCCTAAACATAATTTTCACAAAGTAATGGACCAGAGAGGTCCGGGCCATTACAAATACATAATTTTTCATATATGCATAAATATAAGGTATAAATAAAGGTAAAATGAATCCATTTTAAAAGTAATTCAAATAATTATTCATTATTTATTGTGAACATTGGATTTGGGACTTTTTGACTCTTTTGGAAATTGTTTATAATTAAAATGTTTTTTAGATGCTGATATTGTTGGATGTATAGTGGATAGAAAAAGTACATCAGAAACTTTTCATTTCATATGTGATTTATTAGATTCATGTTATTATATGAATCACCACTCAGTAGCACTTTACACTACTGAAGATGAATATGAGGTATATGATTGTTTTTTTCTCAAGTGGTGTCGATGCAACACTCACTCAGTGATTATGGAAAGAGTTTTACTAACACATAAATACTATGTGATTACACTAGTTTCATATATCTTTGAAAAAACCCTTCACATCACTCAAATGGAAAACAAATGGATTTTAGGAATCTCTTCCTTAAGGAATAAACAATCCAAGAAGATATCATTTTATAATTCATCATAATGCAAGAAAAACATGCTATTATATTTGAAAGAACATTACCTTATCATAGATTAGAATAAATTAAATAGAAGTTAATAATGACCAATTTAAATTAATAATTCACATAAAATAATTATTTAAAAAATATTATTAAATTGATTTACTCATTTTAGAAGGGGAGGTCATATGTTTTATATTTTATAAAACATTTGTATTAGAAGATTCATCAGCACTATAAAATACATCCGCATCAGAAATGTTTTTGGAAACAACATTTTGTTCTCATCCTTGGAATTATATTTCCTCATCTTCCCCTTTAGTGTTTATTTTTAAATAAAAATATTTGAAACCAAACAATATATCTTGATATTATGAAAGATACTATTTCTTTTATATCTCAGTTTGCTTTCAATTCATTTATGTTTGTCAGTATTAATTTTAATACATTATCAGATTCACCCTAAATATGATATTTTTATAAAAATATATAAATAAATAAAACTACAAGATTTCTTCTCAACCATTAGTTCTCTATGATCTAATATGAACCATTGAAGTTCAGCATTCATATTTCCTTCAACTAAATAAAGGGACCCCTCATTATCCAATATCGATTGTCTCTATTTTACATCAATGTTCTACTAATCCTCATATAGCTAAGTTAAATAGTCATTATACACAATATATTCAATTTTACACATGTATGAGTCTACATAAACATCGTTAAATGAAATGGAACCCAATGTTTTATCAAAGAAAAAGTCATTATGATAATTATTACTTACCTGATAATTCTATGTAAAATATAATTTTTATTTAAAATGGATCATTCAGTTTCAGGTATGGGAGTTAGTATGCGTTGAAAATCCTAAAATCCAAGATCTGATCATTGTGTATGAATTGATATAATTTTACAAACATGGGAAGGTTGATGAAGAAAACATGAAATAATCCATTCATGTTAATGATATTGAAATCAATATGATAATAATTAAATACACACATATCATAAATGTTCAATCAGAAGAAGATGTATTTTTTCCTTTGCAGAAATTGAGAATTGAAAAAGGAAATATTTTTATTAGAAAGGCTTGAGAAATCTCTTATATAGATTCATTATAATTTAATAAAAAACACTCATCTTTCCATTGATAATAGACTAACTACTCTCTAGATCAATGTTTTATTAATCCCCAGGAGTGGTGATAGTGAAAATATCCATGTTTCAAATGTCATTACATGTGAATATATTTTGAATTTTAGGATGATAATATATATGGGTTAAATTTTCATAACCATTAATAATAGAAATTCTAGTGTAATCATGATTCAATTGATCATGTTTCCAGCAATTCTAAGTATGTACATTTTTTAGAGTTTGATGTTTTTCAGTTTTAATCATTAGTCAGTACCATGTAATATGATATTCATTTGGATTAGTAATAATATATTAAAGAGAATGAAAATCAATTTTTATTAGGAATATATGAAACTTATTAAGGACATTAATGTTGAATCTCCAAAAGAGACAGTTGTAGGATGATAAGGAATACACAAACAATTTATACAGATCGTTTTCAAAATAGAAATAAAAACCATGTTTGACTCAATGATAAAACTAAAGAAGAAAAATGTTTATAGAGAAGGACCATTGGACATTTTGAGAAAGAAACAAGATGAATGGAAAAAAGGGAACCTACAATATTGGTTCAATATTTCTGAAGAACATGTAGAAAATTTCATGATTGATTAGATTCTAAATGAAAGTCATAAGAAAAGAAAATATTGAAGAGAAAGGATGACACTAGTGATAACAAAAAATTGATGAATGGAGTAGAAAAATAAACTGTCATAATGACTATTATGGATTCAGTTAAAAAATAATAAGTCACTCCATGTTTCCGATATAAGGTAATGAATATTCAAAAAGTGGGAGAAGAATCAGAACCTCCAAAAAAATGTCAAGTACATGTCTCAGGAGAATATTACAACAATGTGTTTTATAGAATAGATGAATGTATTGATAAAGGATAATAATAAAAAATTCTAAAGAAGATGAAAATTAAGAAAACGAGAATGATATAAAATTAGGTAATCATAATAAAATTACTAAGGCTAATAAAAATTTAATAATATCCTCTAAGTTATATCAAGAAAAATTCCATCCCTTAATGTTAAACATTTTTTGGAACATGATCAGAGATACCAAGCTCATAAATTCATCCATATCCATGAAAATGATGCAGAAACTGGATCTGATATCAATCAGAATTAGAATTTAGATGATGAAGATATTGGAAGCCATAGTGCAAAGCTTCCCAGTTATGATGAAGACAATGATCCAGACTAGACTATATCTTGGAAAATTTATCAATAATTTTTTTTCAAACACTTTGATTGTTTGAAAAGGAAATACCAAATTTAACATCATAATAGGGGAAGATATATTTTTTTTGTCGATAAAAAAATAAAAATACCATATTCTATCAATCATTAAATAAAATGACCACTGAAACTCGATGATGATTTCAATGTATTAGAATAAAGCCCCAAAGAGTACATGATGGCTTGTAATAAAGTTGTGAAGTGGTCCCAATACTTTTTTCAAAATATAAAATATCCTAAATAGTTAAACAGAACTTATCATAAAACTTGTGAATTATCTCTCAAATGAATACAACATGTTATACGGAAATACTTCTCAGAAATTGAAAATAGTCAGTGGGCTAGAAAAAGGACAGTATGAATATTAATAGGATTGAAAAGTGGATCAATGTTGTTCAACAAAAGGTATTTATTTATAAGGATGAGATTAACAATTTGAAAAATCATTCATTATTGATGAATGATAGGTTTTAGTTTCATTAGAATGAAAAAAAATCCAAGGAGGAAATGATTTATACCCAGGTAGTTCATATTTATTATATGGAAGTGAAGAAGAAATACCTAGAAGATGTTATTTGTATCCCTGATTAAATGTTTTCAGATAAGAAATAGATGTTTCAAGATTCATTGGAGTCTCTTGATAAGGTCATGAATGACATGATAGAGTTTACGATAATGAAGACATCTGATATAGATCGTATGAATAAGGAAAAATAGAATGAAAAGGAAAATGAAATTTTTTGTACTCTTGTTCTTTTTTTAAAAAAACACCAATGAATTTTTGTATAATCTATATATTTTTAATTGAATGATTTTTATCTTTTTGATGAATGGTATTTTCATAATTTTTTTTGTTTATCAAATAATCTATCTCTTCTTATACCTTGTCTCATTAAGCCTTTATCCATGTATTAGAAGACCATACCTATTCATTTTTTAAAATCACGGGTAGGGAGAATGTTTTAATAAGGGATAGAATGTACTATATAGGGAAGAATGTATTGAATAGAAAGTGAAATACTCAAAAAATAATGCAAATATTAAGATGAAGAATTTTTTATTTAATATAATCCTTAATGATTTTGATATCCTATGGGGGAGGGTTTTCATATTCAAAATTTATTCCGAGGAGTTTTAAAAATGAAAGAGAGATATATATAGGTGTTCACTTCAAAATATGAAATCTATTTAATTATATAATTTTCTATTTGTTTTAACATGGGTACTATAATTTATAAATGGGGGGATATTATTCATTCAAAATTATTATTTTTAATTCCATAATAAAATTTTCATTGTAAATCAGAAAATCTATTTAAAAATAAATTATATAATATTCACTTTATGGTTTTTCATTCTTACTGTCATCAATACTATTTTTCATAAGATTACTATAATAACAGTAACCATTATTTTTAATTTATTACATGATTATTTTTTTGGCCCTAGATATGAATTTAATCATACATATTGAACATTATATTAATCGATATCACTAATTATGATTTCCATCATACAAACCATTGAGTATTGTATAGAGAGGATAAATGGTATTCACTATCATAATTAAAATCATCATACTTATTTACTGTTCATAATTTTATTTTATTAGAAAATTTAAATTTCATTTAGACTCATACTATCATATTTATATAATATAATCATTTCAAAAAGAAAACTATTTTATAAAAAATATGTCGGGTATTTTGTTTCAATATATATTATAAAACATTGTCATTGTTTCATTTATAATATGGATGTTGGATTTCATGGTGCCCAAGTATCTCCACATTTTAAGAAGAGAATCTAGACATTATAGGAAAATATGATTTTGTACAGAACACCAATAAATTCCAAGTCATTTGAATGAGATCAGAACTTCTTAAAAACTTGATACATTCTGTGAGGGCTCTGCAAAATCTCTCCTTCGTGCAAATTAATCATATGTAATGATTGGAAATACGCATTCCACAAAAATGTTACCCTCGAAACATTTCATTTTCCTATTAGAACACCAATCATTTTTTATTATGATAAATGGAATCTATGGATATGATGACATGCGTACCAATTATTCTTGGATCGGGGGATTGTCATGATAAGATAACATAGGTGTCAATAAACATCATTATCAAGGGTTTGTAGGGATAGCCAGAAAAAATATGATTATCATGTCATGGTATAACCCTGGTTTGTTTATGAAATACTTGTTGGAATGTATAAATCATGGGACGTTTATATGAGGTTATTGGATACCCTTATCATTTGGTTATAAAAATTTTATTCCTTTACATTTCCACTACATGGTAATAAAAAGTTAATCATTTTATATATTTATTTTCCTATTTCTTAATTTTATTTTCATAAAAAATATTATTATAATAATTTAGTAATATACTCTGATTAAAATATTTTTAATTACTTAATACGATTCAGTATGATTTATGATTGAATTATTGTATTGTTTACTCTAATTATTGTAACTATGGTTATTATGATCTTTAACATGCTTAATCTATTTTAGTCATTTAAATTATGAATTTTATTAATTTCATTTATGACCTATGAATTTCATTATTACAGTCAATCTAATTATGATTATTTTTTAATAGGACCCAATGCCATGTCAGATTAATTATTTAAATAATTTTAGAGGTGTTGGTAATTGAATTAAAATAAGTTGTTTTAAACTAATTGCTTTAGGGACATAATTGAAATTTTTTTAAACCTACTTTTCACCCCCTCTTGTATTATTCCATCTGAATATACATTATGAACTAATAGATTGAATAGAAAAAACATTATAATAGTTGGACCCAAAATTTATGAATATTTAGAAATTTGAATAATTTGGAGGAATCATATTAAAATAATAAAGTATGTTGGATAAAAGAAATCTTCTAAAGAAGAAATGATCTTTTGGTAAAGATGATTCCTTATTTAGACTCATTATAAATGTCCCTCAATGGTATAAAATGACATATCATGGAGTTGAATATATTGTTTATATGTGAAACATATTTTTCATAGTTCCATGTAATTGGTATATATATACTGTCTATGTATAAGATATATAAAAACATGATTTTTTTTATAATATATTCATTCTATTAACATTATAAGAATCATTCAAGACTATATAATAGACATTACATCATGTGTACTGATGATCCAAATGCATCTGTATTGAATAATGATAAACATAGAATTTATAATTAATTTAATTACTAGAAAAAAATTCTCATATAAAATAAATACAATTTTGATATAATACAATCAATTAGGATCGAATTTTTAGGACATAATTAGTCTAAACATCGGAAAAAATGTCAAATAAAAAATTTAATATATTGTTCATGATGAATACATAAAATTATTATAGGAATAAACTAGTGAATTTTTCAAAAAAAAAGAATTAAATGAATGGAAATAAGATGGAATGTTTATAAAATTCCAGAAGATGTTATGAATAAATCAGGAGAATATATGGCTATGATAAACTGAATAAGCTCAAAATGGCAGTTTTTAGACATTATGATAACAATGTAAGCTAAAAATAAAATCATTTAAAGTATTATGTCATGGGTAAAACTAATTAAATGAAGAAAAAGTGGATAAGGACCATATAATGATTGTATAATAATATACTAAATAAAAATCCAAAAAATATATATTTAAACAATTTTATGGTTTGTTTTAGTGTAATAACTAATATAGTGAAGGTTATTATTTCAAGGTTAATTGAATGAGAGTTCCAAAATAATGCAATAATGCATTACATTGTGGGTTTATCCCAAATTTGTTACCATGATTACATTATAATATCATATAATGATATTCAAATGAGTTTTGATGACTATATATGCAACATTTAAAGTGTTATTTTTTTCATGAATGAATGTATGTTGTAATTTGTTTAACATATGTTTCATATTTAAAATAAATATGATATTGGGAATGATGAAATAATATTCAAGGAGTGTTTTTAAGACCTATATTACATATCCTAGATGAAGAGATGGTTGAAAATCATTATTTTTATAGACATTATGGAAAATTCTTTCTTTAGAACTCATTTTCCTCCAATCCATTCACCATTGGTTCTAACAACCCAATGTCTAAAGAAAGTATTTAATGTGGATTAATAGTTTGACATATTTCATGTACACCCCATGAAGACAGAATTTATTATAATATTTCATGTTATCTATAATGATTATTGGACAAATCACATTAGATTAAAAGTATAAAATATTTATTTATTTAATTTATTTAAAAAAATTGATAGAACATGTAAACATATAGCAAATTGGTTTTTTATTTACAATATGTTTGGATTATTTTTTTCAATAAAATATCATTCAACTACATCAGAGACACATTAAAATTTTTTAGTTTGATATTTTACATAGTTTAAGAACAATGAAATTTTGTTATCATAACCATAATTTATTTGATGGTTTTGGTTATTCAGGATGATTTAAAACAAAACATGTAGTTTTCTAGAAAAAAACTCATTGGTGTATAAAAATTCAATAGAAATTCATTATTTCTAAAAAATCTGTATGGAAAATTTCAATAAATTGGTGTAGTATAAAAAAAATAATATTTCATCATTTGTTTTTTGAAAAAATTATCATTGTTGCCTCAAAATATAATTTCAATAAAAAACCAATACATAGTCATGTAATTAAATTTTATAGTTTCAAAAGATGGAAATATAAATGATATTCATGAAATTAATTAAACCAAAAAATAATTATAACATTTTATAGTTTTATCATTCATGGAGATCAAGTTATAGTCTATATAAAATTATAATGGATTTTTAAAATAAATGTATTTTAATTTTAATTTCAAAAAAACCATCTCCACATAGATCATATAAAATGTTTTACATTAAGAAATACGAAATATATATTTTTAGATTTGATTTAGTTTTCAAGTGAATCTAAATTGTTTAATAATATTAAAATTATTTTAAAATGTAAAAATAAGGCTAAATATAAATGTTTTTTACATTTATTTATGAATTGTTCATAAATAATAATATGAAATGATGAAATTAATGGTTTAAAAAAAATATTTAAACCATTAAAAAATTATTTTTAGGGTATTTAATGTAGTTTTTAAATAAGCTAAACCATTTGATATTTTTTTAGTTTTATTCTAAAAATGATTATAAGAATATAAAACATTTAATAAATATCATATAATTATAATATATGGTAGATGAGGATAAATTCCATTTAAATATATAATATTATTGTTCTCATATTAAAATAAACGAGTAATGATCATAACACTTTTGTTTATTGAATTTACCTATATTATGTTTAATTTAAAAAATCTTTAAAATTTCACTATTCATTAAGTATTAATAAATATTAATCTCAAGTCTTAATTTAGGAAATATTAATGATTTTATTTTTTCCCTATTTACTTAATTTTTTAATATAAATTTATGTTATAAAATTATGAATGATATTGTTTATTCTTTTTAGTTAATTCTTATATATTTCAATCCATGCATATAAGGAATTTTATACCTTTCAGGTTATAAAATTCAGTTATAATCAACAATTAACATGAATTTTTTCCTAGTTATTAACTTGATTGTAATGTTTGTTTATTATTTACACATATCTAGTTTAGAGATATTATTATTATTGAGATCCTTCTTATGTATTTATCTATTATAACTTCCAAAATGATGATCCGGATTCTAATTAACATTTAGGGATGCTATTTGATCTCTAGAATTCTTCTTAATCATTAATGGTTGCCGAGAAGTGGTTTGGTATAAAATAAATCATGGCAGAAATATTTTCTTGATTTATAATTGTATAAAAAATATACTTTAATGTAAAAACAATATGAATGAAATAAAATTTATGAAAATATTAATGATGAATGTTTAATTTTTATTTTGAAAATGAACATGAAATCCAAATATTGATGACTTTATATGAGATACATTCTAACATAATGAATAAATTTCTCAACCAATTATCCACCATCTCATCCAAAATCAAATATAATGTGAAACTACAATTGACCACTAATAATTAAAAATTTCTTCCCAACCTATAATACGACAAGTCAAGTCTATATGTCCATTGATGTGAACATGTAGTGGGTGATTATAAACTCAGTAGTGTTTTTCTTAGAATTATGTAGTCTTTTCTATATAAGAACATTCAATATGAAATTCCAATAAAAAATGAAGTTAAAAAACGTTTTTTAAAGGATTTCTAATACATTTCATACCAAAATCAAAAATTTATTTTATTAACAATTATATTTTTTTAAAATAAAATTTTTCAAATAAAAATACCAAAAAATTTATCAATATAATTTTTTCTTCATAAAAAACATTATCCATGGAAAAACTATATTTTCTGATTTTTAACAACCATAACCTTTCATAAATTGAAGTAAAATTCAGGTTTTTAAATTCATTAGAATATAATTTTTCCCTTAAATTTATGAGGAATCTCGACCGTTCCCAAAACAATCTCCTCATACTAAGGTATAAAAGAAGAAAGAAAAATGTAAAATATCAATTTTTTATATTATTATGACATTACATCTTTACCAAGGTATGGATCTTTATTTTTATTTTTAATAATCATATGAT
This sequence comes from Viscum album, assembly GCA_963277665.1. Lineage (NCBI taxonomy): Eukaryota > Viridiplantae > Streptophyta > Magnoliopsida > Santalales > Viscaceae > Viscum > Viscum album. The sequence goes on along the minus strand of OY728151.1, from coordinate 1,098,311,547 downwards.
ACATAGTGTCCCCACACATCTCTAGTTATCCTATCATCTTCCCATCTTAAAAGAATACATTTTAGGCTACCCATATCTATAGATGAAACGTGGAGGTCTCAAAAATAAGGTCTTATCAAATCACATGTTTGATATATAAAAACCCAATAAAATAAATTATAATAACTATAATAAAACAAAATATAACATTCCAATCCATTCATATTTAAAATTAATGAAAATTAATTTAAGATAATCATATATATTTTTCTTTAACCAAATATAAATACAATGATATAAATCCCCAATTGAAATCCACCAATATAATTTCCAAAAAACATGTAACTTTACATCAAAAAAGTAATTTTAAAATAATAATAAAATAAAATCTATGGAATTTGAAATATTTGTTTTTAATTATACATTTTTATTCAAGTCATATTTGTTTAAAATACCATAAAATTTCAATAAAAAGTAAATTATAAAAAAAATATTTTTCTTATATATATTTAAAAGTCCTAAAAATTATGAAATTTTTGTTTTCGATGAAATTTAATCAATAAAAAACCCACATGTTCCAACCAATTCATTTATCGAATAAAATATAATAAAATAGTCACATTATCCCATAGAACTAATTAAATTTTTTTTCCAAAATCATATAGTTTGTTAAATAATTCAATCTATAACAATTATGAATGAATTTGTTTGATCAGTATCTACAGATAAATATATCTAAAACCAACATATCTGTTTATAAGAGAGTGATCATAGAAAATCAATTGAGATAACTAGATATATGGTTCAGAAAAAATCCATTAACTTATCCAAAACCCAATCCCCTAATAATTCTAGTTATGATTGGGAGATCACCAAATCAGACCTAAAGAATCCATAAAATTACCAAAGGGCGATTATGGGGAAGAATATTTTTAATCATCATTTATTTAATTACTAAATACTGAAACATTATCATTTTAATAAAATTAATAGTTACCATGCATTATCTTTTAGACTATATAAGTGAACACATTGAATTTAGGGGTTAATAATATTCAGTATACATTGTTTTCGTGCTACGTATTATTGAAAATACAAGAAACATGCATAACCTTCTATATTTCAAAACCTATATATCATGGTTTCCATAATGGTGTAAATAGATATGCATATTGACATATAATCTTGAAAACATTCTCTCAACATCTCTTATGAATATATACTAACATAAAAGTTTTAGCTAATTATAAATTCAATTTTTCATATCAAATTAAAAAATAAAAAATTAATTTTTGAGATTATAAATGTCACCATTTATAAAAAATTACTTGTCATCATCCTAGAATCTCCAAACGAATCCTCATACGAACACACCTCAAATCCAAAGAAATAAATCATTTGATAGTGGGAATTGTTTTACATTTCCAAATGAATAAGGGAATTATAATCATCATATAAATGTGGAGTTGGAAATCTATCAAACATTTAGTTATATTATTGGGATTTTAATATCATTTTATTCTAAAAACCAACATGAAAGTGTATCATGTACCATATTCTGGATATGAAATAATACATTTGTACATATATCTATATATTATGATGGGTAAATAGATTAAATCCAAAATTATATAAGGAATTATACATTACTATATTATGAAATATTTAATTGATTGAATGTATATGGTACTGAATTATAAATTATTTGATTAATACATACCTAAATGGAATACATTAAATAATATGACATGATTTAAAATCCCCATTAATGGTCAAAGTATTATATTAATTTCAAAGTAAATTCTTTTCAAGACATTTATGATCCAAATGGGTAGGTTATGCCAACATAAGTTTCCTATGGATTATATAATGTAATGATTGAATGTTATTGTTGAGCTTTAGGGTTCAATTTTTATTTCATAAATGAGAATATGTTATATTTATATATGAATCCTCAATAGTAAGTATAAAAAGGTAATATAATTAGGTATATCAATATAATTAATTTAGGAAATGAGCTATCTCTTAACCTATCAATAGTTACATGTGATATGATTGAAAGGTGTAACAACCCAAAATATTATTAATGTAAATTTATCATGATCTAATTAAATGTATCATTATTTAAAATGGTTTTATAAAATATAAACATCCTTTTTTTCTATTTTTTTAATTCAAAAAACATTTATGAATTTTAATAGTTTCTAATATAGTCATTTTATAGTGATCACATGATTTTTTTAAATATAGGGCTTTAACAAATCCAATTTACTCATAAAAATGATGTGATGGCCTCATACAGTAGACTTTCCCGGTATGAATCCCATTTTTCGGAGCTCAGAAATGAGGTGGCTTCATTGGTCTCATCTCTTGACCAATCCCAAGTCGAGCTTCGATATGTTAAGCTCAAACAGAACCACCTACATGGGAACTTCATGTTGACAGTGATTACCACACGAGTGTTCTTATACGAGCCACCAAAGAGTCTTTCCTCATGTCACACTCTACCCTTCAGTGTTATCTGGGTGTTATAAGGGGTAATGTAAGAAGACCATTTCATAATGATTATGTGTATTATTTTTTAATATAATAATTAATATACATTCATTTAATTATTGTTATTTTGTAAATAGTTTTTAATGGAAAAATATTATTTTTAGTTATTATTCAACTAAAAAACTATTTTGTAAAATTAATGTATTTTTGAATTAAATAATATTTTAGTAAAATATTATTATTATTAAATCAATTTTATTACCAATAAATGATCATATAATTTTTTTGAATAAAATTGTATTTTTTATTAAGCATTGAATGTTGTTTCTGCCAAAACCAATGATTTTTTGTTAAATGTCAATTTATAATTCAAAAGAAAAAATTCACATATGTTGAAAATTATTTAGATAAAATGATTATTATTTTTGGAATCAAGACATCAACATTATCAATGTTTAATTTTCCATTATTTTATTAGACCATCGAATTTTTGGGAAAAAATTAAATATCATTTAAATATTTAATGTGTTTTATGACATCATAATGACCCAATAGTTATGTAAAAAATACTATAAACATTATGTTTGGACAGTATATGTTTTAAAAATAAAATAATATTATTTTAGGTTTGTTTGATTTTTTTAAAAAATTATTTGTGGACCCTCCAAGACATATAAAACATTTTAGCTTTTGTAATTGTTATCCGTGAGTGTGTGACTCAACTCCACTTAAGAAACCCTATTATTTTAAGAATTTAGGCCATTTACCTTATAAAATATTTTTTCCCACTCCCCTTTGGAAAAACACATAGGCAAAAACCATGGTTTGGTTTGTGGTTTTGATTATGTTAATGTGTGGTGTCCCAATCCTTACTAATAAATAATTCCCTCTCCTTCCATATATAAACCATCCCATGCTCCCACTTCATCATCACTAAAGGAATTTTTAGTTCATGAAACATATTCCCTACTATATATAGAATCATCCCAAGGTTTCCCGAGCTCCTAATAAGTATCTCTCAAGCCTCTCTCTAGCCTTTGGTATTACACTTCCATGTAATGGATTTCTTCATTTTAAAATTTTATCCTTGTTTATTTGTACTATTATATCATTTTTCATTCAGTTAAAAATGATGTGGAATTATTTCAAACAATACCCATACTACCCTCTTAATGTTTGAATTTATGATAGAACTCTTTATTTCTCATTAATTATTCCTATTTATACCTGTTACCATGCCCAAATTCCTTAAGGAATTTCCCTCTCCTCATTTATATTAATGTAATTAGTTTGTATTATGAATCCAAATTACATTAAATATGTTGTAAAACTTATAAATATGACCCCTATACTGTCCATTTAATATAAATATGATTATAACCATGTTTTCTCTCATTAACCATTTTTACGAAATCTTATGTCATTATGTTATGCTGCCAAAATTGCACCACATTTTTTTGAAGAAAAATTCATTGTGTAGTGAATACCATGCCCATTTCGCTATCAAGGGTATTAACCTTTATGAAAATTTAATAATTTATTATTCTGTTTCATGTATGATTCCACATATCTTTTATCATGGAACAAATGAGGATGTTTAATGAATCATTGATTTATGATCCATGTGGAACTCTAATGCATGAAATGAAATGTTTAAGAAGGGTATTCCTTGATAGTTCCCCAATGCATTGGGTAAAGATTAGTATCATGGTGCATCAAGTGAAATATGGATTTACCTATGATAATTCAAGTGAAATGATTATTTACAAATTATAATTCAATTTCAAAGAGTGTTTACTCGTGCTCCATATAGGATGATCCTTGGATCACTCTATTTCCCTATCAAGTGTTGTTGCCACATTTTCATTTTATGATAAACATGTTATATCATGCCTTTATGTTCATATTACTTTTTTTCTCCATTACAATTCCTATTTCAAATAATTTATTGTATTATTCATTTTATGCCTTTTTTACTCCAATACTGGGCATTATATCTCACCCACTTATTATACATGTCATCTGGTTATCCCATGCAATGATGAGTACGGGGGAATGTAGTATTCTTGTAAAAGAATTTTTCTCAAAGATGTATCATTTAAGGTAATAAGTTATTATGTAATGTTCATAAGCCTCAATAACACTATACCTGTTTATCTGCAATGTTTTATCATGTGAAGGTTTTATGTACAAATTTATGTTAACTGTGTAATAAAAAACAGGGTTTTCATAGTTGGTATCAGAGAATAGGTAGAGTTATTTTTGGGATTATGATTAGAAAATGAAAGTGATAGCCTTATGGATAAGATCAAGTATAATGAAAACATCCCGATATTTTTTTAGCATTGATTATGTTTTTTATCATGAAAATACATGTTTTTCGGGATACGAGTAGTTAGATACAGCTTTAGAACAGATTTACCTAGGAGTGAAAACACCGACTTGGAGTTCCGGGCTTGACCAAGAGTATCCTGGTACACGAAAACCGGCTCTGCTTCACTCTTGGTTACAACACTCCCATGGGATATGCTTAGGTAAATTCACAAGTTTAGAATGAACCATTATTAAGGGAGTAGAAAATCCTATAAGAATATATATTGAGAAGTAGATCCTGGATAACATAGATTTAAGCCAATAGATTCATAATTTAATGAAATAAAAGTTATTTATATGTTATCCCTTTTTGTCATTGGATTTCCCATTGTGTGTTACTGTAGATACCCGAAGCCTGACGTACATGGACATTACATTACTTTTGCGGAATACTTAGTACATAACAAAAACACACACACAAGGATCGTAATAGTTTAGTGTCTTTGGAAACTCGGACTATAATCTTCTAATTGTGGTGAAAGATCTTCAAAATCTCCCATAAAGATCATCCTTTTTTTTACCTAAAACCTTTCTTTATATCCTGGGGAAAAGAAAACATAAAAGGGTGAGCTCAAATGCTCAGTAAGGGTAAACAAAAGAAATATCAATCACATCGTAATCATAAGAACATAACATTTTGGAAATCATAACCTGCAAAAGAGAGCATAATTTCATAACATGGGATAAATCATGGTAGTGAAATGTAATCACAATAATCATAACTTAAAACATGAAACTTTGTGGAATTCACACATAATCATAGAGAATCATTTCTTGTTAGTCAAGACTCATTTCCAAGACTATCTTAGTGGACAAAGTCCCTTTCTGAATCGAGTAACCCTCGTTTCAGTCCTTTTTCACTGAACCGGTATAACCTACCGTTCCAGCCCTGTCTATCTCATGATATATAAAATCGTTACCCAATGCATTGGAGGGAGATATAGGTCCCACCCATCTTATAATGAATCCTTTCTTATGTGTGCCACATAATCATAAATCATAATTCATCGCATAACCCATGTAATAAAAATGGGATTCTTAAACAACATGACATCATAAAACAATTCATATAAGATAAAGAAATTCATAAAAATGTTTCCATCACAACATAATCAATATCCATGTAACAATAGGGATAAAAACAGAACTCTTTTATTATCTTAGATGGAAAATAATTTTGAAAATCACTTGAACTCCATTCTTGAGGAAAATATCCTTTCTTCTTCAAAAACATTTTTTCCTTTCATAACATGTCATACAACTTTAAAATAAAAGAAGTTGATTAAAAATAAACTTGAAAACTTGTAAAGGAAGCTTCTTGGAAATAATGTTTTAAAAATCCATTCATGCCGTATAAGTTAAAAAAAACATTCTTCTCGTTCTTTTGTCGGAAAAGTCAAAAAGTACCTCGTAAGAAAAACGACAAAAGATTCCTTTCATATCTTTTACTAAAAACTCACCGAAGGGTAAAAATGGATTTAAAAAATTGTAGTTGGATGTAAATAATATTACATATTTATGAAACATGGATGTGGATGATAAAATACACCCCAGTAAATACTTACGAATAAACAATCTCGGATAAAAATGAGATTGTGATATTTCCCTTACCTTAGGTCCGATTTGCTTCGTATGTGTCCGAAAATCCTGTATAATGATTTAAATAATATCATTGACTTATTACAGAATCATATTCATTGTTATGATATCATATATGCATCACTTATGACATTATATTACCCGGTCTTTTGTAAATTCATGTTAAAGTAGCATTTTGGGTAAAATCGCCTCATTTGTCGTTCGTGTTTTTAACTTGTAATTATTAATATGATTACTTGGATCATGATTACTTATATACAGAATGTAAAACATGGTTTATATATAATATATATTCAGAATATATAATATATATAGATAATGGAATGAAATACACCGTTAATGGAGACGGTAGTCCGTACGTACGCATGAACGCTGTTTTCGTTTCCTTATTGAATTGAATGGAATTAAGTAGATGACATACATATAAATATACATAAATCCAGTATCATTATTATGTCATATATTTCATTAGTACTTATTATATATGCTTTATAATCATTCATGAATGGTTAATGTGGAAAATGAATCTCATCGTGTCATGGAGACGGTAGTCCGTACGTACGCACGAGCGATGATATCATTTCCATAAATATTGAATTGAATTGGAGTGGATTATACAATATATCAGAATAAATATGATGTTGTAATAACTATTTATAGGTATTCTTTACACCATTATACCCATCCATGTAAGGTGGTGGTGGAAAAATAGATTACACCACGGCGTGGAGACGGTATTCCGTACATACGCACGCGCGGTGATTTCTTTTTCCGTAGGATGGATAGATGGTGAAATAGGGTTGTTTCATACTTATAATAACATATCAGTATATGAGTGATACTGATGTTATTACTTCATAATGAAACAACCTAAGAAGAAGAAGTGGAAGAAGAAATAAAGATGAAAGAATTGGTAACGGTAATTACCACTTCTTTGAAGCGCCTTTTGGAGACCTCCTCTTAGGGAACTAAAATTGGTCTTTGAGGAAGACCAGAACCTCTAGGATGTTTCTAGGGAAGTTAAGAAGAGATTTTGGCAGAGGTTGGCCGAGCTTGAGTGCTCAAATTGGTGTGAGAAAGAAGGGGAGGAGGTGTCCTTTTATAAGGGAGGAGAGGGGCACCTTAGGAATATCTCAAAATATTATTTTATATTAAAGTCAAAATCGGTTTATAATGGTTCCAAAGGGTCTTATTTCGAAGATAAAGTGGGTATGGGTCGAAATCCTATCAACCAATAAGATTTAGACATGTTTAGGGTATTATTTTAACCTTATCAATTAGATTTAACTCTAAGTTAAATAATTTAACTTTTACCGTGTCTTTTTGTTTTCATTCACTATATGGTTAATACACTTACTATAACATGCCAAACGAACCCCAAATTGTTTATTATTAATACATATATCCGTATCTAAGTCATTCGGCCGAACCTTAGATTTTTAGGAATAAAATAACAATTAATAATATAATATTTGATTTAAAAACTATTTTGTGTCAATTTTGACACTATTTGATACATGATTTTTGTGAAAGTCATAGAAGAATTATATGTTCGAACCAAGTTGATTAAATCAACAATAATATATCATAGTAACCTATAAAATTAGTGTAATTCATAAAAAGTATCAAATTAGATTCATTTGAGCATTTATAACATCAATTATGTTAATATTTCTTTAAAAGGGTAATTACTGCATCATCGTTGTGTCATAAATAAATTAATTTATTTAAAGTCTAAAAATTATAAATAAAATATAATTATGTAAGAAATCTTTTTAGCTTTCTAATTAATATTTATAGTCGAATTGATCTTATGTATAAGCCCATATTAAAATTGTTTTAGTTATTAAACTTTGATTTTAACTATTTTAACTATTCATTAAATAATATAATATTAAATGTCATAATCTAATCCAAGTGGACCTAAATGGTCATATTATATTCATAAGGTTGTTTTTGGTCGAATTACACTTATCCAATAGAATTAGGACATGTTTTAGGGTAATATTAATATCATTCTTACCCTTAATTACACTATTTACTTTTAACCGTGGTAAATAAAAGTAAAAAGTTACTATTCACCAAAAATTATTTTCATCTCATTGAACCACATTTTACTTACTGACATCAACCATGTCTCTCGGATTTTTGAAATTTCATTCACAGAAGCGGTAAAATTAAGTTTTATGAAAAATTCAGTTTTTTTAACTACCACTTAGTAGTTTCACTATTCATAAAAAATTGATGTTTTTCAGAACAATGCCAAAATTTCATCCTAAGCTATATTTCATATTCCGAACTCAAAAATGAAGTCTATTTTTCCAAATTCATAACATAGAGGTTGCATTAATTAATTTTATAATTAAATCCCGCTGTTAAAACAAATAGCGTGTTTTTAAGAAACAATATCTATCAAAAGATTGACACTAGTTTATAACTGGTTTAAATGTGAAATTACATCCAATGACCAACATTGTATTAAATTGTAAAAATATATTCTAAATACACTTTAAAACCACTCAAATTAATAATTTATCAATATTAATTATTTCGATTAAAAAAGTTGTTTTTAATAAAAATTTAGTAATTTTCACTATTCATCAGAATATGAATGTTATCCGAAATGTTCCGAAATTTCCCCTTAGGCTAAATTCGATATTCCGAATCCAAAAATGAAATCCATTTTGAAAAATAAAATTTACAAAATTTCAAAAAGTGGTTATTACTATTCATAACGGCTAGTTTTAATAACATTTTAATAGCATATCGCTGTTTAGTGAAACTCGTTATTGCGTACTACACACGCTATCGAGGAAGGTCGCGATTGCGTGTAATGCAAGGCAAGTCAAGGATGCGTGTTGTGCAAGCTCCTTTTTGTGTTGCGTACAACACAAGACATTAGTGAAATTAAAAAGAATATTTTTCATAAAATCTTGAGCTGTTACATTCTACCCCCCTTAAAATGAATTTCGCCCTCGAAATTCGTTGGGGTTATAAATAGTTTACTATTCGAAAGTTTATTTAATAGAAACCCACATCGTAAAATGGAATACCAAAACCAATATTTTAAAACAAAAGTATGAAACTTAACGGTTACCCAAATAAACTAATCACTGGGTTTCCACATAGGTGAAAATATGGATATGGAAGAAAAATATAACCATCATGTTCTGATGGAGAGTGGTAGAGAACATGGCTATGGAAAAGCCAGTAATCACAAAGCCATAAATTTGTGACGATCTAAGGTACCATCTGATTCATCAGATATAAGATCACTAGGACAACATTTTTGGTTTTCAAGATCGTTTCCCTAAAGTTAAAGAATTTGAATTAGAATAAATACTTACTTTATGTTGGTACAACCTCATTGTTGTTCGTTCCTTTATCAATTTCAACTTCATCTCTTAAATAAATGAAGTTGAATTTGTTATTTGTGAAGTGTTAGCAGATCATGTGATAGAATGATGGGTCATTCCATCTGTCTCAAACAAAAGGTTAGCAAAAATTATATACATAAGTCGATCTATAGTGAGATTAATCATATATTGTTCCTAAAATGGACTTATACTTCATATATCATACGGCTTAATATAATAAAACTAGTTTCTACTAAACAGGGACTTCCTGTAGGCCAGTGGTAGGCGATAAAGGCCAGTCGCACTTCGGTTGTGGGTTCGATTCCCACAGCCTTGTCCGAAGCGATGGGTTGTCGCCCGTCCTGCAGGTTGTCCTTTTTCCAAAACTATATAACATCCCATCAATAATATCGAAAAAACAAACAATACTAACTTATGTCCAACATAATCCATTCCAATCTTTTAGGCTTATCCATAATACTGCAGTCGACTCTCATAATATAGTGAAAATGATTACCATAGATTTAACACCATCATCGATCCCCATATATCATAAGATATGTTTTGTTGGTCACATTCCAAACATTCAAAGTCCTTAATCGTGTATTCTCTTGAATACCTTAGTGAAAACATGAATGCAGTTAAAAGTTAACACTTTTCACAAACCAAAATCCTCAAAATTCTATATACTCAAACTTAGTCCTTATATCAATCATGAGCTCATGAATACTGTTAAACATTTAATTTTCTCGTTTTCCCTTCATTATGCGCATAATATCTCAATCACTTTGAATACCACATTAGACCAATACATAAATATTCCAATATTCCAAGATACAACATTATTTTGGAATCCCATTACATAAACACTTAATCATTCCACCACATCGTTGTCATATTCAACATTGCCAATAGTGATCGCATGTGACTTCCCTTTGTCCTTTGCCTTAAGCGGTTGCTCATGTCGATCATCACTAACCCTTGGATTAGGGCATTTATTAGCATAATTCCCCATTTCCTTGCACTTGAAGCATTGAAGTGTTGGTTGTACGTTCTCTGCAGTGTTTGCTTTATTCACTTCATTTGAATCCCATTTTCCATTACTTCGACACTCAGCTGCTCGATGACCTTCTTTTCCACACTTAAAACATTTTCTAGTCCCTTTAAGACAACCTCCACCATGCTTCTTTCCACACTTTGTGCATAAGGAAACATTCATCTTCTTTTCACCATTATTCTGAGATTTCTCCTTGAACTCCATCTTTCGTTTCTTGTCAAACCCATGAGAAGGATATGTAACACCAACTTCCATTTCTACCTGGATAGCACAACGCACAATTTCTTCATAGCTACTGAAGTCTCTTATAGCTAATGCCTTTCGAAGACTTGGTTTTAAGCCACTGAAAAATCGATCAACTTTACATTCAGGTTGGGTGATAATTCCAGATGCATACCTTGAAAGTCTTGTAAAATTCGCTTCGTATATACCAACAGATTCATCATCCTTTTGCTTTAGTTCAAGAAACTCCTTCTCGATCTTCGTTCGAAGAATACGAGGGAAGTACTTACTGAAAAACAAGTTCTTGATCTCGTCCCATTCCATGGAATCAATTTCATTTCTTTGCCTCGTATTCTTGATAAGATTCCACCATTGATCAGCTTCACCTTCCAAACGATATACTGCTAAGATGACTTTATCATGTTCAGAACATTGAAGAACTGAAAATATCTTTTCAGTAGTACTAATCCATTGTTCAGCAACTAATGGATCAGTAGACCCACTGAAAGAAGGCGGATGCTGCCTCATGAAGGATTCAACAGAATGTTGCTCCTTCCTTTGCTCGTTTGGAAGTCCTGCATGATTCATAGCTTGAGAAAGTTGTGCGAGCATGGCTACAAGATTTTTCATTCCAGCTCCCATATCGTTTGGTTGCTCAGGGGGACAATCATTGCATTTTCCATTGCATTGATCAACACGGTTCCTTCGGGTTCCAGCCATCGTCTAAAACCCCAAAAGAATAGTATGAGAGGCAAAAATCATGCTAGGGAAAACAACATAATAAATGGGTAGTACCCTCAATATCTAACATCTTAGGTTAAATTCTAAGATCGTTAGCGCAATTCTAGGACTATAACCTATACGTATACTTAACCTTAGAGACATCCCTAGACATACCTTAGAAATATCTCTAGGGATCTCACTAATGTTTTCGCATCCTAGTTTCCAAAGGTTGACTAATCTTTTCCTCTGATACCAACTGTAGAGACCCGAAGCCTGACGTACATGGACATTACATTACTTTTGCAGAATACTTAGTACATAACAAAAACACACACACAAGGATCGTAATAGTTTAGTGTCTTTGGAAACTCGGACTATAATCTTCTAATCGTGGTGAAAGATCTTCAAAATCTCCCATAAAGATCTTCCTTTTTTTACCTAAAACCTTTCTTTATATCCTGGGGAAAAGAAAACATAAAAGGGTGAGCTCAAATGCTCAGTAAGGGTAAACAAAAGAAATATCAATCACATCGTAATCATAAGAACATAACATTTTGGAAATCATAACCTCCAAAAGAGAGCATAATTTCATAACATGGGATTAATCATGGTAGTGAAATGTAATCACAATAATCATAACTTAAAACATGAAACTTTGTGGAATTCACACATAATCATAGAGAATCATTTCTTGATAGTCAAGACTCATTGCCAAGACTATCTTAGTGGACAAAGTCCCTTTCTGAATCGAGTAACCCTCGTTTCAGTCCTGTTTCACTGAACCGGTATAACCTACCGTTCCAGCCCTGTCTATCTCATGAGATATAAAATCATTACCCAATGCATTGGAGGGAGATATAGGTCCCACCCATCTTATAATGAATCCTTTCTTATGTGTGCCACATAATCATAAATCATAATTCATCGCATAACCCATGTAATAAAAATGGGATTCTTAAACAACATGACATCATAAAACAATTCATATAAGATAAAGGAATTCATAAAAATGTTTCCATCACAACATAATCAATATCCATGTAACAATAGGGATAAAAACAGAACCCTTTTATTATCTTAGATGGAAAATAATTTTGAAAATCACTTGAACTCCATTCTTGAGGAAAATATCCTTTCTTCTTCAAAAACATTTTTTCCTTTCATAACATGTCATACAACTTTAAAATAAAAGAAGTTGATTAAAAATAAACTTTAAAACTTGTAAAGGAAGCTTCTTGGAAATAATGTTTTAAAAATCCATTCATGCCGTATAAGTTAAAAAAAACATTCTTCTCTTTCTTTTGTCGGAAAAGTCAAAAAGTACCTCGTAAGAAAAACGACAAAAGATTCCTTTCATATCTTTTACTAAAAACTCACCGAAGGGTAAAAATGGATTTAAAAAATTGTAGGTGGATGGAAATAATATTACATATTTATGAAACATGGATGTGGATAATAAAATACACCCCAGTAAATACTTACGAATAAACAATCTCGGATAAAAATGAGATTGTGATATTTCCCTTACCTTAGGTCCGATTTGCTTCGTATGTGTCCGAACCTCCTGTATAATGATTTAAATAATATCATTGACTTATTACAGAATCATATTCATTGTTATGATATCATATATGGTTCACTTATGACATTATATTACCCGGTCTTTTGTAAATTCATGTTAAAGTAGCATTTTGGGTAAAATCGCCTCATTTGTCGTTCGTGTTTTTAACTTGTAATTATTAATATGATTACTTGGATCATGATTACTTATTTCCAGAATGTAAAACATGGTTTATATATAATATATATTCAGAATATATAATATATATAGATAATGGAATGAAATACACCGTTCATGGAGACGGTAGTCCGTACGTACGCATGAACGCTGTTTTCGTTTCCTTATTGAATTGAATGGAATTAAGTAGATGACATACATATAAATATACATAAATCCAGTATCATTATTATGTCATATATTTCATTAGTACTTATTATATATGCTTTATAATCATTCATGAATGGTTAATGTGGAAAATGAATCTCATCGCGTCGTGGAGACGGTAGTCCGTACGTATGCACGAGCGATGATATCATTTCCATAAATATTGAATTGAATTGGAGTGGATTATACAATATATCAGAATCAATATGATGTTGTAATAACTATTTATAGTTATTATTTACACCATTATACCCATCCATGTAAGGTGGTGGTGGAAAAATAGATTACACCACGGCGTGGAGACGATATTCCGTACGTACGCACGCGCGGTGATTTCTTTTTCCGTAGGATGGATAGATGATGAAATAGGGTTGTTTCATACTTATAATAACATATCAGTATATGAGTGATACTGATGTTATTACTTCATATTGAAACAACCTATGAAGAAGAAGTGGAAGAAGAAATAAAGATGAAAGAATTGGTAACGGTAATTACCTCTTCTTTGAAGCGCCTTTTGGAGTCCTCCTCTTAGGGAACTAAAATTGGTCTTTGAGGAAGACCAGAACCTCTAGGATGTTTCTAGGGAAGTGAAGAAGAGATTTTGGCAGAGGTTGGCCGAGCTTGAGTGCTCAAATTGGTGTGAGGAGGAAGGGGAGGAGGTGTCCTTTTATAAGGGAGGAGAGGGGCACCTTAGGAATATCTCAAAATATTATTTTATATTAAAGTCAAAATCGGTTTATAATGGTTCCAAAGTGTCTTATTTCGAATCTAAAGTGGGTATGGGTCGAAATCCTATCAACCAATAAGATTTAGACAAGTTTAGGGTATTATTTTAACTTTATCAATTAGATTTAACTCTAAGTTAAATAATTTTACTTTTACCGTGTCTTTTTGTTTTCTTTCACTATATGGTTAATACACTTACTATAACATGCCAAAAGAACCACAAATTGTTTATTATTAATACATATATCCTTATCTAAGTCATTTGGCCGAACCTTAGATTTTTAGGAATAAAATAACAATTAATAATATAATATTTGATTTAAAAACTATTTTGTGTCAATTTTGACACTATTTGATACATGATTTTTGTGAAAGTCATAAAAGAATTATATGTTCGAACCCAGTTGATTAAATCAACACTAATATATCATAGTAACCTATAAAATTAGTGGAATTCATAAAAAGTCTCAAATTAGATTCATTTGAGCATTTATAACATCAATTATGTTAATATTTCTTTAAAAGGGTAATTACTGCATCATCGTTCTGTCATAAATAAATTAATTTATTTAATGTCTAAAAATTATAAATAAAATATAATTATGTAGGAAATCTTTTTAGCTTTCTAATGATTATTTATAGTCGAATTTATCTTATGTATAACCCCATATTAAAAATGTTTTAGTTATTAAACTTTGATTTTAACTATTTTAACTATTCATTAAATAATATAATATTAAATGTCATAATCTAATCCAAGTGGACCTAAATGGTCATATTATATTCATAAGGTTGTTTTTGGTCGAATTACACTTATCCAATAGAATTAGGACATGTTTTAGGGTAATATTAATATCATTCTTACCCTTAATTACCCTATTTACTTTTAACCGTGGTAAATAAAAGTAAAAAGTTACTATTCACCAAAAATTATTTTCATCTCATTGAACCACATTTTACTTACTGACATCAACCGTGTCTCTCAGATTTTTGAAATTCCATTCACAGAAGCGGTAAAATTTTGTTTTATGAAAAATTCTGTTTTTTTAACTACCACTTAGTAGTTTCACTATTCTTCAAAAATTGATGTTTTTCAGAACAATGCCAAAATTTCATCCTAAGCTATATTTCATATTCCGAACTCAAAAATGAAGTCTATTTTTCCAAATTCATAACATAGAGGTTGCATTAATTAATTTTATAATTAAATCCCGCTGTTAAAACAAATAGCGTGTTTTTAAGAAACAATATCTATCAAAAGATTGACACTAGTTTATAACTGGTTTAAATGTGAAATTACATTCAATGACCAACATTGTATTAAATTGTAAAAATATATTCTAAATACACTTTAAAACCACTCAAATTAATAATTTATCAATATTAATTATTTCGATTAAAAAAGTTGTTTTTAATTAAAATTTAGTAATTTTCACTATTCATCAGAATATGAAAGTTATCCGAAATGTTCCAAAATTTCACCTTAGGCTAAATTCGATATTCCGAATCCAAAAATGAAATCCATTTTGAAAAATAAAATTTACAAAATTTCAAAAAGTGGTTATTACTATTCATAACGGCTAGTTTTAATAACATTTTAATAGCATATCGCTGTTTAGTGAAACTCGTTATTGCGTACTACACACGCTATCGAGGAAGGTCGTGATTGCGTGTAATGCAAGGCAAGTCAAGGATGTGTGTTGTGCAAGCTCCTTTTTGTGTTGCGTACAACACAAGACATTAGTGAAATTAAAAGGAATATTTTTCATAAAATCTTAGGCTGTTACAGTTACCCCTAACATTCATTTCTTTAGAAAATAATAAATAGTTATAATTCGTGTAGTTTAATATCACAATTTTTTAATGTCTAGAGGGTATCTCAAAATTCAATATGTTTAGTTAGTAGGATAAAGGATAGTTTTAAATTTAAGGGGAAGAACCTCATACAACACTATTTTCCCTTCCTCAGAAGTTACTGGAAATAATTATTGTTACGTCAGGCTCACATATCATCAATAACTTTTCCAATGTCTATATTTCTTGAAAGGCACTCTATGATATATTAAACACCTCCTCCATAGGATGGAATAATCAGGGATCGTGTATCGCTTATGATAAAATATTAAGATTATAAATCTCCCACCATTTATGATGAGGGAGGTAAAATTAGGGTATTTTAAAATATTTCTCCATATCCATAGTGTATGATTCACTATTTGATTTTATAATAGCTACTGAAGAGGGATACCTCCGGGAAACCCATATATATAGTCTTTTATTCCAGTATTTTTTGAAACATGGACATTATATTAGAAGAACCACATTTTAGAAATTACATATCTAACTCTGTCAGACTGTTTTACATAAACCTGGTACATGGTGATGTTTTGAAACTATATGATAGAATTTTTTTTCAAAAATTTCTTCATATTTTCCATCGGTACGATCCATGTTATACGAACTGCGACTATACTATGGAAGTTGAAGACTTTGAAAGTTCATTGATGTATTGTTGCACAATGTTGACCCTCACTCTACATGATCTACAAGATAATTATGGTTGGGGAATGCTTAATGATGGTGTGTAAGATACCTGGAATTTGTTTTTAAATTTCAGAGTTCTTTTTGTATGTAATCAAATTTCGAGGGTGTAATTTTTAAGGGGGGACCATTGTAACGTCCCAAACATTTATTAATGGGAATTCCTATAAATTTTAAAAATTGCATCATTATGTAAAATTGTTATATAAAATATGATCATCCTTGGTTTTAGGTTTTTTTATTTCTAAATACCATTATGGATTGATATTGTTGCTAATATAGCCATTGAACTATTATCAATTGATTTATATAAATATAGTGCTTTAACAAATCTAATTTACTCAAGAAAAGGAAGTTATGGCCTTACCTAGTTGATGTGAACTATATGAACCCCTATTTTCGGATCATGGAAAGGAGGTGACGTCTTTGAGATTATCTCTTGACGAAGCCCAAGCTGAGCTTCATCATGTTATGATTGAACGGAACCTCTTACAGGAGAAGTGGAATTTGATAGAGATCACCACCCGCATGAAATTATCTAAGACACCCTAAGAGACTGTCATCATCACACACCATACCCTTTAGTCTTATGAGGGTGTTATAAGGGGTTTTGTAACAAGGCCATAGAACCATGAATTTGGGGATTATATTTGTATATAATAATGAATATACATTCATTTTATTATTATTACTTTGTAAATAGTTTTAAAGCATAAATGGTATTTAATAATACAATTGTAATTTTAATTATTTTATGAATGTTTTTTTTTTCAAAATCCATGAATTTTTTATAAATTTCGATTAATAATTTAAAATTAAAAATTCCTATATGAAAATAATTATTTAGATAAAATGAATATAATTTTTGGAATCAGGACATTGAAATTATCCAACGGTGAATTTTTCATAATTTTATGAGACAGTAAATTTTTTGGATAAAAATTAAAGACTGTTTACATATATAATGTGTTAATGACATCTTAATGACCCAATACTGATGTAATAAAATAATATAAATGTTATTTTCGGCCAATATAAATTTTATCATTGATATAATTTGATTTGTTTTATTTTATTTCTTTTAAAAAGCATTAGTGGACCATCCTAGGCGTATAAAACATTTTAGCTTTTAAATATGTTTTCCTTGAGGGAAAGACTCACCTCCACACAAGAAACGCTTTTGTTTTTAAAATTTCTGTAATTTTCTTTATAAAATATGGATTTACAATCCCCTTTGAATAAATCCCCGGGAACAACCATGGGATTTTTTAGTTTTGATTATTTTAATGTGTGGTGTCTAAAACCTAAATAATTATGAATTCCATCTCCTTTCCTAAATAAACCCACAATAGCTCCCGCTTTCTCATAACTCAAATCCTTTGGAGATCATCCAAAATCTTCCCTACTCACTCCAAAATCCTTCCAAGGTGCCCCAATCACACAGGAATCCTCTTTCAATACTCTCCCAAGCCGTTGGGATCACACTTCCATGTATGGGATTTCATCCATTCTATATTTTGTCTAAGTTTCTCTATATTGTTATATCCTTATTATTTAAATTATAAATGTTAGGGTATGATTTCACACATCTCCCATACCACGCTCCTTATGTTTGAATTGATGAGATTCATATTTCCCTCTCCTAAATGCCACCCATGTACACCCATTACCATGCCGGAATCCAGAAAGGAATTTATCTTTCCTCATTTACATTCATGCAATTATTTTTTATTAAGAATCCAAATTCCATTACTTATGTTGGGGCATTTATCTATATGACCCCATTAATGTCCATTTAATTTAATTATTATGAGACACCAATTTTTCTCTCCTAAAAAAAATTAATGAATTCTTATGTAATGTTGTTATGCTACCAAAAGTGGACCACATTTTTTCAAAGCCAAAGTCATTGTGTAGTGAATACCATGACCATTTCTTTAACAAGGGTATTCAAATTTATGAAAATTTACATATTTATTATTGTGTTTCATGTATGAATTCCGCATTTCATTTATAATGTAATAAATTATGATGTTTAATCAATCCATGTTTTATGATTCATGTTGCACACTTATTCATGAAATGAAATGTTTAAGAAGGTTTCTCCCTGATAGCGCTCAAATTCATCAGGTGAAGATTAGTATCATGATTCATCAAGTGCAATTCTGATTTACTAAGGATAATTAATGTACAATGAGTATTTACTCATGCTAATTCATGTGCAATGTGGGTTTTCTCATGCCCCATGTGCAATGAGCCTTGGCTCATGCTAATTCCATGTGTAGTGTTGTTTTCACATTACTATGTTTTGATAATAATTCTATATCATGCCTTTTTGTTCATGTTTGTTTATGCTCCATTGACATGCATATTTCATAACATGTATTTTATTATTCATGTTATGACTTGTTTACTCCCTTAATGGGATTTATAGCTCACCTTTTTTCTTATAAATTTCATCAGGTAATCCAATGCAATGTTAAGTACGAGGTAAAGTAGTAGTAATGTAAAGGAATATTTCAATAAGATGTTGAATTTTATTTTTTAAGTTGTTACATAATGTTCCTATTCCCCAATGACATAAGGCCACACGATATTCTATGTTTTGTCATATGATGGTTTTATGTATTAACTTATGTTATGTGTTAAATAAAATGTTGTGCTATCATAATAGTATTTTCATCTATATATAGTAATGTATTATATTATGCTATTATTTTTTATAATCCATTTTGAAAAATGGATCTGATCAAACTAATGGATATTTCTAAAGATAATAGGGGTTTCCTATTTAATGGTATTATATTTAATAAATAAATGTATTAAATAATTTTAAAATGTGATACATATATATTAATAAAATATATTTTTGAAAAATATAGATCTACAATAATTGATAATGAATGTAACATCAAGAAATGAGTTAAAAATGATTAATGGAAGTAACATCAAATACTATAATAAGAACATAAAATTTCCCCTTAAGAAATAAGTAATGTTTTATATGTTGGGAAATCCCCTTTTTGAGTATCCAACTAGTTCATTAGTTCTACAAATAAATATTGATTTATATTAGAAACACAACATATATTACCATGATTGTTTCAAAGTCATTAATAATATAAAAATGATTAAATTGACATTGTTATATACTCAAATACTTAATGCTATTTGGTATGTTAATAACATAGATAGAGGCTAGGGAGACCTTTATGAATATATATAACTATAGACCACATTATTTTATCATTTCCATAAAAGATCTTATAATAAAAATATTCTTAAAAATTGTTTACCCAGTTTTCTAATTAGGTTTAGAAAAACTAAGAAGATTATACATATTCTATGATCTATTGAAATATTTAAAACATAAAACTGTAAAATTTTATGAACTGTTTAAAAAATAAAAACATGGATTTTTTTCATATAAATGTTTTCTAATAAATGTAAAAAACACTAAATTTTGAAGTGTTTATATAAAAAAATTATATTTATGGTTCCTTTTTTGTCCTCATTATAAAAATTTTCTGATTTTTAATTGATTCATATTTGCACAAAAATATGTCTATTTTAACAATGTTTTAAAACATGTTTTAAAATTTGGATAATTAAAATTTAATTGTGCATTCTAAATAAGTTTATAATATGTTGATTTGTTTTTATTTTAACTATGTTTTTATAAGTGGATAAATTAAATATAAGTTTTAAAAAATATATAGTATTAAAATTCACACACAAACACAAAACGATACACATATACATTGATATATATATATACACATAAATATATATATATATACAAACATACATGAGTATATACATATAAACAATCACACCCAAACACATGTCTATAATTGAATATATATAATGATGTTAATATATATGTAGTAATATTACAAATCATTATATATATATATATGTATGTATTCATGCATGTATATATGTGTTTGATTTTGTTCCATAGAATAAACTAACATTTCTTTTCTTATAAATAATATATTAATATAGATAAATATTTTATCAGATGTTTATGTTTCTTTTTTTGAACAATAATATGATTATTTCCTTAGAGTGGTTGTTTCACAAAAAGGATATAGTGTTACAACACTATAATGATGACCTTGAGTTTCCATAATAACATTATTTAAAGTATGAATTATAGTATAGATAACTTCTTTCAAATGAGACATAGCTAATCTCTAACAATCATGTCCTTGATTCTCATAAGAGGTATTAACTTCTTCACGCCAACGATTCACTAGATAATCTCTAAGATGGGAGATTATGATGATATACCCACCAATATGAATTATATATTTTATATGTGTCATCATATACTCATATATGAAGACATGTGTATTAGTCCTTACACAAGAGAGTAATATTATTGAATTTTATGAATCATTTATGCTGATATATGGATGTGAGACATAATATCATATACTCATTGAGTGATAAGATATGTTTAATGTGTTGTTAATTATATAAAATTAACTAAAAATGATGAAGATTTGTTATTTCTATGTTAAAGAAATAATATATGTCTACCACATTGATGGAAATGGAACAATAAAATTATGTATGTAAAAATGGTATTTCATTATTGAGATTATATTTGGTAGATAAATAAATATGTAGCAATCATATTGTCTGATAAACTAATGTATATTAAAATAATTACGTGAAATAAATAAAATTATTATATTAAAAATTATGTGTTTCTATAAGGTAGTTTCCTTGACAAATTACAAATATACTATATGCAAACAATAATGTTTTTCTAGAAATGCATCTTGAACATAAGGAAATTTCTCTAAATTCCACTGAGAAAGAGGTCAAGAGGTACACAAACAATGTGTATCTAGATTATTAGTTTTTTTAATTTAATTGATTCCATAGTATTATTCATAGATAATATAATAATAATTATTTATGTAAATTTATTTAAAAACAAGCATGCCCAATTATTGGATTTTAGAATTTATATGAGACTAATATTATATAAATAATATTTTTATTTCAGAAAAATATAATAACATAACTCTTTTTTATTAATAACAATATTGTAAAAAATATTTAACATGAATATTTATTTATGTACATGAATATTGAAATAAATATATATTTTATAGGATAAATATTATTATTTATTTATTTATTTATTAAATATAAAATATAATATGTAATGGCTCTAGGTATGTGTTTGAAGACCAACTCATACCCCCACGTATAACTATTATAATGATAAATGTTTACAAATAAAAACATGAGGGGTTACATGGTTTCACCATCATAGAATAAAATATAACATAATAAAATTTATCAAAAAAATAAATATATACTCTATATAATCACTTGAATGGAGGTATTGAAAAATATCATATTAATTTATATCTATCAATAATTTTATGCCCTAAAAATATCATAATATCTACTTCTATTTAGATACTCAATGTACTCCATTTTCAACCAATTCTCTTTATATAATGTAAGAATAAATGCGAAAAATAGAATACAAATATAATAATATCATGTTATAATTAATTAAAAAATGTGGAGATCCATTCATAAATGTAGTGATGTTCCCAACAACATCATAGGGAAATAACATATTAGGTGAGAGGAAAAAACATTCATTCTATTCCAAAATGAAATTATGTATAGTACCATAAATTTTTTTTAAAACCCAACCAAATATCCATAATAGGTTATAAAATATATTATTGACCTTAATGAATCCTCTTTCGGGTCAATTATTACTTAATCAATATGAAATTCCAAATAGAATAATCAAATGAATGTGTCCCTTCATAATCTACTATTCATGTTTTGAGTTGGATTTTAAAACATTATCAAGATTAAGTGCATGAATCACTATGAAGTGTAGAGAAATAGTGTATGAAAAAGAAAATAATAATCAAACATATATAATTAATAATGATTCATAATCACCTATTCATGTATTCCATTTAGCAAATAATTAAAAATATCCATTGTCCATAATCGTCAACAAAATAAAAGTGACTAGATAGAGTAATACTCATTAGGTTGTAAATGATCATAATATATAATCACACATCCCTAAATTTTTTTGTTAAAATAATCAACACAATGATGAATTCATGATTAATTGAGATAATGTAAAAAATGGAATAGAAATTCATAAGTATTATCTATTTTTTTACCCCATGTGATCAATAATGAAATTAATTTTTAGCTCCCCAACAACATTCCACCGAAATATGGTTCCTAAAATCAATATTAACATTATTATAAAATTTAGATTCAATTATAGTGAACAAAAACACTCTATAGTCAAGGTATTTTTCAATATTAATATCATATTTTTTATTTTTGGAGAAGGATATTTTATTTTTTAACATCCCAAGTGTAAATTTCATAAGTGAGAATCTTTTTAATAACTATAGTGTGATTAATTATCTTATTATAATATTCCATAAAATCTACATCCTTAGATAATAAAGATCTCTCTTCATCCGTGGGTGAATAGGTTCACACAACAACCAACTTATGAGGAGTGATATTGATGTAAATCCTTGGAGATAAAATAGAAATTTATCCCTCATGTTTAAAATAATCCATGGATTTTCAATTATTTGAAGTTTTTGTGGTGATGAATCCATTCAGATCCACCATTTAAAACATATTTTAGTAGTCAAGTAAAAATCTGTTTTTTTATTTTTACATGATAGTTCATGTGATTATTAATGGATTTATCAGAATATTTGTGAAAATCATGATCATCCTAAAATGGGGGTGGGTATATATTGAGTAATTAATGGAATCAGGCCCCTTAATCAACTCCATATAAGTTAGATTATCATCTTTATTGTATTACAAGTCTAACAAATTCACCACCTTTAGGTATAAATCCATAAATTTCATAGATGGACAAAAACAAATTGGCGCCTCCCCTTTTGAATCATTAATCATATCGATACAATGGTCCCTCCCTCCAAAAAAAGAATTAGGTTCATCCTTCTTAAAAATGCCATATTTTTCATGATAAGTGGATTTCTAGTTGGATATTTAAGTGGAATAGTTCCCAAAAATGGTTCTATAATATAAACTCATGAAATAACGACCTTAATTAAGTATATTTTCATAAGCCCCATTTTCTAGAATCCATTTTTACCATAATAAATCTATATTACTAAGAAAATAGATTTAGATATGTCCACATTTATTTATATGCTCACAAAATGAGATCAAATCATATATATTGATGAGCCGAGTTTAATTGTTGTTTCAATGAGAGTAGAACTAGTATAAATGAAACCATCAAGGAAAAAGTGACTCGTTAATCATTGATTGTTTAACCACATTGGAATAATATAATTTTTTAAATCCTATTTAAAATTTAGGTGTCTGTTTCATCAACATCAAACATTTTCTAACAAAGCACATCATTCCCCTAGCCTAACATCTACAATAATATTACTTCATGATAAATCACACTAAAACAAGACTATATTCATGAATAATCAGATTGAATTAATAAAAAAATTTAGTGTCAATAGTCCTCCAGATAAACATGATTTATGGACCTAGGATAGATAACATAAGAATAAGTGAGTATCAAAAATATGAATCCCGAAATTCCACATCCTTTTATAAATAGGAAACATCTAGTAGTCTCTTACACAAAAAAGAAGGAGATATTTAGGGGGGAGCTTCATCACCATCATGCATGAGGGGCCTCGTAGAAACCAAATTTATGAATGAGTCATTTGGGTTCATAGGAGAACCACCTCATCTATTATTATGTAATGGTGCTACATCACAGATTTCAATGAAAATTGGTAGAGTTTAAAGGATTTATGGAAATGATATATTAATCGACATGTTTAGTTCATGTGAATATAATATAATTTTATTTCTACTATTGATATTATTATATGAATTTAATTATATTAAATAATTATATTAAGGTACATTACGTAATTACAAATCTGCTAACCCTAAGTATATAATTTCGGATATTTAATTTTTCAATATAGTGAATTATTATGCATAATCAATTCTTGAATGTGGAATCTCTGAAATCCCAAGAGAACCACTCTTGATCTATCTCAAGAATGGGAGATAATTACAATATCTTCACAATAAAAATAGTGAATTTTTCCAACATAGAGAGATTCATTCTATGATTACTGATAATATATAAATAGTTCTTAATTTCTATATGTTAACTCTCGGATTACCAACGACAATGCACACTGATAAATAGATCATGTGTGTATGCAACTAGAGAAAAAATAATTTGTATTTTTCATATAAAATATGAAACTATAATAGTGTCTATGAATTAATTAATTAATTCATGATTAATATAGTCATGATAATATTTTTAAATAAATGTTAAATGTAATGTTCAAGATTATCTCTATAAATAATCTAGTGTTACAATCATCATGTTTCCCTAGATTTATCCATTGTATTTGATAATTGTTCATCATGATTCTTATTAATATCAATTATATTTTATGGAACAACATTTATCATTATTTCCCTGATTCTTTTTCAACTCTAAAGAACCTTCAAGTGGAATCAGGGTCATTAAATTTTAATTTTTAATAATTAATTATTCGAATTACCAATTTTTTATTTTTCAATGAGATTCCATCCCTATTTTTTCATTCATCAAATCCGGATGCTATATAAAATTGTTCATTTTAATTTATATGATCATGAAATGGCCATGAATATTTGAAAAAAGCTCGAAAATCCCATATGGAGGTGTCAAGGATAATGAATACATGGAATTAATATATTCTATGTAAATAAAATTTTACATTGTTTACCCTTATTCAACAAGATATGTTTGGGTAATGAAAATCACTACATGACTTGTGGGTCCTAGTAAGTGGTGTCATTATAAAAGTTTTTTGACTTCTTGTTATCACATATTTTGATAGCGTGTACATGAGGTGTATGTGGTGTACAGACCATAAAACACCACACTATTTTCACATTATGATAATGAATAAATTCAGGTGGTAACTGTATGTACATTTGTTACATTCCATGTATTAGCTTTCAGTTGAGAGATAAATAACCACCTAAATTACATGGAATGTATCTATCTATAAACAGTTTGTATCAGCTGATAATATTTTTTGGATATATGATAACTCCCTATGTGGGTATTTTTGGTAGCCAGAAATGGATTACATGTATAAAATTAGATAAACACACTAGGTAACTCAAGAAAACTCAATAATGGAACACACAGAGTAAGGCATGTTGTGTGAGTAAAATATAGAGATGAAAATAAAGTGGGACTGAATTTAATAGAATGTAAAAATTATTCCAATTTTTCAATAGGGTATTTTTTACTACTAGTACATTCGGACTGATTTTAGATGTTTTATATGAAAATAAATTCATTAATATATATTTTTAAAATAATTATATAATTATATTATGTGTGTGATATTCATACCCACTCTGAACTTCCCAAGAATCAACATTGGTACACACCATGTATATCCATGGTTTGTCATGCGATTATATTTTCAATGAAATGGATTAACCCATAATAAAAATCACAATGTGTATAATGACATAATGTCTAGGAATACATGTCTTTTAAGTACACCATATATGACAATGACCACACACAACATAAGTGACACATCAAATATAATGAAATAACATCACTAATAACAAATTAATCTCTATAAATTGATTTACTCACTTGAAAAAGAGATCATATTATGATTCTACAAAAACAAAAATGTAATAAATAATTCTAATTTAAAAGTAATTTATTTAATTTTTGTAAATTATAAATGATGAGAATATCGGTCTTTGTTTGTAATAATAATTATGATATATAATTAATTAATGAAAATTTAGATTAATTTTTGAATCCAATATATTTATCATACAAAATAATTAAGTAAATTGATTACTATAATGTTCAACATATAGTTATTTCATGTTGTGAATGATAATGATCTTTAAAACCAATGTGTATGCAATGGGGTTTTATTTAACTTAATGATATATTCCATATATATTTTATGATAAATATATTGTGAAATTATTTATAATTAATTTTGAGTCATCCCTTGATAATTTATTATGTATGGGCCTACATGGACAAGGATTATTGTTTCGAACATAATCCCTAGGTTCCCCTCACATATAAATGAGTATGTTTTTGAAAAGGATGAATATACTAAATAGCGGGCACAATTCATGACCTCATCCATAGTGAACCATACAAAGAAGACATATAGGCTAATAGAGGAATTCTATAAGTGGATCTATGTCTTTTTGCAAATAATTGTCGCTTAAGTGACGGATAGTTTATCCACTTTGAAAAATCACCAGTAGTAGAAATCTCATGATAATTTCACTTATTATTTTTATTTTTCATGATAATGGATATTTATTTATTTCTGTTTCTCATTTATTTCATCATTAAAAATAATCACATAATATAAATAAATAACCCCTATTTAATTTGAAATAATATAAATTTATTATTTGTAAACCATTTTATCAGATATAGCTAATTAATTTTAAAAAATCCACATAATATAAAAAATAATATGAAGAATAAAATAAATAATTTTTTTTAATGTTAAACAAATTACCTTAATGAATTTGTTTATTTAGGTATAACCTTGAATTAATTATGTGTAAATGAATCCACTAATCAATGTATTAGTTGATACCATGATAAGATACATTCATTTATCTAGAATTTCAAATGGAAATCCTAGCTTAACATAACCCTGATAATATAAATAGTGGTTTATATTTCAATACTGGGTGTATAATGGAAGAAACTATTGATTGAATCTATGATTAGGATTTAATTATTTGGGTATCCACTAAAAGGATCATAAAAATAAAAATTATTGAGCATCGAATGAATGTATATAAAAAATCCAATAATCTAAATAGTCCCTTTTCTGGGTTATTTAAATGGGAATATAGATATTATCCAATAAAATATCCCTATGATAAGATGTTTTTAATTTAATGGAGATGGGTATTCTTACTTTATAAATTAGTGGAAAAATTACAGGATAAATTTTATTACATTTGAAATGGAAATCCATATAATATAAAAAACCCTTTGATTGAGTATAGAAAAATTGAATTTCATTCAATAATGAAAATATACCTATCATATTTTTAAGAAAAAGATAATATAATTATTTTTAGAAACATCTAGGTTTGTTATTGGTTTTCATTCTTCATAAAATTATAAGAGATGATTGCATATGTTATTAAGTCCTTATTTGATGTTATTTTATCTACAAAGGCATGATATGAGGAGAATAATGTCTTGTGGATTTATGTGTAAGATGTATTAGTTGAATAAATATCATTATGTTATACTCCATTACATTTTATCCCTAGAATATTAATTAAAACTAGGATTTAAAAACCATGTTCTCTCAACTTCGTGATATTTATGTAGAGAATAAATATAATAAATGTACATTAAATTTAATGCCAGATTTAAATTAATTCATGGAGAATGCATGATATTTGGAAAACATGAAGAAAATATGATCAGATAAATTTAGTGTTTGTAAACTGTTGGTTTTTGGTTACCAAATTAATTATTCCAATATTCCCTTGCACACACAAAGCTGGATATGTTTTATTTTGAATTTAAATATGAAAAAAAGATGATTCTCTCATATTTGTTGTCTC
Organism: Viscum album; assembly: GCA_963277665.1. Taxonomy (NCBI): domain Eukaryota; kingdom Viridiplantae; phylum Streptophyta; class Magnoliopsida; order Santalales; family Viscaceae; genus Viscum; species Viscum album. The sequence continues at coordinate 1,098,282,824 of OY728151.1, read as the reverse complement.
AATTCATTGGGATGATAAATATATGATGAATAAAAAACCACCTATTTTTAAGTGAAAATGTAGAATGTTATGGAAAAATTATCTAATAATAATTCTACGAAATAGGAATCTTAACACATTCCATCAAAGAGAATAATGGCCATGGTTTAAGATATGGTTATGATTCTTTGTGTTTTACCAATCATAGGAAAGGATAATGGAAGAGGAGATGTACAACAATGATGAAGAATGGTAAATATTCATATACATTCAATATATAGCATAATATATCTATTTATAAAAATTTGGAATTAAATATAGTTTTAGGATGTCACATGTGTATCCGAATACTTGAAACATGATTATTCTATAATATTGGTAGAAATCGTATGGATCATGGACTTATTAAAGGAACAACACTAGTTTCACATACATGATTATTTCTAGTTTTAAATATCATGTGTATATTCCCAATGTATCAAAAGACATGATATCTAATTATTTTCTAGTTATTAATGGATTTATATTAAAATTCAGAAATAAGACCAGCCAATTTTTTTAATATATAATATTTTATGGGATGAAACATATGAATAATTTTCATTATTACTAAAATAAAAAAATAAAAAATTGGAAGTCAATAACACATAATGTTCATTAGAATCATATAACACCCAATTTCGGCATCAATGGTGGGGACATGTAAATTTTAAGAACATTAGAATGTTATATCAAGAAGGGTATTGAAATTATTTTAAAGTAACTCCCAATGTTATATGTCATTCATGTTTATAAAGAACAATAACCATAGCTCCATGAGGATGAAACAGTTAAACAGATATTGTGATTCAAAAAATTAGTTTCTAAAATATATGTGCTCGTTTTCAAGTTGATTATATGTGTGGATAATATTATATAATATCTTTTACCAAATACTCTAGTAGAAATAGATATGTATAAATTATGAGATATAATCTGATTTATATAAGAAATTTACAAAATATTTGAATGAATCATTGATTTATAGTGGTAATAAGATAATGAAACACCAATAATACAATGTTCAGGAGTATCTTGACTATCATTTCAATGATTTTGTAAAGGAATTTTGCGTAATATTTCAACTCACATGTTCATAAACAATATATTAAATTTGTTTTAGTGAAATAAGTAACCAGACCTCATTAGACACAATGAGATTAATGATTATTTATGAATATATTCGTATATCCTGTTGTGGATACACATTACAGATTTTAAAAAACATACTAAACCATATACCCAATATTATGGTAAATAGAATATTATATGATTTAGGGTGTGGGAAGAAATCTCTTTTTATAAATTTATGTTTGTGTTGAATGTGAAGGATTTGTTAAATATAATACTATTTAATATTTTAAATTAGAAAGAACCAAAATTATTACTATAGAGTATACAATAACGATATTTTATATATTCAATATTACCTAATAAAAATGTTATACTAAAGATACACAACACATTCCTTGATAGATAGAACACATCGAATAGATATATTAGGATATTGATAAACATTGTTGATATTGAGGCTCAAGATACATAAGGGTTTTCATATGAATATATTCCACATTTCCCAGTGGATGAATTTATTTTAGAGTTAGATGTATCATGTAAGATAACTAGATAGTTTAAGGAATGAAAGACATATGGTTTTATATCATTAAATTAAAATACACATTAATAGTTCAAAATAACGAAAAATTATCGTACAAGTAAGTAGTTATTAGTATAAAAAAGTATAATATTTGTAATAAGTAATTAATTAAAATGCCCCAAACATAAACATTCAATAATCTTTAGTAATGTAATCAGTTGTCATTGAGGCACTTTATAGGATTAGAGGTTAAGAGATTTAGGCCATAACTATTACAATACATCTCAAATATTAGAAAGTATACACTTATATTTTATCCAATTTTTATTCAAATCAATAAAACCATTAAAATAGAAGAATTAGTTTTTTTGATAAAAATATTCACGAATTATGATTTTCTCTTACACTTCCTTCTACCTAGTGAAAATCATTTCAAAAACATTGGATGAGTATAAAAATATCATTAAAGGACATAAAAATAATGAAATCCCATTAATATAGTTAAATCCAAAAAAACACATTCAATGTTATTTGAGTGGACCAAACAAAAAAAATTCACATGAATAACTCTCATACAATTTTCTCAATGAAAAACACTAAATCAAATCATAGGAAATTAAAAATCATTTAGTTGATATAGAGAACCTTATACATAAAACCCTTATAAACATATTCCAATTGGTATAACTATATGGTTGAATTTCGAATTGGATATCTATAATTGGGACCACCCATTTTTAAAACTATACCAAGCTCATTAGGGATATATAATGGGGATAAACCCCTTATATATGCTATATCTGGAACATATGTGAGCTATAATGGGGATCAACCATTCATATATGCTATGTTGGTCCCACCCGTGAGATATAATGGGGATGAACCCTGTATATAATCGATATTGGGCTCACCCGTGATCTATAATGTGGATCAACAGATAATATAAGCTATATCAGGCTCACCCTTTTCATATAACACTCATGTACCATTTCATGAATAAATCAAATTCATCGCAAAGCACTTTTGAGGAACTCTTCTAATCCATTATAAAAAACATTTCAGTATAAATATATAATTTTCATTTAATAACCCATTATAAATACATAGAAACCACAAAAAAGAATAATGATTTTTTTAAAACATTATGTCCTATAGAGGAAGACAAATATCAAATAATGGTTAAGGCGGTGGAGAAGTAGTTGTCTCCATATCCGTTTAAAATTATTCCTTTTATAAATTTTTAAAGAAAGTAAAATATTTCCTATAAAAATATTACATTCTAAAACATTGAATTAAAATCATTATTCACATAAATTTTTTGGAATATTTCTTTTCTACCCATATAAATAAATATGTAATTTAATATCCACATTAATACGATTTGATAATTAAATCATTAAATGATCAAGGTGTCCCATAAAACAAGGAAAATATTAATATTAAACTCTATTATATAATAAATAACATTATTATAGGTAAACATGGATATTAAATATCATATTGGCTTTATATACACCTTATAAAATAATAAAGGTGCATATTATAAAGATGCTCCTCAATGAATGGTGATTGAGACGATGTCCCTTACCTTGAGTCCGGCTTGTCTCATTCATTCATTATCATTCAAAATAATAAAAATTTGTTAATTTGAAAATTATTAAATTTTTTTCCATATTTATTATTCATTTTATATAACTTATATTTATTTTATAACAATGATATAATTATTTAAGTTCATATCGGACATTTTTTCGATGTTCGGTACTTCAGTTTAAAATTGAACATGATTTGATGAAAATTATCCATGTGGTCCTAATTCCATTATCTCCATAATTATAGTTTTGAAATAAATATAATATTTATCAAATATATATATTTATAAGAGTTTATAACATTTTGTGATAAGAAATAAAATGCACCATTAATGGAGACAGCAGGTCGTACGTACGCATGAACACTACCTTCATTTCATTGTCATATTAAAGTAATACTAACGGAATAAAAAATAAAAAATAATAATGTTTTTATAATTATATTAAAATATCTATGTTATATATTTTACATAACTTCATTAAAGTCATCCTTTATATGTTCAATGTATGTGATGGATGAGTCCAATCATTTTGAGGGGCTGGTAGTCCACACTTCTTCAAAAAACATTATAATATTTAAATATTATTGAAAGCATAAAGGTATTTTGTAAATACAACTTACAGAATTATAGATACAATATAATATATATAATATAAATTTATAGTTACTTCATAATGGCCCCCATGATAGGTGGTTGGAGAAAATTGGACAATCATCATTTCGCGAGGTAGTTGTTCGCCATACAAGAAACAATATGTTCTATATCAATTAGATGTAGGTGTGTATAAGTATATGTATAACCCTTAGCATAAATAAATAATAGCATATTTTGGATACTACTTTTTTTAAAAAATGCAATTAAAATAGGGTAGGGGTGGAGAAGGAAAATAAATGAATGGTACTTGATAGAAGAACATAACTCTAAATCGGGTAACTCATAATTTGATACAAAAGGATTACCCAAATTGTCTTATGCTCAAGGTATGGATTCTAGTATGAATGGAGGGATGATTACAGATTATTTTATAAGTTCTTGGATGATCCAAGGGGAATTATTGTTGTGAGTAAGTGGGTATAGATGGTGACCATTTACAAGCGGGAGGAGGGGAACTTTAGGAAAGTCTTGATATATTTTTTTATTAAAAATTAATTTTTGAATTATATTATTTCCAAATTGATAAATATCTAGGATAATAGTAGTATAGTTCTAAATCCTCTTAACCAATATTTTTTATACAAATTTAGGACACAAAATTAACCTTACCTTTTTTTCATTAACCCTTAGTTAAAACCATAACTCTTACAATGTGTTCATGTATTTTCATAGAATATTGTTATTATAGATAGTATAAAATTATAACACAACAAAAAAGAGGATAATTAATGATATTTTTAACATTATATAATTCATGTTTCCTAATAATATATATTTTGGACTATTACATCATTTAATAAAAAATAATTGTTTTTTAAAAACTCATTTCGGTCAATTTTGACAATATTTAGAAATTGATTTTTGTTAAAGTCATAAAAAATTTATTCCCTCAATACAATGGAATTAAATAATTTATAATATGTAATTATCATCTACAAAATTCTTTTCTAGAATCAAAATATTAAATTTATATTTATTTTAATATTCATAATAAAATTTTTTGGAACATTTTATTAATAAGGTAATCGCAACATCATCCTTGTATCATAAATATTAATATTTATTTCATGTATAAAATATATAAATAAAATACAAAGATGTAGGAAATATTTTAATATTTCTAATTACTATTTATATTCTAATATATCATTTTTATGAAAAAAATTAATTTTTTAGTTAGGAGGAACATGCTTTTGTTATATTTCCCTTATCATTGAAATAAATATTAAAAAAGGTCATTATCACACTCAAGTGGCTCCATGGGGTTCTATAATAGACCCAAAGAGGACCATGGTCAGACATAACTCTTCATGTTGGATAATGACATTTTTTAGGGTAGTTGTATATTGTTATAATATTATTATTTTATCATTATTTAACATAATTACCCTTTAACCATGGTAAGAAAATTTCAAATATTACTATTCATATGTTCAAAAATAAAATATAACTATTTAAAAAATTTAACCCATATTAATATAAATATGGATTAAGTTTTTATAAATTAAAAATATATAAGTTACATTAATTAAATTATATAAAATCCAATTTTAAAAACCAGAAAGCGGGTTTTTAAGAAGTAAAAACTATCCCAATATTGACCTTTGATTATGTCCAATTTCAATATGAAATTACATCCCATTAATATAATTTGATAAAATGAGAAAAAAACCAATTACACAATAAATATAATTACAATTTCAATCTGACCATATAAATTAAATAAAGGATAGGTAGTTTTGAATGAAAATCTAGTTTTTTTCACTATTCATAAAAAAAATATGTTATCAGAAACAGAAAAAAATATCAACCATGGTAAATTTAGATTTCTCACATCTATAGAATATGTTTTATGTGTCAAATAAAACATATAAAAGAAATATAAACTAGATTTAAAATGGGTTCATGATAAAAAGGTGGTAAAATAATAATTTAAAATTATTAAATTATTTTATGCTTAAAATTGTTTTATTTATTATTTTAAGAATCTAATATTTATTAGATAAATGTTAAAACATTAAAAAATATAAAATCATAATATAGTTAATTATGTACATTTATTCCTATACAAAAACTATGCATTAAATACCATTTAAAATAATATTAATATTGTTTCTTTTTTCGCAATAACACAGTGTTGTGTGCAACATAATATTCTGGGGAACCCCATTGTTGCGTGTCAGGAATACGACCGGATAAATTCTCCTATTTAACATAAAATTAATATCATATTCATAAGTATTATTAGATTTGAAAAATTAATACTCTATAAAAACTTATGATATTCAATCATTCCCCCCATTTGTATATTATGTCCTCACAAATTTAAAATTGGGCTAGGTAATCTCATTGAAAATACCACATGAAAAAAATATTAATAAAACATCCACATTAAATGATTGAATGTTAAGTACAAGGGTCACCTGAGATATCACAAAGTATGGTTCTTTGTTGGAAAACATGTATATGGAATAGAAAACTAACCATTATGTTCAGATAAAGAGTGATTGAAAACATGATCAGGAGAAAGTTAACAACCAAAAATCCATAAACATATATTGGTTAAACGGTTGTTGATTTTATAGTAGGAAAAGTAAATTGAAAATGCTTTTGTTTTAATAACTTTTTCATAAATTTGAATAATTTATTTATGATCGTGAATAAGAACATAAGGAAACAAACTTACATGTAAAGTAGTGTTTCAACTATAATTAAATATCTAATTCAAATTCACCATTTCTCTAAACAATGAATATCCAAGATGACATTGTCACACCAGAAGCACTAGAATCAACTTCTATAGAATCACATAATTCATATAAGATGAACAATATATTTCCCTTATCTTCATACATTATTCAATACCAAAATGGTTTGAACAAGGTCATATAATCCCCAATAAGACTAATCATTTTTAAAATGAAATACTACTCTTTATATCCAAAATTCAACAAATAATACCCAAAATTCAACAAGGACCATTCAAAAGAAAGTTGTCCTTAAAATTCCGTAAAATAATCCACACCATGTTTGATACCCAAATTACAAAACAATTTCATCACACAGTCTTCCATGATAAATCATTACACTTATCTCCAAATAAAATCGACAACTCTTAAATTCTCATACACAATATTAATATAACTAATAAAATATTCTACATGATAGGTTAATCTTTTACACAAATAACCCAAATCACTATATTCCCATAATAAACACTTAGATTCTTCTAAAATAAAATTTAGCCATTACTCATTAAATTTAATCCCATAGTATTCTACTTTCTATAGGCATATAATGTTCCCTAAATAGAGAACTTCTTGCAAAATAAAATGTATCACTTAATCACAAAATCATTTACCTATACTATGGATATCCATTTTATAAACCATAAGTTCCCAAGATCATCTTATTCATTATCCATAAAATCATTTAACAAAAAAGAATAGATCATTATAACCAGGGACTTTATGTAGTACAGTTGTAGGCGATTAATATAGTCACACATTGGTTGTGGGTTTGATTATCATAGCTTTGATCGACCTGACGGTTTGTTACACAGTCTACATGTTGTCCTTTTTCAAAAATTATATAATTTTATAACATTTAAAAAACTATTATTAAATCCTCAAAACAACCTTAACATATTTTACCCTCAAATTTTATCTCATACCTTGCATTTTTTGGCCCAAAAATTACTAAACCATAATTTCCTAAAAGGTTATTGACTTAAAAAATAAATTTAGTCTCATTAATATTTTTTATCAAAAAGTCTCAAAAGGAGTTTCAATTAAATTAAAGTGAAGATATAAAAAAAATTATAAAACCATTATGATATCTCTAACCATTAAGAAAACATCCCAATATTCAAAGTTGTCTAAACCATCTTCTGAAACCAACTATAAGGCCCCAACATTAATCATTCCATAATCATATATTATGTCCAAATTTATCATTGACGATATTTTCGAATTGAGAGTTTTCGAGAATTATTCCATATCAATTAAATTTCACCTAAAATATTAATATGTAGAAAATTATACTCTATCCACATTTTTTTCACATATATAAAACACTTTAAAAATAAGATTTGTATTGTTTATAAAAATAATCTTGATTTGATCCTTTCTCTTACCCTTCTGTATATGCCGTAATAAAAATTTCAAAAAACATTGGATGAGCATAAAAAGCTCAATAAGGGATAAAAAAATGGAAAAAACATTAGTCTAGTTAAAACCTTATTACTCATCTGACGTTCCTTGAGAGGATGATGCAAAACATTTTCACCTAAATAACACTCATATTTTTTTATCAGTGAAAAACTCTAAAAGAAATTTCAATCAATTAAAACGAATTTAAGTGAAATAGTTAATCATAAATAAAACCTTTAAAAAACCTTCCAATTTAAATAAAATTATGAATGAAATTAAAATTGGAGAAATATAATGGGGGTCACCCTTTGTATAAGATATATCGGTCTCACTCGTGATATATAATGGGGATCAACCATTCATATAAACTATAATGATCTCACTTGTGAGTAATAATGGTGCTAAACAATAATTATACGATATATTGGTATCACCCCTAGGCTATAATGGGGCTCAACCATTCGTTTAAGCTATATCTGGCTCACCAATTTCATATAATGCTCATGTTCCATTACATAAATAGAACAAGTTCATCCAATTTTCCTTTTGAAAACACTTCTAAACCCAAATGAAAAAAAATTCCATATAAAATACAATTTTTATTTAAGAAACCATTTTAAATAGACAAATATGCATATAATGGAATAAGGTATTTATTTTCCTTCTAAAAGAAATTATGACTAATAGAAAAATCCAAATATCCAATAATGTTTTAGGTGACTAGAAAAGTTGTTGTCGCCATATAAATTAAAAAAATCTTTTTGTAGTTTGGTAAAAAATGTAAAATTATTTATATAAAAATATTCCATTTAAAATATTTGAATGAAATTAATGAAGGAGATAAAATAGTCTACAAATTCCTTTTATAATCATATTAATTAATATTTATTTTAATATTATGAAGAATAATATTTCATAAATAAATCATTAAACATTCAAGGGGTCCCATACAACATTGGACATTTAAATATTAATTTATATGATTTAATAACTAATAGTAGTATATATAAAATATTGATATGAAATGTCATGTTGTCTGTATATACACCTTATAAATTAATAAAAGTCCATATTATCAAGAAATTCATAAATGAATGGAGATTGAGACGAAGTCCTTTACCTTGAGTCTAACTTGTCTTTTTCATTATTTATCTTCTGAAATATTAAATAAAGGTTAATTTACTCTTTCTGAAAAACTTGTTAATTTTTATTATTCTGTTTATATCACTTATTATATGGTTATAAAAATTACATAATTATTTATATTCATATCAGACATTTTGTCGATGTACGCTATATAAGTCAAAAATGAACTTGTTTTGATGAAATTTATCCATGTGTTAATAAGTCCATTATCTATAGAATTATATTTAATGATTTAAATATCATTTATATCAAATATATATGTATTTATAAATTTCAAAAACATTTGGAGATATGAAATGAAATGTACTGTTTTTGGAGACATTTAGTCGTACTTATGCATGAACGCTACATAAATATAATTTTCATATTGAAAGAATATTAAAGTAAGAGAAAATAAAAGAAAAATATGTATATTATAAATCTAGTATAATAATAATGATATATATGTTGTATAATATCATTAACACCATCCTTTATACATTTCATCTATGGAATGAAAGTGTCAAATCTCTTTGATAGGGCGATAATCCACACTTCCTCAAATAAAATTATCATATTTACACATTATGGAAAGAATAAAGTTATGATGTAAATAAAAATTACAGATTCATAGAAAAAAATATAATATATATCATATATAAATACAGTTCCATCATAATGGCCACCATGAGAGGTTGTAGGATAAAATTGAACAATCGTCGTTTCATGAGGCAGTAGTTCGCAGTATACAAAAACAATATGTTATATATCAATTTTATGTAGGAGTGTATATGTATTGGTCAAACACATAGCATAATGAATCATAGTAAATTTTGTATTATGTGTTTGTTATAATATAAAGGATTAAAATGATATTAAGGGTGGATAAGGAAAATTATTGAATGAATCTTAAGAGAAGACATTACCTCAAAATCGAGTAACTACTTTTAATTTGAGAAAAAAGTATTTCACTAATTTGATTCTACCAAAGGTAAGGATTCTATGAGGATAGGAGGGATTTGAGAGCATAGTTTTATAGAATTAGGAAAATTATTGGGGGATTTAGAGGTGTGAGTATATGGGTAGAGGTGGTCGCCTTTTATAACTCTAAGGAGGAGGACCGTAAGAATGCCTTGAAATATTATTTTATAATAAATTTATTTTATAATTATAAAAGTCCAATGTGATATATATCGAGGATTAGATGATTATGGGTGAATATAATCTCGACCGATAGTTTTTATATAGGTTTTAGAACAAAAAATAACCTTATATATTAGGTTTAACCCTTATTTAAAAACATTAACTTTTACCATGTATTCTTGTATTTTCGTCGTATTCGGATACTATAGACACTATAAAATGTCAAGTGAACCAAAAGTGTATCTTTAATGGAATTTATAACATTATATAAGTATGTTTTCCAAATATTAGATTTTTAGGAATTATATATCATTTAATAAAATAATATTTGTTTTAAAAACTCATTGATATCGATTTTGACATGATTTTGAAATTGATTTTTTTAAAGTCATAGAAACATTATTAGATTGATAAAACACATTAACTCTTACCAGACATGTCAATGTCATCCAAATATTTCATGGGTGGTAGAAAAAAGCAAAAATTACTTTTTTTTTTATTATTTATAATAAAATTTCTTTGAATATTTCGTTACTAAGGTAATATTTCCATAATCATTTAGTCATATGTATACTTATTTATCTAATATCAAAATATTATAAGTAAAATACGATGATGTAGGTATTACTTTTATATTTCTAATTAATATTAATAGTAAAATTGATCACTTATATATGGAAAATTAAATTTGTTTGTTAGGAGATACATGTTTATGTTATATTGAAATTTTCATTAAAATAAATATTATAAAAGTTTATTATCACACTCTAGTGGCTCCATGGGGTCCTAAAATCGACCCATGGATTCCCATGGTCTGCAATATCACATAAAATAGGATTTACACACGTGTTAGGGTAGTTTTATGTTATTATATTATTTTGTACCCTTATTTTCTTGATTTAACTTTTAACCATGGTAAATAAATATAATTTCTACTGTTACTATTCATATTTTCAAAAGATAAAAGGTACTCGTATACACAATTTAGAGATTCTAATTCCAAATATGGAATCCAATTTTATAAATTTCAAACAATGACGTTGTAGTAATTAAAAATAAATTAATTACCATTCTAAAAACCATAAGGTAGGTTTTTAGGAAATAAAAACTGTTAAATGATTCCACGCATTTATGTCCAATTTCAATGTGAAATTGCATCAAATGAATAAAATTTATATAAATATTAATAAAACAATCTAATTTAACATTAAAAACAATTAAAACTAAAATCTAAATATATAATTAAATTATATGAAATGTTATGTTTGATTTAAAATGTAGTATTTTTCAGTATTCATAAAAATATGGATTTTAGAAGAATAATACCAAAATATCTATGAGGGTAAAATTTGATGTCCCGCTTCTAAAGAAGATGTTAATTTTTTGTTCAAATAAAACATATAAAATTGATCTGAACTCGATTTAACAAGGGTTCTCCATCAAAAGTTCATAAAATTACCTTTTAAAAATATTTGATTATTTTTTACTAAAAATGGAATACATTTTTATTTTAAGCCCTAAAATTATATTTGATAAATGAAAAAAAAATAAAAATAATGTACTATAATAATAAAGTTAATTCTATTCATTCCTTCCAAAACAATGTCAAGGTTGTAGAACCCCAAGCTTCTATAGTACGCTTCTGTTTGAATAATACAGTAGCGTGTGTTATACAAAACTTCGAGTTCTATCACACACCACAACCAATCAAAGTAGTCGTTATGAATATTAATACACACTTTTTTAAATTTTATAAATTTTATCTTTCAAAATGGACTTCATTTTTTTTATTTGGAATATCGAAATTATCTTCTGTTGAATTTTTGTTATTTTTCTGAAAACATTCAATTTTTTATTAATAGTGAAAAACACTGAGTTAGAGTTTAAAAGTGAATATTTTTAAATAATTATTTATTTTATTTAAATTTATTTTAGATCAAAATATAAACATAATACCAATATAAGTTCAATTTAAATAATTGGAGTCAATTTATGATAATTATAGATATATTAAAATTTTATAGAACTTTTCACCGACTTTTACCCAAATCCTAAGAGATTATGAAAATTCACATAAAACATAATTCTACCACTTTTGTGAGTTGAATTTTGAATATCCAAAAGACACAGTTAATATCAAGGAGTAAAATGTGGTTCAATAAGATAAAAATAATTTTTGGTGAATAGTATCTTTTTATTTTTATTTACCACGGTTAAAAGTAAATAGGGTAATTAAGGGATAAATTGGTATTATTAATACACTAACACATGTCCTTATTCTATTGGATATGTATAATTTGACCAAAAACAACCTTAGGAAAAAAATATGAACCTATTTGGTCCACTTGGGATTAGATTAGGACATATATTATTATTTAATTCATAGAAGAGTTAAAAGATTTAAAATCAATGTTTAATAAATAAAATTTTTTAATATAGGGTTACACATAATATAAATTCGATTATAACTATTCATATGAAAGATAAAAATATTTACTAAAAATTGGTATCTTATTTAAAAGTTTTAGACATTAAATAATTGAATTTAATTATGACATAATGGTGATGCAGTAATTAACTTATTAATGAAATATTATAATAATTGATATTTTAATTACCTAAATAATGGTAATTTTATTCTTTTTATGAATTCCAATAATTATATAGGTTATTATGGAATATTACGGTTGGTTAGAAGAATTATGTTAGAAGTAATAATGATGTTATGAATTTATCAAAAACAAAATACCCAATTGTGTCAAAATGGACATAAAAGCATTTTTTAAAACAAATATTATATTATGAATTGATATTATATTCTTAAAAATATATGTTTTGGAAAAAGGACCTATATAATGATAGGTGCTTCATTAATGAACCACTCGGGGTTCTCTTGGATATATATATTATTTTTTTAACTATATAATATAAAAATAAAAAGATACATTGTAAATGTCAAACTATTTAAGTAAGAGTTAAATCTCAAAGATAATGTTTATATAGTGACCCAAACCTTTCTAAAACATATTGGTTGAGTTCTTTTTGACCCATCCCCACCTTATACATTAAATAATCCATTTTAAAGGCTTTAAAAATCGATATTATTTTTATTATAAAATAATAATTCTATCTTTTCCTATGGTGCCTCTCACCCCTCTAATAAAATGGAACTCCCCCTTCTCTCTAATTCACACCATAAATGACTTATGGCTCGTCTAACCCCTAAAACAATTTCCTATAAACTTCCCTCACTTAATCTTAGAAGCCTTCCTTTAGTCCGAATGTCATATTATGGATCACTTTTGATCAAATCAAAAGGAAGAACCCGGAGAAAGGGTAATAATTTCAACACCCTCTTTCAAGTTCTTTTCTTCTTCCCCAATTTCATTCATTTTTATTTCCATTATAAAATAATAAATATAGTATCTTCTATGTACTGTGATGTTCTTGTAAATATGGTACATCAATATTCATTATTCTACCCATCCGTTTAATGACATGTCACCATACATGCATACGTACGGATTATTGTCTCCATGTCGTGGTGTAATTGTTATTCCATACATTATTATTTGGAAGGGTATAACAATTATGTGTAATTCATGAAAATAATAAATATAGCATGATAATGATTCTGTATATATGATATAACATCCAATTATATATTATTTTAATATTAAAAGAATGATATTGTCGCTCGTGCGTACCTATGGATTACCGTCTCCACGAACGCGATGAGATTCATTGCCCATCATATCCATTCAAGAATAATTTTGATTAAATGATTAATTTTTTTTAAAGACATGATATAATTCAGGATATGAATAAGATACATCCCATACATAACCAATATCACTCACATAACAAATAATATAATGGAAAATGCATCTGTTAACACCCGAAACGACGATAATACTAAAATATTGTTAACAAAACAATGTTAAAAGATAACATATGATATCATATAAATGTATATGATTCTTTTATAATTTAAAATAAATTATTTCACAATTATACCAGAGTTTAACCTACCCTTTACCAATGAAAAGTAAAATGTAATACTTTATTTCACAATTAATTCATTATACATGGTTGTTTATACGTAATTATATACTGGGACATCATTATCATCCACATCCATGTTTCTTAAAAATGTTTTTAAAAAAATTATTACTATATTATAGAATATGGTTTAAAGTAATTTATACCCGTGATTGGATATTTATAATATTTTTATAAAGGAATCTTTCCGTCGTTTTCCAAACAAGGTCCTTTTTAACCATTTCGATAGAATTAAGGTAAGAATGTCTTTTTTATTTATACAGTTAGTGTGGCTATTTTCCACCATTACAAAACCTTCTAAGATTCACTTAAAATATTATAAGATTATTTTCAATGCAAATGTTTTATTTTGTAATTATGTGACTTTTTAATGATTTCAAAAAAAGAGACATTTCTCTCAAATAGTTCTGATTTCATCTATGTCAACATCATTTTATGGATTTTAAGAATATTTGAAGTTGATTTATTATGATACAAAACTTCCATATTGTATTTATGGTTTTGTGATATGTTTGTACTTGGATGTGTTATTTTTATACCATTCATGGTTTATGGAAAAATTATTGACATTTCATATGCTAGTTTTAATACGAATGTTTATGTTATGTTTAAACCTGTTCATATGAGGAATGCAGTGGACTTAGTAAGTGACGGGTGGAGCCCGCTACAGCTCCTCGATGCATTAGTAGGTCTCATGATACAAACTAGGCATTTGGCACAAGGTCTTGACAAAATATTATTTTTATTCTTGGTACAAGGCCTTGACTAGTTGGTTATCATAGTCTGGCACTATGCATTCCATAATTTCGAAAGTGGTTATTGATATTGCATGTGATTATTCAACTAGTAGAATATCAATGTAAATAAGTAAATGGAATTATTTCATTTAATTTTTTACATATTATACTGAAGTTCAAGTTTAAGAAGCTTTTGTTTTAGTTATACATTTACTTAAATGTTTATTCTTATTTATGAATGTTTCAGCTATATTGTTATCCTTACTGAGCATCTGAGCCCACCCCATTCTATGTTTATTTTTTCCAAGATGTGATGAATTATTTTATGACTAACCTGAAGTGATAGTATGAGGGGATATGATTGTGGGAAATGGAGACTATGTTTTTGTAGTTTTCATATCATGATGTAATGTAAGACTTATGAATGTATCTAGTGTTTCCAAGGATACTAAACTAATCGGTCTTCCTAGAATTGATCTTTTGTGATCATGCCAATGTTATGTAATAATGCACCGACTCTGGGTAACTGGGGTCAGTGCATTATAGTTTGTATCAGTGGATGTTTAGTAAAATCCTTGGAAGATAGATTTAGATAAACTCTGATTAGAGCACATATACCTAAGATGGACATTGAGGATTAGTATTGAAAAACATCCTACTATTTTGGAATTGTAGAGATTTTGTGAGTTTTTCGAGAAATAAATCTATGTCTAGATATGAGCAGGTTAAGTTTTCTATGGTACAATTGTACCTAGGGGTAAACCCCTAAAACACCACATTGAGTTAGACTCAAACGAGAACTGGTGCACGACAATGGGGCTTGCTGCACTCTTGGTTATGACACTCTCGGGGTATATGTTTAGGACAATTCCCATTTTCGTTACAAACTATTATGAATGATTTATGAGTATATAATTCCTCAAAGAAAACATTTTTATGATTATTGATTATCTCCATAAATTGTTCAATTTATATTAACTGTTTTACATGTTTGGAATTATGTATTTTGATTCATAAACTAATCGAGTTTCTACCATTTTTTCGAAATGGTGCATAGTGGAAGGAATGTAAACTATATTATTGCACGTACTCCATATTGGGATTACCCTCCTACTCATGATAATTATAGTAGAGTTGGTGATGAAACTAGTGCTGATCAGCTAATCACCATACTAGGAAAAATCACTCAGGTTATGAATGATAACCTTACCCGTATGGAGCATCCTGATCAACAACATGGAGGATCAATTATAGATCGAATCATGAAGAAAAAACCACCAACATTCAGTGGGGGTTCAAATCCAAAAGTATCTGATCAATGGATAAATTCCTTATAGAAAATATTCCACACCATGGGGAGTAGTTAAAGGAAAAAATGTCATGTTAGTTTACTGCCTCACTGGAGATGCTGATCAATAGTGGTGATTGATTCAAAACACAAAAGAAGATGATAAAGTAAAAAATATGGAATGGAGGGAGTTTAATGCTATTTTATTAGAAAAATACTTCCCTCATGACCATCAATTGAATATGGATGGACAATTTTTGAGTCTGAGGCAAAAGGACGATGAGAATTTTTCAATGTATGAGGTTAACTTTACATGTTTAGTGAGGCATGCTGGAAATTATATACGTTACCCAAGAAGTAAGAACGATTGTTTTATTGATGGGTTAAAACCATTTCTCCATCAAGAATTAGTCTCACAATAATTCTCACCGTACAAAGATATTGTCTCATGTGCTATCATGAAAGAAAAATAATTCTGTAAGTCTTACGATTTTAAAGAAAATAAAGAGAAGAAGAGATCTGCTGATAACTATAGAAATGGAAATAAGGGGAAGAAGGGAAAAGATGAATATCTAACCTTTAGTAAATGTGGGAAGAAACACCCCGCTACTCTCTTGATGGGATTGGGAGTCTGTTATAATTGTGGTGAAAAAGGACACCATGCTCGTGATTTCAAGGGGAAGAAGGATGATACCAATGTTCAATGCTACAATTTTAGGGAGATGTGAAATTATAAAAAGTAATGTCTTATGCGTCAGGAGAACATACCTCAAAAAAGTCCATGGGATCAAGGCCAAGATTAACCTATCACTACTACTGAGGTAAAAGCTCTGAAAGACGGGGTGGCAGGTAATTTAATTATTTCCCCATGTTTAACAAATTCTTTATTTTATTCTATATCATCACATTGTTTCATATCATCCTAGTTTGCTAAGAAAATTAGATATTTACATTATGATTTAACAAGGGATTTTTCAGTCAAAACTCCTAAGGGATGTATCATTGCTACAAAGTTCTGTGAATCTGTTCCCATTAGAGCATATAAATGTTATTTATCTGGTGATCTCATCATCATACCTATGATTCAATTTGAAATATTACATAGTATGGATTGGCTTTCGGACCATGATGCAAAGATTTATTTTAATAAGTATGAGGTTATGATTTTATATGATGATGATAAAGAACACCTTATCTTTAGAGTAGAATCGTCACCACCTAATTCTTATCTAGATCCACCCACAGTAGCTCAACTAAATTCAATTATTGGGGATGAAGAGAATGAAATGACTGTGGGTGAGGAAATGAATGTTCAAATAGAGGATGCACCTATTGTGAGAGAATAAGTTGATTTATTTCTAGAATATTTACATGGTCATCCTACAGAATGAGAAATTTAGTTTTCCATTGATTTAATTCCATGTTCAAGGGCCATATAGAAGACCCCTTATAGAATGTCCACTGTGGAATTAGTGGAACTAAAGAATCAACTAGAGGATTTGAGTAATAAGGGATTTATTATCCCTAGTTTTTATCCATGGGGAGCCCTTTTTCTTTTAGGTTATGAAGAAAGATGGATCTATGAGGTTTTTCATTGACTACAGGGATATCAATGCCATAACAATAAAGAAAAAGTATCCCCTACGTTGCATTGATGACTTATTTGACCAACTACATAGAGCTCAATACTTTCAAAGATTGAGCTTCAATCTGGATTCCATCAGTTGTGTGTGAAGAAGGAAGACATTCTGAAGGCTGCATTTCGAACCAGGTACAGGCCTTACGAGTTTACAGTAATGCCTTTTCGAATGACAAATGCACCCTATGTCTTCATGGATCTAATGAAAAGAGTTTTCATGAAAAATCTTGATGAATTTTTAGTGGTATTTATTATTGATATCTTGGTATAATCCAATATCTACAAAGATCATGAACGTCACATGCGCTTTATCCTAATGACTCTTAGAAGACATGAATTATATGAGATGTTTAGTGTGTGTGAATTCTTGAATGATGATATTTATTTTTGGGCCATATTGTCTCTAAGGATGGAATCTCTGTTGAACTTTCTAAGACATGAGAAATTCATGAATGGCCATCACCAAAGATTATAACTGAGGTACAAAGTTTTATTGGTTTAGTCGGTTATTATCGACGTTTCGTCCAGAATTTTGCCCAATTGGATAACCCATTAACAAAGCTCACATGTAAAGGGGTTAAATTTGTTTGGGAAAAATACTGTAAAGAAGGTTTTGAAGAACTGAATAGAAGATTAGTCAATGCTCGTATATTGACTCTACCATCAGGGAATGGTGGGTTTCTATGTTATAGTGATGCTTAAATGAAATGACTTTGATGTGTCTTTGTGCAGAATGATAGGGTAATTGCCTATGCATCACAATAGCTAAAAATTCATGAGCCAAACTATCCAACTCATGATCTTGAGTTAGGAGCTATAATCTATTCTTTGACGATATGGAGACACTATCTATATGGTGAAAAGATGTGATATTTATACTGATCACAAGAGTTTGATGTATATTTTCTCACAAAATTGAACTCAACATGAGGCAAAGGCGATGTCTTGAACTACTAAAGGATTATGATTGAACGATACACTACAACCCGAGGAAGGAAAATAAGGTGGCAGATGATTTGAGTAGAAAGGATGATGGAGTTTTGAACATGATGAGAGTTGAAAGGAGTACTATTTTCATAGATCAAGTAAAGATGGATATGGGAATCACCATGGAAGGGTAAACATCAATACATTTTCAAATGGTTTCCAATCCATCTTTACAAGAAATGATAATGAGTTCTCAGTCTGATGATGAATATGTTCCAAAAACGATTACTGATGTGAATTATGGGAGATTGAGTGACTTTTTGTATGAAGATGGAATTTTGAAATTTGGGAAAAGACATTTTGTTCCCGATATACGTGATCCAAAGACAGAATTGTTGGATGATGTTCATAGTTAAAATTTCTCTATACAGCCTAGGAGCACTAAAATGTATACATATTTGAAGGAACATTTTTGGTGGGACAACATCAAGAGGGAGATTTCTGATTTTGTGTCATGATGTATGGTTTTTCAACAAGTGAAAGATGTAAGGAAACAGCCTGGAGGAGTCATGTAACCTCTTCCCATACCTGAGTTGAAATGGGATGATATTACGATGGACATTGTCATGGGACTACAAAATACTCCTAGATGGAACAATGCAATATGGGTAATTATTGATCGTCTTAACATGTCAACACATTTTCATGATATAAGATAAGATTAACCACTAGAACGACTAGCAAGACTATATATTAATGAATTTGTAAGACTTCATGGAGTACCCCTATCGATTGTTTCTGATCATGATCCTGCTTTTAGGTCATGATTCTGGAAAAGTCTTTAGAAATCCCTGGATACTGAGCTTCCGTTGTGCACTGCTTACCACCCCCAAACTGATGGACAATCAGAACAAACTATTCAAACCATATAAGACATGTTTAGATCTTGCTCAATTGACTTTCAGGGTATGTGGGATCAATATTTACCTATGGTAGAATTTTCCTATAACAATAGATTTCATTCAAGTATTTTGATGGCACCATATAAAGAGTTATACAGAAATAAATGTCTCACACCAACCTATTGGGATGATGTTGGTGAAGGAAAACTTGTAGGCCCTGAACTGGTGGAGGAAACGATGGAAAAGGAGTGGGTAATCCAAAACCACATCAAATCAGCTCAAAGTAGGCAGAAGAGATATGACTATAACAAAAGAAAGGATTTGGAATTTCATGTAGGAGATCATTTTTTCTTGAAGATATCTCCATGGAAGAGTGTTATAAGTTTCAGAAAGAAGGGTAAATTGTGTCCCAAGTACATCAGACCTGTCTAAATTCGTGAAAGAATTGGGGTTGTAGCTTACCATTTATAGATGTTCCAAATTCTCTCCAAAGCTCATGATGTGTTCCACGTGTCACTATTGAGAAAATACATGCCTGACCCAACAAATGTACTCACCTTTTAGGAAATAGAACTAGAACCTGATTTGTCTTATTGCAAAGAGACTGTCAGGATTCTTGATACAAGAGAACAATTGCTGAGAAACCAGACGACTCGTCTGGTAAATATTCTATGCAGAAACTATAAGATGGAAGAGGCAACGTGGGAACCCGAGGAACATGTGATTAAGAACCACCCAATTCTTTTTATGAAATAATATTCTAGAAATTTCGAGGACATAATTATTTGATGGAGGGGATAATGAAACACCCCAAGCATCTACGATACGTTTCACTTTGAATAATACAGTAGCGTGTGTTGTACACAACTTCGTGTTATAAAACACAACACAACCAATCAAACTAGACGTTATGAATAGTAATACCCACTTTTTTTAATTTTATAAATTTTTTCATTCAAAATGGACTTCAATTTTGGATTCGGAATATCGATATTAGCTTAGGGTGAATTTTTTTTATTTTATTGAAAACCTTCTATTTTTTATGAATAGTGTAAAGCTATGAGTTATAGTTTAAAATCCAATTTTTCTTTAAATAATTATTTATGTTATATAAATTTATTTTAGGTTAAAATACATGCATAATAACTATATAAGTTCAATGTAATTCATTGGAGTCAATTTATAATAATTTTTATATATATAAATTTTATAGAACATTTTACCGTCTTTTACCCACATCCTAGGAGAATTTTCAAATTCACATAAAACATAATTTTACCGCTTCTCTGAGTTGAATTTCAAAAATATATGAGACATGGTTAATTTCAAGGAGTAAAATTTGGTTCAAAAAGATAAAATTAATTTCTGGTGAATAGTAACTATATACTTTTATTTACCACGGTTAAAAGTAATATGGGTAATTAAGGGTAAAAATTATATTATTATTCCCATAATACATTTTCTAATTCTATTAGATAATTATAATATGACCAAAAACAACCTTTCAAAAAAAATATGAACCTCTTTGGTCCTCTTGGTTTAGATGAGGACATTTATTATTATTTAAATCAAAGAAGAATTAAAAGAGTTAAAATCAAAGTTTATTAACTAAACTATTTTTAATATAAGGATTCCGATAAGATAAATTCGATTATAAATATTCATTAGAAAGATAAAAATATTTCCTAAATAATGGTATTTTATTTATAAATTTTAGACAATAAATCAATTAATTTATTTATGACACAATGGTGATTCAGTATTTACCTTATTAATGAAATATTAAAATAATTGATATTTTAAATACATAAATAAATGTAATTTGAGACTTATTATGAATTACACTAATTTTAATGGTTAATATGACATATTAGGTTTGGTTAGATGATTTGTTTTTGATGTAATAATGTTGTTATGAATTTATCAAAAACAAAATAACAAATAGTGTCAAAATTGACATGCAAGAGTTTTTTTAAAATCATATTATATTATTAATTGATATTATATTACAACGAATATATAGTTCAGCCAAAGGACTTATAAAATGATTGGTGTGTTATTAATGAACCACTTTTTGTTCTCATGGAAGTATATAGTATGTTTATTAACCATAAAATATAAAAATACAATGAGATATGGTAAATTTCAAACTATTTAACTAAGAGTTAAATATAAATGATAATGCTAATATAGAAACCCAAAGATGTCTAAAAAATATTGGTTAAGTGGTTTTCGACCCATCCCCAACTTATCAATTAAATAATCCATTTTGTAGACATTAAAAACTGAAAATTATTATATTATAAAATAATATTTCTAGCTTTTCCTAAGGTGCCCTTAAGCCCTCTTACAAAAAGGCAATCCTTCTCTCTAATTCACACCATCAAAGCCTTTTGTATTGTCCAAACCCTGCCAAAATAACTTTTAATCTTCCATCAATTCATCCTAAATGAATTTTTTAGTCAAAAATAAGTTTTATGGATCCCTTTTGATCAAATAAATTGGATGAACCCGAAGAAGATGTAATAATTTCACCACCCTCTTTCATGTTCTTTTCTTACCACAGTTCTTTTTCTTTGTTATTTCCATTTTAAAATAATATATTCAGTATAGTATTTGTAATGTGATTTCATTATAAATATGTTACATCCATATTCTTTATTCTATCCATCCTTTGAATGACATGTCACCATACATGTGTACGTATAGATTATAGTCTCCCCGTCGTGGTGTAATTGTTATTAAATACATTATTATTTTGATGGGTATAATGATGATGTGTAATTCCTGTATATAATAAATATAACATGATAATGATTCAGTATATATGATATATCATCCAATTATATATTATTATATTATCAAAAAAATGATATTGTCACTCTTGCGTACGTACGGATTACCATCTCCACGAACGCGATGAGATTCATTGCCCATCGTATCCATTCAAGAATAATTTCAAATAGATGATTAAAAATAATTATTAAATAATTGATATAATTCTTTATATGAATAAGATAAATCCGATCCATAACAAATATGACTCACATAACAAATAATATAATGGAAAGTGAATTTTTTAACACCCGAAACGACGATAATACAAATATATTATTAACAAAACAATGTTGAAAGATCATATATGTTATCATATTAATGTATATGATTCTTGTATAATTTAATAAAAATTATTTCACAATTATACAGTAGGTTAACCAACCCTCAACCAAGTAAAATTTCAAGGTAAGTAATTATTTCACAATATCATCATTATCCAAGGTTGTTTATACGTAATTATCTTCTGGGACCACTTTATCATCCACACCCATGTTTCATAAAAATGTATTTCAAAACATTAATATTATTTTATAGACTCTGGGTTAATGTAAATCATACCCTTGTTTTAATTTTTATAATATTTTTATAAATAATAATTCTTTCATTTTCCAAACTAGGTCCTTTTTAAACTTTTCAACAGAATTAAGACAAAAATATGTTATTTTCACTTTTATGGCTGGTGAGGCTATTTTATGCCTTTATAAAATCATCGAAACTTAACTTAAAATATTATAAGAATATTTTCAATGTAAATGTTTTATTTTATAATTATTTCACTTTTAAATGATTGCAAAAAAAGATATATTTCCCTCAAATAGTTTGCATTTCATCTATGTCAACATCCTTTTATGAATTTTAAGCTTATTTTAAGTTGATTTATTATGATACATAACTTCCATATTGTATTGAAGGTTTTCTGATATGTTTTACTGTGGTTGTATTATTTTTATACAATTCATGGTTTATGGAATATGTATTTTCATTTTGTATGTTATTTTTAATAATTTTTTTTTATGTTATGTTTAAACCTTTTCATATGAGGAATGCATTGGACTTAGTAAGTGATAGGTGGATCCCACTATAGCTCCTTGATGCATCAGTACGTATCATGAGAAAAACTACTGTTTTGGAATAAGGCCTTGAAAAAAATATTGTTTTTAGTCTTGGAACAAAGCCTTTACTATTTGGTTATGATATTCTGGCATTATGCATTCCATCATTCTGAAAGTGGTTATTGATTATTCATGTGATTATTCAACTAGAAGAATATCCATGTGAATAAGTAAATGGAATTATTTCATTTTAATTATTCCATATTATGATGAAGTTAATGTTTAAAAGGATTTTGTTTTAGTTATACATTGACTTAAATGTTTATGCTTATTTATGAAAGTTTTCGCTATATTGTTATCCTTACTAAGCATCTGAGATACCCCTTTCTATGTTTTATTTTTACAAGGATGTGAAAAAGTATTTTATGACTGACTTGAAGTGATAGTATTAGGGGATTTGGTTGTGGAATATGGAGATTATGTTGTGGTAGTTTTCACATTATGATGTAATGTATGACTTATGCATGTATCTAATGTTTCCAAGGCTACTAAACTAATCGGTCTTTCGAGACATGATCTTTTATGAACATGCCAATGTTATGTATCAATGCACTGACTTTGGGTAACTGGGTTCGGGGTGTTACAAAGGTTTTAACCACCACTTAAAATATTAATATTATTTTGGTATTGTTTTTGGTTTAACTGATTGTTGTCTGCAACATAAGATTTCGGAGTAACCTGTTTTTCTATGTCAGGTACGTTATCAGAAAAAGAATCATTTTAACATTAAATTTATATATTATTAATAAATATCATTATATATGAAAAGGTTTTATTTAATAAATACCAGTAATTTTATATTAATTCTGGAATGTAATCTATATACAAGGAATAAATCAATGTTTTTATTGATCCATTAGAAAATATAAATAATATTGGGTGCAAATTGGAATTCTAGGAGAAAACAATGATACATAGTAAATATAGTACCAATAAAGGATGAATGTTTAAAAAAAATATTATTAAAATTTAAAGTGATATACAATGATGAAAAAATTTCCATATTCACTATGTTGAAATCCACTAGAATTATAATCATTATAGAATGATAACATGAACAAGAGAGTTATAAAATTGATTTAAATACATCCTTCTATAAATAAAATAGTATTTAATATATTTATATGATGTAATCATATGGGTTTACGAAAGAAATCGATTCCAAAAAGGTGTTTT
Organism: Viscum album; assembly: GCA_963277665.1. Taxonomy (NCBI): domain Eukaryota; kingdom Viridiplantae; phylum Streptophyta; class Magnoliopsida; order Santalales; family Viscaceae; genus Viscum; species Viscum album. Next base: position 1,098,257,861 of record OY728151.1, on the reverse strand, counting down.
TTTAGAATAACAGTACTAAAACAATTATCAAAATCAGGGAACATTCATTTATGTTAATAGGTAGTTGATTTTTTTTTAAAAAATTAATGTGAGGCCTATGTAGATAAGAGGATTACTGGGACTATAATAGTTTTTATAATTTTATTTGTTGATGGTGTATTGCTAATGGAAAATGAGATACTAGTCATATAGTTAGTTAAGATGTGGTTGATCAAATTATTCCTCATGAAGGAATTGGGTAAATCAGAATACATTATAGAGATCATGTTCTATAATGTTAAATATAAGAGGCTACATAGACTATTTCAATATATATATATATACATACCTTTATATGGTGTTTTATTGATTCAATATAGATAATCCAAGAGGTAATTTTTTCTAGTGTCATATAATACACCTCTCTTTGAAAATATGATCTCATACATGAGACAAGACGGGGATAATGAGTATAAAACTTAATGCCTATGAAACTTGAAGTATCATTTATTTCATGATATTTAGAAGACATGATTTTACCTTTTTATTAATAGGCATAGGTAGATATGATACAATTCCCTACATGAATCATTTCATAGGTATAAAAACTATTATAAATTTTCATAGGCATACAATGTATATGTTCCTAGATTATGGAGATGATAAGTAACTAGTAATCATGGGATACCCATATTCTATTTTATTAATAGATTAGAATGATATGATATCATTTTTGGGATATTTCAGTTGCCTTAATAAAGGATATATGTCATAGAAATGTTATATACAGTCATTGGATATTGATTATATAGTATAGTTTGAGTATATTACAACTTTGTAATCATCTAGATATACAGTTCATATATGTTTCTTCAAATAGGAAAATTATTATATGTTTAAAATTAACGACTATATCACATTATTTTGGGAAAATAAATCAGTAGTGGTCTTAGGATAGGATCCTAAGACATATAAATGGATTATGTGTATAAATTTTATGTATCAATGCATGATATATTCCTTTTAGAGGGGTGAGGTAAGAAAAAAATTTTACCCATAGTTACTAATTGTTGAAAACTTTTTAATAATATTTAACAAAATATTACAATGAAATTTCATATTACATCATTTAGAAATATTTTTTTATATTGGATCTCGTAATAGTGGGCGTCTATTGAATATATTTCCAATGAACTCATTAAATTTATACATTGTATTTGCAAAATTTTAATATTAATTAATATCTAATCACATGATGCGTTTTTTTATTTCTAATATTTATTTACTGATGTCCTTCATGTGATTGATAAAAAAAAGTTTACAATGTATCGAATTTATAATGAGAAACGAAATATATAATGAAAATATTCATAAATATATTTTCTATATTATATATAATTATTTTTTGATGACACACATATGTTATTTTACTATTATTTTCAAGATACGAAAAAATTATACTTCTTATCATAATGTACATATATGGTATACTATAACAAGTTATATTATGATGAAATAATCAAATAAAATTATTCTATAGGTTATATGTGTTATTGGATATTTCTATTCTTGGACATGAGTATTAGTCCTCAAACATTAAATTTTTAATAATTTATATCATAAAAATTTCCTTAATAAATAGGTGGAATACATAAAGAAATATTCTCCTAGTCAGGTAGCATACATTGGGTCTGCAATAATAAAAAATATGTTAATTAAATAATACAATAAATAAATTTTCCTTTCTAAGTTAATGAATGAATATATCTATAGAAAAATTGGTTGAAATGAAACTATCTATGTAAATCTATAGATATAGTTTCTTAATAATGTATTTATATTATAGTGTCAATGAATTATATTTCAACAATATAAGTTGATGAAAAAAGGAATGCAATAATCTTGATTATTTATTGAGGAAAATATATTCTATTACATAAAAACACTTCAAATTCGGTTGTTTTTAATGTAAATTTTTTCTTCCATATCTAGGGGTTCTTTGATGTGTTGCTAGAAATTTATAATTAATTATATATAATTTCACATAATTTCATTGATAAAGAATATTATATGATATCACAATATGTGTATCATGGATCTTAGTTAAATTGTATTTGAATTTAACATTAAGAATAAATATTATTATTATATTTTCGAATAATACATATTTAGGTTATATTGATCAACAAAATTATATAGAATTTTATTTATTATTATAATATTTTTGAGTTGAATAATAAATAAATATTATTTGTTAGTTATAGACTATAATATTTTCTTCTCTATTGTTTATTATTCACATAGTAATAAATAAACATTCAATATAAATATATATTTATTTTTTTGAATGTTATAATAAATATTTATTAAGATTATTTGTGGCCATAATATTTATTTATTTAGAGTTTAAATAATATAAATATGTTTATTTTTTAATTATTAAAGATTCATGGGTTGATAAATGGAAAATAGGACTCATTTGTAGTATTAAAGGGACTGATTAAAATGATATAATAACCACATTTTTAGTGCATGTAAAAAGATTATAATAATGTTATTATAATTATTTTATAAGAAATATATTTTGAGAAAATAATTAGATAACGTTTTTTTTGAAAAAATAATAACTGATTAACCCTATTCATATTATACAATATATATCATTTCTCATAATAATGATTTTTGTTCTTAATTATTTCCCCCAATATAATGCACTAAAATACCTATATATTATTTGTCATAATTTATATGAATAATGATAAATAACCATGATCCACTTTCAATAATAAGAGTGAGATTACTTATTCAAAATATATTTCTTATTGCAGTCAAGGGCGAGTTACAGGAGGTGCTCAGTCCCCCTTTTCAAGAATCGAAAATAATAATAAATATTTTTTTTGATATAGGGAATTTTTATAAATAACTAGATTGATCAATGATTAGATTATATATTAAAGGAATGATAATATGAGAGAGGATAATAAATTGATCAATAATAATAATATTTATCAAGTTGATATAATTATTGGTCAAAATAAATAATAAAATCAAACTGTAATATATCTATATAAATATTATAGGGTTTCTTTTTATTTTTTATTATGTTTTGTGTCTTGTATTTTATGAGTGTTCATTATTTTTTTTGGGATTATCCCTCGAATATAATGTAAAAAATCATTGGTCATTGACCCAAAGATTAAACTTTTCCATGGATCATAATGTATGTATTTATTTAGATATACATATATGGTTTTTAATATATTTGTATATGTAAAATTATAGTGTTCACTGGTTTTTATTGTTAATTGTTTGGAATTTATATAAAAAATAATTTTGATATTGGTTATTGGGCCCTTTTAGTGTTTTAGGAATTACAGACCCCCGATTATAATATATTTAATTATATATATATTCCATTCCACAAAAGAGAATTGAAAATAATATATTATTTTATCTGTGTTAGAGCCTTTAATGGGATGTTTGAGATCATGGTTACATCTAAAAGGATAGATTCACCCTAGGGGATATATACTCTTTATTCACCCAAAGAAACTTGGTACCAAACCATCATAGAAGGAATCTATTAATTAAATTACTAAATTCATTCATTGATAGATTATTATATATTTTGAAATATATATCTCCTATTTAATTACCATTATACTCTCCCCCCCATGGTTATCTAGTGTAAACCGTTTTTTGAGAGAGATAAAGAGAGGATGAGTCTTTTGGGTGAATAAATAATGGGGAAAATTATCTAGTAACAAATAATTGATCATAGTTAATATTTGATGAACATAATGAAATGATATGATCATGAGGTGATGATAGTTAATTTTTTCACATTTTTTACTTCTTTCATTTATGTAACAACATTAACTTTTTAATAATTTTGAATATTACTTCAACAAACTTTATCTTGTCCAGCGATGATATGATTCATATTAAAAATCATAGAAATCCATGGTTATTCCTTGATGTAGTTATTTTATGGTATTTGAGTGGTTTTTACTTATCATTACAAATATTGGGAGTGAAGGGGGTATGAAGGGTGGTTGGGTATAATAAGGGAATCATGACGGTGTGGGAACATGGAGAAGCTATTTATGCAAATGTATTTGGGGGTATATGAGGTTTTGTAACTAAACATAAGTGTTTGAGACAAGATTCAGAACATTAGTAAATTGTTCCGGTCCTAAATCTTGGTATTAGTGTACCATTAGATAGCTGGAGGGAACCAATTGACTAGTTAGTGGCATGTGGGGATGTTTTATTTTATGGCATAAAAATTAGAATTTGACTACCATCACCCTCATAAAAATATTCCACTAGTTTTTTGGTATCATTTATGACTTTTTATTATAGCATAAATTTACCCAATCCACCTCATCTCTTCATTGTTGATTATCTTCAATACACATTTAAAACATCTTGCATTAAATGAAAAGGAATGATAATTGTATGGCTAGTATCCCTCTTCACTTATTCTTCTATTTTCTTAACTTATGAAAATTTTATCATAGTGGAAGAAAATATATACTTTTAAAGGGATTTTTCATAGTTGTTTTCTTCTTTCTGTTCTAGATCAGACCAATGGATGTTTCTTGGTAAATGAGGATTCATATAATTTAGTTATGCGGTCTAAGTAATTACCTTCTAGTCAGGAAGTTTTCAAACAATATCACTAGTGCATCATGATGAAATTTGGCGTCGACCATTTATTTTTAATTAAAAAATTTTATTTTCTTGGTTCATGACCATTGATTAAATAATAATTCCATGATAACACATTTAGTTTAGTAAAAAACCATTGTTCATAAATAATTCATGGGAGAGTTCCATCTTAACCATGATTTTAGAATCCTTATGTTTGTTTAAGACTGTCATGAGTTCTACATACTAGTTGAGGTTGAGTAATTATTTTTAATCATTTATAGAAGATTTATGGTTCATGTAATTGTCATACCATATTAAAAATTTATACCACTAGGTAACTCTAATTTGATCATCATCCTATTAGAATGGATATAATCACTATGATAACTACATCCTATGATACTATTCAAATTATTTTCAAGGAACCATTAGCAGGCCAAGATACATAACTCACTTTTAGTTAAAATGATAATTTTATTTCTGTAACATAGTATGTGAATAACACTAATGTAATAGATTACCATGTCGTACATGTATCTTTATTTTATACCTTGATTTATTATGGGTTCCTTAACCCAATACATAGACCTAGAATCCTTATATACCCTGGGATGTTCTGAGGGAAAATATACTAGTTTATAAATTATTAGCTCATAGAATATCTTGTTAAATAATTAAATAAACTACAACATGTGGATTGTTTCACACACCTTGAAATAAATTGAATATGGAAATTATTCAAATTAGAATATGGATTATAATTATTTGTTGTCTAATTGATGTCTTTTAATTTATTCAAAATGGATATAATTAATATGTAATTCTTTTTTTCCTTATTTAAATTTCCCATTTTCTACATGGGACTTTATTTTATATAATCCTTGTTAACATGTTGATAATTGTTATTGTCTGAATTTGAGACATTTCATAGGCCAGTGTCGGATTAATGTTTCGTATGTTGTGAACTATCCCAATGGAAACCACAAGATTCATTAATGTGAATGTTTTGGGATAATCCCAACATGGATTCAGAAAATGTATTATACTTGTGAATGTCCTTCCTAACATCATGGATTCACTATGAAACATAAGAAACATTGAATGTGTGGGAGAATCTCATGGATTTTCTACAATTTCCTTAACTGATGAATTTCTTGCATTACCTACATGGATAACAATCAAGACCCTTCCCAAAATTAATAAGGACATGAAAATTGAGTTTGGTTAGAGACCCTTTATAAAGTAGAACAGTGAGGGTTCAATGCTCTGATTCTACTCCATACCAACCCAATATGGATTTATCACCATGGGTTGGCCACAGGTTCGAGAAATTAAATTCCATGGAGTATTCCATATATTAATATGGAATAATTCAACGGGTTTACAAAATATACTCTATGGATTATCCTTTGTTTCTTTCTTTTAGATTCGAAGTTAGTATACAATTGGTCATAACACCACCTAATTAGGTCACAAGGTCAATGGAAATCTTTTTAGGATGATGAATAGGGTATTAATTGATTCATTTCCACATTTCTATTTTTCTAATTATATAATTCACACCATTATGTGTATAATCATAGATAAAAATTTAATAGTCATTAATAGTTGTAGTCTACTGAGTTTTACTCACACCCTGTCCTAGCCTCCATTGGTTACTAGTGAAGCTCTAATAAAATTATGATTTTAAATCAGATGGTTCCTCTTTGTTGTTACTTTCCATGGGTTAGGACCCTTCATTAGAGCTATAGAATGAGATTGCAGTCGGACATCTTATAGAAGATAGGTTATTTTTACCATTTATTTAATTTTTTCCTAGAATTTATGTATATCACCTACTTTATATATTTAAAAATATGTACATGTAGAATCATATATTTTTTGTGATACATTTTACTAAAATTTAATGGGTCTTCACTTTATTATTCTCTTCCTACTATTCACTACATTAATTTCTCCACAGAATTTAGTACCAATCTAGATGGTGTATTCTCACCTCCAAATGACCCTTATAAACTCTCTATAATTCAGCATAATTGGATGTATTCAGAGGTGTGTAAAAGGACATGTGTCCAACCAATTTTCTTAAATTTCATTAAAATAGGTCCGGGATATCTGGAAGTGGTATTAGTGACATGTTTTCATTTCTCTTTATATTTCAGTCTGGTAGACAGGAGATAAGTAATTTTATGGGACATTGTAAATAGCTTGTGACTATTAATGGCCAGCCTACAAATGGGGGAAGGACCATGATTCCTAGGAATGTACTTTTTAACATATTGTTTGATATTAAAATGTAATATTTCCAGTTCAACGGATTAACATCCTTCATTCGGTTACTGTTTTATTAGATCTCTACCTATGACCCCGTACGACATGAGGGCATGTGTTCATGCCTCATTTCTGGAAAATAGTATTCACATGCCATTAGAAGGATTTCATGGTTTCTTACATTCATTCCTGTATGATTACCTGCATTATTTATTGATATGTTATATTATTGGTTTTATAAAGTGTCTTTATAAATGTAAATACTATTTTCCGGTATAGAATTATGGTTTAATTATTCAATATAGTCGAGAAATTAATAAATAATTTGAAATAAATTTGAATAACATACTATAATAAATATAATTATAATAAATAAAATGATAAATGAAGTGAAAATTATTATATTAAATCCTAGTAATTAATTAAAGAAAAATGTTAATTGGTCTTCCAAATGAATCTTATAAGGATTTTACCACTATAACATGGAAATAGAATCATGAATAATAAAATATTTGTATGATTGAGTCGAACAATGTGTGTATATAATTAAAGAATATTTATAAATAATACCCCTTAAGGGAGTATATGAAAATCATTTTAATTAAATTAAAAAAAATTTGTTGGGTTCACTTAAATGGGCTTCCAATCGAAATATTTACAACATTTACCAAAACAAATTTAGAATGGAGTCCAACATAACTTCACCCAAGTGAGCATGAATTAACCCTTATATGTCGATATTATCCATACAATCCTTAGTAATTAACCACTTGAGGATATATATATATATATTAAAAATATTTGATTGATTAAAAGCTCAAAATAATCTAAATTCGGGTTTCCGTTATAGATTCTTAGGGGAATTCAACCTAGCCACATCATTGGACTCCATTTTCATGAGATGGATCATCAAGAGAGTTTCCACTCTACTTATATAAATAATTTTTTTAATTGATAAATTTTATTTGTTCCAGAATTCATGTTTAATAAAATATGACAGGATTATAGAAAAATACTCATCCAAAATACTGAATAAAATAACAACTCATAAAATAATATAAATAATAAAACATTAATATTTTAATATAAAATACCCTGGTGTAGTTATTAGTTTTAGAGTATCCTTATAGGTTGTTGTGGATATTTATGATGAGTCTTTGTTGACTAATTTTGTATTGGATATAGAGGTTCGGTAAGGGTAATATGTAATATTTTATGTGTAACCCTATTATTTTTATCAACACCTCATGAAAAATATGAAGTTTTCTTTGTTTAGTTAATTATTTATAGATATGATGCATCTTTTGGTGCCTGTATTGAGTTATAAGGATAGAAAGTGATTTTAGATTCCAATTATGGCTTGTTTTGGATCTCTTAAAATGTGAAACTATGGCCCATGCATGTAGATGATCATGTGTTATATTTATCCTTTTGATTGTTATGAGGGTCAAAGATTCATGATTTCAATGAGGATAACATTCCCACATATTTTTTGATCATTTTTTATCTTTATGAACATAATATTGGTGGTGTAAAACTCTAGAGGTATTCATATATGTGATAAACAATTTTATTGGATAAGATGACAATGATTTTGATGTATTTGAGTAGGCTAGTGGATGCAATGAACTAATGGTGTCGTTAGACCTCTGAATAATACAATATAGGTATACCTATTTTACAAATATAATATCATGGTAGTATGTTTATTTATATGTGATGCATATTGAAGAACAGTTTGGTGAACAGGGACATGTGTTGATCTATATTAATCATTAATGTATTAGATTAGTTTGAGAAATGAAATCTTATGGAACCCCCTCACGGGTGTTGGTTCATGAATTATAGGTAAAGGGTCATGATGTATTAGTAAGATTAACTAATATTTCACTCCAATAGTGTGGTGAGAAAGGGTTTAATTGTTTTTTATGAGCTATGTATTCCAGTGATGTTAGTTGAAAAAAATTTGTCCTCATAATGCTAGGTATGACCGTGAAACAGAATCGGGTTCTATAGAATAAGAATACGAGTTGTATTTTCTTCGTTACTGTAAAATACTAATGAGATTTAATAACAAGGATCGAGCAGATAATCATGCATGCATTAATGAATTTAAATATTATAGATTGGCTTCTGAGTGTCTAAAATAATTCTATATGGTGTATGTGCACTGATGAATTTTCAAAGAAATAATCTTCCACATGAATGTGGTTCTAGTGTTTTCAATGGGAATTATGTTCTTACCTAGGTATAATACTAACAAGGGAACTTCTTTGGTTTGGAGCACCACAATATTCATGGGAATGATTATATTTATGAGAGAAGGATCAAGGTTGTAGAATGACAAATCATGGTTGGTCAGAATAGCATTTTGAAGTCGGTGAGTTGGTGAATTATATTTTTTTAGGATTAATGGATGTGTTGAATTTAAATCGTGGGAATGATTTTGGATTTAGTATGAATGCTATATTTATGATCTGTATGTCTCATTAATACATGAAATGTGATATATTAGTTGAAATTTGGTTGTAGAAATATATGATGATGAAAAAATATTTGGTTGAGTATGGACTAGTGAAGACCACAGTGTCAGGTTTGGGCTTCAATGAGTATATTTGAATGATGATTAGGTACATTTAGAATTTAAGGCAACTTGATTTAATCCTTGAATAAGTCATATACACTCAAACTATATGTCCCTTAAATTAGTCATTCTAAAGTGTTCAATCTTTGTTGTAGTAATCCAAAGCACTTTGTGAGCTAAGACTACAATGTGCGCATCATATTTTGTATGGGTATTCCATTAAATGTATAATCCACAATTCTGGATTATTTATAAAGTGTGAGAATTATTGGTTATTTGTAAATGGGTGAATTATATGCAGGAAAACCTGTTATATTAGGAATTTGTGAGGGTGATCGAGTAAGTGGAATTTTAAATGTAGAGGAAAAAACCTATAAAGTTCAGTTCACAACTAAAAGTGATGTATATGAGTCTAGTAATAATCATTTAATGGTATAGTAATTTCTATGGTGGGGAGCTGCAATGTAATAATAAAACGTTTGATACAAGCTTAATGGAGTCTCATAACATTGATGTGGATGATGTTTTATGGAGTTTAATAGAAAAATGCACCCAAATAAAAATTTAGATAATGAGGGATCCAAAGGATGGGTGATGAAATTTGTCTATATTAGGATCATATTATCAAACTAGACAACCTCTGGATGGTGGGTGTCAGGAAAATATTAAGGCCACTGTTACATGTAGTTTTGGATGAAATGCCAAGGGTTATTAATAGTATGTTTGGACTTAATGGTCTATGAATGACCTATGGTACCACCCTATATGGATCAATTATTCTAGAGATAATTTTATTGGAATTCCTCAATAGTTATGTTTTTGGACTGGATAGTTAAAATTTAATGATCGTAACGGGATGTAATGTGGGATTGATGAAAATGTAATCTTCTATAGAATAATGTGACTAAGTGGAACATTTATATATAACAATCATAAATAATAAAATAATAACATTGTATTTTATAGCTTGTCTGACATGTAACATCATGTTTAATCATCCCATGGAATATAATTATTTATATCACATTAATATCCTGCAGCTAATAGAACCCCACGTCTAAATAAACTATAATATAGACACACATTGAGAAAATAAATTAAAATTATTTTTTACGAGTTTATAAACATTATTTTATAAAATTTAAATAATATTTATAATAAAAATATAAAAATAGCTTATATTTATTTTATTTTTATTTTTCTAAATGTGATTCAATTTTTGATGAATAATGAAAAATATTGAATTTTAATTAAAAACTACGTTTTCGATTAATTTAATCGTAATTTTAAACTATATTTTTAATTAGTATTAATGTAATATTATTTAAATTATGTAACTATAATTCCAATTTAACTCATTTTTATCATTTTTATATTGAATTTTCATATAATCCCTATTAAAACTTTTCAACATTTTTACTTTGAAAACATGCTTTCTCATCATTTTTGTTTGATTAATGATAAAATGAATTTTATATAAAATATGTTAATTTAATTAGAATGAAATTATTTCATATTCTGAATCAAAATAATTTATATTATATAAAAATTTTGAGATAATTTTTTACAAACATGAAAAGTGATCATAATTAAAATTATTTACCACAATTAGGTTAAAAAAGATTACATATGTGCTTACACTAAAAAGATAAGGGTTTAAATGATATAAATATTTATCTAATTTAAATTTAATGGAAAATTTTATCCCATATAATTTATTAGGGGTGATAATTATACATATTTTTTCCCTTTTGGTATGCTAAAAATTAGGTACACCTATTATTCAAAAAATTTCATTGTTCCACTCACCTCACATAAAAAAGGACACCTAGAATCCTCCATTAATCACACCATCACACCATTTCTGTTTAGAGAATACCTACCCACATGAATTCTAAAATCACCAATTATATTCCAATAATTATTATTTTGGTTGAAATGATATCCTAAGAAGGTTTTTGATGGAAACCTAAGGGTGATACATGAAGAAAATGTAACATTTTTCTATGAGATTTTTTATATTATTTCATCCTACACATCAATAAATTATTATAATAACATGATGATTATGAATCCTCCTAATATTAGAAATAAATATATTTTATATTATTTTTTAATTACTTATAACCATATATTCTTCCAACAAATGGGTTTCAAAATCACCAAGTCTGTATACGAAAGACTACCTCCTTACGAACTGAAGTCATTCATTTTTAAATTACCACCTATCATATTATGATTTAATGATGTTTCTAATGAATATAAATGATATTAATAACATAAGTTTACATGTGGATTCATTATATCATAGATTCTTTTTTAGTTTCCATTCTATAGGAGATATAATAATGTCACTCATGTTTACAGTGGACTACCGCCCCCGGGATGCAATGTGATTTTATTTTCACTAATATTCTAAATAGAACAAAATAAGAATAATGGTAGGAATATGTGTGATATAAATGAAAAAATAATGATAGTAATGAAATATTTGGAAATATTAAATGATAATATATTATGTAATTTATTATAATGAAAATTATAACATCATTTGTGTATGTTTAGACTAATGCCTTCATGAAGCAATGTGACTCTCTTTTCAACATCACACAACATGGATGATAAATTTATGTATATTCCATGAAATTATTATATATATTTATATAATTATTAAAATTATGGAAAGATAAAATATTACTTACCTTCTTTCCATAACGATTATGGAAAAATTTAAACATTACTCTTGCATATGTAAAACATTCCATCACTATGATTGTAAAGTAGTTAATTTTTCATAAATATAATTCATTAATTATTTGAAAAAGTAAAATTGATGTCAACATGTTTTAATAATGTCATGATTATTATTCTAGATATTATGAAATAAATTAATATGAAAAATAATCAGATAATTTATGAGAAAACAAATATTAGAAAAAAGGCAATTAAAAAATTAAATAATTAAAACAATTCATGATAATTATCAAAAGGATGATAAGATATTATAAAAGGATAATATATTACATTATAAATTTTAATATGATTTTGGTATGTTATAAAAACATATTAATACTCATTATAGGTTAGATTAATGCATGATCAACCCAATATAAGTTATTTGTAAGAGATTTGTAAACACAATTTCCATTCTTTGGGTTAAACTTCTAGTTTATTGATTATGTCATGTTAATAAAATGTTAGTAAGGACTATTGATTATTTTTTGTGGTATTTAATTTTTTTTCACTGAATTTATATTTTATACACATAATAAATTCATTTATTAATCCCCACATCCATGATATATTCTTTGTATTAGACTTCGTCTCATTTTCCCTTCATTAGGGCTTATTTTAATTTTACGATGAATATTTATTTAATATGGTGTAAATAAAACCCCATTAACATGTGATTTTATGATTTATTGAATAATTCAGGGGATTTTAAGCTTCAATAATAATTATTTTGTCCAAGGGGATTTTACATAATTGTTACCAGGTCGTATGGAATATCATAACTCAATTTTTTTCATTGGGTTATATTACATATTCATTGTCTTTTACTTTATATTATAGTGAGATAAATGAATTAAAAATATATTATGTATCATTTACAATTATTTATTATTTATTTAAATTTTATATAAATAATCAATTCATTTATTAATAACCATTTCAAAATTACGACAATTGAAGAGGTTTATTTCAGAATCACATTTTATACAGGACTGTTTATAATTGAATTTAAATTGATGAAAAGTATATTATGATTGTTCAATAATTAATTTAATTTTATTCTAATTAGATTATTCATGAATTTTTCTAATTAATATTTACATATTTTATCATTTTTTTACATAAAATAATTGAGAAAATAGTTTTATGAAAGTATGAACTAATTTCTATCTTTGGTCGAAAATATTTTTTCTCACAAAACCATGATTTAAAAAAATGGTTTCAAACATGTTTTTTAAAATTTCCAAATTATTTATTAATTAAATTTAAATCATTTTTAAATCTTTTTTAAACCAATTGAATGTAAAATTGATTTCAGTTTCAAAATAATATATTTATTTATTTTACTAAAAATGTTAAAGGAAGCATTGTTTTAATGTGTTAGGAAGGAATGGAATTTTTAGATGTCATAAACACAAAAAATTGATTAATGAATTCTTTTTAATATAAATATATTTTTTTCATTGACAAATATATAACCAATTTTTTCAAACTATTATTTTTAAAAATTGATATCCAAAATAAAAGTTACTTTTTCTATTAAAATTATTTTAATGATATTTTCATGATATTTCTATTAATTAATGACTAAACCTATTTATTCTTAGTCAAAATTGTAATTCCCCAACCCCAAAAGCCCAAAGTTCGTGCATTATTACATATCATTGGCATGATCACAAAAGATCATGTCACGAACCCTCCCCATAAAGTGTACCCCTCCTGGGCCGGCAATGTGAAAAGGGAGATAATGACCCCCGAGTCCCGCCTCCAGTAGGCCCCGGGTTGGAGACTAGCACCGTGGGTATAATAACGTACAAATGGGAGGCATTACCCTCTAAGAGAACACATGCAGAAGAGAGAGATAGAAGAGACTCCAATCAACTCCAACTCAGAAATGAAATATAAAAGGAAACCAAGTACATATATGAAATGTCATGAAAAAATACTACAACTGAAAAGGGAAACTAAAAGTACCCAAAAGAAAGTAAAATGACAGCGACCACAAGCCCGAACAGCTCCTCCTCCCACCACAAGCTAGTAGTAACTAGCTTGATCTCCAACCTGCTCCAAGTGACCTGAAAAACAGTTTATATGTACATAGGGTGAGTATAATAGTATACTCAGTAGGATCCTCCCCAAGACTCTCGTGCAAAAGTAAAGAAAGCATGCTAAAGCCCAGTGAACAACAAGTGAAACTAACTCGTTATCTAAACAGGTATACTATGTTCCCAACCTCACCATGGCTACTCTCACCATGTAACGCATAAAAGAATATAGCATATAGTAAAGAATATCAAGGTTACCCCGCTACTAATTCCCCACTGGTTTGCCGCTTTGCCCTAACGACATACTTCCTGTGCATCTCTCTCCAAAGGCTTGCCCGTATCAACATGGGTCAAGCTCCACAATCTGCACCTTGTGCACCACAAAGGCTTGCCCGCAGACACCTGGGCTAAGCTCCACACAATCCTTACAACCAAAAGTAACCAGGTAGTTTCCGGGAGCCACCACAGCTCGCATATCATGTATCATACGTCGGGTATTATACCTCAAGCCATTACAGCCCATACACCGAGTAAGGATCCTCAAGCCATCACAGCCTATACACGTTACACCTATAGTAGTCCATAAGATACTATATCCAGAATATATGTGTGTGAATAACCACAAGCCATTACAGCCCTCTACACACATATATGAGGTAACTAACCACGGTGCCTCATGGAACAAGTATCTACCAAGAGAAGAGAGTGGGGCCAAAGGGGGTAGTCAGCCATTCAACCTCCCATCAGAATGTTGGGGAAAACACCCCCCAGGGCTCAAAATCCCCGGGGTGTCAGTTTCCCTTACCGACAGGGTGGAGTAGCGTATAGAAACACAAAAAGTACAGAATATATAAGTAACTCACATCCACACTATGGGCATTACCTAGTCTTAGATACAACTGCAGCTAACATCTCTCAGACTCCAGGCTGCTACTTCTAAGACTAGGTATCCTATAAGCACACAAACAATGAATAGGTTTAATAGATTACTCCATTCTCATTTATCAGTTCCACTATACATTAATTAATTATTTAAACATTAATTAAGAATGAACAATTCCACATTAAACTGAAATGGCATCACTTTCAAAAACAACTGCTCCTTTTTAAGATTCACATCACCTTTAAATTCCAGCATCTCCATCCCCGTGGATTTTCACAATTTAATCAAACATTCCTTACATAATTACTTTTCCACATTCCCAGGCATTCAAGAAAAACATCCTATGCTTCTAAACACAAAGGAGGCTCAACACGGTGAGTAGATATATTACCCATCGAGTCTTTGCCGCCTATAGAAAGAGAATAGACCCATCCTCCATCGAGAGGCTAAACACGGAAAGCACGTGGCATACCCCGCGTGTCTTCGCCTCCATCGGGAAGAGGGTAAGCAAGACCAGCTGCCTTGAGCAGTGGGGAAAAGTAAAGCAGATAAACAACCAAACCAAACCACCAAAATCAAACCATCACATTAATCTCATACCATCACCCTTGGTGTCCTCCCCGACACCCATATGCATAAACCGATGCATCTCGCCACACTAGGCGTCATCCGCTGCCACAACCACAAGGCTCCATGCCTCAACATATCACAACAGCCATCATGGCTCACATCACAGCACAAGCAGTAGGAAAACAAACATCACAAAATGGGCTCTCGGCCCTTTAACAAACAAGAGGGTAACTCAGAACCCTTTTAGAAATTCCCACATAATCTGTTCTCTAATCCATATTGAATTAACAGATTTTTTATTCGTAGGTTCCAATCATGGATAACTAATCAGCAAGCTATCACAATTAAATAACCATGCTTACTTCCCTAATTTGATTATCCTCAAATTATAACAACTACAACAATGACAATAACCAGATTAATTTACATGCCTCTTTATCTTTGCCAATTAATTATCAATTAATTCCGGCTTTACGTTCGTTATCAATTTCTATCATGAACGAACAATGAAACAAAGAAACATAGATATCACTATATCTATGAAAACATGAGGCAAACCGTTATCACGGTATAAAGCAACAACATGCGATCAACCAATTGTTTTAATCCGGTTCAAGTATTTAATTAGGTCAATTTCATTCTGATCCAATGGAATAAATCATGCTAATTCTACGATTGCACATACACAATTAGAGAAGCCATGACTCCCCTACCTCAAACAGTTCCTCAAGTTCTTTATCCACACAACAGGTCACGATCCTCCCCTCGCGACAACTGCATTCACCGGAGGATGCTGCGGTACGACAGTACCAACCAACTCCAAGAAAACCCATTAGAATCTTGGAGAATACATGGTATAATTATTGAAAGGAGGATAGGAGAAGATGAACCCCAGAATAATGACGATACAACATACCCTATATCGAAGATTGATCGACACGACTCAGTTGCATCCAAAACAGAACAGAACCAATCCTCGGGGTAAAGATTGATTGTGCAACTCCTATGGAAAGGATTGAAAGGTTCTAGCGTCTCTTAGCAGAGAACAAATAGAACGAACAAGGGAGAATGATATCTCATCCCTTTTTAAGATTAAATGGGGCGAAAGTTTAAGATCTGGTTAATTCTCCATTAAAAACGGATCGCATTAACCCACGCGGTTTGACCATGTAAAACATTCCAAGCCTTAGGAATAATTAATATAGGATTTATGGCATTTTAAACGGCCTTAAGATCCCTTAAAATAAGGCTTTAAATGCTTTTTACGTCAAAGGAAACGTCAAAAGAGGCAAAACTGTAGGAGTCTGGAAACACTGTTCACCTACCGTTACTGTACACCTACCGATATGTGCTACCGATTTGTGCTACCGATCTGTGCTACCGATCTGTGCTACCCATCTGTGCTACCGATCTGTGCTACAGATCGGTGCTACCGATCAGTGCTACTGATCAGTGCTACCGATCTGTGCTACCGATCTGTGCTACCGATCTGTGCTACCGATCTCTGCTACCGATCTGTGCTACCGATCCGTGCTACTGATCTGTGCTACTGATCTGTGAAACCGATCCGTGCTACCGATCTGTGCTACCGATCCGTGCTACCGATTAGTGCTACTGATCTATCCTACCGATCTGTGCTACCGATCTATGCTACCGATCTGTGCTACCGATCTGTGGTACCGATCTGTGCTACCGATCTGTGCTACTGATCTGTGCTACCGATCTGTTACTGTTCATAAAACTGGAAACACTGTTCCTAGAACTGGAAAATTGGCAAAGTGTTGGGGATAAGTCCCCTTGGCCTCCCGGAACACCTACAACACCAAAATTCCACAAAGTAATGGACCGGAGAGGTCCGGGCCATTACATTAGATACCTCTCAAAACATTCTCGTCCTCTAGAATTAAAAACCAACCCAGAAGAAAAGAGGGGTCCGAACAACCACCCCATAAGATACCTCTCAGGGAAAAACCACCATGAGTTGTTCGAAATCTGGAACAAAACCACAACATCCTGGAGTATGGGAACAAACAATCCATACCCAAACAATTCAAACATAACATCACATCAAAGGTACATAAATAAAACATGAAGGGTCCAAAAACAAAGAAAACATCATTAAATGAATGGAGTTAAACATTGAACAACTCTGGGTACTGAGCACGTATCTGTGACTCACGCTCCTAGGTACTCTCCTGCATGCCACCGTGTCGCCACAAGATACGAACTAAGGGGATAGAACGCCCACACAACACCTTCTCCTTGTGGTCTTGGATCTCCATAGGTCGCTCCTCGAAGGTTGCATCATCATCAATATCGATCTCTCCCCAATCGATAACATGAGCTTCATCATGAAGATAACGACGGAGCTGTGATACATGAAAACATCATGTATCCGACTCATCTGAGGGGGAAGTGCTACTCAATATGCCACAGCTCCAACACGAGCTAACACCTCGAAAGGCCCAACAAACTGGGGAGAAAGCTTACTTCCGCGACCAAACCTTCGCTGTCCACGACGGGGAGTCACCTTTAGAAACACATGATCCCCAACATTAAACTCTAAGGGTCTTCTTCTTTGATCAGCATAAAATTTTTGACGATCTTGTGTTGTCTTCATCCTCTCACGAATCACCTGAACCATCTCTGTTGTATTCTACACTAGTTCTAGTCCGAGAATTGCAGACTCTCCGACCCCCGTCCAGCACAACGGAGAACGGCATGGACGGCCATACAAGGCTTCAAACGACGCCATACCGATGGTAGAGTGAAAACTGTTATTGTAAGCGAACTCTACCAAGGGTAAGTGCTTCACCCATGAACCTCCAAAATCAATAACACAAGTGCGCAACATGTCTTCATGAGTCTGGATGGTTCGCTCTGTCTGACCATCCGTTTTAGGATGAAAAGCAGTGCTAAGGCACAGTTGAGAGCCAAAAGCATGCTGGAGACCTCTCCACACCCTAGAGGTAAAACGAAGATCTCGATCAGAAATGATCGTCTTAGGAACTCCGTGAAGCCTCACCACCTCCTCCAGATACTGCCTCGACAAAACCTCCACTGAGCTCGACTCCTTGATTGCTATGAAGTGGGCCGATTTAGTTAAACGATACAGTACCACCCATATAGCATCATGTCCTCCCAGAGCTCAAGGTAAACCTGTAACAAAGTCTATTGAGATGTCCTTCCACTTCTATTGAGGAATCTCTAAGTGCTGGAGAAGTCCACCAGGAACACGGTGTTCAGCCTTCACCTTCTGGCAGACTAAACATCGAGACACACACTCTACAACCATACGTTTCAGCCCAGGCCACCAGAATTGACTCCTTAAGTATCGGTACATCTTTGTCACACCAGGATGTACTGCCAAGGGTGAACTATGGAACTCTCGGAGAACCGTCTCGCGCATCGCCAAGGGAACAAAAAGCCTGCCATGATACAACACTCGGTGTTGTTCATCCTCCGACCAACCATCAGGGGCCTCTCCACAAACAACTATGTCTCTCCAAACATCCACCTCTGGATCACCCAACTGAGACTCTTCCACCTTCTGCATCTGGGATGACTGCACCATCATCTGGAAAAGACAACCTCTTCCCCCAACTTCTCCCATATCAAGATGCAAAGCTGATAGCTCTTCCATCACTCTCCAGGAATCACCAGATTCACGCACAACATCATTACGTGACTTTCGGCTTAGTGCATCAGCTACAACGTTCCCTTTTCCACGTGTATACGATATTTCAAATTCGTATTCCTGCAAGAACTCCATCCACCGACGCTGCCTCAAGTTCAAGTCACGTTGGGAGAAAACATACCTCAAACTCTTATGATCGGTGAAAACCACAAAGTGCTCACAAATGAGGAAATGTCCCCATAGCATCAGAGCAAGCACCACGGCTGCCAACTCAAGATCATGGGTGGCATAGTTGCGTTCATGGGGACGCAACTTCCGAGACCCATAAGAAACAACGGACCTCTGCTGCATGAGAACACAGCCTAGCCCCAGATGTGAAGCATCACAGAAAACATCAAACTGGACTCCCTCTGCTGGAAGAAAAAGGACTGGAGCACTTACCAACTTCTCCTTTAGATACTCGAAAGCTGTCTGACACTGATCAGTCCATATGAACGCTTGATCCTTCCTGGTCAAAGCTGTCAGAGGAGTCGCAACTTGAGAGAAATTAGCCACAAACCTCCTGTAATAGACTGCGAGACCAAGGAAAATTCGCACCTCTGACACGGTCTTGGGGGCTGGCCAAGACACCACTGCTTCTATATTCGAAGGATCCACAACTACTCCCTATTGGGACATAACATGTACCAAGAAATGAACTTCTCGAGCCCAGAACTCACACTTGGACAACTTTCCAAACAACCGATGTTGGCGAATAACTCCCAAAATGGCTCGTAGATGCTCTGCATGCTTCTCTTCAGATGTGGAGTATACAAGGATGTCGTCGATGAAAACCACAACAAACTTGTCCAGGGATTCACAGAACACAGCATTCATCAACCCCATGAAAACAGCTGGAGCATTCGTCATGCCGAATGGAATTACAACAAACTCATAATGCCCATGACGACAACGGAAAGCAGTCTTCGGGATATCCTCATCCTTTACACGCATCTGATGATATCCTGACCGCAAGTCGATCTTTGAGAACCAACTTGCACCCTTCAGTTGATCGAATAGGTCATCAATCCGCGTGAGAGGATAGCGGTTCTTTATTGTCACTTTGTTTAACCGACGATAATCAACGCACAACCGCAAACTGCCATCAGCCTTTTTCACAATCAAAACTAGTGCACCCCAAGGTGACACACTTGGCCGAACAAAACCACACTGCAACAGACCATCGAGCTGAATACGTATCTCTCGAAACTCAGAAGGGGCCATCCTATACGGATACATAGAGATTGGAGACGCTCCTGGCAGTAGCTTGATCCCAGACTCGATCTCTTGTCGAGGGGGTAAGGATACAACCTCTTCTGGAATGACATCAGGGTACTCCTCTACGACCCTAGGAAACGCCAACTGTTGAACCTCTGAAGAACTCAGCATCATCCCAGCCATCATGGATGATAAGGATGAAACTCGTCTATGACTCATCTGAGGATCTCTCTCACCAACAAACACTACTTCATATCCATATCCATCAAAGAAAATGACCTTCTTCCTGTAGAAATCCACAACAGCCTGCACCGAATACAACCAATCCATGCCAAGTATGAAATCATATGGTTGTATTCGTAAACATAGGAAATCTCCCCAAGAGCGGTGTTGCCCCAACACTAGCTCACAGTCTCTACATACTTCAAACAAGATAGCTCGATCTCCAACTGGCGTAGTCAACGCCAAGGGCACTGGAAGCCTCTCTACATCATGTCCCAATGCGTGGACAAGGGTAGGGGATATAAAGGAGTGTGTCGCTCCTAAATCAAACAAGGCATACACCAAGGTAGAAAACAAGAAAAGGGTACCTTGGACGACATCTGGCTCGCCTGGAGCTGGCAACGCTAGAGCATGAAGCTGTCCATGACCACCTCTGCGGCCTCTCTGACCCTGATGACGACCACCACCATGGCCACACTCTGCTCTCTGAGGACGAGGAGCGTCATGGGGCTGTCCTCTGCCTGCTCCATCTACCCTCGTGTGATCTAAAGCTGGTGCAACCTGCTGCTACTGCCTCGGCTGGAACTGCCTCAACGGAGGAACCTGGAGTGGAGCGCCTGGTGCACGATGACTACTCTGAAAAGTTGGGCACTCCCGCTGCTGATGACCACGTCCACCACAAGAAAAACAAGCGCCTTATCCCTTTGAATATGCCTGAGAGTTTCTGCCTCCGGAGAAACGAGATGGAAAGGGATGGAACCTACCCCCAGGTGAACGGAAACTCTTCTGCCCTGAAAACCGGGAACCCCGGACCACATCTCTGCTTTGTGAGGAATCATGACGATTCCCCTCTCGTGATGATCCAGTCCATGCCAAAGTCCTTTCAACAAACTCTGCCCTCGCCAGCACCTCTAGATATTTCTTCAGCATAAATGGGGTGACCTGGCACTGGATATCTGGACGCAAAGCCTCCTCGAAATGCCTCGCCCTGGCCTCATCATCTGGTAACAGGTCTGAAGCATATCGCAGAAGGTTCCTAAACCGGATTCCAAACTCCCGAACACTGGATCTCCCCTGTCGAAGGGTAAGAAGCTCCTGGCGACTGGATGCCTTCGCAGTCGAAGAAAGAAACTCGACTCTAAACCTGTCTCAAAACTCCTCCCATGAGATCGCTGACTCCTCACGATCCCCGAGGAACAAGAACCACCACTATCTCTCTTCTCCACGCAACATCTTTACAACCAAGGACACCCTGTGTTCCTTCCGAGCACGAATCGAACTGAAGCCTATCTCGACCTCCTCCAACCAGTCTTCTGTGACTGCATCTGAAACGGAGCCCTTGTACTTCTGTAGACTCTGGCACTGAAACTCTCGGAGTGTCTTCCTCCAAGTGTCATCGTTGTCAACCTCTACCCGGCGGCGATCTGCTGGAACAGCCTGCTGGGCACCATCTGCGCAAACCTGACGAGGACGTCGACCTGGATCCATACCTGTAAAATAAAAACTGTTAGAGCTCCTAAGCCTAGAATATAGAAGATTCAGCATTAATTAATTAATTATTTTGTTTTATTATTTTTAGGTTACCTATCCCAAGGTCTACCCATTCAAACACATGCGCAAAGAATAATGATGCATGATCCTTTCCTAGGTCTCTACCCTGCAACCAGTATCACTTTGTTTAGTAGCCATCATAAACTTAAAGGTCCGTGCAACAGATCATAGGGGGCCCTGAACGCCTATGTCTCTGCCGGTCTCCAGTGTTTACCCCACTTGCTAAACACGAATGACACCATTGCCCTACCATCCCATGCATCCTCACATGTGCCTAACTCCAAACTCCATCCTATCCCTCAAACAGACCTCTGATACCACTCTGTCACGACCCCCTCCCCACAAAGTGTACCCCTCCTGGGCCGGCAATGTGAAATGGGAGATAATGACCCCCAAGTCCCACCTCCAGTAGGCCCCGGGTTGGTGACTAGCACCGAGGGTATAATAACGTACAAATGGGAGGCATTACCCTCTAAGAGAACACATGTAGAAGAGAGAGATAGAATAGACTCCAATCAACTCCAACTCAGAACTGAAATATAAAAGGAAACCAAGTACATATATGAAATGTCATGCAAAAGTATTACAACTGAAAAGGGAATCTAAAAGTACCCAAAAGAAAGTAAAACGACAGCGACCACAAGCCCGAACAGCTCCTCCTCCAACTGCAAGCAAGTAGTAACCAGCTTGATCTCCAACCTGCTCCAAGTGACCTGAAAAACAGTTTATATGTACATAGGGTGAGTATAACAGTATACTCAGTAGTGTCCTCCCCAAGACTCTCGTGCAAAAGTAAAGAAACCATGCTAAAGCCCAGTGAACAACAAGTGAAACTAACTCGTTATCTAAACAGGTATACTATGTTCCCAACCTCACCTTGGCTACTCTCACCAAGTAACACATACAAGAATATAGCATATAGTAAAGAATATCAAGGGTACCCCGCTACTACTTCCCCACTAGTTTGCCGCTTTGCCCCGACGACATACGTCCTGTGCATCTCTCTCCAAAGGCTTGCCCGTATCAACATGGGTCAAGCCCCACAATTTGCACCTCGTGCACCACAAAGGCTTGCCCGCAGACACCTGGGCTAAGCTCCACACAATCCTCACAACCAAAAGTAACCAGGTAGTTTCCGGGAGCCACCACAGCTCGCATAACGTGTATCATACGTCAGGTATTATACCTCAAGCCATTACAGCCCATACACTGAGTAAGGATCCTCAAGCCATCACAGCCTATACACGTTACACCTATAGTAGTCCATATGATACTATATCCAGAATATATGTTTGTGAATAACCACAAGCCATTACAGCCCTCTACACACATATATGGGGTAACTAACAACGGTGCCTCATGTCACAAGTATCTACCAAGAGAAGAGAGCGGGGCCAAAGGGGGTAGTCAGCCATTCAACCTCCCATCAGAATGTTGGGGAAAACACCCCCCCAGGGATCAGAATCCCCGGGGTGTCAGTTGCCCTTACCGACAGGGAGGATTAGCGTAGAGAAACACAAAAAGTACAGAATATATAAGTAACTCACATCCACACTATGGGCATTACCTAGTCTTAGATACAACTGCAGCTAACGTCTCTCAGACTCCAGGCTGCTACTTCTAAGACTAGGCATCCTATAAGCACACAAACAATGAATAGCTTTAATAGATTACTCCATTCTCATTTATCAGTTGCAATGTACATTAATTAATTCTTTAAAAATTAATTAAGAATGAACAATTCCACATTAAACTGAAATGGCATCACTTTCAAAAACAACTGCTCCTTTTTAAGATTCACATCACCTTTAAATTCCAGCATCTCCATCCCCGTGGATTTTCACCATTTAATCAAACATTCCTTATAGAATTACTTTTCCACATTCCCAGGCACTCTAGAAAAACATCCTATGCTTCTAAACACAAAGGAGGCTCAACACGATGAGTAGATATACTACCCGTCGAGTCTTTGCCGCCTATAGAAAGAGCATAGACCCATCCTCCATCGAGAGGCTAAACACGGAAAGCACGTGGCATACCCCGCGTGTCTTCGCCTCCTTCGGGAAGAGGGTAAGCAAGACCAGCTTCCTTGAGAAGTGGGGAAAATTAAAGCATATAAACAACCAAACCAAACCACCAACATCAAACCATCACATTCATCTCATACCATCACCCGTGGTGTCCTCCCCGACACCCATATGCATAAACCGATGCATCTCGCCACACTAGGTGTCATCCGCTGCCACAACCACAAGTCTCCATGCCTCCACATATCACAACAGCCCTCCAGGCTCACATCACAGCACAAGCAGCAGGAAAACAAACATCACAAAATGGGCTCTCGGCCCTTTAACAAACAAGAGGGTAACTCAAAACCCTTGTAGAAATTACCACATAATCTGTTCTCTAATCCATATTGAATTAACAGATTTGTTATTCGTAGGTTCCAATCATGGATACCTAATCAGCAAGCTATCACAATTAAATAACCATGCTTACTTCCCTAATTTGATTATCCTCAAATTAGAACAACTACAACAATGACAATAACCAGATTAATTCACATGCCTCTTTATATTTTCCAATTAATTTTCAATTAATTCCGGCTTTACGCTCGTTATCAATTTCTATCATGAACGAACAACGAAACAATGAATCATAGATATGACTATATCTAGGAAAAAATGAGGCAAACCGTTATCACGGTATAAAGCAAAAACATGCGATCAACCAGTTCTTTTAATCCGGTTCAAGTATTTAATTAGGTCAATTTCATTGTGATCCAAAAGAATAAATCATGCTAATTCTACGATTGCACATACACAATTATAGAAGCCATGAATCCCCTACCTCAAATAGTTTCTCACGTTCTTTATCCACACAACTGGTCACGATCCTCCCCTCGCGACAACTGCATTCACCGGAGGATGCTATGGCACGACAGTACCAACCAACCCCAAGAAAACCCATTAGAATCTTGGAGAATACATGGTATAATTATTGAAAGGAGGATAGGAGAAGATGAACCCCAAAAGAAAGACGATACAACATACCCTATATCGAAGATTGATCGACACGGCTCAGTTGCATCCAAAACAGAACAGAACCAATCCTCGGGGTAAAGATTGATTGTGTAACTCCTACGGAAAGGATTGAAAGGTTCTAGCGTCTCTTAGCCGAGAACAAATAGAAAGAACATAGGAGAATGATATCTCATCCCTTTTTAAGATTAAATGGGGCGACGGTTTAAGATCCAGTTAATTCTCCATTAAAAACGGATCGCATTAACCCATGCGGTTTGACCAAGTAAAACATTCCAAGCCTTAGGAATAATTAATATAGGATTTATGGCATCTTAAACGGACTTAAGAGCCCTTAAAATAAGGATTTAAATGCTTTTTACGTCAAAGGAAACGTCAAAAGAGGCAAAACTGTAGGAGTCTGGAAACACTGTTCACCAAACGTTACTGTACACCTACCGATCTGTGCTACCGATCTGTGCTACCGATCTGTGCTACCGATCTCTGCTACCGATCTGTGCTACCGATCTGTGCTACCGATCAGTGCTACCGATCCGTGCTACCGATCGGTGCTACCGATCTGTGCTACCGATCTGTGCTACCGATCTGTGCAACTGATCTGTGCTACCGATCCGTGCTACCGATCAGTGCTACGGATCAGTGCTACCGATCTGTGCTACCGATCTGTGCTACCGATCTGTGCTACCGATCTGTGCTACCGATCTGTGCTACTGATCTGTGCAACCGATCTGTGCTACCGATCTGTGCTACTGATCTGTGCTACCGATCTGTGCTACTGATCTCTCCTACCGATCTGTGCTACTGATCTGTGCTACCGATCTGTGCTACCGATCTGTGCTATTGATCTGTGCTACCGATCTGTTACTGTTCATAAAACTGGAAACATTCACAGAACAGGAAAATTGGAAAAGTGTTGGGGATAAGTCCCCTTGTCCTCCCGGAACACCTCCAACACCAAAATTCCACAAAGTAATAGACCGAAGAGGTCCGGGCCATTACAAATCAAGTCATGATAGACCGATTAGTTTAGTAGCCATGGATGTACTAGACACATTCATAATGTTTATATTACATCATTAAATGGAAAACTGCAACAAAATTGTTTACATAGGAAACACTGAGATCCCATAGACTGTCCCTGCAGGTCATTCATAATATACTTATTCATATCCTGGGAAAAATAAAACAATGAAAGAGATAACCTCATATGCTCAATAAGGATAACAATATAGCGGAAACTTTCATAAATATTCATAAACATTTAAGGAAATTAATAAGACTAAAACAAAAGCCTTTTAAACTTGATCTTCAGAATAATATAGAAAATATAAAATCAAATAATGCATTTTACTTATTCACATTGATATTCTACTAGTTGAATAATCACATGAAATATCAATAGCCATTTTCATAATGATGGAATGTATAATGATAGACATCAAAACCACATAGTCAAGGCCTTCGGCCAAGACTACAAATAAGATTTTGCCATGGCCTTGTTCCAAGGAACTATTTTGTCTCATGAGACCTACCAATGCATTGAGGATCTATAGCAGGCTCCACCCATCACTTAATAAGTCCAAATCATTCCTCATATTAATATGTTTTTAAAATAACATAAACATTTGTATTAAAACTACCATATGAAATGTTAATACATTATCCATAAACCATGAATGTTGTAAAAATAACACATAAATTGTCAAACATATCACATAACCTTCAATATAATATGGATACATTATATCATAACAAATCTACTTCAAATAAGGATAAAATCCGTCAAAGGATGTTGAGAAAGATAAAATCACAATTTTTTATAGAAATGTCTCTGTATATTTTTAAATCTTTTAAATGTAATGTAATTATAAAATAAAAAATATATTTTTGAAAATATTCTTATAAGCTTGTAAGAGAAGCTTCTACATTGTTATCAAGGTGGAAAATAGCTTCACCTACTATGTATGTTAAAAAACCATCCCTACTATAATTTGGTTGAAAAGGTCATGAAGTACATTGTTTGGAGAACGACAGAAAGATTCCTTTCACAACATCAAATTTCAAAAAAGGGTATAAATTTCATTACCCATATTCTAGTAAATCGTAAAAAAGTTTTGAAATACACTTTTATGAAACATGGATGTGGATGATAAAGAGGTCTTAGTAGATAATTACGTATAAACAACCTCGGATAATAAAGATATTGTAGAATTAACTATTTCATTATACATTTCCTTGGTCAAGTGTAGGTCAACATCCTGTATAATGTTGAAATAATTTCTATTAAATCATACAAGAATAATATATATTAATACGATATCATATATGGCCTTTTAACATTGATTTGTTAATAATATCTTAGTATTATCGTCGTTTCTTGTGTTAACTGATTCGTTTTCCTTTGTATGATTTTTTTTGTAAGTAATGTTTATTTTTGATAGAATTTATTATATTCATATTCAGAATTTTATTAAGTCTTTTAAAATTATTTATAATCATCTAATTACAATTTTTCTTGAATGGATACGATGGGTAATGAATCTCATTGCGTTCGTGGAGATGGTAATCCGTATGCACGCAAGAGCAACAATATCATTATTTTGATATTAAAATAATATATAATTTGATGTTACATAATATATAAATAATAATTATAATGTTCTATTTATTATTTATATCAATTAAAAATCATTATTATACCCATCTAAATAATAATGTATTGAATAACAATTACACCACAACATGGAGATAATAAGCCGTATATACGCACATTTGGTGACATGTCATTCAGTGAATGGATAGAATATTGAATATGGTTGTACCATATTTATATTTACATCAAATTATATAGAACATACGGGAGTTATAATTTTATAATGAAAATAACAAAGAAAGAGGATGTGGTAGAAGAAAAGAACTTGAAAGATGTGATGAAATAATTACCTCTTCATCAAGTTCTTCCTTTTGATTTGATCAAATGGTCCCCTTAGGTTGGCTTTCTGAAAAATAGAAGGACTCTAGGATGAAGTTAGGTTAGTTGAGAGGGTATATGGGCAGGGGTTGGCTGATAGAAAAGTTATTAATGGTGTGAATTTTAGATAATAGGGAGTGCCACTTTATAAGAGTGGTGAGGGGCACCTTAGGAAAAGATAGAAATTTTATTTTATAATAAAAATCATTTTTGGTTTCTAATGTCTCCAAAATGAATTATTTATAGTCTAATGTGGGGATGGGTTAAAAACTCAACCAATAGGTTTTAGACAGGTTTGGGTCAATATATTAACACAATCATTTAGATTTAACTCTTAGTTAAATAGTTTGACATTTACCGTGTCTCTTTCTGTTTTTATACTATATGGTTAATAAAAATAATATATATATCCAAGATAACCCCAAGTTGTTCATTAATGATTCACCTATTATTATATATGACTTTTGGACAAAAAATATATTTTTAGTAATGGAATATCAATTAATAATATAATATTTGTTTTAAAAACACTTTTTTATCCATTTTTACAGTATTTGTTATTTGGTTTTTTCTAAATTAATAACAACATTATTACTTCAAAAACAAATCAGTTAACCAACAATAACATGTCATATTAACTTATAAAATTAGTGTAATTCATAAAAGGTCTAAAATTACATTTATATGGATATTTATAATATCAATAATTTTAATATTTCATTAATTATGTAATTACCGCATCATCGTTGTGTCATAAATAAATTAAAATATTAATTTGTAAAAAATTTAAATAAAATACTATAATGTAGGAAATATTTTAGTAGTTATAATGAATATTTTTAGTCATTTTTATCTTATGTGTAACCATATATTAAAAAAAATAGTTATTAAACATTGAATTATACAATTTTAACTCTTCATTGAATTAAATAATTATAAATGTCCTAATCTAATCCAAGTGGACCTAAAGGATCATATATAATTCGTAAGGTTGTTTTTTCTCTAATTATATTTATCCAATAGAATTAGGACATGTGTTAGAGTAATAATAATATCGTTTTCCCTTAATTTCCCTATTTACATTTAACAGTGTTAAATCTATTAAAAATTTACTATTCACCAAAACATATTTCAAACATATTAAACCATATATTACATATTGAGGTCAACTGTGTCTCTTGGAATTTTGAAAATCAACTCACAAAAGCAGTAAAATTACATTTTATGTAAATTTGCAAATACTCCTTGGAGGTGGGTGAAAGATTGTAGAATGTTCAATAAAATTTATTTATATATATATAATTATTATAATCTTACTATAATGAATTATATTAAACATATATATCTAATATATATATATTTTTACCTGAAATAAATTTAAATAAAAATTCGGTTTTAATCTATACTCAGTGTTTTTCACTATTCATAAAAAAATTAATTTTTTCAGAAAAATACCAATGATTCACCCTAGGATAATTTTGATATTCTGAATCCAAAAATGAATTCCATTTTCAATGATAAAATATATATACATTCAAAAATTATACATTATAATTCATAACGGCTAGTTTGATTGGTTGTTGTGTGTGGGAACTCGAAGTATCATACAAAACATGCTATTGTATTATTCAAAGAGAAGTGTACCATGGAATCTTGGGGGTGTTACATTATCCCCTCCTTTAAATAATTTCATCCTAAAAATTTATTTAATTTTACTGCATAAAAAGAACTGGGTGGTTCTTCATCATAAGTTCCTCGGGTTCCCGCATTTCCTCTTCCGTCTTATGGTTTCCCCATAGAAATTTTACCTCACGAGTCATCTACTTTCTCAGCACCTGTTCTTTTGTATCCGGAACCTTGACAGGCTCTTTGCAACAATACAGATTGGGTTCCAGTTAAAATTCCTCATAGGTGAGTACATAAATTCGGTTAGGCATTCATTTTCTCAAAAGTGATATGTGGAATACATCATGAACATTGGAGAGACTTGGCGGCATTGCCAAACGGTAAGTTACAACCCCAATTCGTTCTAGAATTTCAAATGGCCTGATGTACGTGGGACTCAATTTACCCTTCTTACCGAAATGTATAACACCCTTCCATGGAGATACTTTCAAAAAATATGATCTCCTACCTGAAATTACAAATCCTTCCATCGGTTATCGACATAACTCTTCTACCTACATTGAGCTACTTTGATGTGGGTTTGGATTACCTTCACCTTTTACATCATTTCCTCCACAAGATCAGGTCCTATGAGTTTTATTTCACCAAAATCATCGCAACAAGTTGGTGTACGACATCTATTTCCGTATAACGCCTTATATGTTACCATATGAATACTTGAATGGAAGCTATTGTAATAGGAAAATTCTACCAAATGTAAATATTGATCCCACATACCTTGAAAGTAAGCCGATAAAAATATCAACATGTCTTCTATGGTTTGAATAGTCCGTTATGATTTCCCATCAGTTTGAGGAAGGTAGGCACTACTCAAACAAAGTTCAGTATCTAGGGCTTTCATGATATTTTTTGAGAATCTTGATGTAAAATGAGGATCAAGATCAGAATCAATTGATAGTGGTACTCCATGATGTCTTATAACTTCATTAATATATTTTCTTGGTAAACGATCAAGTGGTAAATCTTCTCTTATAGATAGAAAATGTGTTTCCTTGGTATGAAGATCAAAAATGAACCATATTGCATAGTTTTTTCTATGATTCAATGGTAGCCCCATGAAAAATACCATCGTGATATCATCCCATTTCAATTCAGGTATAGGAAGAGGCTACATGAATCCTCTAGGCTGTTGGCTTCAAGAATTCACTTGTTGAAAAACCATACATCATGACAAAAAATATGCAATCTCATTCTTCATGTTGTCCCTCAAAAATAATTTTTTAAAATTTCTTTACATTTTTGTGATACCAGCGTGTATAGAGAAATTGGAACAATGAGCATCATCCAAAAATTCCCTTTTTAGATCAGGTATATTAGGAACACAAAGTCTCTTCCCAAATTTCAAAATTCCATCTTTATATACGAAGTCACTCAATCATCCATTATTCACAACATTAATCTTCTTTTAAAACTCCTAATCATCATCTTGTGAGTTTTTTATCCTTTTTAATAAAGTTGGTTTGGAAACCATTTGAAAAATGTTTGATGATTCACCTTCCATGGTTATTCCCGTATCTATCTCTAATAGATCCATGAAAATAGGATCCCTTTAAACTGCTTTCTTGTTCAAAATTAAGTGATATATTCTGCTCAAAGCCTCTACCGCATTATTTTCCTTCCCTGGGTGGTATTGAATGGTGCAATAATAATCATTGGGTAGTTCAAGCGATCTCCTTTGCCTCATGTAGAGTTCGTTCTGTGATAAAACATACTTCAAACTCTTGTGATCGATATATATCTCACATTTTCAACATAGAGATACTATCTCCAAATCATAAAATCAATGACTATAGCTGGTAACACAAGATCATGAGTAGTATATTTTTTCTCATGATTTTTTAGCTATCGTGATGCATAGGCAATAACCCTATCATTCTGTATAAGGACACAACCAATTCGTTTCATTGATACATCACTATAAATAACAAACCCATAATTCCCTAACGGTAGTGTCAAAATAGGATCATTGACTAATCATCTCTTTAGTTCTTCAAAACATTATTCAAACTCTATTGTACAAACCAATTTAACCCCATTATGTGTGAGCATGGTTAATGGGTTATCCAATCAGGCAAAATTATGGACAAAACAACGATAATAATCTACTAAACCAATAAAACTGTGTACCTCGGTTGTACTCTTTAATGATGGCCATTCATGGATTTCTCTTCTCATAGAAGGACCAGCGAAGATTCCATAATTAGAGATTATATGGCCAAGAAATGATATCTCCTTAAGAAAAATTTCACACTTGTTAAACTTCTAATATAATTTGTGACTTCTAATAGTCTTAAGGATAATGCACAAGTGATTTAAATGATCTTCACAGCTTTTTTAGTATACCAAGATATCATCAATAAATTCCACTACAAATTCATCAAAGTATTCTATGAAAACTCTGTTCATTAGATCCATAATGATAGTGGGTGCTTTAGTTAATCCAAACGGAATTACTGTAAACTTGTAATGCCCGTACCTGGTTGAAAATGCTATTTTCAAAATATCTTCCTTCTTCACACAGAACTGATGATATCCCGATCAATGTTTAATCTTTGAAAAGTATTTAACTCGATGAAGTTGGTCGTGTAAATCATCAATCCGAGGTAGGGGATACATTTCCATTATTTTTATAGCATTGATCTCTCTATAGTCAATGCACAACCTCATATATCCATCGTTCATCTTAACAAAAAGGACAGGGGCACCCCATGGAGAAACTCTAGGGAGAATAAAACCCTTATTACTCAATTCCATTACTTTAATCTTTATTTCCACTAATTCCACAATGGCCATTCTATATGCTATCTTTGGTATAGTCCATGAACAATGAAGTAAATAAATGGAGAACTAAATTTCTCATTCTAGAGGATATCCAGGTAAATTTTCTGGAAACACATCAACATAGTCTTTCACAATAGATACATCTTCTATTTGAACATTCGTTTCCTATCTCACATTTATTTAATTCTCTTCCTCCTTAATAATTGAATTTAGTTGAGATACTAGGGGTGGATCTAGATAAGAATTAGGTGGTGACGTTTTGGCTCTAACGATAATGTACTCCTTATCATTATCATCAAATATACTAACCTCCTTCTTCATATATTAATATTTTGCATAATAGTCCGAAATCCAATCCATACCGAGGATTATATCAAATTCAATCATGATTATGACGATGAGATCTGTAGAAAAAGAACATTTATATGCCCAAATGGTGACTGATTCACAAAACATTATTGTAATGATACATCCCTTTAGAGTTTTGACTGACAACTCCCTTGTTATATAAAATTTGAAATATCTAATTTTATTAGAAAATTGGGAAGATATGAAACCTTGGGATGATCTAGAATCAAATAAATAATTTTCTAAACTTGAGGAAACCATTAAATTACCTACCACTACATCTTTCGAAGCTTCAACCTCAGGAGTAGTGATAGAATACATTTTTTCTTGATCCCATGGATTTTTATGAGGTATGTTCCCTTGACGTTTAGGAAATTCTTTCGCATAGTTCCCCCTTTATCTACAATTGTTGCATTCCACATCGACAACCACTTTCTTCCCCTTACAATCACGAGCATGGTGGCCTTTTTCACCACACTTGTAAGAGAATCCAATTCCCTTCAGGAAAGTACCAGGGTCTTTCTTCCCAAATTTACTATAGGATGGATATTCAACATTTACCTTCATCCACTTATTTCCATTTCCTGAGTGTTCAATAGATCTATTCTTCTCTTTCTTTTCTTTAATGTCATTAGACATAGAGATTTATTTATCTGTTTTGATAGCACAAGAGACAATATCGTCGTATGACGAGAAGGATTGAGAGAATAATGCTTGATGAAGAAATGATTTTAACCCATCAAAGAAATGATAAATCTTACATCTTGGGTTACGTATAAAATCCACTTGATGGTCATGAGGAAATTATTTATCTAATAAAATTTCTTTAATCTCCATCTATTAAATATTTGATACTTTATAATATTCTACTGTGTTTTGAATCAATGACCACCATTGATCAATATCTCCAGTGAGGCAGTAAACATCCATATAAACTTTTTCCCTTTCGGTACTCCCCATGGTGTGGAATATTTTTTCTATGGAATTTATCCATTGCTCAGCTACTAGTGGATTTGTACCCTCATTTATTGTTGGTGGGTTTTTTATCATGATACGATCTAAAATTGATCCTACGTGCTATGGATTACGGTGCTCCATACGGGTAACATTGTTATTCATAGCCTGAGTGAGTTGTCCCAGTATGGTGATAAGATAATCAACATCAGTTTTTTCACCAGCTGCACTATAATTATAATTATTAGAAGGTAAATCCATAAATGGATTATGTGCATTGATACGGTTTCTATTACTTCCACTAGGATAAATTTCTAAACAATGGCATAAAATAGATTATTTTATGAATTGAAATACATATTTTCAAACTTGTAAAACAATTAACATAAACTAAACAGTATATGGATATAATCCATAATCATAAAAATGTTTTATTTGAAGAGGTATATACTCATAATCCATTTATAATGGTTTGTATATAAAATTATAATTATCCTAAGAATATCCCCCCAGGAGTGTCATAACCAAGAGTACAACATGTCCTGTTGTTTTGAACTAGTTCCCATTCGATTATAGCTCAATGTAGTATTTTTGGATTTTATCCCTAAGTACATTTGTGCCAGAGCCACCTCTACCTGATCGTATCCAGACAGGGATGTATTTCATGGAAACTCAAAAAATCAATATAATAAAAAAATTCAAATAAATTCTTCTATACTATTCCTCAAAGTCTTCCTTAGGTCTATGTGCTCTAATAAGTGTTTATCTAAATCTAGTTTCCAAAGTTTGTACTAAACTATCTTTGATACCAACTGTAATTCCCCTACCCTAGAATCCCATTGTCGGTGAATTATTTTGTAGCATTGGCATGATCACAAAAGATCAATTGTCAAAAGAATGTTTATTTTAGTAGCTTTATAAGTACTAGATACATTCATAAGGATTACATTACATCATAAAAAGGAAAACTACAACAACATTGTTTCCATAGAAAACACTGAGATCCCATAGACTAACACTGATGGTCAGTCATAATATACATCTTTACATCCTGTGAAAAATAAAACTTAGAAAGGGGAGATATCAAATGCTCAGTAAGGATAACAATATAGAGGAAACTTTCATAAATTATAATAGAAATTTAATAAAATGAATTAGAATAAAACAAAAGACTTTTAAATGTGATCTTCAACATAATATGGAAAAGATAAAATCATATAATTCTATTTACTTATTCAAATGGATATTCTACTAGTCAAATAATCACATGAAATATCAGTAGCCACTTTTATAATGATGGAATACATAATGACAGACTTCATAACTAAATAGTCAAGGCCTTGTGCCAAGACTACAAATAAGATTTTGTCAAGGCCTTTTTCCAAGACAATAGATTGCCTCATGAATCCTACCGATTAATTGAGGAGCTATAGCAGGCTCCACACATCACATACTAAGTCCAATACATTTCTCATATGAAATGTTTTAAACATAACAAAAACATTCGTATTAAAACTAGCATAAAAAATGATAATACATTATACATAAACCATAATTGGTGTCAAAATTACACATCTATAGTCAAACATATCACAAAACCTTCAATACAATATGGATTCTTTGTATCATAATAAATAAACATCAAATAGCTTAAAATCCATAAATGGATGTTGACATAGATGAAATCAAAACCTTTTAAAATAAATATCTCTGTCCATTTTTAAATCATTTAAAAGTCATGCAACTATAAAAGAATACATTTATTTATTAAAATATTCTTATATTATTGGAAGGGGATCTTCAACGTTTTTATAATGGCAAAAAATTGCCATGGCCACCGTATATGATTAAAATACATTCTTAGATTAATTATTCCAAAAAAGGTCATAAAGTACATTGTTAGGAAATCGATGGAAAGATTCCTTTCAAAACATCAAAGGTAAATCTAGGGTTTAAATTTCCTTTACCCATAGTCTAGGAAATATTAGAAAAGTTTTGAAATACATTTTTAAAAATCATGGATGTGGATGATTAAGAGGTCCCAGTAGATAATTACGTATAAACAACCTTGGATAATAATGAGATTGTAGAATTAACCATTATCTAGTACTTTTCCTTGGTCAAGGGTAGGTTAAACTCCTATATAATAGTCAAATAATTGTTATTAAATTATAATAGAATTTTATACATTTATATGATATCATATATGATATTTTAAGATTTCTTTGTTTATAATAACTTTATATTATAGTAGTTTGGGGTGTTAACTGATTTGTTTTCAGTTTTATGATTTCTTATGTAAGTAATGTTTTTTATGTATAATATGTATCTCATTCATATTTACAAATATATTATGTCTTTAAAAATTATTTTTTATCATCTAATTGGAATTATTCATTAATGGATACGATAGGGAAATAATCTCACCATGTTCGTGGAGACGGTAATCTGTACGTACGCACGAGCGACAATAACATTATTTTGATATTAAAATAATATTTAATTGGATATTATATCATATATACAGGATCATTATCATTTTATAAATATTATTTAAATCAATTACACATCATTATTATTCCCATCCATAATATAATGTACTGAATAACAATTACACCATGACATGGAGATGGTAAGTCGTGTGCACGCACGTATGGTGGCTTGTCATTCAAAGGATGGATAGAATAATGAATAGGGTTGTACGATATTTATAATAAAATCACATTATATAGAAGATATGGGAGTTTTTATTTTATAATGGAAATAACCAAGAAAGAGGATGTGGATGAAGAAAGGAACTTGAAAGAGGTGATTAAATGTTTACCTCTTCTTCAAGATCATTATTTTGATTGGATCAAACAGTCTCCTTAAGTTGGATTTCTGACTAATATAATGCCTCTAGGATGATAGGAGGATAGTTGGTAGGGTATTTTAGTAGGGGTTGACAGAGCCAATAGTATTTTAACGTATAAATTATAGAGAAGGAGGAGTTCCCTTTTATAAGAAGGATTCGGGGAACCTTAGGAAAAGCTATAAATATTATTTTATAAAAAAATAATTTTCGTTTTATAAGGGCTCCAAATTTAATTATTTAAAGACTATAGTGGGTATTGGTCAAAAAACACACAAAAAATAGCTTTTATACTAGTTTGGGTCACTGTATTAACTTTATCATTTAGATTTAACCCTTGGTTAAACAGTTTTACATTTACCATGTCTCTATATATTTTTATATTTTATGGTTAAAAACCATACTATATACTTCCAAGAGAATCCCAAGTGGTTCATTAATGATAAAACAATTATTATATAGGCCATTTGGCCAATCCATAGACTTTTAGGAAAATAATATCAATGAATAATATAATATTTGTTTTAAATACTATTTTATTTCAATTTTAACACTATTTGGTATTTCGTTTTTGATAAATTTATAACAGCATTATTACTTCGATCAAAATTTATATAACCAACCATAACATGCCATATTAATATTTAAAATTTGTGTAATTCATAAAAATTCTCAAAATTACATTTATTTAGATATTTATATTATCAATTATTTTAAAATTTCATTAATTAGGTAATTACAACAGCATGATTATTTCATAAATAAATTAAATTATTTAAGTTCTAAAAAATATAAATAAAATACTATTATGTAGGAAATATTTTTAGATTTATAATTAATATTTATAGTCTAATTTATATTATGTGTAAAACTATATTAAAAATCATTTTGTTATTAAAATTTGAATTTAATGGTTTTAACTCTTCATTGAATTAAATAATAATAAATGTCCTAATCTAATCCAAGTTAACCTAAAGGATCATATTTTACTCCTATGGTTGTTTTTGGTCGAATTATACATAGCCAATATAATTAGTACAAGTGTTAGCATAATAATAATATCATTTTCCCCTATATATATATATATATATATTATTTTTCATATATATTTGTCTCTCTTAAACCATATATTATTTTTACATACATTTTCCTACAATAAATGTAATTTGTTCAATTAGTAAAATATTAATAAATAGATTTTATTTAAAAAAATATCTATTTTTTGATATGACACATTATTCAAGAATTAGATCTTTTATTGCATTAATGAGAATTGATTTGGAAAATTAGACATGGGTCAGCCATGGATATTGATATATCCTCAATGCATTAGTAATATCATGAGGAAAATTAGTAAGCTCTCATAAATTTAGTTGGTCATACCTGAGGAGTTTTTACATAGTAGTTTTCAATTTTATTTGTATATATCCTAATGATAGTGGTATCACAATCTTGAGTATATGAAGTCCAATAATTAATCATTACAATCAATTAGAATTCAGTTATTAATATCCATGAAATTTTCACATTGATATTATAGTGGGAATCATTTCATTCATAGTTATAGATTAGATGGAATGTGTCTTGAATTATACACCCCACCATATTAATTATGCCTTATACACTTATGATAGTCATGTAATTGATTAAATGGAATGATGTTTTAATTATTTACCATGTCATAATTATTATTATCTTGGATATTTTCTCATTGATATTATATATCTATCCACATAATTTTTATTTTATTGATTAAATTAAATGAGTTTTCAGTTATTTACTCCTCTATATTGACTATAACAACTAATTCCTCATCGTTTCTATAGCACTTATACTTTACATAGTAATTGAGGTCACCGATATTTTTTCCATTCCCAAAAATATATGATGTGTACTATGAATGATATCCAAATATATATTATTAGTAATAATAATATTTTTTAAAAAATTTACTATTTTTTTTAAATTTAATATAGAAATATTCTATGTATCTAGTTTAACAATATTAGTAAAATTTTTTAATAAAATTATATTTTACCCATTGTATCTATGCGTGTGTAATAATGTAAAACATCAGCTCTAGGTAACAGGGGCCATGTTCACTATAGATGGTATTAGATGATTTTTAGTAGAATCCTTGTTAAATGGATTTTAAAAAAACATTGATTTTATATCATAACCCTTTGATATAATATTCGAAAAATATAGAAGAACATACTATGACTTCGTAAGGTTTGAGATTATTTGGTTTTCCCAATAAATTAATCCTTGTATGGATACTATAACTGGATGTGGTTCTAGAATAGATATACATTGGGGTAATAAATTTGAAAATCGTGTATTGGGCTCGACCCAATCTTCAAATAGTGCATGAAAATAGTTGTTATAGTGATACTAGTTTGGAAACATCATGGATATATGAATGGGATAATTCAATTTTTTTTTTGGAATCCGTCATGAAGGATTTATATATATATATATATATATATACATAAG
Organism: Viscum album; assembly: GCA_963277665.1. NCBI lineage: Eukaryota > Viridiplantae > Streptophyta > Magnoliopsida > Santalales > Viscaceae > Viscum > Viscum album. The sequence continues at coordinate 1,098,218,345 of OY728151.1, read as the reverse complement.
GAACCCAGGTTTACGATTATGAGATTAGATCTCTATAATTTCTTCAATTTATCTTATGTATTTCACTAGTTCTGGGATTATAGAATGTGTATCATAATGTTATGTTAAAATATATTGTATTCTTTCATTCAGAAATGGATATTAGAAGAGATAATGGTAACATAATCAATGAATGTCATCCATAGAATAATAATTACCATTTCATTGATTTGATTATTCCAATATATTAATGGTAACTAGTCTCCAAAACATTCATAGAATATTAGGACATAATATAATGTAATATAAAGATATAAAAATAATTATCTATGTATTATGGATTCTATGGAATAAAGAGATGAAAATGATGGATGGGGAAAAGTGTCTAAAAGAAATAAGTTTAATGAATGGGCCCAAATACCCGTGTATGTTGATAACAGAGCAAGAATTGACATAGAGTGAAGGTTTTTCCCAATATCCATTGGTTGATGACAATCACCTGGAACCAGAAAAGATAAAATTGAAAATAGGTTTACTAAAACCATCATCTTCTTTATTTCATATTTAGAATTTATTAATTACCAAAACATGCACATAGTACAACCCAAAAGATAAATATTATTAGTGTATTTTGGTGTTATGAGCATTATATATCAATGTAAAACTTGAAATACTACATCATGATTGATAAAATTCTTTACATGACCCCAACATTCCTTAGAAAATAACATAACATGGGATATTATATGGAATGATATAAGAAATGGGTGAGCTATAAAGCATCGTAAGTGAGTAAACAATGTATATCTTTAAGAATACAATTCAAACAAAGAAACAATAATATTAAGGGATTATATAAGAAACATTGACATAAAGGCATGATATAGCCTGTCTATCATAATGTGAAAATGGGGAAACAATATAAAAACTGATATTAGCACGAGCCAAGGCTCAATGAACAAGGATTAGAATCAGTAAACCTTAATGTTAAATGAATAAGAATGATTAAACCCTTATTTATCATGTATTATCATGGTATAAAACATTATATAATTCATTGGAGTGCTATGAGGGCTTACCCTTCATAAAAATTTTAATCCCATCCCTAGGTGTGCCACATAGATCATACGACATTGATTCATTTAAAATCATCAATTATTGAAAAATTATTATTTTTTGAATAAACATATGACATTATATAAAAAATAAGTGTAGGTTAATTTTGTTTTATACTCCTTATAGATAAATGGGCATGGTACTCACTACATGAGGATTTTGGCATTCAAAATCACAGTTCAATTTCGACTTCATAAAGGCAACACATAGAGATTAATAAATTGGTTGGATGATAGAGAAAGGGTTATATCCTAATTTATTCATTAAATATATATAAATTCTATCATGTAACATAATATCCCAACATATTAAATGGATTTTAGATTTATAATATAGAAGAAATTTTTGAATCAAAATAAAAATAGAGAAATCCTTTACCGAATTTCAGCATGGTAACTTGTGTACATGGAAAAAATAAATAAGAGGGAAAGGGTTATCTCATTATTCAAACACAAGTCTTGATATATGGTAGAGGTTAAAAATAATACCCAAAAGATTTTAATTTAAAATTAACGTGTATAACAATAAAAAGAAACATGAATAAAAATGGGAAAAAAAAGGAAAGTGTGGATCCCTTATGGAAATTTGGAGTGGTAACAAGTGTACATAATTGATCATAAGATAGATAAATTAGTGTGAAAAGGGATATAAGTATTTATAAATCAATTTCTATTTAATTATGAGATTTAATAACATATAGATAAATTAGTGTGAAAAGGGATATAAGTATTTATAAATCAATTTCTATTTAATTATGAGATTTAATAAAATATCCCAATATAATAACTAAATAAATTGAAAAACATTAAAAGAAAATAATGATAGATAAAAGAAGAGGGTGGAAGATCACTTACTTGGATATGTGTGATACCAAATGCTTGAGAGAGGATTATTGGAATCTTGGGGGGAACCTTTGGAGGACTATAGGGATTATGGGTATGAGGTTTTTTGCGATCCAAATATTTTTAGGGATGAGGAATTGTAGATTCAGTTGGTTTATATAAGAAAGGTGGGAGAATTATTTATTAAATTTTTGGACCCTACACACTAAAAAATTAAAATCCACAAAAAATACCAATGTTTTTCCCCTGGTTTCTAGAAAAGGGGTGTGGTATAAATTATTTTAATAGGCTAATATAAGTAAATTTCAAAATACTTCCCTTGATTATATGGAGGTGAGTCCCCCATTCTGGGAAATGATTATAAAATTATAAAATATTTTTTATGTTGTAGAGGATTAACTAATTCATTATAAAATAAATAAAATAAATCAAAAAATAAAATATTTTGAATTAATTTTTTTTTGGAATAATATTCCATTTATAGTGTTTTATTATATAACTATTGGTTCATTATGAGTTAAAAAACAATATATATATTTATACAGTATTTATTTTTTACCCAAAAATTCGATTGTCATAGAAAATTAAGAAAAATTAACAATTGGATAACATTTACCTCCTAATTAAAAAATTAATATTATTATTATCTAAATGTTTTTTAAATATTTGAATTTTAATTTTTAAAATATATACCAAAATTTAGTGAAAATTGATGTGTTTCAGAAAAAATAGTCTTCAAACCTTAATATAAATTACAATTGACATCATAAATATCAATATATCATTTATATTTAATAAATGTAATTTAATAATAATATTTTATTAAAATATTATATAATTCAAAAATCCATTAATTCATCAAAATAGATTTCATATTTGAATGTGAATATTGACCAGAAAATACTATTTGTGTTTTAAAAAGATTATACGAAGTTATAATAATAAAATCAAAGTATATTCGTTATTCTATGGAAAAATAATTCACATAGCCATTATGCAAGGTCTTTGTTACATATCCATTTATTAAACTACCATACACCCTAACAGTAAGGATTGTGTTGGTGGAGCATTCTTGGGGTCATTTAGTGAACATGGTTTGGATCGTGATCTCAATGAGGTTGAACATTTCTCGTAAATGGATTAACTCATGCTTATTTTGATAGCCATTAGATTGAACATGGTCTAGGAAATATCATATAAATGTTATCTCGCATATATTCTCTGATAAATGGGAATTATAGGGTATAATTCTAATGGTTGAGGGCATCACATCCATTTTCTATGTCAAAAGGATTTGTTAAGTCTCTATATTTTTACTAGTCATGAGATCACTATTCATTGGATATATTATTAATGATAAATATACATAATTGTATTTTGGAAAAAATAGTTCATTTTCATTCTATAATCATTTTATATAATAGTATATTTTATTATATAAAAAGGGAAATTTCATTTATAACAGTCTGGGTCCTTACAATCATCCCCATTATTAAATTTCATTACAAAAATTTCATTCTACAAACTAAGGTGAAAAAAGTGAGGGTTTAAATACATACATAAAAAGGATATAAAAGTAAAATTTACATACAAAATAATAAACTTATAAATGTAAAGTATATACTATGATGTGATTCCCTGTGTCTTAATCTAGGTTATCCATGATCTATTTCATAACATATATTTTTATGCGTATTTTAGTAGGTTCCAATAATATTGGTTCATACTAAGATTATGAATTTACCCAATAAAATCCATTGCGAGTGTCGAACCAAGATTAAAATAAGGCCAATTTTTTGAACCAGTTCTCACTTAAGATTACCTCAAAGCAGTGTTTTTGGGTTTTACCCATTTATATATCCATGCTAGAGACATCTCTAAATTTTCGTATCCAAATAGGGACTCTTTTCTTATAAATATTCTTATCCTTAATCCATTCACTATAATTTTATATTCCTAATCTCGAAAATAACTAATAATAACATCTAATACCAACAATAATAACTGTGTACATCATTTAATATTTAGAAATGATTTATTCAATAAACATGAACATAATAATACAAATAAAATTGAGATATTTAGTATAATGGGGGATTATGAATATTACCTAGCAATGTAAAACTAGAAATAAAACATATTTATAGAAATCTTATTATAATGAACACAAAATTCCCCCAAACTTATCACTGTATATGAAATCCTGAGGAATGACATATGAAATGGTTGATTTATAAAACCCATTAATGATTTAACCATGTCTTAACTTGATGAATATAATACATTTAAGAAAATAGACATATAAATGGACCATTAGTGATACATGAACATAAAGGTATGATATAGAATGCTTATCATAACATGGAAATTTGAAATCATCATAAAACATGATATTGGCATGATCCAAGGCTCATTGCATATTGATTAGAATGAATAAACAGTAATTGTAACACTCCAAGTAAATAATGAATATGAAATTTTCATATTTATTGATATTTGTGAATAAATTTTCAATATTACTTTAAAGGTAATTCTCTGCTCGATGGCGTAACCAATAAGAAACAACAAGTTTCTTTGAAATCTTACATTGCTCTCTAATAATAAAATTATATTATTTTAAATGTTAGTTAACACCTAGCCGTTGGAATGGAGGGAATGAATAGAACTAACAACAAAATGATTATATATGTTTGTCAAATATTTTTTCATTTTACAATAAATGTTATAGGATTAAAAATGCGAATGAATTTAATTTTAAGAGTAAACATTCTAATATTCTTTTGAAAGGCCGATTAACCGCCTTTTGATGGAGAACCTCTTTTAAATAAACTTTTTTGACAATTTTATGTGTTATATTTTTCAAAATAAAATTCTTCTTTAGAATCAGGACATCAAAATTTACTTTGTGTAAATTTTTTGTATTTTTCTGATAAAGTTCATTTTTTAATGATTAGTGAAAATGTGGTATTTTAATTCAAAACCTATTTTTAATATAATTTATTTATATGATAATATCATATTTTTAATTTATTTTAAAGTGGAATTAGAATACACTTTTACCATTTAATCCAATGGTGGTCATTGAAATTAATTTCAATTTGAAATTGGACTTAAACTAGTGCCAATATTTTAATAGATATTGTTTCTTAAAAAAACGCTATTTTATTTGTCAGCGGGAATTAATTATTAAAATATTTAATTCAAATAATATGTTTTGAATTTTTTAAAGTAGACATAATGTTTGAATTCGGAATATCAAATATAGCTTGGGGTGAATTTTTTGTATTTTTCTAAAAAACATGAATTTTTTTATGAATAGTGAAACCACTAAGTGGTAGTTTAAAAACTAATTTTTCATTTAAAAAAACATTACCACTTCTATGATTTGAATTTCAAAAATCCAACATACATGGTTCTCATTAGGATTTAAAATTTTGTTCAATGAGATTAAAATAATTTTTTGTTGAATAGTATCTTTTATGTTTTTAATCATGGTTAAAGGTAATTACTGTAATTTAAAGTAAAGATAATGTTATAATAATATGAAATGACCTTGACACATGTATTACCCATATTGGATGGGTCCTGGCCGACCAAGAAAATCCATGGGGCAACTTGGTGACCCCATGGAGCCTCTTTGGTAGGAAAATGAGAATAATAAATTTTTATTTAAAGTTAAAATTAAAATGTCACAAACATTTGTTGTTTTACTAAAACAATTTTTACATGGAGTTATACAAGCCGTATTTTTGACTATAGATATTAATTAGAAATATAAAAATATTTCCTACATCATTATATATTTTTTTATAATTTTTAGGCATTAAATAAATTAATTTATTTATGACACCGTGATGATGCAGTGATTACCTCATAAATGAACGATTTATATATAATGAAAAGATACAGTGAAATATAAGTCATAAACATGTCACAAACCTATTTTATGGGTGGATTTCAAAACCTTATCACCTTACCCTCGAAATATATTATTTTTTTACCTTTAAAATCCGAAAATTATTTTATAATAATGTTACTTTTCAAGACATTCCTAGAGTGCCCCTCCTCTCCTCTTATAAAATGCCCCAACATATACCACCTTACCCTCACCTCTCAAGACTTTTGCTCGGCCATACCCTGCCCATTTTGTCTCTACAAATCCCAATATTACTCCGAGAAGCCTGAAATTGTTCTTAAGTCTTTCCAAGGAAGCCTTTGAGCTCAAATAAAAAAGAGTTACCCGATTTAAAGGTAATGTCTTCACTTGTGTTCTTTTGTTTTATTTTGCATCTCCAAACCCCTAAACTCCTTTTATTCCTTTCTTTTGTAACAAAACCAGTATCATCTATATACTAGGATGTTTTGATGTGATGTATTCGATCTACACTTACACACACCTCCGTCTAATGGTTAACCAACATACTGTTTCTGTGGATGGAAAATTACTGCCTAACGAAACGATGATTGTTCAGTATTATTTTAACACCATTAAGGGTGGCCATTATGATGTAACTATATTTTATATATGATAAATATGGTATTTATGTTTTATATATTATTTCATTTTTTATATTTAAAACATGCATGTTTTCTTTTCATGTTGTTCAAATGCGATAATTTCATTTGAGAAGGTGTGGACTACCTCCCCCTCAAGTGATGTGACTCGTTCATGCAATACATAAAATGTATAAATAATGAAATTAATAAACATATGTGACCTATATAAAATATATATTATACTGGAATTAAAATATATATATCTATCATTTGTTTCTAATTCCATTAATATTACAAAGAAATTAATGTAGCGTAATGAGTATGTACGGCTTACCGTCACCCTGAACGGTACATTTCATTTCTTATCTCCAAATGTTATGTACTATTAAAAGTACATATATATAATGGATATATATTTCATATATTACATATAAATTATAGATACAATTCTGGAAATATAATATATATATCTCTCTTTTAGCTTTAATTCCATTAATTTGAAAAAAAAATGAAAGTAGCGTTCATCCGTACGTACGGCCTACCGTCTCCATGAACGGTGTTTTTTTATCTCTAAATTTTATTTAATAGTATAAAATGAATATTTACTGTATATATATGATATTTGAATCATTAAAACTGTTCTAGAAATGATTTACTTATAACTACATGGACAATCATTTTCAAACAAGTTCATTTTTAACTCATGTACCAAACATCAGCAAAAATGTCTGATATGAACTCACATTATTAACCAATTATTATAACTTTATAATATTTGATATGAACTTAATTGTAATATTTAATGGAGGTCCTTATGAAATTATAAATTGACCAAAGTTTATTATTCAGGATTATAAATAAACGAACAAGACAAGTCGGACTTGAGGTAAGTGATCCTACCCCTCTCTTTCTTTTTTAGTACAGTCTTTTATGTCATTCCTTTTAAGATCATCTTTCTTATGATTGGGGTGTTATTTTATATTAATATTACTGTAATTTTTATGTTCATACGATGAGATACCCTATTTTCTCTCATCAATCCATTTTGGATGTTTTGATTGGCACCGTTAGGCTGCCGAATTTTCGTAAGAGATCCAACCTCTCCCTTTATTTTTAAGTACTATCCATTATGTCACTTCTTTTAAGCTCCTCATTATTATGTTGGTATATGTTAATTTATTTTCCTCTTTCTGTAAATTTTATGTTCATATGATGAGATACCCTATTTGATCTCATCAATCCATTTTTGGATGTTTTATGTGGTGCTCTTAGGCTGCCGAGTTTTCGTAAGGGATTTTTCATCTCACTTTTATTCCCGTGAGATTTATGCTAAATTTTACACAATTTACTTTGAGTGGTATATGTATTGCCCTTTATTCTATTCCTTTTATAATATACATTCGTTTGTGAGTATTTACAACAATGTTGTGTTGTCCTTCTTTCATGGGGTGTACGTTTCGAAAGATACCCAAGTCGGTAAAGGAACCATTCACCATCCTCTTTTTAAAAGACTTCTTTTGTTGGGTCTTTTAATTTACATATTTTAATGTTGGGATATGTTCTTATATATCCTTATTGATGTAAATTTTATGTCCAAGTGCTGAGATACCCTTTTTCTCCCTCAACAACTCATTTTATGAATTTTGAAGTGACATCGTTAGGAAGTCGAAATTTTGCAAGGGAACTTCTTAACGCAATTTTGATTCTTTGGGATAAACTTGTACTCCTTTATATGTAGTTCTATGAATATTTGTGAATGACCTATGATTGTTTTAAACATAATATATACTTATATTTGGTGTATTTTTTTGTCACACATAATTCTGTAATTAATTTATCCTTAATCCAAGGATACAGACTTTATAAGGGACTTTGTCTCAATGTCCTTTCATTGAGTCCTATATTGTTATAATACAAGACTTTATTTTATATGGTGTATAAAACCCTTTGAATTTTAATTTTATACAAAAGGAATCGTTTTCTATGAATCTTTTTACAAAATGACAAAAAGGAATGTTTCTTTTAACGTACATAGTGAAAATGACCTTTTCTGCCGCAACCAGTATTATTTGGACATTGGTTTCCTCAACAAGGCATAATGTTTTTAAAATTTAATAAAAACCATATACTATTTTATATATTTTGGTATTGAAAATAGTTATTTTTAATGGATTTGTTATGATAATATATTTTTGTGATATATTGTGATCGAAATGTGGAAATGTTTTATTTCCATTATATTTGTTTTTTGTGTTATGATTTTATAATGGTACATGGACATTTGATGGGTGGTTTTGTGATAAACCATATGACGGGTGGTTTCATGAATACCAGGATGGGTGGTTACGTTATAACATCCAATGCATTGGGTATGGAAGTCAGTCGTGTGGCTATTCCATTAAGTGATATGTGTGGAAGTCGACCGCATGGTTATTCCATTTAAGTATGTTTATGTCCCAAGTTACCATTCTATGTTATGTGTTCTTTATATGGGTTTTATGGTAATATTTTGGTTACAAAATGGTAAGTAATGATCTTTTATTCAGTGAAGTGTTTTTACTACTTCATAAAGGTGAAAAGTGTTACTTTGATAATGTATTCATGGTTTACTTATGTTTTGAAAAACTAACAGTTTTCCTTCTTTGTGTATCCCTTACTGAGCTTTTTATGCTCACCCAAAGTTTTTTTGAAATTTTTTTCAAAGGACTAAATTTGGAATAGGGTCATGGATGGGAACAAGGAAACGTCATGCTATCTAAAACATGGAACTAGTCATGTTTTTTTTAAGATTTTTTTATCTTATGGAAACTTAGTAGAAGTGTCTACATTGTAATGTTTTGATATGTAATAGTTACGTCCTAATTCTCTAAAACTTTAAACCTGAAAATATCCTCTATTTGAATTATTCATTTAATTCAATAATAATTAATGTTTAAGGTTGGGTCCTTATAGTTGGTATCAAAGTTCGGTTTAGATAAATTTAGAGGATAGGGTATTCTCTAAGCATAAGTGACATTACCATAATGGTTATGATTTTAGAAAGAGTCCTAGTTTTAGATAAAGTGAATGAGTAATTATATCTTAGTGTTTATCTTCCTCATTAGTACATGATAATTTTGTTGATATACTCACACTGACATTTTTTTTGTTTTCGTAAATGGATGGATCTAGAAGGCACCAAAGTTACAAAGGATTTGAAAGAAACTGTGGTGGTTCTTTGATTAAGAGACATGATGAACTGGGGGATTCAATGAGAAATATCATGGTAATTCTAGAACAAATATCAGGAGTCATGATCAACCACTTGAACCTTGGTGAGTTCTCTAATGCATCATATACAAGAGAATCAACTCGACATGGATGTTCAGGTAATAATTATAAAGGTAACCAATAGGTTTTATATTATCCTTGCTTTTGAGGTAATTATGGGTTACTATATGTTATGATGCAATATGAACGACATGAGATAAACATGAGGTTAAATTATGTTATGGTTATTTTGTAAGATTTTATCACTTTTGGGGGAATTTAATAAGAATTAGGTAGTTTTGGATAAAGGACAACACGTAGACCGTGTGACAACCTGTCGTGTCGGACAAAGATACGCGAATCAAACCCACAACCAATGTGCGAATAGTATTTATCACCTACCACTGAACAACATGATGTCCTTGGTTAGTATGACTTATTCTTTTTAGTTAAACGATTTTATGAATCAAGATTAAGTGTATTTTGGGTTATCTATGGAAATTATTAACCTATCATGGAGGATATGTGATTAGGTTATTTACTTTTCAATATGAGACTTCAAGAGAAACTGATGTTATTTGGAGAGAAATGTTAATTTGTACCTTGGAATACGATGTGATTAAATCCTTAAAATATTTGGGTTTCAATCTTAGTTGGGTTTATTTTGAAGAATTTTATGGACAAATTGTTTATCGAATGGTCTTCGTTGAACTTTGGGTTTTGTTCGACAAATTTTGGAGATTAAGAATAGATTTTCTTTTTATAAAGGGTTATCATATTCTGGATTATCTGATCTGGTTCTAACAATTTTGGTTTTGGTAAGGGTCTAAAGACATGGGAAGTATATAGTTCTCTTTTGTGGATTAGGTGATTCTATAGAAGTTGATTATAACTCTCTTAATGTGAACAAGTCATCATAAATAATCGTCTTTTGGGGAAATTATGTGTTTGTGTAAGAAATCTTGTAAAAGTTTAAATTCAACATGACAAGTAAGTATGCTTCCTTATGTTTCAGTTAAGCTCATGAATATATTCCTCAATGAAAAGTAACTTAAAACAAAAATGTTGTCTGTTAATGTTTCCTACTGGGGAATCAAATACCGTTTAACCCATCAAAAGTTTGTGATTTTCGTATAGATAAATTTCTTCTAAACATGTTTTATATCACCCTCCATAAGAACATGACCCTTTGTTTTCTCCTCCGTGTCCATGTTTTCCTACATGGAATCGTAATATGGGTTAACTCAGGTGACCTTTGTACTTCCCTTTCTTTATTTTAAATTGATAGTTTTACTGACTCTTATTCCGATGTGGGATTTTCAATGATGTTTCCAAGCCCAATTTTAAAATTGAATGGGCAGAATTTCCAAATGGGGGGAGGGATGTAACACCCCATGTAAATAAAGAATATGACATTTTCATATTTATCCATATTTGTGAATAAAATTTTAATATTACTTTAAATGGAATGCTATGCTTGATGGCGTACCAAATAAGCAACAACGAGATTCTTTGAAATCATACGTTGCACTCTAATAATAAAATAATATTATTTTAAATGCTAGTTAACTCCTAGCCGTTGTAATGGAGGGAATTAATGGAACTAACTAAATAATGATTATATATTTTTGTCAAATATTTTAACTTTTTACAATAAATGTTAGAGGATTAAAAATGCGAATGAATCCAATTTTAAGCGTAAACATTCTAATATTCATGAAAAGGTCGATTAACGACCTTTTGATGGAGAACCTCTTTTAAATAAACTTTTTGACAATATTATGTGTTATATTTGACAAAAAAAATTATTATTTAGAATCGGGAGATCAAAATTTACTTTGTGTAAACATTTGGTATTTTTTCAATAAACTTAATTTTTTAATGAATAGTGAAAAATGTTGTATTTTAATTCAAAACCACTTTTTAATCTAATTTATTTATATGATTAGATCATATTTTGAATTTGTTTTACTGTGCAATTAGAATATATTTTTAACATTTAATCCAATGGTGGTCATTGGAATTAATTTCAATTTGAAATTGGACTTAAACTAGTGTCAATCTATTATGAGATATTGTTTCTTAAAAACACGCTATTTGTTTTGACAGCGGGAATTATTTATTAAATTAATTAATGCAAATTATATGTTTTGAATTTTTTAAAATAGACATCATTTATGAATTCAGAATATAAAATATATCTTAGGGTGAATTTTTGTAATTTTTCTGAAAGACATCAATTTTTTGATAAATAGTGAAACCACTAAGTGGTAGTTTAAAAACTGATTTTTTGTTTAAATGAAAATTTACCACTTCTGTGATTTGAAATTCAAAAATCCGACATACATGGTTTTCATTAGGATGTAAAATTTAGTTCAATGGGAATAAAATAATTTTTTGGTGATTAGTAACTTTTAAGTATTTAATCGTGATTAAAGGTAATTAGTGTAATTTAAAGTAATGATAATGTTATAATAATATGAAATGACCTTGACACATGTCCTACCATTATTTTATGAGTCATGGCCGACCAAGACAATCCATGGGTCAACTTGGGGACCCCATGGAGCCACATTGGTAGGAAAATTTCATTAATAACTTTTTATTTAATGTTAAAAATAAAATGACACAAACATTTGTTGTTTTACTAAACAATTTTTACATGGGGCTATACAAGTCATATTTTTTACTATAAATATTCATTAGAAATATAAAGATATTTCTTACATCATGATATTTTCTTTATAATTTTTAGACAATAAATAAATTAATTTATTTATGACACCTTGATGATGCAGTGTTTACCTCAGAAATGAACGAATTAAATATAATGGGAAGATAGGGTGAAATATAAGTCTTAAACTTGTGAAATAACAGTTTTAATGGTGGATTTAGAAACCTTATCAACTTATACTAGAAATATATAGGACCTTTCAAATCAGAATAGAATTTTATAATAATGTTACTTTTCAAGACTTTCCAAGAGTGCCCCTCCTCTCCTCTTATAAAAGGCCCCCACCTCTACCACCTTTCCCCCACCTCTCAAGCCTTTGGCTCGGCCTACCCAAGACCATTTTTTCTATCCACATACATCTCTTACTCCTAGAATCCTCACCTTGGGAAGAATATTTTCCAAGGAATCTTTTGAGCTCAAATGAAAAAGAGTTACCCGACTTAAAAGTAATGTCTTCACTTGTGTTATTTTGTTCTATTTTTCTTCTCCACACCCCTAAACTCTTTTTATTACTTTATTTTGTAACAACACATGTAGCATAAATATACTAGGATTTTTTTATGTGATGTATTCGAGCTACACTTACACACACCTCCATCTAATGGTTAAAGAACATACTATTTCTATTGATGTCGAATTACTGCCTCACGAAACGATGGTTGTTCAATATTCTTTTAACACATTTAAAGGTTTCCATTATGATGTCACTATATTTTATATATGGTATTTATGTTATTTATTTTTTCTATATTCTTCTGTATTTTATATTTAAAACATCCTCGTGTTCTATTCATGTTGTGCAAATGCGATAATTTCATATGAGAAAGTGTGGACTACATCCCCCTAATGTGATGTGACCCGTTCATGAAATACATGGAATGTATATATAATTAAATTAATGAAAATATGTGACCTATATAAAATATATATTTTAATAGAATTATAATATATATATATATCTCATTTATTTCCAATTCCATTAATATGACGAAACAAATGAAAGTAGTGGTCATGCGAACGTACGGCTTACCGTCTCCATGAACGGTACATTTCTTTTCTTATCTCCAAATGTTATGTACTATTATAAGTACAAATTTATAATGGATATATATTTCATATATTACATATAAATGATGGATATAATTCTGGAACTATAATATATATCTCTCTCTTTTATCTTTAATTCCATTAATATGACAAAAAAATGAAAGTAGCGTTCATGCTTACGTACGCCCTACGATCTCCACGAACGGTGATTTTTTTATCTCCAAATGTTATGGAATAGTATAAAATAAATAAGTACTGGATATATATGATATATAAATAATTAATAATATTCTAGAAATGATTTAAGTATAACTACATGGACAATCATTTTCAAACAAGTTCATTTTTGACTCATGTACCAAACATCAGCAAAAACATCTGATATGAACTCACATTATTAACCAATTGTTATAAAATTATAATATGTGATATGAACTGAATAATAATGTTTAAAGGAGATCCTTAAGAAATAATAAATTGGCAAAAGTTTATTATTCATGAATATAAAGAAATGAACAAGACAAGTCAGACATAAGGTAAGGGATCCTACCCCTCTCTTTCTTTTTAATTACACTATTTTATGACATTCTTTTTAAGATCATATTTCTTGTGATTGGGATGTTATTTTATATTACTATTATTGTAATTTTTATGTTCATACGATGAGAGACCCTATTTTCTCAAATCAATCTATTTTGGAATCATTGATTGGCACCGTTAGGCTGCCGAATTTTCGTAAGAGATCCAACCTCTCTATTTGTTTTTAAGCACTCTCCTTTATGTCACTTATTTTAATCTCCTCTTTATTATGTTTTGGGATGTTATTTTATATTCCTATTGCTGTAAATTTTATGTTAATATGACGAGTGATCCTATTTTATCTCCTCAATCCATTTTTGGAAGTTTTAAGTGGCACCGTTAGGCTGCCGAGTTTTCTTAATGGATTTTTCATCTCACATTTATTCTCGTGATATTTATGCTACATTTTCCACCATTTCCTTTGAGTGGTATATGTACTTCCCATTATTCTAATATTTGTGTAATATAATTCCATTTGTGAGTTCTTACATCAATGTTGGATTGTCCTTCTTTCATGGGGTGTATGTTTCTAAAGATACCCAAGTCGGTAAGGGAACCTTTCACCCTCCTCTTTTTAAAAGACTTATTTTGTTGGGTCTTTTAATTTACATATTGTAATGTTTGGATATGTACTTATATATCCTTATTGATGTAAATTTTATGTCCAAGTGATGAGATACCCTTTTTATCTCTCATCAACTCATTTTCTGAATTTGAAGTGACACCGTTAGGCTGTCGAATTTTGGCAAGGGAACATCTTAACGCAATTTTGATTCTTTGGGATAAACATGTACACCTTGAATATGTCATTATATGAATATACATGAATGACCACTGATTGTTTTATACATAATATCCACTTATATTTGGAGTATTCATTTTTCACACATAATTATGTAATTGATTTATCCTTAATCCAAGGATACCGTCTTTGTAAGGGACTTTGTCTCAATCTCCTTTCATTGAAGAATATATTGTTCTAATACAAGACATTGTTTTATACGGTGTATAAACCACTTTTTCTTTATATTTTATACAAAAGGAATCTTTTTCTACGAAGCGTTTTACAAAATGACAAAAAGGAATGTTTCTTTTAACGTACGCGGTGACAACGGCCATTTCCGCCACCACGAGTATTATTTGGACATTGGATTCCTCAAAAATCCATAATGTATTTAAAAGTAAATAAAAACCATATACTCTTTTATGTATTTTGGTATTGAAAATGGTGTTTTATAATGGATTTGTTATGACAATATATTTTAGTGATATATTGTGATCGAAATGTTGAAATATTTTCTTTCCATTATATTTGTTTTATGTCTTATGATTTTATAATGGTACATGAAAATTTGACAGGTGGTTACGTGATAAACAATATGATGGGTGGTGCCGTGAATACCAGGACAGGTGGTTACGTTATAACCTCCAATGCATTGGGTATGGAAGTCGGTCGTATGGATATTCCATTAAGTGATATGTGTGGAAGTAGACTGTATAGTTATTCCATTTAAGTATGTTTATGTCCCAAGTTAACTTTATATGTTATGTCTTATTTATATGTGTTTTATGGTAATCATTTGGTTACAGAAGGGTAAGTAATGATATTTTATTCAGTGAAGAGTTTTTTACAAATTCATAAAGGCGAAAATTGTTACTTTGATAATGTATTCATGGTTTACTTATGTTTTGAAAAACTAACAGTTTTCCTTCTTTGGGTATCCCATACTGAGATTTTTATTCTCTCCCCAAGTTTTTTTGGAAATGTTTTTCACAGGACTTAATGTGGAATAGGTTCAAGGATGGGAACACGGAAACGTCAAGGTTTCTAAAACATGGAACATGTCAATTTCTTTTTAAGAGTTTTTTTATCTTATGGAAACTTAGTAGAAGTGTCTACATTGTAATATTTTGAGATGTAATAGTTATGTCCAAATTCTCTAAAACTCTAAACCTGAAAAGATCCTCTATGTGAATTATTCATTTAATTAAATAATAAGTAATGTTTAAGTGTGGGTCCTTATAGTAATTGAAAATGAATTATCATGATTAAAACCTCATTTCACAGGTTGTATCATGATACTAAACATTACCTAATTCTTTGTAGAATTATCATAGTGCACCCTTCTTGATCATTTTAATCTCATGCCTAAGAGTGCTCTAAATAGCATATAACATGGATTTATTCAATATATTAAGTTATTACATTATAAAGGAATGTGGAATACATATATTAAATAATATATTCAATATGTAAATGTTCATTAATGTTAATACACATGATAGATAAATGTAATGGTATTCACAACATGATAATGTTGGTATGGAAAGTCATGGTGCAATTTTGATATCGTAACAACGTCATATAGAGATTCATAAATTTAGTTGATTTGTGAAATTGGGATATATCATAATTTAATCTTGATATAATAGTAAAGGGATCATGGAACATAATATCCCAACATTTGAAATTGATTATTGATTCATAATATTGAAGAAATTATTGAATAAAAATATTAAGCGACAAATCCCTTATGGAATTTAGGTTTGAAAAATGGGTGTAAACAAAAGGCATTAATGAGAGAGAAATTGTTCCCTCATCATTAAAAAATAAGGAGGTAAGTATGGGGGAGGTGGGATATAATAACCCAACATATTTAATTGATAATAAAAGGGTATAACAACATAAAGAAACATGGATGAAAATGATAAAGTAAGGAATGTGAGGATCCATTAGAGCAATTCGTCATGGTAATGGGTGTACCTAAAGGTTCATAAGAGGGTAAATGAGAATAAAATGGGATCTAAAGATTTATAATTAAAATGGGTAGTAAGGTTGATATTTAATAACATATATCAATATAGGAATAAAATAAATTAAATGACATTACATAAAAACAATGCTTGAGAAAAGGGGGGTGGGGGATCCCTTACATGGATGTCTGTGATTGAAATGGCTCGGGAGAGGCTTCTAGGGATCTTGGGGGTGCCTTGGGAGGACTCTAGGGAGTATGGGGAATAGTTTTTTCTATCTC
Organism: Viscum album; assembly: GCA_963277665.1. Classification (NCBI taxonomy): domain Eukaryota; kingdom Viridiplantae; phylum Streptophyta; class Magnoliopsida; order Santalales; family Viscaceae; genus Viscum; species Viscum album. The sequence goes on along the minus strand of OY728151.1, from coordinate 1,098,201,267 downwards.
TAAATGGTTTTAGTGAAGATTAATGGAGGATTGGGGTAGGTTTATATTGGAATGGGGGTGGAATTCTGTGTTATTTTGGTTTTGGACCCTATAAATTAAAATATTCAAAAGAACAGACCATCAAATGGGTTTTTATGATGGTTTCTATAAATGTGGGGCTGTATAAATTATTTTAATTATATAAAGGCCTAATATATTTAAATATTTCTCTTTATTATGTGGAGGTGAGTCACCCTTTCAAGACAATGATTTTAAAATCATAACATATTTTATATGTCTTAACGGATTTACTAAGGGTTTAAAAAATTAATAAAATAATCAAAAAAAACATTATATTAAAGGAAAACATATATTTATCTGATAATATCATTTATATTATTTTATTACATCACTTTTTGATTATTATAATGCCATAAAACAACTTATACTTACATATGTTATTTATTTTTTACCCAAAAAAGTCGATTGTCTCATAAAATTATGAAAAAAGAACCATTGGTTATTTTTTTGTCTTGATTCCAAAAATTAATATTCATTTTTCTAAATAAATTTCCAAATATATTAATTTTAATTTTAAAAATAATGTCTAACATTTATTGAAAGTTGATATCTTTGGAAAAAATAGTTTTCAATCCTTAATTAAAACAATAATTTACATCATAAAAATTTTAAGATATATTTAATAAAATTAATTTAATAATTGTTTTTTATTAAAGAATATATAATTCATAAATAAATTTTTATTCAAAATTTATTTCCAAATTGATATTGAATATCTACAAAAAAATTTCAATTTCTGTTTTAAAAATCCTTTATGGAGTACCAGTACTAATATGAAATTATTTTCATTATTTTATAAAACTATAATGCACATAGTTGTAATTATATGGTCTTGTTACAAATATATTTACTATAATTGAATACTTCCTTAGAGTAAAATGTGTGATTGTGTCACATTCTTGGGGTCGTTAGGTGAACATGGTTTGTGTCGTGATCGCGACGAGCTTGAACCCCTCATGTAAAGGGTTTCAATCACTGTTAAGTTGTTAGATCATGTATTGTGATAAGTAAAGATAAAATCCTTTAAATATTACCTCCATTATATTCTTCAATAAATGGGATATATTGGGAATTATTTTACTGTTTGATTCTATCGTTTCTTTTTTCTGTGCCAAATGGACTTGTTAAGACCTTATATTTATACAAGTCACCAGATAACTATTATATGGTTATTTTATTAATGGTAATGATGCATAATCATAATTTGGACAAAAATATTTCTTTTTTTTCTATATTAATTTTACAGATTAATTCATTTAATTAATCCAAAAGGGAAATTTTAATTATTACAGTTAGGGTCTTTACACATACGACAAAAATATCAGACGAATCATTTTAATGTTAGTATAAATGAAAAAAAACTCTATAGAATGTATTGTAGAAGAATTCATTTAATTATAACAAAATAAAATTTAAAAAAACATTGTATAAAATAGAACAAATAACTAACATCTCTACAGGGACATTAGGTCAAAGCCCATGGATCAGCCATAAGAACCACCACCATGTGGTGCATTACTATTGTTCAAAACAGAAAAACGATAATATGAAAATAGTCAATGTCAAATGTTGGGTGTGAGAAAAAAAGATCAATATGGTGACTCCAATGATTCCATAATAAGATGCAAAAATTTATTATAAACATAAATCCATCAATTTTAAATAAATATTTATGTAATTTAAAATTCATATTTAAAACAGATAATTGTTTTCATTTCATGTGATGAAAAAAATTATAAATTATGGTTCTCATAAATTTTTTACATAAAATATTTTATATAACATCACATAGCATTTGAAATTAATTTTTAAAAATGGAATATATTTAAACATATTAAAAATATAGCAAAATAATAAACTGCTAAGAGCTGTCATAATTCTAGGTTATGGAGGCATTACACACTCATATGATGATAATAGAAATGTGAATGCATGACAATATAACATTATCCATAGAAATAATAATGAAAATCCCACTAGGTATAATATCTGAAAATAATTTTATGTTAGATTTATAAATCGTTCATCCATTGTTAGGGAATTCCATCCTAGAATGTTTTTACCTATAAACTCACTAACTACCTATTAATGAATAATCTCAAAAAACAGCCAATAAATAGAAATTTGTTTCAAAACATTTCAAAATAAAATAAAATAATTTTATTCTTCTTTAATATTCCAATTTCAATTTGAAATCCAAAACTGGTTTTTAATCAAATCATACCTTTTTTAAGGATAAAAACAATTGTATTTTATCAAATAAATTTGACACATTTTGTTCATGAACAAATTTAAAATCAATTTCCCAAGTCAAATTTCACAATTAAATTCCCATTCCTATCATTTTCCTTAAACACACAATAATTCATTGGAACTGGGTGTTTTCCCCTTTTTATGAAAAATCAAATTTAATCCAAATTTAAAAAAATAGTGTTTCATGATATAAGTGAAATAAATATAATTTAAATGAATAAATTTCATATTAATTCAATTGGTTGAATCACAAACTATTGCACCTACATTATGTAATGTGATCTAGAGCACAACTACTACATTGGAAAACTCTAATGAAGAATGTCAAAAAAAATATTTGAAAATGAAACCTAGGTTTATGATATAATAAAGTAGGTATTGGATCATCCAATAACATTGGGATCTAAAAAACACATGGAATGAGATAAAAAGACAGTATGAGAGACTAATATAGATGATTCACATATCCAGAGGATATCAAAAAAATATTATTTTTAATTAGACATTTATAGAAATGTGTTTAGAGTATCCATGATTGAATATTTCAAGCCAAAATGACCATGTAAGAATCTCAATCTAGATTTAGGGTCATGTGGGGGTCAAAATAAGGGTCCTTGAAATTTTTAGTATATTTTGGGATTAATTAAAAGCTACATTCATGGTTTGTTGAGTGGGGTAACATGTTTAGAATAATCGAGAAATCTACATTTTCCCCATACGAGTGGGGTTGCATGGTTTCCCCTAGGTGGGAAAATTTTTTTTTATACTCAGAACCAACAGTGAAAACAATCACTCTATAGGTATTCATTGTTTGTACTATGAGTGAAAATGCTTTTGGGAAACATAGTACCATACACACAAATCACATCGACCCGTAAATATTTCCTAAATTTCTCCGTGAGAATTCATAAATAAAACCCAACCATATCATTACAAAAATATGGGTTTGTGAGTACATAAAAAATCTAAAATGATGTTACAACCTCCCCACAATTGAAACTTAATGTCCCTGGGCATCCGTTTAAGAAATTTTATTGTAAAAAACATATCCACTATTCTCTCATTAGTGTCTCATACTCCCAGTTCTCATGAGTATCACATCCGCATTTCAATGGAATTGAAATAAAGGGTACAATCCATTAATTAAGTTACTTTTTTTCATAATCAACTATCCTGAATAGTTTCTCATACACGGATAAATTACGCACGATATTTAGATCACTACCACATAGAACATGTGGTGGATCAGATAGATACTTTAATAGTTATGATACATAGATTGTGTTATTTATCGACATCAGATGTGTTGGAAATTCTAAATGGTAAGTACATTTTTCCACCAACTCAAAAAACTCTAAATTTCCCCAAAAAGGATAAATTTTCCCATTACTCTGATGACATCAATCCCCTAACTTAGGTGAAACATTCAGGAACACCAGATCACCAATTAAAAATTTCATTATCCTATGATGACGACCAACATAAATTTATAATTTCTCATCTCCATCAGTATCCATTGACAAGTAAACATAATCATTAATTTTATATCTTGAAACACAATCTTTCCAACCAAGTAAATTTCACCAATCTTTGACAGACACATTAAATCTTTGCAAGGTCATCCATATAAGGCCATAAAATGATCCATTCTGATTGTGGATTGGTAAATATTACAATAAGAAAAATCAACAAGAATAAAATGGTCATCCCAATTACCAAATTTTTTTTTAATTGATGTGATAAGAAATATCATCATGAATATAAATTGATTTTTATTTATGGTCATATGACTATAGATGGTATATTGTCCCTAAAAGATCCTGATATCCTAGTGCCTCCTGAGGGACTCTCTAAAATTGAGTTTTAAACTGGGGGTCTCTATCAGATACAATGGTAGATGGAACTCTGTGAAAAGGAACAATATCCTCTACAAATATATATTCCATCTCCTCAAATTTAGTTGTATCATGAATGGATATAATTTAATAGGAAATAGTCAGTATATAAATCACAATCCATATCACATTCTTCTTTATCTATGTATGCGAATAAATAACCACATTATCTATGTACAACTTATCCCGCATCAATGTCGGCTCGTGAAGTGTCTGATGAAAAACCGATGTTCTCTGGTGCTCATTCAGGATCTTATGTCATGTATAATAATGAGAGGTAGAATCAGTAATGCCCCACCTCATAAATAGCCACCAGAATCTATGAAACATATCATAGAACATCTTTTTGGTTGTTAGGTTCCCTTCCCACAATGAATTATACAAATCCCTCGTCACATATTTCCTGATTGATAAGGGAGTAAAAACATTATTACAATATCCTTGATGTCCCTTTTTAGAGGAACACCATTCATCCACGATATCCCCACCATAAAGAGTGTCTCCAATGCCTCAAAACTCGTCCCGAAGAATCATCTCAATAAGAGAATATGTCAACAGAAAACATTCAATGAAAACCTCATCCAATTATTCCTGAACTATAATATTCAATGACGAAAAAATACCCATCAAGTTCCACTATTTTTATTATTCCATCATGGCCTGGTTCCGAAGTTTAATGCTTAATGAATCATCAAACACATTCTATTTATCCATTGTATAGCAGATTTATAAGAAAAATATTATAGTTATTCCATCCAACACCTCTTGCAAATATCAAAATATTGTTGATAGATGATATAAATCAAGATCTTGTGGCCATAATACAATGTAGGTCATTCTATGAAAATTTATTCTCACTAAATATATCGTGGATGCATCATAACTATGAGATTAAATCCATGTGTCATGTAATTATTCTCTTTTGATCTATGATTCCAAGAGCTATAGGAAATTACATGGACACTCTACATAAGGTTGTAACCCAAACCTAAAAATGTCACATCACCCAAGACCACCTAACCTATACATACCTCTAGAATTGCAAAAACTAGAACAATATTCAACATACATTATATCTTGACATGATAACACTAACATTTCTCATCCCAATAACACTTTACTCCAATTCAATTTAGTATTGTCATCGATGAAGCCATCTTTGAGAATTACATTACAAAAGGTTGATAATACCCATCTAAACACAATAATAGTAGAATACCACAAAAAATATCATGGTTTATCCTATCTTATAATAGGATTCACCTTTTTATGATCAACTAGGATACAATGTTCCAACCCCATGTGTCTCAAGAACCAATCTTCCTAGATCCGGAAATCAAATTTTGATAGCTTGACATAAAGTTATTCATTTCTCAACAATTCTAGCATTTCATTCATATGAAATACACGGTACTCCTATGATTTTGAGAGAACAAGGATGGAATGTGTAAAGACTGAAGCTTGATGTACGAGGACATTAAAATTCATTTATATAATACATAATACATTAAACAAACAGATTCCCACAGACCTTATAATATTTATTCCTTTGGAAACATAGAACATAATCTTCTAAATTGGTGAAAGATCATCAAAACCTCCCATAAATATCATCCCCTTTTGTTTTCCTACCTAAAACATTTCTTTATTTCAATGGAAAAATGTAAATATAAAAGGGAGAGATCAAATTCCCATGAAGGGTATGCATGGAGAACATAAAACAAACCATAATCATAATAAGGTAAAAACATGAAAATAACATTTAAATATTAAAATCTAGAGTCTAGAAATAAATCACGGTAGTATATATATAATAGATCATAATGAAAAATTTACCATGATAAAATAGAAACAACATAAACTGTGAAATTGTGGAAAAACCTAATCACATAACAAGATTTTCATTGTAGTCAAGTAAATTATTCCAAGACCATATTAGTGGACAATATCCCTTACTGAACTAGTACTACATGTTGTTCTAAAATTTTTTTAGTGAATTGGATTTACTTGTCATTCAAAACCTCTATTATTGAACCCTATTTACTTTTTTTATTGTAATTTCTATTTCATGAGATATAAATCTTACCCAATTCATTGAAGGGATATATGTGAACCACCCATCTCATAATGAATTTAATCTTACATGTTCCACAAAAACATAAATAATTTATCATAGTATAAATTATGAAATAAAATGGATTTATTAAACATCATTCTATCAGACCATAATAAATATTAATTATCATTCCATCATTAACATACTCAAATCATAGTAAATATAGGGAACGAAACATAACCAAAGTTAAATAGCTCCATCTAAGGAAGACAATAATTTTGATAAAACACTCGAACATAATTCTTGCTCAAAATATCCTTTCCTATTAATTTTTTTTCTTTTCTCAAAATGCCATGAAAATATTAAAAGAATAGAATTTTTTGGAATATAAAATTGAAATATTTTTTATTAATATTCATGTAAATAATGTGTCATGAAACCATAAAAACCCAATAATGCCGTATAACTTAAAAAACATTCTCCATGTACTTTTTCTGGAAATGTTTAAATCAACTTCGTATGGAAAACAAAAGAATGATTCCTTCCAAGCCTTGTAGTAAATTTAAAAAGTAGTTAAATTAATTTTAAACATGTATAAGTTAATATTAAACATTTTTGGAAAAAAATTTCATAAAACATTTATGGATGATAAATATATCCCCAGTAAATATATAGGTATAAACAATCTCGGATAAAAATTATATTGAAAAATTATCTGTTACATTAATTATTATTTCTTCCATATTCATATGAAACACATATAGAGTGGGTGTATACATATTATAAATATGTAGAATAAAAATAATAATATTTATGAAATCAAATATAATTCACATATGACTTTATATTTTCCATTTATTTATCAATTCCATGTTAAAAATCATTTTGGGTAAAAACCATTTTATTTATCATATGTGTTCTGACATGTTATTCTTGATTATGTTTCTTGGATCATTCTTTAAATAATTATACAATATAAATAATGATTTATTTATCATATATATTCAGTTTATATAAAAATATAATTTTTATATAAATGAAATGGAATACATCGTTCATGGATATAGTAGGCCGTATGTACGCATGCACGATGTTTTCGTATTCTTATTGAATTGAATAGAAGAAAGTAAATGATATATATATATATATATATATATCCATTAGAATCTTTATTTCATATATTTCATGGTTATTTACAATATATACTTTATAATCATTCGTCAATGGTTAACTTGGAAATGAATCTCATCACGTCGTTGATACTGTAAGTTATATGTATGTACGAGTGATGATCTCAATCACATAATTATTAAATGGTATAGAATTGGATGATATATTAATTATATATATTATATATCATGTTATATTAATTATTTACATTAGTTATATTTATTATTATACCCATCAAAATTAAATTTTATTGAATGAAAATTTACACCATGACCTAGAGACAGTAAGTCGTATGTACGCACGCATTGTGATATTGTTATTAATATGATGGATAAATGGAGATATAATATTGTTCCGTACTAATTATAACATCATAAAATTTATTAGATACTCTATTTATTACTTTATTATGGTAAGAAAATAATAAAATGAATTATAATAACGATATAATTTTGAAAGAGGTGATAAAATAATTACTTTTATTTCGAGTATCTTATTTTGATATTCACTAAAGGTATCCCTAGGATTGTTTTATTCCCAATGTGTGGCCTCTAGGTTGAATTTTAAAATTTTTTTGAGGATATTTCAATATGGTTTTGATGAGGAAAATGGCTTTGGAGGTTGTATTAAATGAGATGGAAGGGTGATCTTTTATAAGAGAGGGGAGGGGAACATTTGGAAAGTCTTTAAATTTTATTTTTAAATAAATTCATTTTCAATTTCTAATGTGACCAAAATAATTTATTTTTAATTTAACATGATAATGGGTCTAAATAATTTTAATAGACAATATTTAGACTTTTTTTATTTTATTTCAATCATTATCATTTTGGTTTATCCTAATTTATGATATTATATTTTATTTGTGGTAATAATATTTAAAATATTAAATGGTTATTAATATTTACTTACATGTTTTAAATTGTAAAAAATTGGATAAATTAGGAAATTTTATATAATTTAATTTTAATTTTTTAATTTAATTAACTATATTTGTAAATTTTAAGTTATTTAATAATATGTTTTTTTATAAAATATCAACAGTGTTAATTAAGACACTATTCATTTATTTCCCTTTAAATAAAATCCAAAATAAAGATAAATTTTATCAAAAATCATAAATACACTAAAAAAATGTCATAATCAACTATAAAATTCTTGGACTAATTTATTTCGTCAATTTGATATATGTCATAGTATTTTTAAACCCAATTATTTCATATTTATATAAATAAAATAATTTCAACGTCACTATTATTTCATCATTAATGTTAATTATTTAGTCTCTAAAAAATATAAATAAAAATAAATGATGTATATAATTATATTATCTTTATCTATACTCTTTATTTTATAAGTTTTATCAATTTTATCACCATATTAATATTATTATACTTATATGATATATGAGAGTAAATGTTGCTACTTTCTTTTATTTTATTAATAATTAAATTATATTAAAGCAAAAAAGTCCCTTAAATGAATAAATTATAATCGTTAGGTGATATGGGAATAATTTTATTCATGAAATAGTATTTGTTTCTGGTTTTGTAGTAATTTTATAATCTGTATCATTTGTTTGTTACCCAAATTTACATAATTTATCTTTAACTATGCTAAATAAAAATTACCAATGTTACAATTCATAATGTCCAAAAAATTAAAGTTCCCTATTAACATAATTTTTACCCATGGATTCCAAATATGGAATCCATTTTTCCTAATTCAAAACAAAAAAATAATTAGTTATTATTTTAAAATTAATTCATGTTGTCAAATCTAGAAAGAGGATTTTTAAAAAGTAAAAACTATAAAATGATTATCATGTGTTTATATCCTATTTAAATTTAAAATTTCATAAAATTATCTTAATTGTTTTAAATGATAATATATTAATCCAATTCAAATTTAAAACTATTTAAAATTTTAATCAAAATATATTAATAAATTAGAGGAATATAAACATTTGAATTAAAATGCAATATTTTTCAATATTCATTAAAATAAGATTTTTATCAGGAAAGTACAAAAAATTAAACAAAAAAATATGTAATCTCCAACATCCAAAAACTAAAATTGTTTTCTCAAATATAATATAAAAACTATTAAAAGAATTAGATTTATAAATGGTGTTCCATCAAAAGATGGAAAAACGATATTTTAAAAAAAATACTTCTTTTATCAAAAAATTGTTTTTTTCTTATATCATCATCTTGAAAATACATAAGATTATTTTTCATGTTATATAAAATTTATATTGTGATTAATAATATTCCTAATAGATAGTTTATATCCCCTTGAATAAAAATATTTTAATAATATATCATTTTACTGATACTCAGTATTGCATACAACATGATGTATGGGGGAAGGAGCCTCTTTCATGTAACACTCGATAAGATAATGTTGTGGGTAGTAAAATCATACTATGGTGTTGTGTATTACATAATCCAAACATATTTGTTTTTTACATTGAAAAAAATTTATACTCACAATAGCATGAAATAATTCTATCAAACAAACATGAAATTATATTTAACATAAGCCCAGTATAGTGTTATGTATATTGAAAGATAATATGTTTTTATGTATAGATCATGCTTATTTGTTTCAGAATTAAACAAAAGGCATCAATTAAATTAAAATAATCTATCTCTTTAAATCATGGGGTGTCACATTCTACCCACCTTAAAATGAATTTCACCCTCAAAATCCGTCGGGTTATAAAAGTTTTACTACATGAAAGATTCATTCATAGATACCGACATCATAAAAATGAGTAACAATAATTAATATTAAAAATAATGGTTTGAAATATAATGGTTACACAATGTAACTCATCACAAGGTTTCCACATTTTAGAACATAGGTGGTATGTGAAAACAGGGATATGGAAGATAAATCTAACCATCATGTTATGATGGATAGTGATAGAGAGGAAGGATATGATATAGTTAAAAATCATAATGAAATTCATCTATGATAATTTATGTGACCATCTGATTCATTAGATATTAAGGTACTAGTATAATTTTTTTCATGATTGTTTTCATAATGTTGAAGAACATGAGTAAAAATACTTACATGATTTAATACAATATCATCATTATTTTTTCCTGACCAATTTCAACTTCATCTCTCATTCAAATAAATAATGTTGAATTTTTAAATCTTGACATGTTATAAGATCATGATATATATAAATATAATGGTTGGGCATTCCATATTTTTCAATAAAATGGGTTTCAATGGTTATGAAATTTCAATACATCCACCTATTGTAAGATACGACTTTATTATAACTAATTTCATTGGAACTTTAACTTAAACATTATATAAACATAAATCTTTATTGTCATTATAAATAAAAAAAATAAAAATCAATAGAAATATGTCCCCATACATTTCATAAAATTTATCCCTCATATATCAAATGATATCTCTTGTTGGTCACATTCAGAAAATGTGAACACATTCATTGTGTATTCTCCTGAGTTGCAACAGGAACCCGAATTATCAAATATCATTAATGAAAATAATGATTTTTCTTTATTCCAAAATTTATTATATATAAACCTTGAGTCCCAAAAAAATGTATGCTTCATCCATGATAGGATAACCCATTTGTCAACAATTCCATAATGTGTTCCAATGAAACTAGCATCATCCAATTTACTTATTCAAATCTGACATATCATTATCCAAACATCATTATCCAAATATAAGGGACATATAAAATGTCATTTTTCCCTTAATGATGTGTTCTCCAAATATATCACCAACCACATAAATATCATTTTTCCTCCTTAAATATATTCAACATATCCCTTATAAACCTTAATTAATAATTTACATTCAAAAAACTTGTATCTTTCATTATTCAAAAAATATAATCAATGAATTTCAATACTTATAAACCTTAATCTTCCACCTTTATTCCTAAAGCATTATTCAGGATCCATCATCTTTATCATTCCAAAAATATTATTCATGTTTTATTTTTTCTCAACCTTCAACTCCTTAGGATTAATGTGATCAATATTGGAAGAACATTACATCCCTTTCGCATTACTTTTACAATAACTTCATCCTTAGTAGTATAACCAACACTAGTACCATCATCAATACTTTATTCCAAATGTTTCTATTTAAAAAATCAATATTCATATTTTCAATACTTTTCACTTCTGAAACATTTAATGGTTAACTCTGTTCTATGTAGTTCTTACTATTATGTAAGACGAGAAAGAAATGTGTGAGAAATACATATTAGTGATTAAAAAAATATAATTTAAATTACTTGTAATATTTCCACCTATTATATCTTAGGTGTTATGCTAGGATATTCATGATTATCACAAGAAAACTAGGATTTTAACATATTAATTACTTATCCTTAGGACATACCAAGACATATCAGTAGAAATAACTCTCGTGATCTCACTAATGTTTTCACATTCTAGTTTCCAAACGAGGAATAAACCATTACTCCAATGACACCTCTAATGACTAAATAATAATGTTCATGGACATTACACTTATTTTTTTGGAATACAAAAAAATGAGAAAAACATATTCCCAATGAAAATATTAGTTTAGTTCCTTTTAAACATATAACATAATCATTGAACATGGTAAAATATCATCAATATATACCATTAGGATCCCCCCTTGTGTTTTCCTACCTAAATTATTTCTTTATATCACGGGGAAAATAAAATATTAAAAGGGTGAGCTCATAAAATTATAAATGGTAATAATGGTTATCATATAACAAACCATAAACAAAATAATGAACAAACATGAACATAATGTTTATTTATCCAAATCACGAGTCATTTAATAAATCTGTGAAGTATGTAAGGCATTGAATGCAACAGAACATTAACCATGAAAGTTTAGAATATGGATAAAAATTGAAATTGTGGAAATAAAATATGTACATAATATTATTTCCATAGTATCAAATTCATTTTTTCCCATATCATCATAGTGGACAGAGTCCATTACTAAACCGTTTTACATACAGTTCCATCCATGTATTACTGACTTGGATTTACATGTTGTTCCATCCTTGTATTACTGAATTGGATTTTTATCTCATTCCAGTCATGTCTATCTCATGAGATATAAATCATTTCCCAATGTTGTGGTGGAATATATAGTCCCACCCATGTAATAATAAAATCATTCTTTTATGTTCCAAAAAACATAAATCATTCATTATAACATAACCCATGAAAAAGGGATTATTAAACATCATTTTATCATAATATAATCCATATAAAATATCATTCCATCATTAACACTATGAGGATAGATTAATAAAATGGATTGATACATATACCTATTTAAGAATCAACGTCTTACATGGAAAATAATTTTGTTAAAATATTCAAAGTTAATTCTTGCGGAAAATATCATTTCTTTTGCAAAAATGTTTTCTTTTATCAAAATGCCATTAAATATTTAAGGAAAAAAATTTGGTAAAAAATATAGAAGAAATCATATAGGGGAAGAATTATGAAATATGGTGTCATGAAACAGTAAAAAATCATTTCCTACTGCATAAGTTATAAAAATATTCTCCTCATACTTTTTCTAGAAAGTCAAAAACTACCTCGTATGAAAAATAAAAGAAATATTCCTTACAAATGATCTAGTAAAACACAAAAATGTGTAAAAATGACTTAAAACATAAATTGTTGAATATAATAAATTTTATGAAATCAATTCTAGAAAAAATGGACATGGATGCTAAATATATCGCTAGTAAATACATTTCAATATACAATTTCATATAAAAATGAGATTTCCAAATTATCCCTTACCATAAGTCCTATTTCTTACATATTTGTTTGAAAATCATGTATAATGTGTTTATACATATTAATTACATGTTTTATAACCATTATAAAATTTCTGATATCATATATGGTTCAATTATGAAATTATATTACCCATTTATTTATCATTTCTATGTTAAAGCAATGTTTTGGGTAATAATCGTTTTATTTATCATATCGGTTTTGATATGTTATTCTTGATATTATTACTTGGAATGTGATTTAAATAATTCCATAATGTAAAACGTCATTTATTTATCATCTATTTTCAGTATAGAAATAAATATAATAGATAGATAAATGAAAAAGAATAAACTGTTCATGGAGACACTTGGGCGTACGTATGCATGAATGTTGTTTCTGTCTTCTTATAGAATTGAAAGGATGCAAATAAATGAGATATATATAAACATATACATAAATACAATAAAATTATTATTTAATATATTTCATGTTTAATTATTATAATAATTTATAATAATTCATGAATGGTTAATGGGAAAAATTGAATCTAATTGTGTCATGGAGATAGTAAGTCATATATACGCACGAGTGACGATATCATTAAGTAAATGGTTAAATGGTATTTAATTGGATGGTATATTAATTATACATAATATTTTTTTGTTTAATATTAATTATTTACATATATTATAATAATAAATTTAAACATCCAAATTAAATACTGTTGAATATCAATTTTCACCACTGTGGGGAGACGAAAATCCATACGTACACACACTTGGTGATATTATTATTCGTATAATTTGTAAAAGAAGGTATATGTTTGTCCAATAACTATTATAACATATTGGAATGTGTATTATGCTTTATTAATTAATTTATTATGTGAGCAAGATAATAAGATGAATTATATTATGAAAATAATTTGGAATGATATGATAAAACGTTTACCTATATTTTGAGTATCTTCTTTTTATTTGCATGAAAGTTCTTGATATCATGGATTTCTAATAAATGTGTGTCCTCAAAGTGGAAGGGAGAGTTTTTATGACGTGATTTAGGTAGGTTTTTTCTAGGCCAAAGGGATTTGTATGTTCGATTAAAAGATAAATAATGATTCCCTTTTATAAGAAAGGGGAGGGGCATATTTGGAATGTCTAGAAATATTAATTTTTTATAAATAAATTTTTTGTTTATAATGCTCCCAAACTCATTTATTTTTAATATAAGATGATTATGTGAAGAAATATACCTGAAAATTTAAATTTATAAATGTTTTGATTTTAAGTTAAACCAAATAATTTTTATTTACCCTTATTTAATATATTATATTTTATTTGTGTTAATAATATTCCAAATATTAAATGGTTATAAATATTTACATATGTGATGTATATTGTCCATAATTGAATACATTAATACGTTTTATAATATATAATTTTTACTTTGTAATTTGTAAATATTTTTGAGATTTTTAAATAATTTAATAATATAGTATTTTAATAAAAAATCAATCGTTTCGGTTTTGACAGTATTAATTTAGGTGACTTTAAATAAAATCCAAAATGAAGATAAAAAAAATTATTGCACTTTAAAATGACATGTATCCAAAATAATTCTTCGATTAAATTAATTATTTAATATGAATTTTTTTTAATATTTTTAAAACCATTTATTTGATTTTTATATCAATTAAATAATCTCAACATCACTATTGTTCCATCATCAGTGGTAATTATTTAATTTATAAAAATTATAAATAAATACTTATGATGTAGAGAATTTCACTAAATATTGATACTATTTCTATTCAGCATTGTATAATGTTTGTCACTATATTAATATTGTTATATGGATATGATATATTATTGTGACATGTTGTCACTTTCTATTATTCTAATAACAATTAAATCATTTTCATGTACCAAATAGATTAAATGAATCCAATATGACCATTAGGTGATATGGTTTGACATTTATTTGTCGATTTGTATTTTGGCTGGTGTTAGGGTATTTTCCTATCCTTATCATATTGTTTGTCATCTTAATTTACTTGATTTACCATTAACTATGGTAAATAAAAAATATCAAAGTTAATATCGATAATGTCCAAAAAACAAACGTAACCTATTAACATAATTTGGATGCACTGATTCCAAATATGGATTATATTTTTCGTAATTAAAAACTAAAAATTTTCAGTAATTAATTTAAAATTAAATCCGGTTTTTTAAATCAAAAATTAGTTTTTAAGAAGTAAAAATATAAAAGATGGACATGTGGATATGTGAAATTTAAATGTGACAAGGAACCCAAAATGGAAGTACTAACTTAAAAATGTGGTTTTCATAATGTCATATTCTTTTATTCTGGACTAATGGAAACCATATTGAGAACTAATATTCAAGAACCCCATAAATCCTATTTACCATGAAAAAATATCATCAATCTATTTAAAAATATATGTATTCCTTTTCATTACAGAATTATGTTTTATGTAATCAAGACAACAGTGAAGCAACAAATCATCATTATTATCAATACAACATGTTACCCAAAAGATGACACACAATTTCTTATAACTTATTTATCTAAAAGACCATCCAATCGAGTCATCAGCTCTATTATTTTAGATGGTTCCATAGAGTTAGATGTCATAGATAATTGATGTGAAAAACGCACAAAATCGGGAAAGAACTCTACCAGCCATAATAGTGGAAGACTAGATAAGTCATGAGGGAAAACACAACAATAACTAGAGATATATAACTACTCAAAGATTATGTCACTAGATTAAAGTATAACACATATATTACTTTCCAAATATATGGATAAAAAGGTCTAACTCTACCGAACATTAGATCCTACTATATTTGAAAGAGATAGAACACACCACTAGGCATAGTAATGGAGACCTATCCAAGGTAATAGTAAATCTGGATATATATCTAATAAACTAATTGAACCTTAATATAAAATCAATTGTATTCATGTCGATAAAAAATCCAAATAAATCATCAAATATATTAATGAGAAATTAGATGTATGACTAGGAAAACCCTACTCTCTCTTCATTCTGAGGGGTTTAGTAAGATCCACCACAGAAGATAATATATCTATAAGAATATTTAGAATATTAAAAATATGGGATTAAAATAACCAAATGAGACACATCAGTATCCAATAATGTTGTAACCAATGATGAACCCATAATAATGGTACCTCTCACAATCAAGGGACCCACATCATCTTCCTCTAAACCCTCTTCCACTATATGAATAATCATAAATCCAGATACATTTCATATAGAACCCCTTTCATCGTGAATCATTTGATAGAACCATATTTTTAGAAGGATATAATGATCTCATTCTACTATGTGGAGTGTAGTTGGCATGTAATAACTTATTTATGTTAAATAAGCATCCACATGAACCACAAAACATGGGTGCCTCTATGAATACCCATTATGAGTGCATAGGTTTTCCACAGAGGTAAAAAACCAACGGTACTCATACAGGAACTACATGAGGTACAGAAGAACCATATGGTTGAAAACCACCATGATAATCATCACACATTCACGTTCCATTAAAGGACCCCATACAACCACAAAGGATAAAAATGAATTCATGTCAACCTTGAAAAATTATCCTGATCAATTTCAACCATGAACTCATTATCCAGCACATCCATATGAGATGGACGGATTTGAAAGATAACTTGAGAACAAATTTCAGATCAAATTCCCATACTGAACCCTTTAATTATTATCTTCTGTTTTGATATAATATAATGTTATAACTGCATATTCTCATAAAGACATTTTTCAAATCCTATCACAGTCTATTCCATATTCTCATGTTTAAAAAACACTATATCCTTAGCGAACACCATTTACACTTGATAGAACTTAGTGATCAAAAGGAAATTAATGTATGTCCACTCTAGTCCCACATTCTTCTTGGACTACACCATCATGTCACACAATATTTTTCTAGGTACCACTATCTTTATGTTGGCTAATTGATCCTTTATTTCATCCATTGTTAATAATAAATCAAATAGAATCTTGATATTCCTAAACCAATCCTCAACCTAGTTTAGGATCATTAGAGAATTGGAACGATGAATGTATTTCCCAAAGGATCTATTGAAAATGTTTCCTAATATCATCCCATTGAGGTTCCATAGATAGATACAAAACCAAACTGGGTGCATGTTCCTTTCCATGAGCCTGGAAGGATGCTCAATAAAAGCAAATAGATTTTGTTCCACAATATGCTTTTCTCAATAAGTTTCATTATAAGACACCTCTTAAATATGTTTCACACTTCTTATAGGAAGAATTATAATACAAAACATCAGAAGATATATTCAATGACATCATATTTTCTATGAAATAGATAAATACGGAAAAACTACAAATAGATTATCAAAAAAAATTTCTATTTTAGTCTATCCAATTTAAAGTCAGGGAAAAAATGAATTAATACTCAAAACCTCTTTCCTAAACCACTTCTGTGGGAATAAGGATCATTTCAATGAGAGATAGTCTGGATATCAATCACAACAACCTCCTATGTCTAGACAAGATTACACCATACCATACTGACATCATGGTAGGATGCATACCATATACATTTGATACCACATTGTCATGAACCTTCCATGATATCCCGGTACCCTAACAGCAGGGATGACACTGACATAAATTGATTGGAATTCTCAATACCCAGGGGTTTCAACATACAGTAGGAATCAAATCGAATACTTATGTGAATGGTTTTACCACATAAAAATTGCAAGAAATAGTTACAAGTAATTATGCACAAAATAAAAATCCAAAGGTATAATTGTACTATAAGTCAAATAGATATAAAAACTCCAAAGAATGACCAAAATGTACTAGGATACTAGATAATAAACCCATATACCAATGAACACAACAACATAAATCCCAATTATCAACAAAATTAACAAGTTACAAGTATCTCATTACCCTTTCAGAAACCAAGAATTAGATAATCCATAAACACCTCAGGGCATAGGTAGTGTGTGAGTTAAACGCCTAGTAGGGTCATGCAAAGGATTAAATAATAAGTTATCACAAATTAATTAATCACATAAATATTACAATGTTAAATAAATGGTCATGGAAATTTAAAATCATATTTCAAAAAATCATTCTTTAACTTTCAAATAATGGAATATTTTCAAAATAATGGATTAAATAAAAAATATATATTACAGAGTTTATAAAAATTCCCATGGCATGTGTAGATGAACATAAAAAATGGAATTTATTTCAACATAATAAAAAAAGATCAATATGGTTATATTCCATGAGGTAGGATAGTTCTAGGTTAAATGATCCTCACACACTCATAACATTATAACAATAATGTTCACCCATGTCTCTATGATACTATCCAAAGAGGACTAATGAACATCCCAATGGGGAAAGATATTCAAATAATTTTATGTTATTTTTGTTAATATTTCAACTATAGTAATTGAATTTCGATAAAAATGTGTTTGTCCAAAATAAATCACTAACTAACAAGGATTTCATGCTCTCAAAATAAAATAATTTATGGGAAATTTATTTCAAAACTATTTAAAATATAAATAATCCATTATATTCTATTTCAATATGCCAATTTCCATTTAAAAAAAATCAATAAAATAATTTTTTTTCTAGGATTGGACAAATGAGTTCCAATGAAATAAATTTAATCAATTTTTCTCAAATAATAAATTTATATCAATTTAAAATATCAATTAAACAATTTAAATTATGAAATTAAAATTCCAAAATAAAATTCTCATATCAATCAATTTCCATATAAGCACCCTAATTAATTAGTTTTGGAGTTTTTTTTTCCCAATTTAATGAAAAATATAATTCAAATAAAAATATATAAAATATTCAGGATTCATGATATAAATGAAATAATTAAAATTTAAATCAGGAATTTTTGGATTATATTAATTTTTATAGTCATTGACGGAACTAGCTACTGTAGATCATGGGATAATGAACACAAGATCTATAATTGAAATCTCTAAAGGACAATATCTACAATGAATATTCATGAATAAAACCAACATTGAATATATAAACCTATAGGTGATAGGTCATCTAACAACATAAATATCTAACAAACATTGGAGAGGAGAGATGGATAGAGTAGGAGAGAACATGAGACAAGATTCACATACCCTAATGTGATCATACAAAATTTTATAAAATTCAATCAACCTAGAAATGGGGTTTTTGGAGAACAAATAGGATAATGGGAGACCCAAATACATATAAAAATTTTATACTATGGTGTTAGCGCCATGAAAGGGTTAAAATAGGGTTTTTGATATTTTAAAATCACATATGGATTAATTAAATGTCACGTGACCTGTTAGAAGGATCAGGATGTAACACCTAAAAAATATTTTCATTTAGAATAAAATAAATTTTATCTATTTTCATTTATGCACAACACCATTTATTGATTACCCTAAACATAATATTGAGTTGTCTTGCGTATCACAGAAGTCAGATCTTTACAACCATTTATTGGTACGTCTATTTGAAAACTAAACTTTTACAAATCTGTAATTATTAATTTTAAAAATAATATAAAATTATAGATTTCTAATTTCAAAATTATTATAGGATTATTTTTTGGTATTTTTCATAGAAAATTCATTTTTAGATGAATAGTGAAAAATAATTCATTTTTGGTAAAACTACCCGTTCATTAAAAAAATTAATAAAGTTAATTATTTTTAATATTGGTTTCTAAAGTTACAAATTGATAAATTATAAAACTATTAATCAAATTAATGACATTATGATCATTTCCATAATGTATTTATATTTAAAAACAAATTGAAAATTTGATAATTTTCAGTTTAAATATTATATTTCTTTCTACGTCTGATGGATTAGATTTAAATATTATTTTTCTACTTCTATAAATATAATTTTATGAAATTGATGTAAATGGTTGAAATATTTATAATATGTATATCCTAATAAGTTAAACATAGTTTTTTATGGAGAATATTAATGAATGTTATGTAAATTAATTATAGGCATTAAGTGAAAATTAAAATTAACATGTCACTAAACCTTAATCTTATGTGAAACAATAACGTACAAACTTTTATAAACAATTTTTTAACCAATAGATATAAAATATCCCATCTTGATTAAAATATTATTAGCTAGTGGGATAAAAATACCAAAAAGGTACTTGTATAATAAGTAATCTAAGCAAAGACATAAAAATGAACCTTCCGTACATTTAACATTTATAATTAACTTGAATAAGGAAGAAGCTACATAGTTTCAGTTATAAAAAGTATTATGAAATTAAGAAAAATTATCTTTTAAATTTTAAAATAATTATAATAGAAGATATAATTATATTTAATTCTTCAAAATAGTAGATTGATTATTTAATTAACAATAAAATAATATATTGATTTTAAAAACATTAAATGTAATGAAAATTTAATAAAGTATTATGTTACTTTAATAAAATATATGAATATGTAATATAAAACATATGTGAACTTACTGACATTTAATTCTAAAAATTATTTTATTTTTTAAAATTAAAATTTAAAAAAAATTTAAAAATTGATATTAATGTTATTTTATAGTAAATGATATTTTATAAAAAGAATTAAATTATTATAAATAATTTATTCATCCAATTATTTTTAAAATTTTAATAAATATCAAATAACTTAAAATCATGGATGATTATATATTTTATAATTGACATGATGACCCATGGATATTAATAACAATGTTACCATGGTTTGGGTAGAAGTAGTGTTTTATTGTGTGTTACATACACTTATTGGAAAAATAATATCCAACGCACATGGGATTAATATTTTTTAAATAATATATAATGTATATAATTATATGGGTCTATATTTTCTTATAAATATTAATTTAATTTATTCTTAATGATGAAATTACTTAAGATATACAACTTGTTAAGATAATAAAATATAAAATGATAAAAATAATGAAACATAATGATTTGAGAAACAAAATGATAAAAATTCTCATAATTTTGTGTGGTGTTATTGTTTATTGACCATAATTATAATTAATGCCATTATGTTTCAATTTATATGAACATGAGGTATGGGAGACCTAAAAATGGTGTTTATCTTTTGGTATTTACAATAATTCAACTCATCATCTACTATATAGAACATTCTCTCTTCCCCTTCCTCACTCCTCTAAATCCAAATTGACTCTTCCATCCTCTAACCACACAAGATTCCAGAATACATACCCTCAACCTAGAGCCCATCTTTGGGAATAATTGCATCCAATCAATCCATATGTTTCATACAAATTATAGTTACTTGAAAAGAGGTATCATTAATCCAACGTGAATTTATGTTTTATTTCATTATATAACCATCCAATTAATTTTATGACATGATTATATAATAACATAAATATCATAAATACACTGATATATTTTTATGTTATACTTTTCACCTATACCTACCCACACTTCCATCAAATGGGTAATGACATTTCCTTTCATGTATGAAGAACTACCACATCGCGAAACTTTGTCATTCCTTTTTCCTTTTCCACTTATCTTTGTATGAAATTATTATAGAAACCCAATTTTTATGTCATATATTTGATAATTATGTTGTCTTAATACTTCATTAATTGTTATATAAAACATAACATTCTGCATTCAATTTGTTTCAAATACGATAACAATATTTTTTTATGTGTGAGATACCTCCTTCTCAAATAGATGTTATATGTTCACACAATAAATTTAATGTAACATATGTGGGTTTAATATAACCTATATTATATAAATTAAATCAATTTTATAATCAAGAAATAATTGCCGTTCTATAAATATAATATATCAATTCCATTCTATCCTTTTTGAAGTGCACTGTGTTGCATTTGTTGTCAATGAGGCATGAAGTTTTCTTGGAATGAATGGAAGTCAAGGAATGTCAAGATGTGAATGAAAAAGGTTGTGATGGTGTTGGTGGTGAAGGAGAATGGCCATGGTACTAATATGGATGTCACTTAGGAGATTCACTAAGTGGTATTGGAGAATATGGTTGAAACATTCTCCATGGATATCTGACGATTGTTGAGCAGCTCTTTAAGTTCAAAGAACTTGTGTCCTGATGGTATAATGTCACAACATTGTTTGAAGACCATGCATTGTACTGACAATGCATGAGGAGAAGCAAGAGATTCATCCACAACTTCTAAGTGGATGAAGTGGACTAAAGAAGTCCATGTACTAACTCTTAGTGCATGTGAATCAGAAGAAGATCCAATTGATCTCTGATTAGATCAATGAAGAATGTTGAAGAACATGTGTGATTTATGAGATTCAGTTGAAGAAGTCCCTCCTAAGTATTGAACACATATGGAAGAGGAGATGAAGAAGATTAAGAAGAAACCTTTTGAATTCCATATACTAAGTGAAGATTATATGTTGAGGAGGATTAAGGAATTATTAAGAAGTAGAGAAGGGAAGAAATGGAGAAGAAGAATGAAAGGGTTTGATATGGCATTTTATATGGAGGAGAACATTGTTTTTAACAAAGTCTTAATATTTGCCTTTGCCCAAAAATATGGCCAGCCAAGGCACCTTGAGGGTTCAACCCCAAGGCATGGGCACTAGGGCACCACGCCCGGGGGAACCCGTGGGGCGAGCCAGGGCGGCAGGGCGCACACCCAAGACACCGCATGGGCGCCTGGGGCACGCCCGGAGGAGCGCGGCAGGGGCGCATGAGCGCACCCGCGAGTGTCAGATAGTGCATAGTGGGCGCCAATGGCGCGCCCGAGTGGCATAGAGTGGGCGCAGAGCGCGCCCGCAGGGAGAACACGGTGCGGGGCGGCACCGTGGAGGGAGAAGTGCAACTGAGAGTTGAGCGGCAGCCCCAGGGTGATAAAGCGCGGATAAACCGCGAGAGGTTTCGATGTGGGACGCGGATTTTTTCCGCGGGAGCGATCCTGGCCGCACGATTGATCGCGCGCCAGATCTTGGCCGCACATCTGATCCGCGGCGAGGCGATCTGATCCAGGCCGTCCGAGGATATTCAAACGCCTGATCCAACGGCCGTGGCTCGTCTTCCACCTCGAGCTCGAGCCGAAGCCACCCGCGAAGCCGCCGCTAAACCAGGAGCCTCCCGACAACTGTTTTTGAGATTCGGGCCATCTCCGAACAAACCAAAGGCTCCATTGAGCTCGTCTGGACCTAATGAACCGATCCATGCTTAAAAAGACACTTGCATGCAATGTTTGGAGAAGTTTTGGTATCCGGCCGAGGCAAGACGAAGTTGCCGAGGTTTGGGTGTTTATGCTTGCATGTTTTGGATCGAAGGAAGGCCGTGCATGCGTTCTATGTCGCATGCACGTGGAGGAAAAATAAATATTGAAGGAAAAGAACCCGCGTGAATAGAGAGAAAGAAACGTGATTTTCGGATCGAGTTTAAAGATTTTCAAGAACCGAAAATACCGGTGGTTCATGATTTATCCCACGCGGATGAACCGAGGCTCTCCTCACCTATAAAAAGAGAGGCCGAGGAATTCTAATGGTTTGCTGATCCTTTGTTGAAAAATCCGAAGTCCCGTGAGAAGCCTCTACCTCGCGAAGAAGAAGCCTCGTGCAAGTTTACTTGCACGGCTGGAGTCCCTTGCGCGCAACTTCTTTGCGCGACAAGAAGAAGGAGGAAGAGGAGATCCATGTGCGCACCTCTTGCGCGACAGGAAGGAGCCGAGCCGCATATTTGCGCGCTCGAGACTCTTTCCCTCTCTGCCCGCAGACTTGCGCGGCAGGAGGTGTTTGCGCGGCCCTTGCGGCTTGGCACCTTGCGCGGTGAGGCAGTGGAGAAGATCCTTGCCGCTTGACCCTTGCATGCCACCTGAATTGCACCTTGAGGACTTGCGCGCCTCCTTTTAGGCAGGAGAATATCCGAGGTCGAGACTTGTGCATAAGGAGGAAGACCACACTTTGAGTGTGTTTAAGAATTGGAGAAGGCCCTACAGGCAGTAGCTTGTGAAAAGTGGGAGAACACCCTATGGGATGATTGAATTTGGGCAGTGTGTGTGCAAAGTGGATAACCCAAGCCGTAGCCTTGTGTGGGTGAAGTGAAGACCACACCTTAGTGTGTGTGTGTGTGTGCAAAATTGAAGAACAACCTATGGGTTAAGTGTGTGCAACAACAATAAGAACATGCCAAGTTTAAGTGTGTGCAAAACGTGGAACAAATTGTGTGTGCAAAACAAGTGAAGGCCGAACCTTAGTGTGTGCTAAGTGGTGTATACACACTAAGAAGGAGAAGAAGGAGAATACCCACACTAAAGTAGAACACACATGTATGTGTGTAATCAAAATTGAATAAAGTGTGTGAAGAAGTGAGAAGTTGGTGTGTGCTTAAAGATACTACACCCTTTGTGGGTTTATTGCACCGAGAAGAAGAAGGGGAGTGCATGCATGCATGCATGCACGTGCACACGTGAACAGTGCTAAATCAGTGGTGTGCATTTGAGTTGACCAAGACTGAAAGTTCTTGAAGAATATTTTGAGAAGGCCATGCAATCACTGCATGAAGAGACAGAGTTTCCATGCACTCAGTGCATGAAGTTGAAGTGAACTGAGACTGGACCAGACTGAAGTTATAGACATCAATTGTCTGAGTATTCAGTAGCTGAAGAGAGGCTAGGTCATCCTGAGAAGAAGGAGATAAATCATGAGCAAGACGAGAAGACCTGATCATCACAAGTGATCAGAGGTACAGAGCAAGGACAGCAGTCTTTATCCCAGACTGCTGAAGATACTTGAAGAGCTGAACAAGAAGAAGAGCTACTCGTGTGACTCGAGGAGCCAGAAGAAGACCCTGTGGGACTCAGGGAGAAGAAGTCTTCAGTGGGATTCTGGAGCAGGCCAGTGGGACTCTGGTAACACTGTGGGACGCAGTATAAAGACCCTCCTATGGGACTCAGGAGAGATACAGTGGGACTCTGTATCGACCATTGTAATTTTAACAGGTTATAATGGAGAATCCATGCTGGGAGAGCATGGCAAGGATGTAGGCCTTTGGTGCCGAACCTTGTAAATCCTTGTGTCCTGTGCCTTTTCATTACTGCATCATTCGGGAAAGGTTGAGAGATACAAGAAGAGTGGATCGAGGCTTTAACCAGCCATAGAGGTTTAATTGATTAAGAATCAATTAGTAAAAAAGTTTTAAGGGATCACTGATTCACCCTCTCCCCCTCTCAGTGATTCACACTGATCTGGGCACTTCAATTGGTATCAGAGGGAGGTTACCTCTAAAAGATCCAAGAGAGTCTATATGGAGTGCAGATTTGAGGAAATGAAATAACAACCTCAAATGGATATATCTGCCAAGAATCTGAAAAATAGAAAGAAGAAACAGGCCAAGAAGATGAAGAAAGACTGTCCTAGCTGTGATGAAGTTGAAACAATGAATGATCTTCAGAGTGCACTCAAATATCTTCAGAAGACAGTTCCCATGGAAGTGGCAAAGTGTATAGCTACAAGCATCCATGATCTTCATGAAAAAAAATCACTGTTAGAAGAAGAAGCCAATGCAATGGAAGATCAATTGGCTAAAAGGGTTGGCATAACCAACACTCTCAGAAAGCTGGTGAAGGCTAAGGAAGAAACAGTTTCTCTTTGCAATGATAGATATGAAGATACTTGTGAAGAATTGCAAAGAAGCCTTTCTGAGAAAGAAATCTTTAAAGTAATAGTCAAAGATGTTTACCATGAACTGGAGAAGAGGCATAGAGTATCAATGGTTGTTAAAGATGCTCAACTTGAAGAAAAAGTAAAATTGGTGAAGGAGCTGGACAATTCATTGCAAGAATTGAAGAAGGTGCATGAAGACCAGATGAAACAACTGGTGGAGAATTGGGAAGGAAAGCTAAGAACTGTTGAGGATGAGAAGAACTACCTCAACATGAAATACTTAGAACTAGAGGTGATTTTGAAAAATCTGCAATCACCTAAAGCTGAATCCTCCCAGTCAGCTGCAAGAAGACATGTTGCTACTCAAGTATGCATTGAGAAGGATGATTCTAAAAGAAATACATCCTCTATTGAAAGTGCAACAACTTCTAAAAATAAGGTACCATCCATACCATCTTGTACTCATGTTTCTAAATGTGTTTCTACTAAAAGTGCAGGATGGAAGAATGAATCCAAACAAGTATGGATGAAGACAGTGAAGAAAGAATGCTCTCCTGAAACAACACAGCAGTTCAAGAAAAGTACCCTACAATCAGAAGGACTGAAGGGGTCAAGATTTGTGGGTCAATGTTGGTGTTGTAATAAGTATGGGCACTGTGCAAAGGATTGTTGGTACAATCCACTGAATGTCAAAGCACAAAGGAAGCCCATGCCAAGGGGGAGTAAGCCAGAAGAAAAGAAGCAGCATCCACAGGTCCAGAGACATCTGTTTACTGCAAATAGATTTGGATTACTTGACAACATCTGGGATGATTGCAAAAGTGGTCAAAAAGATACATGTCAGTCTCCAACTGTATCCAGAGCTCAAAATAAGAAAATATCACAGAACCTGGCTCAAAAAGAATCCTTGGGAAGCAATCATAAGAAATTGGAAGAAGCTCCCAAGAAGATGTTGAAAAAGGAAGAGAAGTCCTTGGAGTCTAAATCCAGGAAGGGTGAGTCATCTAGAAGGACCACCAAGAAGACATGCTTCTACTGTGGAAAGAAAGGTCATACCATGGATCTTTGCAAACAAGCCATGGAAATGAATAGAAGCAGACTGGACTCAAACAAACAATCAATCCAGATGAAGCAGAAGGGATTGATTGAAAATAAGTTTCCGAAGAGAGGTAGCTTAGCAGCATCTAAAGAACCATGTGGAACTTCCAAAACTGAGGCCACTCTTCCAAATGATTTACTTGTCATATGGCCACATCAGTTGCAACTTTCCAGAGAACTACAAAGAGTTGAAGATGAAGCTCTGGCAATTGCTAAAGCAAAAGGGAAGAAGAAGGTTTCACATGAAGATGTTTTGAGAACCACACCAGCACAATCATCAATGAAGATCAAATGTGCAAGTGTGAAGAATGGTGAAAATGGGACATCTCGGTTGAGAGAATCTTCTCAACCTTGTTGTTCACATTGATGAACCAAGGAGGTTCCATCTTATTTCCTAATACTTATGGTATTTACATGTGCTAACATTGCAGGGAATTGAAGATGATGATCATTCTCATCTGGAGAGTGGTTTGGAAAGAATGGAGTGCACCCCTTGAGGGGGAGCCAATCAGAAGAAGATGGGATTCTAAGATTTAGTAACATCTTGAGAAAAGTGAAGGTATTCCAATCATACTTTCATCCCTTGTTTCTTAATTGAGTTTATCTTTTCAATTAAGGGGGAGTATGGATTGAAGACAAATAGATGAATGGGGGAGCTTTATCTTTGCACTGAACTTTCTAATGAGTTTTGTGGAGTATGTGCAGGATTTAGCAATTCATTGAATATCTGAAAAATTCAACCCCTAAGTATGATCTCACATGTATTGTGAATGTTGGACAGCATTGAGTACCTTGGTTACATCACTCTGGTTTTCTACACCGGGTTAGCCCAAGTAGACTTAGAGTTGATTTACAAAAGGTTCTTTGCTAAAGAAGAACATGTGGCATCATCCCTCTCTTAGTGATTTTCAAGAAGATACTATTCGAAGGGAGGAAGAGATTTTTTTTAAAGTGAACCACACCACACCTTTGCATTTGATTGCCAATAAGGGGGAGAAAATATTGGCACACATATTGACCCATTCATATGTGCTGAAGGAGTGTATTGACAACAAATACAAAGGGGGAGATTGAAGTGCACTGTGTTGCATTTGTTGTCAATGAGGCATGAAGTTGTCTTGGAATGAATGGAAGTCAAGGAATGTCAAGATTTGAATGACAAAGGTTGTGATGGTGTTGGTGGTGAAGGAGAATGGCCATGGTACTAAGATGCATGTCACTTAGGAGATTCACTAAGTGGTATTGGAGAATATGGTTGAAACATTCTCCATGGATATCTGACGATTGTTGAGCAGCTCTTTAAGTTCAAAGAACTTGTATCCTGATGGTACAATGTCACAACATTGTTTGAAGACCATGCATTGTACTGACAATGCATGAGGAGAAGCAAGAGATCCATCCACAACTTCTAAGTGGATGAAGTGGACTAAAGAAGTCCATGTACTAACTCTTAGTGCATGTGAATCAGAAGAAGATCCAATTGATCTCTGATTAGATCAATGAAGAATGTTGAAGAACATGTGTGATTTATGAGATTCAGTTGAAGAAGTCCCTCCTAAGTATTGAACACATATGGAAGAGGAGATGAAGAAGATTAAGAAGAAACCTTTTGAATTCCATATACTAAGTGAAGATTATATGTTGAGGAGGATTAATGAATTCTTAAGAAGTAGAGAAGGGAAGAAATGGAGAAGAAGAATGAAAGGGCTTGATATGGCATTTTATATGGAGGAGAACTTTGTTTTTAACAAAGTCTTAATATTTCCCTTTGCCAAAAAATATGGCCAGCCAAGGAACCTTGAGGGTTCAACCCCAAGGCATGGGCACTAGGGCACCACGCCCGGGGGAACCCGTGGGGCGAGCCAGGGCGGCAGGGCGCACACCCAAGACACCGCATGGGCGCCTGGGGCACGCCCGGAGGAGCGCGGCAGGGGCGCATGAGCGCACCCGCGAGTGTCATATAGTGCATAGTGGGCGCCAATGGTGCGCCCGAGTGGCATAGAGTGGGCGCAGAGCGCGCCCGCAGGGAGAACACGGTGCGGGGCGGCACCGTGGAGGGAGAAGTGCAACTGAGAGTTGAGCGGCAGCCCCAGGGTGATAAAGCACAGATAAACCGCGAGAGGTTTCGATGTGGGACGCAGATTTTTTCCGCCGGAGCGATCCTGGCCGCACGATCGATCGCGCACCAGATCTTGGCCGCACATCTGATCCGCGGCGAGGCGATCTGATCCAGGCCGTCCGTGGATATTCAAACGCATGATCCAACGGCCGTGGCTCGTCTTCCACCTCGAGCTCGAGCCGAAGCCACCCGCGAAGCCGCCGCTGAACCAGGAGCCTCCCGACAACTGTTTTTGAGATTCCGGCAATCTCCGAACAAACCGAAGGCTCCATTGAGCTCGTCTGGACCTAATGAACCGATCCATGCTTAAAAAGACACTTGCATGCAATGTTTTGAGAAGTTTTGGTATCCGGACGAGGCAAGACGAAGTTGCCGAGGTTTGGGTGTTTATGCTTGCATGTTTTGGATCGAAGGAAGGCCGTGCATGCGTTCTATGTCGCATGCACGTGGAGGAAAAATAAATAATGAAGGAAAAGAACCCGCGTGAACAGAGAGAAAGAAACGTGATTTTCGGATCGAGTTTAAATATTTTCAAGAACCGAAAATACCGGTGGTTCAAGATTTACCCCACGCGGATGAACCGAGGTTCTCCTCGCCTATAAAAAGAGAGGCCGAGGCATTCTAATGGTTTGCTGATCCTTTGTTGAAAAATCCGAAGTCCCGTGAGAAGCCTCTGCCTCGCGAAGAAGAAGCCCCGTGCAAGTTTACTTGCACGGCTGGAGTCCCTTGCGCGCAACTTCTTTGCGCGACAAGAAGAAGGAGGAGGAGGAGATCCATGTGCGCACCTCTTGCGCGACAGGAAGGAGCCGAGCCGCATATTTGCGCGCTCGAGACTCTTTCCCTCTCTGCCCGCAGACTTGCGCGGCAGGAGGTGTTTGCGCGGCCCTTGCAGCTTGGCACCTTGCGCGGTGAGGCAGTGGAGAAGATCCTTGCCGCTTGACCCTTGCATGCCACCTGAATTGCACCTTGAGGACTTGCGCGCCTCCTTTTAGGCAGGAGAATATCCGAGGTCGAGACTTGTGCATAAGGAGGAAGACCACACTTTGAGTGTGTTTAAGAATTGGAGAAGGCCCTACAGGCAGTAGCTTGTGAAAAGTGGGAGAACACCCTATGGGATGATTGAATTTGGGCAGTGTGTGTGCAAAGTGGATAACCCAAGCCGTAGCCTTGTGTGGGTGAAGTGAAGACCACACCTTAGTGTGTGTGTGTGTGTGCAAAATTGAAGAACTACCTATGGGTTAAGTGTGTGCAACAACAATAAGAACATGCCAAGTTTAAGTGTGTGCAAAACGTGGAACAAATTGTGTGTGCAAAACAAGTGAAGGCCGAACCTTAGTGTGTGCTAAGTGGTGTATACACACTAAGAAGGAGAAGAAGGAGAATACCCACACTAAAGTAGAACACACATGTATGTGTGTAATCAAAATTGAATAAAGTGTGTGAAGAAGTGAGAAGTTGGTGTGTGCTTAAAGATACTACACCCTTTGTGGGTTTATTGCACCGAGAAGAAGAAGGGGAGTGCATGCATGCATGCATGCACGTGCACACGTGAACAGTGCTAAATCAGTGGTGTGCATTTGAGTTGACCAAGACTGAAAGTTCTTGAAGAATATTTTGAGAAGGCCATGCAATCGCTGCATGAAGAGACAGAGTTTCCATGCACTCAGTGCATGAAGTTGAAGTGAACTGAGACTGGACCAGACTGAAGTTAAAGACATCAATTGTCTGTGTATTCAGTAGCTGAAGAGAGGCTAGGTCATCCTGAGAAGAAGGAGATAAATCATGAGCAAGACGAGAAGACCTGATCATCACAAGTTATCAGAGGTACAGAGCAAGGACAGCAGTCTTTATCCCAGACTGCTGAAGATACTTGAAGAGCTGAACAAGAAGAAGAGCTACTCGTGTGACTCGAGGAGCCAGAAGAAGACCCTGTGGGACTCAGGGAGAAGAAGTCTTCAGTGGGATTCTGGAGCAGGCCAGTGGGACTCTGGTAACACTGTGGGACGCAGTATAAAGACCCTCCTGTGGGACTCAGGAGAGATACAGTGGGACTCTGTATCGACCATTGTAATTTTAACAGGTTATAATGGAGAATCCATGCTGGGAGAGCATGGAAAGGATGTAGGCCTTTGGGGCCGAACCTTGTAAATCCTTGTGTCCTGTGCCTTTTCATTACTGCATCATTCGGGAAAGGATGAGAGATACAAGAAGAGTGGATCGAGGCTTTAACCAGCCATAGAGGTTTAATTGATTAAGAATCAATTAGTAAAAAAGTTTTAAGGGATCACTGATTCACCCTCTCCCCCTCTCAGTGATTCACACTGATCTGGGCACTTCAATTGGTATCAGAGGGAGGTTACCTCTAAAAGATCCAAGAGAGTCTATATGGAGTGCAGATTTGAGGAAATGAAAGAACAACCTCAAATGGATATATCTGCCAAGAATCTGAAAAATAGAAAGAAGAAACAGGCCAAGAAGATGAAGAAAGCCTGTCCTAGCTGTGATGAAGTTGAAACAATGAATGATCTTCAGAGTGCACTCAAATATCTTCAGAAGACAGTTCCCATGGAAGTGGCAAAGTGTATAGCTACAGGCATCCATGATCTTCATGAAAAAAAATCACTGTTAGAAGAAGAAGCCAATGCAATGGAAGATCAATTGGCTAAAAGGGTTGGCATAACCAACACTCTCAGAAAGCTGGTGAAGGCTAAGGAAGAAACAGTTTCTCTTTGCAATGATAGATATGAAGATACTTGTGAAGAATTGCAAAGAAGCCTTTCTGAGAAAGAAATCTTTAAAGTAATAGTCAAAGATGTTTACCATGAACTGGAGAAGAGGCATAGAGTATCAATGGTTGTTAAAGATGCTCAACTTGAAGAAAAAGTAAAATTGGTGAAGGAGCTGGACAATTCATTGCAAGAATTGAAGAAGGTGCATGAAGACCAGATGAAACAACTGGTGGAGAATTGGGAAGGAAAGCTAAGAACTATTGAGGATGAGAAGAACTCCCTCAACATGAAATACTTAGAACTAGAGGTGATTTTGACAAATCTGCAATCACCTAAAGCTGAATCCTCCCAGTCAGCTGCAAGAAGACATGTTGCTACTCAAGTATGCATTGAGAAGGATGATTCTAAAAGAAATACATCCTCTATTGAAAGTGCAACAACTTCTAAAAATAAGGTACCATCCATACCATCTTGTACTCATGTTTCTAAATGTGTTTCTACTAAAAGTGCAGGATGGAAGAATGAATCCAAACAAGTATGGATGAAGACAGTGAAGAAAGAATGCTCTCCTGAAACAACACAGCAGTTCAAGAAAAGTACCCTACAATCAGAAGGACTGAAGGGGTCAAGATTTGTGGGTCAATGTTGGTGTTGTAATAAGTATGGGCACTGTGCAAAGGATTGTTGGTACAATCCACTGAATGTCAAAGCACAAAGGAAGCCCATGCCAAGGGGGAGTAAGCCAGAAGAAAAGAAGCAGCATCCACAGGTCCAGAGACATCTGTTTACTGCAAATAGATTTGGATTACTTGACAACATCTGGGATGATTGCAAAAGTGGTCAAAAAGATACATGTCAGTCTCCAACTGTATCCAGAGCTCAAAAGAAGAAAATATCACAGAACCTGGCTCAAAAAGAATCCTTGGGAAGCAATCATAAGAAATTGGAAGAAGCTCCCAAGAAGATGTTGAAAAAGGAAGAGAAGTCCTTGGAGTCTAAATCCAGGAAGGGTGAGTCATCTAGAAGGACCACCAAGAAGACATGCTTCTACTGTGGAAAGAAAGGTCATACCATGGATCTTTGCAAACAAGCCATGGAAATGAATAGAAGCAGACTGGACTCAAACAAACAATCAATCCAGATGAAGCAGAAGGGATTGATTGAAAATAAGTTTCCGAAGAGAGTTAGCTTAGCAGCATCTAAAGAACCATGTGGAACTTCCAAAACTGAGGCCACTCTTCCAAATGATTTACTTGTCATATGGCCACATCAGTTGAAACTTTCCAGAGAACTACAAAGAGTTGAAGATGAAGCTCTGGCAATTGCTAAAGCAAAAGGGAAGAAGAAGGTTTCACATGAAGATGTTTTGAGAACCACACCAGCACAATCATCAATGAAGATCAAATGTGCAAGTGTGAAGAATGGTGAAAATGGGACATCTCGGTTGAGAGAATCTTCTCAACCTTGTTGTTCACATTGATGAACCAAGGAGGTTCCATCTTATTTCCTAATACTTATGGTATTTACATGTGCTAACATTGCAGGGAATTGAAGATGATGATCATTCTCATCTGGAGAGTGGTTTGGAAAGAATGGAGTGCACCCCTTGAGGGGGAGCCAATCAGAAGAAGATGGGATTCTAAGATTTAGTAACATCTTGAGAAAAGTGAAGGTATTCCAATCATACTTTCATCCCTTGTTTCTTAATTGAGTTTATCTTTTCAATTAAGGGGGATAATGGATTGAAGACAAATAGATGAATGGGGGAGCTTTATCTTTGCACTGAACTTTCTAATGAGTTTTGTGGAGTATGTGCAGGATTTAGCAATTCATTGAATATCTGAAAAATTCAACCCCTAAGTATGATCTCACATGTATTGTGAATGTTGGACAGCATTGAGTACCTTGGTTACATCACTCTGGTTTTCTACACCGGGTTAGCCCAAGTAGACTTAGAGTTGATTTACAAAAGGTTCTTTGCTAAAGAAGAACATGTGGCATCATCCCTCTCTTAGTGATTTTCAAGAAGATACTATTCGAAGGGAGGAAGAGATTTTTTTTAAAGTGAACCACACCACACCTTTGCATTTGATTGCCAATAAGGGGGAGAAAATATTGGCACACATATTGACCCATTCATATGTGCTGAAGGAGTGTATTGACAACAAATACAAAGGGGGAGATTGAAGTGCACTGTGTTGCATTTGTTGTCAATGAGGCATGAAGTTGTCTTGGAATGAATGGAAGTCAAGGAATGTCAAGATTTGAATGACAAAGGTTGTGATGGTGTTGGTGGTGAAGGAGAATGGCCATGGTACTAAGATGCATGTCACTTAGGAGATTCACTAAGTGGTATTGGAGAATATGGTTGAAACATTCTCCATGGATATCTGACGATTGTTGAGCTGCTCTTTATGTTCAAAGAACTTGTATCCTGATGGTACAATGTCACAACATTGTTTGAAGACCATGCATTGTACTGACAATGCATGAGGAGAAGCAAGAGATCCATCCACAACTTCTAAGTGGATGAAGTGGACTAAAGAAGTCCATGTACTAACTCTTAGTGCATGTGAATCAGAAGAAGATCCAATTGATCTCTGATTAGATCAATGAAGAATGTTGAAGAACATGTGTGATTTATGAGATTCAGTTGAAGAAGTCCCTCCTAAGTATTGAACACATATGGAAGAGGAGATGAAGAAGATTAAGAAGAAACCTTTTGAATTCCATATACTAAGTGAAGATTATATGTTGAGGAGGATTAATGAATTCTTAAGAAGTAGAGAAGGGAAGAAATGGAGAAGAAGAATGAAAGGGCTTGATATGGCATTTTATATGGAGGAGAACTTTGTTTTTAACAAAGTCTTAATATTTCCCTTTGCCAAAAAATATGGCCAGCCAAGGAACCTTGAGGGTTCAACCCCAAGGCATGGGCACTAGGGCACCACGCCCGGGGGAACCCGTGGGGCGAGCCAGGGCGGCAGGGCGCACACCCAAGACACCGCATGGGCGCCTGGGGCACGCCCGGAGGAGCGCGGCAGGGGCGCATGAGCGCACCCGCGAGTGTCATATAGTGCATAGTGGGCGCCAATGGCGCGCCCGAGTGGCATAGAGTGGGCGCAGAGCGCGCCCGCAGGGAGAACACGGTGCGGGGCGACACCGTGGAGGGAGAAGTGCAACTGAGAGTTGAGCGGCAGCCCCAGGGTGATAAAGCACAGATAAACCGCGAGAGGTTTCGATGTGGGACGCGGATTTTTTCCGCGGGAGCGATCCTGGCCGCACGATCGATCGCGCACCAGATCTTGGCCGCACATCTGATCCGCGGCGAGGCGATCTGATCCAGGCCGTCCGTGGATATTCAAACGCATGATCCAACGGCCGTAGCTCGTCTTCCACCTCGAGCTCGAGCCGAAGCCACCCGCGAAGCCGCCGCTGAACCAGGAGCCTCCCGACAACTGTTTTTGAGATTCCGGCAATCTCCGAACAAACCGAAGGCTCCATTGAGCTCGTCTGGACCTAATGAACCGATCCATGCTTAAAAAGACACTTGCATGCAATGTTTGGAGAAGTTTTGGTATCCGGACGAGGCAAGACGAAGTTGCCGAGGTTTGGGTGTTTATGCTTGCATGTTTTGGATCGAAGGAAGGCCGTGCATGCGTTCTATGTCGCATGCACGTGGAGGAAAAATAAATAATGAAGGAAAAGAACCCGCGTGAACAGAGAGAAAGAAACGTGATTTTCGGATCGAGTTTAAATATTTTCAAGAACCGAAAATACCGGTGGTTCAAGATTTACCCCACGCGGATGAACCGAGGCTCTCCTCGCCTATAAAAAGAGAGGCCGAGGCATTCTAATGGTTTGATGATCCTTTGTTGAAAAATCCGAAGTCCCGTGAGAAGCCTCTGCCTCGCGAAGAAGAAGCCCCGTGCAAGTTTACTTGCATGGCTGGAGTCCCTTGCGCGCAACTTCTTTGCGCGACAAGAAGAAGGAGGAGGAGGAGATCCCTGTGCGCACCTCTTGCGCGACAGGAAGGAGCCGAGCCGCATATTTGCGCGCTCGAGACTCTTGCCCTCTCTGCCCGCGGACTTGCGCGGCAGGAGGTGTTTGCGCGGCCCTTGCGGCTTGGCACCTTGTGCGGTGAGGCAGTGGAGAAGATCCTTGCCGCTTGACCCTTGCATGCCACCTGAATTGCACCTTGAGGACTTGCGCGCCTCCTTTTAGGCAAGAGAAGATCCGAGGTCAAGACTTGTGCATAAGGAGGAAGACCACACTTTGAGTGTGTTTAAGAATTGGAGAAGGCCCTACAGGCAGTAGCTTGTGCAAAGTGGGAGAACACCCTATGGGATGATTGAATTTGGGCAGTGTGTGTGCAAAGTGGATAACCCAAGCCGTAGCCTTGTGTGGGTGAAGTGAAGACCACACCTTAGTGTGTGTGTGCAAAATTGAAGAACCACCTATGGGTTAAGTGTGTGCAACAACAATAAGAACATGCCAAGTTTATGTGTGTGCAAAACGTGGAACAAATTGTGTGTGCAAAACAAGTGAAGGCCAAACCTTAGTGTGTGCTAAGTGGTGTATACACACTAAGAAGGAGAAGAAGGAGAATACCCACACTAAAGTAGAACACACATTTATGTGTGTAATCAAAATTGAATAAAGTGTGTGAAGAAGTGAGAAGTTGGTGTGTGCTTAAAGATACTACACCATTTGTGGGTTTATTGCACCGAGAAGAAGAAGGGGAGTGCATGCATGCATGCATGCACGTGCACACGTGAACAGTGCTAAATCAGTGGTGTGCATTTGAGTTGACCAAGACTGAAAGTTCTTGAAGAATATTTTGAGAAGGCCATGCAATCACTGCATGAAGAGACAGAGTTGCCATGCACTCAGTGCATGAGTTGAAGTGAACTGAGACTGGACCAGACTGAAGTTAAAGACATCAATTGTCTGAGTATTCAGTAGCTGAAGAGAGGCCAGGTCATCCTGAGAAGAAGGAGATAAATCCTGAGCAAGACGAGAAGTCCTGATCATCACAAGTGATCAGAGGTACAGAGCAAGGCCAGCAGTCTTTATCCCAGACTGCTGAAGATACTTGAAGAGCTGAACAAGAAGAAGAGCTACTCGTGTGACTTGAGGAGCCAGAAGAAGACCCTGTGGGACTCAGGGAGAAGAAGTCTTCAGTGGGATTCTGGAGCAGGCCAGTGGGACTCTGGTAACACTGTGGGACGCAGTATAAAGACCCTCCTGTGGGACTCAGGAGAGATACAGTGGGACTCTGTATCGACCATTGTAATTTTAACAGGTTATAATGGAGAATCCATGCTGGGAGAGCATGGAAAGGATGTAGGCCTTTGGTGCCGAACCTTGTAAATCCTTGTGTCCTGTGCCTTTTCATTACTGCATCATTCGGGAAAGGATGAGAGATACAAGAAGAGTGGATCGAGGATTTAACCAGCCATAGAGGTTTAATTGATTAAGAATCAATTAGTAAAAAAGTTTTAAGGGATCACTG
Organism: Viscum album; assembly: GCA_963277665.1. Taxonomy (NCBI): domain Eukaryota; kingdom Viridiplantae; phylum Streptophyta; class Magnoliopsida; order Santalales; family Viscaceae; genus Viscum; species Viscum album. Next base: position 1,098,163,819 of record OY728151.1, on the reverse strand, counting down.
ATTCACCCCCTCCCCCTCTCAGTGATTCACACTGATCTGGGCACTTCACTTTTGAACACACTAAAAAAGTTATAACATTGTTTTTTGACGTGTGGACTACCATGTCCTTGATGTAATGTGATTACAACTACATCACAAGAAATATATTAATATATAAGTAAATGTTATTACATAAAATGGATTTTTGGATTAAATATTTCTTTTATAAGTTTATAATTCTATTACCTTTATTCAATAATGATTATTGGAAAATGGGAACATTACACATTCGTACATAAGAAACACCATATCCAAGATTATAATTTTCATTGATTTTTAATAAACATCTTGCTTGAAATATTTTAAAATAATAAATTATTTATAAATTTGATAAATATGTCATGATTATTATTCTACATATTTTTATATTATAAAACCTTTTATAAAATCCAACATAACATAGTTGTTTTTGACAAATGAACCGAATATGGTAAAAACAGCTAATGTGATCTTAATTGTATATGTAGCTATATAGAACATGTTAATAAGTGAAATAAATGTAATAATAAACGATAAAAGGTTTTTTATTAGGTAAATAATTAACATAACATTATCATTCATGAATATACCAACACATGAAACATGTTGGACTCAAGTTAAGATATTTCATATCAATTTACACTCCATTGAAACTTATTTGTTATTATACACAAATTTAATTTAATGTGGCATATAACTATACCATTTTTCATTTAATAACACGATTCACTCATAGATAATGATATTTTTGTTTTCACATTTTACTATCTAATCTAAGGGGGTTTCACATGAAAACTAAAATGTGCTAAAATTTTACATTACTATATCATTTTAATTTATGATTGATAAATTTATCATGAAACTATCACTTCCATATGACAATTTTTATTATAAATTACTTATACATTAAATGTATATATATATATATATATATTTAATGGATATTATTATTCCTTAAAATATATACCAATATTTAATTTTCTATTCACTGTTAGGTCCACTAGGCTAGATTCCCTGAGAGGGGGGTGAATGAGGGTATGAAAAATTGAGACTACTCCCATTTTTTATCGCATTTTGTTGTTAGAAAAATCAATATTCTCTATCTCATTCCCATTGTAGTTTATTAATGATACAGAAATCATGTATATGAAATAACCGTTTTACATGGTCCTCCCGCACTCGGCTATATCCAAGGAGCATTCACACGAAATGTGATGATGTAAAAATTCCATTATTAGTGCAATACTATTTACAAGTTCAAAGTGGAGTCACTGTCCCTCCTAGTTTAAAACCATTCATAATTAGATAACTCACTACTATCTCAACTGACGTGAGCTCCCTGCTTTTTCAGAATTTCATCTCACAGATTATAGGCACATAGGTCTCTTCATTTTAACTATTTAATACATCTTATATTATAGATAGTTGATCTATTAATGTACAAATTTACTCAACTAATGAATGCGCATTTCCACGGATCACTGGGAAAAACCATTTTAAACCCTTCTCAAAGTTTCATACTTCGCAAAGATCCCAATTTCGCAAGTCTGAAACAAGAATTTATAATTCTACAACCTCTTTGTGAAGATCACATGTACACAGAGCTCAATGGTTTTCAAAGCTCAATAGATACCATAGCTCTCTGAATCTCAATGATCTCACTATTATTCACGATTTCACATTGCAAACAATCTATTTCGAAACACACGTACTTCACCAAGCTAAAATAGACTTCGTGGTGTGCATTCCTCTAAAAGATCTTAAATGCCTATGTGAATTCTATTTTCTTTCGCGAATCACCCTGCTCCTCAAATCTCCATCACAATATGAGAAATTAGTTTTTTTTTGTTTCATCTCTCTACTTCTCTTAAGGGGGTTGAGGCCCATTTATAGGAGATTCCACTAAGTTGAGAACCTTCCATGAATAGTCAGCACCACATCATCTCAAATCTCATTGCTCCAAAATTTCAACAGAAATCATCTCTATATCGCAAAGCACTGTGAAAATTATTGAATTTCATAACACATTGTAATCATGCAGCTTTCTATTAATTCATTTGTGCCGCCACTATAAATCTTCACTACAATGCTCTTCCCCACTACTATTCATGAAACTCATTGTAATCTTAGAGCTCACCATTAACATTCTTCCAGTCTCAGCAAAATCCACATCAAGAAGCCCATATTCATGAAAATCATGCCTTTTCAATATTTTGATGAGATATTTAAGGAAATATACTTTTGTTGATGCTAATAATACTCCAAATTTTGGTCCCTAAAAATTTGGAAAATTGGAAAACAGTGCCACCTAGAATCTATTCTTTTGTACTACCTCCAGTTCATCCATTCCTTTGTCATGGTACATTTTCAACATGGATTTTTAACTAATTATCATGTACATGGAAATTCACCAAGGAAACCTTCCTTTTCAATAAACACAACCAACCCAAAAATGCTACAATTTCACCTTTGAGGTATATTTTTCAAAAAATTTACATTGATAGTTAATTGAATAACAGAGAAATTATTCATAATTTTTTATCTTTTATTAAATTAATAAATTTGATAAGGAATATTGTTTATTTTTTTAATGGATTATTTCATTATATGGGGATTGATTTGGACAAGCACAATATGCGTTTAGGACCAGTTAATGTAATCCTATCAACGCATCATTACTCTTATGAGATGAATCAATTGTCCAAATAAGAGTAGTTCAAAATATGTTGAGAAACAATCATAGTGATAATGTTCTCATTTTCATGGGAAACATGTTATCCAATTAATAATAGGGTAATTAATTTAAAATTCAATTATTATTATTATTATTAATGAGATTTTTGTGTTGACCTTATCTATGGACGTATTTCATTATCATTTTTTTGATTAAATGGAAGGTGTTTCAATAATTTACCTTTAGATATTGATTTTTCATTGTCTAGTTATTTCAGTGGCACGCGTTCTCAATTATCTACCATGAGATGTTTATTATGCCTATTGATTCGTTTTTTCTTCTTCTATACATACCCTTACTAATAATTTCAACTCAACCATATTCAAAATCCATTCCCAAGATGTGAAGATGAACTTTTAAAGAGATTCAAAGATGATAAGACTTTACATATTTCATAGTTTACTTTATTTTCCCAATTTATTATATGTATCATTTATGTAATATTAATTTCAAAAACTACTAAACTATTTGTTACTTAGGGATTTTATTTCTTGTAATCATGAAAATGTGTTATATAATTCACCAACTATAGGTTTATGGGGCCAGATCATTATTTGGGGAACATGGTTAGACAACCAATGGAACACAGACCCACACCCCTAATATTGGGGTTGCATGGTTTCTCCATTTTGGTATCATAGTTTTTTAAACTGTACACCAACCATGAAAACCCATATTTTATGAGTTTTCTATATTTTAACTAAGTAGGAACATGGGTTAGGAAAATCGTGTGACAATGGTACATAGCACAAAAACCCTTAAAAATCTATAAATTTCTATATAAGAATATATAAATGAAACCCAACCAATGAATGATCATTATTAGGCATTATGATTTCCTAAAAACAATAATATGATTATAGTTTAAGGGGAAGATGTATTCTTGTATTTTATACTTGTGAACTGAAACACCCTTGTGATTGAAAAAAATTATTCATAGATTATAATATACATGGATAGAACATCCACCATGTATTTGATTGGAAGCAGAAAAAACATTAATGTATAATTCATAAACTATAAAGTGATGTGAATCTATGAAATAAATTTCACAACCATCACTATTATACACAATATAAAAATCAAATGAAACATTTTCAAGATTATTCTATTACATAATATGAGGTGTAATGATTAATGTGATTGTGTTTTGATTCAATAAATATATTTATTGAGAATTTTTTCAATGATATCATGGTTATTGTAATTATTAAAAGAATAAGTATTGTGCTTAAGTGACTATTCATTATGGATTTGAAAGCGTATTCTGAATGGTAATGGTGACCAAGAAAAATGACTCTGTTGAAATTTGATCTTATTTTGAAAACACATCCTTAAGGGGAAGATAACCTTTTACATGTTTTTTATTTTGATATAATGATATTTCGATAAAGAAATAATTTATATGAATAATGTAAATTAAATATTATCGAATACCTTATAATTTATTAACGATTTGTTAAAATATTGGTTTATTATTTCATTAACGGAGTTTATTGCATTTGTATAATTAAGGAATAAATCTAACAATCATAGTATTTCTAAAATAATAACGCACAATTATTATTTTCAATAAGGATTTAGGGTAATTCTGGTTGTTTTCATGATTCAATAGAATACATTTTTATGATATTCACATGTTTGGGTTATAAATATTAATAGAAACAATATATTGTTGGGGGAATTACTGATTAGTTTATTTTTCAAATTCAATGAACATGTTTTTTAATGTTTATCATCATAATCATTCGAATGTTTCATAGGGTTTACCATTTATTAAATTGTATAAGTTGAAAATTAATTGATAATATAGAGATTAATGTATTACATTACTATATGGAGATGAATCTATGATGTACAAACTGTTCCAACCATTTTTTCATAACAATTACTAGAGATCGATGAATGAATTATCATTCTATTATAGATATTAGGATTGATTAAATGAATGTATTAGTTCATTAGGAATAAAAATTTAAATTTTTGGATATTAATTTCATGGAGTTAGTGATGAATTGGAAATTTATAAAAGCAAAACCAATGTATGAAATTTTTCTTGTGAAATATAAACAAATCATGAAACAAAATTTGATTATATTTAGAAACACTAAAAAATTACTCATCAATGGAAAAAAGGATCTGGATACAAAAGAATTTATGATATTGCCATCATATCTGATTGACCAAATATTCTTTTATATCAACACATATTTATGGTTTTCAGGTCTTAACGTTTCATTGATCATTCACTTTTTTTGGGATTAATGAACCTAACACTCTCTATAATTATTTACAATCTACTTACCTGTACATATATAAACATTCCACCAGTGTTATCCACCATTGGAACCTAGTTATGTGTTATGACATCTGACCTTTTTAAATTCATTTATCTTTTATTATGTGGATGTTTTGATAACAATTTTTGTGATTTGGGGTTTCCATAAATGAAATTTAAAATATCAATCCCTTGACTACTACGATTGTTTTTAAATTGATATGATGGAATTTATTTAAGTTCAGTATAATGTTACACCTTTAAATTATAATATATTATCACTGTATTTTATAGAGTGTATTACATGATACACTTTTCATATACTTCCCATGAAATATATTTCATTAAATAACTTTAATAAGTTATGGAACAAGAAACTATAAGTATAAATCGACCATAATATAGTATAAAATTATAACATATCAGATAAATTGGTGGGTATAAATAGTACTATAAAAATTATGAAAATTATGGTCATCTATTTTTTAGTAATAAAGATATTATATTTTATGAGAAAAAAATTATTTCTAAATAACATCATTTTTTATAAACGGAAATTAAGTCACGCTTTGCCCATATTTTTTAAAGATAAATGTTTTCCACTTTTAGAAAATATATTTGATAAATTGAAATTAATTTTTAAATCATAATAGAAAATGTTTCTTTGAGTTAATTTTTTTTGTATATTTCTGAAATGATTCATTTTTTTGGAATATTAAAAAATACTGAATTTTAATTGAAAATTGCATTTTAGATTAAATTATTTACAATTTAAAATTATATTTTGAGTAGTTCTTAAAGTAAATTTAGTTAAATTATATATATTAATCCATTTTGGGTCATTTTAATCATTTTAATAAGGAATGTGTATATAAAAACATTGTATGCTTTTGAACATGTTATCTTTGAAAACATGATTTCTATTCATCTCTGCAGGATTAATGTAAAATTTAAATTTTAAAATTCCACGAATGTTATTTTAAAAAATGGAATCCATATCATAAATCATAATAATTTATACTATCTAACATTTTCAACATAATTTTTTTCCAAAATTATTTTTGAAATGATTAAAAACTATTTAACGCATTTAAGCTAAAAATTGATTTACATGGGTGAATCAAAAAATTTCACGGTAAAAATGATTTTTTTTATAAAATGTATTTTTTGAAATTTTTTGACCTTTTCTTGCATAATGTTCTATAATAATTCATTTTGGCTATTATTCAATGTTAAAAATGAATTTTCAACATTTTATTTTAAAAAATTCAAGTGTTACGCTAACCTCGCAAATAAATGGCAACCCACTCTCCACTCTTCATCACAAAAAAATCACTTTTATTTTTGACACTACATTAATATATAACATATAAAATTAAATTATCACATCCTTGAATCCTTATTTTTCATATAATTTTATACAAGGAATCATTTTTTCGGAGGTCAAAGGACGATACCTAGAAAGAGGTCATGTTCTTCAGCAAGCGTTTTTATGATATTTCATCCCATGCACCTTAAATTATTTTTATGTGGTGATTTTATAATAAAATCAGTTTTTTAAAATATAAGTTTATTTTCATGTCCTAATACCATATATACTTCCATCAAATGTTTTACAAAATAATCATTCAGGTGTACAACAGACTATCGCTTCGTGAATCTATGTTATTTGATTTTCCATTCCCACCTCTCATGATTTGGGATGATGATTGATATAAAGAATTCATAACATATTTATAACATAATTTTACATATATAGTAATTATATGTTATTTTTTTTAGTTTCCATTCAATAGGGAATACACTAACATTACTCGTGATACAGAGGACTACCACATCATAAAGTGCTTCAATTCTTTTTCCACTGATGCTTTACATGGAAGGTAATAAGTATAACGTAATTTAATATATGATAAATAATGAATATATTATGAATTTAATGAAATATTATCCATTTTTAAATGATTATATATCATAATAAATCAAAACGAGAAATGATAACATTGTTAGTTTTTGTGTTGATTAATATCTTTATGAAGATACATGAACCTCTTTTCATCGCCACACAACATAGATGATATATATAAGAATATTTAAAGAATTAATATATTTTATATGATATTATTTTAATTATATAAATAAGAAATATTACTTAACTTCTTTTCATAATGATCGTTGAAAAATTGAAACATTACTCATACGTCTATAGGATCTAACGTCTACATGATGATAATGTACATCGTTTTTCAGAACCACCATTTTTATTGGTTTTTAAAGTAAAAAGATGTAAAAAAATTAATTAGGTAATAATTATTACTTTGGTTATAGTGGACCTATATAATAAATATAATAATCAGATCATTCATGATTACACATGTAAGATCTAATAACACAAATAATACTCAAAATAATGAAAATAATGAAAGATAATCAGAAAATATGTTGTAAGATGTTATAAAATAATAATATATGATATTATAATTATTAATATGGTTATTGTTGAAAATAATATCATTATTAAAACAATTATAAGAGGGTTAAATCATGTTAAATGGAATGGATGTGTATTTTAAGGGAATTCATAACTTAATTTCCATTCAATGGGTTAAATTCTTCTTTATTTATAATGTCATGTTCAGATTAAGTGTGTAATAAATACAGGTTATATTATATTTTATTATATTTTATTTTACATTTGGTGCGCATAATCATTTAATTTATTTATCTCAACTGGATTTATATAATCTTTGTTATAGATTTTGTCTCAATATTTATTATTTGAGGTGAATTATAATGTTAGGAATCAAATATCATTTATATGGCCTATATAATTATCCTTTAACATGTAATATCAGGAATCATTAATAATTAATTTTATTTTTTAAAATTCTATTTTATTTTAACGATGGGTATTTGAATTAAATGTTACTATGTGGTATGTTATTTCATAATTCAATTTCCTTTCACTGGGTTATATTACTTCTTCAATGTCTTTGATATTTCAAGATTATTTTTGAAATGAAATATAATTATGTTATTTTTTATTTCCACTTATTAAGTGTGTATTTAAATTTTATAGACATAATATATTCCTTAATTTAATCTCACTTCAATGTTATAATCTTTTCCAGGGATTATTTCAAAATATCGTTTTAATCAAGATGGATTATTATAGAATTTATAGTGACGGAAATTATTTGATAAATTTTTAGTAATCCCGTTCATTTTATTCTTCGATATTTATTCTAGAAATTTTTTGATTAATAGTACAATTTTCTATATTTTTTAATTAAAATAATTAATAATTTGAATAGTAAAATATGACTTTATTTATCTATTTGGTTAGAAATCTATTTTCTTCAAAACCCATTTTTTAAAAAATTATTTGCAATATTAAGTTAATGTTTTTCAGTTGAATAATTAAAGGTTAATTTTCCCAATTTCATTTTTTATAAAATGTTTTAAAATAAATCTTTATGTTATTTTCTGAACAATTCATGTTTTTCATTTTTCAAAAATGTAAACAGAATCTCTTTTTAAACATGTATGACATGAATGGAATTTCCAACCATCCTTAATTTTTTTTAAATATCCTTCATATTTTTAAAAGAATATTTTTAAAATGTTTTTTTAGTATTAGTTTATAAAAGTTATTATCAAAATACTATTTTTATTTTCCCCATGTATTTTATTTAATGTTTTTTTGTATATTTCTATACATTAATGAAAATAATCCTTTATTCGTACTCCGATTGGAATATATTGAATTTATACCATTCATATTAATTATATGGATGGTTTATTATAATTTTGACCATGGGATGTATTGAAATTTACATTGCATAGTAATAATCTCTTAGAAGTGATAATTGGACATTAAATTATCCCTATATATCAATATTAGATATCATGGACTTACATATTCATTAAAATTTAAATCATTTCTTTGTACGGTGTCCCTAAATGAATGTTATTTTTTTGGATAAATAAGGATAAATTTGTATTCATTACTCAATACATATACTTAATAATAATGATCATTTTACATAAATTAAATCGATTATTTGATATATGAGGAATGATTTCAACATCCTAAAATGGGAGGGGATGGATTTTATATATCTCTTTGATGAAACAATAGTCTCATGAGGTGAATTAATATAAAAGTATATAATCAGTTAGAAACACCAGATGATTTTTTCCCCATAGTTTTAATCTATTTTGGGAATGTTCTAAATAGTATAAGTATAATGTTCATTGGTTTATGATGTTCAATAATTAATAATTTCCTTCATTATGAATTTAATTATTTTTATCCATTATATTTTCATAATTATATTATCTTTAGATGAAATCCATTCGCTTTTATTGTCGTGATATAATTTTTGTAGTTATTTATGGTTATATATAGATTAATCCATATAAAATCATTATGGTCATGTTATTGATTAAATATCATGAATTTTCAATTATGTTCCTTCCAATATTTATTATTTTCAAAGAAATTTTTCCATTGATTTTATAAATTTATGCAGTTCCATATCTGTTTATTAATTACTTTTATTCCCTATTTTATTATTCACCCTTCTTTATATATTACTGCAATTGACTTGTGATTTATTACGTTATACATATCCCACAATAAGCATATGAGCACAGGCTTATCTTATTTCACTACCCATGAAACATGGGATTGCAAAATAAATTAAATAAAATTTTATTATAGAGGGAATATTGATATTATTGAAAAAATATATGTTGTAATTTCATTGTTCACATTTTATTTGAGAATCATGTATGTATCATGTTTACTAAGAATTATAAAATATTTAGTATATTTGTTTTTCTCCCATTGTATCTATGATGATTTAATATCTCAAAACACTATAATTAGTTTATTGGGTCTAGGATTACTAAATTTTTTAGGATACCATTCAACTCAAGTGTTTATGTGTTGACAATCAATACATTTATTGTCAAAAACAATCCTTTCTAAGTGGTCAGGATTTATTTATATTAATCAAATTATATTTGGATGTTTGTGGAACATTTTAGTGGATGATAATGAATTGGTGACCATGGGATGTTTAGTTTTATGATCAATAGAACCCATAATCATTAGGTTTTTATTAATAATGAGAATTCATGTTGTTTTTTAACACTATAAAGGGGGTTATGATTGGAAGTGATCCTCATTATTTATTGATATGTTTTAAATATCTACATGGTTGCGAGAAAAACACAAGGTGAGATTATATATGTTTGTGTGGACGTATAGGCCCTTCTTTTGAGATTGATATTATTTTTTCAATAACCATCCATAACTTGGTAAATGGATGAATGTCTCATCTTAAATTATGAGAAACGGTTTCCAATGCCACTACAAATTTGTTTCATGGTTTGACAGAGAATTCAATTTTTCCGTTGGACTTTCACTAGTAATGTGGATCACAAGTAGGGTTGTTCCTTGGAATAGAATACCAAGGGTTATGTCACCTAAGGTATATGTATTTGTATGTTTTGTGGAAAGAGCTAGGACCAAGACATGAAGCTGTATCCCATCATCTAGGTGAGAGATTACTATGATGTTTTTTAAATGGTCTCAAAATTGTTATTTGACAATACTTATCAATCTAAAACATCCTCAACTCAAATTAAGGGTTGATTTTGGACATCGTATAGCCATATAGAGTTACACATTCCTCCAACTCTCTTCATGGTTGATCACTATCCATCTTCTTATGATTATTCTTCCATTCAAAGAAATGAATTATAGTGGTATGTATATAATTTCTCTTATCTCTATCATCCACTTTATTTAGTTATAGATAGTATATGTACATAACAATAATTTGTTAATATTTTAGAAAGAATAATATTAGTGTCTTATATAGGTAAGCAATTTTGTCCTTTAATTATAAATCATAAAATTAAATTTATTTGTTTTATATCATTAGGATAAAATAACTCCCCTAATAATACATTTATATTAGATAATTTCTTTTTTCCAAAAAATTTCTAAGGGAGATTTTAAGCATAACCATATATTTAGAATCATTTGGAATGATTAAGAATAAATTGAGTTCTATATTCTATTTATGTTTAAGTATATAGTTTCTCTTGTTACATAGACCACGTAATTTCCATAATAGTGTCATTCCCTAATAAGATAGTCACCCATGAGTTTCTGATAATTTTAATTTGTCCATAAAAATTAATTAGATTATATATATGTGCTACAACATAAGGGAAATTTCCAATGATCCTAGAACAATCCAATGTCATTTTCAAGATCATGAAATCTATTTGTTTTATAATCTCTTAATTTAATTCATTAAACCAATTTTGTGAATAAAACATATGTAATATTTGTCCATGGGGTACTTGGATTATTATATTGAACCTAGACTGATTAGGGTACCCTAAAATGATACATGGTCCTAGTAACCTTATGTTCCATAATATCTATGGTGTAAGAAAATACATGTTAAAAAATAGTATATCTAGAAATGCATTATTTATGTAATAAAATATACAATGGGGTGTTGATTATATGAATCACCTTGAACTAAATTGAATATTTTATTTTGTGAAATGATAATAGGTAATATAATTGTATAATAAGTAATTCATGTCTTCTGTTTTTTTCATAATAGATATCCTAAATCCATATTGAGTTAATTCTTTGGTTAAATTTTCATTTACCGTTATGGTATATATGGAATTGTAATACTTGTTAATATAATGGGAATGATAATGGTTTGAATGTTATACATGTTATGAGAAATCCATGCATTCAATATTTTAAGGTCAATCATTATATCAATGGATGCCACATGAAAAATTGACGAGAATGCATATGTGTAATACTGACATAGAACTAGTAAATGAAATATAGTATTGAATTTCTTGACTTGACATCATGGATTTACCTATAAACTCTAAAAAGGATAGAATAATCAATATAATATCATAAATTTAACTTGATTTTTTCGTACATTGAATCCCTATTATTTACCCATGGATCCAAATCAATCCCCTTCCAAATATAACTAGGTATTTTAGACTTGGGTTTTATTGGATCCCCTTTAGAATGTGGAACATTAAGGTTTTATACTTTATATTATAGTCCATAGGTGTACCCAATGGATTGATCACCGTGGGTTGGACTCCTAGTTCAGTAGAACTAACTTCAATGTGTTTTCCTTTGATTCTATAGGTTTCATGGTGTGGGAATTCCAAGAAACATTCTCTGAATTAAACTTTTTTTCGTAATATTCAATTTATAAGATATATTTTGTGTGATTACTAAATCCATTGATGGGTCACATTTTCAATGATTGGTGTGTTAGGTCAATGAAGTTCATATCCTTTAAAACATTACAAATTTAGTCATCTCATATTCAGAAAATGAACACCATAATATTTTATACTCTCGTACATAGAAATGCATCAGACACAGTTAGAGGCATAATGCTGAGTTTTAATCCCACCAAACTGATAATGACACATGGTAAAATCATGTTTGTAGTATAGGACAATGTTTTAGTGCCACTTTCATATTTCTTATCTTTGGTTATGACCTATAATGTGATCTAAAAACTAAGTTTATTCTCTAAATACATACAAGATTTGGATCATCTTTTTTATTTTTTATATTCACCTAGACCTATTATGTATTGATCCACTACTATATTAATTAATTTCTTCAAACATCTAGCATCATAAAATCCTATATGGTTTATAATATTGGAACATTTGGAGTTTTATGTGTATTATTTTATCTAAATATTTAATTTTATTTATATATACATCATATTTAATATTGATCCAAAGGGTATAGACACTACACCATACCACTTTTAGACCCTCTAAAATAATTTGAATCATATGGGGTACTGGAGGCACAATTAAGGTAGTGTGTCCATCTGGATTGGCTATAAATGATGGAACACTGTCCAAAACATCATAACTGAGGTTTATCAATAATTTTTTTAAAATTCATGCTCAATCGAGTTTATCTATTTCTATTGTGGCATGAAATTAATGAATATATAATGTCTTTTAATGTTCTTCATCATTAGTATCTGTCACACAGTAAGAAATGACCACATTATTATACAAGGATCTGATTCACTATTCATCCTTTTTCCCCTTATTATTTATCCCTACCGGTATTTATTATGGATGATGGTTGAAAAATATAAGTTACACTAATTAGAGATTAATTTTATGTTTTATGGACAATGTATTTGGATATAGAGGCATTTATTAGGTGTTATGGATAGATGACATGTGATATAATAAGGTTATATGGTACAACGATGTGGGATATCCTATGAAACATTATGAAGAAGTATGAAGGATGCATCAAAGACCATTTCAGTATAATTTTCTAGTGAATAATTCATTAGTCGGTTGGGAGTGATGGTTATGGTGTTCAATGGAGACCCAAGAATTATCAGAGTGGAGAATGGCATTGGAGAGGGATTTTTGACATCCTATAAAACCTGATTTATAGATGAAGTTAGTCCATGAAACATTTATAATAATATGAACTTATGCTCACGGTGAATTCATATTGTGAATGATTTCCCTAAAATTTTCTTCATGATATCATATAGTGTAGATAATATGTGTCTCGGGTATTGTAATTCATTGAGGGGAATGTAATTTCATAATGTATAATGTAAAACATGACATAATACTTGAAAAAATATTTGAGGACATGGAATGGAATAGGGAATCCACAAAATAATGATTTGATGTTGTGGAATTAGATATGTCCCATATTTAAGTGTAACTTTTATAAGGATTCACCCTTTCAAGTGCTAACAAATTAGCAGAGGTTGTTATAGTGGTTATGTTGTGGTGAAGTCTTAGAGACCAGAGTATGGTGAATGGTTCCATAAAATGGATGAATAGAGTATGAGAGGCTCATAGGGGGATGTAGAAGGGGTCACACTCATAGAACCCCTTTAAGATAGTCCATCATGACATGGAAAACATGCTCATTCCATGAGGTCCTGTTTCTAGGTGGGTAATGTTCCATTGTCTATTTAGAAAGATATGGTGATAGTAATTTATTTATATGTAGTGAATGGTGGTACACTTTTATTCATCATAGAAGGTGGTTTATGAGTATGTACTTGCGTTTTAGTCTCTTTAGCTCTTTGTAGAATATGTTAGTTATTGAATCACGAATTTTGAGTATTCATTGTTGTTGGTACTCCCTCATCTACTCTATGAAACTCAATGAGGAAGAAGTCTCCTCTATTACTAGTAATGTTCATTACTCATGGACATGTTTGGGGCGCAAGACAATGATCTAAGATGTAAAGTGATACCTCTTTAACTATACACTAATGAGGGTGGAATTCAACTATCTTTGTTCTTTGGCCCTACATTATTTATCAGGTACCAACTGACAAGGTTATTATCATTCATTACAGTTTTAGAAAGGTGTTGTGGTTTTATATGTTGGGTGATTTTATTTCATTTTTATAATTGAAACTTATAGAGTTGTTGGGATTTGAAGAGAGTAACTCTCTCATGGCTCAAGTTATTCCCTTCATATAATATATGGGTATTTCATATTATTTACACTATAAGGTGGACTTTTTGGTTGATTTGACTAGTAATAATATTATTTAATTGTAATACATAGGGCGTCCTTCTGTGTATTACTATTCTCACCAATATTGAGGCATCTCTATTACATTTTACATTTATTATGCTATCAATAGATAGTACAATAGTGAATTTGGATGAAAAAGTGTTGTTGGAGAATAGTGGAATTAAACTTTATAATATTTAATGATGTTCATGTATGAAGTTATATTGGTTCATGTACCACTTAATCTAAACATTATAGGTTAAAACATCTTTGGTTTGATGTAAAATATCTTTCTAGGTTTAAAATTTTTATTTTTATTAGTTTAGCTTTTAAAATTAGTGTTTTTGACATGAATTATATATATATATATATTAATTTATCTACTATACATTATTATTTATTACATATAGGTGTGATTTTGAATAGGTGAATTATTATAAGCCCTCCCACATTGAGTGATTTACCTACTTGGTGTTATTCACAAGTTCATAGTTTATTATAAGTATACATGGGGTTCCACAACCATCCTAACCCAACCAAGGAGGGTTATTCATGGGTTGGGATATGTTATTGTTGTATGAAAGTTAATTTTTCCTATAAAATGATTTTGTATTTTAATATTATAAAATTTTTGGGTTGTGTATTTTTGGAAATTCTGTTACTCAGGAATGAGTGCTTTTTAGGATTAGGAATAGAGTATTGGTGAAAAAATGAATGTATCTATTCATGATGTCTTTAATAAATTACTGGATGCTATTGAAATCTATGGAAATTATTATAGAGAACCATAAAAAATACATACATCATATAGGCTTGGGTCATTTATTATCATTTAATTGTCTAATCATACCCCAATATATGCTTCTATGACTATGATATGTCATGTTATATTGTATGATACCTCTTTGAAGAAAGTGTTCTTGGATCCCAAGATAATGTCATGATTTCTGAATTATAGTAATTATGCCTCTGGTCATAAACAACCTAAGCATTAAGGATTCCATTTAGGGACTAAATTGTGAGGTTATTCCACTAGGCATTCATTGAGTATTACCTAACCCATTGTGTAGCAAAAAAACCCATCTCCCAAAGAGAAGGTAGTTGTTCCTCCACCTACCTTGTATTTAATTATTCTATTTAGATAAGATGAGTATTCAAATAGACTCTGCGTAATAAAAGAGTTCATATGATAGTTGAAATCTGTATTCCATAGTTGTCCTAACTTTTAGGTAGTTGTGGACTACATTTATATTGTAGAACAAGAATTATAGTTTCATCAGATTCCTATCGATCATATGGTAGTTCTATAATCCATCCTTCTCAATGTTGAGGTGGTCCACTAGTCGACGCTGATAATCTAGAGCCATTATTAGGTTATTATTCACAGGAAAAGGTTTAATAGACTCTAATTTGAGTATTACTAGACAAGGATGTTATGATATATTCTTCATAAGGAGCTATTAATGTCATAGTAGTGAAACATGTATTTTATTGTGTATCAATCCTGATTCATGGATCAAATTAGTTACTCCCTTGACATGATCTATGGTGGATTCATTTGCTTTGGATGTATTATTGTGGCCACATAGAGACATTTGTGTTGGAATTGTTTACCAATATATCCATACCCAAAATAGGGTATTAGATTAGACATTGGGAATTGATAGATCTTGTCAAATGAATAATGAGTCATAGGTCTTGGTGGAGGTCTCCCATGATTACTTTCATGAACTATAATAGCATGAAGATAGAAATAAAGGTCTTTTCATTGGAGACATATAGAAGAGAAGTCATAGAATAGAGGATGAATAAATAATGAATCTTTTAGAGTATCTACTCAACCAGGGGATGTGGTTTTGTATCCCAATAGAGTAATGTGTCATATAGATCCGGAATAAATGACCTTTTATAAATATATGTTAGTTATGTAGTTGATATACCATTTTGATAGTGGAAATTTCTTAGTCATAGACCTATCTAGGGTGGGTAGGGTGGTCCTCATGGAGGTGGTGTTGGAAATAGATCTGGTGGTGCACTGAAAAGAGGATATTGAAGGTCACATCATTATGATTCTATTCCACCACACCAAAGCCTAGGAAAACAATAATAATCATATAGGTATTTTTTTGGGGGAAGATGAAAGATTCATGCTTCAGGGGGTTATGAGAAGAAATTTCCAAAAATTACCCAAGGTAAAATAGGTTTAACACTACATTGGACCCTTCATTGATAGAAACAAGGAATAATTTATTTTTTTATATCCCATGATTGAGAGATATATATTTCTATAGAGCTCTAAACCAGAATTAGACGTCTATAGAATCCTAACTGAATATTCAAATTGTTATGAAATTCAATATATGGTCATCATATAATATAAATATCCTTCATTATAGGGTATGATATCAACGAAATCGATATTATAGCATACATGAAGCCTAGATTGTAAGTAACACTTATACATAATATTATTACATTAGCATATGTTATGACACACATATTGTTATATGATTTCATTCATATGATTCATGCACCATAAAAATCATAACAAACAAGGTTCTACTTGGTATTTAATTCATTATGAATACATTTTAAATGGATATATATATATATTGAATTAGATCAATGTATTATTCAATGTGATATAATCCTTATCTGAAATTTTATGAAATTCAACATATTTCATTACCTAACATATTCCTCAATCAATGAAGAGAGACAATGATACCTATAAAATGGAATGTGTTACCTGGCTCATTGTTTGTGGTGTTGATTATTAGATTCCGAAAATTATTTCTGGAAATATGTTTCATCCCGATATATCATCCATCACTACTCAAAAGGCTATATAACCCGTATTTCAATTTGAAAATAATCTGGTTGGGTACTAGGGTTCATTGGTGAGAGTTATACATACATTGTAGGAATCATTTTTTCAACTCCAAAGATCATCACCAAGCCTACTCGATAAAACAAGAAGATTAAGACTACTGTTTTTGTGTTTTAAGATTGAATGGTTCATAATATGATAATATTTTTCATAAATTTAAATAATGCCACTTATGTAGTTTTATCACAATTAAGGATATCAATATGACCCCCTAACACCCATCCGAGTTATCATAACCTTTTTTCTCAATGAATAAATTTGATTAATGAAGGTATGGTGCTTAGAAAAGAAGTTGGTTGGATGATGGTTTAATTTTTTTTAATTTATGGTATGATAAAACTCGTTATCTCTAGTGATTTGAACTACAGTGTAGTCCAAGGATCATGTGCATATTAAACAATGTAGAGAAATTAAAACTTAATGCGTACCGCATTTTGAATCAGAAACCATTCTCGAAATCTTAATTTCTCCATCAGTTAGTGCTTGAAGATTCAAAATTATAATCCCATTATATCACCCACATGAATTTAAAAAATTATATATAGATCATCAAACATTGAATTCTATGTGATAGAGTGGTGATGTGATGACACATTCATTGTCCCGATGATCAAAACATCAACTTTCCTTATATTTATGGAAGTTATCTCAATTTGATCCCTTGGATAGAATGATTCAATCTATTGATAGATAGATAGGAGATATAATCTCTCAAGATCATGCCATGAATAGTTAACATTTGAGATCCTCTCTCATCCAATTTACAAATTGTTATAAAATTACATGAAAAATGCTCTTCGACCCAAGAATATTTTTTCCAACTATATAAAATATATATGAATATTGAACTGAGAGATATTTATCATTTATATTTTTATCAGTTTCTTATAGTATAATGTATATGATAAATGATAAAACTCATATCAATAACATTACTATTCCTTCTATTTAAAATTAAATGAACCATGAATATTTGGATCTAATATTTAATCATATTATATTTTCCATGTAATTAAATTTGTACTTGTAGAAACATTTAATAAATACATTCAATAAAAATAATTCATTACATGTATAATAAGAATATATTTATTTCTTTGGTGATCATACATCCTTGAAAAAATCTCAGACCCTAGTGGTGGGCTCCACCTTGTATTATTTACCTATTAACTAGACATGGGAAGATTCATTAATACATGATTTTTTGTGAACCTCTAAGCCCTTATCTAGATAGAAATAAAGAATATTACTATACAAAGAGAAGAGTATAACAACTCATAAATTCACCTAAAATGATAAGGAATGGTAATGTAAATGATAAACAACATACATACAATCACTTTGTAATACATTATCGTTAATTTTAGAGATCACATGAAGAAAGATTCACAATTCGGCCATCATCATTTATTTAAATATTAATTGTTGATCTTACTGGATAGATTGACACTCAACAACCATGGAGAAATATTATTTAATGTAATACCATATTGATCAACCTAGTCCAAGATATGTTACCTCCCCAATATGGAATCTAAAAATTCTATCTTGATCATTTAACCAATGCCATAATACTATTGATTCACCCAACACACGCTACCTCACAATGATTTCATTATCTTTGTTTTTTCCATTCATCAAAATATATGATCAAATGGAACACATTGATAATGACATCAAGTCAGTGGTCCAATACACTTGAATATAGATATCAATGACCAATGACACCTTAATCATATGGTATTTCAATTTGAGGTTCCATCTTCCTAATCTCACCTAAAATTGATCATCAAGTGAGAATTTCATGAGAATATGTCTCAATTTCAATGAGACTCCAACACTAGATAGTGAGAAATAAAATGTTTCCAGTCAGTATGATATATCTAGAACATATCTATATTTTTTACTTATTTCATATTTTCTTCAAGATATCATTATATTGTATGATCTACTATAAAATTTTGATACAATACCTAAACATTGGACATTATAATTAAAGAGTGGAAAAAGAAATACGTATACTATAATTGTATTTATACACCATGTATATCCAACTAGACACATGATATGGTAATCAGAAAGTACAATATATTTAAGTCTATTGAACCCACTATTATGAAAATATCCCACATCTACTATTTCCATATTTGTTACAATCCTTGTTAGCTGTCACATGATTATGATGATATTTTTGGTGATTCAAATATTTATTTTCTGGGTCTTCAAATTTCTACATGTGACTATTCAACTATGTGCAACCTACCCTCCTTTAGTAAAACATCTCTCGATATGTAATCAATGAGTATATAACATTTTGGTCCACCTTCAAAACAAGATATATTGGCTAGTTAAAGTAAATTAATTATCATAACAATAACGGTTTTCATAGTGCAATTCCATGAAATAGAAGAAATCATTATTTATTTTACACCATTTTTTAAGAACAATAAATGATACAACATGCATGTTATTTTTAGGCATGGTTACCACTAGTTTGAATGATCTATACTCTCTCATTACATTAGTTAGTCTGTATGATTAGAAAACATTGAGCTTTAGGAAGACTATTTTCTATCCCAATATAACTAGTCTACCTTCATAGCTGCATACCTGATACATATCATTTGTAAAAAGTGAGGTTTAATTTTACAGATCTCGCTACATTCCTTACATTTATCCTTTATATAATTGATATTTTTATAATACAATTTATATGTTTTTGATTTCATGTTTTTTACATTTCATGGAATATGTGATTGATACATTTCACAAGAAAATGGAAATAGAATCACCACTTTAATCTATTCTTGTACCAATATATTCATTCTATGGGAGATTTATTCTATGTAAAATTAGTAACAATTCTCTCCTTAACTGTTAAAACATTTATTTCACAATTCCACATAAATAAATGCATGATTGATTTTTTTAAAAACAATAAGACCTATATCTGAAGATCATATTCCCTAAAATATAGATTTCAACTTAATTTAATTAATGGAGTAATTTTTTTATTCTTTTCATAACAAATTATAAGGGAAATAGTTTTTTTCCATATGGTTCCGAACACATGTATCATAAACACAATGGATATACCACTAACCTAATTTATATGCATGTTATTAATTCATTATAAATGAATATTATATGATTTTTTTACATATTTAAATCTCATGCGGAATTTTACTAACTTGCACCCCATATTGGAATTTTATGTTGTCTCTATATCTCTCTGGTTGCATCGTATAGACACCTATCAGGATTGGTGGTTCTGATATCTAATACAGAATAAAATATTCATATAAATTATAAATGACAAGTAAAATTATAATAGATTTAGGAAATAAAATATGGTATTTCTAATCGATACATATTGTTACAATGATTATATCATCCATGTATCCTCATACTGGAATACCCACCACAATTTTCAAAATTGAAGGCTCCTTGTTCTTTGATTCAGGGATCCATTATTTAATTTTTAATGATAATTTCAATCAGATATTAATTCCAATAAATTCCAACATGTAGAAATTAATTTTCAAAATGAATAATGAATCACCGATCATGGTGAATATAAAAACACCACTATGTTTTTGACCTTCTTACACAATATGTTTCTCTAGAACATTCCTAATCCACATGCACATAAGGTAATAGTTACTATTACAAATACTTCTGTGTCAATAGCATTGAATAAACCCATTTCAATCCGGATACCTATATTGGAAATAGATATGTGAAACCATTTAGTTAAAAGTAATCTGTCATGTGAATATAATTTTTTATTTGGTATTTTTGAAAAGTCCATAGAAACATTTAGGATAATTAGTTTTGATGACCTATTTGATTTTAATTATTTATATTTCATTATATCTAAAAAATTATTTTAATCTAAACACATGTTCATATGAAAATGGATTTCCATCCTAATAAATATGTTGTGGTACCAATATTTTAGGATAGTTTAATTATGGTTATGAGAGATCACCTTTATTTGAAAATAACGTCTTGAAATTTAATGGATGTTTCTACAAGCTATGAAATTTAAAATATTTATATCAGATATCTATTGTATTAAAAGGTTGTTTAAGAATTAAAATGTGGTAAATTTATTTTGGTCAATGTTAACATGTAAGACTCATCATATATCCTCTTTATTAGTATCATATCTGTATTGTGGATAAGTGAATGCGTCTTTAGGAATTACTCAATTCAACAATATAATGATCAATGAATGGTGGATCAAGTTATACATTGACATAATGGCCTGAAGCAACACATATGTTCATAGCATGAATATACCCTAACTATAATCCATAATCCATAAATACATAATGGTTCTAATGAATTTTACATTTCTCTATATTTCAAATGTAATTATTCATGTTTTCATGATGAACATGTTCGGAATTCATTGCAGATTAACTTTATATCTAAAGCTTTCATTGTCCCAAAAAAAATATATGATGATAATATATAATGTGTCTATAAACACTGTATATAAATACCATACCAGTTATATCTTTGATGATTAGGTTTAGTTTCTGTGTCAGCAAATTATCTTTCAATAGTAGGCTTTATATTTCTAACATTTTATATCCATCAAGTATTACATATGATTCATGTATCACAAAACTATTTGTTGAGTCTAAAAAATACAAACAAAATTCATTCTTTAACCATAATAATGTCTCCTTCTATCCAATTGACACATCAGATAATGTTTCGGTTCTAATGATTAATATTTCTATTAGAATCATTCAACATGTAAATAAAGAAGTTGTGTACTTCTCAATGTTATCTTTGGCATCAAACGTTTTTAGAAACTGGGAGAAGACACATTACTTCATATATTTTTTATATTCATAAATCATTACTATTTTTTATACCCATATATATTTAATACCCAAGAATTATAATAGATATAATATTTAGAATTTAGGAATATATCAAAAGAATAAGTTACTAATTTCATAATTAATTCAGTTCTTATCGATTATACTTCCATATATTTATTATGTTATATGTGATGAAAATTATCTCTTGTTTATTACTAATCTCTTTGAAGAAAAATGTGAAGGTTCCTTTGTAATCACTCGTTATATTTGGATTTTTGTATTGTATTTCAATATATTCTCCACAAATTCAAATTATTAATCATACATTAATGTTCTTATTTACATGACAAACCATGTCTGAAAGGTAAAAATGAATTTCTACCAAGCTATTTGTTTTGTAATCCTAAATTAAACAAGATTAATTATTTGAAAAATATATTACAAAGTATTCCATTGATAGTCCATGATTCATCTTTCAATTTTCACATTTCTAGTGTAACAATCACATTTTAATGTATGTGATTCACTTTATTCTGGAAGGCATCTGGGATATGAGACAACATGTAATATAACCCATGTTATAGTGTAGTATCTACAAAAAACATAATATGATGCTGATATCATTATGAGATATTCAACATATTCTCTATACATGAGTCTACTGTAATAATTTTTAACACCTTCAATTCCTATATTTTTTTTAAAATTAATGAGGTCTCCAAAACTATGAATTTATTATATTGTATTATTATGAAATAACACCTGTACTGGTAATTGAAAACTCATGATGGGTAGAAAATTGACCTTTTTTAATAAATATCAATGAATATATTGTGGTGTTACTTTCTATTTTCAAAAAAAATCTAGTAGATTTTACAATTATATTGATAAACGATTTAGAAGTTATTGATTAAATAATTAAATGATTAAATGTCTCCAACTATTTTTAAAATTCTATGAAAAAACTATACTAGAATTAGAATAGACTGTCCCTTGAGTACTCTAGTGTAAAGTATCCTTTATCCTCCCTTAAAAGTGTGTAATTTTTTCTACACCACTACTCAAAGATTTCAAGGTATGTGTTTGGATGGCCAACTACATTGACATATAGCTCCTTGATCTCTTGACTGAATCCCCATATTCTAAAATCATAATCATGATTTTCTCAATAATTTCTTCTAAATTTTAAAAAATTTATATTTCCGTACCTCATTCCTATAAAATTTAGTTATGTCATCCCATCACTATCATAAGAACTGCCATGTAGTATGTGGCACCCTCAACATTGGCTGACAAGCACCTTGAACAGCACGTTTTTTTAAAATTCAATTGATGGAAGGTATTTATCAAAATAATATTTCGTTATGGTTGTATATATATTACATGATGAATTTAACCCATTCCAAAAAATCTTTTACATTATGTTTCATCAAACTCCAAAATCCATATTAGTAGGAAAAATATCCATTGAAACTTTATTCATATTATTGTTTATTATTTTTCATTTTTTGGTGCTATCATCAAAATGCATTAAATAATAAAAAAATTCATTATGGAAATAAACAACCAAAATGGTCATGAGATTCTAAAATTAGTTGATCCACTAAAACTCAACAGACTATCTACAACTTACAGGTATGATACATGATCCATAAATTAACTCATGATGCAGATTTTCCCCATCCAATATTTCAACTAGTTGTCCAGATTTCCCCTCGTATTGGTGGGGTCGACATTATAAGATTCATCAACTAAAGGTACAAGTATACTCAAATTCATGTTAGGGGGACATGGGATGAAATGTACATCAGAAGAATTTGTATCTACATGGACTTATTTATAATGGAATAAATGAGTATACTCAAACTATATTTACTAATGTCAGTCGTGACAAACAATTATAAATAGTTTAATAATTAAAAAACACCAACACTTAAATGACCAATTGTTCAATATAAGTATTCAGGTTAAATTAATGTGCAATAAAAAATTAAAATTAAATAAATTATTGTATGAAGGTAATTAATAAAATTATTTTAATTAGTCAAATCCAAATGATTTAACACTTTTATGTACGATTAATAATTTAATTTTAATTCCAAAAAAATAAGTAATTAATTAAATAAATTTAATAGAAAAAAAATTAAGAGGTATTGAAATTAAATTTTAAATAAAAAATTTATATTTTACATAATATATTAATTTATTTTTAAAATGAATGAATTAATTAAATTAATCATGATTATCCTCGGCCCTAAAACCCCTCACAATCCCAATGTGGTTTGGCATGACCACATGTAGGCCGATTTCGGGTTTTGCAAAGCCTTTTAATATCAATTATTGTCCATGTAGTCTTACCCTAACCTATTCTAGGTTGGGTAGCATAGCCTAAGGGCTGTGGATAGCCTCATTGGGAATGAAGAATTATATAAAAGGCCATCCTAGGTTATCCAATCCATTCACCTATATCAGACCGTAATAGGGTTACGTTAAAAAGATAAAAAAAATTTCTATATATATGGAATATAAGAAATACAACCTGAGTACAAATTGGAAACAAAGGCAGATAAAACTGATCCAAATAGGCTAAAAGATAATTTATTACAATTCTAGTTATACAAGTCTCAATGTGACTAATTGTCACCTCCAAAAAAAATAGTTATTAAAAGAACAGCTATAATGCTATATAATTCACTTCTATATACATTTATCTTCAAATAAAATGTCTACATCCACCCAATGGATGATGAAGTGTGTGATAAATATATCATAGTGGGATACCACCAAACAATCTATACAAGTTACACAATCAAGAATACACAATTTATACCTTATAATAGTTTTAAATTAGTTATTATAATAATTAAAATTTAAAACATTTCTCAAACAATCCTTTTTTTCCACAAATTAAATACCTGATTTTAAATTATAAAAAATATTCCCTTAATTTAAGGAAGTAAGTAAATATACTTAACATAAAAACACATGTGATCCAACATCCATGAAATAATTTATCCTAAAATAATCTACAAGAAACAACAATGGACCTACTATTTGGGATCTAGACTATGAGACTATGTGTACTAGACTGTCATAAGCCTCACAAGACATAATGTTGGACACACATAAAATTATGGCCTTCCATAGTCCATCAACATATAAAAGGATGCCTCCAAGATGTGTATCAAAAACTAAGGATACACGTGAATTTTTATCAATGCACCCAAGGTTCCCATTGTGATTTTTATTCAATTACTATTTAAAAAACCACTCTCCCAATTCATTGAAAAAATATTTCAATTCAAATAAAATATAATTTATGGTTTGAAAATATATTATCTATTTTATGTCATGGAAATTTTATTTTCAAAAATAAAATCATATTCTCAATCATGAACCCATTACCTTTTAAATTTCAAAAAATAAAATTCTCTTATATGAATCAATGAATAAATAATAACAATATGAAATTCAGGAAATGGGAAAAATTGAACAAATCCACCATCCTAAAGGTCATCGTAAATTGAACCACCTTAAGAAATGGGTGATATTAACCACAATATTTTCAATTTTAAGAGAAGTCACCCAAAAAAGATGAAAGATAATGATCGATTAAATAATATAATTATATATACCTTCAAAAAACATTTATACAACTAGAAACAAGAGATAAACTAATAATAAAGACTTACCCACAGAGATTATGTAGCTACCTCAAGTTATCAATCGCTGAATGAAGTGATCTAAATGGTAATTAATCATAGAAAAATCCTAGGGAAAGTGATTCAGTTGGGAGGAGAAGGATAAAAAAGGGG
Organism: Viscum album; assembly: GCA_963277665.1. Lineage (NCBI taxonomy): Eukaryota > Viridiplantae > Streptophyta > Magnoliopsida > Santalales > Viscaceae > Viscum > Viscum album. The sequence goes on along the minus strand of OY728151.1, from coordinate 1,098,137,627 downwards.
GTGAGGCCTAAATAACCATCATGATAGCATAAAATCCTTAAGGTGGGGAATTACATGGAGTCATATTTTACTTATTATGATATCATTTTATATCTTGTTAAACCAAAAAACACAATTCATTTTTAATTAAAATTATATTTTCCACATTACATTAGATGTAACCCCAATATGTCTTGTAAAATTCTCAAACTATGTATTCAATGAAAGGGATCATTATAGAAACAATACACACCATTTAATCCTATAACATGTCAGGTAACATCCCAACAGAACGTTAAAATTGAAATTTTATGTGGAAAATTCATGGAAATCACTGAATTCACCATTAAAATTACCTCAAAATTTATTGTTAGAAAAATATAATCATTATGAGAAAGGAAATAAAAAAGAAAAAAATATAACATACCTTATAGAAACATAATGGTGAGTTAAAATCTCCAAAACATTAAATAATTGTATCCCCAAAAGGAGACAATGATCCAAGATCTTCAAAAAATATAACGCCACTGTTTCCTCAACCACAACTCTCACTCGCATGTATCGTGGGGATCTTATCCACACTTACAGAGTACCCAGACTAGGGTGGCCGTTTTACTTCACAATAACATATCATGGAGATCCATAATATATGTTAGTATCTTATCCAATGTGGAATCGAGAAGAAGCTCAAAATCTTACCATCTAGTCTCAGGGGAAGGATATAGTATATTCCTCTTCAACTGGGAATCCTAAAACATGTCATGTATTGAAGTCAAGATAAATGGTAAAATAAACTGATATCCAATACTCTCCAATAAATCAATGGTCTAAATGAGCCTCAAAACCTCATTTACTACATACCCATCATTGGAAATTGATGATGTCCCATGAGAGGTGAAACTCCCTGAAAGACATGATCACCAACATCAAACTCTAGTGGCCACCATATACCATCCCCGCAATATTTATGAATACTCAATTCCATTTTTGAACACCTTTAGATTGACTAAATAACATAGATAATATTCTAAAAACCCCTTGAGAAAATCGAGAACAACACACCCAACTCTACCCAGCATAAGGGAGATCAATAATGACAACTTTATAATTCCTCAAAAGGCTCCATATTGATCAATTCCAAATAAATATTATTATAGGAAAATTAATCCAGTGGAAAATTTTTATCCCAAAATCCAACCAAATAAATAATACAATCCCAAATCATATTCGTAAGAACTAGAATATCGCTCTATAAATACCCATCTATCTACAGATGAAAATCCATTATCAGTTTCAATTTGGAACCCATTTATTCCTACAAACCCTTCCATAATCAAGATGTGAACCATAGTTCATTATTTTAGAAAACCATAAACAATACCCCATAAAGTCTCATATTATCATTGACATAAAAGTCCCCAAGCTACTCTACAATAAACATTTCCTTTACCGGTACGAAATGTATTTATTTTTCGATGATTTCAATAATTACCCAAATAAAATAATTCCCACTAGAAGCGTATTGTAAACAAAAAATTAAATCCATATAAACTTCATCCAACATATATATTAGAATAATTAATTGTTAAAACAAACATATACGGATTTAGTTTTCTTCCCTAACACATCGTCAAGTGGGACACTATGATAAAAATACACAACTGTCAACCTTATCCCCAACCACCAATATCGATGTCACAAATCATGGTAAACATTTATAGAAAAATGGTTTAGATAAAATTATGTCAAATTTCAGGTGCCTACCATCTACTATTTCAATGAAACTAGGACAACTAACCTCCCCTAGAAGGATGAAACTCCACTAGTAGAACAAGCCAACTCTCTTGAGGTCTCCTCAACATTTAGGATTTCTCATAATTATCGTCTCTTTGGGAATATCATCACCTCAAGTCTAAGTCACTCATCCAAAAATGATACAACTTTCATAAAAAACAATAAAACCTAGAAACAAAATCAACCATTCCTCTGATATTTTCAGAAAAGAAACTGATCATATGCCACAAATAAAATTTATTCCTTCATTAGTTATATCATAAATTTCTTACTCTACACATTAGTTACCACATTTAATTTTCTGAGGGTATGTACTATATTAAAATTTACTGTCCAAATATACTAAACCAATCATCTATGACATTTGTTTTGATCCCAAATAGTGAAACTATACATCAGGATTTTTTAATTAAAGTATACCATAAAAAGTTATCCAAAGAGAGAGTGAGGCCACATTTTTAGTGCATGAATAAAAACTGCCAACTAAAGATCTTGGGATGGGTACTTCTTCTTATGAGGGTGTAACTAGATAGAAACATAAAAAACGGATTCCCCTACATTAATGAACAACCCAAATCTATACTATTATAATTACATAAAACAACATACCCAATCCCTGGTTCCAATAGAATCCAAACTGGAGCTAAAGTCACCCCCATATTCAACACCTCAAAAGTTATCAGACACCTTTCATTCCATTCAATATTTAAACCCTTATGGGATAATGATATCATCAAAGATGAGAGAATGGAGAAGTTCCAAAAAACAATACATAATAACCTACAAAAACCAAGAATCATTAGATCCCAAACAAATTTGTTGGTATATCCCAATTCAAAACTTCTTTCACCTTTTTAGGGTCAATTGAGATGGCCCTCTCAAATATCACATTCTTTAGAAACATCATATCCTAGATCCATTACTCACACCAAGAATGTTTACCATATAAAAAATTTTCCCTTAAGTATTAGAGAATTATATCAAAATGGTCATTATTATCCTTATCTATCTCGGAGTACACCAAAATATCATCTACATACAAAATTATGAGGGAGTCCAAAAACCGATGTAATATTTGGTTCACCAAATCCATAAAATACTGCAAAAAAATTAGTGAGTCGAAATGAAATTAAAAAAATAGAGAAATTTTCATATCAAATCACAAACAGTAACATTATTATATCCTTTTATCAAACTCTCAACGGATGTTACCTAGTCCAATGTTCAATTTTAGAAAACTGTTGAGCCCCACTAAGAAGATTAAAGAGATTATCAATTCTGGGTAATGGATACTTTTTCTTAATGTTCTCTAGATTTAAATTTTGAAATTCAATAAAATTTATACGGCTCCAATCATCCATCTTAGAAAATAGTAATAGAAAATCCCATAGTGGGAGAATAAGAAAAATATATTTTTTCACCTCCGAGTTTTCATGTTGGACATTATGTTACTCCGACTCGATATGGGCCATTATAATGGATGGAATAGAAATTGGAATTGATCCAAGTATATGATAAATTGTATACAAGACCTCCCTTTGAAGTGATAAAATAGAAAAATCATCATAAAAGGCCTCAAGGAATGAAAATTCCATAGTATGTTGCAAGCCACCAAAGAAGGGGTCATTTTCATCATGAAAATTCCTGAAATTTGGAATGGGATTATAATGGGGTATGGAATAGAAAACTCTTCCATTCCCAATATAGATTCATCCTCTCCCTAGAAAACAATATTTATCTTATAAAGAGTTAAGAACTGAAAACAACGATGATAATAATCTATATGGATGTTTATAATTACCATTACATACATGATGATTATTAGGTCAAATTTTTCAAGATCAAGAAATAATAAATCGTATACCACCTTAATGTCACCTATCAGCACCAGACACACATGACACATTAAATATTGTTTAGAACACTTTAAAAAAGGATTGGAAAGATCTATTAAAAAAATTTAACACCAAATGAATATTGAAAAAATAAAAAAAAATTAATGAAGTAAAATAATTTGAATCACCAGTATCAAACAAACTTATCACCATAGAAGAAAAAAAAATTATACCTCTAATAGTAGATGGACCTACATCAGATTATTTGGGGGAAAACTATTCTATATAAATACATCCAGACTATTTTTTATGTAAATATATTTTATCCTGAGAGGTATACGCACCACCCATGGAAGCATCAACCTTGTCCTACAAAACCTTCCTGAAAGAGTACCAAGCCTTAGAACCTTTTCACATATTATTACAAAAATATATCAAATGGAATTATTGGTAATGAAGATGAAAATTCATAGGATCATCTATAAAAATAATCATGGTTCGGTCAAACCTCCCACACTACTATTAAATAACCTATTTCTTCGATATAAAATCCACTAAAACTTGTCCAATTCAAAATTGACCATTATTTCACTTCCTTTTCTGACCACCGGATGCACCCTTACTTACCACTGAACATATTAAATCTCAACCCAAAGCTATTCTTCAAGTTATTTATGCATAAACCAATGATTCTTTATATAATACTTCAAAATAACTCAGATGTCACAAAATAAATACAATTGAACAAATATAATCCCTAGTCCCCATAATTAACCCCCAAAATTTTATGCAATTCTTGCAGTAATGCTCTGGTTCATGATGTACCAACATAGAAAAATAGAAAGAGCACTCTAGGATGGTGTTCTCCCCTTGCTCCAGGATTATAAACTCATGGGTTTTTATGCACATAATTTCATAATAAAAATTAGCTATTAAAAATCATCTTGAATGAAACCCAGGTAAGAAATTTGTGAAACATCTCTACCACCATTGAGTCCAACAATATTCTTCAAAGTCAATCAATCATATACATGGAAAATATCATTTGAAAAACATTATGTGTCCTCATAATTTTTAAGATTCTCGCAATCCATTCAGGACAGACCTCTAACTACTGGGACCTTTGTCTCCATGGAAGAATAATTGATACTATTTGGAAAATTCTAATCCATGATGCACTACTTTTCATTAGTTCACCAATCCTACTAACCCCAAATTCTATGTGGTATGGATCATGGCATCATCCGACGAAGGGTCTATTGGATGACCTATCTAAACTACCAACCTCTTCAATTCCCCTATTTATTGGAAGATCTCTTATAGGGAGATTTTTTTTGTTAAATACATTATAATAACTTATCAATGATGAGAAACTCAAAAAAAATTAACAAAAAATAATTTTCCAAAAGATATATTTTAAAAAATAGAAATCTAATTCATTTATGGATTTTTAAATAACATATAAAACAAAAGAAAAGAAAAGTTATATATATATAAACTACCACATATTTTATTAAAAATAAATATACACACCATGTCCCTATTTTTTATATATTTTAATTTAAAAAAAATTCCATTAAAATTTATTTAAATGAACCTATATACTATGTATTGGGTATAGTATATATATTTCTACAACCCATGGAAACTCAGATTCTGTCATGGGTGTGAGATGGAGAGGCCTCTTTTCTGCACCTGCATTCACAAATAATGATGATCCTACTCCTATATACCCATGACACATAACCACGTCATGGTGTTTTGACACACTTCAGGCTGGGTAACCCCTTATTTCAAACATGTAATTTACCAACATATATTAACCAGACCAGTCACCTTGGTCAATCACTTATGGAAAGAGGGAAAAAAGGGACAAAAAAACAAGTCTCGTATATATTTAAAAAAGATATACAATATAGTACAATGAAAAAATGGAGATACAACTGAGCAAAATAGGATAAACCAGAATGTATGAAAAGTATTGAAAACTAGTTCCCATGTCATAAAATATCACCTCCAAACCAAAATACTGATTTATAAAAAAACAAGCATGCCATAGAATTCCAATATCATTACCAATATGGTATAAAAATTCTATATTTTCCTAAATGATAGAGTAGGGTTTGAGAAACAAATCCCTGTAGGATACCGCCAAAAATACTATACGGGTTCTATGATCATGAATTCACATGTTCTTATTTTAAAAAATGTTGAATATGAATTTTTTACATTAATAAAATTAGAAAAAAATTTAAAACTATCCTTGGGATTAATTTTTTTTCATATAATGTTTTCAAAAGCTGGAAGCATGACATTATAATAGAAAAGTACATAAAAATAAAGAAAATAATTACACTTGTTATCCAACAGCCAAAAAAATCTATCATGCACAAAAATAGAAAAACAAGTCACATCACAGTGTGGATATAGAACATGGGACCATATATACAAGACACTCGTGTGGCTAACACAACATATAGTTGAATTCAAGTAACATAGATGACTTCCATAGACAATCATTATTCAATAGGTTACCTCCTATTGTTTCCACACACACTAAGGCTACCGGCATCTCTTTCTCTATGAACCCAATGTTCACACTGTGAAATTATTATAAATTTCTATTTCAAAAATCAACTTCCTTGTAATTTTATAAAACCATTTTAAAACCAGTACAATCTGCTTCATGGTTTCAAATTATATTTCCTGTTTCAAATAACAACAATTCTCTTTTCAAAGAAAAAACAAATTTTCCAATGAAACATCATGTCGTTTTAAATTTTAACACCTGAAATTGAATTTTAAATATCATGGAATCAGTAAGAACAATAATAAATTAAATAATGTAGAACACTTGAACATATCCACGTACCTCAAGGTTGTATAAAACATAAATTCCTTTGACAACAGGTGTTGGAAACCACAGGATTTCCCTTTAGACAAAAATGCATGACAAACTACTAAATATGAATGATAAAAAGTGTTATACAATTAACAATAACTACAAGAAATGATTCTGTAACCGTAAAAAGGAGATAAAATTAGAGGAAAGTCTTGCTATAAGAGATGATATTTCTATCGCGACTGATCTACCGCTAAAAAGATTGATCTAGAGTTAAAAGACACACCCATTAATGCCAAAGTAAGATCTCTGGTGAGAAGTGAATTCTACGAGTGTGGATGAAGACTCAGTAACATTAAAGGCACCCTAAAAGACACAATTAATGGAATCACACAACATGTAATATTTTATCATTCAACAAATCCTTTTATTTTAGGATATGGTGAAAAATGTGCCCCCTTTTTAATTTAATACTGATATTTCATGTTACATGACGTGTAAGCTTGGAATGTTATCTAAACCATTCATAATGTGTATTCAAATAAATGGAAATATATAACACCAATAATAATTGTGTAATCCCATTTCATTTCATTTAAAAATCCTGAAATTGGTAAAAATTGCACATTTATGCTGAAAATCCCAACAAATCCCTAATGTCACCATTATATGTTTCTACCAAATTCAGGGTTGGAAAAATAATCACATAATTAGAAGGGAAATAAAAATCCTAGATTATATCATTCCTTATTAAAATATAATGGGTAGTTACATGTTTCTTAAATATTATTTGGTGAACTCCAGGGATTTCGACACATACAGATTTGATTGAAGGGGGTGGAACTTGAGCAACAATGACTATTTCTGATTGGTATCAGTGGAACACATAGATTGTGCAGTCGTGTAGGCTGTATCCAGTTATGGGTCATGTTGAGATGTCATCCTAGGGTGCGGTGGAGGTAATATTTGAATCAAGATGTATTTCAGTGGCTCAATGGATAGGTTTCTGTAATAAAATAACGGAGACAAAATATGATGTGTGTGATGGTCTGGTGTTGTCAAAGGCCTCAATCATTGTGGTTCAGGGCTAGGATGGGGTGGATTCAAGTCGACATACACACATAATGGCCTCAAAACCATGTAGGAGTGATATAGAATGAAAAATGGACTAGAGGTGGAAAGTAATGGAGGTGGGGTAACATGAGCTCACTTTAAATATAAAAAGGGGTTTTCCAAATGGTGGCTTATGTATGATGAGGATGATCGCAACATGGCCAGATCTGAATGGATGATGATTTTGACTATATCGTATCATATGGAATAAAATTTCAAAAAATATGGTATAATCAAAAATTTCAAAAATATTGGATCATAACCAAAATATCATACTTGTTATATCACAATGTATGATTTAGGCTACAAGATATAAGTAGATATACTCTAAGATATTAATTTTAGAATAAAATTTAGGCATATAAAAGAATAATATTAATAGATAGATAACTATCGTTCATATAATGGTCATATTTTTTAATTAATGGACAATTATAAAATATGATATTAGTATTTTTTTAGATTTTTCATGTTTCTTCATTTTTTAACTGCCATTTATATGTTTCATTTAAAATTAAAAATATAGGTAATGACAAAATATAATTTGATATTCTGACATAAAATATGAATATTAAATATTGGTTTCCCATGTTGGGACAATAAATAATTTTTTAATTTATTAGTGTATTAATTTTTATAGTTTTATTTATAAGTGGTTTATAGAATACTAATATCATGTATACATTAATTTATATGATAATTTATCTTCATGGAGATTGATCATTTCCTTACACATTTTTCATGAATCCAAAATTTTTATTTTTCCATATACAATGAACTCAATTTTTTCTTGAGTTATATGATTTATAATAGTTATTGAAGATTTTTTATGTATATCATGTTTAAAAGATATCAGGAATTTAATTAAGTTTTGAGTAATGTCTCCCTGAGTATTGAGACTTGTGGTAAGACTACCTAACATCCTGGACAGTTATTTTTTTTATAAAAAGGTGTGCGGTTGGATATCTATCCTCCATTATTACACTTGTTAAAATTATAAATGTTTTATACATATTTAGATATACATTATGAGATCATGTACCATATCCATGAGATACATTTGGATATGTGTGAAATTTTTTTGATATTTTTTAAGGTGAATAACATATACTTATGGGATTTGTAAAATGTTTCACATTAAGATGGTGTGAATGAATTAATTTTGTGGATGGAGTAGGGATTAAAAAACTATGTCAATACACAATATAATAAAACAAGAAATATTAATGATTCCCATAGATGAAAAAATTTCAAAATAAATATGATTTATATTAAATAGGTGATACTTTTAAAATGAAAACACATTAAATGTATATTTGTGATTCCTTTGAAAGGAACACTTTTCAATACCCCAACCATTCAATTTGGGTTGTTCAACCAAAGCATGTTTCTTATAGACTATATTCTTTTTAGAATAATCTTGAGGTTTTATTTTTTTATAACTATATGGGAGACCCTAGGTGTTTTTATAAAAGATGATAAGTTTTTATTTTTTATATATGGGGGGTAACTGTAAAGAGATTCTTACACAACAATCAAGGTATTAAAATTGTGAAAAAATATTATTCTTTTATACCTAAATTAAAATGTGGTAAAAAAATTTACCAGTAAGACTCAATTTTTATTGAAATGTGTATCTTGGATCCCAAAATAGATGTGATGTTTGGGGTTATCATTTTTGGGGGAAATAAAATAATTAAAATCCATCTTTGAGAAGACATAATACATTATACTCACATTTAGATTCATCTCTATTATATGATTTTTCTTACATTATTATAATTATATTGACATTAATTATAGGTATGACTGATAAAATAGTTAATGATTAGAATATAGATATGATAATTTGTCTCATGGAAAATTATTCCAAGAATATAGATGTGAATGATATAGAGATCAATTATACTCACCATAAAAATTGCATATTAAATAATGTGCGTACACCACACATGTGTTCCTATAAAAATAGACATAGAGATGAAAAGGAGTTGATCATTACTTAAATGTACCTTCATGTTACTAATGGAAAATGGATTATACTCTATATGTAGACAGATATTATTTTATATTACTATATTGGTTAATACTGGAATTTGAGAACTATTATTATGTTTCATCCATAATGATAAATTGGATATCTAAATCATTTTTTGACAAGAGGGGTTTCTAATTCAATATTAAGAATGATATTAGTTCAATATATATGAATGTAAGGGTTTATGGAATTGAAAATATGATCAATGGATTATACAATATATATATATATAATCATATTTGTAATATTTATATTAAGAATTCCACAGAGAATTATATTCCAATGTTTTTTGTATTATATTTTCTGGAATAAAAATGAGAAACACATATGAATAGTCATTAGAGATAGATTATAGGAAAAATAAAATTATTAATAATTTTAAATATTAATATATTTTTAAATTTTTTTTTAAAATAACATGTTAATAGAAAATTTTATTTGGCATGTGGACTACTCAATCTCATGAAAACTGAGGTATATGGGCCAATGATTACTCACAAAAGATTTTGTTTATGTACCATTATACGTTTACTAATGAATTTAATAAATTTAGATATGTGTTTATACTAAAATAAAAGTCTAGAACATTGTAAAATTTCCTTGATTATTAGAGTGACATACCAAACCAACAAATAAATCGTATTAAGATATCCTAATTAGGTCGAGGTGGTGAATACATGATCCATGAATTAATTTATAATCTATCGGATTGTAGAATTTTTTCACAACTCAAACATCCATGAACACCACAATGTATTGATGTGTATGAGGGAAAAAATATTACCTTACTATGATTTTTTTAATTAATAAATATTTAGTGGAACCATCCTATTTCAGTATAAGACTATGTGTTAGAGACTTCTATATTTATACTAAATCACATTCCACATCAATAATTCCTAATGAAGAAATTTTATATATCAATTGGGAAACATCTTATGACCTATATTATCAATATTTTTTGGATACAGAAATTTTTGTGGTATTTAGATTCATATAATATACCATTTTGGTTTGATAAATTATCATTTTCGTGTAATTCTAATGAATATTAGAGATATTATTTCAATTAAAATATTGACCAGATAGTGTATGTGTCTTGTTTTTCAAAGTTCCATGAGAAGTTATTTATCAATATCATATTTCTTGATACGAAATACGAAATTATTTTGTTCACGAACATACAAAGTAGAATTTGGATGTACATTTCTCTAGTTACACAAATATTTGTCGAGGAAGAATGACTCAAGATACATAAAACCTTGATGGATTAGTAGGAATCATCATGATATTATAGTATATATATTTCTTATAGATATTGATGATATAGTGTTGTTTTTATCAAAAAAACATAATACCTATAGTGAAAAAATAATTATGATGAATTTAATTCAAAATTCATAATAAGATTTAGAAAAATATAGATAGAATTCCCCATTAGTATACCATTAGTAATATTAAATATTCCATGTTTTTTACTCAACATGATGTTGCATATTATCTTATAATTACTAGTTTATATGACACAACATGAATCACTATTCCCCTCATGGCCTTGTAGGAAGACCAAAGTGTCACCCTAAATGCTCTTGTAAAATTCCAGGGGGAGGTTACTAGAATTGAGTTGGAATATCTCACAACATGGGAGGATATATCATCTAATAACCTAAAATATACACATATCCAACATAGATGATAAAATAAAAATACTATAAAACTATATACTTAATATATTGAACAATATAATAATTATTTAAGAGAAATGAATACAAATACATTTCATGATGAGAGAAGATCAGAATTTTTTGAAATGTATCTAAAACGTGATGTACTAAATACAATTACCCGGATGATATTTTTGTGGATTACAACATTATTAATGTTTTCATAACTATCTAATTGAATTATTGGGCTCCATAATACAACACAAAGAATCAATAATAATAATATCTATACAAGCGAGGAAAACATCATATTTACCCAAACCATATCAGATCATGTGCATCAACTAAATTGTAAAAACATGTTTTGGACAAGATCCATATTCTAGTTAATAACTGTAATCCTTCCGTTGTTTTATAATCATTATTTGATTAAAATCAATAAATAAGATAAACAATAATATCCCAAGGACTGATATCTTTAGTGCCTTTAAAAACTAGATTCGAAAATATTGTAAATATTCAAAACAAATTATCATTTCATCATAATGGAACCATACAAGACAGTATTTTATAAATAGAATTTGTATGACATGTCTACATAACTTGAGGAATGAAAATGTATGTCTCGGTTGATCAAAAATATATTGTAATGAGTGAGTAAATACTTTTTCACATACGAGTGCATAATAATGACTGAAAACATGGGAAAAATAGAAATATCATAACATAATGAATGATAACAATAAGAAATAAGTTATATTAAAATTAATCGGAATAAGAAAATAAATAAAAAAACATCATCATGGAATATATTAATTTTACATAAAGCGTGAATCTTGAATGCATATGATCATAAGGAATAAAATAACCTAATATTATCGCAAACAATATCATATTAAAGTATTTCATTCATCCATAATTTATGACAAACTAATATTTAATTATTAATACTATTTTAATGAGATAAAAACTATTGAATAATTCATTGGAAGGAGATAGAGGACCCCACCCATAATCTGTTTATACTAGTGTTTCCCACATAATAATCATTCTCCATTCACATCAGAAAAAAGACATGGAAATAAAATGGGTTTCATAAATCAAATATATTTTAATAATTAAATAGAAACATAATGGATTTCAAAAAATCTATAAATAGAGATTATTTATTTTTTAAAAAAATCCCCCAAAAAATTTGGGTATTATTAAATATTAAATTTGTATACAAATAAAACCAAGAAATAAATAGTTCAATATGGACAAATTAATAACCTAAAATAATAATATAATTATTGAAAATATTTCATGAAACATGAAACACTACTCCCTTAGAGAAAGGTCATTTGTTGATAATGAAAACCAAACCCTAAAAATGATATATTTAAGAAAAATATTGTTCATAATTGTAAATGTCATAATTAAAAGTTTATATTCATAAAGAATCCCTTTTATTTTAGAAGAAAAATATGTTAAAAGAAACAAATTCATTGAAATGAATTTGGATAAAAAATATTTTTATTCAGAAATAAAAAAATAGAACCTACTTTTAAATACTGAATATAGTAAGCATAGTGGAATGGAAATAATAAAAATGTCTACACCTCAAAGGAAGATGATTGAGTTACCAACTCCCTTACCACCACCCTATATTTACATGGATGCAATTTAAACTCCAGAATCATGATGATCAACATACCAACATCCCCACTAATAACCTTTTTTGTATACATTTCTATTTAAAATCTTCATTAATAATCAATATTAACATGTATTATATTGTTATAATAATTTTTCATAATAGGGTATTAATAATATTGACTATTTTAGACAAGGATTTTAGTTGAATTATTGATATTAATTATTCTACTAAGAATAATTATTTAAACCTATTATATAATGTATAATTTATTTTTTACTAAGAAATATAGTTTTAGAGTTCCATTACATATGAGTGTTAGTCATTTTTCATGAATATGAAAATAGTGGGGAATTCACTTACTTTTTTGGCCAATATGGATGGATTACCATATATAGATAATTAATTATTATCCCATAAAGAACCATATTCAAGATATATATTAATAATATATATATATATCCTGAATAATAATTATATATAAACAATAACATTCTATGATGTTGGTGAGGAAAATGCATCGCTCTATGGAAGTGGAAGAGTGCATGTATGCAGTATTATTGATCACATTTCTCAATGGCTGGATGAAAAGAATGTACATGATAAATTATAATTTCATATTTATAAATTTGACAAAAATTGTTATTATTAATTAAATTCATAATTATTAGCATCCAGTATAGTTTGTGATGAAAAATGAACATCATAGCTTCATATAGGAAATATTCCATGCACACACACACACCATTTTATTTTGTATTCAAAGTGTATAAAAAGGATTGTATAATTTTTTTTTAAAATTAATATAAATAAATTTCATCATAAAAATTATTAAAAGATAGGTATATAAATTTTGTTATATATTATTTATTAATGATTTAATTATATTAAATATCTTTGATTATGTAATAAAAATATTGGCTGCTTTTGTTTTCCCTTAGAAAACACATTGGAAATGAAGTAGTAAATAAAAATAATGGTGAAAAATAAGATTATGTATGTCGATAAGGGTTCATGTAGGGTATAATAAGTTTATTTTAAAAAATAATTTCTATGTATAGGAATGTATTGAATTGGGGGAAGTGATATGTATTTATAAGTGAAGATAAGGGTTGTTTTGGAAGTAACCATTACATATTAATCAATATAAATTTTCTATTAATGGTTAAATGGATAAAAATTTTGACAAAATATTAGGGTAATGTAATTTTTGTTTTATACTACCCTCAAAACCACATTTTGGAGACATCATTGACTGATTTATGGATTTTGGGACTTCTTGACTTTTACACTAATTTACACTATAATTGGTAATTAAATTTTATCATAAGTAATTAATTTTAATAAAAAAATTAATATTCAAATTTTTTCCAAACATTAACCTTATAATTTAAAAATCAAAATAAAATTTAAAAAATATACATTTTACTGGTTTGAATTGTTTTTTTATTTAACACACAAGGAGTGTAAAAATTTTGTTGTTAATAAAAATTTATGATTAAAAATTTGTGTACATGATAATACAATCATTTATATTAAATTTAATCTCATAATTTAGATAGTATTTTTTTGATATTAAAATAAATCCAAATCTGAATTTCAACACAAAATAAATATTTTTATTGAATTTATTTTTTTATTGAAGTTAAATTTTAATTAAGTTATGAATTTATTCCATAGATGATTTATAAGCCAAAATATATTACTAATATGGTTTTTTTTTCATAAAAACATATTATATTTATTAAAATATTTATTAAACATTGTACATATGTTTATATAATGATAAAACATAAAGTAAGTTTTTTTCACAAAATTCGTATTTTTTAACTAAAAATAAATCTTTTTTGAGAAAACTCAAAAATTCATACTATATAAATTTCGATGTCATGAATTAAAAATTGAATTTTATTTTATAAAATTTGATATATAGAATTTATTTTTTCCCTTAAATGACATTACATTATTTATAGAAAAAACATTAATCCCAAATAACTTTTGTAATATTAACTCATATTAATTATTTATCTGATAAATGGAATTAATTTTATTGGATTAATATATTATTCATTGTTATATATTAATCAACAGTTTCATACTATAATTTTTTTTATTTTTATGTTATGTGTAGTGTGTAATTAATTTTATTGAACATACATCAGTTTTACATAGTCTATATTTTAGGGTCGTTAAATTTTGTCCCCTATAAACCAATTCATAAGCAAAGTTTTATAACATGAAAGAATATGTGTGGTAAATTTTCATTCATCACATCCTTAGGTTCTCTTGTATCATTTTTGAAATAGTGATTCCTATAATGTAAAATGACTAGATGAGTGTTCTTATCCCAAAACACATTGTCTATATGTTTTTGAAACTCCACAAGTCATTCCTTATATGAGAGATTATGGTGTAATTGAATACCTCAAGGCATAGATCATGTGAAGGGAATAATATATACATCTTCAAATGTGATACATGGTAGACCATGTGTAATTTGTTGATGTATGGAGGGAGTTTTATATGATATGATAATGCCCTAAATTTCACATGGAATCAACCTCATGCTATAGGGGAGATTTTTCAATTCATCATAGTATACATCAGTATATTTTTTATACAATGGGAATATTGTGATAGGTTACTTCGTCCCTAATCCTTTGTGGAAGGAACCCATTATCATAGAATATCTGATCCCATATTATTGAATTTTATTCCTGGGGGACATCCTTATGTTGATACTTCTAAATAGAATTATCTCGAAAACAAAATGATATTTCTTTCCCCTAATCACTCATATTTTCTTACTTATATTCTTTTGGAAGATCCCTATTGAAGGGTTTGGGGGAATAACCAAACAATACCCAAAATATCAAATTAAATAGAGTGAAATATAAATAGATATAGAGGAATTATACTCCCACAAATATCAATTGGATGATAATATATATATCCTTAAGTTGTTCAATATTACATAAAGTGATTTTTTCTGTTATTTTGGTATCCATAAAATGAGGTTGTGACTCCACGCTCATTGAGTTTTTTGATATGAAAGAATGAAATAAATAATAATAAAATAAGGAAATTTGGAATATAGAATATAGAGTATTTGTTCCTAACATCACCTCATTATCCTGATAAACCACAAAAGTTGTGATACTGAATGCCCTTCCTTGTTCCCTCTATATAGGAGGCTGTGAGGTATATTTTCTTCCTTATCCAATTGGTTGGAAAATTGATTCAAATATTTCTGAAAATCCATAAACTTGAATAATTATAGTATGGGGAGATCTTTAGTTGAGACCTTCATATCCTCAATTGTGTTAATTAGACATAGAGACTTTATTCAATGATTTTGGGATTGGTGGTCCACTTTACCACAATATAAAAAACCTTCATCAAACTTTATGGAAATTACATGCATGATTCCACCCACAAATTTTTCATGTAAGGGGTGAAATTTCATCAACCCATGTTCCATACCATCATAGTACCCCTAGCATTCTACCTTCCATTTTCCTTCTTCGAGGTACTAAGAGAACATAGATCCCATATAACCCTTTAATACACATCAAATAATATATTAATGAATTTTGAAGCTTGTTATGAAAAATTTGTTTTGAAGCCAAGATATTAATGCATTAAATAAATGAAGGAATTTAATTTCATTAATATAGATAAAACTAGAGGTGTATATTATTTATATGTTATGTTTTCTAAATAAGATCCATGTGACTAATCCTTTTATTGATTCAACTCCATTAAATAAATATATATCTCTGTGAATATTTATTGAGTAAAATACATGTTAAAGAACAATATTTAAATTATTCTCCTTCTATTTAGTCTACATGTTCTTTTTTTCATTTTATTCTTTATAAGATTCCAAACATAGTTGGTCTCACATTAAAAAAAATATAATCCAACAAATCATTCTCAATATATGAGCATATGGGAAAGGAATTTTTTTCCATCACATTTATCCATTAATCGGTGATATGTAGAGTTGAATAGCCACTAAAAGGGGGTGGACACTACTGTATGGATGACATAATAAAATGATATGAAAACAATGTAAATTTAAAGTTATTAACATTTTTCAAATTATTATTTAAAACTTGATATGGTTAAGTGAACATTTTTACAACCTCATATACTCAAGCTCCTATTATAATATGTTGTTTATTAAGGAAACCATCAAAATTTTATACTAACCCATTGTTAACATGGATCCTTCTGGTTCCAACCATTACAAAAACCAAACTATAGTTACCAATTATTTTGAAATATTGATATTCTAATGAAAAAAATACCATGAATGGAAATAAACCATAGAAAATATTATTCATTGGATCTATCATGTTAGAATAGAAATATTTTAGTTCATCTTATTTCATTACATGTTAATCTTAATATTGGGTTTTTTTCATACTCTTAATACCAATCACTCAAAGTAAACAAGAAATAAATCATGGAAAATACTTCATAAATAGCTTATTTATGTTATATTATTATGATTAATTGCACTGAATAAGGTATTTTGTTCCATTATATGTTATATAAGATTAAATTGTTCATTTTCAATTATAACCACTATTATTATATAAGATTAATGTTTACACTTTTATTAGTAATTATTAATGGTTATAAGAAATTCATTGTGTAGAGGAAAATTATGTGATGACCTCGACTAATGGTATCATACCTTATGAATCAAATTCAGTAGTGCATATTAAGGAGACAGAATATATGGTATTTTCCCTTGAAAATTCTCAATTAAATATTAAAAAAACAATTATGTAGTGAAACAATGTTTGGTAGATGTTCAGTATAATCGAGGCCAGGACCCAAAAAATTTGCATCGAATGATGCCAATAAAATCTCACAATCACACACATGAAAAATATGAAATTAATTGGTGTAATATTGGGATATATATCCATATAATAACATTTTGAATAATTATATTTTTTTCATGTAAATAACTTTTATACATATTATACAAATATTTTACTTTAGAAATGATTAAACAACGAGTTTGACAAGAATTTAATTTATATAAGAAAAATTTGGAATTATATTTTGAGGTAATAAGAAAATTCAATTAATATATTACTTATGATGTATTCATGAATTAAATTAATAAATGATATTTTTAGAAAATTATTATTAAATAATATTTATTAAGGATACTTTATAATAAAATTTTAATGTTCATTAATAATTTTTTAAGGATCTGATCACAATTATTATAAAAAACATATATATTTCAATAAAACAAAATTTGAATTAAAAGTATAAATTATCATATTTTTTTATTTACTTGGATAAAATAAATATTATTATTGTATTTTTCATGTCAAAATTATCCAATTGATAAATTTTAATAACTTATTTAGAATGTCATGTTTTTGGGTTAAAATTAAATTTGGTATGAATAAAAATTGTGTATTATGACATCCTAATGACCCAAAATTGATGTAAATTGACCCATATATGGTATATATTGCCAAATAATTGTTTTAACATTAAAATAATTTTCTATTTTGGTCATTTATCTATTTTATAAACCTTTTATAAATCCTCCAAAGGCTACATTATATTTTACTATTTTAAAAGCATTTCATTATAAACACCACTTAGTTCCACATCACCAATGGTGTTATTTTATTATTATCAGATTACCGATTTTTTAAAATATTTAGAACCACTCCCTTTGGGTATAATCCTTTTGAAAAACACGGGTAATTTTTATGGTTTTCATTAATTTATTGTATAGAGTCCACAATATATGTTAGTTAAATAATAAACAACTCCCATATCTATTCATTTATAAACCCACTGAATATCCCATTTAACTTCACTTAAAAAACCATGGAGGATTTCTTGACCCTTCCCTTAACTGTCAATATCCCTCAAAATGTAACCCAATTCTGTCAAAAAATCACATACAATTCTTTTTATGCATTCTTTCAATGTAATGGATCCTCTCTGTATCCTATATATTCAAGAAAATTATTTATTTAATAACTTTTTATTTCCAATTCCTAAATTTGTGACATATTTTTTTAAATCCCTTATACAAAAATATTATATAATAATTATTAGATTCAACTTTATCTAAAAAACTATTATATTATTCGTTATGTAACATCATTATGATGTCAAAATTTTATAGTGATTTTTCAAGCCAAATGATTATGATGTGAATTCATATTCTCATATCAACTATAGTGTATTAACCTATATGTACCTCAAGTTATATTAATATTTAATTTCACATATTTAACAAAAAATACCAATCCATAGGTTTAATGGGGATGAAATAATTTATTATTTTAAATGATCTATGTTGTGCACATAGGCATGTAGAAGATATTATTATTATGGGTGTGCTGAGAAAGTGTTCTAATGCATTGGGTAATGTTTTAATCTAATGATATTACATTTAATGTTCATGGGAGGTTATCTTATGACAACCACGTTTTGAAGTCTATGTGTTTGAACATTACTTACCCTTATGATTCATTGTTTTATGTTTCTTCCAAATTCCAATATTTCCTTTATTCTATCATATAATACCATTACTCATTTTCATGATTATCATTATCACCTTTTTTGTTACATTCTTATAACTCTTAGAGAATAAGTATTAATTTGCAGTATTCTAATCATTTTTTGTTCCCTTACTGGGGTTCACAGATCATCTATTTATTTTTTACATCCCTTGGTTATTCCAAGCAGTTTTAGAGGAATGATGAGTTTTATTAGCATGTTTTATAAGTGGTCAATAAATTGATTCAATCCCTATTGTATGATGTTATGTTATGTAACTGTTCAATAAAATAACTAGTATTAATTATATTCTAGTATTTTATATGTGTACATTTATGTAATTAATAATGAATAAATGATTAATAAAGATATGGTTTTTTATAGTTAGTATTATAATAAATTTTTGTCGTATATAGAATTAGGATAATTAAACTCTGGTAATATACTCTAGGATAAGAATGGACAAACAAAAAATGTCCCAATTTTTTCAGAATAGAGTATGTGGTTCTCAAATAAATAAATTCATTTCTAGATAATAAAAGTGCATGTGGATCTATAACAAATGTACCTAGGAAATAAAACCCTAAAAAACATTATTAAGATTGAATTGATCATATGAAAGTGCGTGATAATAGACCTTGAGGAAAAATTTTGATGAAAATACAGGAAGACATTCATTGTTAAATTCAAAAGCTCATTATGAACCATTATTAAGGTATCCAAATATTTCTATAATATTTAATTTTATGAAATATATCAATGATAAATTATATTGATTCCTAGAAATTCATACATTTTTTTAAAATATTTCCCTTTGGATTTATACATTAAACATTAATAATTTCAATCCTAAAAGTGTATTAATTTATAAATTTGAATCCTTGACTTTACCAATTTTCTATTTAGTGGTTGGAAATAGGAGGAACTGATTCTACAACCAATTTGAGAGGAAACCACAAAACGTACTGATCATGTGGTCTAACCTAATAGCATCATGAATCATGAAATTTATTATAATTCTTTATCGAATAACACATGTTTTGAACTAAAACCCAAATAAAGATGGAAAAAACTATTCCTTTTTGAAGTAGAATGTTTCAGTTTTGACCTTAATGGAATAGAGGCCTCTAAAATGTACTGGATCTTATGATCCAATAATTCTAGAACAATATACAGACTCCATTGAAATGATATTATCAATCCATAAATATTATAAGCATAGGATAGTGGGATTGGATATTTATCATATAAAATTAGAAGCTAATCAAAAGTGTATATTGGTCATGAACACAATTTCTAAGTATGAGAACATAGATATGTTGTTGAAGGAAATTTATAACTCATTTTTTCAATAAATACTTTCCTCAGACCCTATGAATAAAAATAAAAATTTAATTATATAACTTCATGAAAAATGATGAAAAATATATTGAGGTGTAAGAGGAAAACATCACTAGACCTGAATAATATACCTATGGCTATTTTGTTACCACATAATGTAAAATTTACCGCTTATTCTGTAGAATTATGTTGAGTTAATGAAACCACTTAAAAATTTAGTACATTGATATTAAGGCATAAATTTACTAATTATACATTATATTAGAATAATATATAATTGAATATCTAGTGTATCATGGGGAAAATAAGATTAATTTGGAGAGTAATTATGGTAGTGTGATGTTTATATTTTAGGGTGGAAATAAACTCCAGTGTCCAACTTGTGAAAAATATGTGATTAGTCGCCCTAAAAATATCATTAAAAGGATGATAAAATTCATTAGGTGTGTAAATGAAGGGAACCTAGATTCTGATATACGATGGGAGAAATACTGTAATGTGATACAAGAGTAGAATTATCTAGTCAAACCATATATTATTTTCTATTGTATCCACTAAATTGAACAAAGACTTGTTGTGAATCATTTCCCTTAGCCATGTGATTTTTGGGAGATTCGGGACCACCAACCATGTTGGTATAAAGGGAACTCATATTCCTTTGTAACCACATAAGAGGATCTTAAAAATTAAGTGGTTACATGTATTCTAGTTATTTCATAATGAATTGAGAACATACTTATTTATTCTACTTCAACACATTCATTAGTATCCCATAAGTTATTTAGAAATATTAAAACACAACCATAATGAATGAAAGTGGGGATATTTGTGAAACTAATAGTTTAATTTTTTAATCCTATCTATATAAATCCTCTACTATCCACATATATATGTTACAATTATTGAAAAATCATTTCATATTATATTCAGAAAATTTCTATTATATTATAGAATGTGATTGGAATTCCTTTTATAGATACCACATAAATTATTGGGGGAAGGATAGACCTCCACATCATGAATCACCCTTGATTATAAAAAAGTGTATGGAGGAGGATAAAAAGTCTTCAGTGTTATTATCTCAATAATTTATATTTTTTCCAATGAGAAATCATATCATTCTTATATTATTGAGACCAATGAAAATATTATATTGGAAGACATGTTCATTTTGAGGGAATATTCATATGTGTTTCCTCATGAAATTTCATAATCGCCATCAAAGATGATAGGTTAAATTTTTAATTGACCTTTTACCTAGATCACTAACAACATAGATTTATATATACATATAATTTTTGTTGATGAATAAAAGGAGATGATGAATCTACTAGAGGTAAATATTGATCCATGTTTTATATTCGTGAGTTATTTAATTTGGGTCTAATTATTAAACCTCATTAATAATAAGGATGGTTATGTATATATTTATATATTAATCAATTATATTTTTCTCAACATGATAAACATAAAGAACATGTTTCCTCTACCACACATTGATGATTTATTCAATCACCTTTGTGGAGCACAATATTTCTCTATGATAATATTTTGGTTGGGATTTTATCAAGAAAATGCTAAGATAGAGGATATCCCCAATATTAAATTTCATAAAATGTATGTACACTACTAGTTCATATTGATACCATTTAGAATCAAAAAAATTCTTTCAATTTGAATTTATCAGATAAATATATTCTTTGGGGTTTTCGTCAAAAAAAATCTTTAGAACTTATTGATGATATTATTATCTACAAAAATTGCAATGAGGAACATCATGAGTATTTTAATACCTTACTAATGAATTTTTTGAAATAAATGTTATATTAAATTCATAGAAAATTTGTGTGATAGTCAGATAAATTAGTTTTTTACATCATGTCATCAGTAACAAAGTAATATTTGTATATCCTTAAAAAAATAATGACAATTGAATGGTGATCAAGACCAACGTCTGTATGAGAATTCCATAGTCATCCTAGACTATCTGGGTACTATTGTTAATTTGTGAGAATCTTTTTTTTTATTTTCAATCCCCCTACCAAAATAACTTATAAATGTGGTCATTTTTGACTTTGAATGTGAGGAATGTTTAAAAGGGATGAATAATATACAAATCACTACAACTATGCTTACACTACCAATTAGTGAGGAATTTTTTTTAATCTACATTGAGTCATCTAAAAAGTGATTGGGTTGGGTAGTCAGAAAAATTGATAATGTGACAACAAATTATACCTACCAAAAAAATTTCCTTAATTAGAATAACCCAACTCGTGATCTATAATTATCTTTACTGATCTTTGCATTTCAAAAATTGTGGCATTATTTATATTGAGAGAATATATATATATATATGGACCATAAAATACTCAAGAATATATTCATAGAAAATGGGATAAATATGCTATAAAATATTGGATTAGTTGATCAAGGATTACGATAGTTATATCATATACCATCATATGGAGGATAACAATGTGGATAAATCTCTGAGTATAAAATTTTGTGACACTCTTTCAAAGATGAGGATTATAATGGATACAATCATTATGAACATAAAAATATTTATATGGGAATAATAAAAGGATATTAATTAAAATATAACATTAAACATGTTATCAATATATTTTGGAGAGGATAAAGGTGTATTAGATTTATTAAATGATTTTATATAATGAGGTTGTGGATATTATTTCATTCATTTTTCTAAATATGGAGTCATATGGTTGCGAACATAGATATATGTCCCATAAAACTCTAACTGAAGAGGGTAATTTTAAATGTTTCTCAAAGATCAAACTTCTTATTAATCTATGATGTACGGTGAAGTATAATGATTTAAATCCAAAATTATAGTGGGATAACAGGATGATATGGATTTCATATTTTGTATCATGATTATTATTATGGTAGAATCTAAAGATATAATTTAAAAATTATGTTTATAATGAATCGATTTCCCATAACATATAGAAATGGTAAAACATAACCATATATTTTTTAAAGGAAACCCCATTATTCTTAATGGTAATAAATCCATATGGGAGGTAGTCAATCACCACACAAAGTTCACACATTTTGTTACTATCAAGGATGATTCCTATCTTGAATAACTCACTTGTATATATTTAAGATAAGTGTAAAGACTGCATAGAGTTTCAATCTATATTGTATCTGATTAATATATGAGGTTTGTCAAGAGGATAATGTGAAGCCTTCAATTGGAAATGAATATAGGTCTGAGCCTTAATAGTCTTTGTCAAACTAATAAGGATGTTTAGTATAAAAATTAAATCCAAAAAATGTATGATATTCTGAGATCATGTTCAATGGATTTTCAAAGATATTGGAATCAATAGATTCCCCTAAAGTATTTCTCATATAACAAAATAATAGACTTCTGCATTCAGAAGCATCCTTATGGGTATCTCTAGGGGAATATGTGGTAAACACAATCATTCTACAATGTAGTTGGAGAGAGGAATCCAATGAGACCTAATTTTATACAATAGATTTTATAGATGATTAAATCCATTTAGTCTCATATAAAATACAAAAAAAAATAAAAAATATGTATATTTTCATTGACTAGAACTATTTTTTGAGGTAAGTGACAAATTGGTACATTAATTTTCAAAATGGAATAATTTTAAGATGTTAGGGAATAATGGAAATCATAGTCCATGATTCTGTTTTCCCTTTGATATCATTCAATGCCTCATAAATATTGAATACCGACAAGCACTCACACCTAATAAATCTCAATTAAATGATGTTTTTTGTGTATCCATCCTTAAAAAGAACATTCCAAACCCATCATGTAACTAAATTATGTGGGAGTTCAATTAAACAATTAACTTTCACATGAAGAAAAAACAATGAAGATCATAGAGCATAGACACAATGATATATGAATAAAATACAACTCTATTATTTAAACTATTTTGGTAAACCCAAAATATTTTTGATAAAACATGTGAATCAGAATAGTAAATGAAACAGAACTACCCTCATCTATTATAGAGTATGAAACTAAAATTTATAGAGAGAAATTGATGAAGGGTGGAATAATATAATGCCGCAAAATTTTATGAAATTCCATTTTTGATTAAATTCAATTACTTATTTATGTAATGTAGTTGTCTAATAGAAATGAACCACATTGGAAATTTTGGATTTTATTATGTAAAATCAGAATTAATAGACCACTATGAATGAAAAAAACTGATAAAATATCATTAAAATTGTTTTCTTATTATTAAAATATATTCAGGATTATGAAAAATCCAATTGATAAAGGAAAATGAAGTGATGGAATTGGAATGTAGGATAACACACTATAAGGCCAATTTATCAGAGATTTTAATGGTGTTGCAAATTTTTTATTTCTCTAGACCATTCCCATGAATGGATTAAAAAACTAAATCATTTTTGAAACCATTTAGCAGAGAATTTCATGGTCATCAAGATCATAACCCCACCCATGTTTCTCGAACTACACCATGAAAATGTCTCCATCAGAAACCTTGCCCTTTATGAGTTACCTAGTGTAATATTGTTCTAGTTATATCTACACTAATATCATGAATATTTTTTTTTATTTTAATTAATTATTATATTTATTCCTTATTGACATCACTTTATAAATTATTAAATAACGATATTGATTCAAATTTGATTTCAATAATAAAAAACAAGGATTATATTTTTTATTAATAATCAAAATTGATTAAGATAATTTTTTAAGAATTAATTATCTACCATTTAATTTATAATTTAATAAAATATTATTATTAAATGAAATTTATTAAATATAATTGAAAATAGAATTCCATGAAGTAAAAAATATTTATACGAGTATGAAGACTCTTATTTTAAAAAACACTCTATTTTTTTACAAGATTAATTTTGATTAGAAATTATAAATATTATTATTTAGATATTTATATTGATAAAATATATATAATTTCTATATTTAACATATTAATATTAATAAAAATGCATATTTTCATAATTTTATGGGATTGATGAATTGTTGGGAAAATTATATTTAGTATAAATATATTGTGAGTGTTATGACATCATATTGACCCAAAATTGATTTAAGGCGTCCTATTAAAGGTATAAAAGAAAAAATATATGTTTCCCCTTTAAAAATGTTTCAATGAGTTTATTTTATTGATTTGGTAGACCCATTGTTAATCCTCAAAATAATATATTACATTCTACGTTTTCAAAACAAATTCACTATAAACATGAGTCTATTACACACCACCAACTATATTATTTCAGTGTTATAGAATCATTGAATTAATAAATAGTTAGAACCATTACTATTTAGTATAAATATGGGAATAAAACCTGAGCTGGTTTTTCTTTACTTTATTTTATAGATTTTGAAACTATTTTAAGGAAATATTAATGAACCCCCCTCCCTTTACTACATTAACCGACCTATAGTCCCATTTATCATAACTAAAAAACTATGAATCATGTTATCACTCTTCCTTTACCTCTCTAAAGATCACCCAATTCTAAAAATTTTATGATTTAATTATAGTAATCATTGAATTATGCATATGACTTTGTGTTTTAATTTGTTTCCACATTCCCATGTTTCTCTTATGCAATCATGTTATACCATACCACATTCCATGATATTAAGATTATCACCTATTATATTACTTTTTTTCTTTATTGATAATATTAATTTATTTACCATATTATATGATTTTTTATTCCCTTACATGTCTTTATATCTAAGCCCTTTATTTTTATCATCCATTGGCTATCCAGTACAGTTTTAGAGGAATGATATATTTTAAGCGCGTGTTCAGGATGATTTCTATAAAGACATTATTTTACTATTTTAGAAAGCTATATTATGTATCTGATCTTTCATGTATGATATTATTTGGGGTATTCTTATATTGTTTATTATGGACATTTATGTTATAAATCATGAATAGATGTGTTATAAGGAAATTTGTTGGCATATATCTAGCTAATGGTGTAGTTAGGTTTCTTTTTCATGAAATAAATTCTTTTAGGTTTTTACACATAGGGAAACAATTCTACAGCCTATAACAAATTTCCATTATGTAGATTTGGAATTACATTATATGAAACCATATATTATCTAATTTAAGAAGACACCCTGTTATTATCCTATACATAGAAATATACCTTAGACAAATCCCATGGTTTTCCTGTAGTGATCACTAAACTAAAATCCATAAACATTGAAACATTTTCAATGATACTAACTGTAGAATCCCAAGATAAACATACCTTATCTTAATATCCTTTATATGTTTTATGTCATTATATTTCCTAAATAATAATATCCTTAGGACTGATAGTTTCATTATATTTGTAGACTCTCTACATAAATGTTAATATTAAAAATTCATTATCAATTCTCAAAAATATGACAATAATTTATCTTATAAATTGCATCTCATTATTATGATTTATCCTCATAACATGAGTAATGGAAACATAGGAAATGGTTGATTCCAATATATCAGTAAGGATTGAATAAATATTTCATCAAAGATGTATTCATAAGAATATTAAAAACATGACCATAAGTTAAATATCTTAAACTCATGAATAATAAACATAACAATAATAGTTTCTCTAATGTATAAGGAATAATAATATCATGAAACAATTCTTAGTCATGATATAAAAATAATTATACAATGAATTTGAATATTTTAACTTAAAACATGAATCTTGAGATCATAATATCATATTGAATAACATTCCTTAAATTTTTCAAAAACATTTTCATAGGGAATAATTAATTTCAGGATCCACATAATTAGTTTCCATGCTTATGAGAAAACAAAATATGCATGTTAATACACATCTAATGAGATAAAAACTCTTCCCTAACATATTAGAGGGAGCTTAAGGTCCCCACCAATAATTGAAGCATAATTATGTTTTCCTGGTGAAAGTAATTCTCTTCTCACATCCTAATGGACCCATGGAAATAAAATTAGTTTTTCAAAATAATCAAAATATAAATATTCCTATTTTCCTTATGAAACCATGAAAATAAAACAGGTTTTATTAAACATAAAAATGGATAAAATTCACTCTTAAGGAAGAATAATTCATAAAAATTCTTGTATAAAAAATATCAAAAAATTTATAAAATAATATGATTGATTAAATCATTTTATAAAAAAATTATCCCCACAAAAAATCAATAAATTATTTAAATAATGGGTTAAAATATATAACATAATACCATATGAGTTCAATAATTTCAATATAATGAAAACAAAACCCTGGAAACAAATGTTTTTAATCATATTCTATTTAATATTGTTGTTGTCATAGTAAGGTGTCTCTTCTAAAAAAATATTGATTTTTTAGATGAAAAATAATTGAACAGAAAACATTTATTGTATATGAATTTATTTAAAAAAAACATTTATATAGAAATAAATAATTTAAAATTATTTAAAATGTGTAATCTAGTGATCATATGAGAAAGTAAATCTAGAAGAAAGCCTATAACATAAAATATGATGTTTTTGTTACCAAGTCACTTAACGTTACCTTAGATTTCAACATATGTAATATATAATATAGTATATTAACTAAAATCATATTAATTACATATTTTATATACATATGAACATTCCTTTCCTTTTACACTCTTCATTCATAACATTTTTCATCAGGTATTATATTTTTACAATATTTTTCCAACATCATGTGTTAATAATAATGAAAATTTTCAACTAAGTTCATAAAAGTAGTGTGGATATAACTTTTTAACCCAAGTATCATCATTTATAAACCATTAATTTTTATGTAATTTAACTCTTACAAAGACATCTAATTTTTTAATTTCGTTACATGGGATTTTTAGTCACTTTTCATGAAGAATAATAAATATATAAACTAGTTTTGAGTTATTTACCAACCTCGATGGATAAGCTTATAAAGATCATTTCATGTTATTTAATTTGTAGATAAAAATAGTCATGAAATATATTAATTATTTTGATAGTAAATAATAAAAAAACTATTTCCCAAAACCATCCCTAATGAATGTATTGAATAATAAAATACATTGTTCTATAGAGCTAGTGGCACACATGTACATATGATTACCAATCACATTTCGCAATGAATGTATAGAAATATGATAAAATAATAATTAAAATTTAACAATGATAATATTACATAAGAAACTATATAATTTATCAAATACTTCCATGTTTATATCCCTGAGAGTATGTGATAAAAAATGCACAATATTACTTAGTGGAGGTGGTAGTATACACCCACACAATATCGAATTTATTTATTTTATAGTGGATTGAAGGGATTGAATAATTTCTTAAAAAATTATTTAGAAAAATTTAACCAAACTAATGATACAAAATTATTTATATTAAAAAAATTAAATATAATTTATGAATTGTGAGAATAAATATAATTTCTATGAAAATGTAATACAGATGTTTGAATCTTGTGTAATTTCTTGGAAAACTCCATTGAAATGAATTCCATCAGAAAACTATTGGAGAAATTAAGATTATGGAAGGGGGAGTGTTTAAGGGGGATATATTTGGTATATTTTTTTTGGAGGATATGAAAATTTATATGATTTGTATGTGTTACATTTTTAATAAGTGAAGATAAATGTAGTTTTCGGAGTAAAAAATTCATATTCAACAATGAATAGTTTATATTCAAGTGAAAATTGATACAAAATTGATAAAAATGAGGTTAACATAATTTTTCATATAATATAACCTCAAAAATTAATTTTTAAGGAAACATAGACAATTTAAGGACTTTATATTTTTACATTTTAACCTATACATTAATTAAATGTTACCATGTTAATTTATTTTTAACTTTAGTAAATAATATTTATCCAAATACAATGTTTATAATTTTACATTTTTTTGAAATATTATATCATATTTACATATAATTTAAAAAAATAGTTTTAAGTTATTGAAATGTAAATTCAAATATGAACAGACATAACACATTAAAATAGTTTTAAGAAATAGTTTTTTTATTGTTTAAAATATTTTATACATGATATGATCATTTTATAAACTAATTTTTATGACATAAATATGTTTTTAATAAAAAAATAAAAGGTATGTTCCTATTAAATAACTCTAAAATAGAATTTCACAGTCAAAACATCATGTTTGACGAAAAGAAAGAATACATTTTTTGTTAATGTAACATTTTAATTCAGTTTTAAAGGGGTATACATTGGATTTAAAACAACTAATTATATTATAAAGTAGATAATTTTATTCTTTAAATAAATATTTTATTACTTAAGTAGGTTTTAAATATATATGGTATACATAAATGATAATAAAATAATAAAATATATAATTTTTTTAAAACCATATATTTTGACTAAATGGAATATTTTCAGCAAAAATCATAAAATCATACTAAGTACATTTTTATTTGAAGAATTTTTTTATTAATTTTTTCTCAAATTTGTATTATAATATTGATAATTTTTTTATAAAATTAATATATATATATATAAATTTTCATTGAATTTAAAATTTTTCTATATTAAAACATATTAAAAATTAAATCATTTAATGGTAAAAACTGGAAATCTTTTTCCAAATTTATCATAATTATATCATATTAATAGTTTCATTCAAATAATTAGTGGTTCATTTTTGTTGGTTATATCTTGTATCATATGTTATTGAACAAAACAATGATTTTTCATGGTATAGAATTTTGGGTTATTACACATATCGGGGTGAGAATAAACAAACCTGTTAAAATTCACTGAATCCCATAATGTGAGAAAAATAAAAAATAAAGATAAAATATAGAATGGGTTATTCTTGGGATAAGTAAAAAATATAAATCCACATTACTGATTATGCTCAATTTTCTTGAGATAAGAGAGTAACTAGAAAAATCTTGAGGAAGAAGTATCCAGATATTCAATACATCCAGGATTCTTTTAGATGAAATAAATCCTCCAATAATCATAGATTAAACCATTGATACTGTTACAAAAATAGTGAATTAAAAATATTATAATACCTAAGAATCAACAAAGCCTAATTTCAATCACTAGCTTTGTAAACCATCTTGAAGGCCACCCTTTTGGAGTTGAGGAATTGAAAGCCGAGTAGAAGTATACATTTCACACACTTCCCAGAGTCATAGTACATCCAAACCACACGAATATAATTCTTCTCAATGATTAAGAAAACCCATTAATTTTTTTTGAATTGTGTAATATATTATATCAATGTATTATCACTGATCAAGATTCAATTTTGTCCATGTGAACATTGGGGGAATTATAATGGAGTAACCACACCACACCAAATGATAAATTCTGGTTGAGGGGGGAAACTATACACACAAATAAGAAAAATCACAGAACCCTTATATATGGAAGATGGTGAGGGGGTAATGAAGCAATCTGAAACACATGTGGATGAACATGCACTATGTCTGATATTTTTTGAATGGGGGATATCGAATATAAAAATAGAGGACCTCGCACACTGTGTATGTGTGTGAAAACCATCCCTATTTGATCAATGAGTCAAGGATCAAATTACACATTGAATGATGCCTCACGATGGTGAGGGGGGTGACTGAAGAACTGGATAAAAAGTGACCCATTTCCTAATACAATAGTTCTTCTTGGGAGTCTTTATAGAATCCATGAACAAACATTTCATGATATTTGGATAAAATATAATCGTTTCAGTTTTCAAATTTATAAAAAAAACATAACCAATTTTTACCTATTTAAAACATATAATGTCAAACTGAAATATAAAATCACTTATACACCCAATTTAATCATTTGATTAGGTTTTTATAGAGTTAGAAAAAAATATTACATAACAACATGGATACATATATAACTATTTTGTAAAAATATATAACATCTCTCACTATGATCACCACATATAGTATCGTAATTATATATAACATAATTAAATTTTTTATAAGTAATATACAGAAATATATAACATAACAAGTGTTATCTCAAATAATATCTAAGGGTAGATATAATCCTTAATAATTTATTTTTATCAGACTGTGTGACATGGAAAAAATGGTATCCTTAAATAAGAAATGTACATGAGAATAAATTTAAATAATTCATACCCATCAATCATGGATATTAAATAATGAGGCTTTTCATATATATTTAACATAACACTAGAATTATATAATTCAATAATATTGAGACATATAAAAATATTCCTTGAATAATGGACCCATTAGTACTCATTGAAATCATTGAGAAACTGTGTCGATATCATAGATTTTCGAACATTCATTATAGAATAACCTAACTAAAATAATTCCCATATCTCATATGAGTAATCTATAACAAGAAAATCCATCATCTATTTGAAGTAACCTTAATCCACTGTCATATAGAACAAACATCCTTCCTTTAGACTTCATCTCACTAACCAATTCATTGAGGGGATATAATAGACACACTTATTCTTGTTTTATGACATAACCTCCCATCCTATGTTTATAAAAAATTAAACCATCCTTGTATTATAATTAAATAACCACCAGTAAACCATAAAAATTACCATGTGTTATATATTGAAAAAAAATATAAAAACTATCATTTTTCAACATTTCAATAACAATTTTTCTATTATAGTTTGATTTAATATTGAAAAAAGGGAATATATTCATGAATATCACATTAGAACAATGAACATTAGTCAATAGAATCAATAAGGATGACATAATTATAACATATTCTCAGTTGTAAATAAGTAACATCAATGTTTTTTCTATTGATGAATATAATTACATTAAATAACATTATAAATTTTTTGAGGAAGTTACCATTTCAACATTTAAAAAATAATTGAGAAGTAAAAAAATTGAAATAATGTTAGGAAAAACAATTTAATTGAATAAATAGTAGAAACATGTAATGGAAGCATCACATCATTTATTTTCCACTACAATGGGATGTTTCTTTCATGATGTAGAATATAAAACATAGAAAATATTATTTCCATTGGTAAAAAGTAACTTATTTAGAAAAAAATTAAAAATATTTTAAAGTCTTTTTCTAAGAAGCCAAACATGTGTAAAAGGAAATTAAAAATTAATTTAGGAATATTGAAAAAGAATCATGACAACATTATAGATGACCCAGATGTTGAAGAAAAGTTTTTTCCAACTGAATAAGTATAAATAAAGTCATCTATTCTTTAAAACATTATATGATCCATTTTATGTACCAAATGGAGAATTATTGTATTATCAATTATTAAATATATATAGAATAATAAAAATTAAATGGTTTTATCATATAAAGATCATATAATTTCATCAATGGAAATTCAAGAATAAATTATCATGATTAAAATCGCATTGAAGCATAAACTACTAACACTTTTGTAACATTTGAATCATTATACCCATGAGAAATTAACATATAAGGAAAAATTTAATTTTATGAACATAAGAATATTCTTGTTATAAAATTTATAAGGATAATTATATACACATCATAGTAGAGTATAGTTTCCTAACATAATTTTATATCCAAAATAAATAAAATTTGAGACAAATAACCCATAACCAGATCATTTAATTTATTTAATAATTAATAAATGAAGATAATATATGTAATAGTGGAAAATCAATGTAAATAAAGTTGATATACTTTATAAATTATAGACAAATCATTACACACATATCTTTTTGTATAATACAATAATTGAATGATTTATATAACATAATGTATGAATATTGAGTTAACAAACCATTACATTCTTTTTTTCTATCTCCCTTCGAATGATCATAAATACTTTCTTGGAAAACATTATGATAACAAAAGTGAATGGGGATGTCGAAATTCTTGTTTAGAGATGTATTTAAAAAATGATTTGAGGGAAATTTTTCTTCAATAGTGTGAATTTTTTGAAGTGGTCCCTTTTTATAGGAAAAATCAAAGGTGTTTCACAATTTTTTCAATCGTTAATTTTCATAAATTTAATTATAAAAAATAAATGTGGCACAAATATGGCCCCAGAATGATATTATAAAAAATTTCAAATTCATCAGTGTAATGATAATATTTCTGAATGTTTTAATAATAAAAAAATTAATAATTAAATATTATTTATGGGTTTCAAGACTATTCACAATATTGACTTTAAAAACATCATGACAAGTAAAAATTTCATATATAATTTCATAAATCATCAATTATCATACATAAATTTTAGTAAAATTTAGGGGTTAATCAAACTCATTGGAATATTATATTTTTTATAAAACATAAAAATTGTTATTTAATTTGTTTTAGATTAATATATACATAGTTCCATGATAAACCAAGGTTTTTAGATAATTAGAAAATATTTAAAAGATAAAAATATGTAACTAACATAAAAAATATTCTAAATCATTTTTTTTAATTTATATATATTCATAAATATTATCTATTTTCATCCATATCAGCATAAAATTATATTTATTGGGTCATATTGGGTCATGAAGCCTAAATTCCACATAAGGGTTCCCTTAAAAACACTTGAAAAGGTTGATTATCACAAATGAATAAAAAATACATGCCTTTGGTCTATTTAGACACATTGTACAATAATTTCAAAATAATTTGGATACAAATCAATTTTTATGTCACCCATGTTAGAAACTATATTTCCCAATCATCATTCATACAGAATAATTAATAAACATGTCATGAAAATACTTATTAATTCCAAATTATTAACATTAAAAATCCTAATTGTCATTTTCCAATGTCGTACATGCGCTTTTTGTAACACGGAAAATCATTTTCATATTTATCATGAAATAAATTTTTATTTATATATTTTGAATTATTCTTGTACCATAATTATAATATATAATAATAAATGATTCTTTAAATATGTCTCATAAATATATATATCATATTTATTTTATGATAATATAATATATCTTATCTCATAAATATTTCTCCCCACTATTCACTAAAATTTAAATTTAAACAGTCTATGAAAATATTGTAATTCGAGTATAAATTAATTTCCCTTAGTTATTATCTATAAAAAATTTTCAATTCTTTATATTAAATGAAAAAAAAATAATTTATTAATATTAAATATATTTAAATTGATTTTGTACCAATTAGTACAAGTATTGGATAAATGATGAGTAAGCATTCAATGTAATTATATTACATTTAAAAATTAAAAATAAATTAATATCATAAATATAATATATTGATATTAAATATAAGAACACTTTTCCACTCATATATTTTCTTAATCATTTTTATATTATATTAATATTTATTAAAACAAATAGAGTTTAATGTTTTTTTTACTATTAACTAAATACATTTTTTTAAATTATCAATGAAAAATTGAATGAAAATTCCATTATTTTTAGACATATAAGATTATGTATGAAATAATCTTATATTATAGTAATATTAAATGGGTTTCGGTGATTTATGGTCTTTCATCATGTTATAAACCTGGTTTAACCCATTTTACACTTTCCAAGCTGATAAATTTTACCATGGTTACTATTTATAAAGAAAAAAATAAAATTGAACTATTTAAAAAATATGAACCTCCTAATTTGAAAAATGGATTATTTTTTTCATTTAATTTCTAGAATGGTATGAAATCATTTTTAATATAAATTCATAAAATAAAATGAAATGTGTATCTAGATAAATGTATTTTTTAATAAAATCAAATTATACCAAAATCTACTATACCAATGATACAAAAAATGTTTTATAATATATATAAATAAATAATATTTATCTTATATTCAGACAAAATTCAAAGAATAATGTGATTTTTTTTAATAAATGATAGATTCATTAAAATCGATATTTTTACTATTTATGAAAATTAATTTTTTTTTGAATACAAATTTTATTACCATAAAGTAATTTTTATGGAGATTTATAAAATGATTTCTTTCTTATATAATACTATTTTTGAGTGTGATATAAGATAATAAATTTTTCAATTCCAATAAATCAATAAAACTATTTTTTAAATAATATTTTTGAAGGATTTAATAAATGTATTGAAAATTGAGTGATTATTAAATATCGATAAATTAATATATTTTGATTATATAAAATAATTATAAATAACTATTTTAATATATATTTTAATTTTCAATCAAAGAAATTTAGTGGATATATTAATAATGAAGCCATTAAATAATAATATTCTATGGTAATTTTGTGATAGGTGTTGGATGTTGTATATCCTATCGAACAAACTTGTTATTTTAAAAATATAGGGTTATCCACTATCCTATCCAAATCAATTTTTTTCCACTTTCAAAAGGTCTCTTTTAGGGTTATTGGGAAATGTTACAATTCTAAAGCTCAAAAGCTACACTAATCCATAACTTGAAATTTCAAATAACAACTTTCTTGAAAAAAACCATAACCCACGTGAATCTCGAGTCACACTCCTTCCATGAGACGCACACCTATCGCCTCCAACATCATTTTCATCTACCTCCGCCATCATCACCATGTCGGCGAGACCTACAGAATTCCACATCACCTTCATCTTCATCTTCGCCGATGTCTCAGTGTTCCGCATTATCTTGGTCATTGTAATTGACACAAAACCAGTTACACTATTCACCGAACCACAAAAACCAGTAGCACGACAACATCATGAACATCTCTGACAGAAACCCAAGAGAACTAAAAACATCATCGAAAGAGAAATCTAAACCAACATTGTAACTAGAGAAATCTTCCATATGTCATTCCACCTGGGACCTCTTACTGCTCCTCTAAAAAAATCCCAAAACTCCATTTGTATCCGGTGCACCCTACTGACCTGGAAGGATGCAAAGGACAAAGAACCAAGAGAAGGTAGGGGTGGTAGAAAAGGGGAAAGAACAAGAAAAAACCAACATGTAACAAGTGATATAAACACTAGATTAAAACACTAAGTAAAAACAGAAATTGATACCAATAACAGGAAGAAACATGATCAAAGAAGGGTGAACAGGGATTGAAACCCTCATAAGAAAATTGGATTGAAGCCTTATTGATGAACCCCAAACAAATCAACAGAAATTGAGGAAGAATACATCGAATCATAGGATACCGTGTTTCCCTTACTTCTGCTGCCACATTGCCAAACCGATCTTAAAACTTAGTTTCCAAATAATTCATTAATCCCTTTACCATTGAAATAATGAAAATGAAACAATATATTTACATTAATAGTTAGATTTAATTTTTTTTTTAAAAATAAACCACAATCTAATCTTTTTCCCCGGATTATGAGTATTCAAGATGTATATTTAATATAATTTTCACTGAAATCACATTCTAATAGATCACGTAATTTAGAAAACGATAAAAAGGGATTCCTTCTATATTTATATACTAACCAAAAATGAAATGGTTATGTCAATGTATTATAATATGAAAAAAAAATTATGAATAACTACATCATTAATTTCTAAACTATCAATAATAATACCCAATGTTCAATATAAATCATTTGATAATTTACTATACATATTATTCATAAAAATATTCCTTATGAATATTAAAACACAAAAATTATAATGATTTTATCACATATTCCTCCTAGATAATCATTTCATTTATCTCTAAAAAAAATCAATACCACTTAATGTCTCTTACCAAAAATGTATATGCCACTGTCATATATTTTCCAAAATATATATTTTTTCTCCAAAAATAAAGTTAGAATTAAATCACATATACTTCCAAATGATAAATAAACCTATATTAATTATATAAAAACTCATCATGGAAAAATAATTTCTATTTACCAAAATATTATACTTTCCCCAAAATAGATAACTTCTTTAAAATTAACAATAGTATGTCAT
The DNA here is from genome assembly GCA_963277665.1 of Viscum album. Taxonomy (NCBI): domain Eukaryota; kingdom Viridiplantae; phylum Streptophyta; class Magnoliopsida; order Santalales; family Viscaceae; genus Viscum; species Viscum album. Next base: position 1,098,099,910 of record OY728151.1, on the reverse strand, counting down.
TCACCAAATCCATATTTATAAGGACCTAGACATAAATACGTCATTTTTTTATGTCTTTATGATAGAATTATGCTTCATTAATTCTTAAATATTGTTTAGGTTTATAGTTATAGAGTATTAGGAAAATAATATAACATAACAAACCCATATATTACAATTTTGAACTTTTATTCTGTATCATTTTATACCACAATATAAAACATTTAGAAAAAATGATTTCATTTAATGAAACATCATCACAATTTTCGTATTGACCTAATATTTTTCTCTAGACAACCTTAAAAACCAGTTTAAAAAATTAATGAACATTTTATGAGCTAAAAAATCTCTTTATGGAAAAAATTGAAGAAATAATACATTTGTTCCTTGAATACTTATAAAAATGTATCTTTTTAAAAATAAAATTGTGGATCAAAATAAATTTTTTCTTACCCATGAAACCACCTTCTCTAAAAAAATATTTTTATAAAATATATATAAGAAATCATAAATTAAACAAACCCATAAATGATTCTTTTTAATATCATTAAAATAATTGAAATATTTTCTAAAAATTTATTCTCTTCACTCGTAATAAGTAGTATTATTACACTAACATACCATGTTAAATCATAATACTTCTTTAAAAACCTATAGAAAGTATAAATTAACCTTATATGTGACTTGGGGACTCATTTTTATATCTATTATACATATTAAACAACCCTGCAATTTTTAAATGGAATAATCATCAGGGTACAACTGGAATAACCATCATAGTTATACTAAGAGTTACCATCATAGATAAACATGAAATCATTATCACGGTTTTAATTTGGAAAAATATCTTATTATATTTCCTTAATCTCTTAGGAAAATCATAATCGATTAAATCCATTCCTTTTCCCAATTCGTTGTAGATCTACATTGGTCTCACCCACCCATGATTTATAATGGAACTACCCATTATCCTAAACAATACCGAAGAACTATAGAAGAATACATAAAATAATGAATCAAAAACCATTCACTTCACTCATACGAAATTTCATTCAAATATTGATATGTCCAATAACATTAAAACATATTTTAAAAATCCCATTTTTCAAAAAAAGGGATTGATGGTTTTCATAGAATAAAAGACGAAATATTATAACTGAATATAAATATAAAATAATAGTTATTGAATTGTGAAATCATGTTTCCTCTATATAAATTTAAGTAAAAAATTAATTTTTTATTTTTTAAAAAATGTAAAAACATTTCGTCAAATTAATGACTCATATATTCTATGTATTATATTTGCCTATTTTATGGATTATATTTTAGACCAGTCATTGAGACAACATGTGGTTCTGAGGCTTGTTGTGCCTCCATTTTTTCTTAAGTATAATATATATATTTAATATCACATCCACATAGATTTCATGAAAATGTGGAATAACTAATAAAAGGGGCCCCATATAAGAAATTCTAGGCACTATTATGTTCAGAATTAGGTTTTTTCCTTATATGAGGCATAAACTTTTTTCGTGTTGGGAAATTGTATAAAATTAATCATGGGAGTGAAGTGAATAAAATAATAATTTGATAAAATAATTTTACTTTATTGATGAAGTGGACTAGAATTTTTAATAATTAAATGCTTATCGGGAATAACATGTTTTATCCCCTAAAACATAGAGATCCAATAGACCGTTGGAGATCCCTTGAACAAGATTCTATTTTCATATGTCAACAAGATCGATGATTAATGACCAACCTAAGGTGAAATCATAGGATCACATTAACAATTACAACACAGATACATTCTCCATCATGGATCTATCCCAATTAATGTAGAATAATATTTTTATTCGATTTTTTCACTATTATTAACTCCAACAGCGGACTTGAATCAATCATCCAACAAATTGATCTGCATTTTAGTTGTCTTTTGATATATGATTTACAATGGGATTTTTATTATGATAATTTGTTTTTGATATCAGATTCTTCATTATCATTATAATAATGATGGATTAATACCAATACAAACATTGGGCATGGATCATTCCTCGTATTTGTTGTTGTGAATTTCTCCATGTTTTCTTCTTTCATGTTGGGAATTATTTATTGGCCCTATGGTTAGACATCTACTGAGAAATTAATTTTTTGACACTCTTTTAATGGAACAAATATTCGATATCATAGTTCTAGGATCAACACAATATGAAAGTGTTCTGAAATTGGAAGTAGTATAATATCAAATGGTTTTGGATACCTGATTCTTTTTTCTATATTATAAAAAAATAATCGATGATAGATAGTGTTTTATGAAGGTATTTGAGGGATCTAATGAGTTTTTCATAAAAAACAAGGATCTAAAAACATGTATATTTAGTTTTTCAACAATGTGTGTGGCCATATCAATGGCTAGAAGCATGAGAATTGATGAAGAATCATGATATGGGGTTCTATAATTTTTTAGTTCACAATGTGAATGTTAGATAGAAACTCCATGTAGACCCTACATAGTGGAATCTATAGTTTCGAGAAATAGATAAGTATCACATGGAATGTGACCTTATCACACAACATGTTTTGCCTTTTGGTGAGCTCAGTATATACCATAGACGTTACATGAACACATGTTGTATTACATTGTCATAAGCATTCTGTGTACTCCCACAAAGACAAAACATTTCCTGTTGTAGAAGTGAATATATATATATACTTTAACATGTTTAGAAACACGCAATGTACTAATACATAGGCAATGAAATGAAAATGTATTTTTACATGGCCATGACCCCAGTTCCAAGGCACAAGACCTATACTACTACAACATTATATGTACTTTCATATTGTCGAGATAAATTCATTATCCTCTATATCCTGGGGAAATTTGTTAGGGTGAATTACCCATATGCATTCCTTTATTGTTAGCATGGAATCATCACATACACATATGAAAAAGACCCCTTTATCCTTACTTCATGGATATAGCTTTTGGATTCCTTCTGTGTATCTCATAGAGAGATCCTCTGTTCATCTCCATTACATAGTTAGAGTTCATTGTATCATCAAGACCAAAAATACATGATCATTGATAATATACTAACAAGGATAATCCATATTGTGTTTTAGGTATACCACATGCCCTTGGGAGTGATCCTCATCATTTTATCCTATTTTTTATACATTCTGCATGTATATTTAATTGTGTGACCTGATGTGCATTACCACTCTAACATACATCGCTATTGTCATTAGACTCATAATGTTTTTTTATCATGAATTATTACTATGTAGAATCATCATGATGGAATCATAGGATGATATTATGGTAGTCAAATAACATTCGACATTGTGTATTTTCAGAGTATATGTGTATATTATTATTATATGTTCTATAGATATGTACCTATGTGGAGATGGTTATATTCCATTTCATTATGATTATTGCTTTCGAGCTTTCCAATGAGGTATTATTTTACTCACCAATTAATAGGATTTTCTCGAACATTTCATGTCTTTTGAAGATGAAAAAGTTTTAACAGTCCAAGATGGACCAGGACTATATGTTTCATAATGAGATTGGACATAAAAATGTGTGTTTTTGTGGCATCTACATAGTAGTCCCCAATATTACATCCAAGATGGATTTCTTATAGACAGTATGTGTAGGTCTTGTATTTAGACCTATTTACTTTCTTTTACATCCTTTCGTACTCGGGTTATTGTATTTATATGTATGCAGGCATGGTTTTTCTATTTTTTAAACATTTTAGCATTATATAGGCTTGGAGATGTGTGTGTAGAGGTACATAGGCTAAGGCCACCCATGATATTGATAATCGTAATACATAGTAGTATCCATCCCCTAGCCTATAGGAGGAGGGAATGAGAATTCATGAAATGGGACCCTTTGATATGGTGGATGGTAATGTGGTATTGAATAATTCAATTATATTGTCGGAACCAAATCTATGAGATTCGTTTGGGGTAACAATGTTATGTGTTTAAGGTTTTGATTTCATTCCAGGGATTCCACTATTTGTATGGAAGTATACTTATCTACACACTGAGACATTTTTCACGTATTTTCTTACTCTATACATCAGAACATTGATTTCAAGGGATGCAATGGAACAATCATCAAATAGGAATGTAGTGTGGTTTCCATGTCATTATTGAGTCATATTTCTAGATATAATCATTGAATGATGATAATATTTATTACTTTGAAGATAACTATATGATGTATTATATATAATATTTTAATATAGGATTACATGAATGATCCCATCTACAATGATGCAATAATACAAGGAATAGTTCCTAAGTTGTTACCTCCAGGCGGTGCACTATCTATACCACCACTTGTAGAGAATAATATGGTACAAAAAATATATATGAATATAGAGAATTGGATGATAAAACTTCAATAGGTTTAGTTTTAGATACCCTTAGGTGATTTATTTTTGTCATGAAACTTAGCCATTTTAGGAGTAGCTTGAGGTGGTGACATGATTTTTCTATTTGGTCAACAAAGTAGTAGATCAAATACTGATCATGTTGAGGATAATTCTTCATTTCTCAATAGGATATAGTAGGGTTTAGTGACCCGATCTTTTGATGAGGAAGCACTGGAATTTTCAGAGCATTAGTGTCCCTTTATAGATAATAAATCCATAGCTACCCCAAGGGTTTAACAAATCCAAGATCTTATATAGATCAAGTATGGAACCACGACAGTAGAAGACTATTCAATGAGATTTTCTAACCATCCCAAGAACTCGACATTTATGGTTTTAGGTCAATTATTTCATTTTTATACCTTCGAGTGTATAATGTGTATACATAGACATGTTTATGTTTTCCCTCAAATGATTCCTACCTATATGGGTTGCATGAATGGGATTGTGTGGATGAGAGTTTCTTAGCTGATGAGATACAACCATTTGTTACCGGTATTGGAAAAGAATGACCAGGGGAATCTATAGTAGGGATCTGATATAAGTCACAGAGACATGGAAATGTAATAATTTTCAAGAGGAGGTCCCATGACACATGTTCTCTAGTTCAAGGATAACATGATGGGTCCATTCAGCCCAAGGGGAGGTAGTTCTAGTCATTTGATAATAAGACACACCCAACAAGAGATGTTTTTACACATCGTACATCTGATAGGGAAACAATAGTTAGGACAATGAGGTAAAGGTATCAGTATAAAAAGGCTTTTCAACAAGGTTGGAGAATATGGGAGAAGAGATTGGAAAGTAGCAGGATGTGGTCAATGATTTTACATTTTACCAACACCACACCCATGTGATCCATGGTAGGCTTAGGGACTTGGAGGAAATGGGCGGGTGTAGTAGTAGGCAGATGAATCATATAACCGAGACTCTCAAGGAATTATTTGATGTACGATAAGTTTCTTTTAAACATTTTATTTATTATTGAGAGACACTAGTGATATTAATTCCTTTCTTTCCTTATATTCAGTTCAAGGCAAAACAAATAAAGTTGAGTTGTGGACTTAAACCCATCTCTAAAGACCCAAACTAAAGATGAATCAGTGCTCAAAAATAGCTTATGATAGTGAGACTTGACTATTGGAGGGAATGAATATTATTAGGATCCATCTGTTAAAGAATTGGGGCCTTATGACATCATCTTGGGTATGGTTTGGATATAAATAGTGCATGCCTAAACATGCTATTTAAGGTAGTATTTATAGAGTGTCCATAGTGACAGAACGAGGTTACACTTTTCAAGTGAAATTAGAATTCAATTAGTGTATATTAGAATCATGTATGTGAGGGTGCAGACTATTACACATTAGTTGGATCGAATGTCCCTAGAGTTAGTAGATTTTTCGAGTTCTAATTTTATTATAGTGGTGGCATATTATGGGGATGTCATCCTAGAGGATGTTATAGTCTTTCCTCACTACCAATAAATAGAATACAAAATTGATACAATCCCTATGATGACATCTATATCGATGGAATCATATCAGATGGATCATGTACACATTCACAATCTATTGTTTAATTTAGAGGACTTGCATAGGAGTAGAATTACTAAACCCATTGCTTCACATTGGGAATCTACAATTATGTAAATAGAGAAGGATATAATGATATTATTATTTTTACAAACTTCCTTCACTTGAACTAGGTGAATAGTAAGAAAACATATCAACTAATCATGATTTATGACCATATTAATTATTTATTAGGGGGATGATGGTTCTTGAATTCAATAATTATACCAGTCCATCTACTGTTGCGTGTTGGAGATGAGGATATACTAAAGATGTAATTAAGATGTCAATATGGTCACTATGAGATCTTGGAGATTATCTGGGGAAAAAATAACTCCCCATCAATGTTTGTGGAACACATGGAATAGATATTTCAATCCTTTTATGAAATTTTCATGGTATTATTCATTGATGATATCCTTGTGAACTTAACATCATTGTACGAGCACATGAGACACATGATGAAGGATTTGGATGTAGTTAGAGATCACCAAAATTATGGAAATATCTCAATGTGTCAATTTCTATTATATATGGCTGAATTTCTGGGACATGTTATCTTATATGATATAGGAGATGTGGAACTAGCCATGGTCGTGGTTATGATTGAAGGTGAGACACCCAATAATAAGATGGAGGTATGAATATTACTTGTATTTGTTGGATGTTACCACAAATTCATTGATGAATTATCTTAGATATAAACACCCTTTATAAATTTGAACCAAAATTGGAAGCCCTTCATGTGGATAGAGAGGTGTGAGTCATCTTTTCTAGTGTAGATGAAGAGATTGAAAAGTACACTCATATTTATATTAACTAAGGTGGGTTTCAAATACATAGTGTTATGCGATGTAAAAAAATGAGACTTGGTTGTGTTCTCATGTAGATGTAGGTGAGGATTGAATATACTTCATGTTACTTATGACCACATGATTAGAACTAAATAACCCATACTCTTTAGTTAATAGAGTTAGTATTCAAAATAAAGAGGTGTATCACTACCGAATGTGGGAGTAGTTTATCGCCTATTATAATTAGAATAGTCTCCAGTATATATTCTATCTGAAGGACCTTATCTTGAGAAAAGAGAGTATTTTCAGAGATCTTCCATGATTATGACATTGAAATTGTCAATAATTTTATGAAGGATAACATTGTTTTAGATGCTCTCAGCAACAGATCATGTTCGCAGTTTCTTGATGAGGTGTAAGAGAAGTTGTACACATTACATTTATCCTCTGTTGATGTAGGTAGAGAAACTTAACTCAAATTTGTGGATGTCACTTCTCAGTTCTTGCAGTGAGTCATGGAATCAAAATATGAAAATTCTGACTATGAGACCCAACGTACTAAGATATCCACTAGACAATCTATGGATTGTTTTTTGATGGTGGGGAGAATGTAATTACTTTTATAGGATGCATGATGCTACTAGTGACATTGTAGAAGGTGGTACTGAGAGATTTTCATACAGATCGTCTAGTGGTAAATCCATGACTGGCGATTATATACTACGACATAGAACAATTGTTTTGGAGAATCGGGATGAAGAGGGCACTGCTATTGGATATGTTTCGATGCCTTACGTGTATTAAAGTTATGGATAAGTACCATGTTCTAATGGGTTCAAATAAACACATTATGTGCCAGAATGAATAGGGGACGAGATATACATGGAATTTGTGACAGGATTACGACAAATGTTTTGGATAAATTATTTCATGGACATTAGGGGAGATATAATACATTAGTGTGTGTTCGGAGGGTAATCAGGGAATCTTTAGGATAACACCCAGATGTTGGTATCTCAGATTATGCTCAATACTCACATATCATTATGTATTCATTGTTTAGAAATTTTAGGACCTATATGACCATGTTGGGGAGAATTTAATGTTGAATATTTTATATTAATTATTTTTGGATATTTTATGGATTATTTTTCATAGACAATGTGCTCATATGACATATGATTCGGAGGTACAGTGTACCCGATATAAATATTTGAAATATATTAAATAGATAATGGACAAATTTTTCCTAAAGCACTAAAATAAATTCTAAATGGGGTAAAAATAATAAATTTAAAGAAACTATTGAGTAAAAAATATGGGGTTTACCATTGTGTAGATAATAAATTTTGCGGTGAATGGAAATTGGTAGAAAATTCAACTATAACATAAAATGAATAGAATAATTTTTTAAATTATTTTATTTTATTTTGTTGTTGCAATGACCTAGCCCCATATATAAATAAATTGATATAGGTAATTCCTAGGTTTATACCTTAAATTATATATCTCTATAGGAACATTGTATAGTCATTGAAGGATGTTCCATTAGAATAAGATAACCAGATCAAAGATTGGTGATAGGTATAAGTAAAAAAAGGGATCATCCCAATGATCATGTGAAATCTATGTTTTTTATTATAAATTAATCAAAATTGTTCTAGTGATTTGTTTTAATTGGAGTAATTCAATAATATTAACCAACACAATGAAAGTGAATCAATCAACCAATAGATTTATCCATGGTTTGGTTGTCTAGAATGATAGGATTTATCCCAATGATTTTATTTGGATAAATTTATTTTTTATATATGATTCTTCATTTTCATTATGATTATGATTGATCGAGACCAACATGAGCATTGAAGAAGATCATTATTCATGTTTTTTTTGTGTATTTCTCAAATTTTTCTCCATTTATAATAGGAATTCTATTTTTGGACCTTTGTTCGATATCCACTAAGAAATTGATTTTTGTAGACAATTCTGTTAGAGAAACTATTTGATATCATAGATCTGGGATCATCACGACATGACTATGTGGATATAAAGAGGATTGTGGTGGATTATATGGGTCTGGATAACCTACTTTGTGTTCAATTATCCAATCAAATATCATCATTTGATAGTGTTTTCCAAATGAATTTTATAGACGAAATGTGTCGTTCATTTATAGAAACTCTTGGTCAACACAAATCCTTGGTCTTCCGTGGAGGCACATGGATGGAACGATAGTTGGAGGCAATGGAACATACCCAGAATATATATATATATATATATATGAAGCTATATAAAATTCTATACAACATAACATGTATATCAGAGATACAAACAATATAGATGCCTCTCAGGGGATGTTGGATATAAGTATCAAAAAGCTTGTGCCCATTTCAGATGGTGTGTGGTTCCCTTTTGTGAGATCATTATGTACCTCAGAGGGTACAAAGAAAGATTCTATAGTACATGGAAATGAGAACACTTTGTATTACCACATATACCAAACATTTCTTTGGTGTCCAAAGGAATACATGTGTACTATTACACATGTAAAGTCCATGGGTAGCCACATGTTGTGAACATTTACATGGACACAGATACAGAAATGTGTAGTTTACATAGGAAGAATATGAGTTTTAAGGGACATGACATTTACCCCAACTAAACACCATTTAAATTTCATAAATTTTGATTCAGTCCCATATCTTATATATATTAGAAATGTTTCATTTGACTGTATTCCCCAGATCCATTTCTGTGGTTTACTATGTAATTGTCTCGTATACAATGGAAAATGATACATTTACATGACTTCTTGGATAGATTTTTTACAATCATTACAAAATTCTAAGAGTGAGATCCCTTATTCATATTGTTTTCTATGATAGATCTATTCCTATATTTTTGTCCAAAACTATGAGGGCATCGATCTTATGAACAGAATGTTAATCCATATTATGATTTTGTTTCACCACATATCCTTGGTTGTGATACCCATCTCTAGATCATATCATTTCATACATTCATCATATACTTATAATTCAGAAAACTGATGAACCTTAAATCTTAGACAGACACCATCAATGTTATCAGACACATGGAGTGTGTTCACATGAATGGGTTCTATGTTGAATCTCCATGATGGAATCATAGGTTGGTATTAATATTGTGACTTACATATAGAATATGTATCTTTGATAAGTATATCTTGATATTCATGTTAAATGTGATGGAGAAAAATTACTAGGTTGAGATGAATGCATTAATTTTAAGTATGCTTTTTTCTTTTAGTGTGTCTTATATGGTATATTATACTCACCCAACATAGTCTCTTCACTCACGTGTCAATCCTTGTGTAAACGATTGACCTTTTTAGAGTATCCTAAATGGTCCTATACTATATAGTGCATATTGATACCAGAAAGACACAGGTGTGTTCATGTGGTATGTTTACTATAGTTCCTAGTTTTACATTCAGTTTGGATTGGTTTTTTGAATCATTGCATTGGTCATGTATTTGGCCATGTTTAAATCCTTTACATCCTATGAAACTCTAGTTATGGGAATTAAATGAACTCATTGATGTGTTTTTTGTTTTTTTATAAATCAGCAATGAACTTCTTTGGATATGTATGATTGTGTATAGGTACATTGTCTAAGGACTACCGTGTTTGTGACATGCCCACTTGGAATTAGTCACTATGACTTATCATACTGAATGTAGGCTTGAGGAGTTGCGTTATGAACCCATTTGGGTTGAGTGTTGAGAGTAAAATATAAATATTTAATTTTTTTAATAGAATTTAAAAGAAACAAAAAAAATTCATTTTAATAAACATATTTCCAAATAAATACATTTTTAAAAATATGTTATTAATTGGTAAAAAGAATAATATTATTTATAAAATAAATTTTCAAAACCATTATTATGATTTTTTGATGTAATGTGTCACATAAATCATGTCGGAATAATCATTAATATTATTTATCTTTCGAAATAACAAAATTATAATAATTATTTAATTTCTTCAGAAATTTATTTTAGGTTTATTATTCCTTTAAAAAAACTAACATCCATGTTATAAAAATTTTCTTAATAATTTCTGTCCACGTTGAATGTTTTGATGGTATTTACCTCATATGTCCATAATGAAATTGGTAGGTTCACTATGGTCAAATTGGACATTATTACATCATTTAAAAACTAATAATCCTAATAGAATAATTTTGTTATAAATTAATAACACTTTTAAAAAGATTATTTTATTAGGGTGATGAAAAATGAACAAGGTTTTAACCATTCATATGGTTGGTCATACATACACAAATGTAACGTTTCAAATTTTGAACAATAATTATTGACAGAAGGTATTAATTATTTTATATTAATAAAATGATAGATATATCTTAAATAACATAATTTTTTTCATAAAAAAACACATATATATATAAATATCATCCATGATATGTGGTGAAAAATATATCACATCACTTCATAGAGGTGGTAGACCACACGTACACATGAACAACATCATAATTTTATAGTTTATGGAGAGGTAATATATCAAATGATATATTACCTCTTTAGAATAATAAATATTCCAGAATATCATATATATATGCATATATATATATATTAATTCCATCATTATAATAATCCTTGAATCATGGTGATGGAAACAGAATTACATTGATCATTGAGGCGGTAGTCTTCCATAAATACAAATGATGGATTATTTCATATTTATCGAAGAGGATAAGGTTATAAGTTATCGATTTTAAATAAAAAAAATTATATGGAACATAATATTTTTGTAATTTAATCTTGATTTATGAATAAAAAACTAATAAATGTGGTTAAATACCGTAGATCTTATTTTGATAATCTATTTTCATTAACAAACATTTGTCATCTTATGTGGGTATTATCCAAATATTAATACCACTAGGACGTGGATAGTGATGTAATAATGGGGAAAGGAAAGGTATTTTGGAAACCAAATGAATTATTTAGTGTTAATAATGGAGATGAAGAGAAACACCTTATTAACAAATGGGAGGGGCACATAGGTAATTTTTTTAAAAATTAAATTAAACTTAATTATATTTCATGAAAAAATGGATCCAAATCGACACTGTCTAAAGATATGATGATTGTGAGTCTGAATCAAATCAAAAAATAAAATATGGACAAGTTTTGAATACATTATTACTCATATCTTTGTGTCTTAACCCTCTTTTAATCCTTTTGACAATTATAGCGATATCATTATATTTTACTCTTAAGGGTTTACTATTGTTAATATATATGGATAAAATTCCCATAGATTGACCATAGATAATAAAATAATCCAAATAAATGTAAATATATTTAATATTATATTTCTCAGAATTTTAAATCATTTAATATAATAATATAAATTATAAAACTACATTAATGTCATATTTAGAACTATTCATTCCATTATAATTTTAAAAATACAATAGAATAATTTATTTTTTATCCAATGAATCCAAACCAATATAATATTTCATGTTTATCTAAAAATTTCATGAAATGTAAATATTAATTTAACTAATATTATTTAATAATTCATAAAATAATTTTATTTATTTTTCAATTAATTGGATAATTACCACATAATAATTTTGTCGGCTTTAATTGTAATTATTTTTTGACAAATAATTTATAATAAATTATTACAATAAAAATGAATTATCTAATTTCCAATAAAAATTTTTTAACAGAACATAAACTCTTTTTAACACACTTTAAGAAAATTATTTTTATTAGAAACTAGAGTGTTTCATTATTGCTATATATTAACATAGGATATTATAAACATTAATATCCCATCAAAATGGAAATGAGACATATATTATACTTTCCTAATATTATATGATGATATACATTCAAATAATAAAAATAAGGCCAATGTGATAGTAAATTTATATTCCTATCATTTTACTTTTAACATTAATTGCCTAATATACACTTTACCATGGAAACATTAATTACCAAGGGTAATATGCATATTCATCAATGATAAAATGAAATAATTACCCAATTTTTAACTAATGATTCCAAATATGTAATTAATTTTTTTCATATTAATCACATTAATATAGAAAAAAAAATTATATTAAACAGAAAAAATGATATGAAAATAAATTTTTCCAAAAAAATCCTTTTTTAAGAATAAAATGTGTTCATACAAAATTTTAGTTTAGTATTTATTTAATAAAACTTAATTAAATTATTTTAAATAATAAGATATTATTTTATTTATACTAAAAAAAATTGAATTTTAATTTATAAATACATTAAAATAAAATAATGTTTTCAATAAAATTCAATATTTTTCAATATTCAATAAAAAATAAAAAATTTTGAAAAAAATTTCAAAACATTATTATATTATAAATTTTCTATTATTATTCTAAAAATAATTTCATTTTTATCAAAATAATATTCTAATTGTTTCATAAATTAATTAACATTTTTGATAAGAAAATGAAATAAAAATCATTTTTGAAGAAAACATTTTTTCAAGAATAAAATGACCCTTCTATAACTAATGTGCTTATTTATAAAATACTAATAAATAAAATATCTTTTATTATGTAATTAAATGTATTTCATAAAGTATTTGATCATTTCAATTCACACCAAATTAATGGATTGGTTATAATGCTCATATTTAAATAAGAATATTTTATGGTTTGTTTAGGCTCGGGGTTGGGTATCTCATATGCTATCGAACACAATAGTTATTTTCAAATAAAAATATATTAAATTCTTCCACATTTAATAAATTTTTTCCTCATAATTTTAACAAGATATCAGTAGTAATATATCGATATTTTAAAATACCATGGTCGAAATCTCACATCATAAAAAAATTTAATAAAACATTTTATTTAGAATAGAGAAATGGTCATATTAATTTCATCTAGAATAACACAAAACCAGGTTTCTAAATGGGATATTTAACACCATAATATTTTATATAATGCTTTCATCAATAGTGGTCGTTGTACGCTATACTGAGTTTATACACACCATGACATATTAAACTAGCCATTTAAAAAGTGATTATTTATAGTGTTAACCACATTTTCAAATTTTATATATTTTATATTTCAAAATAGACTTCATTTTAGAAATCATAATATAAAAATTATCTTAGGATGTGTTTTAGATATTTTTATAAAAAAATTCAATTTTTGATGATTACTGAAAAATACTTTATGGGGGATAAAAAACCAATTTTTCAGTTATATAATTTTATTAATTTAAAATTTTATTTAAAGTAAAAAAATAAATATATATATCTATAATTCATATATTAGTCCAATTTAATTAATTGAAATTATTTTTATATTACAATTTGATATAAAAATTCATTTAACCTTTTAAATGGATTATTGCCTAACTTTTAGCCACATTTGAGGATTAAGATTAAATAAAATATCACAGCTTCTATGAATTTAATTTAAAAAATATGAAATATATGGTTGTAATCAAGATGAAAAATAAGGTCTAATTTGATAGAAATAATATTTTGTCAATTGAAACTTTTGAATTTTATTTACCACGTTTAAAAGTAAATAGGGTAATTAAAGATACAAATAATATTATAATAATATAAAATAACGCTAACACTTGTCTTAACCCTATTGGATGAGTAATTTATAAACCCAAAACCCCTTGGGACACTTATTTGTCTTATTGATGACACATGGGAGTGATTATGAAATTTATAACTTTTAATTGTGTGTAAAGGTGAAAATATCATAAAACTGACTCTTATTAACAAAACAATTTTAATATGGGGTTCTATAAGTAATATCATAGAATATATGTATTCATTAAAAATATTAAATTATTTATTACATCATGATATTTAATTTATATATATTCTATATTATCTAAATAAATTTATTTATGACATAAAGATGATGTAGTGATTACCTTATTAATGAAATATTCAAATATATGATATTATAAATATTAAAATAAATTTATTTAGAAAATTTTGATGAAATAAAAGAATTTTATGGTTGAATATGACATGTTATATTTGATTTAATTCTATTTTTTCTATGTAATATTTTTATTTATGAATTAAATAAATAAACTCTTAAATAGTGTCAAAAAATGAGATAAATGAGATTTTTAAATAAGTGATTTTTTTCTAAATGATATAAAAATACTAAAAATATAATGATCATATATATAACTATTAAAATGATAAATTTTCAATTATGATCCACTTTGGGTTTTATTTTCATTTAAATGATAATATATTATCCATGTAGTGAAAAAATACAAGAACACGTGGTAAGTGTTAAACTTTTTAACTAAGGGTTAAATCCAAAATATAAGGTTACATTTGTACCCTAAATATGTATAAAACCAATTGGTAGGGTATTCTGACCCATCATAATATTATTCTGTAATTAAATAACTTTGGTGAAATTAGAATCAAAAAATCAATTTATAATAAATTAATGTTTTATGTTCTTCCAAAAGTTCCCCTAACACCTCTTATAAATGGATAATTATCCTTCTCTTTAATTCACGCCTAAAAATCCCTTTTAACCTGACCAAAACCTCAAATTTCCTCTCATAAAATCCATAATTTCTTTATAGAGGCTCAACTTTTGGCTAAAATACATCCTAATGAGTCCTTTTGTGAAAATCAAAAGGAGACACAAGAAAAGAGGTGATTGTTTGTTCACCTCTTTCAAAGTTCATTTTTTATTATAAATCTTATTTATATATTGTTTCCATACTAATATAATATCCCTAGTACTTTAAAATTTCTAATATTTTAATATAAATAATGGAAAACCATATTCCTCCTTTTACCCATTCTACGAATAACAATATCACTATTCATGCTTACGTACGGCTTACCGTCTCCACACTATGGTATAAATGTTTTTCATGTACCCATTATTTTATGGGTTTAAGGATGAATAAATTTGATGTAAAGAATAAAAATAATATTAAATTTTTCCTTAAAATACATATTTCATCCATTTTAATACAATTTATCAATTATGGAAACGATATCATCGCTCGTGCATTTGTACGACATACCGTCTCCAGGACACGATGAGACTCATCTTCCACATTCGCCATCAAAAAATGATTATAAGAGTAAATATTACTAATAAGTATGAAATATATGACATAATAGTGATATTAAGATTATACATATATATATATATATCATTCACTTACATCTATTCAATATTATACGAAAACAGAACAATGTTCATTTGTAAGTATGGACTACTGTGTCCCTGAATGGTGTCTTCTATTTTATTTAAATATATATTATTTATATTTGTATATAGGATATATATTTTATATATTAATCATATTTTCTATTTTCTATGTATGTAATTTATGATCTATGTAATATGATCAAAAATAACATGTCACAACACGTATGATAAAGAAAGCGATTATTACCCGAAACATTGTTTTAACATGGAAATTATTTATAAAATGTTAATATAAAGTCATAAATAAATCATATATGATATCATAAATATGGAAATGGTCCTGGTATAATATAATAATTTTTTTAAATAGTATATAAGAGGACAACTCACCCTTGACTAAAAGAAATTATTAAGTAATGTTTAATTTAACAATCTCATTGTTAGTCGAGGATGTTTCTAGGTAATTATACACTGGAACATCATTATCATCCATGTCATTGTTACTAATTTTTCATAAAATGTTTTAAAATTATCCTATGGATTTTTAAATTCATTTTTACCCATGTTTGAATCTTTGTAAAACGTTTTGTAAGGATCTTTCAGTTATTCTACAAATAAATTACATTATAAAATTTTCAACAAGTTAAGGGAAATGAGTTTTCTAACCTATATAGGGTGACTGGATATTTTACACTATTATCTCACCTTAATATTTTGAAGCTTCCCTTACAATATAATAGGTTAATTTCAAAAAAAAATGATTTTTTTTAAATTTCTTGGCAGCGAAATTATTCAAAGAAAAAAGGGATATTTTTCTCAAACAGTTTTAATGAATATATTAAATTATTTTCATGTATATCAATATAAGTTATTATATTTTAAACATGTATGAAGTTTATTTATTATGTAACAATAATGGATATTTTATGTATGTTTTTTTGAAATTTTTTACTATGGTTGTGCCATTTTTATACCATTTGCGGTTATATGGTTAAAGTAGTTACATTTATTATAATTTATTTAAAACAAATGTTTCTATTATATTTCAAACATTTAATATGAGGAATTCATTGGACATAGTACATGATTGGTAGGGGCCTACTATATCCCCTAGATGAATTAGTAGGTCTCCTAAGACAAACTAGTTTCATGGAACATGGCATTGATAGAAAATTTGTGTATCATCTTAGCATGAGGCTTTGACGTAGTGGTTATGTTGTCCGACATTTTTAATTCCCTTGTTATGATATTAGATTTTGATTTTCAATGTTATTATTCGAATAGTAGAATATCCATGTGAATGTGTAGATGGAATTATATTTTTTATTCATTCCATATTATTATGATGATATTGTTTTAAAGGGTTTGTTTTTTAGTTGTGTACCTTGCCTAAAATGTTTAAGCTTATTTGTGATAGCTTTTTCTATATTGTTTATCCATAGGGATCATTTTTTCTCAACCCATTCAAATGCATTATTTTCCATGAACTCCAAGACGTGTTTTATTATTAATATGCACGGTTAAGATAGGGGAATAATTGAACTACCAAAGCATTATCTATACTGTATTTTATTTTTGAAATTGTAATGTAAAGATCTTGTATGTAATCCATTTTCCAAGACTGCTAATCTAATCGTTCTTTTGGGGCATGATTCCTTGTAATCATTCAACGGTGTTAATATAATGTGCCTACTCTGGGTAACTAGGGTTAGGGAATTATAGTTGCTATTTGGGGATGTTTAGAAACAAACATGGAAGTATATTTAAAAGACATAGATTTTGGATAATAACCATAAGATAGACTTTGAGGATAATTATAGACAAAACCCCAAGAATATTGAAAAATTAAAGATTTCATGGAAAGTCCTCAAAATAAATCCATGTCTAGATATTACATATGGATGTGGTTCCAGCATATATGTACCTAGGTGTGAAAACAATAACAAGGTGTTCTGATATAGACTTTATGTGACCTGGTACATGACAAAGGTCTATACTGCACACTTGGTTTGAAACTCCCTAGGCATAATAGGAGTCTGCTATGTGGACTCCTCTCGGTGAGTTTACAAATCTAACCGATCATAACTTGGATGACCTCCCATTCCTCCAGAAGTGGTTCCATGTATCTAGAGACAGGGGTCCGAGAAATAGTCCCACACCATGATCTTACATGTTGGGTACTATAGTGTTTAGAATGGTAGGGAATAGGTGAGGCAAGATGAGGTACCATCCTCTTGAAAATGCATCACTATTAAGACCATAAATCATTTTCTGGATCTGCATATTACACTAAAATCATTCAAGAGGCTCCCTCCCTTTTCTTTTTTGAAGGAGCTCCTACGATGTCCAAATAGATAATGGTAACAACATAGGTTAATGGGTTCAATAGAACCCCCCTTCAATGGTGTCAAATTAAATAAAAACGGATCATACTACATGGGGGTCCTGTTTGGTGGTGTTGTGGTTTGGGACTACAATGGTTCTTTTATTGTAGATTTCTCCTCCCACTTGGGTAGTGGATCATCCCTATATGTTATGTCAAAGGCTATTATTTAGAGAATTATCATGTTCCATCAAGAAAACATTTGGTTATTAGATACATAAATAAACTCTATGATTCTCTATATTGTATTTAATTTTTTATTCCCCACCTCTTGGGAAATTACATATACCATGTGAATATGCCTGGGATTCCTTAGTAGAAATACCAAAATTGTGCACTCGTGGTGAGAGGGTAACCATGTCACGGATGATCCTTCTTACCTTGATGATCTTGGTCCTAACCCTATTTTCCTTTATAATGTAAATCAATTGAAAACTAAGGGGGTGAACCTAAGTAGAGGGGATTCCCTCTGCCTTCCCTATTTTAGGCTTCCATGATCCCTGTTGTTTGTGGTCCATGGACATTGTCTATTCATAAAAATAATTACTCGATGATGATTATGATGATAATTATTTATTCATTAGAAACCATTACTATGTATTTATTTGTAAATACTTCCTAAAAATAAGCATATTCATTATTTTGGATTAGATATTCCTAAATTTTTCAATTTATGTTATATATTTTACAATTTTGGAATTAATCATTATTATTCATAACCAAATCTAGTGTATTCCATTGTTTAGAAATGGTTCCATATGTAATTAATATAAATAAAATCAATACACATTATCTATGTATGGATTTCAATCGTATGAATGAAATGATAGTAGAGATGGTGACATAACTTGTACTAAACAACATAAAACCATACTAGGGCAGCTGACTCGGGTTATGAATAATAATATTACCCATAAAGAGAATCCTGATGCACATTTTGGAGGATCATTGTTAGACCACTGTATAATACAACAATTACCATAATTAAATGGGACTACAAATCCATTTGTAGCTGAGCATTTGATATGTTATGTAGTGAAAATATTTCTTGCATTAGGATGTAACTAATGGGAAATTGTTGTTAGGGTAGTTTATTATCTCTCATGAGATGAAGATAAATGGTTGACGTTAATTGAAAACATAAAGGAAGATGAAGAAGTATAAAATATGGAGTACAAAGAGTTTAAAGAACATTTCCATGAAATATACTTTCATTGTGAAAAAAAGCTGATATAGAAAAGAAAATTTCTGAGTATGATAAGAAAAGGTGCTGAGACTGTTGTAGTGTATGAGGAAAACATCAAAAGGTTATCAAGGTATGCTAAAAAATATATACCTAATAAAATTACTAATATTGATGAATATTTTATGGCTTAAAACCATTTCGTCAAAGGGAATTCTTATTTTAATCATCCTCAATGTATGAAAGAATCATGTGCTATCCAGACGGAAAAATAAATCCCGATGTCTTTTAATATAAATGTAAAGTAAGAGAATAATAGAAAAGTGGAGAAAGAGATGGATAGATGGAAAATGGGATGAATGATTTTATCCTATGAAATTATTGGATGATACACCATGGTACTTTCCTAAAAGGGGTGAGAGTATGTTATAAATGTGTAGAAAAGGTCATGAAGATTGTCATTGTAATGGAAATACATAAGCTTTGAAATGTTATAATTATAACAAAATAGTTAATTATGTATATGACTATCCAAAGTGACAAGGAAATATATCCTTGATGAAGAAAAAGAATTATGGTCATGTTTATTCTTTAACTATGGTCGAAGTGGAATAATTAATGGATTTTTGTTTTTGGGTTTCAAGAATTATATTATGGTTATAAGGAGAATGTGATATATTTTGGGATTGTACATGAGAATGTTTTGTTTTCATTAATTTCATAATATTATGAAGGTAATCATATATTCTCTATATGAAAATAAGACCAAAATTAAATTTTTTGGGGAATCTGATGTTACAATTGATTTTGAAAATTTATGGACTTTTTAGAGAGTCTTTTGGAATAAGTATTTTCGATAACTCAAAAGGTTGGCATTGAATATTTTGAAAATTGGATAGTATTTTTTATGGATAAAACATTTATTAAGATTATTTTTTTAACATTATAATACTAATGTTTTAGTAAAGGAAAAATTGTTAGTCGTGTGACCAGCCATCACGTCGGAAAATACTGTGGGAATCAAACCCACAACTGAGTTGAGAAAAGGATTTATCACCAACCATTGGCCTACTAGATGTCCCTAGTTATTATAACATAATTTTCTTTATTTTAATGGTATATGATTATATTTGTAACATTATACATCAATGATAAATAGAAATTTTTTCAATTTTATTACATTTAAAAAAGAACTATGAGTTTGTGGTAGAATTAGTTAAAGGATAAAACTATACATGTCAATTAAGTATGATTCCTTTTTTTCATATTCTACGGTGAAATTTAATTAGTAAACACTAGGGAAATGGTCTTGTTACCAAAAAATTCTATCTTATACCTTTTTCCGATGAATCAGATGTTCCCTAAGATCATCACATATTTATAGCTTTGTGATTGTTAACATTATTATGAGCATGTTCTAAATCTCTCTCAATCAGAAATGATGGTTAGATTTTTCTATCTTGTCCATTTTTTCTTCACGAAACCCTATCATGTGTTATTTCTAGTAAACTTCATATTTCGCATTCATTATTTTAAAATAGTGTTTTAACTAATCCATTTTTTAATGTGGGATTTCAAAAAAGACATTTTGAAATGTAAACCCCCTTGTTTTTAATACCAAGATTAAATTGTGATGAAAAATTTTTTTGAATGAGGGGATAATGTATCACCCCATGCTTCCATGATATGTTTACATAAATATTATATGTTTAACGCAACACCGAGTTCGAGAACTGCACGAACTATAAATGTAGTCATTTTAAAAGTACTTATTAATAGTATTAAGGACATTTGGAAATTTTTTAAATTTTATTTTTCAAAATAGACATCATTTTTAATTCTAAATATAAAAATTATCTAAAGGTGAATTTTTGGTATTTTCTTGAAAACACTCTAATTTTTATGAATATTTCAGAAAACTACATTGTGGATAAAAACAGTATTTTTCATTTTAAATTTAATTTATATTTAAATTTATGTTAGTTCCAAAATATATACATAAAAAATTTATTAGCCCAATTTAAGTCATTGAAAACATTTATATAATATAATTTTATATAAAAATTAATTGAACATTTTAATCATTTTTTTACCCTCCTTCTACCACATTATAATGTTGACCATATACCTAATTTCACCACTTCTATGAATTTAATTTTTAAAATAAGACCTACATGGTTGTAATCAAGATGAAAAGTTTGGTCTAATATGATAAAAATGTTTTTTACAGAATAGTAGCATTTGAATATTATTTACCACGATAAATGGTAAATAGGGTAATAAAAGATAAAAATATTATTATAATAAAATATATATACTCTAACACTTGTGATAACATTATTTTATGAGTAATGGATGACCTGGAAAATCCTTGGGATGTATATTCGGCCATTGTAAGCTTCATGGGTGTGATTAAGTCATTTATAACATTAAATTTCAAGTAATAGTAAAAATATCATCAACATGACTCTAATTACGAAAAAAATATTAATATTGGGTTATATAACTAGTATCATAGACTATAAATAGTGAATAGAAATATTAAACTGTTTAATATATCATGGTAGTTTAGTTATAATTTTTAGACATTAAATTAATAAATTTATTTATGTCACCTAGATGATGTAGTGATTACCATATTTATTAATTATTCAAAAAAATGATATTATAAATATTAAAATAAAGGTAATTTAAAATTTTTGATGTATTACAAAAATTTTCTATATGACAATGACACGTTGTTTTTTATTTAATTAATTTTTTAATGAATCATGTTCTTATTCCATTATAAAAAATAAATTATTAAATAGTTTCAAAATAATGATAAATGATATTTTAAAGTAAATAATATTTTATTAAATGATATAGGATTTAAAAAATATAAATTTTATCCAAATAACAAGGATAGTGATAAAAATATTGTAAATGATATACTTTTTGTTCTATTTTTATTTTCTAGTAACTGTATTAACAATGTAATGTAAAAATACATTACATGGTAAGAGTTAAAATATATAACTAAGGATTAAAGTTTAATGATATGGTTAAATTTGTGACCTAAACATATATAAACCATTTATTTAGATAATTTATATCCATAATAATTTTAGACTCTAATTAAATAACTTTGTCTCTATTTGAATCCAAATATCAATTTATAATAATTAAATATTTTAAGATATTCTAAAAGTTCCCCACAAAAATTTTATAAAACAACACTTCTCCTTCTATTTAATTCACACCTCCAAAACCATTTTTCTAATCCAACTACTACACATTTACTCTACCAAAAACCCTTAGATAATATTAGTGGCTATTATTTGGGAAGATAGTTGTCCTATAGAGTCATTTTGTACAAATCAATAGGCGACACCAGAAAAGAGGTAATTGCATTATCACCTCATTTAATGTTCATTTATTCTTCTACATCATTTTTCATTGTTTCTTTTCATACTAAAATATTAACTTCAGTAACTTACACATTATTAGATGTTATTATAATTATGGAAAAACCATAGTTATCTTTTTAACCATACTAAGATAAATAATATCAACATGTGTGCGTATGTATTGCTTACCATCTACACATCATGGTGTAAATTGTTTTTCATGTACAATTTCTTTCTATGGGTATAACGATGAATATAATGGTTGTAAATAATAAATATAAAAAGGTATCATTTCTGTAAAATTCATATTCCATCCAATTCCATACCATTTAACAATTAATGAAATTATATTGTCTTTCATGCGTACATACACCTTACTATATCTATGATGCAATGACACTCATCATCCACGTTAAACATCTGAGAATGATTATAAAAATAAATAGTATTAATAAGTATAAAATATATGAAATAATAATTTTAATGATATAATATATATATATATATCATTATCTTATTTCCAATATGTAAGATAAGAAAAATAAACAATGTTCATGCCAACATACGGCCAACCATCTCCATGAACGGTGTGTTAAATATCATTTATCAATCGATTATATTTTTTATATAAAGAACATATATTACATATAAATAATGTTTTATATTTTGTAATTCATTAAATTATTATCAAATAAATATGATCAAAAATAACATTTCAAAACATGTATGATAAAGAAAGCGATTATTACCCAAAACGTTGCTTTAACATGGAAATAATTAATAAACAGGTAACATAAAGACATAAATGAATCATATAAGATAACATAAATATGGATATGGACTAGTTATAATTTAAAATCATTTTAATATCATTATATAGTAGTATAAATCAACCTCGACTAAATAAATTTATAAAGAAATAGTTAATTTCACAATCTTATTATAATTTGAGGTTGTTGTGGCGTATGTATCTACTGGGAAATAAATCTCATCCATGTCCATGTCACTAAAAATGATTTCATAAATTTTGTTACTAATATCCAATGGATGTATGAAGTCATCGATACCCATTTTGTAATTTTTATAAAACATTTTAAAACGAATCATACCTTCATTTTCCAGACATTATAAATTGATTCCTATGGACAAAGTAAGAATGAATGTTTTTTAAACTAATATTCCATGAGCATATATTTTCCGCCATTCTGTCACCTTACAATTTTTAATATTCTGTTATAAAATTACTAGGTTATATTCAAAATAAATGATTCATTTTAAAATTTCATTGATTTTAAATGATTTAATGTAAAATGGAATATTTACTTAAAAGAGTTTTTGTGAATATATTAAATTATTTTCAACTATGTTAATATCAGTTTTTGGATATTATTCTTGTTTGAAATTGATTTATTAAGATACAATCTTCCATATTTTATTTATTTTATTGGGATTGGTTTGACTATGGATGTGCTATTTTTATACCATTCATGGTTGCAGTTAAGGTATTAATATTTTGTATACTTGTTTTAATATGAAGGATTATGTTGTGATTCAACATTTTCATATGTAGAATAATTTATACCAATTAAGGGATGAGTGGCTCCCACTATAGTCCCATGATGCATTAGTAGGTCTCATGAGACAAACTAGTTTCTTATAATAAGGACTTTACAAAATATTTTCTTATCGTTCTGGCATGAGGCCTTGTCGTAGGGGTTATGAAGACAGACATTATGCATTACTTCGTTATGATATTTTTTGTTGATTTTACATGTGATTATTAGACTAATAAAATATCCTTGTTAATGTTTAGATTGAATTATTTGATTTATTCTGTCCATATTATTTTTAATAAAGGGTTTCAATTGGCATGTGGTTTAGTATTGAACCATTCCTTAAATGTTTTTTTTCATATATTTTACAGCTTACACTATAATTTTATACTTTCTGGGCATCTGAGCTGACCACATTCATAGGTTTTATTTTCCTAGTATTATATGATGTGTATTCTTATTGATATGTATGGTTAATCTAGGGGAATAATAGTATTCTCACAGGATTATCTCTAATGTATTTTATGTTTTAAATTTTAATGTAATGTTAATATAGGTAATCATTTTTCTGATATATCTAAACTGATCGGTCTATAGGGGCATGATTCTATATAATAATTTTAATTTATTAAAATAATGCACCATCTCTGGGTAGCTAGGGTTAGGGCATTACATTTTTTTATAATAAGTTTAGAGACAAATTTGAAAATTGATTTAGAATACATAGATTAAAGATTATAACCATAGGAAAAACTATGAGGATATGTATTGTATAACCACCTAAAATATTGATAAATATCAGACTACTTAAATATTCATAGAAATACATCTATTTATTTGGATACTACATTTGGAAGTGGTCCTGGAATAGATGTACCTTAGGGTTAAATATCTAACAAGGTGTTCAAGTATTGACTCGGGGTAACATGGTAAATTACAATGGGATTTACTATGCACTTGGTCTGACACTCCCAGGGGATGTGATTAGGATAAGTAATATTTTATTTACATTCCATTATGAAGAATTAATGAGTAAATATGTCCTCAGTAAAACCATATTTATGATTATGGGCTATAAATGAATCATTTTTTCAATTTATGAAAACTATTTTACTAGCTTATAACTATTAATTATGATTAATAACCTAATATTGTGTATGTAAATGTTTAGAAATGGTTTCGAGTGGAAGGAATATAACTTTTATTAATAAAAGAAATCTATGTAGGGATTTTCCTCCAATAAAATATAATTATTGTACAGATGGTGATAGAACTGGTACTGATCAACTTATAAACATATTGGTAAAACTGACTTAGATTGTGAATAAAAACCATACCTATATAGAGAATCCTTATCCACAACACAAATAATTAATGTTTGATAACTTAATGACTGAACATCCTCCAACATTCAATGAGACTATAAATCCATTGGTAGATGAATAATGGATATGTTCCCTAGTGAAAATATTTCCTTCCATTGGAAGAAACAATTGGGAAAATGTTTTCTTGTTATTTTATCATCTCTTAGGAGATGATGATCAATAGTGGCCATTAATTCAAAACATGTAGGAGGATGACGAATTATAAAATATGCACCGCAGGGAGTTTAAATAACATTTCCATGAAAAATCACATTCCTCGTGAACAATGAGACAATATTGAAAGGTAATTTTTAAATCTATGGAAAAAAGAGGACGCGAATGCAGCAAATATGATGCTAACATAAGAAGGATGGCAATGCATGCTGCAGACTAAATGCATAACCCCTGAATAATGATTTATCGATTATTTTATACCTTAAAACAATTACTTATATAGACATTTGACATACAACCAATCTCATCATACGAAGATATAGACTTTTGTTCTATCAAGATGGAAAAAATCACTAAGTCTTCAGACATTAATGAAATGAATGGAAAAAAGATAAATGTTGTGATATATATATATATAATGGGAAAAAGGGAATTAATTATCTTCTCTTACGGGATAATTATACAATGAAACACCCTAATACTTGACTAAATGGAATGGGAGTTTGTTACAAATGTACCGAAACATTTCACCAGGCTCCCGATTCTATGTGAAATAAAGAATCAATGAAATGTTATAATTATAATGATATAGTACATTATGAAAATTATTTTATAAAGTTTAATGTAAATATTGATCAGATAAAAAAATAGATCAAGGTCAAGCATATGTTTTTACTACACTCAATGTGGAATAATAAATGTATTTGTGTATTTGGATTCAAGAATTATATTCTTGATATAGAAAGTATGTGATATATATATGAATTCTACTACAGTTATTTTTGTTTTCATTAAGGTTTTAATTTTATAAAGGTAATTATATAATTAGTATGTGACAATAAGAGAAACATTACATTGTTTTTGGAATTTGATGTTATAATTGATTTTGTAAATCTATATATCTTTTGGAGAGAGTTTGGATATATGTATTTTAGATAACACTAAAGGTTTTAATGGATTCATTTAAACATTTTATATTATTG
This sequence comes from Viscum album, assembly GCA_963277665.1. Taxonomy (NCBI): domain Eukaryota; kingdom Viridiplantae; phylum Streptophyta; class Magnoliopsida; order Santalales; family Viscaceae; genus Viscum; species Viscum album. The sequence continues at coordinate 1,098,072,837 of OY728151.1, read as the reverse complement.
TTTAAAAATATGAAAATTCATAAGAATATTTTTTTGAATTTTATAGTACTATAGTTATAGAAAAATGAAAACCCACAGGTCCAGTGATTACCTGTCACGTCGGACAAGGATACGATATTCGAACCCAAAACCAAAGTGCGAAAACGATTTCTCACATACCACTGTCCTACAAGAAGTCCGCAGTTTTTATAAAAAGGTCTTCTTTTTTTAGATGGTAAATAATTATATTTATAACTTGATACTATTAAGTTAAATAGAATATTTTGAAATTTAATTATCTTTTGAAATGAATGATGTGTTCGTGGTTGGAATTAGTTAAAGGATGAAACTCTACCTGTCAACAAATTATGCTTCCTTGTGATTGTATTTTATGATGTAAATTAATTATTCAATCTAAGACATATTTCTGATGAATGAAATTCTCCCTAAGATCATAAAAAAATTATAGCATTGTGATTGTTAACTTTCTCCTGATCATGTTCCATATCACACACCAACAAAACATTCAGGTTATATTCATCTTTAATATCCATGTTTTCTACATGGAACCCATGTATTTTTTATTTCTTGATACATTCATACATCTATTTCTTTATTTTAGAATAGAGGTCTCATTAATCCATTTTTCGAAGTAGGGTTATGACAACAATATTTGAAAATGCCACACAACTTTTTTTCAGTCTCATGTTTAAATATCTAGGACATAATTTCTTTATGTAGTGTATAATTTATCACCCCAATCATCCATGATAATATTCATCCATTATCATGTGTTGTTTGCAACACTAAGTTCGAGCACACCATAACCTTTCATAATAGACTTCCAAAATGTGTTTATGAATAGTATTAGAAAAAATTTGAAATGTAATAAATTGTATGTTCCATTATAGACATAAATTTATAATTCATAATATCTAAATTATACTAGGGTGAATTTTTGGTATTTTTCAAAAAACATTCTATTTTTTATGAATATTAAAAAACCCAACAATGTGGATAAGTCTGAATTTTTCATTTAAATAATTATTGTAATTTAAATTTGTTTTAAAATAAAAAAAATATACAAATAATCCATATATTATTACAATGATATTAATTGTAATAATTATTATAATATAATTATATATATATAAATTCATTGATCATCTTAACGTGTTTTTACCCGCCTTTTAGCCATATGAGAAATTAACATTAAACGTAATTTCATTACTTCTTTGAATTGAATATCTAAAATCCATCATAAATGGTTATAATAAATATGAAATATTTTGTCTAATATGGTCAAAATAATTATTTCTAAAGAGTGACTTTTGAATTTTATTTTCCACAGTTAATGATAAATAGGGTAATCAAAAATAAAAATAATATTATAATAATATAAAATTTCCCTATATATTATTATAACCTTATTGTATGAGTAACATATGACCAATAAATTCAATGGGACACATATTTTTCCTTTGTATTCCACATGGGTGTGTTTTTAAAATTTATAAAATTAAATTTTAAGTAAAGGTAATAATTGAATAAACAAGACTCTTATAACTAAAACAATTTTAATATGGGGTTCTGTAAATATTATATTAGAAAATAAATATTCATAATAGATATAAGTGTTTTCCTACGTCATGGTATTTTATTTATATTTATTAAATTTAATATAAATAAATTTATTTACAACACAATGATGATGCAATGATTTCATTATTTATGAACTATTCAGGAAATGATATTATAAATATTAAAATTGTTGTAATTTGAAAATTATGGTACAATACATGAATTTTTTGGATTGATATGATAATTTATCTTTGATTTAATTAATTTTTTCCATGTAATCATGTTTTTATGAATTTTAAAAAAATCAAGTATTAAATAGATTCAAAATTGACTTAAATGAGATTTTAATATAAATTCTATTTTATAAATTGGTATAAAAATCATAAAAATGTAATGTTCAGCCAAATAACATGGATAGTGATAAAAATATCATAAATGATCCCATTTATGTTCTCTTGTGATTTTATTGGAACTATATTAACCATGTAGTTTGAAAAATACCAATGAAATGGTAAGAGTTAGACAATATAACAAAGGGTTAAATCAAAATGAGGAGGTAATGTTTTTGACATAATATTTCCTATAACCTATTGGTTGAGCGTATTGTGGCCAATAATCATATAATACATTAATTAAATCACATTGGATATGTTAGGAAATGAAAATTAATTTATAAAAAAATTAATATTTAAATATCTTCTGAAAGTTCCCCTCACCATCTAATAAATGGACACTTCTCCTTCTCTTTAAATCCCATATCCAAACCCCTATGGCTTAAACAAGAACTCCCCATTTTTTATCCCAAAATCCATCATACTTTCTCAATGTTTATACTTTTTTTAGAAAGTCATACTATGGTATCCATTTGTGAAAATCAAATGGAGACATCATAAAAGAGATAATTGTTTTATCGCCTCTGTTGAGTTTTATTTCTTCGTATACGTCATATTTCACTATTATTTCCATAATAAAATAAAACATTTAGTACCTTTTTTATGGTAAGATGTTATTATAATTATTGGAAACCCACATTCCTCATTTTACCCTTCCTATAAAAAATAGTATCACCATGTGTACGTATGTACGGCTAACCATCTCCACACTATCATGAAAATTGATTTCTTTTACACTTTATTTCTGTGGGTATAACGACAATTGTAATGGATTTAAAAAATAAATATAACATGATATTGTTTTTAATGTTAATATTCCCTCCAATTAAGTAATATTTAACCATTAATGAAATGATTTTGTTGCTTGTGTGTACATATGTCTTTCTATCTCCACGACGAGATGAGACATGTCTTTCATGTTCCCCAACCAAGAATGATAGTAAGAATAAATATTATTCATAAATTTGAAATATATGAAATTATAATTCTACTAGGATGATATATATATATATACATATATGTCATTCACTTAATTCCATTCATTATTATAAGAAAATGGAAACAATTTTTATTCGTACGTATGTCCAACCATCTCTAGAAAAGATGTGTTTCATTTTATTTATCGTACAGTTATATATATTTATATACCAAATATATATTATATAAAAATAATATTTACATTTGTGAATTAATTAAATTTATATATATATATATAATATTATCAAAAAAATCATGTCAAAACATGTATGATAATGAAAGTGATTGTTAGCTGAAACATTATTTTAACATATAATTTATTAATAAACATGTTATATAATTTAATAAATGGATCCTATATGAAATAAGAAATATGGATATGGTATTGGTATAATTTAATCATATTAGTTATCCATTATACAGGAAGACAACTCACTCTTGACTAAAGGAAACTATAAAGTAAGGGATAATTTCACAATCTCAATATTATTTGAGGTTGTGGGTGCGTAACTATGCACTGGGGCATATTTATCATCCAAATCCATGATTATAAAAAAGTTCTCATAATTTTTTTCTATTATCTTATGGATTTTTAATGTCATTTTTTCTAATGATTGATTTTTTATAAATTTTTTTAAGGGAATCATTCTGTCATTTTCCATCTGAGGTTGTTTATGACATATTTGACAAATTATGGAAATAATATATTTTTTAATTAATATGGATCGATTAGATATTTACACCATTATGTCACCTTATAATTTTTATGTATCCCATACATGTGATATAGTTATTTTCAAAAGAAATGTTTTATTTTAAAATTTCATGGTTTTCAAATTATTTAATGTAAAAAATGTATATTCCACTAACATAGTATTAATTAATTTATTAAATTATTTTAATCTATGTCAACACCCCTTGTTGGATTTTATTTTAAATTGATGTTTATTTATTATGATTAAACAATTCATATTTTCATTGATGCATCGGTAGGACTCATGGGAAAATTTTTTGTCTTGGATTTGGGATTTGAAAAAGTATTTGAGTATGGTCAGGGCATGATTCCCTGAAATAGTGGTTATTATGTCCAACATTATCCATTTTCACGTTATATGATTAGTTATTGATTTTAAAGGTATTTATTTAACTATTAAAATATCCATGTGAATGTCTGAATAGAATTATTTGATTTATTATTTCCATATTATGCCAATGATAATGTTTTAAAAGGATATTGTTTTAGTTATTAAAACATACCTTAAATGTTTATGCTTATTTGTGATAGCTTCTACTATATTTTTCACACTTACTAAGAATCTGACCTCATCCATTACATATGAATTGTTTTACCAGGATGCCAATAAGGGTTTTATGATTTATATTCATGGTTAACCAAGAATAATTATGGGTTTATTAAAAAAATCAATGACGTATATTATGTAAGAAATTTTAATGTAATGTTCATGTATATAATCTGTTTTCCAAGACATCTAAATGGATCAGTTATTCTTGTCCTTATTCTGTGTAATATTTCCAATGTATTAAAATAATACAAAGGCTCTTGGTAACTAGGGTCAACGTGTAACATCATATCATTGGTGAGATGTTTATATAATAATATTGAGGAAAATAATAATGTCCAAACAATGAATGAGTGTAATAGGGAACATTGATTATAAGAAAAATAGTAATATATAAAAAATTACTGACCAAAAAACTAAAACCCGATGAGATGTGAAAAGGGATATACATTAATCAGAAAATATGGTAATTGGATTTCATTTCTATTTCAGGATCCTTTTAAAAAATTTAGTCATTATTTTTCTATAAATATTATAACAAATTCAACAAAAATACTTACATTCCATTTATAATTTCATCCTTATGTAAATTTCTACTATAATGACATATTTTTATCTAATCTATGAGTATTCAAGTTGAATGTTTTATTATTGAAGAACTAAAATATTCTTATGATATATATCCATAAAAGGGTAAAAATAAATTCCTCATATTATTATAAAGTAACAAGCCCAAAATGTTTAGAACAAGGTAAGATAATTATGAAAAATGATTAATCCTTCATTTGAATAAATAAAACATTAATATGCAAATCATTAATTAAAACAAAAAAAAATAAAAAATATTTATGTCCTCAAATTCAACAAATATAGAACAAAACATGAATGAAACAAAAAACATTTGACAGACATGATCATATATTCTTCTTATTATAAATTATCAATTATCACCATTCAGCATTCTTAACTCATAATGTCATATAACAAAAGATTCATAGGACCAAATAGTATGATCTCTAAAATATGATAATTCACCCAACAAATAACTTTATTCACCAAAAAGGCACATTAAAATATCATATCATTCTAAAAATTAATTCGAACATTATTCCTTTAATAAAATTCCACAATATTTTATGTACAGAAATCTTATAATTTTTCAAAAAATTAAATTGATATTCCTATGAAATAACATAAATTAGTAAATCACCAAATCAATATCAAATACCATGGTAATCTATAAGATAAAACACATGTTACCAAATTATAATAACACATAATTGCCTCAAAATAAATGATTATATAAAACCATATGGTAGTTTATACATTAAAACGTATTTCCACCTTAGGTAAATGTATTCTCCCACAAATTTGATAAATTAATCCTAAAACAGAATAATCCAAAGGTGTTTTCTGATTATAATAAAATTAAAATATATTATTATATCATAATTATCAAATATCTATATATAGAAACACCATTAATCTACTAACCAATCTTCACTTTATTATTCCATAATAATTTATTCCTATATTATGAAATATTTAATTGTTATGTCCCAATATATACTCATTCATGTTTCATTAATGTATCAAAAATAAAATAACTCATAACATAAATTGTGAAATCAAGGTATTCTTTTATGCCTTTTATATCCTCATTATCTTCCATCTTGAAATCCACATCTGCAGAAAAGAAAAATTTAATTTATATAGTTCTCTTTCCATTATAAAATAAGATAGATAAATAAATATTTTGATATTAGAAAAAGATACAACATGATCAATATTCATTATTTATAAATTAATTGGTGATGGATTGATCAAATAGTTTTTTGTAGGTTACTTTGTTGTTCAAAATTATTTTTAAATTAGTTGAGAAACATTTTTCTATAATAGTGATCATTAAATAATATTTATGGTATAAAAAGGTTTTCTGACATAGGTTTTAATCAATCTCGATGAGAAATCATTATAGTATAAAAAATAACATCTTTAGAACATGAATCTAATATTTATTGCTGAACTATAAAATTACATTATAATGAAAAAACCCTAGTAACTCTGTAATACTTTAACCATTAAATAATATAAAACTATGTTGATTACCCCAATAAATCCTATGATTGAAAATATCATTTTTCGGATCAAAATCCATCAATTAATACCTAAAAATTTGTGTCTTAGATTTTTAACATATGATCAACCTTTATCTAAAAACATATTATTATATCCATAATAAATAACATAATCTCACCTTAAAGAATTCATAACCTATAAAGTTGGATAAACCTAACTATAATTCCAACTTTAAATAATCATTCTTAATCATGACATATTCTTATATCTTTATACGAGAATTCATCTTATTACATTATAAATGGAATTTTAGGTTTATGTTTTATTAACATATGTCATAAATGTTTCATAACAAACATTTATATTAAAAATTAGACACAATATTTTAATATAAATTATTTTAAATATATAAAACCTCAGAAAATTGGTTTCATATTCAAGACACATATTCATTATTTTCAAATTGGCCATATCCTTGTCACTAATCCCCGTTAAAACCATGTATAAAACATTTCAAAAATGTGTGATGATCCTAAAAAACATAAAAAGGGACATAAAATGAAAAAAATAGTTACACCATGAATACGTATACAATTTTTTGTTTTAAAATATAAAAAGTGGGTTTGAAATAAACTTTTTTAACCATGATATCAACTTCTATACCAACATACTTTTATAGAATTTTTATATGTATTATTAATGAAAGAAATAACACTCAAATTTTTTTACACAAAATAATAATAACACATGTAAATGATTCCAAAATTTTATACTCTTCAACCTTAATATTAATGATAAACTCATTAACATTACATACGAAATCAATATACTTATGAAAACCTTATTGCATGAAAAATTAAACACATATGTAACATTGGGTATAATTGTCATATCACTATTACATATAGAATAACCGTAAGGGTTATAAATATAATAACATTAAACTGTAAAATGGAATAACCATTCTGTTTATAATTAGAGAAACCACCACAATTACACATTAAATAACCATCATGGTTACCATTGGAATAACCATCCATGTATATTCCTATAATCTATTAGGAGAAACCTAATCAATTAACTATTTCCTTTTATCCAATGCATTTTAGAGATATAATAATCTATCCCACCCTCATTTTATAATGGAACAACCCATAATAATAAAAACATTCAAATAACATTAAAAGAATACAAAAATACTACATCATAAAAAAATTCATTGCACCCGTAAGAAAATATATTCGTATATTGAAAAAAATGGTTTCATTTAATATAAATTTTTCAGAACATAAATATCTATTTTAAAGGGAATTAATTTATTTATTTAAATAAAAAATAAAATAATATACAGTAATCAAAACATAAAATATTTTATATGGTAGTGGGAAAATTCATTGTCGCCATATATGTTCAAATTAGAAACATACAATTTATCTTTTAAAAAGAAATTCAAACCATTTAATAAAATAGTCCTTTAAAAAACTAATGACAAAATGTCACCTAAAACCTAAATATTACATTATAAATCCAATATGTACATATATATACATTCCAAAAATAATTTCATTAATGTTTTAGTGGAATAAAATTATTTACCAAATAAGTAACTAAAATATTTATATTCATGATTTTTGGAGAAATGTATCTCATACATCGAGTCTGACTCATCATATAAATTTATTATAATATTCAATAAAAAACATAGGATAATTATTTTATTTCTTAATTATATCATTCAATTTTATCATTCATTTTAATTCACTTTTTACGTTGAATTAAAAATCATATAATCATTTAATTTAACATCAACTGATTTAATGATATTTTGCTCATAGTGAAAAAATGACTTCTATATATTGAATATTGACAAAGAGAAATTTATTACTTCATATAAATAATAATAATCAGGAAATAAATATAATTGTTTAAATCAAGTATACTTTTAAAACCTATTATGAAATGTGGATATGAGAAATGATATATATTATAATCATGGGGATGGTAGGTTGTAGGTACACATGAGTAATATTTCCATTTTCCATCAATAATTATTTAATTAATTTAATGAATATTTTATGTTAAAATAATGGTAATTATATAATAAATTAAATATTATTTATTTGAACATAATTATATATTTCATCCTTGTGATGTGGTAATGAAAACTGAATCACATCGCTTTGTTGAAGTGGTAGTCCATACATATGCACGAATCATGTTATTATATTTTAGTGAGTCGAAAGGTAAAAAAATAAAAAATATATTATATTTTCATAATTATAATTAGTTAATGAATATTATATATAAATTTTTTTTCTATCATTGTACGATTCCTGGTGGGATAGTGATGGAAAGAAATTTACGTCGGTCTGCATGGTCAGTAGCATGCCATACACATGAATGATGGATTCATTTCCAATTAAATGAATAAGTATATTGATATAAGTTATAATATTAACATAATAACATCTCAATATATGGAGGATAATTTTTTATTATTTTATCATTGTTAAAGAATATTTGAATGCTGTGGAACAAGGAGTAAAACTATAACATATTGGTACAAACTATACCACTTTGGAAAATCCATTTTTCATATCACCATAAGCCGTATATGGTCGATATTATTCCTAAACAATACCACAAGGTCATGGATCGAAATTTATGTAAAGGATTTTGAATGTTATTTGTTGAAAAAATGTTGTCTTTGATTTCAAATAAATGAAAATAAGATGCACCTTTTTATAAGAGATTTGGGTGACACTCATAGAATTTTCTAAAACATAAAACTAATATAAATTCATTTTTATATCCAAATTTATCCAAATTTATAAATATAATATGTTTGTGAGTATAAATCCTCTAATATAATAAAATTTGGACATTCTTGGATAACATATTTACCAATATGTTTTTTATTTTTAACACTTTGGTAATCCATTTAAAAAATATGGAGATGCCAATGCTTTTTTCCATTAAAGGGGTAATATAGTTACTATAAAAAAAATTACCATAAATGGAGAATTTTTTATTACATCAACCATATTATATTCAATAGGATAAAGATAATATTTTTAGGAATTATATGTTATTTAATAAAATATAATTTGTTATAAAATGTAATTAATGTCATTTTTAGAAATAGTCCATTAATTTGACATTCTAAACTATGCGAAAGTATATAAATTATATTACAATGATGAAAAACCTATATAATATGTCATTTTTATCAAAAACTTCTATAAATAAACTATTTATTAAAATCATATTATTTTTAGCATTTTTAAATTCATTTATTTTATTTTTATATTAATTGAATAAAAACAACATTTTAATTGTGTATTATTTTATTGTAATTATTTCATGTCTAAAAAATAAAAATAAATTAACATGATAAAAATCATATAAATTTTACATTAATTTTTATAACTGAAAATGTTCTCTTCTTATCCCTATCTGAAAAATATTATATTTTATAAATAAAAGTGTGAAATGTATTTCTGTTATATTCAATTAAATACTATAAAGCTCAACATCATGTACAAATTGAAAGAAGATATATATTTTAATTTGTATGATTATGGATGATATATATTCTTTAAAAAATATTTAATGTGATAGAGTGATTTTTTTGTCTTTATTAGTTTATTAAATTTTATTACATGATTTACATTTTACCATGGTTATAGAAATAACAAAGGTTGTTATTTATATTTAAAAAATGGAGATTTGTACCTAAATTATATATTTTAATTCCAAATATGGAATCCCGTTGTCAAAATTTGAAACACAATAGTGGACGAAATAAATTTAAAAATAATATTGTAAGTCTTGATGAAAAACAATGTTTGAGATAAATACACTTTTTATGTATAGTATATTTAAATAATAATTAAGATATAAAATTTATTTAAAAAATTATTTGAATTATTTTATATTAAATGGTTGTAATTTTTATTTTAAAAATAATCTAAAAAATTAATTTCCATTTATAAATAATTTTATAAAAATTACATATTAAAAAGAACAGTATTTCACAGTACTCATTGAATAATCAATATTTTTAAAAAAAATCACAAAAATTAATCCTAATATTATTTTTAAAATCAAATAGAAAAAATATATTACCATTTTATTAAAAAATTATAGCAGTGGAATAAATTACATATAATTTTTTATCATAATTTTTTGGAAGAAAATGTATATCTGAAGTATAAAAGGACTTTTCTAAAAAAGTGAGTTCTTAATTTTTAATAATTCATCAAAAAACAATTTATTTATAATATAAATTATATTTCACAATTTTTATAATCATATTCACTCCAAACAATTCAACAGTTATATTATGACCCCCATATTTATATAATAATATTTCACAGTTTTTAGGATTAGTGTTTTGTATCTTATACTCTCTGTAATAATGTTCTTATTTTTAAATCATAGGATATCATAGTATTAATAAAAAAATTTCCCAAAATACATTTAATAATATTAAAATCACATCACATAAAAACTCATAATATTTATGTATTCTTTTAAACGTAAGATAAACCATTAAGTTATTAACCCATGAATGTATCATTAAATATTATGATATCCAAAAATTAAGAAACCCAATCATCAAAATAAAATTTCTAACCATTTTTCAAATACCGAATATAATAGTGTTGAACCCGCACTCCTAGATCCAAAGATGAAAAGTGATCTTCAGATATTTTGCATTGATTGTGATAAGCCTGACACACATTTATACTTTCAAACAAATAAAATAAAACTAAAATATTTTATTACATATATATAAATATATATAGCAGTACCATAGCTAAAAAATTACAATTAATTATATAGAAAGATAGATACAAACACACACACTATCTAAAAGTATCTTACCTAGCCCTGACCCCCCCCAGCATAATGATAGTCTATATTAACCCCTATAATCTTATATATATTATATATATGCTTTATATATGGACTATTCCATAAGTTATATCCATTAGTTAATACATAAATATTAGTATATATTATTCCACCACGAGTAATAAGTGAATCCTAACCAAATGATATTAGAGTACCTCTAAAGAACATTACCCTCCTAACACAACAACTAACAATTAACAACAATGCTTCTCATATCTCAAGTTTATCGCCACTGACCCCATTGATACCTCATAAAGATGATTCAAACATGACACCATCTCATACGATGGTCCACCAGTTTGAATACTGGAGAACCGCATAGTTCCACCATTGTTTTTGTTTGTTTCCCCTACAAGTGTCCTCCCTACCACCAAAAATGATTCATCACAACCATCATTACTAATCATTGAGCATCAGCTGGTCTTTCATCATTCCCAATGATGAGAAGGGCCATATTTTACTACCCATGCTAAGACCCCCCCCAACACACACATCATGTTTGTATCATATGATGCCAACCACACCAATAAAATTTTATTAGTGATCATAAGATTAAAATACATCTATAAAGAAATCAAAAATCACAAGAGAATAACATAAGAGAATTCATACCCATCAAATAAAAAAATAATGAGACCTTTTAGAAATCATTATCATAAGACAAGATCCATATAATTCAAACATCATAAACCATGAAATAAAATACTTTTATAAATGTCCCATTAGAACTCATATCCATCATAAAAAAACTTCAGGTATCATGGGACATCACACATTTATAATGGTAATACCTAGCCAGATAAGTCACAATCCTACATAGACTAACCGATAACTGAAATAATCTATCTATAATAGGATTAATGAAACCACATCCTCTTCTATATGTATCTTCCATCATGTTAAGTTTTTTTTAGTAACCACTGCATTGGAGCACTATAATTTACCCACCCATAAATTTTTAAATTGTAAACGCTTTTATTTGGTTTAGAAAAAAATCCAAATATCAGTTGTTGATAATAAAACCATCCTTATATCATCCATAAATATAAAAATTTAGCATTGTAAAAATTAAATGTAAGATCATCTCTACATAGAAATAACAATTGTTCATTTATATCTTGACATAACAAGGGAAATGGAATAAGATCCTAAAAGTAATTGAAATGATAATAACCCATCCAAATAAAAAATATGCATTGTATCAATAATTTTTTTTCTAGTGTACTATAATTTATATCATGTGTTTTTATCATTTATTAATATAAATACCACAATAATATCATTAAAAAAATTCTTGAGGACTTTACCCTTTCCACATAAAAAATATCATTTGAAAATGAAAAAATTACCAAAAATTAGGGAAAATAAATTCATTTAAAATAATCATTAAAACATGTAAATGATTAATCAATGAGTTTTTTAATCATGATCATGGGATGTTTTTTTCCATTCCATAATTGGTCAAAATGATAATATATTCACACATTTGAGAAATTTTCAATTTTTTAGAAAATGAAACTAAATATGTTTTTTAAATTGTTTTTTAAAAATTAAAAAATGTGTAAAATTGAATTAATGATATTTATAATGTTCAAAACAATTTTTAAAATCATCATAATACATGGATATTGAATTAAGGGTATTTCAGACTAACATAGTAAAAATAAGTTCATAATTTTTTTATATGAATTTTCAAAACCATTTTAAAATCTAACATGGGAACACATGGAAAAAACATCATATTTCCAAGAATACATATCTTATGAAATATTTAATGAGTTTACCAATTATGAATTACATTATTTCCCCAATGGGAATTCAAGCCTAAACAATCCCTAATAAAATGGCATTGAAACATAAACCACTTAAAATTTGGGAAGAAATTTAATCTTAATCCCCCTCAATGAAAAAAATTTAATGAAAATTTATATATCATGAACAAAAGAGGAATCAGGATATATCAAGTCAATGCGAGATTATATACACTGAATAAAAAAATACAGGCTCATTACATAAATTTGTGTCCCAAGGATATTTTTTGACAAATGACACTCGTAAGATCATATCATTTAATTAATATTTTATTAATAAGAAGATTATATTTTAAAAATTTTAAAAGAAACAAAAAATTTGAAATAAAACGTAAATTATGAAATATTAATTTCACCCCTAATAATCAAATAATATAATGGAATTGTGATGTGAAATAACCCTATGAATGACGATTGAGTTAAGAAACCCTTAATTTTTTCTTTTGAGTCTGCTGTTTGTGATTAATGTAAATGTATCTTTAAAAAATGATTATGATCGCCGTTGTGGCTGGGGAATGTGGTAATAGATGCATCAATATTGAATTGGGTATTTTATGAAAAACCTAAATTTTAGTCCTGTGATATTTTCTTAATGTGATTCCCTTTTTATAGGAAAAAACCAATGGTGTTTTAACAATTTTTTAATAATGATGTTTTATAAAGGTAAAAATAATTTTGAAAAGTAGATCATACAAGTAACTAGAATGTTATGCTAAAAAAATAATATAAATATAATTAATGATATAATTTTTATAATTTTATAATTATATAAAAAAAATTTAACATAAAATACAATGTAAGGTCTTTTTCATCACTATTCAGAAGACATGAAAATAAAAACAACCTAAAAACCTCTAGTTTTGAATATCTTATATCATCACATATAATACATAGATATCTATAAAACTCAGTGGATTTTCAATATAATTTTAATATAATACTTTTTAATAAATTTAAAATTATTTATTTGGTTGTTTTATTCCAATACGTCCCTCCATCGCACTGTAAAAATTTTGGGAAATTATTATGATTTTAAAAACTAAAAATAAAATTATAACCTAATTTTTTTTATTATAGAAAAATTTAGTCATTTAAATTCATTGTTAAAGAATATTATATAATATTCAAATCATTAAATATTTTTAATACGTTCTTTTTACATTCCAAAGTTTGTGTAATAATTGCAGATGCATTTGTAAATTGTTTTTGTTAAAAAACACCATAGTTCCAATATATATATATATATATATATATAATTACAAATATAATTACAATACAATTTACATCCCAAAATATTATCATTTTCACACAAAATCTGACATTTCCATTACTTCGTCGATCTACATCAGCATTGAAAATGATAATCATATTTATGAGGAATTGAATTATAATTTATTTGTTTTTAAATATTTTTGTATGATTTTTTATTATATTTTCATACTTGTTTCTTTCTATAAGACTCATAAATTAATATATCTTTTTATCTACGTTAAAATATTATATCGTTTCTCAAAAAAATTAATCTTTGCACTATTCACAAAAATATGACTTGAAAGACTCTATGTTAATATTTAATTTATAATATAAAATAATAATAATGTATTTAAATTTATAAAAATCATTCAAGACCATATAATACCCAAAAAATGAAACTGAAATCTTTTAAATGTCTTTAGATTTTTTTTATCCAGTCCAAATGCTACCCACAAAACGTGCAAGGTTTCAAGGTAATTATATCATTTCATAAAATTAATAATTAATCATGATCATAAATATAATATTTCCTTTATTATATGACTATTTTTTTTGTAAATTATTGAAATCCATGTGATAATTTATTATTGTTTATTAAATTTAAGACATGTATTTTTGGTTGTAATACATTATTTAAATTATATAAATTTCAATATCAAAAAATGGAATAATGATTCCATATTTTGAGGAAGTAAATGATGATGGAGTAACATGAATCATACAATATAATTAAGGTTCATTTTTTGGGTTTTTTAATGTCTTATCGCATAGTTTTAATCCAATTTTACTTGTTTTACAATTTCATAAGGGATAAATTTTATGATGGTTATTATTCATAAGGACCAAAAATAAAATCGACCTATTTATCAAATTTAACTATTATGATTACGAATATGGAATAAAATTGTAATGATTCAATTAAAATAAATGGAGGAAATTAATGTAAAAATAAATTCATAAAACACTACAATAATAATTTTATAAAATCATTTTATGCATAAAAATGAAGATACACCAAAATTAGTTATAATAATGATTAAAATTTAGTTAATTTTATTGTATATAAATAAACAATAATTCTGTTACATATAGAGAAAAATATAATTATAATGTTGCATTTTAGTAAAAATAAATGGAAGTTTTACAAAAATATGTATTTTCAATGTTCGTAAAAAAATTAATCTCCGCAGAAAAATCCCAAAATTTCATAGTAAGATAATTTTGAAATGATGATTTGAAAAAATACTAATAATTTTTTCAAATTTCAATTTCTAATATTTTGAAATATTAATTATATGATCAACTCTATAAAATTATTTTTGAAGAAAAAATATTTTTTAAGAATTAAATTGCATAATAGAAAATATGGTACTTATTTATTTTTAATTCAAAAATTAAATTGGAATATATATAAATATTATGAATTTATTACATAATTAGGTATCTAAAATTCATAGATGCAAATTTAAAAACATTTTCATAATGGAAAAATTGAAATAATAAAGTTTCACTATTATTTTAACATTTGTGTTATGTGTTGAATGGATAATTGAATTAAGTGATACATTTAATATATCTAGGCGTTATAGGTTTCATCACATGGAACAAATACATGATCATATGAAAACACCATCAATGGAATTATAGTTCTAAAAAATTAAATATTACTATTATAACTCCCAGATGAACATTGATGGTTAGACAAACCACACCCTTGTTATGTATGTGGGAAAATAATCTGGAAAATGTATTTATCATCCTAAAAGGGAAAATCTATGAAAAATACTAACATCCTCATATCCTAAGAAAAATATTATATGTGTCTGGGTACAAGGAGAATTCCACGAGTCATAATTAACTACCCTATATTTTCTTCTAATATTTAATATAAATATATAGTTTGTGATGTAACTTATTGTTTTAAAATATGAAATCATTTAAAATGTTTTGATTGAATTATGGATTATATAAATAAAAAAATAATATTTTCATTATTTTTATCATTTTGTTATTAAATATAACTTATATGTGGTTAGATTAACAATTCTTACACACAACTCCACTTTTCCCCAAGTCAGGCCACACCAGGTCTCTCTCTAGTAAATACTTTATTACTTTTTAAATCATTAATTATAGTAATTTCCCTTTTAGGTAATGATAAAAAAAATTATTTCCCCTTTCAAAAACTACATACACACACAACCTTAATAAAACCTATATTTTGTGATGTCCACTACACACAACCATTTTGTTTTTAGAAACATATACATATATTTTTAAAAAATGAAATGAAAACAACTCACATGTAATCATTATTCCTCGCAAAATATATCATTGTCCACATCCTACCTCCCACATGTTCCCAAAATAGTTCACTACATTGATGATATATAAACACCCCCATCAACTCCCCACACCTCAGTTTTCAGGGCACTGATCGGACACTCTTTTTTCTCCCATCTTTGATACCAGCCCCCCTTATGACCTAAAAATATCCTCTTCATATTAAATTGACGTAGTGAATGTAAATTTGAAGAAGAATAATTTCAATCCATGATCTATCTAGTTCAATATGGATAAATAAACTCACACATTTAATGAATGAAAAGTTATAGAATCTGAGAAGGGCTCCGGTGTAATGCTTCATGAAGAATACTCAAGTACATGAAATGTACAAAAATAAAAATATCTAAAACATCGTATATAATTGAATAATTTCTATCAAAAAAATATTCAGTAATTAAAATAAATCTTGTGTGAATAAAATCATTATAATTATCCTGGAAATAAAATCATATTGTAATTATAACTAATGTATTTAATTAATGATGTGGAATAAAGAAAAGAAATGATGAACCTCGAGTTATGATCTATCTGTGATGTTCCACACATTCACATCAGGTTACTTTTATGACTTCAATGATGAATTCCACTAAAGTATGTCATTATTTGATCTATTTTGGACTTCGATAAGAATATTAAATATGTACTCCTAATCTCTATAAGGTTTCTAATTGAGTAAGTGGATAACCTATGTTTTTACCATAAACTCTAAACTAACTACATAAATAATTAAAATTAAATTAGTTAATAAATCCACTCAAAAAATAAATAATTGAGGTTCCAAATAAAATCCATGGTATATAATATCTATGGAAAATCCACAATTTTAAAAATAACAACATCCATTTTTCTTCCAAAATATCATTTATTCAGTAGATATATTTTTATCATCATAATAATGAATTCACAGATGAAAATAATAGTATGTCTGATAGAATGTATTATTATCAAGAATCATAAAAAACCCCAAATCGAATGTAATTTATCCTAAGTTCATAAATCACATCCTGTAATTAATAAAACAATATGATTTTTTCCTAAGGGTTCTTGCTTTGAGATATTCACCAATTTACATATAATAGACCATATTAATATGGGTCCGAAAATATGAGAGGGAATTTAAATTTCATAGTTTTGTTTAAGGATGATTTTTGAATTGGGATTTATAATGAATTTTTTTTATATTTTTCATATCATATGAAAATATATTTTGATGATGAATTAGGTTCAAGAAGCATCATGGGGGATACTAAGTGCCTTGATGGAATCAATGGTGGCTTCTGAAGCCTCAACTACAGAATACCACATACTAGATGATGGTATCTAATAGAAAAATCAATTAGGCCTTGAAACCACCTTCCCAATAGTGGTATTTAATGATGTATAATGAAAATTTCACACCCTTGATTTTTACAAGGGGTACACCCTTATACATATCCTATTTGTTTCATGAATAGGGATCCAATTTCCCACATAAACATTCTCACCCATTGATGTTGATTAATTTTCAATATCTTCTACACATTTTAGGTATGTTTTTACCTATATTATTATTCATATTTCCTTCCCCGTGTTCTTTTATTCTGTTTTTATAGTTTACAGTTTTAATTTAGATTTATGTTGTGCATGGTGGAATCAGATGAATATGATGGGGATGTCATCCATATTAATAATAAGGAATCTTGTAAATCCATCTAAAAATGGTTTATTTATAATTCATATATGGACCTCTATGTCACATATTATTCAATTGTATTTCATTAATATTTTTTATTAAATTACAAAATTAATTGATGATATGTTTTTTGAATTTCACTAATGTTGTGTTCGGGGGTATGCTTCTAAACTCCCCTATGTTTTTCATCATTTTAGTGGATAGATTAGGCTATTCGTTGAGATTTTTATGATTTTTACTAGTATAAATTAAATGTACTAATAAATAATAATTTCTAGAATTTTGGTTTGGATAGTACCGCTTGATTTAGTATATCACGTCTTTGAGAAGATATTGATTGACCATTGTAGATGCATGAAATGAATGGGTAGTAGATGTTGGACATTGTAAAATTAAAGGAAAATATTCTAAGAGGTAGGTTGTCATTCGAAGATACCATTCTAGATTCATGAATGTCATTAAGAAGGTTGTAAAGTGTGGTATCACCTCCTAAGGCAGTCTACATAGAAATAAATAAATTATAAACTAAATAAATTATAATGTAAATAAATTATATTTAATAATTTGTTAAAAAATTAATATATTATTTAAGTAATTAGGATTATTTTAAATGGACTACACTATGTGGTCGAGGCCACAACGGACCCCCGAATATCAGTTGGAAGCTCATTCACCGATGGTCAAGGGTAGAATAATTGGGTGTCCTCTTGTGATACCTGAATCCCAGGAGGGGTATTTAGTGATAAGATAAAATTAGCCAATGGTGGGACACTTAGATTAGTTTCACTTTGGTAACTCTTTATTGAGGACCCAACATATTTGGAGTGAATATAATAATTCATGTCTATGATGTATTTGTGGGAAAAAATTATATTACATGGGTAGGATGAGTTGTGTTCCATGGTTATGTTGACCTAGTGATTATGGGTATTAACATTGTCCCTGAGAAATTTCTAACAACACTATTTGGTATGTATTGTGAAATGACTAAGGGATTCATTATCCTTGATTTATGGGATTTTTCCCTCATTCTTTTTTAATTTTAAGGGACACTGAATTGGGATCTAATACCATGATATGACCACTGAAACACCAAATGTATAGATATTCCATGTTTTTACGAGGAGTACACTATGTAGGGATTCTCTCCCTTTATATATCATAGGGGTCCTATGTATCTTCCCTATTGATAAATGGACCAAGGGAAGGACTGTATGGGATTTTGTAGAGATGTTGTAGGGGTCACCATTGAACCTGTATTGACAATGTGGTTATATGGCCATTTGGTCCATGTGATGGGATTAGGAATTCATCCAACACCTCTATACTATATATTCTTTCACTTGTTTATTTATGATGGTCTTAGGTATTCACTGAAATGATTATAGGGACCAAAACCATGGGCTTGATACGATGTGGAAGTGACATTTTAGATGCTTAGAGGTGCTTATCGAGATCAAATATTGATCCTCATGTGAAATTTTTGTGATATGAATAGATATTGATTTCTATCATGGGTTCCCAAATTTAAATCCATGGTTTTTAATTTTGAGACATTTATTATATAATGATATTAGTGGGGATGCCAATATATTAAACATAGGATCAGAATTTCAAGCCCCAATTGTAATGATACTGATTCTGAATTTCACATTGATATTCCCATAAGGGAATCTTTATTTCACAATGGGGTGAACCAAAATAATATTTTTTTAAATATATGCAAACTATACTACTAATTAATTAAAACATGATATGTGGAATGATTATGGTCAACCCCATTATATGGTGATTTTTTTATTTATAAATTAGATTATTATATTTAGTTGATTTTATAAATGTGAGAGAAGAAACAAATGTTGGTTTTGAATTGTTTTATAAAAATATGCCAAAAAGGAAACAAAAAGGTTCTTGGTTTGAAATAATGTGTATAATCATTCCATGTGTTAGATTTTTTATGGCTAGGGTGATATTTTATTATGAAATTAAATTAATTATTTGAATTTTGACATTGGAATTGGTATACGTTGGATCCAATGATCATGGTATCATCCCCTCAACATAAAAATCCCCATTTTCTAAAGGTCTGGTAAAGTAGGGCATTGTCGAATTGTGTTTGTATAAATACTATTTTAAACATAGTTACCCTAAATGTAAAATGATTATTCCAAATCAAGGATATTCAGTTTCATAAGGAATATGATCCTATCATATATATATCAATCAATGGTCATGATTTAATGAAAGATGATAATTGGACTTGGATAAATAAATTTAATAAAAACAAATATATTAATAAAAAAATAAATAAAACCAATAGAACCGACCTGATAAGATAAATTACCCTAGAAAAAGGTGGGAATTACATCATCATCATATTTGTAATTTACTAATGTGGAAGGTGAATGTAAAAAATAATACATTTATAAATTGTAGATGTAGACTAATGAGTACCATGTACATCATATGATATCACCACAATAAGTGGACTCTTGAATCCACCTCAGTAATAGAATCATATAATTGAATTATAAACTAATGTTTTCTCCTTATTTCATTTAGGCCATCCTAATAATATCTCATTTTAATCCCAGGTTAAAAAATATCACTAATTGATTTTTCATTTCAAAATATTTGAGAAACCCTGGAAATCCCAAAAAAATATTTTTTACTATGTATGTACGACCACTTTCATGGTGGGAATGTTTTCTACAATACATAAATTTTTAGGATTTTACTTTTATTCAATTTACATATTATATTATCTCATAACATGTAATATATTCATTTCATGAACTTTAACAAATATGTTAGTCGTGTAATTTCATCTTTGGAAGCTCTTTTTTCAATTAGGTTGTTCAGCTTCGTTCCCTATAAGTAACCCATATGTATATTTTGACAGGTGATTTAATCATTAATTGAAAAATGATCATTTGGGATAATCTATATAATCTACATAAATATTTCACCCTAATAAAAGATAAAAAATCATTAATTAATATTGAATATTTAACCATTTAATATCCATTACAAATTAATTTATTTGCTAACATTGAATGCATAAAATGCTCAAAAATTCCCCCAATACATGAATAAAATTTTTCCTCAATGTTGGAATCAAAATATATTAAAATGTATTATCATCATACCATTATTTTAAATCAATTACAATAAAATCAATTGATTAATTTGGAAATTAAAAATTAATGTATCACATAATAAAATTTATCAACAAGTAATTCATTCAAAGAAAAAATAAATAATGTATTCTAAATTTGTTCTTCATTAAAAGTAAATAATTTTCATTCATCAATTTTATTTTTTTCAATTTATTAATAATAATAATAAAATTTTCAATTTACTTTACATTGAATTTTTCAACTCATAATCATGGTACATTCGTACATTTATTTTAGAACATACATCAAGAACATGTCACTTACCATATGAATGAAATATATTTGGCATATTCCCTGTGTAAAGAGAGAAATCATTATTAATATTCGGGTATTTTTTACGGTTAAAATATATATGTGAATATAAGGTAGCATGGGAAATTGATTTAAAAGTAATGATTAAAAGGAGTGTTGACACTAAAACACAATATATGATATCAAATGGTATGTACAATAAATATATCCCTTAACATGTGTTTTCTCTCATTGTTCATAAAAATATAAAAGTCGGATCATGAAGAAAGTATGAACAATAAATGAATCCTATTTACTCTATCTCATTTCCATAATTGTTCATAAGAAATATTTCACTTCTTCCACATAACCACAATCTATCAAAAGATCAATGGTCTAGTAATTTTGATTTTTGATACACCCAAGACAATACCCACAATTATTTTTTTATTATCTTCTATTATTAACATGTGATGTAAATAATGATATTGTAATGTGCATGATGTCAAAGTGTAACAAAAAAACATTAAAAAAATCCAATGTATTGTATCCTCAATGAAGTAAACCTCCATCTACCCAAGAATGTATATACAGAACCATACTATACACTATGAGTAGGGTATGGATGTATAAAATAGTCTTATAACATAACTTGTTTGGTAGAATGGTTGTTCATTTATTCAAAATTCATAAAAAGGATAATGTATAGTGGTTACAAGGATATATGGTTAATTAATATATTCACCAATCAGATTAATAGTTATTTGATTTTGTCATAAAATTAATAAAATTATAAGCATGTTCTAGAAAAGAAAATTCCCATGTCTCTTATGAAATATAAAATATATTTAGAATGGGAAGTATTAAGAATGGGTGATGTCTATGTACTGATACGAACTATTGGGAGAATAACTCATGGAAATGAATATGACTAATTAATTAAATTAATTGAATTATAAAAGAATCAAAATCTTGGATAATTCTTATTAAAAATACCTTTTCAAAAAATTGGTCAGCTCCCAAAATCATGATTTTCCAAATCTATAACCACAAGCATGTCTCGATGAAATCTGTTCCCTTTTATCTAATTCAAATTTATGGATAATGAAATTTATATTCATAGTATAAAAAGATTCCTATTTAGTTTCTGCCTCCCAGTTCAGTTCATTACTGCATAAATGAAATTTATGGCATGAAATTAGTATTTAATTCCCAAAAACAATATGTTGTGCGGAATACTATCTAAGAATTTAAAATTTAGTTGACTAATCCCATTTGAATTACATTATGAACATGGATGTGTAGGATCATCATACACTAGTTCAATGACGTCAATGGGTTTCATGCCATGTATTTTATGGAATTCATGAAATGAATTGAGATCATTCCATATGCTGATCCTGCAATGTCATATCATGTTTATTTAATGTGTCATGGTAGTCCCACAAAATAAAAATAAAAATGTGAAATCATATTTAATATTCAATGAAATATGAAATAGTTTTTGGAGACTTCATGCATATAAAACAAAATAAAAAATTTATAAAATCATATAATGAATCCTGGGAGAGATTTTGATTAATATCGTTGGATAAAACTTACATATTTCATCATAAAGTTAGGTGATAAACGGTTTGAAATATTTTACCTTTTCGGGTTCCAAAAGTTTTCACATATTAACCAATCTAAACAGGTTGGCCCATAGCCTCCCCCTCTAAATTACTTAACTCTTCCTCTAAATAGTACTTTCTAGATTTTCATCCGACTGATCCCCTCTTTATTCATTATTATTGAAACAATTAAGGGTTCATTTACCATCCATACCTACTAGACGTTCTCAAATATGGTGGAGTTAGTCTCTCTTCATTTTCAGTGGTCTTACCTCTAAAATTCTCTTTCTTCTTCCCAAAACTTTTTTTTGATTATCATATTCTACAATACTATAAACCATATAATCTAATTCAATATCATCAATATCATCAATAAAAAGTATATTATCTTCTCCCATATCATATTATTATCTGAAATCATAGTTCTTCATTTCCAAATGTATATTGTTACATATTCTGTCACTAAAAACAATCATAGATATTTCACCACTTTTTATGTCAATAAAAACATTCCATGTGACTAAATTGGTCTTCATATAATTCTCGGTGTTCTATCCACTTCCATATCCTTCACTATGAAGCCAAAATGGTAGTAAATGTTTTAGAATTTGATCATAATAACATAAATGAACCCTCATAGTAAATTTATAGTTAACTCATCCAATTATGTTTACTCCATAGTAGGATTTAGTCTTTTTAGATGATGACTCTTAAATGTTTTGTGTGAAAATATGTTGTATCTCAATAAAAATAATCATAAATATTTTCAAAATCCATTTTCTCTAAAAATATTGGGGTAGATAAACTATCAGGATGTAGTAAATTCTTATGAAGGTCCTTTAACATTATATTTGAACACCGTTATGTGAGTGGAGTGGTGTCATTCTTCTCAATATTCTTCTTCTTTATCACCAATTCATTAAATATTTTTCCATATGTCAATATGTTTGTGAGATCCTCTGTAAAAGGGATATAAATTTTCAGTATTTTATGTCTTCGGAATATTTTACATTCTTTTAATTGACCTTATCGTTTTTTATAATTCAATAAATACTAATCAAGGATTATACTATGGTACTTCTTCTACAGGTTAGTTATCTATATGTAATTCATTTTATTAATTCATTTCCTATTATTCCTTGTCATTATTTTTCCCCTTATAGTCTAGTTTTTTATTTAGTATTTTCTTTGTGGATTTTTTCAACTCTTAGAGAAATGAATTTCAAATCATCCATTTGATTCAATTTAGTGTATATTGATAGTACTCCTCAATGTATCTATTTGAGATACTCAATGATATAACCTACAAGATTCTCTATATATATCAATGTATCATTTTATATCACCATGTATTCCTTAATTTCTTTGATTAATATCCTAGGTGTTGTCATGAATGTGGACATCTTTTCCTCTAATGTATGAAATTAATCATAAGTGAAGTACCTTGGTGTTGAGGGAGAATACCATTTTCACTTGGATGTAATCCTTTACATGGTATCATTTTTTGTGTTGCCACAAACCATAATATTGAATCAAACAGTTTTAATATGTATAATTTACTTCTACTGTATATGTAACATTGGTTTTTTATTTTTGGCCCATCATCAAGAAAATATTAATAAACAATGATTCCATTTTCACTATTATCTTATCATTTTTATTGCTCTTGTGGACACCTATTCAATGGGTCACATCACTATTCCAGCGTAATATATTTATTTCCATTTAAATGTGTATTTTATTTCTCTCTTCTGGTTATTTGTCTATCCATGATCAACAAGTTTCATCATCTTGAATTGGCATGTTTCCCTATGAAAAACCATCAATGAATTCTTGGATTAGTCTTTAAATATATATACAGTGCTATAGGAATATATTAGTCATTTCCTTGAAATCTTCATATTCATTGTAATGAGATTTATCATTAACTGAACTAAATTTATGATCATTTCCCCATATCTCTATCTAACTATAAGGTGGGAAGAAAATAGTGATAAATTTCCTTGATAACTCATCTCATGTGCTGCTGAAATGAGAAACAAATCTATAAATTCACTCAAAGGCCCAATCACTCATTTATTTTTTGACCATTTAAATTCTTACCACATCACATTAGGCATTATTGATTTGGAAGGGGTTGTGGATCTGGAGAAATCAACCCACAAGTGTGTTCATATCTCCATGAGGAAATCTCTTGAATCATATACTATTTCATATAATCTTGAAGATGGTTGTTTTGATATTGAAATAGTTTCATTTAATATGAGATCTCAATATGATCAGATGTAGTACTGTGTTGGATGGTTTCCCCTATTCAGTGAGTTTGCAGGTATAAATCTCTTTGTATAAATCCCCATGTAAGTAATTATTGATTTTATTCATTCTAGTTTGTGTCATTGATATATTTTTTATCCATTGATTTTGTTCAGGCTTGGGATCATTTTTGAGAGCCTGATTTACATTTCCCCTTATGTTTTATTCGTGAATTATTTTTTTATAAGCTTTAAAATGTAGAAGAAATAGACATAATCTAAAAAGGGAAATTGAATAATTAATAAAAATTAAATAAAAATTATAAATTTTTTTCCACCCATCCATTTGAATATAAAATGTGTGGAAAAGCCTGTGGTGTATAACTATTTCCTAATGAGTTGACCAAGAATAATAAATTTATAAAATGAATCAAAATATTCTACTAATAAATTAAAATAAGGAATTCAAAACGATATTCATTCAACCCATGGAATGATCAATT
Organism: Viscum album; assembly: GCA_963277665.1. Taxonomy (NCBI): domain Eukaryota; kingdom Viridiplantae; phylum Streptophyta; class Magnoliopsida; order Santalales; family Viscaceae; genus Viscum; species Viscum album. The sequence continues at coordinate 1,098,046,749 of OY728151.1, read as the reverse complement.
AGATTCTTTATGTTTTTAATGAAAATTATATTCTGAACTGATTTGATGAAATAGAGGAAAAAATATAATTTTTTAAATATTTTGGAAAAGTGAGAGAAGAAGTAAAAAAATATATGTTTTTTATAAATCAAGAATGAAAGCATGTTACATTTTTGAAATTCTAAATGGTCCGGAGAAATTGGATTTGTAAACACTATTAAATATATCTTGTTTTTTGTTTGAGTCGTGATGAGGTGGATCCAATGTTCATCGAATCCAACACAAAATTTGAAAATCTTGAACATACCATTGTTAGTTAATTTAGAGTATTGCTGAATTGTGTTTGTCTCAATAAAATTTTCAAAACTGGTTACCCTAAATGATAAAAGGGTCTTGCCTAATTCAGTATAACAAATTAATCAATTAAAAGGGTAATTTTTTATATTTCAATCAATGATCATGATTATATAAAAATAAATATATTGTAATTGGATAAATTAATTATTGAAAAATAAATAATGGAATATGAATAAAAAAATAAATTTGAAATCACCCTCTCCCATTGACTACATTTCCCTGAAACATGGAACAATTTACCAAATATCAATGTGATAATAGAGAATGGATGAGGATAAAATAAATATAAAACATGAGGAAAACGAAGAGATTAACATGTTTGGACCTTGTACAATATAGTTTCTCACACCATTCTTTGGTGTATGGAATTGAACCTAGTAGCTACAGTTTCACCCTCTCTTTATTGACTTTTATGGGGATCAAATAACATTTAGGACATACAAGGTTCATCACATTATAATTATTGGATCAACCTCATCATTAATTGTACATTCATGTAAAAATTGAGCAGTCTCTATCAAAGTCTTCAAAAACATTCTTTACGAGGTCCATCCGACAACTTTATCAATGTGGATATTGGTTTCACACCATGAATTTTTATTTAACTTCTCCAATTTTTTCACTTATTAAATATTATCATTCCATATAAAATATTCACATCTTGAACATGAGTCATAATATGAATTACATGTTTCCATATCATGATGCATAGTTAATCTCGAGTTCGTTAGTTTTGTTCCCCAATAGTACCACGTATGTAATCTTTTTCATGGTAATTAATATTTTGTATGGAAAAATGATAATTTTAGTCCCATTTTTTCATTTCTATAATCATTTCATCCTTTCAATGTTTATTAAATAATTATATGATCCAAATATATTTAATAATATAATTAAAAAAATTAATGTATTTAAAATCCAAAATTATTTACATAAAGTATACAAATCATGATTATCATGATTCTATTGTTGATCCATTTGAATAATTGCCAGGATATAGTGTTTTATCCTTTAGTAAATATAGGATTCCATAGATTCCAAGGGTCCCTATGATTCCTTCATTTTTGGTGTCAGAAAAATTAGGCATGGGAGATTAGTATCATGATTATTATTGGGTTCCTAGGTCACATTAAGGATTCAGTCAGTTGGTCATGACATATAAATATAAATTATTATGGTTCTTAAGATACATGTTGTCTATCTCATTAGCATGGTGAAATGGAGGTTATTTCTAAATCTCTAATTTCCCAGGATTCTTAGGAATCAACTTTACACCATTTGTTATATTAGTAGTTTGGAGTGATTCCTAAGACACATGGGATCCAGTTTTTGAGATATTCATTATGAGATACTCAACAATTAAGCGTGAATATTAACGATTCTTGAGTTATAACCTATCTTCCAGTTTAATTATTTTAGTTGGAGAAGGTATTTTGGATCCCATGGAAGAAAACTTATTCCCTTGGGATATATATTATGCTTAAAGATACACTAGTACTAGCCGATCTAAGTATTGTCGATCTGGGATGTGTATCCGATGATTAATTATTGTTTATTTTTTTAATGTTACGAATTTATTTATTATTTCTATTTGTTCATGTCATGTGAATAGGTAACTATATTTGAAGAATGTTTTGGAATATATTTTTTATTACCAACTATTTTCTCCACTCAATCTGTTCTTAGGAGATCAGTATGCTGGATAGCTAAGCATACCTCTCACTTTGTTACAATAACAATTTTGGATGGGCCTGATATTATTGTTTTGATATGGAGTATCTTGTGTACGATCATGATATGGGTGGTGAGGCCTAGAGTTTGGGGAATTAACTCTTACCAAGTTTTATTTTTTTGTTTCATTACTTTTTATATGTGAGTCTCCAAGTGCATGATATATATTTATTGTCTATATTTCATTAATATTTTTATTATCACATGTTCTTGGTACATTATTATTTCTGTACTATAATAGTTTTCAATAATTTAGGGAATTTTTTTATTACTTATATATTTGGGAACATAAATACATAATGTATTGTATCCCCACAACACCTCCTTAGATCCCTCCAAATTTAGTCGATAGCATTTGGCACACAAGTAGGAGAAGCCGATGAATTATGGCTTTACATATTGGGGTTCTGATGGAGTGTCCTCTGAAATGGAATGTTACAATTTTATATCAGAATATTTCAATATTAAACTTCCATAAAATTTGGTATATTTTAGACAATATATATATGAATGTTTCAAAGAAATTGATGTATTCCGGGTGGTTTATCATTAACATCAATTTTGGTTCAATTTCAATGTTAATGGGTTCAATGGATTTTTATTTATGATGTGTTAAATTAAAATTATATGAAAATAAAATTTTTAGTGCACATTATGTTATTGTTTTATGATTTATATTGGGTTTGTATCAAGGATTTTCAGAAAAAGGATTGTTTTGGATTTGTCACATTGACCACAGTGGAAGGAAATATCTGAATAATGAGGATTAGGTTCACAAGATTTACATGAAATATATTCTATCTTCTGTGAGGCATTTATTGATAATGGATTTATTTTTTTGATGTTCCAATAAAATAACAGATTAAAATTTATCCAATAGACACATAGATGAATTATACTCAGTTGGAATGCCCAATATATTTATTTTATACTAATATAATTTCATGTGGATCAATGGTTGTATTCCTAATGATATGAAATATTATACTAAAACAGATTGATAGAGGTGTTTAAATCTAATAGGATGACATATTCATTTCATCATGTGGTGACTAAACTGTTAGGGAGGTTACATATAAAGGTTCTATAATTTAAAGTGTAAGTAACAAACTCAATGGTTTTTTCCCATATAGAATGTAATGAAACTCTACCAAAAAATAAACAATTATTCTAGTTTTCATGTATGTATCAAGTAGGAAGATAATATTATATATATACATATAATTTATGAACTATAATGGAATGACGATTAAGGGGGTTTATCCGATATATGAAGGCCCAATGGGGTTTCTTTTAGAATGTTAGTATCAATGGGGTAGTCCCATGTGTGGGTGTTTGGTGGGAATCAAAACCCAAGTATGATTATTATATAGAAAATAATGGATAGTTTATGTTTATATAGGACTCTATAGTTTTTTATGAATCTTAGTTAAAATGTCATATTTCAGACATCATCCACATGGTTTATGAATTCTAATAGACCTTTTTCCTAGGATATGTGAATGACATAGTAACCATTATTTGGAACTGTTTATTAGGGAGTCATGGCATAGTTATAAATGATGGAAACCCATTAGATGGGGTTTTCCATGAATTATTGTACCTTTGTGAAAAAAATATCATGGATTAATACCATGGGTTTCATGTTGATGCATGAGAGGTGTCATATAGTATGTGTTAAATTAATGGAGATGGATTCTATTTTCAACAGACTAATCACCTTGAGTGCTAGAACAATTAAATTTTTAGCACATAGAGTGTTGTGGTATTTCGTCTATCTTATAATGGAAGGTATGTTCATGTTCTTGAATATTTGGTAATTTTTCATTTGAATATTGGTCTATGTGAGTATGGATTATTTTAGTATTTTGCATTATCAGGTGGATTAAAATCATGTTGTGAGTCCTTGGATAGGAACATATGTCATTCGAATGGTGCCAATGTATTGAATGATCACAAGTTAAGAAACGAAATATTTTAATTGAGGTCCTTTTATAATAGTTTATGATCATTTATAGTGTTAGACAACACAAAACACAAGTAATCTGTCATTGATAATTAATAGTTAAATATTTTTAAAACATTGTGTACCTAAAATTCTTGAAATTCAAAAGTTTACATCATTCATCTAGTGGTATTTTTTAGGATGATCTATAGGAGATGTTAATGATATTAACCTACCTCTATGGGGATATATCATTCAATTGATCCATTATCATACAATGAAGATACCATCAATCAAAAGGGAAGTTAGAACCTTATAAAATGATAATAAACATGTTTCAGAAGGAAGTTGTCTTAGTAAAGGGTCATATTCACTTCAATCCCAACACGAGGTGATCTAATCTTTATATACCCAATTCCTGAGATATCTCATATTCAAAATCAGCCATATAAATTTCTGATTTCTGGGGTAGAATTATTTAAATGATTTAATCAATTTCAACTCAAATCCATTAATAGATTTATAATATAATGATTCTGATGATTAATCCATAGAATATTAATAAATAATATATTTACGTGAGTGTGTGTGTATTCGTGCATCACATGGAACAAAAATACATGGATCATATTAATATATTAAATGTATATTTTACATAATATTATATATATATTTATGTATCAGGAATCACATGAATGAGTATATGAGTCTCATGAATGTATATTTTTTTTATTTCATAACCAACACTCTCCGACATAAAATAAAATCACATAAGGACTTATTAAAAATATCATAACTCCTTTTTAATCCATACACACAAATTTAGATGTCGTTTTCTTCCCAAATATCATTATTTTGAAAAAACACACATTTCATAGTTTTATTTTTAACTAAGGGACTAACATTATGGCCATAAAATTCTTGGATGCTTTGAAAATAACTAAAAAAAATATATGTAATAGTTGTATGAAAATAAGGTCCACTAAAAAATAATGTGTGATACTCAATCAACTAAGGGGTTTTATGTGATCATAATGAAACATACTCATACATATATACATACATGTAAACCATAAGATGTATCATATACATCATATTTATACCTATATAACGACATTTTCGTGGACATCAAGCTAATACCGGAAAAGGAACATTTGAATCTAGTATTTTCCTCTCATCATTTCATAAAACACAAAAAACTAACCATGTCAATAAATTCATCACTTGTTATTTATTTACCTGATAAGTAAATAATATGTCACATATTAATGTATATGATCACATAAAATGTGAAAAAATAATAATGGCCATTCATTATTTTGTCTACATCAATCAATGGACATATGTCATTGACTTTTAATAATAGTTTATAAAACCAATCATGGTTTTTCTATAACTTATGACATGATTAGAAACATATTCAACCACAATCATATTATTTAGGTCACCAAATAGACATGTGTATGTATGTTTTAAATTTATAAAGGCTCTTTTTCTAGGTATCTCAACTACTATAGGTAAAAATATTGATAACAAGCATACACCCCTATGTATTTCCCTGAATTTTTGACATTCAATTAGATATTGTTTATCATAAGAACACATTGAACAAGTATAAATTTTTTACTTCATGAATATCTTATTCAAATATCACAGAATACTCTTTGGAAAGAAAACATGATTCTATTGAAGATAATATTATCATATTATTGAAACTTATAAGACTGTATTGTGATCATAAGATAGAGATCACTAAAAGTGTTACATTGATGGGATATTATCATTCAATTTTTCATGAAAAATAAAATTGTATCACAAATAAATGAATGATAATTTAATATTTCCTTTATTATAATCAAATAATACATTTAAATACATTATAACTAATCTCTTATTCATTAAACATATTGAAAATCTACATTGCCGTCACATTTTATTGTGATACTATTATATCAATGGATCTACCACATTCTCTTGTCTATCCAAAAAACCAACCATTAAATCAACACTATCAATGATCACCGATATGAGATGGTATTTTAAAAATGTGTGTTTGGTAATTTGTTCATATTGGGTTTCATTATCATGAAGAACAACACCATTTTTGTAAAATTTTATATTGATTCCTTTATTAATTCTAGGAACCACTATAGGTTCACAAATGAAAATAATGAACCAAACTATATCCATTAAATATTATAATGTAATTATTTATTCTACTTCAATTATCAGTTACCCTATGGTGGGGTTTTTGGAACTATTCCAACTAATTTATCCACTATTTTGGAAAACATAAATCTAGATTAGGATTTCAGTTCAGTATTGTTAGATTGAAAACTAATTAATGTGATGTCAGTATGGTTAAAAATTGGGGATTGTGTTGAACACCAATTAAATAAGCACTGATGGCCTCTATGCGGGCCCCTCCACCCTCAATAAGGGATGCTCCTTCATCGTCACTATATGGTTATCAACCTCTAACCATCACCCCTTTATTAAACCCTGATTTTATCTCTCCTTTAACCTTGATCTCCCATACCCTAATGGTTCCAAATCTACTTGATGGATCTCAATATCTATTGATCTTGACGTTAGAATTCTCCAATGATTTTTATATTTTAATCTAGATGATGATTACAAGATTAATCAATCTTCAACGATTACTTGGAACCTTCTACGACTTATATATTGATCCGGAGGTATATATGAGTAGGCTTCTTTCACACTACATGATTAAAAACACAGCATGATTAGGTTTTCCTCCAAGGATGATCTAGTCAAATCCTAGTCAAGCACACCACGTATATGTAATCAGTCTTAGTTAATTCTACTCAAATGGTTGTAATATATTCATATGTGGGGTGATTCACATACATCCTTGATTTGTGTAAGGTTTTCGATACACAAAATTCTATTACAAAATCCAACTATACTTTTCTTATTTGGGAAACTATTAAGGTGATAACTAAAATCGGATAGTCGAACACAGTCTTTCTGTCATCCCATTTTTCCAAGGAGATGTGTTGAAATTGATTTTTCAAATCCCCATATTTAATCCTTATTTGTGGATATTAGTGAAGTGTTTCAATATAAATATTCAGTTATCTATGAATCTTGGTATGATTTTTTTCCTCTTGGAAATATTTTGGGGCCTAAAAATGTGGTTTAAAGGAATTGGAAGTCTTCTCATAACGACACAAGTTATAGTATTGAAAAATCAGAGAATATACCTAATAGGATGAAAATTGATAAGGGAAGCAAGTCCAGTTTATTCTGTTATGAACTATTTGAGATTCATGATGTACCAAGATCTACTCAGATGAACCCAGATGTTAGAATTTTAAACCAATAAGATGCAATCTTGGAGAGGCCGAAGAAAACATTATCTCTATCTCATGGCATGAATATTAATGAAATAGTAGGGAAAAGTCATTTTTTAGCCACTATATCCAAGAAAAATATTTATGTTCAACTAGAGGTTTAACGGTCCAACATGATGGTCGTTGATGTCCTTAGGTGGCTGAACAAGGACATGGTTTATCCCGTTCCATATTCATCTGTTATATCAAGTTCATAGATCATGGAAGGGGACAAAGTGGCTGAAAATGTAGGTTAAAGGACTCTTAATTCATCATCTATGGTTGATTCGGTACTATGAAGACAAGGGTCTATAGTTATAAAGGAATCCCATAACACTAAGACACTAGTAGTGGAACTTGATGTAGTACGGGGACCAAACCTAAGAGTAGTATTCTTATTTTAAGGCTTTCTAACTTTTTTGAGGGAATGAGTGATATGATAAACTAGAAAATGAAGTAGGACGACCTAAAAACTCAAATGAAGAGAATATAGACATAAACGATATATCTAGTTATAACTAATCTAGTTAATTTTCAGGAGAAAATAAATATGATCTCTATGGTAAAAATATCTTTAATCACAGGTGGAGGAAGGTTCGGAAATCCAATATGAAGGTTCAGAATGATTATTTATATTATCCACTTCCAATGGAGAAATTATCCACCAAATGGATAAATGTGAATGATATGGAAGTTAATCCCATGTATGTGAGATCACCAACTTGGGGGAGGATGCAGTCTACAAGACAATTCATTTCAATGAAAATTTGAATGGTTATCAGTGAGATGATAAGGATATATCATAGAATATGTAAGAACATCTTATGAATTTGGGTTAATAAATAGTGGAATATTGTCTGATTATTTACGCCAAAAATGAGGATTCATAAGAAATTATGGGAATATTATTTCAAATGGTCAGTACTAGGGAGAATGTTGATTGGATCTGCAAGAAAGATCATATTTTGATAAAAGGGTTCAATGTCGAAAATATCTATGATGAGGAATACATGCACCATCAGTATATAAATTTAATATCATATTGATGACTATTCAATGGATTATCCATTTGAATAAGTATCTTGTATTTAAAATAAAATGAATCAGGAAAATGTTTCCAATCATCTTAAAATGACCTTCAATAATTCAAATTTTTCTTTTCGTGTGTGTTTTGGTTAAACTATGTTGGTTATATGTTTTCCATTAATATAGTTTTCGAAAATAATGAAATTAATTTTGAAGAAACTACCATATTTATATTCTTTTTCATAGATCTTAACATCTCCAGAAATGACAAAGAACAAATATATAGTAATTCTAAAGGTTATAAGGATGTTATTTAAATAATCCACTGACTTCCACTAGGATTTAAGTTGTATATAATTGTTATTCTCAAAACATATAATACATTTGGATGAGTAAAATAAATTTCATGGATGATCTATCATATGGTGGAAAGATAAAATTCCGACCTATTATATGTAACTTTAAATAAGAATCCTCAATCGTCAAAATAATTATTCCATGAAACACTGCAAAAACCCCCTTCTTTGATATCTCAATGTTAAATTGATTTAACACTTCACTAATAAATGAGTTTTTAATGAGTATCGAAAACTTTATATATATATCATTATAGATCCTCATAATATGAATGTAATTTAGTTCCCTCGGGACATTCGCTGGGAATCATTTACGCGGACACATCTTCAAAGAGTTATGTTTTTGGATGTCATTTTTTTACGAAATAATTCATCTAAATATAGTATTAGTAATATTAAAATACATTCACAAAGATACATTTATAAATATTAATTATCCATGTTCTTGATTAAACAAATATATTTTATTTCGGTATTAAATGATATATTCAACTTTTGAGAAGAATTATTTTGTCAAGAAATCGATTGTTACAATGGTAAAACCTTATTATTCTTATTTAGAACTTTAAAACCATCAGGAAATATTATATAAATTTCCTCAAATAATCGAAAATTTATAATTTTAGTTTTCACGTCCATTTTATATATCTCATAATTATAATGAGCCTATGTGGATAGAATAATCAAAATGGATATTATCATCACAATCGGTGAAATGACCACTTTATAGTGAGTATCTTGAATTTCTTTTGAAGCCCTTTCCACCATGTATTCCTCACATGCATACACTCTAACAATAATTTCAATATTATTGTGGAAACATAACTTATAAATTATTCCAATCATCCCTTTAGGTTCACAATCCAAGTTCCAAACATTGATATTATATATGGAGTATATCTATGATACAATGGATTTTAATCATTTCCCATAATTATAAATCTTATTGGGCTCAGGAAATGAAATATGTTCATATTATTTGAATGCTACATAATCATAATTAGCAACAAAAATCCATATCTCTCAGGATATTGTCAAATCACACCATGCCATTGAGGTTTTTGGGAAACATGAGTCTCTTCTTATTCTAGAACTATTTATAGAACTAGATTAAATTAAATCTATCAACCAAATTACATTTGTTGTTTCTTAACTTCTTTATGATCAAATTTTCTCCCACCAACACCAAGAATCATGTGGTAATTTTCATGAATAAATCCATGTTGGTCCACTAACACTTTTTTCATAGAATGGTTATCAAAATATTATACCAATGTTTCATTAAGAAATCCTATAATTAAGAATTTATAAAACTTGGATTCAATCATGCCAAAATATAATCTTACTACGAATTAATCAAATCGACAGATCATCATAAATGTGAAATTTGGATGTTAACCATACTTGATATCATGTAATTTTACTAATAATATTTTATATAGAATGCAATTTTGTAGCAATGTAGAAGATTTGAAATCATAACCCCAAAATGATATAGAATGTTAACATAATCTCATAATTGGATGAACCAGGTATAACAGGGTATGATTTGTACTTTTTGATACAATATTAAATTAAGGGGTTATATGAGGAATGAGTTCTCAAACAATTCAATATCCCCACATATAGGCTATAAATTCCTAGCAAATTTATTCATTGCCCTATTCTAACTAAAGGATGTTAATTGTTTTCCCTCTTGATTTTGAACATAGATTTTAATGTAATTAATATGTCTATTTGTTTCATACTATTTTTTTTAATCTAATACCCATACTTAAAAAATCCATCTGTAAAATAAATGAACTACAAAAAAGTAACAAATTTATTGTGTACTCCTTGTCTCATATACATCACTATATATCAATCCAATAGTCCAATTACACTCATGAAAATCTCAAAGAACATGAATTTTTAAATATTTAGAATATTTATTATTTTTTATGTATCAAATGTTTGATAATAAAATTATTATAAAAATCCATCTATTTGGATTCATTGAACACTTTTCCCATTTATATGACCAAGAGGACATTTCCAAAGGTTAGTGGGACTAGAATCAAATATATCCATCTTATTATGAATATTATAAAGATGGACATTCATGTTAATAATTTATAAAACATTCATTATATTGAAATTTACTTAATACATTTCAGTATTATATATAAAAACATTTTTTCTTAATAATGAATGAAAATAAATTATTCCTCAACCATGAACCAAAATCATATTCCGCTGTATTTTAGGAAAATAAAAAAAATCAATTGTATGAACAATCCGCATAATACAATTTGATCATAAGTTCTGAAATTTATGGCAAAAACTTATGATCCATTACCAATATAAAGATATAATTCACCTTTCATCAATTAACTCAATAATTTGAGTCTATATTTATCTTCAAAAATGTGTGACACATCCCTAATATCTAAACTGTTGAGAAGAAGTTAGAGAAATTTATTTAAATAAATTTCACATGTGGGTACTCTAAATGATTCTTCTTTAGTACACTTCAACATCCTATATACTAATCATTATCTATGTTATATGTCATACATATTAATGATCTCAATATTATTAATGTGATGAATCAGATAATATAAAACAAATACATATCAATATATGAGTATCATATATTATGTCATTTAATTATGGTATTTAAATAAATGTGATCCAATTAATGATTATATCCCTATATATTAAGTCAATTTATTTGTCAATATATTTATTTAATCAAATATTACAATATTTATCATGTAATCAATCCATGCTTATTTTGATAGGAAATCATCCTAATCATAGAATTTATAATTCATGTATATTTGAGTGGTTAACTACTTATCCAAATCCCTAATATGTAATCAATAAAATTAATATTATGGTATTCAAAAAATTATATATTTTTTTACTGTAACCCAAAAAAATTCCATGAATAATCAAAATAAGGAAAATCCAGGGATACTCATACCGAGCATGATAATAAAAAACATTTATATATTGAGTTACATATATAATTTATTCCATACACATGAAAATCTTGGGGTCATCATGATATTCATGATAATAACTAGTTGGAGAATTGAATTCTTGACAAGTGTCTATTTAGAAGGAATATCAAATTTTGTATTTAATGATTTTTATTCTCATCAATTTAATATACAAATTAAAAATATTAAATTAAAAATTATTATATCATATGTAATCATTATATTTTCTTGTTTTAGTTTGTTTTCTATTTTAATTCTTTTATTAATTTTGTTTTTGAAATCCCTATTCCCACCACACAATTAAAATATTCCTCGTACAATAATGTGTAAATCGTCACTAAACCAACAATTTTTTGCAAGTAACCATGAAATAGAAGTAACCTATATTCATACATATCTAAAATAATCATATACATAAGGTATATGAACACTTCATGTAAATTCATTGTTTTATGTAATATTGATAATAACCACAAGAGTCCGGACATAGCTACAAATATCAATCCCAAATCACAATCTTATCCAAGCCATGACTTTATGAAAGAATTTGTTGAAACCACGGTCACTCTACCCATAGATAAATTACTAAATATAGAATTAAATTATTGAAAAACTCTAATAGCTAATATAAAATACATTTTCCCAAAAAAAATTCTCAATGTCATAACAAAAATTAAAAAATATATTCAAGGTACATGAAAAGTAAATTATATGGTTTCAAAACTTGCATGATATACAATGTTATATTACAGAATACATGTTTTATATAAATAGGAATAAAAAATATTTTTTATTTGATAAAAAATTACTAAAATTGATTATCAATTAAATTCATAAAATAAATATACAATAAATTTTATTTAATATAATGTGAGAAATTTATGAACTAGTCTTAGATTATTTTTAATTGTCAACATTATATAATTTGTCCTTAATATAAATATTTACATTTATTTCAATGTGAACCCATTCATATTTTATATTAATTGAAAATTTTAATATATTTTAGGAATTATAAACCTGTTATAATTCCATATCAATCGTTTATAAATTTTATATAGTCATATAATTTTTCTATAAAAACATTAAAAATAACCACTTATGATTTCTAGATAAAACATTTATTCTTGGATCATATGGTATGGTATTTAATTATTAAGAATTTGTTTTAAAATTTTAATTTATAATTGTTTTGAATATTTCTTTATAAATAATAAATTATTTAATTATAAAAAATAATGTCTCCTTTATTTATTTATGATATCCTTATAAATTATAATATCTCCAAATAAATTTATTATGATTTAACAACATTTCATAAACCCTATAAAACATTTTATAATTAGAAATAAGTTTTTAAATATCATATCTTATTACCCTTATGGAGAATCCATATACTGTGCAGGCATATCCTCACTTTACCCATATATATGAGATTTGTATTGATAAGTGTAATGAAGAGTAACTCTTGAGCATTAGGAATCGTAGATTTTACAAGATGCATAAAGTTAATACAATTATTACCTATATGTTGATCAAACTACATGTGTGTATAGAGGGTATAACTATTACATTAAGAATTCACATAAGGAAATACATGTTATTCTAAACTAATGTGTAAGGGTACTTCTATTAAACAACCCACTTTCATAAAGGAAAAACCGAGGATACCCTTCTAATACCTTATGGATAATGGTATAAACATTAAGTAACTAATCTACATAATGGTAGAATAGATATACCTTTACATATATCACTTATGTGTCAATAATCATCCTCATATATGATGAAGAATCTATTTTAAATTTTATCCATGCAAAAACAATGTACAAAAAATTCATTAATTCTTTATGAAAAAACAAAAACAAAAATTTTATTGTTTCTTATGATCATCTAATGATCTTATACATTGGAAGAAAAACCAAAACATTGAAAATTATCTTATAGAAAAAAAATTAAAATATTAGGAAAAATAGTAATGAATTGTTATAGTTTCATTCATACATACATGGATATTGTTGAGGAGGATTATGAGGATAAGTGAACGATATCACCCAACATCAGAGGTGATGCACTGACCAATGGATCCATGATTATATCACGAATATTCATGAAATATGAATGTGGTATAGTTCCTTGTCAAATGTGATTGATTAAATAGTATAATTGTTTATCATGAGTGCCATACACACAACACAATCAACATAAGATGATATCATCCTACAATAAAGTTGAAGCCATATACATGTTGTATTCATAATTCATCATATACATTATAGCCGATTGGGGTAAAATTCATTAATAAAATTTCTTAATTTACAAAAGAACTTTAATCCGTAAATAATGGATTGTAATGAATGAATAATAAATTTTGGCAGTGTAAATAATATATATATATTTAGAATCCCTCTTTTTTTACACATAAACTTTCATTACATTATACAAAACTGATGATCTTTAGGGATTAGTGTCTTGGAAACCAGGAACATAATATGTGAAAAACAGTCTTCTTAAACACTTGAAATTATTCTCATTATGTTCATATTAGGTTCATTACTACATCTCATTACATGGGAATATACATCAAAATAAAGGGTGAGCAGAAGGCCCAGTATGGGAAACAAGGGAAACATTTAACTGGTGAACTTGAGATACATTAATAAAGTCATGAAAAGAACATTAAGGCATGAGAATGGAATCATGAGGCATATCATAATAAAAATAACATATTTCATAACATGAAGATGTGGCTAAAACAATTAACAAAGACAATAATTTACATTTCCCCAAAGTCCATCCCCAATGTGTCATTGAAAATTACCAAGGTTATTCACCAGGGTATCAGTCAAAATGGTCATCTCTAGAGATTAAGTCTTTACCCAATGCATTGGAGCGCTATAAGGGCGCACCCTTAAATTCGCCTTTATTATCATCTTAGACACATATATAATCATCAAAAATTTCATAAACAACCCATATAGCATAAAAGAAATGGGTTTCATTTCATAATCATATGATTTTAAAAACTGCTTTAAAGACATGATCTTTATGTCACTTTAGAACCCACAGAAAAGGAAAGTGGGTCTCATGTATTTAATCCAAAAATTTAAAATAGAACATTTTGGTATATATGTGAATACCACTTTAGATGAAAGAGCTTTGAGTATTAACTTAATAAAATAAAATAATTTGGGAAAAAGAGATAGACATTTTGAGACGGAAATTCGGCAGCATAACAGCTATGGTATAGGGTTTTAGAAAACATTGAAAAGAGAGGGGACAGGGATCACCCACTCATAAATGATCCATAAAAAGTAGGGGGACAGAATATAAATGATTTAAGAACATGGTAATGAAATTTGAAAGATAAACCATATGAAATGAAGAACATGAAAGGAAGACAAAAATAATATTTCGATTACGAAAATTCGGCAGCCTAACGACATCACTTAAACTTCAAAAATTGAATTGACGAGATCAAATAGGGTCTATCATCATATAAACACAATAGATCAAAATGATAGATATATAGATCATACCCCAATGTAATAAAAATTACCTTGGAAGACTTGATATGAATGTATAACTTTGAAAAATGAGAAAGTTGAACGAATCCCTAAAAAATTCGGTAGCTTAACGGCGTCACTTAAACTTCAAAAAAATGAATTGATGAGATCAAATAGGGTCTCTTATCA
The DNA here is from genome assembly GCA_963277665.1 of Viscum album. Lineage (NCBI taxonomy): Eukaryota > Viridiplantae > Streptophyta > Magnoliopsida > Santalales > Viscaceae > Viscum > Viscum album. The sequence continues at coordinate 1,098,031,314 of OY728151.1, read as the reverse complement.
TATGAACACAAATGATCAGTATGATAGATATAGATATCAAACCCCAACATATGAAAAAGGAACTTGAAAGAGTTGATAAGAAAGTAGAACTTTGAAAATTGAGAAAGGTGAACGAATCCCATAAAACTTCAACAGCCTAACTGCGTCACATAAACTTCAAAAAAATGAATTGACAAGATAAAATAGGGTCTATCATCATATGAACATAAAAGGTTGGTATGATAGATATAGAGATCATACCCCAACATAATAAAAATGAATTTCAAAGACATGATATGAAAGTAGGACTTTGAAAAATGAGAAAGGTGAACAAATCCCTTAAAAATTCGGCAGCCTAATAGCGCCACATAAAATTTCATAAAATAAATTGATGAGAGAAATAGGGGGTATCTCACCATATGAACATGAAAAGGGCAGTAAGAGGAATATAAAAGAACATCCTCCAACATAAGAGCATGGAGCATAAAAAAATGACATAATAGAACATCCTCAAATGTTGGGACCTTGAGGGTTTGGGGGCTCCTTGGGAGGACTCCTTGGCATGTGATGAGACCAGAGCTTCGTTGGAGGAGAGTTGAGAGTCGAACGGATGAGAGGATGGCTTGGTATATGTAGGGAATGTGAGGGGACAAGGCATTAATGGCCAAGGGACACCTCATTGGTGGTTTTGGAAAAACCATGGGCTTGCCCATGGTATTTTCCCATGGTATTGGCCACATGGTCCCCCCATACAATAATCCATCACCTTTGGTAGGTCAACCCTTAAAATATCTCATGACATCATAATGACAACGTTATGATGTCATTAAACATACCAAAACCATAAAACTGTATTTTCACTATTCATCGAAAATTCAGCTTTCTCAGAAAAATCCAAAAATGGCACCTTAACCAAATATCGATGCTATAATTTCAATAAATGAACTCCATTTTATAAAAATAATTTTCTAAATATTTTTAATTTAATTTTTAAATAAATACACTATTCACCAAAAATTCATTTTTCTCAGAAAAATCCCCAAAATCACCTAAACATAATATCGATGCTCTGAGTACAAAAATGATATCCATTTTATAAAAATAAGTTTCTAAATATATTTAATTTAATTTTTTTTTAAAAAACACTATTCACCCAAAAATACTAATACTTGACTAATAATTTATGAAACCGTTATTTAACCATTTTATTGAATCACATTACTTAATAAAGGTGCCTAGATTATATTAATACTTTTTTTAAGTGAGATTACTAATCCATTTGGTCACATTACTAATCCTAAGCATAAAATCACAATTCATAATTTACTATTCATAAAAAATTAAGTTGATCTTATTAGACTCTAAATTTCATACTGATAATAATTGTAGAAGTCCATTTTTAGAAAATAATTACACATTTTTAATTATTTATGCTTTACATAAACATTTTTAAAATATATTTTCTCTAAAATTCATCAAAAATATGCATACTATATTAATCCGAAAATTTGAAAATTCAAAAACTTCATCACAAGAAGAAATAAAAATTTTATTTAAAACAAAGGATTACACAAGGCATTTATGGTCTCGTTACATAGCCCCTTATAACACCAGCATAGTACCTAAGAGTAATATGTTCTAGGGTGATAGAATCATGGGGTGGCTCGGCCAGCTTGCATGAGTAGTAATTTCTATCAGTTTGGACTTCTCGCAAAGGAGATTTCGTTCTAGCTTCACACGATGATGTTCAGCTTGGGTTTGGTCCAGAGCAAAGCCCAGTGGTGCTACCTCCTTTCCATGTTCCGTTAGATGGGCTTCTATTGGACCGAGACTACTGGATGAGGGCATAGAATCTATTTTCTATATTAATTAACCAAGGTCACTTGTATTTAGAGACAAAAGTCACAACATTATGTTTTCAACGGTCATACTGTCTAATGGTCATATAATAGTCAAAACCCAACTGTCTCATTTTAATTATTCTCATGTTATCAAATGAAGCAGTTTTGTTGAGTATGAAAAATAAAATAACACACAAAATTAGGAAACAAGATTTATTCAAAATTTCGGGTCGTTACAATCTTCCCCCCTTAAGAAATTGCATCCCCGCAATTTTTAAAAATGGGTTTTGAAATTTCATTGAATGTCCCACATCGGAAAAAGAGTCAGTAACACTATTACTTTAAAATAACGAAAAGGAAGTAAAAAGGACACCTGAGCTAACCCATACTAAGATTCCATGTAGGAAACATCGATATGGAAGAAAAAACAAAGGGTCAAGTTCTGAAGGAGAGTGATAGAAAACAAGATTAGGAGAAAGTTAACCACAAGAAAATAACAAACTTATGATGTGTGTAAACGATATTTGATTACCCTATAGGAAACATAAACCAACAACATTTTTGTTTTACGTTCCTTTTAATAATTTTGAGGAATTCATTTACTACATAGAATAAAAACATAAGGAAATATACCTACCTTCAAGTAGAGTTTCATCCTTTAATATGTTTCTACCAAAACTAATCGTTTCTCCAAATGATGAGCATTCAAAACTACTTGGTCTCATCAAAGCACAAGAATCATCTTATAGAGAATCACATAATCCAAAAAGGATTAACTATATATTTTTTATATCATTAAACATTATCCCAAAAACATTAAGGGTAAGATAAATCAACTCTTCCAAAAGAAAGAACCCTAGAGGATGGGAAACAACATTAAATCGTCAAAGTTCCATGGTACTACCAAAAGTTCATCATAGACCATTACATAAATAACTACCCGTAAAATTCATCAAAATAACCCAATCTAAGATTGAAACCCAAATACACGAAGGATTTGATAACATAGTCTTCCAAAATAAACTTCATATTTCATCTCCCGACAACATCAACCTCTCCTAATATCTTATAACAAAAGTAGCTAACATAAAAATATTTTCCCCAAGATTCGTAATCATTTCTATAAGTAACCCAAATTACTATAAGTATACATTAAATTCATCGATTCTTCAAAATATATGTCAACTTTACTCCTAAATGAAAATACCATAGTAATCTATTTACTTCGATCATATAGGGTCCCCAAAATAGTGAACGTCTTCCAAAATAATAATCATCTTTTAATCCCCTAATGATCTTTGTCATATTAATATGAAAATCATCACATTTCCTATCTCATTTGTTGTTGGGACATGTTCTTCCATTTCCCGCCATTAAATAATAAAAGAAAGTATAATTAGAGGCTTAAATACTTATCCAATTATCATGAAAAAGAACATCATGTATATAAGGATAACTTGTAGAAGAAAAGTATAACCTAACAGTGATCTCCTAGGTTTCAAACTAGGTTAGACATGATCATATATTAATATGAAAATCTTTATTTTATTTTATCTTTGTTCCTTTAATAATGGTTCATACTGAGATTATGAATTTAACAAAGCATGTCCCCCAGGAGTGTTGTAACCAAGAGTGTAGCAATGCTCGTTGTTGTGTACCAGTTCCCGTTCGAGTCTAGATCAAAGCGGTGTTTCCAGGTATTACCCCTATGTACATCTGTGCCAGAGCCACCTCTACCTACTCATATCCAGACAAGGATGTGTTTTCTTGGAAACCCTTTACTCAATACTCACCAAAATACCAGGAATATTTCCTATATTTAAACGTTTCTATAGGTTTATTCCTAAAGTTTTAATATCCTAATTTCCATAAATAACTAAACCATATTTTGATACCAACTATAGCATCCCGCCTTTTTTTCACATAAACTTTCATTACATTAATCAAAACTGGGGATCTTTAGGTTTTATTGTCTTGGTAACCAGGAACTTAATACATGTAACAAAAAAAACATTCTTCATAATCAATTGAAAGGCTTCTCCTTATGTTAATCCTAGGTTCAATACTGCATCTCATAACCTGGGTACATACATCAAAAGAATGTGTAAGTAGAAGGCCCTGCAAGGGAAATAAGGGAAACATTTAATACGTGAACTTGAGATACATCAATAAAGTCATGAAAAAAACATTAAGGTAAGACAATGAAATCATGAGGCATATCAGAATAAAAATAACGTATTTCGTAACTTGAAGATGTGGCTACAAAATTCAAAAAAGACAACCGTCTCACCAAGTTCCATCCCCAAGGTGTCACTAAAAATTACCATGGTTATTCACCAGGGTATCAGTCAAAATGATAATCTCTAGAGATTAAGTTTTTACCCAATGCATTGGAGAGCTATCATGGTGCACCCATAAATTCAAATTTTTTATCATGTGAGCCACATATATCATCATCAAACATTACATAAACAACCTATATATCATAAACGAAATGGGTTTCATTTCATAATATTAATGTTTTAAAAACTCCTTTATAGACGTGATCTTTATGTCTCTTTAAAACCCACAGAAAAGGAAAGTGGGTCTCATGTATGTAAATCCCAAAATTTAAAATAGAAAATTTTGGTATATATCTGAATACCAATTTAGATGAAAGATAATTGAGGATTCACTTAATAAAATAAAATAATATGGGAAAAAGAGAGAGACATTTTGAGACGGAAATTCGGCTGCATAACAACTATGTTATAGGGTTCTAGAAAACATTGAAAAGAAAGGGGACATAGGTCACCCACTCATAAATGATCCATAAAAAGTAGGGTGACAGAATATAATGGATTTAAGAACACGGTAATTAAATTTGAAAGATATACCATATTAAATGAAGATCATGAAAGGAAGACAAAAATAAGATTTCTCTTACGAAAATTCAATAGCCTAAAGGCATCACTTAAAAATCAAAAGATGAATTGAAGAGATCAAATAGGGTCTCTCATCATATGAAAATAAAATATAAACATGGTATATATAGGGATCATACCCCAACATAATAAAAAGTAACATGAAAGACTTGATATGAATGCAGAACTTTGAAAAATGAGAAAAGTGAATGAATCCCTTAAAAATTTGGCAGCTTAACGGCGTCACTTAAACTTCAAAAAAAATGAATTGACGAGATCAAATACGTTACCACATCATATTAAAAAAAAGATCAGTATGATATATATATATAGATCATACCCCAAAATAATAAAAAGGATATTGGATGACGTGATATGATAGTAGAACTTTGAAAATTTTGAAATGTGGACGAATCCCTTAAAAATTCGGCAGCCTAACGGCGTCACTTAAACTTCAAAAAAATGAATTGACGAGATCAAATAGGGTATCTATTCATATGAACATAAAAGATCAGTATGATAGATATAGATATCATACCCCAACATAATAAAAAGGAACATGAAAGACTTGATATGACAGTTGAACTTTGAAAAATGAGAAAGGTGAATGAATCCCTTAAAAATTCGGCAGCCTAACGGCGCCACATAAACATTCTTAAAATGAATTGATGAAGGAAAGAGGGGGTCTCTAATAATATGAAAATTAAAAGGTCAGTAAGAGGAATATAAAATAACATCCTCCAACATAAGATCATGGAGCATAAAAGAAATGACATAAAAGAGATTACTTGAAAAGAAAGAGAGAGGTAGGATCCCTTACCTTAAAACGTAACTCTTAAAACTCAAATGTTGGGACCATGAGGGCTTGGGGGCACCTTGGGAGGACTCCTTGGGAGGTAATGAGACCAGATCTTTTTTGGGGAGTGATAGGAGTCGAATGAGTGAGAGGATTGATTGGTAAATATATGGAAAGTTAGTGGACAAGACATTAATGGCCAAGGGAGACCTCATTGGTGGTTTGGGAAAAACTATGGGCTTGCCCATGGTATTTTCCCATGGTATTGGCCACATGGGTCCCCCCATACAATAATTCATCTCCTTTGGTCATAAATCCCTTAAAATATCTCATGACATCATCATGACACAGTTATGATGTCATAAAACATACCGAAACCGTAAAACTGTATTTTCACTATTCATCAAAAATTCAACTTTCTCAACAAAATCCCAAAATTTCACCTTAACCAAATATTGATGCTCTGATTTCAAAAAATGAACTCTATTTTATAAATATAAGTTTCTAAATTTTTTTAATTTAATTTTTAATTAAATACACTATTCATCAAAAATTCATTTTTCTCTGAAAATCCCCAAAAATTACCTTCACATAATATCGATGCTCTGAGTTCAAAAATGAAAACCATTTTATAAAAAAAAAATTCTAAATATTTTTAATTTAATTTTTTATTAAAAAACACTATTCACCCGAAAAAACTAATACTTGACTAATAATTTATGAAACTGTTATGTAACAATTTTATTGAATCACATTACTTAATCAAAGTTCATAGATTATATTAATACTTTCTTGAAGTGAGATTACTAATCCATTTGGTCACATTACTAATCCGAAGCATAAAATCACTATTCATAATTTACTATTCATCAAAAATTAAGTTGATCTTTTTAGACAGTAAATTTCATACTGAACATAATTGTAGAAGACCATTTCTTGAAAATCATTACACATTTTTAATTATTTAAGGTTTACATAAACATTATTAAAATATCCTTTCTCTAAAATTCATCAAAAATATGCATACTATATCAATCCGGACATTTGAAAATTCAAAAACTTCATCACAAGAAGAAATCAAATTTTTTATTTAAAACAATGGATTACACAATGTAGTTATGGTCTCGTTACATAGCCCTTTATAACACCAGCATAGGTCCTATGAGTAAGGTGTGCTAGGATGATATAATCTTGGGGTGGCTCGGCCAACATTGCACGAGTGGTAATTTCTATCAGTTTGAACTTCTCGAGAAGGAGATTCCATTCTATCTTGACAAGATAATGTTCGGCTTTGGTATCGTCCAAACCAAAGCCCAGTGGTGCTACTTCCTTCCCAAGTTCCATTATATGGGCTTCTATTGGCCCGATACTACTGGATGAGGCCATCGAATCTCTTTTCTATATTAACTAACCAAGGTCACTTGTATTTAGAGACAAAAGTCGCAACATTCAGTTTTCAACCGTCATACTGACTAACAGTCATATAATAGTCAAAACCCAGCAGTCTAATTTTAATTATTCCCATGTTATCAAATGAAACAGTTTTTTTGAGTATGAAAAATAAAATAACATAGAGAATTATGAAATAAGATTTATTCAAAATTTCGGGCCGTTACAATATATATATATTATTCCTGAATCCAATGCCTAAAAAATAAAAGAATCATATGTTTATTTTATATTGAAACTATATATAAAATTATATATATAAATATCATACATAAAATTTATGTATCAATTCATCTCATGAATATGTATTTTTAGTACACATCCAACATGTAGTTGCTGATTTTGTAGAGGAGTACATTGGGAACAATTTTTAGTCCAAATTGACAAGATGTAAGGATTGGGCTGCCTAGTTAGGGGATGGAAAAATGATTTAATAATGAATTCAGATTCATGGAATGAGTATTAAGGAATCATACGACGGATTGGAATAAATGAATTTGAAGAATTGAAAGGTAATAAATAATAGTGCCCACTAAATTTTTAAATTGGTGATGACCTTTATTATATCAATTACTAATAGTGTTTAGTGAGTTAGTTTGGGGGATAATCGCTCCTGATTTTGATGAGCTTGGAATCAGGGTAGTGATATACATATTATTATCAATGAACCTAATGAGGAATCACATTAGGAGTAATATTAATAAATACATATATTGGGGAGTACACAATGTTATAGTTCAGGATAGTGACTAATGTTATATATTGGTATATATCAGATATTTTAGATGTTCATATTTTAGATTTGAATAAGTGATCGAATAGTGTGTTATCGTTGATCTCATGTATGGGTTGTTTTTCCCACATATAACCATATTTTAGTGTGGTTCATGGATATGGGTTGTGGAGATTTGGATTTTAATCTAATGACGTGTTGAAAAGGAAACACTTATGGTGAGAAGAGGAAAGTCATTCAAGGTGTAATAAACCTCATTACAAAAGTGTCATAGAAATATGAGATATGATATTGGATGATAATTTTGGAATTTTTATGCCTGAGAGTATATAGATCTGAATACATATGGATTCTGTGGAATATTTTAGTATTGATTTTTAGTATTATGACTATTTAATTTGAACTGCCTGTTATGGATCATGATTATTTGATACAATATGAGCATTATCAGATCTTAGATGAATCAATGATCAGGTGGCAAGGGGAATAATTGTTCTCCAATTGTTTTTGGTCCATATAATTTCTCAAGAAATCAAATACATATATAACGTGTAAATTGAATGATCATGGTACTCCTTGGGGGATAAAGGAGTTGTGATAAAGTAATTTTGAATCACATTTATAAACAAATATGAGAATCATTGAGAAATTTCATTAATATGAGTTCTTATAGGTGATTTGGATAGTAATTGGATGTGGTGACATACCAATAACATTAAGAAAATCATTTAAAATATGTTTGTTATGTTTTGATAATTAGATGTGTAATTTTGAGGAATAGTTGAAATGTTTATACTATGAATGGTGGATGGAGGCAATTCCATTATAGAGAAGATAGAGGATGTGAGAGTTGGTACCAAAATTTGACTACTCCTATAACATATATATAGGGTTTTTGAATCATTAACTCCATAAATACGGTCATTGAACTGTTATGATTGGGTTTAATTAACATATTGTGATTTTGGAGATTACCATATAGTAGAATTGGACATAATGAGTTTGTCTATATGGTTTGGAACACCTTCTATAGAATTTTTTTTAATGTGATAATTTCATTTCACCTTGGGGAATACATGTGTTGGTAGGAACATTCTTAGTGTTTTTTTGTTTATCAAAAAGTAGATATTTTGTATTATTAAATTGTGCCCAATGGTTTAGTATAGGATCTATGTGATCTTTTTTGGTTTTGGGAGAATGAAATGGAATTTTGGAAATCAATTGGAATCCTAGATAGGTCAATTATAATTGTAGAATACTATATGAGACTTCATGAGGAATAGATGTCTTATATAGAGGAAATTGTAATACCCTGTATTTGCATGAGAGTGAAAATTCATGAGGATATTTTAATTTCTTATCATGATGAGGGTGTTAGTTTTTTTAAGTGAGATTCATAATTATATATTTGAAGTATAAAATACCATTTTTCAATTAGTTAGTAGAATTAATAGAGCTTGGGAGATATCTGAGGCACATGGAAGTGCATTAAGAGAGGATGAGGATGTTTTTTATGCTTGGATACCTCAAACCACATGATAAAAAATTGGAAGAATGATAATATTTCTCATATGAGTATTATAGGTTATAGGTATTTCTTCTCCATCTCATTTTGGATATATCAATAGGGTTATAAAATCCCATATCCTCTATTATAACCCCTTGATTTTGTGTCATTTTAGATGATTTTTTAGTGATATAGTGTATTCAAATTACTCTATTAGTCTATAACTGTATGTCTCGACATTATTATATAATTTTGTTTTATCAGTTTGGGGTTTTGATTTTAATTCCACTGGATCATGGTGTAATCAATGAAAGATGATGATAATTTCATGAAGCATTTTACATGTCAATATTTTATGGCTCTTTACCTTGGGTTTCATGCTTATTCTCTAGAGTCACATTGCAAATTGGAATTTTATAAATATTTTTGTAATTAAAGATAAATGGTTATATAATTTGTGAGGAATGATAATGATTTATATCATGCTGATTTTGTGGTCTATAGTGGACTTTTCGTGGGTTTCTGGTTACGATTAATAGGATACAAGGCCTTCCTATATAATTTTCACTTTTATTCATAGTAAAAATTTAAATTAATTAATTAATTAATTATGATATGACTGTATATATTAGATAACTTGTCATGATTTAGAATCATTGTTCATTGAGACAAGCACATTTTATCATGTATGAGGATAGATATGCATAGGTAGCAGCTATCACCCTTTCAAAAACTAAGGTAAAATATTTTATGAGGTATGTGTTCTTTGGTACCAACCCTTATGATATTTTGTAAGTAATTAAAATAGACATGATGTGTACTATCTCCACCTCGGGAAATATTCCTTGTAATAAATAATTTATAATTGAATAAATTTAATTTTATAATTCATTTATAATTAAATTATTAATTTAATTTAATTAATATGTCTATATATTGGTCCTACATAATGTATGGGGGTTTTTTAGACCCTAGTATACATTCGTGAGGCCTTTCCCACCGATGATTTGGGGTAGAAATTTTTTTTTGTGTTTTTTAGGTACATGAAAATGATACAGGTTGTGTGATTATTGAATTAAATTAATAATGTGTAGTAAAAATTAGATTATGTTCCCATAGAGACCTCTATATATGGGTTCTTAGTGACTTAGAGTTAGCTCAAAAATAATTGGCAATGTTTGAACATGAAGAAAACCATTGATTCTTATGATATTGTGATTTGGGTTGAGTGGGTCGAATGATCTACTTAAATTGGGTATTAATATGGGAAACTGTAAATATTCCATGAATATAATTGAAAAGGTGTTTGACATGTGTTAGGGATGTTCTACCACTCATTATTTTCATTTATCCCTCTTCTGTGTTCTATTAGGAGTGATCCCAATGTGGGAACTATTTCCTTGAAAAGTTCCCAAGAAGATCAACTAGTGTACCCTTCCACGTATTGACCTGGATGTCCCTATGTGAAGTACCTCCCCCTAGATATGACCACGGGGACCTCTATGGATTCAACAGTGATAGGCCGACATAGTAATGGTTCATATCATCATCGTTATAGAGAAATGTTGTTATTATTTTGGTACTAATACCCATTATTACATAAATATTTTATATAGGTATTGTTGATGGTTTTATGTATTTTTTTAACCCCTTCTTTATAATTATGATTTTAGTAATTTATTTTTTATGTATTTAGATTTTCCTAGACATGCATCATATAACCGAGCATACAAAAATCATCTGATATGATAGTGACATTGTGGACTCCCATAGGTGCTTCCAATGATTTTTGATGTTGAGCCTATTGCATATTGTTGTGATACAACTGATTATATGACACCGTCATGGATATCCAAAGGTTCTTCTATAGATCATTATATTGATCTATGTATGATATGATTATATTAATGTGGATTCCCATATGTGCCTCCTCGAACCAATAATTTGAGAATAGTGGGAAATTATTTTGATGTTTAGATGTTATTCTCATGATCTAGCTACGAATCCATGTGGAGAATTACTAGGTTTTATAGATTAGATCTAAATCCTATATGGGGCATGTTAGATTCCAAGGGTCCCACAGAAGCCTATAATATCTATGATATAACTTATCCAGCTAGTGATTTTATTATTATGATTATTATAGGATTCCATGGTCAACACTTTGACCTAGAATGTAAATACAAAAACATTCATGTACTTGATTAGGATACCAAAGATGGTTAGGATCTGATTATTTTCTAAAGATATATAGAGATTATTACTGATTCAGCGATTTCATGAGAAAACCTATAAATGTTTTCAAGACATTCATCATTCCATGTGTTTTCAGAGTATCGTAAACACCTATGATGTGATTATTTATCCTTACATTATGAGATACTTGGATATTGATCTTAATCATCCGATATTGCTACATAGTTCCCAAGGATCCAGTGTTATCAACTTGGTGCAAGCACACACATGGAATCTCAATATCAGACATGTATTCTCCTAGGGTAATGTATTTTTCTTAGTGACACTTAACTATTGGACAAAGAAGGTATGGTCGAATGATTTCACATACATGAGGATCATCATTTCGTTATTTCATTAGTAATATTATCTTTTTTAATTTTTGTAAAATTTATTTCAATACATTTTAAATGTGATCGACCTAATGTGTGATCTATCTTGTTTGCATGTGTTCCATAATTTTATTGTTATATAATATTTATTATAATTTTTTATTTCATATTTTGATGGATATTGATTGTTTTTAGAATTATCATATTTATTTTATGTTTGAAATCACAAATTTAGCGAGTATAGACTGATTGAGAATGATCAGTAGATGCATATATTTATTTGGAAAACTCTAAAATATGGGGATGTGTTCATGTGTTATTGTTCCACTTCGTTCTATGGAACATGTCATTGTGCCTATGTTTACGGACATTACATTACCCCTAGATAGATCATAAGACCCCAAAATTAAAAATTGGGCAATATCACATTTTATAAAAACCAGGGTCGTTATAATTTTTTACATTTAAAAAATTTCATTCTCAAAACAACAATATCATGTTCATCTAAAATACAAAATTAAAAATATCTTATAGAGAACCAAAATTCATTCTAACACACTTCATTCATTTTTTGGTGTATGAGAAATAAAAAATGGAAAACAATTTCTTTAAGCTAATACCTTTTTATGAAAAGAGATATTGAAACCATATATCTAGATGCACAATTTAATTCATAAGATTCATTATCTATATGGAATTATTTTAATCAATCAATAAAAAAATACATTGTTATACAAAGGTTATCGATTTCCATTGAATTAAACAGATCCGTAATCTATCAAAACCCATCCGAAGAATGTTTTTGTGAAAAAAATTCACTAGAATGAGAAATCTACTCCATATTTTTAAATAGAGATATTGATGAACGTTTTTTGGGGACATCATATATATACATCAAAAAAAACCAATAAATTTAAATCATTCCATAATAATCATGAAAGGGTGGTAAAATAGAATGCTCTTTTAAACTAACATCACCTTCAATGAAATGTACATCTTGTAGGGAACATCTACCAATGATCCAAGATCACAACTCAGAAGTGATAAAGAACCTTTTCTCTGACCTCAAAATCCATGGAAGTCCTCCAGCATCCTCTCTATCCTAACTATGTTATTCTACCTCCTTCTAAGATAACCCTATATCATTATCATTAATCATTTATGAAAGCTACTGATGACCATCAAAAGAACCACAAAACCTCACCCAACTACTCAAAAAACACTATACATCTCATACAACAATGATGCATAACAAATGATACTTATGAATCCTTATATTCATGTATCATATATATTATGATACACCAGTAAACATAAAATTTTACTGACTTTCCAAATCATCTACCATGGAGTTTCAATCCATGTTTAATCCATTATAAATGTATTAATCATGGAATGCATACACATTTATTAAGTTTACTATTTTCTCCAATTGTTTGACAAAAATGTGAAATTTGATGGAAATGTATATGTTTTAATGGTTTAATTGTTTTTAATTCATGTAGTAGTGTCAAGGATCCTAAAATAATGGATTCATCCCCCTTCCTCACTGTTTGGAGTGGTTATTATAAATTTAATGAAAATATTTATTAATTCCTTTCCTCGTAATGTATCGATCATAACTACCATGATTTTTGTAGTACAAAGTTTATATTATGAGGATCCGAGGTTAAGAACTAGTATTTATAGGACTATGTAATCCCTATTTGTTGGGAAGAATTGGTTTTATTCTCTCATGATCATCATTAGGATCAATCCATTGCAGAAAAATTTGGATGACAATGCTTTATTATTTTAATACATACAATTAATTATTTCATGCATGTATAATTCTTAAAGAAATATCATATATCATATGGTTTTGTTTCTACTATTAAATATTACATGTTGATCTCTTAAAAAAATCAGTGATTACGTCATCCCTCATATATATATATACTGATGATTTACTCTTCATATTAGTTGAGGTTAGTTTTTGTGGGACCCCATAATAGCTATGATAAATCCCTATGACATCATCCTTCTCATTTAATGGTTATCATCGATTTTGGTATAAGTAGAAAAATACCATCAAGTATTTATACAATTATAAATATATGTATAGATATTATCCTTTGCGGGGGTGCGACATTCAGTTTAGATGATCATGTCTTATGTAAGGGGTGTTGTAGTAAACTAACAATTAGAATATGACTTTGGATCTATGTATAGAATGTGAATCAGATGATAAAATTATTACACCTTTTAGGGAGTACATAGATTGTTTCTTATGTATATACATGGTTATACCCTTCTTCATTTTGTTCACCACTACATCGAACTATGCATTAGTATTTATCAAATATCATCCATAGTTTTCTGTATTTCCACAAATATGATGAGATTGTTGAAGGTGTAGTGAGATTTCCTAATGGGGAATAGTTTTACAAGACGTTCTGCATCCACATCGGCTACTACAGTGTTGTTTTTCTATAATGAAAATTGGATATGGAAGATCATTACTGTCTATTTCAACTTGAATCAATTTAATGTAATTTAAAAATAACCTTTAATGATGATCAAGGGACCTATGAACAACCTAAAGATAGAAAATTGGTTCATTAACATTGATATTTGGTTTAGTCTCATCCAACTTTGGGTTCAGGGAGAATTTATTCTGGAAATAAAACTTTTCAGTTATCCAAGACCATTATGAGATTTTAGTTATTCAATTTTGTGTGAATAACACCCCTATAATATTCATAGCCCTTATGAACTGGATGTTGCTACTATTCCCGGGTTGTTCATTTTTGCCTTTGTTGATGACAACCTCATATCTTTCATATTAGACGGAGTGTATATTGAGTATATAATGACTATTATACAGTTTCTTTGATATCAACATCTACACGATAAGAACTTTTTGTGTTATTATAGGATTCTAGAGAAACACATCTTGTTCCATATATTCTTTAAGTGTAGAGTATCTATATACTCGGTAAATACAGTTTTAGATCCAATGACGTTTTTTGATAGAAATAGAGAATGGTGTGTGTTTTTTTTCATTCCACATTGGGTTGGTCAATGTGTTTTCATGGTATGTATTCTTATTATTGATGCTGAAATTAGTGTTTAATGTGGCTTATTTTTTCAGTTCTTTAGAAGGTTTCATGTATCAAAATTGGGTGTTTGATTGAATGGAAAAGGAAGAGTTTCAAAAAAGGAATCGCCGACCATAAACCATGTTCTACGAATAGTTCACAGATCATGATGATTGGTATGAGGAATAGAGAACAGTGAACCAAAAAGTGGGAATGATGTGCAGACTACATAGGAAGAATGATTCGTAGAGTGTAGGGGGTTCATAGTGAAGAAATGCAGTTTATAGGAAGGCCTGCTGTACGTGGATGGAATGACAGTTCACATGATGTCATTTCATTCTTGAAATCGAGGAAAACATTTTAGAATCTATGAAGGGTGTTGTTATTGGAAACAAGACAATTATTTTTATCTCCATGTATGGAGTATGTAATTTTTATGACCATGTAATGAAAATGGTTCACTGAGGATATGTGTACGTAGTGAAGGTGGTGCTACATTGGAGATTTAGAAAATCATAGGTTAGACGATTAAGTAGTTCTATTTTCCTATATGAGGAGCACTAATCCATTCATTAGATATTATATATGAGTTCAAAAATTATACAGGAATTAATTGAAATCTAGAAGTAGTTCATGGAATGAAATCCCAACTAAGACATTAATTAAAATTATAAATGGAATTTAATGACATCTAGAATAGTTAATGGAAGATTGTACACTGTGGAAGAATACAAGTTTTCTGGAAGACATGTCTGTGTATGAGAGCCAGTTTGGGGAGTAAGAACTTAGTCTGTGGATTCCTTTCGGTACGCGGAAAGGATTCCGAGATAGTCCACTTAGTGGATAATATTATTAGACTGTAGTGCAGTATGTTGAGAAATAACATAAGTTCCTAGATTAGTATTTTTTGAACCATTATATTGTAGAAAATGAAAGGTCTCCATTGAGTAAAATTTGAACCTAAAGAGAGAATACATCTACAGTTGAGGATTCATGATTTAATGTCAGTACACTAAATAGACCATCAAATCGATATAATGAGAAATACATCTCTAAAGGAATTGATCTAAGGGAGTCAATAGAAATGATCTGAGGGAAGTAGTGAGCTATCCATGAACTTTATTGAATTCAATGTTCCAGGAACATTGTGGTCATGTCTAAAGCCTTTTGATTCAGAACTTTTGAAGATTAGTGGACTTCGGTGTGATTGGAAACATGTTAATTTATTCTCATTGGACCTATCCCATCATGGTGATGCATGTAAAATTTAGGTGTCTTTTATTTTCATGGGATTTTTTTTCTACATATTCTCATCAGATTGGTTTAATAGGCTCCTACCAATGTGGTAACATGATATTTTTGTTTAAAAAGGGTGAAACCATTATTCACCCTTTCCCTCTCTTGGTGTTTTGGGGTCCTTCAAGTGGTATCAGTGAGTAAAGGATTATAGAGTTAAATCTTCCCTTCATTTCTAAAATGGAGAATACAATAAATTCCAGGGGAGTACCCCTCATTTATTGAAGAAAGTTATAGATCTAGAGGAATAAAATGTGGTCTCATAAAATATCTATTGGAATAAAAGAATTTTTTCAACTATACGAGGAATACATGTAATTGATTCAACTGGGATGTCTATTAATGATACATATAATAAAATTCATGATCTAAAATCCAAAATATAGAATTCCTTCAATGAATCACTTTCAAATCATATATACCTAAAAGTGATGAGTTATACATTAGTAATGTTTAGGTAGGAAATAATGGAATACATTTATGAGTGAGACAATAAAGTTAATGAGGCAAAATCCATGTTTTACACAATATGTTTGATGATCATAAGATTAAATCATGAAAATGAAGATGCATTTTTTAATAAAATTAATGAATATCAACATTAAATATGCGGACTTGGTGAAGAAATACAATATGTTTATATTTTAAAGAAAACCATGTGATTTCTTCCAACTCATTAGAACACACATGTGTCTTCACTTGGGGAAAGGGATCTTTCTAAACATTCTTTGGATGATATGTTGAGTAGTCTGGGGGAATACGAAATGGGAGTCAAATATGAAGAGGCAATGACTCATGTAAGTATGTAAATGGAATTAGAATACATAGACTAACTTGAAATTTAATGGGATAGTATAGATGATGATAATGATGAAAAATAAATTCTTTTTTTCATTTCGATTATAATCATTAAAGAAATAGGGTAGTTTGGTGGGTATTAACCTCAGGCATGTTTTCATTGTGAAAGGGTTTGGAACATTTCCTCATGGATTCAAATAAGTTTTGATGGAAATGAAATAAAAAATGGTGACATTCAGAAGCCATAAAAAATATATTCCAAAACAAGAGTCTTATATTATCGAATGAAATTAAAAAATAAAATTCATTCAATGAAGATGAAGATGATGACAATGAATTCATTGAGGAAGATGAAGCAGGATTTATGTTTGGAAATCATACTTCTATGATGGGTATAATTGAAAAAACAAAACCATTAAATGACAATGATGGAGTAATATATTGACCACTAATGTCAATACCAAATTTCAATTAAGTATTCTTTTGTTAAGATAGAGAATTATTGTAAGAGATTCAATTAGTGGATAATAATTTTTGATGAATCATCAAAATTTGTTGATCAACATGAAGATGAATTTAAAGGACTGAAGTTTTTTGAATGTAAATTTATTAATCCTTGAGAGCATAGAAAATTTAGTGGAACTAAAACTCATAATTGAATAATAGGGAAAGGTCATCAATAACCTTACCTCCAAACTGGAAGAGATATCCAATACATTTGAAGGTCTAGGGGATGAATTTGTTACCATGAGGAGTAAAATTGAATTTAAATCAATCTTAAATTATACAATGAAGAAAATATAGGCTTGAAAATTCTCATATGATGTGTTTCTAGAGAGAGCTGGTCATGGTCCCTAGGGAGTTGAAATGATTTTGACTGACCAAATACCTGAATGCTTGGGTAATACTAGAATCTGTTGTAATTCTGATTCATTGACTGATAGAAATAAAATGAGTCAATATAATGTCATGATTAATGTTGGAGATGTTCAAAAGTTAGCTGAAGTACTACAGAAGAAAACCACAATTCAAACTGAAATGAGAAATAAAAAATATTCTCAAGAATCAAGAGATGATAGGTAGCCAATCTACACTACTGATGAAATTTACATGATAAGGAATATAAGGGGAATGATAGTCCCACATAAGAAATTTAAATTTTCTATATATCTGGGACACACCATGTCATTGTGTGAAGAGTAACATAGATACATTAATAGGTAAGATCTAGATATAAAAAAGTATATTTAATTCGTATTATAATTCTTGTAGAAGAAACTGTTTTTATGGAATTTTTTTTCAGTGGTCCAATGTTATACATAAAGTTGTTGATTATTGGTCGAAGAATGGTAGCATCAATTTTTATGTAACTTAGAGACATGTCAATACTAACCAACCAGTTTGTGTTGTGCTTGCAAATAAGATGTTTCCTCTTGATGAAGAATATTACTCTGAAGAACTTACTCACATGGAAGAATGATTTGAATGTACATATTTTTCCTTCACATAATCTAAAATTTCATCATAGGAAAAGAATAAAATTAAAAAATCCAACATAGCATAAGTATATCTCAATGATACCCAGAACACCTAAATTTAGAATATAGATATTGTATTTTCAAACCATATTATGTGAAATACAGACCAATTAACAAATATCAACAAAAATGTCAATGGAATTATGAGACTGAGTAATGACGGTGTCTGATTATCAATGGTAGTGGAAGTACTAGACTAGCCAATGCTGGGATAAAAAAGAAATAAGTTACTTATCTAGATGAGATGAATCATAATCTCGTGAGTGTGATCCAACTCACTGACCTAAGACATATGGTGAAATTAAATCCGTAGGGGCGCACTGTAAAATGTAGAAATCAAAATTATCTCATGAAGGGTTGTATAAGATATGGAATCGTATATCAGGATGATAGTAAAGATAACGCTTTTTCATGACCATTGAAGAAGATAACAACTTGTGGCACTGATGATTGGGTCACATCAAACAAAAAGTTATGGAAATTATATCTAAACTGAATTATTTCATGGATATCCAAAATATAATGCCTGAAAGAGAGAATAATTTTGATTACTACATGTGATGAAAGTTTGTGTGTAGATCATATCATCCAAATAATAAATCAGAATAAAATATTCTTGATCTCATTGGTATAGATGTATGTGATCTGATAATTTTTTCTAGAACATATGCAGAGAGTTACTTTAACTTATTCAATGATGATTATATTATAATGTATTCCTTGATGGTTATACGTATGAAATGGAATGTTCTTGATTTCAAAAAAACATATCATCGAATAGATGAGAATGATACTTGACGGAAAATCAAATCTCTACGGTATCACAATGATGGGAAGTGCACAACCATTGAATTTGAAAATTACATAGTGAAACATGTAATATAATAACAGGTGTCAACTATGAGAACCCCATAGAAAAATGGTTTTCATTAGAACCCGAATTGATAGGTGTATATTATAGCTATAACTATGCTAATTGAGAGTTGTATCACTCATGATTACTAGAAAGAGGTTGTTCGAGCTTTAGTTTATATTCAAAATCATATAGGTATTTCTATTGGGAAACTGAATCACCCTATGAGTTCTTTCATAGAAAGAAGCCCTATTTTATGTAATTTTATGTTTTTGGAAGTAAATGCTATATTCAAAACCAAGAATGAAATTTTGGAAAGTATAGTGATGCTTTATATGAATGAATAATCCTCATATATTTAATTAATAAAAAATCCTGCAAATAAATCAATAAACACAATGGAATTTTTTTGAAATGTAGTGATGTAGAGATAATTGAAGATATACCCGAAAATCTCTCAATAAAGTCACCTTCTAATGTGGTTGATGATTATTAATGATAAATTCATGGAACAAATTAATGAAATGTAGAAGAAGAAGTCATGTAAAAAACTCACTAATCACATCGTGATGTTGATAGTGAGGAAGAATAGGAATATGAAACCATGACTAAAGAAAATTATATTAAATCCCAATTGAGATACTGAAGAGAAGAAATTTATTGATCCAACATCATTGGGGATTGGATTATAAACATGTAGACAAGAATAATGAATAAAAATCCATAGTATTTCTTTTGTCAATTATGGAACCATCCTTATTTGATGGAGTTACAAAGGATCAATCACTGATTAAGGTTTTGAATGAATAATTGAATCAAATCAATACGAACCAAACATGAGATCTTTCTAAGAGACCAAAAACCAAAAATGTGATTGGTATGCCGTTAATATTTGAAAATAATTTTGAAGATCAAGAAAATTTGATTACAAATAAGGCACAATTGGTTTGTAAAAACTATTCACATATTTAAGGTGTTGATGTAGAACAAACATTTTCCCTTCTGGCTTGACTGTAGGCAATCAGACTATTTTTTCAATGGATATTAAAAGGGGATACAATTAATATCAAATTTATGTGAAGACATATTTCAAAAATGGTTATCGGGAAAAAGAATTCTTATAAGGCCCCAGCCATAAACCTTACATTAAATGAATAATTCACATTGATAATCATTTCAGGTTTAGAGTTTTAGAGAATTAGGATATAACTATTAAATCTCAAAAGATTACGAAGTAGGCACATATACTAGGTTTCCATAGAATAAAAACTCTTAAAAAACATGTCTAGTTCCATGTTTTATATAGCATGACATTCCCTTGATCCCATACTTGACCCTATTCCACATTATGTCCTGTGAAAAAAAATTCAAAAAAACATGGGGTGAGCATAAAAAGCTCAGTAAGGGATACACAAAGAATGAAAACTGTTAGTTTATCAAAACAACAAGTAAACCATGTATACTTTACCAATGTAATACTTCTCATCATTATGATGTAGTAAAAACGCTTCACAGAATAAAAGATCATTAATTACCCTTTTGTATCCAAAAGATTACCATAAAACCCATATAAATATCACATTACATGTAAAGGTAACTTGGGACATAAACATACTTAAATGGAATAACCATACGGTCGACTTCCACACATATCACTTAATGGAATAGTCATACGTCCGACTTCCATACCCAATGCATTGGAAGTGATAACGTATCCACCCGTCCTGGTATTCACGGCACCACCCGTCATATGGTTTATCATGTTACCACATGTCAAATGTCGAAGTACCATTATAAAATCATAAGATATAAAAACAAATATAATGGAAAGAAAACATTTCCACACTATGATCAAAACATATCACATAAATATATTGACCTAAAAATACATTATAAAAACCATTTTCAATACCAAAATACATAAAAGAGTATATGGTATTAATTTCATTTTAAAATCATTATTCCTTATTGAGGAAACCAAAGACCAAATAATACTCACGGCGGAAAAAAAGGTCGTTGTCACCTCGTATGTTAAAATAAACACTACTTTTTGTCATTTAGTAAAACTCTTCGTAGAAAAAGATTCCGTTTGTATAAAAGTAAAAGACAAAGGGGTTTATACACTGTATAAAAGAAAGTTGTGTATAAAATGAAATATTCCTCAATGAAAGGAGAATGAGACGAAGTCCCTTAAAAATATCATTTTTTTAAATAAAATTGATCTATTATGTGTATTCACTATAAGTACACATATAGAAAGTAATAATAAAATATAGGACATAATAATATCATGACGTAATTTGAAAGTTGGAGATTAACCCAATGAACGAAAATTGGGTTAAGAAGTTCCCTTACCTCGGGTCCGACTTGACCCGGTCGTTCTTTAACGTCCTGAATAATAAACTTGAGTTAATTTATATTTTCATAAGAACCTTTTTCAAGTTCATTATTACTTTTATATCACTTATTACCATGTTATAAACATAATGTAATCATTTAAGTTTATAATGTTTGTTTTGTCGATACTTTGTTCTTAAGTCGAAAGTGGAATTCTTACAATTACATGTTGTTCGTGTGGTCAAAGGTTCATTATATCCAGAATGATATTCATGATTTGGATATAATATATATCATATATATCCAGCATATATATGTATTTATAATATTACATATTCATTTAGTGGTAAGAAATGAAATGCACCGTTCATGGAGACGATAAGCCATACGTATGCATGAATGCTTCTTTCATTTCTATGTCATATTAATGGAATTAATACTAAATGATAGGTATGTATATTTTAATTCAATAATTATATTCATCATTTATATGTAACATAAATCATATATAATAACTTTAAATCCATCCTTTATACATCCCACATATGGAATTAACGAATCAAATCACTTTGAGGGGGAGGTAGTCCGCACTTCCTAAAATGAAGATATCGCGTATACCCATAATGGAAGCCATAACGGTGTGACATATATGAAAAATAAAGAAGCTTAAGGAAAAAATAAACATATTATATATCATATATAAATATAGTGACATCTTAATGGACACCTTTATAGGTGTTAGAAGAATATTGAACAATCATCGTTTCCTGAGGCAGAAATTCGCCATCCACGGAAACAGTATGCTCTTTAACCATTAGATGAAGGTGTGTGTAAGTGTATCTATTATCATTCACATAACAACATCCTAGTATATTTAAGATACTATTGTGTTTCAAAAGAACGTAATAAAAAGAGTTTAGGGGGTTGGTGAGGCAAAATAAAACATAAGAACATAAGAGAAAACACTACATTTTAAACGGGTAACTCTTTTTGATTTGAGCTCAAAGGATTCCTTGGGAAGACTTCTGCAAAATGTGAGGCTTCTATTAGTAATAGGGAATGTGAAGAGACAAAATGGTCAGGGGTTGGCCGAGCCAAATGCATGAGAGGTGTGGGTAAGGAGGTAGAGGTGGGGGCCTTTTATAAGAGGAGAGGAGGGGCACTCTTGGAAAGTTAAGAAAAGATACTTTACTATAAAATGATTTTCTGATAAAAAGGGTACCAAAATTATATATATAAAGTATATAGTGATAATTGTTCTAAATAAACCCATAAAATAGGTTTTTTACATGTGTAGGTCTTAGATTTAACATTAACTTTTCATTTTATTTAAATCGTTAAATAATGAGGTAATCGTTGCATCATCATGGTGTCATAAATAATTTAATTTATATAATGTCTAAAAATTATAAAACAAATATCATGATGTATAAATCTTGTTATATTTATAATGAATATTTATAGTCAATTATATGACTTGTATTACCCCATTTTAGAATTGATTTAGTAAAACAACTCATGTTTGTGACATTTTTATTTTAACATTAAATAAAACGTTTTTAATGTCATTTTCCTACCAAATTGGCTCCATGGGGTCCTCAAGATGACCCGTGGATTGTATTGGTCGGCCATTACACATACAATAAGGGTAGGACATGTGTCATGTTCATTTCATATTATTAAAACATTATTTTTACCTTAAACTACACTAATTACCTCTAATCGTGATTAATAAACATAAAAGTTACTATTCAACAAAACATTATTTTAATCCCATTGAACCACATTTTACTTCTTAATGACAACCATGTATGTCGGATTTTTTAAATTCAAAACACAGAGGTGGTAAAATTTCATTTAAATGAAAAATCAGTTTTTAAGTACTACTTAGTGGTTTCACTGTTCATCAAAAATTGAACTTTTTCAGAAAAATACCAAAAAATCACCCTAAGCTATATTTGATATTCAGAATTCAAAAATGAAGTCTATTTTAAAAAATTCAAAACATATAAGTTGAATTAATTAATTTAATAAATAATTCCGCTATCAGAGCAAATAGCGTGTTTTTATGATACAATAAGTGTCAAAAGATTGACACTAGTTTAAGTCAGATTTCAAAGTGAAATTAATTTCAACGACCACTATTGGATTAAATGATAAAAATATATTCTAATTTCCTTTTAAAACCAATTCAAATGATAATATAATCATATAAATAAATTAGATTAAAAAGAGGTTTTGAATTAAAATACAACATTTTTCATTATTCATTAAAAAATGATCTTTATCGGAAAAATACCAAAAATTTACACATAGTAAATTTTTATGTCCCGATTATAAAGAAGAATTTTATTTGGTCCAATAGAATGTATCAGAGTGACCAAAACTATATATAATGAAGGATCTCCATCAAAAGGTGATAAGTGGACCTTTAGTGAATATTAGAGTATCTATGCCTAAAACTAAATTCTTTTCTTATTTTAAGCCTTTATCCATTATTGGATAAATGTAAAAAAATTTAACATATATAATCATATTTTAGTTATTTATATTCATCCCGCCAATACAACAGATTCGTGTTAACTACCATTTAAAATAATATTATTTTATTACTAGTGTACAACGTAAGATTTCAAAGAAACATTTTGTTGCGTATCGGGTACGCTATCGAACATAGAAACTCCTTTAAAGTAAAATTAATTTTTAATTCGTAAATGTTAATAAATATGAAAATTTATTATTCTTTATTTACCTGGGATGTTACATCCTTCCTCCGTTTGGGAATTGCGTCCTCGAAATTTTATTCACTTATCAAAATAAGTGGGGGTATTTATCCCTCATAGCATTTTCAGATTCCCACGTTGCCTTTTCAACCATATGGTTTTTCCAAAAATTCTTTACCTGGTGAATTACCTTATTTCACAACAGTTTCTTTTTTGGGTCATGAATATGGACTGGTTGTTCTTCAAAAGAGAGATTCTCTTCCAACTGAACTACCTCTGGGCTCAAAACATCAGATGAATCTGGCATATACTTTCTCAACATCGAAACATGAAAATCATTATGTACATGAGATATCTCGGAGGTAAAGCCACTCAGTATAAAACTGATCCAACTTTCACCAGAATATGATATGTCCAACGAACCTTGGACTCAGCTTTCCTTTCTTACCAAATCTCATCACACTTTTCCACGGTGAAACTTTGATAAAAACATGATCACCTACCTCCAAAGATAGATCCTTCCTCTGGTTATCCGCATAACTCTTCTGCCTGCTCTGAGGTGTTCTCATGTGTTCTTGAATCAACTGAACTTTTTTTTCCATCTCTTCTACCAATTCTGGTCCCATCAGCTTACTTTCACCCACTTCATCCCAAAAATATGGATTTTGACACCGCTTCACATATATTGCCTCAAACGGTTCCATCTGTATACTAGAATGAAAAATGTTATTATATGAAAATTCAACCATAGAGAGATGTTGGTCCCAACTTCTCTGATAATCCATAGAGCATGATCGTAGCATATCCAACACGGTCTGAATTGTTCATTCTGATTGCCCATCTAATTGCAGATGAAAAGTTGTACTAAAATTTAATTCAGTACCCAAAGACTTTTGAAGGCCTTTCCAAAAGCTAGAAGTAATCCTAGGATCACGATCAGATAAAATGGAGATGGGAACTCCATGAAACCTAACTATCTATTTAAGATACAACCGAGCAAGTTTATCTAGAAACAAAATATCTCGAATAGGAAGAAAATGAGCAGATTTAGTCAATCCATAAAAAATAACCCAGTTTGCATTATTACCTCTAGATGTATTCGGTAATCCCACAACAATGTCCATGGATATATTTCCCCATTTCCACTCTAGCACTGGTAGAGGCTGAAGCATCCCTTTCGGTAACTGTTGCTCTGCTTTATCCTGCTGACAAGTCGAACACTTCACAGTAAAATCAGCAATATCTCTTTTCATTCCATCCCACCAGTAATACTCCCGCAGATCTTTGTACATCTTAGTACTGCCATGATGAACTGAAAACGGGGAACTATGAGCCTCACATAAAAACTAATTCATCTACTATGAATTACCAGAAACACATAATCTCTTCCCAATCCTCAAATCACAATCATTATCAATGTTGAATTCAGGAAACATACCCTTCTGAAACAGCTCTACCTTTTTCTGCAACTCATTGTATTCCCTCTATGCTTGCATAATTCTATCTGATAGGTATCATCTCATTGATACTTGAAAAAAAACAGAATAACTTCCTGCACCAACAACTTCTATGCCAAAGTTCATCAAATCAAAAACCAAAGGATCTCGTTCCAAACGTAGCATGGTTAATGAAGCATTACTTTTTCTACTCAAAGCATCAACCACATTATTTGCTTTTCCTGGATGGTAATGAATTGTACAATCATAATCCT
Source organism: Viscum album (assembly GCA_963277665.1). Taxonomy (NCBI): domain Eukaryota; kingdom Viridiplantae; phylum Streptophyta; class Magnoliopsida; order Santalales; family Viscaceae; genus Viscum; species Viscum album. The sequence continues at coordinate 1,098,005,203 of OY728151.1, read as the reverse complement.
TGATTAATTCTATCCATCTCCTCTATCTCATGTTCAATTATTTCTGAGTTAATAAATAATTTAAACTTTTTTGATCAGTATATATTTCACACTTTACTCCATAAAAATGATGCCTCCAAATTTTTAAAGCAAAAACAACAACAGCTAATTCCAAATCATGTGTAGGGTAATTTACCTCATGAATTTTCAACTGGCGAGAAGAAAAAGAAATTACCTTACCATTCTGCATAAGGACACAACCAAGTCCTTTCAATGAAGCATCACTATAGATAACAAACTCACCATTCCTAGAAGGAAGATCCAAAACTAGAGCGTTCACCAATCTTCTTTTCAACTCTTGAAAAAAATCATCACATTCTTTTGTCCAGATAAACATAAAAACCTTCCGAGTTAGCTTAGTCATTGGACTAGATAACCGTGAAAAATTTTCAACAAACCTTCGGTAATAACCTACCAAACCAAGAAAACTACGAATCTCAGTTACATTTGTGGCTATTGGCCATTCTTCAACAACTTTTGTTTTAGCAGGATCAATAGTTATACCATTTTTTGAAACAATGTGATCAAGGAACGAAATTTTTTGTAACCAAAGCTCAAACTTGATGAATTTTCCATATAGTTTTTTTTCTTTTAAGGTTTCCATGATAACCCTTAAATGACTTTAATGCTCCTCTTTACTTTTAGAAAACACCAAAATATAATCAATGAAAACAACTAGAAAATTATCAAAGAACTCATGGAAAATTCAATTCATAAGATCCATGAATAAATCATGTGCATTGGTTAACCCAAAAGGAATAACTAAAAATTCATAATGGCCATATCTAGTATGGAACGAAGTCTTCGGAATGTCTGCTTCTTTTACTTTTAACTAATGGTACCCCGAACTCAAGTCAATCTTCGAAAAATACTGAGCTCCCTAGAGCTGATCAAACAATTACCCGATACGAGGCAAAGGATACATGTTCTTAACAGTGATATTATTCAAGGTTCTATAATCAATGAAAAGTCTCATTGTACCATCTTCCTTTTTAACAAACAAGACAGGATCACCCCATGGTGATGTTCTAGGTCGAATGAAACCTTTATCTAATAACTCCTTAAATTTCTTCTTTAACTCTAAAAGTTCACCTTGAGCCATTCGATTAGGGGGTTATGAAATTGGCTTATAATCTGGAACAATGTCAACAGAAAATTCAACTTCTCGATCATAAATATTACCAGGCAACTCATCAGGAACAACATCAAGATACTCATTCACCACGGGCACATCATTTATCTGAATAGTTCCTTTATTTTCAACAATATGTTCAAGGTAACATTCATTTCCATCTTTTAGTAGTTCTTCAACATCCTGATATGTTATCAAAATAAAGGGTTCATTCTTCTACAAAAACTGAAAATATTTCTGAAAATAAACCATTTTAGCTCTGCATTCAATCTTAGCATGAAAAACAGAAATCCAATCCATGCCCAAAATAACATTAAACTCTATTAGAGGAAAAACAATAAGGTTTGCTGGTAGATTGTTTCCACACACAAGGATAGGAAGGTTCTTATAATTCCTTTTTGTCTCAACGTTCCCTCCGAGTGTTTTTACCGTAAGTTCAGGTTTCATATCTTGAGATGGAATTTCCATTTTACTAGGAAACTTCTAAGAAATGAATGAATGTGTAGACCCTGAATCAAACAACACATTGGCATAATCTGAACAAACAAATAGTGTACCTGATACTACTTAATTCGACGGCCCAACATCTACTGAAGTAGTTGCAAAGGATTTCACCACCCCTTTCTGCTTGTAGTCTGGCTGCTTTCCCCTAGTTGAGTTCTTTTTTAGAAACTCATTTTCATAATGACCCATTTCATTACACTTAAAACATCTTACTGCTGGCATTTCATTGCCTTCTTGATCATCTTCTTTACAGTTATGAGCAATATGTCCTGACTTACCACACCGAAAGCACTTTCCAGACTTGGATAAACATTCTCCACGACGAATTTTACCACACTTTTCATAGGATGGATAATTGGTTTTCTTACCTCCTTATTTCTTTGATGAATTCTTCCCCTTTTCCTGCCAACTGGAACTCTTATTCTGTTGTTTTTAAAATAACACCTGATCATCGGCAAATTCCATTTCCACCTTCTCCTCACATTGAACAGGTTTTTCACAACTTTTGAACTCACGAGTAGCTAAAGCCCTTCGATACATTGGCTTTATCCCTGAGTAAAAACGGTTTATTTTACTATCAAGATCTCGTATGAATTTTGAAGCATACCTTGCCCGTCGAGTGAACTTTGCTTCATAAGCAGCCACTGAGTCATCATCCTGCCTCAATTCTACGAACTGTTTTTTCATCCTAAGACGAACCACCTTAGGAAAATATTTATCAAGAAACATACATTTGAATTCATACCAGTGAAGATCATCAATATCATCACTATCCCTGATATTTTTCACCATCGACCACCACTGTTCATCTTTACCTTCAAAACGGTAAACAGTAAGACTAACCTTTTGATGTTCTGAACACCCCATGACATCAAAAATATTCTCCAGTGCTCTAATCAACCCTTTAGCTTGCACGGGGTCAGATGATCCCTTGAATGATGGAGGATGTTGCCTCATGAAATGTACCACCACTGACATGTTCCTCTTCGATTGATCTGGCTGATCTCGTGCATGGATTCCACCACCATTTATAGCCTGAGTCAACTGTTCCATCACTGCAACAAACAGTTCAGTTCCAATTCCGACCATCTCAGGTTGCTGATTTGGAAGTTTGTCATCCTCCTGATGTCTTCCCAACATAGCTTCCTTGTTTCCTTAGTGGAAAACCATTCTGAACACAGAAATATCTTAGGCGAAGCAACATGGTAATTTTTAAATTCAATATCATTTCAATCATACCATAAATTAATTTATAATTTAACGCGTTTGTTACTCCTAATGTTGTCTAAACCAACCTATGATACAATCTATAGGCCCCGGCCTTAATCCATACATTAAATGAATAATTCACATTGAGGATCCTTTCAGTTTTAAAGTTTTAGAGAATTAGGACATAACTATTACATCTCAAAATATTACAAAGTAGGCCCTTCTACTAAGTTTCCATAGAATAAAAACCCTTAAAAAGAAACATGTCTAGTTACATGTTTTATATAGAATGTCTTTCACTTGATCCCTTCCTTGACCCTATTCCACATTATTTCCTGTGAAAAACATTTCAAAAAAACTTGGGGTGGGCATAAAAAGCTCAGTAAGGGATACAAAAACAATGAAAACTGTTAGTTAATCAAAACAAAAATTAAACAATGTATACTTTATCAAAGTAATACTTTTCACCATTATGAAGTAGTAAAAACTCTTCACTGAATAAAAGATCTTTACATACACTTTTGTAACCAAAATATTACCATAAATCCCATATAAAGATGACATAACAAATAAAGGTAACTTGGGACATAAACATACTTAAATGGAATAACCATGCGGTTGACTTCCACACATATCACTTAATGGAATAGCCATATGGCCGACTTCCATTCCCAATGCATTGGAGGTTATAACGTAACCACTCGTCCTGGTATTCACGACACCACTCGTCATATGGTTTATCACGTAACCACTCGTCAAATGTCCATGTACCATTATAAAATAATAATACATAAAACAAATATAATGGAAAGAAAACATTTCCACACTTTGATCACAATATATCACATAAATATATTGACATAAAAAATCCATTATAAAAACCATTTTCAATACCAGAATACATAAAATATTATATGGTATTTATTTCATTTTAAAAACATTACGGCTTGTTGAGGAAGCCAAAGACCAAATAATCCTCGTGGCGGCGAAAAAGTCCGTTGTCACTGCGTAAGTTAAAAGAAGCATTCCTTTTTGTCGTTTAGTAAAACTCTTCGTAGAAGAATTTTACATTTGTATAAAAGTAAAAGCCAAATGGGTTTATACACCGTATAAAAGAAAGTTGTGTATAAAATGAAATATGCCTCAATGAAAAGAGATTGAGACGAAGTCCCTTACAAATATCATTTTATTAAATAAAATAGATCTATTATGTGTATTCACTATATGTACACATAAATAAAGTACAAATACATGATAGGACATAATAATATCATAATGTAATTTGAATGTAAGAGATTAACCCAAAGAACGGAAAATGGGTTAGGAAGTTCCCTTACCTCGGGTCCGACTTGACTCGATCGTTCATTAACATCCTCAATAATAAACATGATTAAATTTATACTTGATTAAGAACCTTATTCAAGTTCATTATTACTTTTATATAACTTATTACCATGTTATAAACATTATTTAATCATTTATGTTAATAATGTTTGTTTTGTCAATACTTTTTTCCTTAAGTCGAAAGTGGACTTCTTACAATTACATGTTGTTCATGTGGTCAAAGATTCATTATATCCAGAATGATATTTATGATTTGGATATCATATATATCCTATATATCCAGAATATACATGTATTTATAATATTACATAATCATTTAGTGGTAAGAAATGAAATGCACCGTTCATGGAGACGGTTAGCCGTACGTACGCATGAACGCTACTTTCATTTCAATGTCATATGAATGGGATTAAAACTAAATGAGATGTATGTATATTTTAATTCCAGAATTATATTCATCATTTAGATGTATCATAAATCATATATAATAACTTTAAATCCATACTTTATGTGTCCCACATATGGCATTAACGAATCACATCACTTTGAGAGGGCGGTAGTCCGCACTTCCTAAAATGAAGATATCACGTATCCCCATAATGGAAGCCATAAAGGTGTTACATAAATGAAAAATACATAATATTAAGGAAAAAATAAACATATTATATATCATATATAAATATAGTGACATCTTAATGGCCACCTTTGTAGATGTTAGAAGAATATTGAACAATCATCGTTTCGTGAGGCAGAAATTCGCCATCTCCGGAAACAGTATGCTATTTAACCATTAGATGAAGGAGTGTGTAAGTGTAGCTCTAATCCTTCACATAAAAAAATCCTAGTATATTTAAGATACTGGTTCTGTTTCAAAAGAAAGTAATAAAAAGAGTTTAGGGTGTTGGAGAAGCTAAATAAAACATAAGAACACAAGAGAAAACACTACCTTTAAAACGTGTAATTGTTTTTTATTTGAGCTCAAAGCCTTCCTTGGGAAGCCTTATGCCCAATGTGAGGATTCTATTAGTAATAGAGAGATGTGGAGATACAAAATGGGCCAGTGTTGGCTGAGACAAAGGCTTGAGAGGTGTGGGTACGGAGGTAGAGGTGGGGGCCTTTTATAAAAGGAGAGGAGGGGAACTCTTGGAAATTTAAGAAAAGATATTTTATTAAAAAATTATTTTAGGATAAAAGGTTCCCACAATTATATATTTACAGGATAAGGTGATATGTGTTCAAAATAAACCCATCCAATAGGTTTTTGACATGTTTAGGTCTTAGATTTTACATTATCTTTTCATTTTATTTAAATTGTTAAATAATGAGGTAATCGCTGCATCATCGTGGTTTTATAAATAATTTAATTTATATAATGTCTAAAAATTATAAAAAACTATCATGATGTAGGAAATAGTTTTATCTTTCTAATGAATATTTATAGTCAAAATTATGACTTGTATAACACCATTTAAGAATTTTCTTAGTAAAATAACTCATGTTTGTGACATTTTTATTTAAACATTAAATAAAAAGTTTTTAATGTAATTTTCCTAACAATGTGGCTCCATGGGGTCCCCAAGTTGAACCATGGATTTTCTTGGTCGGCCATGACACATCCAATAAGGGTATGGCATGTGTCAAGTTCAATTCATATTATTAAAACATTATTTTTTAACTTAAATTACACTAATTACCTCTAATCATGATTAATAAACATAAAAGTTATTATTCACCAAAAAATTATTTTAATCCCATTGAACCACATTTTACATCTTAATTACAATCATGTATGTCGGATTTTTGAAATTCCAAACAGAGAAGTGGTAAAATTTCATTTAAACGAAAAATCAGTTTTTTAAGTACCACTTAGTGGTTTCACTATTCATCAAAAATTGAAGTTTTTTAGAAAAATTACAAAACATAACCCTAAGCTATATTGGATATTACGAATTAAAAAATGAAGTCTATTTTACAAAATTAAAAACATATAAGTTGCATTAATTAATTTAATAATTAATTCCCGATTTCAGAGTAAATAGCGTGTTTTTATGAACCAATAAGTATCAAAAGATTGACACTAGTTCAAGTCTGATTTCAAAGTGAAATTAATTCCAACAACCACTATTGGATTAAATGGTAAAAATATATTCTAATTTCACTTTAAAACCACTTCAAACGATAATATAACCACATAAATAAATTAGATTAAAGGGAGGTTTTGAATTAAAATACAACATTTTTCACTATTCATTTAAAAAATGAACATTATCAGAAAAATACCAAAAATTTTCCCAAAGGAAATTTTGATGTCCCAACTCAAAAGAAGAATTTTAATTGGCCCTATAGAATGTATTATAGTGACCAAAAATATATTTAATGAAGGTTCGCCATCAAAAGATGATAAGTTGACCTTTAGTGAATATTAGAGTATCTATGCCTAAAATTGAATTCTTTTCATATTTTAAACCATTATCCATTATTGGATAAATGTAAAAACATTTAACATATATAATAATATTTTTGTTATTTCTATTCATTCCCCACCAATACAATAGCTACGTGTTAACTACCATTTAAAATAATATTATTTTATTAGTAGTGTACAACGTATGATTTCAAAGAAACACTTTGTTGCGTATCGGGTACGCTATCGAACATAAAAAATACATTAAAGTAAAATTAATTTATAATTATTAAATATTAATAAATATGAAAATTTATTATCCTTTATTTACCTGGGATGTTACATCCTTCCCCCCTTTTGGGAATTGCGTCCTCGCAATTTTATTCACTTATCAAAATAAGTGGGGGTATTTATCACTCATAGCATTCTCAGATTCCCATGTTGCCTCTTCAACCATATGGTTTTTCCACAAATGCCTTACCTGGTGAATTACCTTATTTCGCAACACTTTCTCTCTTCGGTCAAGAATCTGGACTGGTTGTTCTTCATAAGAGAGATTATCTTCCAACTGAATTACCTCAGGGCTCAAAACATGAGATGAATCTGGCATATACTTTCTCAACATCGAAACATGAAAAATATTGTGTATTTAAGATAAACTCGGAGGTATATCCACTCGGTAAGCAACTAATCCAAATTTATCCAGAATTTCATATGCTCCAATGAACCTTGGACTCATATTTCCTTTCTTACCAAATATCATCACACTTTTCCACGGTGAAACTTTGAGAAAAACATGATCACCTACCTCGAAAGATAGATCCTTCCTCCGGTTATCCGCATAACTCTTCTTCCTGCTCGGAGCTGTTCTCATGTGTTTTTGATTCAACTGAACTTTTTCTGCCATCACTTCTACCACTTCTGTTCCCATCAGCTTCCTTTCACCCACTTCATCCCAAAAAGCTGGAGTTCGACACAACTTCCCATATAATTCCTCAAAAGGTGCCATCTGTATACTAGAATCAAACTATTATTATATGAAAACTCAACCAATAAAAGATTTTGGTCACAAATTCCCTGATAATCCATAGAGAAAGCTCGTAGCATATCCTACGAGGTCTGAATTGTTTGTTCTGACTGCAAATCTGATTGCGGATGAAAAGCTGTACTAAAATTTAATCCAGTACCCAATGACTTCTGAAGGCCTTTCCAACAGTTAGAAGGAATCCTGGGATCATGATCAGATACAATGGAGAGGGGAACTCCATGCTACCTAACTATCTCTTTAAGATACAACTGATCAAGTTTATCTAGTGACAAAATATCTCGAATAGGAAGGAAATGAGCAGATTTAGTCAATCGATCAACAATAACTCAGATTGCATTATTACCACTAGATGTCTTCGGTAATCCCACAACAATATCCATAGATATATTTTCCCATTTCCACTCTAGCACTGGTAGAGGCTGAATCATCCCTTTCGGTAATTGTTTCTCTGCTTTATCCTGGTGACAAGTCAAACACTTCACAGTAAAATCAGCAATATCTCTTTTCATTCCATCCCACCAGTAATACTCCCACAGATCTCTGTACATCTAAGTACTGCCAAGATGAACTGAAAACGAGGAACTATGAGCCTCACATAACAACTCATTCATCAACTGTGAATCACCAGGCACACAAAATCTCTTCCCAACCCTCAAAACACAGTCATTATCAATGTTGGATTCAGTCACCTTATCCTTCTGAACCAGCTCTACCTTTTTCTGCAACTCATTGTCTTCCCTCTATCCTTGCGTAATTCTGTCTGATAGGGATGATCTCACTGATACCTGAAACAAAACAGAATAACTTCCTGCACCAAAAACTTCTATTCCAATGTTCATCAAATCAAAAACCAAAGGATCTCGTTCCAGACGTAGCATTGTTAATGAAGCATTACTTTTTCGACTCAAAGCATCAGCCACTTTATTTTATTTTCCTTGATGGTAATGAATTGTACAATCATAATCCTTGATTAATTCTATCCATGTCCTTTATCTCATCTTAAATTCTTTCTAAGTGAATATATACTTTAAACATTTTTGATCATTATATATTTCCCACTTTACTCCATACAAATGATGCCTCCAAATTTTTAAAGCAAAAACAACAGCAGCTAATTCCAAATCATGTGTAGGGTAATTTACCTCATGAATTTTAAACTAGAATGAAACATAAGAAATTACCTGATCATTATGAATGAGGACACAACCAAGTCCATTCAATGAAGAATCACTGTAGATAACAAACTCACCATTCCTGGAAGGAAGTGCTAAAACTGGATCATTCACCAATCTTATTTTCAACTCCTGAAAACAATCATCACATTCTTTTGTCTAGATAAACATAACACTCTTCCGAGTTCGCTTAGTCATTGGACTAGATAACCGTGAAATATTTTCAACAAACCTTCGGTAGTACCCTACTAAACCAAGAGAACTACGAATCTCGGTTAAATTTTGGGTCTTGGCTATTCTTCAACAACTTTTTTTAGCAGGATCAACAATTATGCCATTTTTTGAAACAAAGTGACCAAGGAAATAAATTTTTTGTAACCAAAGCTCACTCTTGCTGAATTTTACATATAGTTTCTTTTCTTTTAAGGTTTGCAAGATAACCCTTAAATGACTTTCATGCTCCTATTTACTTTTAGAAAACACCAAAATATCACCAATGAAAACAACCAAAAACTTATCCAAGAACTCATGCAAAATTATATTCAAAAGGTCCATGAATATAGCAGGTGCCTTGGTTAACCCAAAAGGCATAACTAAAAATTCATAATGTCCATATCTAGTACGGAATGCAGTCTTCAGAACATATGCTTATTTTACTTTCAACTGATGGTACCCCGACCTCATGTCAATCTTCGAAAAATACTAAGCTCCCTAGAGCTGATCAAACAATTCATCGATATGAGGCAATGGATACATGTTCTTAAAAGAGATATTATTCAAGGCTATATAATCAATGCAATGTCTCATTGAACCATCTTTCTTTTTAACAAACAAGATAGGAGTACTCCATGGTGGTGTGCTAGGTCGAATGAAACCTTTATCTAATAACTCCTGAAATTGCTTCTTTAACTCTAAAAGTTCAACTTTAGCCATTCGATAAGGGGGTTTTTAAACTGGCTTATAATCAGGAACTAAGTCAATAGTAAATTAAACTTCCCGATCATGAATAATACCAGTAAACTCATCAGGAAAAACATCAAGATACTCATTTACCACTGGCACAACATTAATCTGAACAGTTCCTTTATTTTCAACAATATGTGCAAGGTAACATTAATTTTCATCTTTTAGTAGTTTCTCAACTTCCTGATATGTTATCAAAATCAAGGGTTCATTCTTGTACACAAACTGAAAATATTTCTGAAAAGAAACCATTTTAGCTCTGTAGTCAATCTTAGCAAGATAAACAGAAAGCTAATCCATGCCCAAAATAACATCAAACTCTACTAGAGTAAAAACAATAAGGTTTGCTGGTAGATTATTTCCGCACACAAGGATAGGAAGGTTCTTATAATTCCTTTTTTCTCAACATTCCCTCCGAGTGTTTTTACCATAATTTCAGGTTTCATATCATGAGATGTAATTTCCATTTTACTAGAAAACTTCTCAGAAATAAAATAATGTGTAGACCCTGAATCAAACAAGACATTGGCATAATCTGATCAAACAAACAGTGTACCTGATACTACTTCATTCGACGGTCCAACATCTGCTGAAGTAGTTTCAAAGGATTTCACCATCCCTTTTTGCTTGTTTTCTGGCTGCTTTCCCCCAGTTGAGTTCTTCGTTAGACACTCATTTGAATATTGACCCATTTCATTACACTTAAAACATCATACTGCTGGCTTTTCATTGCCTTCTTGATCATCTTATTTACAGTTACGAGCAATATGACCAGACTTACCACACTGAAATCACTTTACAGACTTGGATAAACATTCTCTAGGATGGATTTTACCACACTTCTCATAATATGGATATTTGGTTTTCTTACCTCCTTGTTTATTTGACGAATTATTCCCATTTTCCTTCCAAATAGACCTCTTATTATGTTGTTTTTCAAAGAACACATGATCATCGGCAAATTCCACTTCCACCATCTCCGCACATCGAACAAGTTTTTCATAAATTTTGAACTCACAAGAAGCTAAGGACCTTCGATACATTGGCTTTATCCCTGAGTAAAGACGGTTGATTTTACTATAAAGATCTCGTATGATGTTTGGAGCATACCTTGCCAGTCGAGTAATCATTGCTTCATAAGCAGCCACTGAGTCATCCTCCTGCCTCAATTCTAGGAACTTTTCTTCCATCCTAAGACGAACCACCTTAGGAAAATATTTCTCAAGAAACATACCTTTGAATTCATCTGAGTGAATATCATCAATCTCATCACTATCCCTCATATTTTTCACCATCGACCACCACTAATCATCTTCACCATCAAAACGGTAAACAGAAAGACTAACCTTTTGATGTTCTGAACACTCCATGACATCAGAAATCTTATCCAGTTCTTTAGTCCACCCTTCAGCTTGCACAGGGTCAGATGATCCTCTGAATGATGGGGGATGTTTCCTTATGAAATGTTCCACCACTGACATGTTCCTCTGCGGTTGATCTGGCAGATCTCGTGCATGGATACCAGCACCATTTATAGCCTGATTCAACTGTTCCATCACTGTAACAAATTGTTCAGTTCCAATTCCGACCATCTCAGGTTTCTAATTTGTAAGGCTGTCTTCCTCTTGATGTCATCCCAACATAGCTGCCTTGTTTCCTCAGCAGAAAACCATTCTGAACATAGAAATATCTTAGGCGAAGCAACATGGTAATCATTAAATGCTATATCATTTCAATCATACCATAAATTAGTTTATAATTTAACACTTTTCTAACTCCTAAAGTTGTCTAAACCGACCTCTGATACCAACTATAAGGCCCCAGCCTTAAACCATACTTTAAAGAATAATTCACATTGAGGATCCTTTCAGGTTTAGAGTTTTAGAGAATTATGACATAACTATTACATCTCAAAATATTACAAAGCAGGCACTTATACTAAGTTTAAATAGAATAAAAACTCGTAAAAAGAAACATGTCTAGTTCCTTGTTTTATATAAAATGACATTCCCTTGATCCCATCATTGACCCTATTCCACATTATGTCCTCTGAAAAACATTTCAAGAAAACTTGAGGTGGGAATAAAAAGCTCAGTAAGGGATACACAAATAATGAAAACTGTTAGTTTGTCAAAACAACAAGTAAACTATGTATTCTTTATCAAAGTAATACTTTTCACCGTTATGAAGTAGTAAAAACTCTTCACTTAATAAAATTTCATTACTAACCCTTTTGTAACAAACATATTACCATAAAACCCATATAAAGATCACATAACATATAAAGGTAACTTGGGACAAAAACATACTTAAATGGAATAACCATTCGGTCGACTTCCACACATATCACTTAATAGAATAGCCATACGACCGACATCCATACCCAATGCATTGGAGGTTATAATTTAACCACCTGTCCTGGTATTCACAACACCACCCGTCACATGGTTTATCATGTAACCACCCGTCAAATGTCCAAGAACCATTATAAAATCATAAGACATAACACAAATATAATGGAAAGAAAACATTTCCAAAATTTAATCACAATATATCACATATACACATTGACATAAAAAATACATTATAAAAACCAATTTCAATACCACAATACATAAAATATTATATGGTATTTATTTCATTTTAAAAACATTACGACTTTTTGAGGAAGCCAAAGACCAAATAATAGTCGCGGCGGCGAAAAAGGCCATTGTCACCGCGTACGTTAAATGAAACATTCCTTTTTGTCGTTTAGTAAAACGATTCATAGAAAAAGATTCCTTTTGTATAAAAGTAAAAGTCAAAGGGGTTTATACACCGTATAAAAGAATGTAGTGTATAAAACGAAATATGCCTCAATGAAAGGAGATTGAGACGAAGTCCCTTACAAATACCATTTTATTATATAAAATAGATCTATTATGTGTATTCACTATAAGTACACATAAATAAAGTAAAAACACAATATAGGACATAATAATATCATGACTTTATTAGAAAGTAAGAGATTAACCCAAAGAACAGAAATTGGGTTAAGAAGTTCCCTTACCTCAGGTCCGACTTGACTCGATCGTTCTTTAACGTCCTGAATAATAAACATGAGTTAATTTATACTTCTTTAAGAAACTTTTTCAAGTTAATTATTTCTTTTATATCACTTATTTACATGTTATAAACATTATTTAATAATTTATGTTAATAATGTTTTTTTCGATACTTGGTTCTTAAGTCGAAAGTGGACTTCTTACAATTACATGTTGTTCGTGTGGTCAAAGGTTCATTATATACAGAATGATATTCATGATTTGGATATCATATATATCATATATATCGAAAATATAAATGTATTTATAATATTACATAATCATTTAGAGGTACGAAATTAAATGCATCGTTCATGGAGACGGTAAGCCGTACGTACGCATGAACGCTACTATCATTTCTATGTCATATTAATGGAATTAAAACTAAATGAGAGTTATGTATATTTTAATTACATAATTATATTCATCATTTATATGTAACATAAATCATATATAATAACTTTAAATTCATCCTTTATACGTCCCACATATGGCATTAACGAATCAAATCACTTTGAGGGGGCGGTAGTCTGCACTTCCTAAAATGAAGATATCACGTATACCCATAATGGAAGCCATAAAGGTGTTCCATAAATGAAAAAAACAGAAGCATAACGAAAAAATAAACATATTATATATCATATATAAATATATTGACATCTTAATGGCCACCTTTATAGGTTTTAGAATAATATTGATCAATCATTGTTTCGTGAGGCAGAAATTCTCCATCCATGGAAACAGTATGCTCTTTAACAATTAGAGGAAGGTGTGTGTATGTGTAGACCTAATCCATCACATAACAACATAATATTTTATTGAAGATACTGGTGTTGTTTCAAAATTAAGGAATAAAAAGATTTTAGGGGGTTGGATAAGCAAAATAAAACATAAAAACACAAGAGAAAACAATACATTTAAAACGGGTAACTCTTTTTGATTTGACCTGAAATGATATCTTGGGAAAACTTCATCCCAAAGTTAGGCTTCTAGGAGTAATATAGGTATTTGGAGAGACAAAATGGTCAGGGGTTGGCCGATCCAAATGCTTGAGAGGTGTGGGTAAGGAGGTATAGGTGGGGTCCTTTTATAAGAGGAGTGGAGATGCACTCTTGGAAAGTTAAGAAAAGATACACTATTATAAAATTATTTTCGGATACAAAGGGTGCAAAAATTATATATTTAGAGGATAAGGTGATAAGAGTTATAAATACACCAATCCAATAGGTTTTTGACATTTTTAGGTCTTATATTTTACATTATCGTTTCATTTTATTTAAATCATTAAATAATTAGGTAACTGTTGCATCATCATGGTATCATAAATAATTTTATTTATATAATGTCTAAAAATTATAAAAAACTATCATGATGTAGGAAATCTTTTTATCTTTATAATTAATATTTATAGGCCAAAATCTGAATTTTATAACCCTTTTTAAGAATTGTTTTAGTAAAACAACTCATGTTTGTGACATTTTTATTTTAACATTAAACAAAAAGTTTTTAATGTCATTTTCCTACCAAAGTTTCTCCATGGGGTCCCCAAGTTGACCCATGGATTTTCTTGGTCGGCCATGACACATCCAATAAGGGTAGGACATGTGTCAAGTTCATTTCATATTATTAAACAATTATTTTTACCATAAACTACACTAATTACCTCTAATCGTGATTAATAAACTTAAAGGTTACTAATCACCAAAACATTATTTTAATCCCATTGAACCACATTTTACTTCTTAATGAGAACCATGTATGTAGGATTTTTGAAATTCATAACATAGAGGTTGTAAAATTTCATTTAAATGAAAAATCAGTTTTTTAAGTACCACATAGTGGTTTCACTATTCATCAAAAATTGAAGTTTTTCATAAAAATACCAAAACTTCACCCTAATCTATATTTGATATTTAGAATCCAAAAAAAGATGCCTATTTTAAAAAATTCAAATAATATAAGTTTCATTAATTAATTTAATAATTAATTCCCACGGTTAGAGAAAATAGCGTGTTTTTATGAAACAATAAGTATCAAAAGATTGACACTAGTTTAAGTCCGATTTCAAAGTGAAATTAATTCCAATGACCACTATTGGATTAAATGGTAAAAATATATTCTAATTTCACTTTAAATCCAATTCAAACGTGAATATAATCATATAAATAAATTAGATTAAAAAGCGGTTTTGAATTAAAATACAACATTTTTCACTATTCATTAAAAATGAACTTTATTGGAAAAATACCAAAAATTTACACAAAGTAAATTTTTATGTCCCGATTCTATAAAAGAATTTTATTTAGTCCAATAGAATGTATAAGAATGACCAAAATTATTTTTAATGATGGTTCTCCATCAAAAGGTGATTAGTGGCCCTTTAGTGAATATTAGAGTATCTATACCTAAAATTAAATTGTTTTCTTACTTTAAGCCTTTATCCATTATTGGATAAATGTAAAAATATTTAACATATATAATCATATTTTAGTTATTTTTATTCATTCCCGCAAATACAACGTCTATGTGTTAACTACAATTTAAAATAATATTATTTTATTACTAGTGTACAACGTAAGATTTCAAAGAAACTCTTTGTTGCGTATTGGGTACGCTATCGAACATAGAAACACCTTTAATGTAAAATTAATTTTTAATTCATAAAAGTTAATAAATATGAAAATGTATTATTCTTTATTTACCTGGGATGTTACAATTCTATATTGAACAACCAGTGGGATTTATTCATGGTAATGATGAAAAAAGGTTTGTCGAATAAAAGAGGATATATATGGTCTGAAACATGAACCATGGGATTGGTACTCTCGACTAGATTATTATCCTAAGACACTTAAATTTTAATGAGTAGTAGTGGATCTAATTAATTATGTGAATAATTATTAGAGAGATCAGTTCAAGGTTTTATTGTATATAGATTATATTATATTTTGAGGAACCATACAAGGATCTATGGATTTATTTTCAAATCACATGAAATAAAAATTTTAATGGTCTATATTAGAGAACATGCATATCACAGAGGTATAGAAGTGACTTTGATTAAGTTTGGGACAAAACTAGGAAAACATGAAGATGAGACATCTTTAGATCCCATAATATTTGGTATAATAATTGGATGTTTATTGTAGTTGACTATGTTATGGATAAATTATGTCTTTACAACTAGATTAGCGGTCCTCATTATAGTTAATCTAAAGGATGGATATATCGAAGTAGTGAAAAGAGAGACAAGATACATTAAAGGCAGTCACAAATATTTTTTATTCCTTGATGCGAAAAATGATAATGATTGTTTGTCATTTTCTAATCCCGACTGGGATGGAGATGTGGTCGATTGAAAATCCAAAAGTGGAGGATAATTTTTCATTAAAATGAAACATGTGTGTTGGTTGAGAAATAAATGAGAAATATCTCTCCATAGTATTGTTGATGTTAAATATATTCTAATACAAAGGCGTGCCTCAACTAATTTTGATGAAGAAACAACTAACTGATATTGGTGATGAGACGAAACAACCAATAGTTATTCACTATGACAACAAGAGTCCAATTGATATTAAGTATAATCCAATTCATCATTTTCATATGTAACCCATTAAAATCGGATATCACATCATTAAGGATAATGTTGAACAAGGAATAATGGAAATGGATCATGTTGGTACTAATGATAATGTGGCTGAAAAACTAACCAACCCATTGTAGCACATGTGTTCGAGAGGTATCAATTGAACATCAATCTTCAACCACATATTACTGTGTGGGGAGGTTATTAAGGATCCCCCTCTCACTAGTTTTACTAACTATTTTGGTATATTTTTTGATGTATTGAGTGTTTTTGGGGGAGATACGATCCTTGGGGGATTGATCTTACATAATCACAAGTCAAAATTTAATTCCTTGGTTTTATTGAAAATGGGGTAGAATGGAGACACTAAATAATAATTCACTGTTTTTTCATGGTTTTAACATGATGATAGAGAATTGATAATATATATGTTTGATATAGTGAATAAATAATGAGTTACAAGAAAAGTGAAAAAATTCATGTTTCTCTTGTTTTCTACACCAATATTCACACACATAGACTAAGTGTGTTTGATGATTTGTCTCTCGTTTATCAGGTTTTATTTTTTATAAGGTCTACATCGAGTATCTCAACATATTTACAAAAAAAAACCCAAAGTGTTCGATTTTTGGAACCAATGGTGTTCTTTTTTGGAAATGGATAATGGTTTGTGTTTCTTGTTATACAACATTTGGTTGATAAAGGATTTTTTAAGGAATGTATGTCTTATGATTAAGGATAAAGTACGTTTTTAAGTGGTGATGTTTTCTAGTTTTTTCCAAATTGATGGGCCTCAAAATTAAGTGTTAGATTATTTAGAAATTGATGAGTCTTGGAAAACTAATCGTTGAATGTGAACCCTATTTGGGGAATAGTTCATGGATCATGATTATTGGTAAGAATAATTGTGATCCCGGAACCATGAAGTGGGAACTGTATGCAAATTGTGTAAGAGGAATGGTTCCCAGAGGAAATGAGGCACGCGATGAAGATGTGTACTTTTAAGGAATGATTTATATACATTGAAGGAATGGAAATTTATGTGATGGAATTTAATTCCTGAGATCCTTGAGGAGTTTTGAGAATCTTCTAAGGGTGTTTTAAACAGAAACAAGGCCAAGATTTGTGTCATTGCTTAGGGATAATTATGGTACATAGACTGTGTAAGGAAAATGGTTAGTGGTAGATATGCGGTATGTGGTGAATCTTATTTTCCAACGAAGATTTAGTAAATAGTGCTTTAACAGATTATGTAGATCAATTTTCCTATTTAAGGAGAACTAATCCCTTCTTTAGATAGGGGTTATGAGTTTAACAATCTGTAATTAATTTGAGGAAATATGGAAGTAGTTGTTTGGAACAAAACCCCACTAAGTATTTAATTAAAAATATAAAATGATTCCAATGAAGTATAGAATAGTTCATGGAAAATAGTATGCAGGGGAAGAAGTCTAGTTTTCCAGAACACAAGTCTTCTTATGAGAGATATGATGCAGAGCATGAACATAGAGTGCATATTTATTTTCGTACATGGGGAGGATGTGGAGACAGTTCATTGAGTGGAGCTGGTTCATGGAGTGTAGTGCAATATGTGGTGGAAGAAGGTTAGTTCACAGAGGTTCAGTTCTTGAACCATCATTATGAAAAAAGTGAAATTAATTTGTCTATAAAAATAAAACTTTAAAATAGAATCTGTATACTATTTTGGAAGCATGATTTCATGTCAATCCATTGAAGTTACCTTCACATCAATAAACTGAGAAATACCTCTCTAGATGAAATGATCCAGGTGGAGTCAATAGAATTGATATGTGGGTATCAATGAGTTATCCATGGGGATTTATAAAGGTAGTGTTATTAGCACACTGTGACTATGTCCAAACATTTTTACTCCACATCTTTTGAATATTAGTGGAATTTAGTATTTTTTTAAACATGTCAGTATAATCTCCATGGACATATCCCTACATGGTGAACCACACAGAATTGTTGTTTGTTTTCATTTAATGTTATTGTTTTATTTCTACAAGTTCTCATCATATTAGTTTAACAGGTTACTTCCAACGTTAGAACAAGATCATTTATTTGAAAAGAAAAGTTTGACACCCTGATTCACTCCTTCCCTCTCAGGGATGTTTGGGGTCCTTCATACAATGGAAATGCTAGCATGGGATCAACCCAAGATCACGTTCATTGTGTTTAGTTTTATTTGGATGGAAACATAATATTATAAATTTTTGAATAAAATCTCATTGATTATGGCCCTCAAGACTATCCTTATCCAAAAGGTGATGACATCTATTTTATTATGGAGATTACAAAGATATTTTGGGGTTTATAAGTTGAGTTTTATGAGTGATATTATCGTGATTTTTCTTGAGGACAATGCTGGTTTCATGGTTTTTTGTGATTCCATTGGATTTGGGGTTAGTTTTTTTATTAATGTAGAGGTATAAATTGATTTTTTATTTTTTCAATTTAATAATTTCCTTTGAAAAGAACAACATAAGACATGGTTTTATGTTAGGGATGGTATTTTTCAATTATATGAATTAGAATCATTTACCAAATAGAATATAGTTCATGGCATATATATTCTATAAGAGTCCCAAGTATATCATTACTCAAAGAGATCATAACATGAAGCTTAGGTTATGGTAAGGTTTTCCTTAGAAAAATTACATTATGATATTCTATACATTGCGAAGATAAATGTTGTACCTAATAATCAAAAATAATAATTCTTGTTATGATCCATTTGAGGATGCATCTATGTAGTTGGAATATGGGTAGCATTTCTTAATGGATGCTGGAGAAGTGGAGTATATTATATTGACAGTGGTGGTCCATTCAATTATTCAATATGTAAAAACGGCCTAACATGGGGGGTATTGATAACATGGTTTTTCAAAACAAGATTACCTCACACAGTGAAAATGATTTATATTACCAAGGTTGGGATCCTTTAATTTCATTTGAGGGTAAAATATGTTCCATGTGGTTCAATGTGGAGAGTATTTGATGGAGTTACAAGCATCACCATTATTAGTACAACATTGATTAATGAAGATGCATGATGAAATCATTCATTTGTAGTTTAGAAGTTATGAAATGATGTATTTTATGGTTTATCATTTAATTCCTCTTGGTTACTGTATATGACACATATATTATAGCTATTTAGAAACCCATTGATGTTCCAATGTGGATATGGGATGGGATATAAATGGAAATCATGATAGCAATTCCATGTCTATTATGTATTAATGATTTGATATGAGTGATTGTTGCCTAGAATAACACATAAAATCTGTTTATATATATTTGGGGAAACATTTGATGGATATATTAGGGTTATTATACATGGAGGATATTTTCTATCTACATGGGAAACATCAATGATCATTTCTGACTATGTATCATGATTTATATTTCATTTTAGAGGATTATACCAGGGGAATTTTGAACTCATTTTAGTTTGAGTGCAGTTTTCTGTCTGTAGATTGACTTGCTAACCAATCAAATCATATATTTTGGAGAAGATATAAGGATTGAATTTTTTGTATTTTTTATTGCTAGATGGATCAATTTCATATAGTGGTGTTCACAAATAACTATAATGTTCCCTCAAATATTATAATGACACAATTCAAGTCCTTAAATATAATATCATTTAGGTAACCTTTAAGAATAATGGAGATTGGAATGTAATCATTGATGTTGATAATGTTTGTGGAGGTGATGTTTGAGAAGATACATGTAATATATGAGAATATGATGATAGTGTAGATCAATTGGATGTCATATTTATACATATCATTTAGGTTTTTAGAGTTTGCGAAGGTAGATCATGTATTCATAAAGGTCTCTCTGTGAAATGGTTCATGACGAATCTGGTCAGTGAGGTATGTTTGATCTAAGATTCATCGATTGATTATATATCTTATAGTAAGTGGTAATGGTTTATAATTACATGAAAGTTAAAACATTATTGGAATTTATGAATAATTTCATTGATTTGTTGAATACGAGGATATATGTGAAGAACCACCCTAACATAATAAATAAGAGTCAGTAGGAAAATAAAGATTATGTGATTATCTGAAATAAATTAGTAGTGATCGATTCCTATTAGGGGAGGAAACATTATAGATAGTTAATTACATTGGTTTTCATTTTTTGGATGTATGATAATCTTTTGATAATATAATGGGAATGTGGGAACTATATTTGGAATCAATACCCACAACATTGTGAGTAGGTTTTTATTTTTGAGTGAAAATATTATATGGTGGACAGGAATAAGTGAATTAGTTTTTTATTTGATGCTTTATAAAAATTTAGATATGTTTTTTAGATGTTCCAACAAGAAAATATAATTTTTTTAGAGGATCAAAAATAATATATTACATGTAATATAATATTTTTAGTCCACATATTTTTGTTATTTGGAATATTTTATTTCCCTACCGATTGGACCATCACAAGAAATAGAGTCTTATAGAGTATATATTGGGTATAACATTGATCAATGTTTCCTAAGGAATCCTAATTACCAAATGATTATAGGTAACTAATCTTGAGAAACACCATGTTCTATTACCTTTATCATGCTAACCTGGAAGCTGAGGTAATTAGTGATGGTCATGAATATGGTCATTCAGGCAATTGATTGATGTTATATGAAGATGAAATTTTACTCTCATATATTTGGTATGAAATCTGAAACCTCTAGTGAGATAGATCAAGTAACTCTGTAGACATATTTAGATATGTGATATATGATTTTAATTTCTAATTAGGTTATAGGGAATGTGATATACCCATCCATATGGGTGAATGATATGGAAAATGTTCATCTCTTGGGATATTCCAATCAAATAGAATTAGAAATTGATGTGTTGTATATACAAGATTAACATATAAAGTATCTTATGGATAAAAAATTTATAAAACAATGGAATTATATAATTAAGTACATGAAACGTTCATAATCATTAAATGGTCATAAAAAAAATTTCTAAAATATATGTCATTTGAGTTATAATTATATAATTTTTTATCTAAATATATACCATTATGCAAGTCATAGGGCATAAATTAATGGATCTTCCTTCTACCCAAACAGTATGTGGTATTTGGGAGTTGGGTGAGGTTAAGACATCATTTACATGAGTTAATTCAAGAGGTTCTGTAAGGATAAGCCCTTATTTCAAGAGGTTCTGTAAGGATAAGCCTCTATTTACAATGTGATAGACATTATTAGATAAAAACTACATCTTTGTTTTTACAAATAAGAAAAGGTAGAAACTATTTTCATAAGGATGCAACTTTAAATTAAAATAGTTTTCAAGGAGGTTATTTTAAGGAATGAACACATTTAAATAAAAAAACAACATAATAAAATATCCATAAAAATACAACACATGGAGATGTTAATAATCACATAGTCAATGGGAAGTAGTCATGTATACACACATAGGCACTAGGTAGTTGTGGACCCTAGGTACATCGTATCTTGGTGAAAAGTAACCATAATAAATATCTGTTCTCGTTAACTAGGAATTAGTAGGGAAAATACCCATATCCTATTGGTCTGTAACATTATCATAATAGTTCATTTATATTGTCATCTTAAAAAATTCTACGTTAGACATGGGTGAAACCACTCCAAATAACTAGAATACTAGTACAAGTCCACCCACATAGATACTCACGTTTCCCTCTCTGTGCTCAATCAAGTTCAACAACTCATACAATACCATTCTATCAAGAAAATATCATTTCTAAAATACACACACACAATACAGATCACATGCACCTTACATAACACTCCATTCACATTCAAATTCATTTTAACATAATACTCACACAATACAGCTCAAAAACATGCTTCAGACCCTTCTTATAATTTAATAAAACATTTCAAAAATTCCACTAATGTTATCAAAAGTTATTACATCACCAATCATCATTTTCTATTTCAAAATCCCATTTTAATACCATATGAATATCATAATAGTATATAAACTTCCTTTTCACACATTGTATAACTCAATAAACCATTTACAATTTTCATAAAACTCTTCAAATAAGTATGACAATGTTTTCACATAAATCACATTCAAAAACCATCATTCGAGGCCAAAAGAACTCAAAAACCCTACTAAACCAGATTCCCCACAAGACAAAATTAATAATCCATTTTTATATGTCATAACATGACCCCAAATGATACCAGAAGAGTCACAATAGAAAAACACACCATTTCAAACAAAATATACAAATTGAAAATAAAGATCTCGACAAATCCCATGAAATATGGATTTCACACTACACAAAACATATGAGGAACGTTGTGAATAATTAAATCAACCATGATAACACATCATTTTATTCTTACACATAGAATTACTATTTATTTGGGTTAAACCCCCCCCCCCCCCAAATATTTGTTAAAATCATCAACTGCATGACCACCAGACCACAAATAAGTGAAAACAAACCTAATTCCATGACATCGGACCAAGAATCCCAAAATAAAACCCTGTGTACAAAACCATAATTTCTAGAAACTTGGAAAATCATGATATAGGGTGGGAGAAACCCTATGGAAATGGAGGAACAAGAGTGGATTTCACTTACTTAAGGATCCAAAAAAATCTCCCCCAATATATAAATAATTGAATCTACATGAAGAAATAATTAGAAGGGAGGTTACAATAAATATGAGGAAATAGATTGGGGACCGAAATTGGGGATGAAGTGTAAAAAATTAAGGGTTTATGAATGAAACAAACTCCCTTTCAAAATCAAGATGATTTGAGATACCTCATTTTAATTTTCCCTAATTCATAAGTTAGATGAGCTCCATAGAGGGAAAATGTAACATGGGGGAGTTCCTAAGGTATATGGGATCAAATAAGATGTGTAATTACCAAACAATGTTAAAGATTTAATTATTTAAAAAATAAATAAATAATTTCTTCAAATATGGAAATCGGCTCTTGGGTTGGCCCAGGTATGAATAAATCACTCAACTCCACCATTATTATGAGTTTCTATGGGGTTAAAATTGATATTGTGGTTTGAATAGGTCTTTGGATTCCATGTGGGACGTGAAATGGGTGAAAATTTTAAATAAAAAGTAGTTATAATATAATCAAATTATGTTTTTAAATCTTGAAATGAGCTCTCTATTGGGCCCAAATCATGAAGAAACCACCCCAATAAGAATACCCCACAAAATGTGCCACTATGAGTGTCACAAATTGAATTCCAATACACCTCACGTTTATATATTCCCTTTAAAAAATAAAAGGCAAAATACCATCCATAACCTTTATGACCAATTACTTAGATAATGAACACTCGAGACACCAAATCTAATCCCCAACACCCATAAACCAACAGAATACTAAAAACCCAAATAAGAATGGAAACAATGTGTGGATGTAATGATCCAAAAGTGAAAACCCTCCCCAAAATAAATATTTAATCCAATGTAAATCCATAATAATTCCAGATTAAAAATCAAAACTGAAACCATAGACCAATATGGACTCCCTTGACTTGTTTACCCAACCCCAAAATCCCAAAACACCTCATGTTGATCGATCAAAGGAAGGGATACTGTCACTAACAAAAAATTTACCCCACTTTCCTAAAATGATTGAACATATTCAAACAAAAACCCATTGAGATTGATCTTATCCCATGATTGACCAAGGAATAAATTGATGGATATATTGCTCATAATGAGACTACCTACCGCCATGCCAACACCAGAAACACAAAAAAAATTACTGATATGGGGGGAACCGAATGGACACCCAAATATAAAATCCAACATAATTTCTCGAGACAAAACCTCAACACCCACAACGGGACACCAAAAGGACTCCCCACTATAAGGGATAGACTAACATTATACCTATTTAAAAAGAACCTATATGAGAAACATGGGGGTCTCCCCACCATAAGAACCTACCATCATTTCCAACTAGCTCGGGCCGACATGAAGAAGACCTCATATGATCCAATCGCCACTAAAGGGGTGGGTTCAGTCAATAAACTCTATAACTACAAATATACCCCATGAATCACCAATTCTATGACCATATCCATCCTTGAATGGGCCCAGAAAATAATGTGATCAAAAAGAGTTTACCAGGTCATTCATACATTAACAAATATGTTGAGTATTGTACCCAAAAGGGTTCAATCACCTTGTTTGAGGATACAAAACCACCACTCCCCCTAAAATAAATGGGGGACTTCTCCCCCAAAACATATTACAAGCTTGATGGATAGGGTCACCAGGTCCCTTTCAACTACACGAGTCCACTTGAAAAGAAACAATCACATCGAATCATTAAATTATCTCCACATCCCACAATAGATATGGAAGTGAAACTAATATCCCTTATACACATGGATATTTACTAACGGCAAGTAAAGAATAACTCTATGGCCTATGGATGGAGACCTTGGAATTGAAGAATCTTATGCACCATAGTTAGGAGCTAATGATCACAACACCCCACACAAAAATCACTAGCTGAAACAACACAAAATTACCCCAACAGGGACTTGTGTTATACACATGAATCACCTCTTTCACCCCAAAAAATAAATAGAATATGAAAAACACAAGGAATACTTATTCACATAGAACACAGAATTAAAACATTTAAGAATATAAACACACATTCAATTTGGTTTAATCCCTGAAAAGGTTCCACTACATCCACCTTTTCAATCAATCTCAAACACCATCCATAAAAACACTAGAAAATATTACCCTTCCAAGTGAAATGGTCATTACCAAAAGTGAAACCTTGAATAGAGTAATAAGTATCAATTGATTAAGGAAAGTAATTATAACGGCCTCAAACGACCTGATTTTTCCACACCGGTTTCCCAACATGAACCCTTTCCTCGATGAGATTAATGAAAAACCCAATGTCCTCTCAGGAAAACATTATACATTGATGACCCTGAATTTTTTTCACCTTCCTCACTAAAATTCCCCTTCAACACTTCATGTAAAACGTATACACTCAATGGTTCCAAACATCACCTTTGAGGATTTATGAAAAACTAGGAACATAAGAAACCATGGTGTTTTTAAAACTTCCTCAACCACTATCCTACCACATAAGGACACACAAAACCGAAAAAGAAGAGGGGTAGACTATACAATAATATGCAGGAAGAGGCTTTGTACATTGATCAATTGGAGGGCCATCCAATAGTGAATCAGATGTGGATGCACTCAAATCATGCATTAACTCTTTATGGGAGAATACCCAATCAAACAAGAAATCCAAGGACCCAACCAAGCTGGCCATTTGGTCCAAATGTATAAAAAACTAGGTTAGAACACATGAGGAGAGAAACTACAAGGGATTCATGAGACATTTCTCACAAAGGGACACCAATAACCATTTCAACCAAACAGACCTATAAAAACACAAAATAACATTCAACCAATAGTGATTCTAAAACTAAATGAAACCACCAAAAATTTCCAAATAACACCTAAGAAACACATCCCAAACAAGTTATCAGGACATAAAATATTCCTTAAAAATAATATGTTTGAAATTAAATGGGATAGCGGTTGGCACCTCCACCAATGGTAACTCATAGTCCCCACAAATGCATGATACTTTTCCAAAATAGGCACCCTCCTCATATACATACTAACAACCATTCATCTATTCCCTTATCCATATATCTTCCCATATAAATCCATGCATGTAGTCACTCACAAAAATATTCATACTTAAAACAATCATTCCTTCCACTTTTCAAAATCTTGACATTCAACTGACACTTCATTTTTCTCAAACTGATAACAAAAAAAATCAAAAACCAACTCAAATATTACACAAATTTTCGAAAAAATACCAAAAAATCATTAAAACACACTTAATTATCTAACACATTACTTTAAAAACTTCTTAGACCATTTCAAAAAACAACTAGATTTAGGAAACACTCTATTTCATCAACACCAATTAACATTGAAACTCATTTATCCCCATTTAAAAGAAGTTTCCAGAAATTCATGAAACCTTTACAAATACCCTGAATTAGAAAATCCAAATTAACCTTCAAAATCCACATAAAATTTCCAAAACACGTCATTCCATTCAAAACATATTTCTACATCTCAAAAAACATTATTTGAAATAGATTTTCAAAGCCCACCATAACATTATTCACACATTAAAAAGATGTGTAAACACAACATTTACACTTTCAAACCCATTCTAAAATACCATTTCTACACTTTTAGAAATAAAACCAAATCTATTTTAGTAGAAAATAATTTCAAAAAAATTCAATCCTCGTAAAATCAATTAATAATTTTCTTCATCAATACAATGTTTCAAAAATTACAAAATAATATGATACATGACAATGCAAGGGAAAATTAATATTGGAGGGTGTCTTAGACATATGGTTTTCAGTAATATGACAATCACATCACCATCATAATGAGTTATATAGGGAAACAACCATGGATCCACATGGATTTTAAGGCCTTGAGAGCTCCCTGGGACTATTAAACCAAATCTTTTTTCATTTACAAAATCATCGATGAACATGTGAACAAAAGAACTCATATAAAACCCAAAATCCCCAAGAAATATAAATTACACCATGAGGTGTTCTGGCTAGTCACATTACTCATAATCTAATTTTCATGTCCTGAAAATCTGAGCTCATGTCTACTAAAACTATTTCAGAAAAACAACATGACCCAAAAAGGAGATAACATCCTTTAATACCATTTTATAAAGAACCAGATCTGGTCTCCATAGAAACCAACACATTAACAAGTCCATGGAAAGGCCCGAGCGGCATTCCCAATCCCCATGGTCTAAAATAGTTTCATGGGTATCATAAAAACTTTTTGTAATGATTTACCCAAATTTAGATGGATTAAATAACCAAAAACAATAAATAAATTGAATATAAAAATTAAATCCAAATAATCAATTAATAATATTCTGAAATGAAATAAATGGTTCTAGAAAAATCCCGAGTGATCTACAACTCAAAATTATTAGCAAAAAAATCCAAGGGCTAGTGTACATCAAGGGACCATCATCCCCAAGACATCTCCACAACACCACACCGAGAATGTATACTAATAACCTGAGCCACCAACACTAAAATATTTCTCTATACCAGTGACAAATATCTCCTACTCTACTTACACTCAATGGTGAAATTATGATTTTAGACAAATCCCAATAATATTTCACCAAAAATACTCCATATGATAATAATTATAGTGAAAATGAATTTTCTTTTTTTATAAACTGGAAACGGTAGCAGAAATTTTCTATAGGATGCAAAACTAAATTAAAAATGTTTTCAAGGGGGGTATTTTAATAAATGGACACTTTTAAATATAATTCACATTCAAAAGTATGTTCCTTACAAACACACCATACACCAATGGTGACTATCATATAGTCAATGAGCACTATTCATGGTAACACCAATAGGCACTAGCTATCTATGGTCCGCATGTACCTCATATCTCGGTTAAAAATAACCCTAATAATATACGATCTCAACTGGATCAACGAGTAGGGAAAATTAATATAAACTATTGGTCACCAACATATTCATAAAATTTTAGTTACATTTTTCATCATCAAACATGGTTCGTGTAACAGGGAAGAAACCACTCTAGATCACTAGCATAGTATTACACGTCCACCCACTTAGATGCCTGAGTTTACCTCTTTGTGCTCAATAAAATTAGACAACAAATAAAATATAATTTAAAAATGATAATTCTATTTCTAATATACAGGAACACAAATAATCCTATAACATCATCACATAACACCACAATAACAATCAAATTCATTTTAAATACATACTCACACGAAACATCCCATAAAAATGTTTCACAACCTTCTAACAATTTAATAAATAATTTCAACATTTCATCAATGATTTTAAAAACATATGAAATCTGAAAAAATAATTTTCTCCATATAAACCACATTTTAATAGCATTAACCCACTGAAATAATACATAAACATCCTTATCCAACTTTTTATAACTCTATAAACCATTTACAATTTTCATAAAACACTTACAAGAAGTATAACAATGTATTGCACAAAAAAACCGCATTTAAATACCTCTTTTATGGAGGAAAAAACACCAAAACCCTAAAAAACTATATTTATCATCCCAATAAACATAAAGTAAATAATTTTAGTATGTTACACATTCACCCCAAATGATTCATCTAGAGTTAGACATAAAAAACACACAATTTCAAGAGAAATGAAACTTTAAAATTAAACGAACTATTAAATCCATCAAAAATAGATTTCCTAAAACAAAAAAACATTTGAGCATCGTGATAAATCTGTAAATAATTAAATATAACTCATAAAATAATTCTTATAGATGGAATCACCTATATTTTGTGTCAAACTACATAAATCATTGTGCGAATCATCAACTGCACCACTGCTGCACCACATGGGAGTGAAAATGAACCTAAATCCACAACATTGGACCAAGAAACCCAAAATCAATCACTAGGTACAAATCCCGATTTTTTTGACATTGGGAACATCATAAAGGAGGGGAAAACTCCAAAGAAGTCATTGTAAGTAGAGAGGAATTCAATCACTTTAGAAACCATGAAAAATAGACCCAAACACACCAATAGTTGAATCTCAAAGAATCCAAAACTAAAACGGAGGTTCGAATAATGTTGTAGAAGTCAAGTGGCGGCTAAAATTTGTAGAAAGAGTAAAAATGAATGATTAATGAATGAAACAAATTACCCTTACAAATATGGTCAATTTGAGAAACCATGATGAAATTTACCCCAATCTACGATGAAGATGAGCTCTAAATAGGGAAAATGAAACATGGGGGGCACCTATAGTTTGTGGGATCGAGTGAGATATAGAATTACTGAAAAATGATAAAAATTCGATGATATATAAATGAAATAAATTATATCCTTAAATATGGAAATGGGATATAGGGTTTTCCAATGCATGAATAAATCACACTAACTCACCTTGATTATGAGTTCTGAAGGGGTCCAGATGAATATGGTGGTTTTAATAGATCTTTCGAGACCATGTGGGAAGTGGAATTGGTGGAAAATGTTAAAAAACAAAGGACTTATAAAAGAGTCGATTTTTTTAATTAGGAAATGAGCTCACCATGTGTCCCCAATATTGATGAAAATACCCCAAAAACATACCCCACAAAAGGTTCCACTAAGAGTGTCACAAATTCAATTACAATCCACCTCATCCATACACATTCCTTTTAAAAAAGGAACCTATAATTTCCATCAATTAAACCCATGAATAATGATTTAGATCATGAACAACCGATACAATAGATCTAATCATGGAACACCTAGAAATGAAGAGAAAACTAAGAACCAAAATAAGATTTGAAACAAATTAATGAATTGATGATTGAGGTTTGACAGAAAGGGTAAATATTGACTAGTGTAAGGGTAAGAATGATTATCTTAATGCTATGTATGGGGAAATATTGACATGAATAATAGATGACAATTAATTTCAAGTGAAGAATAAGGGTAAATGGCCACTACTTAAGGGTATGGTTAATTACCTATATGATTTTCAGGGAAAAGGCTATGTTTTTAAAGCATCTAGAAGTACAAATTATAAGATGAATAAGGGTATGTAATAGTTTTTAAAGGCCATGTATGGATATCCTAATGTTTTTTAATTTAAAAAACCCACCATTATACAATGGATGGGACATGTGTAAATGTAAAACCTTGTTACCAATATGTAGTTCCCTTTTTCGAAAAATTTCTTTTAAAACCTAGTTTTTTCATTTTTTCTTCCCTATCATGCACCTAAGACACATTTTTTGATTTTAAATACCTTAAATAATTGGAATTGATTATTTTCAATATTTTTTTGGTTATAATCCATTTAAAATATAATTAAGACCCTATACATTCATGATTCGAGTTAAAAACAAATTATATGGTTAGTTTATTTTTCGATATTAATTTTGTGAACATATATATAGTTTTTCATTTTTGTAAAAGTTTTTATCCATTTTTAATTAATTTTTAGGTATTAAATTAAATCTTAGAAGTCGATAAATTCCATTTTTCAAAATTGGTGAAGCATTATTCTCTTAATAAACTAAATTTATTTGTTTTATATACTACATGTAATATAATTTCTCTATTCTAAACCTTAGGTGTCATATTTTTCAAAAATAAATCTTCACATATTCTTACAATTGTTTTATTTTTCATATTATATTTTATATGATTTTTTGAAAATTTATGGTTAATTATTAAGTGTATAACACAAAGTTATCAATGAAAGAAAATGAATTATTATTACTCTTAACTTGAAATAATATTGGGATATATAATATAATTTAATGTAAAATATAATTATTAATTGAGAAATATATTGTGATGCTTATCTAATTTCCTAAAAATATGATTAATATATTATCAAAGATTTATAATGTGTTATTTAATTTGTATTTTTCTTTATTAGGGACATGAAATAATAAAATTGGTTCAAATAATACTTAGTGATTTGTTTGAGTTGACATACATGTGGACCTGGTTCAGGTGAAAATTTTATGAAAAACCATAACATTATATATAAAACCCCATTAGGTCGGAATATCCATTCAATTGGTGTTATTGTATACAAATGTTTTCTTTGGAATAATTCTTATGTTGGAATATCATATTGAGGGTGACGTATTTTGGTAACATATGGGTGTGTGTGTTGCATGTTAGATTTGTAACTAATAATTTATTCCATGAGTATTGGTGTATCATTAATGGCCATGTTTTATGAAAATAACAAGTATTTATGATTATAATTTATTTTAATCATTATATATTTTATTTTTATTATTAACTTGATATGTTTCTTATTGTTACTTCATTGGTATAATTATTTATACTTGTAATAGGTAGACCATCATGAGATGATTTTATCATAGAGGTATAGTGAAAATGACATGAATGATGGTGGTTATGGTCCTATGGATAGAGTAAAGATATAATGATATCACATAACACCATATTGATGACACAATAAATGTCTAGATGCCAAGTATCAATTCACCTGTTAACTATTCTTTACAATTATTTCACTCAGTTCCTATTTATTTAGGAGTATCATTTTGTTGTTGAGGCCTATGGAAACAATGTCACATGTAGTATAAAAAAATATTTTTTAAAAGAAATAAAATTATTGATAGAATTCATAATATGAAACAACAAGTATAAATGAACCAAAGAATATTATTATTTAATGATTACTGTGAAATTTTACCCGTTAAATTATGTGTTTCTTAATTAATCCCAATTTATTGATTAAATATTTTGAAAAAGAAATCAATATTTATCAAAATCATTTTTTCCTTTAATATTATCTTTTATTCACAAATAATTTTTATTTAAATTTCTTAGAAAATATAATAATTTATTCTATAAAATGTTTAATTTTTTACTTAATGAAAATGATAAATTTTTTGAAATAAAAACTTCAAAATTATCTTATAATATAATTATCATATGCGTATGAAATGATTCAATTTTTAGTGAATTGAAAATAATATTAATTTTGATTAAAACCCATATTTATTTGTAGAATTTTTAAATTAATATATTTTTAAAAAATACATTAAGAGTATAACCATTTCAATTAAATTATTGAAAATCCAATTATATTCATTGTAATTCATTTTTTTTATGATTACATTTTTATACCTAAGAAGAATTTTTTCTGAAACATCTATTTATTCTTCTATTTTGGGGGATTAAATTTAAATTATATTTTACCTATTTTTAAATTTCCTATTTAAAAATTCATTCTATATGTATAATGTAGATTTATTAATTTATTAAATATTTCTACATTATTTGTATTCATTATGAATAGTAATTATAATAAATTGTTTTGACACATTTATGGTAAAATAGATTAATTAAGGGTAAACATAATAAGAAATCGTCCAAAAAGAAATCATAAATATTTACTTTATTTTATTTGAAGATAATAGGTCGTACATTACCATCGAAAATTTAAATGTATAATGAATTTTACAATTTTTCCATGATTTTGACTTTTATGATATTTTATGCAAAGAAAACTACAAATGACATCTTTTTTATCTTCTTATATACATATTTTTTAAAATATGTTTAAAACGAAGATATTTTTTCTAATAAATTTTCAATTTACTGATAAATATTTTTTTAAAATGTTAATTTAATTCTATATTTTATTGATGAAACATTGTACCCTAAATTCATATGTAATTACTACATAAAATTTATTCAATTAATAAAAAAAATTTAAAAAAACGGATTTCAAATTTTTAAAATTATATTATATTAAATAAATTATTTTGTTCTAATAAGGTCATGGTAAATATACAATTTTAGTTATGTATTACTGGATTTGATTCAATTTACATTACGTTCATCTTATTTTCAAAGACTAATTATAGGATTGTTTCAAAAATGACATTAATTTTATTACATGCTAAATAGTATTTTATTAATTTCTTTAAAAATTATAGAAATATATTAAAAAAATAGTATTAAAATGGATTATCTATTATCTCTTCATAGCTTATGAGAAAAAATTCACATTATAAGTAAAATTATAATATTATAATATTGAAATAATTATTAGTATAATTAATGTTAAAATTGTTTTACTAAGGGGTTAATCTTAAAGATGATGTATGAAATGATATCAAAGATAATAATTTTTTAAATATTATATTAATAACTTATATTTGTTATATTAAAATCCATGTTAGTTTTGATGTATTTGAGATAACCTAGACACATATTATGTTATAGTAATTATTTTCTTTCCAAAGATGACATAAATGTAATTTAATAACAAATAATATTTGATTGAATGATTTAATGTTCCTAAAAATATTTTCTTGAGACATGTAATGAGGATATGTTTTAAAATATCAAAAATGGTTTATTTACGATAAAAAATCCATTTATTATAATTATTGTGACCCCAATAGAGTAAAAAAACAATGTTATTAAGATAATAATCTAAGGAGTAAATGAAGGATTAAAAAAGATACAAGGGTAGAAACAATAACTAAACATGTAAAATATTTATTTTATTGGAGTATTTGGACTTATATTCATATTAAATTATAATAATATAAATTTGGATACGTTTTAATGTGAAACTTTATTTACGTTAATTTATTACTTTAGGAAAATCAATTATTGGCCCTCTCCTATTAATGATGGGAAACACAAGTCAATTTCTCTACAATCATATAAATACTTTTAGTTTCGAAATTGAAAACACAAATTCCTTTCTACAATTCTGAAATAGATTGTATATGAATTATTTTCTGATTAATTCCTCCCCTATAGGTATTAAAGTGTAAATAAAAAGTGGTTTTCTAAAGAAGAGGTATTGTTCTTAACTAGGATATTTCATTTTATTTCTTATTATAAATCATCAAAACATTTATAAAACGTGTGAAAATAATTAAACCAGTATATTGAATATATTTTTCTGTTTTCATGTTAAATTAATTACCCTTATTAATATGTTATTCCATTAAATGGGAAACGAATCTGTCCTTCGTGCGTACGGAAGACTTCCATTTTTTGAACCAATGTAATTTAGTTTCCACCAACTTATATTATTGATTTTTCTAATAATTTATAAAATTTATATATATATAGTATTAGTGAAATATTTATAATTTTATAAAAGTAATTTTTTTTATTTTCTCTCCTTTTTAATCACTAAATAATGATAACATCGTTCGTGTGTATAAGTGGACCACTACCTCCATGATGAAATGTGTTTAATTTTTCATCACCAAATCACGTTGATGATATATAAATTATTATTCAAAGAAATAATATTTTATTAATTAGATATGTATCATTTTTCATGAAAAAATCATACATACCATCATTCTATCAAGCTTGTTAAAAATAGAAACATTAATAACGCGTATGTATGATATATCATTCCCATGATTGTAATATAGTTAATTTTACACATTCATCCTTAATAGTTTGTTTCAAATTAACAATTTATATATAAATTTAAAATTATTTCATTCTTATTATTCTAGATATATTGGGACAATGACCACATTGACCATAGTCAACCTATTGTTGTCATTTTTTAAATATGAAATAAATATCATCAAAACATCCAACATGAACTTAATCGATAATTTAATTGTATATAAAATTGTATTAAATGAAATAAAAGAATTACTAAACATAAAAAGGTTGATTAAAAATTAAATAATCGCCAAATTTTTTATTTGAGAATATAAATATTACACTGGATGATTCTGACTCAAGTTAAAGGATAGATTAAATGAAAAAAAGATGTTTTTAATGTTTTAATGATTTATTTTCTGAATATTTTCTCATGTCTATAATTTGGTTTATAAAATATTATGAATGTATTTGTATTGAAATTATTGAATTATGAAAAAATATATATGCCTCTTTTGATATTATTTTAATGGTTTTCAATATATATATATATATATATATTATTCAGAATTTGTTTATAATAAATATAAAAGTAATGTACTATGTTAAAGTATATGTTTTCAATGGGTTTTACCACAATTATAAATGTTATTTTACATTTGTTTTACATTACATGGTTTCTTTTTTCTTTGTTAAATGCTCTATTTTCCTTTGATCTATATTTTATTCAAAAAGGGTTTTAATAATAATGGATAATTAAAAATGTAAATTTTTTTATAATGGGTGAAATGAATATTTTTATGAGTGTATAGAAGAAATAGGAAATATATTATGTGATATTATAATGTTTTGCCTGTTTTGAATTTTTTTAATGCTGGGTAGTTCCATTATGAACTAATAACTTTTTTTCCAATAAAAACTAATGAATTTTTTGGTATGTGATAGACTTTTAATAAATAATATATTATTTATGCTGGAAGTAAATCTTGAATAATATACAATTTTTAACAATTTTATTAATAACCTTGGTAACCTTGATGAATTTTCCATGTTTAAATATGAAGGTTGTTACAATTTTTAGAGTCATATAATGATTGTTCGTGTTGAAACCTAAATGATTTATTTATTCTTGTTATGGTTTTCAGGGAAAAATTATGATCTTCAAGGTCTCCTAATTGACTATATGTTTAAAATAATGTATTTGATATTTCATATGGGTGAAAAGTATAATTTTCTTAAAATGATTTCATTAATCTTTCATGATTTCAAGGAAAAATTAATTATTATTATTATTATTTCCATGAATATTTCAATTGAATTATATTATTAATGCATTTAGGAAGAGAATGTAATATATTGAGTAATAAATTGTATATTTTAATCCTAATACTTATTTAGAAAAATGAAAATTTTGATATGTAATCATCGAGAAATGAGTTTATTACGAATATTTTGTGACCCTTACTTTTCTTTTTAGTACATAAATTTTTTAAATTGAATTTAATAAGTCATAATGATGATTTTTTACAATAAAATGGTGTAACATTATTCAAATGGTGATTCAACAGTTCAGAAGAATTATTTCATTAATGAAACATGATTTAATATTTTATATATCCTCTTTTTATGGGAAATGGATACATAGTGGATTCTTCCACATTTAAATATTTGTTCATAATTCCCTTATACTATAAAACTAAATTATATTTGGGTATGTATGTAAGCAAATATTTAAATTTGATGTTGTATGTATTAAAATGTTTAAAATAGTGTAATATTATTGGTATCTTACCATAAATGTAAATTCTTGTATTTTAACATGGGATCTAGGAGCATGAGACTTGGGTTGTAAAAATTTGTATTGAAGAGCAAGTTTAGGCAAAATTTTCGATTAGGTTGATTTAATGATATGAAATCTTAATATTTATGGATACCATAATTGGTTAGTATTTTTATGTTTTCTAAAATGATCAAAGGCCTAGAAACCACTTTTTTATGTATTATGTGATGGATGTCTATAATGATTACGTGTATTTGGGGATAATTTTTATTAGGATTAGTTATATGTGACCCTTCGATATAAAAATATGTATTTTTTAGTGGAATAATGTTCTCTATTTTACAGAAATACATTTTATGTTAATGATAACATTTTGGGTATATATGATCTTTGATATTTATGTAATTATGGAACATTTGATTTTGTGCATAGATAACCATGTGATTTAACAATGAATTTGTGATTGTGTGATTAATGTTATTTCATAATAAAATAAATATAATTTTACGGATCTTTAGAATATATTATGAGATTTATAGAAAAAATGTTTAATTATATTCTCACAATTAGTATGATTTATGGTGGGATTTTTGTTATTATGATAATTTAGGGAAATGATTATGATATTATAGAGATTATATTATTAAATAATATTTATTTTTTACTATATGGCCTTATGAGCGACACATGTTTATTTAAGATAAATGTGAAATTATTCTTAGAATAATATGTTTCGAATCCCTTTTATTTTTTTGGGTTTCATGCTTGGTATGGAATATTTTAAATTATCTTATGGATAGTGCTTAATTAATGGTTATAAGTTTAATGTTGGTCGTTATTACCAAGGCTTTGGAGATTAATGTTGTATGTATTCATATGAGTAGTTATTTGATTGTTGAATTATCATACGTTATGATCAACAATTTCATATTGGTTAGTGTGTAAATAATAGAGGACTATATTTTTATCATATGATGGAATTATGTGATTCAATAGAATTTGAATTTAGATCCATAGACATGAAAACTATTCATTCATATATTATGACTGGATCAAAATATTATATGGTAATGGAAGATGATTAATGTATTAAATTATATATAATGTATGAATACTAACCTTATGTTCTAAGACCAGATTATATGGAATTATTCAATTATAGATAAAAATACCAAAAAAAGTATTTTCCAATTACCTTCATTTTAGATGATTCAATGGCCATTTTTTACTTTATTTTGTTTACAGTTTTATATTCATTATCCTTACTATAATCATTCAAATTCTTATTATAAATTAACTTTTTGACACTTCATCATCATCGTGATTATTTATTCCTTCCATGCATAAATTTCCACTTATGAAAAACTTATTTCTTATTTTGAAGTATTGTTATGTGTTATTACTAATGACATTTATATTTCCTTTTCCCTCATTTCATGATGATTTCTTATTTACCATTTTTATGAATTTGGGATTTAATAAAGGTATTTTCAAATATCTATGCCTTTATTACAGAGATCAAATTCTAATTTTTAAGGAACAATTTTTTAAGGTGGGGTATAGTTTTCACGACCTATCCCCCATGGTATGTGTCGTGACATACCACATTGCCAGCTCTTAAAGGCCAGGGGATGGAGACTAGCACTGAAGGTGGAAACCTACAAGTGGGGGGAATTTTCTTGGGAATTTTTATGCAAGCACAGACAACCACATCCAATAGCTAGAAAAATAATAATGTATGCCACTAAACAACAACTGAGTAAATGTACAAACTATAGGTCAAATGGACCAGAATACAAACCCAAAAAAAATATAAACTATATATTGGATAGCACACAGAAAACACTAAAAACCTTTTGCTGGAAACCCCACCAGATGGGTTAGTGTTGAGTAGCCGTTGGAAGTTAAAAAATGTAAACCCTGCCTACCTGGTCTCTCTAGGCTCCATCGATCACTGGTCCACATATTCCTCCATAAAGGTGACAATCGTTTTCATCAAACACAACAAGTGTGGGTGAAGACCGTGCATGTGTGAGTTTCAAAATAGTCAGTACGGGCCCCAAACCAAAAATGAAATTCCACAAAGCAATGTATATTAAAACCACAATGTATGATCATTAATCATTGTCCTAAATAAAGAATGTTCACACTAGGTATAATATTGAGTATGAAAAAGGGGACCATCATTAATATAATAAAACTCCTTTTGCTACTGGAGAACTCCTCCTCGAAGAGTAAAATGGCCTCGTTAGGTCACATAGATGTCACATCCCACTAACCATGAATACTATGGTACACATCCTTGATGAGTATCATGGGTATGATGGGTCCCATAGAACCCCATTTCCACCATGTTCATATTAAATTACTCCTCCTATCAACTACCATGGTTTTGTTGGGTCACATATAGTCGCTCCCCACCATGGGCCTTCCAGGTCGCAATGAATCGTCTTCCCACTGGGCCATTATAGTTGTTCCACATAGGGTCTCTTGTCAGCAGTCATTATGTATCATCTAATCATAGGGTATATTCACATAGTTTGCTCGATTCAGGGAGAACTTCTCCTCAATCATTCCTTGTATTCCAACATCCATAAAAGCCTACATAGATATTTCCAAATTATCGTCCTCATGTCGAGGGTTCCCATCTGCAAATAGCTCATCAATCAGATGTATTATTTAAATATTATTTATTTTTTATTGAATGCGGACCAAATGGGTTGGGGTTTGGTCTGACCAGGTTGGACCAAACCCAAACCCAACCCGGATCTTGCCTGGATAGGGTCTGGCCCGTTGGGCCACAGGTCTGGCCCTCTATGGTGGCCTATACCCAAGCTTTTCCACCTAGTCGAGACGCTATTGGAAGCCACGTTCAGCTCCCCCTACCGTGAAGATCATCTATGGGGCCACCTCATATTTTATGGCAAACGAACCATGATGTTTTCTTTATGCGATGCATCATTGGGAAATATTGGTGGTGCCCTGAAGTGACTGAGTGGCTATGTCCACCTGCCGCTAGCCATCGGCATAGAGGCTAGCAGATCCTGACACACCACCACATCACGAGCCGGCGCAGTGCTCCTCCCAGTGCGTGGTCATGGCACACCGCCACCCGCCATCGGTGGCCGCCACTGATGGTGCACATGTTGGTTCTTATGAGGACCATTGACTATGCTTTGGTGGACCGCTCTTCACATAGCTATCACCTACGAACTCACAAGGATTCTAAATTCCCTGTGATGTCCTCGAATCCCCATTGAAACCACTATGAAGATACAATCATGGAGAATTAGAAAAACACACAAGGCCGAGAAGCTCTGACCTTATTTGTGTCGGCACGCATCCTCCATGTTATACGTTTATAAAACGTGGATTATTGATATGATGTTCTATCATAATTTAATCATGTAATCCTACAGAAAAAGAACAGGAGATGTGGCCTCCTGCAATATTGATCTATCTACAGATCAGCCTATTCATGGGTTGATGCACGTTCATCATTTTATAAAGATGAATGGGGAAACATGAAACAAAAAAATAAACCCCTACCTAGGTCAGATCATTCGATGGAGATGAATGGTTCCACTGAATTCTTAATTATGAGATACTCTATTTATGGTCGTTGAACATTAATCATTGGTGACTATCATTTCAAATAATGGATGAAGAACGTGTCCTCCATTCATCACTCTATGATTTGATGATTGACATTGGTTGGCACTCCACATTGTCAACCACAAACCTTCATAGCAGAACTAGGAGTCTTCAAACAATCATGTAATGTCTGTATGTCAACTAATGGATGAAACCCAAATCAATATTTCAGTTATGTTTTAGTGCTTGATACGTTATGTTGTTTAATTTTATGAAACAATGTATTCAGTTTCCCTTGGTTTGAAAACCATTATGTTTGCAATGATTTCAAAATTCAAAATATTAAAATAAAACAAGTTTATTTAATTCTTTACCTCTTATTTAAAAATTACAAAAAATAACATTTTCCCTTGACCCATGCTAGTCATGCTTATTCCCATTCTAAGAGAATACTACCATTCTGGGTTCAACTGCTCCATTAGATTATTGTTCCGAGCACCACTTTATAAGTTATAATAAAATTTTGCGCACATTTATTTTAAAGAACCAAAAAAATAGATCAAAATTTAACATTTACCCTCAACCCACAGTTGATGAGGTTAGGCTCCTCATAAGGGAAACATTCCCTCACGAGGACAACAGTAAACTCAAATTTTTGATCTATGTTACGGTTTATGAGTTATATAGATTATTCAATAATATATATATTGCTCTATTTTTTATAGTGAAAAAATAACATCTATTGTTGGCCCATGCTAGCCAATGTTTGTGTTTTCTTACAGAATGAATAACTTCATGAGATCAATGGTTGCATCAAATTTTCAATCAGATCCCCTGTTTATGAGTTATAATAATTAGAAAAATAAAATGTGTTTATTTAATTATTTTAATTATAGTTATACCGTTTTCATACTTTTCACACTAGAAGTATGAACCAACTAAACATAAGTAACATATGGGGTAAACCCTCTTTCCCGAACATAATGGTGTCCCCATAATTTTGATCCAGTGAACTGATTAAGAGTTATTCCAATATTTCAGGAAATCCACTCAAGAACCCTATTTAAAGGTTAACATTTTTCAACAGATCACTAAGGGAACATCTGGCCCTAAATCGCACGCCGTCTTAGTGCCTGGTATCAATATAATTCTATATTATAAAAAATTACATTTATTTTATGAGACATTAAATTTATCCCCCCCCTTATGGACATTCTATCTTCATAAGGCAATATAAGGCTAAACAGAAAAATGTGGGGTATTGAGCTTGAATCTAAGCCTACCTCTCCAATGTTCTCTCCTAGAGATTCTTGTGCTGCCACTAAACACACACCAAAGGAATCGACTGTTCATGAAGGACACTCTCCTATAGATCATCAATTTCTACGAGGAAATCTACAAATGACGCCACATTATCAATTTCTAGGTCACCCATAACTGTGACGTGTGATGGATCATCCACGTACGTCCTCAGTTGTGACACGTCAAAAACATCTTGAACCAGATACATCTGTGTGGGGAGATCTAGGTGTTATTACACCTCACTAACACTGCTCAAAATCTGAAAATGTATGATGATCCTCTTATATAACATTCCTCCCCATCCAAATCTTCATAATCACCAATGGGGTGAGACCCAGTGGAAATCATGGTCACCCTCCCTGTACACCAAGGGCCACCATATCGATTCCACATACAATTTTTTTCTACTATTGTGCATTCCTTATCCACTCATGGATGCTCTAAACCATCTATGTGGTATCCTATACCATCTCTGGACCCATGAATGCAGACTCACCAAGGACTTTCAAACATAGAAATGATTTTCAAGGCCTCCCATACAATGACTCTAATGATGCCATCGTGATTTTTGAGTGATAGATGGGGTTGTATGAAAACACCACCAGTGGCAGGTTTTCCTCCTAACTATGAAAAAAATCATGGACGAAAGCACGAAGCATGTCCTCCATGTTTTGTATGGTCTGGTCCATCTACCCATATTTCCAAGCGTGATTGGCCATTCTCAAGCACAGTTGAGTGCCGAATGACTCCTAAAATCCCTTCCACAACTGGGATATAAATCGTACATCACGATATAAGACGATCATCAAAGGAACCCCATGAAGACGCACTATCTTCTTAACATAGAGGCCTTCCAACCCCTCTACCAATCCTTGCTCCCATATTGGTAGAGAGAGAGATGAGTAGGTGATTTGGTCAAAGCTAACCCTGATATAATCGTATTCCCCAAACGTGTGAGGTAATATTATCCAGAATTACACCGAGATACCATCCCATTTCCACTCTGGTACCTCAAGTGGTTGTTCTAAACCAGCTAGAACATGAAACTCATCCTTCACCTACTGAAAAGTGAGGTATCATGAAATGAATTCTGCCACTCCTTTCATCATCCTTGGCTACATGTATTGATGTCCTAGATCCTAGTACATCTTCTCCACTCCATGGTATAACACTAAGGGTGTGGTATGTAACTCCCCCAAAATATCATCATTCAATTCCATTGGTACAAATGTGAGCCCTTTGAAAAGGATGGAGTTCGCTCCAGCTATAGAAAACCCACTAGCTTCATGTCCTGTGGATTACTGAGTATGTCGGGCCTCACAGCTAGCATCTCTGAGTTGCGCCTCCCTGACCCTTTGTAAGAGTGGATGGGAAAAACCATCAACTGAATAAATGTTGTATTCTATCTATCCCAAAAGTATATTTGAAGTAAGAACAACTGATATGAGACCTCATTCCATAGGTGTGAACTGGGTCTCCTGATGAGAGCATCCTCTACCATGTTTCACTTTCCAAGAGTATTGACAACTTTGAAGTCATAGACCTCGAGGAGAATCAACCAAAATATTTGTCTCAACTATAGAAATGCCTATTGGAATCTTAATATCTGCACAAAAGGATACCCCTTTTAACTAGTTGAAGTGAACATAGACCCTTTGGAGGTGGGTACTAGATTTCCACGTCCACTTGGTTAAAGTGTCTATAATGCACACATATCCTTGAACACTAGGTCTTACTAATCCCTTCTTCACCAAGTCACCCACCTACTAACCATTGTATTATAGCACTAGGAAAACCCTTTGAAATACTAATGCTCATATATGTGCCATCTTTTTGAGAAGAATCATTCGTAATTCTGTCTCCCTGTGGGGTGGTAATCCTAGAAACATCTTTTGAATGGACGTTCCCGCACTCAGTCACTACTGTAGGGAACTGAAAGCTCAAATCATCCACTACCACGAGGGTAAAGCTGGACTACTCAAGTGTGATCTGATGCACCCACCTATGCATGTGTTTATGTCTTGTTGTCTGGGTTTTTTTCACCGACCAAGGATAACCCATTCTAATGATGTGAATATACCTCATAATTTTGCCAAAAATACTCAATCTGGTCATAACTGTGGATGAACAGTCTATACCCAAAATAATGTTGTAAGGCCTCGATGCTTCAACCAAGAGGTTCCATCCTATACTCTCGCCTCAAGGGTCAGATCACATTGGCTGCATAAGTGTGATAATCGAGTCTCCTCTCATATGTATCTCCATATGTAATGATCAAGTAAACATTTTAACCATAAAATATAGGTCTTGAACAGGATTCATGATAATAATGAACAATTTTTAGCTATGTCTATTAATACGACATCAAATAGTAGACACAGACTATACCCTGAATCATTCCTTGATCCCTTGGGTCATATTCCTTTATAATATGCCGCTACTACCTTCCCTTATCCTCTATATCCCCGATTCAATTGTGGACCACATTGTGGGTGTAACATGATGAAATGTATACCACCTCCTTCTGATCTTTTAGATCCTAAAAAACATCTTCAACACTGCATATTCATATGTACCTGTCACTTCATCTACCGTAGTGGACACTCCAATATTTCACTATGAACATGATAGGCTGGGAAATCTCTATTGATATATCCCCTAAAATCTTTTGAAACGAATTACCTCTTCCCAGGATGACTACACTCACCCTAGGATCCATAAGCTCTAGATCCCCATCATTGGTACTTCATCTCACTACATCTCACATGTCCAAGTATCTATGATTGTCATCGACTGCTTCCTTTCCCACTCCTAACACCATCTGGTTGTATCTACTCATTCAAATGACATTCATAAATAAAGGTTCTCTCGTGAAACTGATAATAAGTAGCATTGCATATAGTAATTG
The DNA here is from genome assembly GCA_963277665.1 of Viscum album. Lineage (NCBI taxonomy): Eukaryota > Viridiplantae > Streptophyta > Magnoliopsida > Santalales > Viscaceae > Viscum > Viscum album. The sequence continues at coordinate 1,097,961,079 of OY728151.1, read as the reverse complement.
TGCTAGCAAGACTGTCACTAAACACAACTTGCTTGTATGTCTGATCCCTGATGAAATGTTCATTTTGTAATCATCGAGTACCTAGAAAAGTCAGCATTCCTCGATGAATACTGAGCTACGAAAATGACATCCTATATAATCATTTGGTCACACATATCCCATATATTTTATTGAAATATACCATTCTATGAGAATGGTTCTCAAGATCTATCAATGGAAAACTCACCACATCATATGATAGTGTAATCTAATCCCTTCCATGACCTTGCTGAGCCATATAGAAGGCTCACTATGAAGGCCACCAGCTGATCTAATGGTGCCCTATCTAGATGGAAAACTTTCTCACCACCTCAACTAGTCATTTTCTACCTCTGAGTCAGGCTCCCCTCGGATCCTCAGCGGTCCATGTTGCTGAAATTCATGTAAGGCACTAAGCCATCATGGTCCTCTACCGGTATCACCAGAAGTAACTACAGACCAACGAGAACTAGTATCTCTAGGACACCACCTGATGGTACCATCTCGGGAAATAGTACCTTTACCAAAGCCTCATCACTCTATGGACCATCATCATTGTCACAAAATGAAATCATGGTTTTTTATCCAGGTGGACGCACCTTAAAAATATTTCACGATGATCCACAGTCAATTTGTTATACCATGGGACATGACTCTAACTCAAAAATATCATAGATTAACAATTAATGTTTCATGAAAGTAGTTTTTTCATGTACTGGGTTAGAAAATACATTTAAGGGTCTTAGTGTACAAATATGTCTATCATTGCACCAGCACTGGACACCCTAGCCAAAAAGCCGAACCTGAAACACTAAACACTATTTCCCCATCCAATTTTTTAGACATTTAGTTCCTCCAGTAGAACTAACACCACATTGAAACCACTTTTTTGGAATCCTTACCTTAGGGAATGTGCCAGGAAATGCCCATATCCCGCCACCTGAAGGCCAATGGACAGAGACTACTGCTGATGTTTTGAACCTATAAGTGGGAGGCATCTTCATGTGTACCTATATGCATGCACACACAACCACGTAAATAAACAGGGATATTAAACATGTATCCCACTAAAAACCACTGATTAAATATACAAACATTAGGTAAAATAGGGAAGAATACAGACCCAACAAAAGATAATATGGAAATAAGAAAGTAAAATGATAACTCTGAATGATGTTCTCCGGAAAACCAAACTGATGGGTAGTGTAGAATAGCTTATAAAATCCATAGATGTACTCCCCGCCTACCTAGCCACATTGTGCACCACTAAGACCTAGTCCACCAAGTCCTCCTTCAAGGCGGAAGTTTTCTACACTATAAACAACATGTGCGGGTGAAGCGTATGTAGGGGTGTGAAAAAAAATACTCAGTAGGGACTCCAACCCAATAAGGAAAGAACAAATGGAAATCCAAAAGGAACCCACAAATTATGATCATGAAACATGATCACAAATCAAGGAAAATCATACTATATATTATCTAGAGTATGGAATATAAGACCATCATTCATATCATCGAACACCTTGGATACTAGAGAACTCATACTCAATTTGTATAGTGGGCCTTCTAGGTCACAAAAAAATCCACTTCATGCTAACCTTGGATAGCTATGGTACTTATCCTTGGTAATTATAGTGGGTATGTTGGGTCACACAGAAGCTTCTCCCCACCATGGGCATGTCAGGTCACATAGAAGCTACATCCCTCCTAGGCCATACTGAGGTACATCCCCTATCAAGTACTATGGGCCTGTTGGGTCACATAGAGCTTTTCCCCACTCTGGGCCTACCAGGACATGATTAATCATCTTCCCACTGGGCCACCATCGCTGATCCACACAAGGTATCATGTCTGTAGTCTTTATGTCTAAACCAACTTCATGCTTTCCACACGTAGTGCACTTGATTACGAGAGAACCTCCCCTCAAGACATTCATTGTATTCAAACATCCCAGAAAGCCTCTGTAGTGTATGAAAAAAAATCTTCCTTGTCTCAAGAGTTCCAACTCTAAAAATGACTAGTCAATCAAATGTCTGGATTGAACGATATTAGTGTTTTTCTAAAAAGGTGGTGGATGGTTTTAGGTCTGTCCTAACTCGGTCGGACCGACCAAACAAGACAATGATCTGGCCCAAACTAGGCCTGGCCCATTGGGGATGCCTGGGCCCGGCCCATTCCACCATAGGTGGACTTGTATCCCCTTGCAGAGAGTTAGTAATAAGTTGAGTCTAACTCCTCATACCTTGCAGGTCGTCCGAAGGGACGCCTCCTCCACCGTGGTCAGTGGACATCATCCTTTTCCGCATGTGACATGGTGTGGTGCGACATCCAGGGATCATCTACACGCCTAGTGGCCGCATATTCCAACCAACACCTACTGGCATGGAGTTCGATAGCTACAGCTACAGATCCACGACTTGAGCAAGCCGTAGTGCTCTTCTTAGCATGTTGTCGGGTTTCCCTGCCACCCGCCTACAGCCGCAACTATGTGGCACCACCAACATACTGTTGGGATAATCCACTGACCCCTAGGTTCACTCTGGTGGACCATCCATCCTGTTGTTTACACCTACAACCTTCCAGGGATTCCATATTCCATGTGATAGCCTCAAATACCCCATTCCTCAATTTCCAAGACATGAGCACAATGATCGCACCAAACAATCATGAAAGTGAGGCTCAAGCCTTATTAGTTGTGGTTCAAGCCCTCCGAGTTAAAGGATTCGAAAACATGTGATAATAATGTGATGTTCTATGACATTTTTATCATGTAATAATGGAACCAAACCCCAAGGGAAGTAACCAATCGCAAGAACAAGTTATTCTTCGATCAATATAATAGTGGGTTGATCTGCAATCATCATTTATGAACGAAGAACAGGGAAACATGAAAAAATTAAACCCCCTTTTAGTGAAGATAATTCATTGATGATGAATAGTGTTTCTATGTTTTTCTGTATGCAATACTATGTTTATGGTCATTGGTCATTCATCGTTGGTGGCGATCCATTTGAATAGTGTAAGAAGATCACATCGGCCATTCGTCGCTCCACGATATGATGTTTGGCAGTTGTAGGAGCTCGTCGTCATCACCAATCAAATATCTATTGTAGAACATGGATTATGCCATCAATCTTGAATTGCCTGGTTGGCCATTAAATGGGAAAATGTTAATCAACATTTCAATTTCATATCTGTTACGTATTCATTACGATGATCATTATATGAAACAGAATATTCATTTTTTTAGGGTTGGAAACTGTTGAGCTTAAAAAATTTGGAATTTCAAAAAAATAAAAATAAAATAAATCAAGTTTATTTTAATTTTATAATAATTCTTAAAAAGTACAAAAAAATACATTTTACCCAAAACCACGTCGTTCATGGTTATGTCCATTCTTGTTGAATCCTTCCGTTCTTTGTTCAACAGTGCCCTTAGATTTTTTCTCCGAGCATCGGTTTAAATGGTAGACAAACAAGCTTGCATGTTAATTTAAAGCATGATTAAAAATAGTTCCTAAATTATAATTCACCCTTGACCCGCACCAGTTATGGTTAGGCTCCGCCTAAGTGGAACACCCCCTCAAGATCTCAACGATACTCCTACTTTTTGAATCTGAGTAACTGTTTATGAGTTACAAGGATTTGACAATAAAATAATTTTACATAATTATTTTATTTCCGTACAAAAACTATCTTCCACTATTGGCACACTTCGCTCAATGATAGAGTCATCCTTTGGAATGAATACCCTCACAAGCTCAATAGTGGTATCATATTTTCAATCCGAGTCACCATTCATGAAATATAAGAATTTTAAAAATAAAATTATTTTATTTTATTAGTTTATTTTCGGTTATGCCATTATTGGGGTTTCTCAATGGATTCTTCACCAACAAATCCAAAGTCACGCCTTGAGTAAACCCACCATCCATAACGCAATAGTTCCCTTATATTTCATAAATGGTCATCATTTTAGTAGTTATTCCCTTTTTTATGGAAAATTGCTCATGCGTGTTATTTAATGCTTAATACGTTTCCACGGATCAATTTTGGTACTCCAGGCCTCGGAATCGCAGCTCGTATCAGTTCGTGGTCAGATTATAATTTCATATATAAAAATACATGGAATTTATGAGACATTATAAGATTAACACCATGATTTTTAAATGAATTACCATGTTTTATATATTAAAAGATAAAAAACATTGATCTTAAACATAGCAAGAAATATCATTATTTGAATATGACCATTAAAAATTAATGATTGAATTTATGGTTTTTAATAAGTTTATACTCATTATGAAATTTATATACAGTTTAAAATAAGTAAAAATATATTTATTAATTTATGTGAAATAATCTATAAATTTTTTCCAACATTAATTTATTTTTTTAAAATATCTTTTCTTAAAAAATGTAATTTATACTTTTTTATGTGAAACTATATTTATAAATTTATGGATATATTAAAAAAATTTATTTTATATAAAGTATTTAATTAATGAAATAATCCTTTCCAAATTATTGTAATTTTTTTTTGGGTTTTCAATTAAAAAATTAGATTTAGTAAATAATAAAATTACTAATTTTCATTTATAAGTATATATTTTTAATGAATTATAAAATTTAAATTTTTTAAATGGTATAAAATTAAAATTATTTATATTATATTATAATATTATAATTACGTTTTGTTGAATATATTTTTTAGCTCAAGATTATTTTTATAACTGAAAGCCATTTTTTGGAAAAACTATTTCTACAATTTTTTAATGTTTTAATATAACATGAAATTCTAGAAATCCTATGTAATTATTTTTTAAAAATATAAACCATATTTTGAATCATTAGGTCTAAAATTTTAAAATGTGTCCCTTTTATTTGTAGTCATTTTGAAAATTAGTCACTTTGAATTTTGTTACCATGATGAAGGTAAAATGTGTATACTACAGATAAAAATAAATGGTAAGTACTAAAAAATAACTATAAAATAGTTATTAATTTAATTGGATGATTATATTTCGTCCATAATCATTAAAACAATGAATATATGTCTTTTTAAATTTTTTCCTAATTTTTATATTTATTATATTTAATGTAAAGAAAAGTAAACATTTTAATTCTTTGTTTCTTATTAGCATTAACTTTTTTTACATAAGGATAAAACGAAGGAATGACCATTAATAAATTAAAGTTATTGATATTAATTATTTTTTAATGTAGTTAAATTTTTTTTATAATTTTTTGTGATGATGTAATTACCCTATGTACATATGTAATGTTGAAACAATATATATTCATTTAATATAATAATAAAATAAAGGATTTAAAAAAATTAAAAACTATTATTTTATGAAATTATTATGTTATCATAAAATTTTATATAAAAATAACATTATATATATATATAGTTATGATATTTGAATTTATTTTTCATTAATATTATTTTCAAAGACATGTAGTATGAATGGTAAAAAAATAAAATTAATGATATTTAATGATATGTAATATTTTATTAAATATTATAAATGTCATTAAAATCATACCATTTTAAAATTCGGATGATAATTTTTCTATTATATAAACCCATTGATATTTATGAGCCAATTTTTACCATTAATGTTAAATTAAACCATTTATTATTGAAAAAAGCTTATCCACGATTATGATTAAACTTTGTCTATCAGGGTGTTAATCAAAATCATAAGGGTTAAAATGATATCAAATCCTATAAAAATATGACTTTATGATTATATTAATACAATATATTACTTATATTCTACGAAATTTCATATTGAACCATTTGAAATGTTTTAGACATATATTTTATTTTATTATAACATTTATATCAAAAAATGAAATAAATGATATCTTATAACAAAAAAATATTTTCTAAAATTTATAAAAATAAAAATAAATCTCATATTAATCAAGTGAATTGGTATATGGGTTCAATTATCAACCACGGTCTACATATTCCAAAATTACTCTATCATAAATAATATGATTACCACTAATGTTTAAAAAACTGTTTTACCATGTTAATCATCAGAAGAGTTTATGTATGGTTTAAATAAATATATATGGTTGAAAAACTAACATAAAATTTAATAAAATTTATTAGATGAGAGTATTTATACCTATAATCATATTATTTTTAAATCCCATCATTATGGAATAATTTTAATTTGAAAAGTAATCTATAATAATTTATTACCTTTAGAAAGTCGAAGAATGAATCACCTTTGTTATAAGAGGCCACCCCATTTAAAAATACTTACACACTTATTATGAATCTTTCTTAATCCAATACCAACCCAAATACCTACCCAAAATATGAAAAAACATTTTATATGTCTTATTTTTGGCATAATACCAACCTTTATGGCGTGATGATGTAATGAAAAGTGGTATTTCTGGAGAAAATATATAGTTCATAACAAGTATTTTTAATTTTATTTCATACTACAAAAAATTTTAATATTATTCAATGATGAAAAAATAAAAAAATATATATATAACATATACTCATATTTTTTTGTTAATGGTATGTCATATATCTTTCTCATCTTCCATTGATTGGGAAACTAAATAGTCATTCATGGGTATGGTGGACTATTGGCTCACGAACAAATCTAATACATCTTACATAAATACCTATCACTATAGGTCTTAATGATTTATTTAATATATATATATATATTATTCAATATATATTTATAATTATTCTATTTCACTGTATAATCTATTTACAAAACTTTCTATTAAATATATAATAAAAATGTTGTTTGGTCGTATGTGTGGACTACCACCTCAATGAAGCGATGTAATTCATTTTTAATGAAAAACAAAAATTAATGATATATATATATATATAAATGTGGTTGTTTGAATAAATCATATAGTATTAATTAAATAATTTTCATTATTTTAAAAAACATGAAAATGTGTTGGTTACTCAAGCATAAATATTTCCAACCATCACAGGGATTTTAACATGGTTCGTTTTTCATAATAATTATTTATAATAATTTATAAATATATAATTGATATATATAAATAATTATTTTTTCATGACCAATATTCTGGAGATTATAAAATATTGAACAATTTTACCACAATCAAATTACCAAAGTAGTTTATGACATATGAACTGAATTTCATCCAAACACCAAACGTGAAATTATTTGAATATGTAATTGTAAATAAAAAGGTATTAAATAAAATAAAAATAAGATAAAAAAAGAAATTTTTTTTTTAATAAAGTACATGATAAAAACAATTTTTAATACACGATGATAATGAACATTCATGGTGAGTCAAACCTGAGGAAAAGGGATTGTTACATTAAAAACATCATTTAAAATATATTAATCATTTATTTTTATAAATATTTTTTCCTTTCCCATATATAATTAACTTATTTCATGATGGTATTTTTGGGGATATAAAACAATTGTAAAGGAAATTTTTAATCTCATTAATTTTGTCCAATGTTTTTAAGAAATAATCATTATATTTAATTTATTTGGAATATTTTAAAAAAAGTTTTATTTAAACATATATGATGTCAATATTTTCCCATTATCATTATTTTTATATGATTTTTTGAACCCATTTAATATTTAATGTTTTCTAAATTGAAGAACCTATTTTTCCATTGATTTTAGTATATTCAATAAATATTTAAATTGGAATGTATACTTCAATGTTCATATATTTTTTTATATGGGTGCAGTGAATATTAATATGACTATAAAACCAAAAAATTATAGACATTATGTGTTATGGTTATGTTATGTTTATTGGGAAGTGTTAATGATGTCATGTGGTTCCATTATAAACTAGGTATTGTAGGATTCATATTTATCCAATGAGTGGAATGTATATGATAATCCACCATTTCATTGGGTTATATTTATGTAAAATGATGATTATGATGCTTATATTGTTTTTAACTGTGATGGTTATTCATTAATAACTGTAAAGGTTATCCCATGTGTAACTATTAATGTTATTTAATTAATGTTATTAAATTAATGATAGAGATATAATGATGATTCCTAATGATTCCTATATGATTTATTTATAATTTCCATGTTTTTTCTGTGAAAATTATGAATTTAAAATGTATACTAATGGGATTACATTTAAAGGAATATATTTTGGAATTCTTAAGTGTAGAAAATATTAATTTTTAAAAATAAAATTCATAAATTTTTTATGATTTTAAAAAACCATTAGATGTTTTATTATTACATTAATATTTATAAAGAAACATCTTATGGACGTAGTTTGGTAGAGAAGTGGATTTCATGAGTGAAATTGTTTTTACATGGAGCCGAATGTTTATTTTGAAATCTGAAAATTTTTATAAGTATACATGGACTTAAAATTTTATTTCACACTTTTTATATCCCTTTCTAATATTTTTTCAAAGATAATAACTTTTAAAAAAATTATACGGTATATGGATGATAATAAACTATGTAAAGTTATAACTTTTAGTATGTGGTTTCAACCTTAAAGAAGAAAACATGTTCTAATGAGTCAGGTGTCTAAATTTTAACTATTCAGTTTATTTTGGGAACAATGAATATTTATTGGATGTTTCCACCCTGAAATATGTATTACTATTTCTCAAACTAGTTAGTGTAAAAGGTATATGGATTTATATGTGATAACATATTTCCTATTAATGATATAAGTGTAGAATAATTGAAATTAGGCCGTTTTATTTGCAATGATCTATAAATATTATCTATATGATATTGGAACTAGATTTTGGAGTACAGTTCTAGAGATATTATAAATACACAATATTCTATTATGTTTTCATGTGATAGTGTCACTAGTCTTGTGGCTATCTTTGTTTAATTATGAAGTCTCCTTGTTAATATTCTGACATGCCACCGAATTAGGTACGAGGATTGGTTTATAAAAACATTTTTAATGCATGACTTCTCAGTAGGTGATTGTGTGTTGTTATAAATATTTTGTCATTTATATATATTCATGAAATATACATTTTATACATGTGTAAATTTTTAAGGATACATTAGTGGTGTTCTACTTGGTTTTATTACTCACCCACTATATGGTAATCTCAAAGCATGTTCATTCATCATGTATACTGATTAGAGTTTGGGTAAGGGGACCGTGGTTGATGGTAGAGGAAATTATCATTGAGATGGTAGTGGATCGAGATGTACTCTAGATGGCTGAATTTTTATTTATTTATTTACTTATCACCACTAGTTTGTCATTCAACTTTGGGATCATTTTTATCTATGTATTATATGTAATGTACGCAATCATTTAGTTTTCATGTGATACTAAAATTATTTATTATGTTTTTTATATAACACTATATTATGTGTATAGTCTACCAATTAAGAGACATTGAACCTAACTATGAGTCGACAACATCTTACATATATGGAGGAACACATGATGTCATGTGACCCTCTAGCCCGAACCCAGTTGTTGGATCCAGGTGTTTCAAAATTGTATATTAGAAAAGTTTTCTATATTTCTATTTAGAATAATATGGGACATTGTCGAAATGAGATAGCTATGTGGGAATTAGGGAGGGATTCTCCAATGTTCGTAGAAATATCATGTGCAACAGACTTCATATTTATATTCTACAATATTTTTTATAGTTTTATGATATTTTCAAGTGTTTTCAAATCTTATGATTTGAAAAAAAAAGGTCCAAATTCCTGTTATATACCTTATTTTTACCTGCATAATATTTATATATTTTAATGAATTTATTTGGGATATGAGTTTGTGATGGATTCCCAATTATGTTAAATATATCTGTTTTGCATAATGTTATGATATGTATCTATTAGAATTAATTAATGACACATTAAATAAAATTCGTTTTTATTATATAATGATAATTGTGACTAACATGTAGATATCACATATTTGGGTAATTATTGGAGGGTTATAGCATTGGTTGTGGGTTGACCTATAGAAGAATCATTGTGCGGTCCCATAGAGTGACTATGGATTATCCTAAAATCTCATGTTTTTTCTGATGTTTCCATTTCTATTAATGATGTTGAAACACCATATAAGTATAATGAAAATGATATTTAATAGAGTATGAGGTTATCCCAATTACTCTATTCCTCTCCCAAATGTGTAGAATATTTCTCCAGAGAACATTATTTAACCTACTCCAGTTGTAAAAGAAGTACGCCCACTCCATCCAGTAGTTCATACACTACGATCTATGATTGATTACACTAAAGATTTTCAGCACCGGTATCCTCTATCAATAAAATGTACAAGTGAAATATAGAATGTTGAGGATTGGGTTGAAATAATCAAGGGTATTTCGATCTTTTCAATATTTCAATAGATATGAATGTGATGCTTGTTGAATTTATTCTAACGGGAAACCCCAAAATTTTTTGAGGAGTCATGGGAATGGATGAACAATATAAGGGACACACATGGGATGAAATTAAGGATCATTTATTCATGGAGTTATTTCTTGATATAACAATTCTTGACCAAGCATAGGAGATGAAGGGGATACAAAAATATTTCCTGATATTGTCTTCGTATTATACTATTATTATTGTGAGTATTCACTTTTCAAAATGTTTATCCTTGAAAGAGGCTCAAAAGCCTATGAATAATGAAACTAGACATAATCCTGTAATTCAAATGCATTTTCATAGCAGTGACCAATAATCATACATGAAGGTTCTATAAAATGAATTGACCATCAAGACAATATCATATTAGGGATGTGTTTTTTCTCTTTATCTACCTCTCAGTGCCCATATGGTTAAACCAAATTACTGCTTCAATGAGTACCTTTTTTAGTGATAGGAATAAATAGTCAAATGATTACATAGAACGTAGTGGGATTTAGTAATAGAATATGGTTGATTTGTTTGCCCTATTTAATGGTGATATATAGTTGTTCAACTAATGAATGTCGGGATACTATAATTGGGAATACACCGCAGAATAAATAAATTATTGTAATTGTGATAATAAAAGATAACATTATTAATTTTATGAATTTTCATCGAGTATGTGGACATGTATGGGTGCTGGAAAAACTCATGATTCATCCAAGTGATCTAGTTGGATTCTTCAATAGTAATACCAAATGATGTAGACTTACCAAAGTAAAATGCACGTTTACAATTATATGTCAATCCATGTTTAAGTAGTTTTTTATACAGTAGATGATGGGTGTGGGGGACATTCCACTATATGAGGATTGTAATTGATCACTTCAACTTAATATACTGCCTTATTTTATATTTATACTTTCCACTCCATCATGTATATATAGGTTGTGATTGTACTAGGAATAGTAGACTAGTTACCCACTATGTTACCTCCCCTTGATGCATTATTTGGTGATGAATATGTGATACTCATGCAAGGGAGAGTAGTAGTTCATTCTTCATTATGTAGTAGTAGACGAGGGACTTCCATGCCTCTAGATTGGTGCAATTCTCTGTGGCTGTTGAAGGATGCCTTACTGGCAAGAGGATAATGATCAAGCACCAGAATATTAGTGTTTATCTCCACCACTTCTATTTCCCATGGGGAAGTGTGTGGGAATCTCTATGGACTTTGTGTAGGGGTTATTCAAGACCAAGATGAGTCCGGATGAAATATGGCTAATTTTCGATCATTTGGTTATGGTTTCTCATTTTCTACCAATTCATTAAACACACTCAATAGATGAGCTGGTAAGGCTATACTTATGTGATATTTTATTCTATAATCGAGTCCCCATATCAGTTTTGTAACACCACAAGATTTCATAGAACGTTATTTTTCAAAATAATTCAATAAATTGTACTACACGCAACACCGAGTTCTAGCGCACCATGACTTACCAAACAGGCCGTTCAAAAGAGGTTATGAATATTATTAACTAAATATTGAACTATATATAATCCTTATTATTTTAGAATCCATATAATTAGTTTCTTAGACATAATGTAATAACAAATACAATTTTTTAGATAAAAGATGTATTTTTCAAAAAACGCAAGTTTACCTTCTTTCAATGGAGAAGCATTTTTAAATCTAATATTTGAAACTTTTATATATTCAATTTGAAAAAATAAACATATTATTTGGAATATGGACATAAAAATTTAGTCTCAATAATGTTCTGGGTGTTTTTCTAATAACTTTCATATTTGGGTGAAAGTGAAAAATACTATATTTTAACAGAAAACAACTTTTTTAATTAAAGTAATTTATATTGTTATATTATAAATTTTTATGGTTTGGAAGTATAAATAGATTATATTTTTACCATTTAATTCAATTATTTTCATTTTATCTAATTTCAATTTGAAATTTGACATAAACAAGTGGCAAACTTTTGTTAGTTTTTATTTCTTAAAAATAAGCCTTTTGGTTCTGACAGTGGAATTAAATAATAAATTAAACTTTTATGTTTTTAATTTGGTAAAATAGACTTCATTTTTGGATTCTTAATATCTATATTATCTTAGGGTAAAATTCTGGAACTTTTCTGATAACTTTCATATTTTGATGAATAGTGAAAATTTCTAAATTTTAATTAAAAGAAAATTTTTTAATCGAAATAATTAATAGTGATAAATTATGAATTTGAGTGATTTTAAAGTTTAATAAGATTATAATTTTACCATTTAATCCAATGTTGGTCATTGGACATAATTTCATATTTAAACTACACATAATAAGGTGTCAATCTTTTGACTGTTATTATTTATTAAAAAAACGCTTTTTGTTTCAACAATAGGAAATAATTTTAAATTAATTTCAACCACTTCTCTGTTTTGAATTTAGAAAAATTTCTTCCATATTTTGAATCATGAGGTAAATATATTGTAAATAGGTATCTTTTATTTTTATACATTTTGAATAATTACATCAGTAAATATTTTATTTACCATGGTTAAAGGGTAAATCCAATAAAAAAGGGTAAAAAGATAATATTATAACAATAATAAATTATCCTAAAAAGTGACTTAACACTATTGGATGATACATTTCCGAGAATGGGAATCATTGGGTCTATTTTTAACCCCAGGGATCCACGTGCAAGTGATAATGACACATTATATTAAATAATTTAAAGTAAATACAGAAATAACATAAGAAAATATCTTTTAGAAAAACAATTTTTACATAAGGTTATACATGTAATATTTTCCACTATAAATATTAATTATAACTATAAAAATTATTCATACATAATGGTATTTTATTTATAATTTTTATACATTGAATAAATAAATTTATTTATGACATAATAACGATGAAGTATTTTCCTTATTAATGAATGAATCATGTAATTAGTATTATAAATGTTAAAATAAATATAATTTTAATTTCATGATGGACTACACGAATTTTATTGGTTAATATGACATGTTAGGATTTCTTAAATTAATTTTTTTCGAATTAATAATGTTTTAATGACTTTAAAAAAAATCAATTATTAAATATTGTCAAAATTAACATAAATGCGTTTTTAAAACACATATTATATTATTAATTGATATTATACTTCTAAAAATCATAGGTTCGGCCAAAAAAATTATATCATGATAGGTGTATCATTAATGGACCACTTAGGGGTCTCTTGGATGTATATAGTATATTTATTAAATATATAATAAAAAAAATACAAAGTGACATGGTAAATGTCAAACAAATTGACTAAGAGTTAAAACTAAAAGATAAGGTTAATAAAGTCACCCAAACCTGTCTAAAACCTATGGTTGAGTTTTCTTCGACCCATCCCAACATTATCCTTTAAATAATTTACATTGGAACCATTATTAACTGAATATTAATTTATTATAAAATAATATTTCTAGATTTTCCTAAGGTGCCCCTCACCCCTCTTATAAAAGGGCACTCCCCCTTCTCACTAATTCACACCTTCAAATCCTTTTGGATCAGCCTAAACCTGCCCAAATACCCTCTCAAATATCCTAACTTCAACCTTGATTCCTTAATTTAGTCATAAATGAAAGCTAAGGATCCCTTTGATCAAATAAAAAGGAAGAACCCAAAGAAGAAGTAATGAGGTCACCACCCTCTTCATGTTCCTATCTTCGTCCACTTCATTTTTCGTTGTTGTTTCCATTCTAAAATAATAACTAGAGTATATTATATATACTATGATATTATTATAATTATGGTACTCCCAAATTCAATATTCTATCCACCGTTTTAATGAAATTCCACCATATGTGCGTACGTACGGCTTACCGTCTCCACGTGGTGGTGTAATTGTTATTGAATACATTATTATTTGAATGGATATAATAATGATGTGTATTTGAGGTAAATAATAAATATAAAATGATAAAGATTTTTTATATATGATATACCATCCAATTATATATTATTTTGATATCAAAATAATTATATTTTCGCTCGTACGTACGTACAGATTACCGTCTCCATGACGCGATGAGATTAATTTTCAAGTTCCCCATTCATCGATGATAATGAATATATATATTACTAATAAGTATGTAATATATGACATAATAATTCTACTGGAGATATATATATATATATATATATATAAGTATTTATTTACTTACATAAATCTTATTCACTTACTTCCGTTCAATACTATATGAAAACAGAAGCAATGTTTATGCGTACGTATGGCCTACCGTCTCCATAAACGGTGATTTCCATATCATATATACACCTATTATACATATTTATATTATAAATATATATGAAATATAAAAAAAATTATATTATGGAAGTATTTAAGTCACGATCTAAGTGATACAATCTATAGAAACAAGTTAAAACACGTATGATAAAGAAAGCGATTATTACCCAAAATATTTAAAAAACATGCAAATTATTATTAAATGGGTAGTATAAAGACATAAATGAATAACGTATGATATAATAAATATTAAAATGGTTATGTAATAATTTAATAACATACTATAGTCTTTATACATGAGGTCAAACATACCCTTGACTAATGGAAAGTGCCAGGTAAGGGGTTTTCATCTCACTCTTTATTCCCGTGAGATTCATGCCATATTGCCACTATTACCTTTTGTGTGGTGTATTTACATCCCATAATTGTATTCATTGTGTAATACACTTTAATTTAATTTTATTTACATATTCATTGTATGAAACCTCTTTCATGGGGTGTATGTTTCGTAAGTTACCAAATTAGTAAGGGTTAATTCATCAATCTCTTTATTATCTGAGATTGTTTATGTGTAAGTATGTACTGGGAAATTTTTATCATCCTTGTCAATTTTTCTTAAAAATGATTTCAAAATGACTTTTTAAAGGATTTGTGAAAGGTACACTATATCAAGATCATAATTTTAAATGTTTTGAATATTAATCTTTCTAAATATTTTTAATTAATGTCCACATTTTCAAAATGATTTTAAGGATTTATTTATATGGAAATGAATGTTTTGAAATGATAATTATTTTGAGAAGTTTCAAATTGGTATGGGAAAATTTGAATCATAAATATCTTTTATATTACTTTTTTTTTAATTTTTTGACTTTTAAATGATTTTACTAAAAGGATATTTCTCTCAAAAAGTTTTACTCGTCCTTTTAAACTATATCAGCATCCTTTACTGGATATTATTTTTCATTGAGGTTGATTTATTATGATAAAAATTATATGTATTGTATTGACGGTTTTGTGATATGTTTTACTATGGATGTGTTATTTTTATACCATTTATGGTTTATGGGTAAAGCATTGAAATTTGGTATGTATGTTATAAAACGAATGTATATGTTATGTTTAAAGCTTTTCATATGAGGAATGCATTAGACATAGTAAGTGATGGATGGAGCCTGCTATAGATCCTCAGTGCATTGGTAGGTCTCATGACACAACATAGTGTCATGGAACAAGGCCTAGACAAAATCTTATTTTTAGTCATGGCACAAGGCCTTGACTATGTTCTTATGATAGTCTATAATTATGCATTCCATTATTATGAAAGTGGTTAGTGAAATTGCATGTGATTATTCAACATGTACAATATCCATGTGAATAGGTAAATGGAATTAATTCATTTCATTTTTTCCATATTATGCTGAAGTTCATGATTAAAAGGATTTTGTTTTAGTTATACATTTCCATAAATGTTGGTGATTATTTATGAAAGTTTCTGTTGTGTTGTTATGCGTACTGAGCATCTGAGCTCACCCCTTTCTATGTTTTATTTATCCCAGGATTCAACGAAGTGTATTTTGATTGATATGCAGGGTTAAACCAATGGATTAATGGCATTCTAAGTGGATCAATTATGTTATGTTTTATGTTCTAATCTGTAATCTAACGTTAATGTATGTAATCTGTTTTCCAGTACTGCTAAACTGATCGGTCATTGGGACTTTATTCCTTTTAATTATGCTAATGTATTAAAATAATTCACCGACTCTAGATAACTGGTGGCGGGGCGTTATATTTGGTACCAGAGAAAGTTTAGAGATAACCATGGAAGCTAGATTTAGATAAACTCTGATTAGAGCAAATAGACATAATATAGACTTTGAGGATAAATATAGAAGAAATTCCTAGAATTTTGGTAATGTAGAGAATTTGTGAGTTTTCTGAGAAAATACATATTTGTCTAGATGCGAGAAGGTAGAGGCAGCTCTATCGCAGATGTACCTAGAGGTAAAAACAAGAAAACACTGCTTTGAGCTAGACTCGAACAGGAACTAGTGCACGACAACAGGACTTTCTGCACTCTTGGTTACGAAACTCACGGGGGATATGCCTACGATAATTCTCATTTTCATTACAAACCATTATGAAGGGATTATGAGTATATACTTACTAAAAGAAAACATTTTTATGATTGTGGATTATATCCATAAACTGTTTAATTTACGTTAGGTATTTCACAATTTTGGAATTATTCATTGCAATTCATAAATTGGCCTAGTTTATGCTATTGTATAGAAATGACTCCCAGTAGAAGGAATGTGAACTCCCGCAATACGTATGATCTAAAGAGTAATACAGATAATATTTTTAACTGTAATAAGCCAACATTTTGAAGAAAAATATTCTCCAAAGTATTCTCAAAAAATTAAGAAATAGAATCATGTGTTAATAATATAAGTAAATAATTCTCTAAGTCCTATGACAATGAAGGCGAGCAAGAGAAGAAATGGATGGAAGAGAGAATGATGGATAAAGGGAATAGGGAAAAGAAGAATTTTCCCATATGTGATATCTATGGGAAGATACACCCTGGAACTTGCCTGAAGTAAATGGTAGTTTGTTATAAGTGTGGAGAAAAAAGACACCAAGTACATTACTTTGAAGGTAAGAAAAAGGTTTCAAATGTATAATGCTTCATTTGAATGGAGTTGAGACACTATGGGAAGCAATGTCCAAATCATCAGATTATTCCCCAAATGATGATATTGGATAATAATCAAGTTATGATACAACCATAGATGGGGAGGAATGATTAGATTTCATATATTTTTAGAGAATTATGTCATTTGAGTGTTGTATCAACAATGTACTGGTTATAATAATTATGGAGTATATAAGGATTGTACTATAGTACTATTTTATTAAGGACTTGAGATTGTGTGGAACCATGAAAAGTAACTCAATAATAGGTTAAATGTTTTTTAAATATATGGCTGAGAGATATATTAACCAAATATGGTTCTGATATTGAGGTAGTGATTTTGGAATAATACATGATTGATTTGGATAAATTATATTGGATATTCTTGACTACCATGAAAGTGATTAATGATATTCCATCATTGTTTGAGTTTAAAACATTTTTGGATAGAAGGAATATATCTAGTATTATACTTGGAATAAGGGATCATGAATGTAATCAATAAGGTTTTATGGTCATACAGGATGTTGCAGTGTTTTAAAATAATATATGATGAAGGTGTTCACATGTTTTTACACGACAAAAAGGATCTTAATTATGATTACCTTCCTTATAAAATTTTTTCCATGAGTTTAGAAAGAAGAATTTTGGATAATTATAGTTTGAGATTATTTTTGGATTGCCATAAAAGGACAACCCAGAGGTCGGGCGGCAACCCGTCACATCCGGCAAGGCTGCGAGACTTGAGCCCGCAACCGAAGGGCGACAAGGGTGTATCACCTACCACTGGCCCACATGATGTCCAGGATGGAATAATGTAGTATTTTTTAAAAATAATCTGTTAGATGAATGATAAATTCATTTCATAACCCTATACAAATAGGATAGATTTAATATTATTTTTAAGTTCTATTATCATTTAGAGTGAAGTATGAGTTTGTGGAAGAAATTAGTTAAAGGATGGGACTCTACTTATCAAGTATTTATTTTTCTTATTCTCTTATTATATAACGAAATTAATTCTTATAATTTAGTGAAGGGATCATAAAACAAAAAGAATATGTTATCCTAATACCATATGTTTTTTTGAACTGATGGTATTTTAAATCATCACAGATTGATGAATTTAAGGCCTTCAATTTGACACTTAATTGTGATTGATGACTTGAATCACTACATATAAATATTTACGTTTTTCCTCCAATTTATTTTCTCTAATTTCCACCAATGTTCTCCTAATAGAGATCATAATTTTGTGGTACCCCTTTCATTTCACTTTTCCTCTTATTAAGAATAATTTTTACTAACATAATTTACGATGTGGGTTTTCCCAAAGGAATTTTATATTTTCATCCTTTTATTTTCGAAAAATAATTTCATATAGCGAGGACACAATTTATTTAAGGATGGAAGAATGTAACACCCCATGATTTCATAGTACGTTATTTCTTCAAAGTAATTCAATAACTTGCACTACACGCAACACCGAGTTCTAGCGCACCATGACTTACCAAACAAGTTATTCAAAAGCGGTTATGAATAGTATTAACTGAATATTGAACTATATATAATTCTTATAATTTTATAATCCATTTAATTAGTTTCATAGACACAATTTAAGAACAAATACATTTTTTGAGATAAATGAAGTATTTTTCAAAAAAATGCAATTTAACCACCTTTTAATGGAGATGCCTTTTTAAATCCAATATTTGAAACTTTTATATATTCAATTTAACAAAATAAACTTCTTATTTAGAATTTGTAAATAAGAATTTAGTTTCGATAATGTTTTGTTGTTTTTCTGAAAACATTTATATTTAGGTGAATAGTGAAAAATACTATATTTTAACGAAAACAAATTTTTAAATAAAAATAATTTATATTGATAAATTATAAATTATAATGCTTGGTAAGTATAAATATATTATATTTTTACCATTTAATCCAATGATGGTAATTTAATGTAATTTCACTTTGAAATTGGACATAAACAAGTGTCAAACATTTGATAGTTATTATTTCATAAAAATACGCCTTTTGGTTCTGACAGTGAGAATTAATTAATAAATGATACATTTATGTTTCTAATTTAGTAAAATAGACTTCATTTTTGGATTCATAATATCATAATTAGCTTAGGGTGAAATATTGGTACTTTTATGATAACTTTCATATTTTGATTAATAGTGAAAATTACTAAGTTTTAATTAAAAAGTACTATTTTAATTGAAATATTTAATGGTGTTAAATTTTGAATTTGAGTGATTTTAAAGTATAATAAGATTATTACTTTACCACTTAATCCAATGTTGTCCATTCGACATAATTTCATATTTAAACTGAACAAAATAAAGTGTCAATCTTTTGATAGTTATTATTTGTTAAAAACACGCATTTTTTCGACAACGGTAAATAATTTTAAATTAATTTCTGTCACTTCTGTGAATTGAAAGTAGAAAAATGGATTCCATATTTAGAATCAGGAGGTCAAAAATATGTAAATATGAAACTTTTATTTTTAGACATTTTCAATAATTACTTTAGAAAATAGTTTATTTACCATGGTTAAATGGTAAATCCGGTAAATAAGGGTAAAACAAAAATTTAATAATAATAATAAATTATCCTAAAACGTGTCCTAACCCTATTTTTTGATATATGTCTGACCACTGGAAAATTTGAGTCGATTTTATGACCCCATGAATCCACTTATAAGTGATAATGACACTTTATATTAATTAAGTTAAAGTAAATACAAAAATGACAAAAGCATATATCATTTAGAAAAACAACTTTTACATAGGGTTATATATATTATATTTTCAACTATAAATATTCATTAGAAATATAATAAATTTTATAAATAATGGTATTTTATTTATCATTTTTAGACATTTAATAATTAAATTTATTTATGACACAATAATGATGCAGTATTTTCCTTATTAATGAGAGAATCAAATAAATAGTATTAGAAATGTTAAAATAAATATAATTTTAACATTTTGATGCCATACACGAATTTTATTGGTTAATATGACAAGTTAGGGTTGGTTAAAATATATATTTTCATATTAATAATGTTTTTATGTCTTTAACAAAAAAAATTATTAAATATTGTCAAAATTGACATAAATGACTTTTTAAAACAAATATTATATTATTAATTGATATTCTATTCCTAAAAATATAAGGATCGGCCAAAGGACTAATATCATGTTAGGTGTATCATTAATGGACCACTTGGGGGTCGCTTGGTTGTATATAATATGTTTATTAACTATATAATATAAAAATACAAAGTGACATGGTAAATGTAAAACAAATTAATTAAGAGTTAAAACTAAAAGATAAGGTTAATAAAGTGACCCATACCTATATAAAACCTATTGTTTGAGTTTTTATCGACCCATCCCCACCTTAACCTTTAAATAATACACTTTGGAACCATTATAAACAGTATATTAATTTATTATATAATAATATTTCTACCTTTCATAAGGTTCCCCTCACCCCTATTATAAAAGGGAACTCACTGTTCTCAATAATTCACACCATTAAAGCCTTTTGTTTCAGACATCCCCTGCCCAAATACTCTATCAAATATCCTAAATCCAACCTATAGGCCTCACTTTAGTCATAAATCCAACCAAATAACCCTTTTGATCTTATAAAAAGGAAGAACCAGATGAAAAGGTATTGATTTCACCACCCTCTTTCAAGTTCCTTTCTTTTTCCAATTCATTTTTCTTTGTTGTTTCCATTATAAAATAATAACTCCAGTATATTCTATATAATGTTATGATAATATATGTATGGTATAACCAAATTAATTATTATATCCACCCTTTTAATGACATGTCACCATACATGCGTACAAAAGGCTTACCATCTCCACGTCGTGGTGTAATTGTTATTCAACACATTATTATTTCGATGGGTATAATAATGACGTATATTTGATTTAGATAATAAATATAAATGATAAGGATTCTGTATATATGATATACCATCCAATTATATGTTATTTTAATATGAAAAGAATGATATTTTCGCTCGTACGAACGTACGGATTACCGTCTCCACGACGCGATGAGATTCATTTCAAAGTTCACCATTCATCGACGATTATAAAAATATATATTACTAATAAGTATAAAATATATGAAATAATAATGCTACAAGAGATATATTTATTTATATATATAAGTATTTATGTACTTAAATATATCTCATTCACTTACTTCTATTCAATACTATATGAAAACGGAAACAGTGTTTATGCATACGTACGGACAGCCGTGTCCATAAAATGTGTTTTTCATTTAATATATACGTCAATTATACACATTTATATTCTAAATATATATGATATATAAATCATGTTTTATATTATGGATGTATTTAAATCATGATCTATGTGATATAATCAAGAGTAACAAGTTAAAACACGTATGATAAAGAAAGGGATTATTAACCGAAATATTAATCTATATTGGAAATTATTATTAAATGGGTATTATATAGTCATAAATGAATAATGTATGATATCATAAATATAAATATGGTTCTGGTATAATTTAATAACATACTATAGTCTTCATACAGGAGGTTAATCGTACCCTCGACTAAAGGAAAGTGCAAGGTAAGGGGTTTTCATCTCAATCCTTATTCCTGTGAGATTCATACCATATTGCCACTATTACCATTTGTGTGGTGTATGTACTGCCCAGAATTTTATTATTTGTGTAATACAGTTATCTATATGTTTATTTACATATTCATTGTATGATACCTCTTTCATGTGGTGTATGTTTTGTAAGTTAACAAATTGGTAAGGGTTATTTTACCAATCTAATTATTATCTGAGATTGTATATGTGTAAGTATTTACTGGGACATTTTTATCATCTATATCTATTTTTCATAAAAATGATTTCAAGATTAATATTTTAAGGATTTTTGATTGGTACACTTTATCAAGATCATAATTTTAAATGCAATAATGACTTATCTTTCTAAATCTTTTTAATTAATTTCCATGTTTTCAAAAAGATTTTAAGGATTTATTTATATGGACATGAATGTTTTGAAATGATAATTATTTTGAAATGATTCAAATTGGTACGGGAAACTTTGATTCCTAAATCTTTTTTAAATTAATTCCTTTATAAATGTGTTACTTTTAAATTATTTTACAAAAAGGATATTTCTCAAAAAAAGTTTTACTCATCATTTTCAACTATGTCAGCATCTTTTACTGGATATTATTTTTTATTGAGGATGATTTATTATAATAAAAATCATCTGTATTGTATTGAATTATTTGTGATATGTTTGACTATTGATAGTTATTTTTATACCATTTATGGTTTATGGGTAAAGTATTGATATTTCTTATTCAATTTTTAATATGAATGGTTTTGTTATGTTTAAATCTTTTCATATGATAAATGAATTGGACTTAGTATGTGACAGGTGGAGCCCGCTATATCTCCTCGATTCATCGGTAGGTATCATGAGAAAAACTAGTGTCTTGGAACAAGGCCTTGACAAAATCTTATTTGTAGTCTTGGCACAAGTCCTTGACTATGTTATTATGATAGTATAACATTATGCATTCCATCATTATGAAAGTGGTTAGTGATATTGTATGTGATCATTCGACTAGTAAAATATCCATGTGAATAAGTAAATGGAATTTCATCATTTTATTTTTCCCATATTATTATGAAGTTAAAGTTTATAAGGCTTTTGTTTTAGTTGTACATTATCGTAAATGTTTATGCATGTTTATGAAAGTTTCCGCAGTATTTCCATCCTTACTGAGCATCTAAGCTCACCCTTTTCTTTGTTTTAATTTTCCCAGTATTCCAAGAAGTGTATTGTGATTGATATGCAGAGTTATGCCATGAGATTAATGGCATTCTCAATGGATCATTTATGTTTTGTTTTATTTTCTAATTTGTAAGGAAACGTTCATGTATTTAAGTTATTTTTCATGACATCTATACTAATCGGTCCTTTGGGGATAGATTCTTTGTAATCATTCCAATTTATTAAAATAATGCACTAACTCTGGGTAACTGTGGTCGGGGCGTTACAATTTTATTTGATAGAAGTTCTTGTTTCACATCGTACTTTTGTTCAGGATTACATAAATCTTACTAATCACTATTGAGAATGAGGAAAATATACAATCTTCTAATAGAAAGATTGTTAGAGTGAATGAATCATCTTTTAAAGGATATTCTCTATGATTTTATTCGTTACTTAAATGAAACCAGTGATGAACAACTATACTTGGTGGATCCCTCTTAAAATAATAATTTCCCGATATATATTCATTTGTTACAATTTTTAGAACATTACAAGTAGCCTTTCCGCTCATTGATATGTTGGAAAAAGTGTGTGAGGAAGAAATTATTGGTCCAATTATGATGAAGGATAACTCAAATCGGGTTTAATGTCTCAAGAAGTGGTTGATTTCTGGATATACTAGGAAATGATTATATGAATACTTGAGCAGATTACCATTGTAGATTTATGTGGGTGACTGAGTTTTTATTTGAATATCGACTCATTTAGGGCATCATCATTTACAAAATAAGGGGAAATAAGAAACATGGTTTGTTAGACCATTAGATATCACTAAATTGTCTAGGATAGTAGAATACCATCTGGATAATCCACCATGTTATCAAGGAATTCCTGATATATTCCACATTTTCTTTTTTATGATATACATAACTGATTCTATTCATTTCACATAATATACAGATGCTCAGTGGAAACCATATGCATCATATGATGAGTGTTAAGATTGTATGAAGGAAATAAAAAATAAATTCTTAAAAGGGGAGATGATTCCACTTTTATAGATCTCATTAAATCACATTTAGATCATATAGGAAATGTGGGACTGTATGTTTGTTGTTAAATCTCTATTGCATGTGTTTTTTAGAAATACCACTCGAGATACATATTGATAATGTTAATTAAATAAAGGGGGAATTGACATGTTTTTATTCATTAAAATTTCATAAACCCACTTTTTCTATAATTTACATATCATGATAGTTTTAATTAATAAAATGTTAACTAAATTTATACCCTTAATTATAGAACATGGAATACATATTGGTAGGATCTTTCTACCCATAAATAAGTTGTTTTTTGGGAGTTATATAAGGTTAAATCTCCATTTAAAAGAGTTTTTATGGGTTTTGTGGGGTTTCAATTTGATTCATAATTGTAAACCTTATTCACCTAAGGGAACATATTCTAACACAATTTTTATATGGGTTGAAAATTTTCATGTTTTGACTTTCATAATGAATAATTTGTTTCCATTTTAAGGTAATCATGATTTTATATGTTCTACGTAATGATTAGGCATGAATTGTGTAAGGATATGATATAAATTCTACATGCTATATAAGGGTAAAAACATACACACAGAAGGGTGAGAAAGAATTATAATATTTCTTATAAGAACAAATATCTTATAGAATAATGTTTTTCCATTATTTTCAATGGATTTATAAGGGAAAATAATCGTTCGGATTGGGTAAGAGTAATTCCAAATACCTTATACAAGGGTAACCCAACATTTTTGATGTCTTTATAAGGGTAAATGATGGGCTATTTAAGGGTAACTCTTAGGTTTTCAAGGATGTATAAGGGTATCCAATGTTTTTTTAATGGTAAAATATAAAATTGAATTAGGGATGGTTGCTACATAAGTGTAAAACTATTTTTCCCATCCATTGTTTTCTTTCAATGTTTTTTTAATTTTTTTATTTATTAGTCCCTAGGTCACTCTTAAAACGAAGTTGATGATTTAAATGGATCAAATCATTGGAATTGATTCTCTTAAATAATTTAAAGTTTATAATCCATGTATGAAGTGTTTTAAACACTATACATTCAAGATTCAGATATAGGACACATTAATGGTTAATTTAATTTTTGTGATTTAATACATTGAACTGGTATAAGGTTGTTAATTCTAATTTTTTTTAACATTTTGACAATAATTTTTTGTTATTACCATGATTCAATACTATCCAAGAACATTATTTCACAAGATATGAGAACCTTTCAATGATCTATATGGACACCACTTTTTGTTTCATGTGTTTTATGTACATACACTTTCTCCTCTTCCGTGGGAAATGTTTTTTAAGGGATAATCTCCATGAATTTTTTTTATTTTTCTACCAGTAAAATTCGTGATTCTATGAATTTTAGAGAAACTATTTATAAATAATAAATTGAATAACTGAAATTATTAAATAATTATAATGAATAATTATAATTCATAACTTCGATAATTTTAGAGAGATTGAAATTTATCGCAAGTGAAATTATAATTATTCATTGTGTAAGAATCCATTAATCACCTGAAATGGATTGAATATTTAGTTATTAAATAATCTAAGTGGTAGAAAGTGTAATCACAAGTGGTGTTTTATATATTTTTATAAAAAAATAATATAATTTGAACTATATATCCTTGGTGAGTGGTTTGAGCCAATGAACCTATGTAAATGATTAATGCAATGATTCCTAGGTCAACCACAATGTTCATCATCCATGTCCCTAGTTTAGGAATTTTCATAACATTTGAGGTTCTTATGTACGCTTTTTTTACTTGGTATAGTTCTTGTGTTGGTATACCATGTTTTCCATGCCTGGATTTGATCGTGTCACGACCCGCCCTTGGGGTCCGTGCCGTGACTACCCCAAGCCCGCCTTCCATAGGCCAGGGTCTGGCGACTAGCACCAAGGCGTAAATCCCGGTAAAAAGGGAAGGCATTGCCTTTGTAAAGTAAACAAACACCACAGAGTAAGAAAGCATAAAGTAAACACTAAGTAAAAGCAGAGTACAACTGAAAGTGCGGAAAAGTAAATGGGCCAGTATACAAACCCAAACTGAAAGTAAAGTACAACTCGAAAGGGAAAACAACAACTGAAAAGTAAAAGCTGTTGCACCGAGCTGTCCACTGGAAATCCCACCTGAAGGGTGGGTACAGATAGCTCCACTGCTCCACGGGTCCCGCCGTCTGCTCCAAGCACGTTCCGCCCAGTGGTCCACCTCCAGGTACCGTCCTGCTCTGCAATCCTCAGCTAAGATCAACGATGTCCGTCGTCTGCAACCAACACAACGTAGTGCGGGCAAAGCCCGTGCAGGGGTGAGTATAAGCTACTCAGTAGGGACCCCGAGACCCCTGAAGGTATCTCAAAATCCACAAAGGATAAACCACAAAGAAAGGTACAATCAAGAAGTAACAACCGACACTGCTTAGGTATATGCCCATACATATACCTAAGTCATCAATTTCAAATACGCTCCAACCTCCGAGCCCAAGTACAACTCAGTCTACACAGGAAAGTAAACGTATTCCACACAGGAAAGAAAAACGAAATCCACAGAGGAAAGTAAACGTATTACACACAGGAAAGCCAAACGAAATCCACACAGGAAAGTAAACGTATTCCACACAGGAAAGTAAACGTAATCCACACAGGATAGCACTACACAATCCACACAAGAAAGCAACAAGATTCAGCTCACACAGGTATACATATTCAAAGGACGATAAAGATGATCTCTAATCCATCTAAGTCGTCGGACCCACGAAGGATCGATAGGTAACAAACCCCCGCAAAAGACCCACACAGGATCGGGCCCACGTAGGACCTGTAGGCGCTGGTTCACATAGGACCGCTGAGCGCAAAGACCCACACAAGATCGGACCCACACAGGATCGGGCCCACACAGGACCTGTAGCACTGATCCATGTAGGATCGCTGAGTGCTGATGTCGTCGTCGTCGAATCCACACAGGATCTCTGTACTGTCGTCGTCGTAGTCACAGTAGCAGTAGTAGCAGTAGTAGTCACAGTAACAGTCGTAGCCAGCACTAGGGTTCCCCCACACAGCAAGCTCGTTCGGAGGGTCCGCTCCACGAGCCGAGAGGCTGATACATCAACTGTCACAAAGTCCAGAGTTGATGTATCCAAAAGTTCCGTATCGTCAACAGGAACTCAAGGCAACAGACGGCGCGTCGATCGGACGCCCGGTCTGAGAGTTCTTGGCATTTTTGTCCCCGGGGCCCGGTTGGTTTTTAAGGCAAAACCAACCCAACCGTACTCCACCTACGTCCAAACCTCATGCGGATTATTCCAAAAGATCTGTCTCACTAAGAGGAACACAACAAAGCTGACGGCACGTCAATCGGACATCGGTAGCTCAAGATATGAGTGTTTCCGCTCCGAAGGCCCGGTTGGTTTTGTGAACGAACCAACCCGGCCGAACCCAAAGTATTCTGACACTTTGAGTGCGATATACCGAAACGACCGTCTCGATCCAAGGATCGCGTTGCCACAGACGGTTCATCAATCGGAGGTTATTGTCTCATGTAATGGCCAAAAGACTGAACCCAATTCGAAACGGGGGGTCCGGGTCCGGGCCGACCCGGCCCGACCCGGGTCCGACCCGGCCCGGCCGGCCGGCCGCCGGAGCGGCGGCCTGGCGCTGCATGGAGGCAGCGCGCAGGGGCTAATCCCCCGCTGATTGGGATGGCGGCGCGGCATTATGCCGCGCCCTTTTTGGAATCCGGCCCCCCTCGTGGGGGCCTTCTTGAAGAAATCGGGGGGCCGCCTGCCCCCCTCAAGGAAACCGCCCCCCAATTAAATGGGGGGGGGGGATTTAGTGCTGGCCGAGGGATTAATTTCCCCCGGATTATGACCATCCGGCCGGCCACTTGGCCGGCAGGTTTTTCTCCAACGGGACCGGTAAACCGGTCCCGTTTTTCCGGCTTCCGACGCCGGCGGCCCGGCCGCCGGTCTTCTCGTCCCGCCGCGGCCCGGAACCGGCCACGGTGTTCGTCGTCCGGCACGGTGCGATGACACCGCGCCCCTCTGCCGCGCCTTCGATTCCCCTTGACGCGGCGCGACAGCGTCGCGTTCTTGATGATTCTTCCACGGCACGGCGCGATGGCGCCGCGCAATATAATCGTACGATTTTCCGCGTGGTGCGACGGCACCACGCCACCTTGTTTCCACCCGCAAGATAAATCAACAAGAACGATGGAGGGGGTTCGGCCGTGTTCATGCGGTCCGGCCCCCTCACGTTAAACAATAACACAAATTTATAATCCTCACGTTAGTCATGCTAGAACCACGAACAAGGATAAATAAATAAACAATAACAACAACCCCTACCTTGAAAATTGACGTCGCACGTCGGTTATCGCGGAGAAAGGCGTCGCGGCGTCGGACGTAGATTCTGTGGACGTCAGGGTGCGTCCGAGGAGGAAACGACGTCTCTTCACTTGTCGCTATGACGAAGAAGGGAGGTACGTTGTCGTTGGCGATGATCACCACGGTCGGCGACTTCTCCCTTGTCGAGGAGGAAGATGAAGATGGAAGAATCCGGGACGCCGAGTCTTGAAGGTCGTGGGATCGATGTTCTTTGTCGGAGAAGAACCGTTCTTCACGTTCTTCGTCAAAGACGAAGAAGATCTTCAAGTCTGTCAACGATTCTCCCAAACCTCTCAAGTAACAAAGAAACTAACCAAAAATAAATTAAGCTCAAACTTAATTTATTAACACAACCCAACCTTTGAAATTCAAGAGTTTGAATTTCAAAACTCAAATTAAACTCACTTATTAATTATACATGAGTTGTATAATTAATTAAGTGTTAAGTTGTCAAGATTTTAAGAGGGAGAGAGGGGAGTTAGGGAATTTGAAAAGGTGGGGCTCGGGTGGGCCCCTCCTCACCTTAATCCTCTCTTTGGTGGTTAAACCACCCAACTTCCAACAAAAGATTATAACCACTTTTATTATATAAAATAAATATTGTATAACAAATTTATTTTACTCTTCATTTCATCCAGAAAATTAAACATCTCCTCCTAGGCAAACGCCACTTCGGAAAAAGTCTCCTTAAGCGAATATCGGCGCTGTGAGTTCATCGGTGTCCTCGGATTTCAATTCCGAGCACCGGATCAAAAGTTAGAAATTCCCACTCGTTCGTTCACTGAACGTACCCGAGCCAAACTTCGGAAATTGATTCCGGGCACACCGGGCCTCGGAATCAGGTGCCGTCAGAAATCGCGCTCTTGTAAAATTCTAAAGAAAATTAAGAAAAAATTTCCCTTGAATTTTACGGGTCTTTACATTACTCCCACCTCAGGGCATTACGTCCCTGTAAAGATACATCAAAAACTAGGGAAACAAATGAGGGTACTGAGCACGCATCTGAGCCTCCCGCTCCCATGTGCTCTCCTGGAGGTTCCCGTGCTGCCATCTGATGCGCACAAAAGGAATCGATCGCCCACGCAGGACCCGCTCCTGTCGATCCTCTATCTCCACCAGGACCTCCGTAAAAGTCGCCCCATCGTCAACGTCAAGCTCCCCATGTTCAATGATGTGCGTCGGGTCGTGCACGTATCTCCTCAGCTGAGATACGCGGAAGACGTCGTGCACCCGGTGCAACTGAGGTGGCAGAGCCAGGCGATAAGCCACCTCACCAACCCTGCTGAGGACCTGGAAGGGTCCGATGAAGCGCGGAGATAACTTGCCACCTCGGCCAAATCTCCGAATACCACGTCGAGGTGAGACCCGCAAGAAGACGTGGTCGCCATCCTCGAACTCCAGTGGCCTCCGCCTCCTGTCAGCATATGACTTCTGCCGGCTCTGAGCTGTCCTCATCCGCTCCTGGATGACCTGGACTTCCTCTGTCGTGGCCTGGACCATCTCTGGTCCCATCAGTGCTGACTCCCCAGGGTCTGTCCAGCACAAAGGAGATCTACAAGGTCATCCGTACAACGCCTCATACGGTGCCATCCCGATGGTGGAGTGGTAGCTATTGTTGTACGCAAACTCCACCAACAGTAGGTGGTCCTCCCAGCTGCGACCAAAGTCGAGGACACATGCGCGGAGCATGTCCTCGAGAGTCTGAATGGTCCTCTCCATCTGACCATCCGTCTGTGGGTGAAAGGCTGTGCTCAGACGTAGCTGCGTCCCGAACGCCTCATGTAACCCCTTCCAAAGCTAGGAAGTAAAGCGAGCATCTCGATCAGAGATGATAGATGATGGCACACCGTGGAGCCGCACAATCTCATGAACGTAGAGACGTCCCAAGATCTCCACTGAGCCCTGCTCTCTAATGGGTAAGATGTGTGCCGACTTGGTGAGTCGGTCAACAATCACCCATATGGAGTCATGACCTCTGGAAGTGCGTGGAAGTCCTGTCACGAAGTCCATAGATATGCCGTCCCACTTCCACTCCGGAACCTCCAAGGGTTGTACCAAGCCTGCTGGTACCTGATGCTCTGCCTTCACCTGTTGGCAGGTGAGGCATCGAGAAACGAACTCTGCTACAGCCTTCTTCATGCCCAGCCACCAGTGCTGTCATCTGAGGTCCTGGTACATCTTTGCCACTCCAAGATGTACCGCCAAAGGAGAAGTGTGAAACTCTCTCAGCACCTCCTCTCGTAAAGAGACTGGTACCATGGTACGTCCTCTGAAAAGGATGTCGTGCTCTTCTCCAAGGGAGAAACCATCAGGTGCCTATCCCGAGGATATCTGTGCACGCCGTGTCTCACAATCAGCGTCCTCACGCTATGCCTCTCTGACCTGTTGTAGTAGAGGAGGGGTGACTGTGAGAGACTGGAGGAAGGCTTCTCCATCACTATCCACGAAGGATATCTGCAAAGAGGCTAGCTGCAAAGATTTCTCCTTTGCTGAAAAGTGAAATCCAGTCTCATCCCCTGGATGAACCACGTCCCTTGCCTAATACAGTCAATCCTATCATGATTAGTTAATTCATGGCATGGATGACGTCGTAAGTCCTCGACACTGCTACAAAGAGATCCAACTGTTACTCTCGCCTCCAAGGGTTGAGTCACACTGTCGGCATCAGTGTGTGGTCACTGGGTTTCCTCCAGTACGAATCTCGCAAGTGAGGGTCATGTCACCAGTTTTTAACCGGCACCTCTTAGTAAAAACCAACAAAAGACAAGAAAACAAAAGTCACCAAGGCAAGTGTCATTTATTACTTCAACTTAAAGAACAAGGTCACAAGGCAACACAAACTACGAAGCTAGAGGCATTATGGGCCAAGGCCTCTATGCCTAGAGCTAGTCCCTCACTAGTCCACCCGCTTCCGGATCTCCATGATCGTAAGCTTCAGCTACCTGAAGTTATGCTCTCCCCTGAGGTCGGGGTGGACCTCCTGGTGGTGGTGGTGGTGGTAGAGCCTCAAAACGTCTCCCACCACCTGCTGCTCGGCCAGCTCCTCTGCCTCGTCCGCCTCCTCCCTGCGGACCGCCACGGTCGAACCTCTGCCTCTGCCTAGGTGGTTCCTAAACCGTCTGCTTCTCCTCCGCATGGCGGGTCGGGCAGTCACGAGCCATGTGGCCTTTCCCACCTCATGCATAGCACTGTCTTCCACTCGAAAGACTGGCTCCGCGCTGTGTGCCATGCACTGCTGAGCTAGTGACCTGAGGTCGTCTGCCTGAAGGTCTGGTCTGACTGGACCCCTGAGTCATCCGTCGACTGCCAGCTGCAGATGACTCTGCCACATGCCGCCCTATAGTGGGTCGCTGCGCTGGAACTCATGCAGTGCGCTGAGGCGACGCGCATCGTCAGCGGCTGGGGCTGGAAGCATCGGGGGCTCGGTGGGTAGAACTACCATCGGTGCCACTGCTGACAAAGGGCCCTACACCGAAGCCTCGTCGCTCGGTGGGCTGTCGTGACACACGACTCTCGGAACCCCAGCTGGCTGCCGTCGTGGGGCCATCCTGAATAGGAAACAGGCGCGCCACGGTCAAATAGTATACCTGGTGAGCTGACACAAGGAAATCACAAAGAAAACCTTGAAACATACACGCAATCAATGTTTTCGTGCATTATGTCGGAAATCAGAAGTCAGGGTCCTGGTGTTTGGATACGTCGGCTGCCGCACCAACACTGGACTCCCTGGACTGATAACCACACTCAATACGCTAAACATTATTGCTTCTCATAGAAAAGATCAGAGTTCACGGTAGAACCGAACTCCTCTGATACCAATTTGTCACGACCCGCCCTCGGGGTCCGTGCCGTGACTAACCCAAGCCCGCCTTCCATAGGCCAGGGGCTGGCGACTAGCACCAAGGCGTAAATCCCGGTAAAAAGGGAAGGCATTTCCTTTGTAAAGTAAACAAACACCACAGAGTAAGCAAGCGGAAAGTAAACACTAAGCAAAAGCAGAGTACAACTGAAAGTGCGGAAAAGTAAATGGGCCAGTATACAAACCCAAACTGAAAGTAAAGTACAACTCGAAAGGGAAAACAGCAACTGAAAAGTAAAAGCCGCTGCACCGAGCTGTCCACTGGAAATCCCACCTGAAGGGTGGGTACAGATAGCTCCACTGCTCCACGGGTCCCGCCGTCCACTCCAAGCACGTTCCGCCCAGTGGTTCACCTCCAGGTACCGTCCTGCTCTGCAATCCTCAGCTAAGATCAACGCTGTCCGTCGTCTGCAACCAACACAACGTAGTGCGGGCAAAGCCCGTGCAGGGGTGAGTATAAGCTACTCAGTAGGGACCCCGAGACCCCTGAAGGTCTCTCAAAATCCAAAAAGGATAAACCACAAAGAAAGGTACAATCACGAAGTAACAACCGACACTGCTTAGGTATATGCCCATACATATACCTAAGTCATCAATTTCAAATACGCTCCAACCTCCGAGCCCAAGTACAACTCAGTCCACACAGGAAAGTAAACGTATTCCACACAGGAAAGAAAAACGAAATCCACACAGGAAAGTAAACGTATTCCACACAGGAAAGAAAAACGAAATCCACACAGGAAAGTAAACGTATTCCACACAGGAAAGTAAACGTAATCCACACAGGATAGCACTACACAATCCACACAAGAAAGCAACAAGATTCAGCTCATACAGGTATACATATTCAAAGGACGATAAAGATGATCTCTAATCCATCTAAGTCGTCGGACCCACAAAGGATCGATAGGTAACTAACCCCCGCAAAAGACCCACACAGGATCGGGCCCACGTAGGACCTGTAGGCGCTGGTTCACATAGGACCGCTGAGCGCAAAGACCCACACAAGATCGGACCCACACAGGATCGGGCCCACACAGGACCTGTAGCACTGATCCACGTAGGATCGCTGAGTGTTGATGTCGTCGTCGTCGAATCCACACAGGATCTCTGTACTGTCGTCGTCGTAGTCACAGTAGCAGTAGTAGCAGTAGTAGTCACAGTAACAGTCGTAGCCAGTACTAGGGTTCCCCCACACAGCAAGCTCGTTCGGAGGGTCCGTTCCACGAGCGGAGAGGCTGATACATCAACTATCACAAAGTCCAGAGTTGATGTATCCAAAAGTTCCGTATCGTCAACAGGAACTCAACGCAACAGACGGTGCGTCGATCGGACGCCCGGTCTGAGAGTTCTTGGCATTTTCGTCCCCGGGGCCCGGTTGGTTTTTAAGGCAAAACCAACCCGACCGTACTCCACCTACGTCCAAACCTCAGGCGGATTATGCCAAAAGATCTGTCTCACTAAGAGGAACACAACAAAGCTGACGGCACGTCAATCGGACATCGGTAGCTCAAGATATGAGTGTTTCCGCTCCGAAGGCCCGGTTGGTTTTGTGAACGAACCAACCCGGCCGAACCCAAAGTATTCTGAAACTTTGAGTGCGATATACCGAAACGACTGTCTCGATCCAAGGATCTCGTTGCCGTAGACGGTTCATCAATCGGAGGTTATTGGCTCATGTAATGGCCAAAAGACTGAAACTAATTCGAAACGGGGGGTCCGGGTCCGGGCCGACCCGGCCCGACCCGGGTCCGACCCGGCCCGGCCGGCCGGCCGCCGGAGCGGCGGCCTGGCGCTGCACGGAGGCAGCGCGCAGGGGCTAATCCCCCACTGATTGGGATGGCGGCGCGGCATTATGCCGCGCCCTTTTTGGAATCCGGCCCCCCTCGTGGGGGCCTTCTTGAAGAAACCGGGG
The DNA here is from genome assembly GCA_963277665.1 of Viscum album. Lineage (NCBI taxonomy): Eukaryota > Viridiplantae > Streptophyta > Magnoliopsida > Santalales > Viscaceae > Viscum > Viscum album. The sequence goes on along the minus strand of OY728151.1, from coordinate 1,097,926,616 downwards.
GGCCGCCTGCCCCCCTCAAGGAAACCGCCCCCCAATTAAATGGGGGGGGGGCTTTAGTGCTGGCCGAGGGATTAATTTCCCCCGGATTATGACCATCCGGACGGCCACCTGGCCGGCAGGTTTTTCTCCAACGGGACCGGTAAACCGATCCCGTTTTTCCGGCTTCCGACGCCGGCGGCCCGGCCGCCGGTCTTCTCGTCCCGCCGCGGCCCGGAACCGGCCACGGTGTTCGTCGTCCGGCACGGTGCGACGACACCGAGCCCCTCTGCCGCGCCTTCGATTCCCCTTGACGCGGCGCGACAGCGTCACGTTCTTGATTATTCTTCCACGGCACGGCGCGACGGCGCCGCGCAATATAATCGTACGATTTTCCGCGTGGTGCGACGGCACCACGCCACCTTGTTTCCACCCGCAAGATAAATCAACAAGAACGATGGAGGGGGTTCGGCCGTGTTCATGCGGTCCGGCCCCCTCACGTTAAACAATAACACAAATTTATAATCCTCACGTTAGTCATGCTAGAACCACGAACAAGGATAAATAAATAAACAATAACAACAACCCCTACCCTGAAAATTGACGTCGCACGTCGGTTATCGCGGAGAAAGGCGTCGCGGCGTCGGACGTAGATTCCGTGGACGTCGGGGTGCGTCCGAGGAGGAAACGACGTCTCTTCACTTGTCGCTATGATGAAGAAGGGAGGTACGTTGTCGTTGGTGATGATCACCACGGTCGGCGACTTCTCCCTTGTCGAGGAGGAAGATGAAGACGAAAGAATCTGGGACACCGAGTCTTGAAGGTCGTGGGATCAATGTTCTTTGTCGGAGAAGAACCGTTCTTCACGTTCTTCGTCAAAGACGAAGAAGATCTTCAAGTCTGTCAACGATTCTCCCAAACCTCTCAAGTAACAAAGAAACTAACCAAAAATAAATTAAGCTCAAACTTAATTTATTAACACAACCCAACCTTTGAAATTCAAGAGTTTGAATTTCAAAACTCAAATTAAACTCACTTATTAATTATACATGAGTTGTATAATTAATTAAGTGTTAAGTTGTCAAGCTTTTAAGAGGGAGAGAGGGGAGTTAGGGAATTTGAAAAGGTGGGGCTCGGGTGGGCCCCTCCTCACCTTAATCCTCTCTTAGGTGGTTAAACCACCCAACTTCCAACAAAAGATTATAACCACTTTTATTATATAAAATAAATATTGTATAACAAATTTATTTTACTCTTCATTTCATCCAGAAAATTAAACATCTCCTCCTAGGCAAACGCAACTTCGGAAAAAGTCTCCTTAAGCGAATATCGGCGCTGCGAGTTCATCGGTGTCCTCAGATTTCAATTCCGAGCACCGGATCAAAAGTTAGAAATTCCCGCTCGTTCGTTCACTGAACGTACCCAAGCCAAACTTCGGAAATTGATTCTGGGCACACCAGGCCTCGGAATCAGGTGCCGTCAGAAACCGCGCTCTTGTAAAATTCTAAAGAAAATTAAGAAAAAATTTCCCTTGAATTTTACGGGTCTTTACATTACTCCCACCTTAGGGCATTACGTCCCTGTAAAGATACATCAAAAACTAGGGAAACAAATGAGGGTACTGAGCACGCATCTGAGCCTCCCGCTCCCATGTGCTCTCCTGGAGGTTCCCGTGCTGCCATCTGATGCGCACAAGAGGAATCGATCGCCCACGCAGGACCCGCTCCTGTCGATACTCCATCTCCACCAGGACCTCCGTAAAAGTCGCCCCATCGTCAACGTCAAGCTCCCCATGTTCAATGATGTGCGTCGGGTCGTGCACATATCTCCTCAGCTGAGATACGCGGAAGACGTCGTGCATCCGGTGCAACTGAGGTGGCAGAGCCAGGCGATAAGCCACCTCACCAACCCTGCTGAGGACCTGGAAGGGTCCGATGAAGCGCGGAGATAACTTGCCACCTCGGCCAAATCTCCGAATACCACGTCGAGGTGAGACCCGCAAGAAGACGTGGTCGCCATCCTCGAACTCCAGTGGCCTCCGCCTCCTGTCAGCATATGACTTCTGCCGGCTCTGAACTGTCCTCATCCGCTCCTGGATGACCTGGACTTCCTCTGTCGTGGCCTAGACCATCTCTGGTCCCATCAGTGCTGACTCCCCAGGGTCTGTCCATCACAAAGGAGATCTACAAGGTCGGTCGTACAACGCCTCATACGGTGCCATCCCGATGGTGGAGTGGTAGCTATTGTTTTACGCAAACTCCACCAACAGTAGGTGGTCCTCCCAGCTGCGACCAAAGTCGAGGACACATGCGCGGAGCATGTCCTCGAGAGTCTGAATGGTCCTCTCCATCTGACCATCCGTCTGTGGGTGAAAGGCTGTGCTCAGACGTAGCTGCGTCCCGAACGCCTCATGTAACCCCTTCCAAAGCTAGGAAGTAAAGCGAGCATCTCGATCAGAGATGATAGATGATGGCACGCCGTGGAGCCGCACAATCTCATGAACGTAGAGACGTCCCAAGATCTCCACTGAGCCCTGCTCTCTAATGGGTAAGATGTGTGCCGACTTGGTGAGTCGGTCAACAATCACCTATATGGAGTCATGACCTCTGGAAGTGCGTGGAAGTCCTGTCACGAAGTCCATAGATATGCCGTCCCACTTCCACTCCGGAACCTCCAAGGGCTGTACCAAGCCTGCTGGTACCTGATGCTCTGCCTTCACCTGTTGGCAGGTGAGGCATCGAGAAACGAACTCTACTACAGCCTTCTTCATGCCCAGCCACCAGTGCTGTCATCTGAGGTCCTGGTACATCTTTGCCACTCCAAGATGTACCGCCAAAGGAGAAGTGTGAAACTCTCTCAGCACCTCCTCTCGTAAAGCGACCGGTACCATGGTACGTCCTCTGAAAAGGATGTCGTGCTCTGCTCCAAGGGAGAAACCATCAGGTGCCTATCCTGAGGATATCTGTGCACGCCGTGTCTCACAATCAGCGTCCTCACGCTATGCCTCTCTGACCTGTTGTAGTAGAGGAGGGGTGACTGTGAGAGACTGGAGGAAGGCTGCTCCATCACTATCCACGAAGGATATCTGCAAAGAGGCTAGCTGCAAAGATTTCTCCTTTGCCGAAAAGTGAAATCCAGTCTCATCCCCTGGATGAACCATGTCCCTTGCCTAATACAGTCAATCCTGTCATGATTAGTTAATTCATGCCATGGATGACGTCGTAAGGCCTCGACACTGCTACGAAGAGATCCAACTGTTACTCTCGCCTCCAAGGGTTGATTCACACTGTCGGCATCAGTGTGTGGTCACTGGGTTTCCTCCAGTACGAATCTCGCAAGTGAGGGTCATGTCACCAGTTTTTAACCAGCACCTCTTAGTAAAAACAAACAAAAGACAAGAAAACAAAAGTCACCAAGGCAAGTGTCATTTATTACTTCAACTTAAAGAACAAGGTCACAAGGCAACACAAACTAAGAAGCTAGAGGCATTATGGGCCAAGGCCTCTATGCCTAGAGCTAGTCCCTCACTAGTCCACCCGCTTCCGGAGCTCCATGATCGTAAGCTTCAGCTGCCTGAAGTTGTGCTCTCCCCTGAGGTCGGGGTGGACCTCCTGGTGGTGGTGGTGGTGGTAGAGCCTCAAAACGTCTCCCACCACCTGCTGCTCGGCCAGCTCCTCTGCCTCATCCGCCTCCTCCCTGCGGACCGCCACGGTCGAACCTCTGCCTCTGCCTAGGTGGTTCCTCAACCGTCTGCTGCTCCTCCGCATGGCGGGTCGGGCAGTAACGAGCCATGTGGCCTTTCCCACCTCATGCATAGCACTGTCTTCCACTCGAAAGACTGGCTCCGCGCTGTGTGCCATGCACTGCTGAGCTAGTGACCTGATGTCGTCTGCCTGAAGGTCTGGTCTGACTGGACCCCTGAGTCATCCGTCGACTGCCAGCTGCAGATGACTCTGCCACATGCCGCCCTATAGTGGGTCGCTGCGCTGGAACTCATGCAGTGCGCTGAGGCGACGCGCATCGTCAGCGGTTGGGGCTGGAAGCATCGGGGGCTCGGCGGGTAGAACTACCGCCGGTGCCACTGCTGACAAAGGGCCCTACACCGAAGCCTCGTCGCTCGGTGGGCTGTCGTGACACTCGACTCTCGGAACCCAAGCTGGCTGCCGTCGTGGGGCCATCCTGAATAGGAAACAGGTGCGCCACGGTCAAATAGTATACCTGGTGAGCTGACACAAGGAAATCACAAAGAAAACTTTGAAACATACACGCAATCAATGCTTTCGTGCATTATGTCGGAAATCAGAAGTCAGGGTCCTGGTGTTTGGATACGTCGGCTGCCGCACCAACACTGGACTCCCTGGACTGATAACCACACTCAATACGCTAAACATTATTGCTTCTCATAGAAAAGATCAGAGTTCACGGTAGAACCGAACTCCTCTGATACCAATTTGTCACGACCCGCCCTCAGGGTCCGTGCCGTGACTACCCCAAGCCCGCCTTCCATAGGCCAGGGGCTGGCGACTAGCACCAAGGCGTAAATCCCGGTAAAAAGGGAAGGCATTGCCTTTGTAAAGTAAACAAACACCACAGAGTAAGCAAGTGGAAAGTAAACACTAAGCAAAAGCAGAGTACAACTGAAAGTGCGGAAAAGTAAATGGGCCAGTATACAAACCCAAACTGAATGTAAAGTACAACTCGAAAGGGAAAACAGCAACTGAAAAGTAAAAGCCGCTGCACCGAGCTGTCCACTGGAAATCCCACCTGAAGGGTGGGTATAGATAGCTCCACTGCTCCACGGGTCCCGCCGTCCACTCCAAGCACGTTCCGCCCAGTGGTCCACCTCCAGGTACCGTCCTGCTCTGCAATCCTCAGCTAAGATCAACGCTGTCCGTCGTCTGCAACCAACACAACGTAGTGCGGGCAAAGCCCGTGCAGGGGTGAGTATAAGCTACTCAGTAGGGACCCCGAGACCCCTGAAGGTCTCTCAAAATCCAAAAAGGATAAACCACAAAGAAAGGTACAATCACGAAGTAACAACTGACACTGCTTAGGTATATGCCTATACATATACCTAAGTCATCAATTTCAAATACGCTCCAACCTCCGAGCCCAAGTAAAACTCAGTCCACACAGGAAAGTAAATGTATTCCACATAGGAAAGAAAAACGAAATCCACACAGGAAAGTAAACGTATTCCACACAGGAAAGCAAAACGAAATCCACACAGGAAAGTAAACGTATTCCACACAGGAAAGTAAACGTAATCCACACAGGATAGCACAACACAATCCACACAGGAAAGCAACAAGATTCAGCTCACACAGGCATACATATTCAAAGGACGATAAAGATGATCTCTGATCCATCTAAGTCATCGGACCCACGAAGGATCGATAGGTAAATAACCCCCGCAAAAGACCCACACAGGATCGGGCCCACGTAGGACCTGTAGGCGCTGGTTCACACAGGACCGCTGAGCGCAAAGACCCACACAGGATCGGCCCCACACAGGATCAGGCCCACACAGGACCTGTAGCACTGATCCACGTAGGATCGCTGAGTGCTGATGTCATCATCGTCGAATCCACACAGGATCTCTGTACTGTCGTCGTCGTAGTCACAGTAGCAGTAGTAGCAGTAGTAGTCACAGTAACAGTCGCAGCCAGCACTAGGGTTCCCGCACACAGCAAGCTCATTCGGAGGGTCCGCTCCACGAGCCGAGAGGCTGATACATCAACTGTCACAATGTCCAGAGTTAATGTATCCAAAAGTTCCGTATCTTCAACAGGAACTCAACGCAACAGACGGCGCGTCGATCGGACGCCCGGTCTGAGAGTTATTGGCATTTTCGTCCACGGGGCCCAGTTGGTTTTTAAGGAAAAACCAACCCGACCGTACTCCACCTGCGTCCAAACCTCAGGCGGAGTATGCCAAAAGATCTGTCTCACTAAGAGGAACACAACAAAGCTGACGGAATGTCAATCGGACGTCCGTAGCTCAAGATATGAGCGTTTCCGCTCCGAAGGCCCGGTTGCTTTCATGAACGAACCAACCCGGCCGAACCCAAAGTATTCTGAAACTTTGAGTTCGATATACCAAAACGACCGTCTCAATCCAAGGATCGTGTTGCCGCAGACGGTTCATCAATCGGAGGTCCGTGGATCATGTTATGGCCAAAATACCGAAACCAATTCGAAACGGGGGGTTCGGGTCCGGGCCGACCCGGCCCGGCCGGCCGGCCGGCGGCGCGGCGGCCTGGCGCCGCACGGAGGCAGCGCACGGGGGCTAAGCCCCCGCTGATTGGGATAGCGGCGCGGCATTATGCCACGCCCTTTTTGGAATCTGGCCCCCCTCGTGGGGGCCTGCTTGAAGAAACCAGGGGGCCGCCTGCCCCCCTCAAGGAAACCGCTCCCCAATTAAATGGGGGGAGGCTTTAGTGCTGGCCGGGGGATTAATTTCCCCCGGATTTTGACCATCCGGCCGGCCTCCTGGCCGGCCGGTTTTTCTCCAACGGGACCGGTAAACCGGTCCCCTTTTTCCGGCTTCCGACGCCGGCGGCCCGGCCGCTGGTCTTCTCGTCCCGCCGCGGCCCGGAACCGGCCGCGATGTTCGTCGTTCCATCACGGTGCGACGACACCGCGCCCCTCCGCCGCGCCTTCGATTCCCCTTGACGCGGCGCGACGGCGTCGCGTTCTTGATGATTCTTCCACGGCGCGGCGCGATGGCGTCGTGCAATATAATCGTACGATTATCCGCGTGGTGCGACGGCACCACGCCACCTTGTTTCCACCCGCAAGATAAATCAACAAGAACGATGGAGGGGGTTCGGCCGTGTTCATGCGGTCCGGCCCCCTCACGTTAAACAATAACACAAATTTATAATCCTCACGTTAGTCATGCTAGAACCACGAACAAGGATAAAAAAATAAACAATAACAACAACCCCTACCTTGAAAATTGACGTCGCACGTCGGTTATCGTAGAGAAAGGCGTCGCGGCGTCGGACGTAGATTCTGTGGACGTCGGGGTGCGTCCGAGGAGGAAACGACGTCTCTTCGCTTGTCTCTATGACGAAGAAGGGAGGTACGTTGTCGTTGGCAATGATCACCATGGTCGGAGACTTCTCCCTTGTCAAGGAGGAGGATGAAGACGGAAGAATCCGGGACGCCGAGTCTTGAAGGTCATGGGATCAATGTTCTTTATCGGAGAAGAACCGTTCTTCATGTTCTTCGTCGAAGACGAAGAAGATCTTAAAGTCTCTCAACGATTCTCCCAAACCTCTCAAGTAACAAAGAATGTAACCAAAAATAAATTAAGCTCAAACTTAATTTATTAACACAACCCAACCTTTGAAATTCAAGAGTTTGAATTTCAAAACTCAAATTAAACTCACTTATTAATTATACATGAGTTGTATAATTAATTAAGTGTTAAGTTGTCAAGCTTTTAAGAGGGAGAGAGGGGAGTTAGGGAATTTGAAAAGGTGGGGCTCGAGTTGGCCCCTCCTCACCTTAATCCTCTCTTAGGTGGTTAAACCACCCAACTTCTAACAAAAGATTATAACCACTTTTAAGATATAAAATAAATATTGTATAACAAATTTATTTTACTCTTCATTTCATCCAGAAAATTAAACATCTCCTCCTAGGCAAACGCAACTTCGGAAAAGCTCTCCTTAAGTGAATATCGGCCCTGCGAGTTCATCGGTGTCCTCGGATTTCAATTCCGAGCACTAGATCAAAAGATAGAAATTCCCGCTCGTTCGTTCACTGAACGTACCTGAGCCAAACTTCGGAAATTGATTCCGGGCACACCGGGCCTCAGAATCAGGTTCCGTCAGAAACCGCGCTCTTGTAAATGTCTAAAGAAAATTAAAAAAAAATTTCCCTTGAATTTTACGGGTCTTTACAGATCGCATGTCTATGTATCCCATGAGACTTATTTTTGAATATTCATATCTTCAATATTGTTATATATTGTTTGGAAATTCTTGATAATGATCCAATTTATGAATGTTGATACAGTATTATAATGATAATATGCTTTCCTTGTATTCAATAACATATTTCTTATATTACCATTTATTCAAGGGTATCACTCTTGGATCATGAAACTATTGGACCATAGTGACATGATTTTCCATTAGAGGGTGAATGTTCATGACTTGTGATGATCATGATGTTGATACTAATCAAAGGCCTCAGATATTAAGATACCTTGAAGAAATTTATTGACGGTGTACTTGATTCATGGATTTCATGTATATGGTCTACAGATTTCTAGTGATTTGTGAGTAAAACATTTGATTCTTATGTATTTATAAAAATCATGCTATACATGTGGACTGATGAATACTGAGTCACATGTATGCATAATTACTTAAGATATCTGAGCAACAGATTCACTATCTATGTTACTAGATTTGATTACTTTTTAAATATACTTGTTATTATATCTGCATGGATCCAATGTAGATATTACCAGTGGTTTGTGGCTTCATGGTAATTGAATGACCTCTTAGTACATGATTATTTATTATTATTTATTTTACACAATCATTATTATAATTTCATACAATTATTATACATGTGCACACTTTTTAGGACACATTTTTAGTAACCTACTTGGATTTATTACTCACATATTACATGGTAATCTTGATTAATGTGTAGAATTAATGTATGGTGAACCCAATAAGGGATTTGGGCTTCTGGGTGATTGTCGATTCAAGGAGCATAGGGGTGCTAATTGAAAGTGATATACTTTATAGGACCCCACTATATTTTTGTATATATATATATATTCTGTTTTTAAATCCACATTGTGTTTTAATTTAACTATTTATTTTATGAGAGGTATGACATATTTCAATGTTCGTATGTTAATATTATTTCTTTGTATATTTTTTATTTATTTATCATTTTTGATATAATATAATAAAAAATGGTATGTCTCCATGAAGATTGGCATAGATTCTCAGTACTCGTCAATAGCCTCTTGCATTTGAGGAGGCACACATTTGATAATGTGACCCTCTAATAATGATCTGGCGGTTCGTTGAAGGTATTACCAATATTCCTATATATGATATAGATATTGGAATAATGTTTTGAGATATATATGTTTGATAAAGATCATTCCAATTTCATTTGTTTATTGAATATTATTGATGCTTTACTAGGGGATAATAATTTCATACATTTATTGATTTGATAATACACTATTATTTTAAAATATATAATGGTCTATGGGGATATAAAATAACTCCCCATGAACGTGACTTGTGATAAAACATATACTAAAAAATGGGTATCTACTTGAATTAATGAAAATATATTCTTAAAATAAAAAAAATATCATCATTCGTAAAAAGTGATCATCATTTCAAAAAAAATATCTTCACAAGAAACAATTGTAGATACTGATTATGTATTAATTTTATTCATACCCTAGGTAAAAGAAAAATTTAGAAACGTGGTGATATAAAACTCCATATAAATGTAAAACAAAGTGAAAATGATTAATGAACACAAATGAGAATAAGATGAGAATATGAGTACAAATGGGTTACATGAAGATAGCATAATAAAATATTATCCCATAAAGCATAGATATCAAACCAAAAGCCATTTCATAAGTCTTATCATAGAAAAATACTTGTATAAAAAGTGTTTTTAAATAGTATTCAATAATATAGATTCATTAAAACATTATATCATGATACCATCACAATATGTTACGAAATTTAACAGTGGTAATCATACTTTTTATGACTCATAAACATTCACCACATCTTTTGAGAAATTAAATATTTCATATATATATTTGTCTCTTGTGATATAAATATTCAACCAATGCCTAAGATGGAGATATTAGACCCCAACCATTATTCATCTATACTGTTATTTTATACTTGAATTAAATGATTATTTATAACATATAGAACATATTGAATAGGTATGGGATTCATATATCACTATAAAACACCGTGGAAATTAAATATGAATCCTCACCTATTCAAATGGAAAAAAATAATGAAATATTTATTAATTCCTTAAATAACCATACAATGAAAACCCCTAGGAAAATAAATTTGAATCCAAACATATTCATTAATTTCAATATAAATACCCTTCAATCAAGATAATAATTCATCTATTATTTATACATTATAGAAAAAGGGTATATAGTTTAGTCCTAATTACACCAAATCAATAGATAAATGCCATTTTTGTGGAGACCATTCAGTAAATGAAATAAAAAATAGGATATTCAATATGTAAAGTCATTGGATTAAAAATTATAACTATACAATTTGGATGGTTAAAAAAATAAAAATGTAGGAATTTGATTTATATATTAATAAGAATTAACATTTTTATATTTTTAATTCGTAGGTAATGAATTAATTGGTAGTTGAATAATTATTTTACATCAATAGTATAATTTTTCATTGAATATAATAACAAATATTATTAGTTTTCATTAAAAACAATTCAATAAAACTCAAAAAACATACAGAGAATAAATTTATTTTTATGGATTAGAAATAAGGGACTTAACAGTAATTTTTTCTAAATCTGTTATTATGAAAGTATAAAAAAATAAAGTACTTTTTTCATTTCTATAAATTATTTATAACTAAAACAGTTTCTACTTTCTTTTGAAAATACAATTCTATAAAAGTTTGCAAATAAAATTTTTGAGTTATACTAAAACATCCTTTTTTATTAAATCTATAATAATTGAGTCTTGAGAAAGGAAGACATATTTTATATGAAAAAATGATTGTAGGATATGATATTTTTCAATGATAGATAATTAATTTTAATATATCAATACACATTTAATGAATACACAAAACATAAATAGTGAGATAATATTTCTAAATGAAAACTCTTATGAGAAGATTGATTATCATTATAATTATTCCATTTTTAGATCCAAAAAAGGAAAACATCAGTATGAAGGAAAATATGTTCACAATTGGGAATGATCTATGGAATTTAATGAGGGTTATTATTGATAATAAAAAAATTGATTCAATATCAAATTTCATCAAAGATGATGACACCAATGAAAAATAGTAAATACCGCTAGGAAAAATATAATTTATTATTTTGAAAATTAATATTCATCAATAATTTGTTTCCTAGAATATCAAAACTAATGAGATAATTTTTTACTCATGGATAAATAATTTGAGTTTAGAATTCTATTATTGGTAGTGAAATATTTAGATAAAACACACTTAAATGTGGGAGAGATATATAGTAATAATATTTTAAAAAAATATAATTAATTAAATTTATATCATGGAATAGTGAATAAAATAGTTATAATATTCACCATATATATACAATTCTGTTCATAATATAAAGGCATATCAAATAAAAAAATTTATATCAATAATACATTAATAAATGAGTTTTAACTTGATTTAAAGAATATAAATGAATGACATTGAGATTTGAATTTTAAAATTATGATTTGGTGTGATTTTAATTAAATAATATATTTGGAAACTCTAACACTATGTAAAATTAAATAATTGGATGTAATGATATCATACTTCAATTTTTGGTTTTTGAGAAAACAAATACTAATATGTAACACTACTTATGAGGTAAAAATATGTTGATAATAGGGATACAAGGAGGATGTATAGAACCCCATAAATAAAAATTTAAATATAATAAAATGTAGTTACGAAGAAGAATAAAAATGAAATATTGAACAATATAGTTCAATAGGATAGTTTTCAACTCAAAGGAATAAAAATGAGTTTGAAAAACCCTTATAATATCAGAAACATTTGAATCAAAACCCCTTTGATTATCTGATATAAATGCAATGATTAATTATTATTATTAATGAATGTATCATGATACAAGATATTAAATTTTCTCAAGAAACACCATTCCAAAAATACAAGGTGTATAAATAGAAGTATGTCTCTACGGACTGACAATTTACATTAGAAACTCTTGCCATGGTCCAATTTGAATCTTCACATGTTCCCAAATTACATATATTCAAGGAAAAAAATTTATGTAACCTATTAAGAACCATATTAATACATATATATTTTACTAAGGACATCAATTATAATATTTTATTAATTTATTATATTGTTTTTTCTGTCTTCTTTGTTTTATATATTTCAGTCAATTTCTACACAACAATTTTCATATGATAACCATGGTTATTGATGTTTTATAATAACAACATAATGTAGATAACTATATGGCTTCATTTTTTTCTATTACTCTATTAAAATAAAATTTCTAATGTTTTGTAGTTATTTATAATATGAACATATAATCGGAATTTTACAATAATAATTTCATCATAGGTTTTTATGTTCACTAAAGATATATATTATTAAAAAAACATTGATAATGTATTATATTTTTCTCTATTATATTAATATATTCCTAAAAAATTCAATTAACATTTAATTTTTTTTAATTCCACCCATGTTATATTTTCATAATGAAGTTCACATGGGATGTTAAAAATAACCCAACAAGAATGCATTATAAAACAATGGATGAGTTTGGTTGGGTATGTGTATAATATCACAATAAAAAACTTAATAATGATATCATATAGATTTTACTAGTTTTGTAAATAATATATTTTTATTTTTTGATAAATAATAAAAAATTGATGAAAAAAGAATAGCATTACATTATGGTGGAGGTAATCCACAAATAACAATATTAACATTTCCATTTCCCAATGAATTTTTGGGAATGATGATGGATTAATATAATAATATTTTTAGGACTAACTAAATTATATAATTAAAATATTTTCTTATGAAAAATTAAGACATCGCTTCATAGAGGCCATAATTAGAATGTAAAAAAATTGATGATTTTTGTATTTCTTAATAGATGGAAATGAAAAAAAATAAGAGTTATACATTAATATAATTAAAATTATGTATAAAAATGATATTTTGGTCCTTATATATCTATGATTTTGTTAGATTTGGAAGAAAATTAATAAAAAAAATTGATAAGGATTGAGTAAAAATAACAATCAGACCATGAACATTCTTCCGAAATAATCAATGTAAATTGAGTGATTTTGATAATATACTGTTAATAAGATATATAATTCATTACACTGAATTAATGGAGTTCTAAATTGGATAGGGATGAAAAGAATTTTTTTTGGGGATGTATACCTTATGGAGGGTATAAATTATCCACTTTTATAAGTAATAAAATGTTCACTTTTATGAACAAAAATTATTTTTCAATAATGGAATGACACTATTCATGGTTGAAAAATTAAAAAAGAGATAAATACTATTTTTTGGATAGATATTCAGTAGAAAAATACTCATCCATTAAATTATATGCATGTATTAAATAGGTTTTAATTTTTTTACACTTATGAATATACATTAAACATTTTTTTGATTAGGGTAACTAGCTCATTACATAATAAATTCTATTTTACAAAAAATATAAAATGAAATTAATTTCCAAATGTTGATGTTATGAATCTAAATTTTCTCCCCATTTAATATAATTAAGATTCTATATAATAATATATTATCTTTTAGATTAAAAAATTTTTTATATACAAATTCTATTTTATATAAATAAATAATTTTTATTCAAATATGTGTTCTTGATATTATTTATCCTCGATTACCAATTAAATGTCAGTAAATATAATTATACATGTTTTTAAATCCCTATAATATACACTATTTAAAACAAATTAATTTAGTTTATTTGAAAAAAGTGACACATTATTAATGAAACCACTATTTTGAAAATAATTTCTTCAACATTAAAACTATAATTAATTTTAATCCTAGTAAAATTATTTATCCATAAAATTTAAAGAGAAATTATAACAATATGTAAAATTTTGATATAAATGTTGAAATAAATTTTTATAGATTAAATTTATACAAGTTAAAATAATTAATTTTTAATACTATAGAATAAAAATAGATTTTTTTGTAAAATATTACATAATTTTTTAAAACATAATTGATGTATTTTTTAAATTCAATATGGAATTTTAAATAAATTATATTAGTTATTTAATATATATTATTTATATACATCTGATTCATAATCATTTAATTCATTCTTATAATATGATTATTTAATAAAAGAGTGTTTTTAGAAACATTTGTATTTTAATTATTCACATAAAATTCAATTATTTTATAAAAATCAAATAAATTCATCATACTATTATTTTGACAAGATGAATTTGAATAATTAAGTTAATAATTTCACAATAATGTTCAAATACATCCAAATATAGCTTAAAAAATTCATCATAGAAAGGAAAACCACTATAATTGAAATATACACTTATAAATCATTAAGTATTGAAAAAAAATTGTATTCATGTATAATTTATTAATTTATTATTATATAACATTGGGTTTGTTCTTATTAAAATATTATAATCTATTATTTCACATATAATTTTATCTTCATGTATGGTGTTAAATAATCTATCGATATAATTTATATGTAAGAGAAAATATATACTAAAATATAAGGGTGTAACATTCCCACCCCTTAAATAAATTTTATCTTTACAATTTTTAATTAACATTATCTATCAACTATATTGAATATTATCTAGGAACATGCATGTTTCAATATATACATTCTATGAGAGAATATATTTTTATCTGATGGAAGACTATGTAGCGTATCATTTTCCACCTAAATGGAATATATATGACATTGAGTTGTTATTTTATTGTTTATATTAAATATGAAAATTTAATTGAATAAATTAATTAAATATGGAGTTTATTGTAAACATTGTAGTTGTATCTTATTATGGGTTGGTTTTTATATTCTATTATTATATCATAGAAAATATCACATCCTCTTTGCCAAGATCTCCAATCCATTCCTAATATCACATGAATATTGAATAAATAAAGGGTGCAAATATTTTGGCAAATCACATTTCAAGGTACATATATTATATAGCTGTTATATATTTGGGATATAATATTCATACCCCATGGAGTTAATAAATCAATATCTAGTCTAGTGAGAATTTATTCTAAGACAATATTCTAGTGAAATAGGGGTTAGTAAAATAGGATATAAATAAAATAATTGAAGTTCGTGAGTGGTTGATAAATGATCCCCAATAAAAATTGTTTTTTGGTACCCACTTCTATAGTAAGGGTTCCATATTCATTCCATTATCACTAAAATATCTCAAGACTATCATCATTGGAATCCATTGTACTACTTAAATAATCCAGTAAATTCCTAATTTTCCATGATTTATGACATTATACAGTTAACGATACCTTAGGAAGAATTCTATATTCCTTTACATCCATCAAAAAAATCCTTATTTCTTTTAAAAATTAGATTCTCTATTTCCTCTATTATCGGAGATCCAACATATTTTTGTTTTTTAGATACATTCCCCTCATTGCATAATCCATTATTTTTTAGATGATTTATGTTTACTATTTTTTCTTCATTATATTTTTTACATGAACTAATATGAGACACCATCAGTCTCTTCAATGGTGAGTTTGGGTACTCAAATAATTTCCCCTTTTATTACTGTATATAGATTTATACACAATGACAATCACATGGTAGCCAACATTATCTCTTACCCCACAAGGTTCTTCATTGAGAAAATATTTGCAATGTATAAGGAATACATTTTCAACTAAGTTCTTTTGGGAATCATCTCTTACTAAACCAAAATTTATAAACAACGAGTGATAAATAAATAACTATATAAAGGAATTATTATATGATAATTAAATTAATCCTTTATAATCTAAATGAATTAAACCTTGAGATTATTACAATATATTTCTGTTAATAATAAATCTATTTTGGTTTAATCAAGGTGTCTTTAGGTCAGGAACACATATATTCTATTTCCAAATTCCATATAAACATAAATTCATTAAAATGAAATTTATAGGAAATATGGTCAACCAAAGCATTTCCACCTTGAGTATCTATGAAGGTTTAATGTTTTAGTCCTTCTCATTTTTCATAATAGTGAATATTTATTTGATACTCAATGAGACTTTTTTAGGGATATTACCACTAAGTGACATTGTGTCCTATTCAAATCCAAATTGAAGTGTCCATATGTGGAGGTAATTTACAGTATAGAAATAAATATCTAATTACCACGACATCAGGTTGTTATAAAATACTTATAATTTTATCATAGTCATATCCTTAGGGGTTTCAAAAATATACTTTAATCCAAATTCCTAAAATATTCAATATTACATAAATTAACATAATGAGTTATATATACCTTGGAAATTTTGATCAACAATAACTTATCAAACATTAAATAATCTATTAATATCTGTTTGAACTCAAAAGATTTATAAACCCCTTTGATAGTAAACATGGTTCCACAAAAATCATGGCCTTATCAATTATATTACAAAAACAACACGTTTCATTAAAATAAATTCCCATGATATTTTAGGATTAGAATTATAAATAATTTTACAAAACATTAAATAAAAATTCATTTCTATTTCAACTAACATATAATTTTTTGTGATTATATTTAAAATAAAATAATCCAAAATAATTCATTAATATCTCTCAAAAATTCCCCATAAATTATTTTCTTATAAACACATCATACTTGTAACTTTTCATTATATTCAAGAGAAATAAAAACATAATAAAAGTGATGAGCTCAAAAAAATAGTAAGGCTCAATTAATATGATAAAATTTAAATATTTTAAATAATAATAAGATGATTATATAGGTATAATTTAAGAATATTAATAAAAAAAATAAAATCATACCCAACAAAGCATAGATCAAAAATTATGACCTATAACAGAAGGTATGTAATAACATAAGATATGAATCAAATGATTTTGGAAACATAATTCAATGAACACAATCCAAGAGGGTATAAAATTTGGATATCATAGAAATGGGTCATAAATATTATCCTTTGGAAACAAAACCTTTTGAGTCACAAACTTACGCCCATGTTTGCGAGTAACTAAAATTTTCATATGTATAGATTTTTTACAAGATATAATATTTTAAATTAATAATATGAGGTTGATATAGGACCCCAACTATCATTAATTAATTCATATTTATTTCTTTTAAAATTAAAAATTCATAATAAAATGAATGACCATATAAAATAAAATATTTCTGATTCACCAAATCCTATATAATCATTTAAATAAAATGGTCATCACATCCTTTTTTGAAGAAATCACATAATGAAGTCAGTAATAATTCCATTAATAAAAATAATACGATAAATCCATTTAATAGAAATTGGTATCAAAATATATTTATCAAATTTATAGGTAAATTACATTAATTCAAGACAGTAATGCATACAATGCTTACCTAAAAAAGCTAATGGATATATTTAATAGTCAACAATTTCCCCAATTAATCAAGGAATGGAAAATATGTGAACACCCTAAAATAAAGGGAATAAAAAATTGGGTATTCAAATAGGAAAGGAATTAAGAACATAATTATGATTCTATAAAAAATATGATTTGGAAAGAAATCTATAGTGATGTATTATTTTCATATATATATTTAACATTTATCATTTGTGAAAAAATTAGAAATGAATCAACTGATAGTTAAATAATTCTTTTAGAGAAATCATATAATTTTAATTATAAAAGAATCATTTGAATGAAAATTTATCCATGAATAAAATTTTAATTATACTTATTGGATAATTGAAAAATAATTTACCTTTAATAATTAGAAAATTTGGAAATGGGGATTCAATATAATGGAAAATATGTGCATGTAATTATTTTAATAGTTGATTCTAGTCAATTTTTATATAGAATGGTTAACTGATGGATTCAATTGTTTAATTTTAAATGTTATCATTAAAAATTGATTGAAAGAAATGTTTTTAAATATATAAAAACATTTCATTTCATAAAATATTTAATAATAGAGTTTCTAAGAACACAAAAGGGTTTGTAAAGTAAAAATTTAGTGATTGGTAATAAATATATACATTATTAACAAAATATACTAATATTTTTAAACAAAAGTAATAATAACCAATATATTAAATATATAAATAATACTTTTATTTGAATTTTGTAATGATTAGTATGAGACTTACATAAATTTATCCATATTTGTGTTTATAAAATAGTGTAAAAAATAAAAAGGAATAAAAATATTGACATATATGAGAAATATCCATCGTAAAGAATTGACGTTATTTTTATCAACATCAAATGTTTTATTTGAGAGGGTATTTAATCAAACAATATCTAAAAAATGATATAATTTAAATTTCGAGGAGAAAAGGTATAGTTTCCCATTGTGTAAAACGAATTGGGTGGATAAAAAGTCATAAATGATCATAGAATTTTATAATTTATGACACGTTTGGAAAAATATTGAGTTGTGAACTTTTTAATAGATTAAGAAACATTTTGATTGAAAGAACGTGAATTAGGGAGATCGAGAGCGTCAATTTGAGAAAAAAATACAATAATTTAGAGATTTAATGTAAGAATAAATAAATAGGTATCACATAAACCATATAAATAAAATTATTTTCATATTATGAATGAAAATAAAAAAAATTCATGAAAAATCACAAAACAATTGAGTGGTAAATTGATTTAAAGAATGTACAAGAGTGAAAGTAACATATAATTTTAAATAAATTATTATGGTTAATATTTTAGGAAATACTTTAATTGGAAATGGTTTCAATATTTTAATTAAAATTAAGTGAAAACACAATATCATTATTTAATGAAATTGAAATGAGACAACAAACCCTTACATGTGAAACCATCCTTATGGTAAAATAGTTTCAAAATCATGTTATACGAAATAATTGTGAAACCTAATAAAATATTAATTAGGTATAATTAATAATAATAAAATAATAGAGTTTAATAAGAATTATTGTAACTCAATGGATGAATATTTTATTTGAAAAATATTGTGATATCAGAATATTATAAATAAAACCACCCTTGAGGATTTCATTTCAAATAAAATAGTAATGTAAATAAATAAATAGGGAGTCATAGTAAAAGACATTAATAATGTGACAGATACATAATTACACACGATACATGGTGTATAATAGGAATTATGTCTCAAGTTATTGTAAATTGATAAATGAAACCATTATATTGGTATTGATTCTCTCTTTGTGGTAAATTAATGTAACAACCTAATAATTTATAAATATAACCCCCATTTCAATGAAAAAATTCCTAATTATGTTATGTAATTATATAAAATTAATAAAATTTATTGGATTTTTTTATACAATATAAAACTAAAATATCATATTGAATATATCATTAAGAATCATAACCATTGATATCAAAACCATTGTACAATGGCCAAAAATATGTGTATATTAATGGTTATGATAAAGTCAATTTAACAATGATGGAATAAGGGAAGAACTCTAGTAACGGTATTGTGCCATATTATGACCATTTATTATATCTTATTATAGAGATGTATTCATTGGGATTTTCCCATGAACTAGACTAATTATAGATTTAAAATCGTAATCATGACATAATCCATTTTTTTGAGAAGTTTAAGTTTATCGGGATCACATCACAATCCATGTTCATTGGACCACCCTAAGAAAGCATTATCATCAAACACCTCACTCATTATGAAATTAATGGTGTAATAAGTGGTTAATAATGTAGAAAAGAGTAGTACAATTTTTTATATTAATATTTTAATACAAAATAAAATTATATTTATCCATTTTATGCAATTACATTATTAATGATTGAAAAAAAAATGATAAAAAATCAATTTTTATACCAGGACTCACCAATATTATTTTTTGGAAATATATAGATTGTGAAACATTTTTGGATAAATTAAATAAATTTGGAAATAAAATATATTATTATAATATATTTATATAAAATATTTTGTATTCATATAAAAATGATAATATAATGTTATGAAGTCCATTGTAATTTTCATAAGGGTTAAAATTCGTCATTGACATAGAAAACCTTATTATTTTATATATGAATGTTTTTTATTTAAAAGATAAAATTTTATTACATAGAGAATAGGTTTTAAAAAATAAATAATAAATTTGAAATTATAAAATCAAAATTATCCGATTGTAAATTATTTATAATTTTCTAAGATAATATAATTTTTGTGTGAAATGTTAATGCGGTGTAAATATATGGTTTGAATTATGACATCATGAAATTCCAAATGTGGTTTAATAAATAGAGTAATGTGTATCCATGAACGATATTAAGTTTATAAGTTTAAGATAATGTGTTTTGAGGTTATTTAATTAATTTATAAACCCTCAATCAATCCTACAAAACCTATATTATATTTTATCATTTTAAAATTAATTATTTAAGAACATGACTCACTTCTCCATCAAAAAGGGTATTGTTTTTGTATTTTTTGTTCTTTTCCATATAAAATATTTAAAAAAACGTTTGGTAGAAATAATTGTAATGACCATAATATGAGTTTTTAATTTAATTATTTTACCATATAGATCGCAAAAGCTAACTATCAAAATAAAAAATTAATTCCCATCAGCATTGCTAAAAAACATGCAAAAATAGCCATTCACCTTCCCTCAAAACCCATTAAATATGAATTTAAATGATTTTCCCTCTTCATTCCCCCCATTTAATTCTCAAGATCATAATAAAATCCTCCCATGATATTAGAAGTACCCTATGAATGGAAGGGATCATCGAATTCTCTATTTTATTTTTGAAACATCTATACATTATGCTTTTTGATATCCAATTGTTAATATTGGGATATATTTACTCATACCTATTATTTTCCATCCAATTTTGAATTTATTAGTGACTCCATTACCCCACATTTAAATCCCTTATATGAATTGTTATATACAATGTTATTCTGATGAAATTATCCAACAATTTTATAGGTCAATCATTTGTATAGTAAATACCCATAACAATTTCCACTTAGTTATATTGGCCAAGATTATCTTATCCAACATTAATTTGTGAAATCCATGCAAATAAGACACACCCCAAAATAGTTATATTAAATGTTATTGAATAAGTCCTTATGTAGTATGATCATTGTGATACACTAATACATTTATATGATATGAATGTAATTAGTGGGCCCAAAATTATATAATTTTATAATCCATTGGTTAATGTTTTTTGTCATGACATACAATTTATGGTGTTCATGAGGTAATCCTAAGAAAATTATATTATGATGTTTTTGAATTTTTCCTTGAGATATGTTTATGATGTCATGTTTTATGTTGTTTCCACCTTTCCATGTTCCCTTTATGTTATCATCTTATAGCATACTTCGATGTTCATGCTTATGATCCACACCCAAATTATATTATCTTAATATGAATTTTTAGTAAAATATAATTCTTTAAAACAACCCATTCTTTGATAAATAACTTATTGGGAAATATAGATCACCCATTTCTCATGGTTGTCTGTAGGTTATCCTTTACAGGTTTAGAAGAACATTGTAATTTTTAGGGCATGTAAGAGAGTGTTTAAAAAGTATAATTATATCCTTGTTTCTTGTTCTTGATTTATGTACCTAATTGAATAAACACTTTAGGACTCATAATATTCTGGTATTGTATTATGTTAACCATAATTTAATAAATCAAATAATATGATTAATTAAGAAATAGGATAACATAGTAAGTAGTAAATGAATGTTTGATAATTTTGAGGGATTGGGAATAGAAAAACCTAGTGAAAGACTTACGGAAAAGTCTAAACAGTTTAAAACATCACTAAATTTTTTCAAATAAAAGATTAATTGGCTTATATGGAACCATATTGGATCCTAGGATCATCGATTTGATGTTGATATATAAAATTTGTAATTAGAAAAAAAATAATGAATATGGTTGATTCAGAATTGAATCAATCATCACCAGGTGAAAGATAACGAATAATTACATCACATTTTTTCATTATGAACAATTATCAATGAAAAAAGTTTTATTAATATTTTATTTTTGGAAATAGAGTGTTGATTACCTATATTGAAACTAATAAATTCTTAGTCTATAGAATTTATGTAATTAATGAGTTATCCCTTCAAAGTACATTGATTCTGTAACACCCTGAGATTTTATGAAAAATATTCTTTTAATATCATTGATGTCTTGTGTTGTATGCTACAACAAGATTAGCTTGCGCTACACGCAACACCGTATGAGGTTGTAGTATACACAACACTATTCTTGGATCATGTTACACACAATTTTGATAGTGTGTGTATATATATATATTCAATGTATAAATGAAATATGGTTGGATTCTGTTATACGAAACAACGGAGGAGTCTTGCACAACACGCAACCCTGACTTGGCCTGCATTACACGCAATCGCGAATTTCCTCGATTGAATGTGATGTACGCAATACAAGGCTACACTAAACAACGATATATAGTTATAATATTATTATGAACTATCCATTATGAATAGTATCAACTACATTTTTATTTTTATAACATTATTATTCATCTTACACATATTCTAGAACATGGTATAAGAACAAAATCAATTTTTCGAGTAAAATAAGTATCTTTCAAAAAATGTAGTTTTTCCACATTTTGATGGAACACCCACCTTAAATCTGGATTTGACATGTCTATAATTTCAATTTGACAAAAAAAAATTCTTCATTGGAATAAGGGTATAAAAATTTACTTTGGATAAAATTTTCATATTATTCTGATAACTTTCATATTTTAATGAATAGTAAAAACAAGCTATATTTTAATTGAAAACAACTTTTTATGGCAATAATTTATATGGTTAGATTATATTTTAAATTTGTTTTAAAGTCTAATTAGAATAAATTTTTACCATTTAATCCAATGATGGTCATTGGAATTAATTTCACTTTGAAATTGGATATAAACAAGTATAAATCTTTTGATAGTTATTGTTTCTTAAAAACAACCGATTTGTTTCGACGACGAGAATTAATTTTTAAAATAATTAATTCAACTGATATGTTTTGAATTTGGTAAAGTAGACATCATTTTTTAATTCATAATATCAAATATAGCTTAGGCCTAAATTTTGGTATTTTTCTGGAAACTTTCATTTTTTGATGAATAGTGAAACCACTAAGTGGTAGTTAAAAAACTGAATTTTTCAAAAAACATAATTTTACTGTTTCTGTGAGTGTAATTTCAAAAATCCGAGAGACACGGTTAATATCAAGGACTAAAATGTGGTTCAATGAGATGAAAATAATTGTTTGTGAATAGTAACTTTTAACTTTTTTTACCACGATTAAAAGTACATAGGGTAATTCAGGGTAAAAGTGTTATTATTATTACCCTAACAAATGTCCTAATTCTATTTGATATGTGTAATTCGACCAAAAACAACCTTATTAATAAAATATAACCATTTAGGCCCACATGGATTAGATAAGGACATTTATTAAAAAATTATTTAAAGAATGGTTAAAATAGTTAAAATCAAAGTTTAATAACTAAATAATTTTTAACATAGGGTTATAAATAAGATAAATTCTACTATAAAAATTCATTATAAAGATAAAAATATTTCCTACATAATTATATTTTGATTATAATTTTTAGACTTAAAATAATTTAATTTATTTATGAAACAATGATGATGTAGTAATTATCATATTAATTAAATATTGGCATAATTGATGTTATAAATATCCATATAAATGTAATTTGAGACTTTTTATGAATTAAAATAATTTTATATGTTAATATTACATGTTATTATTTATTTAATTAAATTTTTTCAGTCTAATCATTCGGTTATGAGTTTCACAAAAATCAATTTCCAAATAGTGACAAAATTGACATAAAAAAGTTTTTAAAACAAATATTATATTATAAATTGTTATTTTATTCCAAAAAATGTAAGTTTCGGAAAAATTACTTAGATAAGGTTTTATATATTAATAATAAATAACTTGGGGTTATTTTGGCTTTTTATAGTAAGTTTATTAACCTTATAGTGTAAGAAAACAAGAAGACACGGTAAAAGTTAAATTATCTAACTTAAAGTTAAATCTTAATGATAAGGTTAAAATTGATACCTAAACTTGTATAAATTATATTTTATGAGAGGGTTTCTACCCATACCCACCTTATCATCTAAATATATCAATTTAGAGCTATTAAAACCCGAATTGGACTTTCTAATAAAATAATATTTTTAGTTATTCCAAAGGTGCCCCTCTCCTCCCTTATAAACGGGAACCTCCC
Source organism: Viscum album (assembly GCA_963277665.1). Classification (NCBI taxonomy): domain Eukaryota; kingdom Viridiplantae; phylum Streptophyta; class Magnoliopsida; order Santalales; family Viscaceae; genus Viscum; species Viscum album. The sequence continues at coordinate 1,097,902,329 of OY728151.1, read as the reverse complement.
CCCTCACCTCCTCACACCAATTTGATCCTTCAAGCTCGGACAACCCCTGCCCATTTAACATCCCCACTTCCCTAGAAACATCCTTGAGGTTCTGGTATTCTTCAAAAACCAATTTTAGTGTCTTAAGAGGAGGTCTCAAAGAGGCGCTTGAAAGAAGAGGTAATGTCTATTACCGATTCATTCAACATTATTTCTTCTTCCACTTATTATTATTAGGTTGTTTCATTATGAAGTAATAACATCAGTATCACCCATATACTGATATTTTATTATAAGTTTGAAACAACCCTATTTCACCATCTATCCATCCTATGAAAAACGAAATCACCACGCGTGCGTACGTACGGAATACCGTCTCCACGTCGTGGTGTAATCTATTTTTCCCCACCACCTTACATAGATGGGTATAATGGTATAAATAATAACTATATCTGATTATTTTAAAGTTATATTGATTCTATAATAGTATATATACACTCCAATAAAATTCCACGATCATGGGAATGATATCATCGCTCGTGCATACGTACGAAATACCGTCTCCACGACGCGATGAGATTCATTCTCAATGATTAACCATTCATAAATGATTATAATGTATATATAATATGTAATCATGAAATATATGACATAATAATGATACTGGATTTATGTATATATATATGTATGACATCCAATTAATTCCATTCAATACAATGAGGAAACCAAAACAACGTTTATGCGTAAGTATGGCCTACCATCTCCTTGAACGGTGCATTTATTTCCATTAATCGATCTATTATATATATGTATATTCTGAATATATATTATATATAAATCGTGTTTTATATTCTGGAATTATGTAATCATGTTCTAAGTAATCATATGAATAATTACAAGTCAAAACACGGACGACAAATGACACGATTTTACCCAAAATGCTATTTAACATGGAATTTACAAAAGAATGGGTAATATAAAGTCATAAGTGACCCATATATGATATCATAACAATGAATATGATTCTTTAATAAGTGAATGACAATATTTAAATCATTATACAGGAGGTTCAGATACATATGAAGCATATCGGACCTAAGGTAAGGGATAATTGGGCAAATCTCATTTTTATCTGAGATTGGTTATTCGTAATTATTTACTAGGGTTATTACTATCATCCATTTCCATGATATATAAAAGTGTATTCATGTATATTTAAATTAATTTTTACCAATATTACTTTTACCCAATGGTATGGATGGAATATTTATTTTATTTACCCTACAAGGTACTTTTTGACTTTTTCGACAAAAGAACGAGAAGAATGTTTTTTTACGTATACGGCATGAAAAGATTTTTACGGTTTTATAAAGACTTGTTTTCATTAAGATTCCTCCAAAAGATTTCATGAATATTTTTAACAAAATCCTTTTCTTTTAAAATTGCACGACATATTCTGAAAAGAAAATGATTTTGAAGAAAAAGGATATTTTCCTCATGAATTCATTTCAAGTGTTTTATCAAAACCATTTTTCATCTAAGATGACATTATTTAATATGTGTATGTTTCAAGTATAATGTCTCTATGATTTACATGGTTTCACTTCTCTTATTATGAAATGATATTCATTTATTTTATATGGATTATGTGATGATGAGATGATGTTTATGAAACCCATTTTATTTATTGGGTTTTTATGAATGATGTATGTTTATTGTGTGGCACAAGTAAGAATGATTTAATTATGAGATGGGTGGGACCCCTATCTCCCTCCAATGCATTGGGTAAAGATTTATATCTCATGAGATAGACATGGCTGGAACAGTAAGTCAATCCGATTCAGTATTATAGGACTGGAACGAGAAGTGAACTCGATTCAGAAAGGGACTTTGTCCACTAAGATGGTCTTGGAAGCAATGCCTTTTCTACCATGGAAATAATTACATGTGATTAATGGATGCCACAGTTACATTTTTTATTCCCACGCTAATTTATCGTGATTAATTTTTCTTCATGATCTGTTCCTTACGTACTGCCATGTTTTATGTCATTGCTCATGATTTTGATGTTTAGATTTTATACTCATGTTTTTTACATTCAAATGTCTACGGATTGTTTTATGTTCTCTATGCTTACCCTTAATGAGAATTTTATCTCACCATTTATTTGTTTTATTTTCCCCAGGATTTAAAGAAAGGTTTTAGGTAAGGAAACGAAAAGGGGAAGATCGTTATGGGAGATGTTGAAGATTTTTCAACATGATTAGATGTTTATATTCCGAGTTTCCAAAAACACTTAACTATTACGGTACTTGTGTGTATGTTTTTGTTATGTATTAAGTATTCCACAAAAGTAATGTAATGTCCATGTACGTCAAGTTTCAGGTCTTTACAGTTGGTATCAGAGGAAATGTTTAGTTAACCTTTGGAAACTAGGATGCGAAAAAGTTAGTGATATCCCTTGAGATATTTAGAAGGTATGTCTAGGGATGTCTCTAAGGATAAGTATACGTATAGGATATAGTCCTAGAACTAGGGTAAAGATCTTATAATATAACCTAAGATGTTAGATATTGAAGGTACTCCCCCTTTACAATTTTGTTTTCCCTAGCATGATTTTTTCCTCTCACACAATTCTTTTTGGGTTTTAGAAAATGGCTGGAAACAGGACGATTCACGATAATGGAGGATATGACGGACAATGGAATGATATTATTCATGAGAAACCAAATGAAACGGGACTTGGATGTCCAAAAATCATTATTATGCCGAATCAGCAATCTCATTACATGATCAATAAACTCCAAATTGGTAGGATTCCTGACTCGACTAATAAGATAAAGATGGAGTTTCATGATAATCATAGAGGAAAGAAAGTTCAATTTCCCCTATGTAAATCATGTGGGAAGAGGCATCAAGGAGAATGTTTCAATTGAACTGGAAGATGCTTTGGGTGTTGAAAAGAAGGACACAAAGACAGTAAGTGCAAAGGAAAAGGTTCAGTTAACACCATGGACAAGGATAATGGTATTTCTACGACATCAACAATGGTTAAATGTTTTAAATGTGGAATGTATGGGAATTATACAAACCAATACGCTGAGGGAAAGTATCATGGAGAGAATCAGTACGGTCGTACGGGTAGTATTTATGTTGATGATGATGAGGAGACTACAAATTATATGTGAGATGAAAGAATTGTTGAAGCTCAGTCAGTGGTTTAAGAAGGTAGTGGAATGATTACAATTTTATCAAGTGTAATGTGGTATAAGTAATCTCATGGTACTATGGAATAAAGATACATCTAAGGATTGTTACACTGTTGTCTTTCCTTATGTTTTGAAAGTATATTTTTAATGGTACCAGTAACCATGGAAGTTTATTCAGATATTTTTGGAAATTAGATGATATGCGCATAATGAAGGAATAAGAAGATAATGAGATATTTGATTGTATTCATGAGCTCATGATTGATATAATTACTAAGTGATATCATGGATTGAGTATATAGAATTTTAAGGATTTTGGTATGTGGAAGGTGTTAACTTTTAACTGCAATCGTGTTTTTACTAAGGTTCAATGGGTATTCATTTTTCAAGAGAATAAATGATTAAGACCTTCGAATGTTTGGAATGTGACCAACAAGACATATCTTATGATATATGGGGATCAACGACGGTATTAGCAATCTTGTTTTATGAAATATCTGGTAATTGTTTTCACTATATTATGAGAGTGGACTGCAGTATTATGGATAAGCCTAAATATTGGAATGGATTATGTTGGACATAAGTTAGTATTGTTTAAGGATTGAAGTTTTTTCGATATTATTGAAGGGAGGTTATAGTAATATAGTTTTAAAAAAATGACAACCCACAGGACGGGTGACAACCCATCGCGCCGGACAAGGCTGTGGGAATCGAACTCGTAACCGAAGTGCAACTGGCCTTTATCGCCTACCACTGGCCTACAAAAAGTCCCTGGTTAGTAGAAACTAGTTTTATTTTATTAAGCGATATAATATATGAAGTATAATTTCATTTTTGGAACCATATATGATTAATCTAACCATATGATGGACTTATAACTTTTGATAACCTTTTGTTTGAAACAGATGGAATGACCCATCATTCTATCACATGATCTGCTAACACATCACGAATAACAAATTCAACTTCATTTCTTTAAGGGATGAAGTGGAAATTGTTCAATTCCTGAAAAATAATGAGATTGTACCAAAATCATGTAATTATTTCATTTAATTCATCAACTTTAGGGAAATGATCTAGAAAACCAAAAATGTGGTCCTAGTTCCCTTATATCCGATGAATCAGATGGTACCTTAGATCATCACAAATCAATAGCTTTTGATTGTTGGATTTTTCATAGCCATGTTCTCTACCACCCTCCATCAGAATATGACGGTTAGGTTTCTCTTCCATATCAATATTTTCACCTATGTTCTCCTACGTGGAAACCCATTGATGAGTTAATTTGGGTAACCGTTACATTTCATACATTAGTTTTTAATGCCAAGTTTTGGTATTCTTTTTTACGATGTGGGTTTCTATTAAACAAAATTTCGAGTAGTAAACCATTTATAACCACGATGAATTTCGAGGGAGAAATTAATTTTAAGGGGGGTAGAATGTAAGACCCTGAAATTTTATGAAAAAAATTCTTTTAATATCATTGATTTCTTGTGTCGTATGCTACAACAAGATTACCATGCGCTACACGCAACACCGTATGAGCTTGCAGTATACACAACACTATTCTTGGATCATGTTACACACAATTTTGATAGTGTGTGTATATATATATATTCAATGTATAAAGGAAATATGGTTGGATTATGTTATACGAAACAACAGAGGAGTCTTGCACAACACGCAACCCTGACTTGGCCTGCATTACATGCAATCGTTACTTTCCTCGATAGCGTGTGTTGTACACAATACCAGGCTTCACTAAACCACGATATATAGTTGTAATATTATTATGAACTAGCCGTTATGAATAGTATCGACTAAATTTTGAATTTTATAACATTAGTATTCATCTTACACATATTCTAGAACATGGTATGAGAACAAAATCAATTTTTCAAGTAAAATAAGTACTTTTAAAAAAATGTAGTTTTTCCACCTTTTGATGGCGCACCCACCTTAAATCTGGTTTTTGACATGTGTATAAGTTCAATTTGACAGAATAAAATTCTTCCTTGGAATCAGGGTATAAATATTTACATTGGATAAATTTTTCATATTATTCTGATAACATTCATATTTTAATGAATAGTAAAAACATGCTATAATTTAATTAAAAATAACTTTTTTCATCGCAATAATTTATATGACTATATTATCTTTTTAATTGGTTTTAAGGTGTAATTAGAATATATTTTTACCATTTAATCCAATGTTTGTCATTGGAATTAATTTCACTTTGAAATTGGATATAAAGAAGTATCAATCTTTTAATAGTTATTGTTTCTTAAAAACAGGTAAATTCTTTTGACGACGGGAATTAATTTTTAAATTAATTAATGAAAATGAAATGTTTTGAATTTGGTAAAATAGACATCATTTTTGAATTCATAATATCAAATATATCATAGGCCTACGTTTTGGTATTTTTCTGGAAACTTTCATTTTTTGATGAATAACGAAACCACTAAGTAGTAGTTAAAAAACTGAATTTTGCATAAAACATAATTCTACCGCTTCTGTGAGTGGAATTTCTAAAATCATAGAGACACGGTTAATATCAAGGACTAAAATGTGGTTCAATTAGATGAAAATAATTTTTGGTGAATAGTAACTTTTTACTTTTTTTTACCACGGTTAAAAGTAAATTGGGTAATTCAGTGTAAAAGTTTTATTATTATTACCCTAACACATGTCCTAATTCTATTGGATATGTGTAATTCGACGAAAAACAACCTTAGGAATAAAATATGAACATTTAGGCCCACTTGGATTAGATTAGGACATTTATTATTAATTTATTTAAAGAAGGGTTAAAATAGTTAAAATCAATGTTTAATATCTAAATCATTTTTAATATAGGGTTATACATAGAATAAATTAGAATATAAATATTCATTATAAAGAAAAGAAGATTTCCTACATAATAGTATTTTATTTATAATTTTTATACTTAAAATAATTTAATTTATTTACGAATCAATGATGATGCTGTAATTATCTTATTAGTGAAGTATTGACATAATTGATGTTATAAATACCCAAATAAATGTAATTTGAGACTTTTTATGAATTAAAATAATTTTATATGTTAATATGACATGTTATTATTGATTTATGTAAATATTTTCGAACTAATAATTCTGTTATGATTTTCACAAAAATCAATTACCAAATAGTGTCAAAATTGACATAAAATAGTTTTTAAAAACAATATTATATTATAAATTGTTATTTTATTCCTAAAAATGTATGTTTTAGAAAAATTACATAGATAAGGTTATATATATTAATAATAAACAACTTGGGGTTCTTTTGGCTTTTTATAATGTTTTTATTAACCATATAGTGTAATAAAACAAGAAGACAAGGTAAAAGTTAAATTATCTAACTTAAAGTTAAATCTAAATGATAAGGTTAAAATTGATACCTAAACTTGTATAAATTATATTGGATGATATTATTTCGACCCATACCCACCTTAGCTTCGAAATATATCAATTTTGAGCTATTAAAAACCGAATTGTACTTTATAAAAAAATAATATGTTTAGTTATTCCAAAGGTGCCCCTCTCATCCCTTATAAAAGGGAACCTCCTCCCTCTCCTCCTCACACCAATTTGAGCCTTCAAGCTCGGACAACTCTTGCCAATTTCACTTCCCAACTTCACTAGAAACATCCTATAGGATCTGGTATTCTTCAAAGACCAATTTTAGTGCCCTAAGAGGAGGTCTCAAAGAGGCGCTTCAAAGAAGAGGTAATGTCCGTTACCGATTTTTTCAACTTTATTTCTTCTTCCACTTATTCTTATTAGGTTGTTTCATTATGAAGTAATTACATCAATATCACTCATATACTTATATGTTATTATAATTATGAAACAACCCTATTTCTCCATCTATCCATCCTACGGAAAACGAAATCACCGCGCGTGCGTATGTATGGAATACCGTCTCCATGCCGTGGTGTAATGTATTTTCCACCACCACCTTACATGGATGGGTATAATGGTCTAAATAATAACTATATATGAATATTTTAAAGTTATATTTATTCTATAATAGTATACATACACTCCAATAAAATTCTACGATCATGGGAACGATATCATCGCTCGTGCGTACGTACGGAATACCGTCTCCACGACGTGATGAGATTCATTATCAATGATTAACCATTAATAAATGATTATAAAGTATATATAATAAGTAATCATGAAATATAAGACATATTAATGATAATGGATTTAGGTATATATATATTTATTACATCCAATTATTTCCATTCAATTCAATGAGGAAACGAAAACAACATTCATGCGTACGTGTGGCCTACCGTCTCCATGAATGGTGTATTTCTTTCCATTTATCGATCTATTATATATATGTATATTCTGAATATATATTATATATAAATCATATTTTATATTCTGGAATTAAGTCATCATGATCTAATAAATCATATGAATAATTACAAGTCAAAACACAGATGACAAATGAAACGATTTTACCCAAAACGCTCTTTAGCATTGAATTTACAAAAGAACGGGTAATATAAAGTCATAAGTGAACCATATATGATATAAAAACAATGAATATGATTCTGTAATAAGTGAATGACATTATTTAAATCATTATACAGGAGTTTTGGATACGTACGAAGCATATCAGACCTATGGTAAGGGATAATTGTGCAAATCTCATTTTTATCCAAGATTGCTTATTCCTAAGTATTTACTGGGGTTATTATTATCATCCATGTCCATGTTTTATAAAAGTGTATTCAAGTATGTTAAAATTCATTTTTACCTATTTTACTTTTTCCCCATTGTATGGAAGGAATCTTTCTTTTATTTACCCTACAAGGTACTTTTTGACTTTTTCCACAAAAGTACGAGATGAATGTTTTTTTACGTATACGGCATGAAAGGATTATTGCGGTTTTATAAAGACTTGTTTTCATGAATATTCCTCCAAAATATTTCATGAATATTTTAAAAAAATCATTTTATTTTAAAATTGAATGACATTTTGTGAAAAGAAAATGATTTTGAAGAAAAAAGGATATTTTCCTCAAGAATTCATTTCAAGTGTTTTATCAAAACCATTTTTCATCTAAGATGAAATTATTTCATATGTGTATGTTTCAAGTATAATGTCTCTATGATTTACATGGTTTCACATCTCTTATTATGGAATGATATTCATTTATTTTATATGGATTATGTGATTATGGGATGATGTTTATGAAACCCATTTTATTTATTTGTTTTTTATGAATGATGTATCTTTGTTTTGTGGAACAAGTAAGAATGATTTCATTATGAGATAGGTGGGACCTATATCTCCCTCCAGTGCATTGGGTAAAGATTTATATCTCATGAGATAGTCATGGCTGGAATGGTAAGTTAATCCGGTTCAGTATTACCGGACTGGAACAAGGAGTGAACTCGATTCAGAAACATACTTGTTCCACTAAGTTGATCTTGGCAGCAATGCCTTGGCTACCATGGAAATCATTACATGTGCTTAATGGATGCCACAATTACATGTTTTATTCCCATGCTAATTTATCATGATTAATGTTTCTTCATGATCTATGCCTTATGTACTACCATGTTTTATGTCATTACTCATGATTTTGATGTTTAGATTTTATGCTCAAGTTTTTTACATTCAAATGTCTAAGGATTGTTTTATGTTCTCTATGCTTACCCTTACTGAGCATTTGATTTCAACCTTTATATTTTTTCTTTTCCACAGGATTTAATGAGAGGTTTTAGGTAAGGGAACGAAAACTGGAAGATCGTTATAAGAGATGTTGAAGATCTTTCAACATGACTGGATGGTTATATTCCTAGTTTCCAACGACACTAAACTCTTATGGTCCTTTTGTGTATGTTTTTGTTATGTATTAATGTCCATGTATGTCAAGTTTCAGGTCTTTATAGATTCAGTTTATGTGTCCTATTATTTTAATATTCAGATAACACTATCTATTTTATATATTGTAAATAATTATTAATATAATTATATAGTGAATTTTGACTTATCATAAATTGTTCTACACATTCCTCCATATCATGCATGTTTAGAAGAACAATTGAAACAACACCTTGAAACATAGATGTTCATTTATATGAGAAAACAATAAATGTGAAAATTATTTCTTCCTATGTTTATAAAATTTCCCATATCCATATTTGCATGATGAAAATACCACCGAACATTTTCAAAATCCTTCCCTTCACCTTTTTATTCAGATATTGAGGGAGTGATACTAGCCATAGGTAACAACTCCAATACACCAAAGGCTTGAAATAAATTCCAAGAGATTCATGGTCAACTATTTGATAACATTACCTCTGAAGATAAATCAAATAGAATATGATATCCTAAAACATTAAAACCACAATAGGAAGCATTTTTACAGAATGAAATGCCCATACAAAATAAATCTGAAATACAATATCTGAGTACAATTGGAACATAAGTGACATAAACCAAAAAACCAATAGATTCAAACACCCAATAAAACCATAAAAACTGACCAAAAACTATCAAAATTCTTCAATATATAATTCCATAGTCCCCTCTAAATGTATTTAGAATAATCACTGAAGAAAAAGGATATATTTACTTTACCTATATCTTGATATAACACATATGAAAAGGGATCATAGTTTCCAAGAAACTGGTGAATATTAAACTATGTAGGATTTCCCCAATCACATATCAACTCTGACATTAATAAAAAATTCATATAACATTTATATAAAATTGTTTAAATGAAATTTAAATCATTAAATATCGAAACAATAGTTATCCATGGCATGAAACCAACATTCCATAAAAAACATTCACGAAAAACTTCAAAAAACCATTTAACAAATTTCATCATTTGTGATTTGGTATATCAATTTTCTTGTACACACATGACCACATTCAACAAACATAATATTGGTCTTAACATTTATTGTGGAACCTCACATCAATATTCCATCCCATTGATATCGGTACTTCATGATCATTATTGGTCCAATTGAATTCATATCCAACCATTATGCCCAAATCATTTCAACAAATTTTAATAAAATCAAATCATCCCATTCAAAAGAAAATTCCACAAATACTTCACATTAATCAAATAGATTATGAGCCATGCTGGTGGCGGATGGTGGTGGACGTAGGATACCCACGGTATCTAGCCGTAGCAGGTGCAAGGCGGTGCGTCGTCTCGCACCATGGTGGCTAGAGGCAGCCAGCCCCAGTTGGCTGCGTAGGAGATGTGAAACACCTGCAGGATCCACTAATAGTAGAAAAAATGGCAGGAGGGGTCGGCTTGGACCTCCCACCTTGCCACGTCAGACCATAGGAAATGGCCCAGAATCCACAGGGCCTGATGGGTGAAGTGGGTTAGCCTTAAAGCGGAAACGGGTCTGACAAAAGGACCAGACCTGCCCAACGGGCTAGTGTGAGTGGGCTGAGAACCACCTGGTCTGTAGGGCCAACATCATTCTGTGCCCATGATCCAATTTGTACAACCCTTAATGAGCCAAAACTGAGTGGGGTTAGGTTGACGCATGGACCTGTTTCATTGGGCCTGTCAGGCCGAGTCAGACCGGGCCTAGAACCAACCGGACCCCGAATGAAGAAACTCCTAAAACTCACGATCCAACTATCTATTCGACACATCATCAGTGGCGTTGGGACCCATTTTGGTAAGATTCCACTATGCATATTCCCACAGGCCTGACCGAGCAATGCATGATTGAGGTGTGAACCCCCTGTTTCACGGAAACAGGTGTAACTAACATACCGGGCGTGTGATCAACGGGTCGTCTGTGGTATAAGGAAACTTGTGAAAATGTAGTCATTTGGAGATAATATAAGTGTCTTTTTACATTTTATGATATGTGAATTTGGATTGATCATACTTGAATCCAACCACACCTTTTTTAGGAAAGTTCCCACATCTCACAAACCGGGCATCCGATTGACGCGTCATCTATCACGTTTGGACCCCTATGACTGGGCTGTCCCTTGGGTATACATTCTCGGGACTTCGTACCAGTTAAAATATGACCAATGGCATGATGGGAAGAGTCTTCCGGAGATCATGTGTGCTTTATGCGGGACTCTAGTGGCTAGACATAACCTGATGAAGAAAAACAACCAATACGGGTATGCATTAAAAACACCAAAGTGGGATAATCTTTCTTTACAACTAATAATCCCTACTTATGCTTGCACAACAAAGATAGGTCATCGCCAGAGACTAATATGGGTCATCAACAATGACCAATACAATTTAGCATCAATGACCAATACGGGTCAACATCTATCGACCAATACGAGTCAACACCAGTGACCAATACGACTCAACATCTATAGACAAATACGGTTTAACATACAGTGTCATATACTGCTATCAGTATAGTTATTACAGATAGAATGATCTGGCTTTAAGACTAGCCATCCCTATTCTTTTAACATTGATGTTATACTGTTATAGTGAGCTATCTAATATGCATGGTGATTCATGATTTAGATCATGCTTGTGAGATTAACATTGTTGTATTTCTTGTGATGATTTACTTTGTGGGTTACTGAGGGAACATCAGGTTTCTTATGGTCCCCTATTGGTTCTTTTTATACTCACCCATGCATAGTCTCCACCCATGTGTGTGTGTTTCATGCAGACTATTGACACTCTGATTCAGACATTGGAGGTTCGGGACTTGGTGGAGCTGGGTGTGACCAGAGCAGTCAATATCCTCTTCTTCGACATTAGACATACAGTTATTGCCCTCCTGGTGGAGCTCCCAGACATATGCGATAGTTGTTTACATTATTTTTTGTTTTTAGGGCTTGTATTTTTAGCCACTATTTTATTTTACAGTTTTACTTTTGGTTTTACTTTAGTCTCATGGATATACCTTTCTTTTGTTGGTTGTTTACATATGTTTACCTTCTTGAGTGTATATAGATCCCTAGGGAAATGCCTTCCCAACTTGAGAAAAGCCTTCAGGTTCTAGTCGCAAACCCCTAGCCTATGGATGGCGGGCTAGGGGTATTCACATTTGGGCCCCATGGGACGGGTCATGACAATCAATGTATACTTAATAATAATAAATTTTGAAAAACATTGAGATTTTAGCAGAAATACACTACCTCTACGGTAATTTTTTAATCTTAATCCCCATGATTGATAACCCTCGAATGAAAATTCATATTTCGTGAAGATAATCAGAATAATGATATAAAATTTTCAAGGATTACTATATACACATTAAAAACATTAATAGCTACATAACCTAAAATATGTGTCAATGAATAAAATATTGAGACGAATAACCCATAATCCATTAGTAATATCTAAATAAAAAACTCAGGAACTATTAATCATTTTATTGATTTCTTAATCCACATATTTTACATCAAAATTATAAATAATAACTTTTATGGGTATTATATACATCAAAATAATAAATCATGTTGTGAATATGACATATGTCACCCAAAAATAAATTTTAGACTAAAAATCCTCACTTGTTGTATGATATTATTTGTAAGCATTATAACTGCCTTTATATGAAATTTAAAATTTTCATAACACTATTATAGACTCATTTAAATACTTATTATATCCTATGTTAACTAGTTATATCATCCTACACCAATTTATTTTTTATTCAATATTAAATTCATCATTTATGTCTGTTTACTGTTTTATTTTTCATGATTGATTCTATTCGGATTATTTATTCCACGTTATTTGATCTTGCTTCCACCATATGAACATATTACACATATGATAAATATAATATATGATAAATATATATATATATTTGTATCCGTACCATGTATAGGTAGATAAATGATTACCACTTTTCATTGATATAGTATTCTATACACATGAACATTGTTTTCACTTTTCGAATGATGAAATGATTGAAAGAGAAATTAATAGTTCAACCAAACAAATTATTTTGATATTTTATATATCTTATATATCAATTAAGCATATCCCGATCACATTCCATACTAATTATAAATACAGAAGAATCAAATTGCTCTATGGAGGCGGTAGTCCTCAAATACACAAGAGTGACGTTGTCATTTAACGATGGATTGGAAGGTAAATATGTATATAATATATTATAATTCAATTATAATAACTTTTTCATAAATTTCATATATATTAATTTTTACACTTTTAAAAACATCCATGTTAAATGGTGTTGATAAATGAACATCACCACTACATAAAGATGGGATGTTGTGCGTATTGACTAACAATTTTTTAACTTTTAATATCATGAAGAAGAGTAGTTAAATGGTTTTAAAGTAGTCTTTCTAACTAGAAAATATATTTAGGATACTATAATTATTATATTAGTATGAGTACAACATATTTATTGGAATTGGATGAAGAATTTTTTGAAAGGTCAATAAAGATAATTATAAATTCTTTATAAGAATTCACTTTGAAACCTCCCTAAGGACCAATGGAATGATATTTTAAGAATACAAACACCTCTAATAATTTTATAGGAAAATTTTTAATAGAATTTTCTAGTTTATTTTTTATCAAGGTTTCTTAGGAAGGTGTTATAAAAGTAGAAATGGGTTGTCCTTATATAAGTGAGTGGAGGGGTTCTCTTATAAATCATGAAAATATTAAAATATAATAAGACATATGTCATAAAAAAATGGTTACAAATGAAGTTGGTTATAATAAAATATTTAATGGCTCTAATATAACCATCTAATAAAAAGAATAAATGTTTATATTTCATTTTAAATCAGATTATCTTGGTTAAATTTATCGTTATATTTTAACCATAAGCATGGAAACAACTATTTCAAAATTAAAGGAATAAAATTTTACAAAAAAGTTAAAAACTATATAATAAATGGTTTAGTGATTAATTTTTTGACCATATATTATCTTAATAATATATATCATTATTTTTTTATTTTTTTTAATATTTAATAATGTTATATATTCATAAAACATAATTAATATCATTTTATAAAAATTTCAGTTAACATTACATTAATGGAATATTTATTAAAAATTATTTCAAATAAATATTTAAAATATCCCAATTAGGTTTAAAAATATCCAATAATCATTGGAATCTATTAACCATCCAAACAATATTGCTTTTATTTTCATTATAATAATTTAAATTATTTATATATTTCATTTGAATATAATTTTTTCGTGTTGTATAAGGATATAAAAAAATTATTTCACAAGAAAAAATAAAAAAATAAATTAATATGATAAAATAAATGGATTCATCTTTCGAAAAACATTTTATAACCAATCTAATCATCTTTTAATACAAATTTAATAATGATAGATATATTAATTTTAATATAATGGTTATTTTGAATTTTCATTACATAAAATATTATAAATATAATTATCAATGAATAATTGAAAAAAAATATTCAATATAATAAATTATCAGATTTTATGGTCAAATATATCCCATTACATTAAATTATTTTAAGTGTTCTGTTGATTTATCTCATTTTTTAACCTTGTTTTACTAATTTTACATATAACAAAGTGGAAAATATTTAACAAGGTTATTATTCCTAATGAAACAAATATATGTGAAATATTTATGAAATTTTAATAACATATTTTCAAATACAATATCCATTTTCCATGATTCATTCTCTAAAATTGGTACAAATTAATTTCAATATAAATTTTTAAAATTGCAAGAGAAAAGATTTTTAAAAATTGAATTTTATTCATAGAAATAAACTTATATATAAATAATGACAATTTTTTATTCATATTAATTTATTAGTATTACTATAAATAAAACAGATCATATAAAACTTGTATAACAAATACATAATATATTTGGAATATTCCATAAAATAATTAAATGAAAATAAATTATGGTATTTGAAGAATCGAAATTATTCAATATTCCCTAAAAAAGAAATAATTTCCTAAAATCTAAAAATATCCCATCAGTTATTATTTATATGAATATTTCCTAAATTATTTAAATTTTATTAAATAAAATTTCTAAAAGTGGCATAAATTATATATAATTTCATTGAAAAATATGCAATAAAACCCATTTTTGAATACATTATATTTTAAAGAATAAAATATAATTCTTAAAAAATGGTGAATATTTATTAAGAAAAAATTAATAAATTTCCATTAATTTGTAAAACTAAACATATATTTAATAATTTATTTATTCATATTCATACCCAAAATTAAAAAGACTATGGTATAATAATATTCTTATAATATATCACAATTTGAATAAAACCTAGTAATGGGTGTAAAACAAGCTATAATGATTATTATTCTGTTATAGTAAGTTAATATGGTGTTAAAAGTATCCTCAGTGGGATATATTTTCCCTTATACATCTTCCTCAAAGGTCCAACTTCAATATGAGATGTCATTTTGAGAGGTCCATATCCCAACTGACCTATCTTCCTCAATTATCAATATTCTTTATGAGCTATTATCCTAGAAGGACTATATTCCCTATGAGATATCCTTCCTCTATTGGATATATTCCTAGAATGGTAATTTAGAATGTTTCAACCATATATAAGTCAAAAATTTACATTTTATAGTCACCTTTGGTCTAGTAGTCTTTGTTGATTTACGTTAAATAATAAACAATACATCATTAATGTATGACTTGAAATGAAATGGATCGATCATGATATATTATCCCAAATCATAAAATATAAAATATATAATATCATAACACAATTTAATGGGATATATAATATTAAACTATGAGGTTCAATACCAAGATTCCATAGGTCATAAATTCAAAACCATAAAAGGAATATCAATTGCTCATGTGTACCGAACTATAAAAGGAACCACAATAGTCCTTGGGTTCTAATTCCTTTTATAGAGACATATAGATATCCCAAATCTTGAATTTTATCCCTACTTCACTACACTAATCACCTACTAGGAAGGAGTTAAGTTCAAGAGTGCCCATCTATATGCCATTAAACAAAAGTAAACTGAACTATTAAAAATTTTGGACAAAAATTAAAAAACATTTGTTGTCCATTTAGTAAATAAAATCTATTAAATATATAGTTTACTACTGATTTATATCTTTTTATGTAATTATATAATAACATCAACCCAATGTCTCGGTCAATAAAACAAATTTTGGTAACTTGTCCCACACTAGGTTTTGGGATGGATTAAAAAAAATTACATAAATCTAAAAGAGTCTTAGACTGGTAAATAATTCCCCTTAATGGGACATATGAACCTATCCACCCATGTAATCAATTGAGTCATGTCTACTGTGTCACTGGTAATACATATTGTATACATCCCTTTAAGAATGAAGTATATGTTTGGTCAATATGATTTTGGGATTATTTATATCTAGAAACAATGTGAATGAATTGACAACATCATATCCTTAAATTATGTGTAAGGTTTGCTTATCAGATTGGATTCTCGGTTTCAAAAACTCCCAAACATTTTCATGTTGCGTGATATATTTCTTTCAAATAGAGAGTAACAATATATTTTATTTTCAACAATAAGGATAATTTCAACCATGTAGATTTAGTTGAATTATACCTCTTCGTTTATTGGTAGGAGGAGATTATATTATATGTTATATGACATTACACTAGTCCTATATGTATTTTTCCTATTAATTTATTATTAATGTGTTGTTAAATCATTATTATGGGATCAAATAGGGAACAAGAAAGTGATACCTCGCTTAGCATATGGGTAGGTAATGGTTCTTTATATTTTGTTTTATTAGATTAGGGCCATGTAAATTATATTTCTCTTGATTTATTAGACATATATAATCTAATTACTTAAATTTAATTGGGTTAAGGTACATGATTATATTTCTCCCTCAAGGCTTATGTTCAAGAGAATATTATTCTATTAGAGTCAATATAACACACCCATGTTTTATGCTATAAAATGAAGATTATAGGGTCAATCCACATGGTCACCTAGTTATAAAATAACTAAATTAATTAATTTCATATGTTTTAAATTTAATGTATTGATTAATATATAATTTAAAATATATACTTGCGCATGTACGTGTTATTGAGTAATATTAAGTGTGTGGTGATAACTTGTCATTGGTTATGGTAGATGATAGATGAAAATGTTTGTTAATAAATATAATTAGTATTATAAGTAATTATTTTATGTGATGTTGATAATGGAAATGGCACCATTGGAGATGGTTCAGGCTAGTTACATTTTGAAATGGTTCATAGAGGTAGGGTGTATAGAATGTTATTGACACTTTTTTAAGCTTGTGTCTACAATTATAATTTTATTTTGGTTTTATTTTTTATTTGATTGAATGATTAAAAATCTCAATCACAAATGGTATATTAATCTCTATAAATGATGTTAAATAAATAAAATTTTGGTATTACAAAAATTTAACAGTTGGGTTTTCATTATTATCTATACATGATTTCCTTTATTATTTAATATTTATATTTATCTATTTTATTTTTTCTGTGAATTAATGTTTAATAAAATCCCCAATGATTAATCATTTAACATGGAATGATAGTTTTCAACCTATGGATATTGAAAATTTCACCTTGAGTTATATAGTGTGTTTTAAAAATTATTTTTATTTTTCTAATGTCAAAGAATTACGATATGGGATCAAAAACCCAATTTTAATTGTTTTATGTTTTCTTTTTTTGAGTATTCTAGATATCGGTATCTCAAACACCGATGATAAAATTTTATTATATTCATAGTGAATGTTCAAGTCCTCATGGATTATTGTGATATTTTTTAATTTTGATATTAAATGATATGGTTTTGGTTTATTTTAAAGTGTATGATGCATTAAGGTTACTTATTAATTTATTTTTTTTACTCAACCCAGGTGATGAGATCATATTTGTTCATGAATTATACTTGGAACATTATATAACCTGATATATATATATATATAAATCTATGTATAATTGTAATTTTAGTAATATTATAACATATTTTTCATGTTGATTAAAAGTAACCAATAAATATTTAATATTTTATGAAATAATTTTTTGACGAACTCTTAATTGATTGGAAAATAGATTACGTCATAGGATTCATGATATGAATTTATCAACATAATAATGAAATGAATAATTTATTCCTATTTATATTGGATATCATATATAAATTAGTTTCGAAATATAATTATTTGTGTATACACATAAATGTAATTCTCTAATATCTATATAGATAACGAGGTGTGGTAATATTAGAATATTATAAACATAAGTTTTCTATTTTTTCATAAAAAAATTAAATTTTTTCTATAAATAATATCATCCTGTGATTTATCTATTTAGAATAATAAAATCAAATATAAATATTAACGATATGTAGAAGGTTTAGGCATAGAATTCTTGACTAGGTGAATCTTTTTTTTGCTATAGTTTCCATGAAACTGACCGTGAGTCTACTTATGACACCGTGGGAGGTTGGGAGTGGTATTTTGAGTGTTAAGTAAATGAATATATATATTAACAAATGAATCTAGATGAAATATCATCTTAAATTTATAGATATTTTTGGGTGTAGAGAATAATAGATAGGGTTGAGTGAATCCAATATATATTTTCATAAATTAATACCCTAAGGGGTATAGTATAAATTCTAGTAACTGTTTTGATTGAAGGACTATTGTGGATCTATTGTGATGTAATAGAAAAAAATAAAAGGAATTATTGGTTGAAATATGATGATATTTTTACCATGTTATTTGTTTAATTATACTACAAACATTCAATATGATTTATTCTCATGTTTTTTCTACAAAAATAATTTAATTTATAAGTTTTGAATTGTATTAGTATATTTAATAATTTAATTTAGAATACATCGAATTTTGGTGGGGATAAGGCTATAAATGTTCATCAGTTTGAGAATGGATTTTGGTGACACCATCAATTAAAAGAAACTCTATTATTAAATATATATAATTCCATAATTGTAAATAATGATATTATCCTCTAGAGAAAAATTGTAGGAGGTTAGATGTCATGTGTGTTATTACAAGATGGAGGTTCTAGTAGTGGATCTTATGTTATTAATACATGAATGTTCAAGGAGGTTCTCTAGAGTAGTTAGAAACAAGAGACTCATTGTATGAGTGTATTATATCCATCACCTCAATAAATAGTTCTATTGGTACGCTATTAACATTTTTTATTATTCCATACAGAGACCATACGTAAAACTGAGACAATTGGGTCATTTAATATGAATAAATGATCATCTGTCCCATTTCAATATTTATTGGCCATGGGGCGGTAGTGGTTGATGTTTGAACCCAGTATAAGTATCTCATACGTTTACAAGTGGTTCAGAAAATGTTTAATTCATTTGTTAACAATATGATATTAGGATATTTGTGGTTATTTTTAAGGGATCATTATTGTATGGTAAAACTCTATAGTCTATTCATAGTTCATGAGGCCAAAACCAGTATGCATGTTCATGTCATTTATTTTCATTGATAGAAAATAAAAACATGTAGGATTGAAATAATGAATGTAGGTGATCAGTATACAAGAGGGGGATAATTTTATATTTTAAAAAATTCCTTTAGAACTTTTAAAGATGGTAATGTTTATGAAATTTATACAAGGACATTTCACAAATCCTATTAGTTCTACAAACATGATTGATTCCAGAAATGTGGTTCTGGAAATGAAACATAAGAAATGTTTACAAGGATAAAGATAATACCTTAGAGAATATAGAATCTTACTAATAAATGTAAAAGTATATGAAAGTATAAGATAGTTATACATTCCTTAACAACCAAAATGCAGCGGAAAACATGAAACATACACATATCAAGTAGTAAATCATTTAAACCAAATAGAAGGGTATCCAACATCCTTAGATAAAGGTCCCTTGAATTATACCTTCAAGAAAGTATGGCTTTCTCATGCCAGGGTAGGCCCTCGATAATAATATCGGAGTATGTATTTCTATGCTAGCATTCCCTTAAACTTCAAGGTTGTCGACACCTCTTTCTTCTTATCCCTATAATCCATCGAATGTACTCAACAACATTCAGAGTCGCATAAATCAAATTTGAACAAGATTTTTAAAATACACAATGCTTGAAAGTCTCCCTCTAGAAATCACTTCAGCGACATGTAATATATTGAGTCGTAGAACAGTGATGAGCTCATTTGAATGATATCTTATTCATATTCACACCTTTAACGGTCAACTCCCTCCTCCAACACTCATATTTTTCATTGAATTTTGGAGGGACCTATACACGTTTCACTCAGACAACACTTGGATAGAAATAGAATGAAAGACATTATTTTATAACTATTACATGGTAATGCAAAAATATTTTTGCTTAACCAAATCCATTTTTTGGAGTCTATGGAAGAATAAATGTTTGGAGTCAGAATTCAATGAATTTGGAGTCCGAACTCAAGAAATTTGGACTCCCAATTCATAAAATTCAGAGTATGAACTCAAAAAGTTCGGAGTGAGACTTCTGAAAATTTGGAGTCTAATCTCAGAAAGTTCAGATTCTGAATTCAGAGAATTTGGAGTCTGAACTCAAATAGTTCGAAGTCAGAATTCAGAGAATTTAGAGTCTCAAGACAGATCCTAAAAACATAATGTTCAATGTCTATGTATTTATATGATTTCGAGGTTTTAGATATGAAATCAAATTTTAAATATAGAATTTGAACAATGAAAACATGATAAGGATAAAACATAGGGGAAAACAGATTTACTTATGATTGAGTGTTTGTGATTTTTAAAACCTCATGTTATGGAAAAGTCATAGGGAAATATTATTAACTCAACAATATCCCCCTTTTTTGAAAGCACAAACTTCCTTACAAAATGAATATAAAGTTGAGTAAATTATTTTTCTGGACTTAAAAAAAATGATTTCCAATAACACATGGGAAAGATGAATATGAATACCACTCCGTTTGGCTTTAAAAAAACTAAGGATCATATTCTTGATTTCCATATTGAGAATTAGCATTTTATTGCATATGAAAATCTTCTTGGATATGAACATCCAATTAGATTTACTCCCCCGTACTTTGTGAAATTTCTTCTTTTACATTGTATTATTTTTTTTAAATTTATTTCTCCCTATTTGTGATTTTAATAAAGGATTAAAGGGAATGGAAAAAATATGCTACCTAAAATATTAGTACTAAACAACCAAAAGACGAGAAACAAAAAATTTCATTAGGATTGGAAAAAATTATAAATTGTACAAATACAACAACAAATCAGAATTGAACAACATTATCATTCCTTATACTTCGACATCAACATCAATACTATTGTTTCATGCTTTTTGAGTTCCTTTTGATCCACCTCTTCACATTTGAGAAGTTGAACCCGATCTTTTGTTTTCTTCTCTAAGGAATTGACTTTTTCTTCCTGAGCTATAAGAGATTCTGCATGACCCTTAAGAACCTTATATTTCCTAGAAATGTTTTCCATAATATCGATTCTAATATCTCTTTCCCTCTTCCAACTCTGAGAAACTGAATATAATTAACCATTCAAATCTTTCACTTCATGTATCCGTGAATTTTGTTCTGGAGATAGATTTTACTCAAAACTATTTGTGATATCCTTGATCTTCACATCATTGGTGTTAAATGGATCCTTTACACATTCTTGTAATTCATCATGAATTATCTTCTGTTCTATAGTTTTATTTGACCATCTAGTCATTTTCTCGAAAGATCTTATGTGGGCATTGTAGTTTATGTAAAAGGTTTTGATATCGGCCTCATGATTGATTCACTTATCCATCACCCTGGATACTAAATCTGATTTATGATTTAATGAATGATGAAGCATATGGAATCTGAAGTTTATCCATGGAAATAGAGGGACAGTTCCAACAAGATTTTTCAAAAACTGGACAACAAAATCATGTCGAATAGGGGACGATTCTGAATCAGTGATTTGTCTTGGTGGGGATTCTTTTTCTATATCAGTAGCTATCGTATTTGATGAAGCACCCACATATTTCTTCATCACCACTTCTTTTCTTGGTGTATTAACAACTAGCTTTTTTATCTTATCAGCTTTCAGAATTACTTCTTCTTGAATGGGTTATTTGTGTTCACTATCAGATAGTTGCACAATTTTATCTTCAAATAGCTCTTCCTTCTGACCTACCGCCTCAGCATCCTCTGAGTGAATGAAATCATGGTTGGAGATTTCTTATTCATGCCATTTTTTTCACTTATTCTCCACTCTTCTCATCTTTCCCTAGGGTAGAATGTTTTTAATACTCACCATCAGAGGTTCGAAATGATAATTTTTTAGAAGGGATTTCATTCTCATAAAAATCCTCAACATGCTTTATCAAATCATTAGTATCCCCACGACCTTCTTCTTATTCTTATTCTACTTCTTTTTCTTGTACTTATATTTCATGGACTTTTTCTGGAGTCACAAACTTCTTTCTTGGATACTCTGTTAATTATTCTATCAGAAAGGATTCTGGTACTGAAATATTCTCAGATGCTTTTTCAACAGCCTTAAGAAGTGATTGGACTATCTCTTTCTCTGAAACTTTTTCTTCACCTTATTCTATTTCTCATTCTTCTCAAGCTCTTTAGTGGCCTATTACTTCAATGATTATTCCTCATTAGGTTCCATTCCATACATATTCTCTCCTTCTTTTGGATTTTTATAATCTTCCCTCCACTTTTCCACAACCTAATCAGGATATGATTTTTGTTTCTTTGTCTTTGGTGGTGTAGATTGAGTTTTCTTTGCATGTGGAGTTTTTTCCATCTCTTCCAAATCCTTTACCTTCTTCTTCCATCCTCCATTTTTAGAGGTTTTAGCCACCTCTTGTGTCATTGAAATGGATTTTACTTCCTCTTCAGGAAAATCATACAATTCATCTGATTCATTTGAAAACCCATCATTCATACTTCTCAAAGAGTCATCACTCAGCAACATGAATTTTCAATTTCCTGACATAGATATGTAAGGAATTTCGAAGGATTCTAAAAACCGAACAATCATCTTTGACAGAATGGCCGGATACATAATTATATGAGGCTTTAGATTTCCATTATTTATTTTCTCAATCGTAACCCATATATGTTTAACCATGTTTATCATTCTTATGTTTACCAAGAAATTCAGAATGTATATGTTACTCATATTTAATGTATCCTTATCACCTTTTCTCGGAATAATGAATCCTTGAACCAGCAATTAACAAATCTGAAAATTTTTAGATAGGTGAAGAATTATTAGAGTCTTTACATCTGAATGACAAAGAGAATCCATGGCTTTTACATTAATAATGCATCCTTGAACATCAAGCATCTTATGTGAGCAGAACTCTACTTCTATATTATAAGGGATTCGAATCAAACTAGCAGCCATGGTATATGAAAGAGAATGTGTCTTCCTGTAACACTTGAAAGGAAACTTGAACCAACCTTCTTACATGATGAATGTTACGGTCATGTAGAATTCAATTAGAAACTCCAGATACACCGGATCCTTTGATTTTGGTATGAAAATGCAAACACTCTCCCACCCATTCAGCTTTATATTCTTAGAGATAATGGAATCATATGTAGTGAAGAAATTCAGATGAAC
This sequence comes from Viscum album, assembly GCA_963277665.1. Taxonomy (NCBI): domain Eukaryota; kingdom Viridiplantae; phylum Streptophyta; class Magnoliopsida; order Santalales; family Viscaceae; genus Viscum; species Viscum album. The sequence continues at coordinate 1,097,878,455 of OY728151.1, read as the reverse complement.
CAACCTTTCTATGTAAACCTTACATTCAAGGATTTCCTTTATAGATGAAATTTCTTTTTGAGACAATGCATCAATAGACATTTGGATATGAGGAAACCTTGACAATCTGGAACGAGCTTATGTAGGAGGGTTAGAGCTACAACATACAAAGTCTTGAGTTTCGATGTGGCAAAAACATCGGGGTCCTTTTTATTGGTGTTTAAAGGGATGGCCCAGCTTCCATACTCGATCCAATGACTGAAAAACCTTTTGATTGGATATGAAGGCTTAAAAAATGACTGAAGAAGAATTGTTTTTGATTATAATCTTTTGAGGTTTTTAATAAAAACATTCAGATTCAAGGAAACGAGAAAACAAAACTTCAAAAAAAAAATTAAAATACCAACAAGTAAAAGATCATTATGAAAATTTATGAATGGAAACATACCTTTTGGATTGCTAGGATGATTATTCATAAGGAGGAAAATTTTCTTGAAGAACATTAGATTCCCAAAATTTTGATTATGAATATTTTCAATATGAAAATATCCATTGCATAAAATTTATGAAAATAAATTTTCATTATTAAAATTTTAAGTACAAAAATCTTCATTCAGAAAATTTAATGTAGGAAAATCAACATTATGACAATTTTAATTATGAGAATCATCATTATGAAAATTTGGAATATGGAAAAATTTGACTACCAAAAAAAAATTTAGACTGTGAAAAATTTTAGACTTCGCAAAAATTATGAACAATGAAAAAAATTTAGACTACGATTTTTTTTTCAAAATCTATCAAAAAAATATACTCCCCCTATGAAAAGGATTTCCTTAATGTAATGAGATTGGTTTCAACAAGAAGTTAACATGGAATATTACCTTACTGTTATCATTCCTAACTTCTGGTTAATGTATTCAAATCTATCGGAGGGTAAATATTTAGTTAAAATATTAGCAAGTTGATCTTGTGTTCTAATAAATTGAAGAATGATATATCCTTTTTGTGTGTGATCCCTAAGAATGTGTGGCCTAATATCTATATGTTTTTCACTAGAGTGATGTGCATCATTTTTACATAAGGAAATGGTACTAATGTTATCAAAAAAAATTTGTGTTTTGGTAAAACATGTACCATAGTCTATGAGTGTTTGTTGCATCCATGACACTTGATCACAATAACTTAAAGGTGCAACATATTCAGCTTCAGTAGTGGAAAGTGCTATTGAGTGTTGTTTTTTGAATGACCAAGAAATTTATGAATCAACTAATAAATGACAAGCTCCAGATGTACATTTCCTATCCATTTTATATCCACCAAAGTCAGCTTCCGAAAATCATTTAAAAAAATTCATTTCCATAAGAGTAAAAGAGTCAAAGATCCATGGGTCCCTTTAAAAAGTGAGAAATCCTTTTCACTGCCTTTAAATGAGATTCCTTAGGATTGGATTAATATATTGCACATAGGAATACTAAAAAAATTATTTCTAGATGACTAGCTATCAAGTAAATTGGATTTCCTATTATACCTCTAAAATATGTTTGATCTACTGGTTTCAGAGCATCATCAAGATCAAGTGAATATGAGGTACCAATATGAGTACTTATACTCTTAGTTTTTTCATATCCTTACTTTTTATGATGATCATTAATACACTTATGTTGGGATATATAGATTCCTTCTGGTTTTTGAGAAATTTAAAAACCAAATAAAAATGTTAGCTCACCCATCATACTCATTTCAAACACAAATTTCATTAGATTCACAATGAAATCGGTTAAATATTTCTGAGTTGAACCAAATATAATTTCATAAACATAAATTTGATCAATCAAAACATTTTTATTGTCTTTATTTATAAAAAGGGTTGGATCACCATTTCCCTCAACATAATTATTTTAAAGAAAAAATCCAATAAGAATATCAAACCATGAACAAGGGGGTTTCTTAAATCAATAAAAAGCTTCCGTAAGTTTGTAAAAATGTTCACGATTTTTTGAATATTCAATACAAGGAGGTTTTTCAACAAAATCATCCTATTGTACAAAACCATTAAGGAAAAAAATTTAACATCGATTTGAAAAAGTATGAAATCAAAGGATGCTTCAAAGGAATGAAGAATAAGAATAGATTCAAGTCTAGCAACTGTATCATAGGATTCTTCATAGACTAATCCTTCTTGCTGATAGAAGTATTTAGCAACCAATCATGTTTTATTTATTACTATGGTTCCATTTTCATCACATTTATTTTTGAAGACACATTTTACTCCGATAACCAAGGTTTCCTTAGGTCTATCAACCAAGGTCCACACATTATGACTTTTGAATTAATTTACCTCATCTTTTGAATATTTTATCCAATCATCATCACCTAAAGCTTCATCAGTGATTTTTGGTTCTAATATGGAAATTAATGCTAGATGTTCAAATTCATTTCATAAGGAACTTATAGTCCAAACTGGTTGATTGACATCAGTAATGATACTATCACTAGGATGATTATTTGGAAAAAAATGTTTAGTGTTTTGTAAACCCTATTAATTAACATAGGTTAGGATGTATTCTAGGGTAAATGCATCCGAAATATTTTGTGGAACATTTTCCGTATCAGAAGTATCCTTCAGGAAAGGATAAGAATAAGTTTTTGAAAACAAATCTGAAGATGTATGATGAGGTTATTTGAAAAGAGAAGGATATGTTTCATCAAATTTGGAATGTACTATTTCTTCAATAGTACAAGTAATTTTATTGAAAACTCTATAATCCATAGAAGTTGTGTAGTATCCTAACAAAATTACTTCATCAGATTTTAGTGCGATTTTGTGTAGATTATCTTCATAATTCAGAATGAATACCTTAAAAACAAACCATGAAGTAGGAATGTTTTGGGTTTCTATCATTCCATAACTCATAAAGAGTTTAATTTAGAAAATTTCAAATCAAAAAACAACTTATAGTATAACAACCAGTACATATAGCTTCAACCCAAAAATGTTTGGCTACTAAATATTCACTCAACATGGTTCTTGTTAACTCTTGAATAATTCCATTTCTTCTCCCAACAATAACATTTTGCTGAGGTGTTCTGGGGGATGAGAAGTTATGATTAATGCCTTTTATACTACAAAAAGATTCAAAATCATAATTTTGAAATTATCCACCATGATAACTATTAATAGTTATCAAATGAATGTTTTTCTCATTTTTAAATTGCGCTCTAAAACATTTTACATAAGAAAATTCTTCTTATTTATTTGCTAGAAAATATACCCACGTAAATCTAGTGTAATCATCAACTAAGAAAAATAAATAATATTGTCATTCAATGCTTTATGTTTGGGTTGGACCCAAAAGATCCATATGCACTAACTGTAATTATTCAATGGTTGAGACCAGATCAACTAATTTAAAACATGATTTATGTTTCTTTCCATTTTGACAAGGATCACCAAATTCTAAATAATCAAATCTAAGATTCGGTAGATCATTAACTAGTATTTTATTAGAGGGTTTTAATAGGTTCATAAGGTTATAGTTTCCTAACCTTCTATTCCACAACCATGGATGATATTCCATTGCACTATGTCAAGGAAGGTCTTGGCTCCTATGTTCGTCTTTGTTTAGTGTGTAAACATTCTCTTGTCTATTATCAAAAAGAATAAACTCTTCCTTGGAGTTGTGTACTATGAAATTTTCATTAGAAAAATTCACAAGGTAGCCTTCATCACATAATTGAATTATGATAATGATGTTTTTCTTATGACCCTTAACAAATAAAAATCTGAAATCAATGTTTCTCTAATAAGAACAATGTTACCTATTCCAATAATTTCTCCCTTAGAATTATCTCTAAAAGTTAATTTACCTCCATTATTATTGATAATTTTTTCAAAGAAGTTTTTGTTACAAGTCATATGCTGGGAAAATACACTATCCAGGTACTAAGTATTGTTGTTGGTACTTTCTATGTTTTCCTGAAAATAAGAGAGTTAGTCTTTTAAAACCCAAACATTATTGGATCTGGAAACTTCAGAAACAAAAATTTTACGAATCCACATTTTCATTGAAAAATAATCATTATAAAAACCAAAAGACTATGTTTTTTTAGGAGCAATTTTTTCCCAATGCCCACCAATATGAAACATAGTGAAGAATGGTGCACTTTGAAGAACATAATAATTTTTACTGAAAATAAGTTTTGAAAATGTATAACAAAAACCAAGATTATTCATAGAGGTCAAATTTGGGAATACATCTTATCAATGATTTCCTTTTCAAAAGTAGTGTTCATAAAACATTTTCTCAAGGAAAATATTTCTTACTTTAGTATAATTAGTAAGTTCTTATCCTCAAAGACGTCATATTTAGTACTACTATTAGGCACAGAAACATTTTTATTTGAAATATCATTTTCTACATCCTTATAAAGTTTATCATTATCTAAATTAACTTCATCAAGGTTTTTTTAAATTATTTGAAAATCAATGGGTTTCTTATCATGATCTTTATAAAGATATGATATTTCCTTAGTAAGAATATAAATACCTGAATTTTCCTTATAAATCTTTTTCTTGACTTTATAATTTTCATTCCGAAAAAGCTTAGTAATCCTAGAAACTTCTTCAAAGGTAGTTAAAATTTTATCTTCATCAAAAGAAGATTTTTCATATAATGAATTTTAATATTTACTATCATTATAATTATCATTCGAGGATACATTAGTGATGGATTCGTCATTGTGTACCTTTTCAATTAAACATTTATTTTAAATAGGAAGTCTGGCTATTAGACCAAGATTCATCATTCCAGAAGATTTGTAGTATGAGGATTCATTAGAAGAGTTTCCACCACTGGCACTCCAAGTGTCATTAGCTTTCAAAACATGATTATAATTAGCTTTGTAGTACATAATTCTATTCCTCTCATAATGTGTTTCCTTTATATCTGTTCTCTTAATCATAGGACAATCGAGCCTTATATGTCCAACTCTTTTGCATTTATAACAAGTGACTTCAGAGTCATTCTTATCCTTTCTTTCTTTCTTCTAATATCTATACAGAAAGTCTTTCTTCCCGACTACCTTGTTCATCCTTCGAGCATGATTAGCTAGTAAATTCTCAGAATGATCACTTTCATTTGATTCAGATAAAATAGTATCCTTCTTCGACTTAGATCTTGTAACTCTCTCCGTAGTCTTGGCTTTCATATAATTTGAAGTAGTTGTAAACCCAACACTTCCTTTTGCATTCTTTTTATTATCATTGTCATCATCTGTCTTCATTCAAGTATCATTTTGAAGAATAGTTCCCAAAATATCATCAAAAGTGATCTTTGAGACGTTTTTATTCTCATCTATAGTTGTTCTCTTGAATTCCCACTCATTAGGCATGATGTCTATAATCTTGTCTACAACTGCTTCATCATCCAAAACTTTTTCACTCATGGATTGTAAACTATTGACAATAGTCATAAATCTCTGTCATACTTTATATATTGGTTCTCCACAAAGAAATAAAAATCCATGTTACTCAGCTCTATGCATAGATCTTCTAGTTTCAATAGCATTGGATGTTCCAAAATGAGTTTCTTCAAGCTTTTTTCAAATAAAATTTGAAGCTTCACAAGAAGAAATCTATCTATATATATTCTTGGTCATGGATCACAAAAAAGTATTGTGTACCTTGTGGTTTAGTTGATATTATAACATCTCTTGAAGAGTAAATGTTCTGACTTCCTTATCATGAATTTTCTAATCTCCATCAAGCATAACAAATTTGACCACTCGAGTATTAATAACAGAAGTCTTCATACGATCTCTCCAGTATTCATAATCATTCCCATAAAAAATAGGTGGTCTAGTTGGATTATGATTGTCAATTGAACCTAAATTCATTCCTGTCATCATATTGAATATCATTCCACACAAACATGTTAATAATAAATGTTTGTAAACAAGGATAAAAATACTAAGAAAGGAAAATTTAGAACAATGAAAAACATGAGCAAGAAATCTTTTTGTGTGAATATAAGTATAACATAGACCTGTTCTGATACCAATTGTAGGATCAAAATAATTAATGTAGATTCTCAATATACATGATGGGGGGATGTGAGTTGTATAATTTAAAAAATTACATTGGAACTTTTTAATATAGTAAATTATAACAACGTTAAACGAGGTAAATTCACAAAACCTCTTAGTTCTACAAACTTTCTTGATTCCAAAAATGTGGTTCCTGAAAAGGATCATAAGAAAAGTTTACAAAGATAATGACTCTTCCTTAGAGCGTATACAATCTAACTAATTAAAGTACAAGTATAAGAAATAATGAGATAGTTATACTTTCCTTAATTACCAAAATGTAGCTGAAAACATGAATAAATACATGAAACCAGTAGTAAATATTTTATCCAAAAATGTGGGGTATCCAACAACCTGAGATAAACGTCCCTTGATTTATACATTCAAGAATTATTGTCTTAAGAACACAAGGGTAATCCCTTGATAAAAATATCAAAGTCCTTCATGTTATCCCCGCAAGCCATAGAACTTCTAGGTAGTCGGCACCTCTATATTTTTATCCATGGAATCCATCGAATGTACTCAGCAACATTCAGAGTTGCAAAATGAAATTCTGAACAAGTTTTTCAGTACGCACAAATAATTAATATCTCTCTCAAGAAATCACTTCAGCAGCATGTAATCTATAGACTCATAGAATTGTGATGAACTCGTTCAAATGAGCTCCTATTTATAGGAACATATTCAATAGTCGTCTCCCTCCTCTGATGGTCATATTTTTCTTTGAATGTTGGAGGGACATGTACACGTGTCCCTCAAATAATAGTTGGTTAGAAACAGAAAGCACAACATCGTTTAATAAATATAACAAGAGTAAGCAAAAATTTGGTTGCTTAACCAAATCCATTTTTTAGAGTGTAAAGAAAAATAAATTTTCAGTGTCTGAATTCAGAGAACATGGAGTCTGAATTCTAAATGATCGGAGTCTAAATTTAGAGATTTCGGAGTCTAAACATAGAAATTTTGGAGTCTGAATATAGAGATTTCATAGTCTAAACTCATAAATTTTAGAGTCTGAATTTAGTGAAATCAGAGTCTGATCTCAGAATGTTCAGAGTATGAATTCAGAGAATTCAGAGTCTGAACTCAGAATGTTCAGAATTTGAATTCAGAGAATTCGGAGTCTGAATTATGACTGTTCGGATTCCGAATTCAGAGAATACAGAGTCCGTATTCGGATCCCAAAAATTGAATGTATTATGTCTAAGTATTTATAATATTCTGAGGTTTTAGATAGAAAACCAAATTTAATACATATAATATGAACAATAAAAATATGATAAGGAAAAAAATAGGTGACAAGAAATTTTCCATATAATAGAGTGTTTGTGATTTTAAAAACATGAAGGAATGGAAAAGTCATAAAGAAACCTTATTGACTCAAGAAAACAATTTGATATTATTGGATATATATGATATAATATTTTAATTTTGGGAAATATAAATTACAATATGATCTTTTTGATATGGTGGTTTCATATCATATTATCTTTTTTATTCAATAAGGGAAATATGGATTAATGTATTGCAATTAAAAAGTATAATGGATATTGATACTACTATTTGAAGAGGATTTATATGATCATGAAAATTATGAAGATTTTTATCATTATATGATCATATAATAATATATGAATTTTAAAAATATCATTAATTGTGAGTTCTATATGACAATGATACAAGTTTCAATCATTAGATTCTAGTAACAAATAATTACTAATAATATAAAGTGAATTTTAATTCTCTATTTGTTGATTATTAAACCACTGTTTGAGAATTATATTTTTATATCAGTCAATTTATACTAGACTTGGGGAAGTTATTTGATATGACTTCTATAATGCCATTGTGATTCTCAAGTAGGTCAAGGGTACATAATAATTTTTTTATTTAATATATATTTTTTTTAACATACTAGTATAGATATGAAACATTGACTTTTAATTAGATTTATTCAATAAATATGATTGAAATTACATCTTATTATGTAAATTTTGATACTCATTATATTCATTAGATAACAAACCGATGGAATTTTGAATAATGTTTTTGTATATTATTTTAATTCTATATATGTATTTTTAAATATTGATGTCTTTCTTTTTGGAATGTTCATAAATATTTTATGTTGAAATACCCTGGCTCAAGTTATAATAATGACACTCAATTGTGGGTCAAAACAACAGATCTTGAATGCCTCAAAATACATCAAAGGTTGTAGTCTAATGATGGGGTCATAAAATTTGATAAAGATATAATTCCATCAAAAAACAAATACCTAGATTTTTTTTTGAAGTCAATAACAATATTGTAATTAACCATCAATATAATAAATATCCCATATGTATTTGAACAATAAATAATTAATTAAAAATTTAAAAAGGAAGATGAAAAAGAATAATTTAGAATAAAATAAACATTTTTATAACCACAGAATCAATTTCCACACCAACATATTTTTATAAATTATATGAAAATAAATAATAAAGGAAAAAATAATATACATAGTGGTTTCATTATAGTATGATAAATATATGAATATTTTTTAAACAAAATTTACATTAAACTCTTAAGAATAAGTATAAACTCTCTTTTAAACAAATGCATCCTAACATGCATAATGGAATTATAATATTTTTATAAAAATACATAGAATGTATAGATATCTCATATATGTTATGAGGGAATTAATTTTCATATCACTCTCACAGATGTAATAATCTAACTATTAAATTCTTATATTCTCTTAGGAGAAAATTATAACCAGATATCTCTATCTCTTTACCAAACACATTGGAGAGAAATATGGGGATTACCCATTATAATGGGATATATCCAGATCACCCATAATCGTGAGTTATAGTTGGATCACACATCATCCTAAATAACTCCCAATATCCATAAAAAACCATAACTAATGAAAAATTTCATTTTCTTCATTACACTCATACAAATATTCCTTTAATAAATAATAAAACAATTTTGGAAATAAAAATGTTTATTTGATTTAAAATATTTTTTGTCAACATCCAAAAAAATAAGGATGGATTTTATTTGAAGAAAATTTTAGGGTTTATAATGTAATCCAGACATAAAATAATTTCTATAGTTGTTAGAACATCTATTGATGTTATTTATAGAGAAATATGACATTCCTTTTTTCTTTTTCTCAAAAAATTACATAAAATGTTTCATTTTAAAATCCTTTTATTGTAATAAAAAATTGTACATTATGAATCATTGATTTCAATGAAATTTCCCCAATAAAATAATTTAATTTGTATTTTAATGGAAAAAATGATATAAAAATAAAACTTAAAAATAATTAAATAATGATTTTCTTGGTATGGTTTCTTTACCTTGAGTCCAACTCATCACATACATTCGTAGTAAAGCATACTAATAAACATATATTAATTAGTATATTTGTTAAGAAACATTTTAATGCCAATTATTCCATTTATTTTATTAAATACCATTTAATAACAATTACATTAATTGAGTTAGTTAACAATGGATGTTTTGACCAAATTTAGCACATTTCCCCAAAATAAAATTGGTAATTTAGATTTGGTCAAAGAGTTCATTATTAAACTATACATACAAATATTCATGGAAAAAATTATATTTTTATACAATAATCATAATTTTAAATTAGATCATTAAATATTGCATTGATAAATGTATTATGTTACAGTCATGTAGATGGTAGGTCATACATATGTATGTGTGTTGTTTTAAATTTACATAGATCATGAGGGAACAATGGTAAGTATCATTTAGTCATTACATAATGTTTATTATATATTAAATACCATATAATATCAACTAGTAAACATGTATATACCAATCATGTGATGAGGTGGTTAAAACCCAATCAGATATCATAGAGGATATTGTAATCCACAAGTACACACTGATGATGTTATAATTTTTCAATGGATGGAGAGGTAATAAATAGAGAACATATATTATCTATATATAATTATTATTATGACATTATTAATTATTAAATACATTAAGTCCTTAATTATAATCATCCATGATAAGCCTTCATGGAAAACTAATTATACCGATTCATGAGGCAGTAGTCATCTGTATAATAGAACAATGGTTTTGTATCCCATATGATAGAAGAAGAGGTGAATATTGGTTATTAAATCAACATAATAACATCTTATAAAGTGAAATATATATATATTTATAAAGAACCTGAATTAAAAAATATCTTTTCTTGAGTTAAGTCTATAATTTTTCTTTATTTAACTTTTATGATCTTTTCAGGTTTACTGTATTATAGAATTAGGCCATATCAAATAAATAAATATTTAAATTTACAAAAAATGCCTAAAACTAAAAATATATCCGTTTTTTTAAATAAAACTTTAAAATTAATCAGGATTTATTTTCCTTGATATAAATATTTTTTACTTCATTCATTCTCGTATCCATCCTTATACACAATGGAAAAAATTACCAAAACATGGGATCAGCAAAAAAGGATTAGTAAGGAATATAAAATATGTAATAAAACCAATATTCCATTAATACTAATAATCCCATGAAAAGATTTTCACACAGTCATAAATTACACCCATAAAACATAAACTCTTTACGATAACTCAATAAATCATAAGATTCATGTAAGACTCAATGAAACCATAAATCATAAATGTAAATTATTTCATTCCTATCATACGTACAATATAGATTTCACAAAAATATGTGTAGTAACCTTCATGGTAACATTTGGAATACCTACCATAGTATAATCCTTTAATATATTACGAGAACCCATAATATTTACCTCAGTCATGTAACCCAATGCATTGGAGAGCTATCACGGTCTCACCCGACCATGGTTAATCATAGAAAAACCTATATACTTAAGAAATTACCAAAAACCATAACATAATAATAACACATAAACCATGCATAAATGGAAAATAGCTTGTCCCCTTTGAAATCACATTTCACCATTACAAGCCACACACTCATTAATGAAAACATATTATTATAATATAATATGGTAAAATTGTAACGTAAACATCAATACATAATAGTGACATAAAAATGTGAAATTTCAGTCATAATGTCAGTATAGAAAATAGTCAAATTTATTGAAATAATCAATCACAATTTAATAAAAATATTAATAGATTTTAAAAATATTACTTTTGAATCAAAGTGTCTCATACCACATTTAAACGTTTAATAATAATTTACACATAAAAATATTCATGAAAAAATAAATTATTCCTTAAAATCATTTTGAAAATATGGATATTGAAGATACTTATTTAGATGCTTAAATCATAAAAACATTTAAAATGATGTTTTATATAATGTGAAAATTAATGTTTTGATCTTTGAAATTATAATCTACATGAAATTAGAACATATTAAGACACATTATAAATCATTAGTAAAGATATAATATGGATATGTAATGTAAAGGGGATGTATATACACTTTATAAAGAAATAAAGGTGCATATAAACAAGAAAATTACCACTCAAAAGAGATTGAGAGTAATTCCCTTACACGGATCACATAATTAGATAAGGACAAATCGATTATAGAAATATCTGTTTAAAATAAATGTACACCTAATATATTTGTATATTCAATGTAAAATAATTATATTTCATTCACATAAATTCATCGAAATGATACCAATGGAATAGATATTTCTCTCAATGAATGGAGATTGAGATAAGTTTTTCCTTTCATATATTATGCCATTAGATTATGGATAAATTTATGAAATTAATATATGTGAAAAATATTAATAAACAAAATATAAGTGGATCTCTAGTGTAAAACAATCGCAGGTCATTCACATATATTCATTTAAAAAAAACCAATGACATGGATATTTAACTCAATGAATGGAGATTAAGTTATTAATTCCCTTACAAAGAGAATTTCATTAAGAAAATAGAACATTTTTGTGTATTTTCTATAAAAACACTTAAATAATGTACAAATTTAGGATAGGATATAAATTTTTTTACTCAAATAATCATATTATGACATAATAATGAAGTATAATATTATCCCAATGAATGGAAATTCGGTTTTGATGTACTCTTTATACTTGTAATCTGTTGAATCGTATGAACCATAATAGTAATGATCATCAAACGAAAAATTTAATTACATGAATAAAAATATATTAATGATATTTATTATAAATAAACATTATATAATCCCCATCCAAAATTAATTATGGGTCAATAATACTTATATCTCAAAGATGTAAAAAGTGAGAGCAGTAAATCCTTTCAAAGTTCATATCAATGACGTAAGAATTTATCATAGTGGTGATTATGTGTATAAATTATATATCCAAAAAAAGGGAACTGGAATTTACTATTTAAATCAATTAATATTTATTCCAATCATAATCCTGGAAAAATATAATCAACTATATATGTGTAAAACCAATTTAATGGAAATTGAGTGTTAAAATTCCCTTACATTGAGTTTGAATCATCACATAAAATCATTATGTTACATAATAAAAGACCTCAGTTAAGTTATAGTCTCGTGAGAACACTTTTTTGGTTTATTATTCATTTTCAATAGGTTTTTACCTTTTAATAAAAATTACATAATTATTTATGTTCAAATTAGTCGTTTTTTTGATATTCAGTACTTTAGTAAAAAATGAACTTATTTTGATAAAAATTATCCATGTGGTAAAAATTACAGCAACTAAAACTATATTAATGATATAAAATTAATATATATCTTGTATATATGTATTTATAAGAGTCCATAACTTTTTGAGATAAGAAATGAGTTGTATCATTCATCGAGATGATAAGCCATACGTTAGGATGAATTCTATAATCATTTCTATATTTTATTGAATGAATAATAATTAAAATATAATTAAAGTTTTATATAAATTTCATATATTTCAATTATGTTTAACAAAAATATACTTTTAACAGAACATGTATTTTGGGAGCAACTCATATCGATTTGAGGGGGTAGTTGTCCACACTTCCTCAAACAAAATTGTCGTATAATAACATTATGGAAAGCATGAATGTATGTTTAATATAACATATAAAAAATTTAGAATAAGTTATAATATATATATTTAAACATTATTTAAGCTGAATAATGGTTTTAATACTATCCAAAAAGTTGGTAAATTAAAAAATATCAAAAACATTATTCACAGAGGTTATTAAATGGAAGAACATGGAAAACATTTTCGTTTGTTTGAATAAGAGGCAGTGAGAAATGAACTGGATATTAAATGTTACATAATAAACATATGAATCCAATATAAACATTATTATACATTAATCATTAAATTATGGGTGAAGGAGGTTATGAGAATGTAGAAAATATGATAATTATGATAGGTATTTTAAGAAAATTACCTCATGAATATCCCCTACTAAAAAGAACCACGAGGATATTGTATTTTCACTTTGGATGATACCAGCAGCACTAGGATGTAGGTAGAGTTAGTTTGATAAGATTGGGTAGATATTTCTGTATCATAAAGTCTTTTTGGGTGGAAATAGGGTGGTTGATAGGTGGTATTTATTCTTGGGGAGTGGTGGCTTCACATGATTAATTTTTTAATTATTTTATATTTAAAGCCAACCATATAGAGGAGGAATTAATTTACAAGACATTGGATTGTTATTAAGGTAATATTGTATGGTTAGGTCTTATACACACTTGATACAACCATTAAATGTTGTTGTTTTTATGCATATAAGCTTTTAACATTTAACTTTATCCTTAGTCAAAATTTCACTTTTACTACGGTAAATAATTTAATTTCTAGGGAATCATTTTTATACCTAAACTGTAAATTGACCTTAATAACTAACTATGACCATATGAATCCCAATATATATTCTATTTTATCAAATAATATTCACTTAATTGTGAAAATTTTATTTAAAATTAATTTTTCCAAAAAAACTAATAATATGTTTTTAATGTTATACGTTCAAAAGTTTGAACTATTTTTATGTCTATTTTCCACTTGAAATTTATTCCAATGACATAAATTATATTCAATGATAAAAACATAGTCAAATAAAACTATAAAAACTAATAAAATTACATTCTAAAAATATAAATAAACTAGACTAAAAAGCAATTTTGAAAAAATGCAGTATTTTTCAATAATAATTTAAAAAATGAATATTATCCAAAAAATACCAAAACTTCAACCAATATAAATTTAGTATCTACCATATACATATAAAATGTTTATATTGTATGTTATAACTTATTAAAGTGTAAATGAATAGTTTTTAATGGGTTATCCACCAAAATTTTGTGAAAATAGATTTTTAAAAAGGGTTATAGTTTCATATGAAAATGATTATCCCCAAAAAAATTAATTAAATTCATCTGTAAACAATATTTTCATAAAAAAATTAATATTTATCATTACATTTATTTTAAGAGCTTTCATATTATGTAACATAGTAATTCATATGTTCGATGTGGTGTATGATGTATTATATCAAATAAATTGTCTCCTTTTAAAAAGTCGGGATGTTTCTTTCTCTGCTCTTTTGGAAATTTCATCCATGAAATTTGAATTTGGGTTTGGCCACTATGGTATGTATCTAAAAAATAACATTATTTCATTCCCACGACAAAAAAAGGATTAAGAAAACTACCACCTTAAAATAATGAAATATAAGTACAAAGGTCACCCGAAATAACACATATTAATATTCCTTGTTAGAAAACAAGGATATATAAGACAATATAACCATCTATTTATAATGGAGAGTGATATAAAACATGATCAGAAGAATTTTAACCATCATAAAACCACCAAAATTGTGATGGGTTAAACAATCCATCATTTATTAGTAGGAAAAGTAAATGTAATACTTTTTTGTTCAAAGATTATTTCTATAAAGTCGAGGAATTTATTTGTGAGTGTGACTATGAACATAAATAATCATACATACTTCTAAATTAGAGTTTTATACTCTAATATATTTCTAAGAAAAACACATCTTTTCTCCTTGTTATGAGTTTTCAAGATGACGTGGTCACACCTAAAGCACTAGAATTAACTTCTGAGATTCACATAATCCACAAAAGATTAACTATTTATTCACCCTATCTTAAAACATTAACCAAAAAAATCTAGTTTTTATAATATAAAACATTTCTCCAAAATTATTAAACCATTAGATTATGATAACAAAATTTTAATCTCCAAAATTATTCTATAAAACCCAATGTGAATCATTGAGAAATCAATAAATAAATATCCATGAAATTCATCAAAATAATTTCAACTAAGACTAAAACCCAAAATTCCGTAGGATTTTATCACAAATTATTACAAGATAAATTTGAAAATTTATCTCAAAATAACATAAACCAATACTAAAGGATAGTAGTAAAAAGTAACTTCCAAAATAACATATTCTATTTGATAGGTTAATCACTTCCATAAAAAACCTGAATCGCAATATGTCCACTATAAAAACATGGATTCCACCAAAATTCAATTAAACCATTACTTCTCAAAAAACTCCCCCAGTATTTTATTTTACATTTGTATATATGGTTCCCAATGTAGTGAACATCATACATAATTAAATTTATCACTCAATCCCAAAATCATTTTCTGATACCAAGGATATCCATATGATAGAAAGTAAGTTCTCAAATCAAATTTTTCATTCTTTATCAATATTTTTAACTAAAAGAATAATGTCATACTAACTAGAGACTTCACGTAGGCTAGTGGTAGGCGATAAAGGCATGTGGCACTCTGATGGTGGGTTTGATTCCCGTAACATTGTCTAACGCTGTGGGTTTACATATATTTTGTGTGTTTTCTTTTTTCTAAACTAAATCATTCATATAAAATACTACCATCATGAGATAAAATCCTAAAAAATGTCCATAAAATGTTTTTTCCTTAACAATTTTCTTATACCTCTAAATTTCATCCCAACTCATAATAACCTCAAAATCATAATTCATGAGGTCTAATATATATTGACATATTTCTTCACTATAACAGGATTTAATAAAAAATATCCCAAATTAAATAACAAATTACCTTGATCATGGTATCCACATGGCTTCATCATCATTTTGTTTATGTTGATATAAGGTCCATGAATTGCAACAATGTATTAAAGATTATTAAAAAGCACCTCATTCCATTATCCAAATACACCTTGTAAAACATGGATCATATGGGTGATGGTAGAGAAATAGTTTTGAAGAATAATCTTATATGACATAAAATTTTAATAAATAAGATAAAACTTGTTTTATAAAATGATAAAACTGAGTTGGACTAGAAACTATAAATAAATTGTGCTTTTAAAATACCATAATAATGTGATGACTGAATATATTTTAATTGAAAATATAAATAGGTTGGGAAAGGGTATCTTTATTTAGAAGCTTTTTCACAATCATAATTTTCATCATAATCTTGTGATACTATAAAATATCTAAAAATTCCTTGATTATATTTACATTTCATGAAAAAATGTGAATATTGAAAATATCATATTTAATAAAAAATAACCCATGATCTATGAATATTTAAAGGAATAGTGGAGGTGTTTGATATCTCAAAAAAATTCTTGAAAGATAGTTGTATGTTATAAAATGTTTCTGAATCATCCAAACAGATATTTTTAATAATTGTTGAATGTAAGTAATCAGGAAGAGATATGAATGTTGTTTTTGATCATCCTCCTTCTATTTTTAAACAAATTTTATTTATATAAAAAATTTATAGAATAAAATGTTACCAAATGAATAGACATATAATGTTACTATATGTTTAACCAAAACTCTTAATCACTAAAGCTGTCTAAATCGACCTCTGATAGCAACTATAAGGCCCCATCATTAAACATTACATAATCATAAGTTACGTTAATTAATGGTATTTATTTCAAATTTAGGATAATTTCTGGTGTATAATTTTTGAGATTTATTCCATATATATTAATTTGAAAATAAAATTTATACTATGTGAAAACCACAAAAATTGTATAAATTTCTGTCAAAAATTTAAAACATTAAAAAGTAAACATAATTTTTTTTGATCAAAATCTTCTTGAGTTTTTTCTTTTCTCATACCTATCCATATTCACTATGTAAAATAGTTCAAAAACATTATATGAGAATAAAAGGCTCATTAAGGAATTTAAAATAATGAATAAATCCATTATTCTATTAATACTTATAAACTAATGAAAACATTTTCAGAAAAATCACAATTTTCACCCATAAGACATAAACTTTTCCACATAAATCATGAAATTATAATATTCATAAAATATTAAAAAATTATAAATTAAAAGTTAGTTGGTGGCATTTAAATTATCTATGCATTTTAGTTTTCACAACTACATAGAGAGTAACCAACATGGTTACGCTTGAAATACCAAAAACAGTATATTGCCTAAATATATAAGTAGAAACCATAAGGTTTACCTCTATCATGTCACCAAATGCATTGGAGATATTTCATGGGCTCACCCAATCATGTTTTATCATTGAAAATCCTATATACATAATTAATTCACAATAACCATAACATAATCATAATACCTAAACAAATTATAATAGAAAATTAACATTTCCACTTTGAAATCACATTTCATCCTTACTATCCACACACACATAAATGAAAAAACATTATTTTAAAAATATAAAGGTAATATTTTAATGTAAACATAGGTTCATAATAAAGACATAAAATTGAGAAATTATATTCATGACGTATATATAAAAAACATTAATTGTTTTTTAAATAATCCATCACCTTTTAGAACACAAAAAAACTTTAATGGAATATTTTTGAATCAAAGTTTCCCATAAAATTTTGAAACTTTTAAATAGAATTTATATGTGATAAAATTTTTTCAATATAAATAAACACATAAAATAAATTTGAAAACATGGACATGAAATAGGAGAATTTAGAACATAAAATCTCTACATTTTTTAAAATGATGTTTTAGATAATGAGTATTGTGAAATTTTGAAGATTTAAATTATACACCACATAATAGTAGATCATATTAAAAGACATTAAATATCATTATTATATATATAATATAGATATGTAATGTAAAGGGGTGTGTATATACACATTAAAAAGAAATAAAGGTTCATATAATCATGAAATGACTCATTGAAAGGAGATTGAGAAGAAGTCACTTATAAAAATCACATAAATATATTAAAAATAAATTATTTACATAAATATATGTAAAAAATTAAAATCCACCAAATATAAAAGAATGTTAGTTGTAAACAAATCATAGGTATGTCAAATATATTCTTTAAAAATCAAAACCAATGACATGGATCATTAACTCAATGAATGGAGGTTGAGTTAATATTATTCCTTAAAAAGATCATATTAGTAGAGTAATGAATGATTTATGACATAAATATTTGTGAAAAATATAAATAAATTAAATATAATGGGATATTCATTTATAAAACAATCAGAGTTCATTCTCACATATTCTTGTAAAAACAAAACCAATGACATGGGTATTTAACTCAATGAATGGAGTTTGAGTTAACATTTCCCTTACAAAGATCAATTTGATAAAAAAAATAGATCTATAATATATATTAAATATAGAAAAATTAATGAAAATTTAAATAAAATATAATTTATTATAAATTATTTCTCAAATAAAAAAATCATGTCATAATCAATAATTAGAAGATTAACCCCAAAAATAGAAATTGGGATAAGAATTTCCCTTACCACTTGTAATCAATCAAATCGTATGATCCAGAAATATAAAAATCATCAAATGATACAAATAATAACTTGATTATAAATATATTTTTGTTATTAAATATCAATTATAGTTATATATACAAAATAAAAAAAGTAATTAGTGGTGAATTATTCATATATCTCAAAGATGTAAAAAGTTAGGTGAGTAAGTCCTTAGGAAGTTCTTATCAATGACATAAGAATTTATCAAAGGGAGATTATGTGTATAAAAATTAAACACACACAATGAGATGTTGAATGTATAACATAAATAAAAAATATTGAGTCCATGCATAATATTGGGAATATATAATCAATGATGTCTTCATCATACCCAATGATTGAAAATTGAGTTATGAAAATTTCATACCTTGAGACTGAATCTTCAAGTAAAATTGTTATGATAAAGAATAATAAAACTTGTTTAATTTATACTCTCTTTAGAACCTCTATAATTTTTATTATTCCTTTTATATCACTTATTACCATGTTATAAAAATTACAAAATTAGTTATGTTAATATAAGACATTTTTTCGATTCAGTACATGAGTCAAAAATGAACTTCTTTTGATTTAAATTTTCCATTTGGTCAAAATTCCATAATATACATAGATATTCATGATATAAATATCATATATATTCAGAATATATATATTTAGAAGAATCCATAATAATTTGATATAAGAAATGAGAAGCACTGTTAATGGAGACTGTGAGCCGTACATTTGCATGAACACTACTTTCATTTCCTATTCATGGTAAAACAATAATAATTAAATTATGAATCCAATATTTTATTAAATTAATATAATTTACAAATTTTTACTAAAATATCCCATTATTCATTCCATCTATAGTCGGAATAAGTCGTATCTCATAGAGGAGGCGGTAGTCCACACTTCCTCAAACGAAATTATTGTATAACAACAATATTGAAAGAATGATGGTATTTTTAATATAACAAATAATGAATATGAAATAGGTAAAAATATATATTTTAAAATATTTTTTTTCATGAATAATGTTTTTAGGATTAGCCATGATGGTGGTAAAGGTAAAAGAACAAAAACATTATTCCCAAATGAAATTAGATGGGATAACTTGGATACCAATTTTGATTATTTGAATGATAGGATGTGAGAAATAAAATGGAAATGAAATACTACATAATAAAGAAAAATATATAGTATATACATGATTCTGGATTAATCATGCATTTTTTTGATGAATTTGTTGAGGATAATGTAGAAAACGAAATAAATTAAGATAGTTACTTTGAGAAAATTACCTCTTGAATATCCCCTCCATGAAAGACATTTTAGGACCATGGATTTGATTTTGGTGATTAATGAAACACATGATCATGGGGAGAGTGAGGAGGAGAGGTTTGGGTAGATATTTGAGGAGGAAAAAGTCTTTTTGGGTCAAAATTGTGTGGTGGATATGTGGAATTTATACTAGAGGAGGGGTGGGTTCAAGTGAATAAATTATTAATTATTTAATATTAAAAGCATACCATATATAGGTGGGATTGATGTATTCATTATTTGAGTGTAATTGAGGTTCTATAGGCAGAAATGGATTGACAGACAGCACAAAAAACATTAAATGATATAGTTTTTTGGTATGTTAATCTTTTAACTTTTAACATTTACCACTGTCAAAATTTATCCTTTACTATGGTAAATATTTTATTAACCTAGGTAAATTTTTTTTAACTAAAAAATTAATATATCATAAAATCAAAATTTGAAATTATAATTACAAATATTGAATCCATTTAATCTAATTCAATTCAATATTTTATGAAAATTTTGTTTAAAATTAATTTTTCAATCAAAACTAAATACATTTTATAAAAGTAAAACGTTCGAAATTTTGAAATGTTTTTATATCTATTGTCAACATGAAATTTATTCCAATTCACTAAATTGGATTAAATGATAAAAACATAGTTTAATTAAATTCTAAAAAAGGATAATTTAACTATATTAATAAATTACATGAAAAAGAATTTTTGAAATAAAATACAGTATTTTTCACTACTCATTAAAAAATGAATATTATCAAAAAAATTCAAAAATATAAAACTAAATTAATTTTGATATACTTATTTCACATGTAATGGGCCGGACCTCTCTTGTCCATTACAATGTAAAAATTTGGTGTTTGAGGTGTTCCAGGAGGTTAAGGTGACTTATCCCCAACACTTAGCCAAATTTCCAATTCTGTGAACAGTTCCATCAGTGAACGGTGTTCTATTGGCGAGGTTTTGTGAAAAGTTCTATCGGTGAGGTTCATTGAACAATTATATCATTGAGTATCAGTGGAATTTACTATCTATGAGGTTCAGTGAATAGTTCAATCAGTGAGGTTCAGTGAACAGTTCTATCGGTGAGGTTTAGTGAACAGTTTTATCGGTGAGGTTTAGTGAACAGTTCTATCGGTGTGGTTTAGTGAACACTTATATCTGTGTGGTTAAGTGAATAGTATATCGGTGAGGTTCAGTGATCATGTATATCCGTGAGGTTCGGTGAACAGTTCTATCAGTGAGGTATGTTGAACAGTTCTATCAGTGAGGTTCTGTGAATAGTTCTATCAGTGAGGTTCCGTGAACAGTTCTATCTATGTGGTTAAGTGAACAGTTCTATCAGTGAGGTTTAGTGAAATTTTCTATCGGTGAGGTACAGTGAACAGTTCTATCGGTGAGGTTTTCTTAATAGTTCTATTGGTGAGCTTCACTAAACAGTTCTATCAGTGAGGTTTAGTGAAGAGTTCTATCGGTGAGGTTCTGTGAACAGTTCTATCGGTGAGGTTCTATGAACAGTGTTCTATCGGTGAGGTTCAGTGAACAGTCTTCTATCAGTGAGGTTCATGAACAAAGTTCAATCGGTGAGTTTCTAATGGTGAGTTTCATGAACAATGTTTTAATAGTAAGGTTCATGAACAGTGTTTCCAGCTTCCTACAATTTCACCCCTTTAGCATTTTCCATTGACGAAAAATACATTTAAATCCATATTTTAAGGTCTCTTAAGTCCTAATCAAAGGCCATAATTCCTATATTAATTATTCCAGTGGCTTGGGATGTTTTTACAAGGTCAAACCGCATGGTTTAATTTGATCCTCTTTTAATGGGGAATTAAGCGTATCTTAAACCGTCACCCCATTAAATCTTTAAAAAGGATCAAGATATCTTCTTCACTTGTTATTCTTCTTTGTTCTAGGCTATGAGATGCTAGAACCTTTCAATCCTTCCCGTAGGAGTTGCACAATCAATCTTTACCCCTCAGAATGGTTCTGCTCTATTTTGATACAACCAAGTTGTATCGATCAATCTTCTATATATGGTATGTTTTATCATCGTTACATTGGGGACCATCTTCTCCTGTTTATCCTTTACATATTATATCATGAAATATTCATTCTTATAATTGGTTTTTCCTTGGGGTTTGGCTGGTGCGGTCGTAACGTGGCATCCTCGAGTGGAAGTATTCTTCGCGAGAGGAGGATCGTGACCCGTTGTGTGTATAACAGACATGAGAAACTATTTGAGGTAGGGGATTTGTTTCTTATATTTATTTTATGGTCATCTATATCTTTACCATGTTTTATCCCACTGGATGACAATTTAATTGACATAATAATTATTTTAACCGGATAAATAAACTGATATTGATCATATGTTATTGCCGCTTGTTTTTTCTATATTGTGTGATATTTATGCTTATTCTTTATGGAAATCGGTAAATAACGTAAACCGGGATTAATTGAATTTTTTTGCCTAATGATAAAGAGTCATGTAAACGAATATGGTTCTTGTTGTAATTTGATGTTAATAAAATTGGTGAAATAAGCATGTTCATTTATTTATGATAGCTTACTGTTAGGTTTTCCAAATTTAGAACCACTGAATAAGAAATCGGTTAATCTAATATGGATTAAAGAACTGTTGGTTGTTAAATGATAATTTCTTGCAGGGTTCTGAGTTACCCTCTTGTTTGTTTAAGGGCCAAGAGTTGAAATTGTGAAGATGTTTTTTTTATAGCTGCTTGTGTTTTGATGTGATGTTGTATGGTTGGGGTAATAAGTGGAGGCATGGTGGCCTTTTTGGTTTTGTTTGCAGATGACGCCTATAGTGGCGAGATGCATCGGTTTTTGCATGTGGGAATCAGGGAGGACACTAGGATGATGGAATGGGAAGGTTGTGATTTTTGGATGCTTGTTGTTTATTTGGTTGTTCATCTGCTTTACATTTCCCCACTGCTCAAGGTAGTTAGTCTTACATACCCTTCTTTATAAGGAGGCGATGACACGCAGTGTATGACACATGCTTTTTGTGTTTAGATTCTCATGGAAGGTAGGATATATTCTCTTGCTAAAAGTGTCAAAAACTAGACGGGTAGTACAACTACTCACCGTGTTGATCCACCTTGTGTTTAATAGCATATATTGTTTTTGTAGAATTCCTGGGAATGTGGGAAATTATTTATGTAATGAATGATTTAATAAATGGTGTTAACCCATGGTTTTAGAGTTTGTTGGAACGTAGTGATGATGTTGTAATTTTGAAGTAACAATGAACATGGGTGTGATGCTAATGAACTTTAATGTGGGATTTTTCATGCCTAATTAATCTTTAAACAATTCATTAACATACAATGGAACATATAAGAAGGGAATGAAGTAATCTAATAAATCTCTTTAAATGGTTGTGTGCTTATAGGATACCTAGTCTTAGAAGTATCAGCCTGGAGTCTGGGAGACGTTAGCTATAGTAGTGTCTAAGACTATGATATTCCCATAGTGTGGTTGTGGGTTATAGTATATTCTGTACATTTTTTGTTTATATATGCTACATGACCCAATCAGCAAGGTAAACTAACACCTTTGGGATTTTGAGCCCTGAGGGGTGTTTTCCCCAACATTCTGGTTGGAGGATGGATGGTAGACTACCCCCTTTGGCCCCGCTCTCTTATCGTGGTAGTTACTTCAGCTGGCAGGCACATTGGTTAGTTTTCCCCATATAGATGTGTGTAGAGGGCTATAATGGAATGTTGTTATTCACACACATATATTATGGATGTAGTTTTCTATGGACTACTATAGGAGTAACATGTATAAGGTGTGATGTCTAGAGGATCCTTACTCGGTGTATGGGATGTGATGGCTTGAGGTATAATACCTAATGAATGATACACGTTATGTGGCCTGTGGTGGATCCCAAAAACTACCAGGTTAATTTTGTATGTGGATGTGGTGGTTTTGTTGCAAGAGGTGCATATTTTGGTGCTTCGCCCAGGTGTCTGCGGGAAAGCCTTTTTGGAGAGAGATGCTCAGGACAAGCGAAATTGGGGAAAGGCGGAAAACCAGTGGGGAATAAGTAGTGGTGTACCCTGGATATTATTTACTATATGATATATTCTGGTATACATTAATTGGTGAGAGTTTCCATGGTGAGAATGGGATCTTAGCATACCTGCTTAGGTGATGAGATAGTTTCACTTGTTGTTCACTGTTCTTTAGCATAATTTCATTAGTTTTTCAAGAGAGGCTTGGGGGGATCCTACTAATTATAATGTAATACTAAGACTATTAATATATATAATCTATTTTTAGGTCACTTGGAGCATGTTGGAGATCATGCTGGTGTTTACAAGCATGTGGTTATAGGAGCACTTTGGGCTTGTGGTAGCTTCTATTTTTACATTATTCAGGGTAATTTTAGTTTTTCCTCTTTTATTTGTAATACTTTTGCATGGAATGACATATGTGCACTTTGGTTTCATTTATATTTAAGTTCTGAGATGGAGTTGGTTGGTTTCTATCTTATCTCTCTCTTCGGCATGTGTTCTCTTAGGGGGAAATGCCTCCCATTTGTGTGTTTATTATACCCTCGGTGCTAGTCGCCAACCCGGGGCCTACTGGAGGAGGGACTTAGGGGTCATTATCTACCTTCTCACATTCCCGACCCCGGAGGGGTACACTTTGGGTGGAGGGGGTCATGGTAGAGTGGTATTAGAGCTCTAGTTTATGGATAGGATGGAGTTAGAAATAGGTGAGTTTGCATGGGTTGGTTGGAAAAAAGTTTCATTCATGTTTAGAAAGTGAGGTAAACACTAGAGACAGGCTGAGAGATAGGGGTTTAGGTATAAGGCCCCAGCCTTAAACCTTACTTAATCTTGAGTTATTACAATATTACACATTGAGGATCATTTTGGGTTTAGAGTTTTAGATAATTAGATCATAAAACATGCATTACATTCCACATATAAACAAAGTGGTTACATAAAGATAGTATTCATTTTTCCCATCAACAGAAACATATTTAAAATAAAACATGGATTCATTCTGGACACTTCCTGGACACTATCATCATATCATGTACCTTTCCTTTGACCTGTGAAAAACATTTCAAAGAAACATGGGATGAGCATAAAAATCTCAGTATGGGTTATAAAAATATGGAAAGGAAACATAAGTTCATATATACATAAGAATTAAATTATAAATTACCCATAAAACATAGGCACTTTAACATACCACATAAAATCATGAATAAATCATAGAAATCATAAGACATAAAGGTAACTTGAGGCATTCATAACATTCTTACGTAGCGAGTAACCCTCTTGGTTACGTTTGGAATACCCATCACAGTATATTCCCTAAATCTATTCAGAGAAACCTTAATGTTTCGCTCCTTCATGTTACCCAGTTCATTGGAGAGCTATATCGGGCTCACCCTCCCTTAGTCTATCACGGAACAACCCGTATTCATAATAATTCCCAAGAACCTCAACATAATCATATCACATAAAACATGAATAAAGGAATCATAACATTTCCACCTTTCAATCACAAGATATCAATACAACACATTCATATAAAAACATTATGAAAAAAATTTTCAATACCCAAATAAAAGAAAATTAATACATGGTATTTATTTTTCTTTTTAAAAAATTGTATGGCTTGTAGAGGAAGCAGAAACTCAAATAATGGTCACAGCGGTGGAGAAGTCATTGTCACCGCATACGTACGACAAAAACATTACCTTTTTTCGTTTAGTAAAACCTTAGTATAAAAACTATTCATTTCGAATAAACGTAATAGTCAAAGGGGTTTATACACAGTATAAAAGAAGGTTGTGTATAAAACAAAATATGCCTCAATGAAAGGAGATTGAGAAGAAGTCCCATTCCTCGGGTCTGACTTAACTCGGTCGTTCTTTAATCTCCTGAATAATAAACTTGAGATAATTTCTACTTGTTTAAGAACCTTTTTCAAGTTCATTATTCCTTTTATATCACTTATTTCCATGTCATGAACACCATGTAATTATTTAAGTTAATAGCAGTCGTTTTAACGATCATTGGTACTTGAGTCAAAAATAAGCTCATTATAATTACAATTTGTTCTTGTATCCATTATATAGAGAATGGTATTCATGATGTAGATATCATATATGTCATATATCCAGTACATGCATGAATTTATATTATTACATAATCATTTAAAGGTAAGAAATGAAATGCACCGTTCATGGAGACGGTAAGCCGTACTTACGCATGAACGCTACTTTCATTTCTATTTCATATTTTATAGAATGGAATCACAATTATATAAAGGTATATTATAATTCCAGTATAATATCATATATAATATCATAGTTCCATCCTTTATACGTCCCACATATGGTATTTAACGAATCTAAACACTTTGAGGGGGCGGTAGTCCGCACTTCCTTAAATGAAGATATCGTGTTTACCCATAATGGAAACCATAAATGTATGCCCAAAATGAAAAATAAAGAGGCTTAAAGAAAACATAAACATATTGTATATCATATATAAATATAGTGACATCTTAATGGCCACCTTTGAAGGTGTTAAAAGAATGTTGAACAATCATCGTTTCGGGAGACATAAATTCACCATCCACGGAAACAGTGTGTCCTTTAACCATTAGATGTAGGTGTGTGTAAGTGTATCTAGAATACTTATTATAAAAACATCCTAGTATATTGAAGATACTGTAGTTGTTACAAAAGAAATTAATAAAAAGAGTTTAGTGGGTTGTAGAAGCAAAATAAAAAAAAAGACTCAAGTGAAGACATTACCTTAAAATAGGGTAACTCCCTTTGGTTTGAGATCAAAGGCTTCCTTGGGAAGACTTATGCCCAAAGTGAGGCTTCAAGGAGTATGAGAGGGATGTGGAGAGACAAAATGGGCAGGTTTTGGCCGAGATAAAGGCTTTGGGAGTGTGGGTAAGGAGGTAGAGGTGGGGGCCTTTTATAAGAGGAGAGGAGGGGCACTCTTGGAAAGTAAAGAAATGTTACATTATTTTAGAATGAATTTCGGATATTAATGGTCCCACATTGATTTGTTTCGAGGATAAGGTGATAAGGGTTCTAAATCCACTCATCCAATAGGTTTTGGACATGTTTAGGTCTTGGATTTTACATTATCCTTCCATTTTATTTAAATCCTTTATTAATGAGGTAATCCATGCATCATCATGATGTCATAAATAATTTAATAAAGATAATGAATAAAAATTATAAAACAAATATAATGATGTAGGAAATCTTTTTATATTTCCAATTACTATTTATAACCAAAAATCTGACTTGTATAACTACATGTAAAAATTGTTTTAATAAAACATTTCTTGTTTGTGTCATTTTTACTTTAACATTAAATAAAAAGTTATTTATGTCATTTCTCAACCAAAGTGGCTCCATGGGGTCCCCAGGTTGACCCATGGATTGTATTGGTCTTCCATGACACATCCAGTGAGGGTAGGACATGTGTAATGCTCATCTCATATTATTAAAATATTATTTTTACCTTAAACTACATTAATTACCACTAATCTGAATTAAGAACTTAAAAGCTACTATTCACCAAAAAAAATTAGTTTAATCTCATTGAACCACATTTTACATCTTAATGACAACCATGTATGTTGGATTTTTGAAAATAAAATCACAGAAGTGGCAAAGTTTCATTTAAATGAAAAATCAGTTTCTTTAATAACCACTTAGTGGTTTCACTATTCATCCAAAATTGATGTTTTTCAGAAAGATTCCAAAACTTCACCCTACGCTATATTTGATATTCAGAATTCAAAAATGATGTCTATTTTACAAAATTAAAACATGAATGTTTCATTAATTAATTTAATAACTAATTCCCGCTGTCATGACAAATAGCGTGTTTTTATGAAACAATAAGTATCAAAAGATTGACACTAGTTTAAGTCAAATTTCAAAGTGAAATTGTTTCCAATGACCACCATTGGATAAAATGGTAAATATATATTATAATTTGACTTCAAAAGCAATTCAAAAGATAATCTAATCATATAAATAAATTAGATTAAAAAGAGGTTTTGAATTAAAATACAAAATTTTTCACTATTCATTAAAAAATGAACTTTATCGGAAAAATACAAAAAAATCACACAAAGTAAATTGTGATGTCCCAATCATAAATAATAATTTTATTTTGACAAATATAGCTTATAAAATTCTCAAAAGATATAATTAAAAAGGGTTTTCCATCAAAAGGCAGTAAAACAATCTTTTAAGAATATTAGTGTATTCCATGCATAAGATTGTATTTATTTTCATTTTAAGCCTCTAAAACACTATCTTAATAATTAATAGACATAGATAAAAATATCTATTATTCATTACTTACTTGGGATGTTACATCCTTCCCCCCTTTATAAAATTGAGTCCCCGAAATTTATTTACATATCGAATACATGGGGGTACTTATCCCTTATTGCATTTTCAGATTCCCATGTTGCCTCTTCCATCATGTGGTTTTTCCACAAAAACTTTACCTGATTAATCACCTTATTCCGTAACACTTTCTGCCTGTGGTCAAGAATCTGGACCGGTTGTTCCTCATAAGATAGGTTATCTTCCAACTGAACTACCTCTCGACTCAGAACATGAGATGGATCTGGCATGTACTTTCTCAGCAAAGAAACATGACAAACATTGTGTACCTGAGATAAACTCGGAGGTGAAGCCACTCGGTAAGCAACGAATCCAACTCTCTCTAGAATTTCATATGGTCCAATGAACGTTGGACTCAGAATTCATTTCTTACCAAATCACATCACACTTTTCCATGGTGATACTTTGAGAAAAACATGATCACCTACCTCAAAATAGAGATCCTTCCTCCTGTTGTCCGCATAAATATTTTTCCTACTCTGAGCTACTCTCATGTGTTTCTGTATTAGCTAAACTTTTTCTACCAAATATTCTACCAATTCTGGTCCCATCAACTTCCTTTCACACACTTCATCCCAGAAAGCTGGAGTTCGACACCGCTTCCCATATAAAGCCTGAAATGGTGCCATATGTATACTAGAATGAAAAATGTTATTATATGAAAAATTCAACAAAAGAAAGATGTTGGTCCCAACTTCCCTAATAATCCATCGAACAAGCTCGTAGCATATCCTCCAAGGTCTGAATTGTTCGTTCTGACTGCCCATCTGATTGAGGATGAAATGTTGAAGTAAAATTTAATTCAGTACCCAATGACTTCTGAAGGCCATTCCAAAAGTTAGAAGTGAACCTGGGATCACGGTCAGATACAATGGAGAGCGGAATTTCATGTAACTTGACTATCTCTTTAAGAAACAAACGGGAAAGTTTATCTAGGGAAAAAAATATCTCGTATAGCAAGGAAATGAGCAGATTTAGTCAAGCGATCAACAATAAACCAGATTGCATTATTACCTCGAGATGTCTTCGGTAATCCCACAACAAAGTCCATGGATATATTCTCCCATTTCCAATCTGGAACTAGTAAAGGCAGAAGAATCCCTTTAGTTAACTGCCTCTCTGCTTTAACGTGTTGACATGTCAAACACTTCACTGTAAAATCAGCAATATCTCTTTTCATTCCATCCCACCAGTAATACTCCCGCAGATCTCTGTACATCTTAGTACTGCTAGGATGATCTGAAAACGGAGAACTATGAGCTTCACATAACAACTCTCTCTTCAAATGTGAATCACAAGGCACACACAACCTCTTCCCAAATCTCAAAACACATTCACGATCAATGTTGAATTCAGGCAACTTACCTTTATGAACTAGCTCTACCTTTTTCTGCAACTCACAGTCTTGCTTTTGTACTTGCTTGATTCTTTCTGAGAGAGAAGATTTCACTGATACATGAAACAAAACAGAAGAACATCCTACGCCAAAAACTTCTATTCCAAAGTTCATCAAATCCTTAACCAAAGGATCACGTTCCAAACGCAACATTTCTAATGAAGCATTACTTTTTCGACTAAAAGCATCAGCCACTTTATTTTCTTTTCCCGGATGGTAATGAACTGTACAATCATAATCCTTGATTAATTCCAGCCATCTCCTCTATCTCATGTTTAACTCTTTCTGAGTGAATATATACTTTAAACTTTTGTGATCAGTATATATTTCACACTTTACTCCATACAAATGATGTCTCCAAATTTTTAAAGAGAAAACAAGAGGAGCTAATTCCAAATCATGTGTAGGGTAATTTACCTCATGAGTTTTCAACTGTCGTGAAGCATAAGCAATTACCTGATCATTCTGCATTAGGACACAACAAAATCCTTTCAATGAAGCATCACTTTATATAACAAACTCACCATTCCTGGAAGGTGGTGCCAAAACTAGAGTATTCACCAATCTTCATTTCAGTTTCTGAAAACAATCATCACATTCTTTTGTCCAGATAAACTTAACACCCTTCCGAGTTAGCTTAGTCATTGGACTAGATAACCGTGAAAAATTTCTAACAAACCTTCGGTAATAGCCTGTCAAACCAAGGAAACTACGAATCTCTGTTACATTTGTGGGTCTTGGCCATTCTTCAACAACCTTTGTTTTTGAAGGATCTACAGTTATCCCATCTTTAGAAATAATGTGACCAAGGAAAGAAATTTGTTGCAACCAAAACTCGCACTTTCTGAATTTTCCATACAGTTTCTTTTCTTTTAAGGTTTGAAAGATTACCCTTAAATGTCTTTCATGCTCCTCGTTACTTTTAGAAAACACCAAAATATCATCAATGAAAACCACCACAAACTTATCCAAGAACTCATGGAAAATTCTATTCATTAAGTCCATGAATACAGCAGGTGTATTGGTTAGCCCAAAAGGCATTACTACAAATTCATAATGGCCATATCATGTACGAAATGCGGAATTCGGAGCATATGCTTCCTTTCCCTTCAGCTGATGGTACCCCGATCTCAAGTCATTCTTTGAAAAATACTGAGCTCCCTGGAGCTGATCAAACAAATCATCAATATGAGGCAAAGGATATTTGTTCTTAATAGTGATGTTATTCAGGGCTCTATAATCAATTAAAAGTCTCATTGAACCATATTTCTTTTTAAAAAATAAAACAGGAGCACCCCATGGTGATGTGCTAGGTCAAATGAAACCATTCTCTAATAAATATTGCAATTGCTACTTCAACTCTAAAAGTTCAATTTGAGCCATTCAATAATGGGGTTTTGAAATTGGCTTAGCATCAGGAACTAAGTCAACAGTAAACTCAACTTCCCAATATGGTATTATTCCAGGAAACTCATCAGGAAAAACATCAGGATACTCATTTACCACTGGCACATCATTAATCTGAACAGTTCTTTTATTTTCAATGATGTGTGCAAGGTGACATTCATTTCCATCTTTTACAAGTTTCTTGGACTATTGATAAGTTATCAACAGTAAGGGTTCATTCTTGTACACAAAAAGAAGGTGTTTCTGAATAGAAACTTCTTTTTCTCTACAGTCAATCTTACCATGGTAAATAGAGAGCCAATCCATATGCAGGATAACATCATACTCTACTAGAGGTAGAACAATATGGTTTGCAAGTAGTTTCTTTCCACAGATAAGGATATGAAGATTCTTATAAATTCTTTTTCCATCAACATTTCCCCCAGGTGTTTTTACAAAATGATCAGGAGTAATTTCTTGAGATGGTATTCCCATTTTACTAGAAATTTTTTCAGAGATGAAAGAATGTGTGGACCCCGAATCAAACAACACACTGGCATAATCTGAAAAAACAAACAAAGTACCTGATACAACATCATTTGATGGCCCGAAATCTGCTGAAGTAGTTGCAAAGGATTTCACCACCCCTTTCTTGCTTGTAGTCTAACTGCTTCCCATCACTCAAGCTCTTTGTCAGACACTCGTTTTCATAGTGACCAATCTCATTGCACTTAAAACATTTAACTAACTGTAAATCAAATTTGGTCTTACCTTCACCATGATCCTTTTCAGTGCAATCACGATCCTTATGTCCCATCTTACCACATCGGTAGCACTTTCCAGAATTCATAATATATTCCCCAGCATGCCTTTTGCCACATTTATCACAAGCTGGAAACTTAGTTTTCTTACCATCAGACTTTTTTGAAGAATTATTACCTTTCTCCTGCCACCTCGGTCTCTTATTATGTTGGTTTCTATAGAAAACTTGATCATTGGAAAACTCCATTTCCACCTTCTCAGCACATCGAACAAGTATTACATAACTTTTAAACTCACGAGAAGATAATGCCCTTAGATATGTCGGTGTTAATACTGAGTAAAAATGATTGATTTTACTATCAAGGTCTCGGATAAAATTTGGAGCATACCTTCCAATCGAGTGAACCTTTTTTCATAGGTAGCCACTGAGTCTTCCTCTTGCCTCAATTCCAAGAATTGATTTTCCATCCTAAGTCGAACAACCTTAGGAAAATACTTCCCAAGAAACATACCTTTGAATTCATCCCAGTCAAGAGCATCAATCTCATCGGCGTCCCTGATATTTTTAACCATAGACCACCACTGATCAGCCTCACCATCCAAACGGTAAATATCAAGACTAACCATTTGATTGTCTGAACACCCCATGACATCGAAAATATTCTCCAGTGCTTTGATCCACCCTTCAGCTGACACAGGGTCAGATGATCCTCTGAAAGGTGGGGGATGTTATCTCATGAAATGTTCCACCATTAACATGTTCCTCTGCGGTTGATCTGGCTGATCTTGTGCATGGATACCACCACCATTTATCGCTTGAGTCAACTGCGCCATTACTGCAACAAACTGTTCAGTTCCAATTCCGACCATCTCAGGATGCTGATTTAGAAGATTATTTCCTTCTGTATGCCTTCCTAGCACTACTTCCCTAATTCCTCT
The DNA here is from genome assembly GCA_963277665.1 of Viscum album. Taxonomy (NCBI): domain Eukaryota; kingdom Viridiplantae; phylum Streptophyta; class Magnoliopsida; order Santalales; family Viscaceae; genus Viscum; species Viscum album. The sequence goes on along the minus strand of OY728151.1, from coordinate 1,097,845,360 downwards.
GCGGAAAACCATTCTGAACAAACATGTCTTAGATGAAGTAACATGGTAATCTTCAAATATTATATCACATCAATTTGACCATAAAAAAATATTTTTATAAAATCATTTAATAGAATTCTAACTCCTAATGTTATCTAAACCGACCATTGATACCAACTATAAGGCCCCAACCTTAGACCATACTTAATCTTGAGTTATTACAAGATTACACATTGAGGATATTTTCGGGTTTAGAGTTTTAGAGAATTAGATCATAAAACATGCATTACATTCCACATATAAACAAAGTGGTTACATAAAGATAGTATTCATTTTTCCGATCAACGGAAACATATTTAAAATCAAACATGGATTCATTCTTGACACTTCCTGGACACTATCATCATATCATGTACCTTTCCCTTGACCTGTTAAAAACATTGCAAAAAAACATGGTATGAGCATAAAAAGCTCAGTATGGGTTATAAAAATATGGAAAGGAAACATATGTTCATATATACATAAGAATGAAATCACACTTTACCCATAAAATATAGGAACATTAACATACCACATCAAATCATGAATAAATCATAGAAATCATAAGACATAAAGGTAACTTGAGGCATTCATAACATTATTACGTAGGGAGTATCCCTCTTGGTTACGTTTGGAATACCCATCACCGTATATTCACTAAATCTCTTCGGAGAAACCTTAACGTTTCACTCCTTCGCGTTACCCAATTTATTGGAGAGCTATATCGGGCTCACCCGCCCTTAGTCTATCACGGAACCACCCATCTTCATAATAATTCTCATGAACCTCAACATAATCACATCACATAAAAACAGCATAAACGAAACATAACATTTCCACCTTTCAATCATAAGATATCAATACAACACATTGATATAAAAACATTATGAAAACAATTTTCAATACCAACATAAAAGAAAAGTAAAACATGGTATTTATTTTTCTTTTTTAAAAAAGGTATGGCTTGTTGAGGAAGCCGAAACTCAAATAATGGTCACATCGGCGGAGATGTCGTTGTCGCCGCATACGTAGGACAAAAACATTCCCTTTTGTCATTTAGTAAATGCTTCGTATAAAAAATATTCCTTTTGAATAAACATAAAAGTCAAAGGGGTTTATACACAGTATAAATGAAGGTTGTGTATAAAACAAAATATGCCTAAATGAAAGGATATTGAGACGAAGTCCCATACCTCGGGTCTGACTTGACTCGGTCGTTCCTTAATCTCTTGAATAATAAACTTGAGTTAATTTCTATTTTTTTAAGAACATTTTTCAAGTTCATTATTCCTTATATATCACTTATTTCCATGTCATTTACACCATGTAATTATTTAAGTTAATAACGGTCGTTTTAACGATCATTGGTACTTGAGTCAAAAATAAGCCCTTTATAATTACAAGTTCTTCATGTATCCATTATATCAAGAATGGTATTCATGATTTAGATATCATATATGTCATATATATCCAGTACATGCATGCATTTATAATATTACATAACCATTTAGAGGTAAGAAATGAAATGCACCCTTCATGGAGACGGTAAGCCATACGTACGCATGAACGCTACTTTCATTTCTATTTCACATTTTATAGAATGGAATAATAATTATATAATGTTATATTATAATTCCAGTATAATATCATATATAACATCATAGTTCCATCCTTTATACGTCCCACATATGGTATTTAACGAATCAAATCACTTTGAGGGGGCAGTAGTACGCACTTCCTTAAATAAAGATATCGCGTTTACCCATAATGGAAACCATAAAGGTATGCCCAAAATGAAAAATACAGAATCTTAAGGAAAACATATACATATTATATATCATATATAAATATAGTGACATCTTAATGGCCACCTTTGAAGGTGTTAAAAGAATGTTGAACAATCATCGTTTCGGGAGGCATAAATTCACCATCCACAGAAACAGTAAGTCCTTTAACCATTAGATGTAGGTGTCTGTAATTGTAGCTCTAATAAATCTTATAACAACATCCTAGTATATTTAATATAATGGTGTTGTTAGAAAATAAATAAATAAAAAGAGTTTAGGTGGTTGGAGAAGCAAAATAATACAAAAGGACTCAAGTGAAGACATTACCTTATAATCGGGTAACTCCCTTTGGTTTGAGCTCAAAGGCTTCATTGGGAAGACTTATGCCCAAAGTGAGGCCTCAGGGAGTAATATAGGGATGTGTAGAGACAAAATGGGCAGGGGTTGGCCGAGACAAAGGCTTTGGGAGTGTGGGAAAGGAGGTAGAGGTGGGGGCCTTTTATAAGAGGAGAGGAGGGGCACTCTTGGAAAGTAAAGAAATGTTACATTATTTTAGAATTAATTTCCGATATTAATGGTCTCAAATTAATGTGTTTCGAGGATAAGGTGATAAGGGTTCGAAATCAACTCATCTAATAGGTTTTTGACATGTGTAGGTCTTAGATTGTACATTATCATTCCATTTTATTTAAATCCTTTATTAATGAGGTAATCACTGCATCATCATGATGTCATAAATAATTTAATAAAGTTTATGTCTAAAATTATAAAACAAATATCATGATGTAGGAAATCTTTTTATCTTTCCAATGTTTATTTATAATAAAAAATATGACTTTTATAACCCCATGTAAAAATTGTTTTAGTAAAAGATCTCTTGTTTGTGTCATTTTTTACTTTAACATTAAATAAAAAGTTGTTTATGTCATTTCTCAAAAAAAGTGGCTCCATGGGGTCCCCAAGTTGACACATGGATTTTCTTGGTCGGCCATGACACATCAAATGAGGGTAGGACATGTTTCAAGCTCATCTCATTTTATTAAAACATTATTTTTACCTTAAACTACATTAATTACCACTAATCACGATTAAGAACATAAAAGTTACTATTCACCAAAAAATTATTTTAATCTCATTGAACCACATTTTACTTCTTAATGACAACCATGTATGTCAGATTTTTGAAAATCGAATCACAGAAGTGGCAAAGTTTCATTTAAACGAAAAATCAGTTTCTTTAACTACCACTTAGTGGTTTCACTATTCATCAAAAATTGAAGTTTTTCAGAAAGATACCAAAACATCACCCTAAGCTATATTTGATATTCCGAATTCAAAAATGATTTCTATTTTACAAAATTCAAAACATGTAAGTTTCATTAATAAATTTAATAACTAATTACCGCTGTCATGAAAAATAGCGTGTTTTTATGAAACAATAAGTATCAAAAGATTGACACTAGTTTAAGTCCAATTTCAAAGTCAAATTGTTTCCAATGTCAACCATTGGATAAAATGGTAAAAATATATTCTGATTTCACTTCAAAATAAATTCAAAAGATAATATAATCATATAAATAAATTATATTAAAAAGAGGTTTTGAATTAAAATACAACATTTTTCACTATTCATTAAAAAATAAACTTTATCTGAAAAATACCAAAAATTCACACAAAATAAATTTTTATGTCCCAATCATAAATAATAAGTTTATTTTGACAAAAATATATAATAAAATTGTCAAAAGATAGATTTAAAAAGGGTTTTCCATCAAAAGGCAGTAAAAAAATCTTTTAAGAATATTAGTGTATTCCATGCATAAGATTGTATTTATTTTCATTTTAAGCCTCTAAAAGACTATCTTAATCATTAATAGACATAGATAAAAATATCTATTATTCATTACTTACTTTGTATGTTACATTAGGGCCCCCTATGATATGATGTACGAACCTTTAAGTTTACAATGGCTACTAAAAAGGTGATACTAGTTTCAGGGTAGAGACCTTGGAAAGTATCATGCATCATTCATCATTGTGAATGTGTTTGAATGGGTAGATCATGGGATAGGTTAACCTAAAATGAATAAAAGAAAACAGTTAAATAATTAATGTTGTGTCTTCCATATTCATTGTTAGGAAATCTAATGGTTTTAATTTTATAGGTATGCATCCAGGTCGACATCCCCGTTAGGTTTGCGTTGAAAATGACTAGCAGGCTATTCCAGCAGATCGCCACTAGGTAGAGGTTGACGATGATGACACTTAGAGGAAGACACTCTGAGAGTTTCAGCACTAGAGTCTGTAGAAGTACGAGGGTTCCATTTCAGATGCTGTCATGGAAGACTGGTTAGAGGAGGTTGAGATCATCTTCAGTTCGATTCGTGCTCAAATGGAGCACTGGGTGTCCTTATTTGTGACGATGTTGTGTGGAGAAGAGAGGTAGTGGTAGTTCATTTTCCTCAGGGATCGTGAGGAGTCAAGGATATTATGGGAGATGTTCCGAGATAGGTTTAGAGTTGAGTTTCTTTCATCGATCGCGAAAGAATCCAGTCGCCAGGAGCTTCATACCCATCGATAGGGGAGCTCCAGTGTTCGAGAGTTTGGAATCCATTTCAGGATCATTTTACGATATTCTTCATACATTCTACCAAATGAGGAGGCCAAGGCGAGGCATTTCGAGGAGGATTTACTTCTATAGATCAAGCGCCAGGTCACCCCATTTATGTTGAAAACATATCTTGAGGTGATCACGAGGGAAGAGGTTGTCGAGATGACTTTGGCCAAGACCAGATCATCACGAGAGGGGAATCAACATGATTCCTCATGAAGCAGACTTGTGGTCAAGGTTTCTTGGTTTTCAGGGTAGAAGAGTATTCGTTCAGCTGGGGGTAGGTCCCACCCCTTCACATCTCGTTTATCTAGAGGCAACCACTCTTAAGCCTATGCCAAGGGATTAGGTGCTTGTTTTTCTTATGGTGGCCGTGGTCATCAGTAGCAGGAGTGCCCGACATTTTAGAGAAGTCATCGTGCATCTTGCTCTACGTTCCAGGTTCCTCCATTGAGATAGTTCCAGATGAGGCATTCGCAGTTGGTTGCACAAGCTTTAGATCAGTAGAGGGTACATGGGGCAGGTAGAGGAAAACCCCATCATGCTCCTCGTCCCCAAAGTGCAGAGCGCAGCCGTGGTGGTGGTCATCATCTAGGTCATAGAGGCCGTGGAGGTGGTCGTAGTCAGCTTCATGCTAAAGCGTTTCCAGCTCTAGGCAAGCCAGACGTCGTTCGAGGTACCCTTTTCTTGTTTTCTACCATGTTGTATGCCTTTTCTGATTTAGGAGTGACACACTCCTTCATATCACATATCCTTTTCCATGCTTTGGGAAATGAGGTAGAGAGGCTTCCAGTGCCCTTGGTGTTGACTACTCTTATTAGAGGTCGATCTGACTTGTTTGAAGTATATAGAGACTATGAGCAACTGTTGGGGAAATACTGCTCTTGGGGAGATATCCTATGATTACGAATACAACCATATGATTTCATCCTCGACATATATTGGTTGTCTTCGGTGCATGCTATCATGGATTGCTTTTGGAAGAAGGTCGTCTTCATTGGTGTAGATAGAGAGAAAGTGGTGTTTCTTGGTGAGCGAGATCCTCGGATGGGTCATAGGTGCATTACATATTTATCATTAATGATGGCTATGATGATGTTGAGTTCTTAATAGGTTCATTAGTTGGCATTTACTAGGGCAGTAGAGGAGTACACTGATGTCTTTCCATTCGAGGTTGTAACATTACCCCCTCGACGAGAGATCAAGATTGGGATTGAGCTACATCTAGGAGCATCTCTTATCTATATGTCTCCATATAGAATGGAACCTTCAGAGTTTTGAGAGATATGTATATAGCTTGATGTTCTGTTACAGTTTGGTTTTGTTCGGCAAAGTCTGTGGCCATGGGTTGGAGCAGTTTTGTTCGCGATGAAGCCCGATGACAGTTTATAGTTGTGTGTCGATTATCATCACTTAAACAAAGTGAAAATAATGAATCGTTGTCCTCTTCCACAGATAGATGATTTTTTCAATCAAATTAAAGGTGAATGTTGTTTCTCAAAGATCGACTTGCGGTCGAGGTATCTTCAGATGCGTGTGAAGGAGGAGGATATCCTAAAGACTACTTTCAGTTGCCGTTATGGGAATTATGAGTTTGTTTTAGTGCCATTTGGCATGAAAAATACTCCAGTTGAATTCGTGGGATTGATGAATGCTGTGTTCTATGAGTTCTTGGAAATGTTATTGGTAGTTTTCATCAACAAAATCCTTGTGTACTGCACATCTGAGGAGGATCATGAAAAGCATCTACAAGCCATTTTGGGACATCTTCACCAACATCAAATGTTCGGGAAGCTGTTGAATTGTGATTTTTGGGCTCGAGAAGTTTTTTTCTTCGGGAATGTTGTGTCCTAATACGGTGTACCTGTGGATCCATTGACTATTGAAGCAGTTGCTTCTTGGGAATCCCCCAAGATGGTGTCAGAGATGCGAAGATTCACTGGTCTCGTAGGCCACTACAGGAGGGTCGTACCTGATGTTTCACGAGTTGCGACTCCGCTGATAGCTTTGACTGATAAGGATGAAGTATTCATATGGACTGATCAGTTTCAAGTAGCTTTCGAGTATCTAAAGGAGAAGTTAGTAAGTGCTCCAGACCACTGCCTTCCAGCTGAGGGAGTTCAGTTTTATTTTTTCTACGATGCTTCACATCTGGGGCTAGGCTGTGTTCTCATGAAACAAAGGTCATTTGTTTCTTATGGTTCTCACCAGTTGCGTACCCATAAATGAAACTATTACACCCATGATCTTCATTTGTTATCCATGGTGTTTTCTATGATGTTGTGGAGAGATTACTTCATTTGTGAGCACTTTGTGGTTTTCACTGATCATAAGAGTTTAAGGTATGTTTTCTCCCAGCATGAGTTGAACATGCAATAGCATCGGTGGATGGAGTTCTTATTGGAATACATCTTGTAAATATCTTATACACCTGGAAAAGGGAATGTTGTAGCTGATGTGCTGAGTCAAAAGTCACGTAGTGATGCTGTGCGTGAATTCGGTGATTCCTAAAGAGTAATGGAAGCACCATCAACATTACATTTTGATATGGAAGAAGATTGGGGTAGAGTTGTATTTTTAGATGATGGTATAGTCATCCTTGATGAAGAATGTGGAAGAGTCCCATTTTGGAGATATAGAGGTGGATTTCTGGAGAGACCAAGTTGTTTGTGGTGATTCCCCTGATGGTTGGTCAGAGGATGATCAACACCGAGTGTTGTATCATGGAAGGATATTTTTCCAGTTATGATGCATGAGACGGTTCACATAGAGTTCCATATTAGGCCTTTAGAAGTACATATTGTTGTCACAAAGATGTACTGATCCTTGAGGAGTCAGTTTTGGTGTCCAGGGATGAAGCATGTAGTTGTAGGGTTTCTATCTCGATGTTTATTCTGCCAGAAGGTGAAGGCTGAACACCGTGTTCCAGGTGGTCTTCTCCAGCCATTAGATGTTCCTCAGTGGAAGTTGGAGGACATCTCAAAGGACTTTTTTATTGGTTTACCTTGACCCCATGAGAACATGATGCTCCTTGGGTGGTAGTGGATAATTTAAGAAAATAATCCCACTTCCTAGCGATCATGGAGTAGAGCCCAGGGAATGTTTTTTCGAGACAGTATCAAGAGGAGGTGGTGAGACGTCATGGAGTCCCTAGGAGGATCATTTCTGACCGAGATACTTGTTTTACGTCCAGGGTGTGGAGAGGTCTCCAACATGCTTTTAGTTCTCAACTATTCCTTAGAACTATTTTTCATCTTCAAACGGATGTTCAGACAGAGTGAACCATCCAGAGGCATGAAGACATGTAACTCTCTTCTGTTCTTGATTTTTGTGGCTCATGGATAAGGCACATACCCATGGAAGAGTTCACTTAAAATAATAGTTTTTACTCCAACATTGGTATGGCACCTTTTGAAGCCTTATATGGTCGACCATGCCATTCTCGATTGAGCTGGACTAGGGTCGGAGAGTCACCAATTCTCAGACCAAAAATAGTGAAGAATACAACACAGATGGTTCAGGTGATTCATGAGTGTATGAAGAAAGAACAATATCATCATTAATCATATGATTATCAAATATGGAGACCCTTAGAGTTTAATTATGGGGATCATGTGTTTCTAAAGGTGACTCCCCAACATGGGAAGTGAAGGTTTGGTCATGGAAGTAAGCTTTATCCCTGGTTTTTTGGGCCTTTTGAGGAGTTATCTCATGTTGAAGATGTGGTGTATCGATTAGTACTTCCCCATTATATGAGTCGGATAAATGATGTTTTCCATGAATCAAAACTCTGTCGTTATGTTCATGATTATTCTCACATCATCAATTGTGGAGAGATCGATGTTGATGTTGATGCAACCATCGAGGAGTTACTTATGGAGATCCAAGACCACAAGGAGAAGGTGTTTTGCGGGTGTTCTATCCGCTTAGTTCATGTATTGTGGTGACACGGTGGAATGGAGGATAGTACATAGGAATGTGAATCACATATACGAGCTCAGTACCCATAGATGATTGATGTTTAACTATTTTCATGTAACAATGTACACTTTGTGGTTAGAGCCTTCATTTTTTATTTATAAATTTTTTTTGTTGCTTTTGTGGTTTTCTCTCTTTTGATAGGTATCTCGATGGGTGGTTGCGCATACCCCATTTTATGTGTTTTTTTTTCTTATCTTTAGGTGGGTTTTGAATTCTTGAGGATGAGAATGTTTTGAGAGGTATTTAGTGTAAAGGCCTGGACCTCTCCGGTCTGTTACTTTGTGAAAATGTGGTGTTTGAGATATTCAGGGAGGGAAAGGTGACTTATCCCCAACACTTAGCCTTAATTACAATTCATTGAATAGTTTCATCAGTGAACAATGTTCAATCGGCGAGGTTTTTTGAACAGTTCTATCAGTGAGGTTCAGTAAACAGTTCTATCGGTGAGGTTCAGTGAACAGTTCTATCCGTGAGTTTCAATGAATAGTTCTATCGGTGAGGTTCAGTGAACAGTTTTATCGGTGATGATCAGTGAACAGTTCTATCTGTGAGGTTCAATGAACAGTTCTATCGGTGAGGTTTTGTGAACAGTTCTATCGGTGATGTTTTGTGAACAGTTCTTTCTGTGAGGTTCAGTGAACAGTTCTATCAGCGAGGTTTTTTGAATAGTTCTATCGATGAGGTTCAGTGAACAGTTCTATCGGTGAGGTTCTGTGAACAGTTCTATTGGTGAGGTTAAGTGAACAGTTCTATCGGTGAGGTTCACTGAACAGTTCTATCGGTGAGGTTCAGAGACCAGTTTTATTGGTGAGGTTTTTTGAACAATTCAATCTATGCGGTTCAGTGAATAGTGTTCTATCGGTGAGGTTCATTGAATCGTGTTCTAGCGGCGAGGTTCAGTAAATAGTGCTCTATCAGTGAGTTTCAGTGAACTGTGTTCTATCGGTGAGGTTTTGTGAACATTGTTCTATCAGAGAGGTTCTAATGGTGTGGTTCGGGAACAATGTTCTATTGGTGAGGTTCATGAATAGTGTTCTATTGGTGAGGTTCATGAACAGAGTTCTGTCGATTAGGTTCTAATGGTGACGTTCATGAACAATGTTGTAATAGTGAGGTTATTGAACAGTGTTTCCAGCTTCCTACAGCATCACCCTACATCATTTTCTATTTACGTAAAATACATTTAAAGACTTATTTTATGGATTATTAAGGCATATTCAAATCCATAAATCATATATTAATTATTCTTGTGGCTCGGGATGTTTTTACATGGTCCAACCGTGTGGTTTAATGCGATCCAATTTTAATGGGGAATTAAGTGTGTCTTAAACCACCACCCAATTAAATCTTCAAAAAAGGGACAAGATATATTCCTCCCTTGATCTTCCTCTCTTTTCGTGGCTTTGAGACACTATGAACTATGAATCCTTCACGTAGGAGTTTCACAATCAAACATTACCCCTCAGACTGGTTCCGCTCTATTTTGATGCATCCAAGCTATATCGATCAATCATCGATATAAGGTATGTTTTATCGTCGTTACATTGGGGACGATCTTCTCCTTTTTCTCCATTCTATACAATAGAATGGAATATCCATGATTCTAATGTAGATTTTCTTGGGTTTTGGTTGCTTCGGTCGTACCATGACATCTTTAAGTGGATGCAGTCATCATGAGAGGATGATCATGAACTGTTGTGTGGATAAAGAACATGAGAAACTGTTTGAGGTAGGGGATTCATTTCTTCTCTTTCTTTTATGTGCAGCTGTATCTTTGGCATGGTTTATCCCACTACAAGGAAATGGAATTGATATAATAAATATTTGAACCAGATAAATAAATTGATATCGATCATATGTTATTGCCTCTTTTTTAGCTAGATTTTTTTATATTTATGATTGTTCTTGATTGAAATCTGTAATGAACCTAAAACAGGATTAATTGATAATTGTTTGTCTAAAGATAAAGAGCATGTCAAAGATTCTACTTCTTTTTGTAATTTTATTTTAATAAATTTTTTTCATTAAGCATATCCATTTATTTTTGATAGGTTACTATTTGGTTTCTCGAATTTAGAACCAACGAATAATAAATTGGTTAATCCAAAATGGATTAATGAACTGTTGGTTGTTAAAAGGTAATTGATTGCAGGGTTCTGAGATACCCTCTTGTTTTTTTTATGGGCCAAGAGCCCAATTCTGAAGATGTTTATTTTAATGATGCTTGTAATTGATGTGAGTCGGGTTGGTTGTGGTAATTTGTGGAGGCATGTAGGCCTTTTTGGTTGTGGCAGCAGATGACGCCTAGACTGGCGAGATGCATCGGTTTATGCATGTGGGTGTCCGGGAGGACACCAATGATGGGGGAATGGGATGGATGTTATTTTTGGATGCTTTTTGTTTCATTGGTTGTTTATCTGCTTTACTTTTCCCCACTGCACAACATAGTTGGTCTTACATACGCTACTCCATAATGATACAAACACGCGTGGGGTATGCCACTTGCTCTCTGTGTTTAGATTCTCATGGAAGGATAGGTATATTCTTTTTTTAAAGGATGGGTCTGAAGCCTCCTTTTTATTATTAAATCAAAGAAAAGGCCACTTTTAACCGGGTAGAGGGAAAACCATTACATAGCCCGAAGGCCCCATGGGCTTGTAGCCCATTACATAGCCCGTAGTCCAAAATTCTATGGCTAATTCACATTCTGTGAATAGAAACCTGCTTCTACAGTACCGCATAGTATCGCCGCCGCTACAGTGCCATGCCGCCGCTACAGTACCCACTGATGAACAGTGTCGCCGCTGCTATAGTACCGCTACAGTACCGCTACAGTAACCTGCGCCCCATGGGTAGTACATCTACTAAACTTTTTGTTCTCACTTGTGCTTAGTAGCATAAGAATGTTTTTCTAGAATGCCTTGGAATATGGTATTGTATTTCTGTAATGATTAATTTTATAAATTTTTTTAACACATGGGGATGGTGATTTCTGGAACATAATAATGAGTTTATAATTTTGAAGGAACAATGAACTTGGGTGTGATGCTAACGAATTTTAATGTGGGACTGTTCACAGTTAATTAATGATTATATAATTAATTAATGTACAATGGAAATGATAAAAAGTGAATGAAGTAATCTAATAAATCTCATTAAATGTTTGTGTGCTAATATGATACCTAGTCTTAGAAGTAGCAGTTTTGAGACTGAGAGACGTTAGCTGTAGAAGTGTCTACGACTAGGTTATGCCCACTGTGTGGTAGTGAGTTATAGTATATTCTGTAATTTTTGTGTTTCTATACGCTACTCCACCCAGTCAGTAAGGGAAACTGACACCCTAGGGATTCTGAGCCTAGGGGGGTGCTATACCCAACATTCTGGTGGGAGTATGGATGGCTAACTAGCCCCATTGGCCCCACTCTCTTCTCATGGTATTTACTTGTGCTCACAGGCACATTGGTTAGTTTTCCCAATATATGTGTGTAGAGGGTTTTAATGGCATTTGTTTATTCACACATATATTCGGGATGTAGTTTTCTATGGACTACTATAGGTGTGATGTGTACAGGCTACGATGGCTTGAGGATCCTTACACAGTGTATGGGCTGTAATGGCTTGACGTATAATACCTGACGAATGATACATGTTATGTGAGATGTGGCGGCTCCTAGAAACTACTTGGTTTCTTGGGTTTGGGGACATAGTGGTTTTGATACACGATCTGCATATTGTGGCGCTTCACACAAGAGTCTGCGGGGAAGAATTTTTGGAGAGATATGCTCAGGACATGCGACGTAGGGGTAAAGCGTTAAACCAGTGGGGAAGTAGTAGGAGGGTACCCATGATATTATTTATTATACGATATATTATTGTATGTGTTACTTGGTGAGAGTTTTCATGGTGAAGCTGGGAACATAGATTACCTTTTTAGGTGACGAGTTAGTTTCACTTGTTGTTCACTATGCTTTTGCATGCTTTCAAAACATTTGTAGGAATGGCTTCGGGGAGGATCCTACTGAGTATATTGTTATAATGACCCAATTTATATATATAAACTGTTTTTAGGTCACTTTGAGTTGGTTGGAGATCAGGCGTGTGTTTACTAGCTTCTGGTTAAAAGAGCTGTTTGGGCTTGTGGTTGCTGCTGTTTTTACTTTCTTTGGGGTACTTGTAGTTTTCCCCTTTTAGTTGTATTACTTTTGCACGGCATTACATATGTGCACTTGAGATTATTTTATATTTCAGTTCTGAGTTGGAGTTGGTTGGTGTCTATCTTATATATTTCTTCCGAATTTTTTCTATTAGAGGCTAAGGCCTACCATTTGTGTGTTTATTATACCATTAGTGATAGTCGCCAACCCGGGGCCTACTAGAGGTGGGACTTGGGGGTCATTATCTCCATTCTGACATTGTCTACCCAGGAGGGGTACACATTGTGGGGAGGGGGTTGTGACATAAAATAAAAATTTAATTTTTTAAAAAATAACATATAATGGTTTAAAATACTATATTTAAAATGTGTTCACCATTAAAAGGATATTAAACTACATTTTTAGAAAAGCACTCATTTTTTCAGAAAAAATGAATTTTTCTTATAACATGGATAGTGAGCCTATTAGATAAATTTGAAACAATAAATTGTTTATATTACACATATATTTAATTAATAAAGTCCATAATGAGTGATTTAATTATTCTAAAAAATCTATTATTTTCATTTAAATACTTTTTTTGCGAATAACAATTCATTTTTTTAAAAGCATTTTATATTCATTTATAAGTATTTTTTCACAAAATAATTAATTAAATGAATGTGTAAAAAAATTAATTAATAAATTAATATTTTTCATCAACACCTTTTTAATAAAAATGTTATATGGTAACATAATAATGATATTGTTCAATGTGGCATTTTATGTATGCTATCAAACATATAATCTCCTTTTAAAAACCCAAGACATTACAATGTTATTATTTGATCAATATTTATGAATATTTTATGGATGTATAAGAAGATGTAAAATTAAAATTCTCGATTTAGAAAGATACATCTTCTTCAAACAACCTCTTTATGATTATACTTAATGGCTTCTTGGGTATATTTTGATGATAAATAATGTAAATTCATGATCAATTAAGGGATTTCCGGAAGGGATTTGGGTATATAATTTTTGAATCAAAATTCTCTAGAATCATGGAGAGGATATGATATTGGTGTCCTTTTATATGGCGGGGGATAACAAAATTAGATTTTTATAACAGATTAAAATAAAGTAATGACTTATTTAATAAATATGAATCTAAAATGGACTATTATTGAAGATTTGATTTCATTGGATTTAAATATGGTCATAAAATAGGATTTTGGATTGTTTTAAGAATTTTTAAACCTTTTCTATTAAGAATAAACCCTTGTAAATATATTTTAACCATAGATTTATTTCCATTGTTTTACTATCTTTAATATTCATTAGAAAAAAATCTGGTTAACACTATTATGAATTTAAAATTATTATAATTTAAAAGAGTAGAATCATTTTATAAATTTTTATCCGTAGAATTGGAAGAATGTAATTTAACAATAAAAATGAAAATGCAATGAAAAATAATTTTTTAAGATGAATCATTTATAATTATATAAAATATTATTTACAAAATTCATGTATAATTTTGAATAAAAAAACTTTTATTTTAATACATATAATAAAACCTAACTAATTAGATTATTAAAAAAATTCATTGTTATATCAACTGGGATAAATTCACCAAGTGGAGTTGTTGATTCAAGGTAAAATATATTAAAAAATTCCCTTTTGTTCTTATTTTATAATTTAACTGAAATCTGATGAGTCAATGCTTCTCATGAAATATAATAAATGGATATTAAAGAATGAACATGACAAAATAATATGAATCTGTTAATGATGAAAAGGCTACGTTAAAGGACCATACAAAGGTAATTATCTATTGTACCATATCAAATTATGTGGACTATTGTTACATGTTTTGGAGAAGACTCACTAAATATATTAGTTTAAAATGAATCATAATTTGTAAGTTAAATTCACTTTTAACTAAATTTTCACATTGATTATTTCGAATATATTTTTATTGATCTAAATCACCTCAAAATAGGTACATACATATAAGATTGTTCTAGGATGTAACATCCATAGCTCGATATCCACTCTATTTACTGCCCCATTCCGAGTCATCATATGATTTCATGCATGCCTCCTTGTATGCAAGAGGATATTGTTTAGCAGTTCACATTGATAGTGAAATAATGGGGAGACTATACACACTTATTCAAGTAAAACCAAAATTTTAATAATATCAACATATAATAGAGAAATATTAAGAATATGGAAAAGATACATCAAAAGTCATTAAATTTCTATATATCCCATGTTAGAAAATATTAATGAATACACTACAAGTTCTGAATTCTTATAAATAATTAAATTGTTACAAAAAATATAAAAGATCATGGACATGGTCTCGAGTTCCAACCAATTCCTATCATCACGTGTTCAATCCCATCATACCATCCACTGTAAAAATACTAGGTTTCCATACTAAACCTATACTAGAAAATACCTACCATATTTTTGATCACCCACGTTCCAGGGAAGCCCAAGACGGGTGTGAGTAAAACATAGTAGGACACCACCAAAATTTTCTAAACAATAACCAGTGTATACAAATATGTGTGAAGGTAATAAAAACTAACCAATAATGCAAATAATAAATGGAACTAATAACAAAATTAATATTCAAAAACAACCATTTTATCCTTCAAGTTCCCTCTAGGGTCAACTAACCAACAATACCACCTCTGGTTGCATGAGAATCCTCTGGAATGACGTAGAGTGTTTAAAAAATTTTACATTACAATCAGAACACATCCAAAATAAATTAATTAATATACCTTAGAGCATTAGTATTATAATAAATCCACGTCCAATCATTTGGGAGAATAGATCGCAAGACCAACAACCACTATTATTCCCAACAAATGAGAATAGGCCCTAATTCGAACATTCGAACTATTGGAACCACAATTTCATATGACCTCAATCTGAAATCTTATGTCAAAAAATACATCAATGGGGGATAGAGAGTCAGTCTATCATGTCCCAAAAAAAACAAAAGTCTATAATGATTGAGCAAAGAGCCCCAGTCTAATATTGTAAATTAGACCAAACATCACTAGGCCCTAGAGAATCAGTCAATCCCAACATGTTGGAGTAGGGCCACATATAATTCCCCACTCATAAAATTTAACACTCAGAAATGTTAAAACGATTCATTAAACATGAGAAATATTTACACTTTACATTTCATATACCATATCAATGTAAATTCCATTTACTAACCATGACTCATTTAAAAAGTTTATCATTATAAAAAATTCACACATATTTCATATAGACTACGAGATGAAAATCAAGATCAATTTCATTTCAAAACCCACGAATCAAAAAAGAAATGTACGAATTTTAAATCATCTCGGATCCACCCCTTAAAAAATAGGGGTCTTCCTATTTAAAATCTAAACCAATCCCTAATCTTTTATCTTCCATTTCCAGTGATTTAATACTACCACTAATTAATTTTTTAAAAAATGGGAACCAATTAAATATTTCATATCATTATTTAAAATCCATAAAAAAATAATTCTAAAACATTGTGAGGATAAATACTCTTCTTAAAACATTTTACATTTTCAAAAATCATTTTTTGTAATTGAAATAATTCCATATCGAGGGAAAAAATAATCAATCAAACCATTTTGAAATTGTCTTGGGAATTTTACAAAAGTTGACGTTTATATAATTCAACAATACAATCCCTCATTCCCACATACCAAATTACAATTCACTTCCAATACAGATTTGTAATTACCACATATAGAGGTGTTCCAGTAAATTTTAACTAACTCCAATGTTCGGAATCCCACTCGGAAGCCCTAGGATCCCACGCATGACATTAAAAAACTCAACGCGGTCTATGAGGGGTCTCACACCTCAATCTATGTCCCAAATTACAGTCCTAAAAAAACAACGAAATGAAATTAACAATCAAAAGGGAACAAATACATACACATATATAACATCAAGAATATGGTAAAGTAATTATGACCACATACCATAGGTTCGTAGAGAACCAACTATCCCAATGAAACATTCGATTCAAACAAAAACGGCCCCAAAAACCATGGATAGGAACACCCATGAAAACAATAGTTTATATATTTATACGGAGATGAAACCACAATCAAAGCCCCTTCTAGAAAGTTGGGGAATAAAATTTAAGTCTTACTTGATGTTTTAATACTCACTAAACAATTGTCTAAACAACTAATAATCTAAGGATAACGACACATGGAGCAAGAGGATGCTACTGGTTCATCACCCAAACTTGATGCGGTCGAATGGGGGAGAAATTACAGAGAGAATCACTGATGAACAAGATGTGAAATATTATATTCCAACTTCTTAATATCCACAGGGTTTGGCCGCGTGGTTGTCAAAAGCATGGAATAATCATGTGTCTCCATGTGTCTGTGAAAGCGAGGTTGTCCGATCATTTGGAAGCACACACATTGTTTGGAAATCCATATAGTTCTCATTCAATAGCTTTTGTTAAAGATGAGTCCTAGTTTCATTGTATTCTTAAGGAACCGTCATGGTTTTCAAAACCATATGGTGCCAGGGTATCTACCTCAATCCGAGAGGAGGCCCAACCACAATGTTTCTCTATTGTTGCTAATGTTTAATACTAAAAGTATGTCAATTATCCAATATGTTTATTGGAATCTTTTCATCTTATTTCGTGCCCCAAAACCATGGAACACCACTGTGTCACATTATATTCTTATTAACCATTCTGTTAACCTAAATATATGGAGTTTTAAAAAAAATTTAATCATGTTTGTACCTCCCTGAAAGGGTAAGATCTTATAACTGCCCCACCTTATAATTGATCATCCTCAAGATGTAATCCCAATTATTCAAAAATCCTCCAATATATAAGGTCAGTCCATAATTCCCACATATTATCCTCCATATCCCATGATTCCTCCTAAACATGACCATACCGTCACCACAATCAAACCAATAAACTATCCAACCGTGAAAAAATTTCCACATCCAGGTTCCAAAATCACTAACCCAAATATCCTCAAGGTTTCATCGATCTAAAGCACATCATTAAAAAAAATAAAAAACATGGAAATGAATGGGTAAAATTACATAACAACCAAAAAATCGGGTTCTTATAAAATAATACCCCACCTTGGGAGAGAGAATCAAAACACCTTCAATTTGATCTTCTTTGAATATCATAGCCCAAAAATATTTTATCCATGACACCAATTTCCCATAATTTGAATGGTGACCCAAAATCAGTTTCACCTAAGGTAGAACACATATTCATAACATAGTCCTCGACCACATTGGCCCAAAACATGAGTCCACATGTCCTTAATCCACACACACACATCAAATGGAATACTGTAACATAACCTTAATCTCAATGTACTCAACTTGTCAAATCCCAAGAAAACTCACACCCCTAAAACTGAAATACCAATATTCCTTTTACTAATGTTCATCCAACCCATTTTATTGATCATATCATCAACTAACCACATAACCAATTAGGTTATCCCCACCATATACTTGACCTCACCCCCAAAATCTTAGAGTGATTGGATCCTAACCTTCAAAAAAGTATCTCAGAACCACATATACAATTTCACAACATACTCAACACGTTTCCAAACTCACAATGTCAATACACACATAAAAACTCCTCCCAACATTACATTGAACCCTGTTGTTGTAACCACCTAGAATAGACATACATCTAACATCTATTTGCGAACTAAGAACAACATGATCCATTTTGAGTTGTACTACATCTCCTAAGAACAATATTATTTAACACATCCAACTAAAGGTGTCTTATATCTTACCATGTTCCTTCATTTTAACATACCATGTTCCTTCATTTTAACATACCATGTTAGAATATCCCCGACTTCCTTATACGAAAACACAGATCATCCACTATAGATATTCTACCCTTTTCACTTTCCCATAGACCCTTCTCACTTAAGGAATAACACCATCCTTTTAAGAACCTACCAAATTAATTATAAAACTAATAAGAGAACTTCACCATCAAGGCATCCCCCAATATCTAATACATCATCGTCCTACACATAACCCATCAAAATTTCTAATAGAACCCATCCAACATCCATTCATCAACTAAAGTCTACTAGATTCCTCCAAAAATCTCATTTCCACATTTTAGATGAACTTGTCCTTCCAAAAGATCCAATGATGGGGGTTTACAACTAACCAATTTCATTTTATAAACTGAATCGAGTTATCCCCAACCGACTCATCATATAAATTCACATCATCAATATAAGCATGTTACTAAATTACATTCCCATGATTCATTTATTGTTAAATACATTACAATTTCAATGAAACAACGCTAATAGATTCCATGACCATATTTAAGTATGGTTATATCACAAGAATTACTTTTCCCTAAATCATTTCATTGAATTGTCTTCTGTGTCATAGATTCCAACACATGCATATCAAATTTCGTTTAGGCTCACCCTGAACCCAAATCCTACACTTGGTTCGATCAACCACCACATTGGAGGCCCGCCAAAAAAGTACCTATAAATCCAAAAAAATCCTCATTTGTTTATTTTTGGCTCCCTAATTCATCCACAACAACTCTACATACATCTCCACACATCCATTTCTGACATAACTCTCTACACTAGATGTGAATTTTTGTGACCACTTTCCATGTGAAATTAAAACAACCAATAATTAAGGTCCAATAAAAATATTAAACAAAAATCATTGCACATGGCCATACATCCTCTACTAGAACATCAAAATAAATAGAATTTATTACCCTTCCATGGAATAACAGAATCATGACATTCATTGATATCAGGTCCATCCTAAAGATGTCACCCATAACTAGTCGACAATGTACTTCCCACAACAGAACACAATGTAAACTGATCTATGAGTGTAACCTACTAGAGGCCACATATCAAACTAAAATTATTATTTTTATCTAGGAATAATGATATATCTCTATCAGTGTACATAGGGAAATGTTAATATGTTGGGACTCATCTTCAAAAGATAAAATTGTTCTTATATGCCATTGATGAATCCCATTAGAAACTATTCATCACTGATTTTTCATAAAATGTGGCGAAATGTGAACCTTACGAAATTATTGGACATCCCTACCTTGCAATGTATCATCAACACACAATATCCATAAATGGAATGGGATTTCCAAACCCAAAATCATCACTGAATCACAACTATTTTCAACGAAGTCATGACCCAACATTCTCATTAGATCTATCTCCACCACCCCACTCATGTTATCCCAGCATGAACCAAGTAATATACATAGAAACACAAAAACCAACCCACATATCCAAAACCCAAATATCTCATTCCTAACATTCACTTCCCACTATGATCACAATGAAAAATATTAAGTGCTTATTTGAATCCACATATTCACCCATCCCCAACAACATCGTCTCGTCCCACCATGTTTTGATACCTGGATCACATCAGAACCCGTGAGGTCTCACACAGTCATGTGACAACAAACTGAACCTAATGAAATATAAAATTGGTTATAAATCACTACTGATTGTATTAAATTCCATCTTAATCATCTAACCATGCCTCCTCGTATATATATATCATTGCACTCAAAGAATTATCATTGTTGTGAACCCAAAACCAAACCATATGTAATAACAAACTAAAAAAGTGACAACCCCTATCCCTATTTATCACCTACATAATAACTATCCCATCTATGCATCTGTCTCCCTTTCCTTGTATGTATAAAATCAACATAGATTAATATATGATACACAATCGAAGCCTAATGACTAGATTTTGGTACTACCCCCACCTTTTAAAGTACACATACTACCCACCATATGAATTTAGATGTATCTCTGAGAATGAAACCAATGCATAACCATGAAAATTTATCAAAACTCAATAGACCCTATCCTACTTTGATTTAACCTATGAATATCCCCTGCATGCTTCATATTCAAAGGATTCTAAAAAATAGTCCATCCTACCTTGAAGATACCCTTGATTTAAAAAATCCACAAACATATAACCACACCACAATTTGAATTTCCAAAAACCATTAACATTCCCACAAATCCAAATTGGCAAAAACCATACTAAATAACACTCTATATGCTTAATAATCGAATCACAAAACACCTATCGATGTTATATTCATCCAAAAAGAATGATAAAACCAGCCGAACCCTATCAAGGGTGACCTAAAAATTCAAAATATACCAACTCCATACCGACAGTAACGTCAAAAAAGGACAATAAATATATTTTGAATCCATTCAAATTAATCCTTTGACAAATCACATCTCAATGAAGTAACTCCAACTCACAACCCAGGAAACGCTGAATCAAACACCCCACAATATACATTTATTGGTGGTATCACACCATGGATTCAGATAACCAAATATAATTACTAGAAGATATACACCCACTTTAGGGTAAACATTCAACTTGGATGATCACAACTGATAAGGGTTAACACACTCACATTACCAAGCAATATCTCATAAACCAAAGGCCACATCTCTACTAAGGTGACACTATTCCCATCTCTTGTTCCATACATAAAAAACAAAAAATTCCCATGTCCTATAACCATGATCACAAACGAGTGAACTATCACTTCCAAAACCACTTGTACATATGGTTTGGTCAAAACAATTTGGAAATGCATTTATAGTGTCCCAAAACATTCCATCATTTCCCTGTTTCCTTCATAATTAAAATTTACAATATAAAACACAATTTTGATATTTAAAAACAATTCTTTTCAAAACCCATGGAGTTTTTTCTCTCAAAAACAATTTTCTATTAAAAATGTATAAAATCCAAGATTTGTTGAAATTCATATTTGAAAACTTATTTTATAATGAATATTTGAATGAATGATCTCAAAATATAAACCACAATTTGAAATGTACAATACTGAAATGTGTGCCCCACTGAACAATAAATCATAAGAAAAATATGGACTAAATATCAACCTTATGTTCCTTGTATGATGCTTGATCTAAAACATCATGTCATGCCATAACAGTCCATGAGATAATACAAAATAAATCAATAAAATAAAATCCATGTGCACCACTCTTTATGGAAGTATCAACCAACCATTAAAGAAAAAATTAAAGCATCAATTCCCACCCAGGGATTATTGAGTTTAACCCCATATTCGGGGTAGTAGGTACATGGTTATGAAGTCATTGACGAGCCCTGAAAAGATCGTAGTATCTGTTGAACCTTGACTATATTGAGAAAAAAAATCTAAATTTGACAAAATTTTATAAGATCTCCAACCTGGTAGACACTATAGACAGTTCCTTGAGTCGTGTTGTCATAGGACATCAGACATAACTCTATGTACACCAGAGGCTACCGAAATGTAATTTAAGTATATTTAGAAATAATTGAGACACAATGTTTTATTATTAATTAAATACCAATAAAGAAATATTATCGGTAGATAGAAGACCAATTTGAACCATAAATGGACAACTTACAAAAAAATTAAATAACCATGTAGCCCATGTAGTAACAATATGTTGAATACACAATATGTCAGGAAGTCAAATAAATAAAGACCCTGACACCTACACTAAAAAAGATCCAAAATATGGTCCCAGGTCCCAACATGGCCCCGAGATCCCTCCATCTAACCCATTATCCCTTGCACAAAAAACAATTTCCTTATAAAAAACCTAATCAAAAGGAACAAGACTCACAATTATGAAATCATAAAATAACCATTTTATCCACGAAATATTAAAATGTTCAACGAGTTAAAAAAACTAATTGGAGATGCATAGGAAGCATCTTCCATGATATAATGAGGTTCCACTAATTTAATTTACATGGATAATTCACCAAAAAAATCATTCAACTACATTAATCATTGTTTATATTTTAAAATCAAGAGATGTATATAATTTTGGGAGTATAGACCCATCCTACAACCCAAAACATGTCAACCATAGGAGAATTGAGCTATAGTCTGAAATCATCTTTCAAAAATACATCTATGGAGATAGAGAATCATTCTAACACGACCCAAAAAAGATCTATAGTCCATATGATTGAAGAATAGAGCCTCAGTAAAACAACTATTATAAACCATACATCACTATATCCTAGAGTATTAGTCTATCCAACTTCTGTGGAGTACAACCTTATTCCGATAGCACACTCATAAACATAACAATGAGCAATGTGAACATTATTATATATCAATTTAACATATTTACCATTTACATGTATAATACCATATCAATACATATACCAATTAAAAACCATTACCCATTTAAAAAATATATCATTTTTCTGAAATCCCCCTAACAACATATATAAATGTAGACATAAATTTACATTATTTTCATTTCACCACCTCAAAAAAACACTAGTCAAGTACTCTTTTTAAAATAATCTCAAAGACAGACTTTAAAAAACATGGGGATTAATCTTTGAAAACTAAACCAAGAACATAGTATTTCATTTCCATTTAAAATAATTTCAGGGATTCAGTAAGATATTTTCATAGAACAGGTAACCACGCCCTCAATTAAAATCATCATTTTAAATAAAGAAAGAAAACATATTTTTAAAAAAATTGAGGTTAACACATCCTTTTAAAACATTTCCCACACTCAAAAATAAATTTCTATGATTGGAACCATAATTGTATCTTGTCCAAAAACCATTATATTAACAATTTATAATGCCTTGTGTGAATTTTAAAAAAGATGGCATTTACTCCTTTCAATCATTCAACTAACTGTTCTGAAAAGCCCACGTAAAATTTATATCCCATTCACATTCATAATTACCCCATATCAATATTTATCAATCCATTTAACCAATTACAAGTGTTGGAACACGCCATGTGTATCCCAGCAGGGTTTGTGACGCATCCTGCACCTCAATCTAAGAACCATATTCTATTCCTTATTATGTGACATTGAATCCCAACAATTCTACAAAAGGGAACAACTACATACACATTTAAAACATTATGACTATAAGAAACAACACCATGATGAACTAACTCATGTTTATGGACATCCACTCAACCAAAAGAAACCATTTATTTTAAATTGAATGGGCTCAAACACCTTAGAGAAGAACAGCCAGGAAAAAAAGATTACAGATGCAAAGGGAGAAGAAAACACTATCCATGAAACATTGATAATCTTGGAGGAAATTATGTTGAATATATACCCGGTTCTACAATTCAAAATAAAAATCACTTCAAACACCTATGAATCAATGGGTAATAACCAATGGTGGGAGAGAGAGATATTAGTTTGTAACCCAAGATAGAGTTGGTCAAATGGCAGATAATTTTAATGAATAGTCATGTAATCATGATGGGGATGAACCAGAAATTATTTCTCTATGAAAAAACATGGTTTTTCTACATTTTTTTTCAAATTTTTTGCAAATTGTGTTTCTCCATATGTATAATAGGCTCTAGGTCGCATGGTATTATAGATGCAACAATATGGTTCAAAATAACATGTGGTTCACATATAATCACCTTTATCTAAATGGAAGCATACCTGCATGGTCTTTTGGAGGCATTTTAATTTATTGGAAAACTGTTTGGTGCCTGTGCGATAGAATCTATCAGAATGGAGGCCTAGATGTCTGATTTCCGGATTAGGCACACTATTAGTACTAATCATGTACAAATCAAGCCTTGTACACTATTTGGACAATTTTCTTCTTTTTTCATGATTTTAAGCCTTTTAAACCCCTCTGTTAACCACATATTCTCAAGATACATTCTATTAACAAGAAAATGTTGTTTAAAGAAAATTTTAAACAAGTACATACCTCCGGGAGTTGTTAGGATCTAACACATGATGCTCTATCTTCAAATGATTAATGAAATGCACTTCACCACAAATGCAATTTAATTACAGAGAATCCTTTAATGAACAATTTTTCCTTTTCCATGAACTGATTTATGAAAAATTTAAAATACCTTTAACCACGCATTGTGATTTCACAACAAACTAATTTATATTACAGATAAATTTCACTCATGAATAAATGTAATTCACAAACCATTAACTTTGATAACCACTTTTGGACTTGGGTGAATTCTATATATTATGATTCACTCAAATTTACTTTTATATTCCTAATTACGTGACTCGGTTTGTTAATATACCAATAGAAATCCAAAATGCATACTAATCCCAATTATGGTTAACTACTTCCAAGAATAGTCTTCACCATGAACTGTGAAATCTATGTTGTTCACATTACACATGATTCCCATTAATGTGACCAATGTAACACCAAATTCATCCAAAAATTGTTAACTAATTCACAGTAGTCTATAAATCACATCATTTACATGAATGTATAAAGAACCCTTTGTTGTTCACAAAGCATTTTTTCCTAGTCATTGAAATTTTGTGGCCGATTTTCATTGCAGTTTCACATACGTGCTATACAGTTAAAATTGAAATGATAATTTGTGGTCAATATTACTTTTTCGATGAACCAAAATGAAATTATTTATGTTATATGAAATTCAAATATTATTCTATGTAAGAATCCTTCTATTTCCAAAAAAAATCTAATTTTTAAGTACAAAATTTTTGAAATACACTGAGAACCTACACCTCCTTTAATACATTAATTATCATAGAAAAACCTCAAGAAATATTTAAAATAGATATTTTAATTAACAAAATAATAATAAAATAGGGGATATTTTTATTTAATAATTTCCATATTTTTCTATGTTGAAAGAACATCCAAAATTGTTGAATGACTTCTGTGGAAAAACAAGCACACACCACCATCTGCAACCACCATTCACAGTTTTTGACACGAGAATGAAATCAAAGAGTTACTAAGAATACACTTTAAGATCATGTGATCCATACTAAGAATGAGAAAATTAATTATCATTAAAATTTCACTGATGAATAACATCATTCTCAACACCATTTGTGACAAAGATTGCATCACATGAGGAGAAATCATTTTCAATCCACCTATTTAAAACCACATTCTTCAGAAACATATATCCAGATTTATGACCATTATGATAACAACATCAGCATCATCAAATTTAAATATACCCCTTTCAACATCTCCTATTCTCAGCATCAATCACCATATATTGACTAATAAATTTTCTCTCCCCTTTTCAGTGAACATAATGGTATCTTTTTCATGATGTTCAAAATGGTAATGAATGCATGTCAAAAAATAGGGGAAACATCATACCTCTAGGGGAGGGTTCAAAAATCCACACCATTCATGTTTAGGAGGTAATCTAAAATCCATGATTCTATCGATGATAATCAAATGATTATTTAGTGATTGAATTTGTGAGAATATAAAAAACCCATAGTTTGTAGGTATATAATCCAACTTCAAAATCCCATTCTCTATATGATCCTTGAAAAATTAAAATTGATTTTAATGTTATTTCTTCCATGAATGATGGAAATTAATTTTTAAACATTTATAGAACATGAATTATCACAATGGATTCTAATATGTATCATCACTTAAACTCACATATTTAGAATATACTTCTTCATCCATAGTAACATCATGTAATCCACATTATAATTAATATATTCAACTTCTACAGTGCTTATATATATGAAGTATTCTATCTTTCTTATACAATATATAAAATCTTCCATGATATAATGTAACACTTTACATTGATCTTCTATTTTAGTTTGAACTTGTTCAATATTCATATGTATTAGAGTATAAATATTTTTCATATTTTCATTGTATATAGATAAATTAACTCAACCATGTATTTAGTAAAACAAAGAATAAATTTCACTACATGTAAGTGTATTTTAGTGGGATTAATTTTATATCACATCGACTAACTTTTTGAAAAAAGAATATCAGGCGGTTTCATATTTAAGTACATTATAATGTAAATTATATTCTATTATTCAATGAAATTAACCTCTTTTCCTCTATCATATCATTGATGATTCAACCATATATCCCCAAGAGTCAGCATCTCCTTGGAATTATCCATTCAATTTTTTTAAACCTCCATATGATTTATTGATTTTGAAATTAATAATCTATTTCATTCTTTTATCAGCCGTAAACTAAAAAAATTGTCAAATCTCCATCAATGGACTTTTTAAATTCATATTTAATTAATTTTTTAAATAGTTTTCACATCAATTTATTTTTTCTTCCAAATATTATTTCATCCACAAACACCAACAACATTATGCTTTGATTAATATCATTATTTACATATATATTATTATTAAAATTCTAATGCCATGAATGCAGTTACTTAGAGTTCATACATTATTTTAATATGTTGGCATAATTATAAGGAATAATTTCTCATAGGAACAAACATTTTATCAGCCTTGCAAAATCTATTACACACATAAACATTACAATACTATTACATAAAAAAATATAGAATATATAATCCATTGAGAAACCCATTATTCTCCAAGATTAACCAAGCATATAAATCATAACACACTTCTTGATATCTTGGTAAAATAAAATATAAGAATGTGGTGAGCTCAGATTCCCAGTAAGGATAACCAATATTGTGTAATCTATCACAAATAAGCGTAATCTTTTTTAGAATGGTACTAAACTATATAACAAGACAATAAAAATGTCATCTTGAGCATAGTATGGCTTGAATAAATCAAATAATTCCATCTAAACATTCACATGGATATTCTAATGGTCAAATAATCACTTGTAAAATCAATAAGTAATCTCATAACAATGGAATGCCTAATGTCGGACATCAGAACCATTATTTCAAGGCCTCCTGCCATGAAAAAACACAATTATTATATCAAGTCCATGTGCCAAGATAGTAATTTTTCTTTTGAGACATATTGATTCATCGAAGGGCTATTGTGGACCCACTATATCACATACTAAGTCCAAGGTATTCCTCATAAAAAATGGTTGAATCATAAAATTAACATTTGTATTAAAAATAGCATACATAATGTTAATACTTAAATCGTAAACCATGAATGGTTTAGAAATAGGACATCTGTTGTCAGACATATCAAAAAACCTTCAATTCAATATGGAAGATTTTATCATAATAAATCATCTTTATAAAAGAATAATATTCCACAAAGTATGTTATCAAAGATGAAAATAATTTTATAAATTCAATAAACCTCTTTAAGAGAAATACAAATTTTTAACATTAAATCATTTAAACTCCGTGAAATTTTAGAATAAAACATTTCTTATTAAAATAACCTTTTATGATTGTAATGTAATTTTAAAAATTTAAAGGCAACATAACAACAGAAAATAAAGACTCATGCCGTATATGTTAAAAATATTCTTTCCGTAATTTTTTAAAAAGGACATAAGGTACCTAGTTTTGAAAACAACTAAAATATTCCTTTAAAAACATTTTATAAAAAGAAAAACATGTGTAAAAATGACTGCAAGAATCCATAGGATATTATTAAACAAATTTATGTATATATTTTTACAAATATGGAACTGGATGATAAATATGTCCCAGTAGATACTTTTGATTCAAAAACCTCAAATAATAATGAGATTGTAAAATTAAACATTACCTTATACTTTCCTTTAGTCAAGGGTGTGTTATCTTCTTATATAAGTTTTATAAAATATTATTATATTAATCCAAGAGTACATACATATAAATTATATTATATTTCTTTAACTTATGACTTCATATTACCCGTTATTAATAATTTCCACGTTAAAGCAATGTTTCAGGTAATAATGGATCTCTTTAACTTATGTTTTCTAATTTGTTTTGAACGTATTAATTATATCATAATTTAATTACATACAGATTGTGAATAATGATTTATATATCATATATATTCTGAATATATGTGTAAAATATAGGTAGATAAATAAAATGGTACACACCATTCATG
Source organism: Viscum album (assembly GCA_963277665.1). Classification (NCBI taxonomy): domain Eukaryota; kingdom Viridiplantae; phylum Streptophyta; class Magnoliopsida; order Santalales; family Viscaceae; genus Viscum; species Viscum album. The sequence continues at coordinate 1,097,816,850 of OY728151.1, read as the reverse complement.
GAGATAGTAATTTGTACGTATGCATGAATTATATTTCCATTTTCATATCATATTGAATAAAATTAAGTGAATGATATATATATATATATATATCATACAATTAGAATTAGTTTTCCATATAGTTTTAAATTTTTAATAATGTATATTCTTATAATCACTCTTGGATGGTGAACATGAAAGATGAGTCCCATCGCGTCGTGGTGAAGGTAATTCGTAGGTACGCAAGAGAAACGATATCATTTCTTAATGTTTAAATGGTAGGGAATTCAATGTATTATTTATGGTAAAGAATCAGTAAAATGTTAAATTTATTATTTGAATACATTATATTCATCGTTATTCCAATATAAATAATCTGTACAATATAAACAATTATCACCAAATCTTGATGATGTTAAGTCGTATGTACACACACATGGGGATATTATTTTTCTTAGGATGGGTAAAAGGAAGAATATTCTTGTACCATAATTATTATAACATATCATCATGTGTAACATATCGGGTTATTATTTTATTATAGTGAAAATAGATAATGATGAATTATAAGAAGAATGAAAATTTCAAAGAGTTGATAAAATAATTACCTCATTTGGGGTGTCTTCTTTTGATTTACAAAATGACTCCTTGGGATGGAGTTATGTAAAAATTGTAGACATTAGGGTGATATGAGAAATTTTGGTAGAGTAAATGGTAAGGTTTTTACTAATCCAAATTGGTTTGGAGCTGTGAATTAAATAGAAGAGAAGTATCCTTTTATAAGAGGGTTGAGAGGCACTTTTGGATGATCATAAAATATTTATTTATTATAAATTGGATTTTGGTTTCTAATAGATCTACAGTTATTTATTTCTAGGATAAGATGAGTATGGGAATAAATCTTCTCAACCAATAGGTTTAGACCATATTAGGTCACCAATTTACGATTTTCTTTTACATTTTATCCTAAGTTAAATAGTTTTACAGTTTCAATCCCTTCTTTTATTTTTACAGAACATGGATAATATTGTTAATGTAACTCCATGAAATCCAAAATTGGATCATTTATGACATATGTATCACTATACAACTAATTTGGATGAAATTTTAATTTTTTAGATTTTAATATCATTTAATAAAATAGTATTAATTTTAAAATCTAATTTCTGTCAATTTAGACAATATTTAATAACAGATTCTTATTAAAGTTAAAAAAAATCATTACATCTAAAAAATGAGTTAATTCAACGATTTTATGTCATAGTGATCCAAAATATTCATGGGATGCATCAAAAGATTCAAATTAAATTTATTTTAACATTTATAATATCATTTATTTGAATATTTTATAAATAAAATAATCACTACATTATCATTGTGTCATACATAAATTAATTTATTTAATTTATAAAAATAATAAATAAAATAACATTAATTGTGGAATATTTTTATCATTATAATGAATTTTTATACTCTTTGATTTTTCTTAAATAACTCTATATCAATATTGTTTTAGTGTTAAGAGTCCTAATAAAGAAATTTTTACAATTACTTAAAATTAAATGTTACAAATGTATTAATCACACCCAAGTGGCATCAAATGGATAAATATGGGTCCAAAAGGGTTTTATTCATTAGTAATTACTCATACAATATGTTTAGGACATTTTTTAGGTTAATTTAATAATATAATAATATTATTTTTACATTTAATTACCCTATTTACCATTACCCTTTATTAATAAAATACAAACGTTACAATTCCGAAAAAATAATTTTGATCATAATAGAAAAAAAATTTCATCAGGATTAAATTTTTTTTTCATATTTTTAAAATTTAATTCACAGAAGTGGTGAAATTCCATTTAATGTTAATCGTCTAATGTGGCTAGAAGGCCTGTAAAAAGTCGTTTAAAATGTATTATGAAGCATTATATCTAATTCTATTATAAAAATGATTTAAATGAATTATATTGGACTAATATTTGTATTATGTATATAATTTTTCTTCAATATAAATTTCAATTAAAATTTTTATTTAAATAAAATGACAAATTTTTATCCACAATTTTGTGTTTTTTACTATTCACCAAAGATGAATGTTTTAAGAAAAATAAAAAATATTCACACAAATCTAATTTTGATACTAAAAATTCAAAAATAAAGTCTATTCTGAAAAATTATATATTTGGAATTTCATAATGTGCTTAATACTATTTATAACCACTGTTAAAACTACTTTTTGATATGTCATGGTGTACACAGACTCGGTGATGCGTAAAAAACAAGATATTGAATGAAGAATTCCATGGAGTATTGGGGTGTCACATTATCCCCTCAATCAATAAATTTAATCCTCGCAAATGAATCATGGGAATAAAAACGTGGGCTTTGACATTTCGATATGTAATTGTAGAAACCCCAAATCATAAAATGAATTAATGAGGACTCAATTTTATAATTATTAATGAGATATACAAAGATTAATAGACATAATGCATACAGTGGATCAATTTAGATGAACTTGAAAATAAATTAAAAATATAACCTTCATGATCTAATGGAGAGTGATAGAATACACGATGAGGTGAATTTTAACAATAACAAAGCTTTGAATCTGTGATTATAAAATGGACAATATGATTCATCATAAATTGGACTAGGATTGAATTTTTTGTTTTCAAGATCCACTCCCTAGTGTTCAAATAATAATTTACTTCAAAGAAAATGAATACAAGGATGAATACTTAAATCGAACGTGAAGTTTCATCATTTAACTAATTCCTACAAAAAACACATCTTTTTTTCAAAAGATAATAAAAATCCCAAATATTCCATATATCTTAATCTTATAAAGTTGCAAACATAAAAATTTACCATTTAAATAATGAAAACTATCTTACAAAAACAAGGGACTTCATGTAGGCCAATGGTAGGAAATAAAGGCTTATCACACATCGATTATGGGTTCAATTCCCGCAACCTTATCCAATGCGACATGTTAATAACCTACATATAAGTTTTCATTATTCCAAAACTATATTGTTATAACATTCCCAAAATAATCATAATAATTTTTTAACTGTAAACAATATTATTCAATGTTCATCTTAATCCATTAAAACCTATAGAGTTATCCTAAATACATCGTTCTAAACACTCTTTAAAAGGACACTAAATTTCCAAAATCAATTGTATCATTAGATTAGAAAAATAATGAAATGTTTCTCTAATTATCATATACTGAATATATTATTACCATCATAATATTAAAACATTAATGAAAAAATATTATTTTAATATATTTTTTATATACATAACATTCTTCTTATAAGCAGAATAAAATTCTTCAATTAAAAAACCAAATACATTAATTATTCCACTTGGACCATAGTAACATAATAAAAATGTCCTTGATCCATTTTATTCTTATGATATATATTTCCTTGACTCATTTAAAAATTATTTTCATAATTTCTGATATCATTAAAATTATAAAATTTCAAATCTTCTATCATTCCCTTACAATCATCAGCCTCGTGTCCTTTTTCTCCACATTTGTATGAAACTACAATTCCTTTTAGTCAAGTACCATTTTGTTTCATTCAAAAAAATTTACAATAGAGAAAATACTTCATTACCATTTAAAATTTCTCTCTCTCCTGATTCAACATTCTCATCCTTTATTTATTTATTTTAATGTCAAAGACTTAGAGAATTATTTTCCCGTGTAGACAACACATGAGACTATATCTTCATATGAATAGAATCTTTGTGAGAACAATGTCGATTGGAGGAATGGTATTAACCCATCAATGAATTGCTAAATATTATTTATTGGGTTATGTATATAGTCTGTCTCATGCCTTATTTACCTTGTGATGTTAGCCTCATAATTGGAAACATTCTCATCCTCTTCCTTATTTAGACAAATAAATTACATATCCATATCATCTAGTTGTTTGTAGGGAATTTATTTATATAGGAAAATATATTTTTACTCCCTCCATTCAATAATATATACATCATCATCCAACTTCGTGTTTTTAATTAATGACCACATATGATCTGCTTCTCCTAAGAGATGATAAATTTCCATTGAATCCATTTCCCTTTCGTTATATTCCAAATCATGAAATATTTTCCTTAAGAATCTTATCCATTTATCAGATACAAATGGGTTTTTAGTCCTATTTAATATTGGATGTTTTTGTATCATAATGTTGTCTAGCATTTATCCTCCACATTGCAGATCAATATACTCCATATGGGATAAGTTATTATTCATAATCCAAGTCAGTTGTCCAAGTATGGTCAAATGTTGTTCAGTACTAGTTGAGTCACCAGCTCCACTATCAAATTCATGAATTGGAGGGACATCCCAACATGGATTACGTGCATTGATATAATTTATATTCCTTCCACAATGTGTTATTCATAAACAAAATAATACAATAGATTAGATTATAAATCCTCATGAATAATTCCAAACTAGTATATTACATAACATAAATTGAAAAATTTATGCATATCTAATTATGAACCTTCAATATGGTCACTTTACAGACATATTTACTCATAAATCCATCATTGTGGTTTGTAAAGAAAATATGACTTATCCTAAAACTATCCCTCTAGATTTTCAATGTAGGTGTGCAGTAAGTCCCATTGTCATGTACTAGGTTACCGTGAGTCAATCCCAGAATACATTGTCGGAGTTTTCACCACTAGGTATATCTGTGACAGAACCACATCCACTTTTAGTTTCTAGACATCTATGTATTTCATGGAATTTACATGAAATCGCTATTTTACCAATATTCTAGGTGTTATTCTATACTTATCCTCATAGTTTATCTTAGAGTTATGATCCATAATTTAGGTATTTTATTCTATTACGAAGGATATTTCTAAACATCCTCTAATACCAACGGTAACACCATGACCCCAATAACCCAGTGCTGGTGAATTATTCAAATATATTGGCCTAATTACATGGAATTAACTCCCAAAGAATAGATCAATTTTGTATTCTGGGAAAATATATTACATACATGAACATTATATTACAATTGCTAGCATAAATTAAATCATAGATAATCCTTCGAGAATGCTATTATTACCCTAGCATAACAATGCATATCCATCATAAAAAACATTTTTGAATCCTCTAAAAATGAAATATAAGAAAGGGTTTATCTCAAATGATTAATAAGGATAAACAATATATATGAAGATATCGTAAATTATCATAAACGTTTATGTCATTTTAAAAAAATAAAACAGAGTCATTTTAAAACATTAAATTCAAAATAATTATGAAAGAATAAATCAAAAAATTCCATCAGAATATTTACATGGATATTATACATGTAAAATAATCACATGTCAAATCAAGTAAAATTCTCATAATTAGAGAGTGCATAATTTTGAACATCATTACAACTCCACCAAGGCCTCATGCCAAAAATATCCCAAAATAATCTATCAAGGTCTTGTTCCAAGATTCTAGTTTGTCTCATGAGACCTATAGATTTATCAAGGGTCAATGGAGATCCCCTCCCATCACTTATATATTCAAAATCATTATTCATATAAAATGGATGAAACATTATATAAACATTAACATTAAATCTAGAATACCAAATTTTTATATTTTAACTGTAAACATTGAAAGGAAAAAATGCCACATCAAAAATAAAACATATCACAAAACCATCAGTAAAATATGTAATATCCTATCATAATAAATAAATGTAAATCAATCAAATAATAATACAATGGATATTGAAATATATGAAAATTATTTACTAAATCCATTAAACCTATATGAGAGAAATTTCAAATTTTTAATTTAAATCATTTAATAGCCATGGAATTTTAAAATGTAACATTTTTTGGAAAATAACCTTTTAATTTTGTAAGGGATTATTTAAAATGGTAAGGTGATGTAACAGAAAAAATAGCGGTTCTCGCCGTATATGTAAATAAATTTATTTCATCATTTTTTGGAAAAGGTCATGAATTACCTCGTTTGGAAAACTACAGAAATATTTATTTCAAAACATTTTTTAAAAGTCACAAAAAGTATAAAAATGGCTCTAAAAACCCTTGGATAATAGAAAAACATTTTATAATAACTTTTTTTGGATCATTGACAAGGATGATAATGATTTATTAGTACATACTTACATATCAACAAACTCGAATAATAATGATATTGTCCAATTTACCCTTACCATATACTTTTCATTAGTCAAGGGTGAGTTATCATCCTATATAATCGTTAAAAAACATTGATAAATAATAACATGAGCATTATCATATTTATTATATCATATATGATTCATTATTGACTTTATATTACCTGTTGATTAATAATTCTCAAGTCTAAGCAACATTTCTGGTAATAATAGCTTTCTTTATCATACGTGTTCTGACTGATATTTTTTATAGTATTACTTATATAAAAATTTAAATACATCCAAAATGTAAAAACATATTTATATATCATATATATATTATGTATTTAAATATATACAATAGATAGATAATTAAAATGGAACACATCATTCATGGAGACATTACACCGAACATAGACATGAACATTGTTTCTGTTTTCTTATAATATCAAATGGAAGTATGTCAATGAAATATGTGTGTATATATATATCATACAAGTAGAATTATTTTTTCATTTATTTCCTAATTATTAATAATATTTATTCATTTAATCATTCTTGGATAGTGAACATGGAAGATGAGTCAAATCGCCTCGTGGAGACGGTTAGTCGTACATATACACCGGTGACAATATTGTTTCCTTAATGGTTTAATTATTTTGAATTGGATGGAATATGGATTGTACAAATATAGTATCATGTTATATTTATTATTTAAATCCAATATATTCATTTTTATACCAATATAAATAATGTAAACATTAAACCAAATTTACACTACATCGTGGAGATATTAAGCCGTGCGTATGCAGGCATGGTGATATATATTTTGTAGGATGGATAAATGGAGAAATATTAATTTCCCATAATTAAAATAAAATATACTATTTTTTAAGGTACTATAGATATTATTTAATTATGTAAACAACATTGAAATAGGAAGTATAAGAATAAATGAACTTTTATAGTGGAGATAAAACAATCACCTCTTATCGAGTGTCTCCTTTTATTTTGGAAAAAGGGAATTCATAGGTTGGAATTATACAAAAACAACAGCCTATAGGATGATATTAATAATGGTGTGAGAGGTAATTTTCAGGGGTTGAGTGAGCTAATGGCTTTTGGAAATTTGAATTAAATTTAAGGACAATTGTCCTTTTATAATAGTGGTGAGGGGCACATTTGTATGATCTTGAAATATTAATTTATTAGAAATTTATTTTCAGTTTCCAATTTCCAAAATGTGATTTAATTGAATTATATAATGAGGATGGGTCTAAATACTCTCATCCAATATATTTTAGACAAGTTTAGGCCACATGGATTACCATATCATTTTGATTTTACCCTTCGTTATGTAGATTATCCCTTAGCATGTCTACATTTATTTTTACACTACCTGGATAATATAGTAATTATAAAATTCCAAAAAAATTAATTTGGATCATTAATGAAAATTTTATCACTATCCATTTAAATTTTTTAAATGTCATATTTTATGGGTTTTTATATATTTTTAAAAATTAGTATATATTTTACAATCTCATTTAAATCAATTTTGACACTATTTTATAATTTATTTTTCTGAAGTCATAATAACTTTTTACCATGTTAAAATGCATTACATCGAAGTTAAAATTTCATATTCATCATATAAAATCATGGATGGAATCAAAATTTTTAAATTACATTTATTTTCAAATTTAAAATATCATTTATATAAAAATTTCATAAATAAGTTAATTGTTGCATCATCTTTGGGTCTGTAATAAATTTATTTAATTAATTTATTAAAATTATAAATAAAATAAAATGATGTAGGAAATATTTTTGGCTTTAATATAAATATTTATAGTCTATGATATTACATATATAACCCCATATTAAAATTGTTTTAGTATATTTAATCATGTTAACGATATTTATACCTTTAAATAAAATTTAACGTTATAAATGACTTAGTAACACCCAATTCACATACGAAGGAGAAATATGTGTCCCAATGGTTGTCTTGGATGGTATTTACCCACAAAATATTGATATGAAATGTTTTGGGGTAATTTTATATTATTATAATAATATTTATACCATTAATTACCATCATTACCATTAACAGTTGTAAATTAAATTCAAAAGTAATGATTCAGAAAAAACTTATTTTCATCCTATTAGACCAAATTTTTCGTCTTGATTACAACCACACATGTAGGATTTTTTAATTTCAAAACACAAAAGGGTTGAAGTAAAATTTAATTATAATCGTCTAATGTTTTTAGAATACGGGGTAAAAGGCGTTAAAAATGATAAATTAATTTTTATATATAATTATATTTTGAAAATAATTTCAATGTATTAAATTGTAATATTATATATATTATGTATATTTTTTTACATTAAAAAAAATTTAATTTAAAATAATTATTTAAATGAAAATGTCATTTTTTATCAACAATGTTTTTTTTCATTATTCATCATAAATTGAATGTTTTCAAAAAAATCACCATATGATAATTTGGATAATAAAAATTCTATAATAAAGTATATTTGAAAAAATGAAATGTATGAAGTTTCAAAATTTTGTTTATACTATTCATAACAGCTTTTTAAACTGCATATATGATAAGTACTGGTGTGCCAGAAATTGGTATTTCATACAATGAACACTATTGAACAAATCAAACCAAAGAATCATGGGGTGATACATTATCCCATAATTCAATAAATTTAATCCTTTCTATTTAATATTTTTATATAAAACTAGGGGTTTGACATTTCAAAATATCTTTTGTGAAATCCCACATCGAATTATTTATTAATGAGACCTCTATTTTAAAATAAATAATGGAATTTATTCAAGTATCTAGAGAAAATAGATAATAGGGATCCATTTAGAAAAATAATAAAATGAAAGAAAAATCTATCCACCACATTCTAATAGTTTCTGATAGATAACATGATTAAAAGAATGTTAACAATCACAAAGCTATGAATCTGCCATGATCAATTGATCCATTTGATTCATCATAAATAAGATATAGATGGAAGGTTTTTTGTTTCAATATCCTTTTACTTGTTTGGAATAATTTATTTACTTCATATAATTATATATTAAAATCAATCATACATAATTAACATGAATATTTTCTTCTTTTTTCTAATTCCTTCAACAAACTCATCTGTTTTTTTGAAAAGAAAACAAAATTCTAAATTAATTTAATTATCTCAATCATATAAGCTTTCAAATATAAACATATACCATTTATCTATTGAAATATATGTTATAATAACTTGGGTCTTCCAATAGGCCATTGTTCGGTAGTAAATCCTTGTCACACTTCAGTTTGCGGTTCAATTTCCATAGCCTTGACCGACATGAGGGGTTGACACCTGACCTGTTGCTTGACCCTTTTCTAGATCTATAGAGTTATAACATTACAAAATTAATCTTAATTAATGTTTTATCCTTAAAAAATAATATCTAATGTTCAAATTAATCCTTTCCAACATTTATATTGATCCAGACTACTTTCTTCCAAACTCTCTATAAAAGGTTTCCAAATTTGCATAATCAATTGTATCATTAGATTCCCTAAACAATTTAATGATGATCTTGTTGTCATATAATGAATATATGATTACTTTCATCACATTAAAACATTACTGAAAACAAAATGTACTCGAATACAATCCTTTATATATAACATTCTTCTTATAAACATAATATAATTTTTGAATTCCAAAGCACAATCACATTAATTATTCCATGTCAACCATAGTGACATCAAAAGCATGAACTTGATCCATTATCTTATTCTGAGATATATATTACCTTGATGATTTGGGCCATTATATGAATAATTTTCTATATTTTTACAATTATAACATTGTTCATATTCTATCTTTCAATTATAATCATGAGTTGGATGACCTTTTTCTCTACATTTGTAACAAACTCCCATTCCTTTAAGGCATGTACCAGAGTGTTTCTTCCCTAAATTTTAAAATAAGGAAAAATTATTATTTCTCATTTCACTTTATATTTCTATTGATCTACAGTTCTCTACATCTCTTGCATTAATTTAATGTTATAAGGCTAATATAATTCATTTTATGTATTGATAGCACAGGAGACGATATCTTCGTACGATGAGAAAATTGTGAGACCAATGCCGATCAGAGGAATGGTTTTAACCCATGAAAGAATTGGTCAATCATACTTATTGGGTTATGTATGTAGTTTGAATCATTATTTTCTAACCTTGTGATTGTAGACTCATACTTTGCAATATTCTCATCCTCTTCTTGCCTTAGATATAGAAATTTCCTTCCTATTTAAGCTCATTGTTAACAAGGAAATTATTTTTCTTGGAAAAGTTCATTAAACTCCATATATTACATATTTTATACTATATAATACTCCTTAGTTTTTGTAATTAATGGCCACTATTGACTTTCATCTCCCTTGATAAGATAATATACCAGGAAAAAAATTTCCATTTTGTTACTTCACAATGCACGAAATATTTTCTCTAAGTAACTTATCCATTGCTAAGCTACAAACGAATTTGTAGAACAATTGAATATTGGAGGTTGTTTCATCATGAAGTGGTCTTACAGAGATCTTATGGATTGTGGATTGGGATTCTCTATATGGGTACATTTATTATTCATAACCTGATTAATTTGAACCATTATGGTTATAATATGTTCATCATAATTTTTTTCACCACCTCCATCATCATTATCATTAATTGGAATAAAATCTCTACTATGATTTCGTGCATTGATACAATTTCAACTCCTTCTAATTGGTTCCATTTTTAACCAATGAAATACACTAGATTAGGTTATGAATCATAATATATATTTCCACACTAGTAAAATAATTAACACAAATTGATCAATTTATGAATATCTAATCCATAACTATAAAAATTGTTCCTTTGAGGACATCATTACTCATAAATCCGTCATAATGGTTTGTAAAGGAATTATAAATTATCATAAGCATATCACATGGTAGTGTTAAACTATTTGTGCACTAAGGCCCATTTTCATGTATTAGGTTACCCCGAGTCATGCCTCGAACACCATGTAGGTGTTTTCACAACTAGGTTTATCTATTATACAACCATGTCCACTTATAGTATCCATGAAGGTATGTAATTCATAAAATACCCACGCAATCTCTATTTTAACAAAATTATAGGGGGTTCTCCTATACTTATCATAATTTTATATCTAAGGGTTGTGATCTCTAATCTATTTCATAAATAAAATAAAGCATAAATAATCCTTTAATAACTCCATTATTCTGCTAGAATAACCATGAATATCAACAATAAAACACTTCTTGGAATCCTGGGAATATAAAACATAATAAAGGGGTGATCTCAGATGCATTATAAGGATAAAAAATATAGCAAAATATATCACATACGAGGATAAAATTGTACGGCAAGAAACAAAACAAAAACAAAAGCCTTTTAAAAAATTATATTCAAAATAATATGGAAATTAAAAATCAAATATTTCTATCTAAATATTCACATGGTTATTATAATATTTATATAATCACATTTAAAATCAATAACTATTCTCATAACGAGGGAACACAAAATGTGGGACATCAAAACCACAGATTCAAGACCTTGTGACAAGACCATACACAAATATTCTCTCTAGACCTTGTTCCCTGACAATATTTTTTTCATGAGACCAACTGATGTATTGTGGGGCTATATCGGGCCTCTCCCTTCACTTAATATGTCCAATTCATTCCACTTATGAACCAATTGAAACATAACATAAACATTAGTATTAAAACTCGAATACAACATGTTAGTACATTAACCTTAAACAATGAATTGTGTTAAAATATTATATCCATTGTCAAACAAATAACCAAACCTTCAATAAAATATAGAATATTGTATAATAATAAATCAACATCAATCAATTATAAAATTCAAAAAACGATGTGGATATAGATGAAAATTATATAAATAATTCATAAAAACTCTTTTAGGGAAGTATCACCATTTTTCATTAAATTTTTTAAAACCCATGAAATTTTAAAATAATTTTTTTAAATCACATTGTAAGGTTTTATTGGATGATTAAAAATAGTAATGTGGAATATCATCAAAAAATATCTGGTAATCTAAATATTTTAAAAAAAATAAAATTTTCCTTAATTAGGTGAAAATTTCATAAAGTACCACATTTGGAAACGTCAAAGAGATTCCATTAAAAAAATTTTATAAAAAGTGAAACCTGGGTAAAAAGATAGTAAACATCTATAAGATAATATTAAAACATTTTAGAAATAATTTTTTAGATGCATGGACATGGATGATAATGGCTTCCCTGTAGATACTAACATATCGACAACCTCGAATAATAATAAGATTTTCAAATTAACCGTTACCTTGGACTTTCCATTAGTTGACTGTGAGTTATACTCATGTATAATCTTTAAAAAAATTATTAAATTATTATAGGAATATGTTCATAATTATGATATCATATACAATTCATTTATGAATTTATATTACCCGTTTATTAATAATTTACATGTTAAAGCAACATTTCAGGTAATATTCACATTCTTTATCATGCATAATTAACTTATTATATTTGACAATATTACAGTGATCATTATTTACATACATGGATATTGTAAAAAATGATTTATAAATAATATATATTATGTATATAAATATATATAATAGATAGATAAATAAAATGGAACACTCGTTCTTGGAGAATGTAGGCCATAAATACGCATGAACGGTGTTTCTGTTTTCTTATTGTTTTGAATGGAAGTAAGTGAATGAAATATTTGTAAATATATATATCATCATAGTAAAATTATTATCTCATATATTTATTACTTATTTATAATATTTATTCTTATAATCATACTTGGATGGTGAATGAGGAAGGTGAGTCTCATCATGTCGTGGATACGGTAAGTCATACGTATGCAAGAGGGAGGGTATCATTTCATTAATGGGAAAATGATATGTAATGGTATTTTATATTAATTTTAAAGAAAAAATATATTGTTAATTATATTATTTATATTATTTATATTCATCGTTACACCCATAGCAATTAAGTGTACATAAAAATAATTTACACCACGACGTGGAGACGGTATGCTATATGTATGAAAACATGGTGATATTGTTTTTCATAGGATGGTTAAAAGGATGAATATGGTTATACCATAACAATAATAACATCTCAAAATGTGGAATGTACTGGATTTATTATTTTAGTATGGAAAAAATAGGGAATTATTTATTTGAAGAAGAAAAGAACTTTGAAAGAGGTGATAAAACAATTACCTCTTTTTGGTTGTCTCCTTTGGATTTGCACAAAAGGTCTCCTTAGGATGGATTTCATCACAATTTGTAGAACCTACGATGATATAAGGGATGTTGGGAGAATAATGGGTAGGGCTTGGCTGATCAAAATGAGTTTTTTGGTTTGAATAATAGACAAGGAAAAATTTACTTTAATTAGAGGAGTGAGGGGCACATTAGGATGTTCTAAAAAGACTAAATTATTATAAATTGATTTATGGTTTTTAATAGTAAAAAAGTTATTTAATTTGAGGATAAAATGAGTATGGGTCTAAAGTCTCTCGACCAATTTGTTTTATGCAATTTTAGGTCACAAAGGTAACATCATCTTATAGACTGGGACCTTTCTTAAATAATTTAACTCTTATCAGGTCTTCTTGTATTTTTACATTACATGGTTAATATAATTACTAAAAACGACAAAAGAACCTACATTGGATAATTTGTTAAATTTTTAAAAAAATTAATGTTATATTCCTGATATTTTTTTATTTCTATCTCATATAACTAAAAAATATTCATTTTAAAACTGCATATATGACAATTTTGACACTATTTAATACACGAATTCTTATTAAAGTCTTTACAATCAGATTACGTCTAAAAAATGAATTATCTAAATAATAACATGTCATATTAATCCCTAAAATTCGTTTATGGAATCAAAATTTTCAAATTATATTTTTTTAATATTTATAATATCATATATTTGAATATTTCATAACTAAGGTATCCATTGCATCATCTTTGTTTCATAAATAAATTTATGTATTTAAAGTCTTAAAATTATAAAAAATTGACTTTATGTAGGAAATAATTTTGTTATTATAATTACTATTTATAGTCTATGATATTCATTATACAACCCCATATTAAAATTGTTTTAGTAATAAGATTCATGTTAATGTAATTTTTACCTCTACATAAAAGTATATGTTATTAATGACTTGATCTCATACTAGTGGTTTCCAAAGGACAAATATGTGTCCCATGGGTTGTCTTGGTCGTCCGTTAATCATAAAATGTGGTTAGAAAATGTCTATGGTAATTTTATATTATTATAATATAATTTATAGCTTTAATTACCCTATATACCTTTAACAGTGGTAAATATAATTCAAAAGTCACTATTTACAAAAAAATTATTTTTTATCATAGTAGGAAACGTTTATCATATTGATTAACACCATGTATATCATATTTTAGAAATTAAAAAATAAAATGATGTGAAATTGTGTTTAATGCAAATATTCTGATCTTGTTAATGGTGTGTAAAAAGATGATAAAAATTTTCAATGTATTTTAATATCTATTTATTTTATAAAAATGATTTAAAAGCCATAAATTGGAATAATATTTGTATTATTTATATATTTGTGCTTTAAATATATATAAATTAAAATAATTATTTAAATGTAAAAGTCTGTTTTTATCCACAATGTAGTGATTATCACTATTCCTCAAATACATAATTTGTTTAAAAAATTACCACAAATTCACCCTAGGATAATTTCGATACATTGAAATAAAAAATGGGTTCGATTTTAGGAAAACTATAAAATTTCAAAATGTGTTTTCAACTATTAATAAACACATTATTAAATGTCTAGTTATAATAGTCGTCGTGTGCTCGAACTCAGTGTTGCGTACATCCTAATCTATTGAAGGATGTGTAATATGGAAGCATGGGGTGTTACAAACACCAAAATATATGAAAGATATCATCTTGAAATTCTAATCATGTTTTTTATAAAATGTAATTAGTACCTGATCCATTCCATATACAACCTTCATCTAATAAAAAAAATTCTTCTTCATGAATAAGAAGACAAACTAAATTTTCAATATACACATCTTATTCTACAACCCAATTTATAAATTAGAACTTGATATTCATATAGAAAACTTTTAATGTCATTTTAAATGATATGCAAATGAATAATCAAATTTTAAGTACTCTTGATACTTGTTCAAATGTATCATTTACATCATTTCCCTACATATGGTTGTATCCCATTCACACACATCATGCTTCGTTTCAAATTATCATTCCATATTCATTCAGTTTGATTCAAAAGAACCATTTAGTTCCAATGACATTCATATATTCTTTGTTCAATATAATCTCACAGGTTTGGTTAATTCTCAATTTCTTATTCTCTTTGATCATAGATTAGACCCAATTTTCATCTCCAAATGATTCATCCAAACAATTTATCTCTACCTAAAATAAGAATGATAGTTTCTATAGAGACATCATTCTTCATGTATGTAATGGCGCTTCATTATAACCAATTATAATATTGTTTTCAAAATAATCAGTAATATTTTGTTCATGTGTAGATACATGTTGAGCTTTATCCTTCTCGTCACTCTTAAAAATCCTTACTATGAACATTCACTCCCTCTGAGCTGCTCATGTCTTCATCAATAGCATCCTAAGATTGATCAATGATATTCTGAAAAATCATACCATTTTACTCCACAATAACATCATTTATCTCTATAAATTTTCATAAACACTTATTTGGGCATTTATATAATGTTTTCATTCTGTAGGATCCAAGAAAAATTCCTTCATCCTAATAGGATTTATACATCATCTGTTTCTCCTTATTTATGTTGAAACACTTAATCTGGAAAACATAAAAGTATATAATGATATTATTGTTTTTATTACATAGTTCATATAGAGTGTTCTCTTCCGTGGGTCATAATAATTCATATTTTTCAATTGAATACTAATTCCAAAACTAAATAATTTGATTAAAAAATTTCTGAAATATATTTCTGAATAGGAGTCATTTTAATATGTTTTTAACAATCTAGTTTCTCCTCTCAACCACATTATTTTAATGAAAGGATATTATTATTAAAATGTGTTTCCTTTTCCCATGTTTTTCGATATAATCTTTTGTATAGGATAATTTTTAATTATGTTCAATTATCAGTTCAAAATTTTTATATTTTTTGTGATTGATTCTTTTTAACTACCCTCTAATAATGTGTTACGTAACTGAACACTTCATACTTGTGGGTTATTTCTAAATCCCATGAAATTTTTCAAAAATAATAAATTTAAAAGATTTAATATCCTTCCCCCTTATTATTTATCGGTAACAGAAGTCCACGCACATCAATTGGATGATGCTCAGGCAAACATTTTGTTTTTTTATCTTTCGGGTTATATGTTTTTTGAGTAATATTTAATTATTTGAAATAATCATATGTATGAGTATGGTCACATGATAACCTAGTGTCATAATGAAAAGTATAATATTTTATGAAATCTTATATGGTTTATTGGATCAAATGACCAAGGTTCTTAATCAACAAATCATTTTCTCCTTCCTTGGATAGAAAAAACAATACTTATTCTCCGCTGAAATGGAATAGCTTACCTTTCATTTTCTTCACATGAAAAAAATAAAAATAATTCCCCTTTATGATACATAACATATTTAAAAAAAATTAAAATTCTCAAGAAAAATAATTGACTAACAGATAGAGTCGATTCAATCTTTCAACAACCAAAAATATCCAAGCCTAATGTATTTTCCCCCAATCATGGAGTTTTCTGAGCTAATAATCCTACAACCTTAATTCTTTGTAAAAATAATGAATCATTCCTTTTCATTTTATATTCTTATTACTAGATAGTTATTTCATGAAATATGTGAGGCACATCCACTACCATGTACTTATAATCTAGTTTGACCTGATAATTTGAAGGAAATACCGATAACTACATCGTTCCAACTCTTTACTTTTTGATCCCCAACATTGGATTCATACATGATTTTGAATGGAATTAATGAGAATCCTTAGAATATGATGGAACAACATTATATTTCCGAGATGAAAATACCGTTATAATTATTGGATCATTAAATGAATACTTGATTTTCTTCTTATAACCACATTATGTATTCTTAATCACATTAAACTATATTTCTAATGAAAAATATTCTAACATGTTTTTGATTCATCCACACCATTAATATTGACAATTAAAATATTCATTAAATAATGATATATATTTTCTGTGTATATCGTTCTCATATCCCTTTAAGTACCTCTTTACCATGGAACTTCTATTTTAAGAATATCCGAAATTTCCAAAAGAATAACACCTGAAACAAGTTTGATTCTTGTGATTCTAAATTTCAATACTAATTATTCCATGTGTTATTAATATATTATGAATCTAATTTGTACCCAAATCAATCATTAATATCGTATTTGGTGCTTATAGACATAATCCATCCATTTATACATTATTTCTGTTATCATCCATCATAATTATGTCACTTTTATGTATCATTTTAGATTAATAACATTCCATTAAGGTTTATTTTGAACCTCTAAACTCCTATTTCCCTTTTTTCTATCACCTTTTCCACATATTTTCCTAATAGCATTCTTTAATTAAAGTGTTTCTTTGAATAATTTATCTGTATTCATTGGATGAAAACATACTCTATATGTTATTCAATATAATTTATTTTATGTTTCACAATGTTAATCAAACCATCAATAAATTGGTTCTTTTGATAATCATGGATTTTTTACTCAACATAATCTTCTTCGTTGTTTAGATTTTTGGATGAGATCTCACCAATTTCTCCCTTTAACTCAACCATCAATTCCTTTTAATGCAACTTATAGAGTATGGAATAATGAAAATCTATATTATATTTAATCGTTTTACCTCCCCAATATTTTATATCCTTAAGATAATCTTTTGATTCAATTTATCTATCAATAAATAATTAAAATTATCATTCATCACTATCATTGTATTATATTTACTCAGAGTTACCTATTACTTCCTCCATATTATCTTTTCAATGATCCTTGTATTATTTTGTGTCATTTACCAAAAATTCACCTGAAACACATTTTCTCACAAAATAAAATTATTATTATTACTATGGTAGCTCAATATTTTTCTATCATTTCTCATTGGATGAGAATTATTATTGAATTTTTTATCATCATCCATATCAGCATTTGAAATTTATTTGTATAATTTTCTTTAAGATGTCAAAAAATCATTATTCTATATCATTTGTGAGAATGTATCCCATAAAGTTTAACATTTCACAATTCTAATATTGTTGACATGAATGAAATGCCTCCATGAAAATATTCTTCTTCCATATGATCCTCCATGGGGAGGTTCTTCATGACCTTTAATGGAACTTCATTGGTTTTTTATTTTTCAACAAACACATTATCATTATTTCTCACATCGTTCCTTACAAGAGTGAAATGCCAACTATCTTATATACATTCCTTTATGTTGTTAGCCCCTTGAATAGTGCCTTCTAGGTATAAAATAATTATTAGAAGTCATAGGATACAATTGATGACCATTATATCATCATGGATTTCCTTAAAACTACACACATTCTCAACCAAAACATTGAACGGGTCAATGATTGCATAAAATTATTCATTAGAGTGCATTCATAGTTCCTCTTATTTTTTTGTAACCTTAAATCTTTATTCCATGAAATTTTAGTCATCAACATAGTTGTTTTGAATCTTTTACCAAATGGAATGAGATGACTTATTTGGCATCACCTTTATGTAGATTTTGTTGGGTAGGATCCCTATATGGAATTGGTTCCTTTATACAAAACATATCGGTATCTTATATATGATTCCTACTATAATATGATATATATAATAGATGTCATTAAATCATCTTCTAAAAAATAAAACCAATACCAAATAATAAAAAATAGATTGTATTCAATTATCAAATGGATTAAAATTATTTAAAAAAATTGGAATCCATTATGATTAACAACATAGATTTCTTTTTATGAGGGAGAAACAATAAATTTAACCCATAACTCAATACCATTTGCATTGAATATTAGTTTAAATACCCTAAGGAGAGGATCATGGTATGAAATACTGAATCAATTGTCCCCTTGGATCCTGTATCATAATTGAAATATATATATTTTACCATTCATTTCCATAGCACAGTAGAAAAGTTATTATTTAATAAAATGGATAAAATAACTATACTTTGATAACCCTCATATGGATACAAACAAGGATCATAAAAAATTAATGTATAGGATGTAAAAAATCCCTTAAAGCAAATTACTATTACAAGGTTCAGAGATGACTCACTATCACTCCCAGTTTACAACCAATAAAAAAATTAAAATATACCAAATATGTCAGCTAATGTCTGTGTATTGATCCATCAGAATATTTTTTCATTAATCTGAATCATCATGGAATATATTCACTAGTATATGACTATTCCATGAAGCTCATTTTTCATTCGGTGGATGAAATACTATTTATCATGTAATGATTTTATTGCATAGAGTACATTTATAGATTTATTTTTTTCTTCTATGACCCTCTTTATGCCATTAATGAAATCACTTTCACTATGTAGCAAGAGTTCCATGTGACATGATTTTTAGAAATGACAAACTTTCATTGTGAAATTAAATACATCTAAAACCACATAATTTATAAACTACATTCAATAGTGGATGAATTATCCAAATGATGATTCTATAAAATTATCTTTTATAATATTATTTATGTGATTTAGGTTCCTTTATATATGTAACATAACATAGAAAACCTACCCATCAAAATTATGTTTAACCCCATTGGGATCCTAATATCACTATGAACTAAACAATACATGTGGTTTTCATAATATACGATTTTACTTGTAGTGATATATAAAATAGTATATTCATTGATTAATGAATAATACATTTCATGTTTCCTCTTAATCAACACATTCTCCCACAATTGAGGATTACTTTTTAAGGTTCAAATATAATTTTTTCCCTGCTGTTGAAATTCCTTTTCTGACATTTCCTGGTGGTTTCACATATTTGATTTCATGTTTTCCTAAAAAACTATATCATATTCATGATTAATTTTTCAAAAACACACTAGAAACTACATTAGATTAAATGAAGTCAAGTAATTATTCAATTTTGGAATACATTATTTTCTATAAAAGAAATCATGATTTTGATACCCAAAAAGTTGTCAAACTGTGGGAAATTTTGTCACCTTTAATACAAATATTTCCAAGGAATTAAAAAATTAACTATATGCTTATCCAATAAAAACAATCATACCAAAATAAGTAACTAACAACTGTTACTCATTTTTTCCATATAGTGCCTTTTTAATATATTAGACGAAAACTAGTTTTAAATATAAATTATCATTTTTCACTGTTCATTGAAAATCAAATCATTTCATAAAATTATAAATAATGGTTTCAATGATAATTTTTACATAATCATTTAAAAATTATTGTTCATTTTTTAAAATTAAAATTCTATTATATGGAAATTAAATATTAAAATAAATTCACATAATAGATGAAATCCCAATTCGGATTGAATTAATGCTTTTTTCCTTTTTATTGAAAAACTACTTAATTATCTAATGATGAAAATAAATATATAAAATTTAATTATTGAATATCAATATGTTATGAAGATTATTTATCTTAACGTTAACATAGTAGTTACATTATTCCCCCTTTTTGGAATTCTATCATCTCAATTTTATTCATTATATAAAAACATGGGGATATTTTTCTTTTTTATAATTTTCTGATTTCCGTGTTTCTACATTAACCGTAAAGGTTTTCCATTAAAGCACAACCATATAAATCACTATACTCTAAAACCCATGTTCTATATTGTCATTAATATTTGTTCACATTCCATATTTCAATTTGTTTCTCCATTCTGAACTACAGTAGGCCTTAAAACACTCTATTCATCCACACATATTTTATTAAAAATTAAACATGTAATACCTCCAATACAAGAGATAATTTCATTGGAAGGGAAACTCATTAAGTAAGTGATCCAATATTTTCTAGAATTTTATATTGTTTTGCGATCCATAAACCTTACTATCCATTTTCACTAAAACACATAAACCTTTCTCATGGAGGTATATTAATGAAAACCATTTATATGACTTTGAATGAATGGAATTTCACTAGTTATTAACATAACTTATCTGCCTAATATATGTCATCCTCATGAGATAAATAATAATATTTACCTTATCAATAGTTTATTATATTAATATATAACCCAATTGTTTTCTATTTTAATCATTCCTAAAAGTTAAATTCTAACAAAAATCTCTATATGATCCCTCTAAATGATTAATTAATTTATAGACTGAAATCTAATATTATATAGAAAATAAACCTAAGTCAGATGTTGATCCAAAGATACATAACATTATATTGAAAATGCTTAAATCATATCCTTTATGTATGAATAATTATCCATTATATTGAGTAAGAAAATGAATATTAAAATTTAATTCTATAACCAATTAATTTTGATGTCCTTTCACAAAATTGGAGGTGAATCTTGTATTACGATCATATATAGTGGAAATAGTTACTTCATGTAATATAATAATTACATTAATTCAATTTCAAGAATTTTTATCATAATAATTATTATCTGGAAAGGGAATAATATGATTATTTTCGTTAATGGATAAATAATTACACAAATAACATTATTTCTTCAATATTATTATAATAATTCCAGAACAAAATTAGTTGACAATTTATCACATTTCAATTCTTGAAGTGAATGGGCTTATGTATCTAATACAATAATTATCACCAAAATTTTTCCTATTAACAAGTCATAAATATTATAAAATATATATATATATATACATAATCATTCCATTTAACAAAAAATTATGGACGATATTTATAATTGTTTTTATATTTAGGATGAATTCAAAATGATGATATTTAAGCATAAACTTAAATTTCCTTCAACAACATGGGTTATCAGAAACAAAATACATTTTTATGAATGTCAAAACACATTATTTTTCAATATTAAATTCTTGAAACTAACCCTAATTTATTGATACTATCATCTCCTATAAAACATGATCCATCCTCTAAGATTTTGTAATGATGTCTGAAAATTTTGTTTTTATAGAAACCTGAAAAAATAAAAAGGATATCATTTTTTACATTTCTTCATTCAAATTTTGATTAAATAATTATCTAGAGTAACATGTTATAGAAATATTATAGTAAATGATTCATTATATTTCAAACACAATGAATCATCTACACTATTCTCATTTATTATATAGTGAATAACTCCACTAATAGATTTTTTTCAATTCTAGCCATCTTCTCGGCCCACTGTTCAAATATTTTTGAGTTAATATATACTTCAATAATTTATGATCACACATGATTAAACTAATGTGTTGAATATTTTTAATCATACATATTTAATTAATGATATACATTAGTAATTACATATTCATTAGCAATTTAGAAAAAAACCAGTCTTTTAAATGAATTATCACAATAAATAACAAATCTCCATTTTAGGATGGTAGGTCCAAAACTGTAGAATACAATATTTTTTATTTTAATTTTTAAATAATTCATAATATAATGACCTGACCCCAGTCACCTAGACATGGTTCATTATTACATAACATTTTCATGATCACAAGGGATCAAATCGCAAAAGGCCGATTAGTTTCGTAGCCTTGGAAGTACTAGATACACTCATTAGTTTTAAATTAAATCATGAAATAAAAACATCAACATCATTTTTTCCACTTTTTAGACACACTTATATCATTAGCCTATCCCTTAAGGTAAACCATAAGATACATCTTCACATCCTGGGATAAAGAAAACATTAAAAGGGGATACATTAGATGCTCAGTAAAGATAACAATATAGAAGAAACATTCATAAATAATCATAAACACTTAAGGGAATGTATAAGACAAAAACAAAAGCCTTTTAAACATGAAATTCATCATAATATGGAAAAAATAAAATCATATAACCCCATTTACGTATTCACTTGGACATTCTACTTGTCTAATAATCATGTGCATTATCAATAGCCAATTTCATAATAATGGAATTAATAATTCCTGGGATCATAACCATATAGTAAAGGCCTTTTTCCATGACTAGAAACAAGATTTTGTCAAATCCTTGTGCCAAGACAGTAGTTTGCCTCATGAGACCTACCGAGCTATTGAAGATCTATAGCAGGATCCACCCATCACAGAATATTTCAAATTCATTCTTCTTATGTAATGGTTTAAAAATAACATAAACATTCATATTAAAACTAGCATAAAAAATGTCAACACTTTATCCATAAACAATGAATGGTATAAAAATAACACATCCACAGTCAAAAATATCACAAAACCTTCAATACTATATGAAATATTTGTATCATAAAAAATCAACCATGATCAGGAATAATATCTCATAATGGTGTTGATGTAGTTGAAAATTATCAGTAAAAGTCATTGATATAAATATCAATTTTTCATGAATAAATTTAAAAATATAACTATGTATCATGATGTTGTTTATAATAGTTTTATGAATCAAAGTGTCCCATACCACTTTTAAACTTTTAAATGAAATTTAAATTTTAAAACAATAATATCTTTATAAATAAAACCTTCAAACCATTTTTAAAACATGGACATTAATGAGAAATATTTAGAATAATAAAATTTTAAAACATTTAAAATGATATTTTAGTTAGAGTTCCTATCCAAATGATATACACTTGAATAAAAATAATTGAAGTAATAAATACATTATAATATCACGATAATAAAGTGATTACTGTTATACTTTGAAGAAGTACAGTATATACACCAAATAAAAGTTATTTTTTGCATAAAAACAATGAAGTCTCCATGGAATGTAAGTTGAGATGAATTCATTTAGAAAGACTGTATCCTTAGGTTAATGATAAATCACTTATATAATTATGTGTGACAAATATAAATAATTTCAATATTATTGTATATTCATTGTAAATCAATCATATGAAATTCACATATATTCTTGTAAAAACAACCACAACGACTTGGAAGTTTAACTCAATGAATAAAAATTGAGTTAAAATTAATCATATCAAGTTTATATCGATGACTTGAGAATTTATCAATGGAGTGATTATTTGTATCAAAATTATGTCCACACAATGGGGAGTGGAAATTAGTACATATAAAAATAAATAGTGATTTCACCCATAATCATGGAGTAATGTAATGAATGAAGTATGCTTAAAGCCCAATGAGTGGAAATTAAATTTTGAAATTTCCTTACAGATTCGGTAACTAAAAATCATACACCCCAGGAAATAAATATCATTGAAATGAAGAATTTAATAAAAATAAATTAAATAATATTACACTATGAAAAAAATTAATGGGCAGTACATACACCACAGAAAACTAAATAGTGTCAATATAGCATGAATTTCACAGGAAAAAGAAGTGAGATGAAAACCCCTTACCTTATACTTTTCCATTTTTACGGTTATGTTAAATTCATGTATAATAGTTAAATCATTTTTATTAAATTATAGATTAACTATACACATAAATACTATATCATATATTATCCTCTAATATTTCATTGTTAATAAAATTTTAGTAGTATCATCATTTTGGGTGTTAACTGATCTGTTTTCCTTTATATAATGGGTTTCATAAGCCATGTTTGTTATTTATATGATGTATATTATTCATGTACTAAATGATATTATGTTCATAAAGATTATTTTTAATCATAAAATGAATATTATTTTTGAATGATTGTGATGGAGAATAAATCACATCGCGTTCTTGGTTACGGTAATCTGTATGTACGCACAAGCGACAATGTCATTATATTGATTTATAAATAATAAGTAATTAGATGTTATATAATATATACAGAATAATTAATATGTTATATTTATTATTTAAATCAGTTATACTCATTATTATACCCATCCAAATAATGATGTGTTTGAATAGCAAACTACACCCCGAGGTGGAGATGGAAATCTGTATGTATGCACGTATGGTGACATTATCATTTATAGGATGGATAGAATAATAAATATGGTTGTATAATTTTTATAATAATATCATAGTATATATAATATACTAGATTTATTCTTTTCTAATGGACACAAAAAAGAAATACGATGTGGAACTGGAAAAGAACTTGAAAGAGGTGATGAAATATTTACCTCATCTTGAGGTTCTTCATTTGGATTTGATCAAAATGGATTCATATGTAAGATTTATGACAAAATGAATGCCTCTAGGATGAAGGGATTAACGTTGGGAGGTTATTTGGGAATTTATTGGTAGATCCAAATGTCTTTGAAGGTGTGAATTAGAGAGAAGTGGAAGTGCCCTTTTATAAGAGAGGTGAGGGTCACTTTCGGAAATGCTTGATATAATATTTTATAATAAAATAATATTCGTTTTCTATTGGCTCCAAAATAAACTATTTAAAGGATAAGGTTGTTATGCGTCAAAAAACTCTCAACCAATTGGTTTTATACCCATTTAGGTCATCCTATTAACTTTATATTTTTTATTTAACTCTTAGATAAATAGTATGACATTTATTATATCTCATTGTTTTGTATTATATGGTTAATAAACATAATATAAACTTCCAAGAGAACTTCAGGTGGTTCATTAATGAAATATTTAATCTTATTTAAGCCATTTATCTGATCCTTATATTTTTAGGAATCGAATATCAATTAACAATATAATAATTGTTTTAAAAACCCTTTTCTGTCAATTGTGACACTATTTGGTATTTTGTTTTTGATAAATTCATAACAACATTATTACATTGAAAAAAAATTATTTAATCAACATTAAAATTTCATATTAATCAATAATATTAGTGGAATTCATTAAAAGTATTTAATTAGATTTATTTGGATATTTATAGTATGAATTATTTTAATCTTTATTTAATAAGCTAATTACTACATCATCATTGTGTCACAAATAAATTAATTTATTTAATGTGTAAAAATTATAAATAAAATACTATCATGTAGGAAGTCTTTTTATATTTCTAATTAATATTTATAGTCGAATTTATATTGTGTTTAACCCTATATTAAAAATGGTTTTGTTATTAGACTTTGAATTTATCTCTTTTCACTTTTATTTAAATAAAATAATAATAAAGGTCCTAATCTAATACATGTGAACCTAATGGGGTCATATTTTATTTATATGTCTTCTTTTGGTTGAATTAAACTTATCCAATATAATTAGGACATGTGTATGGGTAATTATAAGATCATATTTACACTTAATTTCCCCTATTTACTTTTAACCATGGTAAATAAAATTCAAATGTTACTATTAACCAAAAATTATTTTCATCTTATTGAACCAAATTTTACTTACATATGTTAACTGTGTCCCTAGATTTCTTTTAATTCAACTCATAGAAGCTGTAAATTTATGTTTTATGCAAATTTTCAAATGCTCCTAAGAATTGGGTAAAAGACGGTAAAAAGTTCAATTGAATTTTATACAACTATTTTGTTTATAAAATGACTCCAATGAATTAAATTGAACTATTATAAGTATTATATCTAATTTTAATTAAAAATAAATAAATAAAATAATTAATTATTTAAATAAAAAGTTTATATTAAATTATAACGTACTGTTTTTCACTATTCAACAAAAATTGAATGTTTTTAGAAAAATACCAAATCATTACCCAAAGATAATTTTGGAATTCCAAATCAAAAAATGAATTTTATTTTACATAATTCTAGACATAGACTTTTTATTAATTAATTTAAAATTGATTACCGTTGTCAAAACCGAAAAGGGGAATTTAAAAAAAATAAAAACTATCAAAAGATTGACATGTGTTTATGTCAAATTTAAATGTGAAATTACTTATAATGACCTACATTGTATTAGATGATAAAAATATAATATAATTATAAATCCAACCCATTAAATAACATAATTAAATACTATAAGTTATTTCTATTAAAAAAGTTATTTTCAAATAAAATTGAGTATTTTTCAATATTCATCAAAATATGAAAGTTATCTAAAAAGTACCAAAAATTTACCCTGAATAAGTTTTTATTTCCTAATTCAAAAAAGAATTTAATTTCATTAAATTTATTATATAATAATATTAAATATTGGTTTTAAAAAAAAGATTCCATTAAATGGTGGTAAAATTGAATTTTTTTTAAAAACTCTTCTTTTATCTGAAAAAATGAATTTTTTCTTATATTATCTCTTATAAACAAATAATATGTAATTTAAAATTATATGGAGTATATAAAATTCGAAATTGGGTTAACGCTATTCATAACTACCCTTGAACGGCTAGTTTGATAAGTCATGGTGCGCTAAAACTCAGTGTTGCGTGTAACACAAGCTATTAAATTATTTCAAAGAAAATAACTTACTATTAAATATTGTGGTGTTACATTTTCCCCGCTTTTAGAAGTTGCATCCTCAAATTTTTAAAATTGGGATTGGGAACTATATTGAAACTCTCACATCGGAAAAAGATTCAAAAATACAATCTCTTTTAAAGAATGCAAGAGAAGTACAATGGTTACCCGAGATAACCCATACTAGGATTCCATGTAGGAATGCATGCATATGGAAGATAAACTAAGTGTCTATTTCTGGTGGAGGGTGCAGGAAAACATGATCAGAAGATAGTTAACAATAAGAAAACAACAAACATGTGATGGGATAAACAAGCATTACTTTCCTAGTAGGAAAAGTAATGAGATAATGATTTTTGTTTTAATTTTAATTCCATAAAGTTGAAGAATTTATTTATGAGACTGACTAAGTACATGAAGATATATACTTACATATTAAGTAGAGTTTCATCCTTTAATAAATTTATTTCACCAACTCATCTTTTTTTTCAAAGGATCTGTATTCCAGATGACTTTGTCCCACCTAAAGCACTGAGATCAACTTCATGAGAATCACATAACCCACAAAGGATAATATATATATATATATATATATATACCTTTTCATTAGAGATTAACCAAAACCAAAATGGTTAGTACAAGATCAGATGATACCCCAAAAGGTATAATCCTTTAGAGAAGGTAATACTAATCTTAATTTCTAATAATAAACCAATAATACCCAATGTTCAATAAAACCCATTCAATAAAAAATTATCCTTAATATCATTAAGATAATTTTGTAAATAAAATTTTAATTTTCCTATGCATATCCCCTGGGAGTGTCATATACAAGAGTGCAGCAAGGCCCGTTATCGTGCACTAGTTACCGTTCAAGTCTAGCTCAAATAGGTGTTTTCGTGTTTTACCCCTACATACATCTGTTCCAGAGCCGCCACTACCTTCTCATATCCATACAGAGATCTATTTATTGAATAACTCAACTAATCTCTACAGTAACAAAATTCTAGGAAGTGGTTCTACACTAATCCACAATGTCTATCTTAGGGTAATGTTGTATAATTAGATTTTTTTTCTAAGTCTAGCTTCCAAGGTTTGTATTAAATTTTCAGTAATACCAACTATAATGCCCCAACCCTAGTTACCCAGAGTCGGTACATTATTACATAAAATTGGCATGATCACAAGGGATCAAATCCCTATTGACCGATTGGTTTTGTATCCTTGTAAGTACTGGATACACTCATAAGTATTACATTACATCATGAAATAAAAACATCAAAAACATTTTGTCCCCTTTTTAAACACACTTATATCCTCAACCTATCCCTATGGGTCAACCATAAAATACTTCTTCACATAAATTGAAAAATAAAACATTGAAATGGGTGGTCTCAGATGGTTATTAAGGATAACAATATTGCATAAATTGTCATAAATTTTCATAACCATTTAAGGCTATGTAAAAGACAAAAACAAAATCTTTTTTAACATGATCTTCATCATAATATAGAAAATATAAAATCAAATAATTCCATTTAATTATTCACATTGATATTCAACTAGTAGAATAATCACATGCAATATCAATAGACACTTTCGTAATTATGGAATGCATAATTCTAGACTTAAAAACCACATAGTCAAGGCCTTCTACCAAAACTAAAATAAGATTTTGTCCAATCCATGTTCCAAAACACTAGTTTGTCTCATGATACCTACTGAGGAATCAAGAAGGTATATCGGGATCCACCAACGATGTACTAAGTCTAATTCATTCCTTATATGAAAAAGTTTAAACATAACATAAACATTTGTATTAAAAATAGAATATGAAATGTCAATACATTATCCATAAATCATGAATGGTATAAAAATAATAGATCCACAGTCAAACATATCACAAAACCTCCAATAAATTATGAATCATTTTTCTTATAATAATTCAACCTTGATTATGAATAATATTCTGAAAATGATGTTGACATAGTTGAAAATGATCTGTAAAAATCATTGAGAGAAATATAAATTTTTCATGAAAACATTTAAAATTATCACTATATATCAAGAAGATATTAAAAATATATTTTTGAATCAAAGTGTCCCATACCACTTTGAAACCTTTAAAATGAATTTAGATTCTTAAACATTAATTTCTGTATAAATAAAACCTTAAAAACATATTTAAAACATGCTCATTAATGATGATGATTTAGAAGAATAAATTTTTAAAACATTTAAAATGATAATTTAGTTAGAGTTACTAAACAAATGAGATATGATTGAATTATGATAATTGATGTAATAATAAAATTATAATATCATGATAATAAAGTTATTCATGATATCAAATGTCAATGTAAAATATATACACCAAATAGAAGTTAATTGGAGGATAACAACAATGAAATCTCAATAGAATGTAAGTGGAGAAAAATTAGTTTATAAAAACATTATATTTAGGTTAAGGATAAATCAATGAAATAATTATGTGTGGAAAATATAAATACACTGAAAATTCATGGATATTCAGTGTAATGATTTCATAGATAATCTTGGAGTAAGGTAATCTATGAAGTATGTGTAAATCCCAATGAGTGGAAATTGAAATTGTAAATTTCCATAACGATATGGTATCTTACGAAACATACACCCAAAAAAATAAGTATCATCCAATGATGATGTAAATAACCATAAATTATATTATATTACAAAAATAATAAAATCATGGGCAGTACATACACTACAAAAAAGAAAATAGTGTCAATATAACATGGATCTTCTGGGAATAAGAAGTGAGATGAAAACCCCTTACCTTGTACATTTCCTTTGTTGAGGGTACTTAAACCTCTTGTATAATATTTAAATCATTTTTATTAAATTATATAATAAATATAAACAGAAATATGATATCATATATGATTTTATAATGTTGCTTTGTGAATAATATTTCAGCAGTATCATCGTTTTAGGTGTTAGCTTATCTGTTTTCCTTTATATGCTCTGTTACATATACCTTGTTTTTTATGGATACGATGTATTTTATTAATATAAAAATGATATTATGTTCATCAAAAAAAATTAATAAAAAAGTGAAAATTATTCTTGAATGATTATGTGGGTGAATGAATCTTTTCGAGTTCGTGGAGAGAGTAATCTGAACGCTTGGACGAGTGACAATGTGATTATATTGATAGTGAAATTGTATGTAATTAGATATTATATAATATAAAAACAATCATTAACATGGTATATTTATTATTTACATCATTTAATCTCATTATTATAGACATCCAGTTAATTAAGTTATTGAATAACAAACTACACCATGACGCGGAGACGACAATCCATACGTACACACGTATGGTGACATTGTCATTTATAGGATGGATAGAATAATTAATATGGTTGTACCATTTTTATAATAAAAAAACAATTTATATAAGATACTATATTTATTATTTTGGATTGGAAACAACATGTAAATAGGAAGTTGAACAATAAAAGGACTTGAAAGAGGTGATGAAAATTTTACCTATTCTTTGGGTTCTTCCTTTTTATTTGATCAAAAGGGCTCCGTAAGTTGGATTTATGACCAAAGGAAGGCCTCTATGATAATGGGAGGAATTATGGGATTATATTTGGTCTAGAATTGGCTAAGCCAAAAGGCTTTGAAGCTATGAATTTGAGATAAGGGAAGGTTCCCTTTTATAAGAGAGGTGGGGGTCACTTTAGGAAAAGAATGAAATATTGTTTTATAATCAAATCATTTTCGTTTTCAAATGGCTCCATAATTTATTATTTGAAGTAGAAGGTGGGGATGAGTCGAAATATTCTCAACAAATAGATTTTAGATATGTTTATGGAATCATATTAACCTTATCTTTAATATTTAACTTGTAGTTAAATAGTTTTTCATTTACCATGTATCATTGTATTTTTATATTACATTGTTAATAAACATACTATATAAATCCACGAGAACTTCAAGTGGTTCATTAATGAAATATATAATATTATTTATGCCCATTGGATGAACCTTAGATTTTTAGGAATAGAATATCAATTAATAATATAATATTTTTTTAAAACCTCTTTTATGTTAATTTTGACACTATTTGGTATTTTGTTTTTGTTAAACTTAAAACAACATAATTAGTTCACAAAAAAATTAACTAAATATATCTTAACATGTCATATTAATCTATAATGTTTGGTTAATTCATTAAAAGTCACAAATTAGATTTATTTGTATATTTATAATATAAATTGTTTTAATCTTTCGTTAATAATTTAATTACTACAACATCATTGTGTAATAAAAAATATTTAATTATTTAATGTATAAAAATTATAAATAAAATACCATTATGCTGGAAAATTATTTTCCTTTCTAATGAATATTTATGGATGAATTTATAATTTTTTAAAGGTTATATAAAAAATTGTTTAGTTGTTAAACATTGAAGTTTACTTTTTTAACTCATCTTTAAATAAATTAATAATAAATTTCCTAATCTAATCCAAGGGTACCAGAGGGGGTAAATTTTTTTTACCTAAGGTCTTTATTGGTCGAATTAAATTTATCCAATAGAAATAGGACATGTGTATGGGTAATTATAATATCATTTTTACTCTTAATTAACTTATTTAGTTTTAACGATGGTAAACAAAAGTCAATAGTTACTATTCACCAATAATTATATTCATCTTATTGGAACAAATTTCACATATTGTTATTAACCATGTCTCTCTGATTTTTGAAATTTAACTCACATAAGTTATAAAATTATGTTATATGCAAATTTTCAAATTCTTCTAGAAGATGCATAAAAGAAGGTAAAAAGTTCAATATAATTTTATACATCTAATTTTATTATAAAATGACTCCAATGAATTAAAATTAACTTATATCGGTATTATATATCTATTTTGACTTAAATTAAATTTATTTAAAATAAATATTTATTTAAATAAAAAGTTGTATTTAAACTATAACGTAGTGTTTTTCTTATTCATCAAAAATTGATTATTTCCAGTAAAATACAAAAAAATTTCCCTAAGTTAATTTTGATATTTTGACTTAAATTAAATAATTTAAAATTAATTCTCATTGTCAAAACTGAGAAGTGACAATTTAAAAAATAAAAACAATCAAATGATTAACATGTGTTTATGTCAAATTTAAATGTGAAATTACATATAATAAACTAAATTGTCTTAAATGATAAAAATATAATCTAATTATACTTTAAATAAATTAAATTACATAATTTAACACTATATGTTATTTCGATTAAAAAATTTATTTACAATTATAATTTAGTATTTTTCAGTATTCATCAAAATATAAAAGTTATTATAAAATTAACAAATGTTTATCCAAAATAAATTTTTATATCCCAATTCTAAAGAAGAATTTTATTTCATTAAATTGAAAATATAAAAGTGTCAAATATTGGATTTAAATAGGGTTTTTGATTAAAACATTGTAAATTATTATTATTTAAAATATATCTTTTATCTGAAAAAATAAATTGGTTCTTATATTATGTATTAGAAACATATAATATGTATTCTAAAATTATATGGATTATATAATATAAAAAATTCTGTTAATACTATTCATAACTTCTTTTGAACTGCTAGATTGGTAAGTCATGGTGTGCTCGAACTCATTGTTGCGTTTAGCGCAAGAATTTGAATTACATCATAGAAAATAACTTACTACCAAATTTTGGGGTGATACACAGAATATAAAATTTTCTAAATAATCATAACATCTTTCCATGTAAATTTTTTAATGGGCTAGATAACCATGTAATGTTTTCAATTGAATTATAATAATATACTACTAACAAAATTTAAATATGATTATTTATAACAGTTATAGGTATTTATACTTCATAATGAACTTTAGTTCTTTTCAGGATCAATAGTTTTAAAATCATTATTTAGGATATGTCCATGAAATGAAATCTAATTTAACTCTTAATCAAAATTTATAATTTATAAATATAACTTATTTTCTTTCATGGTTTGTAAAATAATCCTTATTATTTTTTATAATATAAAATAAATAAGAATAAATAAAAATAAATTTAATAAAAACAACCCAAAATTTGTCCAAATATTAATGGAGAACTATACTAATAAGATCTGAAGATACAACAAGATAAATTTTTAACCCAATGGAATTACCAATAAACTCATAAATCCAAGAGATAGTATGTAATGATATCTTAGTAATTTCATCGAACATCACGTTTGAATGATGGTATGGGGACATGAGATATTTTAATAATATAAATCATCTTTGAGCAGAGAAGACAAGTCATTAATAGCAAGAAACCAAAAAAAAATTCTTAATAGTAATTTCATTACATTCCTTATATATAATGAAAATACTCATGTTATTCATTTAATTTTAACCAAAAAATAGGATCACCATTTGGTGATGTGATATGATTAAAATAACCTTTATTAAAAAAAATTATAATTATTTTTTAATTAATAATGTTCCACTTAAGAAATGTTATTATGGGGTTTTGAAATTTACTTAACACCATACACTAAGTCAATAATAAACTCAACTATGTGATAAGATATAATACCAGTCCTGTCAATATAAAAAACATTCATATATACTATACTATTGGAAAATCATTAATCAATAACGTTCTATTATTTTAAAAATTATGGGAAAGGAAACATTGATTTCAAAATTTTAATAGTTTCATAGATTCGTGATATGTTATTAATGGAATGTATTGATTCATATATACCCTCAAAATCTTATTTTGGGAAATAACTTATTTGGATATTTAATTATATTATCATGATAAACTTAAAACCATTCCATAAAAGTTTAAAAAAAATCTAACTCTAAAATTCGAAAGAAAATAATGTTTATAAACAGAATCCTTCATCATATGGTAATATAATGGTCTTTGTAAGTTATTTATTCCATCATATTATTGTCTGCTATTTTTAAAAAATGTCTATACCTTATTTGTTTAGGTGAACATTTCATGATATAAGTAAATTTCTCAAAAATGGATGAATATTTTGATTAAACTAAATCAACATATCATATTAATCTAAATAAAAACACAATGTATGAGGTACCATATCATTTGATGTCTCAAAATAATCAAAAGTAGTTGAAATTTATTTCACTACAAAATTAAACTTATAGTATCTGTGAATCCCATCATTCATGAACTTCTTCGAACACATATCCATATAATGACCCGTATGATTAAATTTATATCACTTTAATAAGTACTTATTAATATTTTTCTTACCACCAATATGATCTTATCTTTATAATAATGTTAAATATTCGAAATGATTGAAAATCTAATGAAATTCCTAGATTTCATAATTTATTCTGTATGGTGAATTTTACCACATCTATAACAATCTATAATCATTAATTTATTACCTTCATATTTCTTCAATGGATTCTTACCCAATTTCTACCACTTGAACTATATGGACCCGACCTTATAACATTACATAATATTGAATTAAATGAATTATTCACATTGAGGATCTTTTCAAGTTTAGAGTTTTATATAATTAGGCCATAACTATAACATAACAACTTGAATATTACAAGTAGACAGTACTTCTCAATATCCATTTTTTCATAAAAAACTCTTAAAAAGAAAAATGTCATGTTCCATATTTTAGATAGCATGACCATTCCTTGATCCCATCCATGACCCTATTCATCTTTATGTCATGTGGAAATCATTTCAAAAACATGGGATTCGGGTAAAAATCTCAGTATGGGTTTTAAAATATTAAAGGAAAACATCATCCCATAAATAAATACAAATCAATGAAACAATATTTTTCAATCCTAATATACCTTATGAAATCATAAGATTTATGAATAACAGTCACAAATCATAAATCATAAAGGTTAATTATGGCATCCATATCAAACATAAATTGTAGCTATCATAGCTAAATAGGGAGTAACACTTGGAATACCCATAACATTATATTCCCTAAATCACTTAGGAGAAACATCACATTTACCTCAATCATGTTACCCAATTAATTGGAGAGCTATCTCGGGCTCACCTACCCTAGGTTTATCATGGAATCACCAGTATATGTAAACAATGCCCAATAAACATTATATAATCATAACAAATAACACAAGTATAATGGAATGATATCATTTCCACATTCTAATATATCAAATCAGGAAATTTAAATAAACAATTCCTTATCAAATCATTTTCAAAAAAATTTAAAAATATATTTTTGAATGAAAGTGTCACATACCACTTTGAAGATTTTAAATGAATTATCATTTTAAAACATT
The DNA here is from genome assembly GCA_963277665.1 of Viscum album. Taxonomy (NCBI): domain Eukaryota; kingdom Viridiplantae; phylum Streptophyta; class Magnoliopsida; order Santalales; family Viscaceae; genus Viscum; species Viscum album. The sequence continues at coordinate 1,097,780,657 of OY728151.1, read as the reverse complement.
AATTTCTATATAAATATATTCTAAACCCCATTTTTAAAACCTGAAAAATAATGAGAAATATTTAGAATAATAAATCCGCAAAACATTTAAAATGATATTTTAGTTAAATAGATTATAAAAAAAGAGAGACGCTTGAATACAAATAATTGAGGAATAACATTTAATAAGAAAATTATAATATCATGTGAATAAAGGAATTCATGATATAATATGTCAATTTACATTATATACACCATATAAAAGTGAATTAGTGTATAACAACAAAGAAGTATCAATGGAATGTAAATTGAGATGAAATATCTTGTAAAGACCGTATCCTTATGTTAAGGATAAATCAACAACATAATTATTTGTGAAAAATATAAATACACTAAATATGATTGGATATTCATTGTAAATAAATCATAGGAAATTCACACATATCCTTGTAAAAACTAAACCAATTAATTGGATGTTTAACACAATAAATAGAGATTGAGTTCAAATTACTCTTATTAAGTTCATATCGATGAGTTGATAATTTATCAATGGAGTGATTATATGTATCGAATGAATATCCACAGAATGGGGAGTGGAAATTTCTACAAAAATAATAAATAGTGATTCCCCTTCATAATCATATCATGACATAATCATGAATTAGAAGATTAATCCAAGGAATAAATTTGTGTTAAAAGGTTCCCTTACCGATTTGGTATCTTATGAAACATACAACCCATGAAAGAAGGATCACACAATGAAGATGTAAATACACATAAATGAAATTATATTACAAAAGAGTGCAATAATGTGAAATACATGTACCACTCAAAAAGAAATAGTGGCAAATATAGCATGAATGTCACAGGAATAAAAAGTGAGATGAAACCCTTTACCACGTTTTAATCAACTGAGTTGTTTGACCAAAAGTTAATAACCAAAAATTAATAACATAATACCATGAATATAATGAGAATCATGATAATATATATCAAATGGTAGTTCACAATACACCACATGGAATGAATAAGTGGCGAACAATGTAAATCTCATGGAATTAAAATTGATATAAGAAAATCCCTTACCACGTTGTAATCAATCGAGTCGTATGAAAAATTGGTAAAAAACACCAAACGAATCATATAATACAATGAATATAAATTTAATCATGCTAATATATATCAAATTCTAGTACCCAATTCCCCATATTCAATAAATAAGTGGCTAACAATGGAAATCTCCAGGAATAAAAAATGAGATAAGAAATCCCTTACCTTGTGTCCGACTTGACCCCTTCGTTCTTTAATCTCCTGAATAAGAAACTAATGATAATTTATACTTTCATAAGAACCATTTAAATGTTTATTATTCCTTTTATATTACTTATTACCATGTTCTAAACATTATGTAACCTTTTATGATAATAATGATCGTCTTGTCGATATTTTGTACTTGAGTAAAAAAAATGAACACCTTATAATTACAAGTTATTCATGTGGTAATATATCCATTATCTTCAGAATGATATTAAAGATTTAGATATCATATATATCATATATATCTAGTATATAAATGAATTCATAATAGTATATAACATTTAGAGGTATGAAATGAAATGAACCGTTCATGGAGACGGTAAGCCGTACATATGCATGGACGCTACATCCATTTCTATTTCTTATTTTAATGGAATTAAAAACATAATGATACATAGTTATATTATAATTTCAGTATAATATCATATACAATATTATTGACTCCATCCTTTATATGTCCCACATAAGGCATTATCGAGTCATATCACTTTGAGGGGGCGGTAGTCCGCACTTCCTCTAATGAGATTATCGTATTTACCCAATATGGAAACCATAATGAATTTCTATGAATGGAAAAATACAGAAGCATAAAGAAAAAATAAACATAATATATATCATACATAAATACAGTTCCATTATAATGGCCACCATGAGAGGCGGTTAGAGATATTTGAACAATCATCATTTCGTTAGGTGTTAGTTTTCCATCCACAGAAACATTATGTTCTTCACCCATTATATGGAGGTGTCTATAATTGTAGTCCGAATCCTTATTATAACAACATCCTAGTACATTGAGGATACAGTTTTTGTTATAAAAGAATGGAAAAAAAGAGTTTAGGGGTTGGGTAAGTAAAATAAATGAAAACAAATTAAGAGAAATCATTACCTTTAATTTGGGTAACTCCCTTTGGTTTGAACCCAAGGACTTCTTGAACTTCCTTTTTCCTAATGTAAGGATTCTAGGAGGAGGACAGGGACATAGGAAGCTTAATTGGGGAGAGTTTGGACAATACAAAAGGCTTCAGAGGTAGGAGGAATTGGTTAGAAGTGGTCTTCTTTTATAAAGGAGAGTAAGGTCTCTTTAAGAAAGTGTGATAATATTATATTATTATATAATGATATTCTGTTTCTAAAGGTCCAAAAATAATTAGAGTAGAAGATAGGATGACTCATAGTCGAAATAATATCATCCAATAGGAATTATACAGGTTTTTGATGTTACTTTAATATTTATAATCTTATTTATTTAAATCTTTTATTAATGAGTTAAATACTATATCATTATTGTGTCATAAAAAATTTATTTTATGTGATGTCTAAATATTATAAAAAAACTACCATGATGAATTAAATTTTTTTATCTTTCCAATTAATATTTATAGTTTAAAATATAATTTATATTACACCATATAAAAATTTATTTACTAATAGATTTTTGTTTCTATCATTTTTGCCTCTACATTAAATTAATTATTATAAAGTGTCATTATCTTTCATAAGTGGCTCTATGGGTTCCCAAAATATACCCAAAGATTCTCATGGTTGGCCATTTACTCATCCAATATAGTTAGGACTTGTGTTAAGGTAATTTTGAATTATTACAATATTATTTTTACCTTGATTACCATATTGACCTTCAACTGTGGTAAATAAAAGTCAAAAGTTATATTCAAAAAAATAATTTTCATCTAATAGAACCGCAATTTTCTTCTTGATAACAACCATGTTTGTTAGATTTTAAATATTCAATTCACAGAAGCGGTAAAATTTCATTTAAATGAAAAAGTCAGTTTTTTTAACTACTACTAAGTGATTTCACTATTCTTCAAAAATTTATGTTTTTTAGAAAAAACTAATAATTCAGACTAAGATTTATTTGATATTAAAAATTAAAAAATGATGTCTATTTTGATAAATTCAAAATAGAGATGTGGCATTAATTAATTTATAATTAATTCCCATTGTTAAAACAAATAGTGTTTTTTTAAGAAACAATTACTATCAAAATATTGACACCTGTTTATGTCTAATTTCAATGTGAAATAAATTCCAATGACCAGAATTGGATTAAATGGTAAAAATATATTATAATTACACTTTAAAACCAATTAAAAATATAATATATCTATATAAATAAATTATATCGAATCACAACTTGGAATTATAATACTATATTTTTCACTATTCAATAGAAAATGAACTTTATCAGAAAAATTCCAAAAATTTAGACAAATTAAATTTTGATGTCCCCATTCTAAAGAAGGATTTTATTTGGTCAAATTGTATGTATTAAAGTGACCAAAATTATATTTAAATAGGTTTATCCATTAAAAGGTGGTAAATCGGCCCTTTAATGTATATTTTTTTTACAATTAGATTCATTCACATTTTAAGCCTCTATAATTTATTGGATAAAGGTAAATTCATTTAAAAAACATGTATAATCATATTCAAGTTAGTTTTGTTCATTCATTCCAATATAATGGATAAGAGTTAACTAGCATTTAAAATGATAATATTATATTATTATTGTTCAATGTCAGATTTCAATGAAACTCATTGTTGCGTATAAGGTACACTATCGAAAATAGAAACCCCTTTAAAGATAAATACAAAATTTAATTCTAAAATATTAATAAATATGAAATGTGTATTATTATTTATTTACATGAGATTTTAAATCCTTCCCCCATTTTAAGAATTGCGACCTCGCAATTTTAAATCTGGGTTTGAAACTTCATTAAAAGTTCCAAATCAGAAATGAGTCAATAAAACTTTCACTTTAAAAGAACGAATGAAAAGTACAATGGTCACCAAAGATAAACCATAATATGATATCATGTATGAAAACATGGATATGGAAGAGGGAATAAAAAGTCATGTTCTGATGGAGAGAGATAGAAAATAGGATTTGGATAAAGTTAACCACCAGAAAATCACAAACATATGATTTGTTAAATGTTCATTGATTACCCATTAGGAAACGCATACAAACAACATTTTTGTTTTACATTCATTTTCATAATTTGGAGGAATTAATATACTAAATAAAATAAGGCCATAAGGGAATATACTTACCTTCAAGTAGAGTTTCATCCTTTAGTAAGTTTCTACCAAAAACATATCTTTTATTCAAACAATGATCTTTCAAAATGACTTAGTCACATCAAAATAACAAGAATCATCTTTTGGAGAATCACATAATCCACCAAAGAATAACTATATATTTCCCTTTTCATTATAAATAAACTAAAACCAAAATTGTTAGTTCGATATCAGATAATACCCAAAAAGTATAATCTTTTACAAAAAGAAAAACTACTCTTAATCTCCAAAATCTTTCAAACAAAACCCCTAGTTCAACAAATAAAATTCAAAAAACCATCTTTCTGTATAATTCTTAAAAACATATCCATACTATGATTGAAACCCAAGTCTCATAAAGATTTAATTACATAGTCTTGTAAGATAACACTTATCTCCAAATAACAACAGTTACTCATAATGTCTCATATTGAAAAGTAATTAACTAAATCACATGTTCTCAATGAGAGGTTAAATATTTTCATAAATAAACAAAATCTTCATATTTCCACAATAAAAACATAGATTCTTCCTAACTATAGTTGAAACATTATTATACAATTGTAATCCATAATATTCATTCTTCCAAAGGCATATAGTGTTTCCTCAAAAGAGAGAATGTCTTCCACAACCTCCTTTATCACTTAATCACTATATCATTTTTCTATACTAAGTATATACATTAGATAATACATAAGTTCCAAAAATAAACTTTTTCATGTTCTATAAAAACATTTTACTAAAATAATAAGTCATAATAACAAGGAACTTCATGTAGGCTAGTGGCAGGCAATGCACCCTTGTCACCCTTCAGTTGTGGGTTTGATTCCAGCAGCCTTTCTGGATGCGATGGGTTGTCATCCATCCTATGGGTGTTCCTTTTTATAAAACTCAAAAATAACACTATCATTTTTTAACCTCAATGGTTCCCTTATACCTTTATTTTTCATCCAAATTTATTATGATCTCAAAATTTTAATTCTTGAAGTCTTATTTAAGCACCATATGATAAAATAAAATGTTCCACAAAATGAATAATATCATACCTTGATCATGGTGTCCATTGTGTTTCATCGTCATCTTGTTCAAATTTGTAGAAGGTCCATGAATCACAAAAATTATTTAGAGATCCTTCAAAATCATTTTCTTCCTCCATCCAAATACACCTTTTTCAACATGGGTCATATGAGTATTCACAAAAAATAATTAGAAAATAATCATGCATGACATAAAATTTCAAAACATCAGATAAAACAAGATTTATATAAAATAAACCAACCAAATTTGAGTTAAAAAATTATTTTAATGGTCCTTTTAACATAACATAGTTGTGTTCTAAGAGAATATATTGTAAAATCAAATATAAATAGGTTTCGCAAGGGTCTCCTTCTTTATCACCTTTTTTAAAATCATAATATGCTTCAAAATCTTGAGATAAGGTAAAATATTTGAAAATGCCTTTATAATATTCACCTTTCTTTAAAATATGAGAATATTGTTAAAATATGGTTTGTCTAAATACAACCCATGATCCAAGATGATAATGAGGTATAGTGGAGATGTGTGATATCTCAAAAAACTTCTTGCAAGTGAGTTGTATGCTAGAAAAAGTTTCACAATCATCCGAACATGACTTTTCAATAATTATTGTAAGAATGTCATGAGGAAGAGATCGGAATGTCATTTGATATCCTACTCCTTCAATTTGTAACTGACTTTACTTGATTTGAAAATGTTATAAAACAAGGATTTAACTAAAATAATAGACATAGGGAATAACGATGCATCTAATGAAACCTCATAACCCCTGAAGTTGTCTAAACCGACCTCTGATACCAACTATAAGGACCCGACCTTATAACATTGCATAATATAGAATTAAATGAATAATTCACAGTGAGGATATTTTCAGGTTTATAGTTTTAGAGAATTATTCCATAACTACTACATAACAACTTGAATATTACAAGTAGACACTACTACTCAGTATCCATTTATTTCATAAAATAAAAACTCTTAAAAAGAAACATGTCTAGTTCCATATTTCAGATAGCATTAATTTTCTTTGATCTCATCCTTGACCCTATTCACCTTTAAGTCATGTGAAAAACAATTCAAAAACTAGGGATGAGCATAAAAATCTTAGTAAGGGTTATAAAATAAGGAAGGAAAACACTATCCCATCAGTAAATAGAAATCATTGAAACTATATTTTTCAATCATAACATACCTAAAAAAATCTTAAGATTTATGAATAACACATGCAAATCATAAATAATAAAGGATACTTATGGCTTCCATATCAAACCTACATTGTACCTATCACAACTATATAGAGATTTACACTTGGAATACACATCACAATATTTTACCTAAATCTCTTATGATAAACATCACATTTACCTCTGTCACGTTACCCAATGCATTGGAGAGCTATCTCAGGATCACCCACCCTACGTTTATCACGAAACCACCCGTATATATAAACAATGACCAATAACCATAACATAATCCTAACACATAACACAAGTATAAAGTATATAAAACATTTACACATTCCAATATATCAAATGAAGATAATGAAATAAACAATTCCTTATCAACTCATTTTCAAAACCATTTTAAAATATATTTTTGAATCAAAGTGTATCATACCACATTGAATGTTTTAAATGAATTATCATTTGAAAAAATTAATTTCCATATGAATAAATCCTAGAACCCATTTATGAAACATGGAAATTAATGAGAAATATTTAGAAGAATAAATATTTAAAAAATATTCAACGATATTTTAGTTAAAGAGTTTTTTAACAAAAAGAGAGATGCTTGAATAAAAATAATTGATGAATAAAATTTAATAATAACTTTATAATATCATGTGAATAAAGGACTTCTTGATATAATATATCAAATTACATTATATTCAGCAGATAGAAGTTAATTGTTGTATAACAACAAAAAAGTCTCAGTGGAATGTAAATTGATATGAAATCTCTTATAAAGACTGTATCCATAGGATAAGGATAAATCAACAACATATTTATTTGTGAAAAATATAAATACACTAAATATTATTGGATATTTAGTTTAAATCAATCAGAGGAAATTCACACGTATTATTATAAAAACAACTCCAATGAATTGGATTTTTAACTCAATAAGTATAGATTAAGTTAAAATTTCTCTTATCACGTTCATATTGATGAGTTGAGAATTTATCAATGGAGTGATTGTGTGTAACAATAGAATATACACCTAACTGGGAGTGGAAATTACTATACAAATAATAATGAGTGATTCCCAAAATAATCATATCATGAATAAAATAAAGAATTAGAAGATTCACCCAATGAATGGAAATTGGGTTAAAAGGTCCCCTTACCGATTTGGTCACTTATGAAACTTACAAACCCTGAAAGAAGGATCATAAAATGATGATTTAAATAATCATAAATGAAATTATATTACACAAATAGTAATATAATGTGATGTACATGCACCACAAAAAAAATAGTGGCAAATATAGCGTGAATATCACGGGAATAACAAGTGAGATGAAACCCTTTACCATGTTGTAATCAACTGAGTCATATGACCAAATGTTAATAACCACTTAGTGTATCACAGAATACCAAGAATTTAAAGAGAATCATGATAATATATATCAAATGGCAGTACCCAATACACCACACGTAATGAATAAGTGGCGAACAATGGAAATCTCATGGAATTAAAAGTGAGATAAGAAAATCCCTTACCACGTTGTAATCAATCAAGTCATATGATCAAATGACAAAAACCACCAAATGAATAATATAATACCATAAATATAAATATAATCATGATAAAATATATCGACGGCCAGTACAGAATTTACCATATGCAATAAATAAGTGGTGAACAATTGAAATCTCACAGAATTAAAAGTGAGATAAGAAATCTCGTACCTTTTGTCTGAATTGACCCATTCGTTATTTAATATATTGAATAATAAACTAATGTTAATTTTATACTTTTTAAAAATCATTTTGAATTTTTATTATTTTTTTATATTTCTTATTATTATGTTATAAACATTTTCTAATCATTTACGTTATTAACGGTCGTTTTTTTGATATTTGGTACTTTAGTAAACAAATGAGCACCTTATAATTACAAGTTGTTCATGTGGTAAGATATAAATTATATTCAGAATGATATTAATGATTTATATATCATATATATCATATATATATAGTATAAACATGTGTTTATAATATTACATAATATTTAGTGGCATGAAATGAAATGCACCGCTCATGAAGACGGTAAGTCATACGTAAGCATGAACGCAACATTCATTTCTATTTATTATTTTAATGGAATTAAAAACATATTTATACATAGTTATATTATAATTCTAGTATAATATCATATATAATTTTATTAACTCTATCCTTTATACATCCCACATAAGTCATTAACGAGTCATATCACTTTGAGTGGGCGGTAGTCCGCACTTCCTCTAATGATATTATCGTATTTACCCACTATGGAAACCATATAATGTTTCTATAAATTAATAAATACATAAGAAAAAAAAATATATCATATATAAATACAGTGCCATCATAATGGCCACCTTGAAAGGGAGTTGGAGATATTTGAACAATCATCGTTTCGTGAGGCGTTAGTTTGTCATCCCTAGAAACATTATGTTATTCATTTATTAGTTGGAGATGTGTATATGTGTAGATAAATTATTCTCATAAAAACATCCTAGTATATTTAGGATACTTTTTTGTTACAAAAGAAATGAATAAATCGAGTTTAGGGGATGGATAAGTAAAATAAAAGAAAATAATTTAATAGAAACTTTTACCTGTAATATGGGTAACTCTCTTTTGTTTGAACCAAAATACTTTTTTAAGTGCCTTATGCCTAAGGTAAGGCTTATAAAAAGGAGGATAGGGTTTTAGGGAGCTTAATTGGGTAGAGTTTGGATGAGCCAAATGTCTCTAGAGGTGTGCGGAATTTGTTAGAAGTTGTCTCCTTTTATAAGGGAGAGGTGGGGCTCTTTAGGAAAGTGTGATAATATTATTTTATTATATAATGATATTCGGTTTCTAAATGTCCAAAAATCATTAGAGTCAAATATAAGATGACTAATAGTCGAAATAAAATCATCCAATACTAATTGGTCCGGTTTTGGATGTTATTTTAATATTTATAATCTAATTTATTTAAATCATTTTTAATGATGTAAATACTATATCATTATTGTGTCATAAATAATTAATTTATGTGATGTTTAAAAATTATGAAAAAATACCATGATGTAGGAAATATTGTCATATTTCCAATTTATATTTATAGTCGAAAATATAATTTATATAAAACCATATAAATATTAGTTTACTAAAATATTTTTGTTTGTGTAATTTCTGCCTTTACATTAAATTAATTAATATAATGTGTCATTATCATTCATAAGTGGCTCCATGGTGTCCCATAATAGACCCAATGATAACCATCATCGAAAATTACTCATTCAATAAGGTTAGGACATGTGTTAAGGTAATTTTGAATTATTACAATATTTTTTCACATTGAATTACCCTATTTACCGTTAACAGCTGTAAATAAAAGGCAAAAATTACTATTCACCAAATATTATTTTCATTTTATTGAACCACATTTTACTTCATGATAACAACTATTTATATTGGATTTTTTAAATTAAATTGACAGAAGCAGTAAAATTTCATTTAAATGATAAATTCGGATTTTTTAACTACTATTAAGTGATTTCACTATTCCTCAAAAATTGACGATTTTCAGAATAAAAAAAATCCTCCCTTAGAATTATTTTATAATACAAATTCAAAAATGATGTATATTATGATAAAATCATAAAATATAATTGGAATTATTTAATTTAAAATTAATTCTCGTTGTTAAAACAAATAGCGTGTTTTTATGAAATAATAACTATCAAAAGATTGACACTGGTTTATGTCCAATTTCAAAGTGAAATTAATTCCAATGACCAAAATTAGATTAAATGGTAAAAATATATTCTAATTACACTTAAAAAGCAATTAAAAAGATAATCTATCCTTATAAATAAATTAGACTACAACATAGCTTTGAATTAAAATACAATATTTTCACTATTCATTAGAAAATGAACATTATCAGAAAATTTCCAAAAATTTACACAAAGTAATTTTTTATGTCCCCATTCTATATAAGAATTTTATATGGTCAAATAGAATTTATTAAAGTTACAAAAAATTTATTTAACGAAGGTTCATCATTAAAAGTCGGTAAATCAGCCTTTTAATGTAAATGATTCTTAAAATTAGATTCATTCAAATTTTATGCCTCTAAATTTTATTGGGTAAATGGAAATACATTTAACAAACGTTTATAATCATATTTTAGTTAGATTTTTTCATTCCTGCCAATACAACAACTAGGAGTTAACTACCATTTATAATAGTAATATTATATTATTACTGCGCTACGTCATATTTCAAGGAAACTCATTGTTGCATATCGGGTATGCTATCAAACATAGAATCCCATTTAAATTAAAATTTAATACTTTTTTCACAAATATAAATAAATATGAAATATTTATTATTCATTATTTACCTGGGATGTTACATGAACTACCATTTATTATTTTGTTCATGAAAAAATGATCAATATAAAACCCAATTTTATACCTTCCCAACACGTCAAAAAGGTCTTCATTAGATTTAAATTCATGATAGACCTATGTTCATTGGTATATTGATTTTCATCATGAGTAAAATCAATTTTCTTTAATATCATGAATCTGGATAAAATTGGGTGTGAACATTTCTACTCGAGTGTTGTTTTCTTCCGATGTGATAATTTAATCTTCCAAATTTTACAAAATTAAAATAATTTATTTTCCATATAATTTGAAAAAACGTTATGAAGATATATCCCCATGAAAATATTATTTGATTTACCTCATTACATGGCCCCAATTTCTTCTCATTATCTTTTATTTTTATTGATTGACCATCGTTGATCGACTTCAACTTAAAAAAGGTATATATAATGAGATTCATTTTGAATACAAGAAAAAAATCATGACATCAAATATCATTATATGGTCATTCATAAATCCCTCATATACTACTGATTTTAAAGATCCACAAAATTTTTTAAGGTTCAATTTCATGAAATGCTCCATTGTAAACATTTTTTTGCATTGATGATCTGTTTTCTCTCTAGAATGTAAAATAACTCTATTTATATATTGTGTTAGGTGATATAAAAAATAAAAAACTACTTTATTATAATTCCAACCATTCTCGGTTTCTGATTTAGCTAGATATTTTTCTTATCATGAATATCTACATCATCTCCCATATTTACTCTATAGAAAACAGTTTTGAATAGAAATAGTTTAGACAATAAAACATGATAAAATTCAAATTATATACTTGGATAATAATAAACTAGTATATCTTAATGGTATTTACAAATATTATCATAACCAATAAAATTATAAAAACATTCTCGATGATCCCAAAAATAATAAACCATCCTTAAACAATCCTTAAAATGCATTCTTTATAAGAGAATTACTTTTCTTTCATTTTGAGAGATAATTAAGGATTAGATATATAAGGAATTGGGTAATTACACATTCATAAATAAATATTATATAAAAATGTGTAAACATAGACCTATTATATATTTTCCCAAAAGTTAATAGCTTTATGATATAATACATTTTATTTTCATCATATATCCTCAAAATATTTATCCTGACCTCATTTGTTCCCCTAAATATTCTTAATAAAAAATAAAAAACATTTGGAAATGTGGAATTTCAACAAAAATATCAGTGTGTGTCACATAAAAATATAGAAAGAAACATGTTCATCAATTAATACAAATTAATTTTATCTAATTTTAAATAAACTTTAAGATAAAAAGAAAAAGTTTGTGACCTATAAAATCAAATATTATATCAAATATTTTTGTAAAAACTTTTTTAAGAAATATTAATCTATACAAATTGATATGTATATTTTTTCAATCAGGAATAACTAATGAAATATATTTCACAATGTTATACACATTAAACTAAATAATAAGAATAAAATAAAATTTTATCATAACCAAATTATACTACCTTGTGAAACCATAATATTTATATAAAATACAATAGAGAGGATATATAAATATTTTAGGTATTATGGGACATAATAATCATATCACAATTTAAAATGTAATACCCAGCCCATTATATTCTAATAATATCATTGGATAGACCCACAAAAAGTTGTCTATGTCACATTACCCTTTGTATTTGAATGGGATATCATGATATACCTTCATTATGAGATATATTTGTCTCACTAGTCATCATGACACATGTTTGTCTCATCTATCGTCATAAAAAAATTTCAATAACTATAAAATAATCATAAAATAATAATTCATTTATCTTTATAATTACATTCATAAAAATATTCCTTGTACCCATAAGAATACATTTTAGTGTATCAAAATACCCATTCCATTTAAAAGCTATTTTTAATATACACCGAGTAATAGGAATGATGTTTTGTCATAGAATAAAAAATTTAATATTTTAAAGGATGAAAAACATCCTAAAATTGTTGTAGCAGCGGGAAAAACTATTGATTCCATATATATTAAAATAGAACGCTCATTTATTCCATTTATCAGAATAATTCATAAAAATCATTTTTAAATCCATTGACTAAATCATCAAATTCATTATTATAACTCATTGTAGTCCATATATGTACGTCACTAAAATAATTTTATGAATATTGATATATAAGAAACAATTTTGGTAATTAAATCATTAAAACATTTAAATTTAATTTTTTTACCGTGAAGAGTCACTTACATTGAGTCTGAATCATCATATTTTATCATTGTATTCTAAAATAATAATCATATGTGAATTATATAATTACATAGGAACTTTATCTGTTTTATTATTCCTTTTTTTATATTAATTAAACAATTATATTAAATTGAAAATGAATTATTTTTACATTAGATGTTTCTTTCATATTCAGATCATATATACAAAATGACATAATTTATTTGAAAATGGTGAAATAGTCATTATTAAATAAAATCATAAATTATAATTGTGAAATAATTATCAATTTATTACATTATTTATAAATTAATAATGAAATTTATTATTGAAATTTATTTATATTCTAATCATTGAGATGGAAGGTCGTACCTATTATGGAGTAATATTTTTTTCAATGATAATGTTTGAAAGAAGATAAATATTATCTTATATTAATATTAGTATTAATATAACCTAAAATTAATATTATGTCTTAAAATAAAATTTAATATATCATCCATGTGATACATTGATTAAAACAATTCACATCACATCGTGGAGGTGGTGATCTGCACATACACATGAACAATTTATTCATTGTTTAATTGATGAAAATATAAGAAAATAGATAGAATGTTATTAATAAATAATAATTATTTAGTCCTAAATATAATATAAATACATTAAATCAAACAATAAAATAAAATATCAGTGGATATAATGTATAAAAAGTTACGTCTGTACATGAGACGGTAGACCACCGTACACACAAATGTTTGTTTAGATTCATATTTTATAGGAAATATTTAGATATTTGTAATGAAATTATTCTAATCACATATCTTAACGTGTAATATACTGAATTTTGTATTTCATAATTATTTAATATGGTTTGAAGGATGTAGAAGAAGTGATAAATTTGAAACACTCAGTTATGAACAATACCACTTCTTTAGTTAATAACAATGTGTTTATACCTTAATACCTTTATATGTTTTTAAGACCCAAAAATGGATTAAGTACATATGTAGGGTTGTTATTAAGTAATTTGTGTAATTATTTGAAGAATAAAGGCTCTTTAATTTGGGATTGGAGAAGACGTGGAGGGTGTAGATTTATATGTGTGGGAGATGACAGAAAGGGAATATTTTGAAAGATGAATATATATTTATGTATTAATGAAGAATAATATCATAAAAATGTACCATTCATGAATAATGTACGAAAAATTGTTTATTTTTGGGAATCCAATATTCTTTGTATATTTTTTGGTCATTAAAACCCTTATCGCCTCAGTTTAACCACCATGGTAAATCATTCCTAACCATAACCATGGTAAAAAATTTAATGTTTTACTATTAAATAAAAAAAATGGGTTTAACTAATTAAAAATAATTCAGTCATTATTAGTAAAAATAATAATTTCATTTTTTCAAATTATGTTTTTATTAGTGGAAAAAATATAATTTATACATATACTTATAAAATGTGATGAGAAATAGTTTTTTAGAAAGAAAACTTTTTATGAATAAAACTATTTTCATTACCAAAGTGAAGATTAATTTTGATTCCAATAAAATTAATTTTTTAATAACTACTCAAAAGTATCTAATTACATTTATAAAACATATTTTTTCTTAGTAATCTCAAGATAAAAATATATATTTGTCATTATGAATCAACATATTTCACTATTAATTGAAAAAATGCATGTTTTTAGGGAATTATCATAATTATATCATATGAAAATTTAAAAATTAAGATTACAAAAATGAAGGTCACATTTTCAAATTAAAATTCCTTAATTTTTAAATAAATATATTAAATAAGACCATAAAATTCCATGATAGCCAATATTGTTATAATTAAATATTTTTTTCTTTTAACTGAAACCTTTTCTAATATTCCTTAAATGAATATATATCGATAAAATTTATTTTATCTAAATTAATATGTAATGAAAT
Organism: Viscum album; assembly: GCA_963277665.1. Classification (NCBI taxonomy): domain Eukaryota; kingdom Viridiplantae; phylum Streptophyta; class Magnoliopsida; order Santalales; family Viscaceae; genus Viscum; species Viscum album. The sequence continues at coordinate 1,097,765,436 of OY728151.1, read as the reverse complement.
TTTTAAATCATTAAATTAAATATATTTTTTAAAAGGTTCTTTGGTCAATTATTAATGAAAGAGAGCCACCTCATACTACATAACTATAATAACATGACTTAGTCCTTCTCATTCAATACATGTAATAAATTAAATAATGACAGGAATTATTATTTTATGATCATAATCCAATGAATATTACTTATATTAGGTTATATATCACCCTCCATATCAAGTTCCTGTATCATTCCCAACCACTCAGGGGAGGCAACACATCTTATTTCATTTAAAGTTCCCAAACGGTTCTCTCTTACTTGGGAGTGGTTTCCCATTAGTTCGCAAAACATTCCATATTATACAATGGAGGTATCAAATGAGATCCAAATCCTTCCAATACATCTTTAGTGATGTTTCAAATGACATTACATATGATATTCCAAAACCATCCCCACAAACATGATGAAGGATTCAAATCATGGTACATATAATTTTACTAAATATCCCCCACCCACATGGTAAAGGATGCACATTATTTACAATATAATGAACTCCCACTATCTGATATGGACATTGAGATATAATTCAATTTCCTAGGAAAAATTTTCACATCATAGTAATATATTCAATTGAATAAAGAGATGGTTGTTTGGTGTTATGTTTCTACATTTTTTTGTGACATTATACTATATGAAATAAATTCCAAAATGGATTGTTTCTAGTGGATCATGTAAATTATCAGAACACATTGATCACAGTGAGACCTATAAATAGTTATATAAAATTAATATATTTTATAGATATTTAAATTGGGAATGTTAGATTACATAATGAAACTAATTATAGAGATTCAACTTATTTTTCTATATCAATGTGTCACTATGTGAAATCACTTCGTGATGTATTAAGATTCACATTTTATGATAAATATTGGGCACCAAACAAATTATTTTAGTTTCTATCATTTATCTTGGAAAACACGATGACAAATGGTGGATCTTAAGAGACACTTAGCTCTTCATTTTATATTATTCAACCTCATTTCTATGAGACAACCCCTTCATAATCTGAGGTAGTTCATATTGTCTTGTTTGGGAGTTATTTTTATCCTTTATTCCAGTGGGAATATAATTATTGTTAGGATGTAGTTCATTTAGACCAAGTAATTTTAATCGAGGGATGTTTTTTTAAAATAATTTATTAATTTTTTCTCACATATAAAATTATGTTTGGGATAATCTGCCTCTCATTAATATCACATGAGATATGATGAAGCTAAATATGTGGTAGGGTATTCATTATTGATCCCACCTTATTTTTAAATTATGAAAGTATCAAAATTTTGTATCATTTTGAGGTATTTAAAAATTATTCTAATTAACATAAAATGATATTATAAATGAAAATAATATATTTTTGGAGATTCACATTTTCTTATATGATTTCATTAATCATCTTATGATATATATCATGTTCAATGTTACTTTTGAGAATGTATTCTTAAAATTGTGATATGTGTTCTGAAAATAGGATTAAATTAATGTAATAACTTCTTATAAATTGGAAATAAATTTTTATGTTAATTAAATTGTATCTTATGAATATGGAATCATAGTAATAAGATTTATGATTCCCTCAATCAATTTTTATAAAGGATTCCACCATATGAGTAATTTTTTTCTATGGTTTTTTAATATTATGACATGGTTTTATATAGTGTTTGTTATTTTTTATATTTATTCAAATGTGTTTTATTTAATAATGATGTTTGTGATAGAATTTCAAGTGTTTTTTATATACTTTTCACATTATTAAATTGTTAAATAATTTAATGATAGTAATAAACTAGATGGGTGAAAATATGGACTTTCTTCATACAATGTCTAATTATTGAATTACAATTTTTCATTAAATAATGATCTGTTGGATGGTTTCTTATGGTTGATGTGGATATAGGTGAAGTTGTAAATTATTTTATATTTTGGATTTTTTGTTATTTATGGTTTTGGATCATGTTGTGGTTGATGACATAGTTATAAACTTTACATGAGAAATCATTATTGATTTTTATTGGAATGGATGTGGTGGGTAATAAATAATTAGGTAACGATAATTAGACTATAATTTAATAAATCATTGGATACTAATAAATTATTTTTTTGATATGAATTGATATTTGATAAGACAAATTTCTTTTATATTTAATGAATGATTTACATTAAATTGGGAATAATTTTTATAATAATAAATGTAATATTCCTAAAATTATTGTATATATAGGATCATAAAATGATATATTAAAATGTAAAATAATTGGTATTGATATTATTGTTATTTGTGAAGATATGTGGCATGTTTTTTTAAACAAAGTGGGAAATTTTCATTAGATTTTGGTTGTGGTAGTGTAGTAATTGGGATAATTGTTAGTACTTCTAGTCGGTAAAACCCCTTAGGTGTGAATATGAGTGAATATATATGGAAAATATATAATTTATTTTTTATATTATTTCTTAAACACCATACTCTATTTGGAAAATAAATCTAAATTAGATTTTTTTTAATGTTTTCCCAGATATCCAACATAATATGAGAAAGAATGAATAACTACTCCCACTTCCCCATTATCTCTTAATAAATTGTATAAAATCTAATATCTCATAGATGGTGTCTATATATGGGTTATTATTCACGAACATTATACATTGAAATATATAGTTATATTCTATATATTGGGGTTATAAATGTTAATAGGAGGGAATGTGCTTGTTTCCCTTCATTTTCCCCATACCATTATACAATGTGGACATGTGGTTTTGATAGAATGAAAAATAATGGGTGTAATAAATTGTTGGACATGGGGTAGAGGTTGAGTTAATTATTTTTCAACATACTCTACTCTCATGGGAATGTGATATAATGTTTGAATATTGTTATTAGGTATGGGACTTGTTATGGTATTTTTATATATATACATGTGTGTGTGTGTGTGTTGATTTAGAAGAGACTGAATAACACGACATATCATTGGGATTTTAGATAAATAAATGATTAAGGAAGTGTTTTTAGGGTTCTTCCTTGATATATTCATTAATAATAATCATATTATTAATTGATTAATTATTTTTTTACTGATCCTTTTTGATGTTGTGTGAGAGTTTATCATGTTTAGGATTGTATTTTTTATATTATTTATTAATTAATGAAATAGATTTTTTGTTTCAATTTTTAAAGAGATATATATTGGTGAATCCTTATGATTATACCATAAATCTAACGCCGATATTTAATTTTATTAAATTTATTTTTATTGATATTGGTTAACAATACATGAAATTACCTACCTGAGGATTACAAATATTGTCATAGACATTACTATACAAGTAAATTTTGTTTTGGTATTCTATTTTGGAGGATTATTTCAGTATGTGTTTTATTTAATTTTGGTATACTGGTTTTAATTTTACATTATGGAATTGATTAGTTTTTAATATTGAATTATGTTATATTTTATGAGGTAAATGCCTTGAATTTTTTCTTTTTATACCCTTAGTCCCAATCTCAGACCCATGCGCTATTTGAGGTTGGAAATTTAGATTAAACACCTATTTTAGTTGTCATATGATGGGATTCATATTGGTATGAGTATTGAGAAAGTGTAATCATTGAAATTTATGAGAGTTAAGATGGAGATTGAAGATACAAATTTCTTGGGAAGAAATGGATTATGAAGGGAATCAATGTTAGTCATTACTAGGTTGTGATTTATCATGGGAGACTAGATATGACATAGGCTATTAGGCCCTTATTTAATTAAATATAGTTACCTTAAGCTATGTAGAAACCATATGGTAAGGTGATGTTGATTCGAGGCGATAAACCATGGAGAGGTACATCCATCAATATTGTTATACATTTTAGTTGATTTGTAGTGATTTATGAAATATATAATTATTATAATTATAATATCTTAAATAAAATTCCCTGTTTCAGGATTTGGGATTCATTTATCAGTATTGACATTTCATACTATTTTTGGGTAGCAATTGGGGGAATATTAGAGTTATTATTGATATTTCATGTCATGTTTTGAGGTGTTTATGGTGTAGTTTAGCTCCATTTTGTGGGTTATGATTTTTTCACATGGATTTCTATGTAAAAAATTTTATTTTTCAATTTCTTTGTGATCAAATATACATGTATTTATTTAATTTATTTTTATGTATTGTTAAAGGAAGACTCCATAATGTATTGATTTTAATCTGAAATAAATGGGTGATGGTAACATTGATATTACTAACATAATCATCACGCATGTAGAAATTTATTCTCTAGATGTGAAAAAATCATGTTTATATTGATTTACGTTTTTTAATATATAATATTTTAATGACCTAAGTGGGTTTGATAAATTTTAATTTTTAACCACAGGTTCTACAAAATTGGTATAAATATGGATGTTAATTAAAAAATGAGGTTTTTGGGAATATATTATTCAATATATGAATATAATAAAAGAATAGATTATTTATTAATTTAATATACATGAACTATTAATGGAATCATGATTAATTTTTAATGTTAGTTATCATGATTAGTGTATATTAATTTCTTAGATTTTTGGTTGGTTTAATTGAATGCATGAAAATAATTTAATTTATCGTTGGTTGAATTATCAACTCTTTATTACTCTTTACATGTTAAATTTTCTAATTTTGTGATCCATTATGTTTATTTAAATATTTATTGAAACATTATTTGAAATATTTGATGGTTTTTATTATGTTGATTTTGAGAACATTTCCAATGGATTGAAAATAATCGTTCTATAACATTATATAATATTTACATTACACTTTTATAAAAATTTTCTTCTTAATAATTTATTTCCATAATGAAATAGACTATTATCCCTCTAATAAATGTTGTTTTTATTTGAAATGTGTACTTACACCCATATTTTTAGTTACTTATAAAGGCTTTTAATGATATAATTTCTAGAAGAATAATTTAAATCTTTCTCTTTTAAATGGTTGTTTCATTTAAATGGATGGGTTTAGGAATATTTTTTGTAAATTTTTCAAATTTTAAATATGTGGTATGCATGAATTGTTTTTCATATTTTTTAAAAATTATGAATCTCTTAGTCAGAAAAAAGTTTTCTTTTTTCTTATACAATTTTTGGTTCATATTGGGTTACAAGTAATACTCCATTTATCTATTCCTTTTATACATTTTTTGTGGTAGAAATTTTTATTATAGAGATTATGGGAGTTAATGAATTCATAATTGTTTGATTGTCAAAAATATTGGATTGTTCTGGATGTTACATTTTTTTAGAAATATTGGGATAATTTGGATGTATGATGATATTTTTTCATGAATGATGTTTTTAAATGACGATTCATAGGTTTGTCTCTATATATTATTCATGTAGTGTTACTATGTTTTCAAGAAATTTTCTGGGAGATTTTATTTCACAAACTAAATGTTATGAATATTATATTTGTGCTGAATTCACATCATCAAATTATCATTATCGTTTTATTCATGGGAAATTTAAAATGAATCCAATGGATATGGTTAATTCTATAATCCAATAATATAAAGAATTTTCATTCCATATTGGAGTATTGGGATATTTTTTTATGGAATGGAAATATAATATCGATGTGGGATTCAAATTTATACAACCTCTAGATAAATTTCATGTCACATTAGTAGTGTTTTTTCTAAAATTTGTGGCTTATGATTGGGTGAATATGTATCACTGTAGGTAAAAAGAGATTACCTAGGAAGAATTAATTTTCATGGTCAAGATGGAGTTTTTACTAAAGGTGTAGATGCATGAATATTTTTATAGGATCTAAGAGTTTTATTATTTGTATTATAGTATTCATAATCTCTTTCCTCTATTTATAGTCATTTATTTTAGTGTTTCCATACCACATGGGTATTAGAGACATGAGAGAAATACACATTGTGTCTTCCATTAGACCATATATTTTATAGATTTTGGTTTTTTAATGTGGATTTAATAAATGATTGTGTGGGATTGTTTTGAGGTTATTTAGAGAAATTTACTGAGAGATACTATTATGTCAAAATATGAAACCTATATTTTTTTTGCTTTTTGATAGAAATGTATGGGGATATGTAGTAACTCATGGTTTATGCATATATATGATACATTGTCTTCAGTATCTCTATGTTTCCTAAGCCAGGTAAGAATAAATATTTTTATATTCATGTGATGGTGGTAAAAACTGTTTTATATCCCTATGACTAACAGTGTTTCAAGTATTAGTTAAGTTTTTTTTCTTTTCATAATTTTAATGATTTAATGGTTTTTTTCAGGATGAAGTGAGTTTGTTTGAGAATTTATAAGTGTACTTTTAATTAGTCAGCGATAATCCTCCATTATCCACCAGTATTTTTGAATGAATTTTAAAATTTTGGTTTGAAATGGTTATGGAGTATCGTTACACTACTTCTCTATGGAGTTGATGAAATTTTATGCTATTTTTATTATGAAATTATTTTGATTTTATATTTGATGAGTTAGAGTAGTTGATTGATAATTTTTTCTATATAATATTGAATATTTGGTGGGTTATATTGTGAATGAATGTTTTTAAAATCTATGTCTATTAAAATGAATGGTTTTAGAAATAGAGTTTCAAAAAAATTATAATTAGTATAACATTATGTGTTGGTTATTGGGATGGAGTTTATACCAGGTTTATGATTTTTTTTTCCTTTTCCTATATTTATTTATAACCCATTTTGCAAGAAATATATTTTTTAGGTATATCTAAGGGTTTCTGGGTTTTAGGGATTCCTCTATTAATGAAATGTTAATATTTTTGTAGAAATATTGAGCCAAGGGTAGTGAGTGTATGGTTGGTTATTTACCTTGAAAATTTTAATCCATATGAATTTAGAGCCAAGTCATAGTGTTTTCTTTCCTCCATTGGTCTATGGAGCAGTTTCTTTGTATTACAATGTCAAACCTATACTCTCAGATCCTGTGCTAATATTGTAAAATTCACATTTCTGTATCTGACAACAATTAATGTGATGAAATTTTCACCATTGTAAACTTATAACATTAAAATGAAATACTTTTTCACATACGTCCCATGGACCTTTTAGGTTTTTAGTTTTATATAAATTGGAAATAATAATACATAAACAATACCCATGAAATCAAGTGATTATTTTTTCATAATATACCATTATTTCCATATTCCATATTAAGAATTCAATATTTCCCACAAACACCATCATGTTAGAAATTTTCTTTGCAGATAAATATCTTTCTGAAAATTATTCATAACCTTGATAAATGGAATCACATGATGAGTGAGCTCATTTTCCTAGTAACGTTAATCCTAAGCATTAGCAATATAATTTCATCAATGATAATAATAGGATCATAGAGGTATGATGATGTTATAAAAGATAATGACCATAAAATAATATAAATAAGACCAATCAATAAGTGGACCATCCATCATGATACAATTATATACCATTAATGAATGAATTATTTAAAAGAATAAAAAATAATGAGCCATGCGATGTCAATCTTGAGAACATGAACCGTTAAACCCCATAAAAAGAACAAATAATATTTTTTTGGTTTCATGGGACATTATATTCATAAAACCCTTACTCGTCCATTAAAGAGAACTTAGAAAACCTTTATAGTAGAAATATACTTATTTTGGACATCTATACTGAAGGCATTGGAGTTCTACCTAGGGGCTCACATTATAATGACCCAGAAATTTCATGGAAAATTTGTTCTTAAATACTTTTGAATTTTACGATTATGTGGCTTCTGATGGAACTTGATTCTGATCCCCAGTGTGCCCGGAATCAATTTCTAAATTTATCTTGGGTACGTTCAGTAAACAAATGAGCGGGTTTTTTCTATCTTTTGAACCGGTGCTCGGAATAGGAATATGAGGGCACCGATTAACTCGCAGTGCCAGAAATTTCTTAAGGAGTCCTTTATAGTAGTCGTGTTTTCACGGGAGGAGAGTTTATTTATTTGGGTTTAATTAACAAGTAAATAAAATTGTTTGTACGATATTATTCTATATCTATGGAGGTTAATTTCTACCATGGGAAGTCGTTGGTGGGGCCCACACCCACCCAACGTCCCATGTGTGGATATATGAGAGGAGGGGCCCACACAAGCCCCAACCTTTCACCTCCCCCTAAACCCCTAAAACACCCCTTCATTAATTTTTTAACTCCTCTAAAATGTGAGACATCTCACCTCCTCCTCTCTCCCACTTTAACTCTTGCCAACACATTAATTTAATGAATTCAACCAAATCAATTAATTAATGAAGTGGTTTGAATTTTAATTTTAAATTTCATGTGATAATAAAATAATAACAGAAGCCGATTATTTTTTTTGGGAGGGTTTTTGTTGTGCTAAGAATGATTGGGAGAGAACTCTTGTGAAGAAGAAGAGAACTCTCTCGACGAAGAACGACGTGTCTTCAACGAAGAACGTCGGTTCCACGAAGAATGACGATAGACACTGACGTCGTCTACGAAATCTCACCCTGAGACCTCTGATGTACGCCATCAATTATTTAGGTAGGGTCTTTTCTTAATTCATTTAATATAAATTAATCCCTCTTTCTCGTTGTATTCAAGTGAATACCTTGGCATATTGCAATCATTTAAAACGGAGGGCACGGGTCGAAAAAACATGGCCCGAAGACCCTCCATTTGATCATGTTTATTGATGGAATTGGCGTCCGGAGGTAGAACACAAACGAGGCCGGTGGCACAAGGGCCGTCGTCGCACACGCTAATAAAATCCGCGGCCAAGTGAGCTGCGGTGGAGAAAGCACGTGGATATTCCGTCATGCTGGGGATGCGAAGCCGCTGCCAGTAGAGGCTGCGATGGAGGGAGCCGGCGCCATCACACCAGTTGTGCAGCGGGAACCGCGACCCCGTTTGAGGGCTGCTTCGATGGAAGAACCGGCCGGCCCATTGACCAGTTGGGCGAAGGGTAGTCGCAACGCTAGGAGGGAATCACACTGGAAAACCATTCGGCCCGTCGGCTGGTCGGGTGGAGCCAAACCACCGCGCCAGGAGGGCACCATGCTGAAGAAACCCAAGGCCCTCCATGCGGGCCAGTTTCGCTAGAATGTCGGCCGGCCTAACCAGTCGGTTTGGGAGGGTTACGCCACCGGTTCGAGAATATGGGGGCCGCTCCCCCCGCCTCTGAATGCTTAGTCTTCAGGAAGAGTCGCTCGGCCGGTTAGCCAAGCCAGCCGGGCCGCTTGCCCGGGCCAGGCAGTGCCAGGCCACGCATCACCGGGCCGGGCCACGCCTCTTCAGGACTGGCCACAACCGTCGGGCCGAGTTGTGTTTTCCTTCAGAACGGTCCGACTCCCCTGCCGGGTCGGACCCGTCAAACTGGGTTAACCTTCCCTTTGGGCCCACTGGGTTAAACGGGTCGAGCCCATTTTTCACTTAAACATGAATAACTTAAAGACCGCGCGTCCGATCGACACTCATTCTATAGCATATGGACCCTTTCATTGAGAGGGTCCTTTTGCAACACTCTAATTGAGGTTTAGACAACTTTGGTAAGAATTCGGGTTTGGAACAAGCATATTTCCTTCCAGGGCCCCTGCAACGGAAAAGCCAATATCTCTCAGACTGGGCGTCCCGTTGATGCGCCGTCTATTGCCTTGGGTTCCTTTTGATTAGATAGAACTTTAGGATACATCAACTCTAGACTTCATAATATATGATGTATCGTCCTGTTTTACTCATGGAGAGGACCCTCCCGGAATCGGGTACATTATGTGCGGGAACCCTAGAGCAAGATGCAACTGCGACGATGATGACGACTGTACATGGATCCTATGTGGGTTCAGCAGTGAGGACGAATGTACGTGGATCCTCTATGGTTTCAGCAGTGATGATGATTGTACATGGATCCTACGTGGGTTCGATAGCGATGGTTATTGTACTTGGATCCTACGTGGGTTCGTCAGCGATGACATATGTACTTGGATCCTACGTTGGTTCGATAGAGGAGATAATTTAGAGGCTACATCTAATCATCTCCACCCCTCTTCGTGAGAAGTATACCTATGTGAGCTGAGTCTTGACTATTAAATGATTACCATTGGTGTGATTGAATTATTTCCTATGTGGACTGGGATTTTCCTGAGCTAGAGAATTGGAGTTGTACTAGAATTGATGTCTTAGGTATTTGTATTGGCATATACGTATTTAGAGTTGGTTCATTCTTCATGTTTTTTCCTTTCCTTTTTTGTTTATCCTTCGTGTATTTTAGGAGACCTTTGGGGATATCGGGGTCCCTACTGAGTGTCGTATACTAACCCTTGCATCGGCATTTCCCGCAAAACGTTATGTTGGTTGTAGAAGACAGAGAGCACTGATCGTGGTTGAGGCTAGTGGAGTTGGACAGTATCCGGTGGTGGACCACATGGCAGGATGTACACGGAGCGGAATGATGGACCCGAGGCACTGACAAGACTATTTGTACCCACCCTTCTGGTGGGATTCCCAGAGGATGACTCAATGGTTTTCACTTTACATTACTACTATTTTACTTTCCTTTTCAGTTGTATTGAACCTTAGGTTGGGTTTATATACCAGCACATTCACTTTTCAGCACTTACTTTTGTACTCAGTTTTACTTAGTGCATACTTCACTATTGTACTCTGTTGTATTTGTTTACTTATACATAGTCAACGCCTTTACATTTTATCGGGATTTACACCGTTGGTGCTAGTCGCCAGCCCCTGGGATATGCAAGGTGGGCTTGGGGAGGTCACTACATGGGCCCCGAGAATGGGTCGTCACAAATTGGTATCAGAGCAGTCAGATCTACCACAAAACTCAGGGCTCAGATAATTTATTGTCTGTGAAGAAATAGTGTTTTGAGAATTGAGTGTGGTTATTAGTACAGGGAGTCTAGTGTTGGTGTGGCAGCTGACGTATCCATACACCAGGACCCTGACTTCTGATTTCTGACTCAGTGCACGAAAACATTGATTGCATGTGTGTTCCAAAAGTTTTCATTGTGATTACATTGTGTCAACTCACTAGGTATACTGTATGACTGTGGTGCATCTATTTCTTTTTAGGACATCCCCATGAAGGTAGCCAGCTAGGGTACCTAGTTATGTGTGGGATGCAGCCCACTGATTGACGAGGCCTCGGTGCATGGCCCCATTATAGCAGAGGCACCAGCGGTACAACTACCCACTGGGACACCGATACCACCAGCCCCAGCAATGGAGAGTGCATGCCGCCTATGTGCATTGCACGAGTATCAGCGACAGGGGACTCCCAGGTTCCGCAAAGAGAACCACCCTCTGGCAGCCAAGGATTGGCTGGAGGCTGTTTTCAGAGTCTTCAGATTGGTAGGGACAACAATAGACCTTATGGTGATCGATTCCGCGAGTCTCCTGCACGCATATGCAGGTAGATGGTGGAGCCCGATCTTCCAGGTGCATGACAAGCATCTATACTATGGACAGACTTCGAGATCCTCTTCCACACAGATTTTGTTCAGCCAACCTCCATGTGGTGCGCATCCAGGCGTTACTAAAGCTGCTACAGGGCAGCATGACAGTATCCAAACACTCGGTGAGGTTTACCGACCTCTTGCGCTACTCCATGGACATGTTACAGGGCCCATTCTTCGGGTCCTAGTCCTTTGAGCAGGGAATGAGGCATGAGATCAGGGCATCAATGATCTACCTCAACATTCCGGCGTAGGAAAGAGTACTGGAGAAAGCCCTTCATGTGGATAGCTTCCTTGCTGAGCCTATGCCAGTAGCGAGACCCACCGCAGGGCAACGCTTAGTGGATTCTTCTATAACCGTTAGTAGATAGATTCCACAGAGGACCAAGCGTTCTAGGCCATCAGGTTGGTGACCACATGATTATGGTTCTGATGTGTGAGGAACACGGAGCAGAGCCAACCATACGTGGGGTAGGCAGTTCTATGCCTACATTGGGCAGGGCCACATGGCTCGTGAATACCCGACCCGCCATGCAGATGATTTTCATACAGAAAAGAGACCTCCCAGGTAGAGGCAGTGGTTTGACCATGGCAGTCCATAGGGAGCAGGCAGACGAGGCAGAGGAGCTGGCCGAGCAGCAGGTGTTGGACGACGCATTGAGGCTCTACCAGCACCACCACCAGAAAGACTACCCCGAACACAGGGAGCTGAACGACTGGGGAAGGATCAGCTCCTGGAAGTCATGGCCTATGACCACGCCACACTTGAGTCGATTCGATGTACTATATATGTCTACTCCACCTTTGTTGCAGTTCTAATAGACACATGAGTGAGTCATTCTTTTATAGTCGCTTCCCTTGTTCGGAGCTCGGAAATTCCGACGGAGCTGTTGGCTCGATCCTTATGACTAGATACTCCTACATGAGCAGACTCGACAATTACGCACTAGTGCCGGTAGTGTGAGATTACTCTAGGATGTGAGAGCATCGGCTGGTATCTTCTTTTAATGGCATCGAGGCCTTAGGATGTCATCTTGGGAATGGATTGGTTATCTACAGTATATTATCAGATAGACTGTATTAGGTGCAAAGTGCGGTGTGTCCACACAGATGGGTGTAGGTTCACCTTCACCAATGAGAAGGGAGCCTTTGCAGCGCAGGATGGACTTACGCAGAGGAGAGGGCAGCTGATCACTCATCAGTTGGCTAGTCTTATCCTAGGAGCGGTTGATGTGTAGAGTCTGAGTTTTCCTGTTGTGGTGTATCTGTATGCGGATGTTTTTCCTGACGATGTTCCAGGACTACCTCCTCAAAGAGAGGTAGACTTCTACATTGACATGTACCCTGGGATAGTACCGATATCTAATCCAGCATATCTTATGGCTCCCACTGAGCTTCATGAGATGCAGGTACAGCTGGAGTATCTACAGGGAAATGGATTCATCTAATCCAGTGTTTCACCCTGGGATTCTCCATTTTTATTCTCCAAGAAGGCGGATGGGAGCTTATGACTATGTGTCGACTACCGTCGCCGGAATCAGGTGAGCTTGAAGAACAAGTATCCACTCTGGAGGATTGATGACCTCTTTGATCATCTCATTAGATCACAATGGTTCTTGGAGATAGACCTCATGTTAGGCTATCATCAACTCAGAGTTCGAGATGAGGATGTGCATAAGATGGCCTTCAGCTGTCGGTATAGCCACTACGAGTTCTTGGTTATGACCTTCGGCTTGACCAATGCACCAGAATTGTTCATGAGTCTCATGAACAGGATCTCCCAGCCTTACCTCTATTGTTTTATTGTATTATTCATCGACAACATACTGATTTAATCGACTACTAAGGAAGAGGATTCCTACCCCTTGTGGGTTGTACTGGACACACTCCGAGAGCACCATCATTATGGTAAGATATCGAAGTTCCAGTTCTGGATTCGAGAGGTTCACTTCTTAAGTAACGTTATCTTAGAGATGAGAGTTGTGCATTCTGTGAAGATCGAGGAAATACTTGCTTGGGAGCCACCCAGGAGCGTGACGGGGATGCAGAGTTTCCTAGGTATGGCTGGGTACTAATGGAGTTTTGTGCCAGACTTCTCCAGAGTTGCAGCGCCACATTGAGCTTTGAGGAAGAAGGGGAAACCCTTCATGTGGTCAGATAGATTCCAGAAGAGCTTCCAGAAGCTAAGGTAGTGATTAACCAGTGTGCCCTTCTTAAGGCTACCAGAGGAGGGCATTGGATACGTGGTTTACTGCAACACATTAGGGACCAGACTCGGGTGTGTCCTGATGCAAGAGCGGGTAGTGATCGCCAATGGTTCATGACATTTGAGGCACCACGAGCAGAACTATTCTACCCATGACCTGGAGTTAGAAGTAGTGGTCTTCGCCCTGAAGAAGTGGCAGCACTACCTGATGGGCGAACTCTTTACAGTCTAATCTGACCACCAGAGTCTTAGGTACATTTTATCATAGAAGGACCTGAACCTGGGACAGTTCCGATGGATCAAGTTCTTCTAGGACAATGACTTTGAGATAGTCTATACTCTAGGGAAGGGGAATGTTGTGGCTGATTCTCTAAGCAGGATAGCGGTCATTCCTCTACTTGGAGAGGTGATGGAGTAGTTAATCGCTTTGCAGATATTCGTCGGGTATAGAGATGGGGAAAAATTTCTACAGTCCCTCATAGTCACTAAACCACTACATCAGTGGGTCAGAGTGGCACATCGTGGGGATATTGACTGTGAGACGTGATGTGGGCATATTTCCACAGGGCAGGCACCTGATTGATTTTCTGAAGAAGGAGAGCACATCATCCTCTTTAGGAGACGTACCATGGTACCAGTTGCACTGCAGGAGGAAGTGATTTGGGATTTTCACACTTCCTCTCTAGTGGTACATCCAAGATTGGCGAAGCTATACCAAGACCTCAGATGACACCACTTCTGGCCAGGTATGATGAAGGCTGTAGCAGAGTTCGTTTCACGATGACTCACCTACCAGCAAGTGAAGGCATAGCACTAGGTACCAGGAGGCTTGGAACAGACCTTAGAGGTTATAGAGTGGAAGTGGAATTTGATATCCATGGATTTCATGATGGGGCTTCCACGTACATCCAAAGGACACGACTCCATCTGGGTGATCGTCGACTGACCCACCAAGTCGTCCCACTTCCATCCGATCAGAGAGCAGAGCACAGTAGAGATTTTGGGATGCCTCCACATTCAGGATATCATACAACTTCATGGTGTGACACCATCTATCGTCTCTGATTGATACTCTTGCTTTGCTTCCCAGATTTGGAAGGTGTTACAGGAGGCACTTGGGACACAGTTATGCCTGAGCACCGCCTTTCATACACAGATGTATGGCTAGACAGAGAGGACCATTCAGACACTCGAGTACATGCTCTGTTCATGTGTCCTTAGCTTTGGTCGTAGTTAGGAGGATCACCTACCCTTGGTGGAGTTTGAATACAACAACAACAACTACTCCACCATTAGGATGGAACCTTACGATGAATTGTAATGCCAACCTTGCAGATCACCTCTGTGATGGACTGACCTTGGGGAGTCAGCACTCATAGGACCAGAGATGGTTCAGGCTACGAAAAACAAGGTGTAGATCATCCAGGAGTGGATGGTGACTACACTGAGCAGACAGATTTCCTTTGCTGATAGGAGGTGGAGTGCATTGGAGTTCGAAGATGGCGACCACGTTTTCTTATAGGTCTCACCTCGACATGGATTACAGAGATTTGGCTAGGGTGGCACGTTATCTATATGATTTTTCGGATCATTCCAGGTCCTCAGTAGTGTAGGTGAGGTGGATTAACGCTTCAACCTTCCACCTCAGTTGCACCAGGTGCACGACGTCTTCCATGTATCTCAGCTGAGGTGATACCTGCACGACCCGACTCAAATCATTGATCATGGGGATCTGGACATCGATGATTGGGCGACATTTGCGGAGGTCCCGGTGGAGATTGAGGATCGACAGGAGCAGGTCCTACATGGATGGTTAATTACTCTTGTGTGCATTCATTGACAGCACAGGAACCTCCAAGAGAACACATGGGAGAGGGAGGCTCGTATGTCTGCACATTACCCTCATTCTTTTACATAATTTATGATGTAGCTTTATGAGGATGTAAAGTCCTAAGGTGGGAGTAATGTAAAGACCCAGAAATTTCAAGGAAATTTTTTTCTTAAATACTTTGGAATTTTATGATTCTATGGATTCGGAAGCAATGTGATTACGAGGCCTAGTGTGCCTGGAATCAATTTCCGTAGTTTAGCTCAGGTACGTTCAGTAATCTATCGAGCGGGTTTTTCCTATCTTTTGAACCGGTTCTCAGAATTGAAATCTATGGGCACTGATAACTTGCAATGCCAGAAATTGATTAAGGGGACCTTTACCATAATCGTGTTTGCATGGGAGGAGAAGATATTTATTGGGGTTTAATTAAGATGTAAATAAAATTGTTTGTACAATTTTATTTTATATCTAATGAGGTTAATTCCTCCCATGGGAAGATGTTGGGGGGCCCACACCCACCCAACTTCCCATGAGTAGATATATGAGAGGTGGCACCCACACGATTCCCAACCATTCACCTCCCCCTAAACCCCTAAAACCCCCCTTCATTAATTTGTTAACTCCTATTACATGTGAGACCTCTCACATCATCGTCTTTCCCTCTTTAACTCTTGAAAACACATTAATTTAATGAATTCAACCACATTAATTAATTAATGAAGTGTTCTAAATTTGAATTTTAAATTGAATGTGATAATAAAATAATAGGAGAAGCCTATTATTTCATTTTGGAAGGGTTTTCGTTGTGCTATGGAAGATTGGGAGAGAACTCTTGTGGAGAAGAATAGAACACCTCTCTCGAGGAAGAATGATGTCTCTTCCACGAAGAATGCTGGTTACATGACGAATGACGATAGACACCGACGTCGTCTACGAAACCTCACCCCGCGACGCCGTCTTCCGTGACGCCCGATGTACCCATTTATTTATTCATATAGGGGGTTTCATTAATTTATTTAAAATAAATAACGACTCGTTCTCAATTTATAAAAATGAATACCTTGGCCTATTGCTATCTCTTAACTCAGAGGGTGTATGCTAAAAAAACTTGGCCTGAAGACCCTCTGTTTGATCTTGTTTATTGATGGAATTAGCGTTCGGAGGCGGAACACGGATGAGGCCGGCTACGCAAGGGCCACCTTCACACACACTAAGAAATGACGCGGACAAGAGAGCCACAAAAGAAAAAGAACAACACTATCAGGCCATGATAGTTATGCGGAGCTGCTGCCAGCGGAGGCTGTGGTGGAGGGAGTCGGCGGTGTCGCGCCAGCTATACAGCGGGCACCGTGGCCCGCTTTGCGGGCCACTTCGACTAAGGAATAGGCTGGACCGTCGTCCGACATGGTGAAGGGGAGCCGCGTCTCCAGGAGGGCGCTACAGTGAAGATACTGGCGGCCAGCCATGCAGGCCACTTGTGCCAGAAGGCCTGCCAGAGTTGCCTGCCGGTTTGGGAGGGCGGCGCCACTTGGCGCTGCCGGTTCGGGCAGCTGGAGGTCGCGCCCCTACCTTGGACCACTTGGCATTCCGGCCAAGCTAGATAGGCCGCATGCCCATCAGTTCACACCCAACCATTCCATGCCGGGCCAGGCCGTGCCACGCCGGGCCGAGCCGGGATGTGCCATGTCGGGACGGGCCGTGCCCCACCGGGCCGGGCCGCGCCACTTCGGGTCGGGCCGTTCCCCTTCAGCCCGGGCTGCATCCTTTGGGCTGAGCTTCATTTTCCTTTGGACCAGTTCGACACACCTGCTGGGTCGGACCCGTCAAACTGGGTTAACCTAACCGGTGGGCCCTGGGCTAAACAGGTCGGGCCCGTTTCTCACTTAAACATGAATAACTTAAAGACCGTGCGTCTGATCGATGCGTCGTCTGCGGCACTGGGACCCTTTCGATGAGACAGTCCATTTTGCGATACTATAAGTATGTTTTGGACAAATTTGGTAAATGGATGGGTTTTGAATTAGTAAATTTCCAACCAGGCCCCTATATCGAAAAAGCCAATATCTCTCAGATCAGGCGTCCATTTGACGCACCTTCAGTCGCGTTGGGTTTCTTTTGAAAAGATAGATATTCAGGATAAATCAACTCTGGACTTCGTGATAGTTTTTGTATCGACCACTTTTACTCGTGTAGTGGACCCTCTCGGAATCGAGTACACCGTGCACGGGAACCCTAGAGCTAGCTGCAACTGTGACGACGATGACTACTGTACATGGATCCTACGTGGGTTCGGAAGCGAGGAAGACTGTACATGGATCCTCTATGGGTTCAGAATCGATGATGACTATACATGGATCCTACATGGTTTCGGCCGTGATGGTTACTATACTTGAATCCTACCGGTGTTTGGTAGTGGTGACTTTTGTACATTGATCCGACGTGGGTTCGGTAGAGGAGATGATTTAGAGGCTACATCTAATCATCTCCAACCCTCTTTGTGAAAATTATTCCTATGTGAGTTGAGTCTTGATTATTCAATCATTAACATTGGTGTGTTAACTTATTTCCTGTGTGGACTGGGATGTCTGTGGTCTTGAGAATTTGAGCTGTACTAGAATTGATGAATTAGGTATTTGTATAGGCATATACCTAAGTAGAGTTGGTTGATTCTTCATGTTTGTTCCATTCCTTTGTGGTTTATCTTTCTTGGATTCTGGGTGACCATCGGGGTTCTCGGGGTCCCTACTGAGTATCATATACTCACCCATGCACTGGAATTCCCCACAAAACGTTGTTTTGGTTGCAGACAATGGAAATCCCTTATCGTACTTGAGGCTTGTGGAGCTGGACGGTATCCAGAGTTGAACCACATGGCGGGACATACACCGAGCGGACGGATGGACCCGAGGCACCGACGAGACTATAAGTACCCACCCTTCAGGTGGGATTCATGGAGGATGACTTAATGGTTGCCGCTTTACTCTACTTTTGTTGTAATTTCATTTTTAGTTGTATTGTACCTTTAGTTGGGTTTGTATACTGGCCCATTTAATTTTCAGCACATACTCTTGTACTCAGTTTTACTTAGTGCATACTTCACTTGCGTAATATGTTGAATTTGTTTACATATATAAAGGAAATGCATTCCCTTTTTATTGGGATTTATGCCTTTGGTGCTAGTATCCAGCCCCTATCCTATGGAAGGCGGTCCTGGGGTAGTCATGACACGGGCCCCGAGGACGGGTCGTGACACACATCATAAAATCTATAACAGGAAGATCCGATGATATATTGGCTCACACATTCCATAATCTATATCAGGATCACCAATAGTTATAATGGCTTTCAAACCATCATTAATAATATATAAGAACCAAAACATGAATAATGTTCAAATAAATTTCATATCATCATTAAAAATAATATAAAAAACCATTATTTAACCATGAGAAAAATTGGGTTCCATTTTAAAAATATATTATTTACTCACGGATAAGAAATAGGTTACATGGAAATCTCTTTGGATCATGAATAAGGAATGAAAATAAATTGGGTTCCATGAAAATTACTTTAAAACAATAATAATCAATCTAGAGAAATAATTATTGTGGTATCATTAAAAAACATCATCAATAGTTCATAATTAACATCAACTGTTATTAAAGTTGATGAATCAAAATTCAATTTAAAGATCATTACAAACATTTTTTAAGGATATAATTTTTTATTTTGAAAATTAAATTAAAAAATAAGAATTCTTATAATGCCATCAAAATCATTTTATTGAAAATTTAAATTTAATTATATAATGAAATTTTCAATGGAGAAATTTTCATGATGTAGGGATTAATCATTCACGTCATAAATGATAAAAAGCATTAATTTTTGAAACATTTCATAAAATGTTTTAAAAAAGAATCATTTGGGAAAGGTTATGATATTTAATTTTTTATTCACATATTTAAAATTAATCAAAATATTATGTAATATAATTTTATTAAATTATTTCTATTTATAAAATATCATTTTCGAAAACATTTTAGAAATCATGTATTTAGAAGTTGAAGACTCCCATTCTAAAAAAAGATATAACATCATATTACTTACAAATAAAATTCTAGATGTTTCTTTAATCAATAAGGGGTGAACAATAAATTAAATATATAACCACATTCATAATTAGAGGAGAATAAATGGGGTCTGTATCTTAAAAATAACATCATATTACTTCATCCAAAGGAAACATGTTTAAAAACAACCACTAAAATAAATGAGATGGTAACATAAAGCCTTTTCCAATTTGGTACCTTTTCAATTGTAAGGCCCATGAAGATTGATGTTAGGTGAAATATTAAAAATCATTATCCAAATGATTTTCCTGATATAACCTGTCAAATTGATAGTATATATACATCATAAAATAAGATAGATGTATAATATAAAATCAGTCCCAAAGAATACATTTAGGGGGGAGAAAATCCTACAATGATCATATAATTGAGGTGAGAATAATCAATAAATCAATTATAAGTATCAGTTATATATCCTCCTAATCCTTGTAAAAATAATTCATAATATAATCAAAATATTTTACACACATAAACATATAATATAAATACATAGATGAAAAAATATAACCTAATGAAATTAAATTGACTATACAAATTATTTACTACATTGTAACTCTCATGTAAAATATACATGGTGGAAATAATTATATATGAAATATAAAATATCATGATGTATTAAGGTTTCAAGAACTTACATTTAAATGGGGATGAATTATTCACCAAATAAAATAAATTCGATGTTTTATATTAAAATTTTCATAAATGAAGGAAAATTGTGACCATGTACATTACCTTCTGTCCAAATATTCCATTTGTGTACTTTAATTTCAATATAATTGTCTTAGATAAATTATCATATTTTTAAGAACAATTTCCTATTTTAGTAACGTATAATTAAAAATATTGTTATTTTTTTATTTTTAAGGGAATGGTTAAATACATGATTATTTAAGACCATGTCGGGTGCTTTGAAGACATTTAGTTCTTTGTTTCATATCTTCATTAATGTTTTGACAATTGGCTAGACGAATTTTTTATAAATATAAATAATACTAATAATAATATATTTTCAGTATTTATTCATAAAATATAATTTCCAAAGAAATGATTATTTATTATAATAAAAAATTAGCTATAGTACAATCATAGAGATGGTAGGCCACAAGTAAGCCTGGGTAATGGTTCCATTTTTCAGCAATCATTTTGGAATGAAGTTGTGTATTATTATATAATTACTGATTGATATTAATATCATTATTTGAATATTATTTCATTAAAACACTTATAAATATAATTCATGTGACTTTTTTGATAAAAAATAATCACATCACTTTATGGTGGTTATAGTCCACACAAACACACAAATAACCTTATAATTATTTAGTGAGTGGAATGATTACAAAATAAATAAAATATTCTATTTTAATAAAGATAAGTATTTCATTAATATCATTATTATTTTAAAAATAAAAAATTATTCATTTCTAATATCCTTCTTAAATTCCATTTAAAGTGTTACTGAAAAAATGAACCACATTTCCGCATCAGTTGGTGGTCTTCTATGCAAATGAGAAATGTCATCATATCACTCAAAGAAAGGAAATAATGTGGGTATATGTCAAATAATAATTAGTGTAGTATAATTATGTTACCAATGTAATATATATACGTTTAATCCATCAATTTAACTATCCATGAATGGTGATGATGAAAACTAATTACAACTGTTCACATAGATGTAATCTCCTGCACAAAAATAGGTGTTTTGTTTCCAATTTGATAGAAGAGAAGATCAATTTCGGTTATAAAATTATCATAATAAAATATTAGAAAATGGTGGGTACTTTTTTAATTTTATCAACATAATTTATAAATATTTTATAGATGTGGAAAAATATATAAACAAAAAATTCTCGATTAAGTAAAATAATTCTTCCTACGAAAACAACCTTTTGTTAGCTCCAAAATCCATATTATTATGTATCTATTACATAATTGGGTATCTAGGTCATAGGAATGGAATTATAGAAGGTATTTTGGATAGTATTATTTTATTCAATTGGATTTTATGGTGTAAATATGGGCGTATAAGGCATGGTCATTCATAACTGAGGTGAGTGGTAGATATATAATTTTTTAAAATAAAAATGTGTACCCACATTTACACATGTATAAAGGACCCGAAATGGATAATTATTTATAATTAGTAATTTAAAGGTATAAATCTATCTATATAATGGATTTTATACATATTTTAAAGCATTTTAACCATTATCATTCTTGTTTAATATTATGATAAACTTGTTTTCACCATATCCATGATAAAAGATTTATAAATTTATATATATAAACCTAGGATCAACATTAATATACATTGCATCATTTTTTAGAATATTTATTACATTACAGATACATGCTACCAAAGATAGTATAATTTTTGTTCAATTAGAATCATGGAAACATAATCACATGTCCACAAATGAATTATATCATCTCCCAGTACATTATTTACAACACATTAACTTAATAGAAACATTATATTTAATACATATCATCTTTAAATGGAAAATGAAACATAAGAATGGGTGATCTCAGATTCTCTTTAAGGCTATAATGAGAGATTTGTAAGCATAACATGAAAATAAGGGTATGAGAACTCGATCATAACATTTGATTAAAGAAACCAACATATAAAAAGATCATATTAACGAGTCATGTCATAAACATTGGATGTTTAAAGAACATGAATCATAAGGTAATAAAGTAACCTGAGACTTTAGAGAATAAAATCGTAATATTACACGAAGTTGTGGCCTAAAAATAATCATAGAAAATAATTTTCATGTTGGTGAAGGATTACTAATAAGGCCATAAAAATAGACAAATTATATTACTCCGTTGTTTTAACGCCACATTCCAGCCCTGTATTACTCTACCATGTTCACTCCCAATACCATCTATATATTACTATACCAGGATCACTTCTCGTTCAAACCATGTTTATCTCATGAGATATATTAATCTTTACCCAATGCATGGGATGTAGGTATAGGTTCCACCTATCACATAATGAACACCTTATTTATGTTTTCTATAAAATCCTAAAAATTCATCATATCATAACCAATGAAATTAAATAATTATAATAAAAATTTCATTACATCATAACTTGTTCAAATGAAATAGGGTTATTAATAACTACAACAAAGAATAGCACATGAGAATATGAAGGTTTCATAAGTATATAACTCATGGTAGAGAAAAATCATACATAAGAATATAACTTTTGGAAGAGAAATGGTTTTCATATGCATTCATCACAAGGAAGAGAAATTAATTTCGTTAGAATATAACCCACATAATAGTAATGGGTTTTATAATAATATAACCCATGGAAGAGAAAATGGTTGAATAAGCATATATTTAAGAGTCTAGGTTCATATATATAACATAGTGGGGGAGGGGTGAATGAATTATGTAAATATAAAAATTATTCTTTTCAAATCATCCTCTATGATCGGTTAAGATCTCAATCAATAATTCATTATAGTCTAATTCCTTCCATATGAAAATAGTTGAAAAAAATGAAAAATTATCCCTAGATTTTCACATGGTCCTCCCCCTATGTTGGTGACTATGACATGGAAATTTTTAAGAAAATAGAAGACATATATTCTCCACTAATAATAAAAAATGTGATTATATGTTCTGAAAATCTAAAAAAATATTACACTGTAAACACCCATAATGAAAGACCACAACCGATTACTATAGACTATCTCCCAACATGATTATTAGACTATAATCCCACTTGTGTTATTTATAATAACTCCTAGTAGTTGATCTATCTACCAAAAATAATCTATTATTTATAATGGAATCACACATATTCTTCAAGGAATTACTCTTCTGAACGTGTCTTCAAATACCACCAACATCTGATGTATTGATCTATTTCTATTATTATGCTTCATTTCCACAAAGTATAATATATTTTTTTCTGTTGGACATTCTCACAAAACATGTAAATGTTTACTCAATATTACAAGATCATACATTCATATTTCGTTCAAATCTCTTACACTGCCTTTTCATATGGTTTCACCAACATTTGATCATGGATTTATTCCCAAATAAAATGCATCCACCCATGTTTACACACATGAAATTATTTCTTCTTATCACATCAAAATTTAGTTTCATAATGCATCATAATAATAAAAAATTCAAGAATAGAAAAACAGCTACAATCTGTTCTTACTCGCTGTGAAATTTCCACACTCCCTCTCATACTCACGTATACAAAAACATACACACATGCACATAGATTTTCATATTCAATGTGTATGATAAAACATTACACGTATTATTCACACACATAGAGTCATATGTACAAGTATTTGTGCATGGGTGTTTGTGAATCATAATATCTCATCATTGTATGTTCACATCCCTTTCACCTTGTTCATGCATTTCTTTTGGGTGGAACATTTTATCACCCATAATATTTTACATGAAACTAATTTTCTCACAATAAATTATTATCAACATCCATTGAACATGTATAAAATGTTGAGGATTCATAGTGCTTCAAAGAACCTTGGAGATATAAACATGGATTACTGCACTATCATTAGTCTTTTTTTAACTCATTTCTATAGGAGCTCTATTTTGAGATTAAACATTCACACAGTTCTAGTAATAAGTTTGTGTATAACTCTGGACGATATTTATTTATGAGAATAATGATATCCCAGTTTCTTATAAGAAACTTGTTATTCATAAAGATATGAATCTGTGGAAAGAACATATTGTACCCTCATGGGATCTCTTCAACATTATCACAAGTCACAGTATGGTTAGTGTTTATTTCTATTAACCATAGAGAATCTAGAATAATTAATTTCACTAAAAACTAGATAAAAATAAAAAATATCTCATGTGTGAAAGACTAAACATTTATTGGCATCATGAACTACATCACTCAACACAGATCACCTCTATTTAGAATCACAATAAGAGAATAATGAATTATGTAATGGCCCAGACCTCTCGGGTCCATTACTTTGTGGAATTTTGGTGTTGGAGGTGTTCCAGGAGGTCAAGGGGACTTATCCCCAACACTTTGCCAATTTTCCAGTTCTGTGAACAGTGTTTCCAGTTTTATGAACAGTAACAGATCGGTCTCACCGATCGGTCTGACAGATCGGTCTCACCGATCGGTCTCACAGATCGGTGTGAGAGATCGGTTTCACAGATCGGTCTGACAGATCGGTATCACAGATCGGTCTGACAGATCAGTCGCCCCGATCGGTCTGACAGATCGGTCTCACCGATCAGTTTCACAGATCGGTGTGACAGATCGGTTTCACAGATCAGTCTGACAGATCGGTTTCACAGATCGGTGTGAGAGATCAGTTTCACAGATCGGTCTGACAGATAGGTTTCACAGATCGGTCTGACAGATCGGTTTCACAGATCGGTGTGACAGATCAGTTTCACAGATCGGTCTGACAGATCGGTTTCACTGATAGGTCGCACAGATCGGTTTCACAGATCGGTGTGACAGATCAGTTTCACAGATCGGTATCACAGATCGGTTTCACAGATCAGTATGACAGATCAGTTTCACAGACTGGTTTCACAGATCGGTTTCACAGATCGGTTTCATGTACAGTAACATTGGGTGAACAATGTTTCCAGACTCATACAGTTTTGCCCCTTTTGACGTTTCCTTTGACGTAAAATACATTTAAAGCCTTATTTTAAGGGCTCTTAAGGCCGTTTAAAATTCCATAAATCCTATATTAATTATTCCTAAGGCTTGGAATGTTTTACTTGGTCAAACCGTGTGGGTTAATGCGATCCGTTTTTAATGGAGAATTAACCGGATCTTAAACCATTGCCCATTTAGTCTTCAAAAAGGGACGAGATATCATTCTCCCTTATTCATTCCCTTTGTTCACAACTAGGAGGCACTAGAACCTTTCAATCCTTTCGGTAGGAGTTGCACAATCAATCTTTACTCCTAGGATTGGTTCTGCTCTGTTTTGTATGCAACTGAGCTGTGTCGATCAATCTTCGATATAAGGTATGTTGTATCATCGTTCTTTTGGGGTTCATCTTCTCCTATCCTCTTTTCCATAATTATACCATGTAATTTCCAAGATTCTAATGGGTTTTCTTGGGGTTGGTTGGTACTGTCGTACCGCAGCATCCTCCGGTGGATGCAGTTGTTGCGAGGGGAGTATTGTGACCTGTTGTGTGGATAAAGAACGTGAGGAACTGTTTGAGGTAGGGGATTCATGGCTTCTCTAATTGTATATGTGCAATCGTATAATTAGCATGATTTATCCCTTTGGATCACAATGAAATTGACCTAATTAAATACTTGAACCAGATTAAGAATATTGGTTGATCGCATGTTGTTTCTTTATACCGTGAAAACGGTTGCCTCATGTTGTGCTAGATATAATGTTATCTATGTTTTCTTTGACTTTTTGTTCGTTCATGATAGAAATTGATAATGAACGTAAAGCCGAAATTAATTGTTAATTAATTGGCTAAAGATAAAGAGGCATGTAAATTAATCTGGTTTTTGCCGTTGTTGTAGTTGTTCTAATTTTAGGATAATCAAATTAGGGAAGTAATAATGGTTATTTAATTGTGATATCTTGCTGATTAGGTATCCTTGATTGGACCCTACGAATAACAAATATGTTAATTCAATATGGATTAGAGAACAGATTATGTGGGAATTTCAAAAGGGTTCTGAGTTACCTGCTTGCTTGTAAGGCTGAATGCCTTGTGGTTTGCAGCTCCGAGTGCTCATTTTGTGTATGAAGGCTCAATTCCTTGTTAAAGGGATGAGAGCCCATTTTGTGATCTTTGATTTCCTACTGCTTGTGATTTGATGTGAGCCTAGATGGCTGTTGTGATATGTGGAGGTATGGGGACTTGTGGTTGTGGCAGCGGATGACGCCTAGTGTGGCGAGATGCATCAGTTTATGCATGTGGGTGTCGGGGAGGACACCGGGGGTGATGGAATGGGATGGATGTGGTTGCTGGTTGCTTGCGGTTTTCTTGAATGTTAATCTACATTGCTTTTCCCCACTGCTAAAGGCAGCTGGTCTTGCTACCCTTCTTTCGAAGGCGGCAATGACTCGACGGGTAGTATATCTACTCACCGTGTTGAGCCTCCTTTGTGTTTAGAAGCATAGAATATTTTTCTAGAATGCCTGGGAATGTGGAAAAGTAATTCTGTAATGAATGTTTGATTAAATGCTGAAAATCCACGGGGATGGAGATGCTGGAATTTAAAGGTGATGTGAATCCTAAAAAGGAGCAGCTTTTGAATGTGATGCCAATTTAGTTTAATGTGGTAAATTGTTCATGGTCAATTAATTAATTAACGTACAATGGAACTGATAAAATGAGAACGGAGTAATCTAATAAATCTCTTCAAATGTTTGTGTGCTTATAGGATACCTAGTCTTAGAAGTAGCAGCCCGGAGTCTGAGAGATGTTAGCTACAGTTGTATCTAAGACTAGGTAATTCCCATAGTGTGGATGTGAGTTACTTATATATTCTCTACTTTTTGTGTTTCTATACGCTACTCCACCCTGTAGGTAAGGGAAACTGACACCCCGGGGATTCTGAGCCCTGGGGGGTGTTTTCCCCAACATTCTGATGGGAGGTTGAATGGCTGACTACCCCCTTTGGCTCCACTCTCTTCTCTTGGTAGATACTTGTTCCATGATGAACAACGGTTAGTTACCCCATATATGAGTGTAGAGGGCTGTAATAGCTTGTTGTTATTCACACACATATATTCTGGAAATAGTATCCTACGGACTACTATAGGTGTAACGTGTACAGGCTATGATGGCTTGAGGATCCTTACTCGGCGTATGGGCTGTAATGGCTTGAGGTATTATACCCGACGTATGATACACGTTATGCGAGCTGTGGTGGCTCCAGGAAACTACCTGGTTACCTTTGGTTGTGAGGATGGTGTGGTGCTTCTCCCAGGTGTCTGCGGGCAAGCCTTTGTGGTGCACGAGGTGCAGATTGTGGAGCTTAGCCCAGGTGTCTGCGAGAAAGCCATTGGAGATAGATGCACAGGGCGTATGTCATTGGGGAAAAGAGGAAAACTAGTGGGGAAGTAGTAGCGGGGTACCCTTGATATTCATTACTATATGCTATATTCTTGTATGCGTTACTTGGTGAGAGTTGCCATGGTGAGGTTGGGAACATAGTATACCTGTTTAGGTGACGAGTTAGTTTCACTTGTAGTTCACTGGGCTTTAGCATGCTTTCTTTACCTTTGCATGAGAGGCTTGGGGAGGATCCTACTGAGTATACTGTTATACTCACACTACGTACATATAAACTGTTTTTCAGGTCACATGGAGCAAGTTGGAGATCAAGCGGGTTACTACAAGCTTGTGGTTGGAGGAGGAGTTGTTCGGGCTCATGGTCGCTGCCGTTTTTCTTTCTTTTGGGTACTTTTAGTTTTCCCTTTCAGTTTTAGTACTTTTGCATGACATTTCATATATGTACTTGGGTTTCTTTTATATTTCAGTTATGAGTTGGAGTTGGTTGGAGTCTATTCTATCTCTCTCTTCTGCATGTGTTCTCTTAGAGGGTAATGCCTCCCATTTGTATGTTATTATACCCTCGGTGCTAGTCGCCAACCCGGGGCCTACTAGAGGCGGGACTCGGGGGTCATTATCTCCCTTTTCACATTGCCGACCCAGGAGGGGTTCACTTTGTGGGGAGGGGGTCGTGACAGAGTGATATCAGAGGGAGGTTGAGGGATAGGATGGAGTTTGGAGTTAGGCACAGGCGAGGATGCATGGGATGGTAGGGCAATGGTGTCATTCATGTTTAGCAAGTGGGGTAAACACTGGAGACCGGCAGAGACATAGGCGTTCAGGGCCCCCTATGATCTGTTTCACGAACCATTAAGTTTACGATGGCTACTAAACAAAGTGATACTGGTTGCAGGGTAGAGACCTAGGAAAGGATCATGCATCATTATTCTTTGCGCATGTGTTTGAATGGGTAGACCTTGGGATAGGTAACCTAAAATTAATAAAACAAAACAATTAATTAATTAATGTTGAGTCTTCCATATTCCAGGCTTAGGAGCTCTAACGGTTGTTATTTTATAGGTATGGCTCCAGGTCGACGTCCTCGTCAGTTTTGCGCAGAAGGTGCCCAGCAGGCTATTCCAGCAGATCGCCGCCGGGTAGAGGTTGACGACGATGACACTTGGAGGAAGACACTTCGAGAGTTTCAGCGCCAGAGACTACAGAAGTACGAGGGCTCCGTTTCAGATGCAGTCATAGAAGACTGGTTGGAGGAGGTCGAGATAGGCTTCAGTTCGATTCGTGCTCGGAAGGAACACTGGGTGTCCTTGGTTGTGACGATGTTTCGTGGAGCAGCGAGACAGTGGTGGTTCTTGTTCCTCGGGGATCGTGAGGAGCCAACGATCTCATGGGAGGAGTTTCGAGACAGGTTTTGAGTCGAGCTTCATTCATCGACTGCGAAGGCGTCCAGTCGCCAGGAGCTACTCAACATTCGACAGGGGAGCTCTAGTGTTCTAGAGTTTGAAATTCAATTCAGGAACCTTCTACGATATGCTTCAGACCTGTTACCAGATGATGAGTCCAGGGCGAGGCATTTCCAGGAGGCTTTGCATCCAGAGATCCAGCGCCAGGTCACCCCATTTATGCTGAAGACATATCTTGAGGTGCTGGCGAGGGCAGAGGTTGTTGATAGGACTTTGACCAGGACTGGATCGTCAAAAGAGGGGAATAATCATGATTCCTCACGAAGCAGAACTGTGGTCTAGGGTTCCCGGTTTTCAGGACAGAAGAATTTTCGTTCACCTGGGGGTAGGTCCCAGCCCTTCCCATCTCGTTTCTCCGGAGGCATCAACTCTCAGGCCTATGCCAAGGGATCAGGCGCTTGTTTTTCTTGTGGTGGTCGTGGTCATCAGCAGCAGGAGTGCCCGACTTTTCAGAGCAGTCATCGTACACCAGGCGCTCCACTCCAGGTTCCTCCGTTGAGGCAGTTCCATCCGAGGCAGCAGCAGCAGGTTGCAACAGCTTTAGATCACCAGAGGGTAGATGGAGCAGGCAGAGGACAGCCCCATGACGCTCCCCGTCCTCAGAGAGCTGAGCGCGGCCATGGTAGTGGTCTTCATCAGGGTCAGAGAGGCCGTGGAGGTGGTCGTGGTCAGCTTCATGCTCTAGCTTTGCCAGCTCCAGGCGAGCCAGATGTCATCCGAGGTACCCTTTGCTTGTTTTCTACCTTGGTGTATGCCTTGTTTGATTCAGGAGCGACACACTCCTTTATATACCCTACCCTTGTCCACGCTTTGGGACTTGAGGTAGAGAGGCTTCCAGTGCCCTTGGCGTTGACTACGCCAGTTGGAGGTCGAGCTAGCTTGTTTGAAGTATGTAGAGACTGTGAGCAAGTGTTGGGGCAGCACCGCTCTTGGGGAGATTTCTTATGTTTACGAATACAACCATATGATGTCATCCTTGGCATGGATTGGTTGTATTCGGTGTAGGCTATTTTGGATTGCTAGAGGAAGAAGGACGTTTTCTTTGATGAAGATGAAGAGGAATTAATGGTTGTTGGTGAGAGAGATCCTCAGATGAGTCATAGAAGAGTTTCATCCTTATCATCCATGATGGCTGGGATGATGTTGAGTTCTTCAGAGGTTCAACAGTTGGTGTTTCCTAGGGTCGTAGAGGAGTACCCTGACGTCTTTCCAGAAGAGGTTGTATCCTTACCCCCTCGACGAGAGATCGAGTTTGGGATCGAGCTACAGCCGGGAGCGTCTCCTATCTCTATGTCTCCGTATAGGATGGCCCCATATGAGTTACGAGAGCTACGTATACAGGTCGATGGTCTGTTGCTGTGTGGTTTTGTTCGGCCAAGTGTGTCACCGTGGGGTGCACCAGTTTTGTTTGTGAAAAAGGCCGATGATAGTTTGCGGTTGTGCATCGATTATCGTCGATTAAACAAAGTTACAATAAATAATCGCTATCCTCTTCCACGGATAGATGACCTATTCGATCAACTGAAGGGTGCAAGGTGGTTCTCAATGATCGATTTGCAGTCAGGATATCATCAGATGCATGCAAAAGATGAGGATATCTCGAAGACTTCTTTCCGTTGCTGTCATGGGCATTATGAGTTTGTCGTAATTCCATTCGGCGTGAAGAATGCTCCAGCTGTATTCATGGGGTTGATGAATGTTGTGTTCCGTGAATTCATGGACACGTTTGTTGTGGTTTTCATCGATGACATCCTTGTGTACTCCACATCTGAAGAAGAGCATGCAGAGCATCTACGAGCCATTTTGGGAGTTCTTCGCCAACATCAGTTGTTTGGGAAGTTGTCCAAGTGTGAGTTCTGGGCTCGAGAAGTTCATTTCTTAGGGCATGTTGTGTCCCAACAGGGAGTAGCTATGGATCCTTCGAAGATAGAAGCAGTAGTGTCAGGGAAGCCCCCAAGACTATGTCAGAGGTGCGAAGTTTCCTTGGTCTCGTAGGCTATTATAGGAGGTTTGTAGCCAATTTCTCCTGAGTTGTGACTCCTCTGACAGATTTGACCAAGAAGGATCAAGCGTTCATATGAACTGATCAGTGTCAGGCAGCTTCCGAATATCTAAAGGAGAAGTTGGTAAGTGCTCCAGTGCTTTCTCTTCCAGCAGAGGGAGTCCAGTTTGATTTTTTATGTGATGCTTCACATTTGGGGCTAGGCTGTGTTCTCATGCAGCAGAGGTCAGTTGTTTCTTATGGGTCTCGGCAATTGCTTCCCCATGAACGCAGCTATGCCACCCATGATCTTGAGTTGGAAGCCGTGGTTTTTGCGCTGAAGTTGTGGATACATTACCTCATTGGCGAGCGCTTTGTGGTTTTCACCGATCATAAGTGTTTGAAGTATGTTTTCTCCCAACGTGACTTGAACTTGAGGCAGCGTCGGTGGATGGAGTTCTTGCAGGAATACGACTTTGAAATATCATATACACCTAGAAAAGGGAACGTTGTAGCTGATGCATTAAGCCGAAAGTCACGTAATGATGTTGTGCGTGAATCTGGTGATTCCTGGAGAGTGATGGAAGAGCTAGCAGCTTTGCATCTTGATATGGATGAGGTTGGAGGTAGAGGTTGTCTTTTCCAGATGATGGTGCAGTCATCTCTGATGCAGAAGGTGGAAGAGTCTCAGTTGGGTGATCTAGAGGTGGAAGTTTGGAGAGACAGAGTTGTTTGTGGGGAGGCCCCTGATGGTTGGTCGGAGGATGAACAACACCGAGTGTTATATCATGGAAGGCTTTTTGTTCCCTTGGCGATGTGCGAGACGGTTCTCCGAGAGTTCCATAGTTCACCCTTGGCGGTACATCCTGGTGTGACGAAGATGTACCGATCCTTGAGAAGTCAGTTTTGGTGGCCTGGGATGAAGCGTACAGTTGTAGAATGTTGTCTCGATGATTAGTCTGCCAGAAGGTGAAGGTCGAACATCGTGTTCCTGGTGGTCTTCTCCAACACATAAAGATTCCTCAGTGGAAGTGGGAGGAAATCTCAATGGACTTTGTTACAGGTTTACCTCGAGCTCCGGGAGGAAATGATGCTATATGGGTGGTAGTGGATCGTTTCACTAAATCGACCCACTTCATAGCAATCAAGGAGTCGAGCTCAGTGGAGGTTTTGTCGAGGTAGTATCTGGAGGAGGTGGTGAGGCTTCACGGAGTACCTAGGACGATCATTTTTGATCGAGATCCTCGTTTTACCTCTAGGGTGTGGAGAGGTCTCCAACATGCTTTTGGCTCTCAACTGTGCCTTATCACTGCTTTTAATCCTCAAACGGATGGTCATACAGAGCGAACCATCCAGACTTTTGAAGTCATGCTGCGCTCTTGTGTTCTTGATTTTGGAGGTTCATGGAAAATCACTTACCCTTGGTAGAGTTCGCTTACAATAATAGTTTTCACTCTACCATCGGCATGGCGCCGTTTGAAGCCTTGTATGGCCGTCCATGCCAATCTTCGTTGTGCTGGACTGGGGTCGGAGAGTCAGCAATTCTCAGACCAGAACTAGTGTAGAATACAACAGAGATGGTACATGTGATTCGTGAGAGGATGAAGAAAGCACATGATCGTCAGAAATCATATGCTGATCAAAGAAGGATACCCTTATAGTTTAATGTTGGGGATCATGTGTTTCTGAAGGTGACTCCCTGTCGTGGGCAGCGAAGGTTTGGTCGTGGAAGTAAGCTTTCTCCCCGGTTTGTTGGGCCTTTCGAGGTGTTAGCTCGTGTTGGAGCTGTGGCATATCAAGTAGCACTTCCCCCTAAGATTAGTCGGATACATGATGTTTTCCATGTATCGCAGCTCCGTCGTTATCTTTATGATGAATCTCATGTTATCGATTGGGGAGAGATCGATATTGATGATGATGCAACCTTCGAGGAGCGACCTATGGTGATCCAAGACCACAATGAGAAGGTGTTTCGTGGGCGTTCTATCCCCTTAGTTCGTGTCTTTTGGCGACACGGTGGCATGGAGGATAGTACCTGGGAGCGTGAGTCACAGATACGTGCTCGGTACCCATAGTTGTTCAATGTTTAACTCCTTTCATGTAATGATGTTTCCTATATGATTATATCTTTAATGTTTTATTTATGTACCTTTGATGTGATGTTATGTTTGAATTGTTTGGGTATGGATTGTTTGTTCCCATGCTCCCGGATGTCATAGTTTTGTTCCAGCTTTCGAACAACTCATGGTGGTTTTCCCCTGAGAGGTATCTTATGGGGTGGTTGTTCAGACCCCTCTTTTCTTCTGGGTGGGTTTTTAATTCTCGAGGACGAGAATCTTTTGAGAGCTATCTAATGTAATGGCCCAGACCTCTCTGGTCCATTACTTTGTGGAATTTTGGTGTTGGAGGTGTTCCGGGAGGTCAAGGGGACTTATCCCCAACACATTGCCAATTTTCTAGTTCTGTGAACAATGTTTCCAGTTTTATGAATAGTAACAGATCGGTCTCACCGATCGGTCTGACAGATCGGTCTCACCGATCGGTTTCACAGATCGGTGTGACAGATCGGTTTCACAGATCAGTCTGATAGTTTGGTTTCACAGATCGGTGTGACAGATCGGTTTCAGAGATCGGTCTGACAGATCGGTTTCACAGATCGGTCTGACAGATCGGTTTCACAGATCGGTCTGACAGATCGGTTTCAGAGATCGGTGTGACACATTGGTTTCACAGATCGGTCTGACAGATCGGTTTCACAGATCGGTCTGACAGATCGGTGTGCCAGATCAGTTTCACAGATCGGTTTCAAAGATCGGTTTCACAGATCGGTGTGACAGATCAGTTTCACAGATCGGTTTCACAGATCGGTTTCATGTACAGTAACAGTGGGTGAACAGTGTTTGTAGACTCCTACAGTTTTTCCCCTTTTGACGTTTCCTTTGACGTAAAATACATTTAAAGCCATATTTTAAGGGCTCTTAAGGCCGTTTAAAATTCCATAAATCCTATATTAATTATTCCTAAGGCTTGGAATGTTTTACTTGGTCAAACCGCGTGGGTTAATGCGATCCGTTTTTAATGGAGAATTAACCGGATCTTATACCATTTCCCATTTAATCTTCAAAAAGGGATGAGATATTATTCTCCCTTGTTCTTTCCCATTGTTCTCAACTAGGAGGCACTAGAACCTTTCAATCCTTTCCGTAGGAGTTGCACACTCAATCTTTACTCCTAGGATTGGTTCTGCTTGTTTTGGATGCAACTGAGCCGTGTCGATCAATCTTCGATATAAGGTATGTTGTATCATCGTTATTTTGGGGTTCATCTTCTCCTATCCTCTTTTCCATATTATACCATGTAATTTCCAAGATTCTAATGGGTTTTCTTGGGGTTGGTTGGTACTATCGTACCGCAGCAACCTCCGGTGGATGTAGTTGTCGCGATGGGAGGATCGTGACCTATTGTGTGGATAAAAAACGTGAGGAACTATTTGAGGTACGGGATTCATGGCATCTCTAATTGTATATGTTCAATCGTAGAATTAGCATGATTTATCCATTTGGATAACAATGAAATTGACCTAATTAAATTCTTGAACCGGATTAAGAGAATTGGTTGATCGCATGTTTTTTCTTTATATCGTGATAACGTTTGCCTCATGTTGTGCTAGATAGAATTTTTTCTATGTTTTCTTTGACTTGTTGTTCATTCATGATAGAAATTGATAATGAACATAAAGCTGGAATTAATTGTTAATTAATTGGCTAAAGATAAAGAGGCATGTAAATTAATCTGGTTTTTTCCATTGTTGTAGTTGTTCTAATTTGAGGATAATCAAATTAGGGAAGTAAGCATGGTTATTTAATTGTGATAGCTTGCTGATTAGGTATCCTTGATTGGAACCTACGAATAACAAATCTTTTAATTCAATATGGATTAGAGAACAGATTATGTCGGAATTTCAATAGGGTTCTGAGTTACCCGCTTGCTTGTAAGGCTGAATGCCTTGTGGTTTAGAGCTCTGAGTGCTCTTTTTTTTTGTATGAAGGCTAAATGGCTTGTTAAAGGGCCGAGAGCCCATTTTGTGATCTTTGATTTCATGCTGCTTGTGATTTGATGTGAGCCTGGATGGCTGTTGTGATATGTGGAGGTATGGGGACTTGTGGTTGTGGCAGCGGATGACGCCTAGTGTGGCGAGATGAATCAGTTTATGCATGTGGGTGTCGGGGAGGACACCAGGGGTGATGGAATGGGATGGATGTGGTTACTGGTTGCTTGCAGTTTTCTTGAATGTTAATCTACTTTGATTTTCCCCACTGCTCAAGGCAGCTGGTCTTGCTACAATACATTTCATCGATTTGTTCCTCATTAATCCATGAAAATGATGTAGAAAATAATTTTGAACTTATTTGGATCATCATGAGGAAAAAATGATTATAATTTCCTCATCATCATCAGATGGCGAGGATATATGAATATCATTGTGAACAAGAAGAACTCTTAGCCGATGTTAGAAGATGAACATTTCTGAATTTCATATGATCGAGATGATCATCATATATATTTCATGTTTTTTCCATTCATGGGTACAATATCAA
The DNA here is from genome assembly GCA_963277665.1 of Viscum album. Lineage (NCBI taxonomy): Eukaryota > Viridiplantae > Streptophyta > Magnoliopsida > Santalales > Viscaceae > Viscum > Viscum album. Next base: position 1,097,729,656 of record OY728151.1, on the reverse strand, counting down.
TATCCCACATCTAAAAAATAGTCAGATCTTCTACCACATATAGTAAATGGTGATTCATTCACTCAGCTAAAATGGGTACCAATCGCCCCTACTCCCACTAGCACTGCCCCATCCCGACATCCACATCATGTACCATGCATCCCCAATAGGTGGCTCCACCACTAAAGCTCATCCAATAGGCTTTGATTTGGCCTAATATACTACCCACTAGAAAGTAAAAGAAGATTTGCAAGCCCACCGTAATAGCATACAGGTCCCTATTATCTGTCTAGTATTAATAAATATTAATTTTACATACACAATATTAATTATTTTAACTCAAATACCATAAAATAATATCCAACCAACTCTAAAAAATTCAATGAATCGACCTAATTTTTTTAAATTTTCATCGAATATTTCGGAATTATTGTATAAATTATTTCAAACCCAAATTACAAATGATAATAGTTCCATTGAACTACAAACCATCATGGAAATCATCACAATTAAACGATGCTTCATTCGAAGCAACTCTTCCAATCTAAAAATCGTGTCCAACATATAGATAATTCTCATGAAAAAATCAATAAATTACTACATCAATATATCATTTAATTTTAAGAATTTAAAGTAATTGACAATACTTACTTCACAATTATTACTATAATCAGATTGGGTTCTTTAATCCCCCATTGGAATTTGTTTTCAATACATATTTCACTTCCAAATCCAATGTTTCCTTCTCCCGCTAACATGAAAATAAAACCAATGATATAGATGTGGAAAGATTCTGACCACATTTTTTCGTTCCAAAACAAGATCATTAAAACTATATGAAATTCCATTATCCCAAAAGGTAGATAAAGTATCCCACATATTTTTCATTTCTAAGTCTATTTAGTCAATCAACTCATTGTATATGTGTTCTAACCTAGTGAAAAAATAGAGAGATATAAATTTATTTTCATAATATATCCATAAAACTCCATGTATGTTAAATAATGTTCAAAATATATCATGTATCATTTAAATAATTTTAAATAATCATATTTAACAATTAAATATTAAATTATTCCCAAACATTAACAAAAAAATTAAATGTTCATGTGAAAATGATAATACTCTACCAATGTTTTATTTTCCCAATAGCTTTTAATAATATAATAATATTATGAATATGGGATGAATGTCTGATTGGAATATCTTGAAATTTAATTTTTTAATCTTTTTTGAATTTTCATGTTGATTCAAAACATTTATCCCCCTATGTGATGAACAATTATCTTCTAATTAATGATAGTTGGTAGACTCTATGAAAAAAATTATCACCATGTTGTCCTTAAGAGCAATCCTTTATCATGTCCTTCAATTCATTGTATTTTTAGGTTAAATAACATAAAAACTATTGAATAAGGGTGTACCTCTTGGTTTATCAAAAATAACATTCCTATTGATAGATTCTTCTAAATCTGATATTTTGTTTTTGTCCTATAATAGGAGGTAAATATTTCGTTGAACTCATATATTTGTTTTTAGTCTCATTGTATTGACTAACATTTTTAATCAATTCATATTATTTTCGTACAAAATTTTTTTTTCTCCCAATTACTTGATACCCCTTTATTTTAATTAGATTTTCAATTCTTGTCACATTATTTTAATTACTTAAATATTTTAATCTGATGTGCCCAAAAAACATGGAATCCTTTCATAAAATTATAAGAATTTAGGAAATTTCCCATTAAACAATATTTTTTGAATAAAAATGTCAATAAACCTTTCTTTTTATTTACATTTTTTTTCTTTATCATCCTATAGTAACATTATAATAATTTTTTTGAGAAAATAAATATCATAATTTTCTTTTTGTTCACATATTCAATAAATTTACTTTTAACTGTATAGATTATTTCGAGTACAAGTATTTTTTGATTTATAAAAAACATTTTCATTGTATTGTTGTTCTTTCTTCTAAAAAAATTTATTCTTTTATAATTGTAATGTATTAGAGATTATATATTGACATTATTAGGCAGTGAAATATTATTATATTATTCCTAGGATTTGTGAAAAAAAGTTACACGACAACCATTGTATCATTTAATACTATGAATTTTGTAATCCTAAAAAAATAGTTGATAAACTTCTTATTGTCTGGAAAAAATCATGTCATCATTTTTCATCAAGTATAGAGAACATTATTATTCTACACTAAATAAGTCCTCTCTATCATAATCATTCTACATTCTTCTAGATTTTGTTTCAGATTATATGCCACTATATGAAACATATTTAGTTTCACTGGTAAAATTAGAAATAATATGTACCATATTCATTCAAATACTCTTCATTGTATCATTGAATGATTCTTCTTGAATATAATATTATTTTTCACAATATAATTTCTTCCTTTTCATTGTTTTTTTTGTTTTAATACTATTATATTGTGTGTCTCCTATTTTTTCTTTTTTATATTCATGTCCTATATTAACATCATTAGAATGTTTCTCATGTGTTTCAATTTTCACGTTGAAAGATTTGATCTATAAAATAAGATCATTCTCTTTATGGATTTAAATTATTTTCTCTTTCTCCAGTATATAAATTCTTATCTTGAGTATCATGTTTTTATATTGACATTCAACAAGTTCATATTTCATCATGTACTCATTATAGATATATTCTTCTTTCACATTACAACTTGATGAAAAAAAAATCCTCCTAACTTTTGATATGAATGCATTATAATTTTTAGTTGACTCTTCATCTTCTTATTTAGGCTGTGTTAATGAGTCTTTATCTACACTTCTACTCATCTAGTTTTAATTGTACTTCCTTTATAACTCTTTTTTTATTTAACTCACAACCTCTCTAGATTTTTCAATTCTTATTTTACTGTAGTTTTCTACTACTTCATAAATTTCGTTATAATTAGAATTATTCGTTATAAAATCAATTGTAAATGTGTAATTAGACAAAAATTAAATAAAATTAAAGGAGAAACACCTTAATATTTTCCTCTTTCACTTCTAATATTTTTAGAAATAATAAAAGGTGTGACATTTACATGACAGAAATGGTTTCTGAAAATCAATGTTCCCATTGGAACATCCCAATAAAGACGTAGGCCTCCTCCATTGTGCCTGCCCACATTGGTGGCTCTACCATTCAATAGCCTCCCTTAGTCTTCTATTATCCAGACTATGCTAACTACTAAAAATGTTGAGAGGTAGTACCTTCCCACCTTAGTAGGGGTGTGGGTCCCTAACAGCTGACGAGAACATATAACCATTTTATATATACATGCTATTAAAAATAGTAATCCAAATACCATATGATCATAGCTAACCAACTAAAAAAAATAATCTTCCTAAAAAATTATTAATTTTTATAGAAACATCTTTAGTTATTGTAAAAATTATTTCAAACCTAAATTACAAATGATACATGTTCTTATGATCTGAAAACAAGATGGTAAAATTTCTTTATTAAATGATTCAACATCATAAGAAACTCTTCTAAATTTTTAAAAATTCTAAAGAACAAGTCAATGAATAACTGTATCACCATAACATCGAATTATAATCATGCAAACACGTTGAAATAAATTACAACAAAATTATTACATTGATCATATTTGTTTATTCATATAACCCAGGGAGGAGAAATAAATTTCAAAAAAATCATCACATCATAACATTAACTATTCAGATAAATAATATGAATGGTACACATTGATCATATCCCTAGTAAGGCATTATTAACACTAGTAGATGTCAAATTAGATTAATTTTTTTAGTGAGACTATTTAGAATAATTCATTAGGGATATATCATTTCCCGATTGAAAATGATTTGTAAAACAGTTTTTAAAATATTTATTTTGATAAAAAACAATTAAAAATAATATGGAGCACTTAACAAAAATATTGGCCATGATGACATGATATTAATTTCATATAGTACATGTAGATATGGCGGTTCCATTCACATTTTCATGAAAATCCAAATAAGAATAATTTTGGAAATTGACTTGTAGATTACATTAAATATATTTTTTAAAAAAGTAAACCATGGGAAAAATGTCTTTTAAAAATTAAAATACAATAATAAATCATTTTTTTCATAGAAAACATTGTCTTGATCGAAAAAATATTTCCGAATTTGTAGAGAGATAATGTTGAATTATCACCAAACTATTTTCATAATACATTTAAGTATCAATGAGTAGGAAATGGTAATATTACTTCAATATATCATGGATAACTAGATTTTAAAATAATTCAAGAGATTTTTTGAGATTTAATTCATACTTTTTTTAATATAGGAGTATTAAATGTAATTAATCCTGATAATTGATTATATCGTAACGTGAATGTTTTAAATTTTGGTTACAATGAATCATATGACCTATGAATGAATAAAAAGAGAATAATAAAATATTATTAGGTTGAAAAAAATCAAGATATTACATTTCATAGGGGTTGTATAGACACCAAATGAAATAATATTGTTGCATAAAAGAACATTCATCTAAAATAAGAAAAATTGACACAAAAATCATATTACCGCAATGAAAACATATTTACAATAAACCCCATGAAAGATAGATCCTAAAATAGATATTTAAATCACTATATTTATGATTATAATTAAATTAAAGCACACATATTTTAATAATACACCATGCATATAAGAAATTGGTGGGGAGAATGGATTGCGTCTTATAAATAATAATAGTGAAACGAAAGTCATAGACCTAAAGTCTTGACATCCATTGTACTCATTAAATACCCTGATATAATAAATATATGATTATTATAAATATATTTTCGAATCATATTAATTTCTATCATACTGTGTAATATATTATTATGAACTTTTATTACCAATTTATTAAAATTTCAATGTTAATGTTAGGTTTTGTGTAATAACAGCTTTTTTCATATATGTTTTTAATTGTTATATTTTTTTCCTCTTCATTTAATAATTTATTCATCATCTATGGAATTGAATTAATAATATATATATATTTCATATATACTTATTTTTTATTTTTTATAAAATATTGAATTATTAAATGAAATACAATGTTCATGGACACGATAGGTCGTACGAAACCATGAACATTGATTCCATTTTATTGTTAGGATGACTGAGTGAATAGAATATGAAATATTATCATTTTAGAATCGTTTTTATGTCACAATCATATATATATAATTTCCATCATTATTCTATACACTTATTGGTGTTAATTTAAAATCTAACGACATCAGTTCATGAGGTGGTATTCTTCCATACACAAGAATTATGCTTTTGTCACCCATTTGAAAGAAGTGTGTCTGGTTTTAAGTATTAAACATAAACTAAAAACATATTATCATATTTTATATGATATAGATTCATAATAATAATTATAAAAAATATTTGTAATGGGTCTAAGTATGAAATGGAATAAAACGCTCATTGATGAACGTTACCGCTTCTTTTGTATCTCCTTTTCATATTCTAAAATGGAGAACCATGGTTGGATTGTATTCCAAAATTAAAGATTCAATAATTATTGGGGTATATTTAAGAAGTTAATTGAAACTTTATTTGATTATATAGTTTGTTTTTAAGGTGTTAATAGAGGGAGATATGTAGTGACATATTATAAGGGCGGTGAGGGGAGATTTTTTAAATATTTCAAAGAGATAATTCCACCCAGAATATTTCCAAGTCAAGCCACTTCAATAATTGCCTGATATATTTTATAGATGTTATATGGTCTATATAATTTCCTAAAATTGGTCACGGAGATGTTTTGGGTAATTTTAATCCTTAAATTCCATGTTTAACCACTAATTAATCATCTTTATTACATTAATAGTGGTAATTAATTATAATTTCCTTCATTAATTAGTAGGTAAAAATTTAATAAGGAATTATTATAAATTATATATTACTAATTTTTACATGTATGGAATCCTTTTTGAAAAATTTATCTCATCGAATTGGATGTATTTTTTATAAAATTAATGCCATAGAAATGTTAAGAAAGAGGGGTTTTATGTGTAAAAGATAAAATGTTTACAATGTTTTTATATTATATGTCAACATATAATTGATTAAAGCGTCATATTTTTTATTAAAATATTTATAATATAACTAAAAATCTTCTTAATAAATATATAATTTAATTATACTTTTAAAATAAATTAATCGAATTTGTAGTTTCAATTAAAATTCGATGCATTTAACTGTTTATCCAAATATGAAACTTCTCAAAAACATCTTGATAATTAAATATATGATAATTTTGTCATTACGAATTCAAAAATGATTTTTTATCAAAATAATTTTATAAAATTGAAACAAATAATATCATTATTGTTTCTAGAATGTTATGAAAATCAATTTTTTAGATAATATTATTGTCAAAAAAATATATTTACTTCACTAAGATTAATTTATTTAATTATAAATATGTTTTATTTATATAAAGATATTATACTAAAAAACCTAGGTAAGTAATAGTAATATTAATACATTTAATTTCAAGGTTATAATGGTTAGATATAAATAAAAATATTTATTATACATCATAATTTTTTTAAAAACCAGTCTTATGTATAATGCAATGTAAGATAGTGATGCGCATATAATAATTATAATATGGTGATTCCAATATTTCAATAATAATTTGGTTTTAGACGAAATTAAATCATTCCAAAATATTTAATTTATATAAAAATTTCATAAAACCTGTGTTCGTACACATTACCCACCTTAAAATTATTTTCCCCTCATAATTCACCACTCTAATACAAAAAAATATGGATAACAATACCACATAATATCCTCAATATCCTACATAGATTGATCAAACTGGTGGATTCTCTAAGAAACCTTTACCAGGTGAGTGGTCTTGTTTCAAGGAACATTCTCTATGTGATCCAAAATCTCCACCAGTTGTCCTTGTAAGAAATATCACGCTAAAGGTGAATTACCTATAATTTTAGAATATGTGAAAGGATTGGTTTGTACTTCCAAATGAGAGATACATATAACACCTCATGTAATTGATAGTATTTTGGTGGATGTTACAATAATTATTCTATCATCCCAATAAAATCATGAATTTCAAAGGGAATGATATACCTAGGGTTTGTTTTTCCGTTCTTCGTGAATCTCACAAACATACTCCAAGGAAAAATTTATTGAAATTCAATTTTACCTACATTAAATATAATATCAGATCTATTGTTTTTATCATAAAATTTCTATCAAAATTGTAAATCCATGATATGTTGTTGAATGGATTTAAGATTCTCTACCATTTCCTTATATATCTCAGGTCCCAATAGCTTTATATCACCAAAACCATTCTGACACATAGAAGATCATGATTGGTTTCTATAGAAGGCACCATATGTAACCATATTAATTCATTACTAATAGTTATTATTTTAAGAAAACTCAACTAGTGGATGTTGTTTATTTAAACCACCTAATAAAACCAAAGTACATGGCCATATGATATCCTCAAGGTCTTGAATTTTTCATTCAAAACCATCCATATGTTGTAGGAAGATATGTAGGGATGAAACTAAATTTTTTTATTAAGTTATTGAAAAAGTATTTTCTAGAAATATTAGGTATACCTTCAATCATGATAAGATACAATGGAATGTCGTTCTCTGTGAAAATTTAACACTTCCTTAATATATATATATATTGCATAGATTATCGAGAGAGAAGACTTCTCTAATAGTGATGAAGTTTTCTCTATTAGTAAATTCATTTATTACCACCCAAATAGAATTATCACCATTAAGGGGTTTGGGAGGACAATTACAAAATCCATGGAGATGTTCTACAATTTTCATTTTTGAATGGTTAATGGATGAAACATACACTTAAACATTTTTCTTTTTACCTTAAATTCATAGAATATTAACAACTGAGTTATAAAATATTTAATATCTCTCTTCATGACATCCCACCAGATGTATTATATCAAATCATTATATGTCATCGTACTTTTACAATGAATTGAGGAAGGATAACTGTCATCATCCTATACACTCAAATTCATAAAATCTGTAATAGATAAAAAATATGATTATTCAACCTTATCATTCCATCATAATCAATTTTATAACCAAGAACATATATACCCTTAGTTTATTGAACTACATCTTCATTGAACACATATTTATTCTTTTTTTATAGATGGATGAACATTCAGTTGATTGAGATTTTATTTCCCCTTCCTTTAGTATTTACAGATCCATTTTTTAAATTAAAAAATATTCGATATTTTGTGATCCTCATCCTGGATATTCAAGAATTATCATTCGATACGAATAATTATCCACCTTGTATTCTTTCTCATGGTGGCAATGTATTAAGAAGTCATAATCATTTAGTAGCTAAATAAAATCTATAGATCATTGTCAAATATTTCTATATGATTATATAGTTCAATCATTAATGATCATTATATATGTCACACAATTCCTAGTAAAGATAATGTATCCATATATTTAATTCAAAAATCACCATATCTAACTTCACATAATTAGTTGGGACGTTATTCTCATGAATTATTGTTTTTGGGGAGGAACAGGCTATAAACTTGTCATTCACAATAATAACACATCCCAATATCATCTTGGATTCATTACTATAGATTTAAAACCCCACTAGACTACATGGTGATGTCTGAATAGGTTTATAGACTGTCCTTTTTTTTAAATAAATATTTTCATCACATTAATCCATGGAGATAATAATAGATCCATTTCTAGTTAAATTTGTCATAGTATTAGATAGTCACGAGTATATATCAAATAACATTAAACAATATCTAGATAATATATTATGGGTTTCAATCACTATTGTTGATCTATGAAAACATTCAATAGACTCTTTCATTTATGGATCAACAGATATACCATCTCACGGGATAAAGGTAACAAAAAATGAAACCTTTTACATGAAAACTTAATACTATGTTTATTTTTCATAAAATTTATCCTTCCTTAAATACATTTTTATAATTATCAAATGGTCTTCATTTACTTCTATTCTCCTTGAATTGATAAAAATATCATTTATAATGAATTCCAAAAACTAATCATGGTAATATTTTAAGACTATACTTGTTAAACCCATGAAGTTAAAAGTTTCATTATTAGTTGTGAAAGGCATGGCTATTTATTAATTGTTTTCATACCCTATACTGAATTCTCGTTGTGGTATATCATCCTAAATAAAAATCAATTACTGATATCTATAATCAAGGCCAATTATTGAAAGGTATTGATCTCCAGACATTTGATCAAAAATTTAATCAATATGGGGCAGATGATACTTTTTCATTACTGTGATCTTGTTCAGATTCTGATATTCAATGGAGATTCATGGGGATCATTTTTTATTTTTCAAAAAAGGAATAGGAGCATTCCAAGGTGATAGACATGGCTGAATGAATCCACTATAATGGTTTTCAAAGAGTCTAAACATGAATTCCAACAACTCAATAAAATCCATTTTATCCAAAGTCTTAAAAATAGTTTCATCGCAAGGTATAAAATTGGTTGAGAACTCAACATCACATATTGGTGTAATTCTATGAAACTAATCCAGAAATAGATCAAAAAATATTAAAAAATGGACATATCATCAATTTGGATATTTTCCAAAATTTTATTAGATAAACACCAAATAAAACTGATAATTAATACAATTAATTTGTTTCAGCCACCCTTATACGTTAATACATATCGTCACAAAGATATACGATCATAGGATTATTCTGAATTTGAATCATAACATCCCATTCTAAATAAATGATTTTTATTTTTTTATGAGAAATCCAATTCATTCCTATGATGACATCAAGTTCATCCAAAAGTATAATGAAAATATTTTCAGGAACCAAATTTCCACCAACATCAACAAAAAGGGATTAATAGCTTTGAGATGAAATCATCAAACTATTATGGTTTCTCAATACCAACTCTACAAATAGTAATTTTTGTTGATTCATAATAACCTTATCAAATTATTTTATATATGAATGATTGTGTAGATCTTAATTCAATTAAAACATTTTCAGTTCTAGAGATGATGGGAACTGTACCTTCCACATTTTTGTTGTCACAAACCTCATCCAAAATACTGATCTAATGATATTTCCCCTTTTCCATCTATTTAACAAGATTATTACATCATTCATCATCAATAACCCTTCGGTTTTGGTACTGGTTAGCATAATTCCCATTATCCTTAATTCTAATGCACTAATGTGGGGGTGGTGAATTCTATGAATATTTATCTCTATTTTCATTGTCATTTGAGTTCATCCCAACACATTATAAATCAATTTCTCAAATAATATAACTTATTCACTAAAAATATTTATTAATATTCTTTTTAAAAATTTCCCTATTGTTTTTCCAAAACATTAAGAACAAAGGAATAACAATCTAGATGACTAGAAGTACTATTGAAATAATATTATCAATCCCTCCTAAAAGACTCAACATAATGTAATTTCCACATTTTATAATTAAATTTCAACCAAGATTCATAGATTTGATAATGTTTTTGGAGCATATAAACAAGATTAATCATTCCATATTCCATAATGTTTGAATTCACCAATTGAAAAATCATTGAATTGTCTCTCGCACTCAACGTTAACATGGTTTACTGGGGTTCAATTAATTAAATAAAACTAGAAAAGATAGTGTAGGAAAAAATAATCATAGTGGGGAACCACATAATCAAATAAAATACTTATAGTTTTTATAAATAAACAAAAAATATTTTTTATCTATAAAAACTTTGTTTTATGCAAGGTCATTAATATTCATCATCAATTTAAATTCTTCATTATGGTTTGTAATGAATTTTGGAATTCCCAAATATTATTCCTAAGGTGTGTTATGCTAGGTGTGCCATATGCCCCATTTTTAGGAAATAGATCCCAAAAAATTCTAGATCATTATGGTGTCCATAGAGGTTTTACGCCAATATAAATATATTCTAGGGATATATATATACTTATATTATGTAGACAGTGATGTAATTTCATGGAAAACAATCGCTTTCTACATTACCAAAATTCTAGTACATTTTTCTGTACATTGTCTAGACCCTAGACATATAGTTAGACATGTCCTTAGACATATCCTAATGAATCACACTAATATTTTTTCATCCTAGTTTCCTATGGATAATAAATTCTACTATTATACCAACAAAAAACCATGGATAAACATAAATATGCATTAAAACCTTATTTCGAAATAAATATTACATTTCAAAAAAAAATTCCCAAATACTGTATTAGTTCAGTTCCTTGGAAACATAGAAACCTAAACAATGTTCTTTAAGTGAACTACGTTATCTCCCTATAGGTTCTCCAGTACTATAATCCTTAATAGACACATAATACATAATACACATATTAATAACATGGGGATAAGAATCATATGTAAGGGAGATTATTAATTATCAGTACGGGTTGTCAAGGGAGATAAATACGCATAACATGAACATGAGGGTATGAGAACATGAGAATAACATTTGAAAAAAACACCTTTGTTATAAAAGGTCATAATCATTAGTAAAGGAATTAATATTATAAATTAATAATAAATGAATCATATTGTAATCAATTAACATGATCTATGAGATCATACCATCAGCATAAGAAATAATATTTCTTTCAAAAAAATCGAACAGAAAATCATTTCCATATTTTTCCAAGCACGCTATCAAGACCATCATAGTAGAAAACATAACAACTGAAATGTTCTAAATAAAATTACCTAGTTTGTTTTAATTAAATATAGAAAATTAACTTATTTAGTTTTATAAAAACATTGGTATTAAAATTACCATTATGTATATTAACCGCTAATAATATAGTCGTTGATTAGTGATAACATTACTATTATAAATATAGGGTTTTAACAAATCATTTTGGAATAAGGAAAATAAGTGATGACCCCAACCCAAGGGATTGAACTCTATAAAGCCCATTTATTAGATATTCTGAGGGAGATATAATTTTTTTTATTTTCCATATATCAATCAAATAATGAATTCCACCAAATTAATAATGAGTGAAACCATTTACAGGGGAAATTTATGCTCATCGAGATCATGCCCCATACCATGGCACTAAATAGTCTCATGAAATTCACACCATAATGAACGTTACTATGAGGGTGTATGATATTTTTTTAAATGGATATGATTCCGGACCCTAGTAATTGTAATATATACATTAATGTTAATAGAATAATTAGTATATTTTCATCATATTATTCATACCTTATAAGTGATTTTTAAAGCAAAAATTGTATTTTTTGGTAATATTCAAATTCAATTAATGGATTTATGAAATAGTGTTATATTAAATAAATAATATTTTAATGGAATACTATTATTTAATAATATTTATCAAATATAAATTATAATATGATTGTTATTATATAATATGTAATTTTTATTGATGTTCAAAATTTCTTATTTCTCAAAAACCCATTATGTTCTATAAATTACTGTTATGAATATAAAAGTAAAAATTCACATATTTTGAAAATTATTTAGATAAAATTAAAATTATTTTTTTAAATAGGATATTAAAATTTTTCCATGGTGTGTTTTTCAAAATTTTATGAGATAATATTTTTTTACGTAATAATTAATTACCATATAAATATACAGTCAGTTATATGACCTCATAATGACCTAATAGTGGTATAATAAATACTAAAAATGGTATACATGGAAAAAATTTGTTTTTAATTTAATATATGTTTATATATGTTTATTTTATTTATTTTATAATGCACTAATGAATACTTCATGGCTTATAATATATTTTGAGATTTGGAAATCTTTTCTTTCAGAGTATGACTCATATGCACCTATGAAAGGGAATTATTTTATTATATTCTTCACATTAACTTAAAAAATAATACAATCCTCGACCATTTCATAGAAACAATAGGAAAACATTTGGAGGGTTTGGTATTTTTATTATCTTCTTATGCATTTTACAAAACCAAACTAATAAATAAATCTTCGTCATTTCGTAGATAATCTTAACCAAAATCCCATTTTTATTAACTAAAACTCTTTCTAGATTGAACAATATCTATACAAATATAGACCGAAAAATGTATCCCCATTCTATCAATAAGAACCTCCCATGAAATTAGAATCACACATTCCAGTAATGGTTTCTCAATTTCCTTATTTTATTAGGAATTTTATTTATGATATGCCATTTAGTGTCCATTTTAATATGTTGTGATACATTTATTATTATTCCACAGACATTATATTTTTTTAAAATCATGGAGTACATTTTACTCTACTTTATCACTCTTATAAACCATTATGTACAGCTATTACTATGCTGAAATTTTGTAAGGATTCTTCCATACTCCTCTTTTATTAAGAAATTATTTTCTATTGGGTCATTTAATTTACTTTTTTCCTTTCTTGGGTTATGTTCTTAAATATCCCCCCTTAAATAACATTTGAATTATAAAAGATTTTGTTACCTTTCACAATCATTTAACTCTCCTATGAACTATTATGTACACTTATTACCATTCCAAAATATTTCAATGATTCCTTCATTTCTCTTATATCTTCAAGTTTGTTTATTATGTTACACCATATATTTAGAATTACATAAGTTAGGTGATCTTTTTAATACCACTGTTATTGTAAATTTCATTTATAAAATGTGATATAACCCTTTCTCACTCATAATCCCATTTTTATGAATTTCTATATGACATTGTTATGCCTCCCAAATTGCACTACAATTTTCCATAAAAAAATAATTATCAATTCGATACCATACCCATAACTATTAAGTGCATATAATTATTTATTGGGTACTTACATGAATTAAATCACAATTCCTTTATTGTGGAATAAATTATGATGTTTAATGTATCCATCATCAATGTCGCACACTGAATCCATAGAATGAAATGATTATAAAATGTTTGACCTTATTGCACTCCAATATATAGGGAAATGTTTAGTTTCAGGATACATCATGATGGGACAGGTTTTTAACTGAATAATTTATGATACATTTTCTATCATGAATTTTTGGAGACACATGGCCAATGTTTTTTATGTAATGTTTTATATTGTCCCCAAATTTATTATGTAATAATAACCATGCTATATCTTGCATTATTTTTCATTTTGTCTTTCACGATCCATTGATATGAATATGTTCTAACATGTATTTTATTACTCATTTTATTCCTTATTTATTACCTTATCAAACTTTATTTCTCACCAATTTATTCTGTATGTGATCAGGTTATCCCATGTAGTTTTAAGTACGAAGGAACGTTTTGGTGATGTTAAATAATTTTTCAATAAATTGGTTGCATTTTATGTTTATGTTGTAATAAAATGTACCTAATTTCCCGAAAATTCTAAAAACAATCGGTCAAATGGGCTATATTAGGTGTAATTTTATGTAATAAACCTTTTATTAATGTTTCATAATGATAAGGGGTTTTATAGTTGGTATCATAAGATAGATTTTTTTACTTTTGGGATTATGGTTATAAAACCATAGAGAAAAACCATAAGGATAAGGCTATATGTAAGAAAACATCCCAAAATTTTAATAAGTTTATAGTTATTGTTTTATCAAGAATATTTATCCTTTTTTAGATACTTCTAGTGGATGTGGGTTTGACAAAGATGTACTTAGGAGTAATAACTCCAACAGTGGGTATTTGGCCTGAATCGGGTTAAATAGATGCATGAAAATATGTCTGACTACACACATAGATTGAAACTCATGGGGGATATTCTTTGGTAAATTCATAATCTCATTTCAAAAAATAATTAATGTAACTAAAAAATGTTCAATAAATTTTATTTTACTAAATAGATCCTGGATAACATTGATTGAATCATATAAACTATCATGTTAATGAGATAAATGTTATTTATAGGTTTTCCCTTTAATTTCATTGACGTCTCTTGTATGTGTTAAAAAATATTAAATTAACCATCCTTATGGTTTTATTAAATAAATAATAACAAAAATCCAAAAGCGGAATATAGGTTTATCATCCACTATTCTACGCATTTTTTAATAATGAACGTTTCATTGAACAATACAAACACCACCACACAGAATTGAAGTAGAGATATCATTGAAAATGGAAAATGGGGTAATATTTTCTTCCCATTTATATTAATCATACACTATCATCGTTTTTGGGATAAAATTCATCAAAAATCTCATCATAATCCTTTTAGTGGAATTTGGTACAATTCCTGGCATGGAATAGATTTCCGTATATATTAAAATCATAAAATTCATTGAGACATAAATCATTCCCCATATATAGAGTCTTCCACATTTCAATACAAGTGAAAGGAGGAAATTAAATTTTCTTTAGCACTATAATATCAAGAATGGATTATATTTCCCTTTGAAAAATTATATCAGGCTCAATTTGATGAGTCTAAGGAAGGGATCATCCTCGAAGAAATTCCTAATGTGAGGAAATTTTCTGATGTATTTCCCTAGGAATTGTTCTCTTCTTCCCCATAATAAATAGGTTTAATTTTCAATCATAATTATACCAAGGAAATTCTAATATCTAATAATCCATATTGGATGGATATTATGGATCTTGAGGAGCTACATAAAAATTAATGTAAAATCTAGATAAAGGGTTTATACATCCATGCACTTCATCGTGGGGTGCACCAATCCTCCACATCATGAATAAAAAAGGGTCAATGCATCATTGCATTGAATATCATGATATCAACAAGATCATGTTAACGAGAAAGAATCATTTTCCATGAATTTTTGACATATTCAATCCATTATGGAGAGGAAAAAACATCTCAACGGTGGATCTACTATCGAGATATTATCAATTTTGGGTGAAGAATTAAAATATCCCCAAGATTTCATTTCATACGAGGAATGTGAATACGTGTTCATAGTGTTTCCTTTCGCAGTCACTAATGCTCCATCCATTTTCATGGATTTATGAATAGTTTCTTTAGATATTACATTGAATTTTTTTTGTAGTTTTTTTTTATTATATTCTTATATTATCCTTTTCTAAGTAAGAGAATAAAGAGAATATAATAACTATGATAAATACGTTGTGAATGGAAAACATGTATGAAATGTAAATAAATTGTGAGTTTGAGTGGAAGGAAGTATCATTTTTGGGTAATACCATAACAATAAATGGGATAACTGTGGATCCTTCAATGAAAAAAGTAGTTGGGTAATGAAAAATGCCAATATCTGTGATAGATATCCATATATTTTTTAGGTTACCTGGATATTATCGCATATTTTTTTAGAAATTTCTCCAAAATTTTAACCCCTCTAACCAAGATAACTAGTAAAGGAGTGATGTGTTTTTGGAATACTGAATGTGAAAAATGCATCGTGGAGTTGAAAATTAAGCTTATCTATGAGGACATCACTTTATTACATTACATAATCTTAAATTTTGTAAATAAGTCACTTCCTATCACATTGAGGATTGTTTACTGTATACTGAATTAGATAATTGGGACATAATACGTTAATAACATTACACATTAATATAGATTGGATACCATGAAAACAATATTTATTTCTTCCAAAATATAAAACATTTCACGTAAAACCCATTTTACTTGAAAAATATTCATGTTATTTAACAATAATTCATTAATTTTCATAAACAACCTTTTAACCAGTGAAAATAAATTAAAAATTTTGGATGAGCACCAAAATATCAGTAAATTATATAAAAAGAAAAAAAGAACACATTAGTTTATGAAAACTTATAACATAAGAAATCATTTAAAAAAATATTTTTCACCCATATAAATTTACATTGTGATACATGATATTACCTTAAAACTTCCACAAAACATATAGATCATAAATATAAATATAAATGTATCATGGGGAATTACTTATATAATCATATAAAACTCTTAAGTACCTTATAATATGTAACCCTCAAGGCTACCTTACAATTTGTATAACCATCATAGTTTCACAGGGAGTAACCATATGTTCGACCCCCATCATACATATAAAAAATGCATTGTATGGATATATAGTTCCATCCCTCCATCATAAACAATTCCCATAAACCCATATATAATCATACCACATGAAAATTTGCATAAAAATATTTCTTATAAATTTCATAAAACAGAATTTTGAAATAAGTTTTTAAAAGAAATGCCCATTATAAATAAAATCTAATTTAAGTGATATTTACTAGAGTGGATGGAATATGTATAAACATTATAAATAAACTCAATTAAACATAATATAACAAAAACTCTTCTCACATAAAATTCTAATACCACATTAATAATGAAGTAGAATGTTATCCCAAATAATGAAAATCGGGTTAAGAATTTCCATACATTAGGTTTCTCTTAAATAAAACACATTTTATATTCATGAATAATTGTTAAAATATTTTTATTAATATCCTAAAATAATTACCTTATAATAATCTAAATTATCATTTAATTACATCATTTCACCATATTATTTTTATTGTTTTGTTCCTTGCATTGTTTTTGGTGTGATCTTTACATGATTTCCATGGTCAGTTCTTGATGGTTGTTTATATAGATTGTAAGTGAAAATATATATTTTGAATAGATTATTATTAAAATATTTTTAGAAATAGATATTATTCCCTTTATCATATTAAATTCTGATAAGAGGTTGATTCAAACATTAAAATTTTATTGATATGTGTTTAGGTCATTTTGGCGATTTTCCGATCTTAGAGAACTCATTTTGTTTTTTAAATTAATAACATGTGTATAAAATTATTATAGAAACTCGTATAATATATAATAAATAAATAATAATATGGTTTACCATAAAAATGTTTAAGGACCAGTCTTGAAGGAAGAAAAATAAACTGAAATCCCATCATACATGATGTTAGTAAATCGATAAATCAAGGATGATGTTTTCATTTCATGAATAAGCTGTAGATAAGAAAAAGTATAATGGATTTTCTTCCATAAACATGTTTAAATCCATAATATTTATGATATTGGATCATTAATTCTTCTTGGATAATGTGTGGTAAGTATATAAGAACAACATAGAAGAAAATGAAAAGAAATGAATGAAAACAAAAGAAGTTGTTTACCTCTTGATATCTTCTACATGATATTATTATTAATGCCCTTGGTTTTACACATATGGTGAGATCATAAAATCTTGGTCTTGTGGAAGGGTCTTGGGAGGAGTATTGGCCAGATATTTTACATAGAACATGTCTTGAGAGGTGTGGGAGGAAGAGGGGAATGTGGGTGTTATTTATAGATGAGGATATTTTTTATGAAACTATGAATTATATTTATTCAGTTTACCCAAAATAAGAAAACATTCATGTGAGTCTAAAACATGTGGGCTTACACCATCCATTCATCACCTATGAAGTAGTTAAAAATGTATTTTGAATTTATCATAATTTATCGTATTTTACTATTCTTAAAAAATCATGAATTTCAGAAAATCCTAAAAATTCACCGAAAACATTTTTCAACATGTAGAATTGAAAAATTAACTATATTTTTGGAAAATAATTTTCAATTCAATTTTAATATATTTTTTTAATAAAATCATAATTTATTAAAAATTGAAAATTTTAAATATATAACTAATTTTTTAACACCTTGATATATTATTCAATATCCCATCATATAAAAATTATGAAAATAAAATAATAATATGATTTACTATTCATAATGGTAATATTACTATTCATACTACTATTCATAAGGGTATGTTACTATTAACCAAAAAACCATGTTGGTTCCATCAGACTCCAAATAACATACATATCAAAATTATAGATAAATGTTTTTTGAAATTCAAAACCTAGAAGTGGAAAAAAAAATTGTTTAAAGGATAGTTGTAAATATCTATATGAAACAATGTTTTAGGAATTTAAATATATTTTAAAAAACATTGGGTCTTACATTATTCCCACATATCATAAATTGTATCCTTCCAATTTTATTTACTTGTTAAACAATAGGGGGTACCTTTTCAATATAGAATTTTAGGATTATCAGGTTGCTTCATCAGACATGTGGTTTCACTAGAAAAACATTACCCGGTGGATTACCATTTTCCACAAAATGTGTTCCCTTCAATCAAGAATATGAATTGGTTTTATTTATAAGAATTATTATCTTCAACCTGAACTGTTTTTGGACTAAAAACATGAGATGAATTTGGTAAATGCATTCTCTTCATTGAAACATGAAAAAAAATCATTTACCTGAGATAAACTCGGAGAAAATGCTACTTGGTATGTGACTGTTCAAACATTCTCCTAGATTTCCTAAGCTCCAATGAACCATGGACTTATCTTTCCTTTCAATGTAAAAGGCATAACACTTATACATAATGAGATTATAAGAAAAACATTCTCACCTCCCTCAAATGAAAATTCTTCCCTTTTTGTCTGTATAACTTCTCTTCTTACTCTATTTTGTCCTCATGTGTTTCTACATCTTCCTAACATTCTCAACCACTTCCTCTAAAAATTATAGTACCATAAACATCCATTCCTAGAATTCATCCCAAATAACTAGAGTTTGACACTAATTCCCATACAATGTCACAAAAGGATCCATATGTATTCTAGAATGAAAGATATTATTATATGAAATATGAAATAAAAAATGATGATGATCCCAACTTCCCTATTTTTCCATGGAACAAGAAAAATCAAATCCTCCAAAAACCGAATCATTCATTATGAATTCACATCTTATTGAGGATTAAATGTCATATATAAATTTAATCTGTTGCCCAATGTCTTTCGAAAGCCATTCCAAAAGATAAAAGTGAACCTGGGATCTCATTCAGATACAATTGAAAGATTGACTCCAGGTAACCTGAAAATAAATATGAGGTAGAGTTTAGAAAACTGATCCAAAGGCATTATATCTTGAATAGAAAAAAAATATGATGTTTTTTATAGGTGATCAATAATATCTCAATTTGTATTTTTACCTTGAGATGTCTTAGGAAGTCCGACAATAATGCCGATGGATATATTCAATTGTTTCCTCTTTGGAAGTGGAAGTGGTTGAATAATCCCACTTGAAAACAACCACACCACATTATCCCGCTGACCTTTAAAACATTTCATGGTAAAATCTGTAATATATATTTTCATTCCTTCCAACAAATATTACTCCCAAAGGTCTCCAAACATCTCATACTTCCCAGATGAACTGAAAATAGAGAACTAAGATCTTCTCCCAACAAATATATCATCAACTATGAATCCCAATGCACACAAAAACTTTTAAAAAATAAAAATACCCTAACCATTATCTGTGTTAAATTCTAGATACATACAAATTTTATCCAATTTTACATTTTTCTGTAGCTCACAATCATCCATCTAAGATTGCTTAATTCTATCTGATATTGAAAACTCCAATGTAAACTGAAACAGAACTGAGTTATTTACTACACCAATAACATCTTATACAAAATTCATCAAATCATTTATCAAGGTATTATGTAACAAATTTAACATGTTTAATGATTCATAATTTTTTAGACTCAAGGATTCAAACACTTTATTTTCTTTTCCCGAATGGTAGTTGATCATGTAATCACAATCATTTATCTTTTCAAGACATTTTCTCTGCCTCATGTTTAATTAATTTTGAGTTAATATATACTTCATAATTTTTATGGTTAGTATATATTTGAAATTTTGATCCTTATAAATGATTCCACCATATATCAAAATAAAACCACCATTTTCCAATTCCAAATGATGTGTGAGATAATTTAACTCATGAATTTTTAGTTGTATTGAAGCATCATAAATTACCAGATCATTCTACATCACAACACAACTATGTCCCTGAAGTGAAGAATCACTTTTAATGACAAACTCACCTTTTGCATAAGGTGTGGAATGAACTAGATAATTCACTAATCTCATCATAGTTTCAAAATACAAACATCAGAATATTTGGTCCCAAAAAAAATTAACCCCCTTTTGTATTAACTAAGTTATCATGAATGATAACCGTGAGTTTTTTTATGAAATTGATGGTAATAACCATATAATCCAATAAAACTATGAATTTATATAACATTTGTAGGTTAGGTATAATCATCAACCACTTTTTTTATGGATCAACTTTTATTCCATTATTATTAACAGTGTTCCCAGGAAAAGAAATCTATTTCAACCAAAAATCACACATGTTGAATTTTCTATAATGTTTCTTTTCTATTTTGGATACAAAAAAACCATTGATGATTTTCATGCTCCTCTTCACAATTAGAAATTACAAAAAACTTATCAATGAACTCATTAAATATTCTATTCATAAGATCCATTAATTATGATTATGCAATAGTTAACCCAAGAAACATTAAAAAAAACTCATAGTACCCATATCTAGTAGGAAAATGTTTTTTGAAGATGTTATCCTCCGTCAAATTTAACTGATGGTATTCATATCTCATATCAATATTGGAAAAAAACCGAGCTCCCTCATGCTGATCAAACACATCATCGATATGAGGAAATTATACTTGTTTTTAATAGTGATGTTATTCAAATATCTATAATAAATGAAAAGTCTCATGGATGTGTCTTTATTTTTAATGAACAAAATAGGATAACACTATAGAAAAGTGGTAGAATGAATGAAGACTTTTTCAAAAAAAATCCTCCAACTAAATATTCAATCCAATAAGTTCTATTTGAGCCATTCTATAAGGTGGTTTTGAAATTGGTATAGCATTAGGACCAATGTCAAATGTGAATTCAACTTCCCTATTAGGCATGAAACTTGGTAACTCATCAAGAATAATTTCATGGATTTCATTTACCACTGGAACATCATTAATCTGAATTGTTCCCTTGGATTTAACAATATGATCATGATAAATTTAATTTCCATTATTTAATAGTATCTCAGCTTCCAGTAATTTTATCAATTTTATGGATTTGTCTTGAATAAAAACTAAAACTCTTTTTCAAAAACATTTTCTTTATATCTATATCAATCATATAATGGTAATAAAATCCAATCCTTTAATAGAATGAAATCAAATTGAACTAAAGGAAAAAAAATAAGGATTTCTAGAAAAAAACATTCCATAGACCCTAATATAAATATTATTACAGTTTCTCTTTACAATAATATTTTCCCTTTTTTAAACAATAAGTTTCAGTCTCATTTTATAGGTGATAATTCTAAATTATCTGAAAGTTACTCATAAAAAAAAGAATGTATAGACCACATATCAAAAAAACATTAGTTAAAAATATAATTATACAAGCAAGGTACCTGATAAAAGTTCATTGGATGGCCCCACATTTTCTGAAATTGTCACAACGGATCTCTCTACATCATTCTGTTTATGGTTTAGCTTCTTTGTATAATTCATATCTCTCCATGGGAAGGCGTTTTTATAATGGAATATCTCGCCAAATTTAAAAAAAAATTATAGTTTTCTTATCCGGAGTAGTCTTAGGATCATTTTTATTACAATATTGGTCCATATGTCCAATCTTACCTCATCAAAATCAATTAATTGTTTTTGTAGGGCAATCCCTAGGGTTCTTCTTGCCCCATTATTCTCAAACTGGGAACTAGATTTTCTAACCATTATATTTCATTTGTTGATTCATACCCATCACTTTCTATTTAGTTCTCTTCTTATCATTGTATTTCAAATGCATGTGATCATCACTATACTCCCTCCTTACCCACTCAGCACATCAGACATGTTTCTCATTACATTTGAATCCATGGGAGGTCGACACCCTTCGATACCTTGGATTCAATCCTGAGTAAAAGTTTTTTATTTGGCTATCATGATCTAGAATATGATTTGGAGCATACCTCTCCAATCGAGTGATGTTTTCTTTATACAAAACCAATTAATCATCATTATTTTTAATCATTGAAGGAATTTATACTCTATCATATGTCACTCAAACTTAGGAAAAGATTTTTCAAGGAAAAGATTTTTAAGTTAATCCCACTCTAGAGCATAAATATCATCTATATCCTTAATATTAATTAAAATTGGAAAACATTGATCAGCTTCACCTTCATAAAAATAAATGGAATTACTTACATTTAGATTGTCTAAACATCCCATAATATAAAATTTATTTTCAAGGGCCTAAATCTACCCTTCAGCAGCTTTTGGATTATAAGATCCATTGAAAGTCATATGGTTTTGTCTCATAAAATGTTCCAATATCACCATGTTCTATTTTGGTACATCTGGTTGTTCTCTTTATGGATTACACCCCCAGTTTTTCTTGTATCAGCTTAGCCACTACAATCAAAAACTTCTCGGTTCCAATCCCAACCATTTGGGGTTTCAAGTTCAGATGGATATAAATCTATTAGTGCGTCTCTTATTCAGCTTCCCTATTTCGAATGTGGAAAATCATTCTGAACAAACATATCTTAATTGGAGAAGAATTTTAATACTTAAATTCTAAAAAATATCAATTTAACCATATATTAAAATTCTATTATGGTGGTCGATTAACTTCATCGTAACACCTTAAGTTATCTAAACCATCTTCTAATACCAACAATAAGGGCCCAAACTTATTACAATACATAATAATGAATTTAGTCAAGAAATAAATTTATTTCACACTGAGTACCATTTCATATTTAGAGAATTAGATAATTTTTATGTAAGACATTCATAACATTAAACATTAATACAGAGTGGATATCATTAAAAAAGTATTCATTTCTTCGAAAATATAAATCTATTCATATAGAACATGTTTTCTTTGAAAAAATAATCATAAAATTTAACATGACTTCCATATTTGTATTACACATCATTATAAACTGTGAAACTCACATAAAAACATGGTATAAGCCCAAAATTATTAGTAAGGTATATAGAAAGAAGGAAAGAACACATTAGTCAATAAATACTTATAACGTTTGAATTCATTAAAAACATAATTTTAACCCATATAAATATACTTTTTAAAACATTATATTTCCATGAGATTTCATGAAAAAAATATATTACATAAAAATCCATAAATCTAACTTGGAAAAATACTTATAAAATCTTGCAATCCTCTCTGCTACCTTATAATTTTTAACCCTCATCACTACCATAAAATTTGTGTAATAATTACAGTTACACATGTAGTAACAATACAACCGACCTTCATCTTACACATACCCAATGCATTGTAGGGAGAGATATAAGTCCCAACCATAATCTTAAATAATTCCCTTAAACCCAGACTTAATAATATGACATGAACAATTGCATAAAATCATTTCTTTTGAATTTTGGAAAAAAATATTTTTAAAAGAGGTTTTAAAAAGATTCCTTATAAAAATCATATAATTGAAGTGATAATTAATATATTTGATGGAATATGTATATAAATTATATATACACATAATTAAACATAATATAAAAATAATTAATCTCATATAAAATTTTAATACCACATAAATAATGGAGTATAAATTTAATCCAATGAATGGAAATCTGGTTAAGAATTCCCTTACCTCAGGTTTGTCTTACTTACAACTCATTTAAAACATCAGTATAATCATTGAAAGAGTTTTATTAATATCATGGAAAACATATTAATCATTATAATACCTTATATTATCATTTCATTGCAAAAAATTACCCTTTAGTGGCTATTATTTTGTTCATTCATTGTTTTGGGTTGGTTCATTACAAGATTTCCATAATCAGATCAAGATGGATAATCTTGTCAATTGGAAATGAAAATAAAAAATTGGAATGAAGTAATATTAAGATATTTTAATCACCATTAATTATACCATTTATCATTTTGAATTCTGACATGGGGATTATTCATATGTTAAAACATTATTGATATTATTAGGTCATTTTGGCAATTTTTCAATCGTAAAGAACACATTTGGTTTTAAAAAATAAAATCATGAGTGAAATATGATTACAAAACCATATATAAGATATAATATATAAATTATTGTCTAGTTAAACCATAAAAATAGTTTAATGAATAGTATTTATGGAAGTAAATGAAATTGAAATCACATCGTCCATAATGTCGGTAATTGACACATCACAGCCCGTGTTTTAATTTCATGAATAAGTGGGAGAGGAGAAGAAGTGTATTGGTGCGTCTTCAATAAACATGATTAAATCCAGAATAAGTAAGATACTATATTATTCATGCATCTTGGATATGGGTAGTTGAGTAAATAAGAATAATATAAAAGAAAATGAAAACAAATGAAAAAAAACCAAAGAGGATGTTAACCTCTTGGACTCTTCTCCTTTAGATCCTTATTAATGCCCTTGGTTATAGCCTTTTGTAGATAATAGAATGTAATGGAAGTGGGGATGGTTATTGGGATGAGTATTCGGTAGACAATAGGATTGGATAAGGATTGATAGGTGTGGGAGGAAGATGGGAATGACAGTGATATTTATAGTAGAGGGGGTGAGGGATTCTACATTTTTTTAATCATTATTTTTAATATTTTTCTCATGATTATGTATAGTAATGATTCATGTGATCCAAAATAGTACAAAATTTCATGTGTTTTCAGAACTTGTGGGAATAAATCATCATTTCATCACATATGATGCATTAAACAAGTATTTAGCATTAATCCTAATTTATCGTAATTAACTTTCATCAAAAATTCAAAAAATTTAGAAATTTCCATAAAATTCACCCTAACCATATTTCGACATTTAGAAATAAAAAATTAACTAAATTTTTTTAATTTAATTTTATAAATATTATTAATATTATTTTTACAAAAAATCATGATTTATTCAAAAGTAACAGTTATGTATATATAACTCATTTTAACACCATGAAATATTAATCAATAATCCATTATCATATAACCATGAGAAAATTAAATAATAATATGATTTACTATTCATAATGGTCATACTACTATTCATATTTCTATTCATATGGGTATGTTACTATTTACCAAAAAAACAATTTGGTTTCATCATGCTCCAAATAAATTATTGATCAAAATTATAGGTGAGAACCTTTTGAAATTCAAAACAATGAAATGAAAAAATTATGTTTAAAGGATAGTTGTGAATATCTACATAAAACAAAGTTTCAGTCATTTTGATATATTTTTAAAAACACAGGGTGTTTCATTATCATTACCATGAAGCTGAAACTACCCCATGTGGAGGGGATTTATTTAAAATTTTGTGATGCATATAAGGAGGTATAAGGAAAACTGTTGATGAAAAATGACAACATCATTTCCTACACCTCATGCAAGATGAAAATTCCTAAGAATAATATATCTCACGTGTGATCTATAGTGGGTAGTTGTGATCTTGACATTGAATATTTGTAGTATTATCTCTATGGGGAGAGGTATGGAATATATAAATACCACAAAAGTGTTAAATATATACTCACATAGAAAGAGTTGATTATACACCAACAAATATGGTTAAATCTCATCGAGGATTAAACATCTCAATTAAATATCGTCGTATGTATGTGAACAAGGTTGATGATACGATATGTTGATGGGATCTAGAAATTCAATTATCAATTATATATGAGAAGGATCTGATCTTTATTGATTTGAATAAGATGTACATGAGAATCTTAATGGAAGAAACATAATCAAACATTTCTCAAACTATTAATCCGCTATAACTTCATGAATTTATAAATGATATCCAAAAAGATGATATGTGAAATCAGAATAATGTGAAAACAATAAAAAAAGGAAATCCTTGGAGTTCTGTATTAATGTAGAAGGAACTGTGAGATTTGGGTCAAGACTATGTGTTCATAAAATCCATAGTTAGTGGTGTAAATATAAGAAGATGCATTTAGTTTGAATTCCTCCATTCACCCATGAAACAAAAATATGTATTGTGATCTTTGAGATAACTATTGGTAGGACCACATGAATAATAAGATTGCTGGATATACATCAATGTTACTAGTATGTCAGCTAGTGAAGGATGAAAGGAAGAATTATAAGTGGATGATAAAACCATTACACATACAAAAATAAAAATAGTTACATATCACCATGGACATTATAACTAGAATTACAAAGACATACAATGGAAATAAATATATCTTGTTTCTTGTGGATCATCTTACAAATACAACACTGTCCATTGAAATTCCATAGGATTTATCAATGGATCAACTAGAAGAGACATACATTATAGAAGTGGTTAGGTTGAATGGAGTATCATTATCGATTATGTCAGATCATGATCCATAATTCACCATTAGATTTTGGATATGTCTTATGTAAGATCTAAATCTTGAGTTGATCATCATTACACATTATCACCCTCAAACTAATGTCCAACCTAAGTAGAATATCCAAACATTTGAGGACATGTTTAGAGATTTCTCAACGGACATAAAATGTGGATGAGACTAACATCTTCCATTATTGGAGTTCTATTACCACAATAGTTCCAACTTGAGAATCGAAGGGGACCCCTATAAGACCTTTTATGAGAGTAGGTGAAGAATAACAGAATGACTGGATAATATTTGGGAATGAAAACATTTAGGTTTTGAAATAGCCTAGGAAATGGAGGAGAAGGTTATGACAATTTAGTAGAACTTCAAATCCACTCAGAGCTAAAAAATGTGTTATGCTTAAAATCATTGATGTGACATATATTTTGATATTAGATAAATTGTATTCCTTTAAATGTGTCAGTGGAAAAGAGATATGATTTTTTGGTAGAATGGAATGCCTAGTCCACGGTATATTGACCCTTTTGAGATCCTTGATCACATCGAATTATTATCCTATTGACTATAAATCATTAAATACATTTATCAAATACCTGATGTACTCCATGTATCCCTTTTATGAAATTACATACCAGACCCCTCACATGTACTATATCTAGAGGGGGTATCATTAAATAATGATCTATATTTTGAAGAGTAGTCATTGAATATCATAGATCATTGTGAAAAATATATGTGATACAAGTTAATTCCCATAATCAATGTGTTTGGGTGAAGCCACATGATTATAGAAGCATCATGGGAATAAAAGGAGGTTATGTAGTAGGGATACCATCATGAATTTTATTGTGGTAAAAGGATATTTTTGGGGTGAAATTTAATAAATAAGATATTATTGTACATACCTAGAATGTTATGATTATAATTCCCCTTATTAATTTAATCAATTAGAAAAATCATACCTTTATTTAGTTTTTTATATGAAAGTTGATTTCAATGAACATTATGTATATTTACAATTGATAATATAGTTACTGAACAATGATCACGTGACTTGTATAAATATAGGGTTCTCACGAATCCTTTTTTCAAAAATAAATGATTTGGTGACCTCAACTAGAATTATCATACCCTATAAATTTCATTTATCATAGCATTCGATGGAGACATAATTTTAAGTCGTTACCTTAGACTAGTCCATGCTGAGATCTAATATCATAAGAATGAGGGAAATATTGTACAAGAGAAGTTCAATCATAGCGAGATTATGACTGAAACCATGTTCAGTAAATGACCACATGAAATCCCCACCATAACACACCTTACTATTAGGTAAAATACTGATTTAATAAAGGGATATGTATAAATACCATTGAAATGTGACTATGTATATTATTTTTTCTAGAATAATAAATATATTTTTATAATATTATTATTACTTTGTAAATTAATTTTAATGCACCAATTTTATTTTTGGCTAGTATTCAAATTATATAAATGAATTTTTGAATGAATGGTTTTATGAAATAAATAATATTTTAATGGAATGTTATTATTAAATAATTATTATGAAATAAAAAATATCATATAATTATAATGATGTTAAAGGTAATTTTTATAAGTTTTCCAAAAATTGTTTTTTTTCAAGACCATCCATTTTCAATAAAATTTGGTTATTAAATTAAAAGTGAAAACTAACATATTTACAACATTATTTTGATTAAATCAAAACAGTTTTTTGTATTATGATTTTTAATTTATCCAATGGTTAATTTTTCATTTTTTTATATTTTTGATTTTTTTGATAAAAACTAAATACTGCATAAATATATAATGTATTTAATGACATCATTTTGGCCCAATATTGATGTAATAAACACAATAAAAAGTATCCTTGAAGAAATATATGTTTTTAATTTAATGTAATAAAATTTTATGTTTATTTAATCTATCTTATAAATATGTAATGAATACTCCAATAATTATAATGTATTATAAAATTTTATAATCATTTCATTGACAGTGTGACTCAAATCCCTGGAATAATGGGAATTATTTTGTTATAATTTAAAATATTCCTTCTAAAATAATATATAACTGTCTCCTTTGGGAGAAATAATGGAAAAAAACATTGGGATGATATTTGGTTATGAATATTTTAACTTTTAGTGTCCAAAACCAAAATAATTAAGTGATCTATGCCTTTTCTATCTAAAAACATCCAAAGTCCCATTTCATTTTAGTAAAACTCATAATAGATGACCACACTCTTCCCAATACTCCCTGTATTCATTCTATGAAACCCCTATGCTTTCATGAAGCACCACCAATCCTTTGGAGTCACACATTCAAGTATGAGATTCTCACTCTCCCCTTTTTATCAAGAATTTCATTTATTATATGCCATTTTGATTCCATTCTTTTAATATGGGATAAATTCATCCCTATCCCCCATAAATTCATTTTTATGTTTAAATTATGGGTTCCCCTTTCACTATCATTTATCCCTCTTATGAACCCTTATGGACACCAAATACTATGAAAAAATTATGTAAGGAATCTTCCACCCTCCCCTTTTATCAAACACATATTATATTTTATGTCTTAAAATTTCCATATTACCTATATTGTTACATGTTCTTAAATATCTACCTTAATTATCATTTTATGAAAATATTTTGACATTCCCTTTCACTCTAATTTAAAACAAAAAATGAATTCTATGTACACCTATTACCATGGATAAATATTTTAAGGGTTCCTTTATTTCTCCTATATCTTCAAGATTCATTATTATGTTAGGCTATCTATCTCCAGTTCCATATGTCAGCTAATTTCTACCTCATTATATGTTTCTATCAATTTAATTTCTAAATGATGAGAGTCCCATATTGTAAGAACCCAATTTTTGAATCCTTTATGGTTCATTTAATTTTTTTTCTTAAATATTTACTATGGACTTAATTGGAGGTCTAATGAGTTAGAATATATTTAGGGTGTCAGGGGAATGTTTAGAGCCATAAACCCATCTTTTTGGAGAAAAAAAAACAATGTGCATGGTTTTTTGAGAAAACCATGTAGGATTTCCACATGTTTTCCCAAACCATGCAGATTGTGTATTTTGGGAAAGTGTCACCCTGTATAGTTAGGGAATAGTCGTGCAACCTAACTGTGTGAACACCCCTTTATCCTAGGTAACCGTGAAAGGATGGAAAATAGTTTGATCAATCCCTGAGAAGGAATAATTTCCAAGCAGATCTGTCGCACATGATTTGTGCACGAATTGATAAACGCTGTGGAGATACTATTCACAAGAAAAAAAACCAACTTAAAATGTCCAAAATAACCTTAACGATGAATTAAGACAACCCCTTCCTCCATAATTTGAGTATATGGGGGATTTTTCAATTTATCTCTCAATTAGGGGCTTTTGAGGATCTATACTTGGAATTAAGAGATAACCATCATCTGGAATATGATAGTGCTTTCGTTCCACACGTTGGATGCACAATGGTATGTACTCGTGTCCCCTTTAGACATTCTTCTTATCTTTCAATCTACACCTAGATACTGCCAGGTTAGAATTTTTCACCTTCTCATAGATCTACTGAATTCTAGGAAAAATCATGGTATGATAATCGATGAGAAGGATCAAACAACCATAAGGGGGGATATCTATAACGCATCCCTAATGTTCATTGTTTTTGGAATGATCTTTTGGGGCCCACCAGTTTCGTTGGAAAAAATTTCTCAAATTAACTTTACATGATTTTACAAGTTAGAATCATATTGTTATGATCTTTCTAATTATGTGATTAGTTGTTAGGTGATACTCCCTATACTCAATCCGCCTCATGTCTAAGGTTATACAATATTTGGTTTTTAGTGGTTCAACATATTTGATCCCCCATTCGGTTATGCATTTTCATGACCAATATAAAGGTGGGTCTTCTTATAATAAATTACTTGTTATCACTAAGAATTTAATAATGTAATGTACCTTGTATTATTACCACTTTACCCACCTATGGAAAGTTCTTCGAAATGGTTTTTATGAGGGAAATTTGAAATGTTAATCGGGATGTGTACTATGTATATAACTTAGACTTATTAAAAGAGATTTAATAATGGGTTCATGGATATAGAACCCCATCCATGTTGATAGAGGGTAGTGGACTGAACCACAATAATTGAATGTTCATTAATTGATAACTAAGATATGTTTAATGGGTTACAACACTACCTGGCCCAACCACACTAATTGAAGACAATACTAGGACCAATAAATAAAGGGTTTCACATCTACTAGCCAAATCCACACTAATGGAAGGCTAGACATGAACCAAATGTACTATTACATAATTACAATATCAAATATTAATGGATAGACTCGAGCTCTCCCTGGATTCTATGGGGATAATACCTTGGGTCTCGGGAACAACATTAAAATTCAAGGATACGATTTTCTTACGTTGATACCATCCTAGACACTTGTTATTGTCTATTCCTAGGATGGCTGATATACAACGGTAGGGTTCTATTCCTATTTACATGGTACCTCAAATACACTCCATTGATCTATCATCGAATAGTAGTTGCCAGGGTGAAATCCCATATGGAATTGTCTTTTATTATCTATATTATACCTTGATTGATCACATTGGACTCGGTAGGTTCATTATTGTGGAATTCCTTTAACTACAGTCATTGGATTACAATCTTACCAATTAGATTGACTCTGATACTAATGAGTTAGAATTTTGTGAGATTTATGTTAACTTGGTTATTACACTAGAACTCCCACACTAGATATCATTTTTAGGTAGCTTTGTTACGTCTTGTGTCCTTCAATACATATAAAATCATGAGTTGATGCCAGTTCTAGCTACACTTCACTTGACCAATTAAATGTATCTGGTAATTACTTAATTTATGAACAAGTTACAAGTTTAGACACTAGCCAAGGGATGAAGAAGGGACATGGGTACATATTTATAATGTACTACATGGATTACATTATTTATGCATTCTTGAAAACTGCTAAATTTCATTACACAGGTTGGATGTTTTAGACACTATTTGTGGTGGCCAACTAAGATTTATCTCACACCCTCTCTAGGTTCCATTTGGTTCTCGGTGTAGATTTTCAAGGTTGCTGGTGTTGACAAATAGAAAAATAGTGTTTCAAATACAAGAATGCTCGATTTTAGGATTTATCATGATAGAAGATGATTGGGTTGGATATTAGGATGGTTGGGTAGTATTCGTTTTCATTTACATTTAGAACACGTTATGCCAGCGTTCTTGTATCCATGTTTTCTAGTTTTTTGGAGACATGTCCTTACATCATCCTTGTTTCAGTTGAAACTATTATTATTATTATTCTCGCCTAACTATTGTATCATTTTTATTCTGATGTTTGTATATAATAATTATATTTAATTAGTTATTTACTATTCCTTTATAATCTTCCCACGGTGATATACATGGAAAATGAGGGGATAATATTCCCAAAGACACACCAGAAGACCTCGCTTCTAGTCTTCATCTTTTGGCATTTAGGAAGATGAACTTCAGGACATGTGGCCCACTGGGCTCGAGACATCCATTTACTAGCATTCGGGTCCAGGTCATCACAATGTGGTATCAAAGGTGGATTATTTTATTTCATTATTAGTTGGATACAATAGTTTGGAGAATAAAAATTATTGTTTCTTGGTCATAAGTAGTGTTTAGCCCAATGTTATGAGGGCAATGGGCATTGGAATATCCACCACTATAGGCACCTAAAATTCACATGTCCTGCATATTTCCAAGCCTTATTGGTGCATTTCACTTAATTTTGTTTCTTGATATTCCAATAATTTTTGAGTGATGTTGTGATTGTTTCTTGTAATTATAATACAATGGATTCCATTGAGTCATTTCATATGTCAATTCGTAAGTTTTATAGGCCCACATGGGTTTAAAAGAGTAATTTACTTTGTTGAGCGAATATGCTATAAGGAAATTGGTTTCATTTCTGGTAATAGGTTTATGGGTACCCATTCATCATAAATGGATATCCATTATAAATGGAATCATGAAATCTATAATGAATTGGTCGCACATCCTTATCCCACCTTTCTTGGTTTATGAAATTTAAGGGAGCGAACCTAGAAATTAATTTCAATGTATCCTGAAACATATACATGAGAACATACTGATACATAGCTATCTATGCAGGTAGTTTGGGTAGTATGCATTGGGAAATGAGTTTTCATACATTCAACTTCCTTTAGTGATGATGTCTCACCACTTCAACGATTTTTCTAAGGTATGTTCATGGAATTTTTTGACCAATGTCACAATGAAATCCTCATGTTATTTTCCATGAAGGTGGTGACGACCATGCTCTAGTCATGGTGGCCTCTGAGCCTCCAATATTATTTTCAAGAGTTCCACATGAGGAACCACCTGTTGTAACAGATCTGTTAACTGGTGCCCTTGTCCATGATAGCAATCTACGTCTGATGTAGTCCATTCAAGGTGCTCTATGGGTTGCACATACGATGGATGATATGGCCCGCGAGTTCTAGAAACAACATCCTCCTACATATTCAGAAGAAAGTAGATCTTATGTTGTTGGGTATTGGAAAGAGTCCCTGCTCTATATCTCTGAGCATCTATAAATTCCTCTAGAGAGAATAGTCAGGCATGCTATACACATGACTCGTGATTCGACCAGGTAGTGGTGGGGTGTGGTTACCCAGTCTGGACGTCATCAAGGCATGTTATGGGTTGACTTCCACACATACTTCTATGGTAATTTCTTTCTTCAATCACTGAGATCTGATAGAGCCAGATATTTCATGCATCTTGAGCAGGGTTCTACGTCAGTAATGGAATATTTATCATGTTTCACTGATTTACATAACATTTCACCACTTCTAACATGTGATGAGAATTCACGTGCTGGAATTTTTAGGAGAAAAAATTGTACGCTATCGAAACCCAATTGAATGTATTTCACCATCAAACCATCTCTAAAATTGTTGATCATGCCTCTATACCAATGCCTAACCTGAGCGACGACGTAAGTACCGGGTCTAATGTTTCTATGCCGCATCTGGCAAGAAGATCTTCCGATGGTTGGAAATGTTCCTATGAGGTTTTTTGTTAGGGTAGTGGCAGATAGAGTATCATGTTTTATAGCTTTATAGTGTGCCATCAGTATGGAATACCAGGGTACAAGAAGGCCCAATGTGATAAGGACCCAATGGAGAGTCGATATTGTGGCCATATGGGTCATCTTTAGTGATTTTGTAGGACCATTCCGCCAGCTTCTAGTGAAAGCATATCATATTTATATCAACATTCATGAGAGAGTTTTTTTCATTGCTTCAGGCGGGGATTTGGAGTAGCACCGATAGGTCTGGCAGAGGAGGAGGTCGTGGACGTGGTAGTCTGATCCTTGATCAACAACAGTGCTAATAGAGTTTTCTTGATTGTGTTAGTCCATCTATGTCACATTTTCCATGGATTAGGTTTGTTTCTTGAATATCAATTGACACTCAAGGATCTGGCTATGGGGCCATTTATAGTATAAGGTATGATTCTAATAGCCACTACTTTTGTCTCTTCTTTGTTTCATACATCTACATCAAAATCTTTTATTTATGTATCTATCTTGGTGTGTCTCAGACTAGAGAAACAATATCACTATGGTGTAATGAACCCCGACACACCATTGGGAATATGGATGGAGGGCATAGGCCAGTGCAGGGATTTTACCCTTTAGGATGGGGATTACCCTTACTTGTGGAATCTCTTTGTCGTCGAGATGACCTTATTCGTTGTCATTCAGGGGATGGACGAGTTTCTTCACTAAACTGAATTTGTAGAGACTTATTTCCATAGGTTTTATTATACATCCCCATAAGATATCAATTATTTTATAAAATTAGATTGGGATGTCTGGTCTAGGAGAGATGGACCGAAGTATCATGGGCTATGTGGAGTGACCAACCCGATTGAAACTCTATTAATTAGGGTTTTCTTCAAACTGAGATCCCTCCGGTAGTTGATCATTTGAAGGTGGTCATTTCTGAATAAGTTTCTAGTTAACATCGTAATATCGAGGTAGATATTACAATTGAGCTTGTTCTAGGAGTATCTCCAGTGTCCATTCCTCTTTATAATATGGATCCTAATGAGAATCAAGAGCTCAAGCCACAAATAGAGGACATAGAGGCCAAAGGTATTGTATAGAAGAGTATTTCCTCTAGCGGGTCACCCATGATTTTTCTCTAAGAAGGAGGATGTATATCTATGTTTATGAATATATTATAGAATCTTAAACTAGAATACCATCATGAACCAGTCTCCACTTCCTTGAATAGAAGATCAATTAGACTAGCTTCGATGAGAAAAGGTGTTATATTAGATCAAATATAGATTAGGTTATCATCAGGTGATGGTCAGACCATTAGAATTACATCAAACATCATTTTGTAGATGCTATGGTCTATATGAGTATATTTTTATTCCATTCAGTCTTTCAAACAGAACATCCATTTCCCGGGATTTGATTAATAGGTTTTTCCACCACTATTTGGACTCTTTTGTAATGGTATTTCTAGAAGACATATTGGAGTATTCATGCACTCATAATGGCCATGCCAAAAATCTTGATATTGTTCTGAGTACACTGAGAAAGCATTATGTTTATGCCCATATTTATAAGTGAGACTTCTAGATCGACAAGGTCCACTCCATTGGTCATATTTTTTCAGAATCAGGAGTATCTTTTGACCCTAAAAAGGTAGGTATTGTAGTCTCCTACGGAAACCTAAGAAATTATTTGATATCAAGATTTTATTAGGACTTGTTTGAGAATACAAGAATTTCATAATAGGAATTTTTCATCTTGAAGCACAATTTACTAGTCCTATAATGAAAGGTGTCATGTTCACATGGTCATAAACATGTGGGAAAACGTTTAGGAGCTAAAAGGGAGTCTTATCTCGCAACGATTCTAATTCTTCCCGAATATAAAAAAGGTTATATCATAATATGAGATGCATCAGGAATTGGACATGGAGTAGTGTTGATGCAGGAAGAGAAATTAAATGTGTATGGATTTCAACAGTTGAGGCCTCATGAGAGAAATTACCCAACACACAATCTTGAGCAAAAAACAGTTGTCCATGACCTACATTATTGGAGGAATTATATATTTACTGTGCGATTTGTGGTGTATACACATCAGAGAAGCCTCATGTTTGTCTTTTTATTCCATGACCTGAACCCCAGACAACGAAGATCAATGTGATATCTACAATCCTTCGATTTTGAGCTTCCTTATAAGATAGGAAAGGGTAATGTGGGATCTGATGCACTGAGTTGGACAACTCAAATGTTGGACATATAGGAAGCTAATGATTAATGAAAGTTAATACCCATCTTTTCTGAACATAATCTATAGTTTCATGATAGTCATGAGCAGTATTACCTCACAACCTTAACAGTTACATCATCCCTCCTTGAGAAGGTGTAGAGTAGGCAATTTTGAAATCTAAAAGGTTTGGTTCTCTATGAAATTATATCTAGAGATATCCCATCTATGGATTGGTTTGTTGACATAGATGATGTACTGTGTCTACGTGGACATATCTGGGTTCTTACAGATGTGAGAGAGGAGTTGATGAATGTTTCCCTGGTTTCTCAGTGTGTAGTTCATCTTGGAATCTTGAAGATGTAATGATATATGGAACAATACTACTGGTGGCCACGGATCAAACGTCAGATTTTATGTTACATCACAAAGTGTTTACCATGTCAGTAGGTGAAGGCGATGCACCAGTGACCTATATGGTTATTACACCCACTTCCAGTATCAAAATGGAAATGGGAATACAATTATATGGATTTCATAGATTGATTACCAAGCTCATCATGGGGTATCAATATTATCTGAGTAGACATTTACCAATTAACCAAATCATCCCACATCCTTCAAATATGGGAGATATTATCACTTAATGAGAAGGGAAAACAATATGTCTGTGAGATCATACCACTACAAAGGGATCCACATACTATCATATCAGATAGGAATGCTCATTTCACTTGACGGTTCTCGCAAGGTTTTGAGAAAGCTTTGGGAACTCAGGTGATTCAAAGAACTTCTTTCACCCTCATACCGATGGAAAATTAGAATAGACAATACATGTTTTTGGGGATATACACTAAGAATGTATCATTGCTTTTGGTAATTCATGGGTGAAGAAAATTACTCCCGTTAAGATCGCCGATAAAAACATTTTTATGTGATTATTCAGATGGTTCCTTTTAATTCCTTTTATGGTAGGCCAGACCATTTACCCTTGTCTTAGCTAGAGGTAGGTGGGGTAGCCTTACTAGGTCCTTGTCTTGTTCAAGAGACATCAGAACAAGTCTATCTAATCAGGATGTGTATGACTAATACTTAGTCAAGATATAAATCTTATGCTAATCGCCATTGATGACAACTTGAGTTTATGGTTGGGGATCATTTTTTTCATTGGGTATCTCTAAGTCTTGATTATAGATAGTTACCTATGTTGTGAAAGTTGTTGCCTCATTACATCAATCCATTTGAAATTCTAAAGCGAGTCAAGCCAGTAGCCTATCAGTTGCTACTATCTCCGATGTATCCTTCCATGATTGAAGTCATTGATGTCTCATAGTTTTTCCAATTTCATGCTTACCCATTTAAAACCATCGATCTCAATGAAGTTGAGTTATATGATGATGCTAACATTGAGGCATATCCCGTACACATTGTTGAATGAATATTGAAGGCTCTTTGAGGTAAGTTTTTCCCTTTTGTACGACTGTTATGGCAGCACAGACGAGTACATGATGAGACTTTGGAGAGGGAAGTCGATGTACATGCTCAGTGTATAGAGTTGTTCTAAGACAGTGTCTCCTTACACTTGGAAAGTGGACTCAGGTGGGGGGATTATATTAAGGGGGGATATTGTAAGAACAAAAAATTTCAATCAGGTGTGGATCCTTTAATTTCATGTCCAAATATTTACATTTAACCTAAATAGAATTCCTAATTAGTTAGGAATGGTTCTGTGGGACTTTAGGCCCTATTCGAAGCCCAAACCCCATATTTTTGGAGAAAACGCACTTTGATCATGATTTATGAAAGAGTGTGGATGGTGTTTTTTTGGATAGTTGAACCTCACACGGGTGAAAAATGGTCGTGCAACCTAACAATGATAATGACCCTTTTTCCTAGGTAAACTGTGCATGGATGGCATTCTATTTTATCAAAATGGGCTAAGGAATAATTTTTTGGCAGATCCATTCTATACAGTTTGCATATGGTTTGAAAATTCATGCGGAAAAACTGTGCGTAGAATAAAACCCTATGTAAAATGTCCAAAATTTCCTTAATGATCTATTAAGCCATCCCATTACTCCCTAATACATATTTAAGGAGTATGGATCTATTTTTATTTCAATTTGGATCTTTTTGAAGTTCTAGACATGGAATCAAGAGATCTCTATCATCTGGAATCTGGTAGAGCTTCCGTTTATCATGTTGGATGTGCAATAGTAAAAAACGAGTCCTCTTTGGCCATTCATCTATTCCTTCACTCTCGATATAGATATCTCAATGTGATAATTTTCACCTTTTCAGAGATCTACTCCAATACAATGAAAATGAAGGGATAATACCGGAGGATAAGTATCGTACAACTATTTGGTAGGTGGTCTATAACTCCTCCCTAATGTATGTTATTTTGGGTATGTTTGTGTGGGGCCAACTAGTTTCATTGGAAAACATTTCATAACATAACATGACATGATTCTAATTTTTAGAATTGTATGGTTATTCCCTTTCCAATTTTTATGATTAGTTGTTAGTGGTCACACCCACAACTCAATCCGCCTCATGTCGAGGGTTATGCCATAATTGGTTTTTTAGTGATTCAACAAATTTGAGCCACCGTTCAGGTGTTCTTTTTCATAACTATTTTAAATTGGATTTTAATTTTCCTAAATGAATTGTTATCACTGATAATTTCATAATTTCATGTATCGTGTATACTCACCACATGACCCACCTATGGTAAGTGATCCTAAATGGTTATTAAAAGTGAAATGTGAAATGTTAAATGGCATGTATTCTAATTATATATCATGTTATCATTACAAGAGATTGGATAAAGGTTACATGTCCATAGAACCCCTTCCATGTTGATTGAATGTAGTGGAGTAAACCTCAATAATTGAATATAACTTAATGGATGACCAAGACTTGATTAAATGGTTTCAACGCTACATGACCTATCTATACTAATGGAAGACAAGGCTTGGAACAATAAATAAATGGTTTCAACACTAGATGACCTATCCACAGTAATGGAAGGAATGAATTGAACCAAATGAATTATCACCTGATTACAATATCAATTAGGAGTGGAATGACTTGATTTTTACTTGTATTGATTAAGGAGAACACATTGGGTCCCAAGAACCCCATTCTAATTCATGGACTATATTTTCATATGTTCATACCCACCAAGACTCTAGTTATTGTAAATTACTCAGATTCCTAGTATACTGATATAGGGTTTTTTTCATTATTACATGATTCCTTGGATCCGACATTGACTAGTAGGTTCCGTGGTGAAACCCCAGAAGGGTATTTCTTTTTGAAGCACCATTTTACCAAGGTTGGACACCTTGCACTCGATTATCTCCATTTGGTTGAATGCCTTTGATTACACTCCTTATATTACACTCATACCCCATAGCTAGAATTAGATACTACTGATTTATTATTCAGTGAGATTAACATTACCTTGGTTATTACTTTAGAATTCCCTCTCTATATATCATTTTCAAGTGGAATTGTTACGTCTTGGGACCATCACTACTTATACTATCAAGATGTGATGTCAGTGTTGGCTACGCCTCAAGTGACCTATTAATATTAAATGAAAATTAGATAATTGGTTAACTGGTTACATGTTCAGACACCATCTGAGGTCTAAAGTAGGATCATGGATATTTAGTTATATATTACTTTTTCATTACTTTATATATACATTCATAAACATTTATACATTCCATTATATGTTCAAGATGTTTTAGTCACCATTGGTGGTGGCCCACCAAGATATATCTCACACCCTCTTCGGATGTTGTTTGGTACCCGTAGTAGATTACATGGTAGCAGGTGTTGACACATGGAAACATTTGCTATAAAGACTTGATAGCTTGCATTTAAAATGGATAAAGATAGAAGATGATCGAGTTAGATAATGGGATACTTGGAGTAGCCTTCATTTTCTTTTACGTGTGTAACTTGTTTGGCATACAGTCTTGTATCCGTGTGGTTCATTGTTTTTTGAGACGTGTCATTACATCATCATTGTTCCAGTTGATACAGTTACTCTTAATCTTGATTATCTATTATATCATTTTGCTTCTGATGTTTATTTATATTACTAAAATTTCATTTTATGTTTAGTATTTCTTTATAATCGTTTTTTTGTGTTATACTCTTCTATTGAGGGAATATTCTTCCCATAGACACACCCTTGACCCTCCCTATTAGTTAGCAGCCTCAAGCATTCTAGTTGATATTCATGAGTCTATATGGCCACCAGGCTCAAGGAAACTATTTTGTGGCATTGGGGTCTAGGTAGTCACACATTTGTGTATCATAACCCATTATATGAATTACGTTATGACATCATAAGGCTTCCAAAAATTCTTCATGATTTTCCATGCTATAAAAATTCTAGAGCGAATACCATAACCATTTCCTTATTAAGGTTATTAACCATTTTGAGAATATGTATATATTTTGGATATTTATATGTATGTATTCTAAATTTCCTTAATCATGGAATAAATAATGATTTTTTATGAATCTTTGATCTATGTTCACACTTATGCAAGAGAATGAAATGACCATGAAGGGTGTTCCTTTGTAGCCCTCTAATCCCATGGGTAATTTTAATGGTCATGAAACATCATGTTGGGATTGGTTTTTACCTGATTCAATTATGGTACAATTTCTACAAAGAATAATTTTTGAGTCATGACGTATGTTTCTGATGCAAGGTTTTATGTTATTTCCAGATTTATGTAGTAATGATTACAATTATATATCAAGCCTTATTTTTCATCTTCCTTTTATGCTCCATTGATATGCCTATTGTCTAACATGTATTGTCTTCCGTGTGTTATTCCTTGTTTTTTCCATTATTGGACAATATATATCACCCCTTTTGTATGTATGTCCTCAGATTATCCCATGTTGTTTTATGTATGAAGAAACATTTTGGTGATGTAAAGGAAGATTTCAATAAAGATGTTACTTTTTATTTTTTAATGTAATGTACATATTTTTTATAGACTATAGAACTATCAATATTACAGGTTTTATTAAGTTTGATTTTATGTAATAAAACATGTATTAATATGTAATAATGATAAAAGTTGTCATAAAAAATGTTGTTTATAGTAAGATGATACCTCGTCCTTCAAGATAATGTTCAATCTAAATTATAGAAAGGTCTATCCCATGAGATTTAAAAATCATAACCAATTCATTAAATGGAGTTATAGGTCCCATATTTCACGTAATGAGCACAGTAGTTATGAGTTCCAAAATTTCACTAACATTAATCATTTCAAACTGATTAAACTAAATGGGTATCATAATCATTTCATCAAATCACGACCAGTAAAAAATAGACCGATTTAATTGTCATTCCATCATAGAATAACACATGAAGAGAAAAAAGTTTCATAAAAATATAACTCCTGGATGAACAAAAAAATATTCATATGAATATAACCCATTCACGAGAAATGGGATTCGTAAGCATATAACATATATTGGAGAAATGTTTTTCATAATGATAAAAAATCTAGAAGAATAATGGTTTTCTTAAGAATATAACCCATCAAATAGAAAAAGGTTTCATAAACATCTTACCATTAAAAGTGAAGTGGGATTAATTAAAATAATTCTTTCACAACATAATCCAGTCAGATCAGTAATATAAATAGAACCCTTTGATCATATCAAATGTAATGTATGAGTAAAACCGACACATGTCGGCTTATATGGAATGAAATTTTAAATATTATTTAATATATTTCACAAAAAAATTACTTTTTTCATTAAAAAAATATATAATACATATTTTTAAAAAAATTGTCATATTTATATATGATTAAAAATATTCTAACAATTTTTTGAGGTAATAAGTTTTCATGATTTTATATTATTCTGTTCATTTAATACATTTATAAATGTGGGATCCATTCACATTTTCAGTAAAAATGATCATTGATTTGGAAAAAAACATGAAGATTCATTTGAATTCATTTTTTAACGATGTAAAACATTTGTAAAAGTTTTTATTAAATATTAAAAATGATAAATGAATCATTTTCTATAATATTTTTAGAAAACATGATTTGGAAGGGATTTATATTTTTGAGTAAATAGAAAGATAATGTTATATTTTTATACTAACATTTTCTTAATACGTTGGAGTAACAAACAGTAAAAAATGTTCATATTACTTGAATATTTAATTAATAACCAAATTAGATGAATTTTCAATAGAATTTCTGAGATGTATTTCATGATATTTTAACATCAAAGTATCTAACAAAATTAATCACAATGATTGATGAGATTTTAACAAAAAAAGGATAATCACTTTGTTAACACTAAATCCCAAGACCCATGAAAGAATAAAATAAAATAAAAATTAAAATATCATTTGTATGAATCAATTCATAACATTACTTGTAAAAGGGTATGTCTAAACATGTCAAGATAGAATATAGTTTTATAACATATCACACGTCTCAATGACGGAAAATTGACAAAAAAATACCCATATCGCATGGAAACATTTTACTATAAACCCCATGAAATAGAGATCCAAAAAAGGATATGTAAATCATAATTTTTATACACATAATAATAAAATAATAATCCCTTGTAAATTATACACACCACATGCATGAAATATGATTCCAACTAGACTTGTGTCTCAGAAAAAATAAAAGTGATACAAAAATCCATTACCTTAGGCCCAAAAATTCGTTGTACTCATTTAATCATATATTATAATAAATACTAGTTTATAATACATCTCTTATAAACCCATATTCAATTATATCATTAAATACATTATTTTTTATGGCCTCTTATTACACATTATTATCAATTCCATGTTAAATTATTATTTCGTGTAATAACCGCATTGTTTCCAAATATTTTATAATTTGTGTTATTTTCTATGATATTAAATTATTCATGAATTAAAATTTTGTAGAATTAAAACCATGATATAAACAATATGAATATTTAGTATATATGTATTTATAATTTTGTAAAAATATTGAATTATAAAATGAAATACAACATTCAGGTAGCCGGTAGGCCATACTTAAACATGAATGTGGTTTCAATATAATTTTAGGATTTAATGAAAGAAAATGATATGATATATTGTTATTATAGAATTATATTTATTTAAAATATATCAAAATATATTTATTAAACACATCCAAAAAAAATCTATGTTATATATGAACAAATCACATCGCTTCATGAGGCAGTAGTCCGCTATGCACATGAAGAAAAATATCATATTCTCAAAAAATTAAAATCATGAAGGAATGTTTGATTTAAAAATTAAATAATAATAATAAAATATTTAAAATCATTTATATAATATAAATATTTATAATTTACATCATTTTTTCAATTAATGATAGGAGGTAATTGAAATTGAAATTGCATCGGTTCACAAGACATTAGTTTACCAAACACACAAATGAAGATTTCGTAACCCATTTGAAAAAGAGCCTCTGGTAATAGTTATAAATGAATAAATATATACCCTCGGAATATTATTGAGAAATATATTATTAGTTAATTATAATATAAAAATAATTTAAGGGGTTTGAGGAAAAAGTAAAACAAAAACATTTATTGCTTAACGTTACCTCTTCTTAGGGTATCTCTTTTTGGTTTTCACCAATAGAAATAATTGGTTGTATTTATACCATATGTAAGGATTCTAGGTTTATAAGATGGAAGCGTACATGTGATTTGGGATGGTTTTCTGGAAAAAATAATTAATGTGGTAAGAGAGGGGGACAAACAATGGACTTTTATAAGTAATGTGAGTGGAAAATATATAAATTGTTGAAATAGAGAATTCAACCCAAAATAATTCCATGTTAGGAGGTTGAAAAAGAGAAAAAATATTTATAATTTAATTTATAAGGTTTAATATTTAAAGGAATTCTATTTTGGTCATGTTTTGTGTTATATTTACACTTTATATTTTTTGTTCAACAATTATGTAACATTTATTACCTTAATAACTGTATTTAATTTTAATATATTTCACTAAATAAATTAGATAAAAAATAATATTCAATTATTTGAAATTCAAAATTAATATGAC
The DNA here is from genome assembly GCA_963277665.1 of Viscum album. Taxonomy (NCBI): domain Eukaryota; kingdom Viridiplantae; phylum Streptophyta; class Magnoliopsida; order Santalales; family Viscaceae; genus Viscum; species Viscum album. Next base: position 1,097,684,818 of record OY728151.1, on the reverse strand, counting down.
AAAAAATATGGAATATATTTTCATAATTCAATTCATAGAACTGGGTGAAACAATTTTAAATTTAATCATATAGATGTGTCGGGAAATTATGTGTTTAAAGTTAAAAGTTCAACAATTTAAAAAGTTTTTATATTCATTTTCAACATGAAAATGACTCAAATAACATAATATGGATTATTAGATTTTTAATTTATCATAATATACAATATATAAATATTAAAATAAAATTTTACTATAAAAATTAATTATGTGAAAATGATGTTTTTAATTAACAATAAATTTTTTAACTATTCATCATAAAATTAATCATTTTAGAAAAAAAATTAATCCTCTGAGAATAATGAAATTATAAATTTAAAGATAAATTCAATTCTAGAAAGTAAATGTTTTAAAAATTTCAAAAATTAATATTATTATTGTTAACAAAAAGACAAAAATATATTTTCTGAGAATGTAGTATTTTCAATACATATAAACATTACCAAAAAATAGTGATTTTCATTTTCAAATTTTATTTATATACAATAATTTATTTTAAAAAAATTATTACTTTAAATTATTACTTTTTTAATAGATGGGTTATAATGACTTGGTTTAGATACTAATATCAATAATGTATCATTGTTTTGTTAAAAACCATTTTCATGTGTAAATAATGATATTCCAGTTTTCGGTTTAGGGAAATATTAAAAAAATGATGTGTATAGCTCATGATTAACATGTTATAGTATGCAACACAATCCATTATGTATATTATATTTTTTCAAAAAATGTTCATAAAAACATGGTGGTTTACATTGTCACTATTAATTATGAAAAAATAATCTTTTCATATTATATAATATAAATTATGTTGATTCCAAAAAATAATTTCATTTTAAAAAATTTCCTTCATATAATCAGTAAAATTTAATATAAAACTAAAGCCCATAAATGCGAAAAAATAGGTTATTCAAAAAATTTATTTTTTAAGCATGAAATTGTTTTATATCAAATAAATTAAAATTAATAGTCATTATATGAAACTGAATAAATATATATCTTTAAAATATATATATATATATATTATACTTCTTTATTATGTTTTTCTAAAATTATATTAGAAAACATTATGCACTTTAAAACAGTTTTGAGGAAAAACAAATTTTTAAACACAATTTTTTTCTCTCAAATACTATATAAAAATTGTTAAAATTTTTATTAATTTGAATCAATAGAAATTTAATACTTAGATTAATTAAAATAATATTTAAATAATTATTTTACATTAAAATTACATAATTTATTGAAAATAATTGATATTTTTACAAACGATCAGTATATTTAAATATTCGCAGAAATGTTTGTATTTTCTAAAATGGCCTAAAATTTAATCCTATAATAAATTTTTTATGATAATTTCCAAATATAAGTTTATTATATCAATTAAAATTTCGTAAATTTCTTGAAAATAAATTTAATATTTTCTCAAAAAAGGAAATAAAATAATTTTTGATGAGAACATATTTTTGACAGATAAAAATAATTTAGTGAAAAGTGATTAAATATTTACAACGAATGTATCTATAAAATATTTTTAATATAATATATATATATATATATCGTTATTTTCATAATATTTTTCATAACTTCTAATTTGATACCTACCTTATAATGGGTATATTTATAATAAAATTCATTCATAGTTCATTTTATGTCGTTGTTTGGTGTCTAGTATGATATCAGGTATAATGTCCTATTTTAGAATCGTGGGGTGTTACATTCACTGCTAATTTAATTAATGTATTCTTAACAATTTTAAATTTATATCTTTTGTTAAAATTCGTAAATCATAAAATACCTTTATTGAAGTCCCACATCGTAAAAAGGTTTAATAAAACAATCTCTTTGTTAGGGAAAAAATAAAGTAAGAAGGACATTAGTAATAACACATACTATATATCAAAATAGGACAAAATTGGTAATAAGTGATTATTTGGAAATGTAATAAAATATTAATTCCAATTTATTTATTTGGAAAGATATAAGTCATTGATAATAATAAATTTTAAAATAATGAGAATGTCAATATCCATAAAACAATAAAACCATGACATGTGAGAAGACCATTGCTTCATCCAAAATGAACATAATAGTATATAATTTTTATCTTGATTAGTCTATTCCATGTGTTGAAAAATTACAATCCTTATAGTCTATGAAAATTTTGAATTTTACTTACCTGATAATTTGAATTTCATCCTTTAATCACTTTCCACCTAAATGTCTTTTATTCTCTAATGAATGAGTTTTTAATATGAATTTTTCATCTTTAAATCACTAATATAAAAATTTAATTGGAAAAATAATCATAAAAAATATAATACATTATTCCACCTATCATTAAAAACATTCCAAAACCATAATGGTTAAAATATGGTAATATAATTCCCAAAATGAATAACCCTTCATATATTGAAATAATATTTAAATATCCATAATTAAATAATAATACCTAAATATTAAACTAAATCATTATATATATATATATGACCACAAATCTGAAATGACCTCAAAAAAGTCAACATTAAATAGTGATTTATCTTTAGATTTTATATCGTACCATTCATCTAATATTCCTAAATGTATAGTGACTTTCATTTGAAATAAAAGTTTAAACTAATTTAGTAATAACATATCAATCCTATGTTTATATACATGATAAAACTGATATTCCCATAATTAACTCAACATTCTAAATTATATAAACCCTATAGGTCATCAATTACATGATTATTTCCAAAAATATGTAATTCCATAATTCATGATAATGCATAGTTGTACATATAATTCATCCTATTAAAAAATATCTTAAAATCATTAATCAATTAAAGATCTCATCAATTAAATCCTAAAAACGGTGTCTATGATATTAAACTTATGATAAAAACAAATATTTTAAACTCTTGAATGTATCTATATCTCATAATATAACCTTCCATGGAAATATATTGATTTATTAAATTATCTAAACACTACATCGAAAATATGTTTTCAACCCCCAACTCACACTGTAGAATCCAGTGCTAAAATAAATATAATTCATTTTAAGGATTTTATATAGATGAATTTACACTAATTTTTTCTATCTTCAACATAAAACATATATATGAAATGTATAATGACTTACACACCCTTGTATATTTTCGTCCTAGGGTTTTATAGAATTTCAAAAATCTCTTACATAAATAATACCCATGAATTTGATACAGTATTTTTTTCCACTATAAAATTATTTTTATATCCAATATTTCATCTTCAACATCTCTTGAAAACATCATAATGTCAGAAACATTTCCTGAAATTAAAAATATAATCATAATTCTTCATATAGAAGGGAAATTAATATATAATATCGGTGAGCTCGACTGCTCGGTAAGGGTACATATATGCATTAACAATTGAGTATCATAATTGAGCATAAGAAGATCATAAGGGTATCATGATATAATCAAAGTGCATGCACACATAATTAAATAAATAATTCCCAAAACAGAAATATAAATCAAAATGAAATATGTAATAATACATTTATAATGCAATATGTCATAAAATTAAATATTAATGATCCATGTGATGCCTATATTATGCACGTGAATCATTAAAACCATTATCACTCATTAAAAAACAAGTCAGTTTCATGGGACATTATCTTCATAGAAACCCTTATAAAACCCTACAAAAACCTTCCAAAATGGAATAATTTTATGGTCTACTTTCATACCCAATTCATTAGATCACTATCTAGAAATTCCATTTGTATAAGATATACTAAGAACACCTAATGTAATCTAGGTACAGCAATAATATAATCTATATCGAGATCACCCTTGAGATATTATGGGGATCATCCCTTCAAAAACAATGTCCATGAAAAAAAACATTAATAAAGAATATATAAATTCAATATCATCAAAAAACTAAAAAAACATCTACTATTACACTCATAAAATGATTAACTTGTGGGAATGAACTATGTTCTACAAATATTAAATTGAAACACGATTAACCCTTGAAAAATTAATGGGTTCTCTAATTATCTATAAGAATAAAAATCAAATTTTATGAAGATAAATAATTAGGATAATATCATTTCCAAAAATAAAAAAGGGAAAAATGTAATATCATAATTTTTAATGAAAGGAAACACATTAATATGTCATTATAATTACATTTGAGGAATATAATATTTTTTTTCTCTAAACATTACATTTCAAAATAAAATTAAAAAATTACTATAGAAGCCATTTTATATGAAAATATATTAAAAAATTATAAATATAGAATCCAATAATATAATTTTCATGAAGGTGGAATGATGCATTCAAGTTCTAAATGTTAAAAAAGACATTTTTTTAACAATTGATTAAATGTATCATCACAAAATTTCATTATATACATTAAAAAATATTTTTGTTTAAAAATTATAAAATAAATTTAATGATAATTTTATATATATTTTTGAGATTATTTATTTTTAGATAAAAAAATTGAAAAAATTCTATAATACATTTCTTTTTAAGAGAAAATTGTGTTCTAAAAGATTACACATGTTCAGTATCATTTACAAAATAATTTCTTGTCGTTTATTTAATATATAATTGATGAAATATAAATTCAAATTTATTCCAAATACATAACTATAAGATAATAAAATATATATCTTTCAAAAATAAATTTGTGGATATTATTTCCTCTAAAATAATCTTGATCATAAAAATCTAACAATGTTATGAGATTGTAATGGAAAGAATTTTCTAGTTTGAAAACTTTTCAATCGTTGGCCCCATGAATGAATACCAGTAGAATAAAAATTAAATATCACAATAATAAGGATTATAATTATATAATCATTCAAATGAGAAGTAGATACACCTCAAAAAATATTTTTGGGGTACAACCTCATATATTTCCAAAGGAAATTCATTTCTAACATGAAATCCTTACAATGATCATATCATTGACTTAAAAATTAATCAATGGATAGGTTATGTTTGTCATATATAAATTGACATAAAAATATGGTAAAAAATAATATAATCATAAATAATTACACAGATAACCATATAATATAAATAAAATAATGAAGTAATATAACCCAATGAAGGGATATTTTGTTATGAAATTATTTACCACATAGTAAATTTCAATTGAAATACCGTTGGGTGATATAATTATAATTGAAGAAAAAATACCATGATTTAAAAATGATTCATGATCTTAAAATTAAATTGTTTATTATTTAAAACTTTTAAAATAAATATGTTTCATAAAATTAAAATATTCAGTATGGAAGGATTTTTTTAAATGAAGTCCCTTACATTGAGTTTAGATTTTCCATGATTATCCATTTACTCTGATATAAAAAAATTATAAGAATTATTTTTTTAATAAAAACATATTCATGATTTAATAAATTATATGTATATAAACTAACTTTTTGTATTATTATTATATATAAGTATATATTCAGTTAATTCCACATCATGTGTCTTTTGAATGTTCATTTCATTGTTTCCAAATAACTTCGGTGCATTGATCATGATCAAAATGATAATTATTTAAAAAAATATAATGAATAATAATCATGAAATTTATATCATATTTAAACATAATTAATACATTTCAAACCAATAATAAATTATGTATAGGAAAAAGGATCTATGTTACAATCCTGGAGATCGTTGGCCATACACACACATGAGCAACGTTTCTATTTTTAAATTATAATTATGAAAAGTTGTTATGAATTATTTTTAAATTTCATAAATATTATTATATCATATATACAATAATATTTTTTAAATATACATATATATATCATTGATGTTATGTGGTGATGAAAAATAATCACACAGTTTCATGTAGGCGGTTTTCAACACACACACACAAACGACGTTATCATTTTTTAGTAAATGAAATGGTAATAAAAAATTTATATATTATGAATGGAAATTGATAAATATGTACTTAATATATTAATTATATCATATATATGGCATATATTTATTAATATTTTCCATATTTTATTTCTGGAAAATTATTAGTAAAATACGAATCACATCACTCCGTGAGGTGGAAGAAATCCATACATATGACCGTCATTATGCCCCCCATTGGGTGTAAAGTAAAAATGAATGCATGAAATCATATTTGTATAAGTATAATTATTTTTAAACTATCATATATATATATATTAAATCAAAAATTATACCAATCTATGATAGGAAATACTAAAAATTAATTACATTAGTTCACGAGGATGTAGTCTACCATACAAATAAATGATGGTTTTATTTCCCTATCTTTTAAAGATGATACAAATTTATGATATTTGATTATAATAATAAAAAATATTTATAAGTGATATACTAGTGTTATTATATCATCATAATTTGACAATATTTGAATGAGGTTGAAGATGAAATAAATCTAAAATGATCAGAAAAGAATGGCACTTCTTATTTGGGAAAAACGACATAGGATTGAACCAAAATCTTTCACAGGATAAATTAATGATCAAACCAAGAGATACATGTAATGGGGATTAGATTAATGAATAATTTTCAATAGAAATTTTCTAATAACATGTTATTTGTCCTAGTAAATTTAATAAGGGAGGGGGATACCTTTTATAAGGGATGTGAGTGTCACACTTGTAATTTTTAAAATATGAATTTTTACCCAAATTTTATACCATCCAAAAGGATAAAAAATTTATCATTAAAATAATCTACACATTATAAGATAAAAATATGGTTAGAAAAGGTATTTTATACAGGTTTTTATGTCATTTGTGTTGTTATCTTCTTAGTTTAATGCTCGTTATGCCCATTTTCACCTAAACCATGATAAATTATTTCTATTATATTCACTGTTTACTATGGAAATAATTAAGTTCACCTTAAAAGATAATATTAATTATTGATATTCCATATATACAACAAATTTAAAAATAATAATATAATTTGGAGAATTTATGTTAAAAATAGAAAACACTCTAATGTGATGGGAAAGTGGGTTTTTAAGTAATGTATTTTTCTTAATAATAAGATAATGTTATTTCCAATATATGAATTGTATTTATAATTGTATTAATTTATATTAATATTTAATCATACATAATGTATAAATTTCATGTATATCATTACTCATTATGATTTTATTTAATTAAATAAATGTAGAACCAATATATACATTAAAACTTTTATAAGAAAAACCCAATTTGAATGCTAAAAATAACTTATACTAAAATCAAATAAAATGACGGTTCTATTTTAAATATGTGAATTTAATATAATTAATTAATTCTCATGTAACATAAAATAAAATCCTAATACAAATTTTACTTTTAAATTACATAATTTATAGAAAATAAATGTCAGCATTACTAAAAATTTGTAACTTTAACTATTCAATATAAATTTAATATTTTTATGAAAAATCTACAAATTTAACCTAAAAATAAATTTTTTTAATTTAAATTAAAGAATTAAAAAAAAAATTCATATAAATTAGTTAATGATATAGAAATTAATTATAATATTTTTTTAATCAAAATTATAAAAATCATTTTTTTTAAAAATTTATTTTATTGGACAAAATTACATTATTAAAAATGAGGGATTATTTTATAATAAAATATAATTTTATTTATATTTAGTAGAAAATTAGTATATTTATTTAATAAATTAATTAATATTCATAATACCAAAAGTTTAATAGCTATCTTATGATTTTCAATTTTCATATAGTATTATTCCACAGTTCGTTTGTTCTTGGTGTTATATCTAATGTATCTTATGGAGTATATATTCATTTTGTAAAATCACAGTTTGTTATTAATTGAATAGAGTTTTACTTTTTTGGGAGGTTTTTTCTATAATGGTTGTGTTATATTAATTTCTTCCCCATGATTCATGATGAACTTGATTGATTAAATGTATTTGATATAAAATGGTTGGCTCTATAAGATAATGACTGAATTTTTTTATCCCATGAATCAAAATAATAGTGGAGTGATCCTTAATTCGGAGGTATATCAATTTAACATTTGAGTTTACCAATATTTATTATCTTGGAATATATATTTTTGGAATCTTTAGTATGATAATATATTATGATGTATCTAATGTAATTACATATAATTTCTCAATCCATTTCATTTCATCTTTTTGGTGTTTAATCTGCTAAGAGAAGACCAGATGTGTTATTTAGAGTTGGATTTTAAATTTCAGGTGGATAGGTGTATCAAATTGATACTATATGAGTCACAACACTGAGGTGTGAATACAATATAATGGTATTTTATGCTCTTGTCTATTGTTCTATAGTTGATTACATTATAATACAATTATTTTTTCCTACCATACGGTTTAGACCATAATGGTTAGCGGCCAAAACATTTGGTGATAGAAGTCATGATATATAAATAATGGCTCACATCAGAGTGTGATGACTCATGAAGTGTATTTTTAGTATTATATAAAATATTATGTTTCCTGATGAAACACTTCCCTATTTAATTATTATTATTTAACATTTATTTTCCCTTTTCTGGTCAGGGTATTTGGTTGTATATATAATCTTGATGTAATCCTTGTAACATTGTTAAATTTATCATGTATAACTATCACAAAGTGATCACTGATTACACATCATGAATCCATGGATGGCATGTTTCTGGATTATTTAATTTAAAGTACATTTATGTTGTGGTTAGTATATTATTTGATGGTTTACATTAGTACGATTATAAACATTGTGTTGAAATATTAATCACAGTGTTACTCTTACTAAGTTATATATCATTATTATAATTTAACAATATATAAATTTATTATGTTAGATTATATCATTATTTGTATTTGATATAATCATTTTATTTATCCCCTACACATGTCGGGTCATGTCTTGGTACACCATGATGCTTTATGATTCCAATTATATTATAAATTATAAATTCCATCCAATTTTTTTATTCTAAATCATTTATCCTTAAACGTTATGCCACTAAAGTTGTAACCATGGATATGACTTTTCAACATTTTAATTATATTTGGAATCACCTTTAACATATCAAAAAAAGAGTGATTTGATGTTATTTTTATTCCCATTATCCCATGATTCCCCTAAAAAGTTTTATACTTGAGGGGTTAGTGGAAACATTTTGGATTTAGTTTTGTTATTCCCTAACCATATATTTTATAGTATTTATTTTTATTTCTGTTGATTAAGGATTCTCTCAGGTGATCATTTCCATTTGATCATTGTCCTCCCTATATTCATGTGTTGTGATCTTTAATGCTTTAGTTATGGTAGGGGATTCATGAAATACCTTTTTTTGATAAATTTTATAAGTATCAAAATGATTTCTTGTGTTTTTTGTAAGGATTTTCCTAATAGAAAAAATAAAGGGTACAAAATTATTTTAATGAAATTTATAAATTCTCATGTGTTTTTATGATTATATGATGTTAATTATTATTGATTTAATATTATATATTTCAAATTAGAATGTTTGATTATTGGTGGAATTTTTTTATTTCTTCCATAATTAAATTGTTGGAATAAAATATATTAAAAGGATAATTATTTATATATCATATTGAAATTGTATCATGAGAATTTAGAAGAATTGTAATAATGTTTAAATATGATTTTATCAATTAATAGAAATTAGTATGGTTATAGAGTAATTAATTATTGTAATTTATAACTGGTTTGATGAGGATATCTCTTATATTTTTTGTTTTATTCATTATTTTATGGTCAATTGTGGTGTGATAGTCCGATAAATATGAAATAATGAATTTATTGTTTTTTTCTAAAAAGTTGATTAAATTATATAGAACCATTAAAAAATTGATTGTATGAATATTTGAAATTTATTTTGACGATTGATAGGCGGGAAAATTATATTTTTAGTGAAATAATTTTTTGGTGTATATTATTATATTTTTTACATGGAAATAGTTGAAAATATATCATTCATTGGTTGATTAAGAATTTTGGCATAGATACTAACATTAACTCACGTGGTGTTATATGAGATGATTGTGATGCTATTATGAGGCTTCATTATAATTAATAAATGGAATGGAATTGGTATGTAATAAAAAATATAGTAATGTATAGTTTTCTATAAAATGTTAAATAATTTTCTATTAATAAATTATTAATATTTGAAATTAGTAGATGTTGGAATGATAAATGTGGGTAACATTTAACGAAAAATTTAAATTTTATGCCGATAAATGAATGTTAAAATGAAATAATATTGTTGGGAAAATTTAAATTCAAGAAATAAGTAATGATATATTAAAATGTGAAATATGATTGATGAGATGGAAATTTAAGTGGAAATCTTAGATGGTTTTTTCTTGGGGATTTCATCAGTCGTTAGGTTTTTATAGTTATACTAATGTAATTTTGACATGTATTTTTAGTTCAATTTGGTATGAACCATATGACTGATATTTCATTTTTGGGTTATGATATATATATATATATGATATATATTTATTTTTATTTCTTATAATCCCACATTAGTTGAATATCCTTAATGATGCACAAATGTTGTGGGGGTGTATATGTCTTCCAAAACATAAGGGTGAAAAGATGATAGTATGGATAATTAATTTATCTTTATATCTCTCACATAAATCATTGTAAGAACTATGATGGTAAAATATGCATATATGTATATAGGATATAATCACAATAATTTATGGAATTATATATTCCGTTGTATGGATATATGGTGCGGTTTGTTCATGGTAGGTGGAGGTAAATAGATTTATGACATTTTTTTGAAGATACTGTAGTGTTATTTAGATATATGGTTATGATATGATAATATATTGTCGGGGTCTTGGATTGTGGGAGGCTTTAATGAGGTTGATTACATTTTTTTGTTGTTCTCAAATATTATTTGACTGTAAAATATATCAAATAAATTTTTTTATGTGTTGTTGTTTAAGTATGATATAAAATTACATAGATATGAGGATGTGGAATGAATTATTGGACATAACACGTGTCATCGGGGTGTGAGAGTGAAAAAATAATGGGGATTTTTTTTGGTGCCTCATTAATTAATTTTTATTATTATAATGATATAATACATGTAATATTTATTGGCTATGTGAGACTTTGGTAGGTGTGGTGTTCATTAAGTTAGTTTATGTGGGTATTGGTTCTTCTTTTTACTCACTAAGTTATATGTATACATCTTCAACATTTTAATGAGAGTTCATAAGGAGGATATTCAAAAGTAAACTTATATGATATGATATCTATATAAAAAAAATGTTAATGTTTTTGTATGGGATTTTATAATAATGTTGGTCGTTGCAAGATCATGGCATAGAGAAATTATCAAACTCACTACAATAAGAGTTATTTTATCTTTTTTTTACAATTTTAGAGAATCATTTTTATATAATTTTACATGAATTATGGGATATAGGTTTCTATATTGTATAATTTTTTATGTTTTTGTATTTTTAAGTGATCCAAATATTTATGATGGATCTGCATCCCATTTTTTATGTTTTATTCAATTTGTACTAGTTGTGAAACAATGTCCTATTAAAGGAATGATTTGAGTGAAATAATAATATTCACCATTGACATGGATGTAGTTCCATGTGGCATAATTTAATGGAAAAAACTCCTAGGTTACACTCATAGGTTATATATACATGTTAGGTATAATTAAAAAAATGGTCCACCAGAAAAATGATATTCAAAGTCCCCGTATCACTAAAATCATAATCATAGAAAAAAATCACAACATAGGCCCAAAATACCCAAAAGGATCTTCCAACCCCACTTCTTTGAATCAGGTATGGATCCATATTACCTATTCAAATTTATCATCCTCTATCCTCATAGATTTCAATTAATTAAATTCAAATCAACCTGTTCACTATGATACCAAAGTAATACACTATCTATTCCACTCATGAACTTGTATATTGAATAGTTCATACTAAAACTATTAAATTTCAATAACATTGTATGGGATTCTAATAAATTCCTTTATCATCACAAAAAAATACCATCACACTATTTTATAATGATCAAGATGTAAAATCGTTCATATAATCTTCTTAAAATAGATCTGATTCCCAAAAGATCTCAACGGACTGAACAAAATTTCAATTGAAGAAATTTTAAGAATCCCATCAATAATATTCAAAACCATATTTAATATTCATTAAAAGACACATGATATTTCTATTTAATTACACTCTTCCCTTGTCAAAATCCAAGTAAAACATTTATTTTGAGAGTCTATATATTTTGGATAATTCCTTTCAAAATATTAATTTAGAAAACCCATTTCACTGGAAATTACATCTTCAAGAATTTGTAAAAGGAAATAATGTTCATTAATAAACCCCCATTATATGTAACTATTTAAATTTAAAAATACAACTAAAATTGTTCCCCTTGTTAATCCATTTTATATAAGAACTCAATTTTATATCTACATTATTAAGTAGAAGGTCCATTTTTCTTTCAATGTAAAACACACATTATTGGAAAATTACAAATAAGACCATTGATATAGTTAGAAAAAAATATCCCCTTCAAAAGATATTCCATCCTTACAATATATTAGGCTGACATGGAAATATCATGATTTAAGGAAAATATTATAAAAATTCATTAAAATATGAAAAAATAATCAATGTGATTGAAAACAGACATAAAATCAAAATATGATTAAAAAATAAATAATTTAAATTAAATATCACCAAATTAGTGTTAATACGAGTTCAGTCAATGATAAAATCTCGCTAATATTTTTCTGAAAATAATAAATATTTTATCTCATTAAATTATTTCAAAAAAATTCATTATATTATTTACAATTTCATCAAACATAATTTTAGGGAATAACGAAAGCCATACATACCTGCGAATTAAAATAAAATTAATTATAAAAAATAATCCTTATATATCATAAAGAAAATCAATATGTATCATTATATGTATGGTATTCCTTAATTCATAGGTTTTTTATATTATTTATAAATTCAATATTTAACATTTTATTCAAATAAATAAGGTTTTCTCTATATCTATATTTTTTCTGATGTGAAATATATATTTATATATATATAATATTCATCTTATGTACTGTTTGGAAAATAGAAAAATTATATATAGGATTTAATTCATATATTTTTTCCTATATTAGGAACACCTAATAATATTGATTCCTCCATAAACAAGTCATTCCCCGTAACATTAAACAAGTGAAAATTTTAATAAAAACCTTAATAATTCCCGAAAAATATATGTATATACACAAGGTTTATTCCATAGACTATTTTTAGTAGGTCATGAAATTAAATCTTTAAGCTTTCTCAAAAAAACAAACATACATGGGGGCATTAAATCTTATACATTTTTCACATCAAAAGATAACATTTATGTATGGTGACCATTATGTATGGGCAGTTACCCGTTAATAAAAAATATTTATAAACTCCCAAAATTTGTCATGCCTACATGAAACAAAAGACATAACCTACTACAAACCATTAGTATTTCGTATAATTTCCAGAAATATTGAAAAAACTTTATAGAATCCTTAAAAAATCAATTATTAACAATTAAATTGTAAAAATATATCCATAATTTTTCTAATATATGAATAACAACCTCAATCACTCAATACATCACTTGGGTCTCCGATTGAATCGAAAATAATCTCTAAAAGATGTTAAAAATCATAGAATATTTATTAGAACCCAATTTATAATATTTTCCCCTAACCCTGGACAAAGACATAAAATCTCATAGGAAAAATGAATTGTGAATTTGAGGTTTGATACAAAATCCTCCCTATAATATTTTATGTCCCCATAAAGTGCATGAGGACATTTCTTATTTTATAATCTATCTAAGAAAATCTATTAGACCTATTAATTTTTTATTATAAAATATAAATGACTTGGTTCAAATACCCATATGCAGAATATAGATATAATAATTTTTTTATAAAATCCAAATGATATCTAAAATTCCTAAATAATATCCCAAACAATTCCCTCAATGTGTTTTTGATAGCACCATATCCAATTCCCTAAAAATAATCTTGTTCAACCTTCTCAATAGTGTTTTCCAAAAAAACATTTTAACTCACATTATAATGCATCTCTATATCTCTTAAAAATGATTATTTAATTATCAATGGAACTATAGAGTCATCCAACCACACATAGAATTTTATTGTCCTCATAGTTGATCTAATTCCAATGACATAAAATTGACCAACCAAATCTATTGTCATAATCCACATATGGGAAACAAACCATTTTTAGTCTGAATTACTCATATATTACTAAAAATAATATCCTATGGGTAATTTTAACACATTTAAGTCATTAAAAATATCTATAAATTCGAAAAAAAATCATAACTAATGAATAAGATAAATCTGATCCATTTACACATTGGCATATTATTCCATCCAGGTAATTCGACAAAAATTTTTATAGCAATCATGAAAATTAAAACATGATTATTAATCATTTAATATAGATTTTATTCTCCCCACTATATGTGTTTCCTTATCTTCACCCAAAAAAAATAAACTCTCAAAATTCATGGACCTCATCCTATCCATTGATGTTCATAAGAATAGAACGTGAACTAAATAACACATGTTTGAGGTTCTCAATATGACATCTATCAAGAATCCTCATATGGAAGAGTCTTTTAACTACTGAATGTGGTAAAAATACATTTGGATACTATAACTAAAACAATGATCTTTTTTCATGTTTGATTTAACTAGTTAATGTGTAAAAAAATCATCTGGATAATATAACATAAATAATGATATAGTTTTACATGTGATTATATTATAAATTCATCACAACCCATTAATATAATAAAAAATAAAAGGACTAATAAAAAATAACTAGAAATATGGCCAAAAATTAATTTCATGTATTTTAATATTTTTAATGATTAATCTAACACAATAATGGATCCATAGATTGTACACTTACATAACATGAATTATCATATAAATATCCTACTAGAACAAAATTTGATATTGGTGTGTAACAATAAATGAAATTCTATATGACCTCAGTCCCAACAAAATATATTCAACCATATCGTGTTATTAACCACTAGAACCAAATAGAACCAAATAAAATGTTAAAATGATTGTAATACACTTTACCATGAATCAAAGATGATGTTTTTATAAAAACTATCAAAACCCATTCATTTTAACCAGGTAGGGTGTAAGTCTAATGACCTAGTAGGAATCCAAAATTCCACAACATCCTTGATAATTATGAATTTGTTTACTGGCCTAAAACATTAAATTTTTATAATACTATACTAAAATATGATTTCATTATTTTAAATACTCTAACTACAGGTGTAACCTAAAATTTGAATTGGATGTATTTGAAATTCTCATTATGATTCACTGGAATCCAAAACACTGTTGGTTATTGTAGAAATACCAATATAAGGATGTAATATGATTGTCATTTTTACTACCAATGCATTAATATGATCATATATGAAAATTATATCAAGTATATTTTATGTTATAACCCTTTAACCACTATAATTATACATTATCCTTTCATAAATAACTCATAATGTTTATCATTCTCTAGATTGATTTATATTTCTCACTATATGTTTAGGATACTAATATGGTTCTTATTGGTAACAATCTATTATTATTTACGAATAAGTAATATAAATCAATCATATATATCATGTAAAATGTTATAGATTAATAATAATTATTATTGGGAAATTCTATTCATATTAAAAATCATACCATCCCCTATTAGAGTTACAATATCCATCTTGACATGAAAAATAAGCAATTAATTATTCTTTTATCTTGAATAATTCAACACCTTTTAAAAGTAAGTAATATTAACATATTTGGAAGCCCATAGATCCACATATGTTGGTTATTTTCCATCGAATAATTATAATTTCTTAAATCAAGCTTATTGAAATAAATATCATAGTTTTATGAATAATTTATACCAAAATACATATTTTCTATATGTCATTAACATACAAGCCTTGGAAAAAACAAAATTCCCAGTAACCACATATAGACACATTTCCCTCCTTCGTTCTAAATGAATATCATATTATCATTACGAATGATTCTTATATAAATTGATTTGTGTGTATTACATTGTTTATTAACCTTACGTTGTGTCACTAAACCTTTCCATTTGTCCCATATTCACTTATTCTATAGGGTATCCTTTATGGAAATTATAAATTAAATCCAAGAGATTAATAAAGTTATCATAGACATTGAGTAAACATTTTATACACCTTTTACTAACTATGAATTAATTATTGGTGTTGTATTATACCATCCATTACTAAATTCACTACAATATCACTAGAAATATCATGTCTATAAATATGAAAAATTAAGACCCCATAAATTTGGATCAAAAATTCCATCACTAAATTCATTGAAAAACTCACCAATCATAGATTATTTTAATTTTATTTATCCTTTTATGATTAACTATCCTTAAATAATTAAACGATATATTTATTTAACGCCACATAAAATAATAGACCTATAATTACACATTTCATAATAAGGGTTCCACTTTCATAGAATTACTAGATCACTTAGGATTAGAGTTTTATATTTTTTTTAAATATGATAAATAATAAACTTTCAAATCCTAAAAATTTTAACTTTATATCACCCAAAAATATGTTGATATGTTTACAAACATGTTTCATTCATTACAGTCACTCACCATTCAGTATGTGTCATGAATGACCTTTCTATAATAAATACACATCTTAATTTCATATTAGAAACATTTGAAAACAAGGGACATGAGATATTATGTTTTTAAAGTGGAAAATTTAAACTACTTAGAACTTTTAAAAAATCATGAAAACTAATATGAAAACATTATGCCTTATATAATAATTGTTGACCACAAAATAATTATTACATACAGAAAAAATTATCATCAAATCCAAAAGTTTTTCATAATATTTTTTTTATAATAAATAAAAATGGAAATATGAAAATCATGAAATTTATTTTGGAATATAAGAAAAATCAAGAAAAAAACATCCTCCAATAGAATATCAAAAACATTTTTTTAATCGTGTTTTAATTTTATTAACATTTAAAATCAATATATATTCTTTCAAACCCAATAGAAGCTTTAAAATAACACATATTTTGTGATGACTCAGACTCTCTTGGTCCTTCCCTTTTCAAAAATCCGGGTCGCGTCTCGGTCAGACCGATCGGTGAGACTGATCGGCGAGACTGATCGTCGAGACCGATCAGGGAGACCGATCGGTGAGACCGATCAGCGTCAGTAGCGCTGCTTTGCGCAAATAGGGTTTCAAACCCTAATCTGACTCGTTTAAGAATGTTTTTAAGACCCGTAACGCGCATAAGAGATTTAATTAAATACTTGATCAATTCATGAGTCGGCCTAAACCACCCGACCCCCATTTTTAATGATGAGTGGAGCCGTGTGGTCAACCCACAACCCCCGCACCTTACGTGGTTTCACGTTTTCACATAAACCATCATCAGCTCTTATAAACTAAGGGTTAGCCATGGTTTCTCCTTTCCTCGATCGTGGCTTTTCACAAACAGATTTTGGTGCATCGGGCCCGCCGCATCATTATCCGTAATGTTCCACGCCCCAGGCCTAAACTTCGATCATCTATCAACAAGTTGGGAATTTGTCCTTCGTATCTCTCTTTTGTGTATCATGCAGGGTGGGCGTGCTTTTGATTCTGTAGAATTGGGTAAACCAGACCTAAATAAAGATAATGAATGAATTCTATAAAGAAAGAGGGGAGTTGTGATTGTTGAGGTTGTCTTATATTTTGATGTTGTTTCTTCTATGACCATCTCGTTGAGTTGTGTTGTCTTATGCCTCCTGAAAATCGAGGTCGTTGGTGGTCGTTGTTTGTGTACTAATGAACCCTGTTGATGTTTTAAATGGCTTGTTTGTGGTTGTAAATTCCTACTGTGAAAAGTAAATTGGTTAATCAAATATATCTAGATGAATAAATTGAAAGTACCAGGATAAACCCTTCTATGATAACTCCTGGTTATAACACACGTAATTTGAATCATGGAGTGTGTTATGTCGTTTAAATCTGAAAATATCGGCAATCCCTGACTTGTGTTGGTGGTGGTAGTTGGTTGTTTTCCTTTTGGGCTGATTGCTGGAGATGTGGGAGGGGATGGGATCCCCTTTTCTTTTATACCCTCGGTGGTCGTGTGAAAGTGGGGATGGGATCTCCTGTTGGTATGTATTTGGTGGTTGTGAGTTTTAAATCCGGGTGGTCACTTGTTTGTATCACGAATTAGGGTGGAATCCTCTATTGTAGAGAACCAGGTGTGGGCGTTTTGGTTGATGTTTGACTGTTTACTTTCCTAGACTTATGTCTATGCCTACTAGTTTCCCAGAAGTGCTTAAACACAAACATTATTACTGAACGTGAAATAAGAAAGGGGACAAATGGGTTGTTAGCGTGAGTCGTGACTCGGACTTGAGTGATGTTGTGATCTGTAGGTTGTCTGAAGAAAAACCTAGCTTGGGTGAGTGCTTGTTACATATATATATACTTGTAGCTCTGTGATTCTTATTTGTGCCCCGCCCAAGTTGAGCACTTAGTGTGGAACACCCCCATTTAATGGGGGAGGGTGTTTTTCCCAACACTATTCATAGTGGCTGGTTATTAGCTCCTTTTCTGCTCCCTTTCCAGGATAGCCCAAGTATATTCGGGCAGGCTGTGATAGTTTGAGGTCCATTATTTTCCCAAGATCCTTCGGGTGGGGTAGTGTGGTGGTTGGCCAGGTGTGTGTGGCAGGTGGTTTCCCAAGTGTCTTCAGGATGAGGCCCAGGTGTCTTCGAGTGTGGTGGTGGTTGTTCTGGACTAGGTGTTTGCAGGCATGGTTACATGTGCCAGTTTTGGCCCAGGTGTGTGCGGGCGGGATTCAGCAGTGGGACTGCGTACGGTTGAGGCCCAGGTGTGTGCGGGTGGGATTTCGGCAGTGGGACTGCGCGTGGTTGTGGCCCAGGTGTGTGCGGGCGGGTGTGGCAGGGGGACTGCGGTGAGAATGGCGGGATTGGTATGATGCATAGGATGTCTCAAAAACTAGTGGGACAGTGGCGTGGAGTACCCAAACATCAATTTGCTCTTATTACATATATTACTTGACTTGCGTTATTTGGGGAGTGTGCCTTGGTGAGGACTGGGGTGGATAGTTTACCTTGATAGGTGTTTGGTTTACTCTTTTTCTAACGGGACTTTAGTACGTTCCCCCACTTGTGCACGAGATTCTTTGGTTTTCCCTACTGAGTGTACTTGTTTGCTCACCCTACGTATATAAAACTGCTTTCAGGTTTCCAGGAGGACTTCAGGGATCACGCAGGACCTTACTAGATCGGACCATTGGAGCAGTTGTAGTTGTTGTTTTTTTTCTTTTCCTCTTTGGTACTTACCTTGTAGTCACCTTTTGTACTTGTGGCATTACTTTTGGAACATGCATGTGGGAATAGTTTATTTTGGGATTTAAATTCCTTTTACCTTCGTGTTGTTGAGTTTCATCATCTCATCTCTTGATCCTATAAAATAAAAAGGGTAATTCCTTCCATTTGTGAGAAATTTCTATACCCTTGGTGCTAGTCGCCACTCCGGGACCTATTGAAGGCGGGTCTCGGGGGTCATTATCTCTCCTTCAACTTAATGAAGGATGGGCTTGGCAATCTGCTGACCCTTCCCTCCTTTTGGTGAAGGTGGGTCATGACTGAATGGTATTAGTGGATGATGGTTGAGAGATATGATGGAGTCTAGAGTTAGGCACAGTGAGGATTGCATGGGATGGTAAGGATACGGTGTTGGGTGACCTTGGAGTGTGAATTAGGCTAGGGAAGACCGGCTAGGACACGAGATTTTAGGGCCCCCCGTGATCCGATGCAAGGACTCTGGACCTACCGAATGACCAAGTGTGGCCACACTGATTGCAGGGTAGTGACCCTAGGAAAGGTACATGCATCATAATGGCTTGTGTTCTTGTGTTTCTGGGATGTCTTGGGAATTAAGAATAAGTTAAATTTTAACAATTTTTAAGAATGATATTCTGCACTACTTGGGCTTAGTCATTCCTTGTTTACCTTGTAGCTATGGAACCTGGAAGGTGACCACATGTGGTACAGGCAATAGAGGCCCCCGAGACTACCTTGGCCTATCTGCAGAGAGATGATCGAGAGGAAGAGGATGACCAGTGGCAGAAGACTCTTCGATCCTTCCAGCGACAAGCCCTCGAGAAGTATGAGGGAAATACCTCCAATATGAAGACGGAAGGCTGGCTAGAGGAGCTTGTTATAGCCTTCGGCCTGATTCGGGCCCCGACCGAGTACTGGGTTCCTCTGGCCATTAGACAGATGCAGGGAGCGGCACGTCAGTGGTGGATGCTTTACCTGAGGGAGAGGAGAGAGTCTGAGGTGGCTTGGGTGGATTTCGAGAAGGAGTTCCGGGCGGAATTCCTCTGCTCGACGATGAAGGCAGAAAATAGGCAAGAACTACTCTCCCTCCAGCAGTGGAGTATATCTGTGAGGGAGCTAGGGATCAAGTTCAAGGACCTCCTACATTTTTCATCGGACCTATTTCCCGACGAGGAGTCTCAGGAAAGACGTTTGGAGGAGGCACTCTGACCCTCCCTCCAGTATGATGTTACCCCCTTTACCCTGCCGACTTACTTGGTGGTCCAGAAGAAGGCCGAAGTGGTGGAGCGGATGCATGCTCTAGGGGGAGTGTCGTGAGAGGGGTTCCAGCTGGGACCATCGATGGGGAAGGCCGTCAGCACCCTGCCTCAAGCGTCAGGACCCTCTAGGTTCTAACCCTCAGGGAGAAGGCCGCATCAGTTTCAGTTTCGATCTCTCGGCCCTCGCCCTTTTCCAACGGGCCCGGGACCGTGGTGCTTCATCTGCAAGATCCCTGGGCATCTCTGGAGTCAGTGCCCCTACCGGGTGGAGTACAGTAGTGGAAGTCATCCCTAGCACCCTCCACAAAAGCAGCTTCCAGCCAGACCTTTCCAGCAGCAGCAGCAGGGACAGTGAGCTCCCGCTCCTCCGAGGTCAGACGTAGGAGGAGGACGCCGACCTCATGGCTCTCCACAGGGACCTCAACCACGGCATGGTTGAGGAGGTGGCTGACAGCTGATGGGAAGTGGAGCTGGTCGTGGAATGTTTCACACTGCAGAGGTAGCAGTTCTAGCAGGGCCAGAGGTTGTTCGAGGTACGATCATTCTGTTTAGCACTCTTGCTTATGATTTGTTCGATACCGGAGCTTCGCACTCCTTCGTTGGACCCAGTCTAGCCCATGACTTGGGTCTATATGTCGAGAGACTTCCAGTGCCCCTGGTGTTGAGCACACTAGTTGGAGGTTAGACCGACTTGTTGTTCGTTTTTCGGGGATGTAGACTGATGTTATGGCCACATCTATCGGTTAGGGATCATCTTCTGCTACAGATTCAGCCATACGATGTCATCCTAGGCATCGACTAGCTATTTTCTCTGTGCGTCGTCATCAACCGTTTTCGAAGGAGAGTGGTGTTCTTAGACTTGGACAACTGGAGTGTTACCTTCACCAGTGAGCGGAGCAGTCCGAAGGGATACATGAGAGAGGAACCTCTCCCCTCCTTGTTGACCGGGCTGACAGTGGAATCAGTAGATTCTAAAATGGTGGAAGTGCCAGAGATCAATCGTCTGTTTATGGAAATCTTTCCTGCGGAGGTGATGACTCTACCCCCTCGATGTGATATCGAGTTCGGGATAGACCTATAGCCTGGTGCTCGTCCAATTTTTCTGGCTCCTTACCGGATGGCACCTTCGGAGCTACAGGAGTTGCGGATACAGATTGACGATCTGATGAAGAGGGGTTATGTTCGTCCGAGTGCGTCACCATGGGGTGCTCTGGTCTTGTTTGCAAAGAAGGTAGATGGTGGTCTTAGGTAGTGCATAGTCTACAGGAAGTTGAATCAGGTGACAATCAAGAATCGCTACACTCTCCCAAGGATAGATGATCTTGTTTACCAACTGAAAGGGGCATGATGGTTCTCGAAGATCGACCTATGGTCTGGGTACCACCAGCTGAGGGTGAAAGAGAGTGACATCCTGAAGACAACGTTCAGGTGTAGGTATGGACACTTCAAGTTCGTAGTCTTTCCCTTCGGTGTTCCGAACGCCCCGACTATGTTCATGGGGCTCATGAACTCCATCATCCGGGAGTACCTGGATCGGTTCGTGGTTCTGTTCATCGACGACATCGTGGTCTACTCTAGATCAGAGGAGGACTATGAAGAGCACCTGAGGACAGTTTTGGAGGTCCTCCGATAGTACCATCTCTATGGGATGTTGTCAAAATCCAAGTTCTGGACACGATAAGTGCACCTCCTCGGGCACGTAGTGTCTGAGCAGGGGGTAGCGGTCGACCCATCAAAGTTTGAGGCAGTTGTTTCTTGGGAAGCACCCAAGAATGTGGCAGAAGTCCGAAGTTTCCTCGGGCTGGCGGGTTACTACCAGAGATTCGTGCCCAGCTTCTCCCGGGTAGCAGCCCCTTTGACGGCTCTGACCAAGAAGGACCATGCCTTCGTATGGAGTGAGCAGTGTCAGTCAGCCATTAGCTATCTGAAGTAGATGTTGGTTAGTGCCCCAGTGTTGAGATTACCAGAAGAAGGGGTGGCCTATGAGGTATTATGTGATCCTTCGGGACAGGGCATGGGGTGCGTGTGGATGCAGCGACAAGGAGTGATCTCTTATGGGTCCAGGAATCTGCGTTACTGTTATCGTAATTACGCCACCCATGACCTAGAGCTTGCAACGGTCGTTTTTGCACTAAAGTTATGGTGGTACTACCTCATCAGGGAACGCTTTGTGGTCTTCACGGATCACAAAATCTTGAGGTATATCTTCTCCCAGCGGGACTTAAACTTGCGACAACGGAGATGGGTGGAGTTCCTCCAGGATTACGACTTCGAGATCTCTTATACAAAGGGCAAGGGCAATGTGGTGGCCGATGCTTTGAGTAGGAGGACGTAGAAGGATGCGGTCCGAGAGTCGGCAGACGCCTGGAAGGCAATCGAAGAGTTGGTTGCCTTACACCTGGATGCGAAGATGGATAGCGGTAGAGGCTGCCTATATCAGATGACAGTGCAGTCATCCCTGTTTCAGCAAGTGGAGTAGTCTCAGTGTGGAGACATAAAGTGTGAAGTGATGTGTGACCAAGTTGACCAGGGCAATGCTCTAGAGGGATGGACAAAGGATTGTCAGAACCGGATGCTTTTCCAGAAAAGGTCGTTTGTCCCGGAGGCGATGCACGGCAATGTTCTCAGTGAGTTCCAAAACTCACCCCTGGCGGTACACACAGGTGTTTCCAAGATGTACCAGGGTTTGAAGAGGCAATTTTGGTGGCTCAGAGTTAAGCAAGCGGTGGCATAGTTTTTGGCCAAGTGCTTAGTGTTTCAGCAGGTGAAGGCTGAACACCGAGTTCCAGGCGGCCTACTACAACCCCTAGATGTCCCCGAGTGGAAGTGGTAGGACATCTCAATGTATTTCGTCACGGGACTACCCAAGGCCCAAGGAGGGTACGATGCCATCTGGGTGGTAGTGGACAGGTTGACGAAATCGGCTCACCTTCTAGAGATCAGGGAGTCGAGTGCTGTGGATGCTTTGGCACAAAAGTACATGGATGAGGTGGTGCGGTTGCATGGAGTTCCGAGGTCTATAGTCTCGGATAGGGATGCACGGTTTACCTCGCGAGTCTGGAGAGGATTGCAGCATGTGTTTGGAACCCAGTTACGCCTTAGCACTGCTTTCCATCCCCAGACAGATGGACAAACAGAGCGCACCATCCAGACAATGTAGGATATGCTTCGAGCATGTGTTCTAGACTCAGGAGTATCGTGGGTGAAATAATTGCCTTTGGTAGAGTTTTCCTACAACAATAGCTACCACTCTACCATTGGCATGGCCCCGTTTGAATATTTGTATGGGAGGCCATGTCGTTCGCCTGTGTGTTGGACCGAAGTAGGAGAGGCAAGCATCCTTGGTCCGGAGGTGGTGCAGAACACGACAGAGAAGGATCAGCTCATACGAGAAAGGATGAAGGCGGCCCAGGACCGACAGAAGTCGTATGCTGATACTAGGAGGAGGCCCTTGGAGTTTGAGGTTGGGGACCACGTGTTCTTAAAGGTTTCCCCTCGGCGTGGGCAGTGGAGGTTCAACAAAGGGAGTAAGCTTTATCCCAGATTCATCGGACCCTTCCATGTGTTGCGGTGGGTCGGCGAAGTGGCTTACCAGTTAGCGTTGCCACCGCCGCTACTAAGGATACATGATGTCTTTCATGTGTCCCAGCTCCGTCGGTATCTGCACGACGATTCACAGGTCCTTGATTGGGGTGAGCTGGACATCGAGGATGACGTGACCTTTGTGGAGAGACCCGTGGTGATCGAGGATCGCAAGGAAATGTTGATTCACGGGCGAACCATTCCCTTGGTTCGCATGTTGTGGAGACATGGTGGGATTGAGGAGAGTACGTGGGAGAGGGAATCACAGATGCATACCCAGTACCCAGAGTTTCATTAAGTTTTGTTCCTTGTTTTACCTATTGTGATAGAACATTTTGTTTTTTTATATTAAATGTTCTGGTTTTCCTCCTCATCTTGTGTGTGAAATGCCCCGGCTATGGGGAAGGAGAGAAACCGACCCCTAATCAAGATGCCTTATGGTGGATGCGATTAATCCCGTGTGGGCGAGTCAGTGCCACCCAAAGTGGATAATATCATGACATGGGGTAGGAGACTCCCCAACCCACGTGCCCGGGAAGTTTGGCATGGTATGTTTCTTGGTTTGTGACAGGAAGGTGTTCTTAGTTAACGATGAGGTTCACTCTTGAGAGGTATCTTTTGGGGTGGTTGTTCAGACCTGCCCTTTCCTTCTGGGTTGTTTAAATTCTCGGGGACGAGAATAGTTTGAGAGGTATCTAATGTGATGACCCATACTCTCTTGGTCCATCCCTTTGCCAAAATCTGGGTCGCATCTCGGCGAGACCGATCAGTGTGACCGATCGGCGAGACCGATCGGAGAGACCGATCAGCGAGACGGATCGGTGAGACCGATCGGCGAGACGGATCGGTGAGACCGATCGGTGAGACCAATCAGCGTCAGTAGCGCTCTTTTGCGAAAATAGGGTTTTAAACCCTATTCTGACTCGTTTAAGCGTGTTTTTAAGACCCGTAACGCTCATAAGAGATTTAAATAAATACTTAATCAATTCATGAGTCGGCATAAACCACCCGACCCCCCTTTTTAATGATGAGTGGAGCCGCGTGGTCAACCCATGACCCTCGTGCCTTATGCGGTTTCGCGTTTTCACCTCAACCGTCCACGACTCTTATAATCTAAGGGTTCGCCTTGGTTTCTCCTTTCCTCGATCGTGGCTTTTCACAAACAGCTTCAGGTGCATCGGGCATTCGGCATCGTTATTCGTAAAGTTTTGCACCCCCGGCCTAAACGTCGATCATCTATCAACAGGTAGGGAATTTTCCCATCGTCTCTCTCTTTTGTGTATCATGCGGGGTGGGCGTGCTTTTGATTCTGTAGAATTGGGAAAACCAGACCTAAATAAAGATAATGAATGAATTCTATAAAGAAAGAGGGGTGATGTGATTGTTGAGGTTGTCTTATATTTTGATGATGTTTCTTCCATGACCATCTCATTGAGTTGTGTTGGCTTATGCCTCCTAAAAATCAAGTCCGCTGGTGGTCGTTGTTTGTGCACTAATGAACCCTACTGATGTTTTAAATGGCTTGTATGTGGTTGTAAATTCCTACTATGAAAAGTGAATTGGTTAATCACGTATATCCGGATGAATAAATTGAAAGCACTAGGATCGACCCTTCTGTGATAACTCCCAGTTATAACACACGGAATTTGAATCATGGAGTGTGTTAAGTCATTTAAATCTGAAAATACCGGCAATCCCTGACTTGTGTTGGTGGTGGTAGTTGGTTGTTTTCCTTTCGGGCCGATTGCTGGAGATGTGGGAGGGGATGGGATCCCTTGTTCTTTTATACCCTCGGTGGTCGTGTGAAAGTGGGGATGGGATCTCCTATTGGTATGGATTTGGTGGTTGTGAGTTTGAAATCCGGGTGGTTACTTGTTTGTATCACGAATTGGGGTGGAATCCTCTGTTGTTGAGAACCAGGTGTGGGCGTTTTGGTTGATGTTTTACGGTTTACTTTCCTAGACTTATGCCTATGCCTACTAGTTGCCCAGCAGTGCTCAAACACAAACATTATTACTGAACGTGAAATAAGAAAGGGGACAAATGGGTTGTTAGCGTGATTCGTGACTTGGACTTCAGTGCTGTTGTGATCTGTAGGCTGTCTGAAGAAAAACCTAGCTTCTGTGAGTGCTTGTTACCTATATATATACATATAGCTTTGTGTTTCTTATTCGCGCCCCACCCATGTTGAGCACTTAGTTTCGAACACCCA
The DNA here is from genome assembly GCA_963277665.1 of Viscum album. Classification (NCBI taxonomy): domain Eukaryota; kingdom Viridiplantae; phylum Streptophyta; class Magnoliopsida; order Santalales; family Viscaceae; genus Viscum; species Viscum album. Next base: position 1,097,658,188 of record OY728151.1, on the reverse strand, counting down.
CATTACATGGGGGAGGGTGTTTTTCCCAACACTATTCATAGTGGCAGGTTATTAGCTCATTTTCTGCTCCCTTTCCCGGATAGCCCAAGTATCTTCGGGTAGGCTGTGATAGCCTGGGGTCCATTATTAGCCCAAGAAACTTCGGGCGGGGTAGTGTGGTGGTTTTCCAGGTGTGTGCGGCAGGTGTTTTCCAAAGTGTCTTTGGGATGAGGCCTAGGCGTCATTGGGCATGGTGGTGGTTGTTCTGGCCTAGGTGTTTGCAGGCATGGTTTCATGTTACAGTTATGGCCCTAGTGTGTGCGGGTGGGATTCAGCAGTGGGACTACGTGCGGTTGAGGCCCAGGTGTGTGCGGGCGGGATTTCGGCAGTGGGATTGCGCGTGGTTGTGGCCCAGGTGTGTGCGGGCGGGTGTGGCAGTGGGACTGTGGTGCGAATGGCGGGATTGGTCTGATGTGTAGGATGTCTCAATAACAATTGGGAAAGTGGCGCGGGGTACCAAAACATCAATGTTCTCTTATTACATATATTACTTGACTTTCGTTATTTGGGTAGTGTGCCTGGGTGAGGCCTGGGGTGGATAGTTTACCTTGATAGGTGTTTGGTTTACTCTTTTTCTCACGGGACTTTAGTACGCTCCACCACTTGTGCACTGATTCTTTGGTTTTCCCTACTGAGTGTACTTGTATTCTCACCCTATGTATATAAAACTGCTTTCAGGTTTCCAGGAGGACTTCGGGGATCACGCAGGAACATACTAGCTCAGACCTTTGGAGCAATTGCAGTTGTTGTTTTTTTTCTTTTCCTCTTTCGTACTTACCTTGTAGTCACGTTTTGTACTTGTGGTTTTACTTTTGGAACATGCATGTAGGAATGGTTTATTTTTTGCTTTACTTTCCTTTTACCTTGGTGTTGTTGGGTTTCATCATCTCATATCTCGATCCTATAAAATAAAAAGGGTAATGCCTTCCATTTGTGAGAAATTTCTATACCCTTGGTGCAAGTCGCCACTCCAGGACCTATTGAAGGCAGGTCTTGGGGTTCATTATCTCTCCTTCAACATAAAGAAGGAAGGGCTTGACAACCTGCTGACCCTTCCCTCCTTTTTGTGAAGGCGGGTCGTGACATATTTGTACTAGGACATTATTATAAGATCTTAGTTTTCTCTCTAGGTATGGATATATTAAATTTAATTTTTAACTACTTGAATCATTATTATGATAGTTTATAAGGTGTTGAGAGAGAGTTTGAGGGAATATGTGGTTTATTTAGAGCCTAGTGATTAGGTTTTTTGGAGAATCACATTAGGATCATGGTTAGAATTTACCACAAACCTAATATGTATTTTATTTTTAAGGTACAACATGGTTAGATAATACTTTTGAGGGAAGTAAAATGATATTTAAAAATTAGTATATTAATGCTACATTGGTGATACATATGGTGTGTACATGGTTTCTGAATCTATGTGAAAACTTTGTAATGGGGTGTGCCATGTGGATAGTGGTGACCCGTGGTTGGCAGAATGTTTGGCCATCCATCCAAAAAAACGTAAACAACCCAATTAAAAATAGGTAATTTATTATTTTACCTATCTATCCATTAACTATATTTATCATTTTCTTTTCCACAAACATTCAAAATCTACCCCACCAATTTAGGGATCCTCCACTCAACCTATTTTGGGATATATCATCTCTTTATGACATCTGATTCAACAGTTGTTTGTATAATTTGACCAATCTCAATAATTTTTTCATTCGTAGTGTATAATATATTTTTATAACTTCACATAAAATATTCTAATTCCATGGGATCTAATATTCCCTATTATCCTTGAATTTAATAGTTTCTTATATTCCAATCATTCTAAATCGAATATGATGTTGATATAAGATGAGGAGTCAACTACTGGTATATGGTAGTTGAGACCATTATTTTACACATATTTGTTGACATATATAATTTGTTTCATTTAATAGATATACAAACATTCCATGTGTGTGTTATAAAATATTAATTTATTAAAAACTAAATGTTATTCCTTCATGTGATACTCCCAGATACCCTTTAACAAGTGTCTACGAATGATGAAATCAACTCAACCAACTCAATGGGTGTATTAATTATTTTCCCATGATATTTTTACCATACATTGTGACCAAGAAACATTCAGAGGATTGTTAAGATATCTAATTACAATATAATTAGTAAATATATATAATTGAACTGTAAAATTCTAATAGTTGAAACATGAATCCCAAGGTCATGCCACATGAACCTTATTAAATGTGATTTATTCCCATAATTATATGGGATTAAATTTACATGGTAAAATGTATTAATGTATTACATGGTACTTGTAAGATGTTAAATTATTATTATGAATAAATGACATTGAATGAAATTTAAATTGTATTACACTTCACTTGTCTCTTATTATGACCATTATATAATGTTATAGGGCAGCCTACCTTAGGTGTGATTTGGATTTACCTATTTGGTTTATCTTGACTACCCAACGGATGCCACCAAATTATTGGATTCATATTCCATGAGTTGAGACACTTTTTTAACCAGTCCATATCATACCATGATTAATTCCTGATCATAATTCCATAGAAACATCTGTTATTTTATCCATGATTTTAGAATTCATTATTCTATCTCCATGGATTCGTCTTGACATTTTATGACACAGAAAACCTTTTACTTCCTCTTTAAAATATATTCAGGCCTCTCCCTCAGATTCCTTTGATATATTCCAAGGGTACAAAAAATTTATCATTATAGGAGTAAAATAATTAGTGTTATTCTATAGATTTTACTCAAACATACATATCTATCCAACATTAGTTATTATTATGATTTAGCCTAACCATCTATGGGGAATGACACCTGTTAGATACCATGTGTCTTATATTATTATTATTACAATACTGTCACTACTGGAGAGACATGTCAACAATGGAAAAACACGGTATTGTTGGATGGATATCCTATAAAAACCCAAGTCGACAAGGTTTGTTTATTTATTTACACTATTTATTAATAATACATTATTTATTTTCAATCCATTGACTATATATTATTTGAATCCAACGGTGGTGGCCTATTATGTCATAAAAACTCTATATTTGGGAATCCAATTAGTTCCTGATATGATTGCTTGGATTGTAGTAAGGACAAATGAATGAATCAGTTGATGATCATATGTTTTCTAATCTTTAATATAGTATGGGACAGGTGAACCAAGATAGTGATCATGATACTATTAGAAATAATTTTTGTCGTTTTTATTTTTTGCATCGCATCATCTAATGTATTCCATCATCAATTTTTTATATCTCCTTGATATAAATATTTATTATATGTAACTATATATTGATTTATATATTATATATATCTAGTTGATTTACTTCCAATACTTATATTACAATCCAAATTTTCATTTATTTGATCAACTTCAATAATTATTATTATTAGTCATGATTGTTATCTACTCTAATTATTAGGGTAGATTATCCCCACCATACTACCTTATACCCTCACTAATAGTCGAAAACCTAGAAAATATGGGAATGTTCCCTTGAGTCCATATGAGAAACTAATATTAGATAGTTACGAGTAAACCGAGACCAGGACAACACAAGTTGTTTCATATCACCTATTATATTTGTCTTAATATTTGTTCTTAGTAGTTAGTAGAGTATTAATGGATTAAAATTTTGAAATTATCCTATTACATGGAGTTTCTAACCCACATAGATGAAAAAAACCATTTTTCCTAGGATGAGACATTATATTAGGGGATTTCATTATAAATTAGTATTCATTTCCACTATGGCTCACACACATTTTTTGGGGGTTTTTATCGGTGTAGTTTTTATTGTAATATTATCCTACTATTGAATATAATTATTATTTCATTCATCATGATAATCATATAGATAATCACATTCCATACATATGTCGTTCCATGTACATTTCATAGGTTTATTTACAATTGCATACTATATTTTTCTACTCTGTTATAGCAATTAGTTGTCTAAAATTTCTACATGAATAATTAGATAAATTATTGGATAATTTATGTATCCACATCAACCTATATAGTTTTTTTTACACATAGCTTGATTGTGTAATCTTATGTAACATATTATTATATGTTTTAATAATGACCCATTTTTTCATTGGATAATTCATTTTTTCATTGACTTAAATAGATTCCAATTACAAATTATAATTTTTGTGTAACACTATATACATTGATTGGTGACTCATATAAATAAATAATCACAAAATTTGGTATAAGATAAATTATCTACCTATTGAAAATAATAATTTATTTGACATTATGACTTGGGATTGGTTGACACATCTAACTGGTCCAGAATATATATGTGTGTGTATGTAAACAATTCACCTAACTAATAATTATTAAATGATAGGGTTTCCATTAAATAGAGATTTCAATTGAAATAAAAAGGGTGTTTTCACTATTATTTTCAATTCAAACCAAATATAATTTAGACTCTATTATGAGATATATAGCCATGACCCAGACCTACCGTAGTTTTTGGTGTTGGAGGTGTCTCTCATGTTCACTTATATTCATTTATATTAAATATAACCAAACTTAAGAGCATGAAGAATGTTATTGAATGTTATATTGGAATGAAATATACATATCCTATTATAATAGTTGAGATTTGTTCTAAAATCAAATCATGTTCTAAGGTGTCCACATCAAATGATTAAATATTATACTAAAATGGCCTAGAGACAAGCAATAATAATGAGGAGACAACCATTCCCCAAAGGTGTTGGGTCCTAAACCATCAACATTACATCTATTAGCTTCACATGATATAACTCATATTACACATCATATGAGAACTGTTTCTTAATTATGATAGGGATTATTATGGATAGTATAGTTTATGTAGGTAGATCCTTGACTATCCCCTTCAATGGAAGAGTTTACCTAGGAGTTCCTGCAGTAGCACCTTCTAACCATTTCAGGGGAATCTGTTCCCCATGATATCTAGACATGGATAAAGGAAATGTATTATATCATCTTGTATTTAAATAAATATACTGAAATATGTTTAAATATTTATGATTATATTCTTAGAGGGTCCATCTAGTTATATTAGGGTGTTTTAATGGATTTTGATCAGTATTGTGTTATGCATTGGATGGATTTCCAATCATTATTATATAAAAAATTCTTTCCATATCTATTGATGGAAGACTAAGAAACAATTTTAATCAATTTGAATAATGGTACATTATATATTATATTCTACTATGATCACTTCATAGAGCCCTATAATTTTATTTATATCATTATTTTTTATGTTTTATATTGAGAGGGATGATTTTAAGGTGGTGTTATGTATGAAATCTGATAATAGTTGAATATTTCTATCTAAAGTCTATTTTTGAGATACTAATTTAGGCCCCTATAAATAAGAAAAATATAATTGTATCTGAGGGCATTGGACTATTATTTTCAATACATAAAAAAGAAGCAATTTGCCTTTTACAGATATGAGTCACCCATGGTCTTCATGCTATGGTAGTGGATGTCAATTTATCTGCACTTGTAGTAGTTTCGTGCATCACCAGTGAACTAGGTTAGTTTATATGAATACCTAGTAAACCATAGAACCAGTTGAGTAATGAGAGTGTGTCCAAATAGGATATAATTTTTTTAAACCATTCCTCTAATGGCCAATGTGTGGGGATCCACAAAAACTCCAAGTCCTTGAGTGGGATCTTCACCACTCTTTCAGTAAGAGAGATGGAGTACCAATAGCCATGTATGATGTGTATGAGAATGTGGATAGAGATACAAGAATTATATATTCAATTATACTAGAACTAACCTTATCATTGTATTTATGAAATTAATTGAGGTAGTAAATGTGGATTGAGTGTTTTGGTAAAAACTACCCTTTAGCATAAGTGTTTTGGTCCTTCTACAGTGCACGATATGATATTATTGGCCAATAATTTAGAATATATATTATTTTCCATAGAAACATCACTAAAATTTATATACTTTTCTATAATGAAAAGTAATGGGATTTAAATAATGTACTTTGATGGAGTCAAGAAACATGTTACTCTTTTAGGAGTTTGATCAGAATGTGTACACCTTTTCAAGGAATACACCATTGATATTAGATGTTTTCATTTATTATGGAACCTTTTACATTAATGATATTATTTTTATAAATATCATAATTAGGATGAACATTTTGGTTCCTAATTAGTTTCATATTCGTTTTTACCTCTAGAGGGGTCTTTTACATCTCCCGATGATAATTACTATGTTTATAAGGGTGAATGGGATATATAGGAATGTCGAGATGGAGCTGAGAAACACAGTATTAGGGGAGTGAAATCCCATATTTCCAATCACCTTTTGAATTATTTTAGAACACTTCAAATAAATTTACCTCTAATGGGGGATCATTTCATTGAAATTTTTCCAAATTTTATTGTGGGGATACATCCCATGTGGGAGGTGGAATTAAAATTTTATCATTTAATAATAGAATCACTAAAAACTGTTCCTCCTGAAAGAAAGTCTCTAACGAACATCAACAATAGAAGATACAGTTAGAGGGCCTTGAAGCTAAGGGATTTATATAACCCAATACTGAATGGGCTTCACCCATTATTTTCTCAATAATGGGGGATGCGACCCATTGATTATATTCAAATTACTGAACATTGAATCAACTTATGGTTAAAATTTTCTTACCTATACATCATATCGATGTCCACTTAATCTTCCTCTATGGATATATGGTTTTCTCAAAAAATGATTTGATGTTTTGTTATCACTCGATATAAGTTACGTAATAAAATTATTAATGTAAAAATTGCACAAAAGATTTTATTTTTACTAGTATTTTGTAATTTCATTTGGTCTAAAAAGAACTAGATAATTTCAAACTTCTGATTAATCATGATTTCTACATGTATATTTTTTCTATTGTGGTCATTTCCATGGATGAAATATTTTTGTTCTAAAACAAAAAAAACATTATTCAAAACATCATGAAATTATTTTGAGAACACAGAGAGACCATAATTTATATACAATTCTCATGAAATACCACTTAAGGATTGAATAAATAAATTAATGGGTCACATTATATCAGAAGTAGGGTGTTCGTTTACCCAAAGAATGTGAGATCCATGGTTTCTTAGGATAATCGATAGAATTTATTTCAAATTAATTGATTCATGGAGATAGTTTTATATTATTGGTGTTTTATTTAGGATTTCTCACACTTCATAGTACCTATTATAAGATTGAAATGGAATAGGGTTAAATTATTATAGTTAATAAAATTTGAGAAAAATATCCATGATCCGAAGGGATAATTGACTTCAACGCTAATTATGATTCTACCCAATCCTATCCGAGGACATACGATTTATTTTTCTATATTAGGTAATAATTAGAGAGTTTTTATAATGTAATTTGATTGATTTTTGTGGAAAATGAATCTTTATTTTCTATCACAAAATTTAAATTAAACTAAGCATGATAATGGGTTGTCAAAAAAGCATCTACTATTGTGTTGCTAGAGGAACTATTTTTGGGGGTTAATGATTCATTTTATTCATAGATCACAAAAGTGTCAAATAATTATTCAACTAGATTTAATTGAACTATATTTGGAGAAGGTTCATTTAATACCTTTAGTGTTTTGATATTGGGATTTATTTTTTTCATGAGAAGGAAAATTATTTGGATTAAGTACTAAGTTGAAGGGTTTTGTCCCAGTTTGTTCAGGAGTCATGTACCGAGTGGATGCTTGTGGATTAGATTTTAGGGTTGAATCTGGAGATTCAAGAATATTATTGGAAACATTTTCTAACATATATAGAAGTGAAATATTCACTTCTATATTGAGTAATTATGAGACCAATTTTGAATCTTAGAGGCATGGTCCTACTGGATAGGGTTTTAGGTGGGGACCCTCCACTGGTTTGAGTTAATAATGATAATGATAACTTATATATCTATATTCATGTTTGGGATTATATAGATGTTCAAGTGGAGATGAAAAATGAAGCATATACCTCTAAATTATCCTCGGAACATAAAATTTAAAATATTAATAGTTATTTAAAATACTAGTATTTGTGGTTGTCGATGAAGAGTAAAATTGTGGGTTACATTACATGATATTACTCCTATCAGCATGTGAAGGGAGAACACCAGTGACTTATAGTGATTTTGTTTCCATTATCCATTATAGAGGGGAAATTTGATGACATCAGTATGGATTTTGGGATTGATTTGATGTGGTTTACTTGAGACAGTGATACAATATGTGTTATTATGGATAGAAACGTAAAGTTATCACACTTACTACCTATTATGGACAACTTCTTAGTGTATTGGATCATGATTCTCTTTTTAAAAGGGATTATTATCCACCATGGAGTCCTGCGTACAATCATATTGATAAGGGATGCTCGTTTGACATCATGATTCTAGAATGATTTGTGTAAGGAACTTGGTTTATTGGTGCTTTAGAGTACAAAATAACACCATCACATGAATTTATAGTTCGTTTAAATGAGTTATGTTTTGGGTACATGATCCGAGCATGAATCCTTGATTTTGGAGGTTTGTGAGAGAACAAATTGTATCTTTATTAATTCACTTATAATAATATATTCTTAGAGAGAACAATGATGGGGTTTAAGGAGATCAATATAGTATGTAGTTTCATTTAAATATTTTCTATTCAGATGTGGTAGAGGCAGCACTATGTGGACCTCATAATATATATTTGGTATCATTGAATGTACACCTAATTATTAATAATTTGGATATATATAAATCTAGTATTAAGTTTTATGATAATAAAAAGTATCATCCTCGGGTGTTTAAGATAGGGATTAGGTCTTCCTCTATGTCTCTCCTATATTTACTAATCCATTACCATAGATTTAAGGAATGTTCTCAAGATGAATAAAAAAATTAGATTTTAGAGAGGTTTTGACTATTGGATTGTCTTATAACACTTCATGGTAGATAAATTTCTATTTACAATTTTTTTTTCATTTTTCTAAGCCACATCATTATAATTAATACACATCTCGAATCCTTTAGCATAATGATATTGAATTGGATGTTGATACTTATTTTAAAGAGATTATATTTCATATCATTCATTGAAGATGAAAGGATCTGAATGGTAGGTAAGTTACACAATTTAAGGTTCCATGGAAGCATGATAGTGTGTAGACTTTTTTATTGGGCTGATTAGATAACATTAATTATCAATTTAATGAATCATAATCAGATAATTCTCAAAAATCCATAGGGAAACTCATGGATGTGTTGTTTAATTGAGTGGAGGTTGTAAGATTTATTTATTACTATTGTTTTTTAAATAATTTATATTTTAGTTTGAACCCCTTAAATTATTCTTATAAAACAGTATAAGGGGGTTTGGGAGAGTTCATAGGAGTATGGGGTTTTTAAATTCTTGGAGATCCATATTTTTGGGGATAATTTTGAGGTACACGGTTAATAGACAATTAGTGTTATCCATACAACACAACCATTTGGGTATTTTGGTATTCACATAGTTAGATAAACTGTTATAGGGAGGGTTCATGATGAAAAAAATGGTGAAGTCATGTTGTAGAAATAATATGCACACTATCTCAATATTTTCGTTCTGATGTTCCATATGGATATTGGTGGTGCATGTTTGGAACACAGTTTATCCAACAAAATTTAAAAAATAATCTCCTTTAAAATTTGAGAATATAATATTTTACTATAACCTCTATTAACCATCCTTATACTCTTTTATTCCCTCAAAATAAAAACCACTCTATCTATTTCAGATAACATTCTATCCATCAAGATTTATACATAACATCCCTCTATGGCATATGATTCAATTATCTTTTATCTTAGTGGATACAACATTATAATTTAATCATTCATAATTCTTATTTTCATCATTTAGCTTCTCGAATCAAATCCTAAATATACATGACTTAATATTCCCTATTTTCGTAGATTTTTTTATCTTTTCAATGATTCATCCTATTCATTCTTGAATCTGAAGCTGTTATCAGATGAGGATTAATATACCTATATAAGGTATGTAGAACCATGACTTTACCAAAATTTTCTAAAATATATAAATTGTGTTCTTATCCCACAGTTCATGATTTATGTGTTTCACCCAATAAGTATTAATTCAATTTAAATAAATTTTTATTAGCTGATGATATACTTCTATATACCACATGATAATTTTTTAGGTTGAAAACCATGAATTTACCACCCCTTTGGGAGTGTATTTTATTTTCCCTTAACACTTTTCATGAATTATGAAAGAGACACATTCTGTTTGTGAGTTAGTCAAGAATTTTATAATCCAATCAGTAAATTCAATTAATTAAAATAATAAAAAATGAATGATGAAACATGAATGGTAGGGTTGTACCACTTGAACATTATCATTTATGAGCTATTTCCATCACTAAATGGTATTAAAATGAAATGTAAATTTTTATTACGGTATTACATAGTCGTTTAATGATGATAAATTATTCTCATGAATAAAATAAATTAATTGAAACGAAAATATATTATACTTTACTTATATCTAATTATGACAATTATTTATAGTTATAGGATTTCCTACAATAATAATTTCATGGATTACCCCCTTAGGTTTTCTTTCTCTACATAGAGTTTATTAAATGATTCATGAATGAAATTACCAAGAGATGTACCACTGTTGGACTCAATAATTTTCACACCATGATGACTACTTGGTCGAAATTAAGTGGACTAATACAATAATTTTCTATAGATATTATAATTACATGGATTATATCTTTGGATTTTCCTTGATTTCTAATGACATAGACCACCTCTAATTACCACATTGGGCACCAATATGTTCTACAGTGAGGCTACATGATACATTTTATTTGGAATTGACATGATTATAATTATAAGAGTGCAATTCCAATGAATTATATCTTGATTTCACTCTTACCACACCCCACTATCACAATAAATGTGTTATTACATTGATATGGATCGAACATCTATGATCAAGGACACATTAGCGATATATTTTTTCCTATATTATTATTATTGGTACTCAATAACTTATTCAATAAAATTCCATCATATGACAAAAAAGGTGTGGTCAGATGGGTTTCCGATATTAACATGAGATATCATGGTAATTTTAATTTAATTCCATATTTATTAAAAATAAATTGTTCATTTCTTATCCACTAAATTGATATATTTTGAGTCCATTAGGGGTGGCCTAATATGTTTTACTCACACAAAATTCATGTCACTGATTGTTACCTGGGGGGAATTCATGGATGCATGTTGGCATAATGGGATGATCCCATCTATGGTTTGTTTATTTATGTTCTATGATAGAGTATGGGAGAAGAGGACCAAGAACGTTATCATGCCCATATGTACGCTTATTTTTTGTCTTATTATTTTGGTATATTATGATATGAAGTATCCATAATTCCAATTTTTTTATAGTATGATGTAATTAATAAGTTATATAGGGAACTGGATATTGATATTTCAGATATATTTGTATTGATGTTTTACTTTCTTTCTTATTTTACTCATCCATTATTCATTTAATGTATTGTTGTGATCATTTATTATTATTTTTTACAACTATTATCCCCAATTACTACGAGGGTATAGTCACCTCAGTGTACAACTATATCCTGTCAATAATTGTTTTCAACTTCAATTATATGTGGACAAGTGCATGGGTCCATGTGATAAACTATGTTCAATAGAACTGGAGTGAAATATTTCTAAGGTGTAACAATTATCCTAACAATCAACCAAAAATGAATATTTTCAATGGTGTAACTCTCATGTTTAATTCCCACATATCCATATTTTGAAACATAATTTAGTTTAATTCCATAACATTTTTTATTTTAATAGAGATTTATATTAGTGTCTCCAATTTTTAAAGCCATATTTTGGTCAACTGTTATCATATAATATTTTCAGGAACCATATCATGACCTATCCTTATAGAAAAATTTAAAATCATACATTTCAAAACCATTATAATGATATATGTGTATTTTAAAATGAATTTTAAAAAATTATTCAAACACAATTTAGAATATTAATGTAGCATTTTGATAAAAAAAGGTTATGGAGAAGGAATTGTATAAAAAATTTAAAACAACGTTTGGATGGAAGAACCCATCTTGGATTTAGTAATATTTAAACCAATAGAATATTAGAAGATAAAACATTAAAATAATATCAAAACCAATTTAAATAAAAAAATAATAATGATAACATATATCCATAATGTTGTTTAGATAAAATACATAAGGAAATAAAATTTATATGATATATGACCTTACCCTATCTCCTGAATCACCAAATACATATTATATTATCCTAAATAATAAAATTAATTTAATTTAATTGAATATTAAGAATATTTTAGTGGTTTATTCCCCTATTGTTATTCATTTGATTTAATTTATTATCATATTTTATTTAATTACCAAATTGTAAATGTTATGGTTTTATGTTGTGTCGATGATCAATTCATAATCCCAAATAACTTGAATTTGGTAGAAAATGATCATATGATCCATTGTTATATTATTGTAAAAATATTAATCATGAAATAATTTTAAATTTATGGAATTAAATATTAGTTCTGATCCATTTATGTATGTACATCATTATATATTAAGAACATTATTTATTAGAGATAATAATATATAAATACCCAACAACGTTGTGATCATTTTTGTAGTATAATAGAAAGAATTCAAGTAGATAATATTTTACATTAAAAAAATCATTAATATATTATAAATATAATATTTATTCATAATTATTATTCTAATGTCCAATAATTTTAGTATATAATGAAAAACAAGTCACATATCATTTTGGAGGTTTTAGTCAACAAGATTGCATGGGTTATGTTATATGTGAGGGGAGTAAAGTTGTTGTAAACATCTTTATCTTCCAAATATTATAAATTTACTAATCATGGTTATAAAAAGAATAAATTAAAATTATATATAAATTTGATAATGTTTTAAATACTCCCATTTAATAAGATTTAATGTATTATATTTGGACAATATGACATGGATTTCGCTTTAATTGACCCAGTTTATCTATTGAATTGTTAACAAATTTTTACCATGATAACTATTCATTATGACATAAAATGAATTAAAACACCATCAAAATTTTCACTCTAATGATTAAGAAATGGTAAATACATTATAATTATATATTCTATATAACTGGTAGAAATTATTTTTAATTGCATAAAAAATTACATAAGAAATATTGTTTTTAGTGTTTTTCAACAAAAAAGGAATTCATTCGAAAATGAAATATAATGATTCTTTATATGAAATTAATTAGATAATAATTATTAATATTCTTATTAATTTAGTTTAAAACAAAATTTAAAATATCTTCATATTTTAAAAATAAATTACTTAATAATAATAAAATTTCATTTAGAAAAAATAATTATTTTTAGTTTTCAATAAAAATGAAACAATTCAAAAAATATCCAAAAATTAAATTTTATCCAAATAAAATATTTGGAGAAAAAGTAGTTCTTATTTAATCAAATAATATTTTTATATTTGGAAGAAAATAATTCTAATATCCGCACACCAATCCCTGAAAAACAACTTTTTTAAAAAAAAATTGAAACATAAATTATAGTTATTCTAATTCCATACCATGATAAATCAATTAGATGTTTTTTAATTTATTTATTTGAATTTATTATAAATAAATATAATTAAAATAATTATTTTATAGCGAATAATTAAATATAATATGTAAAAAATTAATTTTTCACATAATATATGAATTCTAAAGAATATTTCTTCTCGCCATTGAATGATTTTTTTATTATTTATAAAAAATGATAACAAATTTATGAATAGTTATTCATCGGTTTTTATTTATGATTTTTTAAAATAAACATAATATTCAAAATTATTGAAATAAATAATTAAAATGAATTATATAAAATATAAATAAAACATGACTTTATAGAAAAATGAGTCAGTTGTATGATTAAACTCTTATCCTTGAATATTGAGTAATAATTAATTAGTTACTATAAATTAATTTATATTATAAAAACATATACATTTATACATGTATATATATATATCTTTTAATTCTATTTTTCTTATTTAGACACTACAATACGATAACTAGGTTATGATAGTCATATTATAATAAGGATTTTATTGTTCATTTTATCACATTTTATTATTCGGATCATGATATTTAAAATAATATTCATTTTAATAAATATAAATTCGAAAATATTGGGTTACATTATTCTACAAATATAATGAAATGATACCCCCTTAATATTATTATATGTCCAATAAAAGGTATTTAAAAACATTTTTTCATTCAATTATAAGGAGAAGAAGGAAAATATACCGAGTTACTAAGAATTGCCTTTAAATCCATATTGATAGGATTTCAATTCTATATAATTGTTATGTCCATTTTATGTCTATTAACCATATCATAATGGGACTCATTATAGAGAAATATTTTCATATAGTGTACCTTCATAGCCGAGAAATTCATTCCGTATACAAATTGATAGATTTATCTTCCTTGAGGATGAGTTTCAGAATTATTATACAATAATGATAGAGATAAGATAAAATATAATTACTTAATTTCAATCAATGAAATAAAAATAACCTCAATATTTCATTGTGTCCTGAGTAGTTTTCCCATCTAATTAATCCCATATTATAAATGAGTAATAACAATTGTAAATTTTTCATGCTTTTAGAACCAAAATAAACATTTAATGGGCTATAAGATCCAAAACATAGATTAAATTTTATTCATATTTTCGTTTTGCTATTACTAAAACATTCAATGTTTTGAATAGGAAAATATAATTCACAGTGTTCCATATAAATCATTCTATATATAACTAACATTAAATGTATTAAAATATACCATATCATAATTTGATACTAATAATTAAGGGTTATTTTAAAAAATATTCCTCTACAATATATGTTAAATTTATCTCCAAACAATATCAACTACTCATAAATTCAAATATCAATATATATATATACGATACTATTATAAACACCATGATATGGTAATCATTTCAAAAGATAACCAAAATCACTGTAAATATAGAATAATATCATATATGTTTCTTTAAACTAATTCAATATTAATTTATCAAATTAAATTTACCTAAATAAAATAGTTTTATAAATTTATAAAAGTTATAAGAGAAACATTAATCAGGTGGTTTCCAAATCAGTTTTCAAACCCATGGTTTCCAATATGATAAATAATTTTACCCAAAATTAATTTTGCCCTTTATCATAATTAATCATAATAAACATACCATATAAATCATATTAATCCACTTTGGTTTATACACTTCATTCATGCATTGTACCTAAAACCCCATAAAAACATTTCACAATAGAAATAAAAAACATTGAATATAATTCATTTAATTTCCTAAATCGAATATATACTTTAAAACATATGGTCATTTTTATGTCTTTTAATTATTTAAACAACATCATCACTATTGAAAACCATTATGTAAAAACTTTTATTATCCAAAATCCCTGAAAAACATTTAACCATTATTTTTCATATTATTACGTAATAATTCATTCAATGAAAATCATAAATCATGTCAAAAGGTTAATTAATTTTGATCTAATCATGATTTATAATTTAAAGAAACAAAAAGTAAATAAATTATTCTATGCATTATAATTTTTAATCAATGTATTAATCATATTTTTAGTATGATCTTCATAATCAATTATTTTAATGATCATATCTATCGCCTTCATGGTGTTTTATCTGTGGGGATCAATTTTAGGTATTACCACACTCAAAAAATATGAGACATTCAATGGATTCCTTTGGAAGAACATTATTTACACAAATTATATTAAAAGAACACATCATTTTCTTGATTAATTTATTCATATATACACTTATTTACATGATATGAAATATATTCCATTTCATTTTAGAATGTTACTATCATTCTTATTATAATATTCTTTCAAAAAATTATGTAGAATCCTTTTTAACTTTCAGATTAATTATGAACTAGGTTTCCATAAAAATTAATGTTTCTATAATTTTGTGCATCAAGAATATCACCTAAGTTATGGTTTTTTAAAATTATTTTTGATAGATGTGTAGTAATATCCACATTAATTTTAACTATAGATCCCATCCATTTAATTAATCATTTAGATAGCGATCGGATTTTCAATCCCATAAATTGTTAAGTTTGTTCATGCTAGTCCAATAGCTATACTAAAAATATAATGGTAATTATTAGATAAAATAATTAATAATCATATTATAGAGAGAATAAATAATTACATGTCCTTAACCATGTTATGTTTTATTTAAATCTATAGTTCGTTCCATAAATTACTCAAAATATCCACATTCCCTAGCAAAATTATATCTTCATGGTTATATAAGAACTCCAAATTATTCACAAATAACATCTTTAACTCTAATGTTACCTAAACACGTAACTCTAATACCAGTGATAGGGACATATATTATAATAAACTAGTAATTACATGTTTTATAACAATAGTTTCACATTATAATATTTTTATGTTTTTTTTATTACAATTTTATAGAAATATTAAATCAATTACATAAAAAAGATGAAATTTCCACAAAATGTAACTTCTTCCATGAATATAGGATCATATTTTTATAGAATTGATTCATTAATGAATATTTTTCTTAGTTCCTGACTTTTCACCACTTACCTCATTATAATTCATACTCATAGATCATCTGTGTGAAGAAATTTTAAAACATGGGATGTCAATAATACAACAAATTCATGGGAAAAAATAGAAATGAAAACCATTACTCCATTAGAGAATTTATGAAGAAAATTTTATAAATATTTTTCATTACATAAATAATTTTGAGATCAAAATAATCATTAATTTTTCATGAATATAAACATAAAATACCAATTATTTCATTATTTTTTAACTATAAAATATAGTAAAATCATCAACATAAATTTTAATAATATGAAAATTAGAATACATTATAAAATACATTTCAATAGTATAATAATATATACAGTCCTTTTATGATTAGTTCTATAAGTCCCATCATTAAAACATTACTTAATCATGAGTTAAAAGAATAATTAACATAGAGGATCGTTTCAGGATTAGTGTTTTATAGAATGAGGACATATCTATTACATCTCAAAAGATTACAAAGTAGACCCTTCTAATAAGTTTCCATAAAATTAAAACTCTTAATAAAACATGTCTAGTTCCATGTTATAGATAGAATGTCTTTCCTTGATCGCATCCATGACCCAATTCATCTTATAGCCTTGTGGAAAACATTTCAAAAACATGTGATGAGCATAAAAATCCAAGTATAGGATACACAATGAAGGAAAATTGTAAGTTTTTCAAAACAATAAAAGATCATTACTTACCCATTTTGTAACTAACGGATTACCAAAAACCCATATAAAGAACACATAACATATAAAGGAAACTTGGGACATAAACTTACATAAATTGAATAACCATGCAGTCAAATTCCACACATATCACTAAATGGAATAGCCATACGGCTGACATCCATACCCAATGCATTGGAGGTTATAACATAATCAACCATACTGGTATTCACAACACCACCTGTAACTTGTTTTATCACGTAACCAACCATCAAATGTCCTAGTACCATTATAAAATCATAAAACATAAAACAAATATAAAGGAATGAAAACATTTCCACATTTCAATCACAATATATCACTTAAATATATTAATATAACAAATCAAATACCAAAACCATTTTCAATAAAAAAATACTTAAAAGAGTATATGTTATTTATTTTCTTTTGAAAACATTACAGCTTGTTGAGGAAGCTGAAAATCAAATAAGTCTCGCGGCAACGGAAAGGTCGTTGTCACCTTGTACGTTAAAAGAAACACTCTGTTTTTACATTTAGTAAAATGCTTCATAGAAAAAGATTCCCTTTGAATGAAATGAAAAATAAAAGGTGTTTATATAGAATATAAAAGAAATTCTTATATTATAATAAAATATGCCTCAATGAAAGTAGATTGAGACGAAGTCCCTTACAAAGTTGGTAACCATAGATTAAGGATAAATCAATTACATAATTATGTGTGAAAAATACAAATACACCCAATATTAGCATCAAATCATCCTAATTCAGAAAGTTTTTTCTCTTTTTCATTCATTATGTTATTTTGATATTCTGCTTTAACATCTGGTGAAGCTGCTGCTTAGCTGTTTTGTTTGATGGATTTGTTTGACTACATGTTTCTTTAGTTGTTGGCCCTCATTGTGTCTCTGATCTGGTTGAGGGTGATATTCTGGTTTTGAGGTATGCTACATATTTTTGGCACAATTTTTATCCCATTTTTCTCACTACTGTGTTCGGTTTGTGGTTTTGTTTGGACTGGTTACATTGGGTTTTTGATATTGGTGGTCACTACTTTTGAGTCTAATGTTGATATTGAGATCTTGATATGCTACTTTTAAGAGGAACTTATGAGATGATTCTTTTTGGTTTGAATATGCTTTTCAAGGCTGGATTAATCTTCTCTGATCTGAAGAGATGGCTGGTTTTTGTGGTTCTACTTTCTTGGATAATCGTAATGCATTAATGTTTCAGGAAAATTATGATTTAATGGCTATTTATATTTTGTTGTGACTCATGTTGCAAAATTATTCCTTTGAAGATGGTTCCACTTGAAGTATATTTCCTGAAGCTCTATCTGGCTTCTTCCTATGTTCTTGTTCCTGCATGATGTTCGGATCTTATATTGAACTTTGCACTGCGATTCTACTTGATCTGCTATAAAAAATCTTGATTCTGATTTTGACCTATTAAGATCTCATTTGGTGGAATTGGATGCATGTAATCCTTGGCCTTGAGACTCCTGGTACATTAATATTCTGAAGTTGGACTCTCTTGAAGCATCTATTTTAACGCTCACTCTGGCTGGTAATGGCGATTTAAGTTGTTTGGTTTCTTGTTTTGGGATGAGGTTGTCTTTGTATTTTTGTATCCCAGTTAGTTCCATGCTGGTGTATGTGATTTACACCTTGTGATTGTATTGTTTCTTTTTTGTTTTAATAAATTCCATTGGGGGCATGAATTTGGAAACCATTTCATGTCTCTGCCTTATTAAAAAAACACAAGTAGAGGTTTAACCCAAATAATTGAAATTGGGTTAAGAAGTTCCATTACTGAAATTTGACAGCCAAACGGTGTCACATTAAAATTCATAAAATGAGTCGATGACAGATAAAAAGGTCATCTCATCACTTGTACAATGAATTTACATCAATAAGGATATATTAGAACATATACCAACGTATGGAGATGTATATTAAAAGACCTTACAAAAATAAGTCTTTAAAAAATATGAGGGTGAAAGGTTCCCTTACCGATTTGGGTAACATTCGAAAACGTACACCCCATGAAAAAAGGGTCATACAATGAAGATGTAAATACCCATAAAAGATTGTAAATTACACAAATAGTATAATAATGGGAAGTACATCCACCACTCAAAGGGGATAGTGACAAATATAACATGAATCTCATGGGAATAAAAAGTGAGATAAAACCCATTACCTCGTTGTAATAAATCGAGTTGTATGACCAAAATATAATAAGCACCAAATTAATATATGAATTCCATGAATATAAATAGAATCATGATAATATATGTATGTAAAAAATACACCACATGCAATAAATAAGTGGCGAATAATAGAAATATAACAGAATTAAAAGTGAGATAAGAAATCCCCTTACAAAGATTCGGCAGCGTAACGGTGCCAAAAATAAATTATTAAAATGAATTGATGAGAGTAATATAATATTTCTCATCATATGAAAATAAAAAATATAGTATGGTAAATAGAAAAGAACATCATCCAACATAAGAAGGATTATCTTAAAATAAGTGACATAAAATAGAGTACTTAAAAAGAAAGAGATGGGTAGGATCCCTTAACTCGTGTCCGACATAACTCGATCATTATTTAATTTCTTGAATAATTAACTATAGTTAATTTATACATGATTAAGAACCTATTAATGTTAAATATTCCTTTTATATCTCTTATTACCGTGTTAGGAAAATTATGTAATCATTTATGTTAATAACGGTCGTTTTGTCAACCCTTGGTACTTGAGTCTAAAATAAACTTCTTATGATTACAAGTTGTTCATGTGGTAAAATATCCATTATCTCAAGAATTATATTAATTATGTAGATATCATATATATCATATATATAATGAATATAATTTCATTTACAATATTACATAACATTTAGAGGTAATAAATGAAATGAACCGTTCATGGAGACGGTAAGTCGTACATATGCATGAACGCTACTATCATTTCTATTTCGTATTTAATATAATTAAAATATAATGATACATAGTTATATAATAATTCCAGTATAGTATAATATATTATATCATCAACTCCATCCTTTATACATACCACATATGGTATTCAAGAGTAATATCACTTTGAGGGAGCGGTAGTCCGCACTTCCTCTAATGAGATTATCGTGTTTACCCATAATGAAAACCAGAATAGAATGATAAAAAAGAAAAATACAGAAGCATAAAGTAAATATAAACATAATATATATCATATAAAAAATAGTGTCATCTTAATGGCAACCATGGTAGGTGTTAAAAGAATATTGAACAATCATCGTTTGGTGAGGCAGTAATTCGCCATCCACAGAAACAGTATGTTCTTTAACCATTAGACAAAAGTTTGTGTAAGTTTATCTCGAATCCTTGTTATAAAAACATCATAGTATATTTAAGATACTATTTTTTTACAAAATAAATGAATAAATAGATATTAGGGTGTTGGATAATCAAATTAAAACAAAATAACATAAGTGAAGACATTAACTTTAAATCGGGTAACTCCTCTTGGTTTGAACCAAAAGGGTTTCTTGACGAGATTTATGCCTAAGGTAAGGCTATTAGGATGAATATAATGATATTGGGAGCTTATTTGAGTATTGTTTGGATGATACAAATGGCATGATAAGTGTGATAGTTTTGTAGGATGTGGTGATTTTTTATCAGAGAGTGGATGGGCACTTTTGGAAATCTTGAAACTATTATTTTCTTAAAAATGAAATTCGGTTTCTAATGCTCCAAAAATCATCAAATTAGAATATAAGGTGTCCCATGTTCGAAATAAAATCATCCAATAATATTTGGACAAGTGTTGAATATTATTTTAAACATTATCTTATTATTTATTTAATTTCTTCCTTAATCACATAAACACTACATCACCATTGTGTCAAAAATAATTCTATTTATTTGATGTCTAAAAATTATAAAAACATTACCATGATGTATTAAATCGTTTTATATTTCTAATTAATATTTGTTATCAAAAATATAACTTATATAACCCCATTAAAAAATTGTTTTAGTAAAACAATACATGTTTGTGACATTTTTATTTTTACTTTAAAAAAAGGTATTAATGTCATTATCTTACCCAAGTGGCTCTATGGGGTCCCCAAAATAGACCCATGAATTGTAATGGTCAGACATGACTCATATAATATGTTAAGGACAAGTGTAATGGTAGTTTCATATTATTATAACGTTATATTTACCTCAAATTAAACTAATTACCTTTCATCGCGGTTAATAAAACATAAAAGTTACTATTCACCAAAAATTATTTTCATCCCATTGAACCACATTTTACTGACTAATGAAAATATTTCATGTTGAATTTTTTAAATTAAATTCACAGAAGTGGTATGGTTTCATTTACACGAAAAATTAGTTTTTTAAATACCACTTAGTGGTTTCACTATTCAGCAAAAATTGATGTTTTTCAGAAAAATACAAAAAACTCACACTAAGTTATATTTGATATTCCGAATTCAAAAATGATGTCTATTTTAAAAAATTCAAAACATATATGTCTCATTAGTATATTTAATAATTAATTCCCATTGTCGAAAGAAATACGGTGTTTTTAAGAAACAATATATTTCAAAAGATTGACAATATATTATGTTCAATTTCAATGTAAAATTAATTCCAATGTCCACTATTGGTTTAAATGGTAAAAATATATTCTAATTGAACTTTAAAACCAATTAATGTGATAATCTAACCATATAAATAAATTATATTAATAGGATGTTTTTAATTAAAATACAACACCATTCACTATTTATAATAAAATGAACGTTATCAGAAAAATACCAAAAACATACAGAAAGGAAAGTTAGATGTCCCAATTCTAAAGAAGGATTTTATTTTGTCAAATATAACATAAAAATTGTGAAAAAAATGGATTTAAAAATGGTTCGCCATCAAAAGACAGTTAATCATCCTTTTAATGAATATTAGAATATTTATGCTTAAAATTGGATTCATTCTCATTTTAAGCCTCTAATAATTATTGAATAAAAAAAACTGTTTATCAAATATATATATTCATTTTTTAGTTAGTTCGGTTCATTCCTTCCATTACAACAGCTAGGCGTGAACTACCATTTAAAATAACATTACTTTATTATTAGTGTGCAATGTAATATTTCCAAGAAACTCGTTGTTGTGTATTGGGTACTCCATCGAGCATATCATTCCCTATAAAGTAATATTAACATTTTATTCACAAATATTGATAAATATGAGAATGTCATATTCTTTATTTACCTGGGATGTTAAAAGTTCATTATCAAAACTAATGAAATATACTTATTTCCAAGGGAAATGATTGAAAGAATTAAAAATCATGTATGAATTTAAATAAATTAAATTTCTAATCACCCTTACAAGAACCATGTGAATGGTATAAAAATAAAAAATCTTCCAGCATATACCTTAGGTGTAACTAAATTCATATTTACTCCATCAATTTACTCAATGAATTAGAGATAAATATCAACCTAACCCAATATTTGAGTTTTTTCTATCCCACCCATAATCTTATAAAATTTCCATGAACCATATACAAATTAAAACAGATAGAATAAATAATTTTATTCATAAAATATCAAAAAATATTTTATTTTACACATATATAGACCAAAATTAGAGTTTCATTTAAAAATAACTATAAAAATCAATCTTTTTCTTTTCAATACTCTAAAAATGATAATTCCATAGATGAGTTGGAAATAAGATATTCATTGAAGTACCATAATAAATTAATGTTGAATATTTATTATTTAAAATGTTTATGATACTCTGGAAATGTTGTAATGTGGTAAAAAATTAAAAATATTTTCTTCCATGTTGCTAAAAAGAGACAAAAGGGACGCTTAAAAAATTATATATTTATTTTTAATAACCTAATAAAATATTGAGTATATTTGGAAATGAATTTTAAAAAATCCTTTGAGTATATATTTGAACATTATTGAAATATTTATGTGAACAAGTTTATGGATGTGAACTACTTCAATACATTTAAAATAATTTTTTAAAGAAAAAATCACATACAAATTTATTCTATTTTGAATCAATTGAAAATTGAATTTTTAAACTAGATTTCGAATTTAAGACCACATGGATTTTATTGAATTATTGGTAAATGTAATCCATAAAGAATTTTATATTTATCATAAAATATAGTAAGTGATGAAAATTTCAAAACATTCAAATAATGGAAATTTATATGGGAAATCTAATAAACTCACATCCCTTTCTATAGGTACAATATTAAATTTCATATAAAATAAAATAAAATAATATTAATTTTATATTTTTTTATGAACTACATAAATGTTCATTTTCTTATTATAATTCCTTAAAATTCTTTTATTATTATTTATTATCTGGTTACTAAATAGATTTTTTTATATTGAATTATTGGGGGATGTTTGGTTTATAATCCCAAAACCAATTTGAGAGGGTAACTACAATAAATATAGCCATTATTCCATAAAATAATAATTATAAATAAAAAATAAAAAAAATTATACAGTCGACTTACACTTTGAATAATGTATGTAAGGAAGTCCATTAAAAGGATGCACATAGTCTAATGTTGAATGTAGTCCTTTCGAAAAAATGGATGAAACATTCACAAATCAAATTAGAGGGAGAAACAAAATTATATAATAAATTAATTTTATATAATCACACAAATATTATAAATTTAATATTTATTCAAATTATACATACTTATGTCTACCCATGATAATATGCATTGAAAAAAATTCAGAACATCATGGATATGGTAGTACACACATACACACAAGGGACAGTATATATTTATTAATATTAATAAGGTTAAGTAGTTAAATATTATATTATCAGTAAATAATAATAATAATTTAGTAAAATTATAACATATTAACTAATTTGATCTTTACAATAATGTTTGTGAAGTGTTTAATAAAAATGAAAAACGACACTTTTGGGATGTGATAGACCATACATATGCATAAGTGATTTTTTTATTTCACATATGATGGAAAAGGTGAAAATAAGGTTCATAACATGAACATAATAAAAATTAATTATATTTCATATACAGATATTATTATATAATAATTTTAATGAGAGGTTTAAATGAGGTATAAGAAGATATTAATGTTTGTTAATAAGTTGGAAAAAGAGGTTCCTTTTATATGTGGGTGGAGTGTCATAGATGAAAATAAACATAACATTAAAATACAATAAATAACATAATAAATTTCAAGAGAAATAAATTATGTAAAATAGAAAATATATGGAGATATTTTTATAAATAATCATATCCATTATTATTTAATGTAATATTTTCTGACTTTATAACCTAGTTTTTATTAAAAAAAACTTATTCTACTGGGAACAATGATAAAAAAATTTACCATAGAATGTATACATTATGAAAAAAATATTATTAAAAAAATTTCAATATTTTGAAATTCAAACGGAAAATATAAATTTTTTTATTATTATTTTATAAGAGGATGAAATTAAATTATAAATATGTATAAAAAGTGTAACAAAAATAGTTTTTTTATAATAATTGTTTAAAATCCTATTGATGAATTTATAACATAAAAAGTATAATGATGAAAAGAATGAAATTATTTACATTTTTAGTTACAAGGATCAAATTTTTATTTAATATCAATCACAATTCAGAATGTTACTTTTAAATAACTTGTATTATTGAAAAAAATGGCAGAACTTTAAAAATTGATATTTTTCACTATTCCTCGCAACATCTATAATTTCAAAAAATTAGAAAAAATAATCGTAATTAAATGATGATATGATAAATATAAAAGAAGTTTATTTTACATAATAAAATTTCTAAATATGTAAGAAAATTATTTTTACATTTTGTTACCAAATGTGTACAACCCGTTTTTAGAAAAATTGTTTTTTACAGCATTAAATGAATTTATGCTTAATAATTATATATTTAGAACCACTATATTAATATTAATTACTAAGATTTCATATATTATTAATATTTAAAATATAAAATTTATTCCATATTATATATCTTAATTTATTTGTATAATAAGTTATTATACACTGTAAAACTATTTTCTAGCAAAATATATATTTTCCATCAAATTATTCAGAATATTTAAAAAAATTACTAATAAATATATTAATTTTTATTCAATAGTTTCAATGTATATAAAAATAAATTATCAAAAATATTAATTCTCAAATTTAAAGAAATTTATATTTAAAATTAATCATATAAAATTTGTGGAATGCTATCTTTTAAAAAATTGAACCTATTTTATGATTTCATTATAATTTTTCAAAGTTGAGTACTCATTTTATAATAACTATTCAATAAATTAGTATTATAGTTACATAACTATATATATTATTATTTATTCTATTACTCCTACACATGCTCGCCAATCTAAGGATGATGGTATAATATTCATATGTTAAATAATCATGTTATGGTTCTTTTAACCCTAGTGTTTTTTTGGTACACAATATAAATAATAGAACTCATTTAAATAAATTTAGATTATAAATTATCGTGTTTTAAAAACATCATC
Organism: Viscum album; assembly: GCA_963277665.1. Lineage (NCBI taxonomy): Eukaryota > Viridiplantae > Streptophyta > Magnoliopsida > Santalales > Viscaceae > Viscum > Viscum album. The sequence goes on along the minus strand of OY728151.1, from coordinate 1,097,631,983 downwards.
TCGTTTCCTTTAATAATTTTCCATAGTTTTCCTTTTTTCCTTTTAGGAATGATTTTTTATTTTCGACATTATATGATTTTGAGGTGTTTACAAGCTTAAATTATTTTTTTTTTTGCGTTTTTTGGGTTATATTAATGTGGAACGCAACAGGGTGGTTTCCATGGATTATCTATAGTATGAAAAAACTAGGAAACAATGGCATGAAGGTATACACCATGTCATGTTGTATGATTCTTACTTCTAACATTAGCAGTATCCACTATTCATTAAACATGCTCTGCCAGTGTTATGTTGGAGTTTGTGGTTAGGAAAAAACATCAAGTACATTTTCGTGAGGGTGAGAGAAAATATTTTTTGTGTGGGTTTACATTATGATACCATCAAATGACTATTAAATCTTTTTGGAAGGTTACATTATCTTTGAATATTCATAACATATGACTATAATTCCTCTATTAACTAATTTTACATCATTGTAACATAATTTTATACATTATTTCACTCGTATATCATATTGTTAATTATAATAAATAGTTTTTTCATATTCCATATTCTATGTCCAATGTTTTATGTTCCTCTTGACTCTATTTTTTCTGTCATGCTGGAGGACATATAAAAGGAATTATAGTTTGGTTTTCCTTTGATTATTGTGAGTGAATCATTATGGATCCATACCATTACACTTGGGGTCACCACTTCCTTGATAGTTTATGAACCCTTGTTTGGTCTTTGAAGTTTTAATTCCCAGGGTATATGATTTTATAATAAATTTTTTATAAAATAAGTTCTTTGATAATCATTTGACATTAATATATTTTAAAATAATCTCCTTAGTATTATTTGATTTTTTTCATAATTCTTTTGAAAATAAGATGGTGTGTATTGTTGGTCTTTTGATTATGGATTTTTAAAAAAGAATAAAATTCAGAAAAATAGATTTGATGTAACATTATTATTTAATGAAATAATTTGCTGATGAATTATCATAAATGATAACATGATATGATTTATTAAACTGAAATGAAATTTGTTTTTGGAATGACATGTTTCTATGTGAAAATCCAAATTTTATTGGTTATTGAATTGTGATGTCATAATTTTGAAAAAAATATGGGGTTGAGGAAGTGTTAAATTAATCAATATGATTTGATAATTGTTAAAATTAATGGTATCCCATTGTATGATTAACAATTTAAAGCACATGGGACCCATTGTATTTTGGTGGGAAGAACAGAAATTAAGAATGTATTATCTATACAATTCAATGTATTAACTATGAAAATAATAAGTAAAAATTGACGAGGGAAGGGATTTTACACTTTGGTGTGTTATACTATTTCCCATATGCCTAATATGTAGGGACGTGGCAACACATCAAGTCATATTTCAGAAAATATGTGTTAGAATACAAGTATTAATCTTACCTCAGGTATCATAACCATATTTTTCTAATTGATAATGGATAATTGGATGAATTATAACATACCAATACTATAAAATGATTTACTTATTTCTATTTTATTTGAAATACTAATTCATGTTTATTTACATGATAATGTACTATTGTGTCAATTTTACATTATCCACAAAATGTTTAGAGCATGATGTTTTTTATGGATTTTAAAAATAATTCCATGATTTTTTATTGAATATTTATCATATTTATATTACATTAAATATATTGAATATGGAATACTTTTGTATATACTACTAGTATTTTTTCCTCACACTCGCCAGTTACCTTTGAATGTTAATATATTTTCTTGTTCTTGGTTTTGGAATAGGAAATGTACCACAAGGAGGTGATGTATGTTCGGGATGAAGTAACATCAAAATTAATTGGTTCATTGAGGAGAATTTGATCAAATTATAACATGAATATCATGTAAAACTATCTATATTTTATTTTCTAATTACATTAGATGATGTATGATTTTGAAATATATCTTTTTAAATTTGATACTTTTGCTCTTGATGAACAGTCCACATTCTGAATGTTTCAAAATTATATCCATTATTTTTAGTCCATTATTTAACCTTGTGAAGAAATAATCTAGCCTTGTTTTTTGATGAAGCCCATGTACTAGTCACCAACATGTGAAGATTGGGAATTCCCTTCGATCCATGTCAGAACTTATTCAAGTACCAATTATGTGGGTTATCTAATATGGATCATCATTAACAAGAATAGAAGGGAGTATTATTTCCTTTATTAATGTTATTATGTGGTTTGTGACATCTATTTATCCATTAAAGAAGACATTCATTAAATAATGGTTAGGTTACGAGAGAGTTCTATACCATCCTTCATCTTATTAATCCTTATGATATCAGGGATTAATAAGAAGTTTTCACCGATGATATTGTTTATCTTATTCAATATATTTTCAAATTATTTTATTGATGATATGTGTTTCCAAAATAAATTCTCATTGTTTGAGTTCATGACACCACATATTTTTATCATTGTTTTAATTTTTCGAATGATGTTGTGTATTACCATACCCCAAAAAAATTAATTAATATTACAGAAGACATATATTCTGATAGATCATGACAATCAGGTTCTCATATTGATAAGAACCAATTAGAGATTTTTGTGCATGCATTCGATGATGAGGGAAGGAGGCTAAACATGTCCCCATTTAGGATAGAGAGGTTGCACCACAAAGGAATTATAACAATGATCATGTATAGGAATTTCTCCTTGTGAATCCCCCATTTTTTAAGATGTGTACGATATTAAGGATAAAGAATATTGGTTGAGTATGGTGAGTTGATCTTTGAGTTTTTAGAGATTCCAAATTTTATTAAAAAAACGTTGCATCATTAAATTGATGGTCCTAGAAGTAGGTGTTGTAATTATTTAGTTATTTTTTGAAGGAATGTGGGAGTGGGGTTGAAACACTTCTGGGGCCTATTTATAATTAAGATCTATCTATATTCTATGTTTGTAAAGACACGTAAATTTAAAGGAATTTTTTTTCTTAAATTATTTGTAATTTGAAGAGTACGTAGTTTCAGACAGTACCTAATTCCGAGGCCCGGTGTGCCCGGAATAATTTTCTGAATTTTAGCTCGGGTACTTTTATTGAAATAACGAGCGGGTTTTTCTATCTTTTGAAGTGGTTCTAGTATTTGAAATCTGAGGGCACCGATGAACTTGCAGCACCGGTATTTTCATAAGGGTACCTTTACTGAAGTTGCGTTTTGTGCGGGTTGAAAGATAATTGTTGAGGTATATTCCTAAAAATAAATAAAATTTGGTGGTGTACAAGTTTTATTTTGTGAGGTGGGGCCCAAACGAGCCCCAAACTTTTAACTCCCCATTAATACCCTGCTTTTTTACTTTTACAACTCCACACATTTATTATGGTGGAGCCTTCTCGCCTCCCTCTTCATATTAATTGTGCCAAATCTAATAATTAATGTCCATGGTTAATTTAATTGGAACCGCATTAGAATTAATTATAATTTCATTTAAATTTAATTAATTAGATATAACCTTTTTCCATGCATTGGAAAAATCACATTTGGGAAAGGGCTCTAGAGAATTAAGCCGAAGAGATCCTTCATCAAAGAAGAACACCATTCTTCAACGAAGAACATCCCCGGTGAAGAATGCGAACACCATCTTCCAATGATGCTTCTTCCTAGGACACACCTCGACGTCAAGGAGCCTACGTCACCTACGACAGATGCCCTTCCTCCATCGCTGATGGAACTACACTGTTCTTCTGTGATGCCTGTCAATCGTGACACATGTCTTCCATGGATCAATGACGTACGACAACAACTTCAAGCTAGGGGGAATTTTGTATATTTCTTATTTGTTTTTTCTACCCTCGATCATGGATTTTAATTGTTGGGTGATTATTTGAACCACTAATGCAGTGGGTACGGACTAACGAACAAGTCCGTAAACACCGCTATTTTTTTGTTCTTGATGTGTTGGGTGTTTGGCGATGACGAAACGGGACCACAACGACGATTGAGGGCCTTCATTGTGATGTATGGATCCCTAGATGATTGCATGCATAATCAGAAGAAAAAACGGACAACTGGAATGAATCCAGTTGCCCGCAGAATACCCTAGAGGCGCCCTGACGCACCGCTGGCAGAAGCCCGCCGCGACACCGGCCGCAGCGGCGATGGGAGGATCTTGCTGCCGTGTGGGATCTGGCTGACAAGCTGCGCCGCCCTGTCGCCGCGTTTGCGAGACCCGGTGGCGCCCCCACCCCCCCACTCAGCTCACTGGCCGTGCCAGCAACCCCCCCCCCCCCCAACGGCCGGGCGGGGACGGGTCACGCGGACAGGGCCGCGCCCGCCGGGGCGGTCCTCCCCAGGGGGGGGGGGGGTTGTGCCGGATCGGGGCGGGCCCAGACCCCCCACTTCGGACTGTTTTTGGTCATTTTCCCAGAACATGAGCAGATAACCTTCGATTGACGCACCATCAATTGTGTAGGAACCCTTGGATCGAGAGGTTTGTTTCGGTATATTACGCTAAAGTTTTCAAAGATGTTTGGGTACACCCACGTTGGTTCGGACCCGAAACCAACCAGGCCCTCGAGCAGATTCACTTTTAACATAAGGACCAGACATCTGATTGATGTGCCTTCAACTACGTTGGAATCCTCTTGATGATGCAGTTATTTTGGAATACTCCACTTAAGGTTTGTACATAGATAGAGTACGGTCAGGTTGGTTTTTGCTTAAAAACCAACCAGGCCCCTGGAATGGAAAAACCAACCACTCTCATATCGGGCGTCCGATTGGCGCACTGTCTATCATGTTGGGATTCTTTTGACAATAAGAAAATTCGAGTTACATCAACTCTGGACCTCGTGACAGTTGATGTTTTGACCCCTTGGCTTTAGAAGCGGACCCTCCCGGAATTGAGCGTGCTGTGTGAAGGAACCCTAGAGGTGGCTGTGACTGCGACAATGACGACTGTACTTGGATCCTCCGTGGGTTCGGTAGGGAGTATGACTGTACAAGGATCCTCTGTGGGTTTGGCAGCGAGGATGACTGTACATGGATCCTCCGTGGGTTCAGCAGTGAGGACGACTATACTTGGATCCTCCGTGGGTTCGGCAGCGAGGTCGACTGTACTTGGATCTTCTATGGGTACGACAACGATGATGACTGTACTGGGATCCTCTGTGGGTTCGACAGCGATGACTATTGTTCATGTATCCTATGTGGGTCCGTTAGTATTCACCTCTATACATGTATCCAGAGTGGGTCTGGGAGAGTAGCTGGTCTTGTATCCTATGTGGGTCCGACAGCTTAGCTGGTCTTGTATCCTATTTGGGTCTGATAGCTTAGATGAATCAGTGACTACATCTGATCATCTCTATCTCTATACGAAATATGTATTCCTGTGTGAGCTGAGTCTTGACTTTCAATCATTATCATCGATGTGATTGACTCATTTCTTGTGTGGACTGGGTTGTACATGGGCTCAGGAGCCATAGCTGAACTTTGATTGATAACTTACGTATATGTATGGGCATATACCTAAGTAGAGTTGGTTGATACTTTGTGATTGTATATTTTCATTGAGTTTTTTCCTTTGGGGATTTTGGGTGACCTTATGGGGTCTCGGGGACCCTAATGAGTATCATATAATCACCCCTGCATAGGATTTCTCGAACTATGTTGTGTTGGATGCAGACGACGGACGTCACTGATCGAGGGAGATGCTTGTAGAGCTGGACAATACCTGGAGGTGGACCACATGGCGAGATGTTCCCGGAGAAGACAGTTGGACCAGAGGTGCTGTGAAGGCCATCTGTATCCACCCTTCAGGTGGGATTCAAAGTGGTCGACTCAGTGGTTGCCACAATACTTTACTGCTGTTGTACTTTTCCTTTTCAGTTGTACTGTACATTCAGTTGGGTATGTATACTGGCCCATTTACATTTCAGCACATACTTTTGATCTTAGTTTTACCTAGTTCTTACTTCACTTTCGTACTCTATTTTGTGGTTTACTTATATAAATTCAATGCCTTCCCTTTTATTATTATCAGGATTTACGCCATTCGTTCTAGTTTCCATCCCTTTGACTATTGAAGGCGGGCTTTGGGTAGTCATGGAACGAGCCCTGAGGATGGGTCATGAAAAATTGGTATCAGAGGAGTCTGTTCTACCGCAGAAGTCAAGACTCTGATCCTTCCTTTCTGTTAAGCAATACTGTTAAAAGTATTGAGTTTGGTTTTCAGTCCAGGGAGTCCAGTATTGGTGTGGCGGCCAACGTATACATACACCAGGACCCTAATCACTGATTTCCGACTCAGTGCACGAAACCACTGATTGCGTGTGTGTTTCCTTTCAAATTTATTATTTTTGATTACTTTGTATCAGCTCACAGGTATAATGTTTAACCGTGGCACACCTATTTCTTTTCAGGATGGCCCCACGAAGGCATCCATCCATGGTTCCGAGTTACATGCGATATGGAAGCCCACCGAGCGACGAGGCCTCTGTGTAGGGCCCCATCACAGCGGAGGCACCAGCGGTACCAATACCCGCTCAACCATAGATGCTACCATCCCTAGCAGCAGAGAGTTCATGCCGCCTGATCACATTGCATGAGTTTCAACGATAGAGGCTACCCAGATTCGGTGGAGAGACAAACCCTCAGGTAGCCGAGGATTGGCTTGAGGCTATCGTCAGAGTCTTAAGATTAGTGGGGACACTAGTCGACCTTATGGTGATCTTTGTCCTGAGTCTCATGCATGCAAAAGCAGGTATATGGTTGAGCTTGATTCTCCATGTGAATGACGTGGCATCTCTACTTTGGGAAGTCATCGAGAGTCTCTTTCAATCGGAGTTTGATCCTTCCACCCTTATTGCAGTGCAGATCTAGGTGTTGATTCATCTGTGGTAGGGAAGAAGGACAATAGCTCAGTATGTAGTGTGGTTTACCACCCTCTCATGCTACTCCTGGATATGTTATGAGACCCTTTCTTCAAGACCCAGGCCTTTGAGCAGGGATTGAGGCGCGAGATCAGAGCTTTGACGATTCCCCCCAGCATCCCTAGGTAGGCATGGGTGTCATAGCGAGCCCTTTTAGTGGGGAGATTTCTCACTGAGCAGCCACCGGCAGCGAGACCCACCACAGGACAACACGGAGTAGATTCTTCTGCAGCTGGCAGTCAAAAGATGTCATAGGGGTCCAAGCGGGCCAGGCCATCAGGTGGGAAACCTCAGGATAAAGTGTTGGTTGTGCGGGGAACACGAAATAGAGCCAGCCTTACGAGAAGAAGATAATGCTATGAATTCTGCGGGTAAGGCCATATGGATTGTGGCTGCCCGACCCACCATGAAGATAAGCAGCAGATAGTGGAAGAACCTCCCAAGAAGATGTAGAGGTTCGACCATGGTGGTCCGCGGGGAGAAGGCGGACGAGGCATAGGAGCTGGCCAGGTAGAAGGTGGTGGACGACGCTTCGAGGCTCTACCACCACCAACACCAGGAGGTCCATCCCAACCACATGGAGCTAGAAGGAAGAGGTAGGCTCAGCTCCATGCAGTGGATTCTTATGACCAAGGCGCACCTGGGATGATTCGAGCTACTATCTGTGTCTAATCCACCCTTGGTGTAGTTCGTATAGACATAGGTGCGAATCATTATTTTATTTCCGCTGACCTTATTCGGAGCTCGAAGATTTCTTTGGAACTGTAAGATCGGTTCTTACGACTAGAGACTCTTACGAGAGAACACTCAATGATTACACATTGGAACCGGTAGTGTGAGCTTACTCAAGGAGGCGACAGCTTCGGCTGGGATCTTCTTGTTTCAGCGTCGAGGCCTTACGACGTAATCTTGGGTATGGAATGGTTATCTACAATCCATGCCCAGATCGACTGTATTAGGTGAAAAGTGTGATGTGTGTGCACGGATGGGACCAGGTTCACCTTCACCGGCGATAAGGGAGCCTTTTCCGCGCAGGATGGGCTTACACAGAGGAGAGGGCATCCAATCACAAATCAGTTGGCTAGTCTCATCCTCGGAGCTGTTGATGTGCAGAATCCGAGTTTTCCTGTTGTGGTGGATCAGTATGTGGACATTTTCCCTCAAGGCGTTCAAGTACTACCTCCTCGAAGAGAGATAGACATCTACATAGACATGTACCCCGGGACAGCACCGATATCTACTCAAGCAAATCAGATGGCTGCCGCCGAGCTTCGTGAGCTTCGGGTAGGGCTGGAGGACTTACAGGGAAAGGGATTCATCTGACCCACTGTTTCACCCTAGGATTCTCTGATTTTGTTCACCATGAAGGTGGATGGGAGCTTGTGACTGTTTTTCGACTACCGTCGCCTGAATTAGGTGACCGTAAAGAAGAAGTACCCACTTCTGAGGATTGATGATCTCTTTGATCAGCTCAAGAGAGCATGATGGATCTCAAAGATGGACCTCAGGCAAAGATATCACCATCTTAGAGTTCGAGATGAGGATGTGAAGAAGATGGCCTTTAGGTGTTGTTATGGCCACTAATTGTTCTTTTTTCTTCCCTTCGGTGTGACCAATTCTCCATCAGTGTTCATGAGTCTCATGAACAACATCTTCAAGCCTTACCTCGATCGGTTTTTCATATTATTCATTGAGTACATACTGTTTACTTGAAAATTGGGGAGGGGCATGCCTACCACTTTGTGGGTTGTACTGGATACACTTCTAGAGCCGCAACTTTATGGTAATATCTCGAAGTTCCAGTTCTGGAATCGAGAGGTTCACTTCCTGGGGCACGTCATCTCGAAGGCGGGAGTTGCAGTTGATCCTGCGACGATCGAGGAAGATCTTTCTATGGAGCCACCCAGGAGCTTGATGGAGGTGTGGAGTTTCCTAGGTCTGGCTGGGTACTATTGAAGATTTATTCTAGACATCTGTAGAGTTACATCATGACTTACAGCTTTGATAAAGAAGGGGAAACCCATCGTGTGGTTAGACATATGTCGAAATATCTTTCAAGATCTGAATCAGAGATTGACCATTGCACCCATCATGAAGCTACCAGAGGAGGGTGTTGGGTACGTAGATCAGTGCAACACATCAGGTACCAGACTGGGGTGTGTCCTAATTCATGAGCAGGCGGTGAACGCTTACGGTTAATGGAAGTTGAGGCAGCACGAGCAGAACTATGCTACCCAAGACCTGGAGTTAGCAGTAGTCATTTTCACCCTTAAGATGTGGTGGAACTATCTGATGGGAAGGCGCTTTACATTCTTCTATGACCACTAGAATCGCTGGTATAACTTCTACTAGAAGGACCTGAACCTGATAAAGTGGTCATGACTCTTGTTCCTCCAGGACTATGACTTTGAGATATTCTATAGTCCTGGGAAGGGGAACGTTGTGGCTGATGCTCTCAGCAGGAGATCGGGCATTCAACCTCTTGGAGAGGCGACAAAGTAGTTAGCCGCTTTGTCGATATCCTTCGTGGATAGAGATGGAGAAGCCTTTCTACATTCTCTCAAAGTCACTCCTCCACTACTTCAGCGGGTCAGAGAGGCACAACGTGGGGACATTGAATGTGAGGCACGATGTGCTTAGATATCCTCAGGGATGGCCCCTGATGGATTTTCTGAAGGCGAGGAGCATGTCATCCCATTCAGGGGACATACCATAGTAGCAGTTTCAATGCAGGAGGAATTGATGAGGGAGTTACACACATCCCCTCTAGCGGTACATCCAGGAGTAGGGAAGATGTATCATGACCTCAGACAACAGCACTGGTCTCCAGGTATGAAGAAGGCTGTAGTGGAGTTCGTTTCACGATGCCTCACTTGTCATCAATTGAAGGTGGATCACCAGGTACTAGTAGGCTAGGTACAACCCTTAGAGGTCCCAGAGTGGAAATTGTATGGGGTATTCATGGATTTCATGACGGGACATCCGCGTACATCCAGGGGTCACGACACTATCTGGGTGATTGTCGACCGACTCACCAAGTCGGCCAACGTCCTACGGATGAGGGAGTAGGGCTCAGTAGGGAGCTTGGGACACCCCTACGTCCAGAAGATCATACTCCTTCACAGTGTTCCATCATCAATCTTCTCTGATAGAGACGCTTGCTTTACTTCCCAGCTTTGGAAGGGGTTACATGAGGCTTTCTGGACGCAGCTATGCATGTGCACTTCCTTTCATCCACAAACGAATGATCAGACGGATAGGACCATTCAGGCACTCAAGGACATGCTCCGTGCATGTTTCCTTGACATTGGTCATAGCTAGGAGGATCACCTACCCTTGGTGGAGTTTGCGTACAACAACAGCTACCTCTCCACCAACAGGGTGGAACCATACGAAGCACTATACAGCTGACCATTCAGATCACCTCTGTGCTGGACTAACCCTGGGGAGTCAACACTTGTTGAACCAGAGATGCTCTAGGCTACGACGGAGAAGGTGCAGATCATCCAGGAGTGGATGAGGACTGCATAGAGCAGACAGAAGTCCTATGCTGATAAGAGATGGAGACCACTGTAGTTCAAGGATGGGGACCACTTTTTCTTATGGGCCTCACCTCGGCATGGATTACGGAGACTTGGTCGGCGAGACAAGTTATCTCCAAGCTTCATCGGGCCTTTCCAGGTCCTTAGTAGAGTAGGCGACGTGGTTTACCACCTGACCCTTCCACCTCAGTTACACCAGGTTCATGACATCTTCGATGTATCTCAGTTGAGGAGATACGTGCATTACCCGACCCACATAATTGATCACATGGAGCTAGACATCAATTACGAGGCGACTTTCTCGGAGGTTCCTGTGGAGATCAAGGATCCACAAGAGCATGTACTTCATGGAAAATCGATTCCTCTAGTGCGCGTTTGATGGCAGCATTAGAACCTTTAGGAGATCACATGGGGGCAGGAGGTTCAGATGCATGCCCAGTACCCCTTTTTTTCCATAGTATTTGTTGTAGCTTTATGAGGATGTAAATCCCTGAGGTGGGAGTAATGTAAAGACCCATAAATTTCAAGGATATTTTTTCTTAAATTATTTGGAATATTATGACGCAGTTTCTGACATCACCTGATTCCGAGGCCCGGTGTGCCCAGAGTAATTTTCTAATGTTTAGCTAGGGTACGTTCAGTGAACGAACAATCAGGTTTTTTCTATCTTTTGATGCGGTGATCAGAGTTTAAATTTGAGGGCACCGATGAACTCGCAGCGCCGGTATTTGTATAAGGGGACCTTTATCTCAATTTCTTTTTGTGTGGGTTGAAAATTAATTTTTCGTGTTTATTCCTAAAATTAAATAAATTTTGGTGGTGCACAAATTTTATTTTGTGGGTTGGGGCCCACACAAGCCCCAACCTTTTAACTCCCCCTTAATTCCTTTCTGTTTACATTGAAAACTGCACACATTTATTATGATAGAGCCTTCCCACCTCCCTCTTCCCATTAATTGTGCCAAATATGATAATTAATGTCAGCATTAATTTTATTAGCACCACGTTTGAATTAATAAGAATTGCATGACAATTCTATTAATTGATCAGCCCCTTTTTCCTTACGTTGGAATAATCACATTTGTGAAAGGACCCTGGAGAATTAAGCAGAGGAGATCCTTCATCAATGATGAACACCGTACTTCAACGAAGAACATCCTCGGCGAAGAGAACAAAGATCTTCTTCCAACGAAACATCTTCATCAGAAGCACCTTGACGTCAAGGAGCCTACTTCGCCTACAACAGTGACCCTTCCTCCATCATTGATGGAAGAACACCGTTCTACTGCGACACCCATCTACCACGATGCTCGTCTTCCATGGATCAACGATGTATGACAACAACTTCGAGGTAGGGGAAATTTTTTATATTTCATATATGTGTTTTCTACCCTCAAACATGGCGTTTAATTATTGGGTGATGATTTGAACCACTAACTCGGTGGGTACGAACTAACGAATAAGCCCAGACACACTGCTATTTTTTTGTTCTTGATGCACTGGGTGTTTGGAGACAATGAAACGGGACTGCAACGGTGATTGGTGCCCTCTTCAATGAAGTACAGATCCTAAGACAACCACAGGTGTAGTCGGAAGCAAAAAAAGGACCACCGGAATGACTCCAGTGGCCTGCGAATGTCCCCAGTGGGAGGGGCCGCTGATGTGGCATCGCCAGTGGATGGAGGGGGCATCCGACACCAGATGACCTCCTGGAGGTGGCAGCAACCTGGCGCGCTGCCGAGAGAAGCGCACCGTGGCACCGGAAGCGGCGGCGAGGGGAGGATCCCGTGGCCGCGCGGGATCTGGGTGACAAGCGGCGCCTCCCTGGTGGCGCGTTCGCGAGACAGGGGGCCACGCCCCCGCTCGGCTTGCTAGCTGAGCTAGCGTACCCCCCCCCCCCCGGCCAGGCTCGGACAGGTCACGTCGACCGGGCCACACCCCGCCAGGCCGGACCTGATTCGGTCCAGCCCAGGGGGGTTGGCCCGGGCCCAGACCCCCACTTCGGACCGTTTTCGGTCATTAGCCCGTAACATGAGTTACGGGCCTCTGATTGACACACCGTTAGTGGTGTAGGAACCTTTGGATCGAGATGATCATTTCAGTATATTACACTCAATGTTTTGGTGAATTTTGTGTACGACCCGGTTGTTTCGGACTTGAAACCAACCGGGCCCTTGAAGCAGAAACACTTATAACATATGGACAGAAAGTCCAATTGACATGCCTTCAACTATTTTGGAGTCCTCTTGGTGAGACAATTCTTTTGGAATCCTCCACTTGGGGTTTGGACGCAGCTAGAGTATGGTCGGGTTGGTTTAAGCTTAAAAACCAACCGTGCCCATGGAACATATAAGCCAATAACTCTTAGACTGGGCGTCAGATTGACGCACTGCCTATCGCGTTGGGTTTCAATTGATAAGGCAAAACTTTGGGATACATCAACTCTAGACTTCTTTACATTTGATATATCGACCCCCTTTTCTCGTGGAGTGGACCCTTTCGGAATCGAGCGTGCTGTGTGCAAGAACACTAGAGCTAGATGCTACTGCGACGATGACGACTGTACATGGATCCTCCGTGGGTTTGGCAGTGAGGACCACTGTACATGGATCCTCCGTGGGTTCGACAGCGAGGAGGACCATACATGGATCCTCTGTCGGTTGGGCAGTGAGGACGACTATACTTGGATCCTCCATGGGTTCGGCAGTGAGGATGACTTTACTTGGATCCTCCGTGGGTTCGGTAGCGATGAGGACTGTACTGGGATCCTCTATGTATTTGACATCGATAAATACTATTCTTTTATCCTATGTGGGTCCAGTATTATTGACCACTGTACTTTTATCCTGAGTGGGTCTTGCAGAGTGCTGGTCTTGTATCCAATGTGGGTCCGACAGCTTAGCTGGTGTTGTGTCCTATGTGGGTCTGACAGCTTAGATGAATCAGTGACTACATCTGATAATCTCTATCACTATACGAAAGATGTATACATATGTGAACTGAGTCTTGACTTTCAATCATTATCATTAATGTGATTTAATTCATCCCTGTGTGGACTGGGTTGTACTTGGGCTCGGGAGCTGGAGTCGAACTGTGTTTGATAACATATGTATTTGTATTAGCACATACCTAAGTAGAGTTGGTTGAGACTTACTGAGCATATCTTTTCTTTTTGGATTATCCTTTGTGGATTTTGGGAGACCTTCGGGGGTCTCGAGGTCCCTACGGAGTATCATATACTCACCCCTGCACAGTATTTCCTGCACTACGTTGTGTTGGATGCAGACAACGAACATCACTGATCGAGGGAGTGGATTGTAGAGATGGATGGTACCCAGAGATGGACCACCTGGCCACACGTTCATGGAGTAGACGGTTGGACCAGAGGTGTTGTGGTGGCCGTCCGTACCAACCCTTCAGGTGGGATTCCTGTAGAATGACTCAGTGGATTCCTCTTTACATTGCTGCTGTTGTAATTTTCTTTTTCAGTTGTACGGTACTTTCAGTTGCGTTGGTAAACTGGCCCATTTACTTTTCAGCACTTACTTTTGTACTCAGTATTACCTAGTGCTTACTTCCCTTGCGTACTATGTTGTGTGGTTTACCTATATAAAGGAAATGCCTTCCCTTTTATTATAGGGATTTACACCTTTGGTACTAATCGCTAGCCCCTGGCCTATGGAAGGCGGGCTTTGGGTAGTTACGGAACGGGCTCCGAGGACGGGTCATGACAATGTTGATGGCTACATTCATGGAGTTCCATAAACAATAGATATAATAATGTTTAGTGGCCTATTATACCAATTATTTTTTGAGCTTATTAATTAGTCATATATGGTTATATTTTATGATAAGACTAAATCAGGTAGGATTATATTAATTAGTTTTATATGTATTTGATCATATGTATTCCTATTGAATCTTATCATGAATTCTTATATTATGGGTTGATGTTTTATAGTGTCACTTTAATCAGAGGGGAAGTTAGGTCTTGTGGGATTTTTATTTACTCTCAGTGTTAGTTCGACAAGTCCCATAAAAAATTGTTTTTGAAGAATTGGTCTCATGGTTGAAAGCATAGTGGTGGATCATAGTAGAAAAAATATTCTAAATATTCATGAATAATTTTAATAGACCACTAAATGTTTTTCAATGTTTAATTATTAGGCACTAAAATCCTATTTTCCAGGAGGAACCAAGGATCTATACCTCTTATGGATGCTAAGGTAGTTTTCCAATGTTTTTCATTGTCTATACAACTTTTAATAGTGAAACATTTTCAATTGTACCAAGAGTATATGAATAACCATTTGATTATTCAAGAATTAGGAAGTTCTTGAAACAAGAATATGTAATGATGCTTCATCATATAGTTGATGAGTCGCCAATTAAAGCTAATTTGAAGGTTGGACGATGATATTTATAATTACTGTTGCTTCGTCATTAGTTACTATTTTATTTTATAATGGTACCACTTATTCCGACATATCTACTTATATTATTTAATTATTTAATCTTTCTATGGATATATATCAATAATTATAGTTATCAATATTCCTTATAGGAAAAAGATACTGCAGTGTCTCCAATTTCCCTATTGTGCTTTTCTATTATTGGTTATAATGGTTTTTTACAAAATTTTTCATTTGGATATGAAACCATTGGATGTCATTTTGTGTATTTATTGGATGATTTATAATAAATCTATTTTCAACTATTATCTTTAGGGGTATCTATTACAATTCCAAATGGGTTTTCCCAGTATTTCAAGGAGAATGGGACTTCCGGATGAGATAATAAAAAACCCAATCCCTTGGAGTTGGGTGAAATGATATCTATAATTCCCTTTGATTTAGATCATGATTTTCTGGGTGGTGATCGTTAACCAGTAGTCATTGAGTTTTCTGATGGGTTTCTGTATGAATATTCTAGTTTTCCTCTAGTGAGAGAGGTATAGTTTTCTATAGGCATTGTACCAGGTACCCCTCCTAATTATATTTATTAGTACCACATGGAATAAAATAGACTAATGGAGTTAAAGGATTAGTTTTATTCCCATTTTAAAGGACTATTTTTACTCACCACGTCTCCTTGGGAAGCAGAAAAAATTTTCCACGAAATCTGATAGAACCCTTCTCCATTGTGTCCTATACCAGAAGCAAAATTGGTTTATTTTAAAGAAAAAGGTTCTATTTCCCCATATTGATTATTTTTTCTCTAGATGAATTGGGATAAGTGAGTTTCAAAAATTGATCACTAGCATCATTAACAATAGCATATAATGATGGAGTCCGACATACCTATGGATGATATTATGAGATGATATGGCCATAATGAGTACATTATAATGAATTTTGGTTTAACTAAATATCCTAATATTTTTATCTAGTTGAAGAAGATTATATAACATCAGTACCATGATATATTTAGAGGTGTATTAATGGAAGAAATACTATATTACACTCTAATTAACGGACTAGTGAATAATTTTAGAGCAATTATGGACAATTTGAAAATCAAAAAAAAAATTATTGCATAATTTCTATCCAAAAAATAGGGATTCTAGAAGTCAATATCAAATGATAATTGGTTTTTAATAATTTTATATTAGTTGATCCTATGAAGGTGAATGTTTTTATGACATAGGAGGAACCAAAAAATTACATTGAGATTCAAATACCCCTTATATTGTTAGGGAACCATCATTATTTTTAAAGTATTTGTGAAAGTCATCATATCTTTTGAACTATCCCACATGAAATAGAGTATTGTTTGTTTGAGAATACAGATAATTTTTATGCATCTTATGAGATTATGAATCTATTGACTTCATCTTTAATGCTTCATTTTCTAGAAGTTGGAATGTGATATGGGGTCCTCTGTGATGCATCAGATTCAAGTCTGGGATATGATATTATATTGGATGACCATGAAAAAACATATGGTTGTCATTCTCCCTGGCTTGAGGAGATGAAATATCACACACATGATCTCAAACTCACTGATGTGATGAATGATATGAATATTTTCTAGAAAAAAAATTTATAATAGAGGTTTACCATCATCTCAAATTACAAAATCATGAGTTATATTTTCAAAAAAAATTACTTAAATACTTATAAGAGGTGATGTGCAGAGTATCTATTGTTTTTTTACATTGACATTACCCACACCACTATTAAAGGGAATTTTGATGTTATACATTATTAATAAATCCATCATATGCCTTGATAGATTTTTTTTAGTATTGGGATATGATTTCTCCCTTTTCTTTTATTCATTAGGTAGGAAATGAAGTTTTTAATGTCGTAATTTGAAGTGTCTTCTCTTGAAATCCTCACATATAAGGATGATTCATGAGGTGTATTTTCTTGATATTGATTTTCAAGGAATTCGGGATTATTTTTTATTATAGGATGGCTATCGGTGATTTGTATCAATTTTTTAGGGTATTTATTTCTTCATGAATAGGTATGTTATTCCATTACATATAAAAAAAATATTATGGGAGATTTTCATCTTTACCAGTTGGAGTTACACCCTAGAATAATTAAAATGTTTTAAAATATGAGGATTTATTATTTTTTCCACGTATGAACTAAAGCATCATTAACTTTTTTGTTAATATAGTTGTCATAAGATAATGGTTGATTAGAAGAGGCCCTTAGGATTTCATTAGACACTTCTTATTCCATCATTGATATTGGATGATATATAGATAAACATCTTCATTGGGTTTCTATGTACAACTCGAAGAAAGAACATGATATGGCTGTTAATTTCCCAATTTAACAAATAGGATTAACATAATTTCATTCATGATATGACCAAATTTTAGGACATGAGAAGGTTTTATATGTACTATATGTTTAGTATCCATATGGATTTATCATCTAATATATTAATAGAGATTCTCAATCTAATTCATGTTTTTGGAAAGTAATTTAATAGAAAATGGGATCCGAATTAATGTAGATCACAATGTAACACCCTCAGATAGATGGATATATGGAATAAGAAATATACATAATTGACTAGTTCGATAAGGACCATTTCATTGAAACTAGAGGATCATTGGATAAAAATTTGGGACTAGTGGAGTTTTTCTATAATTTGATTTTTTATTTATCCATTAAAATGGATCATTTTGATTATTTTTATGAGTAACCTAGTAAATATCAACATAGTTTTATGTTATTTGTGAGGATTCTCTAGTTGGTCCTTGTTTGGTCTATGAGATGAAAAAAAAGACTCAATTCATTAATGAAATAATTTTAATAGATTAAAATCATTATAAATCATTTTATGGTCATTACTAATATCATTTGGAGTTTTCATTTTGCAATTGGTCTTTTAATTGTTCCACCTTTATTGGTTCACTGATGTATTGGAATTCATGGAATGATAGTAGGGATATACATGATCCCATTTTTGATTATAGTGAAGAGTGGTAAAATTGATTATTGTTTACATTTTCCTTATTATAAAAAATTTATCCTTAATTATTATCTTATGTTGAATATTAGAAAAAATTCTCAAACCCATACAATATCTTTATCTGGGGGGACCTTGATGTGGAATTAGATTCTTCCAATACTATCTAGTTAGTTCATGTTGACAGTTCTCATATAATGATCATATAAGGAATATATATCCCTCTAATTCAAGTGTAATGATTGATTAGTTATGATTCTCTTTAGAATTATGAGTGTGAGTCATTGGTTAGATAGAAGTTCCATCTCTTCTTCTTGGACAATTAATATTTATAGGATTTATCGAAGAAGAAATTATTTATTTGGGAGATTTGAAACATCTCAAACAGTTCATTAAAGTAAATTTGTGAGATACCACTATATTAATTTGAGACATGTGTTTTTCATTTTAGTTTCAGAAAAATATTATGATTATTGAAGATTAAAATTTGATTTTAATCATTTTATATTTAAAAAACTAGTAGACTATAAACTGGTAGAAGTTTTAACCTCTCTTTAGTGTGATACAAATAAGAAAAAATGGCATAGATTAAATATCTTGATAATTTTATCTTGGAATCATCTATATTTAACATGGATTTCACATGAACCATTGTAGTGTGGTTGATGTGGTTGAAATTCCAAAATGGAATAGAATTTTTCACCTAGATGTTTTCTTTTTTGGCATTGCTGAAGAACTGTTCAACATCATAGAATGGTTAATCCTGCCTTTCACATACAAAATGGATGCACTTAATAACCCTATTATCTCTATTTTATTAATTCAAAACAAACATTCTCCATAATTTATTATTAATTTCAATTTAGGTATGATCTTTGGGAGATTATGAGTGTTATTGATTCTAGTGTTTGGTGTTCATGTTCCTCCCTATTTTATTATTGTTCTCTCTTATATGGGGTCCATTTTTGAGAATTAATGCTTCATTTTCCATTGGATTGAATTAATTTTATAAACTATTTCCATTGTAAAATTTAATATTTTAATAATCAGTTTGAAAAGAAATTGGTGTTCATTGAACCTCACTTGATTATTAAATATCAAACATAATTTGATTTATGGAAATGTATTTGATGTAAAATAATTATGCGTCTAAAAATTGTAATGAATATTCATGATAAATGAAGCAATGAAATGATATATTTAATTTAATTCAAATGAGATTTTTTTGAATGATATTATTTTTTCTGAAAAATAATTTATTGTTGTTTATTGAAATGTGAAGACATTTTTCTGAAACCTGTACTTGGGGATGATAAAATTGTTTATTGTTTGAAATGATTCGATAATAATTCAATTGAGTGATAACACTTTATATTATTTTATATTATGATTAACTACGGATCTTGGGAAGTTTTGTGGGGGGGAAACAAAAAAAGAATTTATTAAATTTCATTATAATTGATTGATGATCAAAATACAAATTATAAATTCATGTGGGAAGGGAGTTCATTCATTTGGGAGTTTTAATAACACCATAGGACTAATATATTATTTAATGGTTAAACAATGACCCATATTTCAATTATATTTTAAGAATACATGTACTAATCAAACCACATGTATCATAACCATGGTTATATCATTGATTATTGATAATTTCAATGACTTACACAATACTATGTTATGAAATATTTTTCTCTCATATATTTTGTTGGAAACACATATTTATCATTATTTTGAGGATATATTACAATTTTACATATTTTATACCCATAGTTGATTTTTTTAGGATCATTTTTTATATTAATTGTGATAATAAATTAATGCATTGATTTATTTAAATTTGACCATTTGTTTTGACATGACAATAATTTCAAATGGAATACCATGTGAGATCCTACTAGGATTTATTCTTACACCACACCTCTAGATATGGGATTTAATAGATGTTATTCTATGTGTTCATGGGAAAGTAAAGGAACGATATATTAATGATGGATGTTCATGATAAATAGGACATCAATAAATGACGGTGTCAGGTGGATCATGTTATCCCTTTGTTCAAAAAATATTATATAATATTTTCATGATGTTTCTAATTGGTATATTTTGTTGTTGTACTATTTTTTTAGAATTTAATATGTCAACTTGTGGTACTTCTTCTCTCAGGGGTTTTTTGAAAATTGACTATTAATGATAATATATACACTAATTTTATATGATGAGTTAACCTTATGATGAATTAATTACCTCTTATTTGTTGATGATTTCATTGTCCACGTCTCTAGTCCATGGGGATAGAGAATTCCCTTTAAGCCACTACCAAACTGATTCAGGTAACATTTAGGTGGTTTATCTAGGATAGTTCATAACTGTTTCACAATATATATGTGTACATGTTTTTATATATTATATAGTACAATGAACATAGAAACACCTTTTTGTTATAACTTCCAAGGAACTATGTGTCCCTAGAATATCTCATCCCACTGGGTTTAGGGGAGTATGTGTCCATATATTAACTCATGTGCATTAGGAACCTCAACATACTAGAAGTGAAATATTTTACTATTATATGAAATGTGAAAATAATTAATAATATATAAATTTATTATTTTATGATTATTATGTTTCTATCATGGTGATTATCGTAACCTGATTAATAATGTTGTAAATATAAAAAATTTAAGTTAATTCTTTTCATCAACTATATAAATTGTTGGTATCGTGTTATGCACACTCAATACAACTAAAATATTCCATGGAATATAATAAAAGATAATTATAACTAAAATAAATGTTATTGAATAAAAAAACATAGTAATCAATTATAAATGTTTACAAAATAGTATTAGAGACAATTAAAAATAGAATTCTTCAATTTTCATTAATATCATTTTTCAGTTTATATTGTATTTCATTTGAAAAAAAATTCAAAATATTAAAATTTAAATTAGGTAATAAAAATTGTAATTTCATAATTTATAATGTCAAAATTAACATTCTATGATCATTATTGAATTACATAGATATTTTTTATTTTTAGATAAGTAGTGAAAAATATTTTTTTAAAAATACATTAAATTTCTTGTCATTATAATTATAAACAAATTTCATATAAGTTTATATAATAAGTTACATTATTAATAAAATATTTAATCAGTACAAAATATATATTTATTTTATATGACATGTATTTAACAATTGATATGCCTAATTAATATTTTCAAAAAAATGATTTTGTTTATGGTAATTAATTTTAATTAAATATTAGTAACATAATATTTTTTTATTGATTTCCATAAAAGCCACATAAAATTTATTATTTTTATAATAATACAAATTATATCATTCTTAGAAAACATTATATAGAATTCTATTATACCCATTAATTATAGGCATAAAAATATTATTAAAAAATGGTTTTTATACATTACATGTACCAATATTAATGTTTATTTTCCATATAGATAAATGTTATAAGATAAAATTTATTTAATATTTCTATCCATTAAGTCCAAATTAATATTATATTCGTTTTATTTAAAATTAAATAATGTAGGTATAAATTAGATATAATATTTAGAAATGAAATTGTAAATGTGAAAATTCAAAGTCTAATGATCATAAAAGAGTTTAAAATGTGTGTTGAAATGGTTGAATGGTGGATTCATGAACATATCCCACACCCCATTACAGTATTATTCATTTTTATATATTCATATCATGTAAAACATATTAACTCTTTATATTATGTTGTTATATTAACAAAATTATCATTCATACCATTTATAAAAATCCCAATCACCAACCCTTCAAGAGGAGTTAAGTAATTTGAATTCAACATGTAAATATTCACATTATCATTACATTATAATTCTAATCCTTTTATTTCAGCCACTGGTCAGATGATATTATCTTTAGAATACTATTTCAAAGGAATCTTCTATGGAAAATGTAAATATGTCAATGTGAGAATTCTTTTTTCCATCATCTATTACTTTCTATCATACATTCCCAATTCTAATTTAATAAATCGTGTGTAAATAAATAATTATTTTTATACTTAATTTTATTATCCTAAAAAATATTTATTAACCATTATTCATTTTTTATATTAAGAAAAAATGAACCATCATTTGTGTGTTGTGTGTACTATCTCATCCAAAAAGAAATGACTCACGTTTATTCACCACAACATCTATTCACCGATTGAAAATATATAATTGGGGGATAAATGATAAAAATATTATATAAATATTAACATTAAGAGGAATAATATACTAATCCTTCTTTCCCTCATATTCATTGAAAAATTTTCCATTAAGAGTGAGTTGAGTGAAATGTCTCCTCCATGAAGTAACAGTTCAAATTTTACATATATATTTATTATAAATTATTAAACCCAAAAAAAAATATGATTCACAAACATAGAAATATATAAATAATATCATTTTTCTCTTTAATAATTTTATTATTCCAATATAATCCTGATTAATAATCATAACAACCCATATATTTTGGTAAATTCATGTTTGGTTCTGTCTAACAACCTATTTGGGCAATTCAATAAAATAAAATAATGGATGAATATGAGAAAATAATTATTTAATATATATGATATAAATATATTTTTATAATCAAATCATCAATCTTAAAATCATAAATAATAATACTGCCATATTTTCTCTAAAATCAATGATCCATTCTCATTGAAAAAATTGATCTTTATGTATCATAACAACCCCCCCCCAAATAAAATTATGACCTAAAAAATAATTAAAAAAAATTACTTACCCCATATTATATAATTTTGGATAGATTAATTTTTTTACAAAAAATGGATTAGAAACACCAACATTATGATACTTGTTGAAAATGATCAAGATTACTCACACCTGATTATGAAAAAAGATAAAAAACTACTAAAATAATTTAGAAAAAAATTTAAAATATTTTTATAAAATTTTGTGGGTATGAGGAAGGATCTAAAAAGGGTTATTAAGATAGTTATGTTTTTTATACTAGAGGTTAGATGGAAATAAAAAATGTAGGAATTCAGGGTAAGGGTTTCTTAGCCATATTTAAAAAAAATGGGATATATATGATATTGTGAACTATCATTTTCTTAATAATTTTTAATGAATTCACTATTTTATTCAAATATTAAAATATATTTTATATCATGATATTTTATTTCTCATTTCATGATCTTCAACTCAATTTTCTTTTATTCCTACAATACCAATACTATAAGGGTTTAATTGTCCCAATTTCTAATTCATTGGGTCATTGTATTTCATACATGAATACATTTTTGATGATTAACATTGTTCCTATATATGATTAATTTTTTATGGTATTTACTAGGTATATTTTGATAAATTTCATATCATGATCTATAACCACATCAATTGTAATGATTTTACAAAAATAAAAGTAAATCAAAGTTAAGATTAACTCCCATTCTTATAAATAGATCAGGTCGTTGATGTAAATATCTTTAAAATTTAATTGTTTTATTTGATTATATTTAAACATTATTTTTCTTTTATATTATTCAAGTTATGCAGTATATATTTTTTGAAAAGATATAATTTAATTGTTTCGTGGATGCAGATTTTTATTAAAATGGTGCAAAAAGCATAATAAATGAATTTATCTTTACTTTTTCATACATATTTATTTTCATGTTTTTTATATTCAATGATTTTATTTTTGGTACTCTATATAATTTTTTTATAAATAATTGAATTTCCTTTACAAAACATTTTGAATGTAATTTTCACTTTAATATTTATAATACAATTTTAATGGTTTTGTGAATTCATTTTTACTTGCATTTATACAATTCTTCAAAGTTCTACCTATCATGAATTGGCACGTTTATCATCTTATATATTTTATAATGATATTATTACTTTTATAAAATATTAATTTTTATATGATATGATATATTTTATTGTTTTTCTATGTTCTGAAAACAAGTACAAATCACATTTGTTTTTAATTGGTTATTAAAAATATCCGGATGATTTATATTATATGGAAGATATACGTATGAATGAGGATGGTTTGGTTCCGATATAAAATATTATTAATTTGTTATTTTCTAACAAAATACATTGTTAGTCAGGGAAATAATTTTTTATGTTACACAAGTATAGGAATAATTAGTTTTCTTAAATTTCACTACATCGATATAGTGATGTTCTTCACATATTCAAAAAAAATAACAAGTTTTCTCCCACATTGTTTCCTATACCTATGGTTGTGAACAATTACCTAATGTTATATCATATTATTAAACTTATAGAAGTTTTTGTGTAAATTTATGGAACATTCCAATGCTTTTTGATCATGTGATGGATCATTTAGCTGTTGAGTTTAATTTTAATGATATGTTACATATTTATTATATGCATTGTTTTTTAAAACCATTACACTTATATATCCTTTTAATATTTTATTATAATTATTATTTATTTGTAACACTATCATAAATTTTATGATTACATAACAATATTTCTTTCTAACATAAAAATGTATTTTTATTTGATTTTTGAAACCATTTTTAAGGATGTGTGGTAACCCAGACACGGACATATGTCTGATTGTGTGATTTTCAATACAATGAAATCATGACATGTATAATATATATTGATTTAATATATATTATATATATAATTATTGGTAGTAACCATGAATGTTGAATATTAGGTATTCACCAAATCTTGACTAGGTACACGATAACGAGACCTAATTGGAAGCCCCATTGGAAACATCGAAGGGATATTCCTTTATCGAATAAATTTTTCTTTGTGAACCAATATAAAGTATATAAATATTTAAGTATTATAGTTCTAAATATCACTATAGATAACCATGATTGTAACATAGTGATTAATATACAATTGAATAAGATCCTTTTGACACGTCATACATCTATGTTTATATATTCCTTATATTTATATTCATTAATTTATTCATACTCATTCCAAAAATACCATTAGTTATGGTAATTGAATGAACTCAAAAAAAATATGATAACAATGTGTGAAATAAAAAATATATAGTTTTTATAAATGGGTAACATAAAGAGATTTTGGTTGTGATATAAAATATAAAATAAATAAACACCCAACTATCTCATGTTGTGAGAAAAATAATTATATTGATCTATTGATATCACGAAGGAAGAAAATAATCAAAACCAATGAATTTATGTGGAAATATATTCCCTCTTAAACATGTATTCTAATCCACATGTTGCTGAATAGTGATTCAAAGTGATGAAAAATCAATTTTACATTATTTAATTTTCATGACTCGCCTTCACCAAAAGGAGGGAAGGGACAACGGATTTCCAGGCCCATCCTTCTTTAAGTTGAAGGAGTGATAATGATCCCCGAAACCTGCCTTCAAAAGTTCCTAGAGTGGTGACCAGTACAAAGGGTATAAAGTCTCACACAAAAATTGAAGGCATTACCATTTTTTTATCGGATCGAGAGATAATATTGCAACCCCAAAAACACCAAATCTAATATTAAATGTAAAGAAAAATGTAATACATTCCCATATGGATGTTAAATAGTAAATTAATCATGCCACAAAAAAACCAAAGGTAATGTAATTAGAAAAAGGAAAATGACAACAGCAACTACCCAAAGGACTAAGCTAGTAAGGTCATGCCCAATTCTTGAAGTCCTCCTTGAAACCTGAAACAAGATTTATATATGTACAGTGAGAATACAAGTATACTCATTAGGGAAAACCAAAGACTCTCATGTACAAGTGGATGGGAATTCCAATTGCTTGTGAGAGAAGAAAACCCAAATAACCTAGCAAGGAAAACAATCCACCCAAGCCTCACCAAGGAACACTCCCCAAATAACTCAAGGTAAGTAAAGTATAGTAATAGTACATCGATATTTGGGTACCCTGCGCCACTTTCCCACTGGTTATTGAAGACATCCTACACATCGAACTAATCCTGTCATTCTCACCGCAGTCACAATGCCAAACCCTACCCGCACACACGTGGGACATAACCATCATCTTTCCAACAGACACCATGGCCACAACCACCACGCGTAACCACACCCGCAAACACCTGGGTCAGAACAACCACTGCTACGCCCAAAGACCCATGTGCCTCATCCCGAAGACACTTGGGAAACATCCTACCCGCAAAAACCTGTTCCATCCACCACAACTACCCTGCACTAAGATTCTTGGGATAATAATGGAATTTAGGCCATCACAGCCTACCCAAAGAGTCGTAGGCAATTCGGGAAAGGGAGAAAAAAGGAGCTAATAACCATCCACTCATAGGAGTGTTGGGGAAAACACCATACACATGAAATGGGGTGTTCGACAATAATTTCTCAACTTGGGTGGGGCACAAATAAGAAACATTAGAAATACAATATATATATATATATATGTAACATGCACTCATCCCAACCTAGGGGCTCGAAAACCTAAGCACAAACACCCTCGTTAATATTCATTCATAATGAAAAGCATAAAACTTGTGGCCAAGTCACAACTCATCCCCGAAAACCAATCCTACATTTAAACCATTCTTTTTTTCAAGTTCAAGTGATCCCATTTGGATGAAAGCTACACTACTAGGCAACTAACATGCACAACCACAAGCTAGAAAAGAGAAAAAACCAATCAACAATTTAAGCATTCACATCCGGTTCTCTTGTGAAGTCACAACAACCAAGGGATAAGTGAGATCCCACAAATTACTGGAACCAATGAAGGCGTCCAGATACATCACCACATCCCCAAAACCATGAACCAACTATATGACAACCGTAGATGATCCCACCAAAATTCGTATTACAATCAGAGAAAGCACCCAGTTTCAGACTCATAACCAAGAGGATCCCATCCACACCCACATCACCCCATAGAAAAAAAACAGAACAACACACCTTCTACCAAAACAGAGTAGGGAAACTTTTTGGTTCAAGTACATCATTCATTATTTTCTTCTTTCTGTTGGTTAGCCTGGGTGACCACACAAGGATTTTTATTTACTGGGTATCCATTTAATCCACTGAGTTTACGTGATTAACCTATTTCCAAATAAATTCATTTAATCATCACAGAAGTCATTGTTCATTTGTGCGCAAGGAAAGACCACAAATAACCATGACTTTCAGTGATCATAGGCCCACACAATTCACAACACATATCATAATAAAAGAGTATAGCAGAACATCGATCACACCCCCCTTCATTCTTTAATGTCCTATTCATTGTCTTCATTATGTTTGGATACATCAATCCCCAGAGAAATAATTGCGTACCCACCCCAGATGATACACAGTAAGGAGAGACGAAGGAAGATCCCTACATGGTTGATCAAGGATAAATGTTTTTCTTCGGGCGCAAAGAACAGGGGATGTGCAGCTTGCAGGGGAGGAATTCTGTGGACTCCAATAGGTGCAAAAAGCTCTAGAAGATACACACCACAAGATACAGGAAGAGTGGATCTCCAGGCACACCAGGGAGAAGAACGAAATCTAGTAGAGAAGAAAAAAAGAAACTCTAGCGGGAGGTATAAATTGAAGATCATACAGTTACGATATATGGAATTTTGAATGCCAGGAAAGTCGGATCATGGATTCCTACGCGGGCGGGCAGTTACACACGATGATATTAAGATGTTATTTAATACCCCTCATTGGGGATGTGTTGAGTCAATAATGTTTTCCTTATAACTTTTCCATTCCTTCTTGTTTGAAAATCAAAAACACCATATACTTTAGTAAATGTTATTTTTACCCCCATTAGGAAAATTTACTTCTTAAAGGAAATTTACCCTAACTTAGATGTTCTTATACATAGAAATATTATTCTTAAAATAAAAAACTGGATTCATACCCAAAATCATGAAGCCATATAATGAAAAGATTTGGATTTTTCTGCTTTTAGGATCCGAATTCTGGATGAGATCTGTAATGTAGTTCTAATCCGAATTCTGGACTCCGAACTCTTAAGCAGTTTGACTCTGAACTCTGAAGTAGTTCGACTCCGAACTCTGAAGAAGTTCGACTCCGAACTCTTAAGTAGTTCTACTATGAACTCTGAAGATGTTCGACTCCGAACTCTTAAGCAGTTGGACTCCGAACTCTGAAGTAGTTCGACTCCGAACTCTTAAAAAGTTCAACTCTGAACTCTTAAGCAATTCGACTCCAAAATCATAAGCAGTTCGACTCCGAACTCTTAAGAAGTTGGACTACGAACTCTTAAGTAGTTCGAATCCAAATTCTGTAAGTACAAAATCTGATCTCTGGTGAAACCAGATTCCGAATTCCTATAAAAAAGAATCTGAATATTTCTTAACATAGACTCCGAACATCATTTTGGATAGACTGCAAATTTCATTTTGGTTAGACTCCAAACTTCATTTTTGATAGACTCCGAACTTTTAACATACATACACTCCGAAATATTGATCAAATTTTACTTACATATGCTTCATTTCAAAACGATGTCGTTCATTCAGTTATACATAGTTTGTTATAAAATGATGTTGTCTATTCTGTTTCTAATTAACCGCTGGTTGAGTTACACGTGTAGAGGTCCCTCCGAATTTCATGGAAAATTTGACTGTTGGATGAGGGAGCAGACCGTTGGAGATTTTCTTATAAACATGAGCTCATTTGAAAGAGATTACAACTAACACAAGGAAGTTGATCGATCTAGAGACCAGACACAGCTAAGGTGTTTTCTAGAGAGAGAAAGCTTTTCATGCTTTGTGCGTACTGAACCGCTCGTTCAGTTTTTTCTTCGTGCGACTCCGAATGTTGGTGATTAGATTTGAGGAATTCCGGGGATAGGAATACAGAGGTGCCGACTACCTTGAAGTTCGAGGGATTCCTTGCTGAGGAAGACAGAGGTTCCAACTACCTTGATGTTGAGGGATTGTGGGGATAGCATGACCGAGATTCCGATCGTCGTATCGAGGGCTTACCCTGGTGTGGGTGAGACAGAATTTCTTTAAAGTATAAATCAAGGGACCTTTATCCAAGGTTGTTGGATACCCTTCTCTTTGTGTTTAAAGATTCATATCTTGTTACATGTAGTTTTACTACTTGTTTTTCCGCTCCATATTGTATTATAAGGAAAGTATCCTTCTTATATTTCCTTACACTTTTACTCTAATTAGTTTAAGGTTCTATACACTTTAAGGTAGAATCTTATATTGTAAACCTTGGTTTCAATTCATCAGTTGGAAATTAAAGGTGTTGTGAATTTTCTTAGTTTAAATTTTTTAAACATAGAATTTTTCCTTGTCTAAGGAAAAAATAGTTATCTGTAACCAACTTTAAAGGTTCCAAAGGAATTTTTAAATTGTACAATTCACAACCCTTTTGTATTTTGAGCATCTATATTGTTATTTTGATGCTACAATTGGTATCTGGGGAGGTCTCTGAAATACTCATACTCACGTATAAGTTTTTTCTTGCGAACTTTGTCATTCCGAACTTTATTATTCCCAAATTTTTCATTCTGATCTTTGTCATTCCGAACATTTTGGTTACAAACTTTTTCTACTAACTTGTTTGGTTTCCCAAGTTGTTTTAGTATGGAAGGAATGAATGTTGGTTCTATAGATAGTCTAAATCCTACAAGACCACCAATCGTTGATGGTAATGACTATGAATTCTGGAGAGATCGAATGAAGACTTTTGTTATCAACAATAGAGTGGACAATTTTGTTATGCTTACTGGTGATTATAAAATATCTCATAAGGAAGTTAGAACTTTCACTAACCAGGAAAAGAAAGAGTATCAAATCAATTATAAGGTACACAATACTTTACTATGTAAAATGACTATAAATATATATAGCCAAATTTCTTCTTGTGAAGCAGCTAATTGAATCTGGAAGAAGTTAGAAGTTACACACTTTGGCACTTCTACAGTGATTGAAACTAGGAGAGCTATGCTTAGAGCTGAATACCATGGATTCAATTTTCCATTTAGTGAACCAATCTGCAAAGTTCAATAGAGATTTATGACTATAGTCAATAGCTTACAGTCTATGGGATAAAAAGTGTTAGATGATGAAGCCCTTGTAGATAAGATAATTGATATTATTCCCAATGAGTGGGAATCAAAGAGAATATATATAGATGAGAACAGGAAGGTCACTCAAATTTCTCTTGATGAGATATTTGGAATTTTCTCCAACATGAAACCATAATGAAGAGAGATGCTGACAATATCAAAAAGAAGAATGGGAATGGTACTATTGTTTTTACAACTACCTCAAATCATATGAAAGCTACGACTCCTGAGAGAGTAACCAGATCCAAGTTTAAGAAGGTGGTTGTTCAATCAGATCCTAGTGAAAGTAAGATCTCATAAAATGAGTTAGAAAATCTTGCTCAAAGGATAAACAAGATAGCCGACCAGAGAAATTTCCAATCCAAGTATAAAAAAAGGAAAGGAAAGATAGGAAAGATGGAGAAGTTACTTGTTACAAATGCAAGAGAGCTGAACATATTAGACCAGATTGTCCTCTACTGAAAAATAAAGAATGGAAAGAAATACATTCTGAAAGGAGCAGGAAGAAGTATCACCAAACAAAAGCTAAAACGTTCTAAAAGAAAATGACACCTGGAGTGCCAGTGGTGGTGACTCTTCAAATGAATCTTCTGATTATGAATCTACGGGAAAGAAGAATCTTGGTCTTATAGCCATATTAACTATTGAAAATCATTGCTTTATGGGTAAGGTATGAAATGATGAATCATTGACCAATGTATCCTTAAATCCTAATGATAGTATGTATTATAACTCCTCAGATGAAGAATCATCTTCTGATGAAGAAAATACTTCACCTACCTATGATGAAGTTTCTAGGATTGCTGAACTTCTTGATATTGAGAACTCTAAACTCAATAGGAAACTTGATAAGGAAAACTCTAGGAATTCTATTCTTACAAAAGAGATATCAGATCTTTCTAAATATCTTGATAGGAAAAATGTTGATTTTATAAGTATTTCAAAAAATCATGAGGAATTATGTTTTGAGAGGAACAAGCTTTCTAAAGAGTCAGAGAAAGTAATTTCTAAGAAATTTTTTTCAAGCCTAGCCCTAGTTCAAAATCTAATGATTTTGAAGATAAAAACTTGGTTATCAAACTCATGCCCGAAATTTTTTCCTTAAAGAAGTGTTTGTCAAAATTTACCCATGGTAAAGAAAATTTTGATAAAATGTATTCTCAAATACGACCTTTAAGAAATAAATCAGGATTTGGTTATAGCCATGCAAAACCAATTTTTAGTAACAACTATTTTGTTCCACAAAGTGCCCCATTTTCTACCAAGTGTCAATGTGGTGGTCCCTGGGAAAAGAATTGTTCTTTAAATAAAACCCAATCTCTATGTTTTCATAAAGCCTATTTTTCTAAGAAAATGCGGGTTCTTAATAATTTGTTGTCTGGAAATTACGGATCCAAGAAAGTTTGGATTTGAAAAGTCTAATTCTTTTCTTGTTTTCAGGAAGATAGAGGAAGTACCAACAACAATACACGGTACATGGATAGTGGATGTTCCCGACACATGACTGGTAACAATAGCTATTTTGAAAAGATTATGAAAACGAAAGGAGGAAAAGTTTCTTTCAATGATAATGCACAGGGAGAAATTGTTGGTATTGGTAATATTGTTCTTCTAGGTAAAACATTAAATTCAAATGTTTTATTTGTTAAGGGTCTTATGTAAAACCTCATTCGCATAAGTCAGTTATGTGATGAAGGGTACCTTGTGAATTTTATGAATGATAAGTGCTTAGTACACAATTCCAAGGAATAATATATTCTCTCAGCCAATAGGCAAGAGAATGTTTACACTTTGAACTTAGAATACCTAAGGAGCCAAGATTTACCTTTCCAAAGTGCAATGGAAGATCATTCCTGGATGTGGCATAGGAGACTAGGACATTGTAACCTTAGAAACTTATATAAACTCTCTATGAAGAAAATAGTTAAGGATCTACCAGATCTTAGATTTGATTCTTCTAAAGTTTGTGATCCTTGTCAATATGGAACGGAACATAAATCTAGTTTTAAATCAATTGGTGAAGTCTCAACGACTGATGCATTACATTTAGTGCACATGGATCTTTTCGGCCCAACACAAACTGGAAGTATTGGAGGCAAATACTATTTGTTTTTTCTAGTTGATGATTACACCGGATTTACTTGGGTCTATTTTCTAGCAAAAAATTCTGATGCTTATTCTTATTTCAAAATATTTAGAGCTCAAGTTAAAAATGACAAAAATCTTCCACTGAAAACTATTCATAGTGATCATGGAGGAGAATTTCAAAATTCTGATTTTGAAACTTTTTGTAGTAGGAAAGGTATTACTCACAATTTTTCAGCACCTAGAACTCATCAACAAAATGGTGTAGTTGAGAGAAGAAATAGAATACTTCAAGAGATAACTAGAACCATGTTGAATGAATATTATATAGCTAGTCATTTCTGGGATGAAGCTGTAAGTACTGCTTGTTATACTATAAATCGAGTTTTGATTATACCTTTTCTTAATAAAACCCCTTATGAGTAATGGAATTGTAGAAAACCAAGATTATTCTACTTCAAGGATTCTGGTTGCAAGGTATTCACTCTGAATACTAAAAATAACTTATATAAATTCCCACCAATGTTTGATGAAGGAATTTTCATAGGTTATTCCATAACTTCTAAGGCTTATAGAGTTTTTAATAAAAATACTAGTACTGTTGAAGAAACAGTGCATGTAAAATTTGATGAGTCTGATCCTTTTTTTTAAACTATACCAAACTACAACATCAGATGTGTTTTCAAAAACTTATTGTCAACCTTTGATATTAGATCCTTCTTATAAGGTAAATGTTCAAGAAGATACTTCTGAAATATTTACCCCAGAAGACTTTCTACCCTATGTTGATGAACATGTTTTACAAAACCCAAATCAGGTGTTTCTTAAGAATCGTCCCAATGATAGTATCATTGGTGGTGTAAATCAACCGGTAAGGACTAGAAATTCCTTCAGAAATGATGTAGAACATCTAGCATTTCTTTCCCAATTTGAACCAAAAAGCATTGAGGACGCTTTAGGTGACCATGATTGGATCAAACCCATGCAAGATGAACTAAATGAATCTGATAGGAATAAATTCTGGACCTCGGTTGAAATACCTAAGGAAACTTCTGTTATAGGAGTAAAATGGGCTTTCATAAACAAATGTGATGAAAATGGAGTCATAGTAAGAAATAAATCTAGACTCGTTGCTAAAGGCTATAATTAGCAAGAGGGAATAGACTATGAAGAAACCTATACTCCAGTAGCTAGACATGAATCTATTCGTATTCTACTTTCCTTTGCAGCATCCTTCAATTTTAAACTTTTTCAAATGGATGTGACATGTTCTTTTCTTAACGGTTATGTTCAAGAGGATGTTTTTGTTGAACAACCCCCTGGATTTGAAAATACAAAACATCCTGATCATGTTTTTAGACTTACCAAAGCTTGGTATGGTCTTAAAAAAGCCCCACGAGCATGGTATGATAGACTCACATGATTTTTGCTTCAACATAACTATGTTAAGGGAAATGAAGATCCAACCATTTTTATAAAGAATGATAAGAAAAATATTTTGATTGTTCAAATTTATGTTGATGACATCATATTTGGTTCAACTCAGCAATTTTTAACTGATTTATTTGCAAGTATAATGAAGTATTAGTTTGAAATGAGTATGATGGGTGAGTTAAGTTTTTTCCTCAGTTTTCAAATTTTTCAAAAACCTGAAGGAACCTATATATCTCAACATAAGTATATTAATGATCTTCTCAAAATGTATGGTTGTGACAACACTAAGAGTATAAGTACTCCCATTGGTACCTCAATCTCTTTGGATCTTGATGAAGCTGGGAAACTAGTATATCAAACGTTTTTTAGAGTTATGATAGGAAGTCTACTTTACATAATAGCTAGTCGACCAGACATAATGTTTTTAGTATGCTTATGTGCAAGATATCAATCCAATCCTAAGGAAACTCACTTAAAGGTAGTGAAAAGAATTTTTAGCTACCTAAAGGGAACCATTGATCTAGGATTATAATATACTTTTGGAAATGATTTTTTTTTAAAAATCATTTCTGATGATGACTATGGTGGATGTAGAATGGATAGAAAAAGTATATCTGGAACATGTCGTTTCTTAAGAGATTCATTAGTTTCTTGGTCCTGAAAAAAGCAACATTCTGTAGCACTTTCCACTACTAAAGCCGAATATGTAGCAGCTGGAAGTTGTTGTGCTCAAGTGTTGTGGATGCAACACACACTCACAGACAATTGCTTGAGTTTCACAAAGACTCAAATATTGTGTGAACACACAAGCGCCATTTCCCTAAGTAAGAAACCTGCACATCACTCTCGTGCAAAGCACATAGATATTAGGCATCACTTTCTTAGGGATCACACAATTAAAGGAGATATCATTCTTCAGTTAATCGGAATGAAAGATCATCTTGCTGATATTTTCACAAAATAATCACCCTCCGATAGATTTTAATACATTAAACAAAATTTAGGAATGATAACTGTAAGGTAATTATTTTTCATTAACTTATAATTGAACAATTCTCCTAACAGTAATAAACTCCTCTTTATTGGGGGAGTACATTTTATTGTTAGTGTAAATATTTTTTTTAAAAAAAAAAATCGTAACTGAAATTTTGGAATGAAATTTTCTGAAACCAAAATTTCTGGAATGGGAATTTCCGGAATAGAAATTTTCAGGACTGAAATTCTCAGAATGCACACATCCAGAATGGAGGACTTCGTACTGAAAACTTCCGGAATGGAATTTTCATACTAATAAGTTTCGGAATGGAGATTTTTGTACTGGAATTTTCGTAATGAGATTTTCGTACTGGAATTTTCGTAACGAGGTTTTCGTACTAGAACTTTCGTAATGAAGTTTTTTCCTTCAAAAAGAAGATTACCAATTACGAACAATATTTCTTGTTAACCCGTAAGTTATGATTTTCTTACTTATAGTTTTGTAACAAAATTTTTTGCTTAATGGTATTTTCCTTGTTTTTAAAAGTTCAGATTCTAATTTTTCCTCAAATCTGAATGTTTTCTTTAAAAACCTCCAAAGATCGGAGTCAAAGTTTTCCTTGCGGAATTATTCTCAACTGTCAGCTCTGATCAAAGTGTTTTCAACCGTTAGATGGTTTTTGGAAGACCAACAATCAAATTCTTTGCCTATATAAAGGGGGACCCAGAGACTCGTCCCACATCAGTTTTTCACGATTTTGCGTCTCGAAGCTCGGCTGCTCCTCTTAATGCCAGGTTCTGAACCTTGTGAAGTCGATCCGAATCTTACAGCTTACTTCACTCCGAATGTCTGTGGAAGAAACTTCTCAAGATATGTCAGCTGTGAAACCTATATCAAAGTGGTTAGTTTTCAGGGAGAGGTTAGTTCACCCAGATTTTTATAAGCTTGATTCTCTTATTTCAAAGAATATCAGACTGAATGGATGGGAAGATGTCTGCATAGCAAAGTCAGATAAACAAGATCCAGTTTAATTGATTTGTTGATAGAGTTTTATGAGTCTATTTCCTTCCTGGTGGAAGATGGCAGAGTGAGGTTTTCTTTCAAGTCTTATGGGAAGACTTATAAACTTTCTTTCACTAAGGCAGCAAGTCTGGTTGGTATATCATATGAAGGAGAATCTGAATTCTTCTCTCACAAACTTCCGGATGTGCAAGGGAGTTTCAATAAGCAGAAGGCACTGAAGTGTCTTGGGCTTAAGGATGATTCAGCAACTAAGATTTCTCGGCTCACTCCGAACTAAAGAATTCTCCAACTATGTGTGCAAGGTTTTCTGGTTCCGAGAAGAGGAGATAAATACAATCTGAAGAAGATTGATATTTATGTCTTAGATTTATTGTTAAATCTAAGAAAGATAAATCTGATGAGGCATGTCTTGGTTATGATGAAGAATATCAATGAAGGAAATATGAGAGCTCAGATTATTATGTTTCTTGCCTTGTTATATATGATGATAGTTCGATGCTTAGAATCTTTCAAGGTTTCCTGAAAATCAAAGATTTGGAATTGCAAGCTCATGCTAGTCAGTGATGATACTCTTAAGAGGATGAAGATGGGATTTTCCAGTGAGTTCGGAGAATTTTACCCCCTATCTGTGGAGGAGTTTGAAGTAGCTGAAAAAGAAACACAATCTCCGGAACCATCAAAGAATCAAAGGAAGAAGAGGAAGGCTAAGGAAGTGGTTACTGATGAAGAAATTCCTCAGGCTAAGGAAACTCAATCTGCTCCCCCCAAGCTGATGAAGCAGAAAACATATACAGATGAAGTTGCAGCCAAGTGGAGGGAAGATAATGAAATGAGGAAGGAAGGAGATCCTCAACTCAGACTGGACCCTGCCGAGGCTAATGCCTTAAAGGAAAAAGCTGCTGAGGAGCAAGAGAGACAGGCGAAGGAAATGAAAATTAGAACGAAGGTGTCTGAAGCTGAAGTCATGCGATCCTTTCTAAAAGATACAGAGTTGGCTTCCGAAATGCTTCCAGTTCCGGAATCTTTTGTTGTTGAAGCTTCATTACAAGAAACTCCTACTAAGAACAATGTCACTCCAGAAAAGTAAAAGGGTAAAGGAATAGTTGTAGAAGCTGAGAAGGACGTTTCTGAAGCAGTAGAGGAAGAAGTTGAAGAAGAAGAGGAGGAGGAGGAGAGTGAGGATCTGGATACCTTGACCAATAAAGTACATAACTATAAAGTCAAGGTTGAATCCGCAAAGGTAGTTACCTCAGTTAAGGGAGATGAGGAAGCTAGCAAGAAACATCAAGAAGAAGTAGAAGAAAATTTAATGTATGATGAAGAAGAGTCCTATAAGAGGAATTTTCTTGAGGAAGGTCAAGAAAAATAGAAACCAGATGAAGACCAGATCGTTCAGCTTTCTGAATCCGAGGAAGTATCTCCTAATATGGAACCTATTACGAAATCTTATAAGCAGAAGAAAGCAATCATGGTGAAACTTGTAAAAGATATCATCATGAGAAAAGAGGTTGGTGGTACCTCTAGGAAAAAGTTGGTGCAAGCTGAAGAAGATCAATCTCTAAGAAATGTTTCTGATTCAGAATCATCATCTCTAGGGCATGATTTTGTGGTTCAATCTCTGAGAATGTTGGTGGACACAATTACGATTATTCCAACAATATATTCTAGATTCCAGATGCTGCAATAATCTATGAATCAGAAATCAGATTCTTTATCCACGGTCATGGATAAGTTTGTGAAGTTGGAAGGTGAACAGAAAAGTTTTCTTATCGATTATGATGTGCATAGGAAGTCCTGCAGTAAGTTAACCAAGTGGTCTAAGGGAGTTGATGAAGATTTAGTTCACTTTGAGAATTTTCAGGCTGAAGTTCAAAATACTTTTGAAATGGAGGATAAAAGGGTTAATGAAATTTGTGAGAAGTTGACCCAGGTGAAAAATTTCTAGAATCAACAGGTCAGGGATCTGAATGGTAAGCTTAACTCAGTATCTCAAAATTGTAAAACTGAAAGAGATTTCCGGATGGAGTTTCAGAAGAAGATGGAAATGAAACATGAGATAATAATGTTGCATAAAGAAGCCTTCAAGGCTCAGTCGGAGGCTTTAAAATCTCAAGAAGAATAGGTAAAGGTCTTGGAGGGGAAATGAGAAGAAGATCAAAGAGGCTTGAAGAAAATCAAAGCCTTGTTAAAGAAGCTCATTCCGAAGGAAAAGGAAGACAAATGAACCCACTCCGATCTTTTTTTGAAGTTGTCTTTCCTTGTAATTGTTTTTCCCAACTCTAATGAAATGGTTATCTGGTTGGTTGTGTCATGCTATATACTAATGTTTCAGGTACCATACTTCATTTTCCATTCCCTTAAATTCTTTTTGAAAATCAAAAAGGGGGATAAGGAAAAAGAACTACTCCTAAGGAGGAGAAAGGAAAAATTTCTAATTGAAATATCAATAAATAAAGGGGGAGTTTCCCACTACGAAGTTTTTCATTCTTACTATAATGAAAACTCTACTCCGAAAACTCAGAATAAAATCATTAGAGTTTCAATTCCTATGGGGGAGTTAGTTGTATTCACTTATATCCATGATCAAAGGGAGATAAGTTTTAAATTTCAAAGTCTAATGAAAATTTTCAAAATACTTATATGCTTTTTCGAAAGGATGTTTGTGTTTTCCAAAAAGGAGGATATTGTTGAGTCAATAACGTTTTCCTTATGACTTTTCCATTCCTTCTTGTTTTGAAAATCACAAACACATTATACATAAGTAAATGTTATTTTTAACCCCATTAAAAAAATTTACTTCTTAATGGAAATTTATACTAACCTAGATTTTCTTATACATAGAAATATTATTCATAAAATCAAAAACCGGATTCATACCCAAAATCTCGGAGCCATATAATGAATTGATTTGGAGTATTCTATATTTAGGATCCGAATTCTGGATGGGATCTGTAATGTAGTTCTAATCCGAATTTTGGACTCCGAACTATTAAGCAGTTCGACTCCGAACTCTGACGTAGTTCAACTCCGAACTCTGAAGAAGTTCGACTCCGAACTCTTAAGTAGTTCGACTCTGAACTCTGAAGAAGTTCGACTACGAATTCTTAAGCAGTTCGACTCCGAACTCTGAAGTAGTTCGACTCCGAACTCTTAAGAAGTTCAACTCCGAACACTTAAGTTGTTCGACTACGAACTCTTAAGAAGTTCGACTCCGAACTCTTAAGCAGTTCGACTCCGAACTCTTAAGTAGTTCGAATCTGAATTCTGCCAGTACAGAATCTGATCTCTGGTGAAACGAGATTCTAAATTCCTATAAAACAGAATCCGAATATTTCTTAACATAGAATCCGAACGTCATTTTGGTTAGACTCCGAACTTCATTTTGGATAGACTCCGAACATCATTTTCGTTAGACTCCAGAAATTTAACTTTCTGACACTCTGAAATATTGATCAGCTTTTACTTACATATGCTTTGTTTCAAAATTATGTCGTCCATTCAGTTATATATAGTTTGTTATAAAACTACTCCGCCTATTCTCTTTCTAATTAACCGTTGGTTGAGTTACACGTGTACATGTCCCTCCGAATTTCAAGGAAAATTTGACCGTTGGAGGAGGGAGCCGACCATTAGAGATTTGCCTATAAATAGGAGATCATTTGAAAGATCTTACAACTGACACAAGGAAGTTAATCGATCTAGAGACCACACACTAGTAAGGTGTTTTATAGAGAGATAAATCTTTTCATGCTTTGTGTGTATTGAACCGCTCGTTCAGTTTTTTCTTCATGCGACTATGAATGTTGGTGATTACATTCGATGACTTCCGGGGATTGGAAGACAGAGGTGCCGACTACCATGAAGTTAGATGGCTTCCTTGCTGAGGAAGACAGAGGTTCCAACTACCTTGAAGTTGAGGGCTTGCGGGGATAGCAAGACAGAGATTCTGATCTTCATATCGAGGGCTTACCCTGGTGTGGGTAAGACAGACTTGATTGAATGTATAAATCAAAGGACCATTATCCAAGGATGTTGGATACCCTTCTCTTTGGGTTAAAAGATTCATATCTTGTTACTTGTAGTTTTACTACTTGTTTTTCCCCTGCATATTGTATTGTAAGGAAAGTATCCTTCTTATATTTCCTTACACTTGTAATCTGATTAGTTTAAGGTTCTATACGATTTAAGGTATAATCATATATTGTAACCCTTGGTTTCAATTCTTCAGTTCGGGATTAGAGGTGTTGTGAATTTTCATAGTTTAACTTTGTTAAACATAGATTTTTTCCTTGTCTAAGGAAAACATAGTTATCTATAACCAAATTTTAAATGTTCCAAAGGAATTTTTATAGTGTAAAATTCTACCTCCCCCTCATGTATTTTGAGCATCTACATTGTTATTTCAATCCTAAAAGTTGTTTATCGGGATTTTGAGGAATTAATTATTGGCTTTAAATGGATTTAAACGGGGTAAAGGAAATAATTTACGTCAATAAATATACGTTGTGGGAGCGGGACTGGAAAAAGAAAACTGCGGGATGGGTGAGGAAACTGTGCCACCATCATGGTTCACCGTCACGGATCCACCATGACTGATGCCAACATGATCGGTGCCACCGTCATTGTGCCACTGTTTTGGTGGAGCCTTATTATGGAAAATTAATGGGCCCAGAGGGTCTGGGCCATTACACTAATACTGAGAGCATTATAGGTTTATCTTGATCATGGATCATTTATCGGTAATTCTAACAAGCATCAAACTCTCATTATTAATAAATTGGAAAATGATGAATTAGACTCTTTTGAGTGGGGAGAGTTTATGAGGACATTTTTAATTAATCATTTTCTATATTCACATGGTAAAACATTGAGTTGAAATTCATAGAATTCATGTTAAAATAGGTTAAATCAATTGGACCATATAATGAATACTCCACTTGAAATTAATTTTAGAACTCCAGTTTATTATATGATAATAAATGTAATCTCACATAATTTTTTACTTGTATAATGCCTTATCTTTGAAGGGTGTTATCCATAAGATAATTTTGTAGATATTTTTAGATTTATTGATGTTTCATTCACATTGGGATGAATAATAGAACCTCTAATTAAATGTTTTTATTAAAAAGTAATTTTTTGAATAATAGATGCTCATATGATAAGAAATTTTTTTTGGAAAAAAATTCTAATTTCTGGCAGTAAATAATTCATCGAGAAAGAACCTAGGTAATTTCTTCCAGAGATAAATTATTTATTAGTTTTCTTAATTTATAAAATGAAATCCACATTTATCAATGAATATTTAAGTGTCTAATTAATATGACTACTGAAAATAAGTAATCTATTAATGATATTCCAATAATATAATTATTCATGTGTATGGAGTTCTGAAATTATGACATTAAATTCTCAAAAATTTAGGATAATGATGAGAATATAACCCATATAAATCCATGACCGATGAATAATGTAAGAAAATTCAAACTGTCTATTTTAATAAAATAAAATTATAGCGATGTGATGTGAGGTACATTTGATCTCTTTTATTGATCATATAATGTATATTTTTATTCTTTTTCATTTCTTTCTTTTATATCACAAATGTTTTCTATGAATATTGAATTACTAACTCAACAATGGGTATTAATATATCATTGGAAATCCATTG
Organism: Viscum album; assembly: GCA_963277665.1. Classification (NCBI taxonomy): domain Eukaryota; kingdom Viridiplantae; phylum Streptophyta; class Magnoliopsida; order Santalales; family Viscaceae; genus Viscum; species Viscum album. Next base: position 1,097,590,799 of record OY728151.1, on the reverse strand, counting down.
TATAAGAAATATTTCATTTTTATTTATAATTATACTCTAATATAAATTTTTTGGAGTTTATTTCCAAAATATCTAATTAGTTCTATATTGGATAATTCGAAATCATTTTTGGAATGGATGTATTCCCTAAATATAACACATATACATTTTTAGGAGAGGGATAAGTCATTTCAAATTCCGAATCATCGTCATATCATATATAAATATAGAATTAATCATGTAATCCACCTGGGAAGAATTTTTATAATATGTGTTATGATACCCATAAATAAGGGTGTATTCATGTAATCGATCGAAAGGGAGATCAAAATCCATGAAACACCTATTGTATTGGATCATACTGATGAATTTATGAATGAACTACCTAGTTATCCACCGAATCATGATATTTTTTAATCTAAATTATAAATGTATCCATAACTATCTCAAGATCACCACATAGAAAAGATTCCTTTTAATTGTAGAAATTAGATAAGAAACTGTAAGTGAATATATAGAAGGTTTTATGCACCCTTTTGGATCATAGTGGATTCTATCATTATTATTTTTCAAAAATTAGGTCAAAACAATGCATCCTTTCATTTATTTTCATGATAATAATAAAATCAAAATGATATACATGTATCTTCTTCCCCTTATAAATTATCTAATGGATCAACTCAGAGTATCTTGATACTTTTGAATGATAGAACGTCCATACAGATATCATTAGTTAAATGTAGAAAAAGGGTAGATATTTTGATGATAACTTTCTGTAAGATGTATGGAAGCTTTGAATTTTTATTGATTAATCATTTAATTATTGAATAATATGATATATTCAATGATCTAAATGGAGGATTCTTTTCTGAAATGATTTTTTCAATTTTTGGTTATCTATATAAATTATATTACTATATATTCAAAGAGTAAGAATGATAATGATGATCATTTGGCGATTATATTAATGACCTTGATAAAGTAGATGTTGTATGGAAAATTTAGAAATTGTAGATTTTAGATTAAAAACTATACCGATCACGGTTTAGTTAATAACTAGAAATGACATATTAGTTATTCCATCTAATTAAAATTTTATAAGAAATAGACTGGACTTACCACTATAAGTGAGATGCATTGTCAGGTTGGGTTAATTGAATATTACAGACTCTTTATAATAAATTTGGCATAGATATCAAATCATATTAAATTATTAACACTAAAGGTATTGACGTTTTATTAGATGGAAGAATTTAATGTCTGTTTAGTGAATTAAAATATATATTGGGAAATTATTCAATATATATTACTATACAATGATGATGTTTCTGTAATAAAATATGTTTCTTGGAAAAATTGATTAGGCGTCATCCTCATGTATAATAATTAATTAAACTATTAATTCTTATTATAATTAATGAATCCTTATAAAAATTACCCAACTTATGATTTAAATACGACATTAGTGATATTTGTATTAATGATTTTGTAACATTATCTCTATCAAAAATTTTGTGATATAATTATATATATTCATCGTAATTGATTGAGAATATATATTCAGTCAGATTGAGTTGATTATGAGGAATGGTAGATGTATGTAATTGATAAAACATTAGGATTTCCTAATATATTACCATAATGGGAATGAAAAAATATTTGTTGATTATTTGATAAAGAAACACCATGATAAATTTTACATGATGATGATTAAAAAATGACCCAATACTCTTGAATTTTCTATGGTTGAATGATAATTACATAATAGGAGGAAATATATGTTATCTATACTAAATATACACTCAACATTACATATCCATAGTGTATAAATAAATCTAGAATGAGGATATTGAGATATATAATATGTGGTGAATATTCTAGAGTTCAATTTTGATAACAAGGGAGCAAGAAAAATTAATATATAGATATATTTCCCTTAAAAACAATAATTGAAAAAATAATTTTCTAGATGATGCAGAAATATCATCCTTCTATATTTATCTTGGATGTAAAAAGAGGATTTCTATAAGTTAAGGCCGAATGATAAAATTCTATGAGAATTTTTCCATAATTAGGTATATTGGTATAGAAATGGGAAATCATTATCATGCATATAATCATAGGACATCACAATATGGTTAATAGACATAATTCTATCTTGGGTTGTATAATATTCATTTACAATTTCATAAATATTATTATCATTAAAGAATATTATCCTACATTCCAACATTCTATAATATACAAAGGGTAGTCTTATGGATTCATGAAATACCACACTCAACTGTGTCTAATCATTAATTATGGTTTACCGCATGGTTTTGATGATTTATTTAGGAAAACTTGGGGATAATGATGAGTTTTCACAAAGCATATCATTATGATATTGTCGGTAAGTCTATGAGGACCATTAAACTGGGGAGGATATGATCAAATATTTTTTAATAGATTCATGGGGATATTGTGATCAACACACCTGCGAAGTATTCTCATATAAAAACATCTTCTATTGAAGAATAAAACATTAACTATATAATGCCTGTTATGGGATATGATTTATGACAACCACATGACATCATAATGTTTTAAGGATAAATATGATAGATCCAAATCATTTTGGAGAATTGATGATGAAGGAGGAAAATATCAAGTGAAATTTGAGAGAGGCACAAAGGTAATATAAGAATATTATAGATTAGAGTCGATGAGAATGCATGAGACCTATACACCGAGAGTATATGAAAAAAATTAATTCATTACATACATTCATTCATAATAACTGAAACTCCCAAATTATATCCATCCTTAATAATAATATCCATAGACAACATTGAGTCTCTTATATACACATGGCCTTTTATGTGTAATGTTTTATATATTTAGGAAAATTTTTATGTAAGAAAACATATCTATTTCTCCTGAATTTATTATTACATTTATTATTCCATGATTTTAATATTTTATATGAGAACGTAACATTTCCATCAAACATCATAACACAAGACTTCCTTCATGGAATATCATACATGTTATCATTTATTATATGCTTAGTAATGTGTAATCATAAATAAGGGTGACATTAGATTATCGATAAGGATAAACATAGGAGATATTGAATTATTATCATACATATATGTGTATAATAAATATAAGTTTAATATATCATAATCAAACCGAATAAATGTAATATATGATAATTTGTAACCTTCACGAACTAGATTATAAAACAAGATTCAGGGAATAATTTTTGAACAAAAAACAATATTTTTATAAGTAGATAGTAAGGACCAGAGATAAATAAATATTCATCAATGGAATAAATTAAACTAATTTTTATCATAGGAAATATATTTTTGGTATCATGGGACCTCATGCTTTAATCATGGGATCACCTAAATACGATAATTAAAATTTTATATTAAGATTTATTTTTTATCTAGTAAACTCCATCATCTGTTATGAGTTACATATATTTAGTAATAATTATAATTCAATAAGATTAAAATAAATCCAATTAACTATATAACATTACCCAATGTATTAGAGAGATATATCAAGCCCACCCATCATCATGAATAATGTAATGATCACCAATCATCATGACCTATATTGGGATCACCCATCAACATTATCTATACTGTTATTGCCCATAATATTCTCATTGTTTGAGATATATAACATGAATAAAGGACACATATCCGGAATTTAAAATTATAACTCATACACAGAACCATAAATCTATTAATATATTGATTAATATAAGAAAAAGAAATGGGTTTTACAATGATTTCATTATATAAAAAACAACTAGGGGAAAAGTAACAAATTTCATAGATTCATTCATAAAACGTCATCATCAGATACCATATAGATTAATACCACTGTTTATAGTATAATACAGTATACCATGTGAAATCTAAAATTCCGTAAAGGATATTTACATATACAACAATAACTTCAGAATAATTTTTGAAGAAATCATTGAAAATAGGGAAAATATCTTTTTCATTCAAAATCATTAAAATCTAAAAATATGCATAATATTGATAAACTTATTTTCCTTGGAAAGAAACATGAAAACACATAAAGGAAATTTCATATCAACGAATGGAAATAAGGTAAGGAAATGTCATTAATGTTTTATACATTAAGAAAGAAGATTCTTTTCACACATTTATAGAATTTCAAAAGTGGCTTGTACGTATAACATTTGAACTTAATCATCTTAATATTGGGAAAATAATTCCAATCATTTTATAAATAATTTCATTCAAAAATTTATTTATTGATAATACCATGCATAAAATAATTAAAATAATATTGTATTGGTTTATAAACATTCCAAACCAAAAGAAGAAATAAGGTTAGTTTATTTTGTGAAAATATTTTCTCTATTCTTTGAATTAACAAAGAGACAAAAATTAAAATAACACATATAATACAAAAAAAATGTATATGAAATGATAATTAATTTGGGTTTTTATATAAAAATAAAAAAATCTCTTCTTATTGAAATTAAATATCGAAAATCTAAATAGAGTGATTATATCATAAACCCTTACAACATTTGTAACTTGACAATCATAACCTCTTCAGCAATATAATATGATTTATAAAAAAATGTAAGATAGATTTAGTATATAACTTTTATATGTGTTATTATATTCACCACATTAACAAAAATATGTTCACAACATCAATAATGTTTAAACAAACCAATATTAAGATTAAGGACCCATGCAGTTCTAGTAGTCTAGACAATAAATAATCATAAAATAGAGAACCATTGATTAATTTGTATGTATGAAAAATCTAATCCACCACTCCTATATCCAATGCTAAAAAATAATGATTATATATCGGTATTTGATACAAATAAACATGAACCTATGTTAATGATTCAATTAAAAATATAAAACCCAAATATTGTATCACTTATATAACGATGGAAATTAAATGTAGATTTCATCAAAACTAAGTCAAAATCAAACATAAATATTTTATTAAAAAATTACATATTTCCTAATAATATATATAATATCCCATAATGGTCCTCACATATATTATCCTTATATGGTACAACATAACAACAACCTTTCATCACAACCTTGGGAGATATAGAACATAAGAAGCATGAACACAAACCCAGAATAAGATTAAAAATAAAAAATAAAAATTGAATATAATTAGTGCATATAAGATTATATTAAGGGTATGATGTCATAATCAAAGTACATGAGTGTACATTATGAAAATCCATTCCTATAATACATGTATTATAAAATATTTTAAATGGAATAAATCTTCAAAAAAAAACCATGAGCCATATGATTCAATCATAAGTAGCCATTTGATGTCAATCTTAATCGAAGGAACCTGTACAAAATCATGTAATTTATAATGAAAAAATATCGGTTTCCAGTAATATTTTCTTTTTTAATCCCTTAAATGTACCCTTCCAAATGAGATAAAATTTCGTATTTCATAGAAATAATCTCTTTGGAGTAACCTATTACCTATTTTACTCTATCGACTCTTAGGAGTTACTTATATTTAGTCAACTCAATCACCATTACCCGATGTAGTTGGAGGCTATAATAGACCCAGAATCAACAAATCCAAAAGAAAGAACTTATTTAGTTGGGTTCAGTCTCTAATCACAATATCATAAATAATTTTAAATTACTATATCATGAGTAAAAAATTGGAATCTATTACTTTTCAACATAACAATCACAATTATTATTTCGTAGCTTGATTTACCAGTGGAAATGGAAGATGAATATCTCTTTGAAATATCCAAAATAAATATAAATAATGAATTTGTATTTCATTATTATAACATATTTTTCTTGTGTATAATAAGTAAAATTAATGGGTTTTTGATTATGAGTATAAATTTCAATAAAATTTCATTAAATTTTATTTTCCGGAAAAAAACATTCACACCATGAAAATAACATTAAAATATTATTATTTGTAGAATATAAGTATATACATTTTCTTAAAAAATAAATGTGGAATATTTTAAATGAATCATCAAATAAAATAAATTTCATGAGGGTGGGATTATCAATTCATTTTTTAAACTCTAAAAATATGAATTCTTTTTAAATATTTACAGAGATTTTCTATAGTAAACCATATGGAAAATGTAGTAAAAATACCTTTTAAAGACATTAAATGATGCTCAAATATCATGAATAATATGATTAATATGTAATAAATTTTTATAAAATGACATTATTTAATTTTTTGAGTACATATGGATGTGTAAGTGAATGATTCCCAGTCTAAAAAATGAAACATGATCAATATAACTTAAAAACAATTCATTATTATTCTATAACATATAAGGGTTGATGTCAAAATTAAACATGAAAAAAATTATAAATATAAGAGTGTAAAGTTTATATGGTTAAATATTATATGTATTAATGATCCCTCCTATGGTAAAAATGAATGTATAAAATTGTAAAATAATATAATAATTTATCTACAAAATCATTACCATTATGGTGAAATTAGAATATTAATTTGATGAAATTGGTAAATTAAAATGATATATTAAATAACATGAAATAAAATAGATACATGATATAAAATATTATGTTGTAGTATATACTACTCAACAAATAATATAGGTTCATTACAAAAATATATGTCCTAATGATGTAAAATTTAAGATGAATAACCCTTATAATGATCATATCATTGAATTTGAGAATTTATAAAAAGATAAATTGTATCATATAACGGTAAATAAAAATAATCAAGTTCATATTCAGTTAAATTAAATAAATTTTATTTCCACACATAGTTCTTCATTATATAATTTATGATGAAGTGATATAACCAAATGAAAACAATTTAGATTAGAAACCCCTTGCTTCATTTATAAAATTTGAATCAAATCCCCTTAGATAATGTAACATGAATTAAATCATTAAATATAATTAATTATAAAGGTTTCATTATATAACATGATTTATTTGTATACATAAACCATATAATAGAAATTTCTCATATAACATGATAACATTCTTTAGTAATGATAAATTGAGATAAAATCTCAAACCTCATGTCAAGACAATCCATATATTTGGTACCAATCCTATAAGATAAAACAAAATAAATTAAATTATTTCCTAATAATGTTTTATAGGATTAATAAATTATTCAAAATATAATTTATTTCAATTATTTTAAAGATATATTTAATTACCTAATTTTTCAAATCCATATCATGTGTTTTGTTGATGTTCTTTTCGTAGTTTGAAAATGACTTCGATATGTTGACTATTCAAAAAGACTATATTATTAATAATTAAAAATAATAATAATCATGAATTTATCATAAATTTTACACATTACATACAATTTTAAATATGTACATGAAAAATTTACATGAAAAGTGATATACATCACTTTGTATTGGTGGAAGACCACATATATAAATGAATGTCATTATCATCTTCCAAAAGATAAAAAAGAAAGGAAATATATGATATATTATCTTTATATATTTATAATTATGAATTTAATTTCATATATATAAATTGCATCAATCATTATAAATATCCATTAGATGTGGTGATAGAAAATAAAACACATCACTTTGTGTAGGAGGTTGTCAACTCATATGCCTGAATGATATTTTCATAACCCATTTGATTGAAAATTAGATGTAAAAGTGTTGTACAATTTTCATAAAAAAAATTAAGTTCATTTTATAAATGTATTTTATTAAATCATCATGTTTTAATAATATTTTAGAAATTTAGAAGAAGCATTAAAATTAAAATTCACAATTAAGTGATATACCTCTTCTTTGAAAAATCAACTATTAATTAAAAATTAAAATATTTAGGATAAAATTTTGATAGAAAAATACTTATATTTCATTAATATAAAGTCTAGGAAGGGATTTGATAACATTTCCTCTTATATATATACCACAAAAGTGGATATAAATTTTTTAGATGAGGTTTTTTTCTGTCATGGTTATGGCACCCATAGAAATACATAAAGTTTAAAATAATATTAAAAAATATATTAATGAAGTTTAAAAAATTATATATTTAAAATATAGGGTTATTATTATTCTAAATTATCTCAGATAAAAAATTTGGACTTGTTTTGGTGGTGGTTCCCCCATTAATGACATTGTTTTATCCCACTGGTATCCCTTATTATGAATACCATGATGTAAATTTTATTTACTTATTAATTTTCAGGAGAGGTAATAAGAAAGTAAATGTTACATAGAAATTCATATGGTTGAATTATTCAATCATATCCTATTCACAAGGCTGAAGAATTTTTTTATGAATTTTAAATCATTTAATAATATATTTTTTATTACAATATTTCATTATTTCCATTTTTGGAACAATTTATTGAATTTAACATTAAATTCAATAATATGAATACATAATATGAGTATATAGATTTAAGAAATTCAAAATATGTATAAATGACCACAGAATTCATGCAATACTACATATCACCCAAATAGAATGCGTTTTTTCTTCTTTTTAAAATCAAATACATTATTTTTCTACTACCTGAACAATTACAATACCAACATTCCACAAGCATTTCGAAATTATTTGACTAATGTAAATTAATAATAAATTAAAATTAGTATATAAATTATTCATTATCAAAATAAAAATTAATATTAATTAAAAACATATTTTTATATCTATGGGATAATTTAAGAAAATATAAAATCCAGTGATTGAGATATTTTATATTACATTACTTAAAATAATGTTTTGAATTTAAAAAAAATCAACAAAATATTTTCATTAAAATAATGCCCTGATGATAATGGAATAACCCCAATCATCAAATATATTAAATTAATTTTTAGGGATATTTTTTGTCCATATAATAATATATTAAACTATAATTACTTTACGAAACCTTAAAATGGTGACAAATATTTACTACGGTTTCCATTAATAATGTCAAAAAAACTATTTACTAAATTTCAACCATATAATTTAAAATATGGGATATATTTTTCATGATTAAATTATTATAAGTGGATGGAATAAATTTTAATATAATTGCGAAAAATGAAATGAAAAAAGAATTAAGAAAGGGTTCTTATAACTGAAAATGAACTTCAATCAAAAGAAGGTACAAGAATGAATCAATTGAAATAATATAGAATATATGTAATTAAATAATTATTAATTTACTTTTTGATAAAATTTCAATTATAGTAGGACTATTTGATGAAATTAAATTATCGTTCTACGGAACTCGGTATTTTAACTATTCAATAAAAAATCAATCTGTGTAAATAAATCTCAAAAATTCCCTATATGATAATTTCGATATTATAATTTACAAAATGATACCATGAAATATAATTATATTTATAAAGTTGGCTAAAATTAATTATCATATTTTATAAAAAAACCATATTTATTTAAATAACACTTTTTTAAGAAGCATAATATATATTTATTAAAAAGAACACTGTTATTTCATAATAATTAATCAAAATATTTTTAATTAGTTAACAATTATATATATATATATATATCATATATTTTTTTTAAATTCATATCCTCCAATTCAGTGATAATGTTATATCAATGATATATAAAAAATAATATTTAATTATTTTTTAGGCTGAGTGTTTCATTTTGTATATACTATGGAATATAATGTTATTTAAAATATCATCTTTTAAAATTATATCCAACATTAAGAAATTTAGTTCTATTAATTAAAACATTATCACTTTAATTAGGTGTTTGACCTTTGAAATTATATTTTCTGAAAAACCATATCCCAAAAAGAGTTAATAATAATTCGTCATGAATAATAGAATGAGAAATAAGAAAGGAAGTTGAAATAACATATAAATAGGTTTCCAAATGGAATAACATTAGTATGGAATTTGAAAATAATTTCTTTCGGATAATTATAATATGATTTCATATTTGGAATTTGTTGGTCAATATTTTTTAAAATGTTCACTTAAATTTTTGATCCGTATGAATAATAACTATAATGACCCACCAATTCTCATTTGCATGAGTTCTCAACGAGTCATTACTAGGCCTTAAGAGACACCCCCAAGGCGCCAAAGGCTGGAAATAAATGCCGAAGGGTTTCAAATTACATGGGGGATGATTTAACCTTTAACTGAAACAACCTACATACAAAGCAAAATATATTAACATCTCCAAGAAACCGCTATATCATGCATGATTTAGAACCAAACATCTCAACCATTATTTTCATAGTAACCCAACCAAGTGCAATAACGGAGTACAAAACCAAATCAGAGTAAATAGCTGAATGACAACTACAACACTTAAAGACGACAACCCAACTCCATGCTCCACAATCTCCAAGATCTAACATCATGAAACAGCCCAAGAGTCACGAAGTAGTGATATAGACGTGTGACACTTTACCTTTTCCAACATCTCTGTATATGACATCTGAAAAAGCACCATCGTGCCAACACATGGGGTGATTAATGAAACTCAGTAGGTTTTCCCCGATGACTTCCCAACCCATGCCTCTAGGATAAAACATATTAGCACATTTATATAAAACAATTTATCAAAAAAAATTCCAAAAGAGTTCACAATAAACAAGTTCCATGTCAAAACCATTTTCCAACAAAACCCATCTTTCATAAGAAAAGAAAAAAAGCGCAGTTCCCAATTCCATTCACATTTCGATTTGGCACATTCTTTCCCTTCCACCGATCCACACAACCAACCATGCATGCAAACTGGACCTCCCTATAATCGCGAGTGGTGAGATATCCTTCCACTAAGCCATCACTTAGTGGACTACCTTGACGGGGGTACATCATGACCTTATCTGTACCAACCTATTGATGTGGGGACTTCTCGACCATATCCATCCCAATGAATATGAAAACACACCACGACCCATGAAATCCATGCCCAAAACAAAGTGTTTTCAAAACCATTCAATAAAGCATCTCCCTTTTATTGAAAACCATCTTATTCAAACAGCAAAACCATAGCCAATTTAAAATCACCATTTTAAATTAAATTCAACAACCACTTTCCAAAAACACACAAATTACATCACCCGTTACTAAAAAGAGGTTTCAAACATTATTTCATAACAAATAAACAAACCATTTCAATCAAGGAAAACAAATTTAAACTAAGATATCAAGTTCTATGTAAGATTAATCAAGATTGAATCCACCTACCTCAACAAAATTGGGAGAAACCAAGCCACGGATGAAGAACGCTCAAGAACACCGGGTCAAAACTTCAAAAACTCTCCATAGATCTCTTCTCCTAAAACAACCAAGACCAAATATTGTCATATTTGGCATCCACACCCTTAGATCTACCCATAATGGGCGTAGATCTAAAAAAACAAGAGAAGTGGAGAAGTAGATCTAAGAACCCGATCAAGAAAGATCACATACCTTACGAATCTGGCTTCGATTAGCCAAGGGAAGCCTTTGGATCGCATCTGATATGCTTGGGAGAAGTCCTCCAACCTTCAAGGGAGATTAATCCCAAGTTAGGGCCACATAGGAGGTTTAAACAAGGAAATTAATGGAAAAACAAGATAGATCCAAAATTTTAGTATCTAACTTTATGTGATCGCATAGTTAGTCCACTCGGTTTGACAAACCGTGCGCGAACCGTGCATTAGCTTCTGCATTGGCCAACCTTCATGCACGATTTGGCCGCATAGTTAGAAAAACTGTGCACTGACTGTGTAGAAGCCACATCCTCCAAGACTCACCGCGCACAGTTAGACAAACAGTGTGCCGACTGTGCGACTTCTCCATTGCCTCCAAATATCAATCCAAGATATCCAGACTCTCCCATTAAACACCGTTAAGATTATAAAAATGAAAATAATCAAGAAATTGTAACATACTAGAAATCAGGGGTACTACATTCTCCCAACCATTTGCATTTCCGTCCCTAGAATGTTGAAAACCATTGCTTGACTGAAAGAGTTCTGGCCACCACTCCTTCATTTCTTTCTCTCATTCCCAAGTCTCTTTCTGAATCTGAACATGATTCCACAAAACCCACACTAGACCGATGGTTTTCCCATGAAATAATTTATCCTGCCTATCCACAATCCACCCCAGAATATGTACCAACGAAGCATCTGGCTCAAGGTCAACGTGATCCCTTCGGATCACATGGTCAGGATCGGGCTGATACTTCTTTAGCTGAGATACATGGAACACATTATGCACTGCACTGAACCGTGGTGGTAATGCCAACTGATATACCACCTCACCAACCCGATTATGTATCTCAAAAGGGCATGCGTATAGAGGAGATAATTTGCCCTGCGTTCCAAAATGGCGATGTCCAAGCCTCGGAGAGATTCTCAAAAAGACATGATCACTAACCTCAAACGACAATGGTCTTCGATGATGATCCACATAAGATTACTAATGAATCTATGCTGTCTCCATCCTCTTTTTTATCAACTTAATCCTCTTCGTTGTTTCTTCGACAAAGCTCAGCCCAACTAGTGAAGTCTCACATGTTTCCACCCGACAATGTGGAGAACGACAAAGATTCTCATACAATGCTTTAAATGGAGCTTTGTGTATCGAGGCCTAATAACTGTTCTTATATGAGAACTCCACTAAAGGCACATGATCTTCGCACGAGCCACCAAAATCCATTACACAAGCCCACAACATGTCTTCTAATGTATGTATCTTCCATTCATATTGTCGATCCGTCTGAGGATGATACGCCGTTCCCCTATTCAACTAAGTTCCCAGGGCTTTCTTTAAGGATCACCAGAAATGAGATGTGAACCTCAGATCTCTGTCTGACAAGATTGAAACTGGTATGCCATGTCTCTTTACCACTTATCAGATATATATTTTTGAAAGATCTTCCACTATATGAGTTTCATGAATTGGGATGAAATGGCCTTACTTGGCTAGATGATCCACTATAACCAAAATGACATCGTGTTTCCAGACCGTTCTTGGAAGACCTGTAACAAAATCCACTACTATCTGCTCCCATTTCCATACTTGGATAGGTAATGACTTTAACATACCAGCTAGTCTCTGATGCTCTGCTTTAACCTGCTGATATGTTAAGCATCACGAGATGAATTCGGCCACCTTCCTTTTCATGCTGCTCCACCAAAACTGCGCCTTTAGAGCCTTAAACATCTTTTTTGTACCCGGAGGTACAACCCATTTTGTATGGTGGTAAGAATTAAGTAGTTGTTCCTAACAAACTATAGGTACCACCATCTATCTCTGAAACACAAAACTGAAAAGCTTCCAGTTTCTAGCCATCAATGGTCTCCCCACCATTGAGTTTTGAACTCATTAGCAGAAATTCTGCATCAGATGATTGTGCTTCTTTGACCACTTTTACTAGTTCAGGGACAAGCGTAGCTGAAAGGAAAACCGCAACATCACCTCGGTTTTCAGATTCCACATGTCTGTCAGCTAAGACCGATATCAATTGCCATTCATTTGAATCTTCTTTAACTAGCTGAACATACGAATTTTTTCTTAATGCATCGTCCACTGAATTACCCTTTCCTGGAGTATACATCAAGTCAAAGTATAACATTTGAAGGTACTCCATCCATCTCCTCTGCCTTAGATTCAAATCTCATTGTGGGGAAAAATTCTTCAAACTCTTATGACCTGTAAACATCGTGAATTTCTCATCAAAGAGATAATGACGCCAAGTCTTCAAAGCATGGACAACTACATGTAACTACAAATCATGTGTTGGGTGGTTATTTTCATGCACATTCAACTATCTTGAGCCATAAGAAACAACATGATCACGTTTCATGAGAACACATCCCAACCCAGATCCTGAAGCATTACAATACACCATATACCCCTATCTTGATTCTAAAAAAATCATGATGGGTTCTAATGTAAGCCGAACATTAAACTCTTGAAAATATCGATGAAATTCTTCAGTCCATTGAAATGAAATGTTCTTCTTTGTCAAGTTTGTCATAGGTGAAGCTAGTCATGAGAAGTCAAGGGAAAATCATCAGTAATAACCAGATAGACCAAGAACACTTCGTATTTCAAATACATTCCTCGGCAGTTTCTTAGAAAGAATAGCTTTTATCTTTTCTAGATCCACTTAAACACCTTTCTCAAAAACAAAATGGCCTAGAAAGCGTAACTCTTGTATCCAAAAATCACAATTTGATAATTTGACATACAAATTATGGTCACTCAAGATTTTCAACACTATATCAATGTGTTGCTCATGCTCATACCTTGTTCTTGAATACACCAATATGTCATCCACAAATAACACCAAAAAAGAATCCAGATATTGATGAAATATCCGATTCAACGATGCCATAAAGACTACTGGTGCACTTGTAAAAACAAAAGGCATGACTACATATTCAGAGTGTTCATATCTACTTCTGAAAGTTGTATTCAGAATATCCTCCTTCCGAACTCACAACTGGTGATATCCTGACCGTAAGTCAATATTAGAGAACCACTGAGTTCCCCTCAATTGATCAAACAGGTCATCAATGGGTGGAAGTGGATATCTATTATTTATCGTAACTTGTCTATGTTTACGATAATCCACACATAGCCTCAATGTCCCATTTGATTTCTTTACAATCAAAACTGGTGCTGCCCACGGAGACATGCTTGGCCGAATAAAACCTTTGTTTTCTATATATTCAAAATTCACTTTTAATTCCATTAACTCTGTTGGTTCCATCCTATAAGATAGAAGTGAGATAAGACTGGTCCCCAGATGGAGATCAATTGTAAAATCCACTTATCTTACAGGTGGTAACCGTAAGAAGTTTTTATAAAAAACATCAGTTAATTGATCCATGACTACTGGAAAACTGTTATTCGCGATCTCGTCCATTGATTCCAAGTATAACGCAGCCAACTGGTAAGATATCTTTGCCACTACTGCTGCCAACAAGCCTGCTGCACATGCCTTCACTACTCTTTCTTCTCTAAAGTGATGCTCTGTAACGACCCAAAGTTTCATTAATAGAAAATCCCTCTTCATCCAGTTAAATGTTTCTTTATGAAAAATGTTTTTATAAGATGTCAAATTCTTTAGTTTTACATTAAGATTTTTGACCGTTACTTTTATATCCGTTGAACAGTGATCATCTGAGTAGTATAAATATAAGGCTTTAACGAACCCTTTTATACTCAGACAAAGGAAGTGATGGCCTCATCCAGTAGAATTTCCCCTTACGAAGCCCATTTATCAGAGCTCGGAATAGAGGTGGCGTCTTTGGGCTTTGCCCTTGACCAAGCCAAAGCTGAGCTTCATCAAGTCAAGCTCGAACGTGATCGTCTACGGGAAAAGTGTAAGTTGATTGAAATTACCACTCGAGCGATGTTATTTGAGCCGCCCCAAGAGTCTGTCACCATCACACACCTTACCCTTATGTCTTATGCGGCTATTTTAAGGGGTTATGTAACAAATAAGTAGCACCATGTTCATGAACATTATTTTTGTATATAATAATGAATATAATTTCTAGTCATTTTTGATACATTGTAATTAGTTTTTAAAGTACAAATGGTGTTTTTAGTTATTATTTAATGAAGAATTATATTTTATTAAATTGAAGGATTTTTGAATTAAATAATATTTTAATAACATATTATTATTAATATTAAAATTATTTTTTTATTAAGTATAAATGATCTTATAATTTTATGAATGCAATTGAAATTTTTATTAAGGTTTGAAAGCCATTTCGGTCAAAACCCGTGAATTTTTTTATAAATGTTGGTTTTTATTTTAAAAGTGAAAATTCACATATTTAGAAAATTATTTAGATAAAATAAATATTATTTTTGGAATCAGGACGTCAAAATTATCCAATGGTGAATTTTTCATAATTTTCTGAGACAGTCAAATTTTTGGGTAAAAATTAAATACCATTTAAATATATACTGTGTTTTATGACATCATAATGACCCAATGGTGATGTAATAAAATAAAATAATCCTTATGTTCGGCCAATATGTGTTTTATCATTAAAGGAATGAGGTTTTGGGTTTGTTTGACTTACTTTTCAAAGCATTAATGGATCCCTCAAGACTTATTCAACACTTTCCCTTTTTAAATTAATTTCCATGGGAGTGTGACTCACCTCCACATAAGAAACCCTAAATTTTTAATAAGTTCGGACCTTGGCCTTGTAAAATACTGTTTTCCTCTTTCCTTTTCCAGAAACCATGGGCAAATACCATGGGATGGTTTGTGGTTTGGATTAATTTAATATAAGGGGTCCCAAACCTAAATAATAAAGAATTCTCTCACCTTTCCTATATAAACCCACCCAAGATCCCACTTCCTCCTCACTAAAATCCCTTGGAGTTAGTCCAACCTCTGCCCTAATTTCTCAAGAATCCTCCCAAGGAGCCCCAAGCTCCAAGAATCCTCTCACAATCCTCTCTCTATCCTTTGGAAGCACACTTCCAAGTAAAGGGTCTTCTTCCTTTCTCATTTTTGTCAATTTTCTTTAAGTGGTATTTCCCTTTTTATTTCAATTATGAATGTTGGGGTATGGTTTAAAACCTCCCCCATACTTCCCTCTTATTTTTTTAATGATGGGAGAACCCTTTCTCTCTCATTAAATGCCTCCCATGTTCACCTGTTACAATGCCGAAATTCCGAAAGGAACTTCTCTCTCTTCTTTTACATTCAAGAAATTCTTTTGTATCATGAATCTAAATTCCATTTTGATTGTTGGGACTTGTATATATATGACCTCCTTACTATCTATTACATGTAAATATGATGAAGAACCCCTTTCTCTCTCATCAACTTTTTTTATGAATTCTTATGTCACGCCGTTACGATGCCAAAATCACACCGATTTTCTAAGCCAATGTCTTTGTGTAATGAATACCATGCCCATTTCTCCATCAAGGTTATTCACCTTTATGCACATTTACATATTTATTATAACGTTTCATGTATGAATTCCAAATTCCTTTATTGTGGAAGAAATGATTATGCTTTATGAATCCATGTTTTATGATCCATGTGGCACACTTATGCATGAAATGAAATGTTTAAGAAGGGTGCGCCCTTTATAGCGGTCCAATGCATTGGGTAAAGTATAGTATCATGATCCGTCATTAGCAATGAGTTTTTACTCATGCTAATTCAAGTGAAACGAGGGTTTACTCGTGCTTCATGTGAAATGAGGGTTTACTCATGCTCCATGTGCAATGAGCCTTGGCTCATGCTAATTCAATGTTAAGTGTTGTTGCCACATTTCCATGTTATGATTATCATGCTTTATCATGCCTTTATGTTCATGTTTCTCTTATGATCTATTGATATGCCTATTTCCTAACATGTATTTTACTCCTCATGTTATTCATTGTGTACTCCCTTACTGGGCTTTATAGCTCACCCTTTTCTTATGCATGTCCTCAGGGTATCCCATACAATGCTAAGTACGAAGGAATGTAGTGGTCATGTAAAGGAAGTTTTCAATAAAGATGTTGTATTTCATGTTTAAAGTTTTTATGTAATGATCCTAAGCCCCAGAGACACTAAACCTCTTGATCTTCTTTGTTGTATCAAGTAAAGTTGTATGTAATAAATCATGTTTATGTTGTAATAAAAAGCATGGTTGTCATAGTTGGTATCAGAGGATAGATTTAGTTATTTTTGGGATTAGGAAACCCTAGTAAAGCCTTAGATACAATAATAAGAATAATAAAAACTTCCCTAAGTTTTGGTAAAAACTAAGTAAGTGGTCTATCAAACAAATACATCCCTGTCTGGATACGAGCAGGTAGAGGCGGCTCTGGCACAGATGTATCATAGGGGTAAAACCCGAAAACACCGCTTTGAGCTAGATTCGAATGGGAACTGGTGCACGACAACAGACCTTGTTGCACTCTTGTTTACGGCACTCCCGGGTGATATGTTTTGATAAATTCACAATCTTAGTATGAACCCTTATTAAGGGAAAAATGCCCCTAAGAATATATGTTAGAAGGAAGATCATGAAAAGCCTGGATTGAATCCTATAGACTCATGAGTTAAAGAGATTAAATATTATTTATAAGTCATCAACTTTTGTCTTTGGATTACCCTTTATGTGTTACCCCTAAATTTCCTTTTATTCCAGCCAATGGCCGGTAATAGGAGAACTCAGGCTAACAACCATTGTGACGATCAGTGTGATGATTGTACTTATGAGATGCCCAATCCAATGGGTGCGGGAATCGCGAACTTTGTCACGCTTCTCTCTCAGATAACTCAAGTTTTGAATAGAAACACTGGTCAAGAGGAACGTTCAACCCCCCCTAAGAAAAAAAAAGTCGCTATTGAAAGCTTCATGAGACAAAGGCCTCCTACTTTTAGTGGATCATCCGATCCCACGATCGCTGAACAATGGATCAACTCCATTGAAAAGATATTCTCCATCCTCCAATGTTCTGAAAAAGAGAAGGTTCTCCTGGCGGCTTATCATATGGAGGTTGAAGCTGATCAATGGTGGACGTTGATCAAAAATACGAAGCCTGAGGAGGAGATCGAGGCTTTGGAATGGAAGGAATTCCGGAAGATGTTTTTCAATAAATATTTTCCACGCACCCTTCGTCTTAAGATGGAAAGGGACATCCTTTCCCTCAAACAGAATGATGAAGAATATATGGGAGCGTACGAGGAAAACTTCACAAGGCTTGCACGATACGCTTCAGTCTTTGTCGTTACCCCCGAATGCAAGGTTGACCGCTTCTTTGGTGGGCTGAAGCCTAGTTTGCGGAAAGCATTAGCAATCCGTGACTTCGACAGCTATGAGGAAATTGTCTGATGTGCCCTCAAGGTTGAAATGGAGATTGGAGAATCACAGGGGTATCATGGGGACAAGAAGCGTAAGGTGGACTTCAATGCTGGTGGTCCGATGGTTAAATCCAACGGCGCTTAGAAATTCCAGCACCCCACATGCCAAAAGTGTGGAAAGAAGCACCCTGGAAATTGCCTTAGGGGGACATGAAAATGCTTTAGGTGTGGAAGAGAAGGGCACCTAGATATTAACTGTCGAAAGAAGGACCCGCAGCTTCGACAGAGGAGAGGAACGCTCCGTTCGAACCTCAACGCATTGTTCAATGCTACAAATTCAATGAACTGGGTCATTTTGTGAATCAGTGCCCTAATCCAAGGGTAATCGTAGGCAACCAACAACCTCCAAGACAGCAAGGAAGAGATTTTTCCATCACTTCTACCGAAGTGAACCCCGACAACGAAGTGGTGACAGGTACGCTAGTTATTCATTCAACAATAGCGAACTTACTTTTTGATTCAGGTTCTACGCATTCTTTTATATCTCAAATGTTTAGTAGAACAATCCCAACACCACCACAATTCCTGGAAGTAAATATGTCGGTGAGTACGGCAAATGGGGCAATCATTGCATCCCATGAATATAAGTCCTCCCCTGTTATAATATGTGGATTGAATTTCCCGGCGAACCTCATCATACTCCCTTTGGTGGAATTTGATGCAATTCTTGGCATGGATTGGATTTCCTTATATAGAGCCAACATAAATTGTCGGGAGAGGTAAATCACACTCCATATGGAGAATCGACCCCCCATTCTTTACAAGTGTCAGGAGGAAGATGAATCTCCTTTAGCTCCATCGTCTCAAGCATGGATATTACTGCCTTATGAGCATGCATATCTGGCTCAGATGATTGAGTCCAAGGAAGAAACCACCCTTGAAGAAATTCCTATTGTGAGGGAATTCGCTGAAGTATTTCCTGAGGAACTTCCTGGTCTTCCTCCAAAAAGAGATGTTGAGTTCTCAATTGAACTTATACCTGGGGCACTACAAATATCCAAGACTCCATATAGAATGGCTGTTGTTGAGCTTGAAGAGCTGAAGAAACAACTACAAGAGAATATGGATAATGGGTTTATACGCCCATGTGCATCACCATGGGGTGCACCAGTCCACTTCGTCAAGAATAAGGATGGGTCAATGCGGCTTTGCATCGATTATCATGAACTTAACAAAATCACGATAAAGAACAAGTATCCTCTCCCAAGAATCGATGACTTGTTTGATCAGCTGCGTGGAGAACAATACTTCTCCAAGGTGGACTTGCGGTCGGGATATTATCAAGTAAGGGTGAAGAAGGAAGATATCCCCAAGACATCATTTCGTACATGGTACGGGAACTATGAATTCATAGTAATGCTTTTTGGACTCACCAATACTCCAACAATATTCCTGGACTTGATTAATAGAGTCTTTAGAGATTACCTTGACAAATTTGTGGTAGTCTTTATAGATGATATTCTAATATACTCCAAAACCAAGGAGGACCATGAGGAGCATTTAAAAACTGTACTAGAGACTTTGTGCAAGGAGAATCTCTATGAAAAGTACAACAACTGTGAGTTTTGGTTGAAAGAAGTCTCATTCTTGGGTCATATAATCACAAGCAATGGGATATCTGTGGACCCCTCCAAAACAGATGCAATTGAGGGATGGCCGAGGCCAACATCGGTAACTGATATATGTAGCTTCTTGGGGTTAGCTGGATATTATCGACGATTTGAGAGAAATTTCTCACGATTGTCCAACCCTCTTACCATGTTAACTGGAAAGGGAGTAAAGTTTTCTTGGAGTGATGAATGCGAAGAAAGCTTCAAGGAGTTGAAAAGGAGGCTTATCACTGCACCTGTGCTCACTTTACCCACAAGTGGGGAGCTTTTTGTGGTATTCAGTGATGCTTCGAAGAAGGGCTTAGGATGTGTGCTGATGCAGAATGATAAAGTGATATCATATGCCTCAAGGCAGTTGAAAATACATGAGCGAAACTATCCAACGCATGATCTGGAGTTGGCGGTGGTGATCTTTGCCTTGAAAATCTGGCGGCATTATCTCTATGGAGAGAAATGTGAGATATATACTAACCACAAGAGTCTTAAATATATATTCACACAGAAAGAGATTAATATGCGCTAGAGAAGATGGATAGAGCTCATCAAGGATTATGACTGTTCAATACATTACCACCCTGGGAAGGCGAACAAGGTGGCAGATGCCCTGAGTAGAAAGGATCCAACGATTCTATCAATGATGAGAATTAAGAAGGATCCAATCTTCTTAGACTTGATGAAGATGGACGTGGGAATCATAAAAAAGGGAACATCATCAATCCTTTCACAAATGATTGCTCAACCATCTCTTTTAGAAAGGTTAAAGGATGCTCAAAAGGATGATGTAGGAATCCAAGAAAAAGTGGAAGCTATCAAAAAGGGAAAATACTCAGAGTTTAATGTTAATGAAGAAGGAATTGTGTGGTTTGGGAAAAGACTATGTGTTCCATCATGTTTGGAGCTAAATATGGAACTTTTGGATGAGGCACATAGTTCAAATTTCTCTATTCACCCAGGGAGAACAAAGATGTATCGAGATCTCCGAGAAAACTTTTGGTGGGATAATATGAAGAAGGAGATCGCTGAATATACATCAAAGTGCCTGGTGTGTCAGAAAGTGAAGGCAGAGAGGCAGAAGTCTAAGGGGATGATGCAACCATTTCCCCTACCAGAATGGAAATGGGAGAACATCACCATGGACTTTGTCACTGGACTTCGAAGGACATACAAAGGCAACAATGCAATCTGGGTTGTTGTGGATCGTCTTAC
The DNA here is from genome assembly GCA_963277665.1 of Viscum album. Lineage (NCBI taxonomy): Eukaryota > Viridiplantae > Streptophyta > Magnoliopsida > Santalales > Viscaceae > Viscum > Viscum album. The sequence goes on along the minus strand of OY728151.1, from coordinate 1,097,569,126 downwards.
AAAGACTGCACACTTCATTGCTATTCGAGAGGATTTCTCTTTGGATCAACTGGCATGGATATATATCAGTGAAGTGGTACGGTTGCATGGACTACCACTATCTATTGTGTCTGACCGAGATCCATGATTTACCTCTAAGTTTTGGAAGAGTCTTCAACAAGCTCTGAATACTAAACTGAACTTCAGTACGGCCTATCATCCTCAAACTGATGGCCAATCCGAGCGGACTATCCAAACACTTGAGGATATGTTGAGAGCGTGCTCAATATAGTTTAAAGGAGGATGGGATCAACATATTCCTCTAGTTGAGTTCTCTTATAATAATAGTTTCCACTCGAGCATCCAAATGGCACCATATGAAGCCCTGTATTGGGAAAGGTGTAGAACACCAGCATGTTGGGATGAGGTCGGTGAACGTAAGCTGCATGGACCAGAAATGGTCGAAGAAATCGTGGAGAAGGTGAAAACCATTCAGCAGCATATCAAGGTAGCCCAAAGTCGACAGAATAGTTATGCAGATAATCGTCGATGAGACCTTGAGTTTAAAGTCAGAGACATGTTTTTTTTACGCATATCTCTGTGGAAGAAGGTCATGAGGTTTGGAACGAAAGGGAAGTTCAGTCCAAGGTACATCGGCCCCTTCGAGATTAATGATCGTGTTGGGGATGTGGCCTATCGACTAGAACTTCCACCTACTATGGCCAAGGTGCATGATGTCTTCCATGTATCCCTCTTAAGGAAGTACATACCAGACCCTTCACATGTACTCTCTTCCGAGGTGTTACAATTAGATGACGATCTTTCTTATGAGGAGAAACCAGTGAAGATCATAGATCGTAGAGAAAAAGTTCTACGAAATAAGACAATGCCCCTCGTCAAGGTGTTGTGGAGAAACCACAAGTTTGAAGAAGCAACTTGGGAGTCGGAGGATATGATGAAGCTAAGTTACCCACATTTGTTTTAGTGTGGGAAAAGGAAAATTTCGAGGGCGAAATTTCTTAAGGGGGGAATATTGTAACGACCCAAAGTTTCATTAATAGAAAATCCCTCTTGATCTAGTTAAATGTTTCTTTATGAAAAATGTTTTTATAATATGTCAACTTCTTTAGTTTTACGTTAAGATTTGTGACCGTTACTTTTATAGTCATTGAACAATGATCATCTGAGTAGTATAAATATAAGGCTTTAACGAACCCATTTCTACTCAGACAAAGGAAGTGATGGCCTCATCCAGTAGAATATCCCCTTACGAAGCCCATTTGTCAGAGCTCGGAAAAGAGGTGGCGTCTTTGGGCATTTCCCTTGACCAAGCCCAAGCCGAGCTTTATCAAGTTAAGCTCGAACGTGATCATCTACGGGAAAAGTGTAAGTTGATTGAAATTACCACTCGAGCGATGTTATCCGAGTCTCCCCAAGAGTCTGTCACCATCGCACACCGTACCCATTGGTCTTATGCGGCTATTTTGAGGGTTTATGTAACAAATATGTAGCACCATGTTCATGTACATTAGTTTTTTATATAATAATGAATATAATTTCTAGTCATTTTTGATAAATTGTAATTAGTTTTTAAAGTACAAATGGTGTTTTTAGTTATTATTTAATTAAGAATTATATTTTATTAAATTAAAGGATTTTTGAATTAAATAATATTTTAATAAAATATTATTATTAATATTAAATTAATTTTTTTATTAAGTATAAATGATCTTATAATTTTATGAATGCAATTAAAATTTTTATTAAGGTTTGAAAGCCATTTCTATCAAAACCCGTGAATTTTTTTTATAAATGTTGGTTTTTATTTTAAAAGTGAAAATTAACATATTTAGAAAATTATTTAGATAAAATAAATATTATTTTTGGAATCAGGATGTCGAAATTATCCAATGGTGAATTTTTCATAATTTTCTGAGACAGTCAAATTTTTGGGTAAAAATTAAATACCATTTAAATATATAATGTGTTTTATGACATCATAATGACCCAATGGTGATGTAATAAAATAATATAATCCTTATATTCGGCCAATATGTGTTTTATCATTAAAATAATGAGGTTTTGGGTTTGGTTGACTTACTTTTCAAAGCATTAATGGAGCCCTCAAGACTTATTCAACACTTTGCCTTTTTAAATTAATTTCCATGGGAGTGTGACTCACCTCCACATAAGCAACCATAATTATTTAATAAGTTCGGACCTTGGACTTGTAAAATATTGTTTTCCTCTTTCCTTTTCCAGAAACCTTGGGCAAATACCATGGGCTGGTTTTTGGTTTATATTATTTTAATATAAGTGGTCCCAAACCTAAATAATAAAGAATTCTCTCACCTTTCCTATATAAACCCACCCAAGATCCCACTTCCTCCTCACTAAAATCCCTTGGAGTTAGTCCAACCTCTTCCCTACTCTCTCTAGAATCCTCCCAAGGTGCCCCAAGCTCCCAAGAAGCCTCTCACAAGCATCTCTCTAGCTTTTGGAAGCACACTTCCAAGTAAGGGGTTTTCTTCCTTTCTCATTTTTGTCAATTTTCTTTAAGTTGTATTTCCTATTTTATTTCAATTATGAATGTTGGGGTATGGTTTCCCACCTCCCCCATACTTACCTCTTATTGTTTTAATGATGGGAGAACCCTTTCTCTCTCATTAAATGCCTCCCATGTACATCCATTACTATGCCGAAATTCCGAAAGTAACTTCTCTCTCTTCTTTTACATTCAAGCAATTCTTTTGTATCATGAATCTAAATTCCATTTCAATTGTTGGGACATGTATATATATGACCTCCTTAATTTCCATTACATGTAAATATGATGACGAACCCCTTTCTCTCTCATCAACTTTTTTTTATGAATTCTTATGTCACGCCGTTACGCTGCCGAAATCGCACCGATTTTCTAAGCCAATGTCTTTGTGTAGTGAATACCATGCCCATTTCTCCATCAAGGGTATTCACCTTTATGCACATTTAAATATTGATTGTAAAGTTTCATGTATTAATTCCACATTCCTTTATCGTGGAAGAAATGATTATGTTTTATGAATCCATGTTTTAATATCCATGTGGCACACTTATGCATGAAATGAAATGTTTAAGAAAGGTGCGCCCTTTATAGCGCTCCAATGCATTGGGTAAAGTATAGTATCATGATACGTCATGTGCAATGAGTGTTTACTCATGCTAATTCATGTGCAACGAGGGTTTACTCGTGCTTCAAGTGCAATGAGGGTTTACTCATGATCCATGCGCAATGAGCCTTGGCTCATGCTAATTCAATGTTAAGTGTTGTTGCCACATTTCCATGTTATGATTATCATGTTTTATCATGCCTTTATGTTCATGTTTCTCTTATGCTCTATTGATATTCCTATTGCCTAACATGTATTGTACTCCTCGTGTTATTCATTGTGTACTCCCTTACTGGGCTTTATAGCTCACCCTTTTCTTATGCATGTCCCCAGGTTATCCCATGCAATGCTAAGTACGAAGGAATGTAGTGGTCATGTAAAGGATGTTTTCAATAAAGATGTTGTATTTCAAGTTTAATGTTTTTATGTAATGATCCTAAGCCCCAAATACACTAAACCTCTCGATATTTTTTGTTGTATCAAGTGAAGTTTTATGTAATAAAGCATGTTTATGTTGTAATAAAAAGCAGGGTTGTCATATGCTCGACGCCATCCTCAGTCGCGAAACTGAATGTTCTGCTATAACAGTCGATGTGAGCCCTGAACTCTGTCAACCAATCCACACCCAGGATTATATTATAGACATTCATCTCCAGCATAGTGAAATCCCATTTTAGCTCAGCTCCATCAACAATTATAGAACATGCTCTACACAAGAAGGTTCTACATTCTCTTTCACCAAGAGGAGTTTGATGTTTTATCACATAAGGCATCATTTCAAGTTTTATGTTCAGATAATCAGCAATACGAGATGCAAGAAAAGAATTTGATGCACCATTCTCGAACAACACATGCATGAGGGTAGAATTCATATGATTCGTACCTCTCACCGTAGATGGTACATACTGGTCATCCACAATCACCTGTTCCACTCCATACAATTGCTTTGTTGCTGAACTTTTCTCTTATTGCCTTGTTGAGATTGCCCTGCCCAAGGAGTCAAGATATTCTTGGAATCACCATATCTAGCTCTGTTCTACTGGCAAGACTGGTTTTGTTGTCCTTTCTCAGTCGAAGCATAAGATGCTTGCGACACCTGAGAAGTGTCACGAACAACCGACCATGGAGCACTGCAACAATATCGCTGAAGATGCCCCATCTTGTTGCAATTGTGGCGTACTATTAGTGGTGTTGTACATTCTCGTTTCATGTGATAAATCGAGACACATTGAGAACACTCGTCTTTCATCATGGGTCATGGAGGAAGAGTCACTGATCCAACCATCTGATTCTGATTCGCACTCCCACCTTGGAAGTAGGTGTCCCTCTTCTACTTGTTCCTAGCATTAGATTTCCCACCCATTCCCGTGTGTATCATCATACTTCCTCCTCCCATAACTCCTGATATTTCTCTATCATCTAGTGTTTCTCTGTTGTCCATCTTCGTATTATCCATAATACAGAGCACATCTATCTTCATGCGAATCTCCTGTCACAACAATGATTAAAAAATGTGTGTCTTCAGTGGCGCACTTGTAGAAAATTCCGGTGCAAAGCGCACTAAATTCATGAATTTAGCCGTATATTTTGTGACAGATATATTATAATACTTCAGGATGAAAAATTATGTCATCCTCTGGATCTTGAACGTGTGAGGATAGAATTGTTTATTGAACAATTCATCAAATTCTTCCCATCCCAGGCCTTGATCCACCATGGCTTGCACCACTCGCTCCCACCACTGTCGTGCAAGATCCTCCAGCATATAAGTCACTAGATTTACATTCCACTATACTGTTATGTCGATGAAATCGATCATACGATTCATCCTACTCGGCCACACCTCCACCCGTTCTGGTTCAGAATCACCCCAAAAGATGGGTGGATACTGCTTCTGAAACAGGACAGAATGGTCTACCTGCCTTGACTCATCCCTCTAATTCCATGCATCCACATCCAGGAATGCTTGAACGATACTCTAAACCAGCTCTGTGTTCAAACATGGTTCAGGTGCAACCACATTCTCCACAGCTTCTTTGGGTTGGTTTCTACGATGCCTAACAGGTGCCATTTTCTATACAAAAACACACACTATTAGTATCACTTCCTAGAAACTAAACTCATAGCATTTCAATTTCTATCACATAAACTATCACATCATTTTTTTTCAACCATCCAAATTACCCACATGTTCATCCATTTTTTTAAACATCCCACATATGTTTTGAAAATCCACCCGTTTTCAAAATATACTAAATATCAATTTTTCAAAATCATCCATTTGAAAATCAATTTCTTCATTTTTCAAAAAATTTCTCCTTGCCCGAAATCATAAATCATTCTTCGTAATGAGATGTGCCATATTAGTGGGAAGTCATTCCTATAATATATCTGATGCACATATCATTGGCTAAACCCATGACAATGAGATTTTTAATATTTTAGATGTGTATCTAAAACAGTTATGTACCCAACACCCTGGTAACTTGAAGTTAATCATAAACGGGTTAGATACGTCCTTTTATGCTATACATTTCATGTTCTGACAATCCTACTCATGTCAAAGATGATCAACCAAGGAAAAGACAATAATGAATTTCAACTCCAGGACCACGAACATCCACGACCACCTGTTAGGCAAGGACAGAACAAGCTGATGCCATTTTTAAAGACCCGCCAATTTTCCTTGGCTTGAGAGCTCAATGAGTCATTACTAGGCCTTAAGAGACATCCCCAAGGCTCCAAAGGCTGGAAATAAATGTAGAAGGGTTTCAAAATACATGGGTGACGATTTACCCTTTAACTGAAAACAAACAACAAACAAAGCAAACCAGATAAACATCTCCAAGTAACCACTATATGATGCATGATTTATAACCAAATAGCTCAACCATTATTTTCATAGTAACCCATCCAAGTGAAATAATGGAGTACAAAACAAATCATAGTAAATAGCGGAAAGACAACATCAAGACTTCAAGACGAAAACCCATCACTTTGATCCACAAGCTCCAAGATCCAACATCACGAACCATCCCAATACTCACGAAGTAGTGCTATAGATGTGTGACACATTACCTTTGCCAACATCATGGTATATGACATCTGTAAAAGCACCATCATGCCAAAGAAGGGGGTGAGTAATGAATCTCAGTAAGCTTTCCCTGATGACTTCACAACCCATGCCTTTAGGATAAAACATGTTAGAACATTTATATAAAACAATTTATATAAACAAATTCCAAAACAGTTCACAATAAACAAGTTCCTGGTCAAAACCATTTTCCAAAAAAACCCATCTTTCTTAAGAAAAGAAACCAAGCATTGTTCCCAATTACATTGAAATTTTCATTTGGAACATTCTTTCCCTTCCACCAATCCACACAACCTACCATGCATGCAACCTGGACCTCCCAATGCTTGTGAGTGGTGAGATATCCTTCCACTAATCCATCACATAGTGGACTACCTTGAAGGGGGTACTTCACGACCTTATCTATCCAAACCTATTTACGGGGGGACTTCACACCCTTATCCATCCCAAAGCATATGAACAGACACAACGACCCATGCAATCCATGCCCAAAACCAAGTGTGTTCAAAACCTTTCAATAAAGCATCACCATTTTATTGAAAACCATTTAATTCAAATAGCAAAACCATAGCCATTTTAAAGTCACCATTTTAAATTTACTTCAACAACCACTTTCCAAATACACACAAATTTCATCACCCGTTACTAAAAGGGGTTTCAACCACTCTTTCATAACATATAAACAAACCATTTCAATTATGGATAACAAACTAAAACTAAGCCTTCATGTTCTAAGAAAGAGGAGTCGAGATTGAAGCCACCTACCTCAACAAAATTGGACGAAACCAATCCACGGACGGAGAACGCTCAAGAACGCCAGGTCAAAATGTAAAAAAATCTCCATAGATCACTTCTCCTAACACAATCAAGACCAAATATTTTCATATTTGGCATCCACAAACTTAGATCTACCCATAATAGGAGTCGATCTAAGAAAACGAGAGAAGATGAGAAGTAGATCTAAGTAGATCTATGAAACCAATCAAGAAAGATCATATACCTTATGATTCAGCCTTTGATTCACCATGAAAATCCTTCAGATCTCCTCCGGAAATCTTGGGAGAAGTCTTACAACCTTCAACGGAGAGTAATCCCGAGTTACATCTGCTTAGAAGGTTTAAACAAGGAAATTAATGGCAAAACGAGTAAGATCCCCAATTTTAGGATCTAACATTAAGTGACCGCATGGTTAGTCCACATGGTTTGACAAACAATGCGCTAACCATGTGTTAGCTTCTTCCATGGCCAACCTTCACGCATGGTTAGGCCGCACGGTTAGAAAAACTGTGCGCCGACCGTGCGACTTCTCCTTTGCCTCCAAACATCATTCCATGTTCTCCCGACTCTCCCATTCAACACCCTTAACATTAAAACCCTGAAATCCATAAAGAAAGGGTTACATACCAGAATCTGGGGGTACTACAATAACCATAGTAATTTTTTTTACCACGATTAAGGGTAAACAAGGTACATAATGAAAAAAAATAAAATCATAAGGTTTATAAAATGACCCTAACATGTGACTATATTTTATTATATGAGTATATATCATCATTAATTTAACAAATGGCTCATATTTAGAATTTGTTCACATAATTTTGTTATTTATTCCTTTATAATACTAAAATAAATATATATCTAAAAATTTCACTGTCATGGATTTTGTAAATATACTATATTTTTATATAAGAATAAAAAGAGGATACAAATGGTTATAAATTTTAATTTTAAATATATATGTATTTTACAATGAGAATTTATTTTTAAATGTGAGTAAATAATTTATTACTTTAAAATAACACACAATGTTGATATAGTAATTATTCAATGAATAGAATTAAATTATATGATTTAAAAAATGATAAAAAATATTATTTGAATAATATTTTACCCTTGAATTTTTTATAAAACAGCATATTAGTGATGTTTGGATTTATTATATTCTAATTCAATAGTATTATTGTAGTTTTAAAATTAAAATAAATGGAATATTTTAAAAAATCTTTAATAATTATATTTTATATAAAATAATATTATATTAATTGTTTTTAATTTACTAAAAAACATCACTACATTCATGTTATTTTTATTTTTTTACTAAATCAGGCGTGGCTCATTTATGAGGCTTCTTCCTTTTATAATACAATTTTATCCTCTTATTTGTGAATTACATTGATGATAATGAAATTTTCAAAATTCTTAACAAACGGTTAAAACAAAATGGTAAGGTTAATAATGTGTTAAAAAAGTATCTGTATTTTTTTGTATGATATTATTATATAAATAATCATATTTTATATTAATATTATCAATTTTGATATATTTTAACATCAAAATTTAATTATATAAATATAAATTTTTATGAAATTTATAGAGTGGTCACCTCTCTTATAAAATGTGTTCGCTTCTAATCATTATTCACACTTCCAAAGCCTATTGGTTCAGATAATACCTACCAAAATCCATTGATTAAATTCTTATCCACTTTTGAGACATCATTTGTATTAATAATACAAATATTATTGGGATAAAGGATATTAAAAGGGATATTTTATAAAGAAGATATATTGTTTTGAACCACATATTATAGTTTTATTTTTTTTACACTTCCTTAAACTTTTAGTAAACTGTTATTAAATAATAAAACATTTATCATATATATAATTTAATGTTATTATTTTTATTTAGTAACAAATATCTATACCCTATTCCCTAAAATTGGAAAATCATGCATCATTAATGTGTATGGAGGACAGCCTCCTCACGGACCGATGTAAACTATTTTCCATCACTATCACTCATGGTTGGTTATAATTATGAAATTAAAAATAATATATTTTTGGTAATGTCAATTTTAACATTCTGATATGATTATATGTCATTTAATTTGTTACCTATAAAATCATTTAGAAAAGATAAGATCATCCTTACCCACTTTTGGACAACCACATCCACAGAGCGATTTAATTTGTTTTTCTTCAACAAGTCACATGGATGATACATATAAGTATTTTAAAGCAATTAATATGTTATTTAGGATATTATTACCATTATAGAAATATAAAATAATACATATCTTCTTCCCATAATTATTGTTGAGAAATGGAAACATTGCGTATGAGTATGTAGGACTTACCATATTCATGATTGTAACATAGTTCATTTTTCATGATAATATTTAAATATTCATTTTAAAATTATAACTGAAAAATAAAAATTTCATTTATTTTATGATTAGTATTGTGGATAATGTTTAAAAATTACACCAATGACCATTTACAACCAACTTATGTCATTTTGGATTTATAATCCAAATATCCTTAAAATACCCAATGTGAACTAAAATTATAATGTAATCATATATATCACTGTAAAAAGAAAAAACTGTAAAAATAAAAATTAATAAGGTTCTAATTAATGTAAATAATTATGTTTATTTATTTATTTAGGATGATAATTAATGTATTTGATGAGTCGGACTCGAGCTAAGGGGTTCTTTACTTTTTAAAAACATCATGTTAGATGTTTTAATGATTTATTTTCTATTTTTTTGCCATGTAAATATTATTAATTTAAAATACCAATTTATTTATTTGTTTTAATTGGATAATAAATTGAATTTTATTTTTTTTAATTTAATTCAAATGTTCTAAAAATGAATCTTTTATGGATTGTTTTTCTTTCTCCACAAACGACAAAAGGAAAGATCTATTTTAATATATACCATGACAAAAATGTTTACCAACACAATAACCATAATTTTTTGTTTGGATTACATTGATGTTTTTTTGGTCCTTGAAACCTATGATCTAGATTTAAGAATCATAGTTTCCATTCGGTTTCCATTGGATTTATTCATGGGAATGGAATCTTCCAACAGTTCATTAATCTATAAAGGACCTTCTTTCCAAAGGCAGGAAATTATTATGTTTTGAACATTATGATACTTAAGAATGTGCATTGGTCGAGAGAATGGGAGGTTGGACTCATCACATCCTTTTGGGGGAATTATTGTCTATTTCGAGACTCTCATTGTAAAATTAAAATATTTTTATGAATCCTTATTAATTCACTAGGTATATCATAAATATTCCATGGAATATTCAATCAATTATTATCATGTGTAAATTTTTAGCATCATCAGTATGCATTCAATGTTCTTCATAAATGGAAACATCTGTATGTGTTCAAGGTTTTCCATTAATGGTATCCTCTAGTATACTGATTATAGATTATTTTGATCATCATTATGATGATACTAGTTTTTAAGCCACTATGTGGGGACTTGAGAATTTATTATCATCTAGGGAGATTAATGTTTGTTTTAATATTTAGATCATTCTCATAAAATGAGCAACCTACACATCCTCATGAGAGGAATCAGAACCCTTGTATTTTGGGGCCACATAGTTAGACACATTATACCTCTTATGGTCATGTGATAAGTACCTCTAAGCGGAAGGTGTTTAGTTGAAACTTAGTGAGGGACTAATGATGAAGCAACCCGAGGAACATGGAAAGGATATGAATTTCCATGCAGGGTAAGACCCTATTGGGACTATGGCCCAAGGAGAACATGGTTGATTTAAGATTTTGGTTTGAACCTCACAGAGGATTCCCACATATCCCATATGGATGGGAATAAAATCCCACGATGTTCGATGAAAATTGTTATAACTTCCTAAAAAGGATGCCTCAATTAATTGAGGATTGTATTTGGGTCTTATTTCTTTAGGAGGAATCCCTAATTGGGGGAATTAGGGATCGATTCCTGAGGAGGATATCTAATGTGTTTGGGCTCTAAAAGAGCTTCCTACATATCCTAATTAGAAAAGGAATTAGAGTTCTCGTAGTTCCTTGCAATGATTGTTTGTGCACATGTTATAACCATCACATACCTCTAAGCCCACATGAGTCATTATCGGTGTAAAAAACAAGAGGATGTGAAAGATTCAACAATAACACATCACACATTTCCTCTACTGCTGAGGGAAGAGGAAATGTCGACCATGGAAGTGGTCCAGTCGATGAGCCTTCCCTTTGTTCTATTTACATTGGACAAGGTTCCAATGTAATAAAGAAGGGGTGAATGTGAGGGGGTTATACCAGTATGGCTACCCTAAAATTTGTTCTGGTAGGGGAGAGAGACTTCTCCTATGCATGTGCAGAATTGAATGTGTGAAGTGTACCTTCTCTACCAAAGTCTAGAGGTTTCGGTTCACCTCTCTGTGAAGGTCTAGGTTGGTAATCAACCATCCTCCAAACCAAATACTTCACAAAACTGTTTTTGGGTGAATAGTCAATGTGATTGTGAATATACAAACCCACAAACATCCCTTGAATCCTAACCCCATTGTGAAATGAATGTAGGAAGCCTCTAAATGTGGAAATACAAACACAAATTAAAGACACACTGTTGTGCCTTACCCAATGTTTTGAGAAGTCATGATGTTTTTTGGGAGGCTTCAACTTAGCTGCTTTCAGATAAGGGAACCAACGATAGAGATACCATGCCATGAATGGATTTTAAGAAGGGTATGTGAGCAGGTCTTGTAGGTCCCTCATGAAATTATGTCGTGAAGGTACCCCATGTTGTTGTATCGCATATGTATGGTGCTCAAGAGAACTGCGTAGGTATACCGTGTAGCTATGGCATGCAGGTACACCAAACAGGTATGGTATGCAGATATACCGTGAAAATATGAATGTTGACTGAAGAATGTGGAAAAAATAAAAACATTCCTATCCCATTAATTTATCTCTAATATCGTGGTTTTGAGAGTTACCTGAGACAATTTGATAGATATAGGAGAAATAGAAACTCAATGGGAGCTTAAGAGAATAATTCACTTTTTTAGTCTGGAAATGGGGTGCCCAAGGGCTCTATTTATTGGCATGGATGGGCCTAGTCGAAGATATGTTGCCCGCTCAGGTACTTTGTGCAGCTCGGCCACACAGTTGCTCTAGCTAGGGACATAAAACATCTTCTCACAAGTAGTATGGCCACGTTGGGTGGCCATGTAGCTTTGCCACGTAGCTTGGACACATAGCTTAGTCGTGGAGCTCGGCCGCTTTACTCGGCTTCAGAGATCAGCCGCATAGCTCAGGCACATAGCAGGAAGTGTAGCTCAGCTGCGTAGCTCGACCGCATAGCTCGGTGAAGTTACATCGTCGTGAAGCGCTATGGGAGTATTACTGATTTTCCATTGTACTTATGGAATCATTCTTTTGGATTTTAAATATCCAAAGGTTGTCTCTCTTTTTTGTTACTTTCTCATGTAGTCGCAAAAAAGCCCCCCCCCCTAGGAATGGATCCAAAATATACAAAGAGCATCATGTTATGTGGTTATAGTATGGGAAAATGATATGGATAGATTACTGAATAGCACAGATTTGTCATGCATGTACATTGCGAAGGAATTTATCACAGGTACGGTGCACAGTCATGTTGTGTAGGTCTTCTGTTTTCCATAAATAGGTCTTATCCTTTTGCGATTTTATTCACCTATGCTTTCTCCAAAATTTAGAGCTCTCATTATGTATCTCGTTATCCCGGTTGCATTACATTGTGCTATCTTTTAATTCTATTGAAATTTCTTCAATGTAAAATTATTTACACGATGGAGCTACGCAAAAAGGACTTCAACATTGGAGTTGTGCTAGGATCCTTGTCGAAGGGCCCATGCAACTGTCCTCGTCGAAGGACCTTGTCGAATGACCTTTTTGAAGGACCTACGCGAACAGTGTCCTTGGCCAAATTTGTCACTTTATTCTTTAATATCTAACCTGGAATATAGGTAATTGTTTTAGCATGAAGGAATGACTCATTTGATTACCCATACCGAAGAAGATAAGGCTCACCAAATGGAAATGATGATGATATTAGGGCAAGACTATTATGACATTATTGAGAGTACTCTTCCGGGTCTATGGAAGGGTCTAATTTCATACCAGCATGACTACCCGCAAAGTCCTTACATACCCCTGTATAGTAATGGGCTTTTGGAAGATGCCCATTTTCCATCTATTAATAATTACATTCCAACGAATGGGTTTCTTTTGTATTACTACTGTAACTGCTTGAATATTATTACGAGGGGGTTCTGATAAAAGAAGGATCGGTCCCTATTAGGTTCATCCTTCATCATAGTGGTTGAACTCCCTATTTTAAGGATCATGTTGTAGATCCAAGAACACATTTTTAAGATTCCACATTTCAGACATCTCAAAAAGATCAATATAACGGTTGGAAATGAGATTGGGACCTTCATTATAGTGGTGGTGTAAAACCCGAGTGGATGTGGGAATTCTGGGTACGTCGGACTTGTGCAGAATTTAGAAATGAGTTATCAGACATTCAAATTTATGATTCTATCTATAAGGGTCAAACTAAATTTTATAAAAATGAATTCAATCCTGAATTACTAAGCTGATGGAGTCCACAAATTAATTCCATTCATTTGACGTATAGTAAAGTTGATATTAGTCTCTGGGAAACTTAACATATAGCTAGAATCCCCATTCATGGGGAAATGTAAGATGAGCTCATCCCACCTGCTACCACCTGTGGTGATGTTACTATAACACAACTAATGGCCCATGAACTTCATAAGATAGCGAAGAATTTAACTAGGTATAAGAAAGATATCTTTTCTAGAGTGTGGATGGAATCCTTCATAGAACCAACAATAGAGAAAGTCCCAACCTGTGGACATTATACTATTTGTCCATCTGTAGATAACCAAGGCAGTTTAGGCACATATTATCCTACACTGGAAAGAGACTATTACATGTACTGGGGTTATATAGTTAGAACCGATATAGATGAAAAAATAAGATTTTCTGCATTTATTGCTATGTGGCTAAGTGTTTATTTTCATTCGGTCTGTGAATCCGGAGGTTGTGTAAGATCAGGGAATTTTGTAATTGAAGATAAATTGGTAGAGGAGAAGTATATTTTGCTCGAAAACATTGTATTAGCATAAATTTACCATATCCAGCTTCATTTATAGAATAAAAAGGCTCCATTTAGTATTGTAGGGCCATTTTATGTGTTGCAGGGCTGGCTTGCAACATAGTTTTCTTCATAATCTAGTTTAATTCTTTTAGAGTTCCCAATGGCCGATTCACACCATTTTTATAGATTTTTTTTTTGTTATTTCGCCCTTGGTATTAAGACCTGACATGGTGCTAAAGGCATTAAATGTATCAGGGGAATTCAGATTCTTCCCTTTTGCTGACCCACCAACTGGAATATTTACAGATGATGGTAAAAAAAATATGAGTTGATATATTATATGATGGAATTCAGGGATGGCGTATTATCAACTAGGATTGATGGTGAAATATTCTGTGTGTCTTATGTCCCCTATAGGTTTGATTGTCAATTCAGATGTCCTAAACTATCAAAAACTTTTCCACCCACATATGTCAAACTTGAAAAGCACCCAATGGTAGCACGACAATTATAGATTCAAACAGCTCTAGAGGTATCCAAATTGTCAATTACTTTACCTCCAATAGATTCATCGATTGGATTGGAAGCTGGGTATGCCTAAATTGGGTTTCGTCATATCACCAAGGGGCTCTGACAAAAGGAATATATCGAGTGGAAGCTACAAAAACTGTTTCACGTGGAAATCGTGGAATGAAATCCAATGACAGAGATGATACATAACTGTCAGGGGTTTTAGAGCCATAAAAACGACTTCATAGGAATTACACCTGGTAGAACAAGGATAGAGAAGCAATACCTTCAAAGCCAAGGCGCTCCGGTCGCCACCATTAAATAGTGGTCCCTAATCTATCTGTTGAACTTTATGAAGAAAGGTGGTTTGAAAATTTTCCCAATAAAAAGGTGAATCTTCCCTTACATAGTACACCGTACCACGATTTAATTATGTGAAACCTTCATCTATTCATCATTGGTAACATATAACACATGATCATAGAGACGTAAGGTCATTCCTCCAATATGGCATTTGAATACCTAAAATTGGTGACATCAAGGAACCTTCTGATTTCAATCCAAACAATAACTTGGATGATGTACATATCTATATTGCGGAGATGGTGGTTTTTATATATGTGACCGATGAACAAATCCCATCCTCTAAAAAAATATCTCATATGCTAGACTTAGGAGTCTGCAAAGGGGTATTTATCGACTTTGAGGAGGAGTGGGATATTTATGTTATTTCTAAGAATGTATTTCCCTTTTTCTTTTGTCTCCAATTTGATTGATCATTTATCAGCATTAATCATGATGTATATATTTATTTGTATCTTGAATGTTGTGACAGAAAATCATGTCCAATTCTCAAATCACCCATGTAATGTCCTACAGGCTCTCGTATCAACAAAACAAATGATCCTCCCAGGTCGCCAGAACATTATTCAAGAGAAAGAATCATGAATGGTGTAATGGTGACAGAAAATACACAACCATTACCTAAAGTTTCCTCTCCTAAGAGGATTATTTCAATCTCTCCCCTAGATTTTGAACAAAAAAAATATAGAAATGAGATTTATTCAAAGCGTTCTCCGAAGGATAAGTGTTTATATGATACTTAGGTCATACAACATGCTAAATTTATTCTGGTAACCGTTTTTTATCATCTTGTAGGATCTATGTCTTTATGCTCTCTCAAGGGATTAAGAGATAATTCTTCAAGACCAGAAAAAGAATTCCCAGGTGAATCCTAGGTTCATGCTGAAGAATCTGAAATTTTAGTAGATAAATCATCAAAATATTCATCTATACCTCCCCTTGGATCTGTTGAGAGAGATGAAATACATGTTAAGATTAAATACATTCCCCATAACTTTTGTCATAGGATCCTGAAAATAATCAATACTGATATTCCTATTGCTTCAGAAGAAAGTAATAATGATCTAGGGAAATTTAAAACCAATGTTGATGTTAAACCAAACCTAGAAAGATCTGATGTTAGTATACGAATTGAAGAGCCAATGAAAGAAAATGTTAGTAGAACCAATTTGGGAATCCACCAACATTTGATGGATACCTTAATTAGTGAGGATGCTGTAACATTTCAGGTCGTATACACTGAAATGTTGGACACTATTAATCTGAATATTGATATTCCAGTTTCCATCAATGTGTTTGGGGATTTTCATGAGGAATTTCAATGACATAAGTCCATATTCGTTCATTTTCCATACATAATTTTTTCTTCAACTTGATTCTTTACATCAAAATTCACCTTATGCAACTTTATCTCCATAAAATGTCGGAATATATCTTCATGAATAGGGTGTACCACATTATACTTTTACTAGGGATGGAGAAATTCATACAGAGGATCCTTCATCAAGAGATGTTCCAGAGGATTCAAATTTCATAACTGAGAAAATTCAAGTAAATTCCCCATCTCATGAAACACCTGCTCAAAATGCAGAAGCTGATAATACAGTGGATGAATCTATTCAAGTAGCTGACATGTTTTTGGGTAAATATAATCAGTTATTTTGAATCATATTTTCTTCTTCGATTTGAAACTAATAATGATCTTGATATATCATTTTGGGTTATTATATCATAGATCAGATGGGGAAGATTCTACTATCCCAAGAGAAGTAGAATAAGGTAGATCTTTATGTGACCTGATCCAAAGTACAATTTACTTCATGGTAGTGACTCAGATTCAAACTTAGAGATGCAATATTCTCTTGGTATGGAACATAAGAAAACATGGCAGCATATCTGGAGCATAATTTCTGTAATGCCTTTAGAGGAATTGTTGACCCAATTTTCAAAACTCAAGCATTATTCTACGAATTGGGATTTGGCGGATTTAATTATCGGCCAATCTATGATTCCATGAAAGGGACTATTCAGCAACAAGAGCCGGAGCATATATTGCGAAAGTATTTTGAAGAGGCTAAACAAAGCATCAATATTTAGAACAGTCAAGCTGTAGTAATTGATGTGGAGGAAAATCATAACAAGAAATCACTCGATATTAGCCAACAAATCAAAGAAGACATTAAGGAGTTGTTATCTCTTCAACAAAAATGAGATGATGTTCATAAAATGCTTGAGAAATTGAATCAGACATTAAAAGATCCCCTATTAGAGGGGACAACTACCATTTCAACTACTAAGGAAGCACTTCATCAGGCATAGTAGGTTAGTGTTTCTCAACAATCTAAACTTTAACAGGTAGCTGATAGAGCTTATGAAGTCGTCCAACAAGTGAAATGCCATTTTGAGGGTTTATTCTGAAACACGATAGTGAGGGTCCATTTTGTTGTTGGACCCCTATTTTTATATGAATGAAAGAATTTCTTTTCATTCAAAAAAATCATCATTCATTTCATTTCATGATTTCAATATGAAAATTAAATGTTGATAATGATTCCTTTACCTTAAACAATCATTATTATAATAAGAATGAAGTGCTCCAAATTTTTCTGATTAGGCCAAGGGGTATAATAAGAATAATTTGACTCTTCCTAGGGTTATATGTATATCCCCTCAAATTTTTTATCTTTTTACCTCCTTTTTTTATTACCCGATATTACCTAAAACATACAAAAAATGTATATTTAGTGAGCTAGGACTTGACTTTTTCTTAGAGGTACCTTTCTAGATTCTCAATCTATAGAGTACTGAGTCATTTGTTGTTGGAATTTTAATGTCATGCATGTTAGACTATAAAGGGAAAATATTTAGGGTCGAAAATAGCTTTGACCATAAATTTTGAAATAAGAACCCCAAAAAAACTATGTGGGTAATAATTACTTTAATTTTATTTAAACATTTCCAACGGGAATCTTGAGTCATGATTTTTTTATGGTCACCTAATCTAAAACTTGTGTCAACATAAGGGGTTTATTTCCTAGGAACGACGTTACCATTATTTTACAAACCTTTTACGGGGGCCGTCTTATGCAGTGTCAACATGGGTATATGCTAGGTAGCCAAATAGTGGTATCTTTTGTCTGACATGCCTGTTTTTTAGGAAAATTATGCAAGGCCGCCATAGGGAACATGTTATATAGTCAAACAAAACAGTTCTTTATTAATTTAACATTTCCTGTCGATATATTGAGGGAAATAAGATTTTGGTGACTTAAGACCATAGAAGGTGGAATTCCAAGGAAATGAATTTAAGAATGAAAAAGGGTTATTTTAGAAAAAAAATAATTTATGAATTGGAAAACCATTTTTTATAAAAATTTAGTGTATGAGTAATGGTTAAAAATTTATTAGAAAAAGAAATGTATGATAACTTACTATTCAATTTTAAGTCTTTTAGGGATGACATTGGTACTGTGCAGTTTTCAGTCATGTAGTGAGGAAATTGGTACTCTGCAGTTTTAAGTCATGTAGTGAGGACATTGGTGCTGTTCTGTTTTAAGTCATGTAGTGTGGACATTATGAGGCTTTAATTTAAGGTCTTTATCTCTGACAAAACATACTATACTCTCCAAATTTCAATTTTTTTTCTGGAAATATACTATCATATTTAGGTACGAACCGGAAAATTGTAAAATGAGATTTGGGAATTTCTAAAACTAAGGAAGGGTATGGGAAAAGGGCAAGGATCAGTAGAGGATTTCTCTTCTTGGAACAATGTTACCATTTCTTGACAAACCTGTTATATGGGTTTTATTATGAAGGGCCAACTAGGGCATCTACTGCATAGAAAAATAGTGGTATCTTTTGACTAATATGCCTCTTATGTAGGCAACACATGCAAAGCACCCTAAAGGCACATGATATATAGTCATGAAAAAGTGATATCAGAAGTTTGACGTTCTATTGATAAATGTCGAAGAAAGTATATGGAGATTTAGATTTAATGAATCATAGATTTTGGCTTAGGGAGAAAGGTAACTGAATTTGGAAATGATATTTTCAACCAAGAGTGTCCAATGAATTGGGAGAATAAATCAATCATGAAGATATGACCCAAATGTAAAAGATTTGGTGTCTGTAGTTTTAGTTCGTACAACTAGAACCAGAAATGGAAACAATATATGATATGTTCTGAAGTGATTTCAAGGTTATTCCTTAGTGCATCAAACCCATGGTAAAGAATATATGTAATACAAGGTCTTGAATATTTTCAGATTATGAGAAAGATAATGGGACATGTATATTTGAATGATTGTTTTAAAATACAGATTCTTATATATTGTCATCAAAGTTTGAAGTGGTAAAAGATTCTATAACCAAGAATGAAATAACCATTATTTGATAAACCCGTTTTGGTGGTTATATAATGCAGGGAAAATTGGGGCACATGTTGCATAGCCAAATAAGGAAATAATTTGGCCGATAGGCCTCTTATGTAGCCAACTTATTCAAGCCCGCATAAGGGCACATACTGCATAGTCAAAAAATAGAGCTCTATAAATATTATAAACCTTGACACCAGAAACCTAAAGGATGAATATGAGAATTTAGAAATATTCAAGATCAAGAATGTGAAATGTGGAAGGAGGTATTTCTTTAACACACATGAGAGAATATTGAATCAATATTGCTTATGAGTTTTATGACCTTTTCATAGATCTGACTCATATGTAAAATGGAGACTTTCTTTTTTTCCATTAAATGAATATGGTGATGTGTAGTTTTCAGTCATGCAGTGAAGACATTATACAATGAAGTTTTATGTCATGCAATAAGGACATTATTAGCCCCATAAAAAATTAAAACACCTTATATACAAAGCCCATTTTCTCATTTCCTAATCCCACATGAGATATGCTTGGTGTGAGAAACAAGGAGCGATAAGGGTTTATTTTATAATGCAAAGGCGATGTAAATGAACAATAAGGGTATTAGATTTTCATTCAATGTAATGACATGTGGTAAATATGAAAATGAACTGATATGAATGGAATGACATACTTTAACGGGATTATGGGATAAATAATAAGTGTCACTATATGTCTTTCTACGTAATGAACCAAGTCATACATAGTTTTTAAATCATTCCCTATGCAGAATTTATTTTTATACAAAAAATAAAGGGGATTTTTTATTGTGGAAGGGCCCAAGATTGATGATCGAGGTGTCTCTACGTATCTCAAAATAGATGTGAATAAATCCATACATAGTTTTATAAATAATAATTCTTCAAGCTAAGTTTGACATGAGGAATGAGGGATTTTGATATGTTCTCAGAGAATTTTAAATCATAAAACATGAAATGTTATAAAGACCAAATAAAAGTTCTTATGGAAACACTATGTATAGATCTGATTCATATATAAGAGGATAAAAGAAAGTAAGAATATTTTGTGATTGTGGCTGGGCCCAGAATTGGAGATTCATGCATCTCTACGTATCTCATTGAAAATGGGAATGAAAGAAATTCATAGTTCTTGAAACTCGGTCTCTATGTAGATATAACTCCAACATAGGAAGGTTATGGAATCATGTATACTAAGAAGTAGTGATGACATCAATGAAGGTTGGTTATGGAAGCTTCTAATGTTAAATAGAGATAAATTTAGTTGTACATATTATGTCATACATTTTTATGTCATGAAACAAGGACAAAGATACTACGCACTTTAACGTCATGAAACATTGAAGCTTATGGTTTTTATGAAGTTTAATATCTTGAAAATAGATCATTGGATGATGTGTAGTTTTATGTCTAGCAGCAAAGACATTGTATTTTACAGTTTAAAGTCTTATAGTGAGGACTAATGTGGTTATTATGTAGTTTAATTTCATGCTACTAAGGCATGTGATGATGTGACGTTTTAAGTCATATAGTGAGGACTACGTTGATGTATAATTACAAAATTTATTTCTTAAAGAATCTATCATTGATTGGAGAAGTAATGATCTCTCCATCCATTGAGATTAAATCATAGGCTTCAATTGAATAGACCTTATGTATTGAATATGTTCCTTCCGATTTTGGTTCATGTTATGGAGGTTTCTTTCTTGGTATCATTGGAGTCCTAAGGACAAAAAAAATTCTCCTTGGAGGAATGAATGAAGGAGAACATTATTATTAAAAGCTCACAATATTCAATTTTGATATACTTCTAGTTGATGCAAATTTTGCAATATTTTCTCATCTAATTGTTTCAACTCATTAAACTGATTTTGAGATCATTCATTTGTAAAAAACTGATCACAGATTGCAACACTATGTGAAGGAAATTGTATTTCAATTGGCAAAACCACTTCACTTCCATATAAAAATGAATAAGAAGTTGCTTGGGTAGTAGTACAATTAGTTGTCTGATAATCACATAAAGCATTCAAAAGTTTATCAGGCCATGATTTCTTATCTTTATCCATCATCTTCTATATTATATTTGATAGGGTTTTGTTGAAAGAAATTATCTATCCATTGACCGCTACAAGATAATGAGATGAATGGTTGGATTTGGTACTATATTCCTGATATAAATTTTTTACTTCAGGAGATAAAAAAATGGAGCCATTTTCTACCACAATATTATGAGGGATACCAAATCTGGTGATGATTTTAGTTTTGAAAAAACTACTGATGATTTTGGATCCGACTTCCTTGAGAGTTATTTCCTCATCCCACATTGAGAAGAAATTAGTAGCGGAGAGAATATATTTGAACTACATAGTCATGGCTGGAGGATAAGGCCCTACAACATCCATTGCCCATATGGAAAATGGATAGTAGTATTTAGCAGTATGTTGCAACTCTGGGGGGTTATGAATGTAGTTGGTATGCAATTTACAAGGATGACATTTTCTAGTGATGTCTATACAATCCTATGTTATTGAAGGCCAAATGTTTCCAAGCCTTTAGATCTGGTCGGAGAGTCTGTGCCCATATTGGTGGGCACCACAAGCTCCTGGATGATATTCTTTCATGACAGTTGTGGTCTCTTCTCCATTAATACATCTGAAGATAATTCCATCGAAGCCTCTCTTGTAAAGGATCTATTGGTTGTTTGGCATATCAAAATGAGTAAAATTTTCTGATCTTCACCAGATCTGCTCCTTCTCAGCCCTATTTGGATGAGGTACCCCATTTTGATGATAATACATGATCTATGTTCTCCATACAATGGTATGACCATATTTTTCAGAAATGGGAAAAATTTCATTAATTTCCTCTATTCTAGTTTGAACAAAAGGCAAGATGACATAGTGATGGGTTATACTGAAAATTGTCTAATCCAGATTGGTATCTGCCAAGGTTGTAGCTACATTAGCCAGTGCATCTACATAGGCATTTTGTGATCATGGGACATAGAACAATGTCAGATCAGAATGAAATTCAGCCATTAACTCTCAGATGTAATCACACAAAGGGATTAAATCTTCTTTTTTGACAGAATATTCTCCATTGATTTGTTTGATTACCAATCCTGAATCACTATTTACCTATATTCACATGAATTCCCAGTTCCAAACCTATTATGTGTTCTTGATATTATGCTTCATTCTTGGTACCGCCTTCTGATAAGAGGAATGAATAAATCAATACTGCCTTTTCTAGGGAAATAAGGACTATTCCTAATCCAACCTTGTAGAATTTAGGATTTTCCAGTCTCTTCCATGATGGACTTATAGAAGCACCATCAAAATACATTTCCCATGTCTGGGAATTATCTTTAATAGACAAGACCACTTCATTAAGAATTTTAGTGTCAAACGACATGTCTTCCGCAGATGGCTGCTCAGCCAGGAAATCAGCCAGAGCATGTCCTTTTATTTCCTTTTAAGGTACAAACTGGATGTCAAACTATTGAAAAATAACCACCCATTATGCTATATGTCATGTAATCATAAGACGACTAAGGAAAAATTTGACCCGGTTATTACGAGATACCAATTGGACCTAATGATATAGCAGGTAATGTCTCAATTTCAAAACAGAAAATATTAATGCCAGACATCACTTCTCAATTCTTGAATACCAAGTTTCCGCATCAAGCATAGTTCGACTGAGATAATAAAGGTTTTTTTCATTTCAAGCATCATTTGTTTTGGCGAGGAAGGAACCTAGTGATCTCTCTAAAGATGTCACGTAGAGTATTAGTGGTCTTCCTTCAACAGGTGGAATCAATACTAGTGGACTGAGGAGTTATTTCTTGAATATATCAAAAGCTTCTTGGAAATCCTTATTCTATTGATAATTTACTCCTTTCATCATTAATCTGGTGAAAGGTAATCATTTTCCTGCCAAATTGGTGTTAATGTGACAAATATTGGCCATGTGTCCTTGAAATCCTCTCAATTCATTCAATATTCTAGGATGTGACATACCAAGAATTGATTTATTTTTCTCAGGATCAACTTCAATACAGTTATGGAGTACAATGACTAAATTTAATTTTTCTGAGTTCACTCTGAAAGAACATTTTAAGGGGTTCATCTTCAAATTATGTTGCCGATTTTTGAGAAATATGGTTTCCAAATCAGAAATGTGATTGGAATTTTGTTTGGATTTAACTTCTAAATCATCCACATAACACTCAACAAGTTTATCTAAGACGGGATTGACGATATGGTGCATGGCATGTTGGTAGGTCGTTCCGGCATTATTTAATCCAAAGTGAATTTCCCAATAGCCGAACACACCTTGAAGAGCTCTAGAGGATGTCGATTCATAATCCTCTAAGGCCAATCAAATTTGATTATACCCTGAATATCCATCCATTAAAGAAAGAGCTTCATAGAAATATGTTGCATCAATTAAAAGTTCTGTAATTGGGACTGGAAAATCATCTTTAACACAATGGCGGATAAGATCATTGAAATCAACGCAGACTCTAATTTTCCCATTCTTCTTTTTCACTCGTACAATATTTTCCAACCATTTGGGATACTAATGTTCCCTAACAATGTTATCCTTGATAAACTTGTAAAATTCAGCTTCAATTTTAGAGGAATGAGTTGGGTGTGTTCTCCTTGCTACTTACTTGAACCCAAAATGTTCTTCTGTGAAACCCAAATGATGGGTGGCAAAATCAGCATTATGACCTTGAATTTCCTTATAATTCCAAGCAAATAAATCTCAATTTTTCATTAGAAAGAAAGTATACACATATTTATCCTTTGAGGTTATGGATGCACTAATTACGGTGGGGTGTGGATCTTCTCATGTAACCATATTTATTTCTCTGAGTTCATCCACGGTGGTAGGAACACCTTCAACCAATGCTGGAGGAGCATCCTAGATATTTTCTTCTTCCCATACTTCATTATATGTTACATATTTTGTTTCTTTTTCTATGGTCGATGACAAGACAAAAACTGTCAATGTTAGGAGGGGAGTTAGTATTTGAACACCTCAAAGAAGAAGTCACCATATCATACCCTACTGATGAGGAGGGGGCTTCCAATGGTAAATTGGGATTAATGGATTGAGAATCAACATCTATGTCTCCATCTAATACTGTTACAATTTCTTCTATTTTTATTGACGATGTAGCGACTCATTGTAGTTCAAGAGACAAAATAAAAACATCTCCATTCAATATTCCATCTTTTCTTGGTGTATCAATAGTTTCACCCATGTTATCAAGCTTAATTTTCACAAATTTACATTATGGGTATTTTTGGATGAGTTCAGGGATATTTTTTTACCCTTTCAACTTGATTTATGGGTAACACATAATTTGTGCTCAAATTAATGAATGGATTTTTTGGAATCATTTCCAGTCCTTTTGGGCCATTAACTTTGGTAATATCATTTTTCATGGACTTATTTCCTTTTCTGTAATAAAACTCTACCTTAATGTATTGATATTCAAATGTTTTGAATGGATCATTGTCATCATACAACATTCTGATTTCACAATTGAAATAGTCTTTCAGTCATTGGTGGAATGATGATGTTATGTATGTATGTTGATGCAACCAAGGCCTTCCAATATGAATATTGAATGTTGTGTGCTGATGAATAACAATGAAATAAGAATTATACAAAAGATCTACCAACTATGTTCTGAGTTTAATTTCATCCAGAGGTTCTTGTACATTTGTTTCATATCCATGCAACATTAAATTCGATGGAGATATGTCAGATTCAGTCAGGTCCAATTGATGAAGTGTACGAATAGGAATGAGGTTGACCCCAGAGCCATTATCAATAAAGGCTTCTCAGATACCCATGAAATTTACCTAGCCAGAAAGATACAAATGTCTGATGTGTCCATGTACCACAAGGTCTTTATCTTCATCTGTAAAAGATATGAATGCATGACATTTTGTAGAATAATTCTCTATATGGTAAACCACAGACGTAGCATCATCAGTTTCAAATTCATGAGGACTTAACAATGCCTCAACGAGTGACTCCTGAAGATATTTTGTCATATATAAATCATTAAAAATTGATAACAGGGTCGGTACTTGGGCCGGTTGTTTCAAGAAAGAATACATTAGGTCCAATGGTCTATGTTTTCCAGCATGAAGATGTGGTTTTCTAGGTTCTTTGGAAGTTGATTCTTATGTTGTATATGTATTTTGTGTTTAAACAGAAGTGGGACATAACACTAACATTGGAAAATTAGTCTAACTTAGTCTATTAATTTGCTGTGAAGATGATGGTGTAGCTTCCAATCGGTCCTCCAGAATAGTTGATCTAGAACTAGATTTGTTTTTCATGGATGAAACTCCTTGTTTTTGTTGAGATCAGAAAAGGTATCTTCCACGAGTTTCTACCACATATATGGTTTGATCATGGGTAGAGTTAAAATGATGGTTTCTGGAATTCCCACATTTTCCCAGGTATCCTCAACTATGGCCTCTTCCTCTTGTTCCCTAATTTAGCATAAGGAGTTCCGGCTCAATACAATTAGACTCACCATTGGCATAAAGAGCAGTTAAATGGATAACATTAACGAAACCACAGAATAATTCTTATTTTGATGATGATTCTGCCTGACAGTTTACTTCAGGTTGTACAATTTTGCGGGGTGGGCCCCATAAGTTTGAAATAGATGGCATAAAATCTACCAGTGTTAATAACAACTTTTCCGCTGATACGAGCTAATCTTTTTATGAATGGTATTTATCCTTATAACCACTCTGTTTCATTGAGGAAAATCCTTTTATTGAATATGTTTTTTCTATTAAGGAGTGGTAGAATACACAATTGGTAGTTTCAACTATGTTCGTAAAATAGCATGATTCTTGTTGATCGTTCCTTGATCATCCAATCATTATATTTGTGCACATTTTCACATTTATCCTCATTATATTCTCCTTCTTCCTCTGGATTGGTGGAAGTAAAACATGCTTATTGAGATGTTGATCTTTTCAATTTCACTTGTCTAGAGACTACCATCCTTTGCATAAGGTCATTTAAAACAATTCACTCATTAATGGGGTGTCCCAACACCTGATTAAAGGGAAAATAATTCAGACACTCTTCATCTGCATATTTATTTGGCTTCTTCAGCCTTGGAAACTGAACCAAATTGTTTCATAAATCTATGATGAAGTATCCAGTAACTTGCTCATTCCTAAAGGAATAAATTTTATTCTTTAATTCCTCAAACTGTAACCATCATTGATCTCTTTTATCATCTTGACGAGGTGGTCATTTCTGCTAATTCTCAGGAAGCGGATCCCTTCGGTATGATGAAGGTCTTCATGTAGATGTAGGTACATGTGTGTATTTCAGTTTAACTACAGAGGCTTATGCCTTTCCTATTATCCTTCATGGAACTGATGGAATTACATGAGTTTTAGCATTAGTTTCTATAATAGAGTCTCGTATCTATATTTTTATTGATGTAAGGTCTTGAAACCCTCCTATGTATTTCGCCGGGATCAATGGTGTGCATAATTCATCTTCCAGATTTTCCACACACATTGGAAGAAAATCTTCTTGAGGGAGTTCCAAAATTAACGAATATGTTAATCCCATATAGTGAGAAATGAAATCTGAAACTATTTAATTTTCCCTTTTTTTACAATTGGTATGATAAAAATTTTCACCTTTGGTAATGTTGAGCTAAATTGAAGAATAAATTTCTGACGGAGAACTTCCCACACAGTAATTGATCTAGATTTCAAACTTGTATACCAGTCAAAATTTGGTCCTTATTATGACTGTGAAAAACACCTAATATTAACTACCTCTAGTTGTTGAGAAGTCCCCATAATAGGATCACAACGAGAAACAAAATGTGTTATGTGTTTTTATAGGTCTCCCGAACTATTAATAATTGGGAATGTGGTATTCACAAAATTTGGTGGGGGAGGAATTGCATCCACCCATTCAGGGTAAGCTCTCTTTTCCAGGTGAACTGGTGAACTTCATTCCTCCATAGCTTCCAACTGAGTCGTTAATGCCTCAATTGTATTCATAAGTATTTGGGGAAATTCCGAATTTTCCAGATTCTGTGCAGTTATTGCGATTGGAACTTGAGTTGGTGCAATGACTAGTAAGACCATATTTGGTGGTGTAGATATATTTCCTGGATAACCCATAGAAATAGGTCTATCAAGATTTATGTGATACTATCTTGATTTTTTACATAATATAGGGAATTCATTATCTGCATCTGTATTTACTAAAAATCCCCTTTGTTGAGGGGTTATTACATGATTTGAAAATTGAGGATATGTTTGGAGGGAATGACTAGCAAAAATTCTATATTGTTTCAACTCTTTATTGAGAATTTTCCACTCCTTCATTATCTATTTATACCATTCAAATATCTCTTCATGTGAAGTATATTGACCCTCCCCATTGGAATTGTGAGGTTAAATATGACTTTTTTTCCTTCCCGTTGTTAAATGCCTTTTAGAGTGGGGGGGTTCGTTATTTTAAGGCATACCTAGATTCTGGGTATGCCTCTGATTTCGGGTACTCACACCTTCTTCATTTACCTCAGTGTGTACCATATTGTGGACAATAACATCATCTTCTGATTCCTTTGAATATGACTTGTTTTCTGGAGGATCTTCTTCAATGGTATTGATAACATTCACTAACGCATAACACATTGATTGCATTCATTTAGTGTTTCTGGTAGATTGTCTCCATTTTTGTCTTTCACGAAACTATGATCTCCTATATGAAGAATTCACTGAACCATTTGGTGGATAGTAACATGAATTGAATCATTGAATAGTTCATTTGAAAACATTATTTGTGTCTTCTTCCACAATCATGAGAAAACAGACTTCTGTTTAGGAGGGGATTGTCGATGTAAAAAATCCTTCACCCTTAAAGGTTGGGGTTGATCCTATTCTTCTTCTTAAAATCATTGAAAATTTTATAATGAATATGATAGTTTCATTAAATGATCCCTCATCCTATAATGATGGGGTGATTCTTGAACTGCTACATCTCAAATTCAGGGAACTTCTCTTACAATTTTTCGGATGTTGGTTTTAACATTATCTAGGTGCATCATCCGACAATTACTTAAATCACCTGTTTAAGATGATCATTATGCTATTTTGGAAATTTGAATCCTATAATGCCTAACGTCCTCTAAACAGGGTTCCTACTCAAGATTCTCAAAGTCTTGATGTATAATTATATAAAAAATATCTTATCTTTGGGACGGATTCTCATGAGAACTGTTTGAGGCCTATTCCTTAGCGTACATTTGATTACATACAAAACCTATTGATGTGGCTGGTCGTGGGAAATAATATTGCAGGAGAGAAATTTTGGCAGACATTATTGATTTTGGACTGAAGTGAAATTCATTTCTCTATAATAACCAAATCCTCTGATACGAACATTAGATGGGGAATTTTAAATTAATTTGCGTAGCCTCTTCGGAGCATTGAGACATGCGTACTAAAGGGTTCTCTATTTTTTTAACCCTTGGATTCTGGTAAACTGAAACAGATGCCCAGTCAATTTGGTGTTTTAACACTTTTGTTACCTTTATATGATTTTGATATTCAACATATGGTAATACATTAGTTCTCAAATGATGATGATTTTTCCATAAGTTGAGACGAATGTCATGAATGCAATCTTTTGTCATCAATTCTGGAATATCAAACTAATAATTTGTTGAAGGCCAAAACATGACTGGTATATCACCTTTAGCTTATTTTTTCCTCATGTTTAACATGTCTTCATCATCTTTCATTAGTTGTTTCTCCACTTGGTCTAACCCTAGTGGATGCTCTGCATTAGAAGATAAATGACCCACGGGTGGTTCGGTGAATGACCATTCCCTTAAAATGTCTTCTGACTGAGAAAGTGTTTCACTTTTCAGGGACAAGGCATCATAGATGACTGTCCTTATGTTTTCATGTGCCTCGATATAGGAAGGAAATCTTGTTTCTACATTGTCAATTATGGATTTTTTTTGAAAATGAGAAATACTATAGCAGAGAGGATATTTGAAACGAATTCCATCATGGGGAGGATCACCAAGATGGATTACAACAAGAGATAAATCTTCTTGATCCATGGTATTCTAGCCACACGAAGGGTTGTTGTGGCTATCTTAAAATATAGACACTCTTCATTGACTGAAATTTCATGAAGCAAGCATTCATGATAATTTCCATGTGGAGAAACATCATAATTAAAACTACCACACTCAAAAATTAGTAATGGGAGGGTAGGATCATGAGCTGCAACAGATAAATTCATGAGGGATTCAAGAACTCCAAAATTAAGAGTGGCTAAATCATAGATATACTCTTGATTTTCCAATGGTATTTGGTACAATTTATTTTGTGATGTTCTCTTATACGTATCTGGGTCCACCTGCTGGGAGAATTCATTATAATGGACCGGTGTATGTGCCTTCCATGAAAAAGTTACTAGTACGGACTCATTAACTAAAATTGTAAAGGATGTATGATCCTGATCCTATTGTCCATATGATATGGGGGAAAATTCCCCCACCACCCTCTTGGACTAGAATAGATGTATGTATCTACTCTGGGATGACATACTGATGTGTCATCCTATGTGTGGGAAAAAATTTATGTGTATGTTCCCCTGATACTACCGAAGAAGTTAAAATATCATGGCATGCTTATAGAATATGAACAGGGATATGTGTCTTCTCTTTTACCATTTATAAGATGTGTTTGGGGACATTAATAGTCAGAATAGTAATATACATCCAATCCCCATCGGGAGTAGGTGTATGTTCCTCCTCTTGTCCTCCTTTTCCTATCAATGGATATTGACATTACTCACGCATGAGGGCATAGAGTTGGGTCTGCCCCAAATTTGTCCCCAGTTCATCCTGACTAACTTCTCATGGAGCCACAAAATGAGACTATTGGTAGGCTTGATGGAAAATGGAACGTGTATGTGCCTATTGACTGTTTTCCTTCAAGTATGGTTGATGGGATTCCATCAATACTGGAAGACAAGACTGCTAACAGAATTAGTTATTGTAAATTGGTTTATTCACATGTTTACCAGTTGCCGCCATATTAGATTGGTGGGCCTCTCTAAATGAAATCAGATGAGCCTGGTGAATGGCTAATAACATGTGATCATGTGTATGTACCTATTCACCATACTCCACCGTGTTTATCTGGTGGGATTGGTGGGTTACTATCAGACGTTCTTGCTGAGCAGCAAAATTATAATGGACTGGTGTATGTTCCCACACATTTTCTGTCATCAACTTTGGTCAATGGACTTCTTTAGAAGAGGCATAGGTGAGAACTTACTCCCTTTTGACCGGACGTTGTCCCAGGTGGTTCGTCTTGCCTGCCCAGGTATGAGCGACCTGGGCCAAACGTCTAGAGGCAACACCCCCATTATGTTGGGTTACACTATCACATGATTCTGGTGGTGATTAATTGGGGGAGTCCTCAAGATGGATACCTGTATACATGAATAGAGTCATTGAGTGACCTCTTTAACCACCTCCCTATAGTATGTGATAGATTGATTATTGCGTTCAGGGATAAAGTCCTAAAACATTTGGAGATGGTGGTTGGCACATTTTGCTTCTTGATCATTGGTCATTATTGGACAAATGATTGAGGATTATTGTTGACCGGGTTAGCCTGTCGAGTAGCCTCCAAAGTTGGGAAGTTCACAGATGTTGTCTTGGAGAAATTCATTCTTTGGTTCGAAATGAGTTCTGTGGAAAACAGAGAACAATGAAAAACTTTATTAAAGCAACATCATTTCAGATGGATGCGTGTATGATTAATTCCTCTTTCTGACCATTCATTATAAATTGATAGGGGCCTATAATGTATGTAACATTATTAACATGTTTAGGGATTTTTTTCAGGTTAACCATTTTTATTTCGTAGTTCCTTGAAACCTATTTTCTAGATTTAAGAATCAATGATTCCATGCGGTTTCCATTGGATTTATTCATGGAACTGTAATCTTCCAACCGTTCATTATCCTATAGAGGACCTTCCATACAATGGGGGGCATTCCTAATATTTTGAACTTTATGATTCATAAAAATGTGCATTTTTTGAGAGGATGGGTGGTTGGACTCATCACACCCTTTTTAGGGGGAATTATTCTCTACTCCAGGACTCTATTTGTTAAATTAAAATATTTTTATGAATCATTATCAATTAACTATGAATATCATATGTATTCCATGGAATTTTCAATCACTTATTAACATCTGTAAAATTTTATAATCATAAGTATGCATTATAGGTTCTTCATAAATGGAAACATCTGTATGAATTCGAGGTTTTCCTTCGGTATAATCCTCCAATATACTGATTAGATATCATTTTAATCATAATTATGATGATAGTGGGTTTTAAGCCCCTCAGTGGAGCAATCTAGAATTTATTTTCATCTAGGGAGATGATAGTTTTTTTAATATTTGGATCATTCTCATAAAATGAGTTACCTACGCATCATTTTTAAAGGAATCAGAACCCTCGTAGTTCGGTTCACTTAGTAGGACACATCATACCTTTTAAGTTCATGTGATGAGGACCTCTAAGCAGAAGGTGGTTAGTTGATACTTATTGTGGTACTTATGCTGAAGCAGCCAGAGGAACATAGACCGTTATCTGAGTTTCCATGTAGGGTCAGTGGAGAAAAGGGTTTACTTAAACTATTGGGTTTGAACCTCAAGGAGGATTCCAATGTATCCCATATGGATGGGAATCAAATCCCACATGGTTCGATAATGTTTGGTCTTACATTCTAATAAGGATGGCTCAATGAATTGAGGATTTATTTTGGGGATTATTTCCAAAGGTGGATGCCCAAATTGGGGGAATTAGGGTTGGATTCTTAAGGAGGATATCTAATGAAATCGGGTATTGAAAGAGCTTCATATGTATCCAGATTTGAACAGGAATCAGAGTTCTCATAGTTCCTTGCAATTATTTTTTGTGTACATTTTATAACCATCATGTATCTCTAATACCACACGAGTCATGCTCGGTGTGATAAATCAGAGGATGTGAATGATTCAACAATGACACTTCCCACTTTTCCTCCTCCGCTAATGGAAGAGGGCCAGTTAACCATCGAAAAGGGTGATTCGCCCAGCCTTCCCTATGTTCTCTTTACATTAGACAAGGGTCCAATATAAGGAATAAGGGGTGAAGGAGAGTGGCTTATACTAGGATGGATGCCCGAAATTTGTTCTCGTAGGGGAGTGAGACTTCTCTTATGCTTGTGTGGAATGGAATGTGTGAAGAGTACCTTCTCTACTAGATACCTGATGTTCAGGGTCGCCTCTTTGAGAAGGGAGAGGACATTAATCAACCATCCTCCAAACCAGGAACATCCAACACTATTTTTGTTAGAAAAAACCATGTGACTGTGGATATACAAACCCAAAAACATCCCATGAATCCTGAAACCATTGTGAAACAAATGTGGGAAACCTATAACTATGGAAATAGAAACCAAAATTTGAGACACACTGATGTGCCTTTCCCAAAGGTTTCAGATGTCAGGAGGTTTGGGTGGAGGCTTCAACTTATCCACTTTCAAATATGGGAACCAAGGAAGGAGATTCCCTTCTATTAATGGATTTTAATAAGGGTACATGATCTAGTCACCTAGGTACCTTGCACAGGTATTCCACATTGGTACCCAAAATTTCTGTATTGCACAGGTATGGTGCACAAGAAAACCATGCAGGTATACCATGTAGGTAAGGCGCATAGGTATACCACCCATGTAAGGCACGCAGATATACCAAGCAGATATGAATGATGACTGAAGAATGTGATTAACTTCAAAACATGCCAATCCCATTTAATTATCTATTCTATCATGGTTTAGAGAGTTACCTGATGCTACTCAAGAGACCCAGGTGAAAGTGAAATGTAATGGGAGATTCAGAGAATCTTTTACTTTTTTTCAGTCCAGAAATGGGGAGCCCAAGGGCTCTATTTATCGGTGTGGATGGGCCTGGTTGAACAGATGTTTCCCACGCAGGTACTTCGCGCAGCTCTGCCACACAAGTGCTCTGTGTAGGGAAATAAAACTTCATCTGGCATGGAGTTCATCTAGATAGGGCTTCTGCGTTGCTCGACTATGTGGATAGGCTGTGGAGCACAGACATGTAGCTCAGTCATGGAGCTCGGCCACGTATCTCGGCCATGTAGCTCGGCCGCGTAGCTCGGCCACATAGCTCAGGGAAGCTAAACCATCGCGAACTACATTGGTAGTATTATTGATTTTCGTTTTTACTCTTTGAATCATTATTTAGTAATTGACATATCCATAGGCTGTCTATCTTTTTGGTTACATTATAATGTAGTGTCAACAATTAAAATATATCAGGATTTATTCATATAAATCATCTCATACACATTATTTTTTAAATATTAGTTTCAATATTTTTTTATTAAATATGATATAATGATATATAAAAAATTTATTATTGGTATAAAAAATATTTTTATGATACACAATTTTATGAATTATATTATTGGTTATTGAAATTTGTTTGGTTGACATGTAGTTTCTTTAAGAACATAGGGTGATTTATCCCCTTATAGCTCTTCAATTCAGTGGGTAAAAGGAAAAAGATGACCTCTTTTTCACAATTGAGATTATGGGAATATACTCTCTTGGTTATTCAAGATTTAATGGTGATGGTTATATCAAGTGAAATTTTGATGGCTACTCAATGAATAACCATAATGGTTATTCTTTGTGAACCATGAATGTAATTCCATTTTTTAAAATAATGTCCATTTGATATGTATGAATGATGTGAAAATTATTAACCAATGTACTTATACGATTTATTAATGTTTGATATGGGTTTTCAAGAAGTTAAAGGATTTTAAAGGGTATGTAAATTAGATTATCTTACGTATTAAAGGTGAATAGAATAACCATGATGGAAAAACATTCTTGAGTTTTAATGATACTAAATTAATCCTTTTGGAGTTCTATTTTTTATTTTGATAAATTATAGAATTTTTGATAACAATTAATTGTAGAAATGGTGATTTAATGGGTAAAAATCTAACTATTTTAAGCATAATTCTTATTTATAAAAATTAAAATTTAAATAAGAATTCATGGAATAATTGTTACATTATTTTTGTTTTCACTTTTCATGATATTTTTGTGCTCGTACTATCTTTTTAAATTTTTTTTCATATGGTATTCCAGAAGTGTATGGAAAATTATAATTTCAAGATGAAAATTGTGATTATTTTTCATTAAAACGAAACATGTTTTCATTAGTATTTTTATTTTAGGATGAATTGACAATGAATATATGTCTCCAATTTTTGATATATGGGTTTATTATGAAATGTGTATGACCTAATTAACTAAAACACTAAAAAATAATATTTTTGTGTCAAATAATATTAATTTTTCTATAAATACATAATAAAATGTAATATTTATGGTCTTGCCCACATAGTTGGCTGTATAGTAGGGTTTTGAATGATTTTTATATTATGATGTATTTAGGTGACATTATATTAAGATCTATGGATTCCACCATTGGGATATAAGTTTAAGGATTAAAATATGTTCAATTTCCCACAAACGTCTTTGATGGACTTATGAATTGTATTTTTATGAGATTGAAGATACTTTTGGAGAATGGATTTAGTAGGGTATTTGAATTAGGTATCATGTATTTGAAGGATAAATTATTATAGAGCTTATAAGGATGTAATATTTATAAGGTCCATTTGAATTTTAACATGAAATAATTTATATCATTTTTTAATGATATTATTTTCATAAAATTGATTATCATTATCCTAGATGAAAGGGAATGTATCTCCACAACATTCTTATCCCATAAAGATTAATTAATCATCAATGTAATGTAATTATCATTCTCAAAATATTTTGAATTTTTTTCACATCCAAATCACCTTCAAGAAAGTATTTAATCTATCAAACTCCATTTCATTTCTCTAAAAAAAAATTCATCATAGTTTATATTTTATGTGATTCCCAAATTTAGTTTTTATAGCTTATTCAAAATGGGAAATAAATCCAACGAATTTACAATTTCATTTTTTGAGATATGTATTTTCTGTTGGAGGATAAAGGGTACATCACAAGCATAAAAGAATTCCCTGATGTCTATATTTACGATTTCAATTATTTAAATTTTGTTATTATTATAAATAAAGATTTTTTTTTGTGGAAACATACTATGTAAATATTCCATATCAAAGAATTATAGGAATAAATTAATAAATAATAAGACCATGAATCAAATTTAATTGTTTAATGGTATGTTTATATATATAATTTTTAGAACAGGGATATATTGGTTTTTTTCAATATTATGATAATCATGAAACACAAAATGATTATTATACAAATGGATGAACATTCAAAATTTGGAAACATATATTATTTAGAATTGATGCCTTGGAATATGGCACTACAAAAATGTGAAATTTTTTTTAGACATTTAATGAGATTTTATGAATACTTGAGGTAAATATAACCCTAATTTCTGAAATTTCCAAAAGGTTATTTGGACAAGAATGACATTATATTTAAGGGAAATAAGTTTACTTTTTTTATTACCTTTACCGTTTATATTATTTTTTATTTTGAGGTAATATAAGTTAATAAAATATCGGATCATATGTTTTATCATATAAATGACCGCTGGAATAGAATTTTTTTTTGAAAAATGAATTCTGTTATTATATTGGGGTATAACTATAATTAGATGATAAATTAAAGGATTATGATAATTAGAATAATATCATAATTTATATGAGGAGTAATTGATGAATTACATCTTGGAATCTTGTATTATTTTAATACTTCTTTTTAGAGATTCATTTTTTTATAGCATGTTATTGAATATTATGAATGTTAAATTATTAGGGAATATGATTTTTTTGTATATGACAATATTAGTTACTAGTGATGGTTAAAGATAAAGGATAAATTAATCTCAAAATAAAATATGTTCAATTAATTCTAAATTTTGGAGTTTTTTTTGTGGTTGGAAGCTATATTGAATATTTTGAAGACAAGTCCATGTTATCATTTTGGTGTAATTGTTCAGGTGTTAGAGATTAATATTGAATTACTATATATGAATGTTTATTCATTTCATGGAATAATTTTAACATTTTATAACTATTATTGTTTTTATTAATGTCTAAATATAGGAGGAATATATTTTTATCCTTTTTTGGATTGTGTGGTCATTTATTAGTTTATTTTAGTACTTCAATGAAAAATAATCATCATAAATTCTCATTATTGGGTGAAAAACATGAGATTACGGTCGCAATTAATTAATGTATCAAATTCTAATTGGAATATTTGTTTATTTTTTGATGTTCATATTATAATTAGTAAAACAATTCATCATGATTATGAAATATATATTGGAAAAAATATTATCATCTTACATTATTTTTTATGAGTGAATTTCCTTTTTGACACCACATTAGGATGTTGTTCTTCATTGTTAACATTTTCCAGATCATTCACATTCTTGTGATCAAAAATGTAAATCACTATCCATCATAATTTGTGAATAACATCTTTATTCCACGTCCATATTTTCACATCCCACCAATGTTATCCAATTCTTAAATCCGAGTAATTTTTATTATAGATATCATTTGTACATCTCTTTTAATTTTACGTGGATGATGTTTTATTTTTCCATTTTTTGATGTGATATAATAGCATTGGTATTTTTAAGTTCTATCCATTTCTACTATAATTTACTATAAATTGAGAGGATAAAAAAATATTAAAGGTAAGGTAATTTAATATAATGATATATGAAAAATAAATATATTTTTTCGATAGTGTACAAGATATGCAGTACCGAGCCTAAAAAACAATGATTTTTTTTATTTAAATATGATTCTAATAATCTTGTTGTTGAATTGGAGTGTATAAATATTATGTAACACATTATGTAATATATTTAATATTCCTAATATTTTTAAATTTATTGAACACTGCTTCATTAATAAACCGATTATTTCTAGAAAATTTTTTTATTCGTTAATAATAAATATTCAAAAAAATTATATTCATATGTTTATATGATCAAATATTATATTTAATTTTATCCTGTTTTTGATTTTTTTTTATAAAAAAGACACTATTTTTGAAACAATTAATAATATAATTAGAGAAAAAATATTAATTATTGTTGGAAAATGTATTTTCATTTAATTAATTTATAATGTAAAATTATAATTTGAAACAATTAATAATATAATTAGTGATTTTTTATTTTAAATTAATCATTTATTTAGTTTTAAATGAATTTTATACATTAATTGTTTTTATAAAATTTATACAACAAAAATGAAATTTTTTCCAGAAAACTATTATTCATCGTGTTTTTGGTTTACTTTTTTATTAAATTATAAAAAACTATTTTTTTAATTTGATTTTTTCCATAGTTGGAATCATGAGGATAAAATATTTAAAATATGTCCATTTTTTCTTTTTCACAACATTAAAAGTAATCACAAAAATATTTAGTTTCACTATAATGGGTAAATCAAGTAATTAAAGATAAAATTATATTGATAAGGATTATAAAATATCCCAAAACAAGATATAATTTTATTGTATGTTTATATATAATCTAAAATAATACAAATGTTAAATATATATATTTATTTCCATTTTTTCATTATTTTGAAATTTATAATACATTAGCTAATATGACAACAAAAAAGTAACACACAGAATTTTTATAACTTTTGTTTTTTAAACATAGGAATAAAATTAAGTTATATTCGATTATAAATATTCCTTTGATATTTAAATGACAGTTTTATATTGTTAATTTATATTTAATTTTTAATGATGAAATAATTAGTTTAAAATTATACAAAATATTGATGCTGTAATAATTCAATTCGTAGAAAAATAAGATAAATATTTTTAAAAATGATAAAAATAAAATTATTAAATATAATTTTAGGATATATGGTTATTTATATATTAATATCATATAAAAATGTTTGGATTCATTTTATTTCAATAATATATTAGTATTTTATTTATAAAAGTAAAATTAATTGAATAATTCAGAAAATGACATTATTGAATTTTTAATAAATATTTTTTAATTAAATGGTTTTTAATTCCCAAAAAAATATATTCATCTACTTTAATTGTATATGATATATTACATAAAATATGCCTAATATATTGTTTTATAATCCTTTCATAGTAACTATATTAATACTTAAGAATATAAACAGTTATATTGTCTTATTTGATTAATGGGATTACATAGGGTTAACATAGAAAGATAAGTGTAATGGTGTAATCCAAATCATTCAAAAAACATTATTAGGGTATATAAAGTAATAATCATATTAAATTAGAATATAAATAATTTTCATGCATTTTAAATTTGAATATTGATTTATATTGATTTAATATTGTACTAAATTCCAAATCTGCCCACCCCCACCCATATAAAAGGGGCAGTTTTATTCACATTAATCACAATTTAATAAACCAAGTAGTTTATAAAATACCTAACCAAATACATTATATAAATATATTTCAACATCTTGAATTATTTATTTACAATGAGTATGAACTGTATAGGATTTCGGGATTTATGAAATGAGATTTTCCATAGAAGATGAATAGTTTTTTTATTAGAATGTTTTCTTTTCTATTTCCACATCCACGTACATGAAATATTATTCAAACATTATTAAATAAAAAATATATTATCATAAATAAAATGAAATTTTATATTTTTAATGACATAACGTACTTCCATGTCATATTCAATGAAATAGGACACAATCCATCGTTCGTCTGTACAATGAACTGCAACCACCCAGACCAACATAATTTCTTTTCCATAACAATATCTCATAACTAGTTATAATTATGAATGTAAAATTTATATTTTATATTCAAAAAATTATCTTTATAAAAAATTTATTATTTTATTTATTTTCCTTCATTCCACTCATATAAAAATTATAATGTCATCTGCGAGTACGTGTAGACTACTACCACATCGATGCGATGTGATTCCTTTTTCAACTAAAAATTACGTAATTGATATATATATATATATATATAAGTATTAGAAAATTAAAAACATATTTCATCGATGAAAAAATTATCATTTTTATGATAGTATAATAATTATATTAATTTTATATTTATCATTGACAAAGTGAAACATTACTCATGGATACACAAGACATACAATCTCAATGTTTGAAACATAGTTCATTTTTCAAAACCATCATCAATTATGTATTTTAAATCTAAAATAGTCATATAAAAATAATTATTATTTCATTATAATTATTCTTGAGATGATGAAATATTAACCCATTTGACCATAGTCAACCTACTAAAGTCATTTAGGTCTTATAAAAAGTATATCATAAAAAACTAATGTTAATATATATGATAATTTAATTTTTCATAACATGTCAATACGTGAAATAAAATTAATAATATAGTATATAATTATTATTAAGAAATATTGAAATTGGCATATGTTTTTTATTCAAGATGATAAAGAACCAATGCGATGATTTATACTCGAGGTAGGGGACACATTACATTAAAAAACATTGTTTTATTTTTTATAATGATTTATATTCTAAATATTTGTTATTCAACTGATTATTCCCAAAAATATTTAATTATCATATTTATATATTAATAAGTGAATTAGGAAGCTAATTTTACTTTTATTTCTTTTATTCTTTTAATAAATTTCCAAATTAATCATCTATAGAATTTTTTCACTTTCATAATAAAAGGGAAATATTAATTTTAACATTGAAACGTAATGTTACATTGACATTTCTCAAAACTATAAATATAATTTAATGATTGGTTTATTTTATTTTATTTCATTTCTTATTAAAAAAAATGTATTCCCCATGTATTGGGAATATTTTTTTTGAAAAAATGAGGTTTAAATTTAAATGATATAACAATATATAAAAATAATTTCATTTCGGTGAAATGAATGTTTTTATTATGTATGATTTTATTTATTCTATTATATTTGTGG
The DNA here is from genome assembly GCA_963277665.1 of Viscum album. Classification (NCBI taxonomy): domain Eukaryota; kingdom Viridiplantae; phylum Streptophyta; class Magnoliopsida; order Santalales; family Viscaceae; genus Viscum; species Viscum album. The sequence continues at coordinate 1,097,528,503 of OY728151.1, read as the reverse complement.
GGAATTATTTATGAATAATTTGTTTAAATTATAAGTCGAGGGCATCTGATCCCATTATATATCAATAATTCATTACTTTAAAGGGGTGTTGTTAAATGATTATTTATATATTTTGAGATTATGGGAATATATTGTAATGCTTATTCCAATTGTATTTATTATGGTTCTATATAGTGTAACTATTATGGTTACTCTATGTATAATAGTGTAGGTTATTCCATGTGTACCTGGAAGGTTATTCTATTTACAACTGTGATGGTTATTACTTGTGTAAGAGTGATATGAATATTATGCTGCAATATACATATATGTTTTATTTATGGTTGATATATGTTTTACTTAAGTGTTATTATATCAATAGGTGGGTTAATGGTATAACTATATATTTTGAAGGTGAATTTTAATTTTTTTTTGGAAATTTGTCATATTTTTTTCCATATTTCAAAAGATCCATTAATGATTTTTCATTTTCCATTAAGATTTCTTATAAATTTTTTTGATCTTAATATTAGGGTAGAAAAAGGGATTTCTTGAGAAATAAATTTCTTAATGTGAGTGTATATTTTATTTTGAAAAAGAAAATCATTATATGTTTTCATGCATTAAGGTTTTATTTTTTTATGTCCCTTATTGATATTTAAATTATTCTCTGACATTTTTAAAAAATATCACAAGGTATCAATGATATGTAGGTACAACGATATAATTAATCACATTAAAATAAACTAATTTAAAACAAAAAAAGGGATTATATGGCTCAGATATTTTAGTCATATAAACCTACGATGGTATCCATAACTCTTATGTTAACCTCCCATGAAGGCATCATAGTATCAAAAGTTATCTAAACCCTCCTCTGATATAAAATATAACAACCCCAAACCTGATACACCATTGGTTTCTCATACTTACTAAGATATAGTTCATGTTGTTAAAAGGATTAGTTCGCATAATAGTGGAATGTTTACATTCTCCAAATCCAATGGGGATGTAGTATCTTCCACTTTAGTGAATCAATGATCTATTAATTTCTTCTGTCTAAAGCCATGATTCCCATGTATAAATTAATTCCACCATGATTTTGGATACCCAAATCCTTAGAGATCTATTGAAATTCGACATACTTTTTTATTATATAAATCATTCAATATCCTCCATTATCATGATTTGGAAACCGAAGTGGATGTCATACAGAATCTATGAATTTTCTCAAAAATATTTTTTGACCTTTTCCATTCATGTAAATCATAATAATAGTCATATTTTGATTTTTTTTGGTATAAATCAACTATCATGGATAAAAATTTTGTTATAAGCCATAACTTTTCTACAATGTTTTTTATTAGTTAATAGTTTTTATTCTCCAATAACTTTTATGCAATGTGAGTCATCAAGGTGAGAGAATTATTTTGGTACGATTTAAAATCCTTTAATGCAAGTGATTTCACATGGCATTTTCATGGTGGTTTTAACATAATTATAAAGTCATTGCAGAATAATGGAATAGTGTATCATCCAATGATGGAAAGTAATGATTTTTTTCCATTGATTTATGAAATGATTTATTGAATATCGGTTATTTAGGAGAACACTAATCTTGGTTTAATATCTAGAAATGATGTCGATACACTTAGATTTTTCTCGACAAGTGCTTCAATAGTTGAATGACTTTTTCTATATTTTATGTGATGATCCTATTGTCATGTTCAGTCTTTATCAGATCACTATCAAAGCATTATTATCTTGGGTTATATAGTCATGGATATATTCATTAAGCTTTCATCAATTAGATTATTTTCGACCCTAGATTTTTAATGTGGTGTGTATATCCTTGATAATGATCATTCACAACTGTATGTGGGTTATATTTCATAATATTCAAAAGAATTAAAAATTGGTTCGACATTCTTGGAATAATAATCTAAAATTTATTTTTATGGGGATGGAGATAATGAAATTGGATATTGAATAAAATTAATCTATGCATGAAAAATCCTTGGCGAGTGGATCACTAGTGACTACTACTTAAGAAGAACAATTTTTTTGAAATGATATTTGAATAGTAATTTATTTCATGTGAATGATCTTAATCATTTTAATTGAAGGGCTATTTTTGTAACATATTTTCTCAATTAATTTTGTCAAAATATTAATGTGAAATTTACTCATAACATTTTCTTTGAAGAAGGTTCAGTAATATGTGATATGTATACTCTGTGAGGTTTATCCCAATCCAAATTCAGAACCCTTCTTTATTATTTTAATAATTCCCTACACAGTGGATACCTGATTTTTTGTTTAGATATTTTTTATAATATAATCAGTGTGGTCTTTAAACCAATAAATATCTATTTTTGTAGTATCCTAGAAGAGGAATATGTGTTTTAGGTTTTTATTTATCTTAATTATATGAGAACACCATGAGTGGATATAATTCTATGATCCTTCTATGTGTCATCATGAAACATCATTAAATAAGTGATAGTGGAAATCATCTGTAATTTCATTAGGGGTGATGGACGTTGAATGGTGGAAAGTGCTACAACCATGGTTTTTAATATAATGGCTCAATATTAATTATATCATAATAAATCTATGCCAACTATCATGTGAAACTTCTCAAACATTTTTCTAGATGCTATAATTAACAGAAGACTCTCTCTTCAGTTAAATAATTTTATCGTTGTTGAACAACACAAATTTATAAAAGGAAGAGGCATCCAACGTTCTAGTGGACATTCATATGAAATGATTGGGGTTAACAACATCAATACTATGGGTTCTAATAATTCAAAAATGCATGACATGAAAAAATATATGATAGAGTGGAGTGATGATTCAGTATTTTGGTAATGTCTTGAATGGGTTTATCCTCTTTGGCGACTGGCCTATTTTTTAGATTTTACAATTCATTGTTTTTTTCTTATTATTGGAAAAATGTGGTCTCTTCAACTTGGAAAGCGGTATAATTTTGAGGGTCAACTTATTCTCTAGTAATTTCATCCTCGTTAATGATACTCTCATCAGATATATCATAAGGATCATTATCAATGGAAACATCATCGCTTTCTGATGGAGATTAAATTTTTATATTACATACCATCTTCTTTTTAGTGATTTCATAATACAATTTATACCTAATAATATAAGGTATATAAAAAATATCAACAATGTTAATGAGGATTAAAAAAATTAGAGTATCCAGATAATTAAAAAAGGAAAAAAATCTGTATTTATATTTCCAATAATTTCCTACAGAGGAGGGAAGAAATGATAGAAAAATATATTGGTATTATCAAAAATCTATTTCTAATGGATTACCTATGACCCATGATTTCCTACGGTAGAGTTTTTATCCATAAAATTATGTTTTTGGTCTACAAAATTTATAATATCATCATTATTTTTATATACATCATTCTCTAGTTTGGGGATCCCATTAATCCTGTTGATTTTTTTATCTCTTATATACACATGATTTTTTCTTTACAGTCAATTCTCTCTAAAGAATGATACATAGGATGGAAAAAATGATTGTGAAATTTTTATAGTATGAACATGATGAAGGTCATTTTCATTGGGTATTATGGGAGTGTTTTGAAAAATAGAATGATCCATGTGGAATTATTTTGACAAGTGTGGAGGTGATTATGATCATCATGCAAGGAAAATTAGAATGTGATTCACTAGAAGGTCATTCCAATTGTATTATGTTATATTTATAATAATATGGTTTTATGTGGATATTCAAATAATATGGGCCACATGGATATATAAAAGTATTGATGATAATGTTTAGGAACTTCATGACAATTAATGTTGGGTTATAAGATGAGGTGACATTGTCTTCTAGATTCATAACCAGACAAAACAATTTTGGGTTTTTCAGGGTTCCCAAATCCAAATATTTTCTTCACCCAAGCTAGTACACACGTATAATTTATTTAATCAATTATAAATAAAAAATAGATTTATCTTTTTTGGGATGATCATGATTAATATTAGGTAGGAAAATATGTTGTTCATGAGATACTATTTGAAACACTCAGTTAATAAAAATCCCTCCCTGAGATCTATTCCCATTTAATAAGATGAGTGGGAGGATATCTTACAGAACCATGAAATCAACAAAAATTTTACTCTTCTTGTAGCGAAAAATAGATAGCATTCCATATCCATGGAGAAAAAGGTGAAGAATAAATTGAATTATCATGCCTCAATGATTCTATGTCGTAGGAATGATAAAGTGATTAAAACCATTAATGTTTTTTTCCAAAGGATTTTTTGATGAAGTGATGTGGAAACTTATTGGGCATTTATATGAATTGAAAAAATATAAGGGGAGTATTTAAGGGTTCATTCATATTTGGTTTCATGGAGTTAATAACAGTATACATGGAAAAATTTTCAGCGAGGTTTGTCGGGCGGTGGGATATTAGATTATCTGGTGTGCATGGAACAAATAATGAAATGGGAGAACTGTATATTCATATATTAGAATTGTTTAAACATAATTTAGATTTTTGGTTGAGCTTGGGATTGTCAAGACCTATCCCCCAAGGGCCCATGTTGTCACTACCCCAAGCATGTATTCCATAGTCTAGGGGCTGGCAATAAGCTATAAAACGGCGTATCCCTATAACAGGAAGACATTTAATTTAAACTTGTACAAACACACAGTCCAAGAACACAAAAATAAGAAACCAAAAAGTAAACTTCTTTAGTAAAAGGTTTACAGAAAGAATAGTGGTTATAATTCAATCCCAACTGAAAGGTACTAGTACATCTGAAATGAGAAAAATAGCTCTTGGAACTTCTTCTTTGGATCCTACCTGAAGGTTAGATATAACTCACAATCAGTAGTCACTACGTCACATCACATCAATTTTTCCGCCTTTGAGCATTTTCCTATCCTGGCTCACCCATAATCGATCAATGCTATCTGTCATTTTCAAAAGACACAATAAGCTGAGGGTGTAGCCCATGCATGGGTGAGTATACCAATACTCATTCGGGACTATGTGACTCCCGAAGGTCTACCAATGTTTCAAAAAGGAAAAATACCAAAAATCAAGACTTAAATCACATTTCATGAAGCTTTCATCAACTCTACATAGGTATATTCCCATACATACACCTAATTTATCAAATGATACTCATCTCATTCATGAGGAAACCTAATGCACCAACTTTTTGTTCCATTTGCACAATAGATCCAAAAATAGAGAATATTACAATGGTAAAACTATGAATATAAATGTATGATAATGGTAACACCATGAAGGTAACACCACTAAGTTAAAAGTACCACAAAGATAACACCATGAAGGTAAAGGTAACACAAAGGTACTACTATGTAGGTAACACCAAGAAGTTAAAGTACAAAAAAGGTAATACCAAAAAGGTAAAGACTAAACTCACACCCAATATATGATTTATGTATAGAAGTACATATGATTAATTGTATCACTAGATAAACTTATTATGTTGGGAAGCTCTGTCGCTGACCCAAAATGGATCGGTATGCATTGACCTACTCATGATCGATAGGTGCTGACCCGCACCAGATCTGGCCCACACTAGATTGGTATGCACTGACCCACACTGGATTGTTGAGAGCTGACCAACACATGATCGATAGGTACTATCCCACACATGATCACTAATCATTCTTCACATCACAACCAGCCACAATATTCCCACACATAGAATGCTTGATTCTTGGAGGATTTTCTCCTCAATTCATTGGTCGTAATTCAATGTACAAGATGATCCACAATGAAGTATCCAAATGGACCGCCATATCGTAATGGTCCTAATACGATAGACGACACATCAATCAGATGCCCAATCTTCCAGTTTTTTGCATTTTAATTCTAAGGGCCCATATATATTCAGGTCCGACCAAACCTGGTCACACTCTCACATTCTTCAAAACTCATGTAAAGTCCACCAAAAGTTCCATATCACTGTAAGGATCCCAGGGTCACAGACAGTTCATCAAACAGTCATCCAGTTCCCCAATTATGACCATTTAAGTGAATAATTTCCTGGAAGGGTCTGGATCTGGTCCGTCCCGGTCATACCAACCCGGCCTGACCATTTCTGGGTCTGGCCATGGCCGTCTCAGCCCACTGGGTCGCGTTCTAAACCAACCCGTAGGGGGTGCTACCCGGCCCACAAGGAGAGTGCACCCAACCTGCAAGGGACATGGCCCGACGTGCGGTGGGTGTGGTCTTTTGGGATCGGGCGGTCCGGCCCGTGGAGGGCGCAACCCATCCCATGGAAGTACGCGGCTTGTTGGGATCGCACGACCTGATCCGCAAAGGTCACAAAATTCCCGATTCGAGTGGCCTGGCCCACTGTGGGGCCTTATACGCTTGGCCTGGGTATCCCAATCCGTTGAGGGTGAATCCCACTTGGCTCGTGTAGCTCATCCCCCAGTGTTTCCCGGTATGCTAGGCTCATGCGACCTGACCCATAGAGGGTGCATCCCATTAGTAGGGGTCTTCCCTAGCATGCGGGGGGGGGGGGGAGCGTCTACCCTAGGTTTTCCCAAACATGTTTTAGCCGTTCAGTCTGTGAAATGGCAGCGCCACATGTCGCAGCCTGGTCACCACGGGACTAGCAGGAGGGAGGGTCCCTCCACCACCACAACATCGAGCTACGACCTCCTCCAGCGGCATGTGATAGCACACTGAACCACATCTGTAGCCATCCAGTTCCTATCTCCCTACTCGACTACCGTGACTGTAATGCTGCGACTTCCTCCTCCTCCTACAACGTGCGATGCCTCATCCTCGGCTTTTTGGTTCCATCCACGACCATCACCCACCGGTTTCTGTTACCGGTGTTGTCATACCAATTCCATGCTAGTGGTCTTCCACGAGACATCGTGTGAGCTTCAGTGGCCCATATTTCCATCTAAACGTTCCAACGAACTTATCAGGACACCCTATTCACTACTTTCCGCTCCGTTCTAAAATCCGTCCAATTTGAATGAAATCCAGAAAAGAACACATTTGTAAAATATGTAGTGGAGGGTTTGGTCCATATTTGTTTGCCCTGTGGCCTCCGGGTCGGCATGATAGAAAGAGGGTATAATATGATTGAACAATATCTTGAAATTAAAACAATATAAATCCCTACATCATGCTCATTACTGAAAATACATTTTTGAGGAAGAGTCAACATTTGTCGATCTAGAAAAAAGCCTCCAATGATGCCACTTAATCATTTTCCTTACGTTTGGGGTTCATTGGAGCTCGTCACCACTCACTGAAACTTGTTCCAACTCTCTTGGGGTTGGCATCATAGAACATTATCTTAACGTTGTCACATAGTGAGGTTGTGCCAATACTCACCCCCCCAAGCTCCATATAAATAAGAGAGGGGGAGGTGGAGTAGCACAAGTGGAATTATTGAGGTTCAATTAAGTATAGACTATCCTAATTCCAATGGTTCTGTTACAAAAATTTGAAGAGTCAAAGACATATATTGGCTTGACACACAGTTTGTTCTGCCAATGCCGCTTGTCCATTGGAGGAAAAAAAGGAAATAAAATATCACTGTTATTTTATTATTCTCTTAAAAGATCCCAAATCAATATCATTCTCATGACCTAGTTTGGTTGAAGTGAAACCTTCCATAAGTGAATCCTAGAGTTGCAGATTCAACGATGCCCTTGTATTTTTAATCCAAGCACCAATTAAAAAGTTCAAAAATGTTGCACGTGTGTGTACTGAAAGTACCTTTAAAAAATTTATAAATTCATCTTGAGAACACAGGGCCTCATAATCTATAGTTATAAATTTTCGTAGACTCATAATAATTCCATATATTTGAAACATTACATGTAAAATATGAGTCGTTACATTCTCCCCACCTTAGGGATTTTTGACCCAGAAATCCACAACATAGACTAAGGAAACCAATGGGGGTACTGAGCACAAATCTGAGCCAACCGCTCCCACATGTTCTCCTATGGTTCCCGTGCTGCTAGAAAACACACATTATAGGGATTGTTAGTCCCTAAATGAACCGCTCATGTTGCTTCTCAAACACCACATGAACCTCTACAAATGTCACCCCATTATCAAATTCCAGCCTTCCAAGGTCGATGACGTAGGATGGGTCATGCACATATCTCTTCAACTGGGATATGTGGTAGACATCGTGCACCCTCTCCAACTTCGGTGGTAGTGCCAAGTGGTATGCGACCTCATAGATCCTACAAAATATCAGAAATGTTATGATAATCCTTGTAGATAACATGATGCACCCGCCGAATTTACACTATCCCCGTCGAGGGGATAATCGCAAGAATATTTGGTTCCCCTCTTTGAACTCTAAAGGTCAGCGTCATCTGTTAGAATAAGACTTTTGTTTGCTCTGTGCAGTCTTCATCTGCTCTCGGATGATCTGCACCTTCTTAGTGGTCTCCTGTTCCATCCTTGGACCCATTAGTGATGACTCCCCTTGGTTATACCAATATAGAGATGATCTACATGATTGACCGTACAAGGCATCAAATGGTGCCATACCAATGGTGGAGTGACTACTGTTTTTGTATGTGATCTCCACCCAAGAGAATGTGATACTCCAAAATGCAGCCAAAATCATAGACACAAGCATGAAACATGTACTCAAGTGTAAGAATGCTCCACTTCATCTGACCATCTGTTTGAGGATGAAAGGTCGTTCTCAAATGTAGCTGAGTCTCGAATTCCTCTGGTAATCCATTCCATAACCAGGATGGAAAACACGTGTCACAGTTCTAAGCGATCATTGTGGTCACCCCATGAAGTGGAAAAATCTTCTGTACATAGGGGCGTCCCATGACCTCTAATGATCCCTTCTCCTAAATGGGTAGGAAGTGGGTCTACATGGTGATTTAGTCCATGATCTCCCAGATGGAATCATGTCCCATGTATGTATGTGGAAGCCCTGTTAAAACGTCCGTGGAGATACCATCCCACATCCACTCTACTAACAAAAGTGGTTGTGCTAATCCTGCTAGAACCTAATGGTCATCCATCAGTTTTGACAAGTGAGCCATCATGAAAGAAACTCTTCAACTGCAGTCTTCATCCATGGAAACCAGTTATGATGGCGGAGGTCCTGGTACATCTTCTCCAAATAAGGATGTACCCCTAGAGGGGACATATAGAACTCCTTCACCAATTCCTCCCATAGCTCCACCAGTACCATGGTGCATCCTCTGAAGAGGATGATGAGATCCCCCATCAAAAAATCCATCAGGTGCATGTACTGAGGATATCTAGGCATGTCGAGCCTCATATTCAACATCCCCAAGATGTGCCTCCCGAACAACCTAAAGAAGTTGGGGAGTGACAGTCATAGACTTGTGGTATGCTTCTCCATCTCTATACACAATGTATATCTACAACATGGATAGCTTCTCTCTCACAACACTCAGCAATTTTAGACCTGACCTCCTGCTGAGTGGGTCTTCTACTACATTCGCCTTCCTAGGAGTGTAGACTATTTGTATTTCATAGTCCTAGAGGAACTACAAAAAATGTCGGTGTATCATGTCCAGGTCCATCTAGGAGAAGATAAACTTGAGACACATGTGATCTGAGTAGACTGTAAAACATTCACCCATCATGTAATGTAGCCACATTTTCAAGGAGAATACCACTGCTGCTAACTAAAATTATTGGGTATATTGGTTCTACTCATTCATTCGAAACTATCACGAACCATACGTAATCATAGATCAGTCCTACATCAGGACACATCCATGTCTGGTCCCTGATGAATCACAATATACTACATACCCAACGCCCTCTTCTAGTAGCCTCAATATCGGGGTACTCATCAGTCACTGCCTAAACTCTTCAAAAATATACTGACATCACTCCATCCATATGAAGGGAAATCCCTTCTTTTTCATATCTGAATATGGTGCCAAAACTCTGGAAAAGTCGTGTACAAATCTTCGGTAGTACCCAAACAACCCTGTGATACTCCACACCATGGTCCCAATCCTGGGTGGATCCCAAGATAGCACAACCTCTATCATTAATGGATCCTATGCAACTCAAGCCTCCGAGATAATGTGTCTCATGAAGTGGAAGAACCATATCTAGAATTGGCACATCGAGACCCTACCATAAAACTGGTGCTCTGAGAGTGAATCTAGAACTATCTGTAGATTATATGCATGCTCCTCCTTCGATGCTGAGTATATCAAGATGCTGTCAATGAAGACCATAAAAATCAATTGAGGTAGGTTGATTATTTTTTTCATGAATCCCATGTACACTACTAGGGAGTTGGTCATGTGAAATGGAATATTCATGAAATAATAATGGCCATACCGACATATGATGTTTATCTTTTTCACATCATTATCTCGTAACTCGAGATGATAATTTTCTAATCTGAGGTCTATATTTGATAAAAAAATGAGCTCCAATAAAAAGATAAAAGAGATCATCAATCCTCGAAATTGGATACTTGTTCATCACGACCACCTAGTTTAGGTGCCTATAGTCAACACCGAGGGTCAAACACCCATAATCATTCTTGGAAAACAAAAATGGGGCTGCCCATTGAGAAAAATAGGGCCTTTTGAACCCCATCCTCTTCAAGTACTCCAGTTGTACCCATAACATTCGAAGCACTACGGGAGAAATCTGATATGCTGGTGTATATATCGTTTCCATCCAAGGAATCAGGTTAATGTAAATTTTTACCTCTATATGAGGAGATTGTTCTAGAACATCATCAAGAAATACATCGCCATAAAATTCCACCACTATAGGATTTCTTGGACTCTAAACATCTACTATTCTGTGGGTAATGCAGGCCAACTGATGTGTGATCGGCCGCACCCTCCTCCAGGTAAGTCCCTATTAGGTTTTAAAGGTTCCCTTCTCACTAGTGATGAAAAACCTAGTCACATCCGTACAGAAAAACCACACATTATACTAAATATAGACAATCTGAGAATTGAATGTGGATAACTAATCTATACCCAAGATGAAGTTGTAAGGCCTCGATGCCATACCTGAAGATCCCAGTCGAAGCTCTCACATTATAATGAAAACCCACACTACTCTCCCGAGATTGTAATTATCGAATCATCTCCCGGATGAGTATCAAATCACAAGGACCGAGCCAACAGCTCCACTGTAATCTTCGAGCTCTGAACGAGAGATGTGGAAATGAATGAGTGACTGTCACATGTTTATATAAGTACTTCAGTTATGGGGGAGTAGACACAGATCGCACCTCTATTCTTCTCGGAGCACTATGGTCATAGTCTTTAGCAACCTGGAGCTGAGTTCATCCATGTTCTCCGACTTCATGTGGTTCGGGTGGACCACCTATATGTGGTGGCGGTAGAACCTCGAATCACCGCCCTCCGCCTGTTTCATGGCCATCTCTTCTACCTCGTCTTCCAACCTATGGACCTCCATGCTTGAACCTCTACCTCTACCTCAGTGGTCCCTCAACTTTCTGTTGGTCATCTTTACAAGTGACAGGAAATCATGAGCCATGTGACCCTACCCGTCGCACGAGTAGCACTGCATGCTCCTCCACGGTCCTCCTCTATCCCGTGAGCCCCTCACCACCAACACTATATCCTTAGGGCATCCACTAGATGGTATGGCCCACTTGGACCCCTACGACATCCGTCTCCTACCCACTATAGATGACCCTTCTACATGACGTCTAGTGGAAGCCCACGTTTTTAGTGGCATCTCAGCTGGGATGCTCTCTACTAAAAGAGATCGCTCTAGCACCCCATCATGCTTTAGAATGATGAACAGTATAAATTATGCTATGATATTTTGTTGGAGACCCTTCTCAAAGGTTAGAGCCCTGAATAAAGGGTCCCGTACCATGTCGGTGGAGTTGCAGGAGAGATCAGTGAACCTCGCAGAGTACTGGGCCACGATCATGTTGTCATGCTGTAAGTGCAACATCTCTTATATATGCACTGAGCGTAAGGTATCTGAGAAAAAATTTTCCCTAAAAAGGCCCTTGAAGTCCAACTAGGTGAGGATCAAATCTTCTTGTATCTAATGTTTTAGACTCCACCATCTCCCAGATTCTCCCTAGAAGAGACTGGCTGCTAGGATCACTATCATATCAGCTGGTGTCCAAAAAAATCAAAACTCATTGGCCACAACCTCCAGCCTATCATCCACTTTCTGAGAATCTATATATCCAAGGATCCTTGGAGGAATCTACTGAATAAACTTGTGCAATGCGCTCAGTCGTAGTGCACCCTCTTCTGGTGGGGCTGGTGTCAACGGCTTCCCAATGGGTAGTGGTGCTACTGTTACACCACCCGAATGTGCTAATACCATAAGAGGGCCCTGCAGTTAGGCTTCATCACATGGTGGGACATCATCATGTACTCCCATGGGATTCCTGTATGGATAAATACATGGAAGCATCCTGAATTAAAATAGGAGTTCCATGGTCAATATGTTATACCAGGTGAGCTGACTCAAAGAAATCAAAAGTGAAACACATCTAAAACATATGCAATCAGTGTTTTCATGCACTGGGTCAGAAATCTGAATTCATGGTCCTGGTTTATGGATACGTCGACTGTGATACCAAAACAGGATTCCCCAAACTCGAAAAAACACTCATAACACATAACACTATTTCCACATAGAAAAGATCAGATTCCTAGTTCTTCTGTAGAACCAACTCCTCAGCTAACACATTGTCACGAATCGCCCCCTAGGCCCCATTACATTACTACTATATGCCACCCTTATATAGTCTTGGGGCTTGCACTAGAAATGTAATGGAATATACCAATAACAGGAAGGAACTAACTTTAAAACTGTACCAACAAACAATCTAAAAACAAAATAAGAAGCAACCATGAAGTAAAATACTGTAGTAAAAAGTGTACTGAAAGAAATAGGGCCAGAATACAAGATCAACGGAATGTTACATGTACACCTGAAAATGGGGAAATAGCTCCTGGAATGTCCTCCGGGGAACTAACCTGGTGGGTAGGTACAGCTCACAATCAGTAGCCACTGTGGCACATCAGGTCAAACGGTCAACCTCTCCACACCGTCCAGTTCTGGCTCCCTCAAGCTTGATCAACTCTCTCCTTGGTCAGCACAAGACACAGAATGTTGCGGGCATAACCTGTGCAGGGGTGAGTATATCAATACTTACTATGAACCCTGACCCACCGAAGGTCTCCCAGAGATCCACAAAGGAAAAATACCACAATTCCTGGCTTCAATCACAAATGACAAAGAATTCATCATCTCTACTAAGTTATATTCTCATACAGTCACCAATGTTATCAAAATATACCTGTCTCATTCATGAGGAAACAGAAGGCTCTAAATTTTTTCCAATTTTAACAACATAACCACAAAAGAAGAATAACACAAAGTTAACACCATGAAGGTAAAAGTACCATAAAGGTAACACCATGAAGGTATCACCACGAAGGTAAAAGTACCACAAATGTATCACCAATAAGGTAAAGGCTGAACTCATACCAGGTACATTACTTCAGTACAGATGTAAAAATGATTAGTCGTATTGCTGGATCTTCTAATTATTTGGAAAATATCTATTGCTAACCCACAAAGGATATGTATGCAATGTCCACCACAGGTTTGTTGGTCACTGACCCACATAAGATCTGACCCACACAAGATCAGTATACACTGACCCACAAATGATCGATGGGTGCTGACCCACACATGATTTATAGTTACTGACCCACACAAGATCTCTAATCATTCTTCACATCTTAGACATCCACGACATTCCCGAACTTAGAAGGATTGATTCCGAGAATATCCACATGTCAATCAATTGGTAGTAATTAAAATTTCATGAAGATCCATGAATAAGTATCCAAAAGTAATTACATGTCGTAAAGGATCCAACACAATAGACTACACATCAATCAGACGCTTGGTCTGTCATTTATTAGCATTTTAATGCCGAGGGCCCGATTAGATTCAGGTTCGATCCAACCTATCCATACTCCAACATTTTACAAAACTAAAGTGAGGTTTACCAAAAGGTGTGTCTCACACCAAGGATCCCAGTTCCGCATATAGTTCTTCAAACAGACATCTGGTTCAGATGTTATAACCCTTTATGCGAAACATTGCATGTTTGGGTCTGGGTCCGGTCCGACCTGATCGGACCACACAGTCCCGACCCGATCTAGGTCGAGCCAAGATGGGCTGGGCCTCGACAAGATTATCCCATAGGGCCGTGGTCCAGCTTGAAACATAGGTGGTGTGGCTCAGCCTGCATGGGGAGCGTTTCCTGGCCAGCGGAGGTCGTGGTCCGCTAGGCTCACGCAGCCCGACCCGCGGATGGAGCGATCTATTGTGAAGGTGTGGCCTGACCCACAGAGGGGAGAGGCCCATGGGGCTCGCGCACCCTAGATCAGGAAGGGTGCAGCTCAGATCGAGTTGGTATGAGGTCCACTGGGCTGGAACAACCCATCTCATGGAGGGCCGACCCACTGGGATTGTGCATCTCGGCTGGCGGAGGGGCGCAACTTGTTGGGCTCAGGAAGTATAGCTAGAGGATTTTGTGGCCCGCTGGCTGTGGTCAGTCCTAGCTAGCATGGGGGGGAAGAGCGGCTCCCCCCGATTTTCTCGAATGGATGTATCCATTCAGTTTTTGAAGCAGTGGCACTAAGTGGGGCCGCCCGATCATCGCGGAACACGAAGGAGGGTGGGTACCCCCACCATCGTGGCTTCGAACCATAACCTCCTCCAACGTCACACGATGAAACACCACACCACCTAATGGCCAACAGGTATTGGCTTCCCTCCTCGACCGTCACAGTTGTAAAGTCATAGCCTCCTACTCATCCTGCAGTACGTGACAGCGCGTCGTCTCCTCCGCTCTGGGCCAGTGCCAGCCAATGTCATCGCCCATTGTCCTGGTCGCCAGTGCTTCCATGTCGGTGCCACAATATTAGTCTTTCTCAGGTCACTGAGTGAGATCCTATGGCCCATATTTCCATTTGAAGATGTCGACGAACCTCTCTGGACACCCTCTTCACCTCTTATCTCTCCGTCCAAAAATCCGTTCTATCTGAATGAAAACTCTCAAAGAACATGTTGGTAAAACAAGTAGTGGAGGGTATGTACTTATTTGTATAGCCCACCCGCTCCACCATATCTTGATAGCATGAGGGTAGAATAGGATTCAAAAAACTATTGAAATTAAAATATGTTAAATCCCAACCTCATGGTCATTGGATAACGTCCAAATTTGAGGTAGAGTCAGCATTCTTTGATCCCACACCAAGCCTCCAATGACGCTTCCGAATCGTTGTTCTTTGGATCGTGATTTGGTGAAACTTGTCAATAGTCACCATAACCGGCTTCACCCTCTAAGTGGTTGGCATTGTGGCACTTCCTCAGAATTTTATTGTTTAGTGAAGTCGTTCTAGTACACCTCCTCATGATCCATATAAATAAGAGAGGGGGAGGGTGAGTAACGCATGTTAAAATAATGTGGCTCTATTATTTAAAGGACCTTCCTAATTCCAATGGTGTTGTTACAAATAATTGTGGTGTCTATCAATTTCATGGATTGATATGTCGTTGGTCCCACCACCACCGCTTTTCTGTTGGAGGAAAAAAGGAAATAAAATAACGTTGTTATTTTTTTATGCTTTTAAAAGTCCCAAAATATATCTTATTCTACTGACCTACTATGGTAGAAGTGAAGCCCCCCTTAATTGAATATCGGTGCAGTGGATTAAATGGTGCTCTTTGATATTTAATCTAAGCACTGGTTAAAATGGATAAAAATGGTGCTCTTGTGTTTAGTGATCATACCTTAAAAAAATGTTCATAAATTCATTCCAGGTACACCAGGCCTCGGAATAACATGCCGTCAATTTTCCCAGACTTGTAATAATTTCATATAATTAAAAATATTTCATCAAAAGTCTGGGTCTTTATAGGGATACTGATGAAATATATGAAAAAATTCCTTCTCACAAAATTATTTTCTCTAGAAGAGCTTCCAGTTCAATATTATAGCAGTTGGAGGTGTAGGGAAGACGAGTTAAATGGACTTTTACAAGAAATGGCCCGAAACATTACACATATGGTTACTTCTGGGATATTCGTATGCTAGAAGATTGTGTGGTATGTGACAATTGGGGCTCCAATGTAATTTTTTATCTATTACTTATGGTCATGGGGCTTAACTTCTGGAAGAGTATTTTTTATTAAATAGTGGTATTCAACTATACATTTAGTTGAATATGCACCTTGAGTCAGTGAAAATGGATTCCCTGATCATTTATGATACTCTATAAGAGAATTGATCCATTTATTGGAGTAGAATCTATTAATAATAGAGAATTAAAATCATTCTAGATGGGCGGTCATAGCTGATTCACATTTGGCATAAAGGTGATATGGTTTCAGACATTCATGCATCTAGGATTCATTAGGGTAGTTATCATATTTTTTTTGTAACGTGTTCACCTTCTCCAGATTGTGTGGGATTTGTAAAAGTAAATTACCTCTGTTTAAAAAAAAATCAATCCTCAATTACCATGTTTGAATTTCTATTTTGGTATCTATTAAATATGAAATCTTTTAATTATGGTACACCATCTATAAATAACCCTTACATATGGGATAACCATAACTGGTTAATACAAATAATCTTATATGAGAACCCTATATGCCAACAACTTTTTCCCATCTTTAGAGCTACATATATTTAGTCAACACTCTCATCATTACCAAATGAAATTGAGGTCAATAATAGTGCCGCCATTAATATATCAAATAAATTCACATAAGGATTTGTATTCCTTACCCAATAATATTTTCATCAATAAATTCCCTGTAAAATATATTTTTCAAAATAATATTATTATTTCACTTGTAGACATTCCAATAAATTTTTTTTCATATTAATATTTATCCATGTATTTGAAATATATTCCAAGAAGATCCCTTTTAAACAATCACATTCGAAACAAATTTTTTTATGGTTTCTATAAATTATTTCTCCCTTAGATCATATGTATAATAACTGGTTATTAAAATTGATAAATACATATACAATTAAAATATCATGAAAATACATTATAGAAAAATACCATTTCAACAATGAAAATCACTATTAAAATATAAAAAATAGTCAAATATTTGTAAGAAACTAGTTTAAAAATAATAATGGTAACATTTAATGGGAGTTTCAATGAAAAAATGGGTTTTTAGTCAGAAATTCCATTCGTATAAAAAAATAAAAATAAAAAATATTTTAAAATTATTATAAAAATGACTCCAATGTCACATATGTGAAATAAATTATAAAAATTAATTTTAAAATGCCTTAGAATAAGGTAAAAGTTCATGTAAAATATATTTATGAAATAATTTGTGTTTATAAAATATTATTCTTTAAAATATTTTATAACTATTGTTTATGTAAGACAAATACCCTAACCTAAAAGACCATATATGATTGGAATCACATAGAAACAATTTTTTTGATATTTATTCAATTACTAATAGAGGGATTGGAAATCAAAAATTAAAATGAAATTAATTTGTAGAGGATATAAAGATAATTTTTTTCAATAAAATATTATCATAATTTCCCTCTGAATGGGAAATCGAACAAATAATATTCCAAAATAAAATGAGATTGTGTCATAAAAACATTAATATGTGTGTAGCTTTTTATTTTTATGACCCTGAATGAAATGGATTCACATTAAAAAGTACAGAAGCTAAAAATAATGAGATCCAAAAAATAAAATTTTGAGGGCTAGTATATGAATACCACCAATTAATATACGTGGATATCTAAAACATATAACATAAATAAACATAATTTTAAATGAATACCTCTTACAAATATTATGTTATAGAATTTGAGAATTAATCACCAAATATGTTATATGTAATAAATTTTAAAAAATTGAAAACATTTATAAATATAATATAAATAAATCAATTTACAATTCTCACATTATCATTGAATAATATAATAAATTAATAATGTAGAAGAACACAATGAATCAAATTGAGTTAAGAACCACTTACAACTTTGGTAATTTAAAAATTAAAACCCCTTGGATGAAGTAAAGTTAATTTAAACATAAAATTTCAAGAATTATATATAATTTATTATATTATATGTAATGTTTTAGTAAATTAAGAATATAAAAAATTAGGTTGATTACACTAAAATGTGTACAAATTAAGAGAAATGGAGATTAAATCCCTTACCTCGAACAAAGAGATATTACATGATTGTCCTTTAAATCCATTATAGTAAACTAATATGAATTATTGTATTTATATAGAAAATTTCATAGGTTGAATACCTTTTCCAATAAAAAAATTATCTCATTTATTTTAATAACCAAAATATATTTATAATTATTAAAGTCCATGTCATGTTTTTTTAGGATGATTGATTCATTATCAAAGAATGATATAAGTATGTTATTCATGATCAAATAGGTAATTGATCTTTATTATCGAAAATAATATTCATTAAATTTTTATTTTTTTAAACATTAAATAAAATATATAACCATCTATGAAGGAAGTAAATGAAAAAATAATCACATTGCTTTATAGATGTGGTAATCTATATGTATGCACGGACAATGTTTTAATTTTCCAAAGGATTCAATGGTAATAAAATAAATCCTATATTATCAATATAGTTCCATAAATATGTAATTTATATCATATATATACATATTAATTATATAATTATATAAATCTATGTTATTTGGTGATTGGAAAAGAAATAGATAACATTATGGAGGTGGTAGTCCAAACGAACTCACAAATGACTATTTCAATACCCATATGATTGAAAAGGATATAAATGGTTTTTTAGAATAGAAATAATAAAATTTAATAAATTCGTAGATATTGGTGTTTTTATATCATCCTATTTTATTATATTTTAATGAATAAGAAGAATAATTAATATTAAAACAAACAATTAAAAGTTGATGTTATCCTTTAGAAAAATAATTTAACATACACATTATGAATTATAAGAGGTTCTCTTGATGAGAGAAGAGAATATATGTCATGTATATAATGGTATTGATAAATGGTTTTATATATTATAAGATATATAGTTCTAAAAAGGTGTCATAAAGAGCGGAGAGGATGTTCCCTTTCATAATAGATGGTAGGGGAACCTTTGAAATTAATAAAAAATAATTTATCTGCTAAAGTGTAAAAATTGATATATTTTTATAATAATATTTTTTGGGATTAAATGGTATAATAAAATAATATTTTTAGGTGATTAGATGTGGTTTTCAACCAAACGAAATCGTTTATCCCACCATTTACTATTTGAACAATTACCAAAACATCAATATATTCTTGTCATTAGAGGCCATTAAAGTTACTATAAATGAAAATTTGGCCAATAAATGTATTGTGATATATATTTATAACCAAATTTCATAATTTTTTGAAAATATATTTTTTATGAATTTTAAACCATTTAGTTCACTATTATTTGTTATAAAATACAATGGATTTCATTTTTTGAACTATCCATTTAATTTGAAATTAAATTCATTAAGATAACAATTTATATTGAATATATAATATATATATATATATATATAATTCATTATAAACTATAAATATCCCTTAAAAATTACATTTAATATTTTTAAAACCATCAACATTAATTTTCTATTGTTTTTAAATGTACTATATCAGGGTTGTGTAACAAATTAATGAAATTATATAGAAACTAAATTTGAAATAAATTAACATAATAATAATAATTCTAATATTATTAAAATAAATTATAATATAAAATGAAAAAAAATTATCCATTTTTTACATATATGAAATTTTACAATCAAGATAGTTATATTTTGTATTTACTATACACGAAATAATATATAAGTCATTTATAATTTAAATTGGAAATAATTTTGACATTCATTATGAACAGATAATGATATTAGTCAATCCCAAATCAAAAAATATATCAAATTCATTTCTTATGATTATTTTTAGTTCTTATAAATTTTTATTTAACCATAATTATCATATTTATCCTTAATAATGTGAAAAATATTTACTATGATTACTATACAAAATGAAAAAAATTAAATTTTACTATATATAATTTTAAAACCACCTAATTCCTAATATGGGATGAATTTTTTTGCATTAAATTCTATGATGTAGAAGTAAATTACTTTATTACATAAATCTGTATTTTTCACTATTCATTAAAAAACAACATTTAAACAATATAGAAAATTCCACCTAAAATTAATTAGTTATTAGGATTTTAGAAATCGTATATTTACTATAAATTAAAAATATTAAATAGTTTTTAAAATATCTATATAACAATCCCAAAAAAATGTAATAAAATCTGTTTTGGGGAAAATACTTTTTTTAAACATAAAATTAATTCACTCAGAATAGAAAACTAATTTCCTAAGAATTAATAAAAAATATTTTATGACATATAAACCATTTATATATATATTTAAATAATAATTTTTATTCTAATTCTGTGTTATGTGTGATATAAGGAATCAAACATGGTTTTTTTAAAATACCAGTATGATATAGTAAATAACCAATTTTTTATAAAAATATTCTTAAAAACAATAATAATTTTTACATACCCCACATAGAGGAATCATGTGTTGAATCTTGTATATGTCTCATAGAAGTGTAACTGAGACTGAAAGCACATACCTCATGTGATAAATTGCTTTATTTGTGCTATAAAACTACTATATAATTTAATTAAATATAATATAAATCCATTGAAACTACATATAAATATATACCTACATATATATATATATCATTACCTTATTCTTTAAAATTATCCTTTTTTATAATTCATAATTAAAATTATTATTCAGGCGAAAACTATTCTATTTCCCTCTCATGATTCCGTTCGATGGTTCCAGTCCATCGAAATTTTCCATGGATTCCACATTACTATAATCATAATAACATCATCATCATCATATTTTATTGAATATATAAACACTTACTAGAATCCGTATAATGGGTTTATGAATAATTAATTATATAACATCATCGATATGGTTTCTCGTATGTGATGAGTACACATTTCAATGGATGTAATGAAAGAAAAGAAAATTTTAATTCATATTTTATGAATAAATATTATTTCATAAATATAATATATATTCATTAAATTTTAATTTATTTCCATCCATGTAAATCAGATGATAAAATTATGTCACATTACTTCCATGAGATTTTATTCCTCATGTACGAATAAGTGATGTTATAATATTCCATTAGAAGAGAGTTTAAAATGATAAATAATATATGTTATTTTAATAAAAAAACTACATATTATAAAACCCAAATCTCAGATTACTTATGTTATAATTCAATTTAATGTCTTTTTATATTATAGTTGTTTTCAAGAAAATTCACTGATGATTGATAAGTCTAGATGTGAATATGAAATCAAAGGGACCACATGAACAAAAAATTATCCATTTATCAAATAATAAAACATTACCTATTTATTTAAAATATTAATGAAGAGTTTTTTTGAACTCATGAAGCATTCAATATAGCAAAAAATGAAGAAGTGTCTACAAGAAGAAAAAAATAATCGCAAGAAAAAAATATGTGCATCCAATAACAGTTTATGTATTCATGTCTGGTATACATTTACTATGACCATTCTGAGTTACGAATACATTTTTTCATGACATGTGATTGTGCAAAGTCAATTAAAAAAGGAACTATATGATGTAACCTTACTTATAGGAAGACTGAGTGTCCTTTTATAACATATTGAGTGAGGAATATATGAATCGATAATGATTATATTTTGTATAATTTACTAACGATTCCAAAAATTTAAGGATTATATAAAAGTATAATGATTGTAAGGATTATTTATTTTTTATCCTATAATTTTTAATTAAATAATATTCCTTAATTATGAAAAAAACATCATTGATATTATGTATGTGATTGATAAAGAGTTGAGAATTTATATTGAAAAACATACTCTAACAAAATAAATCACAACACTCAACCAGAACATTTCAATTATGAAATATTAGTAAACATTTAGTTGAATATTCTAATTGATATATTAAAATAAAATTTATCAATCTAATTTTACTAGAATGACCTTCTTTAGACAATATGTCTTCCCAACTTATTTTATAGCCATTTAGAATATTTTTTAGCTTTTTTCCTTAAATTAAATGTTAAATATAATAATATCTTATTTTATATTAGAAAGTATTCAGATACTGTGTTATTACTCAACATACATATTTTATCCCATGAAGATCATTTATAGTGGCTATTTTAATCTTTGACTACCTATGTGTAGGTAGTGCATGAAAAAACCAAATCCATGTCATGGATAATGTGTTTTATTTATTAAATGACATCAAAGTTTGTGATTAACAATTGAATTAAACAATGTCTCAACATTAGATCAAGCCTCTTGATTTATTTAGCTTTCTATCTTTCATTATTTTATTATTTTGATTTAAATAAATTAAATTTTAGTTTTCAAAAAAAATTTGGTTAAAATACATTGATATTTTACATTAAGAGTTATATTATATACAGTTATTGACATAATAAAAATGATTCAAAAGATAAATAATTTTTAAAACAATTTTTATCTATGTTTCCATAAAACATTTTATAAATAACCTAGATATATTAAATCATATTTTTGAAATATTTCAATTAACATGGATATATATATATAAACTATTTTATTTATTATAAAACCTTATCAAAAATAAATATTATTTGAAAAATAATTTCCCCTCCACTATGGAGTTTTCCACTCTGACTGATATTGGTTATTAAAACAACATATATTTTTTATATGTATAAATTTACATTGATAGTGTTTTTACCAAAAAAAGTATCACAATTTTTATTTATTCTCATTTTTTATCTATATGTATAATAATATAATAAATGATATAAAAACTAATATACGTACAACTACTTCTATTATAAACAATTATTAATTGAATATTAATATTTAAATACATATCAAAAGCATAGGATTTTATAATTAGATTGTAATAGAGTATAAATTTGTGAAATGTAATGATTAATGTGATGTATAGTGTAAAGACTGTGGTTGCATATATGAATATAATTTCAAATCTTTGAGTTTATTACATTTATAATAATGAGTAGTTCAATTAAATTTAATTTATATATTTTCTACCACATCAATAATATTGGATAAACTTGTTTTGTATCATAGAGTGACATTATATATGAATGAAATATTAAAAAAATATTGATACTAAGATATAATATAAATTAAATATTAAATTTGTTGAATCAATTTCAAACATTCATATTAGTCTCAACCAAATTATCAATATGATTCATGTAATTTGGCATAAATTGTAAGACAATGACCAAGATATGAGGTTCCTACATCCCTTTCCAGACCAATTAAAATGTAATTATATCCTAATATTAAAAACATACAATAAAAGAAATCATCTAGTTAGGTAGATATTTAGTGAACTCATGATGTATGTGGATGTGTAGAAAGTGAACTAATAAGATATTGAATAGAAAAGGAAATCATTTTCATTCAAAATGTATGAGTCAAAGAATAAGGAGAAAGAAAATAATACAGATCAATTGAGGATGTGTCACCTCAAACAACCTGTTCCAAGGAGGACTCAAGACAAAACAAGCCAAACCCCCTATTGGCCAATGGTATGTGACTAGAGACAAATGAAAAACTAACTCATGGAGGCCTTTACCTTGAAACATGTACACACACACCAAACCAACTCAATGAAAAAGTGGAGAGGGAAAGATTAAAATATGAAACACTTCTATAATATAATCCAAAAAATAATGAACATCTATTAAACACAATGTAATTTAGTCAGAACTAAATGTATATTGGTAAAACACATGCCCCACCAGAATCATTTCCAAAACTAGAAAAAATGGAAAAATGTAAATTGATGAGAGTGAATTGAGCTGATATCATAATATATGACCACCATATTTGTTTAAACTACCATTTATTTCTAGGCTTCTCTAAATTCACAATTGACCAAACCATTATCTGTTAAGGAGACGACATGTTTGGGAAATTCCCATAAGGGATTTATTATATAAATTCTGAGTAGAATTCCCTGAATGGGAGAATCAGATAAGTAATAGATTCATAAAAAGCTGAAAGAAGAAGATTGAACAAGGTACTCTGAAAGTGTACTACTCAACCCAAAAAGAGAGTAAAAGTGAGAAAATACATACAAAATTGAATTAACATAGTGACTAGTTGAACTACTAGCCACACCTAAGAAACTTATTGCAAGAGTGTAAAGTCATCCAACCGAGAGAAGCTAAAAAATGAAGGCACATGGAATACCCTTCATATCATCACCACTCATGTATGTACAGTATCCCAATCCAAGGTGTTAATTTTGAAGAAAGAATATATATATATATATATATAATCAAATATTCCCAAATGTGATAGTAATGTTATATCCATCTCATAGATTATACAAAAGAATTATTAGCCAATACTTCCAAATTAAATTTCATAAATCATGCCCAAAAACCCAAATGTCATCACTAAATAGACATGTCTAAGGATAACTATACCAAAACCTTGATAGAATCTTCGTTGGGAACCAATGGCTTACCAAAATGGTTTTAGTTCATGTCACAAGCATGTGTATCAGTGGAAAACAATTTCACTTCCACGTGAATAAAGGTCTATGTAAAACCACATCCCATTACTATATTGTATAGCCGAGGGGCCATAATTTTTAGTTAAGAATATCATGAATTGGTAAAGAAAGAGGTTTCCAGTCTTCGAGTCATTGAGGAAATCCACTACATAGCCCCACTACAGTGTAATGCTCATGAATGTCAATGTGTAACTCAAATTTCCATCCCTATGATAGGGTAACAACTGAATGATTCATCAGGGAACTCCACTTACTATCCCTAATATAGGGTAATTCCAAATAGAAAACATCAATGAACTCCACATCAAATCCATAGTAGAGGGTAATGATTGGTATAAGCCGTCAAGAAACTCCACTGCCCATCCCTATTAGACGATAATTCCCATTAGGAGTCCTTAGAGAACTCCACTGCCCAACAATACTGGATGGTAAAACATTGTAGACATCATTGTGGAAGTCCACTTCCCAGCTCTACAAGAGGGTAAATCCTATTTTAATTCATTAGGGAAATCCAATACCCATCTCCCCAGGATGGTGTAGATTGGAAAGGGTATAAGGCCCCAGCCTTAAACCTTACTTAATCATGAGTTATTACAAGATTACACATTGAGGATCTTTTCAGGATTAGAGGTTTAGAGAATTAGATCATGAAACTTGCATTACATTCCACATTTAAACAAAGTGGTTACATAAAAGACAGTATTCATTCTTCCCATCAATGGAAATATATTGAAAATAAAACATGGATTCTTTCTTGACACATCCTTGACACTATCATCACATCATGTACCTTTCCCTTTACCTGTGAAAAACATTTCAAAAACTTGGTATGAGCATAAAAAGCTCAGTAAGGGTTATAAAAATATTGAAAGGAAACATGAGTTCATATATACATAAGAATGAAATCATACTTTACCCATAAAACATAGGCACTCTAACATACCTCATCAAACCATGAATAAATCATAGAAAACATAAGACATAAAGGTAACTTGAGGCATTCATAACATTCTTACGTAGGGAGTAACCCTCTTGGTTACGTTTGGAATACCCATCACAGTATATTCCCTAAATCTCTTCGGAGAAACCTTAACGTTTCACTCCTTCGCGTTACCCAATGCATTGGAGAACTATATCGGGATCACCCGCCCTTAGATTATCACGGAACCACCCATCTTCATAACAATTCCCAAGAACCATAACATAATCTTATCACATAAAACATGCATAAAGGAAAAATAACATTTCCACCTTTCAATAACAAGATATCAATACAACACATTGATATAAATACATTATGAAAAACATTTTCAATACCAAAATAAAATAATAGTAAAACATGGTATTTATTTTTCTTTTAAAAAGAAGGTATGGCTTGTAGAGGAAGCCGAAACTCAAATAACGGTCGCGGCGGCAGAGAAGTCGTTGTCGCCGCATACGTACGACCAAAAACAATCCCTTTTCTTATTTAGTAAAACGCTTCGTATAAAAAAGATTCCTTTTGGATAAACGTAAAAGTCAAAGGGGTTTATACACCATATAAAAGAAGGTTGTGTATAAAACAAAATATGCCTCAATGAAAGGAGATTGAGACGAAGTCCCATACAAAGATGATATCCTTGGATTAAGGATAAATCAATTACATAATTATGTGTGACAAAATAATACACCAAATATAAGTGGATATTAAGTGTAAAAAAATTAGAGGTTACTCACACATATTCATAGAACGACATATTCAAGGAGTACAATCTTATCCCAAAGAATCGAAATTGGGTTAAGAAGTTCCCTTGCAATAATTAGACAGCCTAACGGCGTCACTTCAAAATTCAGAAAAAGAGTTGATGAGAGATAAAAAGGGTATCTCATCACTTGGACATAAAATTTACATCAATAAGGATATATAGGAACATATCCCAAAATAATATTATGTGAATTAAAAGACATAACAAAATAAGTCTTCTAAAAAGAGGAGGGTGAAAGGTTCCCTTATCGACTTGGGTATCTTTCAAAACATACACCCCATGAAAGAAGGAAAATAAATCATTGATGTAAATACTCATAAACGAAATTATATTACACAAAGAGTAGAATAATGGGCAGCACATATACCACTCAAAGGAATTTGTGGCAAATGTAGCATAAATCTCACGGGAAAAAAGTGAGATGAAAAATCCCTTACGAAAACTCAGCAGCCTAACGGCGCCACTTAAAACATCCAAAAATGGATTGATGAGATCAAATAGGGTATCTCATCACATTACAAAAAAATGTACATCCAGAGGAATATAAAAGAACATCCCCCATAATATCAATGAGGAGCTTAAAAGAAGTGACATAAAGGAGAGTACTTAAAAAGAAATAGAGAGGTTAGATCTCTTACAAAAATTCGGCAGCCTAACGGCGCCACTCAAAACTTCCAAAATGGATTGATGAGAGAGAATAGGGTCTCTCATCACATGAACATAAAAATTATAGTAATATTAATATAAAATAACGTCCCAATAACAAGAAATATGATCTTTAAAAATAATGACATAAAAGAGTGTACTTAAAAAGAAAGAGAGGAGTAGGATCCCTTACCTCGGGTCCGACTTCACTCGATCATTCATTAACGTCCTGAATAATAAACTTTGGTCAATTAATAATTGCCTAAGTACCTACTTTAGATATTATTATTCAGTTCATATAACATATTATAATGTTATAATAATTGTTTAATAATGTTAGTTCATATCAGACGTTTTTGCCGATGTTTGGTACATGAGTCAAAAATGAACTTGTTTGAAAAAAGATTTCCCATGTAGTTATAAGTAAATAATTTCAAGAATATTATTAATGATTAAAATATCATATATATACAGTAAATATTCATTTCATACTATTCCATATCATTTGGAGATAAAAAACGAAAAGCACCGTTCATGGAGACGGTAGGCCGTACGTACGCATGAACACTACTTTCATTTTTTTTCATATTAATGAAATTAAAATAAAATGAGAGAGATATATATATGTTATAATTCCAGAATGATATCCATAATTTTGATTTAATATATTACATATATATCCATTATATATATGTACTAATAGTATTACATAACATTTTGAGATAAGAAATGAAATGTACCGTTCATGGAGACGGTAAGCCGTATGTACGCATGAACGCTACTTCCATTTCTATTTCATATTTAATGGAATTAAAACATAATGGTACATAATATAATTTTAATTCCAGTATGGTATCATATATAATATCATTAAATATATCCTTTATACGTACAACATATGGTATTAACGAATCAAATCAGTTTGAGAGGCCGATAGTCCGCACTTACTTAAATGAAGATATCGCGTTTACCCATAATGAAAACCATAAAGGTATGCCCAAAATGAAAAATACATAAGCTTAAGGAAATCATAAACATATTATATATCATATATAAATATAGTGTCATCGTAATGGCCACCTTTGAAGGTGTTAAAAGAATGTTGAACAATCATCATTTCTGGATGCCGAAATTCGCCATCCACGGAAACAGTATGTTCTTTAACCATTAGATGTAGGTGTGTGAAAGTGTAGCTCTAATCCTTATTATAAAAAAATCCTAGTATATTGATGATACTGTATTTTTTACAAACGAAATGAATAAAAAGAGTTTAGGGGGTTGGAAAAACAAAATAAAACAAAAGTACTCAAGTGAACACATTACCTTAAAATCGGGTAACTCAATTTGGTTTGAGCTCAAAAGCTTCCTTGGGAAGACTTCTGCCCAAAGTGAGGCTTCAATGAGTAAGAGAGGGAAGTGGAGAGACAAAATGGGAAGAGGTTGGCCGAGACAAAGGCTTTGGGAGTGTGGGTAAGGAGGTAGAGGTGGGGGCCTTTTATAAGAGGATAGGAGGGGCACTCTTGTAAAGTTACAAAATGTTACTTTATTTTCAAAAGCATTTCATATTTTAAAGGTCCCACATTGATGTATTTCGAAGAAAAGGTGATAAGGGTTCTAAATACACTCATCCAATAGGTTTTGGACATGTGTAGGTCTTAGATATTACATTATCTTTCCATTTTATTTAAATCATTAAATAATGAGGTCATCGCTGCATCATCATGATTTCATAAATAATTTAATTTATTTAATGTCCAAAAATTATAAAAAAAAATACTATTATGTAGGAAATATTTTTATCTTTCCAATTAATATTTATAGTCAAAAATCTTATTTGTATAACCACGTGTAAAAATTGTTTTAGTAAAACATTTCATGTTTGTCTCATTTTTACTTTAACTTTAAATAAAAAGATATTAATGTCATTTTCCAACCAAAGTGGCTTCATGGGGTCCCCAAGTTGACCCATGGGTTTTCTCGGTCCGCTATGACACATCCAATGATGTTAGGACATGTGTCATGTTCATTTCATATTATTAAAACATTATTTTTACCTTACACTACACTAATTACCTCTAATCGTGATTAAAAACTTAATAAGTTACTATTCACCAAAAAATTATTTTTATCCCATTGAACCACATTTTACTTCTTAATGAAAACCATGTATGTCGGATTTTTGAAATTCAAAACACAAAGATGGAAAAATTTCATTTAAACGGAAAAATCAGTTTTTATAAGTACCACTTAGTGGTTTCACTATTCAAAAAAATTGATGTTTTTCAGAAAAATCCCAAAAATTCACCCTAAGCTATATTTGATATTCCGAATTCAAAAATGAAGTCTATTTTAAAAAATGCAAAACATATAAGTCACATTAATTAATTTAATAATTAATTCCCGCTGTCAGATCAAATAGCATGTTTTTATGAATCAATAAGTATCAAAAGATTGACACTGGTTTAAGTCTGTTTTCAAAGTGAAATTAATTTCAACGAAAACTATTGGATTTAATGGTAAAAATATATTCTAATTTCACTTTAAAACCAATTCAAAATATAATCTAATCATATAAATAAATTATATTAAAAAGTGGTTTTGAATTAAAATACAACATTTTACACTATTCATTAAAAAATGAACTTTATCAGAAAGATACCAAAAATTTACACAAAGTAAATTTTGATGTCCCGATTCTTAAGAAGAGTTTTATATGGTCCAATAGAATGTATAAGAGTGAACAAAACTATATTTAACGATGGTTCTCCATCAAAAGGCGATAAGTGAACCTTTAGTAAAAACTAGGGCATATACGCCTAAAAGCAAATTATTTCTGTATTTTATGCCTTTATCTTTTATTGGATAAATGTAAAAACATTAAAAAACATATATAATCATATTATAGTTATTTCTATCCATTCCTGCCAATACAAAGGCTACATGTTAACTACCATTTAAAATAATATTATTTTATTATTAGAGTGCAACGTAAGATTCCCAAGAAACTCGTTGTTGCGTGTTGGGTACGCCATCGAGCATAGCATCCCCATTAAAGTCATATTAATATTTTATTCACAAATATGGATAAATATGAAAATGTCATATTCTTTATTTACCTGGGGTGTTACATCCTTCCCCCCTTTTGGGAATTGCGTCCTTGCAATTTTAAAATTGCGCTTGGAAACATCCTTGAAAGTCCCACATCGGAACAAGAGTCGGTAAAACAATCACTTTAAAATAAAGAAAGGTAAGTACAGAGGTCACCCGAGTTAACCCACACTAGGATTCCATGTAATAAAATATGGACATGGAGGAGAAAACATAGGGTCATGTTCTGCTGGAGAGTGATAGAAAACATGTTTAGGAGAAAGTTTACAATAAGAAAATCACAAACTTGTGATGGGTTAAACGGTGTTGGGTTCCCCAGTAGGAAAAGTTAATAGACAAAATTTTTTCTTTATGTAACTTTTTATTGAGGAATTTATTTTTGAGCTTAAATAAAACATAAGGAAACATACTTACTTGTCATGTTGACTTTCAACTTTTACTAGATTCTTTAATCAAACTCATATTTTTTTCCAAAAGATGAGTATTTAGGGAGACTTGTTCGCATTAAGAGTACTATAATCAACTTCTAGAGAATCACCTAATCCACAAAAGATAACTATATACATCCCATGTATTTATGCTTTAACCAAAACCAAAACTAGAAATGTTATCACAAGGTCAAATAATCCAAAAAAGGATAACCCTTTATAAAAAGAAAATCTATTCTTAATCTCAAAAATTTGTGCAACAAAACCCAAAGTTCAACGAGGACCATCCGATAAACAATTTGTCCATAAAATTCTTCAAAGTAAACCAATATAATATTGAAACCCAAATATTTGAAGGATTTAGTCACATAGTCTTCCATGTTAAATCGTAACATTTATCTCCAAACAAAATCAGTTGCTCCTAAAGTCTCGTATTGAAAAGTAATTAACCTAATCACATATCCTCCATGATAGGTTACTCATTTTCATAAATAACCCAAAATCAACTTACTATTAATTCATAAAATCATATAACTAAAAAGAATCAATCAAAATAACCAGGGACTTCACGTAGTACAGTGGTAGGCGATAAATACCAGTCGCACTTTGGTTGTGGGTTCGATTCCCGCAGCTTTGTCCGACGCGACGGGTTGTCACGCGGTCTGCGTGTTGTCCTTTTTCCAAAACTATATAATTCCTAAATCATTCCCCAAAAAGAGATAAAATCATCAAAAATGATCATAACATATTTTAACCTCAAGTTTATCTCATTCCTTTCATTTTCCAGTATATCATATAATAACCCATAATTAACTCAAAAGTAAGGATCATATAAACTCTAATGGTTACCTTTATAATTATTACCCGAACTTACACATGGATTTTTCATCTCGTACAGGATGCATTAAAGATCATACCAAGGTTCAAGTGGTTGACCATGACTCCTTGATATTTGTTTTAGAACAACCACGAGTTTCCTAATTGAATCCTCCATTTTATCTAGTATCTTAATCAGAGAACCACCACAGTTTCCTTCAAACCTGTTGTCTCTTTGGTGCCTGCTAGATCCATCATTTCACTAAAAACAGAAATTTCATTGTGAGTATATCAACAAAACCATCATGTACTAATGAGGAAGGTAAACACTAAGATACACTTACTCATTCACATTATCTAAAACTAGGACTCTTTCTGAAATCCTAACCATTATGGTAATGTCACTTATACTTAAAGAATACCCTTCCTCTAAAGTTATCTAAACCAACCTTTGATACCAACTATAAGGCCCCAGCCTTAATCCTTGATTAATCTTGAGTTATTACAAGATTACACGTTGAGGATATTTTCAGGTTTAGTGTTTTAGAGAATTAGATCATGAAACTTGCATTACATTCCGCATTTAAACAAAGTGGTTACATAAAAGACAGTATTCATTCTTCCCATCAACGGAAACATATTGAAAATAAAACATGGATTCTTTCTTGACACATCCTTGACACTATCATCACATCATGTACCTTTCCCTTGACCTGTGAAAAACATTTCAAAAACATGGGATGAGCATAAAAAGCTCAGTAAGGGTTATAAAAATATGGAAAGGAAACATGAGTTCATATATACATAAGAATGAAATCATCCTTTACCCATAAAACATAAGCACTCTAACATACCTCATAAAACCATGAATAAATCATAGAAAACATAAGACATAAAGGTAACTTGAGGCATTCATAACATTCTTACGTAGGGAGTAACCCTCTTGGTTACGTTTGGAATACCCATCACAGTATATTCCCTAAATCTCTTCGGAGAAACCTTAACGTTTCACTCCTTCGCGTTACCCAATGGATTGGAGAGATATGTCGGGCTCACCCGACCTTAGTTTATCACGGAACCACCCATCTTCATAACAATGCCCAAGAACCATAACATAATCTTATCACATAAAACTTGCAAAAAGGAAAAATAACATTTCCACCTTTCAATAACAAGATATCAATACAACACATTGATATAAATACATTATGAAAACCATTTTCAATACCAAAATAAAAGAAAAGTAAAACATGGAATTTATTTTTCTTTTAAAAATAAGGTATGGCTTGTAGAGGAAGCCGAAGCTCAAATAATGGTCGCAGCGGCGGAGAATTCGTTGTCACCGCATACGTACGACAAAAAACAATCCCTTTTGTCGTTTAGTAAAACACTTCGTATAAAAAATATTTCTTTTGGATAAACGTAATAGTCAAAGGGGTTTATACACCATATAAAATAAGGTTGTGTATAAAACAAAATATGCCTCAATGAATGGATATTGAGACGAAGTCCCATACAAAGATGATATCCTTGGATTAAGGATAAATCAATTACATAATTATGTGTGACAAACTAATACACCAAATATAAGTGGATATTAAGTGTAAAAAAATCAGAGGTTATTCACACATATTCATAGAACGACATATTCAAGTAGTACAAGATTATCCCAAATAATCGAAATTGGGTTAAGAAGTTCCCTTGCAATAATTAGACAGCCTAACGACGTCACATCAAAATTCAGAAAAAGAGATGATGAGAGATAAAAAGGGAATCTAATCACTTGGACATAAAATTTACACCAATAAGGATATAGAGGAACATATCCCAAAATAATATTATGTGAATTAAAAGACATAACAAAATAAGTCTTTTAAAAAGAGGAGGGTGAAAGGTTCCCTTACCGACTTGGGTATCTTTCAAAAAATACACCCCATGAAAGAAGGACAATAAATCATTGATGTAAATACACATAAACTAAAGTATATTGCACAAAGAGTAGAATAATGGGATGTACATACACCACTCAAAGGATATTGTGGCAAATGTAGCGTAAATCTCACGGTAAAAAAAGTGAGATGAAAAATCCCTTACGAAAACTCGGCAGCCTAACGACGCCACTTAAAACTTCCAAAAATGGATTGATGAGATGAAATAGGGTATCTCATCACATTACAATAAAATGTACAGAAAGAGGAATATAAAAGAACATCCCAAATCATAATAAATATGATCTTAAAAGAAGTGACATAAAGGAGAGTACTTAAAAAGAAATAGAGAGGTTAGATCTCTTACGAAAATTCGGCAGCCTAACGGCGCCACTCAAAACTTCCAAAATGGATTGATGAGAGAGAATAGGGTCTCTCATCACATGAACATAAAAATTACAGTAATATTAATATAAAATAACGTCCCAATAACAAGAAAGAAGATCTTTAAAAGGAATGACATAAAAGAGTGTACTTAAAAAGAAAGAGAGGAGTAGGATTCCTTACCTCGGGTCCGACTTGACTCGATCG
The DNA here is from genome assembly GCA_963277665.1 of Viscum album. Classification (NCBI taxonomy): domain Eukaryota; kingdom Viridiplantae; phylum Streptophyta; class Magnoliopsida; order Santalales; family Viscaceae; genus Viscum; species Viscum album. Next base: position 1,097,494,479 of record OY728151.1, on the reverse strand, counting down.
TTCTTTTACGTCCTGAATAATAAACATTGGTCAATTAATAAATTCTTAAGTACATACTTTAGAGATTATTATTCATTTCATATCACATATTATAATGTTAAAATAACTGTTTAATAATGTTAGTTCATATCAGACTTTTTTGCCGATTTTTGGTACATGAGTCAAAAATGAACTTGTTTGAAAAAAGATTGTCCATGTAGTTATAAGTAAATAATTTCCAGAATAGTATAAATGATTAAAATATCATATATATCCATTAAATATTCATTTCATACTATTCCATATCATTTGGAGATAAAAAACGAAAAGCACCGTTCATGGAGACGGTAGGCCGTACGTACGCATGTATGCTACTTTCATTTTTTGTCATATTAATGGAATTAAAACAAAATGAGAGAGATATATATATGTTATAATTACAGAATGATATCCATAATTTTGATGTAATATATGACATATATATCCATTATATATATTTACTTATAGTATTACATAACATTTTGAGATAAGAAATGAAATGTACCGTTCATGGAGACGGTAAGCCGTACGTACGCATGAACGCTACTTCCATTTCTATTTCATATTTAATGGAATTAAAACATAATGGTACATAATATTATTTTAATTCCAGTATGGTATCATATATAATATCATTAAATATATCCTTTATACATACCACACATGGTATTAACGAATCAAATCACTTTGAGGGGGCGGTAGTCCGCACTTCCTTAAATGAAGATATCGTGTTTACCCATAATGGAAACCATAAAGGTATGCCCAAAATGAAAAATACAGAAGCTTAAGGAAATCATAAACATATTATATATAATATATAAATATAGTGTCATCTTAATGGCCACCTTTGAAGGTGTTAAAATAATGTTTAACAATCATCATTTCAGGAGGCCGAAATTCGCCATCCACGGAAACAATTTGTTCTTTAACCATTAGATGTAGGTGTGTGAAAGTGTAGCTAGAATCCTTCTTATAAAAAAAATCCAAGTATATTTATGATACTGTATTTTTTACAAAAGAAATGAATAAAAAGAGTTTAGGGGGTTGGAGAAGCAAAATAAAAAAAAAGTACTCAACTGAAGACATTACCATAAAATCGGGTAAATCCCTTTGGTTTGAGCTCAAAAGATTCATTGGGAAGACTTCTTCCCAAAGTGAGGCTTCAAGGAGTAAGAGAGGGAAGTGGAGAGACAAAATGGGCAGAGGTTGGCCGAGCCCAAGGCTTTTGGAGTGTGGTTAAGGAGGTAGAGGTGGGGGCCTTTTATAAGAGGGGAGGAGGGGCACTCTTGTAAAGTTACAAAATGTTACTTTATTTTCAAAAGCGTTTCGGATTTTAAAGGTCCCACATTGATGTATTTCGAGGAAAAGGTGATAAAGGTTCGAAATCCACTCATCCAATAGGTTTTGGACATGTTTAGGTCTTAGATATTACATTATCTTTCCATTTTATTTAAATCGTTAAATAATGAGGTCATCGCTGCATCATCATGATGTCATAAATAATTTAATTTATTTAATGTCCAAAAATTATAAAAAAAATACTATGATGTATGAAATCTTTTTATATTTCCAATGAATATTTATAGTTAAAAATATGATTTGTATAACCCCATGTAAAAATTGTTTTAGTAAAACATTTCATGTTTGTCTCATTTTTACTTTAACTTAAAATAAAAAGATATCAATGTCATTTTCCAACCAATGTGGCTTCATGGGGTCCCCAAGTTTACCCATGGGTTTTCTTGGTCGTCTATGACACATCCAATGAGGTTAGTACATGTGTAATGTTCATTTCATATTATTAAAACATTATTTTTACCTTAAAATAAACTAATTACCTCTAATCGTGATTAAAAACGTAATAAGTTACTATTCACCAAAAAATTATTTTTATCCCATTGAACCACATTTTACTTCATAATGACAACCATGTATGTCAGGTTTTTGAAATTAAAAACACAAAGATTTCAAAATTTCATTTAAACGGAAAAATCAGTTTTTATAAGTACCACTTAGTGGTTTCACTATTCATCAAAAATTGAAGTTTTTCAGAAAAATCCCAAAAATTCACCCTAAGATATATTTGATATTCCGAATTCAAAAATGAAGTCTATTTTACAAAATTAAAAACATAGAAGTCACATTAATTAATATAATAATTAATTCCCCCTGTCAGATCAAATAGTGTGTTTTTATGAAACAATAGGTATCAAAAGATTGACACTAGTTTAAGTTTGTTTTGAAAGTGAAATTAATTTCAACGACCACTATTGGATTTAATGGTAAAAATATATTCTAATTTCACGTTAATACCAATTAAAAATATAATCAAATCATATAAATAAATTATATTAAAAAGAGGTTTTGAATTAAAATACAACATTTTACACTATTCATTAAAAAAATGAACTTTATCGGAAAGACACCAAAAATTTACACAAAGTAAATTTTGATGTCCTGATTCTTAAGAAGAGTTTTATTTGGTCCAATATAATGTATAAGAGTGAACAAAACTATATTTAATGAAGGTTCTCCATCAAAAGGTGATAAGTGAACATTTAGTGAAAACTAGGGCAAATAACGCCTAAAATCGAATTATTTTCGTATTTTATGCATTTATCTTTAATTGGATAAATGTTAAAACATTAAAAAAAATATATAATCATATTTTAGTTATTTCTATCCATTCCTGCCAATACAACGGCTACATGTTAACTACCATTTAAAATAATATTATTTTATTATTAGAGTGCAACGTAAGATTCCCAAGAAACTCGTTGTGGCATGTTGGGTACGTCATCGAGCATAGCGTCCCCTTTAAAGTCATATTAATATTTTATTCACAAATATGGATAAATATGAAAATTTCATATTCTTTATTTACCTGGGGTGTAACAAAGGGTCCTTGGGAACTCCACTACATAGCCTAGCACCATGTACATGAAGTTGTTTTAAATCAACATATGATCTAGCATATTGATAGTTTTCTGGGCTACCCATTGGTTTGGGGAGGAAGGTTGAACTCATCCGCAAATAGGTCTTGAATGAAACCTGAACTACTATCCACAATAGAGACATAAACCTCTCATCACAATCCGATTCAATAATTGTTGTAGGGCATTAAATGTTAAATACACCACATGTTTACAGAAACCCCAAAAAAACAACTGAACTATGCATCCGAATGGAAAGGAAGTGTGATGATTTTTTCATTAAATCAACTATAACCTAGAATAATTTGTGGCCCTTATCTATTCGGGGATTCCCAATAAAAAATAATATGGTTATGATTTATTATTTCCACTCAGAGATCTCAATATGACGTAAAACAACTGCAGGTACATGGTGCTAAGTCTTCAATTTTTGACAAGTAGGGCATTGAGAGAGGATCCCAGATACACTTCATCTAATGTCAGACCACCAAAACTACTAATAAGGGTCTCTATACATCATTCCACACTGGTATGTACAACAAGGTGAGAAGTGTGGTACTTCCACAAGACCTCCCCCCCCCATAACATGAATGAAACCACTATCCACTCCTTGAAACAGATGTCAAGATTTCCTCCTTCGGAATACCCATCATGTGGGTCACCATTGGATTTCTAATCATATAAAAACTCAAAGTTAATATACCCTAGTTGGGTTTCTCTCACAATATCCGAAAGAGGAGTAAACACCACATAATTAAGAAAAGGATGTATCCTCCTTCTCCACTAGGGTTAGCTACAAGGATGCAAACTACTCTGAAGCGTCCTCAACTATGTGAGCATGGGACATCTGTATGAGGGAATATTCCAAAAAATTACCCTTCCTTAGAGGATATACTATCTCCAAGTTGTAGTTTTTGTGGAACTCTAACCTATTACATTTTCTCAGGTTCTTGTCTCTCTATGGGAAAACGTACCGAAGAAGATGATGGCCTTAATAAACTGAAATGTGACCTCCCAAAAGATAGTTTTTCTACATATTCAATGAGGTGACTACTACTGCCTGCTCCAAGTCATGAGTTTCTACGTTATCATCATGGTGTCTAAATTGCCTTGACTCGTGTGGGATTACTAATTGAATTTCATCAAACACAACTGATCCCATCTCCTGAGGAATCAAAATAAATTATGAACTCAAATCCTTCATCTAGTAATATCAACATTGGATTTATTGTTATCCACTTCCTCAACTCCTTAGAGTACCTCTAGCACTGATAGATCTAGGTAAATGGCTAAAAATTCACTGTTTTGGTGGTAGAATGGTCTATAATCTTATTGAAGTACACCATAAATCTCTTATAGTGCCCCACTATTCAATGTATTCTCTGAACCACATACACATTCTTTGGAGGTTCCCAAGAAAGAACTACTTCGATATATACTAGATTCATTGAGAAACCTTGTTTAGAGATGAGAAAATAAAGATTGTAAACACCAGGTATCTAGAAATAGAACTTTTAAATATTTCTATAAATTTAGTGCTCATTGAGAAAATCAAGAACCATCCTTATGTTCTATGCATGATTCTCCTCAAAATGCATCGTTGAAAAGTATATCATAGATGAAGAAATCCATGAATTTATCCATGTACCACTACAAGATATAATTAATGTAATTCATGAAAATGACATGAAAAATCATTACATTAAATGGAATCACTATGAACTCATAGTTTCCATAAAGATATAAAAAATATCATATTTGGAATATCTACCTCACATACCATCAAATTGTGGTAGCCAGATCTGAGACCGATTATTAAAGACCACCTCTCACCATGAAACATGTCAAATAGGTAATGAATCCTAAAAAATTATAACTTTATTTTAATTAGGGACTAGTTTAGAGTATGATAATCTACACAAATCCATAATCTCCCATTTGCATTTTTCACAAAAAAAATGGAGATGTTGAGGGGGAAACACTAGGTCTGATGAAACCCTTCTCACCAAGATCCTCCAACTACAACTGTAACTCCTAGAGCAATGTAGGTTCCATCTGATATTCCATTGAAGATATTAGTGATGTCCCTAGTTTCATGTCGATGTAAAACTATTTCTACTACATCAGAGGCAATACTCAAAAATCCATGGGGAAAATGTCTATATAATCCTCTACAATTGAAGGAATGTTGATACTAAAAGATCCCACTGAACTAAGTGATACACATTCCAACAGATCAGTGATACGATGAAACATACTACTTGCATTTTCTATATATACCTTCATGATATCTCCCTCACCAAAAAATGTGAATATGTTTCCATCAAAACATATGAATATTACATGTAAGTACAAGAAATAAATATGGGTTGATACCATGGAAAGAATATTCATACCCAATATGATGTTGTAGCTTTCCATCATGATGACCATATGGTCCAATGTGAACCACTATCCATGATTTAATAGCCCGCACATCTGTAAGATGTATGATATCGAAGAAGTATTCCCTGTAGTAACCTCAAGAATATGTTGGTGTCCTAGAACCACTACAATGATTTCCAACTCATGAAAAATGATTCAAGAGATAATTTATTTATTGGAACATGTGTCTAATAATACTAAAAAAAGATTATAACAAACATAGATCATACAACAAATCATCTCATGTGTTGTGGGATCATAGAAAACCAAATCCTTTAGCTATCAATAGCCCAAATCACCACCTCCCTATGTCTGACCTGAAATTCCTAGTGCTGTTGTTGGTGGAAGGATCTTATACCGATTTCCAGCACCCATCGCTCTCACATCTCATCATTGAGATCCTTCACCTTGAGGGCCACATTGTCAATCCCTGGGAGAACCATGATCATAGTGTTGCATCAATTGTGGTGGTCTACTAGCTATATACATGGGTTTCTATGCATGTAGTGTCCTGCTGTCTCATTCCATGTGACCTATATCCCACGACAAGAAAATAACATCCATTAACTTGGAAACTAATGATATCATTTTTTCCTCATCCCCATATGATTTTGTGTTCTATCCTTCTTTTGAAAGGATATCCTCATCTAAGATCCCATTTATCGGAACCCTCCATCTTTACTATATAAAAATTATCCATAATGCACAATACATTATCCAATTGTGTGTAGTCTCTAGGATAAAAATATTTATATCACAAATTCCCTCTCCAACACACCATGATAGGTGGTGATTCACAAGGAACAATGGTGGCTCAGATCTATCTGGTGAGTCCTAGCTCAATATTCCTTTCTCAGAAGTAGCCATCCAAGATCATGTCAAGAGAGTAACAAATAATGACTATAAACCTCACTCTGTTCTAATACACCAACATCTCTCCCTTTTTAATTTCTAGATGTTCTAGGATCCTAACAAAACATAAGAACAAGGTTTACTACTCCTCATAGAATAGCAACTGAATTTTATCTCATGACAGTGTCGAATCATCATGTGTCCATGTTTCAAGGCACAACAACTGCCCTACTACTCCACAGAAAATGATAGGTGCTAGTTAAAACAATTTATAAATCAATTTTTGGACGATCCTAATGAAACAGATCACTAACTCTAGAAAAAACCACTAAAACCTGAGGATCATGATTTCCATGGAAACTCAATGGTCTCTAATTAAGGAACTCACAGAGCATACTAATCCAATGTGATTCCAATTCTTACAATACTATGATAATATACTTATCAGTAGGTGGAGATGATTCTACCTACCCACCCATCGGAAGGGCTCATAGGATGGAACCTAAACTGAGGAATCATCACTCATAGAGTCATCATCAAAAACTAGTGCTTGTATAATGGTTGGTTGTCATCATTGATATATCATTGAAGTTTTCAAATAATTCCATGATTATATGAATATATATATATATATATATAATTGTTATATGACATAAGAAGGATTTTTAAAGACTCAATACTATATGATTTTGGAAAATTTAATACTATAAGAAATTTTCCAGCATACTGATTTGACAACTAGGTAGTCAAGGTCAGGGTGAATGGATATGTCAACCACTCATACCATTGATGGACCCCTTTACATGAGGGACACAATCGATACACATTTAAATTGTTTCCAAAAACACAAAGAATCCAATTCAGGGGAAATTTTCTAACAATTTCCCAACGAATTAACATTCTATGAAACCAATATATCAAGAATTGATCCAAGCTAGGGATTGAAGCAAATATACTGCCAACCTACATCTATAGCCTTGGGGAAATATGTTTTGAAGGAATTGAAATCATGGGAGTGCTTTTTCCTAGACAAATATACACAATTACACACTAACTCAATGAAAAATTGACGTGGGAAATAAGAAAGTATACTGAACATAAATAAAGTAAATCATAAATGCATGAATCTCTAGAGAACACAATGTAGAATGGTGTAAACTTCTAGAAAGGGGGAAAAATTCCATCACAACTAAAAATATGTCCCAAACTAAAAAATATTAAATGAGTGAACAAATTAGAGATCCCAACTCTAGAATCCCATTCTACGACCACCATATGTGGTCCAAAAACACAACATCTCTATGATCCTCTAACTTCACGGTTGAACAATACATCATCTGCAATGGAAAAAACTGTGTGGTAAATACCCATGGAAGGGTGTGTATATACATACCTAGAAGACAACCCTGAAAGGGTGAAGGGGGCGTAGTAAAAGATACAAAAAAACTGGAAATCATTTGATAGAAAAAGGTATTATGAAAGATTATAAATCATCCCTACATGATGGTGAATGTATATTTATCCAAGAACAAGGGACTAAATTTGGTTAGTATATGAACTTCACATTGATCCTTAACCAGCATTAGTAGGAGTGTAGACATATCCTTCCATGACCATATAAACATAGATGTCACATGACATACCCCACATGCATTAGCCTCTCCTAGAAAGAGAATATCCAAATACATGGTTTGAATCTATAATAATGAGTATATATACACACACAAATAGATATATATATATATATATAATCCATGAAATTAGCCAAAACAAGAGATTTTTTGTATCTTCATCACATAGCTCTGCCCAAGTAGAATAGTAGCCAGCAGTTCTAAATGGAATCCAATCATTGATGCCAAACATACAACACTTCTCCCTTGAACTCAAAAATATATGGAATGTTATTGTCACACCATTATATTTTTTTAATTGAGAATCACTGACTCACCCACCTGGTTTTAGATCATTTCATAACAACTCATCTCAAGGGAGATAGAGATCATCTTCCTCAGGAAGCTATGGATACATAAAACCATGTATCATCGCTATGTAACGCATTTTATGGGACACAATTTATAGATAATGATAACATTCCCTTGTTTTAATAGAGTTGTATAATCTAATAGCCATTGAGGTACTCCACTTCCTAACCCTGCTAGAGGGTAATGGTCTAGAATGTAATTAGGGAAATCGATTGTTTATATCTGATGGAGGGTAATTCCTAGAAGAGTCATTAAGTAAATCCACTAACTATCATTACTGGAAGATAATTTTTAAAGGAACTCGTTAGAAACTCCGCTACCAAGCCCTGTTGGAGGGTAATGACTAATAGAAGCTACAACGGAACTCCTCGGCATAGCCTTGTTGGAGGGTAATTTAATGTAGAATCCATTAGGGAACTACACTTCCTATCCCTCATAAAGGGTATTTCATAGTATAATCCATTATAGAAATTCACTAACCATACTAACTAGATGGAAATTCATTGTATATGACATCGAGAAACTCCACTTCCCAACCCTACTTGTGGGAAATACATGAAATGGGTTCTCATGGAACTCAACTAACCATTCCTACTATAAGGTAGTACCTAGAAAGTCATTATAAATTTTCATGACCACTGTCATCAATGGGACTCTATTACAAGAAGAAAGCCCCATAAAATTTCACACCATATCTCAAAAGAAACATATAAGGGTACCATTGCGTTCTATATGGGAAACTAGTCCAAAGAGGCCACTCTGGGGCCAAAATCACAGTTCAAGGTGTGTTAGTCAACACAAGAAGCTTCCTGTGTGGTAAAACTGTGTCCGTATAATTCTACACGGACTCCCACTCCTTTTATCTATCAAATGGGTTTTTCCACTTGGTAGAGCAGCACACAACATGTAAAGGAGTACTACACCCTGTGTAATCCTTAACTTTCTCGAACTCTATCCACCACTGTGGAAAGGGTCCCCACACTGCATGTTTATCATTGAACATGATGTGTCATCCTGATTTTTAAATACAATTTAGGTTTCTTTATCTATTGAAAGTGATTCTAATTTTCTCCTTCCTCCCTAGATCTTGTAGTGATTTCTCCAAAAAAAATAAGATCCGACTGTGATTCACAATTCTGAGCCACCACTTACTGGAAATCAGCTATATTCACCGAGAAGGGTTTCAATGCACATATTTTATTCCACCATAATTTCATCCTTTTATTTTATGATTTCATATCAAAAAATGATCATCCATAACAATCATGAATCGTAGATCTAAACTTGTTTCACAAAATTGTCCATTCTCATTGATTTTTCATGGATCTAAGAGCTCGATCGATCTATATGATTCCTGAGTATTGTCAAAAAATTTCATTAGGAATCAAACCGATGAAGAACATAAAGATACAGTAGATAAAATATCAAGAACAAGGGTAAATTGATCGAGTACAATTATTCATGGCTAATAGATCAAGACCAGGATGTTTATATTTGAAAACAACTCACAATGTATTATTTCAATACCTAGGTTCATTAAAAGTGTAAAACATGTGTGCATATCGATGAAGAATAAATGATCTACTAAATCTATTAATTATAAGGGTTTAAACCCAAAAATAACATACACTACCTCTTTTTTGATCAATCATTGCTGAAGAACACTTTTTCACAATAATTGAACAACACTAATGTATTAGTTGCATCTATATCAAATCTGATCTAATGTTCTATAATCGTTCATCATAAGGAGAATGAAAAAGTTCTCATCAATTGATTCATGAAATTACATGCCCACCCTAGAGAATTTTTCCGTTCGGTATTCTTTTATATAAATATATTTTATGTTAAAATGAATTATTAATTAACATAAAATTTAATTAATCCACTTAAACACACTTCCAACGAGTGAGAGGTCTGAAAGTCCTTTGATGACATAATATATGTTATGCCTTGGGTAAAAAATACATTCTAAACACAACTATGGTATTATATATCCTATCCAACTATCCATTCATGATTTTTTATGTTTTCATTGAGGAATCACACATGCAGAATATAAAATATAAAATATTTTTTAATCATAATTTCATTAAAATTGTTCCTTTGATTCAGAAGAAGTCTTAGTTCCTGGTTACAGAATTATATATTTAAATATTTAAATTTCGTAAAAGGAAAAGGACATGTCTATGAATAACCTTATCAATATTATGAGGATATTTCTATTATAGCGTGGAGAATATAAAATTTATGTAGGAATAATAATTTATTTTAAAAATCAAACTGGAGAGGAATTTATGATAGATGATAAATCTAGAAAAATGAATGTAAACTATTATTAGTGACTTATTTGGAATGATAGGGAATATGTAATAACTTCATTGAATGTAAAACATTATTTTATAATAAAAATAGTAATATGAATGAAAAAGAACAATAAAATATATGAAGGAATCCTAGATAACCTCAAAGGACAGTTTATGTGAAACTAATTTAAAAGATGAATAAAATAAAAAAATTAAAATCATGTGATATCTGGAATGTAAAAAGAAGGAAATTAATTCAAAACTCTCTATTTATATATCACTATAATCATATGTGACTACTGATGAAATTGAGGGATATTTTTCATTGAAATTATACATTATGAATAAATCAAATGATTAGAAAAAAATATAAATAGGTCACTTGATTTATGAATTACATATAAAATTTATCAATAAAATAATAACATAATTAAATATCATATATTAAATGATAAAAATAAACATATAATATCTAATTATAAAGAAATAATGGAACATTAATATTAAAAAATGGAATATAAACCTTGAAAATAATTCATGGTGTGTATACCCCACTCATATATACAATTGGGATTGGATACCATCCATATCGATAAATAATATATAAAAATAAATTTATTCCATGATAAAGAACTTTAAATTTTATAAACAATTTATATTATTCTAGAAATAATTTTTTTTTTCAAAATTTATTAAGTCAACATATGTTAAAATATTTAAATTGTTTTGGATTCTCATCCAATGGCCCGAAGGCCTTCATATTTTTTTGATTTTGATAATCCACCTTTCATGGGGTGAGTTGGAACCCTTACAAGGCCATGTAGGTGTAAGTATTACATAGACCGTATGCCTTAGAGGAATCCATTTCCTGAAGGCTTCAAACATTACATACAACCAAGACTAACTACTTAGAACTACTCCTCCCTAGCATCTTCATCGTGAAATCAGCTCTCCACCTCTGCATGGCTATTCGGCTAGGCATTCTTGTGCATGCAGAGGCTTGTCCCGATAGCAGGTTTCATACCATAACATTCTTGAAATCCGTTTAGCTTCTTCTATGGTGAATTCTCCTTGCTCATCCTCCTTTTAGAGCTTGTTCCTTGTAAGTTGTCTGGTTTGCATCTGCACTTAGAAGGTGGCCTGAAGGCCTTGAGGTGGCCCGAAGGCCTTACTGGCCCGAAGGCCTGGGGGGCCCGGAGGCCATAAAGGACTCGAAAACCAAATTGGTGCCCCAAAGCCCCAAATGAAGGCATATTCCTAGATGCTACAGTGCCAAACCGTACCTGCTACAATTCCCACTACAGTACCGGCTATAATACTGCACAGTACCCTGCTATAGGACTGCTATAGTAACTCGGAAATTATGTCTCCACTTGGATTTGATCACTGGTCTTTGGATACACTTATGGTGTCCTTACCGACTGAGCTAAGGATCATGTTCTTGTTTTGGATTCTGAATACACTAATTACATACTTATATGGACCAAAGAATGTGTTAGTACTAAAATCATTTCATATTAAAAATTGATGTATGAATCATTATTGAAGAGTACTATTAATAATATATTGTATCTATTGAGTTGATTTTTTAGTCACATGATGGATACTTACAAACTTTTAATCAGATTATGATGGTAGAAGATAGACATGTCTGTTTTTTATAATTATAAAGGAAAAATAATGCGACTTTGTAAAATTCCTAACTCCAGTGTGATTGCAATTTCTAACACACTCCTTTTTATTGTGTAAATAATAATATAAATAGAATCTCAAAAATATGTGATGATGTTTACTATGACATGTTTGAAAAAAATTTGTGAAAAATAAATTATTCTTAACATGTTTCATTCTTTACTACATTGCATTATGATAGTTTTTTTAAATATCATTAATATAATTTATTTTCTCAAAACATATCATGTGTATGTGCTTTCCAAATAGATTATTAGCTATAGAATATGAGAGTAGGACACTATAATCATTAATTTATTATAAATATATCATTGAAATTATTTTTAATAGATATTATTAAACTCGAATACCTAAAAGATAAAGTATATAACCCTTGTTAAAATGAGAAGTAACATATGATTTAATTCAACCCAAACCACAATGTTTCAACATTTTAAACCCTAGATTTATTTCAAATGGAAATTTTGGGATATTTTAGAGATTATATAATAAATGGGATTAATTTTTCCTATGTTATTATATATTTATATTCTATATTTATTTGAGAATTCTTATTAGCTTATAAAATTAAAGAATCTTATTATTTTATTAAAAATTAAAAAACATTGGAAACTAGTAATGGATATATTATTATAACCATAAATATAAATATTCCTCATGAGTTTGAAAATAATTACTTTGAATATTTCTGTTCAAAAAATAGATACAATTAAAAAAATTACTCATAGGAATTCCCTATAGATTGGTTTTATGAAATATAGAATACGTCTCATTATGAGACTTCCCAGACAATGGTCAATAAAATTGGCCTACATGTTCATTTATAGTAATAGGCTATCTATAAAACATGTTATACTTTCTATAGGGTTATTATCGTGACTCTTTTATAGAATAATATATATGAGCTATGGAATAGAATAAAACCACTGATCAATTAAAGTAGAATTTATGGGTGTAATGTGATTATTATAAAGAAAATGAAATGTTTAGAGAAATTTACTTCAAAAAATAGAGAATGATTATTCAATGGGAATTCAATGTCACGTAAATCATATAAGGTGTTTTATAACCTAAAAATCTTTTGATAGATTATATATATGTCAAATTTGATTATTGAAATCCGCATAAGCCTGTATATTATTTATAAAACCATCATGATGATATTAATATCATAAATATCAATACCTCAACAAACCCATGTTATTGTTATAGAAAACATATAATAGAAAAATGACACAAAACTAAAGAAATTTTAAACTATACATTGATGATGAAAATTAATTTCCATGAACCTATATACTTGTAGACATTATAAATCATAGATACTATAAATGAGATTATATTTGGGGGAGATATAGAAAGTGGTCACCATTCACGAGGTTCTCTTATAAAACAGATTGAACATCAATCCTCTTTATTATATCATGAACCTAAAAACATCACTAATGTAATAATTGATGGATTTTTGGTAATTGATATACAATTCGATTTTATTCAGTTAGAAAGAAAAAAATTCTTGGACCAAGTAACTATAATATATCTTAACACACTATTGGAATTAAATGGTGGTTTAGGAATATAGTTTATTATTTTTTCACAATAATAATATATAAAGATATATTTATTTTACCAAGTTTAATTTAATAAGAACTTATTCACTATGAAAATTCTTTATCACTATTATAAACACTTCAGACAACTAGAATACTTATTTTCTCTGAAACAAATTTGAATTTCAAACTATAAAAAATGGATTTCAAGATTTTTTTATTGTGTTTATATTTTGATTATGTTTCTGTTGAAAACCCAATGATATAAAAATAAAAACATTTTCCAAAATAGATTTTCAAATTATCCACAGTTCATTATAGTTTTAAATAGTATCTTAGGTCTTGGTATGATAAGATCAACACTATTATAATATCAAATTTATTTACTACAGGTTTTTTTAATCCTACCATATCTTTAAAAAATTTCAATGTTATTTTTGGATGTTGAAATATATGTCGATGAAATTTTTTTGATCAAAATTTTATTACGGAATTTCACGAATTGAATAAAATTAATTTGAAATGAGTTTGATAGGAAAACTAAAATTAATTCTTATATATGAAATTTATCCAAAATAATGATGTAATTTTTCTAAATCAGTGAATATAAAAATTAGATTTTCTGAATCAATTTTATCGATATCACCAAAGGTAGTGATACACCAAAGAGTACATTTTGTAATATAGATTTTGAGAAAACTAGATAGTTAGTTTACTAATCACCATAAATAGGTATGATTGTCTGTTTACTTTACATAAGTTCTTGTATACCAGATCTAATGTTTAGTTAATCCTTTTTTTTTATTTCCCTAAAAATTCAACGGAAAATCATTTTATTGATGTCAATTGATGATAAGAATTCATTATTAAATAAAACCAATATTGGGATGTTCTAATATAGAGGTCATGTGTTTAAAATTTTCTATTATTCTAATGTGGATTTTTTTGTAGATGTAAGAGGGATAAGAATAGAACTGTTAGAAAATTTCCCTTCTGGGAATTTCACAAGTTTAATGGAATATTAAGAATTACAAGACTACTTTATTTTAAACATCATATGTTTAATATAATGCTACATGCAGTTGTTGTCACAAATTATATAAATGAAGAACACTTTACTAAATTGTCATAATCAATTTCAATGTAACTATGAATTGGTACAATTCATGTGATATTAATATTAATAAAAATTGGGTTTCTCAATCTGTGATAAAAAATATCGATAAAAAACATCCCTTTTAGATAGACTATTTTCAAATTGGAAATATTTCCCTTGATTTCATTGGAAAAAACATCAGCATTACAATATCATTAAAATGACTCTAAAAATAGAGAGACTAAATTTTATCACACATGTATTAGGAATGATTAATTGTTTATAAAAATTTTAATATTTTTTATAACTATTTTAATTTCTTGATACTTTTTAAAATGCAAAACCTCCATTTTTATTAAAAATTTTGTGGTTCATATGGCCCGTTATTTGACATTGAGTTTTTTTTCAATGCTTCATTATGTGACCATGAATATATGGCTACATGGTCTATATATCTTTAGTGAACCATCTATGTAACTGTGTGGCATATCATGTGAAATTTATACCAATCATGACGTATCAATGATATAAGAAATTTATAAATATTTAACCGACTTCATCTATTTCAATTTGAAATTTTATTTTTGTTTTTATTGGGTATAATTTTGATTTTATTTTATTCTCTATATATTGTAATAATATTCAATTAGAATATAAATCATTACACATATCATTCATAAAATAAATTTATATTTTTAATATGTTATACCTTTAATTTTTACCTCTTCAATCCCTCTTTCTCAATCCACATTCCATTTTGAAATGAAAATCAAACCTAATGATACTCAAATCAATGTGAAATGATGGTTTTTGTAAAAAAATCTCATATTGTATTAAATCTTACCAAATCACCTATTTCATTGTGATCTAAATATTACCAATGTAGCTTGAGTGATATAGTCAGACCACACAATCCACCTTTTCTATATCAGTATGACCGAGTGGATATAGAACTAGATTTATGATGGATTTAGTTTAGTAAATCCTTAGTCTAAAAATTTATATAGAGGAATGTATTGGATATTGGGTAATGTATAATGATATTATATTTTATGATTAGTTGGATAATAATTTTAATTCTAACATAGATCTCATTTTTTGATAATCTTGGGATTCCATTTAAAAGATTTTCAATTGGGAAATAATTTATTCCAATTTTAAACTACAAGGTAGATTCTTTTGTTTGACTAATAAAATATGGAACTAAGACTATCGAATATAATATCATATGAGTCCTTTAATTTTTAATTTTTATGGTCTCTTGAATAATTAATGGGTATTCTGACTCCAAGAAGTAAAATTTATTTGGAATTAAATGGAGGGTGTAGATCATAGGTGATAATCATTGAATATAACATTTTTCCAAAGAAAGGGGACTTCAACAATATTAGTTACAGGGATTTATAATTTATATATTTTATAATGAATGGATATTGGAATAGGTTATCCAGATATGTCATGAGGAAGATGGATAAAATATACAAGTCCTTGTCAATGTTTAATTCCCTTCATTACTATACATTTAACTCAGTCACGTTAGATTATAATGGATATGTTTGGGGGGGGGGGGGGTTTCTAGCCTTGGTTATTTCCAAAAATCAAAACATTTATAGTATTATGATAGTTAACTGGAACCCTTGTACAATTTAATGGATAATAGATATCAAAAATAATAATGAAATTTTTTAACCTATTAAGAATATTGTTAGTAAAAAATACCATATAGATCATATTATAGATCCTGTTGAAATATTTATGTAATATTATGATGATAATTAATATAATAAAGTAGGTTAATAAAATGAAAACAATGTAGATGACTTATGTGAACAATCTATATAATCCTTTCATTATTCTCGGGATCTATATCTCATGGTTTGTATTGGATATCCTAATACTCCATTACCAATAACCTCATTTGAATAAGATATAAATGATGAGTAGCAAGATGATACAAAATTATTAGAAAACATTTTTTTAATATAATTTTCTATGGAGGATAATGGCTCATGTGAGTAGGAAGAAAGTGATGAATTTTCTGAAAGTCATTATACCTATATATTTATCAAATAAGTACCACATGGCAATTTAGAAGGGAAGATCCTCCCTAGTGGGAGGAATATCACAATGATGATCATGAAAGAATATTACTACAGTATGGTAGACCAACCATATCATTGGCTCAGATAGTGATTAAAGGATCACTGATCATTGAAATTGATTCACAAGAAATAATTTATGTATCTCCTCTTAGGCCATCAGTTGGCTTATTTTCTCAAATAACTATTTTTTATCTCCTAATAATGGTGTTAATGAACCATTTTATATCAATATGACAACTCCTATATGATTTTGTTCATACATAGAATATCTAAATTGATGAGTAATTAAATTCTAAACTTAAGGTTCATTCTATTAGATCAATGATAGATGATAATGAATGTGATATGTATAGTAATAATACTTATTCTGACCAATACACTCCTATACCTTCTTCAGATACTTCTATATCCTTTATGAAATATGATGCTACGAATGATATCAAATCATATTTGATCGATTTTTTCAAGGAGTAATAAAATTTATTTGGGAGAATGGTGAAACTAATTATAAATGGAGAATTTTCAATGATATTTACTCTTGTCACATGTAATTTTCAACCTAAAATTCAAATATAAATGGTACCGATGAAGAATGAGTTTTATGATTTAAGATCAATATTTAGTTCATTATAGAATGATCATCAAGATATTATATTGATTTAAGATAATTTTCTTCTTAATTGAAATGTATATTATTCAATTTTAGATACTCCCATTGTTTATTACTTAATTCCACCTCATGATCGTCTTTGAAGTACTATTCTTGAGAATCACAAAATAAATCTCATTAAATATATGTTTAAATTATTCCTACAAGAGTTTAAAAATATGAGAGATATGGTGTGGGAGGGAGATTAAAAACCTAATACAAATAACATTATCTTGTTCTAATATATATAGGGAAATCCAGAAAAGATACAAACACATTATGATGTGTTATTTATTATTATCTCTATAATATAATCATTGAATTCAATCAGAAAACCATCTTTTTATCATTTTGTAGTGATTTAAAAATGTCTTCTTTGATATAGTCTTTCAATCATCATGTGGAGAAGTAGAAGGTTATTACAATATTTCTGGAGGAAATTACGGAGAATACAGAATATTCTTTTCATGAGATGGATATTGGAAGATTTGGTATGAAATAAATTTTTACTATCAACACAACCACATTGGATCCTCCCAACATAAACATTTCAGCATCCCCTGTATCAATATATACTTCTACCATCCCTTTCAGATTTTCTCCTAGAAAAACAGTTAAACATATATTCATTATTTACATGTGTGTGGTCATTAAATAATATATTTCAATATCTTCAATGGAACCTAAACCTCCTACCACATCCTCCATAGTAAAATAAAAATTCATTATTCTAAATTATGATAGAATGATGTTTCTAATACTAGTTCTAATTGTAGTACCTTATGAGGTTTCATTTTGTACACTTTTTGTAAGAGTAATGATATTGATTGTCTCTATTCATGTATTTCTAGGTTTCAAATTTATTTCAGTATCTCATTCTTACTCATTTTTTATCAATTTTTGTAGCATCATTTTTGAAAATCCCAAAAATATGGGGGATATAAGATGTTTCAATTTATATCAATTCATTTCACACTTTTGAAATGAGTTGTCCCTATCAAAATAGTAGATGATTCAATTAGTAGATAACGAGTGATTTTAAATCAAAAAAAAATCTGGTATCTTATGTTTTTAAGGTGTTTTATTTTTTATGATACTTTGATTTATTTATTATTAAAATACATGAAAATTTCCCTTTCTTTAAAATCCCTATAAATATAAGTAAACACATGAACAAAAATGTAACCATGAGTAAAATAAAAAAATATTATATAATCCTTAATCTAACCACATATAGAGTTAAAATGTATTCATGAAGGATTCATGCTACAAAAAGAATAAATCAAGAACAATAAAAAATGAAAATATATGTCTTTAGGAAGAGAACATGTGACCACATGAAGAATCCAAGTGATTGTTCCAAATGACCATGATAAGTGATGGTGGTATGTGTCCACAAGTAAATGTGGTGATGATTAATTGATAATGGATTGATGATGTATAAAATATGTAGTTAGTAGTTTTGAAATATCTAGTGACTATATTTTAGAGAGTTTACTGGATTGTAAATGCATTTTTTTAGATTAAACTATTTTCTATGTAGATTGATTTAGAAGTATCCTCCAATGGTTTGTTAGAGGATATGTTTCATTTATATTAAAATACCTCATGGATATAATTAATGTATGGAAGATAATTTAAAAAACATAATTTTTTATACTACTACAAAAAATACTTCCATGACCCAGAATTTCTGACCTCTCAGTGCTACACAAAAATGATTATTTAGAAGCTAATATTTAAAGAAAATTGATTTACTGAACCGAATCTAAAATATTAATATAATATTTTTATATCTCTATTGTTTTACCTCTCTGTTTTAACTTACATTTTTTTTGTGTTTTCATTACTCTATATATTAATTTTAACATTCTCCAACATTATATTGGAGATTATTCAGATTCTCAATTAAAAAAAATATTTTTCCTTTTATTCTAATAAATATTATGGAAGGGTATTTGTATAGATTTTCCTATATCTCTGTAATTTTTTATGTGAAATATCAACATAGGATACGTGCTGTGTTTAATTTTTAACAAACTTCTGGGCAACGAGTTATTACAGGGTGGATAGGAGTACATCTTGGCTATACAATGATCACTTTTTTATTTTTCTATTTTTTTAATTTTTTTTATAATTTGGTTTCAATGAAAAGAAGAATTAGTTTTAATTTGTTTTTTTTATAATAATAATAATTGTTTTCACATTAATAAGGGTGTTATATGTACTATTTCATAAAAGTAAATTATATTTAAAAGTAAATGAGTTTTTTAAATAAGTTATGACTGAGTTGAGATTGTAATTATTTTAAAAAAATATAAAATAAAAAATTTAATAGTTCCACAGATTTAGATAATTTGGTTTTTTGTACTTGTGGATTTATATTTAAATATTTATAAATGTAATAATTAATTCATATTTTAATTAACTATGCTATTGTTTTTGTAGTCCAGATAAATATATTTTATCTTTTTGAAAAGATATTTATGAAATAAATATCTTATACCTACAATAAATTTATCATTATTATAATACAAGAATAGTGGTGATTGGAAACCAAACACATCGCTTCATAGAGGTGGTAGTCTATATATGATCACAAATGATTTTTTTCATTTCTATTAGGTTGGAAAATAAGATGAATAAGGTTTGTTCCATCAATATAAAAACATTTTACTATATAAAATATATATATGTCATTATATGATATTAGAATAAATATTTTATGGACATGGAAGATGTTATAAATAAGAAAAAAAGTTGTAGGTTAAACCTCTCTTTTGAGATTCTAGTTTCAACTATCAATTTATGCATCTTTTGTTTTTCTTTTTCTAGGAATAGAACATCTATTACATGGGGGGAAGATTGTTAAAAAAATTATTAATGGGGGTAAAACTAAATGGATCAAGAAATTCATGGAATAGATCAGGGGATGTGAAATTTTATATGTGAAGTGGGTTGAAATATTTTATATATATGAAATATTAATATATATTATATTCCTAATAAATGTAAAATGAATCACAATTTATATATTATATAATTTAATGATTAAAATGACTATATAAATTCCCCCAATAATATTTATATATATTTAAGTGTAATTAATTCTTCATTGTTTTATTCCTAATACTCTCCCTTTTATACATAATTATGTAAACATTATTTTAAATATCAATGAGATAGGAGTGTAATTTTAGGTATTTCTAGTGGCACAGATGTGGGAAACTAATGAAATTTTATAAAACATTCTATATAATTGAGTTATTATAGGATGCAAAATATTTTTTAATGGTTTAAGAAATATTTTTAAACATTAAATACAATTTAATTAAATTTTCATTAATATTCACATATCATAAAGTTAAACATATCAATGATAACGAACTAGAAAAAATTGAATTATTTAATTATAACCCAACCTTATATTAGAAAACATTTGTGATTTTAATTTTATACATGAATAAATATTCCATTAATTAAGCTATGTTGAGAAAATTATCATACACACATATATTAAATAAGGATTCAGGTGTTGGGCTCCTTTTCCACTAAATTACGATATTTATCATTATATACCTTTACTATGATAACTCATTTTTTTACACGTTAAATTATTAATGTTTCCAAAAATAATTATAAAATTATAAAAAATGGTAATATTGATTCCAAAATCAATATATATTATAAATCTAAAGACATCCATAATAATTAAATATTTATTGGAAAATATTTTGACAAAATGTAATGAAAATCCTTTTTTTTGAAAATTAGACATTTAAAGCCTAAAAAAGAACATATACCAAATTATATTATAACATAGATTCATAAAGAATAAATTTTATTATTTTAAAAAAATAATAAATATGTTAATTTTAAAGGAAATCTAAAATAGAACTACACTTTTAAAATACATGATTTAATTATAATAAGTTATAATTTTATAAAAAAATTACATTCTTCAATATTCACTGCAAAATATATATTTTTATAAAAATATTGAATATATAACTTATTCCGCCGATGAGATGATGTTTTTATAATTTATCACTATTTTTCCAATTTAAATTTCAAAATTTAATTGTAATTAATTATAATATACTCCTAAAAATAGTAGTAAAACTCATTTTAATGAATATTTATTTTTATGAGTTGAATGAATTTATACATATACATTATATATAGACCTATTTTAATAAATATTTGAAAAATATTTTGGATAAAAACATTTAATATTTTAATATAATAATTTATTAATAATGAATAATTTAATCTATTAACAAAAAAATAAATTGGAGACATAAAATTAATTTAATGATGAATATATCATTTACCTTTGAAGGATTTTATCTTTATTTTCATCTAATTGATAATCAATGATTGAATGATTCTTCATCTTTTAAATACATAAATTTCTTAAAAAAATTCATAATATAATTATTGAAATTAATATCTTCAAACCCAAGGGTAATGTCATTACAACCATATTTAAATTATAAAATTTCTATAGTATATCAAGGTTCAAAATATAGTTTTATTAGACCTTTATTTTACATGGGATTTCATTAAAGGTAGATTCAAAAATCTAACCATTATATATTGATATAAATTTTAAGTTGAGAGGATTCAATGTTTTATTTTATTGTATAATGTAACACCACTAGATTTTAAAAGATGAATAATATGTACAATTTAATATACGAAATGTAACATGGAGCTTAAACAACCAATGAAATATATATTTACTATAAAAAAATTAAATTGATTAGTATTAATAGGATTAAGATATTTATAATATATATAGATCCTACTAAATATAAATTAATCGATAAATTATAACTAAAATATCACTCAATTTTAATTAATGACATTTTATTCCTAAAAAATGTTATCAACAATATATGTTTTTATTTATATTGTGATAAAATAATATCATTATTTTATTTTAATATCAAAAAACATATATTCTAAAATTAAGGTTAGTTATGAAATAAAAATTTCAAAAGTTACATAATGTTAATTTTTGAAATTTTATCAAAATTAGTCATTTCTAATATAATAGTGAACTATAACTATTTATTTAAAACCATAATTAATTTTCATTAAATCAAGAAATTTAAAAAAATAGTTATCTTATAAAATATTTATGTAACACACATTTTCTATACATATATTACATCTAATTAATTTTATTTGAATCATCATTGTATGGGTATTCGGTATAATGATCCTTTTCGGTTTATAAATTTATTTTCCTAAATTTTTTTCTATTATACATAATGTTCCTCCATTTTAATATATTTTAATATTATGTATACTAGATTCATATATATATATATATATTCATTAAAATTCATTCGTTAAAAACTTTTTTAGTGTGTATAGTGTTCCACCAATTTATTTAATTAAAAAATACCTAATGAAGAATGATGAAAATGAAATTTTTATATCATGTATCTATAAATACGAATTTAATTAATATAATGATTTTTACTAGTTTTAGAGATAAAATAAATTATTTTTATGTTTGAAAAATGCATTTCATGAAAAATGGTAAATTCATATTGTTTCCAGTATTATGTTTAAATTAAACTCTTCCCATTATGTGACTTGAATTTTTGGAAAATGGACTAATTTTTTTGACACGTAATGATTTATTGTAAATTATAGGATTAACTAAATTTTTTCCTTATCACTTATTGTGAATACAATAAAAATATTTTATCGTTGTTAAAATGAAAATAGGTTTATCGATGGTTAGAAAATTATAATTGATAAAATGACCTAAAACCAATAGAACGTCTATTTTAGGAAAATAATTTTACCATATATCATCTATTCATACTTAACGGTCCTTTTCACATCCTTTGGGCATGTGAAATTAGTATATATAACATTTTATTTTAAAATATTCCAAATGAGTCACCTCCCGTACTTATAAAATTAAACCCAACCTCATTTAATATATGTACAATCAATGAATTTTTATTCAGGAAATACTAACCCAAATCAATTCCTAACATCCCTTCCTTCTTCTTATATGATTTTTTTATCATAAATAATATGTATGAAAGCATTAGGTATAATAATAAATAGGTGGATTGAAGAAGATGTAACATTCTTAACCAAGGTTATTGTTTTATTTCGTCTTAATCCCCACTCATATAGAATTAAACCTTAACGATATAATACCATTAGTATTTACAATTTAGTGAGATGTTATTATGTCAATATAACGAGATAAATGCATCTTCTATAACATGAAGTGAGATATAGAACAATCATTTTGGTATAAGGCTAACTACCACATCTCTAATTGACGTAATTCATTTATCATCATAACCTCTCACGACTGGGTATAATGATGGAAATAATTTTTATATGTTATATTCATGTTAAAATTTTCTTTTATAAAAGACAATTCAGCATTTCACTTTTTACATTAACAATCATTGAAAATTGATAAATTTCTTCGATTGTATGTATGTACTATCACGACCACAATGTGATGTGATTATTTTTTATAACCACATCAAAGGATGATATATATAATTGTATTTAACGAAATAAAATGGTATTTATTATTCTATTATATTACATGATTTATAATATATTATTGAAATTCATTCAATAATTATCATGGAAAAACAGAGTCATTACTCATGTGTGTTCAAGACCTACCATCCTCATCATCATAACATAGTTCATTTTTCAAAACAAATATTTCAAAATTACTTAAGAAATATAATTGATATAGATAAATAATATTATTTCATCATTTTTATTCTTTATATGATTGAATAATTACACCTCTAACAATTCCCAAAATAAAAATGACATTTTGGAATTATATAGTGAGCATCCCCAAAAACCATAATGTTTAATTAAATAATTAAATATTCCAATATTCTTTCAAAATTATATAAAAAAGATAAATGTATAATATATTAAACATAGAAATGGATTTAGAGGGAAAAAATATTACATGATTATTATATATGGGTCAACGGACATACATTAGACCTGTGGACTTAAGTTAAGTGTTGATCGTCTTTGTTTTATTTACATGAGATGTATTCCATATTCATTATTTATTTATATTTTGTGTCATAAATATTTACAATTAATATAATTATTTATTATTCTCATTGAAATTAGTGTGTTTAAAAAATCTATAAGATCTTCTCTCATTCATGGAGTTTTGATTCATATACTACCAAAGACATATGATATTTCATCACTTTTTTCATTTTCTGAGGAATATGTTTTTATTATACACATAAATTAATTTCTATGTACTATATATTAACTTTTTAAATGTTAAATAATGAATCCTCCATACCTCACAGGATCTTATGTTGCAATTTTAATAATTATATCAATGGGTGTCTGTCGAGAATTCTTCCATGTCCTAAAGAGTTTCATAACTCAATTTGTTTTTCTTTGGATATATTAGTTCTTAGTTGTCCATGATATGATATGATTACATATTATGTGGCCTCTAATTTTATTATTTTGTATTTAAAAAATTATTTACTTTTATTTCTAAAAATCAATCCATTTATTACCATTAAATTCAATGATATGATCTTTGTATAGGCTATTCATATGAGATTCCATTTCATTGGGGTATATTTTTAAAAATATGAACATTATTTTTTTATGAGGTGTATATACTACTCATTTGAAATTTTATATAATGAATATTCCTAATATATAATGTTTCATTAGAAGTTTTTTGTAATTGTCCATACAATTGAAATGTTACTAATGTGCCGAAGGCTTTATGTTAATATATATTTCATGTCTAGAATTTTTTTGATGATGTTTATACAGGAGGAAAAACATTGATCTAATTTTCTTCAAAAATAGATTTTTTTTCGATGGTATAATTTTTTTGTATGTTTAATTCGATTTACTCCTTTATTTATTAATGAAAGTTTAAGAAAGTTCTTTCTAAGTAATGTTAAACATGTATCAACTTTTAGATCGGGAATCATTCTCTTTCTGGTCAATGTTTTGAATATTTTTATAAAAGATGTAATTTTACAGAAATAATGTATTTCCAAAATCTATTTTATATTATAATATTCCTTCTTATAAAATATTTTACAAATAATTTTTTTTAGTATTTCCCAAAGGGTCACTATTAACTCCCTTTAATTTTTTTTATTTTTGTTATTTTAACATTAACAACAAGAATAGATTTTCCCTTCATCATATCCATTATTTTTTACAAAACTTTATGCTATATATATCTATGTTTTTAATAAATTTAAATAATTTTTTCAATATTGTAAGATTTTTTAGTTTTTAAAAATTGTTTTCAATGTGATGTAGTTATTTTCCCCATTAATGTTTTCAATGAAATTTTAAATGTGTTTTAATTCTTCAATGATGTTACTTGTTATCCACTAGGGTTATTTTTTATATATACAATCCTCACACTTTCTATAACATCCTAGGTAAATAAATAATAAGACATATTTCATATTTATTAATATATGGGAATTAAATATTAATTTTACTTTAAATGGGTTTCTTTGTTCGATATCGTACCCAATACGTAAGAATGGGTTTCTTTGAAATCTTACGTTACATACTAATAATATAATATTATCATTTTAAATGGTAGTTAACTCCTAGCCATTGAATTGGATTTAATGAAAAAAACTAACTACAATATGATTATACATGTTTGTTAAATGTATATACAGTTATCCATTAAATGTTACAGGCTTTAAATGTGAATGAATCTAATTTTAAGCATATTTTACATTAAAAGGCCGATTTACTACCTTTTAATGAAGAACCCTCAATAAATGTAATTTTGGTCACTTTAATAAATTCTATTTGACCAAATAAAATCATTATTTAGAATGGGGAGATCAAAACCTACCTTGGGTAATTTTTTTTATTTTTCTGATAAAATTCATTTTTAATGAATAGTGAAAAATACTGTATTTTAATTCAAATCTACTTTTTAATCTAATTTATTAATATTTCTAGATTATATTTTTAATTGGTTTTAAAGATTAATTATATTATATTTTTACCATTTAATCTAATGATGGTCATTGAAATTAATTTCACATTAAAATTGGACATATAAAAGTGTCAATGTTTTGATAGATATTGTTTCTTAAAAACACGCTATCTGTTTTGACTATGGGAATTAAATTTCAATTAATTAGTGCACCATATATTTTTTTTAATTTGGTAAAATTGACATAATTTATGAATTCGGAATATCAATTAATGCTTAGGTTGAATTTTTTGTATTTTTCAAAAAAAACATCAATTTTTGATGAATAGTGAAACCACTTGGTAATAGTTAAAAAATGGACCGTTTCATTTAAATGAAATTTAACCGCTTCTGTGAATTGAATTTCGAAAAACTGCCAATAATTTTTGTTATAATGAAAAAAATGTGGTTTAATAAGATGAAAATAATTTTTCATCATTTGTAGCTTTTGACTTTTATTTATTGTAGTTAAATGTAAATTGTGTAATTCCAGGTTAAAAGAATATTGTAATAATTCAAAATTACCTTAACACATGTCCTAACCCTATTGGATGAGTAATGGCCGACAATTGGCATCTATGAGTCTATTTTGGGACCACATGGATCCACTTGTGAACGATAATGACACTTTAGATTAATTAAAATAATTTAATGGAAAAAATGACATAAAAAAATCTTTTATTAAATTAATTTTTTTATATAAATCATATTTTGGATTATAAATTTTCACTGTAAATATAAAAATATTTCCTTCATCATGGTATTTTTTTTATAATTTTTATACATCACATAAATTAAATTATTTATGACACAATAATGATGTCGTATTTACCCCAATTAAAAAATTAAATAAATATGGTTATAAATAACATCAAAAACATGTCCAATTTCAATTGGATGATATTATTTCTACTATTATTCATCTTATCCTATACATTAATTATTTTTTGACTTTTAGAAAGCAAATATCATTATATAATAAAATAATATTATCACTCTTTCCTAAAGAGCCCCTCCTTCCCGTATAAAAGGAGACCACTTATAACCAATTCCTCACACCCATCAAGCCTTTTGGATCTTCCAACATCTTCACAATTAAGCTCCCTACATCCTTCTCCTCCTCCTAGAGGCCTTACCTTAGGCAGAAGTCACTTCAATAAGTTCTTTGGTTCAAACCATAGGGAGTTACCCAAATTAAAGATAATGATTTCTCTTAAATTTTTTTCTTTTATTTTACTTCTCCAACCCCTAAACACTTTTTAAAAATTTCTTTTGTTACATCACCATTATACTAAATATACTAGGAATTTTTTATGTGAAGGATTCATACTACGCTTACACACACCTCCATCTATTGGGTGAAAAAAATAATGTTTATGTGGAGGGAAAACTAACGCCTCATGAAATGATGATTGTTCAAATATCTCTAATAACATCTCATGGTGGAAATTATGATTGCACTGTATTTATATATGATATATATTATGTTTATTTCTTCTTTATGATTCTTTATTTTTCAATTTATAGAAATGCATTATGGTTTCCATAGTGGGTAAATACGATAATCTCATTAGAGGAATTGCGGACTACCGCCCCTCAAAGTGATATGACTGGTTAATGCCTTCGGTGGGACGTATAAAGGGTAGAATTAATAATATTGTG
This sequence comes from Viscum album, assembly GCA_963277665.1. Classification (NCBI taxonomy): domain Eukaryota; kingdom Viridiplantae; phylum Streptophyta; class Magnoliopsida; order Santalales; family Viscaceae; genus Viscum; species Viscum album. Next base: position 1,097,466,188 of record OY728151.1, on the reverse strand, counting down.
TAGTAAATTATATTTTAATAATAATATAACTATGTATCATTATTTTTTTAATTCCAGTAATATAAGAAATATAAATGGAAGTAGCGTTCATGTGTTTATACGACTTACCGTCTCCAGGAACCATGCATTTCATTTCTTACCTCTAAATGTTATGTAATATTATGAATACATTTATATACTGGAAATATATGATATAAATTATATATAAATCATTAATACAATTCTGAAGATGATGGATATCTTACCACTTGAACAATGTGTAATTATAAGTTGTTTATTTTTTTACTCAATTACAAAATATTGACAAAACAACCGTGATTAACTTAAATGATTACATAATGTATATAACATGGTAATAAGTAATATAAAATGAATAATAGAAATAAAAAAGGTTCTTAAACATGTATAAATTAACATTAGTTTTTTATTAAGGAGATTAAAGAATGAACAGGTCATGTCAGACAAAAGGTATGAGATTTTCTTATCTCACATTTAATTCCGTGAGATTTCCAATGTTCGCCACATATTCATTTCATGTGGTTTATTTTGTACTTCCAGTTGATATATATTATCATGATTCTCATTATATTCATGGTATTCTGTGATTCATTTGGTGGTTATTAACATTTGGTCATATGAATCAGTTGTTAACTACATGGTAAAGGTTTTCTTGTCACAAATTATTCCGTTGAGATTCATGCTATATTTTTCACTATTTCGTTTTCTGTGGAGTATATACTGCCCATGATTGTACTCTTTGGGTAATATAATTTCATTTATGAGTATTTAAATATTCATTGTATGATCATTATTTTATGTGACGTATGTTTTGTAGGTTACCAAATCAATACGGGAACCTTTGACCAACCTCTTTTTAAAAGACTTCATTTTTTTATGTCTTTTAAATTACATCTTATGATGTTGGGATATGTTCATATATATCCTTATTGATTTAATATTTATGTCCCAGTGATGATATACCCTTTTTATCTCATCAACTCATTTTATGAATTTTAAAGTGACGCTGTTAGTCTGTCAAATTTTTACAAGGGATCTTCTTAACCCAATTTCCATTCTTTGGGTTCAACTTGTACTTCAAGAATATGTCATCAAATGAATATGTGTGAATGACCTCTTATTTTTTTACACATAATATACACTTATATTGGGTGTATTTATATATTTCACACAAAATTATGTGATATATTTACCCTTAATTTAAGGATCTCATCTTTATAAGGGATTTGTCTCAATTTACATTTCCACAGAGACTTTATTGTTGTTATGAACCAATTCACTCTTATATGGTGTATATACTGCCCTTTGACATATTATATCATGAATACAATTATTCTCATTATATTATAATGTTTTGGTTAAATTATATTCCTCAATTATTTGTATTAAAGCATCAATATTTTTGTTAAAAAAACTCTTTAACCAAAATATCGTTTTAAATATTTTAAAGATTTATTCTTCAAAATATTAATCATTAAATTCCATGTTTTAAAAATGGTTTTTAGGATTTATTTATATGTACATTAATGTTTTCAAATGATAATTCATTTAAAATCTTCAATGTGGCATGCGACACTTTGATTCAAAAATCACTTTTTAAATGGTTTTGAAAATGATTTGATAAAAAATTGTTTATTTCAATATCTTGATTTGATATATTGGAATGCGGCAATATTATCTTTCCTTTATTATTGTGTTATGATTATGTAATGGTTATTGCGAATTTTTTATGTATATGTGTGGTTTCGTGATAAACATATTGGGTGTGAGCCTATGATAGATCTCCAATGCATTGTGTAATGTGGCGGAGGTAAACATGATGTTTCTCCTAATATATTTATTGAATATACTGTAATGGGTATTCCAAGTATAACTCCCAATGTAGCTATGATAGGTACAATGAAATTTTTATATATATTCCGTAAGTAAACTTTATTATTTATTATTTGTGTGTGTTATTCATAAAACATATGATTTCATTAGGTATGTTATGATAGAAAAACATAGTTTCATTGATTTGTGTTTATTTATTCGCTAATTCTTTCCTTCCCTATTTTATAACCCTTTCTGATATTTTCATGCTCATACCATGTTTTTGAAAGGTTTTCCATAGGACTTAATGATTAATAGGATCAATGATGGGGTCATGGAAAAGTCATGCAGTATAAAATATGGAACTAAACATGTTTCTTTTTAAGAGTTGTTATTTTTTGAAAAAATGGATACGGAGTAGTAGTGTATACATGTAATATTCAAGTTGTTATGTAATATCCTCAATGTGAATTATTTTTTTAATTTAATAATATGTAATTTTTAAGGTTGGGTCATTATACATTATATAGGTGTATTGTGGGTTTTTCGAAGTGATTTTCATGGAACACATTTAGTTTCCATAGGTTAATCATGTATTGTAATGAATAATTGATATTTCTATGAGATTTATGGTGGGATGAAATATTAAAAAAAATTATATATGTTATGGTTGTTAGACAATGTTAGTTAATGTTTAAGACCCACTTTATCTCATAGGTGAGATCAATTTATCATATATGATGGGTTGGGATCCATTATTGATCATGATATGAAGGGTTGATCCCCATTACAGATCAATATATGACTGGTTAAGACTTATTATAGCTCATGATATGGAGGTTATGGCCCATTATAGAAATAATATTCAATGATTAAATATTGTGCTCTCCATATAATTATATTGGATGTTCTTAGTATGGACATTACAATTTTTTGTTTTTTTATAAAGACTATGTTTTATCATAAAAATATGTGTTATTTATTGTTTTTAGAGTATTTTAATAATTATTATGATCATGGTTTAAACCACATGTCTTATTATTTTTTATTATTATGAATAATTCCTTTAATAATGATTTATTACATGATTAATAATTGATGATATAGGTATTTATGAGATTTATTTTGAATATGTTATCCTCATATAATTTTATTATGTTATCATAGAAATATTATCATCTATTCGTCTCAAATTAAATTACATTTTAAATGGTTTTGTTTTCCTTACTGAGTGTTTTATTTAATCATTTTTATGTTTTCAATTTTTATGCAATGAATAATTATAATAAATTTTTTATATCTAGAAATGTATAATATGTGACGCATTTTGGGGAGAAATTAATGAATTAATATCGAATATGAAAATTTGGTTATAATGGAAAAATAATCTTTAGATGTCATGCATGTTTTTAATATTATTTTTTTCTAATTATATAAAACAATAATCATAAAATTTCAGTGTTAATTTATGTTATTAAAAATTTACTTTTTTTATTTTATAGTTTTTATGGAAAAATGACATCATATTTGTCACTATACAATCTAGATATGTGAAGTTCATGTTTTGAGCATTGGACATGAGAGTGTGGATTTGGGGATATTAAACAAGTTCACCATCACATTTATTATCTGATAAATTTTGATTTGTTTTACAAAAATGGGTTTATATGAACTCTCCATTAATATGATCCCATTCCCATGATTATGAAGATGGTTATATCATTTGATATGTCTAGAATATAGTCAAGTAGATCGCAACTGAGGGGGAATATTCTATAGTTTTATAAAATATCATTTTTATATAGGTAATATTAATGGTACTAAACATATCATTCCTTGGGAGAAAAAATATTCTGTGATATGTATGATTAAATTGTTGAAAATAATATATTATTTTATTTAGGTTCATATAAAAATTATTTTAATATGATAATCAATTGAATTTCAATAAGTGTTTTCCTTATATGTTTGTTTTTTGGTCTAAATATACATCTAAAATATGAACACATAATGAAATTATATAATTGAATATTGATCGAATGAATATCATATATTTTATTCAATATATTAGGAATATTAATAGCTATTACATTGTTATTTTAAAAACATATATTCATATCAAACGTAAATGTATTTCAACACATATAGGATGCATCAACGATATTTATTTTTAAATTTTTTCATAAATTATGAGTATAGGGTAATGTTAGTTTAGTATTATATTTACTCTATATTAAAATAATCTATGGATACATAGTCAAGATACCTACTAGATAGATATGATATATTTTTCCATGTATATCCGTCAATAATCGATTATTCATTAAATTTCAAAAAATAATATTTTATGGATTATAAACATAACTATTAATTAATTTTAAAATAGATCACAAGTAATTGATAAAATAATTTTATTGATTTTTGTAGTACCTTAATTTCAATATATTTTATTCTAGTTTATTTATAGTTTGGTTACCAATATACCCATTGTGTTGTCTTTATAGAGACTACCCACACTTATTGATATATTTTTTCCACAAAATTCAATTTCACATTGATGAAGAATAATCATTATACATGAAGGTAATTTTTCTCTTATATATATATATATATATGTTTATAAATATTATTTATTGAATATTAGTGATTCAAGAGTAAATAATCAATTTTTTCTGAAAAATTATAACAACTTTGATTTAAAACGTAATATAATGTCTTATATTGTATAAGTATATTAAATGACAAATGTATTTATAACACTCAATATAAATTTATATTTAAATGGAATAAATCCAATTATTAAATTGAATTTACTTACTCATATAAGGTTGATTCAGGACTCACCATTTCTCAAATACTTTGATATATTACTTAACCTTCGGTAACATTTCCTTCCATAATTGGTTCCTAAATATTCAATAAATATATGGGAATACTTATAACAAAGGATCATATATAAAATTTTACATATAATAATAAAATTATGATGTTTGTGGATTTAATTTATTCTTATTAAATTCATGTTAATTACTCTTCCAATTATAATTTATTCCACATGAGAAGGATATTGCCTCAATTTGATCAACATCCCTTTTATTCAACTATAATGTTGATGGATGTTATAAATTGTGCATTTTATTTATATTTTTCATGTCATTTTCAACTATACATTTCATTTTTCCCTTAATAGTGGGATAAACCGTATTCCATCTAATCATTATCATCCCACCAAATCATAGAGAAAATATTACTATGTTATTTATCAAAAAAATTTATCCCATAATAAATGATTAAAATGGAAAACATGTGTTGTATGTTTAATCATATGACATTAATGTATAACATCATATCAAAATGGAATCAAAAAATTTTAATTGATTAATATACTTTAGAATATAAAAAGAATGATTTCGAGAAAATAAACCCTTCTTTACATTGCTACATTGTAGAAATATTATCAGTTATCTTAATATTTTTCTCCTCTATATGAACTGATAAAAGCTTAAAAAAAGGTATATGAAATTATTTTCCTATATTGAATCATAAAATCCATATTCATATATTTTAATATGATACAATGTAAATAAAAATAATGAATTTGAACAATTTTACTATAAGTTTTTAATTGAGAGTGATGTAATTTTCTAAACATCTTATTTCAATGAAAAACAATATACTAGAAAAATAAACATTAATGAAATCCATTATTTCCCAGTCAAAATCATTCTTCTAGATTATGGATATATGAAAAAACATAAATTATTTGCATCATGATTTACTATGACATATCCATTAGGCTACTTGGTCGTTGATAAGATACATACATTGACAAGACATTAATAAGATTCTATATAGAACAATCTAAGAGGTAATTGTTACCAATGTCACATGGAATTCATTTATATATGAAAATATTTCCTTCTACACATATGGAGAGAGAGAGAGTATAGATACGAATCTAGATATTCTTTATAATTGGGTCACTGATGTATTTTATATTTTTTTCAAGGAATGATATCACCTATTCCTCATTTGTGGTAGGAAAATATCAATATACCCAATGTTAACACCATTTTGTTACATTCAATATGGTCCATATTTATCTTGTAAATAAATGGATATTTTATTGGTATATGGAAGAGATTAGGTTATAATCATCCAAGGATACTTAGATTGTAGTTTCCAAATAGTTCAAGAAAATCTAAAATCATAGTTGAGATATATAATCACTATAAATTTATTCTTTTATCAGATCAATGGTCTCAACTAATTCCATAGTCAGAAATTTTATATTACTATTTTAGTATATTTACGAATCGATGTATGATATTAATTTATTTTGAAAAAAAAATTCATCAATGATTTTAACATTATGTCGAATAGTAAAGGCCCTACCTCTCTATAAAATAATAATAAAATAGAATTGGATTGTTAATAGTATCCCTAATCACATCATGATATGAACAACATGATCTATATATTATGATACATAATTTTTTTCCCCAAATATCTCATCGTATTATATGAATATTCAGTAAATAACATTATGGTCCACACTAGAACAATAAAGAATTTGTTTATTTTGAATCATTGATGCACAAAAAATTAGATAAGAAAAATATAAAAAAAAAATTCCACATTTTTTCATTAATATAAACCTTCCTCGGAACATTATACATTAATCTTATATTCATTTTTGTGAAAAATATAACAAAGGGTAAACTCATATGAATTATAATGGTAGAAAGGGATATTTCATTAATCATTTATTCATAACTGGAGAATACTAAGTATGAACTAATTATCCTAATAATTTAAAATCATAACCCATAATTATTTTCACATATAAATGAGTCATGACAATAATCATTGAAGTTCATAATACATGAACCATTATGTGATCAAATTCCACAGTCCCTGAGAAAAAAAATTTTACATTATAGTATTTCATAATACAGTTGTATATAGTGTGTAATAATCATAAAAATGGTTAAATTAGGAAAATAATACCTAATCAAATATCAATAAAATATTATGCATATCTTAACCTCCTAGGTCCACCGTAATTAATTAAAGATAGTGGGAATGATGGTGGCGTGACCCAAGGCCTCCTAAATGGAAATTTAAGGTATTAGAAATGGTGGATTTATGGATATTTGAGTTTTACATACATTGTAATGTTGTTATGAAAACTTTCCTTTGGAACATCATTCAGTCACATGTAATTTGTTTGAATCACCTTGGTTTTCTTTTGAATTTATTCTTTTTCTCTTTTTCTGTTCTTCTTCTTTTCACACTGATATTGTTTCCCCTAGGTGTGATCTTATTCACACCAGCACTTGTAAATTGATTCACAAAATGGTGGAGTGATCATTTCACTGTTTTACTTTTCTTTTTCAATCCCACTTCTTTAAGTTAACTTACCTCTTCAATCAATTGAATAGCATAAATTGAGGGCTAACCCCTTATGGGTTGATCCTAGGGAGTTACAATGGGTGGATTAGATGTTATTTAATGTTATTAAATTCATAATCATCTCATTATTTTAAGATTTCCATTTGATTATTTATTTTTTTCTTGTCTTCGCAAACTTTATCAATGACACATTTCGAGTGATAGTGCGATCCAATTCCTTGGAGTAATCATTAAATAGATCTTAAAAGTGCATTGGTGATTAGACTTGGAATTGTGTAGGGATTAAATTGGTGAATGATGTTGAGGAATTATATCATTTTGTGTATGCATCATGAATTAGTAAAATGAAATGTTATATGAAAATAAAAACATTCAATCTAACCCTAGTAACTGATTTGGATCAACTCGTCTCCATTAATTGTTTTAGACTAAGTAATTGTATGTTTTTTATTTTTTCATTAAATTAAATAACTAGTTATTGAAATCAAATCAATCCAAATAGTTGGCCACTTAATAGCCAAATCCTTCCAAAATCAAAATGTCTCTAGCTTTCTTCTTCGTTCAATGTAGATTTGACCCCTACCCATACTACAACAACCGCATACCTGTAGGGTAAATTTGGGAAAAACCAAATTTTGGGGCTGTTTTCAGGGACCCAATTATGTCAACATAGATTTTCACTTTCTTTTCTCTCCCCAAATTCTCTTTTTTAACCTCTATTTCTCTTCTCTCTTCCCCTGTCTATTTTTCAATGTCCTCAAAATATGAAATCCAAATCTCCCTCAAATAAAAAGGATAATCATCAGAAATACCCCATAATAGAACAATTATGGACTCAAATTGAAAATAAATATTGGGAATCAAAATACATAGGTAATTAAATTGTTCAAACTTTAAATGATTACCCCACACTCGATGAGACGTAAAATCAATGGGATAATTAATGTTTAAATGATCAATTTAATGACCTCTCAAGGATTATTGAATAGTACATTATTATTGAATTCCATAATGTTCAAACCCTCAAATTAACTATTCCTAAATAATTTATTAAACAATTGTGTAATCTAATGGAGATAATGAATTCTGAGGTTTCTTCTTTGAGGTTAAAACACCAAAACATTAAAACAAGTGATGAACCCACTTTAATGTCTAGGAAATCATAGTTATATAATGAAGTTAATTGGTCAAGTAATGTTGAAATTTAATTTTAATATTGTTTAAATAAAGGGAAAATTGATTTTTTGAATTCAAAATATAATAACTTGACATCATGGATTGAGTTTCATGAACATGGCTCCATTAGTGAATTTTTAGGACCACCGATCACTAAACAATTGGGATAAATCCCAATAATTGAGCCCTTACCTACTCCTATAATTCAAAAGGACACTTTTGGAGATGAATAAAATTTTTATAATGAACCAATTCATTCTACTGTTTTTGGAGAAGAAACAGATTTTCATTCAAATTGAAAATCTTCTTTAGGAAATTTCAATCAACCTGAACTCAAAATCATTTTCCTTCCTTCCCCACTCGAGTATCCCATCATTTGTGATAAACAAGAGCTTAGGGTTTTCATTAATCCATATCATGAAACCTAAAAATTGGGGTTGATCATTGATTTATTAGGAAAGACTACATAAGAAAAAAGTTCAACCATTTCTGATACTCCTTGCATTTCCCATTCATTTTAGGAAATAAGATTATTCCTGAATCAAATTCGAAACCTTCTTACCAACCACAAGGGAGACTCATTCTAAATAAAGTTGAAGTGGATAAATATGATGTTATTAAAATTTTGAATGATGGAATTGGATAATATGGGGGGTTCATGTTGAGATAAAGACTTTAAATTAAGCGACGCATTGGAGGCATCCCATAGATTTCATGTTTCCAATCATTGTGAATCACATTTTTTCATTTTTATTTTTTTATAAGAAAAATAGACTTTTTACATGTTCTTATTTTATGAGTAAGGATATGAATGAAAGGGGAGAACCATATTCATATGTGGCATGCAATGTGATCCCTGAGTAATACCTTGCACAGAAATTTAAAAGAAGACACTATATCATCAGTTTATTTTATTTTATTTATGATTTCGTATCTATTTTAAAAAATATATAGATTCTTGAATAGTTCTTATATTATGACTAAGGATGGGTATGAAATGGGAGCACCGTATTCATATGTGTCATGCGGTGTGATCCCTGAGTATAACCTTACCCATAAATTTAACAGAAGACAATGTATCATCAGATTGATTTTAAAAAATTTGGGAAAATCATAAAAATGATGATACTTGGTATGACATAAATTGTTATGTTGTTTGTTTTTTCTTGTTTTTTCTTCTTTTTATAGTTCATGGACTATTTTGGGTGATACATATTCAATCAAAGAGGTTCCTACATCTCCCAAGTGATCAAAGGAGTAATCTGGAGCATCATTAACATCGACATGAAAACCCAGTTTAATTAGTTCTATGTTTATTGTGTAAAATTACTTTTAGAAATACTCTCATCAACCTCTACCCCTTCTAATCATTCATTTCTTTATACACTGGGGTTGTGTTATTTTATGTTGGGGGAGATGAAATAAAAATAATTGATCTTGTGTGCATAAAAAATTGTGTGGAAGGAAAAAGATCATTAACCAAGAACATGATAACACACATTGCAAACTCTAAAATTTGGTATCAAATAATTATTCATGGATTGATTCTGATTTTAATGCATGTTTAGGTTCATGTTCAAAAGTTTTGGAAAGTGTGGTGGTCTGATGTGATTTTTCCCCACTTATATTTTCATCCATTTAATAAAAAAACACAATGCATGTCCTCTAGATTGTGGGGTATTAGTTTGAGTTCATGAGGTCCCATAATAAATGGAATAGGTTTAGTTATCATTTTAATTTTAACATGAGTATTCAAAATAAATAAATTTTCATGTAGAGTAATGAATTGACCTAATGTGTGGCTTTCGACACTTGGGGATCGTGACTCCGTAGTTGTCTGGCCTGAAGTTTGTCATTTTATATCTTTTTGTGGTAATTTGAATTTGTTTTTGGTTGAGTTAAATAGATATGATGCCTGATTATGTGAGATTCACTTCTTGCCCTATGGTCTTTGAACTTGGTAGTCATCGAAAAATTCTTGCAGCATGGGTTGACTCAATTGAGTTCAATTTCAATTACAATGGAAAAATTGATAAAAAAACAAAAAAAATAATAATAATTGTTTTTGAATACTCATCTTAGTGTTAAAATATCATTACTCCTAATTCTTCAATATTTTCTCCCTTTTAATGAACATGAACCCCCCATGTCTATTGTGATACACAACACTTCGTCATGATTAATTGGTATTTGATGAAATATGGCGATGAATTTGAACAAAGGATTGGGCTTGGGTTTGGGTAATGCATCTGGACATAGAAGGTTTTAAATTAATTTTATGGGTTTCAAAAATAAATTGTAATGAGGTATTTGGGTGAGCAATGTGTATTAAAATGTTTTTGAAACGGTTATTCAAATTTCATTTTTGTGAGATATATTTTGCTCGGGACTAGTAAAACTCAATTTCGTCGGAGTGATTAGCCACTAGAAAAGGATATTATTAATTTTTAATATATATAGTTTTCATGTGACTTTTTATTCATAAATACCTATTAATTTCATTTTACACATTCAACATCATTTCACATCATGATTGAAATTCTTTCTTAAAATGCACTATTACATGGTACATTTGTGAGCACAATTTAAAATAGCCAATTTTCTTGATTTTAATTTCATATTTAATTTTCATGTCTCCCATGATATAAGGAACAATTCATTATTTTGGAGCACTGGTAGTTTCAATTTGGAAGACCACTAAAGTGGGATTTTAACCAACCACATTTTGGGAGAATTGAGCTGGAAAACAGCACATTAAACATATTGTAGCGGCCAGGATTCAACCCCAAAGAGTCTCAAAAATTAATTGGATATAGAAGATATCATTGGGAATATTTCATTCAATAGTGTCCCAAGATAATTAAATCATTTTTATGGACTTCCTAGCGCCCATGATAAAGATGAAATTCTGGGCCACATTATGCAGCCTAGAAAAACAGCACCCATTTAAATTATATCTCGCACACCACAAAGTATTTTGGGTTGAAATTTTACAGTATATTATGGGACATCTGGGGATTCATTAACGTATTTTATAGACCTCTCCAATTATGCCTTCTAGAAGGTGATTTCATTGCATCTGTTCAGTGGATTAAAGGTTTCTCCCACTTTAAGGAAAGAGTTGAAAGGTCTCATGTACATTAAATGTCTACCCACCTAGGTCCTCCACAATTAATTAAAGAGAGTGTAATTGATGGTGGATCGACCCAAGGCCTCCTGAATGGATATTTAAAGCAGTAGAAATTGAGGATTTAGGGATCTTTGAGTTTTTCATTCATTGTAATGTTGTTATGCCAAATTTCCTATGTAATGCTCTTCTTTTTCATGTAAATTGTTTGAATCACTTTAGTTTTGAATAAAATTTATTATTCTTATCTTTTTCTATTATTCTTTTTTTCACATTGATACCATTTCCCCAATGTGTGATCTTATTCACACCAGAACTTGTGAATTTATTCACACAACTGTGGAGTGATCATTTCATTATTTTATTTTTCTTCATCAATCTCGCTACATAATGACGACTTCTCGCTTCCATTTATTGAATTGCATAAATGGAGGGATAAAACCTTATGGGTTGATCCTAGGGAGTTTTATGTGGTGTATTGGATGTTATTTAATGTTCATAAATTCATAATCATTTCATAATTTTAGTATTTCCATTTGATGTTTTTTCTCTTCTTCGTCTTCGCCAACTTTAACAATGAGTCATTTCGAGTGTTAGTGCAATCCAATTCCTTGGAGTGATCATTAAATTTATCCTATAAGTGTATTATTGATTAGGCTTTAAAATGTGTAGGGATTAAATTGGGGAATGATGTTGAGGAATTATATCATTTTTTGGATGCATTTTGAAATATTGAAATTAAATGTTATAAGAAAATAAATACATTCAATCTAACCCTAGTAACAACATAGGATAAACTCATCTCTATAAAATGTTTTACAATAAGTAATTTTATGTTATTTATTTTTTTTTTTTAAAATTAAATCACTCGTTATTCATATTAAATTTATAAAAATAGTTAGAAACTGCATAGCCAAATCCTTCCAAATTCATAGTGTCCCTAGGTTTCTTTTTCGGTCCCTTTGGATTCGACCCCTACCAATACTACAACAACCGCATAACTGTAGGGTAAATTTGGACAAAACCACTCAGCCATCAACATGACCGGTACCATAATCTACCTTTTCCATGATCTTAACTCAAAAAATGGATAGGTTAATCTTTTATCCTTCTTCTACTATGAATTTGAACCATAATATCCTAACCCCTGCATGTAAACCACACATGTATGGATATATTTTCATGATGAAGGTGAGTAATTTCAGTGATTCGTGAATACATTTTATTAATGAATAATTTGATGAAGGATTTATATGTTCCATATTTATAGAAGTTGAAATCTCAACCCTTTAATTGAAAATAAACAATCACATAAAATTCATTGTCCATGGTGTGTAGACAAGTCCATTTCATATAGTTTATGAATGATGTATCAAAAATATAGGTTGATGAAATGGATATGGAACATTCTATATGAGATATCATGAAATGTGATTATGTTACACAATAACTTTTCATATGTTGTTTTTATCATGGGGACATATATGATTCTCTCATGGGTTCCATGAGCTTTTTTCATAGTGCCCCCCAAATCGTGCTCATTGATCTTGGGTAAAAAACACCTAAATTTAAAAACTAAAAATGATTCACATATATTTTTAAATTATATTTCTCATATTTATAATCCATGATCCTTTTTTAATGTTTAAGATAGATGGGAAGAATTAGAAACTACTAAATCTTATGAAATCTCAATAGATGGATATTTTACCAATATACATCAATCAAATTAATATATAATTAGTACTCAATGTATCCCATAAAATATCCAATGAATATAATCTTCTAGGCATAATGAAATTAATACATTGTTTAACAATATGGTTTGGGGAACTTAATAAAGGCGATTTCTAAAATTATCATTAAGGGTAAACAAAATAATAATAATAATACATAACATGAAAAACATGAAGCATTCATTGAAATCATAATGAGGATCAAAAAAATCATACAAGTATGGAAGAATAATATTATGTATTAAGTACATGTATTATAATATTATTATAACATAACATCATTGAATAAAAGGATCATGTAGATAATATATACATGAAATCCTAAGAAAAACTAAATAATCATTGCCCCATAATAATATACTAGTTGTCTAGGATCACTTATCATGCACCAAAATATATCATGAGATGAAAAATTAATAAATTCATAGGATTAGTATCTAATCACAACCATCATAAATAAAAATAATTCATATATGAGTTAATTAATTTTTATCGAAATATAATAAAAACTACAATGAAATAAAATTGGATTAATATTCATTTCACATGGTTCCCAAAGGAAGCACTCCTGATTTCATTAAAAAAAATTACATGATAAACCAATGAAAAATATATTAGTATCCATGGAATGCAAAAATAATTATACATAATTAAAATTTAACAAACATTATTATACATATTATATTTAATAAATATAAAAATTGAAAAAATACACAATAATTTCCATAATAAATTGATGTATTTATAATCTTTGTGAACACACTCCAATCAGCCGATGAAACATACGGTACATAGGGTCAATAATATTTAGATGTAAATGATTCTTATGAATGTTGATGATTTGAAAACTCAAAATCACTGATGGATCATACCATAGATTTAAAAGACAATTTCATAATCCATACTTATAGAGAATCTAAATGGTATCATTTGAATAATACCCTTTATGAAGAGCATGGAATAGATAAAGAACACTCAAGGAATTATTAGTCAAAATTACATTGAAAATAATAATATAAAATATTTTATAAATCATTTAGTGTGAAACATTTGTTAAAAACAAGATAGAAAGTATTTAATTTTTTGAAAACATGAAAATGGAGAGAATATGTCTTTATAATATGAAAAATTTGTATGAGCGACACAATCAAATGGAAATCCAAAAACATGATTCATTTTTTTCAAAATGGAAAAAAATAAAAATATTAAGTGGTTACATTTTTAAATTAGTTTTAATGAAATATATTATATTAGAATTTTTTTTTAAAAATAATACTATAATAAGTCATTTTGAATCATTTTAAAACATTACATTAGAAAAAAATTTCAACACTAAATATATGGAAAAAAAATTAAATTCCATTTAAACCCTATAATAATATTGTAAAAATGATGATAAACCAATTCAATAATATGAGGTGAAGTGAAGTATAATGGTCCCAGGAAAAATTATAGAAAAAAAATTCATATGTAACACATTGATAAAGAATAAACATATTAATTAGAATGTATATAAGTTTTACATATAAACATCAAGCTTTTATTGAGGAAAAATTAATTAAATTGGATACCAATAACAATGTGAAATAAAATTCCTAGAGAAATATTTAATCTAACATATAAAAAGATAATTATATAGAAAGAGTCTTGAACATCAAAATCTATAATTGATTTCATGGCTCACAAGATATAGTATATGAGTCAAAAGAATAATTAGAAATTTAGTAACATTTAATTAAAAAACAAGGAAGGATAATGATATAGAAAAATATCATCAAATTCCATGAATAAAATATTTTTTATGATAACATATCCAATTGGAATAATAAACACAATATTATTGGAAATTTTGCCTAAAATAAAACATGCCTCAATGAAGGTATTTTGTGACAAAAATTAATTACCGTATTTCCAAACAAAGCTGATGATACTCTAACCTCCTAGAAAACATCCTTTAAAAATTAATCATTAATTTCATCACCTTATATAACTCTGTAAGATAATATCATACCTATGTTACCATTATTTACTTTTTATATTGATCTTAATTATAGTTTATTTTTAACATCTTGTGTTATCACTTTTATATGTTCATCATATTCTATGTAATGTTAAAGTTGGTATCTAATTATTGAATCAAAATTAATAATTACTATATTAATAATATATATTAATTATATATCCAATTAATATTTATAATATTAAACTTTAATCTCGTGAGATTTTTAATTAAAAATCTTGTTGATGATGCTGGAAACAAACTTGATTTATCATTTTTTAATGAATATAAATGTTACATTATTAACATGTACATAAATAAATACTAAAAATCTATATCCATTATAACATATTTAAATATTTATTATTAAATTTCATTAATAGTATATAAAAATATTTAATCATTCATTTTATAAACATTACAACATCTCCCATCTAGGCAACAAACTTACCAAAATAATGTGTCATGATGATCAAATGAGTTAGAAAATGTTTTCAAATAGTGTTAATATATCATTTATAGAATTTATACATTTAATACATATAACATATGTCAATAAATATCAAATAATATAACTATTATTTAATTTTGGTGATGAAAAATTATATTCATCATTTTGGGAGGTGGTAGTATGAACATATACACAATTAACAAACCCATTTCACAAGAAATTAATAGATTAATAGAACATGAGAAATTAAAATATATGAAATATTATTGCATTTAAAAAATAATATTTTTTATGAAATTACCCTTTTAGGTCCTTTTATATTTTTAATAGAAATAAATGATTTCGTTCGAGGAGGCTTTAGTCTAGAAATACGCATGATTAAAGATCTCATTCCATATCAAATATATTGAATGAATGTAAATGAAAATGGATAAATGTTAAAAATACTTTTGGGGACATAAATGATATAATTATTCATAAAAATTATCTTTGATAACAACAATAATTTTTAGTGATGAAAACTGTACTATATAGTCTCATCGAGGTAATAGTCTGCACACACACATAATCGATGAATTTGATTTCCATTACTGATTATATGGAAGGAATGTATAATTAGTGGGAGATTAATATAATGGATTATTAGTTTATATATGACTAATAGTTCATTGTATTATCATATTTATGGATGATTAGGAAGATGAATATATAATTGAAATACTTATAGGAGAGTAATAATCATCTTGGATCAGTCATTTTCCTCCAAATTTTACATGAAAAAAATTAAACTAAATAAACAAGGCTAAAGGATTTTGTTCTTCGGATAGTGTTTCATGATGGAAGAAATTCTAGATCATAATTAAGCAATTTTAATGGATGTGTGTGTAATTAATGGGAGTAAGAGTATCAATTTATAAGTGAAATGAAGGGAATTTTTGGAATTTTGTATCTTATCAAACTGTTTAATTTCACTAGTCATGTTCAAAGAAATCCTAAATATTAAATTAAAAAAATGGGAATTTATTTTCCAATCCTCCTCCCATCAACCCATCTCAAGGACACCGTTGATTGATTTAGGGGTTTTTAAATACTATTTTCACTTTATCCATTTATTACTTTTCTTTAGAAGAAATTTACTTTAACCCATGTTAATAATATAAATTTTATTCTTTAATATTGATAAATACGACATTTTTTGTATTATAATATCATATATGATAATAATTTAAACAAACCATATTAACATTTCAAAATGTTTTCAACATATTCATGATTTGACTCATATAATTAATGTGTGAGTTAAATTTATGTATTCCAATAATTTTAATGTCATAAATTGATATATTATAAATAAAATTAAGGTTATGTTACATTAAAATCAACCTATAACTGTATTTAAAGACATGATTACTTAATTAAAATAAAATAAATGAAAAAAAAATTTATTAAAGAAACCATTTATCTTTTTGCTAAATTTATTGGCCATGGGATTTATAAATTCATATAATAAATTAAAATTACCTCAATAGTTGTCATTAAATAAGTTTCATCTTGTTCCATTGGTGGTGGTGGTTGTTGATACATACCATTATTATCATCCATGGTTTTATAAAATTTACTTGTGTTATATCTATGATTTGTAAACTGAAGGTATACATGTTCCGATGATAAGGAACAACCATAATGAACATCAAAAATATCTAAAAATTCATTCTTTTATAATGGAATCAGTCTTCTCGGAGATGTCAACATCACTATATCGGCTATTTACCCAACATCAATTGACCCTTGTGTTATTATATCCTCTTTTTAGATGCCTAGATCATGTCCACATGGAGCTAATTTTATTTCTAGTCTTCAATAATTTATTTTTGGTAAATTTTCCTCTAAAATAGACGTATTTACTCATCAATTGTTGGTGGTCCATCTAGTTTCCTTCTATTCTGCTTTGGATGATGGAGCTCTTGTGCAGACTATCTCATCATCGGTCTTCGAGGATGCATCTTCACTAAAAATATGGAACCTAGTGGAATGGATCAGGACATAAATCCACCTCTAGTTTTATATCATAATATCATCCTATCCCAAGTATTAAATATGGTGGCTTGCTTGTTAGATCTTATCATGAAATCCTTCCGCATCATCCTCGACTCCCATGAGGATTTCATCAAGATGTTGGCCTTGAGCTATCAATCGTTCAATGTGTTGTGATTTGAGAACTATTGGTGGTCGATGGAAGTCCATCAATAATGTGAATATTATATTATGGTTGTGTGGATTAAGATATCATATCTACCTATTGAATTTCATAATATTCCTTTTTTTAATGGATTTGTGTTTTACATAAAATGTTTGTGTGCATGGATGAAAAATGAAACATATTAAAGATGAAATGATGGATATAATCTATATTTCCTTGTATCTATCCAATTATCCCATAACATAAATTCTTCTCTGGGTTTAAGAAAATTTGGAATGGAAATAGTCTTGTTTTATCCCATTGAGCAATGGTTTTTCACCTCCTATCAACTTCCCTTGAATAATGTGACAATCTGTAAGTTAATATAATTTCACCGTATGTCACATTGTTAGATTATATATTATATTAATGGTGTAAAATCATTCTATGTAAAATAATCAAATCATGAATCCAATCACTCATTCTCTTAAAGTGTTACAAATGGTGGTGATTCTTCATATCAGAATCCAGCTACCCCACCTCTCTCTCCAGCTTCAATTCAGCAGGCATATCACACTTCAATCCGTGTGTCTATAATATATTTTGATCTGAGGATTTCTTATTACTCAATATATTTCTTATTCTATTATTTTATTAAATATATTCCAAGTAAAAACATTAATGGTAAAGTGATTTTACACATTGAATCTCTGTGGTAATCTTATTCCCTATATATTTTATACTCAGTTTCATGCTCTACAGTTTTGATTGTTGGAACCCCAAATGAATACAACAAATTCCTACATGTACAAGTATCTATATGTAGTATCATGATCCTAAATCAGAGACTAGAGTGCACTATATGTCATATATAATCCCCATCAACCCCCCATTGAATCATAAGGCCTTTTTATTAGAGTGTTTGTTGTGAGTCACCCTGGTGGGATGTGTGTCCTATTGAAAAAAACTATTGAGTTTGTGATCCCAAGAGAACAATACTATGATTTATTGTCCTAAAACCATAATGAAACACTAATAATAATTATCAGTGGCCTACATACATATCTGTGATAAAAAATTTAGATCTTACATCGGGGTTTCTGAAACCTACGTCAATGTATTTTCCACATTGGTTCCCTACATCATGTGTTTTTAGTATGAATCACCACTCACCTGGGTGGCCCACTAACAGAACTCTTCTGAAAAGGAAATGTGAAGAAAGGGGGAGATATTGTGCTTAAATGTGAATCACACTTCCCTTTAGTATATGATGTTGGACATGGTCCCTACACCCCACAACCTTGTCCCGTAGGGCTGTAATACATTCATTTGTATTTCCAATAATATATCCTAAAGTGATTAACATATGAATAATGGATTACCAACCAGATACTGATACTAATTTTTGGTATTAGATTAGCGATGCATGATCCTACATCCAAATATTTTCTGCTTTAGTTCACTACATCATGGGTTCGTTTTGCAGCATGGATCACTGCCCACTGGGGTTGCTCACTAGATACTATTTTCTAAAAATTTATTATTATATAAGGTAGATGGTTGAGGATTATATATGATGCACAGTTCCCTCAAGTGTCTGATGTGGAATAGATTCCCTACATCC
The DNA here is from genome assembly GCA_963277665.1 of Viscum album. Taxonomy (NCBI): domain Eukaryota; kingdom Viridiplantae; phylum Streptophyta; class Magnoliopsida; order Santalales; family Viscaceae; genus Viscum; species Viscum album. The sequence continues at coordinate 1,097,446,651 of OY728151.1, read as the reverse complement.
AACAACCCTGACCCATAGGGTTGGATTTCATTCATTCGGGGTCCCAACAATCTCTCCACCATTTATTTCCCAACAATCAGATGCGTCCCTAAATGGCTTTGATACTAATTTTCGGGGTTTTATCGTGTATGGATGGACCAATATCAAAATATTTTCCTATTTTGATCATGTGGTTACATGTTTTTTTTTTCAGTAGGGCTCATTTTATACCAGGGTGGATCACTGCCAACAATATTTTGAAAATGACTTATGATGGGAGGGGTGGATGGGGCATATATATGTTTCACAACACCCTGCAATCAATGATGTGGGATAGGGTCCTGACACCAAACAATATTGAGCTTTAGGGTATCACAAAATTCATTTGTGTTTCCATAAATCACTCCCCTTGTTTTTACCCTATGATCTGAGCAATGCTTACCTAGCCATGATACCAATTGTAGGGATTACATCAAGGATATATGAATCTAAGTCACAATATTTTACACTTTGGATCACTAGCTAATGTTTTTTTTCTTCATCAGGGCTCACTCTCCACCATGGTGGATCAATACGAACCCACTTTTGAAAAGGACTTCTGATTGGAGGGGGTGACATGGGGGGATTATATATGATGCCTAGATCCCACCAGTCTCTGATTTGGGAAAGGTTGCATGCACCCAACAACCATGACTAATAGGGTTGCACTGCATTAATTTGGGGGTCCAACATTGATGTTGAATTGGTACAGTGTGTAATTACATGTGTATAAAGCACTAAAATGATTTTATCATGTACTGTTGGTTATTTTGATACTCCAAATAATTTATTCAGGAGGCTCAATATCCCTTCACATTTATTATCATTTAATGGATTGTGAGGTGATTCCATGATCTAATTTGGTAACATGTACATATGGTGGTTAATTTTATAAATCTAGTTTTCATGCACCTCATATCAACAGGGTGCGTACAAGGTCCAATTCTAAGAGAGACTCCATGCATTCCTCCTTAGTGGCCTCAAACTGGCTTTTAGATCATGTATAAAAAACCAAGAATCCACATATTAAATGATCCAAATAATTATCAATAATTTACATGGTCTCATAGCTCATAATAAAATAGATCTCCATTTTATGAGAAGTGATAATTGGAAGTATTTTTTATCACTGTTTTTTATACCAAGAACTTGCCATATGGTATTTTATGATTAAATAAAATCTTTTCTTTCTGGTTATTTTCATAGTCCTATAACATAAAAATATATTTGTACCTTTTGGGAAACATTTATGTAGGTGGGGAAGCTAATTATTTCAACCCATCATATTTCTAGAAGGAGATATAGTGGTATTTTATCCTTATTCATCTATTTTTGGTATGCTAAATGTGATCTTCTGGCCAGGGAATCCCTATTGATGGATATAGGATCATTTAATCCACAGAATGGTGCCTATATGGTTGGGGGATTTTAATGAAATCATTGATCTAATTGAAAATAAATGTAGAAGGCCTAGTTGATGGAAGAGAAGGAACAACTTTTCCTGGTTGTTTGCATGCAATAGACACATGGATCTAGGGTATTACTGAGATAAATTTATATGTTGTAATAATATAGTAGGAATGAAGTATACTTGGTGTAGGATGGATCAATATCTTGATAATCTTCATGATATTTCTTCATCCCCAGATGAAAATATTAGTAATATTATTATATCATAATTTGACTAATTACTTGTAATAATTGTTGTTGAGTACGATATAAATAATCACAAATGTTCCTATATAAACATTTAGTGGCCCTTGAATCCGAAAATCATTAATATAGATACAATTTCCTCTAAGGATTCCACGATGTATTCATCATCGTTGGATACTCAATGTAACCCCACACAATTTCACTATATGTTGCATTTTAAATAAATAAAATAGGTTGCGATATATGCAACACAATGTTTGAGCGCACTATAATCTACCAAATTATCCATCTAAAAAGAGGTTATAAATAGTATTTACTAGATTTTTATATTTTGAAAATTAGATATCATTTTTTATTTTATAATATACAAATTTTCTTCCTGGGAATTTTTGGTAATTTTTAAAATACATCATTTATTGCTGAATAGTTTAAAATACTACATTATAGTTATGAACTGGATTTTTTTTAATTGATTATTATATATTAATTTAATTTAATATTAAAATAAATATATAATACATGTATTAATCCAATTTATGTTATTTCAATATTTTTAATATTGAAATTAAATATAAAATTTGATTGACCTTTTGAACATAACTTTTACATACCTACTAGCCACTTTTTCAGGATTAACATTAATTGTAATTTAACTTCTATTCTGAGTTGAATTGGAAAAAACAAACATACATAAGATATATCTGACTATAAATATTAAATTAAAATATAATAAATTTATCTTAATCAATATTTTATTTATTTGTATATGAAAATTTTGGTTTTTATAGGCATGCATTATAATGATGCAATAATTGACTAGTTAATAGAAATATCAAATAAATAATTTTTAAAATAACGAACAAATGTAATTTTACATAATTAAGGACAAAATATAATTTAATTGATTACATATAAATGTTATATATATATTATAAGTGATATTTTGAAGTTATCATGTATTCATGGAATTTTTAAAATATAATAAATAATAGTATCAAAATTGACTAAAATGATACTTTAAAATAAATAATAAATTACAAAACTATATATAATTCATGAAAATATATAAATTAACTAAGTAATTAGGATAATGTTAACTATTTAATAAATTATCCAACTAATATTCTTTTGGATTTTTATGGTAAATTTATTATCCTTTTAGTATAAGAAGTCATATTCTCATGGTAATAGTGAATTTGTTTAGCTATGGTTTAAAGCCAAAAGGTATGATTAATTTTGGGACCTAAACATGTATAAAATTATTTTTTTTGAAATTATAACAACTCCTAATCACTTTATACTTAAAATATCTCATGTTGGAGGATGTTAATATCAACTATCAATTTATAATAAATTAATTTTTTTCGAGTTTCTTAAATTCCCCCTTCCCTCTCTTATAAAAGTGTTATTCCCCTTCCCTTCTATTCAATCCTATAAATCCATTTCTATTGAACAAAACATACAAAATTTACTTCCAAATTCAATAAATACTTCCTAGAGTCCGTACTATGGGAATAAAGCCAACCTATGATGTCTTTTTTTTCAAATCATAAGGATATACTTGAAGAAGAGGTAATTGGATCACCATGTCAATTCCATTTCATTTAATTTTTTTACTTCCTTTTCCAATGTTGTCTCCAAAATAAATTAACAAACATATCATCCAATATATGATTATATGTTTTTATTATTGTTTGAAAACCATATTAATTCTTATACCCATCCTATGAAAAGCAATATCACTATGTGTTTGTGTTGGACTTACAGTCTCCAAGCCACGGTGTAAATTGATTTTTATCTATACATTATTTCTATTTGTATAAAGAGGAATGTAAAGAATTATAATTATAAATATGACATTGTACGGTCCTAAGAAATTTTCAAGGGGGAAATCCAAATACCTCAAGACTTGGAAAAGACCGAACTGGTCCGCCTACTGACTCCCGGAAAAAGTACGTGGCCAGTTCGGCAAACCACCCTCCCGCGGACGCTGTTGTTCACGAAATGGGGGTGGAGCGCCTATGCGGGTGCGAACTAGGAAGAACGCTGGGCGTCATGATGGTCCACCGCTGCGAGCCACCCCCTCTGCGGACCGCTGTCATTCACGGGACAATGGAGGAGTGGTACATGACCACGGAGCAATTCTGCGAATCTCGGTTCCAAAAATCCCTGGTTGATCGAGTCGTTCACAGGTGGGGATTCATTCATGGGATTCCATAAAAAGTGTCGTGTTCCCATTGATACAGCCTCTTTGTGACTTTATAAATAGACACTGAGGGGAACCAAAAATTAAAGGAGGTAGGATAGGTGAAATCCGGTGGGGAGTTGCTGAAGAAATCACTCCCAATGGTGATGATCTGCGACCATCCACGAACTCCATGTCGTCCGAGGATGCATTCATCCACATATATGAGAAACAAAACTCAGAACCACATGCGACTATCTCCTTCATGGCCACCCCCTCCATAGAACAGTTTCGTTCGTGAAATGGAGGCGGGAACCCCTCCGCTGGCGCGATGTAGGATGGGCGCCAGTCCTTCACAGACATTTCCTTCACGGCCTTCCTTCGCGGACAACCTCCTTCACGTCCTAGTCCTTCGCGGCCTGCTCCCTCATGGCCAGCTCCTCTGCGGACAACCTTCGTAGACAACCAAAACACGAACCACATGTGGCCAGTCATTCGCAGACGACTCGTCTGCAGACAGTCCCTCACAACTGGCTCCACGCGGCCGGCTCCAAGGCGACCCGCCCCATGTGGACTGACCCCCATGAAAAATGGAGAGTCGCACCGCAAAATTTTCGGGCCGGGTCAACATTATTTCTACATTCCACCCTTACGCCGCCCCAGCATCCTTCCTACAAATTCCAAGAGTCGAGCTACACCTCATGACTCTTCTATAACCACATTAACTATCTCCTTTTTCTATGTTCATCCAGAAAGGGCCTCCCATGCGTAAGTCCCACACCAACCATTGCTAGGTATCTCCTTCCTAGTGGTCCTGACCACACGACGTTAAACTGTATGTCCCTCTTCCAATCCATATGATGTTAAACTATATGGAAATAGTCCCCTCTACATGACTTTAAACTGTAGTGTACCCTATGGGCTAAACATAGGATGCCTCTTGCGCAAAACAAGAGATGGATTGTGCTCCAAGCATAAAATGCCTCAAGCCATGATTAGAGTGGAATAATTTCAAAAGCATTGGAATCTATTAAAACTTTCTATCACTCCACCTCATGCTTTGCATGTCCTTCATTCGGATCCTCGTCCTCTTTCATGTCTGAAGGGAACCCCTTATAGCCTGGTCCCATGCCACCTCGTCTCACCTACCGTCCTTGGCCAACGCCCCAGAAAACTTTTGAAAACACATTGAGTTAGGTCGTGTGTTTCGAACGTGGTCAGCAGTCGACCCTCATTTGTTTGTCCCCATTTCAGGCTAACACGACATGGATTCTTTGTTTCATACATGGTAAACAGTTATCCTCCATCACCATGCCACCCTCATTGCGTTCTGAATGTCGGATATGTAATTCACACTTTTCATATCCCTTTGTTTGTACTGATTCCAATGCCCTTGGTGTTATCCCGCTTGTGCACTTTCGCATATTCATTGGCCCCATTATATTCCATAACCAACCAATGGGTTCAGATGACCTCACAGAAAAACATGATAATGAAACATTTAGCATCCACCTCGGAGTAATCCCCGACTTTATGGGCCACCTCTATGCATATGCCCCGCTCCACTTCCCACGGACACACATTTCGTGACGTGATCGTCTGGTCCCTAAAGCCTCTTGTTTCCCACACCATGGATGAATCACGTGGTCTTAGAGTAAGCATCGACCATGACATCTTATTATGGGCCTCCTGAGAGTGTAATCCCCAATCCATTACTATGGGCCTCCTGAGAGTGTAAGCCCCAATCCATTATTTTGGGCCTCCTTAGATTGTAAGAACCAATCCATTACTATGTGCCTCTTCTGAGTGTAATCCCAAATCCATTACTATGGGTCTCCTCAGAGTTTAAGCCCCAATCCATTACTATGGGAATCCTCAGAGTGTATTCCCCAATATATTACTATGGGCTGCCTCAGTGCGTAAGCCCCACGCCTATGGAACTACAAGTACTTTCATTCCCTACCACAGGGATATGTTGGAATCCTCAATGAGGTTCAAGCCCGATCACCATCGGACCCCCCATGTCGACATTCACATTGGCTCTCTGACACTCCTATTTGAACTACATGGAATTTGACCCTTGTCCCCTAGGCAGGGTATGTAGGAAGCCTCCATGAGGTTCAAGCCCAACAATCGGTCGATCCGACTATCTTCACATCGGTTCACCGCACCACTCCAAGTGCCGCCTCAATGAGTCCAGACTCTTCGGGATAACTAATCCAATGAGGGATGTTAAACCTCCGGGATAAACGATTCCAAACTTCAGCATCCAGTTGACCATTTCCTACCATGATTAATATGTGGATGCTATGCTTCGGTATAATCCAAATATTCGCAGACATATGAACACTTCTGAAATATATAAGTGTGTCCCAGAACATGCAATAATTTCTCCCAAAAACGGTACGATGAGCCCGACAACCCATCATCTCAACCAATGTGAGTTCTAATGCGTCATGGGTTAGACCACCCAGCAAACTGCAACCATCGGAAATAAGGTCCACACATTACTGGATATGGAACCGTTGGGCGTATCGAGGTGAAAACAGTGCATCCGATTTGAGTGATTAATCGGAACCCAAGCTTCCCTAATCAACTTTCATGTAGAACATGTTTCTCCCCCATGACCCCTTATGCGCCGTGAGACAGACATGATATTATTTATTTTTAATTCAGTTTCTGTCTAATTTTATATAATTTAAACATTATGTTAATAATTTTATTGCTCATGCCTACGTATGGTATTGCGTCTCCATGACATGATGAGATTCATTCTCCATGTTAATAGTTCAATAGTGATTATAAAAATATTTATATTAAGTTATTATGTAATATAATATGATTACTCGATGAGAATAATAATATAAATATATATCATTTTCTTTCTTCCATATAATATGATAAGAGAATGAAAACTACAATCATGCGTACGTACGTCCTACCGTCTCCATTAATGGTGTATCAACTTCCATATAATATATATATATATATATTTTAAATACATTATATATATGATATATGAATAATGTTATAAATTAATGATGTAATAAAATGATTATCTATATAAAATAAAAATTCAAAACAACTATGATTAACAAAATGGTTATTAACCAAAACGTTTCATTAACATGGAATTGTTAATAAATGGATAATATATTGTTATAAATGTATCATTTATGATATAAAATATCTTATTATGATTCATTTACAAGTTAATAATATGTTTATAAATAGTATATAGGAGTTCTGGACATGTACAAAAGGAATCGGACCTAATGTAAGGGTTATTTTGGTAATCTCCTTATTATCCGAGATTGTTTATATGTACGTATTAATTAAGACATATTAATCACTCATGTCATTGTTTCTTTAAAATATTATAAAAAATAATATTTTAATGGTTTTATATGTGGAAATAATTAAATAAAACACCATTTTAAATTTTTCTATGAGTTATTCTTCTAAACCATTTTCATTCTTGTCTATTTTAAAAAATGTGCTTTTTGATTTATTTTTCAAAAGTACATCCTCAACCATCTGGTTGGCCAACATCATCCACGTCAAGATCACATGTCAGATCATGAGACTGTCTTCAATAACCATCAACAACACAGTCTAAAGACAAATCCCTTGAAATGCGAATTCAGGGTTACCTCAGGGAAATTCCTTGGCTTCGTCGTACGCCATCGTGTCATCGATGTCAACCCAGTAAACGAAAAGGCTATCCTCAGCTTTCCACCTCCCCATAATCTCACCTAATTAAGGGGATTCCAAGGACACCTGGCCTATATCAGGTGGTTCATAGCTAACCTGGCAGGAAAATGTTTTCTCTTTACTAGGTTAATGAAGAAGGGAGTCGTGTTCCAATGGATAGAGGACTACCAAGAGGTGTTCGACAGCCTAAAAAGGTACCTATTAATCCCACTGGTTCTCATGCCTCTAGTTGACGGAAGACCTCTCATCCTATAGGTGATAGCCATAAAGCGGTCATTGGGAGCCTTACTTGCTCAAAAAATAACGTCGGTAGTGAAAACAACAACTATTACCTCAGCCAACCGATGATTGACGCTGAAATTCGATACTCAAACATCAAGAATAGTTGTTTGGCCATGGCCTTCATAGTTCAAAAGTTGAGACATTATCTGCATCACCATGGAGTCCATTTTGTCTCGCGTAATAGCCCACTAAAGTACATCCTCAGCCTCCTGATGCTGACTGGGTGCAAATCCTGATGGGGAGTCATCCTGTAATTATTTGACATCCGTTTTGTGCCTTAGAAGGCCACCAAAGGCCAGGTGTTAGTAGATTTTCTGGTAGAGCACCCTACAACATGGACCGCCGCAGCAGACATCGAGCTACCTGATGAAGACATCATCGCGGTTCAGGAGGAGCTCCCAACATGGGAAATTTACTTCGGAGGCACATCCTGAAGCCCAACCGAGATGATGATGGAAGACCCCAAATTTAACATGGTGGTCTTGGGTATAATACTCATGTCCCCAGAAAAGGCAGTCTTTCCATATTCCTTCCTCCTATTAGAGGGATGTACGGACAATGAAGTGGAATATCAAGCCCTCATTGCAGGCCTGGAACTCACACTCCAGGAACAAGTACAGCACCTTAAGGTAAAAGGTGACTCAGAACAGGTCATTAAGAAAGTCAATGGTGACTATACTATTAAAAAGGAGGAACTGATTCCCCTTTTTGACGATGTCTAAGGGTTAATGGAAGAATTCTCCAAATAACCAATATTGACCTATATTCCCCGATCTCAGAATGCCCAGTATGACACATTAGCTAATGCAGCCACAACCCTAGCCGACCCATACCATGATGAAACAGTCATCAGTATTGCTCATTGCCGAATGGTCTTGCCGTTTTCACATACCAAGACAGAGGAAATCCACGAATTCAGTCATATACCTAATCCATATGATCCCTCCACTGGTTGGATGTCCCCCATTGCAAACTAACTTCAATGGGGAGAAATTCTATCAGACAGGACTGAACAAGAGAAAATACGGAGAAGGGCAATCAACTTTGTTCTATATGGCGGCACATGTCAACAAGAGGTCCTCTACAAACAAGGCCTCGAAGGAGTCCTCCTCAGATGCATTGAAGGTGATGAAAATTTCGCCGTCATGACTGAAGTGCATGTCAGAGTATGTGGAGAACATTAGTTAGGGTCCATGCTTTCCCATCAGGTTTGGAGGCTCGGGTAATATTAGTCCACAATGGAACGAGATTGCGAGCGCTTTACCACAAAATTCCAATCATTCCAAATTCATGAAAACATCATACACCAACCCCCAGAGATACTTCATCAGGACAAGTACTCCTGTCCATTTGTTGTATGGGGAATGGATGTTGTGGGGCCATATCCTCCCGCCACAGCCAAATAGTTGAAATATATCCTCACAACAACTGACTTCTCTTCCAAATGGGCAGAAGCTATACCCCTTAATAAATTTGGGGAAAGAAGCATTATTAGATTTGTGAAAACCAATATCATCACCAGATTTAGTGTCCCTCATACCATACTGACGGATAACGACACCAACATCTGCTCTGCTGAATTGGAGAAATTATACCAAGAGTACAATATCAAGGCTAAACACTCATTCCACTACCATGCAGTGGCCAACGGATAGATAGAGGCTTTCAAAAAGACCCTTTAGAACATTCTCCATAAAATTGTGGACAAAGACAAGAAGTCATTGTCGGATAAAATCTTCCATGCATTGTGGGCTTATCGAACCACAATTTTCACCACTACTTGGGATACTCCGTACTCATTACTATACGGAACGGAAGTGGTCCAGCCCATTAAGCATCAATTACCATCACTTTGTGTTCCCATTTTTGATCAGCTATCCAACGATGAGCAATCAGAAAAGCGGTTAGATGAATTGGAACAGCTATATGAGAAGTGGCTACACACTTTGCACCATCTTGATGTATACTAGAACTGGATTGCACGAGCCTTCAATAAAAAGGATCTCCTTCTGTATTTCTTGGAATGAAAATTGGTATTGGTCCTCTGGACCCCAATGATACCCAGAAAGAAACCACCAAAGCTAGTGCCCAAGTGGGAGGGACCATATGTTATACACAAGGTCTACTCCAATGGATCATATGCCCTGATCTCCATGGACAGGTAGTTCACCTCCGCTCCTACAAATGTGAGATTCCGGAAGATGTATTTCATATAATAACTAAAAGTAGTTATCGTCTGAGCTGCAGGACATTAAACTTCCAAGCACCCAATGGTCCAAACTCTATGACCTTAAACGCACCGGCATAACTATAAGAAGTTATTGTATGAGATACAGGACGTTAAACTACCAAGCACCCAACGTTCCATCCTTTATGACCCTAAACTAAGAGTATCCCTTCCTCACCGGCATAACTAAAAGCAGTTATTGTCTTAGCTGCCGGATGTTAAACTACCAAGCACTCAACAGTCCAAACTCTATGAACCTAAACTAAGAGTATTCCATCCTCACCGGCATAATTAAAAGTAGTTGTCGTCTGAGCTACAGGACATTAAAATTCCAATCACCCAACGGTCCAAACTCTATGACCCTAAACTAAGAGTTTTCCATCCTCACCGGAATAACTAAAATAAGTTATCGTCCAAGTTGTTGGATGTTAAACTACCATGCACTCAATGGCCCAAACTCTATGACCCTAAAATAAGAGAATTACGTCCTCACCGGCATAAACAAAAGAAGTTATCATCTGAGCTGCAGGACATTAAACTGCCAAGCACTCAACAGTCCAAACTCTATGACCCTTAACTAAGAGTATTCCATCCTCACCGGCATAACTAAAAGAAGTTATCGTCTGATATGCAGGACGTTAAACTCCGAAGCACTCAACGGTCCTAACTCTATGACCATAAACTAAGAGTATTTTGTCCTCACCGACATAACTATAAGCAGTTATCGTCTGAGTTGCAGGATGTTAAACTGCCAAGCACCCAATGGTACAAACTCTATGAAATTAAACTATGTGTATTTCTTCCCCACCACATGACATTAAATAGCATAGAATATAAGTTTTAAAAATTCTCTCTCCCATGTGTATGGACCAAACCCTAACAGGGTGTATTTTTTTTAAGATAACTGCATACAACATTATTCCTACCTTCGCAGGATAGGTATAGATGCCGTGATCCCCTACCCAATCTGAGCCACTCACAAATGGAATAAAAAATAATGTCGCCTTCCCCCGTGTATGGACCATCCCTCCACAGTGTGTACTCTATTTAGAGAACTACGTAAGGCTTGATTCCTACCCACATAGGATAGGTAGTGACACCATAATTCCCCACCTTAACCAACCCACCTCAAAAGAAGCCAAAAATACCCCATTCCCCTGTACGAACTAGACCCGCATGGGGTGTGTTTTCCAAAAGAACTATGTGAGGATTGATTAATTCCCTCGTAGGATACATAGTCACACCCGGATTATGTATCTTGGCCCATCCATTTAAAACAAATTCCCCTTCCCCCCTGTTTGGACCAGACCTTCAAGGGTTGTATTCAAGAAAGAACAATGTGTGGCTTGATTCCTGCCCTCCCAAGATAGGTAGCGACGCCAGGGTCCCACAGACTATCCCATCCATCCCCAAATGAATGTTAAAAATTCCCTTTTTCCCTGTGTATGGACCAGACCTGCACTAGGTGTATTCCTTGTCCTTACCCGATCACATTAAACTGAACGAAAGTCATCCTCACATCACGACATTAAACTGCACAGATGAGAGGTTAAAAATGCCCTTTTCCCTCGTGTATGGACCAGACCTGAATGGGGTGTATTCCTCATCCTCATCGCACGACGTTAAACTGCATGGATAAGAGGTTTAAAATTCCCTTTTCCACTATGTACAGACCCAGACCTACATGGGGTGTATTCCCCATCCTTACCGGATGACGTTAAACTGCACGGAAGTCATACTTACCGCATGATTTTTAAACTTCATAGAAGTCATCCTCACCGCATGACATTAATGTGGCACGGACTTTGTCATAACACATCCAAGATATATGAAAAAATGAGATGGAAATACTCTTTTTCATTTGGATTCATCCTCTCCATACATAAAACACAAGGCCCAGGGTAATTATTGATCTTCATAATCATTCATGGCCATCAGAAGTGGAAATTCATCGACCCGGGGACACCTTTGCATGACTATGCATACCTGCCATCAGCGGTTCTACATACTGTAGCCCCTGGCCCGTCTACCAATGGAATGATTTCCTTAGGCGATACTCTTCTAAGCTCTGTACTCTTACCAGCCTCAGATCCCACATATCCTATCTCCCGATACAGAAATTTATGGCGCATCGGTTTATAAGTTCACCCCCCCCTTTCACATCCAAACGTTGCTAGGGTATCCCTACCCGGTTAGCCTATGTATCCACCCGTGGTTCACATGATGACCTACATCAACGAACATCAAGCCTGGGCTTGGCTACTTTGACTCAATGGAAAATTTCAGTGAAGAAGTTTTTAGTATGATCGGAAACCATTATCCCAAAATGCCGAACTCTGTACTGTGAGCAATCTCGGGTATTCATAATCATTCATGGACATCAGATGTGGAAAGCCATCGGCATGGGGAAACCTTTGCATGACTATTCATATCATTCCCTCAATGAATCTGCATATTGATATCCCATGGATTGTCTATCAAAGGCATGATTTCCTCAGGTTGTACTCTTCCAAGCTACGTTTTCTTATCGGCCTCTGAGCTCCCACACCACATCTCCGGATCCGGGAAACCTCAATGTTATAGTTTACAACCTTCATCCCCCACCCTGTTCAGAGTAAATCAGAGCATGGAAACTCTGTTATCCTTCGAGTTACTATAGCAATAGCCACCCAATGTTCCGTGCTATATGACTGCTAAATTAGATGTACTTCATCCTTACCACACGATGTAAAACTACATGGAGTGAAAGTTCACCCACACGCGCAAGATAAATCATCGCAGGGAGATCTATATTCTTTAACAGCAACTGGGTACGAATATGCCGGCATGTCCCGATATTTTCTTACCAGATGACAGACTTCATGGCCCAGACAATTGTGGATCCTCATAACCATTCACTTCCATCAAAAGTGGAATGTTATCAACCCATGGACACCTTTTCATGACTAAGAATACCATTCCCTCAGCGGGTCTGCATATTGAATGCCCCTGGCATGTCTACTAAAGGAATGATTTCCTTGGGCGGTACTCTTCCTAGCTCCATATGCCTACCGACCTTAGAGCCCCCATATCATTTCTCCTGATCCAAGAATCCCCAGAACCACGATTTACACCAATAAACCCCTCTCCACATCTTGGGCATTCTGAGATATTCAAGCCTACATAAATTTTGATAAAGAGCGGCCTTTGAAACTATGTCCTTACCGCATAATGTTAAACTGCACATAAAATCATGTACACATGGCATAAAGCTAAAAATTCCAAGTATTAAACATTCAGGGATATGCCTATAATTACAACCATTTTCAATGGTCTAAAAAATTCCCCCGTCTGTATCACATGACGTTAAACTGCACAAAATTTAAAAATTTCTCAATCATCCCGGCACGACGTTAAACTACACAACATCAGCCAAAATTCCCCTCGTCCTCGCTGCATGACGTTAAACTGCACAACATCCTTTAATAATGTTAAGCATCTTTACTAAATGATGTTAAATGGCACATAATCCGTCCTTTCCACATGACGTTAAATTGCATTTCCAAAACTTTCATGGGTTCAGTAAGGAACAATGGATTTTCTCTGTCCCTCAGTGCACAGGTTAGACCGGAAACAACCACCGTCTAACACCAGTGTGAGATGGGATGACATAACCCATTCTAGAGAAATTTATCATAGATTTTTCTCACGTATCCAGGCACCCACTCCTCATAAACCATATTATTTTCTTAGAAAAAGCTGAACACTCATAAATCACCCCTGGTGGTCTCGAATTTCAACTTTCCTAATGTTTCTCGGCTATCGGGAGAATTAAATCATTGACCCAAGGACCCCTTTGCATGACTATTCATACCATGACCTCAGCAGATCTGCATATTGATCACCCCTGTCCCGTCTACCAAAGGCATGATTTCCTTTGGCAATTCTTATATCTGTATGCCTCTTGGCCCCAGAGCCCTCATGTCCATCCCATTATTCGAAAAACCGATGAGATACAATTTACCAGCCTCTTTCACAACCCTGCCTCTATATGGTGGAACATATCTGATTAGATTACCAAGAACCCAGGGAAGTCGTTCCATTCCAGATGATGTCCCAGCTACATGACTTTAAAATGTGCCAAGCTTCAGCCCTCTTTTACTCTTGATAAATGCGTAGCATGGGGACCCTGTGTCCACACTTTTGATTGATACATATGTTCTCAAAACCTTTCAAACGTCACAATCCCTTTACAAGCCACCCCTAGTGGTATTCATAATTCCCCAAGCCACCCATGGTGGTTTCCATAAGCAGGACTCCCATGAAGACCTCAGGCCTTCAGAAATGGAGAGTCATTGACTTAAGGACACTATTGCACGATTATGCATACCATACCCTCAGCGGATCTGCATATTGATCTCCACTGGCCCATCTTCCAAAGGAATGATTTCCCTAGGTGATGATCCTCCAACCTATATACGCTGCTATAGCTCCCATGCCTTGAGACTTTCCCTGCATGTCGTTGAAATCTGAACATGCTTTTCCCCCCACATGCGTTTGAAGGATATCGGGAGGTTTTTTAATCAACCAAAACATTTTGGGCCCCCAGCCCCAACATATCTGGTGAATGTTGTTCGACCTAAATCATCATTAATAGTAGTCTTGTTGGTGGGACTTTAAACTGCTCAAAAAAAGAGGCGCAAAGGCCGTTAGGCCAAAAACCCGAAAAGGGAGACCTAAGAAAAAGCTGAGCCATTCCCGTTGGGTCCACACCAAATGGGCCCAGGAAAAATTAGGATATTGATGAAAAAGACAAAAAGTTTTTGGGTTTTTCCTATAAAACCCTAGAAAAAGATGAACTGTGATTGTTGAGTCCCTTGGCTCTGGAAAAATTTAGAGTAGTGTCTAATCACTCATCGATTTTCAGGACCACTCTACATTGGAATAGCCTCCTCTTCATTATGATAGGACCCCATTCAGATGGGTGGAATTTGTAGGGTCCTGAAAATTCTGAAAGGGAGAAATCCAATTACCCCAAGACTTGGAAATGGAACGAACCGGTCCACGTACTGGCTCCCAGTAATAGTACGTGCCCAGTTCGGCGAACCACCCTACCGTGGACGCTGGCGTTCGCGAAATGGGGGTGGAGAGCCTATGTGGGCATGAACCAGGAAGACCACTAGATATCATTCCGGTCCATCGACACGAGCCACCCCCTCTGTGGACTTCTATCGTTCGTGGGACAGAGGAAGAGTGGTACATTGCCGTGGAGAAATTCTGCGACTCTCAGTTCGAAAAATCCCTGGTTGACCGAGTCATTCGCGGGTGGGGATTTCTTCATGGGCTTCCATAAAAAGTTTCGTGTGCCCATAGATATAGCATCTTCATGAATTTTTAAATAGTTACAGAGGGGAAAAAAATTAAAGGAGGAATGATGGGTGGAAACCTGTGGGGAGATGCTAGAGAAATCGCTCCAAGAAGTAATGTTCTGCGACCATCCGCAGACCTCATATCATCCGCAGATGCACTCTCCTGCATAGAGGAGAAACCAAAACACGAACCACATGCGGAAATCTACTTCATAGACACCCACTCTACAGATTAGTTTCATTCATGATGTGGAGGTCGGAACACGGTCATCCTCCGTAGACAGCCTCCTTTGCGGACTAATCCTTTGTGGCCTGCTCCCTCATGGCCAGCTCCTCCCCAGACATCCTTCGCGGACAACCAATCCGCAATTCACATGAGACCAGAACTTCGTGGAGGGATCCTTCACGGATAGTCCCTCGCGGCCGGCTCCTCATGGCCAGCTCCTATGCCACCCACCCCATGCGGACTAACCCCCATGAAAAATAGAGAGTCGCACCGTGAACATTTCAGGCTGGGAGAATAGTATTTCTACATTGCACACTTACGCCGCCCCAACATTCTTACTACAAATTCCATGAGTCGAGATACTTCTCATGAAACTCCTATAACCCCATTACCTATCTCCTTTTTCTAGGTTCATCCAGAAAGGGCCGCCCTTACGCAAGTCCCACACCAACAATTGCTAGGATCTTCTACCTAGTCGTCCTGACCACCTGACTTTAAACTGTATGGACCTCTTCCAATCCATATGACGTTAAAATATATGTAAATAGTCCCCTCTACATGACTCTGAACTATAGTGTACCCTATTTTCCTAACATATAACGCCTCTTGCTCAAAACAAGAGATTCCTTATGCTCTATGCATAAGATACCTCATGCTATGATTACAGTGGCATAATTTCAAGATCATTGGAATCGATTCAAACATTCCATCACTCCACCTCATGCATTGAATTTCCTTCATTAGGATCCTCATCCTATTTCATGTCTCATGGGACCCCCTAATGGCCTAGTCCCATGACAACGCCCCAGAAGACTTTTGACAACACTTTGAGTTAGGTCCTGTGATTTGAACACAGTCAGTAGTCAACCCTCATTTGACTGTCCCCATTTCATGCTAACGTGATATAGATGCTATGTTTCGAACACGTTCAATAGTTATCCTCCATTTCCATGCCACCCTCATTGGGTTCCGAATGTCGGACATGTAATTCACACTTTTCAACTCCCTTTGTTTGGACTGATTCCAATACCCTTGGCGTTATCCCACTTGTGCACATTCACAAAGGCCATGGCCCCCATTATATTCCCCATCGATCAAATGGGATGGGATGACCTCATGGGCAGACATGATGAAGACACATTGGGCATCCACCTCTGAGTATGCCCCGACTTTATGAGCCTCCTCTATGCGTAATCCCCACTCCACTTCACACGGACACACCTTTCATGGCGTGATAGTCTGGTCCCTGATGCATCTTTTTTCCCACACAGAGCATGACTCACATGGGCTTAGAGTAAGAATCGACCATGACATCCTCTTATGGGCCTCCTCATAGTGTAAGCCCCAATCAATTACAATGGGCCTCCTCAGAGTGTAAGCCCCAATCCATTACTATGGGCCTCCTCAGAGTGTAAGCCCCAATACATTACTATGGGCCTCCTTAGAGTGTAACCCCCAATCCATTACTATGGGAATCCTCAGAGTGTAAGCACCAATCCATTTCTATGGGCTACCTCAGACCTAAGCCCCAAACTAATGCGAACTATGAGTACTTTTATTTTCTACCACAGGGATGCATAGGAAGCCTCCATGAGGTTCAATCCTAATCACCATCGAACCCCCCGGGTCCAATTTCACATTGGCTCTCCAACACACCTATTATATCTATGTAGAAGTTGATCCCTATCTCATAGGTAAGGCACGTAGGAAGCCTCCATGAGGTTCAAGCCCAAAAACCGGTCGATCTGACTATCTTGACGTCGGGTCACCGCACCACTCCTAGTGCCGCCTCAATGAGAACAGACTCCTCAGGGTCATTAATCCAATGAGTGATGGTAAACCACGGGCATAAATGATTCCAAACCCCTGAGTCGTGCTGACCATTTCCAACTAGGAGTAATCCATGGAAACTATGCTTGGGTATAAAACAAAGATTCGGGAACATATGAACACTTCTTAAATATATAATAGATTCCCTGAACAAGCAATAATTTCCCCCCAAAAGCGTCTGATGAGCCCGACATCCAATCCTCTCGACCAATGTGAGTTCTTAAGCATTGCGGGTCAAACCTCCCAGCGAACGCCTACCTTTTGAATGCAGGTCTATGCATTACTGGATATGAAACCATTGGGCGTTTTGAGGTGAAAATGGTGCATCTGATATGAGTGATTAATCAGAACACAAGCTTCTCTAATCAATCATCGGGTAGCACAAGTTTCTCCCCCACGATCCCATCGTGTGTCGTGATACTGACATGATATTCTTAATTTGTAATTCATATTCCTTCCAATTTTATACAATTTAATGTTTATGTTAATAATATTATTGCTCATGCGTACGTATGGTATTGTGTCTCCATGAAATGAAGAGATTCATTCTCCATGTTAATAGTTCAAGAATGATTATAATAATATTTATATTAAGTTAATATGTAATATAATATGAAAATTCTACTAAAAAAATTATATAAATATATATCATTTTCTTTCTTCCATTCAATATGATCAGAGAATGAAAACTACATTCATGCATACGTACGTCCTACCGTCTCCATGAATGGTGTATCGAATTCCATATATATATATATATATATTATATAAATTTAAATACATAATATATATGATATATGAGTCATGTTTTAAATTAAGGATGTAATTAAATGACGATATATATAAAATAAAAATTCAAAACAAGTTTGATTAACAAAATGGTTATTACCCAAAATGTTGCATTAACATGGAATTGTTAATAAATGGTTAATATAATGTTATAAATGTATCATTTTTTATATCATAAATATTATTATGATTCATTTACAAGTTAATAATATGTTTATAAATATTATATAAGAGTTTTGGACATGTACAAAAGGAATCAGACCTAAGGTAAGGCTTAATTTTGTAATCTCGTTATTATCCGAGATTGTTTATATGTATGTATTAATTAAGACATATTAATCACCCATGTCCATGTATCTTTTGAATATTTCCAAAAATAATATTTTAATGGGTTTATATGCAGAAGTCATTAACAAAAACATCATGTTAAATTTTTCTATGAGTTATTCTTCTAAATCATTTTCATTCATGTCTATTATAAAAAATGGGGTTTGTTGAATTATATTTCAAAAAAGGAATGTTTTAAAATGATAATTTAATAATTTATCTCAAATGAATAAAATTTGAATATGATAGTTCTAATTTAAAGAAAACTTTGTTTAAATGTATTATTTTGTAAGTACACAATATTTGAATATATGATTTCAATGTAAACATGCATTTTTATAAAGAATTTTGTATATGATTTATTAGTTTATTCTAATCCATGTCTAAATAATAAAATGGATTTAATACTCATTTGGTGTTGATTTATTATGATAAAATATAACATATTTTTTTGAAGGGTTTATGATAATTTTTATTATGTATGTTTTATCTTTATACCATTCACGTGTTATGGTTAATGTATTGAAATCTCGAATGCTAGTTTTAATTTGAATGTTTATGTTGGTTATGTTTTTCTGTAATCATATGTGGAATGCATTGTATGTAGTATGTGATGGTAGGGCCCTCTATATCTACTTAATCAATTAGTAGGTATCATGAGGCAAACTAGTTTGGGTTTTTACTCATTTATGTTGGTTCTTTGCATGAGGCCTTAACAATGTTGTTATTATGTTTTTCTTTAGGGATTTATTCATTATGGGGTTTTTTATTAGTATAACATGTGATAATTTTACTAGAATAATATCCATGTTAATGTTTAAATGGAATTATTTTATTCATTCTTGCTTTTTAATACAGGATATTATATAGTTTTTTTCATTTTTATTCCATTCATTATATTTATGAGTTTATTTAGGTAAGATTATATTGTATTGTTTACCCATAGTAAGCATATAATCTCTCAGATTCTTTTGTGAATTTTCCCAGTATGTAAAGAATTATGATATGATTTATATGCATGGTTATTCTAGGAGAATAATTAAATTATCAAATGACTATATATGATTCATATTATGTGTTGAATTGTAATGTAATGTTCATGATATAATATATTTTCCAAGAATACTAAAATTATCAGTCCTTCTAGATTTAATTCTTAACAATCTTGCAAATGTATTAAAATAATCCATCAACTCTATAGGTCATGGATTGGTGAGTTATAGATAGTATCAGATAAAGTTTAGAAAAATGCTTGAAAAGTAGATATAGAAAACAAATATTAGGGGAAAAAATAATAATATTTACAATGTGGATATATATAGAATAATGTCATATAATTTTTTTAATATATGTATTATGTGGGTATTCATATTAAATAAATACATTTATAGATATTATAAGTGGAATTGGTTCTAAAAAAAATGTGCATAGGAGTAATAATTATTACATGGTGTCATGGGTCTGACTTAGGGTAACCTGGTACATGTTAACAGACCTTAATGTGCACCTGGTTTTTCACTCCATGGGGATATTTTTATGATAATTCACATTTTCATTACAAACTGTTATGAAGGTTTTATGTGTAAATCTGTCCCCAAATTATCCATGTTTATTATTATGATATTAGATATGTATAAATTTTTCAAATAATATTATTTACTTTCCATTTTATTGGATTAACATTATAACGACCCATACTTTGCATAGATTGTTAGTACATAAAAATTGAAGTACACTTATTACAACATATAACAAAACCAAGAAAGGACCGTATAGGTATAGTGTCTTTAGAAACTGGGATACATAAACAACTGGTTCATAAAGAATTTACACTGTCTCCCATTTATTTCATCATATCTAGAGTCCCTTTTGGCATATCCTACATAATAACCTTCTTTATGTCCTGGGGAAAGAAAACATACATAAGGGTGAGCTCAAATTCTCAGTAAGGGTAAACAAAAGAAATATCAATCACATCATATTCATAAGAACATAACATTTTGGAAATCATAACCTCTAAAACAGATCACAATTTTATAACATGGGATAAGTCATAGTAGTGAAATGTAATCCCAATAATCATAACATAAAACATGAAACTTTGTCGCATACACACATAATCATAGAGAATCATTTTTCTTATTAGTCAATACTCATTTCCAAGACTATCTTAGCGGACAAAGTCCATTTCAGAACCGAGTTCACTCCTCATTTCATTCCTGATTCACTGAACCTGATTAACCTGCTGTTCCAGTCATGTCTATCTCACGAGATATAAATCTTTACCCAAAGCATTGGCGGGAGATATAGGTCCCACCCATCTCATAATGAATCAATTCTTATGTGTGCAACAAAAATCATAAATCATACATCATTGCATAACCCATGTAATAAAAATGGGATTCTTAAACATCATGACTTCATAAAAAAATTCATATAAGATAAAGGAATTCATAAAAATAATTCCATCACATCATAATCAAGTCAATGTAACAATAGGGATAGAAATAGAACCCTATATTATCTTATATGGAAAATAATTTTGATAAAACACTTGAACATCATTCTTGAGGAAAATATCCTTTCTACTTCAAAAACATTTTCGTTTCTTAACATGTCATATAATTTTGAACTAAAAGAAGTTGATTAAAAATAAAATTGAAAAATTGTAAAGGAATCTTCATGAAAATAAATTTCTAAAAATCAATTCATGTCGTATATGTTAAGAAAACATTCTTCTCATACTTTTGTCGGAAAAGTCAAAAAGTACCTCTTACAAAAAACGACAGAATATTCCTTTCTTATCTTTTACTAAAAACTCACCGAATGGTAAAATTGGATATAAAATATTGTAGAAGGATATAAATATTACATATTGAGGAAGCATGGATGTCGATGATAAATATTCCCCAGTAAATTCGGAAGTATAATCAATCTCAGATAAAAATGAGATTGCGAGATTTTCCCTTACCTTATGTCCGATTTTTTTTGTAAGTGTCTAAACCTACTGTATAATGATTTAAATAATGTCATTTAATTATTCCAGAATCATACTCATTGTTATGATATCATATATGGCCATATTCTTAACTTCTTATTAGTAATATTTCATTGCTACTTGTTATTTGGGTGTTTATTACTTTTTGTTCTTATGCGTGGTTTGTCGAATAAATTCTTATTGTTCTCTTTAAGTTATAGATACCTCATTTCCATAATGGTATTACTATAATATATATCATATTCATTCATTCAATTCATTTATATAATCCTTATGCAATGAATATCATGTAGAACGAGTCGCATCACATCGTGGAGACGGTATTCCGTACGTACGCACGAGCGATGATATTGTTCCCAAGATCGTGGAATTGTATTGGAGTGTATGTATATTATATCATAATCAATTTCACATTACAATAATCATATATAGTTAATATTTACACCATTATACCCATCCAAGTATGGTGGTGGTGGAAAATAGATTACACCACGGCATGGAGATGGTATTCCGTACGTATGCACGTGCGGTGATTTCGTTTTCCGTACGATGGATAAATGGTGAAATAGGGTTATTTAATACTTATAATATCATATCAGTATATGAGTGATACTGATGTTATTAATTCATAATGAAACAACAAAAGAATAATACGTGGAAGAAGAAATAAAGTTGAAAGAATCTGTAACGGACATTACCTCTTCATTGAAGCGCCTGTTTGAGACCTCCTCTTAGGTCACTAAAATATGACTTTGAAGAATAAAAGGACCTCTAGGATGTTTCTAGGGAAGTGGAGAAGATAATTTGGCAGGGGTTGTCTGATATTGAAGGCTCAATGTGGTGTGAGGAAGAGAGGGAGGAGGTGCCCTTTTATAAGGGAGGAGAGGGGCACCTTTTGAAAAACTAAAAATATTATTTTATTAGAAACTCATATTCGGTTTTTAATATCTCTAAACTGATTTAATTTGAATATAAGGTGTGTATGGGTCGAAATAATTTCATAAAATATAATTTAGACAAGTTTAGGGTTCTATTTTAACCTTATCATTTAGATTTAACTTTAAGTTAGATAATTTAACGTTTATTGTGTCTTCTGTTTTCTTACACTATAAGGTTAATAAACATACTATAACAAGAAAAACGAACCCCATGATGTTTATTATTAATATATATAACATTATCTAAGTCATTTGGTCGATCGTTAGATTTTAAAAAATAAAATAACAATTAATAATATAATATTTGTTTTAAAAACTATTTTATGTCTATTTTGACACTATTTGGTAATTGATTTTTGTGGAAATAAAAAAAGAATTATTTGTTCAAAAAAATTTAATTAAATCAATACTTACATGACATATTAACATATAAAATTATTGGAATTCATAAATAGTCTCAAATTACATTTATTTGGGTATTTATAACATCAATTATGTAAATATTTCATTAATAAGATAATTATTGTTTCATCATTGTGTCATAAATAAATTAAATTATATAATGTAAAAAAATTAAAAATAAAATACCATTATGTAGTAAATATTTTTATATTTATAATGAATATATATAGTCGAATTTATCTTATGTATAACCCTTTATTAAAAATAATTTACTTATTAAACATTGATTTTAACTATTCTAACCCTTCTTTAAATAAATTAATAATAAATGTCCTAATCTAATACAAGTGGGCCTAAATGGTCATAGTTTATTCCTAAGGTTGGTTTTGGTCGAATTAAACTTATCCAGTAGAATTATGACATGTGTTAGGGTAATAATAATAACATTTTTACCCTTAATTGCCATATTTACTTTTAACCGTGGTAAAAAAAGTAAAAAGTTACTATTCACCAAAAATTATTTTCATATAATTGAGCAACATTTTAGTCCTTGATATTAACCATGTCTCTTGGATTTTCAAAATTCCACTCACAGAAGCGGTAAAATTACGTTTTATGTAAATTTGAAAATCATCCTAGGAGGTGGCTAAAAGACGGTGAGAAATTCGATAAAAATTTTATATATCTAAAATTATTATAAAATGACTCCAATGAATTACATTGAACATATAAAGGTATTATGTATCAATTTTTACC
This sequence comes from Viscum album, assembly GCA_963277665.1. Lineage (NCBI taxonomy): Eukaryota > Viridiplantae > Streptophyta > Magnoliopsida > Santalales > Viscaceae > Viscum > Viscum album. The sequence continues at coordinate 1,097,422,955 of OY728151.1, read as the reverse complement.
TAAAATAAATTTATATAAAATAAATAATTATTTAAATAGAAAGTCGGTTTTTAAATAGTAACCCAGTGTTTTCACAATTAATCAAAAATTGAAAGTTTTCATAAAAATACCAAAATTTCACCCTAGGATAATTTCGATATTCCGAATCCAAAAATGAAGTCCTTTTTGAAAAATAAAATTTACAAAATTTTAAAAAGTGGGTATTACTATTCATAACGGCTAGTTTTAATAATATTTTAATAGCATATCGTGGTTTAGTGAAACTCGGTATTGCGTACGATGCAAGCTATCGAAGGAGGTCGCGATTGCATGTAAAGAAAGCCAAGATAGTGCTGTGTGTAGTGAAAGATTCCTTTGATAACATAAAAACAAAATATTTCTCATTGAAGTCTCGGGTGTTACAAACATTATTACATAATATAATCTAGTATATTCAATTATTATAAATATAACATAGTGGAAGGAATAGAAACTGTATCTTTGCATGTAATCCATGAATGGATTCCATCACCCCCTATAAAAGAAAACTATTTTAGAGAGAGAGAATCAATTGGTGATGAGAAAAATATAAATGTTCCTAAGTATTTGAATCCTTTCATGAACGAGAACCTTACCAAAATAAAGAATCCCAATCCATAACTTGGAGGAAATTTTTTTGACTGCTACATGTGACAACAACCACCAACAATAAATTGAACTATAAATCCATTTATATCGGGATTGTGGATAAGTTCCTTATAAATGGCATTTCTTTGATTGGAATACAAGGAAATGGAAAAGGATGTCATGGCAGTTTTTCATCTCTCGATAAATGAATATCAATGGTGGTCAAATATCAAAAACATGAAATATGAAGAAGAAATTGAATTTATTGAATGGAAGAATTTAAATGTAATTTTCAGGAAAATATATGCCCCTTGTGTATAGAGAGAGAATATGGAGATACAATTATTGAATCTGGGGAAAAAGAAGATGGGAATGTTGTAAAGTATGAATCCACCTTCACATGATGAGAAAGGAATTATTTAGACTACCTATATAACCTATGGGGTAATATTGATCATTTATTCGATCGATTAAATACATTTCTCTAAAACATATTAGTCACCAAAACTTTCTCAACATAAGAAGATATTGTCTCATGTTTTATCAAGAATGTGAAATAATTTTATAATTCTTATGAATTTAAGGAAAGAATGAGTAGAAGAGAAAGGTGGATCAAATGATGTATAAAGGGGGAAAGGGAAATAACAATATGTCTATATTTAGTAACAATGGGAAGAAACACCCCGATTCTAGTCTATAGGAATTGGGTTTTTTATATGTGTTTATTGAAAGGTCATCGAGATCATGATCGTAAGATAACGAAATAAACTTTAAAAGTGAAATGTTGTAATATTAAAGAGATGGGACATTAGGAAACTGAATGTCTAATGAATAAAATACATATTTCTTAGATTACGAAAAGTGATCCAGGTCAAGCTTATATTATTACTATAGTCCATGTGGAATTTCTAATGCATTTGTGATTTTGGACTCAATAATTATGTTATCATGTTCAGGTAATGAGAATCATTATATATATTATCATTGTACTTTAGTACCTCTTATTTATGAATTTTGAATCATGACTGATTTTATTATGGAATTAATGTGATAAAATTATTCATAAATGTTTATGTGATAATAAGAGAAGCATTATTTTTTAGGAAAATATAATGTTATGAATTATATTAGAACTTTAGAGACCTTTTATGACTCCTAATTGGGACATATGTATTTTGTAATATTATTAAGCCTGGAATGGAGTAAGTTTACCACTGGATATTATTATTTCTATTAATGTTTTTTATTCATCAGATAACTGATGATAAATTTTATAGTTTTAGTAACCATTTTTAGGATTAAGGAAAAAGTTTGTGGCCTTATGATTCATCAAATGTGCTTGAGGGATGAAAAAATCCATTGGAACATTAATTTTCTTGTGTGAGATTTGAATTTAAAATAGATATTAAAACAAACAAAGGATGATATTATTTTTATGAGATGTAAGGAATTTAATTAAAATCTAATATGAAAATTAAAATTACAATACAATACTACTGAATGGATCGTAAATTCTAAAATGAAATCCTATTTTATTTTCTGATGAATCAAATGGTCCCTTAGGTCCTCATAGATTTATAACTTTGTGATAGTTAAATTTATTCTCATCATGTAATCTGTAACTCTCCATTATAACATTATGTTCAAATATTTATATCATTCCATGTTTTCAAACATGGAAACCTTGTATATGTTATCTCTGTTAATATTTTTACTTACCTTTCTTTATTTTAAATAATATCATTTAGTGACAACTTTTCTAATCTGGGATATCAATAAAAGAATTTTGAATAGTAAAAAATTATGTGCCTAACTCAAATAAGAATATTCCTAGGATGTAATTTGTTGAAGGAGGGGAGAATATAACACCCCATGATTTCAATGTATGTTTTAATCATAATTAAATTAAATAGATTGCGTTTTAAATAACACAGAGTTAGAGGGCACTATTTTCTATCAAAATGACCATTTAAAATGGTTATGAATATTACTAACCTAATATTATAATTTATATTTTTCAAAATAGAAATTATTTTTGATTTCCAAATATTAAAATTTTCTTTAGGGATTTATTTTCTGAAATTTTTAATTTATTGATGAATATTGAAAAATACTGCATTGTATTTGAAAACTTATTTTTTCATTAAAATAATTATAATATATTAAATTTATTTAAAAATTCCCAATACATAAATAACAAATATATTAATCCAATGTTTGTGGTTCGAATCATTTATATATTGAAATTAGATATAAAAACATATAAATCTTCTGTATATCTCTTTTACTCGCATTCTAGCCACATTTTCAGGATTAACATGAAACAAAATTTTACCACTTTTGTGAATTTAATTTCAAAAAATATATCTATAATGTTTTAATTAGTAATAAATTTTTATTCTAATGGGGGGGGGGGTATTAATTTTTTAGGGAATAGTAACATTACTAAATTTTCATTTATTTACCATACTTAATATATAATCAGGTGTTTAAACATAAAAATAATATTATAATATTAAAAATCTTACCAAAATTTTTTCCTAATTTCATTGGATAAGTTGATTGTGAGCATAATCACCTTTTTTCCAAAATTATGACCTTTTTGTGCCACTTGGGTAACAATAAGACTATTATTATATTTTATTTAATGAAAAGTTAAAAATGTTCATCTCCTAATTTTAACAAATAAATCATTTTTTATATTAAGTTATACATAAGATAAATTCAAAATTAATTTTTCATTTTTATGATAATAAATATAAATTCACCGTGATATTTTATTTCTTTTTTCTGGATAATTAATTTGTTATTAAATCGATTTAATAATAATGATACAATAATTGACTTATTAATGGAAATATAAAATAACTTATTTTTAATAAAATGTAAATTGACATAATTTATGAAAATTACTACTTTTATAGATAACATTGAAATTTTTATGATATATTATAAGTGTTCATTCAATTTTAAAATCTTTCTAAGATATTTTTTTACAATAAAAAATAATAAATATTCTAAAAAATGACTAAAATTATCTATTAAAATGAGTAATATTATATTAATTATTATAAAATTCATTTAAATATATTTTTTATAAAAATTAATCTGATAATGTAAAATATTTAATAAATTTTCCAATTATGGTTCGTTTGTATTTTTATTGTAACTATAATATCCCAACAGTAGAATAAGATAGGTAGCCACCGTTAGAGTTAAACTATTTAATAATGGGGGGAAAAGATAGAGTTAAATTTCAGACCTAAAAAAGTCTAAAATTAATTGGTTGAGAGTATTTTTACACATACTAATATTAATATCAAAATAACACAATTAAGAGCTATAGGAAATAAAAAATCAATTTTTAATATATCAATAGTTTTATAGAGTCCTAAAGTGTCCATCCCCACTCTTAGAAAATGAAACATATAATTTTCATTCTTTTCGAACCCCTAATGCACTTTGGCTCATCCAAACCATTCCCATTTCTCTATCCAACTTCCCTCAATTAATCCCAGAGACCATATATTGGTTATAAATCCATCCTAAGAAGTCTTTCTTGAATATGAAAAGGAGATGCTCGAAGAATATAAATTTTATTTACCAATTAAATTCAAAAAAAGTTATTTTTCTACATCATTTTCTCGTGTTATTTATATATAAAAGTAATAAATTAGGAATATAATATATAATGATTTGTTTTTATTATTAAGAGACAATCGTATTCCTCATATTACCCAAACTATGAAAATAAATATCACCATGCATGCGTACGTACAACTTACCATCTCCATGATATGGTGTAAACTATTTTTCATACAATCATTAATTTTATGGGTACAAAGACAAATATAATGAATTAAATAATAAATTTGACATGATATTTTTTATATATAATTAATAATCCATCCATTTATATACCACAAACCCATTAATGGAATGATACTGTCGCTAATGTGTACATACGACATACCTCTCCACAACATGATGAGATTCATTCTCAACATTAACCAATCAATAATGATTATAAAAAATAATATAACAAATAAGTATGAAATATATGAACTTAGAATGGTAATATAATAATATATGTGTGTGTTTGTGTCATTTACTTTCCTCCATTCAATAAGATTAGTAAACTGAAGCATTGTCCATGCATACGTATAACATACTGTCTCCTTGAAAGGTGCATCCATTTCCATAATATATATATATATATATATAAATGATTAAATATTATATATGAATCACTTTTTTCATTCTAGATGTAATTAAATCATAATCTACGTAATATAACAAGTCAAAACACATACTATTAACAGAGCAAGCATTACATGAAACAACGCCTTGACATGGAATTGTTAATAAAAGGTTAATATATATTTATAAATGAATCATATATGATATCATAAATAGTATAATCATTTGGTTACACATTAATATTGTTTTTATAACCACTATGCTAGTTTTTTTGGATATTTATGAATGGATTCATACCTAAGGTTAGGGTAAATTTACCAATCTCATTATTTTCATAGATTGTTTATATAGAAGTACTTACTAGGGAATATTTATCATCCATGTCCATGTTTTCTAAAATTATTTTTAAAAGAAATATATTAAAGGTTTTATGTAATGTAAAATTTAAATAAAACATTTTTTATAAATTTTCTATGATTTATTCTTCTAATTTAATTTCGTTCATGGACATTTACTCAAAATGAGTTTTGTATATTTATTTATATGGACCAGAATGTTTTAAGATATTAATTTTTGAATTTCTCTCAAAATTTTATATGTGGTATGGGAAACGTTGAATTTAATTTTTTTTAATTTCTTCTTTTATAAATGCACTAATTTTGAATAAATAATATCAATGTAAAAAATATTTTTTCTATAGAAAATTTTGAGGATTTTACTAGTTTATTTTCATCTATCTAAAAAATCATTTTTTAGATTTTATGGTTATTTTAAATTCATTTATTATGTTATATTCTAAAAAATTAAATTGAAGAGTTTGTGATATGTTTGACTTTGGATGTACTATTTTGATATTATTCATGGTTTTTGGTTAATGTATTTACATTTAATGTGCTAATTTTAATATTAATGTAAATTTTTGTTATATTTAAATGTTTTCATATGAGGGAGGAATTAGAATTTGTAAATTATGGGTGGGTCCCTCTATTGAACTGATATGAATCAGTAGGTATCATGATAAAAACATGATTGAGTGTTTACCCATTTATGAATAGTCTATGAAAGCGGCCTTGATGTGTTGGATATGATGTCTGATATTATACATTTTTTCATTATGATATTAGTTATTATTATTAAATGTAAATAATCAACTATAAGAATATCCACATGACTTTTTAAATTTAATTATTTTATTTATTCATTCCATATTATGAAACATATAATGTATCTTGTCTTTCACTTTTATTTTGTAGATCAAAATGTTCGGCTTATTTATGAAATCATTTCTTGTATTGTTCACCCTTACTGAGCATCTATGATCACCCATTACCTATTTTCATTTTACTAGGATGACTAGAAGTGTATTATGATTGATATGAAATGTTAACAAAAGAGCATAATTGAGTTCTAAAAGTATTATCTATGTTGAATATTATGTATTAAATTATAATGTAATGTTCATGTATATAATATAATTTTCAAGACTGATAAATTGATCGATACTTCATGATTTAATTCCTTGTAACAATTACATTGTATAAAAATAATAGACTTTCTATGAACATAAGGGTTTGGGGAATTTCAATCAAAATATCTATAGTTGAATGAAAGCGGTACTTTTGGATTGGAGTGCGGACATACCATCATCCTCTACTAGTCTAGAGGCCTTGAAATGAATACTGATCATGTTAAGGAAATATTAAAGGCCTTATAGGTTGATTATAACTTTATTGATATCATTAAAAAGGAGTCTCGATTCTCCGAATTTATTCTTGAAGAAGAGTGAGTAGTTTGTGAGTCGTCTATAACTTTGTGGATTGAGGATGACGGCCACAGCACTGGATTCTTCTATTCCTGTATTGAAATTAAAAAGAGATCATCTACCCCAAACATGAGAATGGGAGAAGTATCATTGAAAAATGATCTGAATTTTGTTGGATTTACTGTTTAATACAACTTTAAATATCTTCTTGGTGAAGAAAATCACTTTATGCATGATGGATACCATATGAGGACTTATGTTATTTTTAGAAATATTCCAACTATATAGCCTTACTAAATGAATTTTTATTTTCGTAACATTCCAGATGAGTAAGAAATATAGTAGGGGGTTAATCCCCTTAATCATGAGAATAATCTAGGACCTGATGGTGTCCAATGTCCCTTATATGTATCAGCATTCAATATAATCAATCTAGAGTTCATGGGGATTGTTCTGGATTTTTTAGAGGATGAAGGCCACCATGGGTAAAAAGTTCTAATACAGAGGTAATTAATCCAAAGGATGAAGATACATAATATATATATATATATATATATTATTTTATACACATAATTAGGTGTAATTTATTTTACATGTAACTCGATTAAACTATTAACATATGTTGACACCTAATGTTAATAAATTCGTGTCAGATGAACATAATGATTTTACCCAAGGTAGATCTATTCAGGATGATATTGTGATGGAAGAAGTGATGAATTGGGGTATTTTATATCAAATCCATGGTTTCTAATATTACAATTAAAGTCGATATGGTCAATGTTTATGAAATAATTGAATGCATCTATCATATAATGATAATTTCATGTATGCAATTTTCGATGTGGGGGATTGGTATTATTTATAAATGATATAGATCCACCTGGTTTTCTATCATTCTTATGGGGAAAATGTATGGGTTCATTATAGAGTTATGAGGTCTTATATAGGTAGATATATTATCTCCAATCATTTTCACTATGCCCCATATTTCACTCATTAGATCATTATTGAGGAGCATTACATATAACTACATTCATCCATATCAATGGAGTCCCAATATCACTAATATTTACAAATCAATATCTCTTTGAGGAGGATATTTTGGTTTGTATTAATAGTATTAAATGATCTATCTGCATCCTAAACAATTCCCTTGATGAATAAAGATAGTCGAGTGAGATGATTATCAATAAACAAAAAAGAAATGTTTTCAATTCAAATCATGGTACAGACAGAAGGAGTGGGAATATTGAAGATTCCAATAGTATTAAATATAAGTATTGTCCCATTAAATACATTTATATACCTATTTTTCCATTATAATTCTATATCCACCCAATTGAGTTACTTATATCTAAAATACATGGTCATATAACTAATTGGGAAAAACAATTTCCATTGTTTGGTGGTCATATTACTTTGGTGAACTCTGTCCCCTTATCAATTCCAATGAATATATTATCTACTCTTTGTTTTCAAAAAATACTCATAAAATGAATGGATAATATTTTTTTGATGTTTTTATGGGAGTCAACTGATGAAAGGTTGGGTCACAGATCTTTTGGGGAGATGGTGGCTACAGATACAGAGGTTATGTTCATTAATTTGAGGAATGTGGAAGGATCCATGATCTCCATAAAATCCCGACATATTTGGGATATGTAGGAAGAAAACTCCAAGTGGGGTAATTTCAAATCTAGTATGTATGGTCCAATTCTGGATTCAAAAAACGATCGGTTGACATGAATATGGAAAATCCATCAAGAGAATGGTTTGGTGCACCATCATCATGATTACTAGGTTATTGGTCACAGTGAAATGAGTTACTAGAATCATAACTCGGTGAGGATGAGTTTGGGTTTCCTAGAATTCACAAAAACATCAATTTCCATCAACGAGGGTAGAATTTATCCAATGTTCATCGAATCAACCTTGAATTCATAGAATCATGAATTTGTTGATAATAGCACTTCTAAATATGAGGAGTATAGGCTAGTTTCCACATTCTCTACATCAGGTTTATTTAGTGCCAAGGATTATCCTTTTCTGTGACGTGTCCCCACTCAAAGGCATGAATGGTGGGATTTTATATTTCTAGTATGTACTATATAAATCTATCTTGCTCTTTTAGAGTATTATATTTCATACTATTTAAACAAACAAGGAGACACATCTGAAGTGTATTCCATTGAAATCTAAATTTTTAGTCTTTGAAAATCCAAGTGAAGTGATGAATATTTATCTATTGTACCCTGTGTATTAGTTGAAGGATATACAGAAGAGGCTTGGGGAATTTTTTGGATTTGGAATCTGTAATCGTACAAGCAGTTTTTTCTTTCACAAATGGTTTAATGAGACAAGAACAAATAAATAAAAGTAGAAGGGGATATCATTGATCATATATTTGGGTTGTTAGAAAATATGGAGTTCTAGTAACAAGAATATTTAATGAGTGTATTCATAGTTCAGATCATTCATTGATGGAGAGGAAAAACGTTACGGCAGAGGAGCTTTCTATTCTATTTGAAAATTGTGATAGGTCTAAATCATTAACAAATTTTCTAACATGTAGTTTTTCATCATTAATTACATAGATGTCATTACCAAGGAGGAATGGGTTAAATGGAACCTATATAGAGATGGTATGAAAATTGGAAATGGTGGATCCTAAACTAATTGGTTTATGATGGTTGGTAGTGTGGTTCGTGAAACTTGGGACGCGACTATGTTTGATTTCTATAAAAATATGGTAATGGTGATTTTCTCATGGAGGAAGCCAAGGAGATATTTATTTTAATTAAACTTCTTATGGATATAAATATGAATAATTATGTAGTGGAGAAATATTCCTTTATCATATACCACTCTATCCACAAGAATTCATCCATTCCATAGAACTTCAATTATATCATTTAAATCATTAATATCTTACTGAGTGGTCACATCTAGGTGAGTCACACGTGGCATGAAGACAACAATGTCTCAAATTATTTGGCCTTTAGGAATACAAATAATGGGTATATTGCCTCATTTACTTGTATGTGATCAGTTCCCCTAGAGTGTGTTAACATTGTGAGATGTGATTCACTTTTATTTTTTCCCACATTGATGGTTTTGGACTGTACATGAGTTTTAAAATAAATAAATTCTATATTTAATCCAATATTATTTTCTTCATTTTCATTTATGACCTCTTAAATTGTTTTGTAATGTTCTATGTCATTATTCTATAATAAAATATTCATGAAACTAATATTTTATGGTGAATCTAATATTTTATGATGAAACTACTTTTTCGACTAAAAAATTGATAATTTTCAAAAATGCTGAATTAAAAATACATTCAAAAATTTTTATATAAGTAATTAAAAAAATATTTTTTTATCAACTTATATTTCTAAAAATTACATATTAAACTTTTATTGTATAAAATAAAATATAATGAAAATCAACTTTCTTTGTAAAGTAATTTTTTATATTTTAATTTTATAATATTATTTTGTAAGAATTTTTTTATATGATGAAATTTAATATTTTATATGATATATCGATATATTATTTTTTAACATAATGTTTTTTAAAAATATATATTTTTATTTAATATTATGTCGTGTCCTAAATTTTAGAGCACATGAATAATGTTATTGAACTCACTATTATATAAAAGGAAAATAAATACACTACAATCTCAGGATTAACCATTTTTTCCAGCATAAATAAAGTGCTCTATCAAAATATTTTAAATATATATAAATTAAAAATGGAAAAATAATCTTATTATACATATGTGAAATTTTCAAAATGAAATTTCTATATTATGATCTATGTAAAAAATAGAGAAATAGTCCAATTCAAATATCATGCTGATAGATTGTTTAGTTTTCTATCTGCAGTTAGATTCTTTTGGTCCACCATTTCAAAACAGAAATTGTATTATAGTTCCTTTATAAAGTTCCGTAACATTTTTCTTCCCAGATTTTTTAAATCAATGGAATTTTATCCTCATTTAATTATCATCTTTATCACATCAATTTATATGAGTCTCCAACATTCTCTTCTATTTATATGTAGGAAATTCAGCTATGTTCACATGATAATAATAATTTGTGACACACAATTATAAATAACTTGGTTTTTATGGCAGATATATTCTTAGTAGATTATAGGTTTGGACAATCAACAACAATTCATCGAATAATTTTTTGGATAAGTACCTTCTCGGGGTATCTTTTACATAAAAATATTATTTGAGGCTGAGATTACCTAGATTGGTAAATTTTCTATGTGAAAATTTTATATTCAAATATCTAATTAATAAATGATTTGTATACCTTAATAGATGGGTATTTAGATACAATATATGTTACCCAATATCAATTTATTATTTCATTATAGAATCAACAAAACTTCAATAAAATAATAAGATCAAATCCTTCATAATGGGGATTAAATATATTTTGATTTAACCCAAGAACATCAATTTGGAATGTTAGACTTTTTTTTAGTTCAAGACCATTCAATATGCAGCACAATGTTAACTGAGATATACCTAAGTGATTATTTTTAAGGTTTTTACCCTATGATGCATGTATCCAAAAACTAGATCCATTATCCAATATAGATATAGGGATTTAATTTTTTGGAAAAATAATACAATCACTACTTTACAAAACAAAAGTTTATGTTCTCATAAACATAGACATATGCAATGACCTTCTAGAAATGTACCATTATAACCATTCCCATACAATATTATAATTTAATACTATATAATTTTAGGTTTGTATATATAATTAATATAGAAAATAATATTGAACATAATTACCCTTGTTTTCATTTATATATCATAAATTATCCTCAAATGATAACATCATTACCCTTATATTTAACTACAAAATACATTAATACAATCAATAGGACACCCTACAAATGTTCATGAATCTGATGTTAAAAACACATAACATAAAACAATATCATTGATGTACATATATTATTACAACATAATTCTAACATTTATAATAGGTGGACCATTATGTTTAGTGTTTTAGAGAGTTAGTATAATGAATAAACTAATAAATGTCAAGACCACTCAACATATGAACATTTTTACCCACATGAATAAATTATTTGAGATCATAATAAGATTTCGATAATGATAATAGGAATTTATATGAAATGATATCTGTAAGACATAATTTGATTCCATAATGAGTATGATCATAAGAATGAATGAATGGAAAAATTATATGATATCATATGTACAAGGACTAAGGAAATATTATAACATATGATCATGGAATAATAGTAATGTCAGTGAAATAGAAACATTAATACATAAGAATATTTCAATGATGACTTCCCCATTGAAATAAAATTGTTTTATTTAACAACTTCACACAATAATAGTTGGATGGGCTCACATCCCACACACCAAAAAATATCATCATAAAAAACATTACCAAATGAGTCTAAGTGCCTTCTACAAGCACCAATCCTAATTAAAAATCATACATATGTAGTCCACATGATTTCAATCAACATACTATAAAATACCATGTATATGAAATGTGTTTTATATTCCTTTTATGTGGTTCTATAATATAGTATTCATGTATTTATGAATAAACATGACAAGATAAACCCATTGAAAATAAATTGGTATAAAATTAAATAAAGAATCTTCTAAAAAAATATCACTTCCCAAGGATTATTACTTATCTGGTATTTACACAATATAATACATTATTTACAATTAATACATAAATTTCCCTAACCAATCGATATATTGGTTATATAGGTAATCTCCCTTCAATCATGTAATTGAAAATAGGCAACGAATAGAGGAAGATAATGGGAAGTAAATTATGTCTATATAAGTGGATGAATATGAAACAAAAAATTTATAATGGATCATTCACTAGGTTTAAAAGATAATTTCAAAATCCATCAAGATAAAAATGTGGTTTGAATCATTTCATGAATACCATTGATCATGATTATAATATTCATAGAGAACACTATTAGAAGAATTATAAAAATTTATTTGAAATAATGATCCTCTATATACATTGCAATAATTTTAAAAGGTTGATTTAATTAATTTGTGATAATAGTAGTTAATTTTTTTAAAAACATGAAATCATATAGATGATGTCTCTTAGAAAAATACAATAGTGTAATAATGATACCATTATATGGAAACATGTAAAAGAGATACTTTATGGTTTAAATTAACCCTTTTATAAACACTGTAATGATTTTCAATTATTTTTTTGATTAAATACATTGTATTTGAATGTTCCTTTTTGAAAATATTTATAGTGAAGGCTTTTTTTAAAATTAGAAAACATTAATTTATATGATTTTGTTAAAATCAATCAATGTCGAGAACATTTAAAAGATATTATAACCACTTAGTCAAAAACATATAAAAATTTTTATGGTAAGACTAGTCATTTATAATAGATAATTTACTTATGAAGGTCATAACAATTGTTATATAAAATATATTGTATAGTTGAAACTCTGATATGGATGAAAACTATACTGGGATTGTTTGTGAGTTATTTGTGCAAAAATAATTCTTTTATATGGTGAATAATGTAATAAAAAGTGTCGATATTGTTTAAGAGATGTAGTACAAAAAAGATAAAATCTAATTATACCATTATAAAATAGTATAGTATGAAAATTTGATTTGTAATATGAAAATCACAATGACATTTCAGAACTCATTTGAGAAAGTACATGAGTTGACATGAAAATAGTGAATTAAGAAATGTGATATTAAAAGCCCATGAAGGATTAATATGATAAAAATGATACAAATATACCATGAATAAAATATATTTCATTAAAAAATACTAATTGGGAAGCCTATACATCATATATAATTAAATTAGTGCATAATGTAAAACATGTATTAATGAAGGAAGTTTGAGATAAAAATCTGTCACATTATTTCCACTCTTAGTTAAACTCAAAAAATAATCTTATAAAAAAATAACTATATTATACATCTATTTAAAATTATTTTTACTCTAAATAACCATTTTAAACAATTCATTTATAAATATTTTCAGTAAATATATTGGTTTATTTTTAAAAAAAAATTATGTCTTAAAACATTTAATTGCTTTGTGCATGCTTTATAAAGTTAGTTCTGATCCATGATATCTGATACATATTTCATAATTAATATATTCTGTATGATTATTAAACATATATACTATGATTGTCAATATGGTTCCTCTTTTATCCCATTATTTTTTAAATTACAAATTTAGAAAATGATGCTAGATATAAACTTTTATCAAATATCTTTAGTGAATCGGGTTGATATATTATTAATATGTATATATATTATTTTTCTAAATAATTAAATTTCAAAAATATTCATTAAATTATTATTAAATTTAATTAATATTATATAACATAACTTAATTATTCATAATATAAACATTAAAAAAGCACTCATGTAGGTGGTAAACTAGAAAAACATAATTTATTCATAATGATCGAATAAGTAAGAATGCTATATTAAATTGGGTTATTGTATCATTTAGAAAATCTTATAAATTTAATATATATATCATATATCTCTATCAAATCCATTTATATAACCGTTATTTATGGGTGGAAATGAGAAGCTGTAATTTCTCAATCGTGGAAGCAGTAATATTAATGTACACAAGATAAAAGGTCCCATTTATCAAAGAATGAATATATTTTAGGAATATGGAAAATCATACTTTATGAAATATAATAATACAATTTATCTACTAATTAAAAATTTATCTCTAACAATTATAGGTTGTTATGACAAATAATTCCCGATGATTATGGATGCGGTAGTCTATACATACATGTGATTAATGGTGTCATTACTTATTGAAAGGAGGGAATGAATATATATATATAAATAGTTTAAATTTCTTTATTTTACATGTGAAATGAAAAAAATAATATTACACATCATAACAATCCTTTATACCAGCCATACAATATGGTCAATAAATATGAACTTCATCATGTCATGGTGGAGGTAGTACACACATTCACATAATTAATACAAATTTTTCATAGTGGATTCTATGGAATGAATTGAAAATTATTGTGAAATTTATATAAGTAAATTTCAGTATATATAGAATATGTAATTTATTATGTTAAAATTTTTATAGAATATTAGGAAAAATAAAATTAAAATTATAGAATAAGCAAAGAGTAATATTCATGACCAGTACATTGTTTTTTCATAGAATTATCCATGGAAATTATGTTATTAAGCAACATGAAATTTACAAAGTATAAATTAAATGGGATAAGGTTCCAATAATTACAAGTACTGTGAGTTTATCTAATTAATTCAATTATATTTCTGTGTAAACAATCAGTGTAAGTGTGTTCTATTTTATATGAATGGAATATTATATTTGGAATTACTATAAATTGTTAAATTTTATTATTTTCTAAATTAAATGCCAAAAACACCATACATTGAAATAATAGTGTATGCACATTTTTATGGATGACAGTGTAGAGACCCAAAACATGACGTACATAGACATTAAATTAATTTTTTGGAATAATTAATCCATAACAAGAACCAACACTCAAGGACTATAATAGTTTATTGTCTCTGGAAACTCAAAACATAATCTTCTAATCATTGTGAATGATCTTAAACATCTCCCATAAAGATCCTCCACTTTTCTATTACCAAAAACCTTTCTTTAAATCCTTTTCAAAAGAAAACATTTAAAGTGTGAGCTCAAATACTCAGTAAGGGTAAGCATGGAGAAAATAAAACAAATCATATACATTTGAAAAAAAACATGAACAAAATTTTTAAACATCAAAATCATGATAAATAAATCATGGTAGTACATAAGGCATTGATCATAAAGAAACATTAATAAGGATTAAATATAATGGGAATAAAACATGTAATTGTGTCAAACCATTAGGCACATGATATTATTTCCATAGTAGCTAAGGCATTGCTGCCAAGACCATCTTAGTGGACAAAGTCCCTTACTGAATCAAGTTCACTCCTTTTTCCAGTCCTGTATCACTAAACCAGATTAACATTCCATTCCATCCTTGCCTATCTCATGAGATATAAATATTTACCCAATGCATTGGAGGGAGATATAGGTCCCACCCATCTCAAAATAAAATCATTTTTACGTGTTCCACAACATAAACATAAATAATTCATCATAACCCAAAGAATGAAATGGGTTTCATAAACATCATCCCTTCATAAAATAATCCTTATAAAACAAATAGATATCATTTTATCATTATAGAAGTGAAACCATGTAAATCATAGAGACGTTATACTTGAAACATAATCATAATGTCATCTTAGATGGAAAATAGTTTTCATAAAACACATAAAATGAATTCTTGAGGAAAATATCCTTTCTTCTTCAAAATCATTTTATTTTCACAAAATGCCATTCACATTAAAATAAATTGATATTGCTGAAAATAATCATGAAACCTTGTAGAGGAAGCTTAATGAAAATAAGTCATTATAAAACTATAAAAATCCATTCACGTCGTATAAGTTTAAAAACATTATCCTTGTAATTTTAATGGAAAAGTCAAAAAATTCCTCATATGGTAAAAAAAAGAAACACTCCTTCAAAAACAAAAAGTAAAATTAAAATAGGGGTAAAAATGAATTTATAAAAACATGGAATAATATTAAACACTTTGTGAAAAACATTTTTGTGGAAATTCATGAAAAATATTACCCCAGTAAATACTTATGTATAAGCAATTTCATATAAAAATGTGATTGCAAAGATATCCCTTACCTTAGATCTGATATGATTCGTACATATCCAAACCTCCTCTTCTTTGACATGCCTCTTCTTAACCACATCTTAAGGCACTGGAGTTGGTCTTTTGTGTAGACTACAACCTCTATAATGATTCTAGTGAACTTGAGAAAGGAAATGGGTAGGGGTTGTCCGAGCTTAAAGGCTGAAAATTGTTTAAAGATAATAGGGAGGAGGTTCCCTTTTATAAAGGAGGAGAGGGGAACCTTTTGAAACCTCAAAAATATTAATTTATTATAATTTCAAACCCCACTTAAAAACTTCCAAAATGACTCCACTTGATTTATCCTTATTTAATCTATTTTTTTTGTGTTTTTACGATTCAAAATTTAAAATTGTTATAAATAATTACTTATGTGTTGTGGATTGTCCATAATTGGATTAGTTATGAAATCTTAGACCATATAAAATATAAAATATAATTGTTAAATATTGTTTTGATTTTAAAACAATTTTATATTATGTTATTTTTATAATATAACAATAGTGTCAATTTTGACACTATTAATTTATTTGAATTCAAATAAAATCCCAACAGAATAAATGTTCAAAATAAAAGCATTAATAGATTAATAACATGAAAAATTTATCTAGAAAATTAGTGTAGTACATTAAATAGTTCATATAATATTTATTATAATATTTTTAAAACCATTTATTTGATATTTCAATAAATAAAATAATTTCAACATCACTATTGTGTCATCTTTAATGATAGTTATCTAAATCCTAAAAATTATAAATAAATTCACATGAGGTAGATAATTTTATTATTTTTTGGAGACTATTCATTTTTGAAGTTTCATGAATATTTTCATAAAATTAATACTTTTATACATATAAGATTTAAGAGAGTGACATGTTGTCACTTTCATTGGTTTTAATAATAATTAAATTATTTTCAAGGTCAAAAATGCCTAAAATGAATCTATTATGACACTTTGGTGGAATGGGTAGACTTTTAGTCATCCAATAAAATTTTGGCAGGTTTTAGGGAAATTTTATAATCATATTTTTACCCTTAATTACCCGATTTACATTTAATTTCAGTAAATAAAAATTACCGTAGTAACTATTCATAATATCACAAATATAAAAGTAACATATTAACATAATTTGGAACCAATGAATTTAAATATGGAATCAATTTTTTAAAATTCAACACACAGAAGTTGCAGTAATTAATTTAAAATTAATCTCGTTGTTCAAAAAATTGGTTTTAAAAGGTAAACCATTGCCATAGTGTGAAATTTTTTTACCTATGAATTCAATGTAAAATTAATGGAAATGAAAAAAATTATATTAAATTGTAAAAATATATTCTATTTATACTTTAAGACAATTAAGTATTATAATTTAACTATATAAATTATTGCATTGAATAAAGTTTTTTTTAATTAAAATATAGCATGTTTTTACTATTCATTAAAATATGAATGTTATCATAATAATATGAAAAATTTATCCACAGTATATTTTTATATCCTGATTCCAAGGAATAATTTTATTTTTTCATGTTGAACCTATAAACATGTCAAAAACTAGATTTAATTTGGGTGCTCCATCCAAATGCGGCAGAACTGCATTTTTTTTAAAATACTTATATTACCTGAAATATTTATTTTGTTCACATAACGTGTTTAAGAAAATTTGTAAGATGAATAATAATTTTATAAAATTCCATATTTAGTGAATACTATTCATAACAGCATGTTCATAATAATATTATAACAATATATCGTTGTTTAGTGAAACCCGGTATTGCGTACTACACATGCTATCAAGGATGGTCGTGATTGCGTGTAATGCAAGCCAAGTCAATGATGTGTGTAGTGAAATATCTCTTTGTTGTTGCGTATAACATAATCAAAACTTATTTCATTTATTCATTAAACAAAATCTATACATAATGTTCCGTAGATAATTTCAACAAAAACGAACTTGAAATTGTGTGTAACACGAGCCAAGAATAGTGTTGCGTATATTGCCTGCTAATATGGTGTTGTGTCAAGAACAATCTAATTTTAGTGTTGCGTAAAACACAAGACATCAATTAAATTAAAAGGAATACTTCTCATAAAACTTTGGGTTGTTACATTCTTCCCCCCTTAAAATGATTTTCACCCTCGAAAGTTTTCGGGGTTATAAATAGTGTTCTACATGAAAGTTTCAATCTTAGAAACCAACATCATAAAAAGGAATACTAAAACATGATTTTAAAATATGAACATTAGAAACAAAATGGATACCCAAAGTAACTCTTCACATGGGTTCCCACATAGGATAACAAAGGTGAAAATATGGATATGGAAAAGAAATCTAACCATCATGTTTTGATGGAG
Source organism: Viscum album (assembly GCA_963277665.1). Classification (NCBI taxonomy): domain Eukaryota; kingdom Viridiplantae; phylum Streptophyta; class Magnoliopsida; order Santalales; family Viscaceae; genus Viscum; species Viscum album. The sequence continues at coordinate 1,097,404,188 of OY728151.1, read as the reverse complement.
AGTGGTATATAACAAGGCTATGAAAAAATAGAAAATTCACAATGCCATAAATTTGTGATGATCTAAGGTAACATCTGATTCATCAGATATTAGAGCACTGGGACAACAATTTTGGTTTTCAAGATTATTTCCCAAATGTTGAATAATTTTTGAATTAAAAAAAATACTTATTTGATTTTGGTATAATCTCAACGTTGGTGATGCCTCTAACAATTTCCACTTAATATCTGAAAGAAATAAAGTAGATTTTTTTTTCGCAAAGTTTTATTAGATCATGCGATAGAATGACAGGTCATTCCATCTATCTCAAACATAATTTATCAAAATTTATATTCATAAGTCCATATATAGTGTGATTAATCGGTTATGGTTCCAAAATGGACTTATACATCATCTATCATCCTGATTTAAATAATAAAACTACTTTCTACTGACCAGGGACATCCTGTAGGCCAGTGGTAGGCGATAAAGGCATGTCGGACTTCGGTTGTTGGTTCAATTCACGCAACATTTTCTGACACGACGGGTTATTGCCCATCCTATGGGTTGTCCTTTTTCTAAAACTATACTATTAAAACATAACAAAATGTTCTAGCCTTAAACAATACTATCTGATGTCTAACATAATCTATTCCAATCTTGAGGTTTATCGAAAATACTTCTATCCAATCTCATATTATAAATAAAATTATTACTAGAAGGGTCATCTACCAAGAATTGAATACAATCATTTATCTCCCACATATCATAAGATATATATATCTTGTTGGTCACATTCCAAACATGTGAATTCTTTAATCATGTATTCTCTTGAAAAATGAATACCCATTAAACCTTAGTGAAAACATGAATGTTGTCAAAAGTTAACTCTTTCCACATACCAAAATCCAAAAAATCTATATACTCAAACCATGATATCACATTGCCCTTATACCAATAATGAGCTCATTAATATTATCAAAAATGACATCATCTCTTAATCCTTTAATTATGCACATATCATCTACCTTCCAAAAATATTTCAAAAACCTTTCATGGTTACCAGTACCATTCATTTTATACTTTCAAAAACTCATGGAATTAAAAAAGTGTAACAATCCTTTGATTTTTCTTTATTCTTTAGTGTCATACATTATTCTTGAAAAAAATACAATCATTACACTACCTTCTGAAACCACTACTTAGCTTTATCATTTCTTTCATCTCATATATCATTTGTATTCTCTTCATCATCATCAACATAAATAGTACCCATACGACCATGCTGATTCTCTTCATGAAATTTTCCTTTAGAGAACTTGTTTGAATAATGCCTGTACATTCCATATTTAAAACATGTAACCATTGTCGATGTCTTAGAAATACCATTATCCTTGTCCTTGGTGTTAACTAAACCTTCTCCTTTACAAGTAATATATTTGTGTCATTCTTTTCTACACCCAAAGCATATTCTAGTTCCTTTGAAAAATTATCCCTAATGCCTCTTACCACATGATTTACATGATGGAAATTGAACTTTCTTTCCTCTATTATCATCATGGAACTCCATCTTTCTCTTATTAGCTGAGTCAGGAAACATACCAAAGTTGATATTATTGATAATTTTATGAGATTTCTTATTAGGAATAATAACGTTGTTTGGAATTAAAAATCCCATTTCATTAGGTTTCTCAGGAAGAATATCATTCCATTGTCCAACATATCCTCCATTATCCTGAATCTTCTTGTTTCCAGCCATTTTCTAAAACCCACAAATAATAGTGTCAGAAGCAAAAATCATACTAGAAATATAACATAATCAAGGGGAGTACTTTCAATCTCTAACATCTTAGGTTTAATTATAGGTTATTCCTGATCATTATCATAATTCTAGGACTGTACACTATACTTATAAATAACCTTATGAACATCCCATGAAGTACAATATAAATATATATCGTGATCTCAATAATGTTTTCCTATCCTATTTTCAAAAGGTTAACTAATCCTCTCTTCTGATACCAAATAAAAGACCACAAACCTAACGTACTTAGACATTACATTACTTTTTCTGAATAATTAATACATAAAAAGAACCAACACTTAGGGACCGTAATAGTTTAGTGTCATTGGAAACTCAGAACATAATATTCTAATCATGGTGAATGATCATCATCATCTCCTATAAAGATCATCCCCTATAGATTTCATACCTAAAACTTTTATTCAAATCCTAGGGAAAAGAAAACATATATAGGGTGATCTCAAATGCTCAGTAAGGGTAATCATGGAGAAAATAAAACAAATGATATACCTTTGAATAAAATGAACATAAAGTTTAAACAACAAAATCTTGAGAAATAAATCATGGCAGTACATAAGGAATTGATCATAAAGGAACATTAATAATGATTAAATAACACGGAAATCAAAAATGTAATTGTGGAAAACCATTATTCACCTGATATGATTTCCAAAGTAGCAAAGTCATTTCTTCCAAGAACATATTAGTGGACAATTTCCCTTACTGAATCGATTTCACTCCTTGTTCCAGTCCAATATCAATGGACCAGATTAAATTTCCATTCCAGCCATGTCTATCTCATGAGATATAAATCGTTACTCAATATATTGGCGAGAGTTATAGGTCCCGCCCATCTCATAATGAAATCATTCTTATGTGTACCGCAACATAAACATAAATCATTCATCATAACCCAATGAATAAAATGGGTTTCATAAATATCATCCCATTATAACATAATCCATTTAAAACAAATGGATATCATTTAATCATAGGAAAAGTGAAACCATGTAAATCATAGAGACAATATACTTGAAACATAATCATAATGTCATCTTAGATGGAAAATAGTTTTGAGAAAACATTTGAAATGAATTGTTGAGGAAAATATCCTTTCCTCTTCAAAATCATTTTCTGTTCACAAAATTCCATTCAACATAAAAACCGAATTATTTTGATAAAAATACGCATGAAATCTTATAGAGTAATCTTCATGAATATAACGTGTTGTAAATCCTTAAAAATACACTCATGTCGTATAAGTTAAAAAAACATTATCCTTTTACTTTTAACAGAAAAGTCAAAAAATTCCTCGTATGGTAAACGAAATAATGATTCCTTCTATAACACAATGTAAAATTAAAATAGGGGTAAAAATGAGTTTAAACATACAGAGAATAATATTACACACTTTATGAAAAACATTTTTATGGAAATGGATGAAAAATAATACCCTAGTAAATACTTATATATAAGAAATCTCAGATTAAAATGAGATTGCAAAATTATCCCTTACCTTAGGTCTGATATGCTTCTTACATATCCGAACATCCTTTTCCTTGACGCGCCTCTTCTCAACCACCTCTTAAGTTACTAAGTTGGTCTTTTGAGGAGAATATAACCTCTATAATGATTCTAGGGAAGTTTATAAGGGAAATGGGTAGCGGTGGGATGATCATGAAGGCTCAAAATTGTGTAAAGGGAAGAGGGAGGATGTTCCCTTTTATAAGGGAGGAGTGGGGCACCTTTGGAAACCTCAAAAATATTAATTTATAATAATTTCAAACCCCACTTAAAAACTTCCAAAATGACTCAAATACAAACATAGATGATATAGGTTTGTAATCACATCATCCAATAAAATTTAGTCATGTTGGTAATTTATTATAAACATTATCAACCTGATTTATCCTTATTTAATCAATTTAATTTTATTTTTGGTTATAAGATTCTAAATTATAAATTGTTATAAATAATTATATATGTGTCTTGAATTGTCCATAATTGGATTATTTATGACATTTTAGACCATATTAATTTTAATTTATAATTTTTAAATATTTTTTTGATTTTTAAACAATTTTATATTATGTTATTTTCATAAAATAACAATACTGTCAATTTTGACAGTATTTTTTTATTTTAATTTAAATAAAATCCACACATAAGATATGTTCTATATAAAACCATTAATAGATTCATAAAATGTCATATTTTTCAATAAAATTATTTGAGTACTTTAGATAGTTAATATAATATTTATTTTAATATTACTAAAACAATTTATTTGATATTTCAATCAATAAAATAATTTCAACATCACTATTGTGTAACAGTTAGTGAAACTTTTTTAATCACTAAAATTTATAAATTAATTCACATGTGGTAGATAATTTTATTATAATTCTTGAGACTATTACTATTCTAAGATTCATTTATTTTATCAATAAATTAAAATTATTATACTTATAAGATTTAAGAGAGCGACTTGTTGTCACTTTCATTGTTTTTAATAATAATTAATTTATTTTCATTTTAAAAAGTGCCTAAAATGAATCTATTCCAAAAAAATGTAACCTATTTACAAAATATTGAACCACTAAATTCAAATATAGAATCCATTTTTTAAAATTTAGAACACAGAAGTTGCAGTAACTAATTTAAAATTAATCCCATTGTTTAGAAAACGGGTTTTAAAAGTTAAAACATTGCCAATGTTAGAAATGTTTTTACCTATGAATTCAATGAAAAATTAATGATAATAACATATATTATATTAAATGGTAAAAATATATTCTATTTATACTTTAAAACAATTCAATATAATAATATATCCATATAAATTATTTGGATGAAAAAAGATGTTTTTAATTGAAATATAGCGAGTTTTTAATATTGATTAAAATAAGAAAGTTAACAGAATAATATGAAAAATTAATCCACAGTAAATTTTTAAATCCTGATTCCAAAGAAGAATTTTATTTTTCAAATTTGAACTTATATTCGTGTCAAAAACTAGATTAAATGTGGGTGCTCTATCGAAAGGTGGAAAAAATGTATTTATTTTAAAATACTTATTTTACCCGAAAAATTTATTTTGTTCACATAACACGATTTATAAATTTTGTAAGATGTGTAATAGTGTTATAAAATTCATAAATTAATTAATACTATTCATAAAGTCTAGTTCATAATATTATTATAACAATATATCGTTTTTTAGTGAAACCTGGTATTGTGTACTACATACGCTATTGAGGAAGGTCGTGATTGCGTGTAATGCAAGCCAAGTAAATTTTGCGTTTAGTGCAACCTCACTTTATTGTTGCGCATAACATAATAAAAAATTATTTCATTTATACAGTAAAAAAAATCTATACATAATGTTGCATTGAATAATTTCTACAAAACGAACTTGAAATTGTGTGTAACACGAGCCAAGATTAGTGTTGTGTATACTGCAAGCTAATACGATGTTGCGTATAGCACAAGATAATTTTTGTGTAGCGTACAACACAAGACATCAATGAAATTAAAAAGAATAATTCTCATAAAATCTTGGGTTGTTATAGACAGTACATATATAATCACTGATTAGACAAACCATTGTGTAATTTAGTGGTCTATATATTCACATTTTTCATTACCTATACACAGTTTTTCTCGATGAAACATTTAATTTCACCAATTTCAATTAAATATAATTTTATTTATTAATATTAACATTATAAAATAATTTTAATTTTAATATGTGATATGATTTTTTGTTTATTAATAAAACATTATTTTTATAAGGAAAAGTTTGATATAAAATAAACTCATTAAAAAATAATTTTTTTTAATATAATCAACTTTTTAATCACGACATTTATTTATGAGGAGAAACTATGAATATCAATATTTTTAATGAAAAGATGATTTATTATAAATCAAAAGAAGGTTTTGCGAAACTAGAATCAAGTTGTACCTGAATTTAAAAAAAATATTAAATAAATGACAATACATAATGAAATCTTCATTATTAAAGTATAATTTATCTTATGTTATATAATGATGGTCCTAGGATTTATATGTTCATATAATATTATAAAATTCACAATGATATTCTATTGTTTAACATTTTATCAATAATATGGAGTATACCTTCAAGGACATTCTTATATAGTGTTATTGTCTTGAAAATTATAATTTTCATAAAAACAATAATTTCAATTATAAATCGTAATTTTTATAAATTGATTAAAAAGTTCATACAACGAAAATTTTGAATTTAAAAATTAAAAAATGATGTAAATTTTAGCTATTTCTATTTCAAAAAATTTATATATTCAACAATTAATGGAAGGAACAAAACATAACAAAAAATAAGTTTTATAAAAAAATACATTCGTAAACAATAAGTGTATTTTATTTTATATCATACACATTTTTGATTAAATAAATTAAATATTTTATATTATATGCACATTTTTTCTATGTTAAAATAATTATACTTTATAGATGATTATTTTAATGTAATAAACTGTGAAAACCCTATTATTAGAGCATGTGAGGAATATTATCCTACTCATTGTAAATTAAATGAAAATATTGATATTGATATCATGGAATGTTATAGTTTTTAGATAGTAATATTGGAATTTAGGGATGCACAAAAAATTACATTGATGATTTTTCTTTTTGGGCCACATAGAAAATGTTTTCATTAACCTTAGTTAAAATTTATATATTTTATTTAGCTATTGAAAATTTACTATTATATATATCGAGAATTTATATTTATATACGAATTATTCAATGATTTCATATATTAAATATATATTAATTTAAATGAAAAATATTTTAGTATTTCAATATATAATACATGTTTATCAAATTTTATTCATATATTATAAAATAAGTACTTGTTAAACAAGATATTATATTTTTTTATGTGAATATTAAATATATATTTATTCCCCACATTGTGAATAGATGTATAATATATATTCTGTCAAGCCTGAAGGATCAATATATTATGTCACAAAATAGATAAGATGTTAAATAATGATAAGTTATTATTGATTTAATATGAATCAATCAATGTAAACAATTCAAGATTTTAAATCTGATGCACTAATATCTGACGTTTCATATGTATTTTTTGGAGTTTGAGGGAGCATTTTGGAATCACCGCTATAAGGACTCCTATTTGGGTCCTCACGATGCAATGAAGAATCATCAATCAGGTTCAAGTAATCAAATACATAAACAAGGAATGAACTCATTATAAAGATAATAAAAATTCATATGTTTTAAATTAATTTCAAATTAACATGACCTGAACATATTATGATTCCAGTGAATATATTTTTCAATATTTTTCATACAAAATATAATAGGGCATGGTGTTCATGAATGGGTACGTTAAAAATTACCCATTGAATTAGGATGAAATGTCCCATAAATTCTGTGTAATTTTTATATTAATTATATGGAATTATTACAAGACCACACACTCTGACGGAACATGATTTGGAGGCTCAGAGAACCTGGAATGGTTTTTTTAGTTTTTTTAGGTACATTCATTAAAACTGTGAGCATGGTTTTCTATCATTTGAACTAGTACTCGGATTTGAAATCTGAGGGCACCGTTGAACTTCAAATACCGGGATACCCCTGGATGTGACTTAACATACACTGGTTAGGGGTGAGTAGAAGAGTTATATTTCAGACTTTTCATGAAAAATAATAATATAATTTAAAATAATTATTTTATTATATTCTCTTCGTTGAGTGGCAGACAGTGACAGAGTAGTGCAGTGACAAGAAAACGACCAGTTTCTTTATTGGAGGGTCAAAAACGTATCGTTTGAAACTGTGATGTTGTTACATTAATGACTTATTAAATATTTCCCATTAAATGTGGCTCATTTAATGAGAATCATTAATGGGCACAACGCCTCTGTGCTTATTATTTCTTTTAATAATCCAATTTGTTGGAGTTTCTGAATTAACAAACATGGGGAAACTCTAACGATCCTCTGGTGGACTTCCTCCCCAATGAATAATGACAAACCCCTGTTAATAAATCAACTTCTTTGAAGTTACTCAAAGAACAGAGCTAGAATAAACATTAACTTCAAGAATCCTCTAGGAAAAATGATTTGACATCGAATATTAAAGAGATATGGGTTAATTGATTTTAATGATTCTACATTCTAATTTCACCTGAATAATGCTTATTAACCCATGAATAGGTTTATATGGGGACTGTGCATTTGTGAAGGAAGATGAATTTTCTTTTGGGATTTAATTATCTGGGGTTGAATATTCATTTTTATAATCTAAAATCCTATAAATTCCCTTGTTTATAATCATCTAAATTGAAGGGCCCGGTCTAACAGGAAAAAGGCTCGAGTCCCTCTCCCATGGGTTCCCTTCATGGCCAAACTCTCAAATCGATGACAAGAATGATTTGAGACCTTCATGGGGAAAATGGAAATATTCACTGGCCATAGATGCAAGAGGCGCGCTGAACAGACCAACAGTGCAGACCCAATGGTCTATGGAAGAGTTATCTAGCACAACGGTGTTGGCAACTAGTGGTAGTGGATGCATGTGGGTGGTGGAGGGATCGTGTAGGTGGCGGCATGCCGGGATGGCACAACAGAGGAAGGGACACAACTCTATAGGAGGATCCAATGACTAGCAGTGGAGGACGCGTAATCATGCCACATCCCATGTGGATTACCACGGTTGCCCAACTATGGTAGAGTAGGTGACCCATCATAGCTCGCGAGGGGATTGTGGAAGACCAAACGCGACATCCGACCATGTCCAAGTGAGGTGGACTGGTCTTCCTTCTTACGGACCGTGCAAGGTGCAGACCACCCTACAGGCCAGACCTACGTCCCAATGAGTTCAGTTCCGCCCCAGCGGGCTGGACCAGCACCCTATGGCCTGGTATGAACTAGACCGGGTCACCATACTTCTTGGTAGGATGGACCCTCGGCCATGCTGGGCCAGGACCAACCTGGCTCATTGGGCCTGGCACTCTGGCAAGGCTGGACCAGACTGACCCAAACCGAAACTGGGATAGGTAATGTTATTTGAGTTAAACCTATGTATGTGGGACCCCCAGGACCGGTTGGTCCGAAAATTTTGACCTGGTCGGACCAGGACCAAACACAACTTGTCCATGTTTCACTAAAATTCTAGTATCAGTCAAAACAGACATCTAATTGATGCACAATTACTGGAGTTGTTACCCTTTCGATGAGGAGTTACATCTCAGATACTCAACATGAGTTTTTGTGGATGTTTTGATATTTCTAGGTTGGATCAGACATGAATCCATCCAAGACCATTTTACAAAAATGCCCATATCATATGGACAAGGCATCTGTTTGACGTGTCGTCTATTGCGTTGGGACCCATTCTACAAGACGGTTCATTGAGGTTAGTCTATAAGGTACTTCCTAATAGTTTTGGTACAACTAATGGATTTAGGAGTGGAACATTTCAAAAATGAAGTGTGCTATTAGCGGGAATCCAGTTGTTAGATGTGACACAACGAATTAATATAGATCTTGTGTGGGTCAACACCCTGTGATCATTTTTGATTCAGCACTTAGAGATCCATTGTGGGTTAGAAGCTAGCTATCCTGTGTGGTTCAGCACCTAGAGATCCTGTGTGGGTCAACACCTATCGATCCTCTATGGGTCAACACTTATCGACAGTATGTGGATCGACAATAGAGCCTCTCGGCAGAATAATATGATCTAGCATTACGACTAACAGTCCTTACTTTTGAATTTAATATATACATAGTGTGAGTTTCATATTTTAATTTAAGTTATGTGTTTGAAATCACTATTGGTGGTATTACGTCTTATTTCATTCCTTGGTGGTGTCTTCCTTCTTGTATTACTAAGAGACCATTGGGGGTCTTCGGGACCCCACTGAGTATTGTTATATTCACCCCTTCCCGGGCTTCGCCAACACCTATTGTGTCTTGTGAATATGATATACAACTATGAAAAAGACATTAGGGATCCAGAACCGGACTATGCTTAGAGGCGGATCAATAGATGCAGGGTACTGCAATGACATCCGTCAGAGAGATGTACCTACCCTTCAGGTAGGAAGCTTGGTTGATGACCTCAGGAGATTGTACTTATTATTATTTTCATTCCTCTCAATTGAGCCTATATTTATTCATATTTACATTTAGATGACATAGTTCGGTCTCAGTGGTGGTACATTGTGGTGGTTGTATTACTTTTATTTCATTCATGTCTATCATAGTGTTGTTTTATGTGTTTGTGGGTGTATAGGGTTAAAGGAAATGGGATCCCTTTTTGTATATGAAATCACAACGCTAGTCACCAGCCCAAGAAAATAGAATTTCGGGCTAGGTTAGACATAGCACGGGCCTCGAGGGATGGGACGTGACACAAGAATATTAATTGAACATATGACTGAAATACACTTCTATTGTACCGATATTTATCAAAAATTAATTCTTTCCCTATCATCACATCCCAAGAATTGTATAATTTTTTTGAAACAATAATTGATTCAAGTATTTTTTATGTATGGGGATGTCTTATGGTAAAAGAATTAGAGAATAAAATATGTGATGTATTATGTAATTGGGTTAATTCATGAATCAATATAGAATTTCAAGACTACTTAAAATTAATTATTTAATGTAGTTTTTATATTAAATGTTTTATGAAGAACTTAATTCATTCAATTATAAATAGAGTTATTAGTAATCACATTTTTTTATATTATAGACAAGAATCTCACCAAGACAATACTAATTATAAACATTATCCATTGGGAATAGTTTTATTTTGAAAATAGAGATATATGTGGGGGTTGAAATTTAGAAGTAGATCACATATCTATGTTTTCTAATACTAAATAAGGAACCACGAGTGATCAAGTCATCATTACCTATGATAAATTTTGGGATATGGTAAAAATTTATGTTATTAGATTTTGAGATTTTTCTAATTAAATTTTTTTTGTGAAGGAATGGTTTTTTAATATTACATTTTGGATAAAAATTATGTATTGAAGGTGTTAAAATTATATTTTCATGAGTTGTTTTTCTATGTAAAAACCATAATTCTTAATTTACATTTTCAATGTTTCCCATAAAGTTGAAATAATATTTATGAGAGTACTAAATGTAAAATATCGATGTATGATTTCTATCTGACTAATACATTCAGGAATTATTAGATCTATACAATATGTTGAAATACATGCTAGTGTTTAGGAAATGTATGTACGATGTAAGAGATTCCATAAAATTGAATTTGATAGTTCAATTTTTTTTTAATGATTGTAGTTTATATTTTTTAGAAATCTTCCATTATCTTAGGGAAATTATTATATTGTTTTATGTATGGATTATTTTTTTGAGTGGGTTAAGGAAGTGGAACATCCAAATGATCAATCTTTTTTCTTTTTGAAAATCCATTATGAAAAATATATTTTGTAATTATGGTGTGAAAAATTAATGTACTACTAAAAATTTTGCTCATTTTAAAAAACATTAATTATGAAAACTCATTGAAGCCTATGTATGTGTTCATAAAACAAGAATTACATACCAGTATATTCATATGGAAAACCTTTGTTCCAAAATTGGGAAATTAAGATAATTTTAGTGCAATTTTTTTTATATCAATGAGATATTGGTCTTTAATGATAAATGAATCATTGTGGGCCTATATAACTACATACCAACTATCAATATGCTATTATAACTATATAAATATTTATAGGGAAATATGTCATTTTTCTGTGTATCATCATCGTAAATCCTTTTTGGTGGTAAAGGAGTAGATTTATGATATATAGACTATTGGGGAGAGGATACTGCTCCAGTTTAATGAACATGGAAGGATAAAAGAGCAGTATAAAATAAATTCTATGATTTATAATGACACGAAAAAGGATTTCAAAGTTTCTATCATTAAGAATAACTGATTTAATGCAATATTGAATGTCCTAATTTAAAATTCTAGTATTAATCCACTCATATATATAAAGATATTTCTATCGATTTTCATGATTCCATTAATCTAAATAATATAATAAATCTTGTATTGAATGTCTTACTTTTCAATTAATGTAATAATTTATTCCATCGAACAGGAAACATATATATTATATACCTTTTAATATTTTAAGAGTGTTCTTTAATTGAATAGAAGAATCATTAAGTGAGTAGAGTAGGATATTAATGGTTAATGGGAAAAAAACTAAATGTTATGTCAATAGAAAATAAATATTATTCGATATTGTTATTTCTCCTTGATTTTTCCTACAAGTATATGTCTAAATATTGAACCTAACCTCAACACATCATGGGACAAAAACTATGGTTAATTTTATTATTTTATATTATTCATTCTAATAAGAATATTTTCTATTTCCATTCACTAAAACATTTTCACCTGTATCATAACTGAATAAATTAAAGATGGATCTTTTGTTCTTATAGTCACCTGTGTACTTATGGACACATTATCACTTGCACTCATTATCAGAATTGGCCTAATTTATTTTTCAAGTCAAGAAGATCCTCTTGTGGTTAGATGGATTTTTAAATCTATAAATTTTTTATTTCATATTACATTTATGCAATCACATGGTTGTATTTTTTTATTTTGGGTCGATTACATCTTTTGATCAATATAATTATATTTTTTTGGCCATTGATGTCTTTTTTCAATTGAACTAATTCCTGGATGATTTTTAACAAGCAGTCAATCATCCTACTAGATATCCATAATCGTCAGTGTCATTAAGAACTAAATCACATTCCACGGTAGGTATGAGTCATATATTATTATTATTATTCAATTTCCCAACATTCTTTTACATTCAAATGGATGTTCTCAAGGACTATTTCATTTCTCGATTTGTTTAGTAATTAATATAATTTTCACCATTTGTTTTATTCATTATTACGTCAACTAACCTTCTGAATAAGTCTAGATTAAATTTAAATTTTCCCTGTAAAATTCTGATTTTCAATATGTAGAAAATTTCCACTTGTTTTATTTTACAAAATGTTCTTTCCATGGTCACTTTCGGGGGATGATTTCCATTCTTATTTATCAGTTAGACTCTTATCTGGGTCACATACAAAATTGTAGTTTATTTACATACAATAAGTACCTCATGGATGGTTTTCTATATCTTTATATGAATTATTAAACTAATCATCAGAAGAATAGTTTTCTATTCTATTAATGCTATAATAGGAGATAAATTACATAAAAAACATTGAAACAATTCCCTTTCAAAGAAACATAAGCTCTTATTTTTTTCATCTGATTTAAATCATGTTCACTTATACATTTCATATGTTTATCAAAGGGTATATGAAATATTATTTTCCACTAGAAAAAATGGAAATGTCAAGAATATATTTAAATGATTAAATATCCAAATTTTTACGAGGAAGTTCTTTTTTTTCAAAATATATTAATACATTTTTTCATAATTTCATTTTTTATTGAGATGAATTTATTGATTCTATATATCATTATTTGATTTTATCCTATTTATATATATATTGCATAAAATATAAATGAATATGATTTAAAAAATTACTATAACCCTTAAAATAAATTTGTACTCAAATTTTATTTAGTTTGAAGACCACTATTCTACATGATACAATGTGAGTTAATTATTGAATTTATTTATTATTATTAGAAACTAAAAACATGATTAATTTTTTAAGAAATAAATTTTGAATACATCATTGGATCACTGGATGTTTTCATTTAAATTTGTTATAAAAAATTCAATCAATAATTTGACATTTTAATTGGGAATTATTTTTTCCCAAACACATTTGAATGTTCCTACCGCATGTCCTTCATCATTGGGGAAAACAATGTATTTTATGTGTAGGGGAAGGAATATTTCAATATACTGGGTTGTGATTTATTGTTTTACAAATAAATATCAAACAATAAAATTCATATTTTATTATAATTAAGATTAATTTTGTACTTTCCAAGAAAAATAAAATTTTTGAACGACTAAAAAATTCATTACTACATGAATGAGGTTGTTATTCTATTCACCTAAGGATTTCACAAAATATATCACATTTTTATCTATTAAAACATAAACCATTTCGTTAAATTTTTAGAGAATGCCTTATAATAATTAATGTAATTATGTTTTTATAATGAATTTGGATCCTAAGATATGAATCAAAATGGATTGTGAAATAAAATCCAAAATCTGGTTGAAATATTATTTTTTATTCTCCTACTCATATATGGTTTATTAATTCCAGTAATTATCAAATATTTCGCATACAATTTTCTTTCAAAATTATTTAGAGTTTTTAATCTATTCTTTTTTTTATACATGGAGAATAAATATAATTTTATATTTTTTTCTATAATAGAAAATTATTTAGGTTTTACTCTTTTCAAAATTTTAGATTTCAATTTTTTTTTAATAAAGTCACCAAATTTTAATGAAAGTAATTGAATTTTAATAGAAATATAAATTAGACTACATGATATTATTCATGGGGGAATATCATTTTGAAAACCATTTACCTGTGGAAAATCATTTATTCTGCTTTCAGACTTCTAATAGTCCACTAAATGGGTTAAAAGGATTTATTGGTGTAAAAAGCTATGTGTATTATAATTGGTTATTAGATAATTTCAATTCACCATTCTACAATATTTTAATGATATAATTGAATAATTTATTTCAAAATGTGATGTTAATAGTATCTGTATTGTGATATTCTTGTTTGTTGATGATCAATAATTCATTTAATATTTTGACCATAATTATTAATTTTTTTACTAAATTTCATTAGGGACCATTATCTTGAACTTTTTTTATAAACCCGTGGTATTTTATGTTTTAATGGATATTATTATGACATTTACTTTTTTTGTAATTTTGAAATTAGGTTTATCTAGAAATTAATTATTTCAACATCAAATTAAGAAATTTTTAACTTAAATATTCATAATTAATTTATATGACTAGAAATTTATTAATTTTTTTAAGAATTTATATTCTTATTTCATGATGTGGTATTCAAATAAAAATGGAATGTAATTTATTTTTTTGAATCAATATCTATGTTTTTAGTAAATTCATGGATATGAGCCCTAAAATTGTAAAAGAAAAATATATTAATTTTGAAAATCGAATGTACAGTGGGTGTGGAGATCGATACTTGGGATATTCATGAGAATAATTTGGTGATTTACAGATATTATCATGGTTCATAATAGGATAGGATAGAGCATTGTACCATTTGTGTTAGAACAACTTGATTGAGGGTTCATCTTGGGTCATGTGAATATGAGGATGACAAGTGATACAAAAACTATGTGGACACTCATGAAAAGTTTATATTAAAGATGTTTGTTAGAAAAAATAATGATTTTGAAGAAAAAAACTATTTTTAAATTAGTGTATTAAGAAATCATTAAACCGAATTTGATGGATTATAAAACCCTAAGATAAGGATACGTGTACTAAGAACATAAATGATGTGGTGATGGATCATTGATAGAATAATAACTAGAATGATTAGGGTGATTTTTTTACTGTCCATGAATTAATTATTCTATAATTAGTTTTTTTCTAATTATACTTATATTCAAATGAAATAATTAATGAAATTTTTTGTTACTCAAATGTTTTTGGCTAAATCATTCTTGGCGGTGTTGATTGTTCTGAAGTCACCACCAAATCAGATGGGTCTCAAGAAAAAACTATCCCAAGACCTGCTGTATTAGTCCAGGTGATGTTCACTGGTTCCAATAATTCATATCACACACATTGGATGAATTTTCCATAAGAACCTGTACACTCACACACATATCCAAGCCAACAAAATGATAAAATGTAAAAAAACAGTAAACAAATACATACATACATATATAGTCCCATTAAAAAAGCTAAAAAAAGTATTGTATGAAATAAAATGACCCAATAGAAGACCAAATAAATTATAATATAATTTCCAACCTTCTCAAATTGGGTGGGAATACTGTCAAATGAAAGAGTTGTATACACCATGGTTTTTCTAGCCAAAACATGATACTTACACCTACTCAACAAAATTATCCACCACATATCCTTTCGATACATAATATATGAAATGTTGGTGCATATACCATATTTTTTTGACTATAAAACACATAGTACGACACATCATAATTAGAAAACATAATGAATTATGACTAATAGTAAGTTGTACACAGTTATAATTCTTCAATAATTGTATCATTAATATTCAAAAAAAACTCATTGAAGACACACTATCTCATGGTAGTGATCAAAACTATAATTACATTATAGGATTCAAGCTGAAAAGTTCCACATAGAACTCCTCTTATAGAACCTACTCCATGTGTCAAACAACACTGATGACATCCTTCTTAGAGGTAGTGCTCGTCGGGCCTCTCTATTACAAGAATATGATGGTATTCTTAAGAGAAATGATACATAGATTTCGATCACTCCCATTTCTCTTGGGTATACCAAAAAATCATCCTAGATTAACATATGAGGTGGAGGATTAGTTCCCAAAAAGTGTTGGTCATGATGATGCCAATAATTCCCCACAAGGAAAGATGATGATGGAGGATATCACTATAGGCCACACAAAAGGATTCCATCAAATATATCTTGGAAGTACTATTAAAGTTATTTCTTTACTATATACAACAGATTATATTATAATCCTTATGAAATGGATATATGGAATTGTGCCAAATGAAACTGGTCCATAACACTGAGGAAAAGGGCTCCAGTACAACATTAGGTGATCACATGAAGTGTAGTGGAGATACACCTCATGTCTATTAGATATTAGGTCCTTATAGTGATTATATCTAGTGAGTGTCTATCCATGTCCATGTAAAAATAATTAAATAATACATACCATGAATTTCATCCCATGAAATATTACACCACTTATCCCATGTAAATTTCAGAGGGGTTTTTCCATGTAATAGTACATGTAGAGTAGGTGACCGTGTACTCCAGTCCATTTCTGTATACCATCTGAGGTATAGGCCTATCCAACAAGGAAGTAACTGATAAGCATTTTTTGGGGGTGACATTCTAATTGATCATTATCCTCACCTGAAAACCCAAGATACCACATTAGGGTCCCACTCAATATGTAATCATTGGTAACACACTGTGTAGACCAGGTTTTATAAAATACAATAGTTATTCCTCCTTTGAATGCATCTGCTCCATTGACACAAACATCAATCATGATTCAATCTAGTAAAGGTGGTTCTACATCATACAACCTTTCCATATCCACTTTCCAGATTTAGGTCTCCTAATTATCTTCAAAATAAATATTAATTTATTACCATGATTGTCTCCCACACCACATGAACTCAGATGTATCCATAATGTTCATATACATTATCTACTACCATTGTAATGTGATCTTCTTCAAAAACTGATTCTAGATCTATGATATCCAATTATTACACTATGAATCATGTTCACAATGATCAATACCTCAGTATTTGCATCGAACAACCCGAAAAATTATACCATGTTGATGAATAGTGAAAATATGGGAGAAATGGAAAATGAAAAAAAAGTAAATAACCATAAAAATATTTCAAGATGGACATTATACATTTACATTATAAGAAGAATCAGAGAATCAATAATAATCAAATTAATCTCCCAGCAAATCCCTATAAAAATTCCTATTCCAAATAATAAACTATTAATGAATCTATCTATTGGACGATTGATTTTCCATAATAATAGAAAAATCTAATAGAAAAATCTAATAAAAACAAAATTCAACCATGATTTATATCTATCACTATGTAAAAATAGAGTTTCTCAATGATAATTGGAAATATAATATGATTCTATTTTCCATTGGTCATTAAACTGTTATCAAGTTGTTATTCCCCCACCTAATCTTCTCAAATATCTCTCCAATGGTTCTTATGATCTCTAGGGTTTAACAAATAAAAATGATAATTCTCCATAACCATATAATTAAAGGATATTACAGGTCCCTATTTCAATTAATAAATAAATAAATATTTTAATTTATTATCTATATTATTTCATGCCTATCGTCAAACTTGTTCTCTAAACTAAATAGTACCCATGGATTTATAATCAAGGACACCATTTAATAGTAATTTATTTTTTAGAAAAATTGTTTGTGCATGAAATTTTATATATTAAATATACAACAAAAAATTAATTTTAGGAATAATGAGTCTCATAATCCCATACCATCATATTCTTTGGCTCTGAAAATATTTTTTTTAATATTCCAAAGGCATACATGGGAATAATATGGACATTTCATTTTTTTCATTCATCAATGATTTTCATAGAAAAAAAGAAAATCTATAGAAATCTTGGAATATGGATCTTTCATCTAGTTCTTCATACTAATTATCACTCCCAGTTAGTTCACGTGCTATAATGAAACACACATTCGAGAAAAACAATCCCCATCAATAGTCATTATACAATAAGTTCTCAACATTACCTCATCAATGAAAAGGAATATCCATTCCCCAATTATATCTCTCCCATGTCCCTATCATATAACGACTCATGTACATACCCCCTCATTTTTGACATGTGGAGAAATCTATTAAAAAAAATTAATTGAATTATCGGGTTTGAGAAGATAATCACCTAACTAACCAATCAAAAAAGTATTGAAAAAAAGATCATATGATTCCCAGACATAGCATAGTACCCTAGATAAAAATATGAAATTCTGAAACACCATATACCTCACTCATTAGTCTAAAATGAACTCATGATGTTTACCAGATATTAATCATCCTCCCTTAAAATAAATTTACCATTTTACATCTAATACTGGCATAAAAATGAAAAAAAATTCATTGTTACCCACAAGCTTTGACTAGTATAACAGTGTCAAGTATGGTGAAATATATGGGGCCTTGAAATGATTATACTCCTATCATTGTGTGGTAATAATCATTATATGAAAACAAAATCGATGGATTTTGAACCTCCCTACCATGGATTAAAATTAACATTGAATTCTGAATCATGTTCTTCAGAACCTGAACAATCCATTCCACCAAACTAGTTGGCTAGGGGTAATACACTCTATCCAACTACAATTGAAACCCCAATGGCTACTTGAATTATCTCCTCAATAATTTTGTGATGTAATAATTATAATCAATGAAAATATTCTATGGAATTAAAAAATGTACGAATATATCCAAAACTAACAATTATATTGAAATCCCCATAATGATTTTTCCATCATCAACTATAAAATACTGAAACATCAAGAGTTCATCATATAAAATCTCTACAACTCTCTATGTTACCCAACTAATTCCATTAAATCCATGTATATACTCACGTATACAAGAATGTACCTCTTAAAGAAAAACATAATATTTCTCACCACTTCCATATTCATTACTAGATTCACCTTACATCCTTGAAAAAAGGATGACTTTGTTCCCCCTTCATGGAATTTTCCTTTGAAATATATCCAGTGGATACATAATCACATATGATCTGACAATAAATATTTCTAATTCATGCCTCCCCGACATTATAATGATGTTAAGGGGTATCTAGAATTTATTATAGGTATTATAAACAATCCTCACTACAAAAATGATCAATTAGAAAGAGGAAAACTTCTCTGATGACTCTATGAACAACCGAGAACAAAATTTCCTACTCGGGTTATTTGATACCTTATTCACCTACCCATTAATATAGAAAATCATAGGTTCGTATTCCTATAATAACATTAACCATCACTAATGTATTATTTTAATATATTTTTCTAAGATGATATAATTTAAATTCTTTTGGTAATGGAAGATGTTGAACATCTCATTAATCAAGTAGTGTAACACATCTTTAGTGTGATGAATATCATTTTTAGCCTAAGATCATGGGTTGTGTAGTGCATCTCATGTGGATTCAATAGAAATGAACATTAGGAAATAAAAAAAATCACCAAAATTAAAATATAACTATATCTATTCTTTGATGCACTCCAAATCATTATATACATGACACCCACCATTGTGAATTTCATGATGTGACCACTCATCAATCTACGCCTAAACTCGGAAAAGAATATTTGGATCCTTTTCATCCACCCAAATGGCCACCCCTTCTAGGTATATTTTATCAATGCTGATTATAATCTAGAGAAATTTGGTAAAAATCTCTTAGATTACCTTTCCATCCCATGAAAACACTTCAACTCATATACACACATGGGTTGGTCGCAAACATGAACTCGATCACCCTTAACTGTTTCCATGAATAGTCCTACATGTGGGATGACATAACCCAAGTAGTGTACTTTTGTATCTAGTACATGGTATATGAAATATTTATTCCAACTAATTATCTCTAAACATATCTATCACAATACTCATGTATCTTAGGTTCTCCAACACTGATTTAGAGGACACATGGATTCCATAGATGAAGACTACTATGAATTTCTCCATGAACTATTATGGATCATGTCCACAAGTCTCTCAATTATGTTGTGAAAAAAACTACTAACAAAAGGGTTTCACCAATAAATCAAAACATCAATAGTAACTTTAGGAAGACATCTATGTTATATCTTTATCCCCAACCATAGTCTGTGATTACCAATCCCAAGCACATCTATGAGATCCACTTTACCTCACTCCATTGGTTGAAGGGGTTACCAATTATAAGATGTAGATACTTTCTATTGTTCCACCTAGACTATGTGAAACCAACCTTCATTCAACCTCATGATCTCATTAACCTCTGAAGAAAAAAAACATAGGGTTACCCATGACTAAACACTAGGTCATACAGATCCCATAATCTGTAGACTCCTCCAACTGAATCAATATCCTTTATGGGTACATAAGTTCATCCAATATTATAGAGATGATGTTGAGTCTTCTTTAGTACATGTAAATGAAAAAAACAAACAATATATACTGAGTTAAACCCAAATAGGCCTCATGAAGGATTCCCTCACACTCCTTCAAAATCACTAGAATTGAATTCTCATAAAATATTATACATTATGTGTAATATTATCCAACTGATAATGAAGTGGGAGTATACTCATGAAAATGAGAATACCTTCTTCTGCCCTGGATCTATCCATATAAAAGGAGGAAAGAATTATCCCAACAATTGAAATAATTTCTACTCTCACTAATAGAGATAATATATGCATGGTTTATAGAAAAAAATCATTATAGTGAAAGAATAATTTCCCACAACCACTGTGGAATAATTTCCACACAAGGCTCTATATATCCTCCACGACTCATGTCACACTGTGGTAGAAAAGTGTAATAATTTATCCTCTCTGCGTGACGCTCCAACACAAGGGTCAATAAATATTGTCTCCATTGGTGTTACATGGTCTCAAATAGGGGATACACTGAGAGAAAAGTGACTCATTACTTAATGGAAAAACTTCCACAAGGGGGGTAAAGAAACATGTTTTACCTCAAACTACACTAAAACCTCAATGATCTACTTCCACAATGAACTCATTACATCCCTATCTCGTCTTTCTATAACCACCTAGGATTACTACAAATCCAATTATTAACCAACAACATTGAATTGGAATGTCATATAAACTAATCCACCCACCTTGACTCTATCCACTTTTGGTTGTAGTGTCTCTCCTGCAGAGTTTTGGATATTGTCTAATGGATGAGTCTTTGTTGGGGAATATTTCATCCTCATTTCATAGACAAATTCATAGTAAAAATAACTAAAAAATTTATCTACCAATTACATGAATCACCCTAGAGAAAGTTAACCACATGGACTACCATCATAGAGGAGTATCATCCACATGGGTGATCGAAACCAATGGATCATTCTTGTCCTCCCCCATCTGATATGGGGCTCTAGAACACCATGAAAAAGAGTAGATATTGGAACTCTAAAACATATGATGATGTCACATCATAGGTGTGTCCCCTTCTGATACCACTAAATCCAACTACTCTTCCACAGAGAATTTAGGTTTCTAGAGCATCCATCTAATCAGTCGGGGCCCACACAAGCCTTAATCTCATACCATTTCCATGATTCAAACATATACAACATGAGGTACTACGTCATCCTGTAACATATGGGATCTCTATATATAAATCTCACAAAAAATTTAAATCATACACACTCTATTTTCATTGTCTTACTGAGCTATTGAATTCTCAACATGCGGACAATCATCTTCCTGATTCATTAACAGAACTATACGAGTCTCAATAGGTGGTAGTACGTCATGATGTCCAACATGTGAAAAGAAAAGCATGAGTGGGTCCATGTTCAAGAACCTTATCACTTTTCAAGTGTTCAACACAACACTATATCAAAATATAAGATATTTATCATCATATAGGAAACATGACTATTATCAATATGTTCTTTGCCCAATGAGTATATCATGAAATCTGAATAAACAAGGATTGGGAAACGATAAACAATTCCTATTTGATCTCTTTTCCAATGTTTTCTCTGCAAACTGAGACTACATAAACTGATCCAAAAAGAAGGTTATCATTGTCCTCGTGAATGGATAGATTTGACGATATACCAATACTAGACACCATGGAATGATATCCAAAATAGAAATACTTTAACACATTTTCCATAGGTCCCAAACCATAATCACATCTTGAAAAAAGAACCTCAAAACAAAAATAATCAACCCAGGTAGTGTCATAACACTTTAGGGTATATACCCTCTCTGATACAATTACATTATGACCTTCCCCATTAGGGCTAGAGTCACAACTACCCCATATAAAATTATAATAGGCCATGAGATGTTGACTAGTTCTATGATGTTATATCACAGACAAGTAAAGCATTTTATTTATGTACTTGGACACACACATGTATCTTTATAACCACAACAATTTTAAATATTAAAAAAATGAGAGTAACACACGAATACATATATAATACCTCAACTAGAGTGTGACAAAAAAGTATTGAAGAGTGTAAAAGGGGTCAAATAAATACCTAATAAAAACTATTATGTAATGTCCAGCCTAGTAAACTGGAAGGGAAAACTGTCAATTGAAACACTATTACACACCTTGTTTTATCTAGAAAAAACTAGATCAACCCATACCTAGTCAACCATGGACACTAAAAATGTTATATCATCTCAATAATACATGATACTTGTGGTAATATCAAATGTAGGGGTGAGTATAAAAATACCATGTAAGACTCCAAGAAATCACAAAACATAAATAATCAAGAGTAACAGTCAGCTCTTAGCTATTATAATTCTAAAAGAAATATATGAATAAAATATAAATATAATAAAACAAACATTAATAGTTTCATGGTAAATTTCACAATAATAACTCCAACATATCATTCCAACTCAAATGTTCTATATATCACTCATCCATGAGAACTCACTCCCCCAGTCAGATGACACATATGAAGTACATTTGAGTGGTCATGCTCATTAGGTCTTTCCATTACAATTATATTCAATGTCTGATAGGATACATTAAAAATATTATGATCACTCTCAATTCCATTGGGTATACCAAAATAACTATATATATTTATCCTCAATATGGATTATTGGTGACCACATAGTTTTGGTTATAGTAATAAAAAGAACTGCACTAGGGAAAACATGATGAAATGGGATCTCATTATGTGCCACATGTAAGGATTCCAATAAATCTATCAGATAAGTACAGTTGAAGATATAAATTTACAATATATACGAGAAATTCCATACTAAACCATAATGAATGGATATGGGGAAGACACCATAATGAATATTTTTCATGATACATATGAAAATGGATAAAAAGCAACTTTGAGACGGTATATGACTTGTAGTAGTTGTAAACACCATGTGCCTTCTACATTTGGTCCCACTCTTGTAAAAATTCCATGTATGTATCCCTATTAATTTACAAGTTCAGGTTATTCTATTTTGTATGACCTTCAACCCATGTTCCAATGCACAGTTTATCCCATGTATATTCTAGCTAGCAATGTCTGTATACGATGACACAATGTACCCATCCCCATACACTCATTCCCATTTTTTGTACACTCCCTTGTAAACTCATAGTCACCAGGGAAGGATCCACACATGATATGATAATGATAAAATGTTATTTCACACATAACCTCACACATAAATCCTACTTGCTAGATGGGTTTCCACAATGTTATGTAATTCTAGGTTTTATTCCACGTAAATTGGGATATCTAGAATACCAAGGTTATTTTTCCCTTGACTTCACCCGCTCATATAATGGCAAAATTTTCCATGAATTACATATAGGTAGTTGGATATACTTTGTATGATCCTCTCCATCACCATTCTCTTAATTCTACTCTACCAATTCACAAAAAAAAAATCGGTTACCATTCATTCCTAATTTATTCTCATCCACCAAACGAACCAACAAGTCTTCCTTTTGGTCTGATTCATTCCCCTCTACAACCATCGTGTGATCATCACTCCATACACATTTATATCATCTATATCAAATCATTACAGCCAGAAATGGGTGTGAAATAATTGAATCCTCATTTTTTTGGTCGAATAGTGATGAAAATAAAACTATGAAGATAAAAGAAGAAAACTGGGGAGAATAAATTAAAATACATTGGGAAAAAACATCAACCAATATTCACGATGGACAAGATGAATTTATATTAGACCTAAAAATAATGATTCAACAATAATCAAATTAATATACCAATAAAACCCTACAAATAAACAACTCCTATAAAACAGATGATCTGTAAATCAATCTGTTGGTCGATTGATTTTGATTCATCATAAGAATAGAAAATAGAGAATATGTAATAAAAAAATACATTTTATCTTGATCTAGAAAGATAATATTTGAATAAAAGTCTTATTACATGATCAATGATGAGATCTGATAATTTTTTTCACACCGATCCTAAAACAATGATTCAGTTTTCATTCATACACTTAATCTCTATAACGACTCTCCAATTGTTCTCTATATCTCCATGGTTTAGTGGATAAACATGAGTACCAATAATTTCTATATATTTAATGTAATATAGAGGTTTATGTATTAATTAATAAATAAAATAAATTTATTTATATTTTTTTCCCTTTTATGCTCGTGATGACTTTATAAAAAACATCCCTCACTAACAAAGATTATGTATCACCTAGGGTAATGCCAATGATATGAACTCAATGGTGCCCTCATATTTCTAATCTCAGACATTTTTCAAGATTATTCACATTCTCATTAAAACTAAATTCACATGATATTTCATATATTTAACAATACAATCTTGGGCCCAACGTCCATCATAATCTCACACTGCCTCAGTACATAGCTCAGGAAATATTTTTAGAAATATTCGTGCAATTAAAAATAAAAAAATGGGACATTTCATATTAAACCTTAAATTCTAATTGATTATGTCATGTTTCATTTTATAGATAACATTCCACCTTATATTTCTCCCAAAAATAAAAATATTAAATTATCAATAATTATTGATAGTTGATCTTGATTACATTTTGAAAACCTATAATGAATGTTTTTATTTTAAAATATTTTGATGGGTAAATTTCAAATCAATTAATGTAAATATAACCATGGATATATAATAGTTATTCCTATATTTTTTCATACACTCTTCTATTTTGATATTGTAATTTTAAATCTAGAAAAATAGTGGAGTTTATCTTTCAGTTCACTACTAGTTGAAATATTTGTGAATATTTTTTTAGTTGATATTAGTTAAAAGTTTTTAATATAAGTTTGTAATATAATAGTTATCTGTCAACAAAATATCCAATTTCTCTTTCACTATTTGTTAATAACATATGATTCTAGGAATATTCATTACATAACTAATTATTTCATTAAACACCATTATTTCCCATCATATTTTTCTTGGTCAATAATTTTCCAAAACCATTTTTCATTCTATTTTACTATATTTTTTCATATTTCAATGATCTTTTCATGGTTAGTCTTAAAAATTTTTCATTCCATATAAGTGGAATGACCCCTTATAACACTATACTAAATTTATGTATTAATGTAAATTAGTTAATTTTGCAAGGTCAATGAAGCTCTATAATGATATTATGAAAATCATACAAAGATAGATAAAATCTTCCTATAATAAACATCAGTTAAATGAATATTTAAGAAGAAAAATCATGATATGATTAATAATAATAATTTTAAACGATGAAAAAGGACCAAATTTTCTATTATCTAGACATTGATATTCATTATCCATCTGATAAAAATGAAATATTGGATAACTAAATAATAAATGAGGGCTAATATCAATAACCAATTGAATAACACATGTTAATGGAAGAATCTGATTATCGAGGGGTAAAAATACATGAATCAATTGTTCCCCTCAGTCTATTAGAGAACTAAGACACCACTAGAAACATTAATTGTGAGGAAACTCATTTATAAATCATGATCATGGAAGCATGTTTCCATTTTTCCATGCATATTTTAGAGTCGATCATGTATTGATCTACCGATATCCTAAAACCCAGTGCTACCTCACTATATCAACAGTGGGGGTGTATTTCATTCTAGTGAGTGTGTAACCAATCATGGGAGTACCAAACAAATTTATAGGATCTCAAACCACTATAGATCCATATACGGAGAGTATATACTCCACTTATATAGGAAATCACCGTATCTAAGTGTCAAAGATTATTAACCCTATCTATAAATTTGAATAGTTTGACTGTTTCTTGAAGTGAATTATCTTATAAAGTGACTATCAAACCTGGAATAACTTTGATGATCATACTTGAAACCCACTGTATAATCACTATTAGAATGAACAACCTACTCAAATCTCATCAGATTTCATCCTTGATATTGAATAAAAATAAATTATATTGTGCTATGTGGGAATTGACTGAAAATTGTATTACACACATGTCTAAATAATACTTTATTATAGATAATTGAACATATATATGAGTTTGGAATAATATAATGTTATATATCATAGAGTTTACATAGTTTATACATTGAACAATAGTCTGTCAGTGTACTAGCACCCTACGTGGTGTGTAGGGATCCCTCAAAAACATGTTCAAAATATTGAATATGAACTATCAGACCAGAATAGGTACTCAAAATGAATCAAAATACACCATGTTTATTAACCAATGTATATATAATAATATATGGGGATAAGAAAATATACATCCCTAAATGTACAATTAGTATGTGCTGAATGGGGATCCCTAGTCACATTCATTTGATGGTGTGTAGTCTATTATTCCAAACGGCATGGTGTTTAGGAAAAAAAATGCATGGAATTTCCTTGATCATCAAATGGTAATATCATAAATTCGGTATACAAAATATATTCTTGGGTTATTCATCCCTGTAAATAGAATTTTTATTTATTTTTATATATTAATCTCTTTTTAAGGTTGAGTTGGGAACTAACCATGTATAATATTAAACTCAATGATTGACTATAAATTATTCTTCCACAACATAATTTTTTTTGAATCATGAAACCTATTTGGGATCAAAAAAATAAAAAATTACTACCCTATATCTTAATGAGTCATAGATTCACAATTAATGAATCCATATTTCCTAGGTTATAATGATCAATTCTATATTTTCATTTCAAATAGTACGGCCTTGAAGAATAATATAGTTCTTATATTTAGTCCATTATGATTATTCATGAGTAAGGTAGTCATGTATAAATCTAAGGAAAGTCCAATATTATTCAATTTATGAATTTATACTCCAACAATCAAATAATTATACATACAATGTTTATTTTATTTTATACAACATTATATATAGTTGGGGATAAACAACGTTGATTAACTCAATGTATGATATCTGAACAAATATTATATATCACCCTTCAATAATAATGATCACTTTACCAGATGTGTAAGCCAATGAAATAAAATTTAGATACATAATTTTTTAGGTATATGTTTATATAAATGAGATTCAAAATCACATATCATTTAAAATAATGAATCAATGTAAATTACACCTAATTTCATCCATGATCTACCACCATTTCCATGGTTTATTTCATCATTCATGCTTGTAAAATCATGATTTTGATATTGATTTTGATTCTAAAACAGAACAATATTTTCAGATTTACTAACCACTGTGTTTCTATTGATTAATAAATTAATCTATATGGGATAAATCTAAAAAAATGAATGTGAAATTCAGGATGTCCATTGGGAACTCAACCAACAATGATATGTGAAAAAAATAAAGAGTAATAGACATGTAATTTATGTTCAAGCTTCAAAAATTCTATTAGAATAAAAAATAAAATAAATTTATGTGGACGGGAATAGATCAATAAATTTTAAGAAATAATTAATTAATCTATTTTAATAGAATATTGAGTATCTATAAATTATAATTCTGTACCACTAGAAGATATCAATCGTTTCTGACCAATTTATCGACTTTATTTTCATGCTAATTCTTACTAATATTTCATCAATCCCCTGGATATCCCTGATCTACCTCTAATATCTATCTAATGAGGGGATCCTCAAAAATATCATGGAGACAATGAAATCCAAATATATTTTCACATGTATGGTCTAAATAATAAATCTATATTGAAAAAATAATTACAATATTATATTAGATCCCTAATTTTTTCCTTTTATGACATCCACGACAAAAACACATCATAGGGACCAGTGATAACCAAAAATAAATTGTTCCCAAGCTAAAACACTTGTTTCCGACTCACTATGATCTCTATTTTCCCATCTATGTATTTTTTGGAATAAATATTTTTTACATCAAAAATTAAAACAAGTTATTGAAAATAATATTTATAAACATAATATTTTTTTACTAAGAACTGATCATGTTATCAATATCACGCCAACATGGATTGGGGGTAAAAACCATTACATAGAATGAATAGGTCTATATTAATGTTTTTTAGAGGTTATCATATAAGGAAAATTTATCCTTTTAAACCTAAAGAACTCCATGTCAAGGAAACTAAAAATTAATTAATATATCCCCATGTAAAAATATTTGTTAATATATCCTCTAGACTATAATAAATTTTTCAACCATGTAATTATATTAGTCAATCATTATTATAAGGAATCCCATAATCTAAATCGGGGATGTAACGTCAACAATCACACACTCCTTTTCAAATATGGGTCTAATGCCTTTAAGATATTGTTATTAATCCTCCCATTTTAGAAACATCATCTAACCACCAAAATACATGTTTCTTCCATTATGAGATAAGGGTTAGTTAAAACATACATCCACTCTATGATAGTCATTTTGTGGCTCCAACTAGATAACCATTCCATTTAATGTTGTATCACTAGATAGAAAAACACAACAGTCCTTTAACACCAATCCAAAAAGGAAATACATAATAGTTTATCTGTAATGTATTGATGACATCCCCACATATGAATATTTTTCTACATATTTTTAAGATAAAAATAAACCTTTAATACTGTATTGATCACTGAGTGCTTCAAAAAAATCGATACCAAGCCCAGAATGGTTGCAATGCAGTAATCTCATTCAATTACACATCATATTCTATACTTCCAAATAATATTAAGGTACATATACCAATGTTTTTATCTCCCTGATCAATGGTTATATTGACCATTATCTCTAACCATAACCCATATGGGAATCCTCTACCTATATTTCAATAATCCACTAGAATAACATACATTTTTGATGATATCATAGTTGTTTTTTTTATTTCTATAAGAAAATATACTCATGTTGATCATAGGAAAAACACAATCCTTGATTCATTGTTCAACATCATTACACATCCCATCATATGGAATAATATAAAATAATACAATGTAGATCATCTATACCATTCAGATGATCCTGTCCAATCAGCCATAAAAACTGAGATCCCAACTAACCATGTGACTAAAGAACATCCTCTACAGAACACCTCACCCCCCACCACAAAAAATGGTTTCCAAGTGTTGGGAACCTTGAGAATAATTCCCCATGCATTAAATACTACATTCCATGATCTAATAGATCAGTCTTTATTTATATTTCCCATCACCTCGTCCAGAATACATTAAAGGGTAAACTTTATTCTACTCAAGAATTTTGTTTCTTTTCCCCCACCTTCAGGGCCTCATTACAAGTTATATACTAATGAATATATGATGACACTAAAAACATAATTGAAATTATCACAACTATTTAACCTCACATAATAATTAAAGAGTCAACGGACACCTCTATTTATAGATGAATAATTACAACATGCAATCTAAGTATGAAACAATATACATAAAACATTAAAATCAAGATCCACCTATAACATCATGGTATTAAGTCCATAGCTGGAATAATAGACCAATACACTTCTACTTCATTCAATGATCTCACCAACCTAAATGGATTCAATATCATAATAAATAATTAAACCATAAATCTAGATTCCATACCATAAGGTCTAACTTCAAAGATAGAATTATTATTGAGTTATGTGGATATATAAATCAATTACTTAATATCATCCTCTATGAACAAATACCAATAATTTATTTTCCTGTATTATCATTAATTACTCAAGGTTTATCCTCATCATACTTGTCCATAATGAAACAACATAATATGAAAGCATGTTGAGGAATACATCAACATTTCAATAAGGGTTAAACTTATGATACACTTCCTGAGAACCCTAGTGTTCCCCCAAATACATTTTTAGTGTGATCCCATCATGGAATATATCATTGAAATAAATAATTACCACTGGATTGATAGTCAATCACTATAATTAGTTTTTACTTACTACAGAAGAAAGTATCCAAATCATCCAAAGAAATTGCTAATAATATCATGAAATTTGAAAAAAATAATCAATCCCTATCAAGGTGGGTATTAATATAAATCCTCCATAACATGTAGAATTTTTATGAAATAATCATATCTCCAACATGTTTAAACTCACCACACATAAAATGGGTGATTTAGTGAAGGTCACAGTAAAAGAAAATTCACTATAATTTTAATGTCTAGCTATGGGATACCTTGGAATCACAATTAACCAAAAATATATTGTTATATGGTTATCTCATATTTTTTTGACAAGTATGAGTTTCCAAGAAGAATAAACCCGAATCATAACAAGATCTTCACACATTGATTCCTGACTATATAAATACAAAAAACACATTATCTAATTGATCAATATTCATAAAAAATGGTTAATAGCAAATAGAATAAGGTTTTTATTAGGGGATATGATTGGTGTGTCATCATTTTCCAAATTCTCTCACACCACTCAGCTTCTCACAAATAATCCCCCTTCATAATAAATAATGGTTTATAATGCGTGTGTTCTTGCCCAAAAAATTATTTTACAAGAAAGGCTATTCCTATAGGATTACATTGACAAAATCATAAAAAATTTAATATAAACCATTATCCAAGGATCACCTCTTCCAAGAATCCTAATCATACCAAACCATACATCGGGGACCCCTAAAATATGCAGTGTTTATAGATAAGATAACAAAAACTCAATAGATATCTCTTAAATGTATTTTCTAGAACAACAGAGATTTAAAAAATTTCCTAAAAAACATATCTATGGAATACCCCACAATTTCTATAGATCGTAATGCACAACAAAACATGGTAACACAACCTAGTAGACAGTTGAAAATCACCGTGTAAAACATAAATATCAAAATAAAACTCAAACTCCATCCATGACAGTGTAATCCCATTTAGAGTATGAGAAATGAAAATCTACTCCCTGGTGGATCACAGTACCCTCTAAAGGTATCATTTAAAGGATCATTCTATAGTAATTCCAGGTTTAACAAGATGGAAATGAGATTCCATGACTCTAGTTAATCTTTTATTAACTGAGGATCCAGTCCAGCTCGATCATTGGGATTCACTCACGAAATCCACCCATGGAAGATGTCCTCTTACTCAATAGAATAAACCATTATATATATATGAATTTTTCCATAAAAATGATGTTATAAGCTTCTTCCATTGGTCACATTAAAATGTTATCTGTCAAAATATTCTTAGAAATAATATATCATAACTCACTATCTGGTGATGGAATTTCATAACTATAGGCATGGGCTTGTCACCAACCCAATTCTTAATAAATTTGGATATTAATGTGTAGCACGGCTCATATGATGATCCCATATGTATTGGAACATATATGTTTTAGTTGTAATGGAGAATAAATTAAGTATATTCATTTATTACTATGTTATTTATATACCATCCCTTACCACACAATATAATGATTCCTCAATATTCTCAGACAATTATTATGTTTATCGAGACTTCAGAAGAGAATTTTTTTTGGATGCACCAATTTCGATTTCGTTACAATGATACCTAACCTCAAAAAACCAATAAAATAAATTCCATATTTTCCAGAACAAAAGACTCAAAAGAGTACAAACTCCAACCATTTCTCCAAGGAAAACCCACTCAAATACCAATCTTAAATGACCAGATCCTCCAAGGATCCACTGAAGAATATGGTAACTTAGGAATTCCCCCTCAATTCCAACTCCTATATAGTATGTTCTGATGACTATAATCATGAATTAGAAATTTTAATATGGGGGGATTAATCTTATAGAAACCTATAAAATATTCATATATTTATTTCATTAAAATAAATGAAAACAATAGTAAGAAGAATATATATATACTAAATAGTATTGTATATGATAAATTATTAAGATAATAAGTCTAAGTACACTCTCATGAAAAATTATATGGTATATATTACACCCATAAATCATCAGAAATAAATTGTACCATGAAGATCATATAATCTCTATATTATCGCGCTTCACAAAACATATAATGCGGTAACACGAATCATTTTGAATCAACATTCTCCATAAAAGAACACCAAGAATCACCTGGATCAATCTCCGAATAGACAACAATATCTTAACATCTATTAAAACCATATATGAAAATTTTCATCATCTATATTGACACAATGCATGTGGGAAGATGGATTTTATAGGTTTCAGGTAAACCTACCAATTGAACTTCTTAATACCAGTAATTGAATAAAAATTAGTATTTTTTTATTAACTAATAAATCAAGAGCTCATTTGGATAAAGATAAAAATGTATACCAAACCAAGTTAGCGAAGAGAACCAATCACGAATGAGTAACATGAATAATATTAATGAAGGATAATCTAGATATACTATACAAAAATATATGTATTGGACCCAATTATGGTCCTTATCATCATATATCAAATTTTTGATTTATGTTCCCCAATAAAATGTATGAAATATTTTATAACTAAATAGTCTATATATCAAGAATTTAATTACTAACTACATACAACATCAAAAAGAAAAAATTATGTTCTGAGGGTATAGAATTACTTGAAATTTTTTATAAATAACATCCATTGAAAATACTACACCATCAATAATCCCTAAGAAGGGGTGACTTTTAATTTTTAGAGCTCACTCAATTTTATAACACACCATTTGGTCCATCAATATTATACTCCCTATATGAAGAGATGTTCATTAATATATAAATAGTTTTTTAAATATTATGTAGATATTAATAATAAATTAAAGATTATAAATAAAAATATCATATTAGTTTATTAAAATCTATCATAACAAATTTGTTTTGAAAAAATATCAGTACATTGCTCTTTTTTTTCTGATTAACTATAAAATTATTTATCCTTACAATGTGTGATCTGAAAAGAAATGTTTTCTTATGCCTATGTTCTTAGAAAATGACTGATATGATAGGTTTCTAAATTGGTAAATAGAACTAGTTATATCATAGAAAATTACTGTTTTAGAAAAACACACCCAATATTTAGTGAGTTTGAGTTGCATCCTCAACACTTGAGAAAAACAAATTCCATCTACAACAAATTCAGATTTAGTAGTGCAATGTGATAACTAGTGTTGTTTATTATGTAAAAAGGAAAATAATTCTTCTACTAATATATGCCAATTTATTATTTACATTTAATATCCATTCAATACCAACCAAAGTCAGTATTTTAATTTTTCCGGATCAAATTCATTTCTAAAAGATAAGAATAATACTAAATCCATAGTTCATTTAATATGTTGAAAAATACATTTACATAGTTATCATGGGAACATTTTGGATTGAATTTTTATCTAGTACATCGATAAAATTAAATCAGAAAATTAGGATAAAAATATATTATGTAAAGTAAACATCCAACTATACCTCTAAAATTCATATGAACAACTAGTTTCCCTAATTCATTATGATCTAATGTATTTGATGTTTTGATAAGAGTATTAATACATTTATTCTTTTCAAAACAAAATTTATTAATGAAATATTTTATTTACATTCATTTGGGCATGTATATTTTTATAGTTTTATTAAAATTTGAGAATCATAAAATTATGGTAACTCAACCATCATACTAATTTCGAATAATAACATCATGATATTCGTAAGGTAATCTATTAATAATTTTTGAGGTTAAAAAATACATTTTTTACAGTATATATTTATAAAATCACAATATTTATATTGGATGATTTGATAAAAATTGTTGGATCCGCATCTCACATTAAAATGATTTTTTGTAACAAAAATCATGTTGGCCTATCGTACCAAGATATTGGGGCACGTTTAAGTCCATAATGAGAATTTATATGTTTAAAAATTATTTAATATGTTTTTTATATTCACTACCAGGTTTTAGTTCTATATAAACATCCTGTGGAATGTATTCATTACCAAAATAACAATTCACATTTCTCTGAAATAATTTGTAATTTAATAATTTCTCATAGTCTAGAAGTATTCAAATATCATCATGTATTTATACCGAATAATATTTTTACTCATAAAAATAATATCATTTGGATTATATCACTTATAATAGAGTCTATAATTGTTAAAAAATATTATAAAATTTTCATCACATTTGTTCAACCCCCCCCCCCAAATAGCTACAATTATATATATGTGTTTAGGTTGTTCGACTATAATGTAGTCATGGTTTCTTTCAAAATAACTGAGATTTGAAATCTATATTTTCACTTTTTTCGAATAATATGTAGTATTAACATGTATTTCTAAGTTACCAATGATATAATCAATAGGATTATTCCTTAGAAAAAACTAACTTTATGGGTTTTCAAAAGATTTTTTTTAAAAATATGATTAAAATAATCTAGAGAAAATAATTTAGATACGCATTCCTGAGTTTTTTTCTCATGATATAAACATTCTGATATTAGTTGAAATGTATTTTTAGAATTAACATCTAAATATTGTAGGTTGGTTTTTTAAAAACAAACGTGTCAGTTTCATCTAAAAAATCATGTACTATTTCATCACCCGTAATTATAATTTTTTAAACACTTTATAAGCCTATTGGTTGATTAATTATTTAAAAATACCCCTTTAGTATATTTTTCATCAAATTTATGTAAGTTAGCTTTAGTACACAAGATTAATTATTTGCATCCAAAAACATTTGAGTTAGAAAATTTTATTATTCTTCCACTCCAAATATCATAAATATATTATATATGTATGGTCTAATTAAAACTTGATATTGAGAATAACAAGAAATACTATCACCTTAATCCAAATATATGTTTATAAATTGAGTATTTACTCGTCATGGATCATGTATTATCTACAAGAACACCATTTCATATTTAAACTATGCAATTTTAATAGAGTTCTTATTACATAAATTATATATATAATACATGTCATACAATTAAATGTAATAAGAAAATTCAGATTCCCCACCATGATAACTATAAATAGTTATAATAGATATTTTTTTATCATTTTTAACTCTGGATACAAATTTTATATAATGAGAAATGGATTATGATTTTCTTGATAGAAAATAGACCTATGTTTATATAGTGTTTTGATCAACTAAATCATATACATAATTTATTCCACTAAAACTACCAATTTTAATAGGACTGTATAATGAAATGTTCAAATTTATTAAGTCATCATATGTTGAGACTTCACCAGTACATTTACTACTTTACTTTTTCTTATTATCATATTTACAAGGATAATAAATGATTGAATAATCAAACATTTTTTACTAGGAAATCTGTTTCTAAAATTTTCTTAGTTATACTATCTAACGTTATAAGGTTACTAATAATTAACCATATATTCCAAATAAATGATTTATTTTCCAAATAAATAAGTTAATGAAAATAATGGATCCTAATGTATTCTATGTTTAAATTGTATACATTCTCATTAATGATGGAATTGTCTAATCCTTCCAACCTTTAACATCTTCCCCTTTATTCACATTCCCATGATGAAAGTAAATAGATACATAATATTACATTATCAGCTCAAACCATCTTCATTAGTGCGTATTTTCCACTTTTCTATGTATAAATATACATGAGGGGTTTTTAATCCATATATATTACATACTTCTCCCCAAGGATATATTTCGGAAATATTATCAAAGATAAGATCATTGTATCCAAATATAGATCATGTGTTGGCTATTTCAATTCAGGAACTTTCATCATCAACGAGTCATAGACTATCACATTTTCATTTCACATTGACTCACATCACAATCACTTCTATGAATTATCACTGAATACCATGAAAAGTTATCCTCTTGTGGGT
Source organism: Viscum album (assembly GCA_963277665.1). Classification (NCBI taxonomy): domain Eukaryota; kingdom Viridiplantae; phylum Streptophyta; class Magnoliopsida; order Santalales; family Viscaceae; genus Viscum; species Viscum album. The sequence continues at coordinate 1,097,367,604 of OY728151.1, read as the reverse complement.
AGTGTCAGTATAGGTTTTGTGATAATACTCTTTCAAACTACTGGGATATTTTTTAACATTATTTATTCCATGAAATATTGACTCCATTCTATGTTATTTTGGTTAGAGTTTTTAAATTAAATGACAAATTTGTAACAAATTGATGATTGTAACCAACTAATTCATGGAAAATATGGCTATATATTATATATTTTGTCCTCATCGATTATCAAATTAATTATTTCAATGAAGGGGCCATATATACCCCATTAGTTATGATAATATTATCCATGAATGTAACATTAAATCACTTAAAACATCATTAACTATACTTGGCATAAATCATCTCCATTCATTAGGTCTTTAGCATAGTTCTTAGATCCTCCTCATGCACCTCCAAGATATTAGATTATATTATAATATCATTTATAAACCCTCCCATTAAATTTTCTATATAAATAATGAAGACTATTTTTCTCAATTCCATAAATATTTATGGAGACTTAGTTATTATGAATGTCATTAAAATGAACTCATATTTCCTGTACCTTGTATGAAATGTAGTTTTGAGGATATTATACTTAATATCCTAGAAATATCCCAACATTATATTATCCTTGGATAAGTATTGAATTTACACATAGATTATCAAATAATTCATCAAAATTTGGCAGATGAATTTTTTTTATCATAACCATTTTGAGGTTATGATAATCAATGAAAAGGCCTATTGATCTATATATGTTCTCAATGAAGTAGGCCGGTGCACCCCATGGTGAATGACTTCAGAAAATGAACCACATAACTTGATTCCCCTGTTGTTGCTTCTTGTGCTCCAAAAGTTCAATAATATTCATTATATATGGAGTCTTGGATAATGGTAATTACCCAGGTATATGATCAATTGAAAATTATACCTCTCTACTATGAAGTAGTATAGGAATATTCAATAGGAAACACATTATAGTATTCCCTAATAATTGGAATGACATAGAATATGATATATTCATTAGAATATGTCATTTTAGTAATATATGATTTCTCAAATAAAAATAATATTAATTCATAAGATGATTTTTATATATAATTTTCATCCCAAAACTTTCACATGTACGAAATTTGTGGATGATTAAAAATTAGAAGAGTGAATCCATTATTATATACATGAATGGTGGCCACATATAGGGAAACCAATCTATAACTAGAGTTGAATCAAACTACACTAAAGGGAACATCAGAGGTGTTTATAGGTTATTCTCCTTGAAAATAATTACAGGGGAGGATTTATATACTTGGGAAATAATAATTTCAACATTTTTCATTTTCCCCAACATATCCAATTCCATTCTTCGTAGTGGAATTTGAATAGTTCTACTTAACCATCACGATATGAGGAATGAGTGAAACCAGAATCAGAAAGTAGGTTTTATATTTTTGAATAAATAAAAATAAAACATTTCACCAATTCTTTTTCGGTATCTACCACAATTGTTGTGATCGAAAAGTGACACCCATGCTCCTTTAGAGGTTTTTGGTTGTCTATGAAAACCCATGTCTTAAAAAATAGGATTGAACATTTCCATAGTTCCATACAGTTAATGATATGAACAATGTATGATGGGTGTACATAGGATTTAATTTCCTCTAATGAATTAGTGGGTTTCTCTTATAAGAAATCATTATCATGATTTTCTTCCTACAAAAAACTCATTTGATCATTTCACTTAGGTAATTTCTAAGGCGATTCCTTCCACCCCTTTGACAAGTTAGATGTTTAAATTTTGAAGCACTGTAAGATTTCTTTATTAGAACAACATAATAAAATTAAAAATTCATGTTATTATACACATTCTTCCATTAATATTCTATGATCTCCAATTTTATTTTGACGGCACCTCAAAAAACTTCCACATAGCTTTCCATGTCTTAGATCACTAGGGATTTTCTTCGACTAGGTTTTATCTCACCATAGAAGCAGTTATCATTAAATATATGGGTAACAACAAATTCAGCGGAATATCATGAATTTATTGTGGAATTTTAATCATACACCCTAATTGAGTCTTAATCATTTTTCTTGAGGGAAATTAGATCCATTTCTATTTTATGTCAGAGAGTGTGTTGAAATTAGTTTTCAAAAAACATTTTCTATAATTTATCACACCCAACCACCTCAATATTCTCATCACGAACCATATTATTGATAAATGTACACCACTATTCAGCTTCCCCCTTAATATAAATAACATAAAGGAGAAACTAATATTGTTTGGAACATTGATGGATAGAAAATATATTTCTCAATTGAGTTTATCAAATGTTCTGAGAATAAGGGATTATATGATCCTTTAAAAGTATATATCCTTTGACTCATAAACCTATCCAATAAATCATGTTACTTCTTGTTGTTATTTGTGTGCTCCACAAAATCCATTTTTCTATTTATAAAAAAATTCATTTGAGAGACTATCATCAAAAAGTATATGACTCCAACTCCCATCAGGTTGGGCATCTTGATGGGACATTCATCACAATTCTCATCACGTTGGTTTTTAACAAAGTACTCATATTTCCATCCATAGGATATTATAAAGGGTAATCTTTGGTTGACTATTTTTTACTATTAAACACGTATATGGTAAAATATTACATTAATGGGTTAAATTATAAATTTCATTTATTTCATTAACAAATGAATTTCCAAGCATCAGTCTATGTTTTCCATGATCTATTTAAAAAAATTCATATGTGTGTTTTTTGTTTCCATATGAATGTTTAATAATGAGAACATTAGTTTTTTCCGGAACTCCATTAGGAGAGTCAAATTATATGTGAATATAGGCATGTTGTTATGCACCAGTTCTAGATCAATTCTAGCTCAACATAATATTTTTGGGTTTTACTCATATGTACTTCTTTTCCAGTCCAACATCCACTTATAGTTTGAATACATGGATGTATTTTATTGATAAAACACATATTCTATAATTTTTTTAATTTAAGGTTGTTTTCCTATACTTATTATTTTTCCTATGTCTTTCTCTAGAGTTTTCTAATCCTAATCCTGCAAATCACTAAACAATTCTTTTGATATGACTTATAAACACCCTACTCTTTATTACACATTATATAATGATTTATTACATAATATTGACTAACTAAAACATAGAATATTGATAAGTATAATATTTTGGGGATTAGTTATATTACATAACAAATTAAAACAAATATTAAATCATCTTTATTGAAATCATCTTTAATATGATCATAATATTCCATTGACATTAAAACAAAATGGGATAACCTTTGTACATAAATATCAAAGGGATGTGATATAAAGCTTTGCAATGGAATAAACATCGAATAATATGAATAAATTAATACATGTTAGACAATAGGTATATCATTGGTACATAAAGGGTTGATATTCATAAACATTAATAATGAGGAATGATATATAATGATAACACAAAGGAATTATGAGAAATGTGGAACCAACATAAAACACTATATAAAATACATTGGTCAAGGCTAACTACCATTTCATCATGATAAAAAGGTCCCATAAATTATCCAAATTAACCCCATATCCTAGTATAATGCCTCATTAGAATAACCATTACCCAATGTATTGTAAGTATATATATATATGTGATGGTGCACCAACCATATACATTTCCTTCTCATTATTAGTTGTTCCATATAGATAATTAAACCTAGATTCATTTATCATAATATTTTATTTCAAGACATAGAAATGTGTAATAAATACATGTATGTCCCATTTAAAATTATTATATGGGTATGAAGGTGAAATCCATACATAGGAAATGATTATGTTATTCACAACACACTCTTTTTTTCTATAGAAAATCATCGTGAAAATTTAGTAGTATAATGGTGTCACATAAAATTTTGTAAAATCTGTTGATTTTACTGAAAGAGGTCTATGATAAATTCTAAATAAAATTTTATGTAATATTGACTTTTACTAACATATACCAACAATAGGAATAGTAAATATAAGTCACAATATATTAGAAATTCATTAATAATGTGTTGAATTGGAGGATCTCTTTCCTTAAGAATGCGACTCCAAATGTTTGGGAGGAAATTCTTGAGATCTTGGGGGAACCTTGGGATTACTATAGATAGGGGAGTGTATATTGAGGATGTAATATACGGATTTGGGGTAAATATGAATGTGTTATTGTGTGGTTTTATATATGAAAGGTGTGGGTATTTAATATTATTTCTCAAATTTAGTTTTTTTAGTCTATATAATAAAATATATGAAACCAGAAAATGTTCCATGGTTTTATCTCCTGGTATCCTCAAAATGGGTGTGGAATTAATTATTTTATAATTAAATGGGTAGAAAATAATAAAATAATACCCATTTGTGGAAGCGAGTCGTACTTTATAGGAAATGATTTTAAAATATTAAAATATATTATAGGTTTTTAAGGATTCATAACATCTTTATAAAATAAATAAAATAATTCAAAAATCACATTTGTTTAATGATAAATTATATATAATCTCTAGGATGCCAGTTTATTTATTACATCACATTTGGGTCATTTTTATTTCAATATACACAATGTATATTTATATGTTATTTAATTAATACTCAAAAAAATGAAGATCTCGAAAAATAATGAAAAATTAATTTTTCGATTAAACCTAATTTATGATTCAAAAAATAATTTTAATTTTATAATTTTTAAAAAAAAAAACCATTTTCACATTCATAATAATAATTTTTATATATCGAGAAATGTTGGGGTTACTGACATTAATTGTTTTTTGAACCCTTTTAAGTAATAGATTTTTTATCATAAAAATTAAATGATAATTTAAATTTAATACACATGATTTGATAATAATATTTTATTAAAATATATTTAACAAAAATTAATTAATTTATAAATATAAATTCTATAATTGAATTAGATTATTACCAAAAATATTATCTATTTTTTATAATATCAAAATAAAAAAAACATTAATAAATAATCCAAAAAAGGATGAATTTATATTCGTCACTAAATACATAATAACTTCCATACTCATTCCACTAGGTTCTTGATATGTATCACTTTAATAAACTCGTAATCCTTGTAGGAGTGAGGTGTGTGATAATAATACATTAATGGTGTTTTTTGGCATATATGGTTTGGGTGTTGATCTCGATGATCATAAACATCTCTCGTAAATAGTTCTGTTCATGCTTAAGTTGGTGGATGTAAAATTGGTCTGGGTAAAGGTAAATTTCAATTGATGATACATCTCAAGGATGATATAATAAATAATAAACACAGGGTAAGATCCCACTTGTTGAGTCCATCACTCAATTTTTTTGACAATCAGAATTCATAAAACCCTATTTTTAAACTAATCATGTGATCCCTATTCCATAGTAATATATTATTTGGTAATTATTCTTAATGGTCTTTCAAATCATATAGGATATAATAAAACCAAATAATTGAATGTGTTTTCTGTAACCTTACATAATAATATATATAATTGATTTACAGTGATAATTTTATTTATTACCCGCAAAGAAATTTTAGTGGTTATATATTGTAGGTTAGTATGTATGATATAACGTTTCATGTTATATAGAGAAAAATGATATTGAAAATATTACACTCACCTAATTTAAAATTTTATTAATAAATAAAATTGTGAGTGAAAATTGATTTTTTGAGGTAGAATTTAATGAATTGAGATTATAGATTCATCAAAATGAATTCAAGGTTCTATAACATATGTTAAATACTACACTGATTGTATAGAAAACCACAACATGAAAAAAATACTATTTCTAAATATATAAGGATTTATATGATGGGAAAAATTTACAATTATTACCTTTACATTATAAAAAATTTATATATTTTATTATAGATAAAGGTAATCAGTTGTGGTATATATTCTTATATACGTTTTTATCAATTTATAATCATTATCTATTTGTATATGAAATTTATGAAATCAATAAATTTTATAAATTCACCATACACGAATTATATTGGGATGTTTTTCATAATATTTTATAATATAATTTGGATTCTGTTGAATAATGAAAAATACTGATTTGGATAATACCATTAATTTTATATAACAGTTGGTTTTTAGTACATTAATGATTTGAAATATATTTAATTCTAATTTAAATTATGATATTTTAAAAAAAACATTTTTTCATTTTATAACACCCATGATTAGAATATTAGCAAATAAAGTACTATTTTATTAAAACTATATTTTTAATCAATTTCAATAATTTAGTTTATAGTCCTGAAAATTACTATATTAAATTATTTTAATGTCATAATAAAATTCTTTTTAAAATAATATAATGATTATGTCCTCATAATCAATAAAATCAATTATTTTTTATAATAAATAATCATTAAGCCTGAAAATTCATTCTTAAAAAAACTTGTTTTTAAATGATACAAGAGATAACATTAAGTATTATTCCCAAATACATAGAAAGATAATTTAATAAAATGAATCATAAATTAGAGATAATAATTTACATGTTATTTATTATGTATGATTACATCTTTAGTTATAATTTTCATATTATTTGTAATAATCTAATTTATGATGATAATATTGAAGTATCTATTTAAACATTTTTGATTCATTAATATATATAAATTAATTGGGATATATTAAATTTAATTAATATGAATAAAATATAACACAATTTTTTAGCATATAAATTAATATATTTAGACTAATTTGCATATAAGGTAATATTAAATTTCCCTAAGAATCTATAATGGTCAAAATGTAATTTTTATACTTAAATAGTTTTTTAGAGCATTATATTTTTAAATTTAAAAGAAAATTTTATAATTTTTAAAAAGATTAATTTGGTAAAATATATGTTATATTTATTTCCATCATAAAAAAATTGTGTTATATGAGATATTTTTTTATGAAATAATAAAATAAATGAGTTAAGAAATAGTAATCTATATTAAAATTAAAAGAGTTCAATGTATAATCATTATAGTAAAAACCTTATAATATGATAAATATATTCCTCGAAATCCTTTTTTGAGTATTTATAAACCGAAATGCACCCCCAAATCAATTATAATATTTTTCAGACAATAATCTTTAAATACATTCATTGAATAATTGATTAATGATGTGGGTTTTCAATAGATCCCATTTTCATCTCTTATAAAATAATACCACTTCCCCAATAAAAAGATACACATTTACACAAAATATATATATTTATTGAAGATATTTTTATTCAAACATATCCCAACCGATCTACTTAATCCCTAATGAAACACTAAAATAGTTTAATAACATCAATTCTAGGGTGTTTTACGATGAATGATCAAGTGTCCAGCGCATGTAGTATATGATTCATGTATTTTTTTCATAATATTACACATCAAAATATATTATGAACAGAACAATATAATAAATTTAGTATCATTAGTATAATAATATTTAAATTTTTTAGTGATACAATCCAGAGATATTCATTTTTACTTGGTTAGAAAAACAATTGAACGTTGATTGTGTGTGTGCACATATTATCGAGTCCACAATGAATCATTTTTTAATTTTTTATTATTTTAAATTATTTATCAAAATTATTAAAAATATGGTTAGTTATAATTATTAACTAATAAAATATCATTATAATTTTTCTGTAATGGTATTGTGTAAAAATAAGCATATCCCTATCCATACCCACATGTTGAGTTAAAGTGTGTTCATGATTGGGTCAGTTTGACCACCTAAATAAATGATGTAAAACTCTATTATGGATAATAATGAGACCATGAAAAAAATTATTATAAATTAATTTTAAATTTTTTTTTATATACTCATGGATATATTATATTTAGTATTTAACTTATTATTAATGTATCTTTTTCATTCTCCAAAATATCTGATATAAGCCAACACCAACTCCATTTTCACATAGCATAATTAAAAAACTCATGATATGATATAATTGATTTATTAATAATTATAAGATATATATTATAGTAAATTAATGATTTAATATCTATTTAATAGTCTGTAATAATATCAAAAATATAAAAAGTCCACAAAAGGTGAATTTTATTGGCAAATGATCATTCCAATATGCTATAAAATCCATATATCCATAAAAAATAATTATATATATTGTATTGAAAGTAAAAACATATAAATAATGATATTTAATATATTATCAAGGTATCTCCGTTTATTTTATAGGATATTAGAGTGTCAAGTACTAACAAACGAAATAATTTAAGGGATTTTCCTCTCAAATTCCTCCCTTTGATACGTGATTTTTATTATACACCAGGTTTCATTTATGTGGTTTAGATTCTAACTAATTAATATTTCCCTATAATTAAATACCTTATATTAATTGTATTTGATGGCTATTTTGAAATCATCACTCCTTTAGGGGTTTTTATTACAATGTCACTCATGATGTATGTTTTATATTTTGAACCTCTTTTTAAAATTGAGAACTCAAAAATATTATAACCCTTAAGAGTAATTATTAATTTCATTCATGATAATAGAATAGTCATTTTATTCTCCATTATTTTCCACATTGATATTTTCCACTCTAGTAACTTTTCATAAACCAGATGTTTTATAATATTTTATAGTTATGCAGTTTTCAGAAAAGGTGTTTTTTAACAAATTTCTATGTACACTAAAATACCCATTTGTTGGACATCTAATTTCCAAAATAAAAATATTGAAATAAAATTTTCAATAAAAATTATTTTTATTAAAATGGATTCAAATTACCATTGGTATTTCTTATTTCAAAAATATGTTTGTTACAAAAAATATTAAATAAAAATTTCAATCTATGTCAAATTCATGGATGTATCATATGTTTGATTGAGGATATTCATACAATGATACTATATAGTTTCTATCTATGGATGGTCAATGTATTTATATCCACTATCAAATGAATGATCCATTTCTACCTTTATCACAGGATGTCTTTTTAATATATAACTATAATGATTTTTATAATTCCTTTCATCATTGTCTACACTATTGCTTATTCATTTGATTGTAGGGTGTTCACCTAGATTCACATGATTGACTGATTGAGTATATATATTTTCTTAACCAAATACCCTATATCAATATTATGTAAATACCATATTAATTATTATCTTTATTAAATCATATTTACAATGGCTGTTAATTTATATGTTGAATGAAATCCATTTTCATTGAATGAGTTATTTCAAATATAATGAGTGATTTTATTTTACTATGCACACATATGTATGGATTATGATGGGTGGGGTCATATATCACCTTATAGTTCAATGGTATAATTTTTTGTATCATTAGATCCCAAGGGTATATAATGGTGTTTATCAAAATCCAAAGGGTACATGGGGGGATTATCGTTAGAAAGAGGGTACACTATAGGATTTATCCTAAGAAAAAAGGGTTACATGATAGGTTTTATTCAATGACCAAGTATAAACACCTAAGTTTTTCCAAATAATATTATTTGATGATTTCCCTGGTGGGTGAAATTATGTTTTAAATCCTATGATTAATTTTATTATAAGTTATTATTTAATAATCATGTGTATATGGTAATTGTCTCTGATTCTTGTTAAATTTCCCATGATTCAAGACACATTTTTCAGTGTGTATGTTTGTTTATATGAGTTTACATGTATCTATATATAGACATATTTTAATATAAAATTTTTTTCATTGTTTTATTAACAGGAATATCTACCATACCATCGTTTCCTCATAATATCGTGATATACTTACTGATGAAATGTTGATATTTTTTCTATTACTAAATCTTTGATCACAAAACATTCTTATTAATTCCTTTTCCTAGGTGATGAGGATTTTTATAATTTGATTTAATCCTGTTAGTGAGTCTATATGAGTTCAACTATTGAAAATTTAATTTATATTATGATTAATTTATAGCTAATATCAATGACATTAAAACATATAACCCTTGAATTGTGAAACTATTTTTGGGATGTATCATTTAAATAGTGATATTAATTCATTTTAATGTAATGTTTTGATTGGGTCTTTATTTTTAAATGATTTTGGTGGATTTTTATTCCACTAAAAATGATTTTTGATGTTTTGATTCATTTATTTAATTCCATATTTTATTCAGTGAAAAAACGTACTATATTTCAATATATTATTATTTTAAAATGTATTTTAATTGAAATTGACATATCAATTTCCAAACAAATATATATATGGTTTCAATAGTATAATTTTTCATTTTCATGTCCAGAATTTAATAGTTTTTGTGTTTTATATATGTTATGGTCTGGGAAATTTTTTTGTGATGGGTGAGCCCAATATATCTCTTCCACACATTTGAAAATTATTATTTTCTCCAATGAATTTCGTTGAAATTAACTGAGTAGGTTATTCCATTTGAAAGGGTTCATGTAATAGATCATCTATATAGACCCGATAATTCCATAAATTGTTTTAAATTATTTTGGAATATAACATGTCAATCAAAATTTAAGGCGCTTGATTCTGAGGCACGGTGATCCCGAAAGGGATTTTTTCACTTTTTTAATGCACGTTTAGTAAATGTGAGAATAGATTTTTATATCCTTTTAAACCCATGTATAGAATTGAAATCATTGGGAACCGTTGAATCCACAGTGCCATGATTCACTTATGGGTTGCTAAACTTCTGCCGCAGTAGGTCGAGTGAAAAACTATTGTTTTAAAATATTTTTAAAGAAGAATAAAAATACATATTTTTTTTGATTTTCCTATCAACTATTGATCAGCGGTGGTGGGACTGCTGGGTTGTCAAGCCATTTAATGGATTCACTCTTCTATTTAGTAACCGCATTGTTGATAGTTAATAGTTTCATTAATTAAAAAAACATCATTGAGCCTCCTTAATTATAAAATTTTTTAATCTCTCTTCCCTTATATTTAAATTAATCTCGGTCTTGGGCTTTTGATATGGAATGGTGGAACCTCTAATGAAGTGATATGGTGTCTTCCACCAATGAGGAATAGAGGCATGGATGGAAAATTTGATTGAATCAATTTGTAAGTGACCAACTCTGATGACTTTATCAAACGTGGATTATTCATCCACTAATGTGACGTCTCATATGAATCTGAGGTATGGGTTGTTAGTTCATTTGAGTAAAATATTGATTATATGTCTTGTTCACGAAAATAAAGATGAATGTGAATCAACCAAACCTAGTTGATATGCGATTCATATGAAATTGTGGGGGGGGGGGGGGGTTGGGGGAATATACCATTTGAACAATTCATGGACCCTTCACTGCTTCATTATTGTCTTGTTCTTTGGGGGAGGGTTTTTCAACCCGATGAAATTTAGAAACTGGGATCCATGCAATTATGGTAGTATTCCATAATCCCATTGGTGCAAGTGAAAGGGAAAATAGGACACCAAAACTCACCCGGTGGCTTGTTGCAGTTCAGCTGGAGTGGCACTGATGCTGGCAGACGATGGTGGAAGACAACTGTCACCAGCCGCAGCTGTGAAGCTGTGAAAGAGGGGACCTGCACTCCATGGGTCCCACATACACTGGGGGGAACGTTGCCCCACCTTTTCATTATCATGAATGGAATTTACATTCAGGAAGGGGGTATCCACATGGCTGACGGACCATGCCAGCCACTAGGCCAGGTCGACAGGCGGGCCACACCTAGCACACACTGGCTAGGCCTGACAGTTCAGGCTAGACCGGGTCAGACCCTAGTCTGTCACGAACCGAGTCGGGTCAGGTCAGACCAAACCAGGACCCATTTTGGCCAAGATATTCCTAGAAAATCGTATCTCACAAACAAGACGTTCATTAAATGATCCTTATGTGGTGCAAGAATCCTTGGAATGAGACAATATAATTGATAAAATCCACCTGATTTTTGGAGAATGTTTGAGTATGGATGGGTTGGATCTAACATGAATCCAACCAGATCCACGGTTCTAAAACACTTATAACTCACATACCTGGAATCTTTTTGAAGCGTCGTCTACCATTTTTGTAACCTTAAGACATGGAGGCCCTTTGGGTTACTTCTTTTTAGAATTTCATGGAAGTTGAGGAAAAACTAATATCTTAAGAAGCAGATTCTATGGAACTAAAGCACACCATGTGCGGGGAATCCAATGACTTTCTGTCCATTGAAGTGTGACCCTGTGTGGATCTACATCATAGAAATACTTTTTGGATTAAAATAATTGTGAAACTAAGTGGATCAGGATCATAGAGATCATGTGTGGATCAACATCATAGAGTCCCTATGTAGATTAACATCATAGTGACCTTGTGTGGATCAGCATTCTATCGACACTTTGTGGAGTAGGAGTGCATGCCCCGACAAGGACCATCTTTAGTGAGGCCCATCACGAATTTATGACATACAAATATGTGGGGATAGACAATAGAAAAAATATATTCATGGTTCCATTGTGGAACATCCTAATGGAATAAAATGATATTTCTTAAGACTAATCATCTTTATTCCTGATTTCCCAGTTGTATACCTAATTTGAGTTGCGTCTTCGGTTTTGTGTTTTGTGATTGAGATCACGCTTGTGGTTTTTACTTTGTGTAATTCTAAGATACAATTAGGGGTTCTCGGGGTCCCTACTAGGTATTTTAATTCTCACCCCAACATAGGTTTCTCCCACACATTGTTGTGTGTTGTGAAGATGACGAGCTTTCTTGGCATAGACATTAGAGAGCCAAGACCAGGTGGTACACAGATGTGAATGGATAAAGTGGAGAGCTATGGAGACGAATTGTATCTACCCATCAGGTAGGATCCTTGGTGGATGATATCAGGAGTGGCTTTCTAATGTAGTTATATATTTCAGTTGGCTTGTATTACATCCCCATTACATTTAGTAAACACTTTTATATTATAGTTTTATTATGGGGTTTGCATCCATTCATGTTCTTGGTCTGCATGTTTGTAGGTTTAATGGAAACGATTTCTCGTATTAGGGAAATTCCTTTTTTGTGATAGTCACCTTCAACTAGTCTATGGAAGGTGGGCTTATGTTAGTCATATCACATACCCCATTAGATAGGTCATGAATAAATGGTATTAGACAAGTCGATTCTACAAAAAAACTAGGACACTGACCTTTAAAATGAGGAAATAGTGTTATGTATTTTGAGTGTCATTTTCTTTTCGGGGATTCCCACGTTGGTGAAACATCTGTCATATTCATACTCCAAGAAAGTGAATTATTATTTCTGAATCGGTGCACAATAATAGTGATTTTGTTTGTTTTGGAATTTTTTTTTGATTCACTTTGAGTCATATCACTAGGTATAAAGAATGGACCGTCGTGCACCTGTTTTTTATTTCAGGATTCGTGCTTGTAGAAAGCCAGACATGATTCTAGAGAGAGGTCACAATGAAGTCCCACCAAGTGATGAGGCTTCTATATAGTTCCCTCCTAATGTGATAACACTTTTGAGTGTAGTGCTAGCACCACCACCACCCTTTAGGTAGTAGTTTCCACAAGCCCCACTAGCGGATGGTGCATGCCAACTAAGCATGTTTCGTGAGTTCTTGTAGCAGAAGCCTTCGAGTTTTTAAGGTGATATAGATCCTCAGATAGCTGAGGACTGGTTGGAGGCTGTGACACGAGTATTTCACATATTGGAGTCACAAGAAGTGTAGATGGGGATTATATCTTATAGCCTCTTTTATGGGAAAATAGAAATATGTTGATTCTTGACGCTCTAGTTACACATTGCAGTGTCCCAAACTGGATGAAATTTGAGATCTTCTTTGTGGATGAGTTCATTCTAGTGACACTACTATCTATGTGTATTTAAGAGCTCACACACTTACAACTGTGCATCTTGATAGTAGCCCAGTATTCGGAGAGATTCACTGACCTCTCGTGATACTCCACTGACATTGTACGTGACCATTTCATAAGGTCATGGACCGTTGAGTAGTGTCTCCGGTAGGAGATCAGAGCATCGATTATATCTCTCACTCTCCTGATACAAGAAAGAGTGGTTGAGCGAGAACTATTGGTGCAGTGCTTCTTATCCCATCACACACTATCAGTGAGAGCCACCACTGGACGACAGGTAGCTGAGTCATCTGAACTAGGGAGAAGGATAATGACATAGAGGACCAAGAGGGATATAACATACAGAGGATGACCCAAGGTTGTAGGGTCCATGGGGTGGATCTCGTGATGCAGGGCATGCTAGGTGAGGAGTAGACTTTGTTACATGTGTCGTTGGAAGTGCCACATGGATCATGACAACCCGACCCACCATAATAACGATCAGCATACGGTCAAGTGACTATCGAGGTAAAGTCATAGAATCACGCATTGAGGTTTGTAAGGTGGGGGATGTGGTAGAGGATCAGGTTGTGCAACTGGAAGTGGGCTGCAATTTGAGGTTTTACTGCCACCATCTATATGTGGTCAGCCCTGACCTCAGGGAGCAGGCTGATAGGGAGAAGAACAACTTCATGTAGTTGAGGCCTATAACCATGATTCTCAAGAGATGATTTGAGGTGTGATTTGTGTCTAATACACCATATAACAAGTATTTATATACACATTTTCCAATCACTTATTCATTGACACAATTCTAGTTCGGATCTCATAGATTCTCGTAGAGCCATTGACTTCATCTTTACGATTAGAGGCTCCTATGAGAGAGGATTCTACAATCACACACTTGTGCCGGCAGTGTGAGCTTACTCATGGAGGTGATAGCTTAGGCTGGGATGTCCTAGTAATAGTGTCAATTCCTTATGATTTCATTTGGGGTATGAACTTGTTATCCACAGTCTATTCCCAGATTGACGGTTTTAGGAACAATGTGCGGTGTGTCCACTGGGATGGCATGAGGTTTTCCTTCACTGGTGAGAAGGGAAACTTTGCAGATCAGGATGGAATTAATCAGTGGAGGGTGCGGCTGATCACTCATATGTTGGCAAGCCTTACACTCGAAGCAGTTGATGTAAGGAGTCTCTGTTATCATGTTGTGGTGGATCAATATACAGATGTCTATACTGATTATATTCTGGTACTGCCTCCTCACACAGAAGTAGACTGTTACATTGACCTATACCCTGGGAAGATACTGATATCTACACCAACATATCATATGGATCATGCGGAGCTTCATGAGTTGAGGGTATAGATGGAGGAGTTATAAAGGATGGGGTTCATATGGACCAACATTTCTCCATGGGCATCACAAATTTTGTTCACCCAGAAGACTGATGGATATCTAAGGCATTGAATGGACTATTGGAACATAAACCAGGTAGGCATGATGAATATTTATCCAATATTGAGGATTTATGATATCTTTGACAAGCTAAAGGGATCTCGATGGTTTTCAAAGATAGAACATAGATCAAGTAATCATAATCTCAGGGTACCAGATGAGGGCGTTCCCAAGACAACCATCAGATTTTGGTAAGGCCACTATGAGTTCTTGGTGATGTCTTTCAACATGAAAAACACTAATGTAGTGATCATGAGTCTATTGAACATGATCTTCTAACCTTACCTCAATCACTTCATAGTAGTTTTCAATGAAAACATCTTGATATACTCTGCATTGGAGGTGGAGCACGCCACACACCTACTATTAGTTTTGAATACACTATGAGAGAACCTTCATTATGAAATGCAATCGAAGTTCTAGTTCAGGATTCGAGAATTCTACTTCCTGGGGCACGTTATCTCAGAGGCTCGACTTTAAGAGAATTCGGAGAAGATAGTGGTAGTTCTTTCTTGGTAGCCACTAAGGAGTGTGACAGAGGAGAAGAGTTTACTGGTATTGGTTGGGTAGTACCAGAGAATTGTATCCTACCCTTCCAGAGTTTTGATACCCATTTTAGCTTTTACAAATAATGGAAACCCCTTCATGTGGATGGAGAGATTCCAGCATAGTTGTTAGGAGTTGAATTAGAGAGTTACGAGTGCCCCAATCATGATGCTTCCAGAAGAGGGTGTTGGGTTTGTAGTCTACTATGACCCATCTGGGACTGTAATAGGTTGTATCCTGATGCAGTAGAGAGTGGTGATCTCCTACGGCTCATGGAAGTTGAGAAAACATGAGCTAAACTATGCTACCCATGGCCTGGAGTTTGTAGGAGTGTTTCTCGACTTGAATATTTGGTGATAATACATTACTGGTTAATTTTTTACTATTTACTAAGATCACAAGAGTCTTACATATATCTTCTCCCAGAATGAAATAAACCTGAGACAAAAATAATGGCTAGAGTTCCTCTAGGAATATGACTTTGATATAGTCTACACCCATGGGAAGGAAAAAGTCACAGAACACACACAATGTATATGGTCTGCTCTACAATTGTAGAGTGAGGCGACATAGCTTCTAGCCACGTTTTAATTATCCTTTTTGTATTGTGATGAAGTAGATTAACTTTAGTCTATGAAAGTTACTCCCCCACACATTCATCGATTTAGGGAGGCACAACATGGGGATATAGATTACGAGGACCAACGTGACCATATATCCCCAATACAGGCTCCTAATGGATTTTTTTGAAGGTGAGGAGCACATCATCCTCTTTAGAGGAATCACTATTGTACAAGTGGCGCTTCTTGTGGAGGTGTTGAGGGAGTTCCATAAATCCCCTTTTGCGATACATCCTGGTTTGGGGATGATGTACCAAGACCACTGACAAAAGTACTGGTGGATAGGGATAATGAAATTGGAGGAATAATTCATCTCCTTATATCCCACATCTTAGCAAGTGATGGTCAAGCATCTGGTACCAATATGATTAGTTCATCCACATGAGGAACTAGAGTAGAAGTGGGATACTATATCCATGGACATCATGACAGGGCTACCACATACGTTTGGGGACCACAATTCCATCTAAGTGATCATTGACCGACTCATCAAGTCATCAAAATTTCTAGCCATATTATAGGAGGGATCAGTAGAGAGCTTGGGGTGCCTCTATGTACAAGAGATTGTATGGCTTAAAGGGGTTCCATAGACGATCATATCAGATAAATATTATCATTTTTTATCCATCTTGTGGAATGGATTACAGGAGGAGTTTAGGACTCAACTATGTTTCATCCCTTCCTTCCATCCTCAGGCTAAAGGTCAGATAAAGTGGACAATACAACCACTCGAGGAAATTCTTCGTCCTTGTGTCCTTGATTTTGGAAGTAGTTGGGAGGACCACCTGCCACTGATGGGGTTCTCTTGCCACAATATTTTTCACTCCACTATTGGCATGGCTCAATTTGAGGCCTTGTACGGGTGACCATGCAGATCACCTCTAAGATGGACAGACCAAGGGGATTTTTCACTTACGGGTCCAGAGAAGGTATAGGCTACCATGAAGAAAATTTAGATCATCCAGGAGTGGATGAAGATTTCATAGAGATGACATACATCATATGAAAAAAGGAGATAGATACCCTTGGAGTTTGAGGAGGGAGACCATGTATTTTTATAGGTCTCACCCAGACGAGGATTACAGAATTTTGAACGCTTCCGAAATCTATCTCCTAGGTTCATCTGACCATTCCAGATCCCCAACAGAGTAGGATAGATATCATACCATATAAATCATCTCCCCCATATGCACTGGGTGCATAATTATTCCCATATGTCTTAGCTAAGGAGGTATGTGAATGACCCATCACATGCTACCGACTGGGATGAGCTCAAAATAGATGATGGTGCGAGTTTGGTGGAGTTCCCAGTGGTTATAGAGGATCGACAGGAACTGGTCGTTTGTGGGTGGTCAATTCCTCTAGTGTGATTTCGTGGGCTTCATGGAAATCTCTAGGGGATCACATGGGAGTGAGAGGCCCAGATACATGATCAGTACCCACATTTGTTCCCCTACATTGTTGTAACTTTCAGGGATGAAAATACCTAAGGTGGGTATAATGTAATGAATCATAAATTATGTATATATATATATAATGTTTTAAAATTATTCAAAATTATTACGAGTCGGCCAATATTTACGTTGCTTGATTCGGAGGCCCGGTTTTCCCAAAATTGATTTTTTTAAAATTTTTATGGTATTTTCAATTAACGTTCGGGCATGAATTTCATTCTTATGAACCTGTGCTCGGAAATGAAATTTGAGGGCCCTACTGAATCCATTGTTCCAGGATTATATTAATGTAGGAATAACATTGAAAACAATAGTTCAGGTGAAAAATATAGTTTTACAAAATTATTAAAGAATAATAAAATAGCATAAAAATGTTTTTCTATTTTCCAAACAACTATTGAGTGGTGGTGGAATGACCATTTGGTTGTCAATCCATACAATGGTTTGACTCTTCTGTTTTTTACCAACACCATTGAGAGTTAAGAGGGTATTTAATTAAAAACTCATTAACGAATTTCATTAATCCTATGATGAATTAACCTTCATTTCCTACTATTTAAACGATGTTCGCGATTTGTTTTTCGACAAGGAAGGGTGGAACCACTGATGAAGTGCCACAGAATCTTCCACCATTGAAGAACAGATGCATGGATGACATCATTGAAGGAATAAATCTAGAAGAGACGAACACTGATGACTTCATCAAACATGTATTATTCATCCACTACCATGATGTCTCCTCAGAATATGAGGAAGGGGTAGTTATTACATTTGAGTAAATTCTCAATTATTTTCCATATTCATGAAAATAATTATGAATATGGAAGAACCAAAATGAGTTGATATGCAATTTGTATGATATTTTTGGTGGTTTGTGTGGGAGATTTCAATGGTGTTTAATCATTATATATGTGATGTTTTTATTTAACACCCACCTGATATGATTCTAATATTGACTGTGTGGGCCAAACAAACAAGGCTTGAACCCTCATCCACTTCATTTTTGTCACGTTTTTTGGGGGATTGAATTTAAACTTAACAGAATCCAGAAATAAGGAGCCACACTGTGACGACAACATCCCGGGAGGCCATTAGGCCCAAATAGAAGGGAATACTGACCACCAGAGCTCATCCAGTGGCATTCGGATGTTCTGCTAGTAATAAATGATAATGGGATATATTTGTAGCTCACTCCCACGTATTGAAGTTGGTATTAGTGGATGTAGGCTCTGCAATGGTTGGTAGGGTTGGCAGGCCCCCTGCCGGCTATGTTAGCAGAAGGCAGCGTGCCGTCATGCAACGTGTTGAAAAGCTATAGTGGAGGGGACCATTGCCACACGGTTTCCACGGACATGGGGGGAAGATTCATGTCACTCACCTTGTTGATTAACCAGATCATATTTTTCATTCGGGTAGGTTGGATACCACTCGGATGGCAGACTGCACCAGCCACCAGGCTGGGTTGCCCTGGAGGCCACAACTATCTGAGGCGGGCTCAGCCCCCGGTCCAGCAGGACGAGCTCATGGGCCAGTCTAATTTGGCAAGCCCGACCAATTTGGGTTAGACCAGGTTGTTCCCGAACTAGTTTGGGTCTTCCCATGTCAGGGCGGGTTTGGTCAGACCGGGCCCAGACCCATTTCAGCACCTATACGCTTAAAAAACTGAATCTCACAAACTAGAAGACTATTTGAAGAACTGTATGAGGCACTGGAATCCTTGGAAGAAGAAAACCCATTTGAGATAGTCCACATGAGTTTTTTAAAATGCTGGGGTATGGCAGGGTTGGGTCGAACCTGAATCCAACTGGGCCCTCGGTACTAAAGTGCTTTTAAATCATAGACTTGATGTCTAATTAACACGTCATCTATCGCGTTTGGACCCGTACTGTAACGCCACGACCACAATTACCCAGAGTCGGTGCATTATTAAATAACATTTTCATGATCACAAATGATTATGCCTCAAAATACCGATTATTTTAGTAGCCTTGGAAACACTAGATAAATTCACAAGTCTTAAATTACATCATATAGTTAAAACTACAACAACATCTTGTCTCCACACTCATATCCCCTTATACTATCCCTGTAGGTCATTCATAAAATACTTCTTCACATTCTAGTAAAAATAAAACATAAAAAGGGGTGAGCTCAGATGCCTAGTAAGTATAAAAATATAGTGTAAACTTTCTTAAATATGCATAAACATTTAAGGCATTGTATAACTAAAACAAAAGCCCTTAAAACTTGAAATAAATATAATATGGAAGAAATAAAATGAAATAATGCAATTTACATATTCGCATGGATATTCTAATAATCGAATAATCACATGAAATATCAATAACCACTTTCATAATGATTGAATTCATAATTCCATACCATCATAACCACGTATCCAAGTCCTCGTGCCAAGACAAAAAATAAGATTTTGTCAAGGCCTCGGGCCAAGACACTATTTTGTCTAATGAGGCCTACCGATGCATTTAGAAGCTATATTGGGCTCCACCCATCACTTATTATGTCCAAGTCATTCCACATATGAACATGTTTAAACATAACAAAAACAATAATATTAAAACTAGCATACCAAATGTCAATACATTATCCATAAACCATGAATGGTATAAAAATAACACATCCACAGTCAAACAAGGGTATAAATGACTTTAACCCATATTCTGTAAAATAGTAATAATGTTTTGAAATTCATTTTTAAGAGTCATGAATGTGGATGATAAAGAGGTCCCAGTAGATAATTACATATAATCAACCTCGGATAATGAAGAGATTGTGAAATAAACCATTTCCTTGTACTTTTCCTTGGTTGAAGGTAGGTTAAACTCCTATATAATGGTTAAATAATTGTTATTAAATTATAAATGAATCATATACATTAATATTATAACATATATGATCTTTTCACATTGATTTGTTAGTAATATCTTAGTATTATCATCGTTTCTGGTGTTAACTTACTCGTTTTATTTTTATATATTTTGTTACATAAGCCGTGTTTGTTATGTATAGGTTGTATCATAATGATATACATAATGATATCAAGCCCTTAAACATTGTTTTTAATCATCAATTGATATTTATAATTGCATGGATACGATGGGTAATGAATCTCATTTCGTTCGTGGAGACGGTAGTCCGTACATACACACGAGCGACAATATCATTTTTTTGATATTAAAATAATATATAATTGGATGGTATATCATATATAAATAATCATTATCATGTTATATTTATTATTTACATCAATTTCATATCATAATCAAACCCATCCAAATAATAATATTTTTGAATAACAATTACACCACGACATCGAGACTATAGGCCGTACGCACGCACGTATGATGACATTCAATTCAATGGATGGATTGAATGATGAATATGGTGGTACCATATTTATAATAACATCATAGTATAAACATGATAATTGATTTATTATTTTAGAATGGAAATAACAAGGAAAGAAGAAGTTTATGAAGAAAGGAACATGAAAGATGGTGGTGAATACATTACCTCTTCTTCGGGGTCTTCCATTTGATTTGATCAAAATAGATCCATTGGATTGATTTATGATCAAAATAAGGCCTTTAAGTTGATGTGAGGGAAGTTTAGAGAATATTTGGGTAGAGTTTCGCCGATCCAAAAGGCTTTGAAGGTGTGAAAAATTGGTTAGAAGTTGTATCCTTTTGTATGGGGGAGGAGGGGCTCTCTAAGAAAAAAACATAACGTATTAATTTATAATAAATTAATATTCTATTTATAATGGCTCAAAAGTGAATTATTAAAATTATAAGGTGGGGATGGGTATAAATCCTTTCATACAATAGATTTTAGATAGGTTTGTGTCATTATATTAACCTTATCTTTTAGTTTTAACTCTAAGTTATTTAGATCGACATTTACCATGTCACTTTGTATTTTTATATTATATAGTTAATAAACATACTATATACATCCAAGAGACCCTCAGGTGGTCCATTAATGATACACCTATCATTATACAAGTCCTTTGTCTGATCCTTAGATTTTTAGGAATATAATATCAATTAATAAAATAATACTTGTTTTAAAAACTCATTTATTTCAATGTTGACAATATTTAATTATTGATTTTTGTTAAAGTATTAAAAGTATTATTAATTCGAACCAAATACATTTTAGCAATAATAATATTCCATATTGACCAATAAAATTCATGGATGGCATCAAAAACATAAATTATATTTATTTTACCTTTTAGAATACCAATTATTTGATTCTTTAGTTAATAAGGAAAAAACTTCATCATTATTGTGTCACAAATAAATTTAATGATTAAATGTCTAAAAATAATAAATAAATTACCATTATGTATGAAATATTTTTATCTTTATAATTAATATATATAGTCTAAAATATAACACATGTAGCCTTATGTAAAAATATTTTTGCTAAAAGATATATACTTATGTCATTTTTGTATTTACTTTAAGTTAATTAATATAATGTGTCCTTATCACCTACAAGTGGATCCATGGGGTCCCAAAATCGACCCAAATATGCCAATGGTCGGAAATGTATCATCCAATAATGTTAGAACACGTTTTAGTGTAATTTAATATTATTATAAGATAAATTTTGTAATCTTATTCACCAGATTTACCCTTTAACCATGTTAAAGAAAACATTTACCGAAAATAATAATTCAAAATTTCTAAAAATAAAATTTACCTATTTAAACAATTTGGACATCCTGATTAATAATATGGAATCTTTTTTTCCAAATTCAAAACACAGAAGTGGAAGAAATTAATATAAAACTAATTCCCGCTATAAAACAAAATGTGTGTTTTTAAGAAATAATAACTATAAAAAGATTGACTATTGTTTATGTCCGGTTTAATTTGAAAATTATGTCCAATGACAAAAATTGTATTAAATGGTAAAAATATATTTTAATTATACATTAAAACCACTCAAATTTGTAATTCATTGAAAAATTGTTTTTAATTTAAATTTAGTAATTTTCATTATTCATCAAAATATAAAAGTTATATGAAAAGTACAAAAATTTCACCCTAGGATAATTTCGATACTTTGAATTCAAAAATGAAGTCCATTTTTAGAGATAAAATTTATAAAATTTCAAAAATTGGGAATTACTATTCATAATAGCTACATTGATTGGTCATAGTGTGTTAGAATCTCAAAATTGCATACAATGGAAGCTATTGCATTATTCAAAGGGAAACATACCGTGGAAGCATGGGGTGTTACATTCTACCCTATTTCAAATAAATTCAACCTTGATATTTCTAGAATACCACCAAATGAAATGTCTTGGGTGGTTCTTCATCATAAGTTCCTCAGGTTCCCAGGTTGGCTCTTCCATCTTATAGTTCCTCCACTGAACATTTTCTAGATGAGTCGTCTAGTTTCTTAGCACTTTCTCTCTTGTCTAAAGAATCGTGACAGGCTCTTCACAATAAGATAGATCAGGTTCCAGTTCTACTTCCTTATAGGTTAGTACATGTGTTGGGTCATACATGTATTTTTTCAATAGTGATACGTGGATCAAATCGTGAACATTGGAGAGGCTTGGCGGCATTGCCAACTAGTAAGCTACAACCCCAATTCGTTCTGAAATTTTGAATGGTCTTATGTACCTGGGACTCAATTTACCTTTCTTTCTGAAACGTATAACTCCCTTCCATGGAGATACCTTCATGAAAACATGTTCTCTACATGAAATTCAAAATCCTTCGGTTATTGGCACAACTCTTCTGGCAACGTTGAGCTGTTTTGTTGTGTTTTTGGATTAACGGCACTTTTTCCATCGTTTCTTCCACAAGTTCTAGGCCTACGAGTATTATTTCACCAAAATCATCCCAACAGATAGGTGTACGACATCTCTTTCCATATAACGCTTCATATGGTGCCATCCAAATACTTGAATGGAAGCTATTATTATAGGAAAATGCCACAAAAGGTAAATATTGATCCCACATACCTTGAATGTCATGTGAGAAAGATCTAAAATTTTCTTATAAGGTTTGAATAGTGCATTCTGATTGTCTATCAGTTTGGGGGTGGTAGGCAGTGCTCAAATGAAGTTTAGTATCCAGGGATTTCTGAAGACTTCTACATAATCTTGAAGTAAAATGGGGATCACGATTAGAAACAATTGATTGGGGTACCCCATGAAGTCTCACAACATCATTAATATATATTTTTCCTAGACATTCAAGAGGTAAATCATCCCTTATAGGATGAAAATGTGGTTCCTTGGTAAGATGATAAACAATGACCCATATTGCATCATTCCTTCTAAAAGTATTTGGTAGTCCCATGACAAATTTCATCGTCATATTATCCTATTTCCACTCGGGAATGGGAATAGATTTTGTGACTCCTATAGGCTGTTTCCTTCCAGCTTTCACATGTTGAAAAAAATACATCTTGACACAAAATTATGAATCTCCCTCTTCATGTTGTTCCACCAAAAATGTTCCTTTATATCTCAATACATTTTGGTGCTCCCAGGGTGTATAGAGGAAAATATGAACTATGAGCATCATCCAACAATTATCTTTTTAGATCAGGTATATCGGGAACTAAAAGCCTCTTCCCAAATTTCAAAATTCCATCTTCATACACAAATTCACTCAATATCCCATCATTAACAGCCTTAATATTCTTTTAAAAATCTCTTTATCATCGGTTTGAGAACTCTTAATTCTTTCTAGGAATGACGTATTGGAAACCATTTGAAAAATCATTGACGTTTCACCTTCCATTGTTATTCCCATGTACATCTACACTAGATCCATGAAAATAGGATCCCTTTAAATTCAAATATTGTTAAAAACTCCTTGATCTTTTATACTCAAAGAATCTTCTATCTTATTTTCCTTCTCGGGGTGGTAGTATATCGTTCAATCATAATCCTTGAGTAATTCAAGCCATCTCCTTTGCCTGATGTTTAGTTCTTTTTGTGAGAAAATATATTTCAAACTCTTGTGATCAGTATAAATCTCACATTTTTCACCATATTGGTAGTGTCTCCATATATTCAAAGCAAATATCATAGCTTCTAACTTGATATAATGAGTAGGATAGTTTTGCTCATGAATTTTCAACTATTGTGATGCATAGTAAATAACCCTATCATTCTGTATATGGACACAACCAGGTCCTTTCTTCGATGCATCAATATAAATAAAGAACCCATAATTCCCTAATGGTAGAGTCAATATAGAAGCATTGACTAATATTCTCTTCAGTAATCAAATCATTCTTCACACTCTTTTTTCCATTAAAATTTAACCCCTTTACGTGTGATCTTCGTTAATGGGTTAGCCAACCTGGAAAAATTCTGGACGAAACATCGATTATAACCTGCTAAACCAATATAACTACATACCTCAGTTATTCTCATTAGTGTTGGCCATTCTATGATTTCTCTTGTCTTATAAGCATCAATAAATATTTTATCCTTACATACAATATGGCCAAGAAAAGAAATCTCTTAAAGCTAGAATTAAAACATTCTAAACATCCCATATAATTGATGTTTCTTAGAGACTTCAATATAATGCGCAAGTGATTTTCATGATCATCGTAGGTTTTGGAGTATAACAAGATATCATCAATAAATACCACTACAAAATCATCGAGACATTCCTTGAAAACATTGTTCATTAGATCCATGAAAATAGAGGGTGCATTAGTCAGCCCAAAAGGCATTACTATAAACTCGTAATGCACATACTTGGTTCAAAATGCGGTCTTCAGAATGTCTTCCTTCTTCACAAACAACTGATGGTATCCAAATCAAAGGTCAATCATTGAAAAGTATTGAGCACCATGTTGTTCTTCAAATAAATCATCAATGCAAGGTAAAGGATTCTTGTTCTTTATTGTTATAGCATTGATTTCCTTATAGTCGATACATAACCTCATAGATCCATCATTCTTTTTAATAAAAAGAATAGAGGCTCCCCATGGAGAAAAACTAGGGACAATAAATCCCTTATTACTGAATTCCTATAGTTTTTTATTTAGTTCAACTAACTCCACAATGGACATTCTATAAGGGGTATTCGATATAGTCCTTGATCAGGGAATTAAATCAATGGAAAACTTAACATTCGTTCTGGAGGATGTCCAGGTAAATATTCCAGAAACACATATACATATTCATTCACAATAGGTAAATCCACTATTTGAACATTTCATTCCTCACCCACAGTCATTTCATTATCTTCCTCCCCAATAATTGAATTTAGTTGAGCTACTGGGGGTGGATCTAGATAAGAATTAAGTGGTGGTGATTCTACTCTAAATATAAGGTGTTCTTTATCATCTTCATCAAAAATAGTAACCTCCTTACTCTTAAAATAAATCTCCAGATCATGGTCCAAAAGCCAATCCATACTGACGATTATGTCAAACTCAATCATAGGTATGAAAATGAGATCAGCGGATAAAGAACATTTATGTGCTCTAATGGGGACTGATTTACTAAAATTTGTTGCAATTATACTTCCCTTAGGAGTTTTAACTAACAACTCCCTTGTTAAATCAAATTGGAAATATCAAAATTTCTTATCAAACTGGGAAGATATGAAACAATGTGATGATCTAGAATCAAATAATGAATTTTCTAAATGTTAGAAAACCATTAAATTACTAGCCACCACGTCATTCAGAACTTCTACCTCACCAGTAGTGATATCATAAGCCATGACATGATCCCCATGCCTTTTCTGAGGTTAGTTACCCTGATTCTTAGGCCATTAATTTTCATAATGTCCCATCTCTCTACAGTTATAGCATTCCACATTGACAACAACTCTCTTTACGTTGTAGTCATGAGCTTGGTGGCCTATTTCACCACATTTGTAGCAGACTCCCATTCCCTTCAAGAATATACACGGGTTTTTCTTCCAACATTTACCATAGGACGGATAATCAACTTTTCCATTCTTCCCTTTATTTCTATTTCTAGAGTGATCAACAGATCTCTTCTTCTATTTTTTTCCTTAAAGTCGTAAGACTTAGCGAATTCATTTTCTGTCATGATAGCACATGAGAAAATATCTTCGTACGATGAGAATGATTTTGAGACTAATGCTCAACAGAGAAATAGTTTTAACCCATCAAAGAAATGTACAATATTACTTATTGGGTTATGTATATAATCTAATGCATGCCTTGTTGTTCTTGTAATGTTAGCTGCATACTTTGCGACATTATCATCCTCCTTTTTCATCAGACTCTGAAATTGCCTTTTCCATATCTGCTCGATGGTCACGAGGAAAGTATTTTTCTAATAAAAGCTAGTTTAACTCCCTCCATTCCATATTTGATAGTTCATCATATTTCTTCATGTTTTTTATCCATAACCATCATTGATCAACATCTCCAGTGAGGCGATAAACTACCATGATAACTTTTTCCCTTTCACTACTATCCAAAGCCTGATATATTTTCTCTAGTGAACTTATACATTGACCAGCTACTAATGGAAGTTTACTCCCATTGAATGTTGGTGGTACCTACCTCATGATGTGATCTAACATTGATCATCCACGCTGCGGATCAGGGTGCTCCATACGGGTAACGTTATTATTCATAACCTGAGTGGGTTGTCCCAGTATGGTGATTAGTTGATCAGCACCATTTGAATCACCAGCTCCACTATAAATATCTGGAGGAGGAGGTAAATACCTACATAGAGTGTGTGTATTGAAATGGTTTCCATTCCTTCCAATAGTATCCATTTCTAAAAAATGACATAAACTAGATCAGTTTATGAATCAAAATACATCATTCCATGAACATAAATTGAAATATTTATGTATATAATCCATAATCATAAAAAATGTTTTCTATGAGTAGTATATACTAATAAATCCTTCATAATGTATTATAAATAAAATGATAATTATCTTAAACATATCCTTAGTGAGTGTCATATCAAAGAGTGCAGCAAGGCCCATTTTCGTGCACCAGTTCTCGAGTGAGTCTAGCTCAAAGTGGTGTTTTTGGGTTTTACCCCTATGTACATATGTGCTAGAGCTACCTCTACCTGCTCATATCCAGATAGGGATGTATTTCTCATAAATCTCATAAAATCTCTACAATACCCAATTTCTTGGAAGTTCTCCTATGTTAATCCTCAATGTCCATCTTAGGTCTATGTTCTCTAATCAGAGTTTATCTAAATCTAGTTTCCAAGGTTTGTACTAACCTCCCTCAGATATCAACTGTAACGCCCCGACCCTAGTTATTCAGAGTCGGTGCACTATTACACAACATTGGAATGATCACAAAAGATCAAGTCTCGAATGACCGATTAGTTTAGTAGCCTTGGAAACACTAGATACATTCATAAGTCTTACATTACATAATAAAGTGAAAACTACAACAAAATATTGTCTCCACAATCATATCCCCTTATACTATCACTGAAGGTCATTCATAAAATACTTCTTCACATACTGGAAAAATAAAACATAGAAAGGGGTGAGCTCAGATGCCCAGTATGGATAACAATATAGTAGAAACATTCATTAATAAGCATAAACAGTTAAGGCATTGTATAACTAAAAAAATATCCTATTAAACATGAACTTCGTTATAATATGGAAGAAATAAAATTAAATAATTCCATTTACTTATTCCCATGGATATTCTAATAATCAAATAATTACATGCAATATCAATAACCACTTTCATAATGATGGAATGCATAATTCCAGACTATCATAACCACATATCCAAGGCCTCGTGCCAAGACTAAAAATAAGATTTTGTCAAGGCCTCGTGCCAGGACACTAGTTTGTCTCATGAGACCTACCGATGCATCGAGCAACTATAGCGGGCTCCACCCGTCACTTATTATGTCCAATGAATTCCTCATATGAACATGTTTAAACATAACATAAACATTCATATTAAAACAATAATACGAAATGTAAATACTTTCTCCATAAACCATGAATGGTATAAAAATAACACATCCATAGTCAAACATATCACAAAACCTCCAGTACAATATGGAAGTTTTTTATCATAATAAATCGACTTCAAATAAACATAAAATCCACCAAAGAATGTTGACATAGATGAAATCAAAACTACTTGAGAGAAATATCTCTTTTTATGAAATCATTTAAAAGTCACATAATTATAAAAGAAAACATTTAATTTAAAAATATTCTTATAAGATTGTAAGGGAAGCTTAGATTATTTTATAACGGTGGAAAATAGTCGCACCCTCCATATAATTTAAATAAATACATTCTTACATTAATTCTATTAAGAAGATTAAAAAGGACCTTATTTGGAAAATGACGAAACGATTCCTTTATAAACATCTTATAAAAAGTAAAACAAGGGTATAAATGACTTTAAACCATATTCTGTAAAATAGTAAGAATGTTTTGAAATACATTTTTATGAAACATGGATGTGGATGATAAAGAGTTTCTAGAAGATATTTACGTATAAACAACTTCGGATAATTAAGAAATTGTGAAATAAAACCTTACCATGTACATTTACTTGGTTGAGGGTAGGTTAACCTCCTGTGTAATGGTGAAATAATTGTTAATAAATCATACAGGAATCATATACATTAATATGATATCATATATGACATTTTAACATTAATTTGTTAATAATATCTTAGTATTATCATCATTTCGGGTGTTAAATTACTCGTTTTCTTTTATATATTTTGTTACGTAAACTGTTTTTTTTATGGATAGTTTGTATATTATTTATATAAATAATGATATCAAATCATTAAATATTATTTTTTATCATCAAATGATAATTATAATTTCATGGATACGATGGGGAATGAATCTCATTGCGTTCGTGGATACGGTAGTCCGTACGTACGCACGAGTGACAATCTCATTCTTTTGATATTAAAATAATATATTATTGAATGGTATATCATTAAAAAAAATCATTATCGTGTTATATTTATTATTTACATCAATTACATATCATTATCATACCCAACCAAATAATAATGTTTTTGAATAACAATTACACCACGACGTGGAGATGGTAGGTCGTATGTATGCACGTATGGTGACATGTCATTCATAAGATGGATAGAATGATGAATATGGTTGTACCATATTTATAATAACATCAAATTATATGTAATATACTTGATTTATTATTTTAGAATGTAAATAACAAATAAATAAGATGTTGATGAAGAAAGGAACATGAAAGATGGTGGTGAAAACATTACCTCTTCTTTGGGTTATTCCTTTTTATTTGATCAAAAGGGATCCTTAAGATGGATTTATGATCAATCTGAGGAATCTAGGTAGAAGTGATGGAAGTTGAGAGAATATTTGGGCAGGGTTTGGCCAAACCAAAAGGCTTTTAAAGTGTGAATAATTGTTTAGAAGTTGTGTCCTTTTATAAGGGGTAGGAGGGTCTCATTTGAAATAACATAATGTATTAATTTATAATAAATTCATATTAGGTTTATAATGGTTAAAAAGAAGATTATTAAATTTATTATATGAGTATGGTTCTAAATCCTCTCAACCAATTGATTTTATGCAGGTTTGGGTCATTATATTATCCTTATCCTTTTGTTTTAACTCTTAGTTATTTAGATTGATATTAACAATGTCACTTTGTTTTTTTATATTATATAGTTTATAAACATAATATATACATCCATGTGACCCCCAAGTAGTACATTAATAATACACCTATAATTATAGATGTCCTTTCGCCGAACCTTATATTTTTAGGAATAGAATATCAATTAACAATATAATACTTGTTTTAAAAACAAATTTATGTCAATTTTGATAATATTTAAGAATTGATTTCTGTTAAAGTCTTAACAACTTTATTAATTCTAAAAAAATTCATTCAGGCAATCATAACATTTAATATTAGCCAATAAAATTCGTCTATGGCATCAAAACTTTCTAATTGTATTTATTTTATCTTTTATAATAGAAATTATTTGATTCATTCATTAATAAATAAAATACTGCATCATTATTGTGTCATAAATAAGTTTAATTATTAAATGTCCAAAAATTATAAATAAAATACCATTATGTAGGAAATATATTTATCTTTTAATGAATATTTATAGTTGAAAATATAACATATATATCCTGTGTAAAAATTGTTTTTCTAAAAGAAATATGCTTATGTATTTTTTGTATTTACTTTAACTTAATTAATATAAAGTGTCCTTATAACCTACAAGTGGATCCATGGGGTCCTAAAATCGACCCTAGGATTCCCATGGTCGTCCATGTGTCATCCCATAAGGTTATGACACGTCTTAGGTTAATTTATTATTTTTATAATAATATTTTTTTACCCTTATTTAACAGATTTACCCTTTAACCATGGTAAATAAAATATTTACCTAAATAATTATTCAAAATGTCTAATAATAAAAGTTACCTATTTACAAAATTTTGAAATCATAATTATAAATATGGAATCCATTTTTAAAAATTCAAAACACAGAAGTGGCAGAAATTAATTTAAAATTAATTCCCACTTTCAAAACAAAAATTGTGCTATTAAGAAATAATAACTATCAAAAGATTGACACTTGTTTATGTCTGGTTTAATTGTGAAATTATGTCCAATGACAAACATTGTATTAAATGGTAAAAATATATTCTAAATATACATTAAAAAGTCTCAAATTTATAATTTATCACTATTAATTATATTGATTAAAAAAATTGTTTCTAATTAAAATTTAGTAATTTTCACTATTCATCAAAATATAAAAGTTATCCGAAAAGTACAAAAATTTTACCCTAGGATAATTTCAATATTCTGAATCCAAAAATGAAGTCCATTTTGAGTGATAAAATTTATAAAATTTAAAAAATTAGGTATTAATATTCATAAAAACTACATTGATTGGTCATAGTGTGTTAGAATCTCGAAATTCCATACAATGGAAGCATGGGGTGTTACACTTACGATATGGCGGTTCTTTGGGTTAATCCTTTTTGGAATGTCTTGGAAGTTGGGGAAGGGGTAATATCTTGAGAAGAAGATTCTACAGAGGTCACATGCACCAAGTGCGGGGAATCCTGTGGCTGTCTGTCAATTGAAGAGAGACCCTATGTGGATTAGCATCATAGAGACCCTATGGGGATCAGAAACCTAGTGATCCTATGTGGATCAACATAATAGAGCCCATATGTAAATCAACATCATAAAGACCCTTGTTGGATCACCATTCATGTGACCTTATGTGGATTACCAGTGTGTGACCCAATGAGGACCAGCCTTAGAGCGGACCATCATGGATCGGCAACATATTACACTATGTGGATTGATAATGGAAACAATTCATCATGGTTTAGTTGTAGAGAATCTTAATGGAATAAAATGATATTGATTATTTCTAATCATCTTAATTCTTTATTTCTGAGTTTTATATGTGGTTTGGGATCTGTCTTTTGCATTGTGCTTTTTGATTGAGATCATGCTTTTGGTTTTTACTTTGTGTTATTCTGAGAGAACTTTGGGGTAGTGGGGTCTTGGGGTCTCTACGGGGTATTGTTATAATCACCCTTGAATGGGATTCACCCTCACCCCATTTTGTCTTGTGTGGATGATGATCATCTTGGATGAGATTTAGGGAGCTAGGTTCTGGCGGTATACATGGGTGACAGGTTAATTTGGAGAGCTATGGAGATGAGTTGTACCAACCATTTAGGTAGGATCCTTGGTGGACTATCTCATGAGCTATTTTCTGATGTATGTGTATCTTTTAGTTGGGCTTGTATTCCAAAACATTTCCATTCAGTACACACTTTTCTACTATATTTTTACTATTTGGTTTTCATATTGTCTTGTTCTTGGTCTTTGTGTTTTCATGTTAGAAGGAATTGCATTCCCATTTTAGGGAAATTCCATTTTGGTGTTAGTCGCCAACCCCCAGCAATTGGAAAGTGGGTTTGGGGTAGTCATGGCACGAGCCCTGGGGGATTGGTCCTGACATCATCAATGATGTTATACCAACGTACATTCTTGAATTTTATATGATTTCTAATGAGTTATTATAGAAATAATTTTATTTCCTATGGTATGATAACAATATATGTTTTTTGGAAAGACTACTACCTTTTAAGGAAATGGTATGTTATTATGATATTTTTTCAAGGGGTTCTCCTATTTTCATTGATATCCTTATGATTAAAATTTCTCCATATTTATTTCTTATAATTTTATTAAAATAATAAGTGGGTAGTAATAATGATTTCACGTGTATGTAAAAAATTATTTCATCTGAATGATTATTATATAAAATGAAACTCTCATGTATGGTATCTTAATTTTGAAATTGTCTAAAGCATTTCATTTCACCGTTATTTATTCTCTTTACAATGTGTTTTATGTTCACCCAATATTTTCAAATTATTTCCATATGGTTTAAGGATGTTTAAGAAAAACAATTAAGTCGATTTCAAAATCCATAAAATTTACAATGAAAATAAAATGTCTTGATTTTATATGTTTTTTTTGAAAAAATCTATACCGAGTGGATATTTCAGCATTGTTATTTTTATTTTTTTGTGTAATATTTATGTATTATTTTCTAAAAATCTAAAAACAAATAGATATTTGGTAATTATATAAAATTAAATCTTTTTTTAGGAAATTATCTTTTGAATGATGATCATGTCCTTAAACATAGTTCCCATTCATGCATTTTAAAGTAGTATTCAAAATAGTCCCCTCCTTCAACCTCATATATTGATATCTATACATAAATTTGATCTTTATAACCCAACTGGGTCCCTAAATTTGGATGAAAATTTCTTTTCACCCTAAAAAGGGTAACATTTATTGACTTTTACTTGATCAAACTTCTCGAATACCTTTCAAAAAACCCGAACAATTGTATGACATTTTGGTGAACATAATTGGAGTACCCCAAGAGGATAAACATGATCGATTGATGTTTTTCTACTATAAATAATCAATATAGATTCTCCCATCACCCAAATACACAGGTTTAATATAATAGGGTTCCATAGAAATTGGTGAGGCATCTAATTATAACATTATAACAAACCCAACATGGTTTCAAGGTGGTATTTTCAAACATCATTTGTAAATACATATGATAACTCCACAAAATATTTAGTAACATCCACTATGATATATTCTACAAATATCATTTCCATATGATATTAAGATGTAACTTCCGGCCTATATTATATCAAAAAAATTCTATCAATAATTACCAACCCCTTCCAATATTCCATGTTAGAAGACATGACTCTATTATGGATGAAATCAATTAATCCGCCTTGGTAATATAACCAATCAATGATAAGGATGATATCATATTCTTGTATTAGAATTTATAATGATTACCATATCAATGAATGCATTTCCATCATTAGACTACTCTTTTCCATAAATCAAACAAGAAATATTTTCCACTAACTAGTGTGGATAATACCGGGTTAGTAGATCCTCTTCACCACTAATCTTAACACACAGACCTATGCAGAAGAAATAAAGGGGAGTGAAGCGAAATAAAAAAAATTCTCTAGTATAGATAATAAAATAATCGTACCTCAAAAAACCTTACGTCTATTAGGTTTTGAAACTCCAATGTAATGAATATTCCCTCAATCCACTCCTCTAAATCACTATTGATGATCACTATAGCCATGCTCTGGTTTGGGTCCCCATTGATAAGGAAAATTATAGCGATGATCTCTAATAATTATTCTGTTAACCAGTGTATACGACTATTTAATTGAATAATAAATATGATTTATTTTCATCTACTATATTTTGGAATGGAAATAAAAATTATTTACAATGAAGTATAGATAAACATATGTGGTCAGACACTCTGAATATTACTGACCATGAATCTCAAAAATAATTTCACAAAGGTAAGATGTACCTACATTATTCTTATGATGTGACAACCCTGATGTATCATGGAATAGACTATAGAGGTTGGATCCCAGCTAGTTGGAAGATCATCACCCTAGACATCGACAATAACTAACAGAAATCATTGTTCTCTAATAATATCTATTTATAACTCTCTCAAGGAAATCATCGTTTTCAATGTATCTTCATGATCAATTCATCCTTCATATTTATTGAAAGATATGATTGAATAATAAAAGGTTTGAATTCATATTTCATCCCTAGATAACGTGTCTCCAAAATACATCATTCCCTAGAAAAATCATAATTATAGAGATCAAGGGAAAACACATGCGATCCATTAACCTGACCTGAGGCCCTCTCTAGATTAGGATCCCCTACTAATGAGATAGATTATTATTATTATTTTCTACATTCATATTACATGGTTGGAATTTAAGAAAAAATAATTTATAGAATTATTCAAATGAATCATACTCCTCCTTCAACTCTCTAGGTTACAAAATCCACTATAGAAATGCCATATAAGAAATTTTACAGACCACCACTAGGACCGATTTCTCAGCTAGGGCCCAAATTTGACTAATGGTTATATCATGATCCTATAAATATCACGACATATCGATATTAAGGATTATATAAAAAAAATTCAAGACTCGTTTGCTAGAATGAATTTAATTCCATTCTCATTTTCTCATCCTTGTATATAAAATCCAACTGCTAATGATCAACTAGATTGTCCTTCTAAATCGATCCCCTAAAAACCACATATAGAAAATGATCTAGAACTATATATAGAATACATGAGGTAAATAATCCTAGTAACATGTAATTTATTATGATCAATTTAATTAAATTCATTAGACATACCTAAATCACCTCATTCAAACATAGAGAAAGCAAGTACCTATATTTCACTCTCCTATGTTTATAGATACAATAAACATTATCCCACCAAGAGTGTTTAGTATTCTCATGTTACTCTCATTAAATAAAATGGGGGCTTAAATACATATTACTATTTGGTCTCACTAGTTACAATATTGACTATGACTGAATGATACATTTTCCGTAAAAAAATTGAAAACCTCACCAATTACATGTTATTTAAACCATACCACCCCTCAAATTAAACCTTTTTACCACTATATAATTATTATACATCCACAATAACCCTCAAAATGATGCATGTTAAGTGAAAGTGTTACCCACTGTATGTACCTATTGTAGTAGAATATATGTTTACTTCTAGAACCAATAGTTTAAAGCACTAAAATAGGATGCATATACCTCGTTATAATGAAAAATATAAAGATATGTGATTAAAAAAATAACACCGCTAAATTATATACATCTAAATAAAAAAATACTGAAATTTGTGTTGAGAAAAAAATACAAAAACATTAAAAAAACAAAAAGGGAAACATAGAAAAACAACATTATAACATCTAAAAACTCTATGTTAGTGATAAACATATTAGTCTCCATAACGTATCGTGAGAACGATTAAATATTTCATATTTTTTATTGTGAGGATAACATGTGTACTATGTAGGATAATTTACAAGTTATATAATTAAAATGTTAATAGCGTATAGTAATCCCCCAAAATGAAAATAGCAGAACAAAAAGCACACAAAAATGTCAACCAACCGTTATAGCATCCACAAGGATAACTCAATAAATAGAACAAGAAATTATTACATGAAAACCATAAAATATGGGAAAAGGAAACCAACATCCACATCATCACTGGGTTTCCATTGTCACACCCCAACGTCAGGCATCATGTTCTCCCATAACATTATTTACAAATAAATCATCACATATCAAGTTAAATACAATGTGTGTCATGTCAGAAACCTACCTACCCTGGTCCTTCTTTGGACTCAATATATTGTGTGGACATCATCCTATATCCACATATCAAATTACACTACCAAATAATTATCAATATCACTAAATGTATTTCTAGATCCTCCAAACCATAGATTAATGGTTTTATGAATGTGAAGGAAATCAACCTCATTCCATCCTTATACCATCTATTAACCAGCTTTCATTCCTAAAACTATATTCATCTAGAATGGTCTCAAACTACTTCATCCTTGATCAGTACTCCCCCAAACTATGTACTAAATATTTCATTACTATCAATGGAAGAGAGGGTAAGACATGGTAATTGGTAATGCATTCCCTCATAGTCCTAAATGTTGGGAGAACCACTATCAAACATTTAGGTGTTGTATAATATTACACAAAACAGGTGTGGTGAGTGTATAAATTAAAATAAAAATCAATACATACGATTTACATATATCCACTTCCCAGAATAACATAAATTATTCATATCAATACATTATCATTTAATATACCATTAGAATCGTAATATCATTAACACAAGCTTCCGCCACTAAAACCAACAACACAACCCATATTTCTCCCTAATTCATTTATAGATTCAACAATTTGATGAATTAATATATTATAAAACAACATTAATTATTTTTTCCATTTATAAAAATTTTTAATGATAATCCACTATGTACAATATCTATATTTATTCCCATTTATATAATTTTAATTTTTTAATGTTAAAATTTTTCCTATCAATTAACATTAACAAATTTCTACTAAAAATTAAGTAATATATTTCACATGCATTTTCAATTTCATAGTAAAAAACATTATCCCATTAAAAACAAGATTTCATAATAGGTAACCAAAAAACATCCAAACCACCAAACAACAATATCCAACACATCCTCTATAAAATCATCTCTATAACCCAATTAATTTAGAACAAAAATTTTATATGATGCTGCACACTAAAAGACAATAAAATTTCCTAATAACATAATTCATTATAAAACCCTTAACCCCCCCCCCCACATACAAAAAAATAGAAAATAAAAACCATATATTTTTCACACTATGGTAGACTTCTAATTCACATTAACAAATTTATTCAATTGATATAGATTATAAAATATTTCATCATCAGAAACACTAATATTATCTAATATATTTTTAATTTACAAATAACTAGTTAAATGATATATATATATACATAACCATTTATTAGTGGTGCTTTTATATAATAAATAATAGTTGGGGATCTCAAATTAATATATCCCCAACATGAAAATACCATCAATATCTATGATTGATCATGGATTATAAATATATAGATAATAAGAATAACGGTAAACAAAATTTGGATACACCCCAACCCCTTCAATTAAATTTACATGATGATTTATTAGTATTATGTCTAATTCATTTATCTACCAAATGAAAATTAAATTAATTATAATTTTAATGTTTCACCAAAAAAATGTGAACTAGGATACCCTAAATTCAATGAAACATCATATCATATTATAATGGAAATTATTGTGAAAGTGAGGTGATTTATAGACAATGACAAATTTATTATAATATCTGTATTCATCACCAAACATTTGGAAGATTGAATGTTATAGAAATAGAAAAAAAACTTATATAAAACATTACACGATGCTGTTTAATATTAATAAATGTATAAGATGTTGAAAACACGTGTAATTGAAACTGTGAGATGTTTTGTCCAAAGGAAAATGACATCCAAGATTTATGATAATTATTCTAGATTTCATATACTAGAAGGAAGAAAGAATTAAATAATTGGAGGAATTCCAATTTTTTATAATGGAATATACAAATCACAGAATATATCTAAATGATGGAACATCAACCATGATATGAATTCTATTTAATCCAATTTCATTAATAACATTCCCTATAAATAATTAAATTCCACATGAAATACCCACATGTCCATTAATTATTACTTTGGATAAAATACCATTTTAAAAGTTTTGAAAACCAATATTGAAGCCTCTAATTTGATATTTTTACATTTAAATTTAATTTTTTCTTTTTTAGGGATAACATTTTATTTCAAAAAGGTGATATTTGTAAAACCATTTAATAAACCAAATGAATGTAAAAAAGTATATTTTCATGTGACCCCACATATGGACCTAATGAAGAAAAAACGTCTACTACATGACATATCAACCAACCACCTGACCAAATTGATTGTAAACAAGAAGGTATTGACTGAAATCTAGAAGGGAATAATTGACCATGAGAATAAAAAACATACTACAAGAAATACTATCTGATTTTATGGTCATTCTACCAAAAATGATGGAATAAATATAAATATAAAAAATAAAAATACTCTATGCACACACCAAATATCTAAAATCCTCAGGAAAACAGAATTGAAGGGTTTTGGAAAGCCTATAAATTAAAAAAAATATCCAAATCATTGTAAATGATGAATATATCATGAAATTTAGAGAAAATATATGAAATTATAAATTAGAATAAAAACATTGACCATTATGAACTCAACCAAAAATAATAGATGATGAAAAAATAAAAAATTTAAAAAAATAAATTTAATGATTCATAATAAAAATTTTATTATGAAAATAAAAAAAATTGATTTTTCTTGATGTAAATAATATTATTTGATGTATTATTTAATTAAATATCAGAAAACAAATAATATTGGTTAAAACATAGAAATAAAATTACCTCACACAGGAGAATACCTATCATTGGAGAATAATAAATCATCAACAATGAATTGTGTGTTCCTGTTAAATTAATCATAAATCATTAGAACGTCATAGATTATGCTTCATGATATATCCATTGATAGGATCATATAATGTACAATGGTTAGGTGTCTAACCATATGTAGTTGTTCAATAAATTTTCTAATATATTATTAATAATGTAAAAATAATTAAAATGATAACTTATTTATTTCATTATTTCTCTATAATATTCCCATGACTATGAATCATTATAGAGACTAATGTTAAATAAAAAACACCATACCATTGGTAATATAATTTTTATAGACTAATGTATGTATTAATTTTTCATATGTTTCTCAATTTGAAATATAATTTTTTTTTCATGAAATACATACACTCACATGTTGAAAGAATAAATGTTTCTCAAAATTTTTTTAAAGTCCAAATTTTATTCAAAATCAGGTTCCAGCAAAGCAAGGGGATAAACGCTATAACTCAAAATTAATGTTACTAGAGAATAATTTTTATGTGGATGTCTTATATGATAAATTTACCACTATAAACATGTCAACTCTAAATACCAAAAATAATATTTAATCCATGTCTCCCATGGAAATATCCCATGTTACTGAATGGATTTTCATCCATAATGTTGTATTTTCCAACCATTTGAGATAAACTTCCCTCGTTTCTAGGCATAAAGTCCCACAAACAATATGTTGAATGATTTATTTTATATTCATTTTTTTATTTATATTTAGTATGGTTGACAAATAAGGAAATTAATTGAATGTACTACATAGATAAGATTTAATTTATGACTTTATGGGGGACTGATAAGTTTTGGTTCCATTGTTTTTTTAATGGAATCACATTTTCTAGTGTTTTGAATATTAAATTTGTAGTATTTTTATTCTTCATGTGTCCTGGTTCATTTCCTAGGTTTTTGATAATTTATATACAAGAGAAAATACATATATTTTATTAATTTGTAACTCATCTTATTCATTAATATAGAATAATTATATATTTTTAGTTTATTTATAATTTTAATTTTCATATTGTTGGATTTTTTTAATATGTCATTTGAAGGGTAAATTGTGAATTTATTTGATTTTTTTATTTTTTGTAAAAAAGTTAATTGATATCTAATAATAATCAATTGTTTTATGTTTTTATGGAGATGAATTTGTTTGGTATCAACATGAAGAGGATATTTATCTACATCTATGTGTCTGTGTAACCAAGAAAAATAACAACAGATTCTCTTAGTCTTATAAAAAAGTGATCAATATCCCAAGGGATGATAGATATATTTAGTCATAAGCCTATTTAATATATATTAGTTATATATTAATTAAATAAAAGTTACTTCGGTGAATATATGATGTTTTACTGAGGGGTTAAGATAGGGAATAAAGATATTTAATACAATTCATAGGGTTCATTTTCATGTTCAATATAAAATGTAAAATGTAATTCTATACTATTAATTGGATGTTATGAAAATTAAATATATATATATATAAAT
Source organism: Viscum album (assembly GCA_963277665.1). Lineage (NCBI taxonomy): Eukaryota > Viridiplantae > Streptophyta > Magnoliopsida > Santalales > Viscaceae > Viscum > Viscum album. The sequence goes on along the minus strand of OY728151.1, from coordinate 1,097,326,603 downwards.
TTCATCATCATTTATCCTTCAAAAACATTTAATTTTCATTTTGATACTGTAATAGTGAAATAGAAAACCACATATATATACAAATTTTATCTGAGTGAAATGACACGGTCAAAAAAAAAAAAATTTATCTGGACTGATATCTATAAGGGGATTCATTACTGGTAAAGGAATAAACTTTTTATGTGTAAATATATTCACAAGAAATCATAGGGTATGATATATTACAAAGATTAATGTGACAGAAAAAATATCTATGGGAGGTTCCTCAATGGTGTGATGTGTATATTTTTTGCTTTCCTTGATAAATCTGGATATGTTTAGAAAATTATTCTGGATATTTTAGTGGGTTTCATGTATATAATGGTAGAATATAAAAGTTATTAAAGGAATTTACATTCCATTGAAGATTATGGATATATATATCGTGGGATATTTCTTATTAATACATGGCGAAACATTTAATTTTCCACCATTATTGTAATAAATACTTATAAAAAATGATAAATTTATAGAAATTTTTTTCCCATGGTGAGTTTCACTATATATTTCCAGAAGGACTAGACCAATGGTATGTCTGAATAATTTTAAAAAAGATGGATTTTATCATTGTCATGAGAGAGGATTTCATGGAATCACTCAATAGTTGGTCTCCCTTACAAAACATTAAACATTCATTATACATATAAATTATTTTCAGAAATTTATTGGTCTCATGATTTTAGAGAAATTTTTTTCCCATGGTGAGTTTCACTATATATTTCCAGAAGGACAAGAACAATGGTATGTTTGAAACATTTTTAAAAAGATGGATTTTATCATGGTCATGAGAGAGGATTTCATGGAACCACTCAATAGTTGGTCTCCCTTACAAAACATTAAACATTAATTATACAAATAAATTATTTTCAGAAATTTATTGGTCTCATGATTTTACTATGAGGGGAAACAATATATAATAATATGAGTTCATGTGATAATTCATATAAAACCTCTAGTTGGAAGGAAAAATTCAAAATATTTATGGAAGATAACATATATACATTTTCAAATGATCAAGTGTTCAATGAGGAAAATATAGAAGTCCATAAGAAAAAATGGTGGAAATATCATAATAATGGAAGGTGAAACGTTTTAGTTGTTGGTGTTTGATATTGAAAAAAGGGTTGATCGAACTGAGTTTTGGGATTTTATTTTCTACCATGATTTTTAATTATATTATTATTTTTCCATAAAATAGAGGGATAAAAATGTATTATTGATGTGGGGTGGAATACATTATGTTATTATTTATATTAAATATCAATAAAAAATTACATTTTTTCCTATTTTATATTAGTTTCCACTGTTGACAAATTAAATTGATACATTTTTTAGTATGTATTTATTTATTTTTTATTTCATGGGATAATAAATGGTTTTCTCCTTAACATTAATTATTTATATATGGTTGTGTTTCAAACATGAAAAATTTTATAGGTTCTGGTGTCCAGTTTTTTTTACAAAATTTTTTATGACACTTTATTCAAATAACCATCATCACTCTCTAGAACAAGACACTGTTATAAATTTGAAAAATCACTAATAATATTTTGAAAACATTTAATGAAATTATAATGTGAAATAACATAATTTATTTTTGAATATAAAACCATACTATAAAATCCAATCCAAATATAGATCGATTATTTGGATCCCCATTTCATTATTCTGAGAAAAAAATTGATTTTCCATGTATTAAAAGATAATTTTGAATTCAAATTTTCATTGATTAAATATTTTAAAATGATTCTTAAATTTATATACAAGGAAAATGATAATCATAACAAATAATTCCCTTTGGAATGGCCCATAATTATTCTATGGGGTGTGAAGAAGACAATCGAAACAATGATGTTTTTTGAAGGAGGATTCAATGGATATAATTATAAAATAAAACACGTTGAACTAAAAGATTAAAATGATATCCACTATAATTTACAATAATTTTTTCCAATCCTCTCAAGAATAATACTGTAATAAATTAAATATATAGTGCTTGAAAAATCATATAAAATAAACAATATGATTACTATGAAATATTTATGAAGCTTTGTAAATGTTTCCACAAAATCTAATTATGTAAAACCATTTATTTATTTAATTATATAATTGTATTCTTCATAGTGATAAATATATATATATATATATAATATTCTTCACATGGAGGATATTTAAATTAAAATATACTTGTTAAATATAGAGGATTTGTTAAGAAGATTAAAAAAAATTACAATAGTTTAGTATTAATTGTATTGGAACAAGTATAGTAAATGAGTTAAGATCAAACAAGTAAACATTATTAGTAACTAAATTTGATAAATTAAACAATTATATTAGAAAAATTTCTCATCAATTATTATGTAATAAACTCAAACCAATAATGTTTATCTATTTTTTCAATAATGCATTATACCTACAGATGTGAAAAAGTAAATGAAACTAAAAACTTCTTTTCTTTCAACAAAAAGATATAATTTCACTAGACAAATCATTGATATGGATTCAAATTACATGTTCAATATATATTTATAAATAAATACGATCATTAAAGGCCACCCTTTTAACTACAATTTTTTAGTGACCCAAAATCTTCATTCATAAATTTCTCATCATTTTAATGATTATTCAACACATGACATTTTAATGATATAAAAGATCATAATTATATATTTGATTTAGAGAATAGATACAAAATATTATTCTTTCAAGAAATATAATTAAGATATTCCACAATGATCTTTCAACATAGGATAATTCTTAACGATAACACATTTAAAACAGTTTTTTCCACAACATGGGGAATGGAAACATAATAAATAGTGAGCCCATATTCTCCCTACGGGTAAATACGGTATATATCATTGATTATGTAAATATATACGTAGTGTAATGGTAGGATAATATGATTTTAAAATTTTAAAATACTAAAATATCATGTTATAGATCATAATCTTGAATTCTTGAATAATGCATAGTAGTTTAGAAGTCAAAAATCGTAATTAACTAAAATAACAGGAGTGATGAGAGTATAAATTTTTTTAGGCATAATTATATCAAATAAAAATATTCAGAGAAAATAAACTACACATTAGTGGATCATTACCAATGTAAAAACCATTGTAATGATATAATGAATCACTTTATTAATTCTTAACAAGAATTAGATAGCTATATTCATTATAAAAGTATTAAGTATTTCTAAATTGAAAAAAATAGTGTTAAATAAATTATATTATTATAATTTTTTTAAGAGACTTATATATGAAATATATAATTTCAATTTAAAGGAAATAATTTTATTATTGAAATAAACTAATAAAAATTATCATATGGTGATGTTTTGGGTTTTTTGGGAAAATATTGATTTTTCAGGGAATATTTATAAATATGTATTTTTGTAAAAATATCATTGATTTTCATATGGGTAAAGAATTTTTAAGTCAGATTATGTTTAAATATTATTTATAGTTACATAATTATTATTTATAAAAATAATAATTTATTTTTAATGAAAATCACATTTGGATTTAGTATATGTTTAGTTTTTGGGAATAGAACGAGAATTTAATTAAAACCATTTTATAGGAAACAATATTTCGACCACTTTTTTATTTAAAAAATTACTAAAAAAATAATGATTCAATTAAAATGTAATGAATATATAAATATATATTAGAATTTATATTCATATAATGATTATTATTTTTCCAAGAATGGGGAATTTTCAAGTAGGGGAATTCAACTCTTTTTAATGAAAAAGTATGTGCAAGAGTCTAATGTGTGGCTGTTTATAGTAGTTATTTTCCATAAATAAATGAGATCACTAAGAACATCATTATTCCATTTAAACTCAACTGTTTCGTTCCCATTGTTGGGATTTCCATCAACCACCAGATTTTCCTCATAAAATACATGTGCGATAATTAAATTCAAGGAAATAACATATTCCACAACAATTTTCCACATATCAGAAATCATCTTGGAAAAATGAGTTATTACATCTTTTGTCACTAGCTCCATAATGGTTGAATGAAATTCATGAAATAGGTTGGACCATCAATTCCATTGAATAGTCTCAACAACATTGATGATAAAATGAATTATTGAATCCAAAGATTTAGTGACACCATTGGAGAAATAAAGACATCCCCTTCCAATACATGTATGGTGTCTGAAGAGAGTATTATATCGAGTAGGTCTTGGATTACCTCAGGAATCATCATCTGTGTTACATTTGACCCAACCTGGAAAAGGAATGACCAGTATGACATCCACGGTTCCACAAGAAGGATGATAATTACATGTGATTCCAAATCCAATGAAATGTGTAATGTTATTCAAAGAGTTATCACATTATCTAGATGTGGAAGAGCAATCCCATTTTTATAAGAATAATATACAGAATTGTTTATTTAATAAAAAATGAAATGCCTTCATGAATTAAATTTCTTTGGATGCTCTAGATCACATGGATAACATTCAAACAGGGCTTGATAAACAAAATATTCATTTACAATGATATATATCTGTGTGTGTGTGTTTTTTTTTTGTGTGTGCCTGTGAATATAGGTTTCCAGATTCTCACAGATGAGGAGGCATTATAGGAAATATATCTTGAAAATGATCTGTATAGTAGTCTATAGTGGAAGAGTTTTCAAATATCTAAGGAAAAGATAGATTATACCATCCCGATTTTGGATACATAGGACACATTTTGAATATATTATAATCCGAACAATTTTAATGAATTTATTAGCAAGAGATATAGAGTAAAACATTATCTAGTAATTAATAAACCAAGATAAGAGAATATATGGATTTCCAAGTGTTTTTTCATAGATGTTGATGTGTTATAATGATTTCATATGGTAGATGGTTTTATAATTTATTATATAATTTAAAACATTATCAAAGATAAAAAGTGCATCCATGATAATGAAATTATAATTAATGAAAATATATTTAATCTAAACACAGAGGATGAAAATAGATACCCATATTTTTTATTTAATTGAGATATTGATTTCCAAATACATTTAATTGAAAATGAATTTTGTGATAATATGGTCACCATTAAAATTAATCATTCAATAATTAAGAGAGGAGTTCATGTTGACAATCCAATGAAAATCCATCATAATTTTGAATTTTATTTTTTGAAGGTAGAACAGGTAAAAATGTAAAAAAATTAAAATTTACACCATTCTTCTTTTTGATAAATATATCTCTTATAAAAAAGAGTGATTTAGAGTTTTCATCGATATACCAAAATATAAAACTATCCAATAATGCATTGTTAATTTTTACAACATTCATAATTCCCATCCCCATACAAAAAATGGGGTGACTACATTTTTACCATCAGAAACATTCATTCATTATTTCATGTATATTGTCATAGGAAATAAAATTTCTAATAGAGATACTAGTATTTTTTAGAGGGAACTCAACCATTTTTAAACCATTAAAGAAAAAATGATTATTGAGAGAATGTTGACATTAATAAGACTAATTTTACATGATATCAACATAATTTATTTCATTTCCATAAGAAAATTTGGTTCCTAATTTGGTTCTTGTAACGTCCCGAGTCTGGAGCCCCTCCACTGGTGCCATGTACCCGGTTCGCCACATGACCTCAAGTGAATTTTCCCAAACACTAGAGCCTTCCGACTAGCAGTGAGGGCCTTGGTGAGTCGGTGGGGAAACTATACCCTCATCTGGTAAGGTATACAAGGTAAGAAAAAAACAATAAACAGCGGAAGAAGTAAACAACATGCATAACAATAGAAACCAATAGTGGAAACAAAGTAGATATATAACTATGATGACAATGATGCAGCATGTACAAGTATCTAAGGAAAAAAACAAACACAACAACGTAATGAAATACAACTGAAACCAAGTGCAAAAGAAAACAATGAAAACTCCTCAACATTGCGAGCCACTGTTCGGTCCCATGCTCCCCAGATCCTGGTGCAATCAAGATCCTGAAGAAGGAGGGCGCTTGCCCTTGTCTATACCTGCAGCAACATAGTCTGCCTAGGCCCAAAATAATGGCCCAAACAGGGTGTGAGATACAATCTCAGTAGGAAATCACCAAAATATTTGTGCCTAACAGTCAATGAATACATGGCAGTAAATAAACAAGAAGCAGTAAACAGGAAAACACAAGCAGCATCAGTCCATAGTTCTAACAAGTAAACACACAAGTAAGAAGTCAACAATAATAAGGAAATAGGTAACCCTCTAGGTATATCTCACATTTTAACCCCTGTGGTTAAAATTCTATGTACTAGCAACACTCTGGGAGGCACACATAGTCTCACCCCTCCGGTTCAGCTAGGTAATTAAGCAGACACTCTGGGGAAGTACTCACGGTCAATTCCCGCTATATTCTCATATACTGTTAAAGGCTCTCTGGGGAAGCACTCAACTTCAATTCCCCATGTGCCCGCGTCGTAACTAAAATACACTCGGGAGAAGCCCTTCCGTCAATTCTTCCCTTGGTCTCGCATCGTGATTAAAAGACACTCTCGAGAAGCCCTTCCGTTAATTCTCCCTTTGATCCACTACTCTAGGTTCTCACAGTCCTCAGTATAACTAAACTTTCTCAGCGAGCGTATATCATCCATGTAAACCTCATGAACTACTTGGCTAACATCTAAGGATCATCAACAATAATAAAACAACAGTTCCACTATCCTACAACTAGGCATGGAAACTGACAAATGCCAAACCGGAAGAACAAGCATGGAAAAGCTATCTGAACACAAACAAAATACCCTATTCACAAGAAATAACCTCTACAAAAGCAATCAAGCAAAGAAGGCAAGTAACAAAGGAAAAACAGGAAACAAGAAATACCTCGTTCAAGGGTATTGGTGGAAATTGCACAAAATATTCATCAACATTCTACGGAAAGGCACAAACCACCTACCACGATCCTAGGATATCGATATACGTGAACCACGATGACAGATTCCTCTTATAACAATGTAGATTTGAGAAAACGCACAAAACGTTCATCCCACGATAACATGGAAATAAAGAGGAATCACGAAACGAGGCTAAAGCAAAAGGAAGAACTCACCGCTGCTATTCAAACGCAACTGACTGTGCTCGAATTGGAGAACGGATGGCGAGGCAGGACTCCGTCGATGATCCGGCCATACAGTCGCTCTCGGACAGACGAAAGCTAAAGAAGAATATGTAAATAGGGGTTAGGCATGACCCTAGTCAGATTAATGAAAAAAAGAAAGTACACAACGTTTAATTCTTGAGTACACGACGTGTACTATAATGTTTTCATACTCCGAATTAACTGGCCTCCACCACAGCCTTACACACCGTGTGTGTGGCCTGGACACCTCCAGCACACGGCTTTGAGCTGGAAAAGAGTACACGGAATGTACTCATAACATATACGGTGTGTACTTTTGAAATTTCTAGAAAATTAATTTTCCTTAAAAACTCCAGAAAAAGGGAAACGTACCTGAAAAGAAGATTCGGGTTCTTATAAACTTCCCCCCTTAAAGAAATTCATCCCCAGATTTTCCTAACGAGCCGGAGAAGAAGAAACCCTGAACAACTCTGGCCACTGCGATCGTACATCTGCCTCCCTCTCCCAGGTCTCGTCCTGTACTTGCCCATGCTGCCATAGCACTCAGACCAGTGGAACAGACCGCCCACAGAGAACCTTCGTACCACGATCGACAATCCGGATAGGATGCTCCTCGAATGACGCATCTACTTCAATCTCGACTTCCTCGGGAAGGAAGACGTGAGAAGTGTCTGAAATGTAACTTCAGAGTTGAGAGACATGGAAGACATCGTGCATGGCCCGATACCTCTGAGGTAGCTAGAACCGACAGGCGACCGGCCCCACTCTTTCCAAGACCTCATACGGCCCGACATACCGCGGTGAATGCTTACCCTATCTCCGAATCCTTTTGTGTCCCAACCTCGGTGCGACACGTAGGAAAACATGATCACCGACCTCGTACTCCAGAGGTCGCCTCCTCTGATCAGCATAAGACTTTTGTCGAGACTGCGCTGTAGCCATCCTTTTCTGAATCAGCTCTATCTTCTCTGAAGTCTCCTGAACAAGACGGGGTCCCAGCAAATCTGTCTCTCCTGCCTCCAGCCAGAATAAGGGTGACCGGCGTGGCCTACCGTACAAAGCCTCGTATGGCGCCATCTGAATGGTCTAATGGAAACTGTTGTTGTAGGCGAACTCCATAAGAGGAATATGCTTCTCCCAAGAACCACCAAATTCAAGGATGCAAGCTCGGAGCATATCCTCAAGCACCTGAATCGTGCGATCGGACTGTCCATCAGTCTGGGGATGATATGTTGTACTCAAAAGTACTACGTACCCAAGGCCTGCTGAGGTCCCAGCCAAAATTGAGAGGTAAAGCGCACATCTCTGTCTGAAACAATAGAGTATGGAACTCCATACAGACGCACAATCTCTCTGATGTAATGTCATCCCAGATCATTGACACTGCAGGTCTCCTTTATCGGAAATAAGTGAGCAACCTTCGTAATTTTGTCGACGACAACCCAAACAACATCATTCCCTCAAGGTGATCTTAGTAACCCGATCACGAAGTCCATCGCAACATCATTCCACTTCCTCTCTGGAATGGGTAACTGCTGTAAAAGGCCTGCTGGTCGCTGATTCTCTGCTTTCACCTGTTGACAAGTAGAACATCTCATGACAAAACCAGCAACATCCTTCTTCATACCTGGCCACCAGTACTGGTGATGAAGATCCCGATACATATTGTTGACGCTAGGATGAACTTCCCAAACTGAGGAATTGAAATCCCGCATCAGCTCCGCGCGTATGTCTTCAGGCACCCACACACGTCCTTGGAAACACAAGATCTCATCCTCGCCCACTGTCCATCCACGAAGAGGGTCCTCCCCTGACACACTCTCCCATAGGACTAAGCCTTCCGAGTCTGATAGTTGTCTAATCCGTACCTAATCAAGTAGCGTGGAGGTAACAGCTACAGAAGATAGAAAGGTCTGTCCCCGTCTGTCGTGCACCTCCAAATGCATCTCAGAGAACAGATTCATCAGCTACCACTCACTACTAGCATCCTGAACTGCCTGAATCTGAGTTCTCTTGCTCAAAGAATCTGCCACAACCTTTCATTTTCCCGGCGTATAGGCATGCTCGATGTCAAAAGATTGTAGATACTCAACCCACCTGCGCTGCCTCAGATTCAGATCAGGCTGAGTGAAGATATACTTCATACTCTTGTGGTCAGTGAAAACCACAATGTGCTCTCCCAAAAGATAGTGTCTCGAACAGTGCAAGGCAAGAACAACAGCTACCAAATTCAGATCGTATGTAGGTTATTTCTTCTTATGTTCCCTTAGCTTCCGAGACCCATACGCAATGATTCCATCTCTCTGCATAAGCACACCTCCCAGCCCGACACCTGAAGCATCACAGTAAACAGTGTATCTCTTCCCTGGATCTGGAAAGACTAGTATCGGTGCAGACCTCAAGCTCCCTTTCAGCTCCTTAAAGGCTGACTCACAAGAATCTGACCAGAATAACTTCGCCCCCTTCTTGGTCAGACCTGTCAAAGGTGCTTCTAGAAGAGAAAAGTCCTGAATGAAGCGTATATAGTATCCATCCATCCCTGGAAAGCTCTGTACCTCAAAAACGTTCTTCGGCTACTCCCATAAAACTAGAGCTCTCACTTTCTCTGGGTCCACTGATACTCTTTCCTCTGAGATGACATGACCCATGAAGTGAATCTGATCCATCTAGAAGTGGAACATCGAGAGTTTAACATAAAGCCGATGCTCTCTCAGTGTACTCAGAACGTTCTCAAGATGTGTGACATGGTCCTGTCGAGTGTGAGAATACATGAAAATATCATCCATGAAGACCACGATGAAGGAATCCATATAAGGATGTAATACTCGCTTAATCAACGCCATGAAAACTGCAGGGGAATTCGTGAGACCGAACGGCATGACTGTATTCTCGTAATGACCGTACCTGCACCTGAAGGCTATCAGAGGTATGTATGATGGTCTAATGTTCAATTGTTGGTAACCATACCACAAGTAGATCTTCGAGAACACCTGGGATCCTCGAAGTTGATAGAAAAGGTCATCAATCCTCGACAAAGGATATTGTTTCTTGACCTTTAACTGGTTCAACTTCTGATAATCCACAAAAAGGCGAAGGGTACTATCTTCCTTCTTTGCAAACAGGACAGGTGAACCCCAAGGAGATGTACTGGGTCAGATGAATCCCTTAGAATGTAGCTCCTACAACTGCTTCTTGAGCTTTTGCAACCCAGGTGTGGCTATCCTATAGGGAGGAATGGACACTGGTGCCGCTCCTGGCATGAGCTCAATAGTGAAGTCTCCCTTGCGCTTCAGATGAAACCCTGAAAAGTCATCTGGAAAGACATCCCTGACGCGATCCAACACTGCAGGAAAATCCAACTGTGGAGTCCCATGATCCTCCAGGTAAAGGCTAGCAATCTAGGCCGTCACTCCTCATATCCCAAGATGATCGAGTCCCGCCCGACTCGCCCGAACATCCCATTCGCCTCTATGAAAGAATGATTCACCTTCTGGTGAAATGAAACTGACTCTACGATGTTAACAATCAATGACTTCTTGGAAGGGAATCAACCAGTCCATGCCGAGAATGACATTATAGCCTATCATCTCTAGGACATAGATTTCCATAAGGAGTGATACCCTGCAACCTCGAGAGGGCACTCTCTACACTGACGTACACTAGATTGCATCATTCCCAAAGGTGTGTCAAGTTTCAATGAGTCAGCATTAGAAAATATGTAGAGTCCAAGGCTCTCCACAACAGCAATAGAGATAAAACTATGCGTAGCACCAGTATCAAAAAGGGATGAAGATAAAACTAAGGATACTAAAATCGTACCACGAACAGTAGAAGGGTCAAGATTCTGCTCATGATAAGTCTTCTCCACGGTGAAAGACTGGCATGCACCGTGGCCATGCGCCCCTAACTGACTACACTGAGCTGAACCTCCCTACTGGTGTTGAGGAACTGGTGGCTGACCGCCATGGCCTCAACCTCCTCCTCGGCCCGAACGGCTGGAAGAAATCCAGTTCCCTGACTGGTGAGAGACTGGTGGGGCTTCTCCTGAATGTGGAGTCATGGAAGAATATGGGTCACCTGTTGCTTGTGGGAAAACCTGGCAGAAACGCTGAAGGTTCACATCTTGCTGCATGATCAGCACTCCACTGGGTCTCTCTGGCACTGCGGCCTCGTGTGCCCTGTCTGGCCACACTGGAAGCATGTCACATGGATGCCGGATGATGTGTCTCGCTTCCTCGAATCACCACGCGTAGGCTCCCTACGGTGCTTCTTGCTGTCATTTGAAGGAAAGATAGCTCTGGAAGCAGAACCGCCCTGACTCGCAGCTTCGGAGTCTCTCAGATTTCGCTTTGCAATCAGTGCCTAGTTGACGATGGAAGTAATGGAACTCAGCTGTAAGATGTTCACCTGTGAGAGAATCTCCTTCCTGAGTCCATCCTCAACCTTCCTGTCCAGGAACACCCCACTCCCATCCCAAAGGGGTGTAAAATGCTGCAGCTCAGTGAACCAAGAGGAATACTCGATGACAGATAGATTACCCTGCTGTAAACTCATGAACTCCTGGGCTCGATCGGCCCTCAGAGTCTCAGGGTAGAAGTAGTCATAGAACACACACTATATCTCCTCCCAACCCATAGCCTCCTACTGACCCGCCTGTGAGATCACGTCCCACCACCTCTTGGCGGAGTATCATAGCATGTAGGTGGCGAGTTTGACCCGCCTCTCTGGAGGTGTTTCTAGATGCTCGATGATAGTCAAAATGGCTTCATCCATGACTCTGCATTATGAGGTCCTCCTTCCCATGAGAACGTGGGAGGATGCTGCTGCTAAAAGCCCCACCTCAAATTTTCCATAGACATGGAAGGAGTCGGTGCTCCCTGGAAGGCCTGCATCATCCTCATGAAGCCCTCCCTGAACTACGCATCAGTGCCCATGACTGGTAAAACAACCGGTGCCAAGGCTGGCTCGGATGGGGGAGTAACAGGAAGTCCCTGATCAGCCCTCTCTGGCGTCTGATCACTACCTGATGACAGACGTATGACCGAAGGATGTCTCAGAGGCATAGCTCTGAAAGATCAAAAGCACACCTTAGATCAGGAAAACAAGGACAATGAACACAAGAGTAAAAAATAGGGACAGGGGAAGAAAAACACACAAGATTGCAAAACATGACTACATGACGTGTATTAAACTACACGGCATGTCTTCTTAAACCACTGACATGGGCGTCTAATCTCACCCTACAAGTTGTGTACACTTCAAAATACACTGCGTGTTGACCCCCACACACGGCGTGTACTTGAAAACCATTCCCCTTCCTGAGTCTCCTTACACGACTGACCCACACGATCTGACTCAACCTGAGGCTACACGGCGTGTTCGAAATAAACACGGTGTTTACTAGACAAGGCTTCGGCGGCCCGTGTTCTTAAGAACACGGCCGTCCACACGGCTGAACATTACAGTGCGTGCTCCTAACAAACACGGTGTGTATAGGCGATGGTGACACCATCCCATGTTGTTCGTGACACGGTCGGGTACCTGGGAAAGACTACAAGGCGTGTTCTGAACAAACGCGGCGTGTGAAAAGGAAGGTAACATAGGCCCGTGTTGTTCGTGACACGGCCGGGTACCTGAACAAGACGACACGACATGTTCCCTAAGGACACGATGTGTTCTACCCGAGCTTCCCCGGACCATGTTGTTAGTGGCACGACCGGGTACACGACTACGAACTCACACGGCGTGTACCAATGGTACACGGCGTGTTCCTGATGTTACTCCCACGACACTGTGTTCTACTCACACGGTCAGTGACACGACCAGAAAACTACACGACATATATCTAAAAATACACGCTGTGCATTCTGGGTTTTTCTGGGCAGTAGCTCAGAAACATTGCAAAATTCTAGAAACACTAAAAACAAGGGAACAGATTCTAAATTCCTATCTATGAGGGCCCATAACACCTCAAGAACCAAAATTTGGCGTTCACTTTAAACAAAGAAAAAAAAAGTTTTCTAACATAGCAACAGAAAATCTATCAAGCAACTATCACAACCGCATGCATTATCTACAAAACGTATATCACAACAGCATGCAATCGCAAATGCACCCTAGATGGCATGGAAAGAATGCATGACATGTAATTTCTACAAGTGCCTATACGATGCATGAGATAGAATACCCTCATCTCATCGGTTTGCGATATAAATGGAACTGAAATATTAAAACAATCATTCCACAAGTCATGTGAATCACTCTAGGTGAAATCTGATCAACTATAAAATCTCAAAACTGGAAAACTGCAATTAATAAGGTAGTATGTCTTTTCCCTGTACACATGTTAGCTACTCCCAGGCGTAGCTTAATGCCAATTAACGAATCCATCCTATCCCTGGCTAAGGTCTCCATATAGTAAGACAAGAGAAAAGAACTCCTCTGATACAACTTTGTATCATACTGAGTCTGGAGCCCCTCCACTGGTGCCCCATACCCGGTTCTCCACCTGACCTCAAGCACGTTTCCCCAAACGCCAGAGGCTGTCGACTAGCAACGAGGGCCTTGGTGATTCGGTGGGGAAACTATTCCCTCATCTGGTAGGGTATACAAGGTATGAAAACAACAATAAACAGCGGAAGCAATAAACAACATGAATAACAAGATAAACCAACAGCGGAAAAAAAGTAGACATATAACTATGATGACAATGATGCAGTAGGTACAAGAATATAAGGAAAACAGAATTCACATCAACATGTTGAAATACAACTGAAACCAAGTGCAAAAGAAAACAAAGAAAACTCCTCAGCATCGTGAGCCACGGCTCGGTCCCATGCTCCCCATCTCCTGGTGCAATCAAGATCCTAAAGAAGAAGGGCGCTTTCCCTTGTCTATACCTGCAGCAACATAGTCTGTTTGGGCCCAAAAGCATGACCCAAACCGGTTTTGAGATACAATCCCAGTAGGAAATCACCCAATGATTTGTTCCTAACAGTCAATGAATACATGGCCGTAAATAAACAAGAAGCAGTAAACAGTAAAATGCAAGCAGCTACAATCCACAGTTTTAACAAGTAAGCACACAAGTAAGAAGTCAACAACAAGAAGAAAATAGGTAACCCACTGGGTAGCTCTCACAGTCTAACCCCTATTGTTCAACCTCAAAGTACTAAAAACCCTATGGGAGGCACACACAGTCTCACCCCTCTGGTTCAGCTACGAAATTAAGAAGACTCTCTGGGGAAGCACTCACCGTCATTTCCCCCTATAGTCTCATATCGTGCTAAAGGCTCCCTGGGGAGGTACTCAACATAAATTCCTCATGTGGCCTATGTTTTAACTAAAAGACACTTTGGAGAAGGCCTTCCGTCAATTCTCCCCTTGGTCTCGCATCATGATTAAAAGACACTCTTGAGAAGACCTTCCGTCAATTCTCCCTTTGGTTTACTACACTAGGTTCTTACAATCCTAAGTATAAATAAACATGCTCAGCACACATATATCATCAAATTAAACCTCAAGAACTACTTGGATAACAACTAAGGCTCAACAGAAATAATAAAACAACAGTTCCACTATCCTACAACTAGTCATGGAAACTGGAAAACGCCAAACAGGCAGAACAAGCATGGAAAAGCAATCTGAGCACAAACAAAATACCCTAAGTAGAAGCAATAACCTATACTAAAGCAATCAAGAAAATCATGCATGTAACAATGGAAAAACAATAATCACAGAATACCCCATTCAAGAGTATTTGTGTAAATTGCACAAAATATTCATCAACTTTATACGGAATGGCACAAACCACCTACCTCGATCCTAAGAGATCGATATACGTGAACCATGACGATAGATTCCTCTTAGAACAACATAGATCTGAGAAAACACACAAAACATTAATCCCACGATAACATGGAAACGAGGAGGAATCAAGAAACGAGGCTAAAGCAGAAGGAAGAACTCACCACTACGATTCCAATGCAACTGACCGTGCTCAAATCGGAGAACGGATGACGAGGTAGGACTCCGTCGATGATCCGGTAGTACGGTCGCTCTCGGACGGACGAAAGCTGAAGAAGAAGATGGAAATAGGGGTTAGGCATGACCCCGGTCTGTTTAATGAAAAAAAATTACACCGCGTGTACTTCTTAAGTACATGGCGTGTACTTCAATGTTTCCGTACTCTGAATTAAACAGCCTCCACCACAGCCTTACACACTGTGTGTGTGACCCGGACACGGCCAGCACATGGCTTCGAGTGGGAACAGAGTACACGACATGTACTCATAAAGTACACGACGTGTACTTCTGAAATTTCCAGAATATTTATTTTCCTTAAAAACTCCAGAAAAAGGAAAACGTACCTGAAAAGAAGATCCAGGTTTTTACATTTCTTAATATATCAAAAATGAACAAGCCAATGATTTATATAAACATTTTGATTCCAATGGAAATGATGGTAATAATACATTCTCTAATCCCTATGTTAGTGATAATGCTTACTCTCCTAGCCACTGGTATCCTATTACTGACATAATGGAATTTTTGTGTGCAAATAATTTCTTCATCTGAAACTTTTTCATAGTTATTTAAAGATCACTTCATTTTCTGTATTTTTTTCCGCATTTCATTAAGAGAATTATATAATCATCATATAAGATATGGTTGGGGGAAAAAGAACTATAAATTTTCTAGTGGGTGTGATCTTATTCTTTATCACTATTTTATGAATATGTCTACTTATTAAATCTGAAAAAAATTGAAATTAATGGTTGATATATGGTCACCTTGTCTCACACTGATTGAGAAATAAAAATACACTCTAGGAGATCCATTTATAAGGATTGAAATGTTGGATTATGGAATGATTATTACCATCCAATTAAGAAATATTTTATTGAAACCAAACATGGTTTTTACATCATATATGAAGCCCCATTAAATTATGTTAATTGAATTTTTTACATCTAGTTTTTTATCAATGTTTCCTCATTTAGTAGATTTCCAAAGAATATTAACACATTCATAGCCCATGATAATACAATTGTGGATTATTATTCAATTAATGAATCAAAATTTATTTGAAAAATAATTATTGTTAGCAATAAGGTAATTCTCACTTAAAATAACATTTCAAAAAATTTGTCCAAAACAAATATTTCAGGAAAAGTGAATCTGAATTTCATTCTTGATTTTACATATGAGGGCCAAGATTTGTGCAATGATACCCTATGTAACCCATTCACCATATAAATAAAGGTTATCTAATATATATAACTAAATTTGAATAATATACTATAATATCATAAAAAAGGTGTTTGTGAAACCATATATCCCTTGTATAGTGCCATGAATTAAGGTTATAAATGACCTATTTATTCTTAATGGAAAGAAGAGTTGAAGAGATATTTGGGTTTTTACCATAATAAACACGTTCTAGAATGATTTCATCTAATGGTTTATTTGGATAAATAATAGAATAATAAAGCTTAACATTATAGTAAACAACATGTTCTACCATGTCATCTCTATTTTCTAGTAATACCACATATTAATGAGTACCACCAGAGGTTGATTAATTTTCCTAATTCTTTGATGTGTTTTAAAAAAAATTGTGTTTAAAAAAACCCATTTTCAATTGTTTTTTAAGGATTACCTTTTCATGATTTCCTTGATATTAAGTAAAAAATTCAGGTTATTTGTGATATTATTTTCCTATTCAAGACTATGTGAAAAGTAATTTTTTGCATCCCTCTCTTTGATAGAATGAAGCTGGGAGTAAAAAGATGTTATATTATCCTAAATGTGTAATAAGAAATATTTACTCCACATTAGTAATTTTTTCAGGGGAATCATAAGTATTATGAGATAAGAAAGATCATAATCATTATAGTTGATGGAGTTTCATGATTCTTGTATCATAAGTCTACAATCAGAATTGAAATCCAAGAATAATAAATTTGTATAAGGGAAATGTGGCTTTTATAATTTATAAATAAACATTTCTAAAATTGAATGATCCTTAGTGTTTATTTTATCACATTTATAGTAGGAGATAGAAGACTAATAATTTGGGGTTGCGTCATTTATATACTATTTATTCAACTGGTTGGATATAACCAATTAAAGGAGACTACTATTCCCAGATCATTTTGATCAAACAAGGTTCATTTCATAATTATAGTTGTACTCAACACTTGATTTTAATTCTCTAGTTGATATTAAAGAGTTTAACTTTACAAAAAACTCATCATGGATTAAAAGGGAACTAAATTCTTCCATGAGAGTCCATATATATAATATAATATTACTACTATCCAGATTTTCCTTCAAATGAGACCTTCTTTTTTGAAAGCCATTGTGGACATAAATGATGGAAGAAATATGCTACGTTCCCTCATGATGATATATTAATGTTACAACATGATCAGTAGAGGTGATAAATGTAATTACTTCCATCCCATATTGAGTAATGACCCATATGATTCTATTGTCCCAGATAGACAGATTTATTCCAATTAACTTGTAACTGAACATATCAAGGGAGGAAATCTCCTGAGAAAAAATTATTTCTGGTTTTGGGAAACCCAAAATATTGAGAACATGTTTTATTATAATAAACTACAAGGATTTAATTATCACTGTATTGGAAATATACTAAGTATTCCAAAAATAAGAACATCATTTAATCCTATGTTTGGAGAAAGACATCCCATTCTTCATTCCACCATATTTTTTATTTATTGTTGATTGTCTATTGAAAATGGAATTGGAACCATTTGGCAAAGCATTTCAACCTCACCAAATAATTGATACTCTAGGATTGGTAATTCCATTACTATATCATAATTATGAGGCTAATCGGCGAAATTAATAAGAGAAATAGTTTTTGGATTTTAACTATTAGTATATTGTTCACCGATATTAAAAGTGTAGTGATATGGTGTGGTCACAAGAGTTAAATTTTCGATGATGTCATTCTTCAAAAAGATATATGACTTATTTTCATCTATATTTGAATTTCTATCATATTAAGGATCGTTCTACCCAATTGGTCTTCTGGAATTTTCAGTGTTCAGGGAAATAAGGACATGATTTGAACCCTCTATTTTCTGTCCACTAAGAATATCATAACTGATATCTTGGTTTATCATCAAAACCGAATTATAGTTCATTGAATCTTCCCACTTTTATTTGATTTACTTTAATTGATATATAATCATATAGAATGAAAAGGATCCCCCAAGAATATTGGGTATTTTGTAATTATCTGGTTGAGGGGAGGTATCCTTAACTCCAGAATTTGCATTCCTTCTATCAAATGTATGGTAGCATGGAGTTTCAATCACTAGGACTAACTGTTTCTTAGGCTGATTAGTTAGGGTGACATCAAGGTAATATGTTAATAATTTATTCCCTTAAAAATATTAATCTTCATTGGGGATTATTTAAAATTGTTCAACATACATAAATTCAAAGGGGGGGGGGGTGCATCAAGAGTCATTCTAATAGGATGAAGAAGGAGAGGCATCATTCTGCATGAAATTTTAATCTAAGGAGGTAGCATTCATTGAACTGAAAATATTCATTATTTATTTGGTGATAACAGTTATTTTTTTTATCCTCAGTTAATGATATTTTGGTTAGTATATTCCCCTTTTATTATTCATCTATAAGATTTTTAATGTTTTCCTATAATATATATCACATCAATGGTTTCTGATCCTTTTAAAACTATTTTATAGATTATGAATTTCTTGGAGGCCCATTTTGTTAACGAAAAATAACATTTAGTATATTCCTTCAATTGACCAACTTCTAGTCATTAAGATATATTGTATTCATCTCTTTGCTTTTAATTTTAATTTGATTGTAGAATGTGTGCCCAAAAATCTTATATTAATCACAAAAAGGAGGAAGAAATTCATACTCTATTTTCACCTTGATCTTGAAGTAATTGGGACTCGAACAAATTACACCTGCTTGGATTGGATCAAGATCAACTTCAACTGATAATATATAATATAACATCATTTCCCTATTCATAGTTTGTTGGTTAATATTAAATGGGATAAAAAGACAAACTACAAATTAATTTTGAATTTTTGGGTTCCAAAAGACCCAATTCAACCTAAGGAGTCTAATCTATATTTGAGATATTTTTTTTTTGATTAATATTAACATTTTATTTACAGGTTTTAGAAGAACATTCCATAAAATAAAAAGTTCCACAAGATCATCATTTTTTTTTCAAATGTATGTGGAATACAACTTTTCCGTTCACGATCATGTTCTAGTCATTGCCTACTTAATAATGGTAGATCCCTAATTAAGATCATTTTAAGACCATGGTTTATCCCTTTTGATGTACATAATGCAGAAAAGATTATAGAAATTTCATATATTCATTCTATATTGGAGAATATTTATATATTCATCAACCGAGATGTCACCCTCATTAGTATTTTTAATGTGGAATGTTTAGGGGAGGTCACGAATATAATCATCTAAACCATGGGGAGAATCAGAAAAGGAAATTAATTTGATTTTCAATGAAGAAAAGAACCCCTTTATATTTAGTTATTTCCCCAAATTCTCCTTCAAATTATTTGGATCATGATTTTATTGACTAGAGGATCTTCCCAATTTTGGACGGAAAAATTCCATGAATCATGGAGGACTCATACTAAAAATAGGGGAATATCATGATGAAATGTGAAGTATGTTGATACCCACATGCTCATATTTCCCAAGTGTTTTATCCATAAAAATGATTATTAATGATATATTAAATTATATATATTTTCTATTCATCATATATATTTGATTGACAAAAGACAATAAATACCCCAATATTAGGCATATAAAATGAAATATTTGTAAATGTAGTCTTCTGGATTTTATTAGTGATCCTATATTAATTTTAAAATTAGGAAAATAAACAATTTTTATATGTAAAACTAAAATTTTTTATGGAAATAAAAATTCTAAAATTATAGTTGGCTAAATATTGGTTTTTTTCTATGAGTTTTAATTTTTTTATAAAGATTGAAATAGTATTAATTTAAATTTTATGTTGCTTCTTCTTTGTAAATTATTTTTAAGGATAAATTATTTTTTATTGTTTAAATTTTAATATTTTATAATATATTTATATTATTAAATTTTATGTCATTGGAATAAATTTCACATTGAAATTGAATATAAAATTATATGAAAAATTGAACATTTTTTCATTAAAACCCTACTTTGTCATCCCATCTACATGATAAAATATAATTTAATTTATGAGAACTATTGAATTTAAATGTGTAAAAATAGAATATATATTTGGAATTATTATAATTTATAATTTCTAATAATTTAAACATATCTTTTGACCCATAATATTAGATATTGTAGTTATAGTTAGTTATAAGGATTAAGGTAACATAATGCATAACAATTTACTAACCCTTAATCATAATGGTCTAAAGGACCTATAAAAAGTTCTAAAACCCATTTTATTGATATATTACGACATTATAATATCTTTAATATAATTGGATCCATTATGGTGTCCATATTACATGGAAAAACATGGATGTTATCCCATTAAAACAATTTACCAGAATGCCTCTCACCATCCACAATAAAAGAGCACTAACCCATAACACATATACGCAGATGTGTGTCAATTTTTATTGTCCATGATCATCCCAAATATTCACCCATTATCCCTAAAATTCTTCAATAAACTTATCTTTTGAATGAAATGCATCCAAATATGTCTTTTGGTATAATCCAAATGGAGATACCTAATTAAGAGGTAACATTCTTCATCGATCACTTTTGTTCCATTTAATTATCCACCACTAAAATTATTCTTATATATAACTTATATAATAACATAAGTGTCATAAATATAATATAACATTATTATTCTATGTGTTATATTTAAAAATTAACACACTTCCCTGTAATGGGATACATAATCATCATTTGTGTGTATGACAAACTACGGCCTCACATCTGTTGTCATTCATTTCTTCTATATCCACATTTCAAGGTTATAATAATTATAGTTTTTATATTATAAATGATATATATTCTATTTATTATATATTTACGGTTCTTTATTTTGGATATACCACTTACATTTATGCTTTCAAGGACGTGTGGACTACTGCCCCTCAATGAGTTCTGATTCATTCCAGTGTTACATTGAATGTATTAAGAATAGTAAAAAAATGTTATGTGAAATATATGACATAAATAAGAACCATGAAAAACAATATAAATATATATCATTTAATTTTAAATATTTTAAATATGATAATGAAGTGGATGTTGTGGTCACAAATACGTACGTCCTACCATCTCCATGAATATTGCATTTCATTTAGTATCTCAAAATACAATGTATTATTATAAATACATATATATTGGTTATATATTATATTTAGATGATAATTTAAATTATTTATATTCTTAAATATTTATCTCATTAATAAGAACAAAATGCAATAAGTCAGACCATATGAAACAACTATGAAATTAACTCCTGAAATAGCGAAAACATTGAATGATTTTAAACAAACCTGTAATAAAATATAACAAGATGATAATATAAGATAATAATATAATTATTTCAGTTCTTTTACAAGTTAATAACATCATTAAAATAAGTATATATTATTATAATGGACTTTCACTAAAATGGAAGATCAATGTAAGGGATTTTCGTCTCACTTTATTACGTCAGTGATATAAATGAGAAATTATCCAATTACATATTTTGTGTGGTGTATATATTGAAAATTTTGATTTAGTATATCATGAATTTTATTGTGTTAATTTTATTTAATGTTTAAATTATAATTACCTCACATGTGTTGTTTTGA
The DNA here is from genome assembly GCA_963277665.1 of Viscum album. Lineage (NCBI taxonomy): Eukaryota > Viridiplantae > Streptophyta > Magnoliopsida > Santalales > Viscaceae > Viscum > Viscum album. The sequence goes on along the minus strand of OY728151.1, from coordinate 1,097,304,553 downwards.
TAAGAATAGTTCCAACTGGTAAAAGTAATATTTTCATTTTACTTCCTTTTGTGATTCATAACTTTTTTTAGTACAATCTCTTTATCCTAATAATTTTTTCATTTAAAATTATACTACCTTATTATATAAATATTCTTGTAAGATTTATATTATTATTTTTTAAAACATATTCCATACTTATAGACTTTTTTTGGGAATGATATTTGACTTATTGGGTAAATACTGATAAATTTTTTATTTTAATAAATACAGATTTTTTATGAAGAAATTTGTTTATGAATTCAAATAAATTATATTATATACGAGTAATGAGTTTGAATTTCAAGACATGGGTTGGGGACTATTTATTATAACCTCCTAGCTGAATCAGTAGAGTCATGTGATGAATTTAATTGGGAAACCCCTTCATGTTTGATACCAATATGTTCTAAATTGTCTTAAAATGGACTTGGTAGTAGTGTTATTGATGGAAAAACTAAATCAGTTCATACCCATTATATTTTCAACTATCAAGAAAATGGTATGGTTGGTAATGTTTTCTTTTCTGAAGGAAACATGATGTTAAATCTTAAAAAAATTAATTATTATTAATCATTGGAATTATACTCTGAAATGAATATATGGATTTAGTTAATTCTATGTTAATTGATTAAAAGGAATTTGTTCTTAGATACCTACCTTTCCTTGTTGATTAATCTAAATTATTAATTATTTCTTCCACTGTAATTTACCCTCACAATGCATTTTATCTAAAAAAAATTTATTTTCCATTCCCAAATTATGAGTAAGATATATTTGATTGAGTTTCAAGGATGAAATTTATTATCCTATTTTGTATTATGTTTTATTTTGTATTTCATAATGTGAAATTAGTATCATGGAGGTATGTTGTTTCCGAAACTTATAAACTAATCGGTAATTCAATATTTGAGTCATTTTATTGGTCCTAATTTAATTGTAGTTGACACAGGCTCAAGGATATCTAGGGTGGGGGATCAACGGTTGTTATCCTTGAATTCTTAGTAGAATTCTAGATACAGGATTCAGTAAATAAAATAAAATATGGAATATGAAAAAAGCCAGACATCGAGGATAGGTATAGAAGAAAATCCTAAAATTTTATAAATGTTGAGATTCTGTTGGACTTCTTGTCAATACATCCATGTCTATATACTACAATTGTAAGTGGTTCTGTAATATATGTACCTTGGTATAAATACTATGAAAAGGGGGTTCATAACCAACTCAGGATTATTAATGTACATGAAAATGGGCCTTATTATGCACCTAGTTTGACACTTCCAGGGCATAAGCATATGATAATTTAAATTTTCATTGAAAAACATTATGAAAGATTTAATGTTGATGATAATACAAAATAAACCAAGGTTTTTGATTCTATGATTTATGATGAATTTTTTTTGATAGGTAATATATCCTATTTGGAATTAAACAATGTGATTTTATAATCTAATATAGTATAAGAAATTATTTACAAATAGTTCACGTATGGACAAAATGTAACAAGGCATGTTTAAAATTTACGGTCTTCTCTATTTACAAATCTAATACTACAAGTATTATAACTTAGAATTTTTTTGACATATTATGAAGGTTTTGTCAAATTATGACAATCATCCATTCTTGAATATATCATCCCATTTCACAATTATTTTCTCTTATGATGGATCTCTTAATTTTATAAAAGACAACATCATTTAGTGATACTACTAATCCAATTGTAGATGAGAAATCTACTATGTCTATGGAGAAGATATTTAACAGTTTAGGTTTTGGTGAAAATGAAAAAGATTACAATTATTTAATATTTTCTCAAAGGTGATACTAATAAATTATTCTTTTTCATCCATAATACTAGGGATGAAGTGGAAATCGAACTCATGGAATTTAAATCTTCTAGGGACACATTTTTTTAATAAATATTTCCACCATCAGATATAAATAGAGAAATAGATAATGTTACGTATATTCAATAAAAGGGACGAGGAAAAGGTTGTGGAGGATGAAGATAGACTTAGAAGGTTACCAATGTATGATACATATTTAGTACACAACACAGAGTGCATGATTGACCACTTCTATAAGGGTCACAAGCCAAATCACTAAAGGGAATTGGTTTATGAAACTATTTCATGATTTGATGAAATTTTTTATGAATCTTCAAGATAGAGAATGAATTCTATATGAATTATGGATTCTAAATGATGTAATAGGAAAATATGGAATTATATAATAATATGTTTAAGTAGAAGAAGAAAATGATGTATTTTCATGAATTTGATAATTTTTGAAATAAATACCCTAGTACATGCATGGAGGGAATGAAAGTTATATACAATTAAAGGAAAATGCCAACACAATTGTGAATGGAATTGAAGGAATGAAAATTATAATGTTAAATTCATCTATTGTAAGGAGATCCAACATAATAAAAATTAATTCCACTAACATCACGGAAATATACCTCCATATAATATATCAAATCAATGTCTAGCATTTGATATTGGTAGAACCAAAGTGGGCTAGTTTATATTATTTTATGATTACATATAAGAAATAGGTTGTAAAAGTATTTTATTGATTAATTTTTCATCACATGAATTATAAAATATATAAGGATCCTACGAATGTAATATTTCATTAAGGATTTGAGAGCTATGCTTAATGGTACTAAAAAATATGATATAGTTGAATGTAAATATTTTTGGAAAATACATGGTTCAGGGAACGATAACCCCAAATATGTTCATGGTGTTGAGATAATGATGTTGAGTAATTTTTCATCTGAGAGAGATAATAGAAATCTGATATTACTGACTGCCTAGTAAATTATTTTAATTTTTCGGATCATAATATTTTAAAAATGTTTTTGTCATGACCCTCAACAGTGGGTCAAGTGGTGTGACTACCCCATGACATTCTACACTAGACCATGGGTTGGTGACCAGTTCCAAGTAGGAATGTGTCACAAATGTGATGCCTTTTACTATATATGTGAACACACACACATGACTATAAAAGTAACCATTGAAAACCATTTATGAAACACTAAAACCATAAACAAGGTACCAAAGGAACTAATTTTCAAAGGAAAAATTGGGCCAGTATACAAGCCCACTAATAAGGGAAAGTGGACACAGTTTTGTACTAATGTCACAGGAAGTTCATCTACTGAAATCCCTACATGTAGGGTTAGTGTAGGTCCGATGATAGAATCAATAGGTTCTTATGTCATCTGCCTTATCACACTATGAACCACATATTGAAGGACCACCTAGGTCTTCGTCAAAGTAAAGTTCTTCTTCCCAAGAGATGAGACAGGTGGGAAATTACCATGCATGATTGATCAAAATAGTACTCCATAATTCTTCAAAAAACCACAAAGTAATGAAAAAAATGAAGGCTACCCATTATTTATTGAATGATCATGAAGGTATAATTCTTCAAATCTAAAAATAAAAATAAATTAATTTAGTCCACATAACACCATGTATCAATGAGACACATAGTCCCGATGAGACAACCTATCCTAATGAGACACATAGTCCCGAAGAGACATGTAGACTTGAATAAACACCTAGTCTCTGTAAGTCACGTAGACTCCATGTCAAAAAGCTAAAAATTCACAGAGTCATTGAGTCTCTTCCTGCCATAGGATTCAGTTCATAGCGCATTTTTTCCTATTGAACCTAGTCATAATATATATGGTAATATGTCTACATAGAGAAAAAATAAAATATATTATCTCAAGCCGAACTCCTCATCATGAGGGTCCCAACAACCCAAACAGATCATCAAACAAACATACAGTTTGGATGTTATTTCCATTTTTGTAAAAAGGGGACATTTGCGTCTGGGTCTTGTCTAGCCCATTCTGAATCACCTAAACTAACCCAGGTCCCTCCTGACCATAATCACCATGTTAGACCCAAAACCTTTTTTGCTCATCCTTCTTGAGTGGGCCGTTTCAGTCAACCCAGATGCGACACCTACCAGGTCCCCGCATAGTCAACGCAACTGGTCGCCGATCCGACCTCTCCTCTAATATGAATTATGTGGGACTTCATGCTAGGAGGTTGACACGAATAAGTTCCACATATACCGTATGCACCTCCACGGCTTGACATGGCTGCATCACCCATCACCGCTTGTGACTGCACCGCTACGGGCAACTCTTCCACCAGTCGTTGAGCCGATGACCACCTGTTACTTGGTAGTCATGTTTCCGTGTGATGCTACCAGCACCTCCACATACCACCTCCAGTGACATTGTGGGCCACCGTCAACATAGCTGTGATACACCATTGGTGACATCGTATCCCTCCCAATCGCCCCACTTGTCCATTTGCGAGACATAGTTACATTTTCAATCCTCGGGTAGTAACCTTGATTACTTTGGCCTTCTATCCTTCTCACTGCCACTCTGGTGGTCCAACCCCATTTGGAAAATATTGAGAAAACACACTGATACCACAGAGGTTTGATGATGAAGAACACAATATTGGGGATAAAATAAAACACCAAGAACATATGATGAATGAATGTCAGCCATTATCTTACGGCCTTCTTTCTTCTGGTTAGAAAAAGTGGAATGAAATATATGTTTTTACATAGATTATTCTTTGATTAAAACCCCATAGATGAAGACCCCATCCCACAATAATGATCGACCTATAGATCAAATTATTCATTATTTGATCTATGTTGATTATTTTAAAGAAATAAAGGGATATAAATAATATATAAATAAAACCCTGATAACTTATGGCTTTATTTTTCATTGGAGAAGATTAGAAGTCGCATCATCGTTTATCAATTTTTCGATCATCGATAACGGACCCAATATTAGATCATGATTCACTGATGTCTCTCATAGAGAGTTCATATCCTCTTTGTATCAGGTAAATTCTTGGGTTTTGTCGATATCCTTTGATTTCTGACATATATTATTCAAAAAAACATTGTAGTGTCAAAAATAATTTTATTACAAAACATTTTAATTATGTATATGTCAAAAAATAACATTTAACCCCCAAGCTATGCAGGTCGAGGTTAATCCACTCTTAAGGCAAAGTCATCATTCCTGACAAAGGGTTTTCCCCAGGTTATTGATCTGGGATGCCTTTTTATAGATATTAATGTTCAAATATATATGTTAGATCAAATTTAATGAAAAAAACATTATTCCATGATTTATTTCAGGCACACTGGGACATGAAATTTCAGGTCGTCTTAGGTCCTAGTCTCATTTTTCACAAATAATTAATAATAATAATTCAACTATAATGGGAGTCTTTACTTTCTACCCACATTAGGGATTTACGTCCCTAAAAGTTAAAACATGGGATAATCGACCAAATGATGAGGGTGATAAGCATGAATATGAGCCTCGCACTCCCATATGCTATCATAGAGATTCATGGGCTACCAATAAACATGTACAATAAAAATAGACCACTCGTGAAGGATACTCTCATGTAGATCCTCTATCTCTAAAGAGAACTCCACTAATATCACCCCATAATCAATGTCTATCTCACCCCTACCGATGACATGTGATGTATCAAGAATTTACCTCCTCAATTGTGACATATGAAAGGTATCATGCATACAATTAATCTGAATTAGTATATCAAGGGTTTACCCAACCTCACCAACTCTAATCCAAATCTGAAAAGAGAATGAATCTTTGAGATAACTTGCTTCCCTGGCCAGTTCTTCGCAATCCCCATAGAGGAGTGACCCGAAGTAACACTTGGTATACCTCATCAAAATCCATGTCCATCTATCTCATATCATCATATGATTTCTACATGATCTGTGTTGTTCTCATCCACTTCTAGATGATTTGCACCTTCTCGGTGGTAGACCATACTATCTCTGGACCCATGACTACCAACTCCCATGGGTCTGTCCTACATAACGGTGACCCACATTGTCTCCCATAAAGGGTATTGAATGACATCATACTAATGGTGGAGTGAAAGCTATTATTGAACATGAAATCCCCCATAGAGAGGTGATACTCCCATCTGTGACCAAATTACATGATTCATGCACATAAAATGTCCTCTAAAAAATGTATATCATCTCAATTTGGCCATCCTCCTGTGGGTGAAATGTTGTGATCAAGGGAAACTGATTATTGGTCACCTCATTCAATCCCCTACACATTAGAAATATGAATAGAGAATCACAGTTTGAAATGATCATCAATGGAACCACACGAAGCTAAACTATCTCATGAATATAGTGTCACCTATAGCTCCCTACTGATCCTTGGTTCAGAATGGGTATGAAGTGGAATGAATTGGTGAGTCAATAAATGATCACACAAATGTTATCATTTCCCGTGGATTTCTTTGTAAACCCATCATGAATTATATCTATATTCCATTCCACGTCCACTCGAGCACCTCATGTGGTTTGGCCAATTCTGCTAGAACATGATGCTCTCTCTTCAATTGATGACAAGCGAGGCATGAAGGAATGAATTTTTCACTAATTTTTTCATCCCCTATAACCAGAACTGACATTGGATATCTTAATATCTCTTTTACATTCCTTATTGCACTACCAAAGTGGATGTTTGAATCTCACATAGAACCTCCTCTCGTAATGCCACTGATACAATTATGAATCCTCTGAAACGGAAAATGTGCTCTCCAGATAACAAATATCCATGATGGGATTTTCTTATGGATAATGGAGCATGTATGATCTCATAGTCAACTCCTCCAAATGATGCCTCCATTCATCACTATAGGAGTAGATGAGTGATAACCATCTTCGGAGGGTAAGATTCTCCATCACCATAATTAAAGGATATCTTCATCGTGGCAAACTGCTCTGATGCCCCACTCAAAAACTGCAAGCCATATATCCTGCTAAGAACATTTCCACCATGTTCTCCTTCCCATGAATATAATTAATCATGAATTCATAATCATGGAATAACACAATACATCACCATTGTATCACATTTAAGTCCTTCTAGGAGAATATATACTTGAGTGTTTGGTGGATGGATTAGAGAGTAAACCATCCACCCATCATGTAGTGTCACCACATATTAAATGCATAGATCACTACATTGGTCTCAATATCGGGGCTCACATAGTTCTGCTCATGTTGTCACAACTATTGCGAACTATATGTAGTCAACTCTTGACCCTACAATAGGAAACAACCTAGTCCATTCCCGGATGCATCTCAGAATACTAAATGCCCAACACCATCATCTACCTGTATCAAGATGGGGGCACATGTCATCATCTACCTCAGCACTTGAAATCACTGATTTCACTCATCCATTAAAAAAGAGGGATATCCATTACATGTAAAATCAATCAAGGATATTTATATCTTGGAAACTTTTTTCATTAACTACCGTTACTACCCAGCCAATCCAATGAAACTCTTCGCCTCGTTAACACTCTTGGGAGGCACACAACAAAGAATTGCCTCAATCTTCACTGCCTTTAATATAACAACATCCACCAAAATGATGTTTCCCAAAAAGTGGACATCAAAAATCAAGATATGAATCTTCATGAGATTCCCTTAAATATGGGTCTCTTAGAGTGTATCCTAGACCATACAAAAGTGTTTCACATAGTCCTACTTGGATGTCGAGTACCCCAGAATGTCATCAATGAGGACCATTGATAAACGGTCATGGAAAGGCTAGATGATCATGTTCTTGACTCCCATGAACACTGTTATGGAATTCCTTACAATGAATAGAATCATCGAGTACTCATAGTGGCTATACCGAGATCTGAAAGCTTTCTTTTGTACATAATCATCTTGTACACAAAGCTAATAATATCCAGACCTAAGGTCTATCATCGAGAACCACCTTACTCTATATAGTTGATCATAGAGATCATCAATTCATGGATGTGGATATTTGTTCTTCAAAGTCACATGATTTGGGTTCTTTTAGTCTATGCATATACTCTGGCACCCATATTCATTCATGGAAAACATCACATGGCCCGCACGGGGAGAAACACTAAGCCCTATAAAGCCCTTCCATTGTAGGTCCCCTAGCATTTCCCTCATCTCACAAAGCATTGTGGGAGCCATATGATATTCTGGTGTGGATTTCAATGTCATCCCTGGGTAATGATTAATGATGAAGTCAGCCTCCTTGCGTGGAGGTATCCTCAGAACATCATCAAGGAAGATGTTCATGTACTCATCCACCGCTGCATGAAATTGAGGATTCCATTCATCTATCGCATCGAGGGTAAGAATAACCAATTAAAGAGTAATTCGATTCACCCCTCTCTGAAATATTCAATCCTACACTGCATTCCATCCCATTTCGCATGTATATGAAATACTAGTCCCATATCCATAGAGACACCACACTCTATGATAAAAAATTTTCAATCTGATAAGGACCTATAGACAAATTGTCCATACCCTGAATGATGTATTAAGGACTCAACGATTCTATAAGGTGATCAAAATTGAATATATCATTTTATAGAGTAATATCACACTGCCGAAACCAGTGTGTGATTGTCAAATCCACTATTATAGGAGTCACTATACGTAAGGATCAAGCATATGCATTTACCATATTCTTCGAGCTCTAAATGATGTCTATGTAAAGGAAATCGTAATTGGAACATGTGTCTATGTAGATCCCATCCAGTATGGAGAAGACAAAGATTATACCACTAATCATCTCAACATCATAACAATATTAATCCTATATCACATGAAGCTTGTCCTACCCCTGTCCACAAGCACTCAGACCCCATGGGGGATGACCTAAAGGTGCTGGTGAGAGTACATAAATCATTTAAAAAAGGTCTACAAATATGGGTTTTCTAGGGCCATTTCCACTGCTTGGTGGACCGCTCTTCTCAAACCACTGTCTCTTCCTTAGCGGCCCGTCGACAATATTATTTTCATCTATGAGGAATGTCTGGTATTCAAGATCCATGTGACCCCTACTATGGAATGTGCAGTGCAACCTATCCTTCAGCTCAATAAATATTCTCTAGGATCTCATACTGTAGACCCAATATAATGGGGTTTTTCTCAAGATTGCATCACACACATGGGTCCATGTGGTGGCTGCCGGCTACCTACTACCAAATATCTGTCTTCCTCGTGTCTAAGGGTAGCTCCCACATCTAGTGTCTCATCTAATAGAATAATCTCCACAAGAATAGGTCACTGGATAATTCCAATATAAGTCTGAATTCTAAGGGATATCATTGACACCATAACATCTCGGCATAAAAAAAAGTTGAACGTCTAAGCCTTAAAGAATGAGTATCATACCATATCTATGGAGTAGAGAGATATGCTGGGGAATCTCATCGAGTACTCTGCAATCGTCTGGTTTCCCTACTGTAAATGAAGGATATATTTTATTCATGGTGATTGTAAAGTAGCATGGAAAAAATCATACCAGGATATTTGATCAATGTACTCCCAAGAATGTATTGCCTCCTTATGGGCCAAGATAACTAAGCTTGACCACTGTCCAAGTGAGCCCTGATGAAGGCTCACAGTTAGGACTACCATATGGTAGGGAAGTTTCTTAAAATGGAAGAATACGCATGTAACTAGCTCTATAAAATCATCAAATACATTGGTCCAGTCTAACCTTTGAAACTGGGAGGTCATTGCCTCTGGAACTCAAGTTATGCACTAATATTGTTTCCAGCATCCACTAGTAGAATTGGTAGTAAATGCTGATTGATGGGTGGTGGCATCACTAGAACACCACTTTATTGGGATATATCAAAAACTTTTCCCTATAACAACACATAATCACTAGTTATACCATCCCTTTGGTCATAAAATGAAATCATGGCTGGCTGTCTGTATGGAGGAATCATCAAATAGATCAAGATGAACTATAGTCAATTGAGTATACCTAGGGAACTTACTCATGAAGGATGGGTGAACAAACTGAAAAATCATATATGATGCATGAACCATTTATTTCCCTACAACCATTTATTTCATGTACCAATTCATAAAGAATGTGTCCAGAGTCATGGGGTATGGATACGTTCTCTACAACACAATCACTAGAGTCCGTAGCCTAAATATTGAGGTCAAAACATTCAACATTTCATCTGTAAACCATTATCACATACTCCAGGTACATATTTTGAACTAAACCATTTCTCTAATATGACACTTTCACTACCCATACCAATAGGGCCCATGGAATGACCATCCCATGTCAACCTCCAATAGGCCAGGGGTTAGCGACTAGCATAAAGTATACATATATCACAAATGGTAGGCCTTTCCCTAAGTAAATATTAACACACACATGACTATAAAATAAAACACTGAAAACCATACATGAAAAGAGTAATACAACCCACAATGTACATATAGAAGTAATGTACAAAAGGTAAACAAGACAATATACAAGACCACTAAAAATTGAACCTGAACAGAATAAATTACTCATGTTCCTAGGAGATCATTAGAAAAAAACCATTCCTGACATGTATGTGCTTGTCATCTATCTGATGCGATATGATCTCTCCTCATTATCCTGATCACTCTATGCACCACCTTGTTCTAGACCACCTAGGTCTATGACAGAACGTTCATCGTCTGCACAAGACACATCATGTATGGGAAAAGCCGGTGCATGGGTGAGTATAATATTACTCAATATGTCTCCTAGAAACCACCATGGAAAGATAACAAAAGAAAGTTACACATGATGTATGGTCAACGCACACAAGTTTAAGTGTTTGACCCTAAAAGCAGTATAATGGGATGTAGTCCATAGAACACATAGTACATGTGACATATGTAGTCCCGATGAGACACCTAGTCCCAATAAGACACTCAGTCCCTATGAGACATTAAATCCAAATGAGAAACCAAGTACCTCTAGGTAATATATACTCCAAGTCATAATGCCACCAATTCTCATATTCCATGAGTCTCTACCAGCAATAAGATATCATTCATAGAGAAGTTGTTCTGGGAAAATGTACTTCTCAAGCCATTGATCTTATTTCATCTTTTAAAAATACTCTAAAACATTATCTAAAAAATATGGGCTCATAGTGAGGGTCTCAATGCCGCAAATATCTAATTAAATGGACAAAACATTTGGAAGTTATTGTCATTTATGTAAAAAGGGGCCAGTTGGGTTCGGGTTAGGTCAGACATACACGACATGACCTTGGTCCTACCTCACACAATCGGTCCGGTCGGACCATGACTTTCTCTCATCCTAGGCAGACTTATTTGAGTTCTCTAGTTCAGTCCAGCCCGATGTGGCAGCTAGTGTACCCCTGCCTAGTAAATTTTTCTGGCTATCGAGTCGATTACTCCTCCCACACATGGTCCACGAGACCAAATTTCTGTTCCACACTGTTGTGGCCGACAGTCCCTATGGCTCCCATCATCGCTCAATAATACACCGCAAGAGGATCCTCCACCTCTACCAGTTGAGTTGGGGGTCACCCACTTCTTGGTTGTCATGATTCCATGTAACTCCACCGGTGCTTCTGCACACCAATGATGGTGAAAAAAAATCTACAAGCCACCACTTTCTCTTTAAAGTTCCATTTATTTAGAAAAAGATATTGTTGCAATATTCATGTTGCAACCGTAACTACATTGGCCTTCGACCTTCCCCCTACCACTACGGGTGTCAGAACGCATTTGGAACGTCCCAGTAAAATGTGTCGTGACTACAAAGGTGTGCCGGATGAATAATATATGAACAAGGATATAAGAAATCACTATGAATTCTATAATAAAAACATTGATTTTTTATTCTTCCATTATTTATCCAATCAGAAAAAATGGAATGAAACAAAATAATTCACATAGATTAATCTTTTTTTAAACCACATAGTAAAAGAACCCATCCTACAAAAATGATATTCCCACAGATCTACTTATTAATGGGTTGATCTATATCCATCTTTTGAAAAAATTAACCGGAAATAAATCACTCAGAAATAAATGACATAAATCATGGTTAGACTAGTTGTTGACGAATAATGGAAGTTGCTTCATCATTCATCGATCTTTTAATATTTGATCCCAGATCCATTCTATGATCTCAATCCATTGATGTTTCTCATCAATAGAGCCTCTCAAATTTTTCTGAGGAAATTAAAGGGTTATATAGAAAACCATATATTTCTAAAAATATATGTTTAAAAAAATTCCACGTTGCGTTAAAATATTTTTATTATAAAATATTTTAATTACATTTACATCAAAAAAATTTAATTTTACACTCGACCTATGCCAAATGATGTTTGGACCAACCTAATGTAAAATCAGTATTCTGGATGCAAGGGTTCCACCAGATTTTGGATTCGGATACCATTTTAAATTATATTAAAGTAAGAAGATAGAAGAGAAATGCTTTTATTTTAAAATTGAACTTTATTCAATGATATATTACAGGTACACCAGGCCTCCAAATTTCATGTAGTATCAAAGCATGGTCTTATAATTCTATCAATTAAAAGATAAAAATAATTCAGAGGAAGATACAAGTCATTATTATTATCCATTTATGAAATGGTTTACGGAGATCATTGTGTGTTCTTCTATGGATTACTATATTACTAAATCATATGAAAAACAAGTGCTATGAAAATAATTAGTAATAGTTCATGTCTTGACCAAAATATGATAATTAGTTTACAATATCATATCATGTTAGTATATTTACTTATATTCATAAAGGGTGAAATAATTCCACAACTCTATTAAAAATATTTTTGAAACAAAAATATATTCCCATTATCATCATTTTAGATGATATCAATAAAATTTTTCAATTTTTTTTTAAGGAATTATTTTTATCAACATGAAATTGAAGATGTTCTATATCACTCTTCATCAGAATATGATTGTCATATTTCTCATCGATATCCATGCTTTCACTAATGTTCTCTTATTTGAAGCCCAAATTTATGGTAACATTTTCATTTCCATTTCCTTCTTATTAAGAATATTATTTATTTACACTATTTATGATGTGAGTTTTGAAAAATATTTTATTTTCAAATATCATCACCATTTTTACCAATATAATGATTCAATTGGGACAATGGAATTTAATTAATTATGGGGGATTGTAACACCCTAAAATCTTAATGTATGATCATTTTATTTAATAATATTTGCGACACAAAACAGAAAGCATAAAAGAGAATATAACATCCCCAAACAATAAAATATATTTAATATTTTCAATAAATAAATTCTATAGCCTGTAATGCACACAAAACTAAGTAGGCTTTCATTACACATAAGAAGATTTTTTTTTAATAATTTCTGTTACACATAATAACGAGTTTACAGAACAACAATATATTATTAAAAAAATTATTTAATATAATAAGATATATAAATTACATTAAATTGGAGGTTATGATTAATATTAACTCTCTAATTAAAATATATAGTTTAATTAATTAGTTACAATTTAGTTATAAATTAATATATAACCCAATTGAATATAACATATTGTTTTTATAAAAAAACTATTTCATATTTTAGAAGGTTTTTAATCATAATAGAATTAAATTATTTACTATAAAGGGATTATTTTATTGAAACATATATATTATATATTTAATAAAATATTTTTTACATTCATCTTATAGATTCTATAGAAATAAGATGATAACAAACATAATTTTATAGAAAAAAACAATATTGTTATAAACATAGTTATGATGCTTTTTAATGGGGCTGCTATTTTAGACTAAAATTCATATACATTTTTAAAATAATTTTTTTAATGGAATTAATTTTTTATTGAGAAATGAAAAAATATGGTTAGTTAGTTTTATTTAATTTTATAGTGATGTTTCTATTCATTGGAATCGGAACAAAATGTTGAATTTTAATTGAAAACCACATCAAAATATAATATATTTATATGAATAAATTATATTTTAAATTGGAATTATTGTATATATAAATCAATTATATATCAATTAATACAATTTTGGTCATTTTTAATAAATTTCAAGTTCGTATTTAATATAAAATCATAGATTAGTTTTTTAAGAGGATTATTTTAAAAACTAGCTTTATTGGCCTATTTCAGTAGTGAATTTAAATTAGTTTCTGCCACATTTGTTTTTTGAATTCTGAAAAATCGATTTCATATTTGGAATAATAATAATTTCTAATTTCTAATATTTTCGAATTTGTTTTTCACTAACAATATTATTGTATTTTGTAAAAAGTAATTATAGTAATTAAGGTGAAATTGAGCTTTACATCAGATTTACCATTAATCTTACATGCCAAAATGACCTAGAAATGTGTCCAAATTCCATTGTATCTCTATAGTTCAACATTATACTCCTTTTTTTCGTATTACATTCATTACTGGATCCACATGACACAAAAAAAAACGTTTTTGGATTTCCCGTTTAAAAAAATTATAAGAATGCCACTCCTCCTCCAATATAAAATGGTACACATCACTCACACTTATTCAACCCTATAAGGAACTTTTGATCATCCAAAAACTACCATAATAATCTCAAAAATTCCATAACATCCTCATACAATATTCACTTTTCAATGATATCAATCCAAGGAGGTCTTTGTGTATAAACAAAAATGTGTAAACTGAATATGTGGTAACATTGTTCAATCATTTTTTGTTCTTTTTACTTATCCTCCAATTAAATTATTCTTAAATCATTATATATTAATAAATTCAAAATAGTAAATATTATTTAATTTTAATATTCTAATAGTTTTACCTAATCATTCAGACACATCGATCAAATGGGATACACAATCATCATACGTGTGTGGAAGACTACCACATCGCTAACAGATATCATTATTTCTTACATTACCACATTAAAAGGATAGAAAAATTATAGATTTATATTTTATGTATTATATATATGTTATTTATTATGTATTTATATTTAATTAATTTTTATTTACAACATAACATTATGATTTTCTTTTTTTTTTGGAATGTGATAACTTCGTTAGTGGATGTGTGGACTATTGCCTCCTCAAAGTAATATGATTTGTTCATATATTACATAAAATATATTAACAGTTTTTTAAATAAAAATATGTGAAATAAATTAAATAAATATTTAATAGGAATCATATTAAACATATATATAATTAATTTTAATTATTTTAAATATGACAAATAAATGGAAGTTGTGTTCATTAATACATTTGTCCTCCAGTATCCGTACACAAAAAATTTAATTTGTCTTCTCCTATTATTATGGATTATTAAAATAAAATATATAATGGATATATATGAAATTTGAATCATTGTTTTACATAATATTGATGAAAAAATATTGATCTAATTAACAATAACAACAAGTATCAAGTCAAAACATACTAGAAAACTTGGAAATTAAAACCCAGTATTGTGAAAACAATTATATACTATTAGAAAACGGGTAATAAAATATTATAACAAGATAATATATTCAATTTTAGATATCATTAAGGTTATAGTGTAATTTAATAACATTATTATAACCATTTTATAGGAGGATGATGGATTTTCACACATAATTAAATAATATTTAAAAGATTTTCATCTCACTTTTTACATTTGTGAGATAAAATGTCATATTAACCACATAATTTATTGGTGAATCTAATTCCCCTTTTGATATATTATATCATGAATCATTTAATATTCATGGTATTTAACATTATAATTTTAATTATCTCATCCAAGTTAGTTTAAAATAAAAATCACTAACTAGTAAAAGATTGTTGTCATTTCACTTCCTTTTGTGATTGTTAACATTATCTTAAAACAATCAAATCCTCAATATTATTTTTCATTGAAAATTATATTTCCTTGTGATATCCATATCATGATATGATTTATATGATTATTTCCTGCACCGTTTAAAATATTTATATATTGGTTTTTACATTAAATATTATTTTATTTATTATGAACATATTGATAAATCTATATCTTTTACTCAATACAGATATTTGATAAGGAACATTTTTTCAATTCAAATTGATTATATGATCTGTAATGAATGGGTTGGAAATAAAATACATGTGTTTTGGATGAGTTAATTTATTCAACTCAATCCAATAGTAGTTTATTGGAATGACTTCATTTGGAAACCCTTTTTCCTTTGTACCAAGTATGTTTTAAACTATATAGAGAAAGGAAATTGAATGTAGAGTTATAGTTTGTCAAATGAAATAAGTGTTTTCTCAGTTTGATTTAAACCATCTATTTAAAGGTGTTGACAATAAAGGATCCAAGTATCTCAGAATAATTACATTTAATATATATGTATTTCCTTCATTTCAGTTATTATTAAACCTAGGATTTTCACTATGAAAAAAAATTTATGGATGAACTTAATTTTCATTTTATTGATTAAATGGGATGCATTCTCAATTGAATACTTATACATAATGATTATTCTCACTGATTAGTTATATAATGCACTATATTTTACCCTTACTAAAAATTTTATCCCACAATTATTTTGTTTAACTTGCAAAGGTTATGTGTTACTGATCATTTAATATGTATCAAGGATGTTTTTTATTAGACTATTTAGGTTTTATGTTTCATTTTCAATTTACCAATATAAAATGGGTATCATATATGAATATAGATTCCAAAAATTCTAAACTAATCTATATGTAGGTACCTTAATCCTTGTAATAAATCCAATGTAATGGTAGTGGAAACTAACTTTAGGAATTATGGGGTCTAGGTGCTACAAAAAACATCTCATCACCTTTATAATTAAGAAAATTGCAGATACTATCCTCACATATAAATGTTTACCACCACTTTTATACTATTAAAACCTTCAATCCCATTTTTTATCCAATACCTACCAAAATATCTTCTTTAATTACCTCCCCTTTGACCAATATGCCTTTTTGTTGTTAGATATCCATTATTGGAATTCTTTTAATTCATTCCTAATGATGTTGTCTGAAGAAGACTTATCAATATTAACCATGGTTCATTGTTAATTTCATCATAAAATTCACTAAAATATTATTCCATTCTGATATTATATACAAAAAATATTATGAAATTTAACTAGATGTTATTATGATAATATACTAACCTAAATCAACATCCATTTCCTTTAAATGCGGAATAAAAAGGGAAATTGTGTGACATGTGGACTATCACATCGTGAACTAGTGTAATTAATGTTTCCATAATCCCCTCTGACTTATTAATATAATAACGAATTTAAATTATTTATTTGATATTTTTAAATATTAATAAATATTTCATCATTATATAACAAATACATTCTTATATAATATTATTTCGGGGATATGATAAAATTGTTCATCTGTATGGTAGATTACCACCTAGTGAAGAATTGTGATTCATATTTCACTAATGATGTAAGGCAAAAAGGATAATTATAATGAATATATTTTATATTTATGAAATAATAATTATAATAATGAATTATTAAACATTCTGAAATGATGAAATATAACTTTCATTCATACACTGAAAATGATAACATTTCTTATTTGTACATGTGGAAAACCACCTCTTCGATGATATGTGACTCTTTCTCATCAATAAATATCAGTGGTGATATACATATGTATTTTGGAATGTATAATATTATATTTTTAATATCGGGATCATTCAATAATGATAAAATATTAAATACCTTATTTTTATAATTAATATTGAAAAATTTAAATTTTACCCATCCGTATGTATGGCCTACCATCTACATGATCATGAAGTTGTTTATTTTTTATAAACATCATAAATTATGTTTTTTGAATTTATAATAGGGGTATTAATATTAAAATTATTTTGAAATTTTTATTCCTGATATGTTTATGTCATTAACACATTGACCCGAGTAAATATACCAATTTTTTTGACATACAAGATGAATACATATAAAACTTTTTATGTGAACATAAATGATTAAATTATTTTGTATGACATGGTAGGTGATAAATTAAAATGAATAATTAAATTTAAAATTTACTCGATAAATTATGTAATTAACATTTGTTACATTTAGAAGAAGATAAAGAACATATATGATGATTCAAACTTAAGTCATGGTACTTAATCTCAATTTCCTTTTAGTGGGGAGTATTTCGATTTTATTGAAATGATGTATTTTCTCATGGGTATACACAACTCCCATTTACATGTTATTTCAGGAATTACATAATTATAATTATATTTATTTTTTTTACTTTAAATTATTCGTGTGGATTTTGATTTACATATTTCGAAAGTAGTAATGGAATATTATTTTAAAATTTCATTCTTATTTTTTTCAATGTCCATTTCATATCCAAGTATGATTTTTTAAATTTTAGTTTTTAATGTTATTATATATAAATTAGAGTTTTATAAATGATGATTCTATTTTCTTTGAAATTTTATTGAAAAAATAATCATTGTACTTAATTCATAACATTATCTATAAATGGGGGAAAAAATTAATTTTAACATATATAGTGATGATTACTTTTCATTATTTTGTAACCATTAATTGATGCCTGGATTCCATTACATGAATTCAAGATTTCATCAAATAAATTCCCCTTTAAAATTTTTAGTGAATTTTTTGTATTGAGAATGGTGTTTTAAAATAATTTTTTTTTTCTCAATGAAAATTGGTTTTTTGTAAAATAGGTTGTTTTTTATTGAAAATTGTATTTAATAAAAAATGGTATTTTGATATCCAAATGTTATTTTCATATGAGTCTAAAAGCTAATTTCAAATGTTTTATGATGAGATTTGGAAGATTAAAATGATTATACATTAAATGTTACATTGGAATTATATGATTAATGAGAGAGCCTAATATAGTGTCTATCATAGGTGCACCCATATAGGTCAACGTGATCCCAAAATATCTTATTGCATGGGCGAACCCAGATTTTTTTGGGTGATGACAATATAGCCTATTCTTTGGGTAGACCTAGATATCTCCCCAACTAATTGTGTATGATTCCATATCATTATTGGAATGTATGAGGGATTTTTCAGAGGGTTTATTATTTGGATTTAACTGGGTTCTAGTAATTTCTAACATAGGATTTAAATTGGTTATGAATGGGATGTTCTAAACTAAATATAAGGGTTTATTTTTATTACTATGGTGTTAAATAATTTTAGTATAAAAAAATGTGTGTGGATTTAATGTTAAAAAAAGTTATTACTTTCACTAAGATAATATTTATTTAAAGGAAAAAAATTGTTTTACCAGATTTTCACGAAATTAAATTTTTTCTTTATTTTTAGGTCCCTTTATGTATTTCTTATTCTAATCGCACAATTTAAAACTTTTTTGTAGGATTTTATGATTAGTTAGGGATATGATGTAGTCATGTTAAATTTTGTGATGATATTACTGGAAATAAATCTTGTTTTATATTAATAGTTTTATATTATAGTAAAAATGAATACTAAATAGAAGTTTACACAATATATATATGTGTGTGTGTGTGTTTGATATATAAGTGTCGTGATCTAAATCTCTAAAACATTAAACCTAGAAGGTATTTTGGGATTTTATGAAATAAAATTATGGTCAAAGTAACTATATTATGATGTGTTTAAGGCTATGTAATAACATTTTGTAGTAGAGAACCTTTCCTATAAATTAAAAGGATTGTGTATTTTATTTACATGACCATGAAATATTTTAATTTATATCTACATTGAAATAATATTGAATTTTAATATTACCAAATATATTAATCTAAACTATAAATATCCAGAATATGTTTTCCATAGAGGAAATATGTAAGTTGTTTTTGGAAGGATCTGAGAGGGTAATATCCTTCGAAATGAGCATCTCCAGATTATAGGAGTTTGAAAAAAAATAGTTTTATTAGTGATTTATTAGTTGAAACATAGTTTTAATGGTGATAGTATCCATTAATATAAGCATCCAAATAAAACATAGTGGAACATTTAAATACTGAATAACTTCATGAGACAACATCCCCCATAATTCAATTGATTATATTATCATTTTTAACATAAGGTTGGATTTATTACCTGGATAATAAATTTAATGTCACCAGATTTTCTGAACGTCAAAAGGAAACCATTTCCATTATTCTTATTGATGTTCATTCCGATTGATGGTGTAATTTTGATAACATTTCTATAGATATGTAGGATATTGATTCAATGTAATTACACACATCTATTAAATTTTTTATAATAGAAATAATTCCCTAATGGATTTTGGTTTAGGATGGATAAAAACTCATAGAATTGAATAATTTTTTATATTTATTATATTGCTTCATTTAATAAAACATCAAAAGATTTTCCATGTATGATCCTAATTGTATTGGAGACAGATAATGTTAAATTATTGGATTTTACTCTATGTTAAAACTGAGTTTATAAATTGATTTTTTCAAAAAATATTATAAGATCTATGAGAAATTAATTAATGGTGTTGAGAATCATGGGATGGAGTTTTCTAAAACATATGTAACTAAAGATGAAAAATGTTAGAAAAGGTAATGTGGGAAATAAATGGGGAAGAAAACACTGTATATTTCTAGAGGTATGCTCCAAAACTGATCAATGTGTAGTAAATGAAATTGCATGGATTGTTAGACTGGATCTGGATATTTTTATAGTTAGGTTAGTTAGGTCACTAGTCTCATCAATTAAATGAAAATGGTGTTATGAATATAAATAGTGGGGTAATTTATAGCCATCCAACGGATATATGTTTTAGTTTCAATTATTTCAATCATTGTGATAAGATGTGTTTATAGTAATTTTCATAGGATTGAAATAATCATTGTCAGAAATAAAAAAGTTTATCAATGAAATTTTATACTACTGTAGTTTGTGTTTGAATATAAAATGAAATTGTGGAAGGTATGATAGAGGTTTATTCAAATTATGCGAATTCCATTTTAATCTCTGGATGTTTGCATTTATAATTCTCTATGAAATTATCATTTAAAAATGAAATATCACCACATGAAAAATTATATAACATATGGTTAATGAATTGAGTGTAAATATTACACTAACGACAATTTTAAAAATATAATTATTATTATTTTCTTTATTTTATTTTCTTTTAATATTTTTAAACTAGTTATATTAGATTTCAATATCATTATCGGTATAAATTATATTTTAGTTTCAAATGTTAAAATAGATTTTATAGATACTAAATTTATATTCAATGGGTTCATGTTATTGATATCGTTAAAATAAGGTAACAAATTTTATAGAGATTCTTTTATAATTTAGCAATAACATATTTTAGTATAGTTACAGTCTATTCAATTTAGTGATGTGTGGGTTGTGAAGAAATACATGGAATTATTTCCTTATTTTTTTACATGTGTTTTTTTGAGATGATAAGGATAAGTGTACTATTAAATTAATGAATTATGCTTATGATATTTTTATGAACCGGTATCATATGGTTCAAGTAGATATTTTATAACTATAAACTAACTTTTCAAACTTATGAGATTCAGTTTTAATTTCATATTCATAATCAAATTCAAATTCTCCTATTTTTTGATGTTAAAGTTATTTATGGTTCATTGATACTTTTAACTGATTATATATCCTTGAGTAACATCACCCAAAATAGAAAATATCATTTTCATCATATAGATTATTTGGTTGATTTTATCTAGGGAGCTCATTATTTTTTAAGGATGATGTATGTTCTATGTAAAATCACTTGACGGTGAAGTTTGTGAAAATTATAATGATTTGATTTCATATTTGATATATGAATTATGTGTTTTCTTTCGTCCACTTTTTTGGTATAATTCACCTGCAATATTTTGGGACCATATAAATAGTGTTTTCCATTAATTCATTAAAATGTTTGTGGTTGTGTTTATAGATTATATTTTTTATGTTATAATTTCTAAGAGATTCATGGTAGAAGCATATATATTATTTCATAAAACTTAATGAAAATAAATATGTATGTGAAATTTATTAAGGGTGCATTTTTTATGAAAAATTTATTTCCATAGATATATTTTGTAAAAATCCAAAATAACATTTGAACATCAGAAAAAACAGATTATAATATTTTGAAATATATAAAAACATCACAGATAAGAAATGTTTGATTAATGGTATACTACTAATGTTTTTTTAAATACATTTCTCATTTTTCTAGCTTGTTGAATAAGCTAACCTGAAAATGATATTTTTATTTTGAAAAAATAATGTGATGAATATATTTATTAATAAAAAAGAATATTTTTTAATAATACATTTTTTCCATGCCTTTATGAAAAATATAAATTTTCGTCTAAAATGATTCTTTATTTAAGTGACTTGGTTGTCTTCTGATGAATAATAATCAGGTAATTTATTATGCTTCGAATAACTTGTGACTTGATGAGATAAATTTCCATAAAAATGATCTATAATTAGTTGTTATAATTTTATTATTTAAAAATTCAGATGTGTCATTTGTATAGAGTAAATATTTATATATATAATGATCCTAAAATATTAAGTATATATTCACTCAGAATGAATTGAACTTTAGAAAGAGACAATTGATAGTACTGATCAATAATTAGGATTATATGATTCATTTCTATCCCAAAAATAAAAAAATGTGGATGATTATTTTTTTCAAAAAAATATTTAAACATTAATCATGTGATGTTTGGAATAAAACCATTCAGTTATTTATTTTTAGAGTTTTTTCCTAAATGTTTTGTATGTAGGAAGTTTTTTCTCATAAGTATTCCGGGAAATCATCTTAATTAGAAAGAAATAATTATGTTTGAAAAAAAGATCATGCTTTATAGGAAAAATGTATAAATTTGTAGGAAGGATAAGTTTCCAGTGTTTAATTTTGATTAAGATGTTTCATCATATTTTGAAAAATATTATTTGTTCTTCTGATTTCATGTTGAAGAGATATTTAATTTTTGATGCTTATAGTTCTATGTTTTCCTTTAATTCTGGAATAACTATGATGTATTGATAACATCGAGAGTCATATTGGTTGGTTGGAATCAAAATAAATATATAATAAATTCACATTAAGTGATTTAAATTTAATTTGAATAATGTTGAATAATTCTTTTAAACAGAAGAATTCAATATTATCCAGTTCCATATTGGAAAAGAAAAAATATATACATATATTATTTTTGGGTATTACCAATGACCACTCCAGGTAATAATAGGGTTTTTTTAATTTATTGATTGAATAACTAAATCTACACATTTCCTTCCAATGAAAGATATAATGTCTTTACATAATATTTATTGAATTTATCTGAGGAAAATAGTCAATTTACATGTAGTTTCTCAGTCCATTTTATTAGAAATGGGATTTTTGTTTACAAATAATCATTATAAAAGGAATCAAAAATCATTGGGTCGGGAATTAAATTTCAACATATATTTTCATCTTCAATTAGATGGTCAGTCATATAAAAAATCAAGACCTTGGAATTATAATTCATTCTATTTAATAGAATACATGTGATTTATGGGTCAATATATTAATTTTATAATGTTCTATTATTACAATAGTTTTCATTCCAATATATAGTTAGAGGATTTTTATGCTTTATGTGGAAAGTAGTGACATAAACGTATTTTTAGAATAAATATGAGGAATGGATGTCGATGGAAAAATTCATTCAATAGTTAATGAATTAAAAGGTATAGTTAATTTATAAACATATAAGGATGTCTTAGAGTTGGTTGAAAATTTATGGAGATATATGGAGGAATGAGAATTCGTTTGAGGATGGTGATCATGATGCTCTCGAAGTTTCACAATCAAAAAGCGTTATTTATTTTATTGAAAATGGGGAGATTAGCCTATAGTTCATTAGAACATATGAAATACAAATGAAAGATAGATCTATTAACTACCTAGAATAAATATCATTGCATCCATCTGAGTTACGCAATGTGTTTCTTATTTTAAGATTAAGGATTTTGGGAAACCATCATGAAATTTTAATAGTTCTAAAGTTTTTCTATTGGAAGGGAAAATTTTATATGAGGAACAAAATATTCATTTTCTTAACCATTTATTTTAATTATATTAAATGTGTTGATTCAACATGTTTTGTTTCTATAGAATGAGAATATGGTAAAATGAGAAACATGATAATCCAAAAAAGTTATGATAGAATGAGATACCATCATATTTTCTAAGAGAGTAAAATTGAGAGAATGAATTTTACAAATCAAGGGGAATAATGTAATAACCTATTTTATGTAATAATAATTCACATTAAGGACTATTAATGTGAATTTGATTGTTATATTTAATTTAATTTTTTTTATAATTTTTAAATCAATATAAATAGTTTTAATTATAAAATATAATAATAAAATTTTATATAAAAGATTAATTAACAAATAATATAATTTTAATTTGAAAAATAAATATCATTCCTGAAATCACAATATCAAAATTAAAAAATGGGGAATTTTTGGTATTAATTTCATAATATATATTATTTAGTAAAAATACTATTTTTAGTATAAATGATTATTATTTACAAAATAATATTTAATTTAAAAGGATTATTATGATGGGAATATGATTTCATGTAACATATTTATATGTTAGACCTAATAATTTCTTATGAATCATTATCATTTTAGAGTTTAGAAAAAAATATTTTGTGTGTTGAAATATAGTTTTTTAGGAAAAATATTATAAATTTAATAATGTTTCACTATTTTATTTAATTAAAATATACTAAATGAGGTATTATATTAATGAAATTTATATTATATATATATATATATATTAAATTAAATTATTTTAAATCGTGATATATTAAATATAAATTCATATTTATCTACGAAGAACACATCATGAAACACCCCATTTTCAACAAATTAGGGGGTTTGATTTGCAATTAAATTATTCCACAAATGTTAATGGAGTTTGGTAAAATGGATTAAAAATTTTGACACATAATAATTTATATTATATAATTTTTTCAATATAATTTTTTATCAAAATTAATAGTAAGAATATGAAAAATAACTAAATTAATACAGTTGTGGTTTTAAATGATTTACATGGGGTTAATAAAAAAGAATAAATGTAAAAATGACCAAAAACATGTCTAAAATATATTTTAATGAATTATTTATCTCGTATAATGTATAATTATCTATAATGGTCAATTTTTTATTATCTCAGTAAGTGTAAAATGTTGTTTTCCCGTTTTATATTCGAAACTCTCTCTACTGCCACTCACCTCACTTAATGAATTCCAACATCACCTCTCATATTCACAAATTAAAATCCATTTGGATCATCCAATAAATATATAAAATATCATAATTAAATCCCTCCAAATGATCTATATTCTGTTTTTATTATTATAAAATTCTTTGAACACATTTCTTTTTTACATAGGGATTTTTTCCCAAGAAGAGGTATTGTGCATAAACGACCATCAATATTTTATTTCTTCTTCCACCACCTTCAAATAATATTAAATTATTATAGTATAAAAAATAAGTGTATACAAAATTATGATAAATTATTATATTCATTTAATAACTAAAATCAATATCCACTACTTTAAATTGGGAAATTAAATCATTTTTCTCATGTATTCTGAACTCCCACCTCACCAACCCATGTCATTTGTTTTACATAATATCCTCCCACAATGTATTGGAATGATATTTTTAATGTATATATATATATATAATTTGTAAAATAATTTTAATTCTGAAAATATAATATTTCATATACCTTCTTACTTAATATTCTACAGGGGATATGATAAGGTTCCTTGGGTGTATGGTGGGCTACCATTTTTTGTGGTGATGTGATTGATTTTTAACTTACTCATTTCATAAAAAGTAATAGGGATAATGCTTATAAATATATTTGATATAAATTTAATAAATGTTAAGCATCTAGCCCAATGAATAATGGATCACTCCCCTTTACTATTTTATATAGTTCCCAAGTATGATTCCCCAGAGCCCTTCAAATTTAATGATCAATTGTCTTAGATTCAAAGTTATCAGCAGACCATAAGAAAGATATGGGCTGAAACTACCCAAGTTCATACATGGGTAGTTCTTCATAATAATCTATGGTGGTAGAAACTGGACCTGAAGGAATGGGATAGGGATCTTCCACCTTTTGATCATAACGTAGATCTTCTTAAACAAATTATTGAATGTTTGGAATCTGACCCGTAGGACGAGCGGAATGACTTAGTGTCTGAAAATTTAATGGGAAAAAATTGAGTTGGGTGGAAATGCTTCTCTAGCATGAGTGATTGGCCCAGGACATCTCCCGGGTAAGGTGGGTACAAGAGGGAGACCAAAACACTACTTATTTTCATGCATGTATCAGAGAAAGAACGTTCTTCCATTCCCCTATTTTTTTCTAGAATATGGATCTTACAATGAGGATTGAGATACAGTGGGTGGAATGGAATTTTCCATCATTAAATATATGCTTGCTGGTACTTATGTATGGATGAACAAGGGGTATCCTAATGGGAATGGTAAATTATAGGAGGCGATTCCAGGCTTGGACTCTACTCGGGACAATGAGGGCCTAGTGGAGATGACTTGAGAGGATTAAATTCAAGCAGCCATGTAGAAACTCAACCCATATAGTTCACCTAGGCCAAATAGTCTCCCAGGATCTATATCATCCCCCTTTACAATACATAATTTTTCATTAAATTTTACAAACATTTGATCTTTAAAGTATAGAGTCTTGGAAATCATGAATAAAAACATGAAAACCTAATGATTCCTTTAAATCCCCGTGATAAGATTGTTTAAAATTTCATCCTATGTTCAATTACAACATCTCATATCCTGGAGACATACATTTAGAAGAAAGGGTGAGTAGAAGTCCCAGAATGGAAAGCAAGTGAATTAGTTTACTTATAATATCAATAAGAACTTAATGAAAAAACATAAATACATGACAAATGTTAAAATTGGAATAAAATAATAAAAATTAAATGAATCATATCATGAATATATGGCTACAAAATTTCATTTAGACATTACTTATCATATCACCATGGTCTATCCCCAAGGTGTGATAAAAATTTCTAAGGTTTTCACCAAGTTATCAAGAAACTTGTCATCTCGAGAGATTAATTATTT
The DNA here is from genome assembly GCA_963277665.1 of Viscum album. NCBI lineage: Eukaryota > Viridiplantae > Streptophyta > Magnoliopsida > Santalales > Viscaceae > Viscum > Viscum album. The sequence goes on along the minus strand of OY728151.1, from coordinate 1,097,277,371 downwards.
ACCAAATTCATTGGAGTGCTATTAGTTTTCACCCTTAATATGATTTTATTTTAATTTTATCCACATATATCATAATTAATAATTTCATAAATAACCCATATATAAAAAAAGAAATGGGTTCATTTCAAAATAGCCTCATTTTAAAAGTTTATAAGAACATGATCATTAAGTCATTCATAGCCAATTTAATTGGAGTGATGGGTATATATATGTCAAATCCATAATCAAATAAATCAATTTTATGTATTTTTTAAAACCATTGGATATGAAAATAGTATTGGGTATTTATATAAACAATACAAAACAATTAATTGGTAAAAAGAGAGATATTTTGAGATGAAAATTATGTAGCATAACGACGTCTCTTAAATATTGAAAAATTCATTTGATTAGAGTTTAAAGCGTCTTTCATCATTTAGAAATGAAATATAATGTTTTAAATATATTAAATAACAATCCTCCTCATGAAAAAATGTAACTATAAAACATAACATAAAAGAAGTCATGACTTAAAAGAGGAGGGTGAATGGATCCCTTATTGATTTAGTAACTTTCAAAATGTACACCCCAAAGAAGAAGTATCATATAAAGAATATGTAAATACCCATAAATTATAGTATATTACACAAAGAGTACATTAATTTTAAGTTTATACACTACACAAAATGAAATAGTGGCAAATATATCATGAATCTCACAAGAAAATGATGTGAGATGAAAATCCCGTACAACGTAGTATTCAATCAAATCGTATGACCAAAAATTACTAACCACCAAAAAATCACATAATACCATGAATATAAATAGAATACTGATAATATATATCCAATGTCAGTACACAACACACCACATTCAATAAATAAGTTGCGAACAATGTAAATCTCACGGATGTAAAAGTGCGATAAAAATCCCTTACCACGTTGTAATTAATCGAGTCGTATGACCAAAAGTTAATAACCACCTAATGATTCACAGAATAAAATTAATATAAAGATAATAATGATAATATATATATCAAATTTATTTATAAAATACACCACATGGAATAAATTTGTGGCAAACAATGGAAAACCCAAAGAATTAAAAGTGAGATAAGAAACCCCTTACCACGTTGTAATCAACTGTGTCATATGACTAAAAGTAAATAAATCACAAATAATTAATATAATTAAATGAACATAAATAGAATCATTATAATATATATTACATTTCAGTACAAAATACAACACATGCAAAAAAATATTGGTGAAGAATGGAAACCCTAGAGAATTAAAAGTGAGATAAGAAACCCCATAACAAGTTGTCTGACTTGATTTGACCGGATGTTCCTTGTTATTCTTAAATAATAAACATAAGTTAATTTATATATGATTAATAATATTTTTAATTTTTATTATTCATATTATATTAAATATTACCTTGCAATAACAATTAGTTAATTATTTGATCTCTTAACGGACATTTTGTCAATCTTCAGAACTTGAGATAAAATGAACTTGTTATAATTATATATTGTCCATGCGGTCAAAAGTAAAGTATATCTAGAATGATATTAATAATATAGATGTTATATATTTCATATATTTTCATTATATATATATATGTATTTATAATATTATATAACATTTGGAGATAAGAAATGAAATGCACCGTTCATGGAGAGGATAACCTGTACGTACACATGAACACTACTTTCATTTCTATTTCATATTTTTAATGGAATGAAATCATAGTGATTCATAGGTATATTATAATTAAATTTTAATATGTATGTCATATTTGTTACATAAGTTCATAAATTCTATCTTTTATACGTTCCATGTGTGGCATGAACGAGTCATATAACATTGAGGGGGTGATAGTCTGCACTTCCTATAATGAAATAATCGTGTTTTCCCATTATAGGAACCATAATGTTATGTTAAAAAAAGAAAAATAAAGAAGCCTAAAGAAGACATAAATATAATATATATCATATATAGATACAATGCTATCATAAATGACCACCATTAAAGGTGGTATGAGATAATTTCCCAATCATCATTTTGTGAGGCAGTAGTTCACCATCCACGGAAATAGTATGTTCTTTACCCATTTGATAATGGTTTGTGTTAGTGTAGCTAGATTAATTCTCATAAAAACATAATTTTATATTTAAGATCATTTTTTTATAAATTAAACGAAGATAAATGGTTTAGTGGGTTGGATAAGTGTGATGAAACAAATGAACATAAGAGAAGACGTTATGTTTTAATCGGGTAACTCCCTTTGGTTTGAACCAAAAGGGTTTGTTGAAATGATTTTTTCCTATGGTAAGGATTCTAGGATGAAGATAGGGATCTTGGGAGCTTATTTTAGCGGAGGTTGGATGAGACAAGGGCTTTAGAAGTGTGAGAAAAGGGTATGAATTGGGGGCTTTTTATAAGATAGAGGTGGGACTCTTTTGGAATGTTTGAAAATATTATTTAAATATATAATTATTTTTGGTTTCTAAAGGTCCAAAAATCATTAATTTCAATGATAAGGTGGCCCATGTTAGCTATAAAATCATTCAATTATAATTGGATAGGTTTTGGATATATTTTTAATATTTATCTTCATATTTATTTAATTCATCCAATAAGAATATAAAAATTACATCATCATTGTGTCATAAATACTTGTATTAATTAGATATCTAAAAATTATAAAAAAGTACCATGAGGTATGAATTATTTTTAGCTTTCCATGGAATATTTATAGTCAAACATATAACTTATATAACCCCAGGTAATTTTTTTTGTAAAAAAATAATTGTTTATGACATTTTTTATTTTTAAATTAAATAAAATGTTATTAATGTCATTATCTTATCTATGTGGCTCCATGGGGTCCCAAAATTGACCCATGGATTTTCTTGGTCAGAAATTCCTCATCCAAAAATGTTAGTACAAGTTTCAATGTAATGTTTTATTATTATAACATTTTTTACCTTAAATTACCCTATTTACCTTTAATCATGGTTAATAAAAGTCAAAAGTAACTATTCACAAAAAATTATTTTCATTCTAATGATTTTTTTTTACTTACTAATGACTACCATGATTGATTTATTTTTGAAATTCATTTCAAAAAAGTGGTAAAATTTCATTTAAATGAAAAGGTAAGTTCATTAACTACTACACAGTGGTTTCACTATTCATCCAAAATTGATTGTTTTTAGAAAAATTCCAAAAATTCACTCCATGCTAAATATGATATTCCGAATTCAAAAATGATATCTATTTTACCAAATTTAAAAAATTTAAGTTTCATTAATAGATTATATAAATAATTCATATTGTCACAACAAATAATCGTGTTTTTAACAAATAATAACCATCAAAATAATGATACTTGTTAATGTCTAATTTCAAAGTTAAATTACTTCCAATAGACTACATTAGGTAAAATAGTAAAAATATAATCTAAATACACATTAAATCCAATTAAAAATATAATCTAAAAATATAAATAATTTAAATTAAAAGGCGATCTTGAATTAAAATACAGCATTTTTCAATATTCACTAAAAATGAACATTATCAAAAAAATATTAAAATTTCAGCCAAAGTAATCTTTGATGCCCTGATTCTAATGATGAAAATTATTTTCTCAAAAATTACATGTAAATGTGACAACAAATAAAATTACTAATGGTTCTCCATCAAAAGGCAATAAATCGCCATTTTAAAGTAAATTATGCTTAAAATTAGATTCATTGACATTTTAAGTCTCTAACATTTATTGGATGAATGTTTTAAAAATTTAACAAAAATATATTATCAAATTTATGTTTTTTCTATTAATTCATGCCAATTAAATGACTAGGATTTAACTACCATTTAATATAAAAAATATTATATTATAAGTGTGTTACGTAAGATATCAAAGAAACCCATTGTTGTGTGTTAAGTACTCCATTGAATATAGAATATCCTTTAAAATAAAATTAATATTTAATTAAAAAAATATTAATAAATATGAAAATTTCATATTTATTATTTTCCTACAATGTTACATCCTTCCTCCCTTTTGAAAATTGCATACTCACAGTTTTAAAATTTGGCTTGGAAACTTCATTGAAAGTCGCACATCGGAAAAAGAGTCTGTAAAAATATCGCATTAAGAGGAATAAAGAGAAGTACAAAGGTAACCCAATTTAACCAATACTGGGATTCCATGTTGGAAAACATGGAAATGGGAGAGATAACAAACGGTAAATTCTGATGGAGAGTGATAGAAACCATGATTCAGAGAATGCTAGAAACCAGAAATTCAGAAACATATGATGTGTTAAACGGTCCTTAATCACTCAGTATGAAACTTAAACCCAAAATGTTTTTGTTTTACATTTATTTTCATAATTTTGATAAATTAATTTAATACATAGAATAAAAACATAAGGAAATATACATAACTTCAAGTAGAGTTTCATCCTTTAATAAGTTTCAACAAAAAACTAATCTTTTCTCCAAACAATGAGGATTCAAAATGACTTGTTAACATCAAAATCACAATAATCTTCATATAGAGAATCTCAAAATCCAAAAAAGAATAAAAATATATTTCTCTTCACTTTAGACACAATATAACAACACAATGGTTATAATGAGATCATATAAACATCAAAAGGATAATAATTTATAAAAATAAATACTAATATTAATCTCCAAAATTCTACAAAAACTACCCAATGTTCCAGAATGACTTTTAAATACACAATCATCATTAAAATTATTTAAAATAATCCAAACTAAGATTTAAACACAAAAATCATAAGGATTTAATCACATATACTTCCACAAAAAATCTAAACATTTATCTCCAAATAACATCGACTACTCTTAATGTCTCATACTAAAGTGTAATTATCCTAATCACGTATTCTCTTTTCTAGGTTAATCATTTTCTAGAAATAACCCAAATCACCATATGTACACGATAATTAAATATATTCTTACAAAATAAAAATTTCAACCATTCCTACACAAATTAAATCCTATAGTATTTTATTTTCCTTAGGCATATAATAATCTAAAAGGGAAAACATCTTCCAAAATAACCATTATCAATTATCACTGAATCATTTTCCTATACTAAGGATATCAATTTTATAAAACCTAAGTTCCCAATAACAACTTATTTTTTATCCATAAAATCATTTAATTAAAAAGAATAATTCATACTAACCTGGTACTTCATGTAGGCCAGTGGTAGGCGATAAAACCCCATCACACTTTGGTTGTGGGTTTGATTCACACAGCTTTGTCCGACGCGACGGGTTGTCACATGGTCTATGTGTTGACATTTTAATAAAACTCAAAAATATCCCTAACATGTTAAAACCTTCATTGTTTTATTATACCTTTCATTTTCATCCCCACATGTTAATATAGTTCTGTTCATATCTAGATAGGGATGCATTTTCTTGATCAACCACATTCTCCAAACTCACCAAAATACCAAGAAGTTTTCATATATTTAAACATTTTTATTGGGTTCTTCCTAATTTTTTCATAGCCTAATTTACATAAAAACCTTAACTATACTTTGATACCAACTATAGAATCCCACCTTTTTAAAACATAAAGTTTCGTTACATTTTACAAACCGAGGATCTTTAATGTCTAGTGTCTTGGAAATCAGGAATAAAAACATGAAAAATTAAACACTCATTTAAATCCCCTTGAAAAGTTACTTCAAAATTACATCTAATGTTCAATTATTTTATGTCATAACCTAGAGAAAACAATAAAAGGAATGGGTGAGCATAATGCCCGTTAAGGGATGCATGGGAATTAGTTTACTTGTGATATCAATAAGAACATGATGAAAAACATAAAGACATGAGCATTGTTAAAAGAGGCATATCATAATAAAAATAATATGAATAATTACTTGTATATGAGTCTACAAAATTTCATTTAGGAATTCATGAACATATCACCAAATTCCATCCCCATGGTGTCAAAAACATTACCAAGGTTATTCACCGAGGTATCGTGAAACGTGTTATATCTATAGATTAATTCATTACGCAATTTATTGGAGTAATATCAGGTAGAACCATTAATATGTCCTTATTTTTATTTGATCCACATAGATCACTGTCAATAATTTCATAAATAACACATTGCTAATAATATAAATTGATTCATTTCCAAAACAGGACGATTTAAAAGTTCTTTAAAACATGATCGTTAAGTAATTTATAAACCATGGAATGGGAGTTGGGGTTATATGTAATTCAATTACATAAAAAATAGATTAATTTTATGTATTGATAAATAAAACTATATATGAAAATTGGATTGGATATTCACATAAATATTACAAGAGAGTTTCTTGAGAAAAAGAGAATGATTTTGAGACAAAAATTATGTAGAATAACTACATCACTGAAAGATTCATGAAATCCTTTGATGGTAGTGGAAATGGTATTTCATCATTTATAAATGAAATTTATAGTAGTAATGATACAAAATAATAATCCACCTCAAAATAAAATGGATATATAATCCAAAACATAAATGAAGTCATGACATAAAAGAGGAGGGGGAAAGGATCCCTTACCGATTTGGTAACATTCGAAACACACACCCTATGAAAGAAGGATCATATAAAGAATATGTAAATACCCATAAAATAATTTATATTCCAAAAATAGTACAATCATGGTCATTACATACACCACACAAAAGGAAATTGTGGCAAACATACCATGAATCTCACAGCTATAAGAAGTTATATGAAAATCCCTTACCATGTGGTATTCGGTCAAAGCGTATGACCAAAAATTACTCACCGCCAAACGAATCACATAATAACAATAATATAATGTGAATCCGGATAATATATATCCAATGGGATCACACAATACACCACATGCTATAAATAATTGGTGATCAATGGAAATCTCGCAGAATTAAAGGTAAGATAAGAATCCCTTACCACGTTCTAATCAATCAAGTCATATGACCAAAAGTTATTAACCACAAAAAGTTTCAAAAAATAACATGAATATAAAGATAATAATGATATTATATATCAAATTTCAGTACACAATAAACCACATTCAATATATTAGTGGTGAACAATGGAAATCCCAAATAATTAAATGTGAGATTAGAAACCCAGTACCACGTTGTAATCAATCGATCCGTATGAAAAAAACATTATAACCACCAAATAATTTACAGATTAACATGAATATAAGGAGAATAATTAGAATATAAATCAAATGGAATTTTACAATACACCACATGAAATAAATTTGTGGTGAACAATGGAAATCCCACATAATTGAAATTGAGATAAGAAACCCCTTACCTCATTGTCCGACTTGAATTGCTCGTATGTTTTTTGTTCTTCCTAAATAATAAACATAAGTTAAATTAAACATGATTAAGAATATTTTTGAGGATTATTTTTTCATTTATATTAATTATTACCTTGTTATAGAGATTGGTTAATTATTTGAGATCATATTGGACATATTGTAAATGTTCGGAACAAGATTAAAAAATGATCATGTTATAATTATAAATTGTCCATGTGGTAAAAATTCCATTATATTCAGAATGATATTCATCATTTAGATTTAATATATATCATTTATATCCAGTATTTATAGATTTATTTATAAAATTACATAACAATTAGAGATAAGAAATGAAATGCACCCTTCATGGGGATAGTAAGCCATACATATGCATTAACGCTACTTCCATTTCTATTTCATATTATTAGATGAATTAAAACAAAGTGATTCATAGGAATATTATAATTTAATTATAATATTTATGTCATATATGTTACATATGTTCATAAATTCTATCCTTTATACATTCCACGTATGGCATGAACAAGTCATATCATTTTGAGGGGGTGGTAGTCCACACTTGCTAAAATGAAATTATTGCATTACCATAATGGTATGTTATAAAAAATGAAAATAAATAAGCATAAAGATATCATAAATATAATATATATCATATATAGTTATAGTGCCATCATAAATGGACACCATGAGAAGCGGTAGGAGATAAAAGATCAATCATCGTTTCGTGGGGCAGTAGTTCTCCAACCAATGAAACAATATGTTCTTTACCCATTAGTTTGAGATGTGTGTAAGTGTATCTAAAATAATTCTCATAACAACATCCTTGTATATTTAGGATATTTTTTTGTTATAAATTAAAGGAATAAAAAGGGTCTAGGGGTTGTAGAAGTAAAATAATACAAAAGAACGTAAGAAAAGATGTTACCTTTAAATCAGGTAACTCACTTTTTTTTGAACCAAAATGGTTTTTGAAGTTCTTTATGCCTATTTTAATGCTTATAAGTTTAATAGAGGTAGATTTTGATCATTTTATAGTACATTTTAGATGATCTAGGGGCTTGAGAAGTGTGAAAATGGGCAGGAAGTGGGGGATTTTTATAAGGGAGAGGAGATTCTCTTTTTGTATGTTTAAAAATATTATTTTATTATATAATTATTTTTGTTTACTAAAGGTCCAAAAATAATTAATGTCATAAAAAGGGAGTCCCATGTTTGAAATAAATTTTTCCAAACATAATTGGACATGTTTTGGATATTATTTCAATTTTTATCTTCTTATTTATTTAAATCATCAATTTCTGACGTAAACCCTCCATCATCGTTGTGTCAAAAATAATTTTATTAATTTGAAGCCGAAAAATTATGAAAAAAATTCCATGATTTAGGACATATCTTTATCTTTAAAAGGAATATTTCTTTTCTAAAATATAACTTATATAACCCCATGCAAATTTTTTTAGTAAAACAATACATTTTTATGACATTTTTTATTTTTACTTTAAATTAAAAGTAATTAATGTCATTATCTTACCCATGTGGATCTATGAAGGCCCAAAATTGACCCATGGATTTTCTAGGTCGGATAGTAGTTATCTAATAAGGTTAAGTTAAGTGTAAAGGTAATTTTTTATTATTATAACATTATTTTTAACTTAAATTACCCTAATGTCCTTTAATCGTGGTCAATAATAGTCAAAAGTTACTATTCAAAAAAAATCATCTCATTAAACCACATTTACATACTAATGAAAACCATGTATTTAAAAAAATTTAAATTCAATTCAATGAAATAGTAAAATTTCAATTAATTGAAAAAGGTAGTTTTTTAACTAGTACATAGAGGATTCAATATTCATCCAAAATTGACGGTTCTCAAAAAAAAATCGAAAATTCACACTAAAATAAATTTGATATTCCAAATTCAAAAATTATGTCTATATTAACAAATTAAAAACATTGAAGTTATATTAATTAATTTTATAATTAATTCCTATCTTTAAAACAAAAAAAGTGTTTTTATGAATTAATAATCATCAAAATATTGATAATTGTTAATGTCCAATTTCAAGGAGAAATTACTTACAATTGCCAACATTGGGTTAAATGGTAAAAATAAAATTTACATACCCTATAAAAGCAATTAAAATGATAATATAACCATATAAATAATTTAGATTAAAAGGCAGTTTAGAATTAAAATACTACATTTTTTCACTATTCATTAAAAATGAACATCATCAGAAAAATAAAAAAAATTAATCCAAAGTAAATATTGATGTCCCGATTATAAAGATTAAACTTATTTTGTAAGAAATAATATGTAAAATATAAAAAACTAGATTTAAAAAGGGTTCTCCATCAAAAGGTGGTAAATCACCCATTTAAAGTAAATTATGCTTACAATTAGATTTATTTATATTTTAAGCCTCTGACTGTTATTAGATGACTATAAAAACTATTAAAAAACATATATTATCATAGTTAATTTAGTTCTATTAATTTCCAATAATACAACAGCTAGAAGATTACTAAAATTTAAAATAATAAAATTATATTATTTGTGTACAATTTATGATTTCAACTAAACCCATTGTTGCGTGTCAGGAAGACGATTGAATATAGAATACATTTTAAAATAAAATTAATATTTATTTAAAAAATTATTAATAAATACGGACATTTCAATTTATTTTTATTTCTAGGATGTTACTGGATCGTTTTACAATGAGGTTTAGGATGTGGTTAAGAAGGACATAATATAATAAATTCAGGACTTTTATCGATGTGGGACTCTCCCTCACGATGATAGTGCTACTACAATGGTTCTCATCACAATGGTTAAGAATCCATAATCACTATCTCACTATAGACCAGTGAGTTTATTTAACTTCCCCTACAAAATTCTGGCATCTGTTATTAACCAGAGGTTGTCCAAATTCCTCCTAGGCTGGATATGTGGATAGCAACATGGGTTCTTTAATGGTTACACTATTCAAGGAGATATAGATCTAGCCAATGAGATGATAAGTGATATCAACGTAAAAATTCATGTTTTGATTTTAGCTATTAAAGTGGATATGAACAAGTATTACGATATGATGTAATATAGCTTCATTAATATAGTTCCCTCAAGTATTGGCTTCTAAGACAAATCAATGGACCTCATATTAATGAGTTTTAGATCATCAGGGCTGAAGGTTTATGATATAATAAAGGTTCATGGCTTCTTTAAGTCAATAAAAGGGCTTCACCAAGAAGATGCCCTCTCTCCCAACATTTTCACACTGGCGAAAGATACACGTAGTAGACTTATAAATCATAGCCTATCTCAAGGAGTTATAACACCTTTCATGAATTGGATGAGCATCCTCCAGATTTCCCATCCGATGTTTGTTGATTATACCATTATATTTTTGAATGGTGGTAATGATTCATTTTGAGGGATCAAGGTCATTCTTGGGGAATATTGTCATTAATGAGGGCAAGTCATCAGTACAACTAAGAGAATTTTTTTAATCTATTATGAGAGTTCCCCTAGTTGAGTATCCTCCCTATGTAGTCGCTTGGACATGCAATGAGGTGTTCTTCCAATAGAGTACATGGGTACGACAATATCCTTTGGTTAACTCCAGGTACATGATTTTTATCCATTTGTGAGTAGGATTACCATCAGTGTGATTAACAGGAAAAATCAATTCTTTCGTTTGGGGGTCGTATTGCATTAGTAAATATTTTATATCCATCATACCCATACTTGTGATGGATTCTTCAAAAGTCCCTAAATGAGTGATAAAAATTTAGACAATATCATAAGTTCCTTTATTTGGGATACTCGGTCTGAAGGTAAAAGGCATTGGGCTTCATGGAGAAATATGGCTTGGCCGGTCCTAGATTGTGGGATCATTGTATAGAGCGTCCAGAGTATGATTCACTACATTCATTCTATGATTACTTGTGAAATTATGGAGGATCATACATTATGGGGATGATCCATGTAAAAAAAAATTTAGGGGATGTTCGGGGGACATTCATGGGTACTTTTTTACCCAGTGGCCAAAGATTTATCCTCTGGTCTAGTTTCTCCAACCGAGCTCTCGATGGATTGATGGATCTGAGGACATATTATTTTGGTACAAAAACTGGGCTGGTTCATGTCTTGCCTTCCCAGGATGTCATGCACCTCTTCTATCAGTGATGGAGGCACATCTTCATCCCAGGTTCACAAAGTTAGTGATGAACTGATATAAGTTGGTTTTTCTCAAGTAAATTGATATCACTACCAAATATGACTCCTTTGTGTTTACTCCTTCTTCGTGCATATATTCCATTAGAGAGTACTGTAAGATGATTTCAGAGAAGACCCACCATGATGGGTGGAATGGAGTGGTTTGGTGTCACCAGATCCCAGTGAAGTTCAATATCCTAATATGGAACATCAGGAATTCTTGCTGTATCTACGAATGATAATATCAAAAAGCTCAAAATTAATAAGGCCTCGGCATGCCACTGCTAGGATATCAGGAGGGAGGAGATTATATATCACTTATTTTTTGAGGGGGAGTGGGCTTTGGTGGTGTGGTACATTTTCATAGAAACCCTCTTTAACTCCACTCATCAGTGGGACATTTCTTCTTTCTTAGGAAGTTGGTTTTTGTGCTCTTCTTGTTCGGTGAAGGATCAGTTGGCCCGAATAAGGATATTGAGTACTGGTTGTTGGTTCTTGTGGAAAGATAGAAACCAAGAGAGAATTGAAGGCCCTATTTCTATAGTGAGAGTCATCATAGTGAGGACACACATCATGTTTATGGTCTTTATTTAACTCTACTAGGACTAGTGATAAGCTCCTTCATTCATACATATCCAGGTCAGTACACATGTGTCCATTCCACACCCAGTTATGATGCAGGGACATTGGGTTTGGTGGGAAAACCCTTGTTCCGGATGCAGGCTATAAATGGATGGGTCTTGCTCCATGGGGATCCTAAAAGGAGGGGTAGTGGTTCACGATTATCGAGGGAATCTCAAGTGGGATTTTACATCCTGCATTGGAATGGGCACTCCCCTTTTGGATGAGGCATAGACAATGCTCACTGGTCTCGATATAAAATGGGTATCATATATGAATATAGATTCCAAAAATTCTAAACTAATCTATATGTAGGTACCTTAATCCTTGTAATAAATCCAATGTAATGGTAGTGGAAACTAACTTTAGGAATTATGGGGTCTAGGTGCTACAAAAAACATCTCATCACCTTTATAATTAAGAAAATTGCAGATACTATCCTCACATATAAATGTTTACCACCACTTTTATACTATTAAAACCTTCAATCCCATTTTTTATCCAATACCTACCAAAATATCTTCTTTAATTACCTCCCCTTTGACCAATATGCCTTTTTGTTGTTAGATATCCATTATTGGAATTCTTTTAATTCATTCCTAATGATGTTGTCTGAAGAAGACTTATCAATATTAACCATGGTTCATTGTTAATTTCATCATAAAATTCACTAAAATATTATTCCATTCTGATATTATATACAAAAAATATTATGAAATTTAACTAGATGTTATTATGATAATATACTAACCTAAATCAACATCCATTTCCTTTAAATGCGGAATAAAAAGGGAAATTGTGTGACATGTGGACTATCACATCGTGAACTAGTGTAATTAATGTTTCCATAATCCCCTCTGACTTATTAATATAATAACGAATTTAAATTATTTATTTGATATTTTTAAATATTAATAAATATTTCATCATTATATAACAAATACATTCTTATATAATATTATTTCGGGGATATGATAAAATTGTTCATCTGTATGGTAGATTACCACCTAGTGAAGAATTGTGATTCATATTTCACTAATGATGTAAGGCAAAAAGGATAATTATAATGAATATATTTTATATTTATGAAATAATAATTATAATAATGAATTATTAAACATTCTGAAATGATGAAATATAACTTTCATTCATACACTGAAAATGATAACATTTCTTATTTGTACATGTGGAAAACCACCTCTTCGATGATATGTGACTCTTTCTCATCAATAAATATCAGTGGTGATATACATATGTATTTTGGAATGTATAATATTATATTTTTAATATCGGGATCATTCAATAATGATAAAATATTAAATACCTTATTTTTATAATTAATATTGAAAAATTTAAATTTTACCCATCCGTATGTATGGCCTACCATCTACATGATCATGAAGTTGTTTATTTTTTATAAACATCATAAATTATGTTTTTTGAATTTATAATAGGGGTATTAATATTAAAATTATTTTGAAATTTTTATTCCTGATATGTTTATGTCATTAACACATTGACCCGAGTAAATATACCAATTTTTTTGACATACAAGATGAATACATATAAAACTTTTTATGTGAACATAAATGATTAAATTATTTTGTATGACATGGTAGGTGATAAATTAAAATGAATAATTAAATTTAAAATTTACTCGATAAATTATGTAATTAACATTTGTTACATTTAGAAGAAGATAAAGAACATATATGATGATTCAAACTTAAGTCATGGTACTTAATCTCAATTTCCTTTTAGTGGGGAGTATTTCGATTTTATTGAAATGATGTATTTTCTCATGGGTATACACAACTCCCATTTACATGTTATTTCAGGAATTACATAATTATAATTATATTTATTTTTTTTACTTTAAATTATTCGTGTGGATTTTGATTTACATATTTCGAAAGTAGTAATGGAATCTTATTTTAAAATTTCATTCTTATTTTTTTCAATGTCCATTTCATATCCAAGTATGATTTTTTAAATTTTAGTTTTTAATGTTATTATATATAAATTAGAGTTTTATAAATGATGATTCTATTTTCTTTGAAATTTTATTGAAAAAATAATCATTGTACTTAATTCATAACATTATCTATAAATGGGGGAAAAAATTAATTTTAACATATATAGTGATGATTACTTTTCATTATTTTGTAACCATTAATTGATGCCTGGATTCCATTACATGAATTCAAGATTTCATCAAATAAATTCCCCTTTAAAATTTTTAGTGAATTTTTTGTATTGAGAATGGTGTTTTAAAATAATTTTTTTTTTCTCAATGAAAATTGGTTTTTTGTAAAATAGGTTGTTTTTTATTGAAAATTGTATTTAATAAAAAATGGTATTTTGATATCCAAATGTTATTTTCATATGAGTCTAAAAGCTAATTTCAAATGTTTTATGATGAGATTTGGAAGATTAAAATGATTATACATTAAATGTTACATTGGAATTATATGATTAATGAGAGAGCCTAATATAGTGTCTATCATAGGTGCACCCATATAGGTCAACGTGATCCCAAAATATCTTATTGCATGGGCGAACCCAGATTTTTTTGGGTGATGACAATATAGCCTATTCTTTGGGTAGACCTAGATATCTCCCCAACTAATTGTGTATGATTCCATATCATTATTGGAATGTATGAGGGATTTTTCAGAGGGTTTATTATTTGGATTTAACTGGGTTCTAGTAATTTCTAACATAGGATTTAAATTGGTTATGAATGGGATGTTCTAAACTAAATATAAGGGTTTATTTTTATTACTATGGTGTTAAATAATTTTAGTATAAAAAAATGTGTGTGGATTTAATGTTAAAAAAAGTTATTACTTTCACTAAGATAATATTTATTTAAAGGAAAAAAATTGTTTTACCAGATTTTCACGAAATTAAATTTTTTCTTTATTTTTAGGTCCCTTTATGTATTTCTTATTCTAATCGCACAATTTAAAACTTTTTTGTAGGATTTTATGATTAGTTAGGGATATGATGTAGTCATGTTAAATTTTGTGATGATATTACTGGAAATAAATCTTGTTTTATATTAATAGTTTTATATTATAGTAAAAATGAATACTAAATAGAAGTTTACACAATATATATATGTGTGTGTGTGTGTTTGATATATAAGTGTCGTGATCTAAATCTCTAAAACATTAAACCTAGAAGGTATTTTGGGATTTTATGAAATAAAATTATGGTCAAAGTAACTATATTATGATGTGTTTAAGGCTATGTAATAACATTTTGTAGTAGAGAACCTTTCCTATAAATTAAAAGGATTGTGTATTTTATTTACATGACCATGAAATATTTTAATTTATATCTACATTGAAATAATATTGAATTTTAATATTACCAAATATATTAATCTAAACTATAAATATCCAGAATATGTTTTCCATAGAGGAAATATGTAAGTTGTTTTTGGAAGGATCTGAGAGGGTAATATCCTTCGAAATGAGCATCTCCAGATTATAGGAGTTTGAAAAAAAATAGTTTTATTAGTGATTTATTAGTTGAAACATAGTTTTAATGGTGATAGTATCCATTAATATAAGCATCCAAATAAAACATAGTGGAACATTTAAATACTGAATAACTTCATGAGACAACATCCCCCATAATTCAATTGATTATATTATCATTTTTAACATAAGGTTGGATTTATTACCTGGATAATAAATTTAATGTCACCAGATTTTCTGAACGTCAAAAGGAAACCATTTCCATTATTCTTATTGATGTTCATTCCGATTGATGGTGTAATTTTGATAACATTTCTATAGATATGTAGGATATTGATTCAATGTAATTACACACATCTATTAAATTTTTTATAATAGAAATAATTCCCTAATGGATTTTGGTTTAGGATGGATAAAAATTCATAGAATTGAATAATTTTTTATATTTATTATATTGCTTCATTTAATAAAACATCAAAAGATTTTCCATGTATGATCCTAATTGTATTGGAGACAGATAATGTTAAATTATTGGATTTTACTCTATGTTAAAACTGAGTTTATAAATTGATTTTTTCAAAAAATATTATAAGATCTATGAGAAATTAATTAATGGTGTTGAGAATCATGGGATGGAGTTTTCTAAAACATATGTAACTAAAGATGAAAAATGTTAGAAAAGGTAATGTGGGAAATAAATGGGGAAGAAAACACTGTATATTTCTAGAGGTATGCTCCAAAACTGATCAATGTGTAGTAAATGAAATTGCATGGATTGTTAGACTGGATCTGGATATTTTTATAGTTAGGTTAGTTAGGTCACTAGTCTCATCAATTAAATGAAAATGGTGTTATGAATATAAATAGTGGGGTAATTTATAGCCATCCAACAGATATATGTTTTAGTTTCAATTATTTCAATCATTGTGATAAGATGTGTTTATAGTAATTTTCATAGGATTGAAATAATCATTGTCAGAAATAAAAAAGTTTATCAATGAAATTTTATACTACTGTAGTTTGTGTTTGAATATAAAATGAAATTGTGGAAGGTATGATAGAGGTTTATTCAAATTATGCGAATTCCATTTTAATCTCTGGATGTTTGCATTTATAATTCTCTATGAAATTATCATTTAAAAATGAAATATCACCACATGAAAAATTATATAACATATGGTTAATGAATTGAGTGTAAATATTACACTAACGACAATTTTAAAAATATAATTATTATTATTTTCTTTATTTTATTTTCTTTTAATATTTTTAAACTAGTTATATTAGATTTCAATATCATTATCGGTATAAATTATATTTTAGTTTCAAATGTTAAAATAGATTTTATAGATACTAAATTTATATTCAATGGGTTCA
Source organism: Viscum album (assembly GCA_963277665.1). Taxonomy (NCBI): domain Eukaryota; kingdom Viridiplantae; phylum Streptophyta; class Magnoliopsida; order Santalales; family Viscaceae; genus Viscum; species Viscum album. The sequence goes on along the minus strand of OY728151.1, from coordinate 1,097,260,297 downwards.
TGTTATTGATATCGTTAAAATAAGGTAACAAATTTTATAGAGATTCTTTTATAATTTAGCAATAACATATTTTAGTATAGTTACAGTCTATTCAATTTAGTGATGTGTGGGTTGTGAAGAAATACATGGAATTATTTCCTTATTTTTTTACATGTGTTTTTTTGAGATGATAAGGATAAGTGTACTATTAAATTAATGAATTATGCTTATGATATTTTTATGAACCGGTATCATATGGTTCAAGTAGATATTTTATAACTATAAACTAACTTTTCAAACTTATGAGATTCAGTTTTAATTTCATATTCATAATCAAATTCAAATTCTCCTATTTTTTGATGTTAAAGTTATTTATGGTTCATTGATACTTTTAACTGATTATATATCCTTGAGTAACATCACCCAAAATAGAAAATATCATTTTCATCATATAGATTATTTGGTTGATTTTATCTAGGGAGCTCATTATTTTTTAAGGATGATGTATGTTCTATGTAAAATCACTTGACGGTGAAGTTTGTGAAAATTATAATGATTTGATTTCATATTTGATATATGAATTATGTGTTTTCTTTCGTCCACTTTTTTGGTATAATTCACCTGCAATATTTTGGGACCATATAAATAGTGTTTTCCATTAATTCATTAAAATGTTTGTGGTTGTGTTTATAGATTATATTTTTTATGTTATAATTTCTAAGAGATTCATGGTAGAAGCATATATATTATTTCATAAAACTTAATGAAAATAAATATGTATGTGAAATTTATTAAGGGTGCATTTTTTATGAAAAATTTATTTCCATAGATATATTTTGTAAAAATCCAAAATAACATTTGAACATCAGAAAAAACAGATTATAATATTTTGAAATATATAAAAACATCACAGATAAGAAATGTTTGATTAATGGTATACTACTAATGTTTTTTTAAATACATTTCTCATTTTTCTAGCTTGTTGAATAAGCTAACCTGAAAATGATATTTTTATTTTGAAAAAATAATGTGATGAATATATTTATTAATAAAAAAGAATATTTTTTAATAATACATTTTTTCCATGCCTTTATGAAAAATATAAATTTTCGTCTAAAATGATTCTTTATTTAAGTGACTTGGTTGTCTTCTGATGAATAATAATCAGGTAATTTATTATGCTTCGAATAACTTGTGACTTGATGAGATAAATTTCCATAAAAATGATCTATAATTAGTTGTTATAATTTTATTATTTAAAAATTCAGATGTGTCATTTGTATAGAGTAAATATTTATATATATAATGATCCTAAAATATTAAGTATATATTCACTCAGAATGAATTGAACTTTAGAAAGAGACAATTGATAGTACTGATCAATAATTAGGATTATATGATTCATTTCTATCCCAAAAATAAAAAAATGTGGATGATTATTTTTTTCAAAAAAATATTTAAACATTAATCATGTGATGTTTGGAATAAAACCATTCAGTTATTTATTTTTAGAGTTTTTTCCTAAATGTTTTGTATGTAGGAAGTTTTTTCTCATAAGTATTCCGGGAAATCATCTTAATTAGAAAGAAATAATTATGTTTGAAAAAAAGATCATGCTTTATAGGAAAAATGTATAAATTTGTAGGAAGGATAAGTTTCCAGTGTTTAATTTTGATTAAGATGTTTCATCATATTTTGAAAAATATTATTTGTTCTTCTGATTTCATGTTGAAGAGATATTTAATTTTTGATGCTTATAGTTCTATGTTTTCCTTTAATTCTGGAATAACTATGATGTATTGATAACATCGAGAGTCATATTGGTTGGTTGGAATCAAAATAAATATATAATAAATTCACATTAAGTGATTTAAATTTAATTTGAATAATGTTGAATAATTCTTTTAAACAGAAGAATTCAATATTATCCAGTTCCATATTGGAAAAGAAAAAATATATACATATATTATTTTTGGGTATTACCAATGACCACTCCAGGTAATAATAGGGTTTTTTTAATTTATTGATTGAATAACTAAATCTACACATTTCCTTCCAATGAAAGATATAATGTCTTTACATAATATTTATTGAATTTATCTGAGGAAAATAGTCAATTTACATGTAGTTTCTCAGTCCATTTTATTAGAAATGGGATTTTTGTTTACAAATAATCATTATAAAAGGAATCAAAAATCATTGGGTCGGGAATTAAATTTCAACATATATTTTCATCTTCAATTAGATGGTCAGTCATATAAAAAATCAAGACCTTGGAATTATAATTCATTCTATTTAATAGAATACATGTGATTTATGGGTCAATATATTAATTTTATAATGTTCTATTATTACAATAGTTTTCATTCCAATATATAGTTAGAGGATTTTTATGCTTTATGTGGAAAGTAGTGACATAAACGTATTTTTAGAATAAATATGAGGAATGGATGTCGATGGAAAAATTCATTCAATAGTTAATGAATTAAAAGGTATAGTTAATTTATAAACATATAAGGATGTCTTAGAGTTGGTTGAAAATTTATGGAGATATATGGAGGAATGAGAATTCGTTTGAGGATGGTGATCATGATGCTCTCGAAGTTTCACAATCAAAAAGCGTTATTTATTTTATTGAAAATGGGGAGATTAGCCTATAGTTCATTAGAACATATGAAATACAAATGAAAGATAGATCTATTAACTACCTAGAATAAATATCATTGCATCCATCTGAGTTACGCAATGTGTTTCTTATTTTAAGATTAAGGATTTTGGGAAACCATCATGAAATTTTAATAGTTCTAAAGTTTTTCTATTGGAAGGGAAAATTTTATATGAGGAACAAAATATTCATTTTCTTAACCATTTATTTTAATTATATTAAATGTGTTGATTCAACATGTTTTGTTTCTATAGAATGAGAATATGGTAAAATGAGAAACATGATAATCCAAAAAAGTTATGATAGAATGAGATACCATCATATTTTCTAAGAGAGTAAAATTGAGAGAATGAATTTTACAAATCAAGGGGAATAATGTAATAACCTATTTTATGTAATAATAATTCACATTAAGGACTATTAATGTGAATTTGATTGTTATATTTAATTTAATTTTTTTTATAATTTTTAAATCAATATAAATAGTTTTAATTATAAAATATAATAATAAAATTTTATATAAAAGATTAATTAACAAATAATATAATTTTAATTTGAAAAATAAATATCATTCCTGAAATCACAATATCAAAATTAAAAAATGGGGAATTTTTGGGATTAATTTCATAATATATATTATTTAGTAAAAATACTATTTTTAGTATAAATGATTATTATTTACAATATAATATTTAATTTAAAAGGATTATTATGATGGGAATATGATTTCATGTAACATATTTATATGTTAGACCTAATAATTTCTTATGAATCATTATCATTTTAGAGTTTAGAAAAAAATATTTTGTGTGTTGAAATATAGTTTTTTAGGAAAAATATTATAAATTTAATAATGTTTCACTATTTTATTTAATTAAAATATACTAAATGAGGTATTATATTAATGAAATTTATATTATATATATATATATATATTAAATTAAATTATTTTAAATCGTGATATATTAAATATAAATTCATATTTATCTACGAAGAACACATCATGAAACACCCCATTTTCAACAAATTAGGGGGTTTGATTTGCAATTAAATTATTCCACAAATGTTAATGGAGTTTGGTAAAATGGATTAAAAATTTTGACACATAATAATTTATATTATATAATTTTTTCAATATAATTTTTTATCAAAATTAATAGTAAGAATATGAAAAATAACTAAATTAATACAGTTGTGGTTTTAAATGATTTACATGGGGTTAATAAAAAAGAATAAATGTAAAAATGACCAAAAACATGTCTAAAATATATTTTAATGAATTATTTATCTCGTATAATGTATAATTATCTATAATGGTCAATTTTTTATTATCTCAGTAAGTGTAAAATGTTGTTTTCCCGTTTTATATTCGAAACTCTCTCTACTGCCACTCACCTCACTTAATGAATTCCAACATCACCTCTCATATTCACAAATTAAAATCCATTTGGATCATCCAATAAATATATAAAATATCATAATTAAATCCCTCCAAATGATCTATATTCTGTTTTTATTATTATAAAATTCTTTGAACACATTTCTTTTTTACATAGGGATTTTTTCCCAAGAAGAGGTATTGTGCATAAACGACCATCAATATTTTATTTCTTCTTCCACCACCTTCAAATAATATTAAATTATTATAGTATAAAAAATAAGTGTATACAAAATTATGATAAATTATTATATTCATTTAATAACTAAAATCAATATCCACTACTTTAAATTGGGAAATTAAATCATTTTTCTCATGTATTCTGAACTCCCACCTCACCAACCCATGTCATTTGTTTTACATAATATCCTCCCACAATGTATTGGAATGATATTTTTAATGTATATATATATATAATTTGTAAAATAATTTTAATTCTGAAAATATAATATTTCATATACCTTCTTACTTAATATTCTACAGGGGATATGATAAGGTTCCTTGGGTGTATGGTGGGCTACCATTTTTTGTGGTGATGTGATTGATTTTTAACTTACTCATTTCATAAAAAGTAATAGGGATAATGCTTATAAATATATTTGATATAAATTTAATAAATGTTAAGCATCTAGCCCAATGAATAATGGATCACTCCCCTTTACTATTTTATATAGTTCCCAAGTATGATTCCCCAGAGCCCTTCAAATTTAATGATCAATTGTCTTAGATTCAAAGTTATCAGCAGACCATAAGAAAGATATGGGCTGAAACTACCCAAGTTCATACATGGGTAGTTCTTCATAATAATCTATGGTGGTAGAAACTGGACCTGAAGGAATGGGATAGGGATCTTCCACCTTTTGATCATAACGTAGATCTTCTTAAACAAATTATTGAATGTTTGGAATCTGACCCGTAGGACGAGCGGAATGACTTAGTGTCTGAAAATTTAATGGGAAAAAATTGAGTTGGGTGGAAATGCTTCTCTAGCATGAGTGATTGGCCCAGGACATCTCCCGGGTAAGGTGGGTACAAGAGGGAGACCAAAACACTACTTATTTTCATGCATGTATCAGAGAAAGAACGTTCTTCCATTCCCCTATTTTTTTCTAGAATATGGATCTTACAATGAGGATTGAGATACAGTGGGTGGAATGGAATTTTCCATCATTAAATATATGCTTGCTGGTACTTATGTATGGATGAACAAGGGGTATCCTAATGGGAATGGTAAATTATAGGAGGCGATTCCAGGCTTGGACTCTACTCGGGACAATGAGGGCCTAGTGGAGATGACTTGAGAGGATTAAATTCAAGCAGCCATGTAGAAACTCAACCCATATAGTTCACCTAGGCCAAATAGTCTCCCAGGATCTATATCATCCCCCTTTACAATACATAATTTTTCATTAAATTTTACAAACATTTGATCTTTAAAGTATAGAGTCTTGGAAATCATGAATAAAAACATGAAAACCTAATGATTCCTTTAAATCCCCGTGATAAGATTGTTTAAAATTTCATCCTATGTTCAATTACAACATCTCATATCCTGGAGACATACATTTAGAAGAAAGGGTGAGTAGAAGTCCCAGAATGGAAAGCAAGTGAATTAGTTTACTTATAATATCAATAAGAACTTAATGAAAAAACATAAATACATGACAAATGTTAAAATTGGAATAAAATAATAAAAATTAAATGAATCATATCATGAATATATGGCTACAAAATTTCATTTAGACATTACTTATCATATCACCATGGTCTATCCCCAAGGTGTGATAAAAATTTCTAAGGTTTTCACCAAGTTATCAAGAAACTTGTCATCTCGAGAGATTAATTATTTACCAAATTCATTGGAGTGCTATTAGTTTTCACCCTTAATATGATTTTATTTTAATTTTATCCACATATATCATAATTAATAATTTCATAAATAACCCATATATAAAAAAAGAAATGGGTTCATTTCAAAATAGCCTCATTTTAAAAGTTTATAAGAACATGATCATTAAGTCATTCATAGCCAATTTAATTGGAGTGATGGGTATATATATGTCAAATCCATAATCAAATAAATCAATTTTATGTATTTTTTAAAACCATTGGATATGAAAATAGTATTGGGTATTTATATAAACAATACAAAACAATTAATTGGTAAAAAGAGAGATATTTTGAGATGAAAATTATGTAGCATAACGACGTCTCTTAAATATTGAAAAATTCATTTGATTAGAGTTTAAAGCGTCTTTCATCATTTAGAAATGAAATATAATGTTTTAAATATATTAAATAACAATCCTCCTCATGAAAAAATGTAACTATAAAACATAACATAAAAGAAGTCATGACTTAAAAGAGGAGGGTGAATGGATCCCTTATTGATTTAGTAACTTTCAAAATGTACACCCCAAAGAAGAAGTATCATATAAAGAATATGTAAATACCCATAAATTATAGTATATTACACAAAGAGTACATTAATTTTAAGTTTATACACTACACAAAATGAAATAGTGGCAAATATATCATGAATCTCACAAGAAAATGATGTGAGATGAAAATCCCGTACAACGTAGTATTCAATCAAATCGTATGACCAAAAATTACTAACCACCAAAAAATCACATAATACCATGAATATAAATAGAATACTGATAATATATATCCAATGTCAGTACACAACACACCACATTCAATAAATAAGTTGCGAACAATGTAAATCTCACGGATGTAAAAGTGCGATAAAAATCCCTTACCACGTTGTAATTAATCGAGTCGTATGACCAAAAGTTAATAACCACCTAATGATTCACAGAATAAAATTAATATAAAGATAATAATGATAATATATATATCAAATTTATTTATAAAATACACCACATGGAATAAATTTGTGGCAAACAATGGAAAACCCAAAGAATTAAAAGTGAGATAAGAAACCCCTTACCACGTTGTAATCAACTGTGTCATATGACTAAAAGTAAATAAATCACAAATAATTAATATAATTAAATGAACATAAATAGAATCATTATAATATATATTACATTTCAGTACAAAATACAACACATGCAAAAAAATATTGGTGAAGAATGGAAACCCTAGAGAATTAAAAGTGAGATAAGAAACCCCATAACAAGTTGTCTGACTTGATTTGACCGGATGTTCCTTGTTATTCTTAAATAATAAACATAAGTTAATTTATATATGATTAATAATATTTTTAATTTTTATTATTCATATTATATTAAATATTACCTTGCAATAACAATTAGTTAATTATTTGATCTCTTAACGGACATTTTGTCAATCTTCAGAACTTGAGATAAAATGAACTTGTTATAATTATATATTGTCCATGCGGTCAAAAGTAAAGTATATCTAGAATGATATTAATAATATAGATGTTATATATTTCATATATTTTCATTATATATATATATGTATTTATAATATTATATAACATTTGGAGATAAGAAATGAAATGCACCGTTCATGGAGAGGATAACCTGTACGTACACATGAACACTACTTTCATTTCTATTTCATATTTTTAATGGAATGAAATCATAGTGATTCATAGGTATATTATAATTAAATTTTAATATTTATGTCATATTTGTTACATAAGTTCATAAATTCTATCTTTTATACGTTCCATGTGTGGCATGAACGAGTCATATAACATTGAGGGGGTGATAGTCTGCACTTCCTATAATGAAATAATCGTGTTTTCCCATTATAGGAACCATAATGTTATGTTAAAAAAAGAAAAATAAAGAAGCCTAAAGAAGACATAAATATAATATATATCATATATAGATACAATGCTATCATAAATGACCACCATTAAAGGTGGTATGAGATAATTTCCCAATCATCATTTTGTGAGGCAGTAGTTCACCATCCACGGAAATAGTATGTTCTTTACCCATTTGATAATGGTTTGTGTTAGTGTAGCTAGATTAATTCTCATAAAAACATAATTTTATATTTAAGATCATTTTTTTATAAATTAAACGAAGATAAATGGTTTAGTGGGTTGGATAAGTGTGATGAAACAAATGAACATAAGAGAAGACGTTATGTTTTAATCGGGTAACTCCCTTTGGTTTGAACCAAAAGGGTTTGTTGAAATGATTTTTTCCTATGGTAAGGATTCTAGGATGAAGATAGGGATCTTGGGAGCTTATTTTAGCGGAGGTTGGATGAGACAAGGGCTTTAGAAGTGTGAGAAAAGGGTATGAATTGGGGGCTTTTTATAAGATAGAGGTGGGACTCTTTTGGAATGTTTGAAAATATTATTTAAATATATAATTATTTTTGGTTTCTAAAGGTCCAAAAATCATTAATTTCAATGATAAGGTGGCCCATGTTAGCTATAAAATCATTCAATTATAATTGGATAGGTTTTGGATATATTTTTAATATTTATCTTCATATTTATTTAATTCATCCAATAAGAATATAAAAATTACATCATCATTGTGTCATAAATACTTGTATTAATTAGATATCTAAAAATTATAAAAAAGTACCATGAGGTATGAATTATTTTTAGCTTTCCATGGAATATTTATAGTCAAACATATAACTTATATAACCCCAGGTAATTTTTTTTGTAAAAAAATAATTGTTTATGACATTTTTTATTTTTAAATTAAATAAAATGTTATTAATGTCATTATCTTATCTATGTGGCTCCATGGGGTCCCAAAATTGACCCATGGATTTTCTTGGTCAGAAATTCCTCATCCAAAAATGTTAGTACAAGTTTCAATGTAATGTTTTATTATTATAACATTTTTTACCTTAAATTACCCTATTTACCTTTAATCATGGTTAATAAAAGTCAAAAGTAACTATTCACAAAAAATTATTTTCATTCTAATGATTTTTTTTTACTTACTAATGACTACCATGATTGATTTATTTTTGAAATTCATTTCAAAAAAGTGGTAAAATTTCATTTAAATGAAAAGGTAAGTTCATTAACTACTACACAGTGGTTTCACTATTCATCCAAAATTGATTGTTTTTAGAAAAATTCCAAAAATTCACTCCATGCTAAATATGATATTCCGAATTCAAAAATTATATCTATTTTACCAAATTTAAAAAATTTAAGTTTCATTAATAGATTATATAAATAATTCATATTGTCACAACAAATAATCGTGTTTTTAACAAATAATAACCATCAAAATAATGATACTTGTTAATGTCTAATTTCAAAGTTAAATTACTTCCAATAGACTACATTAGGTAAAATAGTAAAAATATAATCTAAATACACATTAAATCCAATTAAAAATATAATCTAAAAATATAAATAATTTAAATTAAAAGGCGATCTTGAATTAAAATACAGCATTTTTCAATATTCACTAAAAATGAACATTATCAAAAAAATATTAAAATTTCAGCCAAAGTAATCTTTGATGCCCTGATTCTAATGATGAAAATTATTTTCTCAAAAATTACATGTAAATGTGACAACAAATAAAATTACTAATGGTTCTCCATCAAAAGGCAATAAATCGCCATTTTAAAGTAAATTATGCTTAAAATTAGATTCATTGACATTTTAAGTCTCTAACATTTATTGGATGAATGTTTTAAAAATTTAACAAAAATATATTATCAAATTTATGTTTTTTCTATTAATTCATGCCAATTAAATGACTAGGATTTAACTACCATTTAATATAAAAAATATTATATTATAAGTGTGTTACGTAAGATATCAAAGAAACCCATTGTTGTGTGTTAAGTACTCCATTGAATATAGAATATCCTTTAAAATAAAATTAATATTTAATTAAAAAAATATTAATAAATATGAAAATTTCATATTTATTATTTTCCTACAATGTTACATCCTTCCTCCCTTTTGAAAATTGCATACTCACAGTTTTAAAATTTGGCTTGGAAACTTCATTGAAAGTCGCACATCGGAAAAAGAGTCTGTAAAAATATCGCATTAAGAGGAATAAAGAGAAGTACAAAGGTAACCCAATTTAACCAATACTGGGATTCCATGTTGGAAAACATGGAAATGGGAGAGATAACAAACGGTAAATTCTGATGGAGAGTGATAGAAACCATGATTCATAGAATGCTAGAAACCAGAAATTCAGAAACATATGATGTGTTAAACGGTCCTTAATCACTCAGTATGAAACTTAAACCCAAAATGTTTTTGTTTTACATTTATTTTCATAATTTTGATAAATTAATTTAATACATAGAATAAAAACATAAGGAAATATACATAACTTCAAGTAGAGTTTCATCCTTTAATAAGTTTCAACAAAAAACTAATCTTTTCTCCAAACAATGAGGATTCAAAATGACTTGTTAACATCAAAATCACAAGAATCTTCATATAGAGAATCTCAAAATCCAAAAAAGAATAAAAATATATTTCTCTTCACTTTAGACACAATATAACAACACAATGGTTATAATGAGATCATATAAACATCAAAAGGATAATAATTTATAAAAATAAATACTAATATTAATCTCCAAAATTCTACAAAAACTACCCAATGTTCCAGAATGACTTTTAAATACACAATCATCATTAAAATTATTTAAAATAATCCAAACTAAGATTTAAACACAAAAATCATAAGGATTTAATCACATATACTTCCACAAAAAATCTAAACATTTATCTCCAAATAACATCGACTACTCTTAATGTCTCATACTAAAGTGTAATTATCCTAATCACGTATTCTCTTTTCTAGGTTAATCATTTTCTAGAAATAACCCAAATCACCATATGTACACGATAATTAAATATATTCTTACAAAATAAAAATTTCAACCATTCCTACACAAATTAAATCCTATAGTATTTTATTTTCCTTAGGCATATAATAATCTAAAAGGGAAAACATCTTCCAAAATAACCATTATCAATTATCACTGAATCATTTTCCTATACTAAGGATATCAATTTTATAAAACCTAAGTTCCCAATAACAACTTATTTTTTATCCTTAAAATCATTTAATTAAAAAGAATAATTCATACTAACCTGGTACTTCATGTAGGCCAGTGGTAGGCGATAAAACCCCATCACACTTTGGTTGTGGGTTTGATTCACACAGCTTTGTCCGACGCGACGGGTTGTCACATGGTCTATGTGTTGACATTTTAATAAAACTCAAAAATATCCCTAACATGTTAAAACCTTTATTGTTTTATTATACCTTTCATTTTCATCCCCACATGTTAATATAGTTCTGTTCATATCTAGATAGGGATGCATTTTCTTGATCAACCACATTCTCCAAACTCACCAAAATACCAAGAAGTTTTCATATATTTAAACATTTTTATTGGGTTCTTCCTAATTTTTTCATAGCCTAATTTACATAAAAACCTTAACTATACTTTGATACCAACTATAGAATCCCACCTTTTTAAAACATAAAGTTTCGTTACATTTTACAAACCGAGGATCTTTAATGTCTAGTGTCTTGGAAATCAGGAATAAAAACATGAAAAATTAAACACTCATTTAAATCCCCTTGAAAAGTTACTTCAAAATTACATCTAATGTTCAATTATTTTATGTCATAACCTAGAGAAAACAATAAAAGGAATGGGTGAGCATAATGCCCGTTAAGGGATGCATGGGAATTAGTTTACTTGTGATATCAATAAGAACATGATGAAAAACATAAAGACATGAGCATTGTTAAAAGAGGCATATCATAATAAAAATAATATGAATAATTACTTGTATATGAGTCTACAAAATTTCATTTAGGAATTCATGAACATATCACCAAATTCCATCCCCATGGTGTCAAAAACATTACCAAGGTTATTCACCGAGGTATCGTGAAACGTGTTATATCTATAGATTAATTCATTACGCAATTTATTGGAGTAATATCAGGTAGAACCATTAATATGTCCTTATTTTTATTTGATCCACATAGATCACTGTCAATAATTTCATAAATAACACATTGCTAATAATATAAATTGATTCATTTCCAAAACAGGACGATTTAAAAGTTCTTTAAAACATGATCGTTAAGTAATTTATAAACCATGGAATGGGAGTTGGGGTTATATGTAATTCAATTACATAAAAAATAGATTAATTTTATGTATTGATAAATAAAACTATATATGAAAATTGGATTGGATATTCACATAAATATTACAAGAGAGTTTCTTGAGAAAAAGAGAATGATTTTGAGACAAAAATTATGTAGAATAACTACATCACTGAAAGATTCATGAAATCCTTTGATGGTAGTGGAAATGGTATTTCATCATTTATAAATGAAATTTATAGTAGTAATGATACAAAATAATAATCCACCTCAAAATAAAATGGATATATAATCCAAAACATAAATGAAGTCATGACATAAAAGAGGAGGGGGAAAGGATCCCTTACCGATTTGGTAACATTCGAAACACACACCCTATGAAAGAAGGATCATATAAAGAATATGTAAATACCCATAAAATAATTTATATTCCAAAAATAGTACAATCATGGTCATTACATACACCACACAAAAGGAAATTGTGGCAAACATACCATGAATCTCACAGCTATAAGAAGTTATATGAAAATCCCTTACCATGTGGTATTCGGTCAAAGCGTATGACCAAAAATTACTCACCGCCAAACGAATCACATAATAACAATAATATAATGTGAATCCGGATAATATATATCCAATGGGATCACACAATACACCACATGCTATAAATAATTGGTGATCAATGGAAATCTCGCAGAATTAAAGGTAAGATAAGAATCCCTTACCACGTTCTAATCAATCAAGTCATATGACCAAAAGTTATTAACCACAAAAAGTTTCAAAAAATAACATGAATATAAAGATAATAATGATATTATATATCAAATTTCAGTACACAATAAACCACATTCAATATATTAGTGGTGAACAATGGAAATCCCAAATAATTAAATGTGAGATTAGAAACCCAGTACCACGTTGTAATCAATCGATCCGTATGAAAAAAACATTATAACCACCAAATAATTTACAGATTAACATGAATATAAGGAGAATAATTAGAATATAAATCAAATGGAATTTTACAATACACCACATGAAATAAATTTGTGGTGAACAATGGAAATCCCACATAATTGAAATTGAGATAAGAAACCACTTACCTCATTGTCCGACTTGAATTGCTCGTATGTTTTTTGTTCTTCCTAAATAATAAACATAAGTTAAATTAAACATGATTAAGAATATTTTTGAGGATTATTTTTTCATTTATATTAATTATTACCTTGTTATAGAGATTGGTTAATTATTTGAGATCATATTGGACATATTGTAAATGTTCGGAACAAGATTAAAAAATGATCATGTTATAATTATAAATTGTCCATGTGGTAAAAATTCCATTATATTCAGAATGATATTCATCATTTAGATTTAATATATATCATTTATATCCAGTATTTATAGATTTATTTATAAAATTACATAACAATTAGAGATAAGAAATGAAATGCACCCTTCATGGGGATAGTAAGCCATACATATGCATTAACGCTACTTCCATTTCTATTTCATATTATTAGATGAATTAAAACAAAGTGATTCATAGGAATATTATAATTTAATTATAATATTTATGTCATATATGTTACATATGTTCATAAATTCTATCCTTTATACATTCCACGTATGGCATGAACAAGTCATATCATTTTGAGGGGGTGGTAGTCCACACTTGCTAAAATGAAATTATTGCATTACCATAATGGTATGTTATAAAAAATGAAAATAAATAAGCATAAAGATATCATAAATATAATATATATCATATATAGTTATAGTGCCATCATAAATGGACACCATGAGAAGCGGTAGGAGATAAAAGATCAATCATCGTTTCGTGGGGCAGTAGTTCTCCAACCAATGAAACAATATGTTCTTTACCCATTAGTTTGAGATGTGTGTAAGTGTATCTAAAATAATTCTCATAACAACATCCTTGTATATTTAGGATATTTTTTTGTTATAAATTAAAGGAATAAAAAGGGTCTAGGGGTTGTAGAAGTAAAATAATACAAAAGAACGTAAGAAAAGATGTTACCTTTAAATCAGGTAACTCACTTTTGTTTGAACCAAAATGGTTTTTGAAGTTCTTTATGCCTATTTTAATGCTTATAAGTTTAATAGAGGTAGATTTTGATCATTTTATAGTACATTTTAGATGATCTAGGGGCTTGAGAAGTGTGAAAATGGGCAGGAAGTGGGGGATTTTTATAAGGGAGAGGAGATTCTCTTTTTGTATGTTTAAAAATATTATTTTATTATATAATTATTTTTGTTTACTAAAGGTCCAAAAATAATTAATGTCATAAAAAGGGAGTCCCATGTTTGAAATAAATTTTTCCAAACATAATTGGACATGTTTTGGATATTATTTCAATTTTTATCTTCTTATTTATTTAAATCATCAATTTCTGACGTAAACCCTCCATCATCGTTGTGTCAAAAATAATTTTATTAATTTGAAGCCGAAAAATTATGAAAAAAATTCCATGATTTAGGACATATCTTTATCTTTAAAAGGAATATTTCTTTTCTAAAATATAACTTATATAACCCCATGCAAATTTTTTTAGTAAAACAATACATTTTTATGACATTTTTTATTTTTACTTTAAATTAAAAGTAATTAATGTCATTATCTTACCCATGTGGATCTATGAAGGCCCAAAATTGACCCATGGATTTTCTAGGTCGGATAGTAGTTATCTAATAAGGTTAAGTTAAGTGTAAAGGTAATTTTTTATTATTATAACATTATTTTTAACTTAAATTACCCTAATGTCCTTTAATCGTGGTCAATAATAGTCAAAAGTTACTATTCAAAAAAAATCATCTCATTAAACCACATTTACATACTAATGAAAACCATGTATTTAAAAAAATTTAAATTCAATTCAATGAAATAGTAAAATTTCAATTAATTGAAAAAGGTAGTTTTTTAACTAGTACATAGAGGATTCAATATTCATCCAAAATTGACGGTTCTCAAAAAAAAATCGAAAATTCACACTAAAATAAATTTGATATTCCAAATTCAAAAATTATGTCTATATTAACAAATTAAAAACATTGAAGTTATATTAATTAATTTTATAATTAATTCCTATCTTTAAAACAAAAAAAGTGTTTTTATGAATTAATAATCATCAAAATATTGATAATTGTTAATGTCCAATTTCAAGGAGAAATTACTTACAATTGCCAACATTGGGTTAAATGGTAAAAATAAAATTTACATACCCTATAAAAGCAATTAAAATGATAATATAACCATATAAATAATTTAGATTAAAAGGCAGTTTAGAATTAAAATACTACATTTTTTCACTATTCATTAAAAATGAACATCATCAGAAAAATAAAAAAAATTAATCCAAAGTAAATATTGATGTCCCGATTATAAAGATTAAACTTATTTTGTAAGAAATAATATGTAAAATATAAAAAACTAGATTTAAAAAGGGTTCTCCATCAAAAGGTGGTAAATCACCCATTTAAAGTAAATTATGCTTACAATTAGATTTATTTATATTTTAAGCCTCTGACTGTTATTAGATGACTATAAAAACTATTAAAAAACATATATTATCATAGTTAATTTAGTTCTATTAATTTCCAATAATACAACAGCTAGAAGATTACTAAAATTTAAAATAATAAAATTATATTATTTGTGTACAATTTATGATTTCAACTAAACCCATTGTTGCGTGTCAGGAAGACGATTGAATATAGAATACATTTTAAAATAAAATTAATATTTATTTAAAAAATTATTAATAAATACGAAAATTTCAATTTATTTTTATTTCTAGGATGTTACTGGATCGTTTTACAATGAGGTTTAGGATGTGGTTAAGAAGGACATAATATAATAAATTCAGGACTTTTATCGATGTGGGACTCTCCCTCACGATGATAGTGCTACTACAATGGTTCTCATCACAATGGTTAAGAATCCATAATCACTATCTCACTATAGACCAGTGAGTTTATTTAACTTCCCCTACAAAATTCTGGCATCTGTTATTAACCAGAGGTTGTCCAAATTCCTCCTAGGCTGGATATGTGGATAGCAACATGGGTTCTTTAATGGTTACACTATTCAAGGAGATATAGATCTAGCCAATGAGATGATAAGTGATATCAACGTAAAAATTCATGTTTTGATTTTAGCTATTAAAGTGGATATGAACAAGTATTACGATATGATGTAATATAGCTTCATTAATATAGTTCCCTCAAGTATTGGCTTCTAAGACAAATCAATGGACCTCATATTAATGAGTTTTAGATCATCAGGGCTGAAGGTTTATGATATAATAAAGGTTCATGGCTTCTTTAAGTCAATAAAAGGGCTTCACCAAGAAGATGCCCTCTCTCCCAACATTTTCACACTGGCGAAAGATACACGTAGTAGACTTATAAATCATAGCCTATCTCAAGGAGTTATAACACCTTTCATGAATTGGATGAGCATCCTCCAGATTTCCCATCCGATGTTTGTTGATTATACCATTATATTTTTGAATGGTGGTAATGATTCATTTTGAGGGATCAAGGTCATTCTTGGGGAATATTGTCATTAATGAGGGCAAGTCATCAGTACAACTAAGAGAATTTTTTTAATCTATTATGAGAGTTCCCCTAGTTGAGTATCCTCCCTATGTAGTCGCTTGGACATGCAATGAGGTGTTCTTCCAATAGAGTACATGGGTACGACAATATCCTTTGGTTAACTCCAGGTACATGATTTTTATCCATTTGTGAGTAGGATTACCATCAGTGTGATTAACAGGAAAAATCAATTCTTTCGTTTGGGGGCCGTATTGCATTAGTAAATATTTTATATCCATCATACCCATACTTGTGATGGATTCTTCAAAAGTCCCTAAATGAGTGATAAAAATTTAGATAATATCATAAGTTCCTTTATTTGGGATACTCGGTCTGAAGGTAAAAGGCATTGGGCTTCATGGAGAAATATGGCTTGGCCGGTCCTAGATTGTGGGATCATTGTATAGAGCGTCCAGAGTATGATTCACTACATTCATTCTATGATTACTTGTGAAATTATGGAGGATCATACATTATGGGGATGATCCATGTAAAAAAAATTTAGGGGATGTTCGGGGGACATTCATGGGTACTTTTTTACCCAGTGGCCAAAGATTTATCCTCTGGTCTAGTTTCTCCAACCGAGCTCTCGATGGATTGATGGATCTGAGGACATATTATTTTGGTACAAAAACTGGGCTGGTTCATGTCTTGCCTTCCCAGGATGTCATGCACCTCTTCTATCAGTGATGGAGGCACATCTTCATCCCAGGTTCACAAAGTTAGTGATGAACTGATATAAGTTGGTTTTTCTCAAGTAAATTGATATCACTACCAAATATGACTCCTTTGTGTTTACTCCTTCTTCGTGCATATATTCCATTAGAGAGTACTGTAAGATGATTTCAGAGAAGACCCACCATGATGGGTGGAATGGAGTGGTTTGGTGTCACCAGATCCCAGTGAAGTTCAATATCCTAATATGGAACATCAGGAATTCTTGCTGTATCTACGAATGATAATATCAAAAAGCTCAAAATTAATAAGGCCTCGGCATGCCACTGCTAGGATATCAGGAGGGAGGAGATTATATATCACTTATTTTTTGAGGGGGAGTGGGCTTTGGTGGTGTGGTACATTTTCATAGAAACCCTCTTTAACTCCACTCATCAGTGGGACATTTCTTCTTTCTTAGGAAGTTGGTTTTTGTGCTCTTCTTGTTCGGTGAAGGATCAGTTGGCCCGAATAAGGATATTGAGTACTGGTTGTTGGTTCTTGTGGAAAGATAGAAACCAAGAGAGAATTGAAGGCCCTATTTCTATAGTGAGAGTCATCATAGTGAGGACACACATCATGTTTATGGTCTTTATTTAACTCTACTAGGACTAGTGATAAGCTCCTTCATTCATACATATCCAGGTCAGTACACATGTGTCCATTCCACACCCAGTTATGATGCAGGGACATTGGGTTTGGTGGGAAAACCCTTGTTCCGGATGCAGGCTATAAATGGATGGGTCTTGCTCCATGGGGATCCTAAAAGGAGGGGTAGTGGTTCACGATTATCGAGGGAATCTCAAGTGGGATTTTACATCCTGCATTGGAATGGGCACTCCCCTTTTGGATGAGGCATAGACAATGCTCACTGGTCTCGATATTTTCCTTCACGAACATGTGTTATTAACACAGGTCGAGATAGATTCCTTAATTTTGCATGGTTCTCTAATGGGTAAAGATGTTACTTCGTTGTCCATTTCCTACCTCACCAAGAATTGAAGATCCTTAATTCGAGATAACATCCAATTGTCCCACACATGGAACGAGGGAAATAGGGTAGCATACAATATGGCTTAATTAATAGAGCATGGCTCTATCCACACTAGTCTTATTAATTTTAATTTCTTTAAACTAGAGGCTTTAAATTTAATTAGAGGGGATGCCCATGTCATTCACTACTTTTTTCCTCCTTAAGCATGGGGTCCATTTGTTTCCTTGAGTATTTTTGTTGAACAACCATTTAATTTGGATGAATGGTTGACCACCACCTCTACTATGTGATGTGAATATGTTTCATCAATAAATCAATTTTGTGAAATATATATGTATTTTTAATATAATAATATGGGTTTTATTATATTATTCTATTTGAATAATGATAATATATTACTTACTTTATTTCCAAAATAAATTTCGAAATATGGAAAAGGTACTAATCTATAAATACTGTTTATAGTCTCCATGATCGTATCATATATCAATTTTTTTTAACCATTATACATTATGGGTTTTTAAAGTATAAAGAGTGTATAAATAAGATAATTATATTAGTATTATTATTCTGGTGATTTTTATATAATGAACTCTTCGACCATATTCATCCAAGTGTAGTATTTTTGACATATAAGGTGAAAAAATTACAAACATATGAAATTCCCTCAAATGATTTACTAATTTTATATTATGTGGTAAGATATAAAAAAGAATAATAATATTGATTATGGATTTTAATCAGTTTAATAAAAAATAATATTGTATTTCCTATAAGGATAAAGTACATACATGATTATTTGAACACATTGTAATGGATTTCATCTTAATTTCCTTTTATTAAGGAAAAAATTGTTGTTATACTCCTATATTATTTTATATCGTGCATATAAATCCAACTATAAAATTTTATATCATTTATTAAACTATTATAATAATACTTAATATTTTTTTGTTGATATTATATCATGGTTCATAGGATTCATATGTTTATAAGGTGGTAAGGGGGTTTCTTTAAAAATAATCAACATCTAATGTTTTCCTTAGAACTTTCATTATTATCCACTGAAATGATTATCAAAATGATGGTGTAAATGTAAATATTTGGACATGTGATTTTTATAATGTAATTTTTTTAATTATATTTAATGGGTTTTAATATTTAATTTTTTTCATATTGATTAATTCATTTAAATAGTTAATTTAATATTCTATTTTAATGTATACAGTGACAACCAAATTAACAATATTTATGACAATTATTTGATATTTCAATACCTTTAAATGATTTCATAATTTCTTCAAATACAAATGCCCATTTCCTTTATCTGTTTATTTTGAAATTGAATTTTTTTTTAAAAGATAAGTGTATTCTTGTATTGATAATGTTTTTTAAATGAAAAGGGTGTATTGATATCTATATTTTATATACATGTCAGTATAAAATAATTTATAAATTTTTTATGAAGAAAAATAAAAAGAATAAAATATATTCATGATATGGTATATGATAATTATCATTGAGATATGGTAGTTTGATAAAAAATTTATGATATGTGAAACTTGATAGAGCCAGGTGAGCGTGCTATACCTTACATGATGGGTGCACTCAAATAGCACCAAGTGATACTGATATAATTAATATAATAGGGAACACTCTTTTGTTTTCCAAATCTTTGGGTAATGTTCATTATCTTATCAGAAATGAACGAACGATTTACAAGAGTGTTATCTAATGATTTTAACTAGGCTCCAATTAATTCCAACATAGGTTTAAAACACATTATGAATGTGATGATCAAGGTTTCCAAAAGCAGTTTTAAATTTATTTCTTTTGTTTTTTTGTTTTCTATTGGTGAAAAATGTATGTTTTTTTAATGTATCGATGATTTATTTACATCGATCAAAAAATATTGATATAATGGTGAAACATTACATGTATTATCATTTTTTCAAAGGAGTAACATTTTCTTTATTTTTATGTCCATTACAAAGCTTCGTTGTTCTCAATAAATATATTAAAATGTTATTAAATTGTTTTATGGATTGGAACTGTAAACATTACATTAAAGAAATGTGAGGGTAATATGGAATGTGTCTCACAAAAATAAGATTGAGATGAAAATATCCCACATAATGTTTAACTTGCATCGAATGTTTTCTATCATATATATAATTAAATTATGTTTATTTTCATTTTTTGAAAATTAGCATGCATAAATATAGTATCATTTATGTAACACATTTAACATTTCAACCTATATATATATATATATATATATCAAAAATTCAATATTATAATCAATATTTTCACGTGTTAACTATTACATTTTTTCAAAGATATTTATGTTTTGCAGATATATTCCTTGTTCAATATTCTTTCATCCATCATCCAAATAATGGTATCCATGATTTAAATATCATATATATTCATTATATATATATATATATGTACTTTAATCCATGAAATATTTAAAATAATTACATAGTTCCTTAAGATGGTCGGCTATATTTACACATGAATTGTTTTTCATTTTTCAAGGACCGAACGAAAGGGAGATTACAATAATTCAATTTTAAAATATAATTTTAATATTGTAATAAAAATATATATTTATTAAATATATTTCTTAAACAGTCAATGTAAGGGGTGATAAAAAATTTATAATGTAACATGGAGACTATAATCCAAATATACGCAGGAGTGATGTTTTCGCTCTCAATAGGACGAAAAGAAGATGGATAATGGTCGTAAAACCATCACAATCTATTTTAATTTTAATTTTTTCCCTAAAATAATTATTATAAAAAGAATAATATTGATATATATATGTTATACAAATAAATTAATTTTTAAATGCTTAGTATTGTGTTATGTCTATTCATCGAGAACACTCTAATGTCCTACACCTCAATCCTTAAAATAATTTGTATTTTGGAAATCCAAGAAACTGTAGTTTGTGGTTAATTAATTTAGGATGAAATTATTTTAGTCATTTTAAAATATATTATGATAAAAAATTGTTAATAATGATTGAAATTAGTTTCTTTTTAAATGTGAGTGGTGGGTAACTCTTAAAAAAACATAATATTTTATGTTTTTAGAAAGTAGATATTCATTGAAAATTTGATAAACAAATTGACATAATTCAATGAAAATATTAGAATGTGTTGAAATATTATGATTTAATTCATCTTTAGAAAATATTGGTTATGATTTTACCCTTATTTATTAGTAGTAATCATCGTTATTCCTTTTGAAAATTATCAGAAATAAATATTTTTACTATTTAGCGGTTAGAAATGTTACTATATAAGGAGAATGTACTCATAAATGTAAAATGTTTTATATATTGAATAAAAAATAATATTTATAAAGATTTTATGTTTATGTATTTTTAAACATTGAATTAATAATTCTTTATTATAAAACAAAATTAATGTCATCTTTAAAGTAAAAAATAAATATTATGATATTATTTGTTTCATTATAATGTCATATGGTTCAGAATTATATTAATATTAATATAAGTAATATATAATATTAATACGCAAAATAAACCATATTTTCTTTGTGTTAGATTCCATTTTAATCAATTATTTTTTTTCCAATCCCTTACTTGGATAATTTTAACCTTAATATTGTTAATAACGTTTCCAATATTACATTGTTATAATATTATAGTTAATTTAAAAATTATATTTTAAATGGAAATATAATGATATTATTGACCATTTATCATCCAAATTTATTATCTCATTATTTTTATTATTTTTAAATTATTTAATAATATATATTTCGTATAGAAACATTTAATGTAATTTGAATAACAATACAGATAATTGGATTTAAAAAGAAAATTAATGAATATCATTTAAATATTAACCATTATCAATCTCTAATAAAATATATTATTCATAATTTTTCATGGGACACTATAAATCACAAAAAAAATTATTTTTATAGTTTTTAATATCAAATTATTTATGTTCTTCTCCTTGTATAATCATTTTGGTGACCTTCATTAAAAATTTGCGTTAATTGTTTCATAAATAAAAATTAGAATTGAGTTAACATGGAAAAAATCATTCAAATTTAAATTATATATTTATAATAGTATAGAATATGAATTTAACCGTGTCACAAAATATTATTGATATGAAAGGAAAGTGAATTTTTTGAAATTATCATTTACATAAATATTTTAATTAAAAAAATCAAATATAAATGAAAAAATGTATCATTTTATAGTTTTATTTTATTATTTAATTTATATAGAATTAATATTATGTAAAAGTAAATTTTTTTAATGAATTTTTTGGTTTAACAAGTTTTTTAAACCCTAATTAACTCATTTTGTACTTATTGTGGAAATAGAAATTTACTATGGAATATATTGATAATGGCCATAAATAAAAATAATCATACTTAACAAATTTTTTCATCATAATTAGAAATATAAAATCCATTTTTTTGAGATAAGAATTTTAAAATATATAAGAAATAATTGAATATAAAAACCCAAATCCAATATCTGATGATTTTTTTGTCATAAAAATGCATTATTGCAGATATAATTGTTTTAATTCCAAATTCAATTGAAAATTTAATCCCTCCAAATTACGTAGATTATTGATAATATAATATAACTATTTATTAATTTTAAACAATATTAATATGAAATTTTATTATGTATTTTCACGGAAAATATATAGTTTTCAATAAAAATAAATATTTTCACTATTCATTGGAAAATCAATTTTTTCATAAAATTGATAATATTCACCCTAAGCTAAGTTTGTTTGGTGATTTAAAAAATTATTACTTTTGATGAATAAAATATATAATTTTTTCTATAATTAATTCTAACATTCACTCATAGATTGTAATAAAAATGAAATTTCATGAATAAAATAACATTACTAAATATTTATTTTATATTTCTTAATAAATTTTCTTCATATTTTTGTTGATTTTCACAATTATATAATTATTTATTTCATAATTAAGATAATTATATTAATAAATTACAATTCAATTATTATGTTTTAAATTCATAATAATATTTCATATTTCTATTATGGTCAGTTGGGTGTGTTGTATATGACATTGAAGATATGCTCGTTAAAAATTATATAGTTCCTACATTACCCACATAAAAAATTAAATAATATAAATTTTATCATGATATTATTAGGTATTTTGATAATATATATAAGTATTTTGGGTGAAAAAAACATCAAAATCAAACATTATCTTGAAAATAAGGAAATGGAATTATGAATGACATTTGGAAGTTTTCCAAAAAAGAGATCATTACAGCGAAGATAAAATATAGACATTTATGAAAAAAATAATTTCCAATTATTTATGGAGTGTGAAATAAATCATTTATCACAATAAATTGAGTGATCTTAATAATGTCAATGATCAGAAAACCATAAATCAATTAGTTTTGAAAGAGACCATTGATTTTACTAGAAATTAATGTAATGAGAAAAAAGTTGTTTCTTTACACTCGTTCTAGAGTAATTGAATTCCTTTTCCATGTTTGAAAAACATATTATGGATATATACTAAAATTAAAATTATAGTTTCATACATTAATCTATTTCCATTATAATATCATCTTTTTTTCAAATGAAAAGTATTCAAAATGAAATTTTCTTGAAAAAGGATATAAAATAAACTTCAAACGTATCACATAACCCCCAAAAGGATAACATTATATTTCAATAATAATTTCATTTTAACCAAAATAGAAATGGTTAACATAATTTAAATAATATACAATATATATAGACCATTATATGATGAAATAATATATTTTAATTCAAATTTCTATATTAACACCAAAGGTGAAACTTATATTATTTCAAAAATAAATAACCATTCATCCAAAATAATATCAAAAAAGTCAACATTAAAGAATATGTTATCCCCAAAGGTGTTTTAACACCATTGAGATTACAACACCAAAAATTTTGTTTCATTCTTCCTAAATAATACGTCATATTAAATTACATATTCTACTTTAGGGATTAATATACCTTTTCCCAAAGAAACATATTCCAAAATTTCATTAATAAATAAGATAAATATATATCTAATAATGAAATAGTGAGTTTCACTAAAATATCATGAATATTAAACTTGTAAAATATTATTTTCAAAACTAAAGTAATAAAAACTTCAATCATTTCACTTCAATGATTGGATATTCAAAGGTATTGGCATGATCTATGAGTTAATCCATGGATTATAGTCTTGGTATGTATAATTCCCATATTTAAAACACATTAGACACTAAATTAAAAATGGAACCTTATGTTAAATATTAAAACCCTCTATTTAATTCATAAATTTTACTTGAAAATTTCATTCTCTAGTTTAGCGTTTTACATAATTAAAATTTTTTATGATCCTCCCAAATATTTTGATGAGTTAATCAAACAAAGACAAGGCATGTGAGAATATAAATAATCTTCCAACCATGGCTATTCTAAAAATATATTTATCTCAATTTAGGTGTGTTATGAATCTTACCCATGATTATATTTTAATTTTTATAATGAGATAGATGACAAGGAATAATCAGAGGTTCCCACATTGGAGTTCCATTCAATTTGGATTCTCATGAAAAAAATAATTTCATTTTGCATCACATTAAACATTTATAAAAATCATCTTAGATCCAGATGATGACTGAAACTAATAACGATGTTGTGAGAAACAATATTTATGGTGAAAAATCATTTAATCATAAAGAAACATTCATATTATTTATCAATCGTGACTCATTTTTTTCACCAGTTGAAAGAATATTTTTTAAATAGACCTTCTGTGGTTATCATATTTTTAAATTCTACAAAATGGTTTATGAATAAATATTTATTTAACCTAAGAATATCAATTATGTGTTTCAAACCAGGTTTGTAGAAATTGAAGAATCACCATGAACCATGGTGAAGGTCAAGATATAAAAGACTAAATATTTTTGGGTCTATTACACCTTAATGTATTTCAACTGAACCATGTCCATGTGTAGTTTCACGTGGGGTATGGGTAGAAAGGTAAATAAACTAATTTATACATTATTAAAACATTAGTTTGTTATACAATAGATAGACTTATTCATGGGGGCTTCATCAACGTTCTATAATGATAATCCCTGATCATTGACTAAACCCTACTATGATTCCTACAATAATATCATATATTTTTTAAAAAAATATTACCACATAACATTGAATGATTATTCAATACACACAATTATGATCTAGAAAAAACAATAAAGGATTGAGGTATTTTCAGACTAAATACAGAATATTATTATTCCAATAATGATATTCAATATCATCCATAACGATCGACAAACATTGTATTCTTATTATAAATTACATTTAAATATTTTTATCATGAAATTGGCAATGGAAATATAAGAATGGGTTATCTAAGATACATCATACGTGTAAATAAAGGAGACATCAATGATTACTTAATCAGAACCTGATTATAAATGAACGGGAAAAATATTATAATATTTCAAAAACCCTACCAAGTATTTCATAGATAATTATTAATAATCAATGAATAAATACATTAATGAATGTTACATTAATTATAAAAAATCAGAGAACATGGGACATAAGAGCATGACATGGGTATAAAATTTATGTTAATAGAATACACCCAACAAAATGAAATAATTTTAATTTTCAAGGAATGCTTCCAAGTATATCCTGGTGGAATGGATTCAATATACATTCCATCATATCATTATATTTCATTCACTCTCAAGACTATTATATTGGATAATGTTCCACAATGAATTCATTTTAGTCCCCATTATTGTATTTATAATCCGATGAGATATCATTTTTTAAAAAAATGTGTTAGAATTATCTATAATTTCTGTCTCAACCATCAAATCATTTAAATATTAAATATATATATACTATGTTCATCGAAAAAGTCATCATAAAATAACTCCTAAAAAAAATTGTTTTCATATCATTTCATCATTTCATCATAGCTTAACATGTGAAAACAAATGTGTTTTATAATGGTATCATCATATCATAATTAATAAATGAAAAGAAATGGTTTAATAGAATTAAACATAACAATAATTATAATCATTGATTCATTCAATGAAATAAAGTGGTTGGAATAATTGGATAATACCCCTAATAATGAGAATTTAAGGTCAAAGGAGGTTATTGTTGGTGAATAACTAATTTAAAAGGAAAATGATACCATTCATGAGTAAATTTGAAATTTTGATTTGAATTAAAATCATTAAATTGTAAAAACATATCAAAAATTTATAATGCTTAATACCATTAATTGGTCTTTATTGTGGGATATTCCATTAATTTTTTTGTATGTTGAAACATGGATTCTATTAATATTTTAATTAAAAATCCAAAGTACGTCATTTTTAAAATGAAAAAAAATATTCATTTTAAAAATATTGTAAATATTATATCATGGGTAAATGTATTTTAATTAAATTATAAAAGAAATTAAAAAAACCCATGAATATATTTTTATAAAACCATAGTATGGAAGAAAATGTATTTTTTAATGAATATATAAATAAAAAATTTTTCTTTACAAATAATCTGTTAGTTCATTGAGTTATTAAATAAGGGTAAATGAATTAAAAAATTTAATCTAAAAAAATAAAATTAGGATAGTAGAATTAATGAGTTTTTTTAGAGGAAGATCATAAAATTTCATCATGAAAAAAAAATCATTAAAAATTATCATATTGAAAGATA
Source organism: Viscum album (assembly GCA_963277665.1). Taxonomy (NCBI): domain Eukaryota; kingdom Viridiplantae; phylum Streptophyta; class Magnoliopsida; order Santalales; family Viscaceae; genus Viscum; species Viscum album. Next base: position 1,097,233,005 of record OY728151.1, on the reverse strand, counting down.
TCGTATCATCAATACGATGAAACATTCATATTGTTTGTTTCTACACCTCATGAAAGAGAGAAAATTATATGCATATGTAAATCCTTATAATTTTTATTATAATAACCCAAATATAAATAAATGTTCATCAAATACAACACATAAAAAACCATTTGGTTTCTAAGGCCTCTCTCTCATAAATAAATTGGTGATAAAAAAAACTTACCCAAAGATCGTCTTTATTTTAAAGAATCCAAACCACATATATATGAAAAAAATTATTATATATATATAATCAATTAAATACAATTAAAATTTTATATATGATAATATAATATCATTTTAAAATCAATTTACTAATAATTCATTATTTGACTCATTATTTTTTGATGCTAAATTTTTAATTGTATTTTAATGGATATTTCAGTTTACCAAATCATATACAAGGACCGTGAACATGGATACATCATGTAAAAAAATTTAATAATTATATAAATATCATATATATTCAATATAATTATATATATTCGTATATTAAAGATAGATATTTGAATTACACTGTTCCTCAATATGGTAGTATTTATATACACATGGATATTACATCCATTTTTTGATGGACAAGACAAAATATATGTGAAAAATAAATAATATTTACAAAATAGTATTAATATAATAAATGATATATATATTGAGTAAGTAAATTGTTAACAATATAAATGTAATGTGGGTTTAAAAAAAGAATTACAAAGTAATGTTGAGTTGTCAAGTTGCACATATTCTCGAGAGATGATTTCAATTTTAGTAGGATATAATAATATAGAAATTTGACATTTCTTCATAATAAAAAATTTATATTGAATGATATAATCTGAAATGGCTTCTATTGATTTAGAGGTGATGTAATAATAAATAAAATTGAAAATTCTTGTTTAAGATAAATTCATATTATTTTGAGAAACCATTTTTTGATTAGACCATATTCATTAAAATACCACACTTTTAGAAATAATAGTAGCTATTGGATACGGTTATGGAATCAACTATGATATTTAAGTGAGGAATTAGAATAGATATAAAGCTTAAAACTATTAATAAGGAAATAGGTGTGGATCCCTTTTATATGGGAGGGTAGGGACACTATTTGATTTACATTAATTATTTAACTGATACACAAATATTATATTGAAAATGGATCTAGTTTAATACAATTTTAAGATATGGTTATAATGAGTTGAAATACACTTATATAATCAATTTTTATCAATATTAATTATTTTTACCATTATCATTTAGTTTTTATCCCCTTGGTAATCACTATTTTAATTACTCAAATATTAAGTTTTATTTTTTATTTATTGTTCTCAAGATTTTATATAAAAGAAAAAAAAGAACATAAATGGACCATGATTGATAATTTTAACCATATCCCAATCAAATAGAAGGAAATATTTCTTTCACTATCAATAATTCATTTTGAAAATTATTAATTATTATAAAATATAATTTTTTTTATTTTTCCAAATACAAGAAATATTGTAATTTATTACATGTCTAACTCAGGTAAAATTGCAATAAAATGAAATTAATTTTAAGATGAAAAATATTTGGTCATAATATAATAATAAAATAAAAATAAAGTTTTTATATAACATTTTTAAAATTAAATTTTTTTTATCCCATTAGTCAACAAATTTTAATCATAAATAGGGTAGTGACTTTTCCATAATGAAGTGTTATAATTATACTTATGAGTAAAAAATTGGATAATTAATGGCCAAGGGATAATATTTTTTAGCTTTAATTTTCCTAATTGTCTTTTTATAATATATTTATAATTGATAAAATAATTTAATAAAATATATTTAATATAAAATATTATTACTGTCTATTTAAGAACTATTCAAACAATGTGATGTTAAAAACAAGAAGACATTAATAGAATTTTAATAAGAACCTTTATCATATATCTAATATGATATATTTATCTTAAAACTTAATTCGAAATTGTAAACATCCAAAAAACTCTCACTTCAATGTTTTTATTTTAAATTACTTGTTTTTTTACTGCCTGCACAAACAATGTGCCAGCGTTGTAGAAGAATTTATGATAATTATTTCAACACTAAATAGTAAAAATGAACTACCAGGAAAAAAATCATCTATAATTAAAATATAATTTTATAATGGAAAATAATTTCTTTTTATCCATGTTATAAATTATAATATTAATTAAAACAAATAATGTGACTCTTTTGACAATATCATTTAGTTAAATATTATAAAAGTAAAAAAATATGTCATAATGAAACTAAAGGTTTTATTTTAAACGTTTAGATGAATATTTATGAAACAATCTCATATAAATAAATAATGGAATGTTTTTTAATGAATTTGAATCATTTTCACATTTTTTTACCCTAATAACCCATTTTACCTTCATCATAGTAATAGAAATTTATAATGATTAATATTTCTAATGAAAAAAATAATCGACCTATTTAAAATAAATAGACTACCTAATCCCAAATTAAGAGTATATTTTTTGACAGAAGATATTTATATGTAGAAAAAATTAATTTAGTTCTAAATCACAAATTGAAACACACAATAGGTTTTAATAAAAAAATTTGTTTCTATATAAAAGTTTAAATATATAGGATTCTATGGAAAATATGATTAAAATGAAATTAATTTTATTATTTATAATATAATTAAACCAATGTTATGTTGAAAACATTTAAAAATAAATGTTACATTTTAAATAATTGAAAAATTAAAATTTTCAACAAAACTCGATATTTTTCACTATTCATAAGAGAATAATCCATTTTTAAAAAAATATAGAAGTATCACTATATGATAATTTAGATATTATATTTTCAAAAGGTATACTCTATAATTAAACTTTTATTCTTAAATTATAAATAAATTAACTATAATATTCACCGAAAAATAGTAAAAAACATTTATTTTGATTAATAAAATATCATAACTAAAAATTGATTTCTTATTTAAAAAGATTTAATCAATAATTTTTTTATTTTGAAATTTATATTTTTTAATAATTCTATTACTTCTACTCATTTACTCCAATGAAATGGATATGTTAAAAAGGACATAATAATATTAAATGATTCCTCTATGCTCGTTGGAGCGTGTTTTGTGTGTTATCAAACATATAATTCTTTTAAAATATTAAAGAATTAAATTATCCCCCCACTATGAAAATATATCATCAAAATTCAAATATAACCATGGAAATGAAGGGTTTGATATTTTAAATTGTTTGTTTAAAACCCACAATGAAAAATGTGTTAATAAAACATGCTCCTGAAATGAGATTATGGGAAACATGAAGTTCATATGTAATAACACATATCTAGTTATCCAAAATAAAATAATATTAATTGGAAGTCATCATATAGGGATGGAGGAAACCATAATATGCATATAATTATGAATAGTGGTAAATAACATATAATATAAGAAATTCAAAAATAATGAGAAATATAGTGAATAGAAAACCATAAATCAATATGTTTTGAAAATGATAATAGATTTATCAGAAATAAATGTAATAGGAAAAAAAATCCAGTTTATTTTCACTAAGTTATGCATCTCATTTACAATGTTGAATAAAAATATATGTATGTATAATAATTAATGTTTTTATTTTCATCCATTAATAAATATCCAGATAAATCATAACTTATTTTCAAAAGTTAACTACAAAATATTAATTTATTTATTTATAATACACTATTTTCAACATCTAATTGATCAAATAATCCAAAAAAGGATATAATGAAATTAATATTGCATTAAATACAATGAAAAAATGATATGTTTTTTCCAGGGGAATAAAATATCAAAAATGTATCAACCATCAAAGGAAGAAATAAAACATTTGTCTACAATATTTAAAAAATAAAAAAAATGTTTTAAATTATATTATTTAATATATAAATAATTTGGAATCTTAATTATCCCCAATAACATCAATATTAATGAATATTTTAACATCAAGTGTATTCTCAATCCTTTTATTAGACAACTCCAACAATTTAATTTCAATATTCACAAATAATATTTCATTTTAAATTATATGATTGAGATAATGGTTACATATATTCAACACAATGAAATATCTGCTAAAATAACATTACAAACCTAGAGAAATCACATTATAATCAGATAATATGTTCATCATCATCAAAATATCACTAATATAACACATCTACTGGTTAATTTTTGAATCATATTACATAAAAACTTCAGTCATTTCAAATTAATGAATGGAATAACATATTTCATCTTGTGGTCTATAAGATAATTTTTTTATTTGTTAATGGGAAATAATAATTCTCACATTTACCATATTAAATAAATTTCATAGTAAATGAACCCATATGAAAAACATCATATCCCTCCATGAAACACTTTGTTATTTCATGGAAATTACTTCCTATATTACCTTATATTTCAAATTTTATTTCTCCCCCAAAATATTTCCATGATTTATTTATCCAACATACCTGAAATTTTGGAATCTGAATCTTCTCCAAACAAGGGACATTGAAAATCTTGATTTTTCTCTAATTATTTGTTTTAGGATACTCACCCGTGTAGAGATTTAAATTCATAGAACAAGATATCTGGATAGAAAAAATTACATGACTTCACTATCTAGAACTTGTTTCATTTGGTTTCTCATAGGGAATATCATTACATTTTCCATCACATTCAAGGATAACAAAATTCCACCTAGTCCCAACAATTAACTAAAATAAAATAATATAGTGTGATCATCAATATTTATAGTTATAAATCATATAATATTGAAAAATCATTCATTGGGTTTCAAATTAATAATCCATATTTCAAATATTTGAATCGTAGGGTTATTATATAATATATTTGGTTATAATATTTTCAAATACCTCATAATAGTTCATAAAAAATATGATTTAGCATATCGAATGAGATTTTCAAACCAAATGTGAACTAAGTACACACTAACCATGCACTAGAATAATGGTAAATATAAAATTAACAAGCTAATTTATGGTTGTTTATCCATATATATATATGTTTCAGAACCACATGGTCATGTATTATATATTGATTTATTTATTTCTAAGAAAACTTCTTTATTAATAATATACTAAATAGTTAGGGTGTAATCCTATTGATAGACATATACCTACAGTTTTCACCAATGTTATCTATTCATAATATCTAATGATTAAAAAATACCAACATTAATACCAACAATTGTGACCCATAATTTTCATTCATAAATATCACTTCATTTTTGATTAATATTAAATGAATAACATTTTCATATTTTTTAGAATGGTATAGTTTTATTACATTTGGAGACAAAATACAAAATATTTGTATTTCAGGAGTGATCATAAACATTACCAAATAATATCCTCCTATATAGTAATCATTGTATATATAGCTAACTTAATATTATTCATTATAACCTAGAGAAATGAAATATGTGAAATAGTGATCATAGTTGCACTATAAGGGTAATCTTGGGAGATATCAATTATCATAAAATATAACATAAGAATAGTGGTATGAGTATATAATATTAAAATTTGAAAATCATTACACAACTTCTGTCCAATAACAATCATGAATCATCAGATAAATATTGGAATTTCATAACACATGATTCATAAAAAAAATTTAACATGATCCATGAGATAATTAGATTAGAATAAGAAATATGTTTTTGGAATACAAAAAATCATATAAAATCATTTCTTTCGTTTGGATTCACATTCATGACCTTCATTTTGGATTGGGATTATATCTAATTTCGTCATATCATTAGTCAAGGATAACCTAGAAGACTATTATTTTGGAAAAATCCCTTACTTAATTAAATTGTCACCCTATTATAGTTCTTATTATCTCATGAGATATTATGTTTAGCCAACGTTTTAAAGGATTATATAACTCCAAGTCTCCCCAATAATATATTTAAAATAGTACATATTTTTTCCAAATGATCATAAAAAATTCAACACAGAATAACCGAATGAAAATATTATATTCATAAATATTTCATTGTTTTATCATCACAAAACACATGAAAAATTGGGTTTCATTAATGATTAATCATAAATTATTTCACTCAAGGAAATATATGGTTTTTATTGAATAATCCATAAAGAATAACAAATATAATGGATTAAATTTCTATTATTGAATGGTATAATTGGATCGTATTCTAAGTAATGAAAATGTAACAACTAATTATGTTATCATACGTGAAAAATTACTTTAAATTTTCATTGTAATAATTCTTGATGGAATAAAATGTTTGCATTAAAATAGATAATTTAAAATCAAAAAATTTTCCAAATATAAAGGAAAACATTTTTACGGATATAAAAATCTAAAAATGTAAATTGTTGTTAAAATAAATTCTTTTTCATTAGAGAGAAAATTTTTATTTTTTCCATGTATATTAAAAAATATTCTTTCACATGTTGTGTATAAAGACAAATGTAACTCATTAGAAAAATTAATGGTTGATTCCTTTTAAATTTTTTAAAATGTCATCAATGGGTAAAATAAAATTATCTAATCCTAGTATAATATTCAAATCATTATTTAACTTTTTTTAGAAAACATGGTTTTTGATGATAAATGTCTTACAACCAGATAGTGAGATAAATAATATTTTCCTTATATTTTTACCTTCCTCTAGAGTTATAATAAAGAGAAAAATAGAAAGAAAATCAACGTCTCCTAAAGAAATAATAATATTAAAATAAAAATCAAGAGATTATTTAGTGTTATAAAATAAAATTTATTCATTGGAAACATATTCATAATAAATCCAAATAAATAATGAAATATAATGGTAAATCCCTCACATGATTGGTAAACATTAAAACGAAACCTAATGAAATATAAACATAAATATGGGAATTTAAATCCAGATAATTTATTTTTTGTCAACTAAAAATAAATCTATTTGAATTATATACACAAAAAAATTGAGAAATGTGTTAAAAATGTATTTTTTCTCACATAAAAAATGTGAGATGAAAGTAACTTACCTCCAGTTCAACTTACATTTAACATGTTTCATCATAATGAATATTAAAATGATCATTATTCTAACTACATAAAAATAATTCTAATAGTAATAATATCATAGATTACCTATTCATAAATTATTCAGAAGTATTTTTTAACAAATACTTTTTAAAATCATCATTTATGGCTGATAATAGTTTATTTATCATTATAGATGATTTGATTCTAGAGATATGATCCTTTTATATTAATATGGGACAAATCATCTATGTAATGTGAAGCATGATAATAATTTCATATGTATTCATTATATATATATATTTATATTTATATTATCATAATCCACAAAACATAGAAATCATAATTACACCATTCCTTGAGAGGGTAGGTTGTATGTAGGCATGAGCCCAATTTACATTTTCTGATAGATGGAATTAATGAATGAAAAATAATAATTCACAATTAAAATATATTAATAATATATTAAAATATATATATATATATATATATTTTTAACTCCATCATTATAACCATATATGTAATGTGGTGATGAAAAAAAAGAATGAAGATTCTACGTGGAGATAATAATTCGTACATATGCACCTACAATGTTTTCACAATCTCTCAGATGGAAAGGAGTACAGTGGTTGTTCAATAATCATAATAAAAATTAAGTATATGTAAAAAAATAATTCTTTATTTTATAATGGATAAAAAATATTTAGAGTTTGTAGTATATGAAATAAAATTGTATGTTCTTGGTTGGTAGTCAAACATCATCAGTGAGAACCGTCTTTTGTATTACTCCTTATGCCTAGAATGAATGATATTTTGGAAATAAACACAGATATATGATGTACTGAGTGAATCTATGATGATATTTGGGATTTTTTAATATTAAATATAAGTAATATCCCTTTTCAATAATGAAGGATAAGATGTTCTATTTTATAAGTGAAGGGAGAGGCACTATTGGAATTACATAAAGTATTAAATAACTATATCTTAATTTTCAACAAAAATGAATCAAGATTGATATAATTCATTGAAAAAATTAATATGAGTAAAATCCTACAATAAATTATGAAACTAATATTTTTTATAAGTTTTTACCATTTTATCTTATGTTTTTTGACCTTATTAATAAATTTGAAAATTGTTATGATATCAATCTATATTACACTTTAGGGGTTTTGAAAGTTACAATAAAAGAAAAATTCACTTATAAATGAAACATGGTTTATATTTTTACCCATATAATATTAACTTTGATTAATATAAATTTTTTATTAATTTTAAATTATTTATAAAATACAATTTCTTATAAAAATTGTTAATGTCCATTTTAGAAATACCTGATATATTATTACATTTTATGTGTCAAACTCATGAAAAATTATTCTGAAATGAAATAGAATTGACGATAAGAAACATATTCAATAAAATAATAATCTAATCATACTTTTACAGGTTTATATATAATTTTGACCCTATCATCTTGGTTTGACCCCCTTATTATCTTATATAAACATTAATAGTGGTGATGACATTAACAATATTAAGGGGTAATAATTTTTTATTACTTTTTAAAAAACGGACCATAAATGGATATTGAATGGAATATTTAATTATTTTTTCATCATTATGATCTTATTTCATTATTTTTATGGTTTCCATTAATTTAATAATTTATATTTAAGAAAAATACAGTTGATAAGATTTTAAGAACAATATACATTATTTAACATGGAAAATAACATGAAATCAATGGAATTAAAATATAAAAGTTTAATTAATATATAATATGATAATATTTACTATAAAAATAAATACAAATTAATATTATATTATTTTATATTCAAATAATTTATGTGAATGTTTTACTGCTTCTACAAATGCTACGTCAGCATTGCATAATAAATTATTGTAATTATTTTATCAATAAAAAAATTTAATTTCCATGATTAAAAAAAATTATTTTTTAAAATAATAATTTATAAATAAATATATGTTATTTTTATCCATGAAAAAAAAGATGTATAATTAATAAAGAATGAATGATCAAATTTTTCATTAATATTTTACTAAAATGCTATAAATATCAAAATCAATGTTAGTTGGAGAGAAGCTAATAATAAAAATTATCATATTATTTTTGATGAAAAAGTATCAACCAATGAATTAAAGAAGTATTTCTAATGAATTTTAACCCTTATTTCATTTCAACCATATTTAAACAACTTTTTATTAATCATTATAATTATATTTTATTATGATTTAAATTCTAAAATAAAAAAAATAAAAAAAATATATCTAAAAAATTACTAGATCATTATTCTATATACTGAATCAATTTTTTCTGATTCAATTTCAATATTTCTCCTTATTAAATATAAATTATAAAAAGAAAAACAGATTTAAACAATACTTTTTAGAAAAACACATAGTTTTATAAAAATTGTTTTTAAATTAACTTAATCATCTAATGAACCAAATTATATTATTAAGAAGTAAATATATATCATTTTTAATTGAAATAAATTAATCAAATTTTTTTTATTGAATTCCTGAAATAAAAATACATTTTCCAATAAAATCAATATTTTTACTCTTCACTGGAAAATCAATCATTTCCAAAAAATTACAAATATTCATTTAACTATATTTTTTAAAATTTAATTTGAAAAATGATAATTATTTATTTAAATGAAATTTTTTAATTTTTGTGAAATTAATTTTATTATTCACCCAAAAAAATTAACTATAAAATTAGTTAGAATAACAAAATATTATTACAAAAAATTTAATTCTTACTTCTTATGAATTAATCAATAATTTTTATTCATTTAAACCTTTCTATATTTTTAATAACTTTTTAACTTATATTAATACTAAAAAATTCAATGTCTAGGTTATAATGTTCATAATAGTATGAAATAGTTCATTTGTTCTTTGTTTTTCAAGTTGTATACACTATCAAACATATTATTCTATTTAAATATAAAGGTGTTAGAAATATAATAAACATATAATGTTATAAAAATAATAATTAAACAATAAAATAATCATTCCTTCCAACCAATGCCTTTAATGAAATTAAAGTCCCATGGAAAAAATTAATCTATTTTATAACCACACATATAAAGACAACTAGATTTTTGTATTAAAAAAATAAAAACATTAAATGTAGAATTCATATTTTTCATAGGAAGCCTGATGGTACTAATAAAAAATATTCATTGTAAATTACATTTTAAAAAAATTTCAAATATAAAAAGACAATGGAATTTGGGGAAGACCTTTAAGGTTAAGGAGACCCAATATATTTTCAAATTCAATTCCATGTATTAATAGACCATCATTAATGAAGTGTGGGATTATAATTCAAATATTAATTATAGGCAATGTGAAATGAAATAATGATGAAATGCCATGAAAATAATATTAAATTGAATATTAGGTGGTTTATATAATATTATAAATTAATTAAAAAAACAATTATGAAAATTGCAATTGGAAAACAATTTCATCCACAGCCATTTCCTTTGATAATGATTCATTCAAAGAAAATAAATTCTAATGAATTTTGATAGAAAATAATTTTATAATTTCAAAAAATATTAAAATATTATACCAATCATTGAAATTCATAATAAAATTCCATCATATTTTATATTTCTAAATGAAATTATCACTGAAAAATTGATTCTTTATGGGAAGTAGATAGTAAATTAGTGATAAATGTGTTAGATTGATCACAACATAACTACCCTAATGATATTAGGATACAAGTGATTTTTATATCCAATGTAAATTTATCTCTATATGTTTTAATGATGAATATTTTGACCTTTAATATTAAATAATTTTCATGAATAATAATACTCTTATTTTTTTGTAGATGGTAAAAAAAAACATAATCATGTTTCGATGGTTATAAAATTTATATGCTTCAGTTATAAATGTTGTATAATAAGATTCTCTAGTTATATTATAAAATTAATCACTCAGTCAAATTTATATTTTATAAACATTGAAGATAAAAATACAACAACTATGTAACTAATCATCTTTGGAATAAACATCATGAAAATAACTAATAATATAATTAATGTATGTGAAAGAACTCTAATTATGTAAATTTGTGGGAAAATTATCCACTTTAAAAACTTGATTCAAATAAGTAACCATATAAATATCAATAACATATCATTATTTTCTGTAGTAAAAAACCTAATTAATAATATGAATCTATTAAGTTCAAATAACATTTTATGACTAGGTGATAAATTATGAATTTAAACTCATATGTAAAAAAACATAGAAAATCATGGAAAATATACCACAAAATTTGAAGATGATGTAAATTTTTATTTATTTGATGGTATGGATTATGAATTTAGTTAGGAATATGATAATACTATAATAATTGAATAAAAAGTATATTCCCTTGTGATTGTTTAGGGAATATTATTTTATATTTATTTTATCCCTAAAGTATAGAACTCAATCCTTTACTACCATATATAAATTGGTGTTTCAAATAATGAGTAATAAGATACTAAAGAAAATTTCTACAAACATTACTTCTAATAAACTTTTTTATAGATGTATTAAGATAAAATGTACATGATATAAGTTAGAATTGTAGAGATGTACTAGGAATTAATAATAAATTTATCATGTTTATGATTATATTTGATAGAGATTAAAATACTATTATGCATACCTAATGATTATCCAAAAAAAATTTGGAGGTATTTAATAAATTCATTGAAAAATTATTAAAATCAATAACCATTTATCTAATTTTTTATTCACAGTGTGTTAGTCCCATTAACATAGTGCCTCAGAAGTTTTATTTGACCAATTAAAATAATTAAAAAAATTAACCAATTCCTATGACAGTCCCATGCTATTGGTGATTATATAAAAATGAAAACAAATTAACATGAAAATACCATTTTCCATGTTCACATTAATTTAAAAATTCATTAAATACTATCATATAATGATCATTTTTTAATATGAATTATGAACATATTATCATGTTTCTATTGAACCCAAGGATAATGAAATGTCTATTTTAATATACCCTTATACTATTTTATACAATATAATATTTCTATTTTTAATAAGTAATAAAACAAGTACATTTTGAATTCAAATGGTTTAAATTTTATATATTTTAATTGAAGAGTTCCTTAATGTATTATTGGTATTTATCAATGATTATTTTTTCATCATATCATTATTTAGAAAATGAAGATATTTTTTTCAAAATTTATACAAATATTAAATTTTTTTAGTGTTTTATATCATGTTTTAAATATTTATTATTTAATGAAATTGAATTTTTCAACTTGGGAATGATTTGGAGAAATATAAAATTTATTTTACTGATACATTACCTTCCCTATCTTGTGAGAAACATGAGTGATAAATTTTATGAAATGTATGTTTTTAAAGAATATTAATCAATAGATTTTGAAAATTTCCTTTACAATTAGTAATATTTGATATCAAAATACTCTACATTTACTAGTTAAATTGAATTCATGCATTATTCTAATGACTAAATTTGAAAAATAACTACACCACATGTAATGAAGCCAACGAATTATGACTATTTATTTAGACTGAAATAAAATGCATCAGACCAAGTTTCTAGTACATTTATTTCAATGGAAATTGAAAAAATTGTGTCACTACCTATTCATTACACACATTTTGGAGGATATGACAATTATATCACATCTCAATATGTTTTATTTTCTATTTTATACATTAGAGAAAATCAGATCATATTTTTTTCATTATGGTGACTACTTTCCTTAACGATGTATCCCATAACTACCCAATGTATTTGGATGAGGAAAAATCATTTCTAGTGATATGGATGATGATACTCCAAGGGTTTAATTTTGAATAAATAAAAAATAGGAGTTGGTTATCAAGTGGATTATCTGTTGAGATAGATATCGAAGAACACTGAGGTACCAAAAAAAGATGCATTAATAGACACTATTCTTGGTAAAACATTTATTTAATAGAATGATATGCACTATGATATCATATCATCACAAATTCTATGGTATATTAAAATTATCTATCATATATAAACTAATAAAATGTTTGAAGTCATATAATTGAATAATTTTTTTTCTTTTTTGGATGATCTATAGCTTTGTAACATTTTAAATTCACAAATTTTTAGGATATATATTCTTGAAAGTGTTGTATAATCTATGCTAGACTATATTCAATAATTATCTTTTAGATTAATCATTTAACCTTAATATTAAAGTATTTTGGTCTTGGAATATTTTATTAACTCATCTACATTTGTTTTCATATTCCCATTAATGTTTTATAAAATGTGAATATTGTTAATTATTTGGAAATATCATAGCAACGTATTTAATTCCATAATGAAGCATAAAATTTTGAAAAATATTTTATTTATGGGGAATATATTGTATTGGAACCTTTCAAATTTAATATGGAATTTCATATAACGTTCTTTTTATACTATGTTTTCAAATAGGTGGATTCCATGGCCATCAAGACTAATCATTTTTATATTGTTTTTCTATTTATTTGTTTTATAAATTTTTGGGATATTTAATATAAAAATAAATCGTTAGTAATAATTTTTTTTTGAAAAATAGGCATGGAATATATAATTATGATTTCGGTAGTGACCCATGTATCATCAACACTGTACTATCCATGAATAAATTATAAATATTCAGATTATAAAATGATTTTTAAAATGATTTTTAAAAACACTATTGAACTAAATATATAATATTTGATCCATATGTTTTAGGAAACTGTATTCTCTCATATAATAGCATAAAACACCCTTATTATGTTGTTCACGTTTATATAATTTTTGAGAATATATATTCTTTTATTTTTGTTCTACAATATAATGATTATTTGGATGTCAATGATTCAAATTTTGATTTGAAAAAACTATAAAGAATAATGAAAATTTTAAATTCATGATTTCAGTAAAATAAAAAGAATATCATTTGTGAATTTTGGAATATTTAAGTAATTCCCAAATGGTTCACTAACCAAGGTGATTTAGAAATGAGATTTCCATATATAAGAATATATATTTCATTATAAATCAATATAAAAATTAATCCTATATATATTTCATTTCAAATTGAAAATACAATATAATGTCATAACTATTTACCCATTTGGGGATATGAATTTACATAATTAAGGAGATAAGAACACATTTACTATATGTGGTTAATTCTTCGAGAAGAATATTTGAAATCATTTATAACATCTAGTTGGTGATATTATACTATTTCAATTATATTATGATTATAAACCATTGAATTTTTCATTCATTAATATGGTTTAATGATTTCATTATTTTAATCGTATATAAATTCAATTTATATATGATTTAATTGAGAAACTATGTCATTCACGTGTGTGGGAGGAGGAAAAATTATATAAAAATCAATTTTTTTAGAAACCATATAATTATTTTTAATATCCTATGTTTTTTGTTTCAATCCTTTATATTTTAAAACCTATTGAGCATTTATATAACACCACTATATGATTCAAACCTATAGTAAGAGTGAGAAAATTTTTGAAATCATATAATATCCACACATATAAATGTCAAAATTTACTCTCCAATTAAAAATTTTCTAAATTAATGAAATGTATATGATTTTAGAGACCCATTCCACTAAAAATGTTACATTTCAGAATGAATTATTATTGAGGCGTATAATATAATTTTGGAATGTTAATTAAAAAAAATTCATTTAATGATAGAACTAAATACTGATTAATTAACAATGTATCACAATTAATTCTTTTGTCAACCTCAACTAATTGAAGAACATTTTTTTGAAAATTATTGTTTCATTTTCCTGATTTAAAAAGTTTTTTTCATAATAAACCATTATTATTACCTATTATTTTTATATAATAATAATATTCTCATAGTTTTAATGAATTAAATTTTTTTGGAATCAATATTAGAAGACTCCAATTTCGTTCATACATGATCTGGAATTATTATCATGATCTTATACTAACTCAACTGTAGGGGATTAATACAAAAATTTTATATAAAATAAAAATATTATGTGAAATATGGATTGGATATTGACATCAAAAACATTGTCTAGTAATTTCATTAATTTATTTGAAGCTCAAATAATCCTTTCATCCTTCAAAACTAAAATCCCATATAGAATCTAAAAAGAATAATTCTTTAAAAATTATTTTAATAGTAGTTTAGTGAATTAATTACTATATATAAAGTGTGAATATCATAATATAATAAAATGTGAAGTAGTTTTTTTATCATTGAATCTTCTCCATTTTTAGTTTCTAGGATTTCATTCTTAATAGTTAAACTAGAGGCATATTTTTTCACCATGTATTGAAAATCCACAACATATTTCCATAGGAATTTTACAATTTAAAACATCCAAACCATTGACTATAGAAATATCGATATTCTTCATGATATATAAATGATCTTGACACATTAAATATAAATTTTTAATCTTATCATTCCAATTTAAGTGATTGATTTTTTTTGAAAGAGAAAATATTTGGTTATATTCATAATATCAGATATGAGTGTAATTTTTTTTATTTGTTGGGAATTTATGTAAATATGGATTGAGAAAAGAGTAAATGAATAAAAATAATAATTTTTTAATTAATTATATTAGGGATTCCTGATTGGGTTCAACACTTTGGTAGTTGAATAGCGTATATATATATTTACTATTGAACTCAATTTTTATTCAGAAATATTTTTGATGTTTAATTTTCTCTCTGTCTAATGTTTTTATGTGTGGTAATTAACATAGGTAATAATATCATTGCATCTTAGTAATACTATGTTCTTTTAATTCCATCAATTGTAATAATCAATTATTTTTTAAATGTGTATCAACTGTATAAAAAACATAAAGAAAAAATTTAGCAATATCAATTATTATGAGTAACCAAGAGAAATACATAATAGATCCTTGAGGTATTATTCTAAAAAAGTAACAATTTCATAAAGGCTCAAAAAAGTCAATTGATTTCCATGATGTTCTTGAATAGCTGATAGAAAACATCAACCAAGTTGGGTGGAAATTTAATGATCATTGGGATAGATAATGTGTATAATTTGATAATATAATGGAATAAATATGGGTAATTTTCATATGAATTATAACACATAAAAATAAATTATTCTACACAAATAGAAAATTTTGAAAATTGAAACTATATTTATAATTCATCATAGTGTAATCATTAATGTAATATTGTGGCCTATACTTATATGTAAGAGTAATTTTCACATTTTATATGAGAAACTATTATTTTTTGGATATATAAAATATAAAATAGTTATATATAATGTCCATTATATAGACCAAAGTTTAGAATATCAAAAATAAAGAAGTTATTCATTTGGAAATAGAGGGAAACCTCATGATATGTTCAATTCAATCCAAGAATATCAATGTTCCCATCCTTTATTGATGTTAATGAAACAAAATAACTAGCATTTAAAGATCACCCATGGAGTGGAGGTAATATTTCCAATGTATTATGATAAATCTAGGGTCTTTGGAAGGATATGATATGTGTTTCATTGGGATTGTGAAAACAATTTTGTAAGGGAAAAATGAATACATTCTATAAAATTACATTTAAGATTATATCCATATTCTATATGAGTATTAATGGAGTAGTATAATTAATCTGTTAGCATATACTTCAAAAAGGTATAACATGCATATAATGAATGACAATGTAATAGGAAATGATTATTTTTACACAAGTGGGGGGTTGTGTTGGCCATTTTGTGTAGAATGTTTTCTATAAAAAATCTTTTATACTATATTGATAATGGATATTTTTTAGTTAACATGAGTGGATTATAAAGAACCATATCATGGTAAGTCCATATTCATAGAGAAATATATTATTCGACAGTGGAAATGCTCATATAAATTTCTCATCCAATTTATTACTTTAATAGAGGGAAAATACCTAACAATATAAAACTGTGATAGATGAACATTCAATGTGTATTTTTATATGAAATGTAATGTTAAAGTGAAATATTAGATATTTACATAGTGAATACGTAGAAAATATGTAAGCATGTTGAAGTGATCTAGGTTTATAATGTGGAGAGATGTAAGAAAGAGAGGTTGGAGAACATCAAATATAAGATTGTGGAAACTATTTAGTAGTTCGTTGTATGATTCAGAAAAAATCTGTGTTGGGTGTCTCTATTCTAATTTTTTAAAAATAATATTCAATACCTCTCTATAGTGACCACACACATAGAGGGATAAACCCATTTTGTTTGTTATGGTATTTGGGTGTAAAAACAATTAGCACGACCCAAATCTGGTCGCTAACAAATCTAGAACTAGAACCTGTTGCTGGAAAGGCCTAAATGGATTTTCTATCATCCCCCCTCTGGTTGTACAAGTTCTCAAGTATCAAAAATAAATTTTTTGAATTGATTTAACTAATTTTTTATTCATAATAAAACCAACAACAATAAATTAACAAAATTAAATAATTAATTCCAAAAAATAATTATATAAAATTCATAATTGATATACATTGTATTAGACAAATATCCCGAGGGACACAAGTCAAAATTTTTATAAACTACAAATCAACAACCACCACACAAAAAGGGTCCATCATCCCCAAGGCTTCTCTACTACACTGCACCAAGGGTGGAATATAACAAAATGAACATTCATCTACAAAGACCATTCCCTTACCAATTACAATCATCATAAAGTTGAAATAAATAGAACAATGTGTGGGTGATGTGAGACTATCACCTATTGGATTCCACCCAAAATATTCCATGTGATTAACATTTTATGACAATAGGCTTGAAAGTATAGGTAAATAATAAATTCTAGTAACAATTTCTATAAGATGAAACATTAAAATGAAAATATTTTTACAGAGGATGACATTAAAGGATGAAACAATTTAATGAAAACATGATTTCTGTTGAAATTAACAACAAAATATACTATATTTTGATAGTAGGTACAAAATAGAATATTATTAATAGAGCTGAGAACACCCATGTGGATGAGATAGCTGTGGGGCCCTAGGTACCTCATATCTCGGTGTAAAAGCAACCATAATCAAAATCCATCTCATGTGTGATCCACTACAAGGGTAATAACCAATTTCTAGGTGGTCCCCAAACATCATCATTGATTACTTACTATTTTCATAATCATACATTCTATGTGAAATAGAAACGATGCCACTACTGGATCACTAGCATGCTAGTCTTAGTTATCAAACCTAAATACCCATGCATCCCTATTTGAGCATGAAAAGTTACACATGTTATGAATTACCAGTGGAACATAAAACATCCATTTTCACATGAAAATACCATTTTATATTCATACACACATCTAACAGTACACAGACATGTGTAACACATTAAATGTATTTTTTGTCAAACTTTTAATAACTTCATAAAAATATTCTAGAGGCAAGTCAAAAATTTTCAAAAAAATCTTCATATAAGGCCAGACATTGAATAATACCATACAAAACCAGAATAGGCATCCCTAAAAACATTTAATAAAATAAATCTAGGAGTTATTAAATAACTCGAAAGAAACAAACACATAATACACAGTGAAACCACTCAATTTCGTAAAAACTGATACTTTAAAATAAATCACATAAACCAATGATACCATAAATGGGTTTCATACAAAAAAAAAATTTAATTGGAACTTGAAAAACTTGTCAATCAAGAAAAATATCTCATCATTGAATCATTACACATGGAATCACCTGCCAATGATGTCAAAACCCCATATCCTTTTACAAAAATTTAACTGTACCACCGTTACACCATAATAGAGTGAAAACAATTCCAAAAAATAATATTGGAACAAGAAACAAAAAATAAAACAGTAGGTATAAAGCCATAGATAATGTACATTTGGAACATCAAGGAGGATGGAGGAAACCCTCAGGAAAATAAGGACAAACAAACGAGGAATCACTTACTTGAAAAATCACAAATTTTACACACCAAAATCCCCTTCATGAAATGAATACCAAGGGAGGTTTAAGGAGCTTGAGAACATTACATGCCTAATAGGGTCAAATTGGGGATGAAATGGGGTGATTGGGTTTTATTATATATGGTAAATGTTGGAATAAAAAAAATATGATCCAGACACCAATGCACGATTAGTCTGGACGATTAACTAATCTGTGTAGCCAAACCGCGTGGCATATTCTGGCCACCAAAATACATTACTATTTTATTAACAATAAAGGGGAATAGGGGAAAAATATTGGGAGTTAGGTAGATAATATAAGAATGAAATTATATTCAAATAAGAATATGGATGTGACAATTATCTCAACCATGAGAACATTTCACTCTTGAAAGTAATCTCCAAACTAGATCAGAAAACAATAATAGGTTTTCTTGCTCAACACATGGCATATACTCCCATGTGTTGTTCACATAATTACCATGATTTCAAATGGCATGGACTAGTGGAATAGACTTCCCAACAAGAAACTTCTCATGAGAATCCACTATTCACACTGGCTGCTCAAATAGTGATAATTGGTGAACTATTTCTTACTCTTCCCCATTTAACACATGAGACTGATCCAGCCTATTAATATTAAACTGGGATACCTGGAATATGTAAAGAATATTTGTCTTCTGAGATGGAAATGATAACATGTATTCCACCTTTCCAATGCTATTAGTGATCTCAAAATGTATGCCATACCATAGTGTTTTCTTTCCATTCCTTCCCAAACATCGATGACCAAAACACGGGGCCATGTTCAAGAATACTCGAACACCCACCAAGAACTCTTGATCACGATGACTATAGACATCATATGATTTTTAGTGACTATGAGCTATCAATTACCAATTGTTGATCAACATGACCTTCTCTGTTGTCTCTTGCACAAGGCTTGGCCCCAATAGCGAGGTATCACCTACCTCATCCCAACACCAAGGGGAAAAACAAGGCTGACCATAGAGTCCCTTAAAAGGATACATTCAATACAAGTATTGGAAAATTATTTAATAAAACTTTTTCAATCCCAAATGGATATCCCACGATCCTCCAGAAACAAAAACACATGTATAAAGAATGTCCACTATAATCTGATTTGACCGCTCTATCTGTCCATCAGTTTGAGATGGTTTTTCGTGATCATAATAATCTATGACTCCAAATCCATATCAAATCCTTCCCTAAACCGGGAGGTGATATTTGGGTATCTATCGCAGATAAATGTGGAAGACACACCATGAATCCTCACCGCCTCCTAAATATACAGTCAACCTAACTCATCCACTTAGGATGTATCTCTGAACGGAATTAATTTGGGTGATTTGGTCATACCATCGATCACTGCCAAAATAGATTTATTTTATCAAGGTGTATGATGTAAATCCAAAAAGAAATCTAAGGATACTACAACTAACTTCCATGTAGGAATAGGTAATAGCTACAGTAAAACATAGGGTCATTGATTCTCTACATTAACCTACTAACACGTATAACACCTCGATACAAAATCACTAATATACATTATCATACCTATATAGTATAACTACTGATGAACATAATATTACATTTTTCTAGCTCCCAGATAAATGTCCCAATGATATTGGTAGCTATCCTTCATCACCACCATCCTCAAAGATAACGACACCACTGAACTACCCTAGAAGCACAAGATTCCCTCAGGAGAAGAAGACCAATCATAGGACATATCCCCAAAATGAAGAAACTACATCAACTGTTTAAATAGCTCATCACAAGGTTTGTCGAATTAAATCGACTGTAAAACTGATTGGGTCAAATAAACACCTAATAAGAACACACCTCCACTATGATCATTGGTCTCCATGTGCGTATGAGCATAGAGTCCAATCAGAGTCCACCAATCATTACAAATCCTCAAATCCTATACTTTTACTTTTTGGATCATGTAATTTTCCACCAAATTAACATTTCTAGAGGTATTGATGATGTTAATGTCAAACCCCTACAAGTACTCAATGAAACTAAATTGCATTTTTTAAGATCCTCCATTGAAATTTTTTTGAGAATGATATTATGATCATAGTAGACTACAAACATCAACCCAAAGAGGTAGTGACACCATGTGTTAAAAGAATTCATGACAACTACTGACTCCATGTCATAGGCTGGGATGTTCAATTCATGTGGATGGATTTGGAAAGGGCTATACGCCACCCTATGATCCCCCTGAATAAGCACTCTCTTGAGACCCATACATGAAGAATCAAAATAAACCACATAGTCATTTAGAGATTCTAGAAATTATAACATAAAGGTGGTACTCATATTCAGATTTTACTCTTGAAAGGATTCTTGAAATTCTTCTACCCACTCAGATGTCACCTGTTTTTGGGTGAGCATTGTCATGGGTAAATGAATCAAAGAGAAAACTCAAACAAACGGCTTGTAGTAACCTACCAGGCTATGTAAACTCTTCATCTCAATCACATTCCTTGAATTCTGTCATTAAAAAACTAAATCGGCCTTTATGAGGTCCACTGAAACTTGATGCTCCAAGATCACTAGCTCTAGAAACTTCACTTCCCTAATAGTAAAACTACACATGAACAACATTTAATAATGGTAATGATCCCACATAGTGCCCAACATGATCCTCATGTGATTCTCAAGTTCTTCCATAGATCCAAAGTAAATAAAGATGTCATCTATGAATACCACAATGAAGGAGTCAAGATACCCGTGGTACTCACTATTCACAAGGTCCATAAAAATCCGGTCAATATGAAATGCTTGAACAAGTACTCAAAGTAGTAATACCTACTAATGATGGTTGTCTTCAAGATATCTTATTCTCTCACCCTGATATGGTTGAAACAAAAATTAGTGTCTATTTTAGAAAACCACATTTCCCCCATCAGTTGGTCAAACATGTCATATATTCTAGGCAATGGAAACTTATTCTTGATGGTTACCTTATTGAGATTCTGGTAGTCAATACACAACCAGAGGGATCAATCATCCTTCTTCGCAAAAAAAATTGGATCGTCCCAAATAGAGTCACTTGAGAGAAGGAATATAATGAATTCCAAATCCCCTACCCATGTCCTTAAATCAATCAACTCATTGGGGGACATATGATACAAGGGAAGTGATATCAAAAGTGATCCCAATGTCAAATAAATCGAGAACTCCACGTCCTACTCTTTGGGAAGGTGAGAAAAATAATATGGAAATACTTTTTGGAACTCATCAACTACATGATGTAATAAACCCTTAGGAGGAATAACAACAAAATATAGTGTGAGTGATGATAACTGGAATACATGGATTCCCAACTCTGGGTGTGGAGGTCTTTCATGACCCGATAGAAGATCTCATTCCCCAATAATACTTGGGGACTCCCATCAGGTTCCATGAGACTCACCCACCACCAATAGCAATCGATAAGAGACATAAAATTAACCATACAATCCATGATGAGTATTTTGTTAAATTGGTCCACATATATGACCAGGAGGTACCACTCCATCTCAACCCCTAACAAAGAAAGAACACAAAATAGACCCCTGAGACTATGCTCTATCTTACATCCTAACGGTGTCACTAAATCAATCATGAAAAAAAATTCATTTTGAAAATTCAGTATATTCACAATGTTAGAAGAGATAAAATAAATAGCAGCACCGGAATCAAAGATGGTTGAATCTAAAGGAGATGCAATTAAAATCATACATCAAACTGTCTGGGGCCCGAAAACTGAACTCACAGGTGCCTAATCCATAGTATGGTGATGCCTCATCTATGGTTGATTACAATTGGTCATATTTGGCTATACCATGAATTGGATCTGCCCCAAAGATGATTCAGACATGTCACCACGACCACTTAACTGGGAACCCACCATCCTCAATGACTTTGACTAAACTAGAACTCCTTTAGAAGCCATATATCCGACCCCATACTAGAGTTTACATACCACCTTTGAAAAGTTATACATGTTCCCTATATCTCCAAATTAATAATAAGACATCATATATGATTTACATATATGTCAGGTGTTCCATGCAAAACCTGTACAGGTGGTATACAACTGACCACACATCAGAATATATTGATGACAACTACCTGGTAGAATGGACTGAACTACCACCTCACTTCTTCCACTACCATTGTTACTTCCTTTTATTCTCGAATGAACTACCACTACCCATCAATGATACTATCCTAGAGAATCTAGGCCTACACTTGCAATAAATATCCACTATAAAAGACTTATCAATCACCTATGCATAGGTCTTCAGCTTGAATAAGTAAATCTGGGAATACATCTCCGCCCACATACCCCACTTGAACTTTTGATCCTAAAAATTCTCATTCTAGATCATCTCAAAAGAATATAATACCATCATGGTAAAGAAGTTGGCAATTCAATTAGGGACTAGTCCCCCTAGATGAGCTCCATAAACTCCCAAGAGTAGTAATATTCATTGACATTAGGGATTCCCTAGTCATTGAAGGTAACTTTGAAGTCCTTCCAGCTCATCTATTCAGGACACCATGCTTGAATTACTGATTCCCACTATATGTGACTAGGACCATCTTTCAAAAATGAGGTACATTTCACACTAAACTCCTCAGTTCTAGGAACATGAAAATGCTCCCAATTTTCTAAATCCTCTCCTCGATTCCTGAGGCTCAATGCTTCATTGAAAATGAATAAGATCCTTATTCAAAATCTCATTGGATTTTTCCTTATAAGGAGTGGACTCTTCTCCTATAGCTTGATAAGGAGAATGATGAAATATCTATCTTAGTTCCAAGATATCCCAAACCATATCTTTTATGATCCTATGACCAAGCCGTGTGGGAGAACTCTCTCCAGCATCCTTTTATGGGTTCATGTGAGATTTTTGGGGAGGCATTTTGCTACAAAATGCATCAATCACTAGAGAAATAATCAGTACAATAATTCTAATAAATTCTATCAATGATATCAAATATAAATATATAAAACTCCCAAAAAATGAAATTGAAAACATCTTCACTCCCACCTAAAGTCCATGTGCTATTTGCATCCCGCACGTCCCACCTAGAAGAGATGTAGAAAATTTACTAACATCCCATGGAAACATGAGGTCTATCATGAGTGTTATTGTCCATGAACCCTTCTTGAAACTACAAGTCTTTGTCCTGGCAGTTCTATTTACTATATTACTAGACTCACCACAAAAAATAATGCCCAAAGAACATAACCTGGTTGTAATACCATTTCGACATGAATCAAATCATGTCGCAATGAATACTAGAACCCTTATAGAACCATGTAAAAGATGGAAGGACATTAACTATACCCCCGAATGGGTACAAGTTCATGGGTAAAAAAATAATCATTATGAGATGATTTACCTGATTTTGGAATCTTAAAACAACTAACAAAAATAAATGAACATAATTTTAAAATTTATTCCAAAAAAGATTTAAATAATATATAGAATTGAAATACATGGTTTTAGAAAAATCCCAAGAGGAAGAAAACTCAAAATTATCATGAAATACAACTCATGAACCACCTTATGGAAAGGGGGCATCATCCCCAAGCCTTCTCCACAACTCCACACCATTGGTTGAAGCTAACCACCAAAACTTCCTTCTCCAATGATCAATCACTTACCTATGTCAAACATACTCAAGTATACATACACCCAAATGTGTATGTAGGGTTTGAGACTAAGAAAAGTAGGACACTACCAAATTTATTCCCTGTGATATATATTTCAATGAAAAATCATGTATGTTTTGATAAACTAGACAAGAGAGTAATAATTTCTAAAAGAGGAATCTTTAAAATAAAAATAGTATTCAATAGAGTTACGTAAAAGAATGAACACATTTAAGGATCAAATTATTTCTTATAATATTACAAAATAAATACACCATATTCTTATGGTATGTCAAAATAACCATTGATTAGTAGTCACATGAACACCCCTAGTAACGTTCAAGCAGGAGGTCAATGGTTACCTTGTATCTCAGTGTAAAATTAAAAATAATAAAAATCCTTCTCAGGTATGAGACACTTGGAGACGAATATCCATGGGAATAGTGGTCCATAAAAATCATCAATGATTATTTAGTGTTTTCACGATCATAGTTTCTATGTAAAATAGGGATGATAACACTACTAGATCACTAGGATTCTAGTCTTAGTCTGCCAACCTAGATACCCGGGTTTCCATCATTATGTTAAAAAAAATCCAAATGTTATTAATTATCAATTGAACATAAAAATACCATTTTTTAGATGATTATTACATTTCAAAATTATAAATACATATAATGGTTTAAATACATGTTTCACACCC
The DNA here is from genome assembly GCA_963277665.1 of Viscum album. Taxonomy (NCBI): domain Eukaryota; kingdom Viridiplantae; phylum Streptophyta; class Magnoliopsida; order Santalales; family Viscaceae; genus Viscum; species Viscum album. Next base: position 1,097,207,492 of record OY728151.1, on the reverse strand, counting down.
TCTTTTTGTAAACCATTTAAAGATTTCAAAAAACTATTTCAAGAGGATTGGAAAGGGTTTGCAACAAAAATCCAATAAAATTCCCCTTATAATGACAAAAAAACCAAGAATAGCCAACAAAACCAGATTATTCATCCCCAAAAACAACGATTAAAATAATTCAATGAGTTATAAAATAACCCCATATGACACTACACAGAAGGAATATTGAAAAACAATCAATTTCTTACAAAAATTTACTTTAAAATCAAACACATAACCAATGATACCAAAATTTGTTTTCACACAAAAAACAGTTGAAGTGGAACATGAAAAATAATTTAATTGAAAATTTTAACAAATCAAAGAATTATTCCACATGGAATTGATACTATATATGTCAAAAACCAAAAATCCTTGAGTGCAACTTCAACCGCACCACCCCCGCACCAAAAGGGAGTGAAAACGGACCTTGAAAACAATATTAGACCAAAAAACAATAAATCCAACCCTATGTATTAATCCATAGATTCTTGACATTTGGAACTTTAAGGATGAGGGAAGAAACCCTAATGAAAGGGGGGAAGGCCAAGGAGGAATCACTTACTTGAAAAAAATGATGTTTCCCCACTAAAATATACTTCAAAAATGATTTCCAATAGAGGTTGAGGGAGATTTTCATCCATCCATTGATGATAGGTTTGAATGAGGGAAAATGGGGTGGATTAGGCTTAATTTTGGAAGGGAAAATTTGGAATAACTTTTTTTATGACCTAGACACCTTTGCACGGTTTGGATGAATGGTTTAGTAAACCATGCGACCAAACTGTGAGACCAGTTCTGGCCAACCAAAAACCCTCTAGTTTCATCCTAATTCAAGAGAGATAGGTGAATAATATGGGGAGTTATGACAATAACAGAAGTGAAAAAATGTATATTAAATGAAGAATGTTTATGTGAAACATATTATATTTTGAAGGATGGTTATCAATAGAAAAAAATCCGTTATTTGATCTTAATTTTTATTATTATTTTATTTAATTGGTTGTGATAGTGCTTTCATAGTATTTCAAGAACTTTTTTTTGTGGGTGAAAATTATATTTCTCTGACTATTTAATTATTCCTATATATGATGTAATATGTAGGTATTTATATAGAATTCTCATGTGATTACAAATATGGTTGCTGAATTTTACGAATTATTTAAAATATAAAATGAGTTATTTAAATTAATTGGTTGTTTTTTGAGCATCATAGTATGAGCCCATTATTAATAAATCACTTTCATAGGATGGAGGATTTATTATTAGTGATCATTTGTAATTTGAAATTAAAACTCATTACCACTCCTTGATGATGACCATTGCAACGGTGAATTCTCTTAGTAATAAAATTTCATCATAATTAAATAATAATTTATGTCCAGGATATCAAAAAAAATTATTCATTAAATCCATGTACTGGTAAAATATTTCAACAATAAAATTAATCAAATTTGTTTCCCTAAATATTTATTTATTATCTCAAATCCAATAAAATCAAATCCAACATTATTCATAATATTAATTGGGTAACTTGAATGTTTACCCCTCCTTGGAGACATCCTTTGGTACTAAGATACTATAATTGAATATTACGAAATTAATTTATTTGTGGATCACCTAGAAATGTTTATCGCATTGACATGTAGCATACATTAAATACTATTGATAATAAAATTCCATTCGAACCCAAAACTAGTGAAGATTGATAGAACTATATATAAGATGAATAGTCTTTTGTAGATTAATCAAATTAAAAATATCCAATGGATAAAATGATTTCTATGATAAAAAAAATTATCAGTGACTATGATATACTGGTAAAAACTAAAATTATGATAAATAATATTTTTCATAGAATATAAATAAAATAATTAATACAACCATATGTTTATAAGTCCACTTAACATAATGAGTGTGTTTTTTATATGAATTATTATTTTGATTAAATTTATAATAAGTTCACTTTAGTATTAGATTAACTAAAAAAATATATGAACATAATTAGAACAATTTGGTTATTCAAATAGAAAGGTAATAAAAATGTATTTTTTTTAATAGGTAAATCAATATTAGTGTACATAGGATATTCTAATATAAAAGGATATTATTTTGGAGATAAATTTTTTATCATAGATTTTCTATTTATAATATGATAATATACTTTTAGATTACTATATCATGTGTAAAACATGTTATTGTAATGATTAATTCATTAAACGTTATAAATATTATTTTTTTATTTTACAATATATTATAATTTCATTAGAATATATATCATATCAATATGTTATAATAATTCCCATCAATAATGATAATTTGATGATATTGTAATTATAATGTTAAATTATTTCATGTGGTATGATAAATGAATATGATGGTAAATGAATTATGTTTTAATGTTATATACTAGGCGTTCATAAATACTATACTTCTTATTATAATATATACATTTATTAAAACATATGTATGGCAGTCTATGTTGATTGGACTGACAATTAGTAAACAAAATATTTTTGGTGTTTTATATGTTCTAACATATGAAAATTTGTATATTTAGGTTTCAATTGGATTAATATTAATTTATTTTTATTATTTATATCCTTTTATGTATGATTATAATATACTCTTTTAGGTTTTTGGAGGGTTCTCTTCCCCCAGGTGTGTCATTAATAGAGTGACCCAGATTATTGATTGATATGTCATTTGTTCCATTACTGTCTAGAAAAATATATCAGTGACACGTAAGTCACATGTGTATGGATTAAATATATTGGCATGGTGAATATTATAATTTGAATGTAATAATAATTATGAGTCATATTTCATGTATGATAGAACAGTGAAAATAATATGCATCCTTGTTTATGAGATATCAGTTTTCAAAGGGTAATGTTTATAATTTAGTTTTTATAGGATGATTTCAGTGTTTTAAAATAACCTTTTCTATTTATAGTATATAATGTATATCAACATACCGGTCTTGGACTATGAGTTTGAATAACTTCTATTTACAAAAATTTATAATGTTTCTCACATTATGTATATATATAATCATTAACAATTTAAATGAATAAATGATAAGGAAAAAGTGGTAATTTTTTTTATAACGATGATCATACATGTATTAATGATCATAATTAAATATATACATAATTAAATTATATTATATTTTATTCCTATATAAAATGTTTTAGAATTATATTTTATTAATATAGATCATCAAATGTTTTTATTTAAATAAATTTATATTGGAATATTATTTTGTAGACCAACATTACATGTTCGGGTTTTGTTAATCCTTTTTTGGAGGATACAAATATATTTTATTGTTTTCATTTCATTAAATGAAAGGTGATAATTTTAAAATTGGATGATAAATTGTATATTCAATTCAGGACTTGTTAAACATATTCTATGAAATGTTTTGGGAATTCTTTAAAATGAACATTCTTTAGAAACAAAAGTGAAAATAAATATATAAACTTAAATATATAAACATTTCTTTTACCTAAATTATTGTTAAGAATCGTGTTTAACATGATAAATTTCATAATGATAATTATATATTATTTAATATTTTTAAAGTAAAATGAAAATAATTTATGATTTGATTTTATCATTACATATAGATTCCCTAGATTTTTAGGCTCCATATTTTTTGACCTATGAGGTGTCAAAAGAAACGAGTGGTCATATAGTAGAAAATCTAAAGTTAAATTTAATGATATGGATTTTTTAAAATAATTATGTAATTCAACTCAATATAGAATGATTTATTTATAGATTTTATGATTCATTCTATATGTTTATGTTGAAGGATGGTATCACCATTCGATGTTGTAAATTTACAAATTTAATATTTTTATATTATTATGGTGTGATGATATAAATTAAACCATTATGTATAAATGGTGAAGATTTTTTTGTGTATAGTCAGTATAATGAAGATCATTTCATTATAGTATTATATTGTTGTTATTATTAGAAATATATAGAATCATAATTATTTTCATTACATTAGTACTTTTTCTGAGTGAATTTCAATTTAATAAAAAACAGGATTTGAATTTTTTTTGAATTGATAACTCCATAAAATTATACATGTATTGGTATGAAAATATAATGAGATAGATTATTCTATAATTATCTATGATATCAATGAAATTTAATGGTTGGTGATTATGAGATACAATAAGGAGAGAAGGAAGGATGTGTCAAAAAATAAGAGTCATGGTTGGTTCTCCACTATTAACACATAATGTAATATATTACAGAATAATTTTTTGAAGACCCTTTATAAAAATTTTAAATTGTGATATTTCCTAATTTTTACAAGGTTTCTTATTATTATTCATATATTTCGGAAATATAGGGTTCTTACATGAATCTCTAGATTACTATTTATTATACTGTTAATTTTCCATAATCAAAGGGACATATGTTATCTTTATATTTAAAATACATACATTAATATATCTTCTTATATTAAATTAATTTCCACCATGGGAATTTATGACAATGTATGACATATAAATTGATGTGGGGTTGATGAATTATATATTTTAATCAATTTTTATTAGAATATAGTGATTTATGTATCATATTTATAATCATAACTAATGAATTAATGTAGGGGTTTAAAAATTCAATTTTCATCAAAATGTGATATGGTTTCTATAGTATTTTTGATTCATTGAGGGCCTATTTTAATGAGACACATAAAATAAAATGATTCATGAGCCAGAGGAAGGAATATATCATGAAAGATAGATTAAATTTATAAGGATTAATAAATTAATAGAATGATCTTAATTATGAAAATTTAAAAGTTTATTTTATGGAGAATTAATGTTTTGAAGGATGGAAAAGAGTGGTACATATAATTTTGTAATTAATAAAATAAATATAAAATATTTTACCTTGGATAGTTATCTATATAATAAAATTCATAATAATACTTTTATTATTGTTTTTAAACATTTTAGTGTATTAATTTTACTCTTGAATTAGCGGATTGATATGGGTTTCACGGTGATAATGTAATGCAAGATTAGTTTTATTATTTTTTATAATGTTGGAATATATTGCCACTGAACAGGAAGATAAAGATATTTATTTAGTGTTAAGTATAATATTGATTTTATCATATGGATTATTGATAAAAAATAACTATTTTGATGATTAGGGATATGTTTAATGGAGGGATATTGTATTCCATAATTATATAAAGTTCTAAGGGAAGTGTTATTACCATAGTATATAAAGAATTTGTTATTAAAAATATATAACTATAAAATATTATTTAGATTATGTTATTAATCATAGTGGCATGAATTATTTTAGTTTGAGAGGATAGTATTTGGGGTGTGGGTAGGAACACGTATCAATTATTATATTTCATGAGAAATTTTGGTTGTATAAATGTATATGTTGTATTGTGTGACATGTGATATAGGAGAATTTTTTTATTTTCATTTCTTTTTTTATCAAATAAATAAAAAATTTATTTTCTAATTAGTATATGTTTTTCTATTTATTATTTTATATAGATGAGATTTATAGATAAATCAAAAATGTATTTTTTTAGTCTCGCAAATTTATTATTAATTTTTCTTAGAATTACAAGATTAATAAGAGGGTTTTTTGAGAAAAAAATTTGTTAGTGATTTAATATTTTTGAGTGTATTTGAAGTCATATTTATGTTTTTTAACATTAGAGTTGATAGATAACATCATGGTTTTGGTCTAAATTTATACACACTCAAGGATGTTTACAATTATTGACCTCATAATTGAAAATAAAACTTCCTTATATAGTTATCTCTTTAGTTTTCAATTTATATTAAAAAAATATATTCTTTATATTATCTATGTTATATACCCTTATATATAGTCACTTTCCCATTGGCTTTAAGAGATATGATTCAGGGGTCACTATCAAGGAAATTGTTAGATCATATGGAGTCTTTATATGGTTCTATAATGGTTGAGTGGTATCATGATTTTGTTTTTTAGATAATGTTTATAGTATGAATTCTTAAGGGAAATACATGTCATTAATGGTACAATATTCCATAAAAATAGTAAGTAAAATAATCCAAGAATCTAACTTATTACATAAAGGGTATCTATGATTCCAATTACACAATATGATTATCTATAAATCATTAATAGTATTATTTTGTATCGTCAATAGGTTGGTATGTCGACGTGGAGTCACACATCATATTGAGTAAGATCATATTGATTTCACATATTATTCTTCTAAATGTTTATTATTTATGAATTTTGATATGTTTAATGTATAAATATCCAAATTATCCTTCAAATAAATTTTTTAACCATAGTTTTTCTACATATATATCTAGACATTGAGTTGTGTGGGATATGGTGTTATAGGAAATAATTATTGATTGTAATAGGGTGGGCTCATAATAAATGTAATTTATAGTTGTGTTACATGATTTTAAATTATAGGAAATTCCGATGTATGTGTGTATAATTTCTAATATGGTTTCAGGGTTACAGATAGAGGGAGTGGAAAAATATTATCATCTATTTTAGGTTGTGATGGAGAATTGGATTCCAGTAGTAATGAGTTTTTTTATGGAGTATCCTGATATTTATATAACTAATACTTGGGTTTTCATGAATTATCTTGAGTGGGGGTATGAAAATTTATAATATTAGTTCTATGAAGAGTTCAATAGATATCCTTTATTCCATGATGTAGAATGAGTTATTATTTATCTAGTAGGGAATCATAATTTTTGGGACTATGTATTGAATGTCAAGATCATGATCTTATGTTCCCCTAAATTCTTTATTAATGAACAGTTCATAGCTTTCTATAATGAGGGGGATTGTGTCCTGGTATCATGAATATTTTTATTCCATTAATAGTATATAAATATTATTAGTTGCCAAAAATTAAAATGGTCATTCTGATAAAAAATTTTGGACTACAAAAGTATCTTGAGATGTAATTTAGTAGTTTTTTGTGAATTATAATGATGTATGGATGGGCAAGTCAGTTGTGGGTTACTAAGGTTACTATTGAATGAAAAGATTTATGGATTCTCATGTAATAATAATTCACATGCCTCTGGCGTGGGTCTTTATTTATTTATATTATTTTGGAAATGAGTATAATAAAACTTCATAAAACTATCATGATTGTGTGGATAGTCTATGTATGTGTACAATGAGATTGTGGATGATATAGCTCATCAATACCATTATATAACATGATTTTTTTTCAATGGAATCAACAGTGAGTATAAAAATATTGAGGTAGGGTAGTTTTTTGGATTTCCAACAAAAATATTCATCCTTCTTCATGTTTTAGGAAACCACCTTTCCAAAAAAATATAGGCGGTTTGTCATATTTCTTGTTAAATTTAACATCATCTTGAGATATTAATATAAAATTATAATTTTATTATAAATAAAAAATCCATATTGAAATATAATATTTAAAAATGTTGACAATTTTTTTTAAATGTTTATACATAATAGGGCTATATCCAATTATTTTACATTGATAATATGTCGATAGTCCAAGGACATCTATAGATAACCACAATTTTGATACATAAATATTACATCAATTTAGATTAATATTAAACACATTACTCAATAAAACATGTTTGAAAATTTTAGAGGGTTAATGATTTTAGAATCATTAATGCATAAAGAATATGTATGTAATGTATTATGTTATTGAATGGGTAGATTTCTAGGTATATATGAACTTATTGAGTTGGTTTAGAGGTATAACATTATTTTTTATATGTGGAAACTTATTGGTTGTTTTTTATTTACCAAAGGCCTTTTTATATGGATTTTATGTATATGAATGTTTCTTATGGTTTCATATGGGTTTTGGGGGCGTCAGCCCCCGAAAACCAGGATTCATAGAAATTTAAACAATGTTTTATGATTTGGGAAAATTATACTGACACCTTGAAGAAGCTATGAATCCCAACAAAAAAGTTTGACATTATTTTTTAAATAGTGTGGGTGGGGATGCAACGTCATGCAACAGATTCAGTAATTTTTTGAAGAGGGGCTGTACATGGTCTTTTCATAGTCTGGAAAACCAAGTATGTAGCCCATGCATGTATAGAACTTATGCAAAGAGTACTGTATTTTTGGAAAATGGTTTTCCAAACCATTCAACAATACTATGTGGGTCACATAAATGGTGAATGTGTTAAATTTACCATACTTATATTTATAGATTGTCCTTCTATTTTCATCTCCATGGCACAAACAATAGAGGTGGAGCTTCATCATACTCTCTTGGATGGATATGACAAGACTCCTTGATCGTGATTTCATTATTAGATTTATTGGAGGCTATATATGTTTCCTAATATTACCTTCAATTAGATACATTTCATTCTTCATTTATCATTATATATAGAATTTCAAATCAGTGTAAGCAATTTTCCCTATTTTCCAAGCATTCAACTAATGAAACATTTTCTTCCAATTTCCCTTATGATAGATAATGATAAAATAAGAGAAAGGACCTACTTTTATGTGGTAATAGTCTTATAGCTTTATATATATTTTTATAGGTATTATTCATTCTTTCTATCTTATAATTGGGGGTGTGTGAGAGAGTGAGACCCTCTCTAATTTAATTGATTCTTTTAAATTAATTTAATTTAGTCGAGTAAATATTGGGGATACCCAAGTTGATATATACATTTTATTCAAGGTAAAAATAATTATAACACACTGGCTGATTATGTAGGCATTTTATATTTATTTTAATTGATTTTATAATTTTGAAGTGATTAGATCCATCGGAACATGATGGGATAGTCATGATGATTGAAGTATTGTTGAACACATTGATTAATGCAACATGGTTCGTCAGGATTGGATTTATCTAGATATTAATGTGGTTAATGATGATAACAATTTTTAGGAGATATATTTTTTTCATTGAGGGGATGAGTTCCTCAGGATTTGACAGGGACATCATGATATGATATGGTGTTGACAAAAAAGTTTTAGTGACATGGTAACTTGGGAATGTGTTGTAATATTGAGTGTTTGAGGTACTATTGGGTATTTATGATAACCATTTTATAAATGATTTTTTTTTTCAATCATGCTTATAGAGATAGGATTCAGATTGGGGTGGTGTTAACCACTCATTTTTTTGTGGAGGTCCTCGAAGACTCTGTGGGTTTTGTGATGGTGTTGACAATGGGATTTGATTGGGGGTTCTAACTATAGAAATCAATGTGAATGGTGATAGACCCTCAGTTTATAAATTGAGGGAAAAATTTATAGGATTTAGTAGTTTTATATATGTGTTTTTTTGGAGATATTGAGGGGATATATATCATTGTGAAAAAGGAAATTTGTTGTTGAGGTGATGATTATTATTATTTAGAATGTAAAAATTGTTGTGACATAGAACATCATGTTATTTATTTAACATGACCTCATTGACTAGAGGTTTGTGGGGAACTATATATTATCAATTTGTCCTATAATATTCATTCTGGTTATTTTATTAATGTCATGTAGTGTCGTTTAAATGATTATAGTTGAAAACTGAGTGGTCATTGGAGTTTATTTACATTATGGGATGCCTAGTTCTTTTTCTAGGGATCATCCCCACCAAAATTATAAATATTCATACAGATACAATATTCTATATATATAATTGGAGAAATTTTTGGGACATGTACTAGAGATGGATAAATCTAGATGAATACTCACTTGTGGCTAGTGAGGAAATTTGGACCGATCCTTAATTAAATATGTTGGCTTTACTATAGTATTTATTATAATAATACACATCCATAATTAGGCATGTAATACCAAAACATGTTTTTGGTGGGATACTGAGTTCATTCTCACACCCTATATGGGCCCTTTGTGATGAATTTTGAAATTATATCTCTGTTTCCTCTGGAAATGGAAATTACCTCATTGATTTAAGGTTCAAACATTCCATGCAGTTTTTAACAGGTTTGTTTGTAGAACCGGAAACATCCAATGATTCCGTATTTATTTGGACCTACATTCCAAAGGTAGGTGCTCATTAGTTTTGAATAGATGAGGCTTAAGAATTTTCATTGGTTGAGAGGATGGGAGGTCGGACTCATCACACCTTTTTTGGGGAAATTATTGTCAAGTCGGTGTCTCTCTTTATAGATTTAAGTTATGTTCATCAATCCTTATTACATTACCATGTATAAAAATGAGATTTTCGTTATATTTGACAATCAATGATTAGTATGTTTGAGATTTAGAAAATCTTTTATATGTATTCAAGGTTCTTAATCGATAGATTATCATCTGTATTTGTTAGAGATTCTTAGTCAATGGTATCCTTCGACACATTATATAGAAATATCTTGGTCATTATGATAATCATACTAGTTTTAAATCCACTCAGTAGGGCACTTTAATTTTGTTGTCATTTTGAAAGACATAGATTATCTCAGAGTTGGGATCATACCTGTAGATAGGCTACCTATGTATCCTTTGTTTTAAAAAAGGAATCAGAACCCACATAGTTTGAGTAACAAAGTATGGGGTTTATGCATGATTGATGGCCCAAAGAAAGATGTCATAATTACTTTTACACTCTATGCCCATTTGAGTCATGCTCGATGTGAGAAACAAGAGGTATTGGTAAAAACCATACAATTATGCCCTAAAAGATGAAATTATAAGAAATGATGTTGGGATTATGTATGTATGACTACCCAGATGAATGAAGATTAGGATTTACTTCATGGAAGAAACCCGAGAACACGGTCCATAAAGGTATATGTGCTTTATAGAGATTTAGATACTTAATGTAGGACTTAATCCTGAGAAGGATGTCCAAATTAGAAATGACTTCTGATTGGGTTTTATTCCTGAGAAGGAATCCCAAATCAAAAGTATGTTAAGACTGGTTAAGAGAAATTATGACTAGGGCTTACTCTTAATGAAGAGGCCCAGGTTAAAGGAAAATATGACTGGGGCTTACTCTAGAAAAAGAGGCCTAGGTTAAAGGGAATTATGACAGGGGCTTATTCCGGACAAGGAATCCCAGGTTAAGGGAATTTGAATTTTTGGAACATGTTGCTTACTCCTAAGGAGGAAGAAAATATTAAAAGAATTGTGGTTGGGGCTTACTCCTGAGGAGGATGCCCACAGTCAAGGGAACGTGAAGACTGGGGATTAATCCTGAAAAAGAGGCCACTGTTATTGGAATTGGTCCTTAATCCTAAGGAGGATTCCCATATTAAAAGAATTATGGTTGGGGATTACTCTTGAGGAGGATGCCTAAAATTTAAGGGAAATTTATGACTGGGTATTACACCTGAAAAGGATGCCCATATTTGGAATTTTTTAAATTGGGACTTATTCCGGAGAAGGAGGCCCATATTGGAAACCTGGGGCTTACTCCTAATGAGGATGCTCAGGTTATGTGAACATGGACTGGGGCATACTCCTGAAAAGGAGGCCCAGGTTAAGTATCCTCTCATCTTAAAGGATGAGGTTCAAATGAATAAAATCTCTAACCTTAGTGAGATAAAGATATTTAAATCACTAGGTTTTTAGAGATATTTAACAGAATTCCTTTCAGATAAGGAATCCAATGAAAAAAGAATGCCATAAAATGCATTGGAAGAGTGTCTTGAAGGATAAATTTTGAAAATTATAGGTGGATTTGATGAAATAATGTGAATGCTCAGGAGGGGCACCCAAAAATAGAGAGGTTCACAAGTCCTGCGTGGGCACACAATTCTTTGTCCCACAAGTACACTTTCTTGACACATGGGTACTTGTGCCATGGTCAACCCTTTGGGTAATACTTGGGAGAGACTTGGCTCAGGCCCTTAGTATTATCCTTAAAGTCTTTCAAAAGAGTGGCGTACATGTTTTATTGAAGGGATAAGTCGGTGCGCAAGTGTGGCCATTTCCCGTAAGGGCTGGACACTTAGGCACACATTTGTTGATGAGTTTCGACACTTAGTCCTTGTTTCCCCTCTTTATAGCTTCCATTCTAGGTAAGAAATTACCTTATATGTGATCAGAATACTTCCAGAAGAGACTAGGGCACCAGGTGATCGAATATAAGTATTGAAATTTTTTCATCGTCAAATGGGGGGCCCACCAGGTGTATTTATAGGCCAGGGAAGACATTGGAAAAAAATTAAAGAGGGCGCACAAGTCACCAGTGCACCAAATTTAGGCGCGTATGTATACATGCGCGACCATGATGAAACTTTCGCGACCCAAGTGGGAAGAAATCCTTCTTCATTCCTTTGTAGATTTTTGATGTTTTGTCAAAGGATGAATCCATTTAGACTAAGGTATTTCACTTTTCTAGTCGTTAGACTTTATACTGGAAAGGAGCGTCAATAGTCTCTATGATTATGTAAGGTATTGGGCTGAGGAGGCAGACTATAGCGATCGTGTTGTGATGGTTAGCATGATATTTATAGCATATGGACCATAGTTGTTACTTTTCTTCAGTTAAACATTAGTTTTGTTTTAACATGAAAGATATATACATATATTTATGTGTTGATGGCCAGAAAATGGTTACCATGTTTATTTATTTTTATGTATGACCTATTATGTAATGTTTTTCAATAAATGGGATACCTTTCTGATGATTTAATTATCTCAAAAATAGATTTATTATTATGCTTATGATAGTTTTATTTTAATTCTTCAGAGTTGATTCTTCTCCCACTATTATATTTATATAAGGAAGATAATTATTTTCACCAACTAAGGGTATAGTCACTCCACTATCTCTACTTTAAGCCACCATTTCTAGACGGTAGGCCTTAGATAATGGGTAGACACCCCTATAGCTTAGTGGAATTCTATCAGCAAGCACCAATTAAAGTGGAATCTAGGTTGGGGTGATACAAGTTGTATTAGAGTGGGTTATTATTGGTGTATTATTACAACATCACAAAACCGTGTTATTAAATGAAAAAAATATTAATAAGGTTACAAATTAAATTAGATTCTTTCTTTTAATTTCTTCTTACTATTTTAAAAATATAAAATAGAAGAATTGTTTATTATCAGAACTAGGTATGGAGATCATTCTTGGGTGCCTACTTCCCCATTCATAGGGAAAAATACATATTTTTGGGGTGGTAAATTGATGTTCTTCTTTTTTTTCATTAAATATTGATTTAATTTCCTCCTTAGGTAGAACACGTGGATTCGATTATTATTTATTATCTTGATTTTTACCTTTGGACAGACATGGAAAAGGTTGTTTTTTTTGCAAATCAAGATAGATAATTTATCTCATATGATGTATGTTTTCCTATAATTTTCTTTGGAAACATAAAATGTGGTTAGAGGGGTTCAAATTTATAATGTTTCATTAAAAAGCTAAATTGTTTTTCCATGCCTAGAAACATTTGGTGTAATTCAACATCACTACCCCAGGAATTTGGTTTCAATTCAATCTGCATGTTATTACATATGAATATTATATATATGGATCTAACTCAAATCTGACTAAGCATGGATGAATATAAGTGTGATATATTTAATGTTTCAATAATAAAGATTTAAATTTTTTTCTGTATATCCACTTTGGTGGAATTATAAACAACTACCACTGATAGAAAGAAATTTTATTTGATTCCTTAACATAATATTGAAGGGATTTCCCCATTTGGTAGGATGATTCTTGACATATGACTATGATATAGTTATGTGACTAATCATTGGGATGGATTTCATGTGATATGGTGTGTTAGAGGAGTATATGGCAGGTGGAATGCATTTACTATTATATATTTTCATATAAAAGAAAAATATTTTTTTATGTTTTTTTGAAAATTGATTTGATATTCAGGGGGATGAAACCTAAACATCCTTTTGTGGGCCATCAAGAGGGTGGTGATATTTTTCCTCATGATCATGACTGATGCATGACCCTATGGGTTTAGGTGATTCCTCAATGAATTGAGATGATCATTATCCCAAGGTACATGCTCTGGTATATGTGGGTCAGCCTAATCAGATGAAATACATTGGGCCATGTCATAAATATTATCTCAGTGAGTGATGGATCTTATTATACATGGTATCAATAGAGGTTCGCTGAGAGAGGATCCATCAATGGTATACGAATCAAAAGACACATAGTTTCAGCACCCATGATTTTTTCAGGGTGAGGTTGGACAACAGGTTGAGGAAAATTATACCGAGTCTATCTATAGTATCTTTGATAAACATGATACACCCATATGTTAGACGGTGAAGGTAGATACATACATTCGTATGGGACTGACATAATGCTTGTGTGATTTACATGTTCATTTTTGAAGACAAGTAGTAGTGGATTGGTGGGATATTGAGGCTTGGTTATTTGATAAATTCTTCCCAGAGAAACTTATTGCGGACATGCACTGAGAAATCATGAATCTCTATTAAAGGTATACAATAGTAATAGATTATGTGGTGAACCTAAAAGATATGTCATGACATTATCCTTCCATGGTGGGAGGTGACATGACCATATTGCTATGTTTTGAGGATGGTTTGTGGAAATAAATCATGGTTAATAGGAACATCTTTACGAGAAAATCCGTTTACAATGTAGTGAATCAAAAATTTAGAGACAAAGTAAATCAGAAAGACTAGTTTTATTTGATCTAGGTGATGTCATTAGGTTATTTTTTTATGATACATCAGGTAGCTATAAGGGATGCCGCAAATTATTTCAACATGGATGGATTTATAGTGATTCATGTACAACAACGAAGAGATAGACATCAATAGTATTTTTCCATTTCATGTAACTAGGACATGTTCAGAACTGTGACATTGTGTTCTAAATGAGTTTTGGGCATGCAGCTATAGGTGGAATCTTGATAGAATCTATTGGAATCGTTCTCTAATAGTTGGGAACCTGATATTGGGGATGACATATTGATATGATGTTAGACCATGAGATGTACTAATTGTTGGTTGCTAGGATTCATCTATATGAAAAGGATAGTGAAGAGATATGGAGAGCCAACTATGGGGCCAATTTATGGTTGCTGGTGTAGCTCTATACAGAGGCCCTGCATTAGGTGATCATGCATTGGGAAAAGTTCATACCTTTGGGTATTCAGTTATAGAGAAGGATTGGGATCCAACTACATTTATCAGTATTTTGTGATTATAACAGTTAAATGGTTTCTTTTTTTACTTTCCATTCACCAATTTTGGTGAAAGAGGATAACATGCATCATTTATGTACTAAACAGTTATTGGATAGCAGGATGGAATTAGTTATAATATGGGGCTTATATATATGAGGTTTTTGTCATCGAGACATACTATGGGAATTGATTAAATTTATGTTTTATATGAGAAACATAAGAATCTATATTCTGATGGGAAAGCATATGTAAATATGATACGGGGTGATTTTGGCAATCTAATGAGATGCTGGTTATTATATGTGTCTTGTATGAAATGGTTCTTAAGGGAATATGATGTGATATGAGGCATGAATTGTCTTAGTTTTGACACATGCATGATTTGATCACCTAATAAAGTACATGAATTATGATAACTCATTATAGTACTTTTGTGTCTTGGTGTGGTTTGTGGAACTACTATGATTTATCATAGTTCTGGAAGTCAATGGGTAGGTAATTCATAATGTGGGGAGAACCTAGAAGGGTGTTGACCAGTAACATTATAAACAAGGTAGACCAGGATATGAAAATTAGATAGGAATTATTTCTAGCATATATTTTTATGTATTCACATCTTGGGGATGATATAAGTTTATGAGGGATGATTATAACATCCCAAGTTTGTGAATGATCCATTTTTTCATGTAAATTTTATTTATTGTAGTTTGGTGGGAAATTTAACATTATTTTTGAAATTTGGAACCTAATTATAATTGTTTTAAGGAAAAATGTAATATATTTTATATGGTTTTTTCGAATAGAAATGTTATATTACTTTTAATATGGGTTTTGGGGGGTTTCAAGCACTGAAAACCCTATTTTGGGAAATTACAAACAAACGAGAATGTTTTGGAAAAACAATATGGTCACCATTTTGAAAATTTGTAACCCACTAGTATCATTGGACATGGTCTATAAATATTATATAGCGGGGATAAATTTCCATGTGAGTACCTCTTCTATTTTTGATAGATATTTTTCACATGGTCTTCTCATGGTTTGTAAAACAATGCTCGTAGATTGTGATGGAGTTATTCTGATGCAAAGAGAATATCATGGTTGGCGCATGAATAGCCAAACCTTGTTCCCAAAAAAGTAGGTAATATAAATGGGTGAATTTTTTGATTTTAAAATACTTATATTTATGTGTTTTCTTATATTTTCTTCTCTATTTCTTTAACTACATAAGAATGGTTTCCTCTGCCCCTATATAAAGATTTTGTGCAAGGTCCTTGATCAAGACTCTTATCAATGATATGTTGGTTTCTATTTATTCATCTAGTTAATAAATTAAATTCCTTACCTTATTTTTTAATTAATAATTCTATATGGAATTCTAAATAAATGTGATCTGTTTTCAACATTTTTTTGGAGTTCTTATGCCACAACTTTTTCTTCGACTTTTTCATGATTTAGAGTAAGATACCAGATGTGAGATACTGTAATAGTACACGGAATGTTGTGCCTAGATATTTTAGTGGTTTTATAGAAATTATGTTGGAATTTTAAATTATGTGTGTGGTTTGGGACTAAGTGATACCCATCATAGTCTAATTGACTATTTCACCATTATTTGAATGATAGAATGGGATTCCATTATGTATTCCTTAGTTGACGAATGCATGATAAGACATGTAAGAGATTCTTGAGACAACTTGGGATGATTAGGGCTGAGGTTTAAATTGAATTTAATTGAATTTTTTATATCTATTGGATTGGTTCCATGGGAATGTGGTGAAATAAGACCCTGGATTGAGATGTTATTGAAAAATAGGAGTGATGAAGCATGGTAAATCCAATTTCATTTTTCTTGAATATTCTTCGGGTTATGATGATCACCAGGTTCAGGTGATGAGTTCATCTGTTTAAGGTGATGAGTTCATTAGGATGATGGAAAGGCATGAGTGATGTGAGATGTTGTTTTATATTATGATTTAGCTTCATGGTTTAAGGGGAATGATATTATGGATGGAGCGCCTAAAAAATGGTTGGTGATATTTCATCAGCATTTGTTGGACGATTAAACATTGGGGGCATGTTTACACACATATTTTATTGCTTCATGTGGTGTTGACCATTCATTATGGTTGGAGAACCACGTAATCTTTGTGTTTTAGTTGATGAATTCCACCATTAGTTTTGTATGTGTTGCTCCCCATAGAAAGGTACATGGATGGTGATGGACCCTCAGTTGATATTGTTGAGACCATAAGTTGGTCGATGAGACTCACTATGACACTTCAGTTCATTGGGATGCGATATTGAGGGGAAGAATATCACAATGACTCTAGACATCTACTGTTGAGACGAATTAGATTATAATTTGGGGGGAAAATATTGTTGTGCCTCCGGTTGTGAGGATGTTGAACTGCTTGGTACACATTGAGTGGGGTCCATTGGTCTTGTATCATATTTATTGGACATTTCATATGGATTTTGTGTATTTAATTAATGAAACACTATGCTGGTGACATGATTAATGTTGGAACCTAATGGATCACATGAGTTTAGCCTCTAGAGGGGCTATCTTGGGATTACACCATAGACAATTACCATTATAATTTTATATATTTAGACACATACTATTTTCCAGATATATATTAATATGGAAAAAATTTCATACTTATACATACAATTGAGGAAGCATGTAAGATGCTCACTTGTTGTTGTTGAGAGTAAGATGAGAAACCTATTATTAAATATGTATTCTTTACAATATTATGTATTATTAGAATACATGTTCACAGTTATGGATGTTTTCAAGGAAATAATGGTTGTGGCTTATTGAGTTCATTCTCCCACCCTACACAGATGCATACGAATGCATGTAGAAATCATGTCTCTGGGATAGGTAAGGTATCAGGCTTTAGATCTGAAAAATAGTTATTTTGTTGTTCTTCATAGCATGTGGTGGATGGAATATGGACCATGATGGTTCATTTAAACCATTGATATTTTCTTTTTGTTTCATCATACTACATATATATGTACTAAAGGACGACCATGAGTGTCCTTTTTCTATTTTTTTGTATAAAATTTAATGGGAAGATTATTTATAAAGGGAATGCCATTAACAATGTTTATTTTTTCCTATGATTATTTGTTTATAACAGTTAACAAGTATTAATTTTTCATCCACTAAGTTTATTATTCTTTCATTACTAAATTTATATGTGTAAAATAAATATTATAATCACCTGAGGGTATTGTATACCCTTTATCACCACATTACACCATCAATGATTGTCAATAGGATTTTACATATGGGGAGGCATGCCGAAGACCCAGTGGCTAATCAACCTAGTGTATCATTTAGCGTGGAATCTATTTCCTAATGTTATATGGAATATATTTGATCTAAATCATTTCCCATTAGTTCATCATAAGTAACACCCCTCCTTTTCATATCATACATAAAATAATTATCCATAACTGGGGGAAATGGATCAAAAGAAACAATGAGCTCATTTCCCCCATATGGGTAATCATAAGTTATATCAATAAATGATCATAATATATCATAAGATAAGAATAAAAATATAAGAACCTCTTCATAAAAATATAAAATCACAAATGTCAATTCATAGATCATAATTATGAAATATCAAATAATGATTTATCAATCAAAAGTCATAAGATATAAGGGTGTAGAATAATAAATATTCAATCACAACAAATAAAATCATATTATAATCATAATACATAAATAATTTGAATGCACATAAGTGCAAAAAATAATTTCCCTTATTCACAGATTGCTATAATGATTATCATGGTGGATTTGGTTAACTCCACTTTACATCATTTACATAGTCGATGGTCACTCCCAAGACTATATTGTTGGACAAAGTCCCTTTTTGTACTAAGTTCACTCCTGATACAAGTACATTTTATCTCATTATATATAAATCTTTACATAATCCACTAGAGGGTTCTATAATTTTATACCTACCAATCACATATGGAAAAAAATATATTTATATACCACAATGGCATAATAAATTCATCATATCATCATATCATAAATTTTGTATATGATGAAGGTTTAATAATAATTTCATCATAATAACCATAAACAATCATGCGGAAAATAAAGATGTCCACATTATAACATACCAACATTAAATCACAAGAACCTTTAAAGGATGTTGTTAGAGATAAAAATAACATTAAAATGTCACATGAATGTTACTTATGTAAAGTACCCATTACAATGTAAACATGTAATTTAGAATCATAAACATAATAAATTATTTTGGAAAAAATTTAATATAAAATTAAAAAATGTATCAAAAAAGAAAACTTTTATGAGAAGTATATTCATGATGGTAATGGAATCCCTTCAGGCAATGTATGTTATGAAAATTCATTTCACATTTTTTTAATAAAGATAAATATAGCATGTTTGTAAAATGGATGGAATGTTCTTTTTAAAAAATTGTAAGGAAATAAAATTATAGTAAAAATGGATTTAAAAAATTATTTATAATACGAAAATTATTATTGATAATATTTCATTTGAAAATAATATCCTGGGGGAAATTATTCCCATGTTAATGGAATCCCAGGGTTGAGTTTCAATAAGAGAATTCATTAATTCTCTTGACAAAATAAAGAGATGAAAGTGAATATAAAATGATATCACCATACAATTACTATGGGATAAGATAATGCATAGAATATTGGAGATATAGATCATAAAATTTCGTCAACTAAAATTATATGAATAAAAAAACCTTATAAAAATGAGATTGTAACAAAAAACACATGCTTCATGTCTATCTAACTACATAAGCCCTAAAAACACTGATATAATAAATTTTAATTCATTATAGTTAAATATTATGAACATTATCATATATATAATTAAACACATGTTTTAATTATGTTATATTATCACCCAATAATTAACAAACATTCAATATCATCATCATTTGAACAATTAATTACTTCATTTTCTGGTATTCTTTTGATCTGTGGTTATATTCATCTAATTGTGTTCAAGGATCATTCTCAGATTTATTTTAATAATGATATAAATATAATATATATTTTAATTATATATATTTGTAACTTTTCATATAATTTAGTGGTAAAAAATAAATTATATCATTTCTTAGAGACGATAGTTATTACATATGCATTACTTATTTTTCTATTTCATATGGATAGAAGAAAATAATGGTATATAATAAATAATATTTAAAAAATTATTATTGTTCAATAAATAATATATATACATATATTTTATAATAATAACAATATGTGACTGATAGTAGTGGAAAATGAATCGTATTGCATCATGGAGGCCACTGTCCACATATTTTCAAAAGTGAAACTTCCATCTCCCATTAGAATGAGAAGATTATATAGAGGGTTGAAACATCATAATAATAATATATTAGTATATTGCTGATACTAGAGTAAAAATATTATTATGGACAGAACTTATTTAGAAGATATAGAAGAAGAAATATAAATGAAGGACCTTGGTTATGATAAATACCTCATCTTTGAGATACCTCCTTTGGATTGTATTATATTCCATGAAGGATTTATATTAATATAAGAATAAAATTTCTAGTATTAAGAAAAGGATTATATTTAGTATTTTTATTTGGTATTGATTGATACATAAAGATGAAATGATAATAATTATATAGGAGTAAAGGATTAAATTTTTACGTTAAAGGATGGAGAAATATAAAATTTTGCATAATATTAAAATGATATACAATAAAATTAATTGAAAAATGTATCAAAATTGAAACATATTTAAATTTTTTATAACAAATTGTTGAAATATATTCATCCAGTAATAATATTCTAGCTTTTCTGGGAATTTATCTCATATATTATCATTTAAACCCTAGTAAAATTGATATTACATTTACCATGGTAAAAAAATATAGTTTTTTATTTTTATCTAGGAAAACAACATAATAACAATATAATATTTTAATAAATATGATGATAAAAATAATAATACATTTTACTATTTTAAATTTCAGAAATTGGTTAAATTTATTTTTAAATTACCCTGCAAAATGGAATGAGAACCTATTTTAGATATAAGAATTTTTTAAGAATAAAAAATTTATAACTAATATTACAGGTCTTCCAAAAAAACATAAAATGAATGATAAAATTTGATACTGAATATATAATATATAAATTTAATTAACACCATTAATATATATATATTATATTAATTTATTAATATTGAAACACATTGCGCGCATATTTTTTTTTAAATTTTTCCAATACAAAAATATAAATTTATTCAAAAATAATGATTAATAATTATTCCAATGTAATTCATATAATATTTTTATATTCAATTATTTTTATGTTTCATTATGAAACAATATAATACATAATGGTATATTTACATTTAATGAATTTTGATTAAACATCCTAATGATATATCGTAGTATAATATTGACATGATTAATTTTAAAATAATATAAATTGACGCATATAATATTTCATTAAATTTTAGAAATTATTTATATTGGTCACATGAAAAAAGTTGTAATGCCTTTTTGGGGAAAAAATATTTCTGAAGAGTGAAATGACATTGATATAAATTGATTAATTATTTAAAACGAATTAATCAATACATTATTTTCAATTAATATATATATATATATATATATCATAAAGTTGTAATTACAATACATACCTTCCAATTTAATAGCATTATTATAACTATTTACTATATCGTGGATCATTTTGAGTTAGTGTTGCTTGTAATAAAACATGTCAAATAAATCACGTTTTATTTAAATGGAAATAATTATAAAATATTGGTGTGTTAAATTATTCTCCAAATAGATTTATTTTTTCAATTTAAATTTCATCACATTGGTAATAGAAAATGAGGATATCACTTTTTCATTACGTCATTAGGTTCCCAAGTAGATTCGTCAAATATTATATTCATTAATACAACATTAACCCATAAATTAGTCTCATTCTATAGAACATTATATATGCGATAGAAGATTTTAATGGGTTTTCATCATAGGAAGGATCATTATATAGTGGTATAGCCTCATATTTTTTTAAATGTAAATGATTCAGTATATTAATACTTAAGAGTCATACATGGATCACATTTTGATCATGAGACTGTTTTGGTGGGACTAAATTGTAATAATATATAATCATTAATAGATCAAGATTCAAAATGTGCAAATTATCACTTGGGTTTATCTTTTAATTCATTATGAATCTCATAACCATCATCCATGGATGTATTCATTGGAAAATATTACAACCAATTTGTAATTATTTACTTCTCTAATGATTCTATGTAATACTCTTACGACTATTATGATCTTCCTTTCTGTGAATTTTATTGGTTCTAACATTCTCAACCATTTCCTCAACTAGATCAGGTCCAAATATAATTATTTATCTATCATTGTAACACCCCAAGAATTCATAATGTGTTATTTCTTCAAAATAATTCAATAACTTTCACTACATGAAACACCGAGTTCAATTGCACCATGACTTACCAAAAGTCATTCAAAAGAGGTTATGAATAGTATTAACTAAATTTTAAACTTTATATAATCCTTATAATATTTCCATATTATGAGTATCTTAGACATAATGCAAGAACAAATTCATTTTCAGTATTGCACATTTATCAACTTTTAATAGTGAACCCTTTTTAAATACAATATTTTAAACTTTTTGACTAAATGGGGACATCAAAAATTTAAAATGAAACATCACAAGCTTCCACGGTATGCTTTCTTTGAATAATACAGTAGCGTGTGTTGTACGCAACCTTGAGTTTTAACACACACCAAAACCAATCAAACTAGCCATTATGAATAGTAATACCTAATTTTTGAAATTATATATATTTTATATTTCAAAATGGACTTCATTTTTTGATTCAGAATTTCGAATTTAGCCTAAGGTGAAATTTTTGTACTTTTCAGATAACTTTCATATTTTGATGAATAGTGAAAATTACTAAATTTTAATTAAAAACAACTTTTTTAATCAAAATAATTAATAGTGATAAATTATGAATTTGAGTGGTTTTAAAGTATATTTAGAATATATTTTTACCATTTAGTATAATTTTGGTCATTGGACATAATTTTACAATTAAACCGAACATAAACAAGTGTCGATCTTTTGATAATTATTATCTCTTAAAAACACGCTTTTTGTTTTGACAGCGGGGATTAATTTTAAATTAATTTCTGCCACTTCTGTGTTTTGAATTTAGAAAAATGGATTCCATATTTGGAATCAGGATATCCAAATTGTGTAAATAGGTAACTTTTATTTTTAAACATTTTGAATAATTACTGCGGTAAATATTTTATTTACCATGGTTAAGGGTAAATCCGGTAAATAAGGGTTAAAAATAATATTATAATAATACTAAATTACCCTAAAACGTGTCTTAACCCTATTGTTTGATACATGGTCGACCATGGGAATCTTTGGGTCGATTTTGGGACCACATGGATCCACTTGTAAGTGATAATGACACTTTATTTTAATTAAGTTAAAATGAATACAAAAATGACACAAGCATATATATTTTAGAAAAACAATTGTTACATAATGTTATATATGTTGGATTTTATATTATAAATATTCATTAGAAATATACAAAGATTTCCTACATAATGATAATTTATTTATAATATTTAGACATTAAATAATTTATTTTATTTATGACACAATGATGATGCAGTAATTACTATAATAGTGAAAAATTAAAATAATTGATATTATAAATACCCAAATAAATATAATATGAAACTTTTAATGAATTAAACTAATTTTATAGGATAATATGATATATTAGGATTGCTTTAATTGACTTTGTTTGAAGTAATCAATCTGTTATGAGTTTCACAAAAATCAACTATTGAATAGTGTCAAAATGGACATAAAAGAGTTCTTAAAACAAATATTATATTATTAATTGATATTAAATTCCTAAAAATATAAGGTTCGGAAAAGAGACTTATATCATGATAGGTTCCTCACTAATTGACCACTTGGGGGTCGTTTGGATGTATGTAGTAAGTTTATTAACCATATTATATAAAAATGCAAAGAGACATTGTAAAAGTGAAACTGATTAACTTAGAGTTAATACTTAAAGATAAGGTTAATATAAGTACCCAAACATGTCTAAATTTTATTGGTTGAGTTGTTTTCGATCCATCCCCACATTAACCTATGAATAATCAACTTTTTATCCATTATAAATCGAATATGAATTTATTATAAATTAATATTTCTAGCTTTTCCAAAGGTGCCCCTCACCCCTCTTATAAAAGGGCACTCCTCCTTCTAATTTCTTCACACCTTCAAAGCCTTTTGGTTCGGAAAAACTCTGTCCAAATACTCTCCCAACATCCCTCACTACAACCTAGAGGCCTTAGTTTGATCAGAAAGCCAACCTAAGGAGCCCTTTTGATCAAATCAAAAGGAAGAACCCGAAGAAGAGGTAATGTTTTCACCACCCCTTTTCAAGTTCCTTTCTTCTTCCACTTCTTTTTTCCTTATTCTTACCATTCTAAAATAATAACTCCAGTATCTCACATATACTGTGATGTTATTATAAATATGGTACAACCATATTCAGTATTCTATCCACCCTTTGAATAACATGTCACCATACGTGCGTACGTACGGCTTACCGTCTCCACGTCGTGGTGTAATTGTTATTCAATATAATATTATTTGGATGGGTATAATAATGATGTTTAACTCAGGTAAATAATAAATATAACATGTTAATGATTCTTTATATATGATATACCATCCATTTATATATTATTTTAATATCAAAAGAATGATATTGTCGCTCGTGCGTACGTACGGACTACCGTCTCCACGAATGTGATGAGATTCATTCTCCATCGTATCCATTCAAGTATAATATTCATTTGATGATTTAAAAATGATGTTTAAGGACACGATATCATTCTAGATATGAATAATATACAACAAACATGGCTTATGTAACAGAACATATAAAAGAAAATGAGTAAGTTAACACCCGAAACGACGATAATTCTAAGATATTATTAACAAATCAATGATCAAAGATCATATATGATATCATATTAATATATATGATTCTTGAATAATTTAATAACAATTATTTCACCATTATACATTAGGTTAACCTACCCCAACCAAGGAAAAGTACAAGGTAAGGGGTTTTCATCTCACTACTTTTTCCCGTGAGATTCATGTCATATTGCCACCATCACCTTTTGTGTGGTGTATGTACTGCCCATAATTATATTCTTTGTGTAATACACTCTAATTTATGTGTATTTACATATTCATTGTATGATACCTCTTTCATGGGTTGTATGTTTCATAAGTTACCAAATTGGTAAGGGTTATTTCACAATCTCTTCATTATCCGAGGTTGTTTATACGTAATAATCTACTGGGATCTCTTTATCATCCACATCCATGTTTCTTAATAATGTATTTCAAAACATTTTTATTATTTACAAGAATATGGGTTAAAGTAATTTATACACTTTTTTGACTTTTTATAAGAGGAATCTTTCCGTCATTTTCAAAACAAGGTCCTTTTTAACATTTTCGACAGAATTAAGGTAAGAATGTTTTTTTTAACTTATACGGCAAGTGCGGTTATTTTCTGCCGTTATAAAATCTTCAAATCTTTCCTTACAACATTATTAGAATATTTTCAAAGAAAATGTTTTATTTTATATGGATCATAAATGATTTCAAAATAAAAAGAGATATTTCTTTAAAAATAAATGTAATTTCATCTATGTCAACATCCTTTGATGGCTTTTAAGCTTATTTGAAGTTGGTTTATTATGATACAAAACATCCATATTTTATTAATGGTTTTGTGATATTTTTGACTGTCGATAAGCTATTCTTATGTCACTCATGTTTTTTTTAAAGTATTGACATTTCATAAGTTATTTTTAATCCAAATGTTTATGTTATATTTCAACCTTTCATTCAGATGAATGTGTTAGACAAGTATGTTCCGGGTCGGGGACCGGTAAAAGTAAGCCCTCCGGTTTGGTCTCCGGTTATTAGAGGAACTCCGGTTTGGTCTCCGGTTATTAGAGGAACTCCGGGTTGGTGTCCGGTTATTAGAGGCACTCCGGGTTGGTGTCCGGTTATTAGAGGCACTCCGGGTTGGGTTCCTGTTACCGTTATCCCCAAGGTCTTGGGTCGAGGCCTTGACAAAGAAATTAAAGTTCAGCATTATGCATTCCAACATTGTGAAAGTGGTTATTGATTTTTGAATGTGATTATTCGATTAGTAGAATATCCATGTGAATATGTAAATGGCATTATTTCATTTTATTTATGCCATACCATGTTGAAAGTTCAAGTTTGAAAGGCATTTGTTTTAGTTATATAATACCTTAAATGTTTATTCTTATTTATGAAAGTTTCCGCTATATTGTTATCCTTACTGGGCATTTGAGCTCACCCCTTTTCTATGTTTTATTTTTCCCAGGAAGTGAAGAAGTAAGTTATGAATGACCTGCATGGATATTATGTGGGGATATGAGTGTCGATTATGGAGACAATATGTTGTGGTAGTAGTTTTTCGTTTTATGATGTAATGTAAAACTTATGAATATATCTAGTGTTTCCAAGGCTACTAAACCAATCGGTCTTTCGAGATTTGATCTTTCTTGTGATCATACCAATGTTATGTAATAATGCACCGACTCTGGGTAACTGGGGTTGGGTCATTACAGATGGTATCAGAGAAAGTTTAGTACAAACCTTGGAAGCTAGATTTAGATAAACTCTGATTAGAGCACATAGACCTAAGATGAACATTGAGGATTAGTGTTGAAGAACTTCCTATAATTTTGGTATTGTAGAGATTTTGTGAGTTTTCCGAGTAATACATCCCTGTCTGGATACGAGCAGGTAGAGGTGGCTCCGGCACAGATGTACCTAGGGGTAAAACCTGAAAACACCGCTTTGAGCTAGACTCGAACGGGAACTGGTGCACGACAACGGGCCTTGCTGCACTCTTGGTTACGACACTCCCGGGGGATATGCTTAGGATAATTTTCATTTTATTTACATTCCATTATGAAGGGTTTATGAGTATATACATCCTCAAAGGAGACATTTTTATGAATATGGATTATATCCATAAATAGTTCAATTTATGTTAAGTGATTTATAAGTATGAGATTATGTATTTTGATTCATAAACTGATCTAGTGTATGCCATTGTTTAGAAATGGCACCCAGTAGAAGGAATGAGAACTCCAGAAATGCACATGATCCGAAGAGAAGGAAGGATCATATCTTTCATGGTCTTAAGCTAGAATTTATAAGAGAAATAGTCTCCCATGTATTATCATCATATGAAGAAATAATATCATGTGTTGATAAGATAAGTAAAGAGTTTATTGAGTCCTATGGCTTTGAAGGGAAGCAAGAGAAGAAATGGATGGAAGAGGAAAAGATGGATAAAGGGAAGAGGGAAAAGAAGAATTTTCCCATATGTGGTAACTATGGAAAGAAGCACCCTGGAACTTGCCTGAAAGGAATGGGAGTTTGTTATAAGTGTGGAGGAAAATGGCACAAAGTACGTGACTGCAAGGGTAAGAAAATGGTTTTAAATGTACAATTCTTCATTTGCAAGGAGTTTGGACACTATGCGAACCTATGTCCCAGTCATCGGACTATGCTGCAAATAATGTTATTGGATAATAATCATGTTATGATACTACCACAGATGAAGAGGAATGATTAGAGTTCTTATGTTGATTATGTCAATTGAGTTTTGTATCAACAATGTACTTGTTATAATAATTATGGAGTATATAAGGATTGTACTGCAATACTATTTCATTAAGGACTTGAGATTGTGTGGAACAAATAAAATTGACTCAATAGCAGGATAAATTTTTGGAAAATATATGGTTGAGAGAATGATAAATCAAAATATAGTTCTGATACTGAGGTAGTGATTTTGGAATAATATGTGATTGTTTTGGATAAATTATGTTGGATATTCTTGACTACCTTGGAACTGATTAATGATTTGTATATTCCATCATTGTTGGGGTTTAAAACATTTTTGGATTAATGAAGTATATCCAGCATTCTATATGGAATAAGGGAGCATGAATGTAATCAATAAGGAATATGGTAATACATGATGATGGTATTCATATGCTATTACGGGGTAAAAAGGATCTATATTATGTTTACCTTCCTTATAAATGTTGGACTGTGAGTTTGGACAGAAGTATTTTGGATAGTACTAGTTTGGATTATTTTGGATTGCCATAAAAGGACAACCCGGAGGTCATGCAGCAACCCGTCACGTCCGGCAAGGCTGCGAGACTTGAACCCGCAACCGAAAGGGCGACAAGGGTGTATCACCTACCACTGGCCCACGAGATGTCATGGATTAAATAATGTAGTTTTTATTAAAAGATCTTGTAGATGAATTATAAATTCATTTATTTTGGAACCCAATACGAATAGTGTAAATAGAATTTTTTTTACATTCTATTATCTTTTAGAGTGAAAGATGAGTTTGTGTTAGAAATTTATTAATGGATAAAACTATAATTATAAAGTAATTATATCTCCTTATGATCTTAGTCAATCTCATAAATAAATTCCTCAATATTAAGAAAAGCAACTTAGAACAAAAAATGTTTTCCTAGATGGTACCTTAAATCATCACTAATTTATGGCTTTGGGATTGTTGGCCTTTTCATAGCCATGTTCTCTACCACTCTCCATCAGATAATTGATGGTTAGATTTTTCTTCCATATCCATATTTTCCTACATGGAACCCTAGTATGTGTTATTTTTGGTAATCTTCATACTTTCGACTCTTTATTTTAAATAGAGGCCTCATTAATTCATTTTTTCGATGTGGTATTTCAACTAAGATATTTTGAAACGTCAAAAATGTGTTATCCTAATACCCTATGTTTTGTTGAACCGATGATATTTCAAATCATCATAGATTGATTAATTTAAGGACCTAAATTTTACACTTGTTTGTGATTGATGACCTCAATCACTACCTATAAATATTTACATTTTTCTTCCAATTATATGTCTCTAATTGCCACCAATGTTCTCCTAATCGAGATCATAATTTGGTGGTGACCCTTTGATTTCCCTTTTCCTCATATTAAGACTAAATTTTAGTAACCCAACTTCCGATGTGGGTTTTCCCACAAATATATTATCTACTTTCAACCTTTTATTTTCGAAGAACAATTTCAAATTGCGAGGACACAATTTATTGAAGGAGGGGAGAATGTAACACCCCAAGAATTCATAATGTGTTATTTCTTCAAAATAATTCAATAACTTGCACTACACGCAACACCGAGTTCAATTGCACCATGACTTACCAAAAATCCATTCAAAAGAGGTTATGAATAGTATTAACTAAATTTTAAACTTTATTTAATCCTTATAATTTTTCCATATTATGAGTATCTTAGACATAATGCAAGAACAAATTCATTTTCAGTATTGCACTTTTATCAACTTTTAATAGTGAACCCTTTTTAAAAACAATATTTTAAACTTTTTGACTAAATAGGGACATCAAAAATTTAAAATGAAACATCACAAGCTTCCACGGTACGCTTTCTTTGAATAATACAGTAGCGTGTGTTGTACGCAACCTTGAGTTTTAACACACACCACAACCAATCAAACTAGCCATTATGAATAGTAATACCTAATTTTTGAAATTATATATATTTTATATTTCAAAATGGACTTCATTTTTGGATTCAGAATATCGAATTTATCCTAAGGTGAAATTTTGGTACTTTTCGGATAACTTTCATATTTTGATGAATAGTGAAAATTACTAAATTTTAATTAAAAACATCTTTTTTAGTCAAAATAATTAATAGTGATAAATTATTAATTTGAGTGGTTTTAAAGTATATTTAGAATATATTTTTACCATTTAATATAATTTTGGTCATTGGACATAATTTTACAATTAAACCGAACATAAACAAGTGTCAATCTTTTGATAATTATTATCTCTTAAAAACATGCTTTTTGTTTTGACAGCGGGAATTAATTTTAAATTAATTTCTGCCACTTCTGTGTTTTGAATTTAGAAAAATGGATTCCATATTTGGAATCAGGATGTCCAAATTGTGTAAATAGGTAACTTTTATTTTTAGACATTTTGAATAATTACTGCGGTAAATATTTTATTTACCATGGTTAAGGGTAAATCCGGTAAATAAGGGTTAAAAATAATATTATAATAATACTAAATTACCCTAAAACGTGTCTTAACCATATTGGTTGATACATGGTCGACCATGGGCATCTTTGGGTCTATTTTGGGACCCCATGGATCCACTTGTAAGTGATAATGACACTTTATTTTAATTAAGTTAAAATGAATACAAAAATGACACAAGCATATATCTTTTAGAAAAACAATTGTTATATAATGATATATATGTTGGATTTTAGATTATAAATATTAATTATAAAGATAAAAAGATTTACTATATAATTATATTTTATTTATAATTTTTAGACATTAAATATTTTATTTTATTTATGAAACAATAATGATGCAGTAATTACTATAATAGTGAAAAATTAAAATAATTGATATTATAAATACCCAAATAAATATAATATGAAACTTTTAATGAATTAAACTAATTTTCTAGGATAATATGATATATTAGGATTGCATTAATTTACTTTTTTAGAAGTAATCAATCTGTTATGAGTTTCACAAAAATAATCTATTGAATAGTGTCAAAATTGACATATAAGAGTTCTTAAAACAAATATTATATTATTAATTGATATTAAATTCATAAAAATATAAGGTTCGGCCAAGAGACTTATATCATGATAGGTTCCTCATTAATGGACCACTTGGGGGTCTCTCGGATGTATATAGTAAGTTTTTTAACCATATTATATAAAAATACAAAGAGACATTGTAAAAGTGAAACTAATTAACATAGAGTTAATACTTAAAGCTAAGGTTAATATAAGTACCCAAACCTGTATAAATTCTATTGTTTGAGTTGTTTTCGACCCATCCCCACCTTAAACCTTGAATAATAAACTTTGGATCCATTAGAAACCGAATATGAATTTATTATAAATTAATATTTCTAGCTTTTCCAAAGGTGCCCCTCACCCCTCTTATAAAAGGGCACTCCTCCTTCTCATTTCTTCACACCTTCAAACCCTTTTGGTTCGGCAAAACTCTGCCCAAATACTCACCCAACATCCCTCACTACAACCTAGAGGCCTTAGTTTGATCATAAAGCCAACATAAGGAGCCCTTTTGATCAAATCAAAAAGAAGAACTCGGAGAAGAGGTAATGTTTTCACCACCCCTTTTCAAGTTCCTTTCTTCTTCCACTTCTTCTTTCCTTATTCTTACCATTCTAAAATAATAACTCCAGTATCTCACATATACTGTGATGTTATTATAAATATGTTACAACCATATTCAGTATTCTATCCACCCTTTGAATAACATGTCACCATACGTGCGTACGTACGGCTTACTGTCTCCACGTCGTGGTGTAATTGTTATTAAATATAATATTATTTGGATGGGTATAATAATGATGTTTAACTCAGGTAAATAATAAATATAACATGTTAATGATTCTTTATATATGATATACCATCCATTTATATATTACTTTTAATATCAAAAGAATGATATTGTCGCTCGTGCGTACGTACGGACTACCGTCTCCACGAACGCGATGAGATTCATTCTCCATCGTATCCATTCAAGTATAATTATAATTTGATGATTTAAAAATGATTTTTAAGGACTTGATATCATTCTGGATATGAATAAGATACAACAAACATGGATTATGTAACAAAAAATATAAAATAAAATGAGTAAGTTAACACCCGAAACGACGATAATTCTAAGATATTATTAACAAATCAATGTTAAAAGATCATATATGATATCATATTAATATATATGATTCATGTATAATTTAATAACAATTATTTCACCATTATACAGGAGGTTAACCTACCCCAACCAAAGAAAAGTACAAGGTAAGGGGTTTTCATCTCACTCCTTATTCCCGTGAGATTCATGTCATATTGCCACCATCACCTTTTGTGTGGTGTATGTACTGCCCATAATTATATTCTTTGTGTAATACACTCTAATTTATGTGTATTTACATATTCATTGTATGATACCACTTTCATGGTTTGTATGTTTCATAAGTTACCAAATTGGTAAGGGTTATTTCACAATCTCTTCATTATCCGAGGTTGTTTATACGTAATAATCTACTGGGATCTCTTTATCATCCACATCCATGTTTCTTAATAATGTATTTCAAAACATTTTTATTATTTACAAGAATATGGGTTAAAGTCATTTATACCCTTTTTTGACTTTTTATAAGAGGAATCTTTCCGTCGTTTTCAAAACAAGGTCATTTTTAACCTTTTCGACAGAATTAAGGTAAGAATGTTTTTTTAACTTATACGGCAAGTGCGGTTATTTTCTACCATTATAAAATCTTCAAAGCTTTCCTTACAAGGTTATAAGAATATTTTCAAAGAAAATGTTTTATTTTATATGGATCTTAAATGATTTTAAAATAAAAAGGGATATTTCTTTAAAAATAATTTTGATTTCATCTATGTCAACATCCTTTGATGGCTTTTAAGCTTATTTGAAGTTGGTTTATTATGATACAAAACATCCATATTTTATTAAAGGTTTTGTGATATTTTTGACTGTGGATAAGCTATTCTTATGTCACTCATGTTTTTTTTAAAGTATTAAAATTTCATAAGTTATTTTTAATCCAAATGTTTATGTTATATTTCAACCTTTCATTCAGATGAATGTGTTAGACAAGTATGTTCCGGGTTGGGGACCGGTAAAAGTAAGCCCTTCGGTTTGGTCTCCGGTTATTAGAGGAACTCCGGTTTGGTCTCCGGTTATTAGAGGAACTCCGGGTTGGTGTCCGGTTATTAGAGGCACTCCGGGTTGGTGTTCGGTTATTAGAGGCACTCCGGGTTGGGTTCCGGTTACAGTTTTCCCCAAGGTCTTGGGACGAGGCCTTGACAAAGAAATTAAAGTTCATCATTATGTGTTCCAACATTATGAAAGTGGTTATTGATTTTTTCATGTGATTATTCGATTAGTAGAATATCACTGTGAATAAGTAAATGGCATTATTTTATTTTATTTATGCCATACCATGTTGAAAGTTCATGTTTGAAAGGATTTTGTTTTAGTTATACATTACCTTAAATGTTTATTCTTATTTATGAAAGTTTCTGCTATATTGTTATCCTTACTGGGAATTTGAGCTCACCCCTTTTCTATGTTTTATTTTTCCCAGGAAGTGAAGAAGTATGTTAAGAATGACCTGCAGGGATATTATGTGGGGATATGAGTGTGGATTATGGAGACAATATGTTGTTGTAGTCGTTTTTCGTTTTATGATGTAATGTAAAACTTATGAATATATATAGTGTTTCCAAGGCTACTAAACCAATCGGTCTTTTGAGATTTGATCTTTCTTGTGATCATGCCAATGTTATGTAATAATGCACCGACTCTGGGTAACTGGGGTTGGGGAGTTACAATCATCATCATATTATTCCAATGTTATATAATTATTTCTATATATGGATTCATAATTATTCAATTGAATGATTGAGTTACACCTATAGTTATAGGAAAACATGAAATGATTAAGTGTTTATCCCAACCACCATTAAAAAATTAAGAACACTATATACACATGTACTCAATTGTTTTAATGGTCTTTATAGATTGACCATCTATTTGAGAATGGTATGTATCACAAAAACACAACCCTGAATGTATTGTGTGTTGATCACTTCTCCAAAATGTCATGGTAATCCTCAGATCCTAATCAAATACAATTGAATATGTTACACCATGAAACGTTACCCCATCATTGACCTATATCATGTAAATTAAATAATGATATAAATATTATTAGATTTAAATTATGTTTTTTATCTTCATAAATTGGTCAAATGAAAAACTAATATATTTGTGGCCATTATATGTTATGGGGAGTCCGATAAAAATATAAATGGTCAATTTTTTCCATTTCCATTATGAAGTGTATAATATTTTTAAGATACTAATAAAATTATACATCTAATCCTTAATATTATGACATCCCAAGTACCATGAAACATTCTCCACAATAACCGTCTTTATATTTTCTAATAGGAAGTGCTCGTTCATAGCTCTCTACATATTCATACATACAAAATCAATTGAGATAGAAAAGCTATGATATTATTACAATATCCACTTCTTAAAATATGAGGTTTATGGGGAATATACTTTGTTCCATCACATTATCATGGAATTTAAATAATTTTTTAGTTGGGGAACAATTATATCCTTCTTTTCCAGATCCACATCTCTTTTTCGTTTCTAATTAACCATTAAATGAATATACAGTTGAACACATAGTTTAGACTGATAATATTTTTATCCCACATTCCATATTTCGTTGTCCAAACATTGAAAATCCATAAATATTGGGTATTTTTAATCCTAATTGTAGATATTCTAGAATGATAATTTTGACTCGAAGCATTATCCATCTTGTTCACTTTCCTAGGGTTGTAGTGCGCTGGGTAGTTATAATTATTAGTCAACACGAAAAATATTATTTGGTAGATATTTTACTATTAATATGTGATAATATAATTAAAATTTTACTATTATTAATATACATTTCACTATTTTTTTATAAATATAATGACTCTATATATTTAGTTGATTGATTACTATTGTTAAATAAAAATCATTTGATGGTAAATATTATACAAAAACCATCATTTAAAATGAGGAATATTATCTCACCATATTATTTAGCATGATAACTCATAAAATCACCATTATTAGCTCATAATAAAAAAAATACCATTCTCTATACCTTGGTGGTGTGATCAACGGTGCACTAACTAAACATCCCTTCAAATCATTGAAATTTTCATCAAACACATTAATAAAAAGGAACATAATTCCATTCTAAGATAAATTTTTGTGTAGATGGGTTATCGATGAGTAATAATTCCAAAATAATAATTAATATCTACTCAATACCTGAACATTTTATATTTTATTCATAGTGGTTGGTCTGGAATAATGTTCTATAACTTCCATTTTTGAGTGATCCACTTATATATCCCATATTGAAAATATATGACACCCACATGCAACCCTATAATGGAAAAATTATGAATTTGGATATTTTAATACACATTATACATCCTTATGGTCTTATGTAAATTTCAATAGTCATGTTTATACTATGTTTGATCAATTAATATATAATTTTATCACCTTTAAAAATTACAAAAATTTGATCAAGGTTATCTCTAAAGAATATATTCAATAAATCCGCAAAGATAGATGAGTAAATTTGTAAGAAAATATTTAATCATTGTAAATTTTGATTTCACATACCTTGAATGAATTTTTTCTAGGATATCACTTCAGTTGTGACCCTCAAATGATTTCAATAAGGTCAAATATCATCCAGAGAAAGATATTTATCTCTAAAAAATGAGCAAAAAAGCATCATTACATGTGTCACAGCTTATCCCAATGAGGTCTGTACTATGGATCCCCATGCCTGAATCTAATTGGATTAGTTCTAGAGACAAGGGTCAAGTATGTATATCACTAAAATGGGAGTCCTTATCCTAATAACATGCACACACAAACACATATCTATAAGAAAACAAAATTCCAAAATATAAAAAAACTGAACAACATTTCCTGCATACATCTAAATACAACCTATATTGTATAACCTAATGTCAATGTGATTAAAAAAATTCAAATACAATCCATCCAGAAAGATTATGAAAACAATTCCAACTTGTAAAGAATGATAGGGGCATTTGCGAAGTTTTCATGGGAAAACACCATGGTCAATTGAGTCTATCTAAGAACTACCATGTCCCAGTCCATCTAGGACACTTTCCAATGGTCGATATTTTGTAAAAGACATGACACATGTGGGAATATACTATGTAGGGGAGAGTATAACTATAGGTCCTCGACCTTAAGCCTTAATTAATATTGAATTAAATGAATAATTCACATTGAGGATCTTTTCAGGTTTAGAGTTTTAGAGAATTAGGACATAACTATTACATCTAAAAAGATTACAAAGTAGAAACTTTTACTAAGTTTCCATAAAATAAAAACTCTTAAAAAGAAACATCTCCAGTTCCATGTTTTAGGTTGCATGAATTTCCCTTGATCCCATCCTTGAACCTATTCCACATTATGTCATGTGATAAACATTTCAAAAACTTGGGATTAGCATAAAAAGCTCAGTAAGGGATTCACAAAGAATGAAAACTGTTAGTTTTTTTCAAAACCACAAGTAAACCATGTATACTTTATCAAAGTAATACTTTTCACCTTTTCAAAGTAATAAAAACTCTTCTCTGAATAAAAGTTCATTACTTACCCTTTTGTAACCAAAAGATTACCATAAAACCCATATAAAGATCACATAACATTTAAAGGTAACTTGGGACATAAACATACTTATGTGGAAGAACCATAAGGTTTACTTCCACACATATCACTTAATGGAATAGCCATTCGTCCAACTTCCATACATAATTAATGGAATATCCATATGCCCGACTTCCATACCCAATGCATTGGAGGTTATAAAGTAACCACCCGTCCTGGTATTCAAGGCACCACCCATCGTCATGGTTTATCACGTAACCACCCATAAAATGTCCAAGTACCATCATTACACATAAAATATTGAAAATATAAACATTTTAATAACAACATTTCATTTTCAATCATAATAAGTAATTCCAAGATATCAATCCATCTTCAAAAACCATTTAAAAGTGATTTTTGAATCAATGTGTCCCAAACCACTTTGAAGCTTTTATTGGAATTATAATTTTAAAAAATTAATGTCTATATAAATAAATACTAAAAACAATTTTGAAAACATGTAAATTAAAGATAATTATTTAGAATAATAAATCTTTAAAACATTTAAAATGATTTTTTTGTTAAAGAGTTTTTATCAAAATGAGAGACTCTTGAATACAAATAATAGTGGAATAACATTTATTCCGAACTTTATAATATCATGAGAATAAAGGGATTTATGATATAATATGTCAAAGGACTGTATACACACCATATAAGAGTGAATTGGTGCATAACAACAATGAAGTATCAAAAGAAATATAAAATGAGATGAAATCCATTACAAAGAAGGTATCCTTAAATTAAGGATAAATCAATCTCATAATTATGTGTGAAAAATATAAATACACCCAATATAAGTGGATATTAAGTGTAAAACAATAAAAGGTTATTCACACATATTCAGAGGATGACATATTCAATAACTACATGTTGAACCCAAAGAAATCGAAATTGGGTTAAGAAGTTCACTTAGTAAAATTCGACAGGCAAACGGCGTCACATAAAAGTTCACAAAAAGGGTTGATGAGAGAGATAAAGGGGATCTCATAACTTGGACCTAAAAATAAAATAAATAAGGATATAGAAGAACATATCCCAACATAATAGTATGTGATTTAGAATACATAACAAAATAAGTCTTTTACAAAAAGAGGAGGGTGAAAGGTTCCCTTACCGACATGGGTATCTTTCGAGACATGCACCCCGTGAAAGAAGGACAATACAACATTGATGTAAATACTCATAAATGAAATTATATTACATAATGAGTAAAATAATGGGTAGTACATACACCACTCAATGGAAATTGTGGAAAATGTAGCATAAATCTCATAGGAATAAAAGTGAGATGAAAATCCCTTATGAAAACTCGACAGCCTAACGACGCCACTTAAAACTTCCAAAATGGATTGATGAGATCAAATAGGGGCTGTCATAATATTAACATAATGTTTACAGAAAGAGGAATATAAAAGAACATCCCCCAACATAACAAATAAGTTCTTAAAAGAAGTGACATAAAGAAGAGTACTTAAAAAAAAGAGAGAGGTTAGATCTCTTACGAAAATTCGGCAGCCTAACGGCGCCACTCAAAACTTCCAAAATGGATTGACGAGAGAGAATACAGTCTCTCACCATTTTAACATAAAAATTTCGGTAAGAGTAATATAAAAGAACATCCCAATAATGAGAAATATGAGCTTTGAAAGGAATGATATAAAAGAGTTTACTTAAAAAGAAAGAGAGGAGTAGGATCCCTTACCTCGGGTTCGACTTGACTCGATCATTGTTTAACATCCTGAATAATATACTTGAGTTAATTTATACTTTATTAAGAACGTTTTTCAAGTTCATTTTTCCTTTTATATCAATTATTGACATGTTATAAACATTATGTAATCATTTATGTTAATAATGTTTGTTTTGTCGATATTTGGTTCTTAAGTCAAAAGTGGACTTCTAACAATTACATGTTGTTCGTGTGGTCAATGGTTCATTATATCCAGAATGATATTCATAATTTGGATATCATATATATAATATATATCCAGAATATACATGTATTTATAATATTACATAATCATTTAGAGGTAAGAAATGAAATGCACCGTTCATGGAGACGGTAAGCCGTACGTACGCATGAACGCTACTTTCATTTCTTTGTCATATTAATGGAATTAAAACTAAATGAGAGGTATGTATATTTTAATTCCAGAATTATATTCATCATTTGTATGTAACATAAATTATTTATATTCATTATAAATATGTACTTATAATAGTACATTACATTTGGGGATAAGAAATGAAATGCACCGTTCATGGAGACGGTAAGCCGTATGTACGGATGAACGCTACTTCCATTTCTATCTCATACATTAACGGAAGGAAATAATAATGATATTGAGGTATATTATAATTCTATTATAAAATAATATATAATAACATTAAATCTATCCTTTATATGTCCCACATATGGCATTAACGAATCACATCACTTTGAGGGGGCGGTAGTCCGCACTTCCTTAAATGATGATATCGCGTTTACCCATAATGGAAACCATAAAGGTATGCCATAAATGAAAAAAACAGAAGATTAAGTAAAACATAAACATATTATATATCATATATAAATATAGTTACATCTTAATGGCCACCTTTGAAGATGTTATATGAGTGTTGAACAATCATCGTTTCGTGAGGCAGAAATTCCCCATCCACGGAAACAGTATGTTCTTTAACCATTAGATGTAGTTTTGTGTAAGTGTAGCTAGAATCCTTCTTATAAAAACATCCTAGTATATTAACTATACTGTATTTGTTACCAAATAAATGAATAAAAATAGGTAAGGGGTTGGAGAGGCAAAATAAAACAAAAGGACTCAAGTGAAGACATTACCTTAAAATCGGGTAACTCCCTTTGGTTTGAGATCAAAGGCTTCCTTGGGAAGACTTCTGCCCAATTTTAGGCTTCAAGGAGTAACAAAGGGAAGTGGAGAGACAAAATGGGTAGAGGTTGGCCGAGCCAAAGGCTTTGGGAGTGTGGGTAAGGAGGGAGAGGTGGGGGCCTTTTATAAGAGGAGAGGAGGGGCACTCTTGTAAAGTTACAAAATTTTACATTATTTTCAAAAGAGTTTAGGATTTTAAAGGTCCAAAATTGATGTATTTCGAGGATAAGGTGATAAGGGTTCGAAATCCACTCATCCAATAGGTTCTGTACATGTGTAGCACTTAGATATTACATTATCATTCCATTTTATTTAAATCGTTAAATAATCAGGTCATCGCTGCATCATTATGATGTCATAAATAATTTAATTTATTTAATGTCTAAAAATTATAAAAAAATACTATGATGTAGTAAATCTTTTTATCTTTCCAATGACTATTTTTAGTCAAAAATATGACTGGTATAACCCCATGTAAAAATTTGTTTAGTAAAACATCTCATGTTTGTGTCATTTATACTTTAACATTAAATAAAAAGATATTTATGTCATTTTCCAACCAATTTGGC
The DNA here is from genome assembly GCA_963277665.1 of Viscum album. Lineage (NCBI taxonomy): Eukaryota > Viridiplantae > Streptophyta > Magnoliopsida > Santalales > Viscaceae > Viscum > Viscum album. The sequence goes on along the minus strand of OY728151.1, from coordinate 1,097,167,194 downwards.
TCCATGGGGTCCTAAAGTTGACCCATTGATTGTCGTGGTCGGCCATGACACATCCAATGAGGGTAGGACATGTTTATAGGTCATTTCATTTTATTAAAACATTATTCTTACCCTAAACTACACTAATTACCTCTAATCGCGATTAAAAAATTAATAAGTTACCATTCACCAAAAAATTATTTTAATCCCATTGAACCACATTTTACTTCTTAATTACAACCATTTATGTCAGATTTTTTAAATTCAAAACACAATGATGGAAAAATTTCATTTAAACGGAAAATCAGTTTTTCTAAGTACCACTTAGTGGTTTCACTATTCATCAAAAATTGAAGTTTTTCAGAAAATTATCAAAAGTTCACCCTAAGATATATTTGAAATTCCGAATTCAAAAATGATTTCTATTTCACAAAATTCAGAACATATATGTTGAATTAATTAATTTAATAATTAATTCCTGCTGTCAAAACAAATAGCATGTTTTTATGAAACAAAATGTATCAAAAGATTGACACTAGTTTAAGTCCGATTTCAAAGTGAAATTAATTCCAACGACCACTATTGGATTAAATGGTAAAAATATATCCTAATTTCACTTTAAAACCAATTCAAAAGATTATCTAATCATATAAATAAATTATATTAACAGAGTTTTTGAATTAAAATACAACAGTTTTCACTATTCATTAAAAATTGAACTTTTTTGGAAAAATACCAAAAATTTACGCAAAGTAAACTTTGATGACCCGATTCTAAAGAAGAATTTTATTTTGTCAAATATAACACATAAAATTTTCAAAAAGTGGATTTAAAAGGGGTTCTCTATCAAAAGGTGGTTAATCGACCTTTTAAAGAATATTAGAATGTTTATGCTTAAAATTGGATTCATTTGCATTTTTTAATCCTCAAACATTTATTGTAAAAAGTAAAAATATTTGACAAACATATATAATCATTTTGTAGTTAGTTCTGTTCATTCCCGCCATTACAACGGCTAGGAGTTAACTACTATTTAAAATAATATTATTTTATTATTAGAGTGCAACGTAAGATTCCCAAGAAACTCATTGTTGCGTGTTGGGTATGCCATAGAGCATAACATCCCCTTTAAAGTAATATTAATATTTTATTCACAAATATGGATAAATATAAAAATGTCATATTCTTTATTTACCTGGGGTGTTACATCCTTCCCCCATTTGAGAATTACATCCACGCAATTTTAAAATTGAGCTTGGAAACATCCTTGAATGTCCCACATCAGAACAAGAGTCGGTAAAACAATCACATTAAAATAAAGAAAGATAAGTACAGAGGTCACCCGAGTTAACCCATAATAGGATTCCGTGTAGGAATACATGGACATGGAAGGAAAAGCAAAGGGTCATGTTCTTGAGGGAGAGTGATAGTAAACATGTCTTGGAGAAAGTTAACCATAAGAAAATCACAAACTTGTGATGGGTTAATCGGTATTCGATTCCCCAGTAGGAAAAGTTAATAGACAACATTTTTGTTTTGAGTTACTTTTTATTGAGGAATTTATTCATAAGGAAACATAATCACTTATCATGTTGACATTCAACTTTTACTAGATTCCTTAATCAAACTCATATTTTTCACAAAAGACGAGTATTTAGGAAGACTTGTTCGCATTAAGAGTACTATAATTGACTTCTAGAGAATCACCTAATCCAACAAAGAGAACTATATACTTCCCATGTCTTTAGGCTTTAACCAAAACCAGAACCAAAAAGGTTATTACAAGGTCAGATAATCCAGAAAAGGATAACCCTTCAAAAAGAAAATATATGCTTAATATCCAAAATTTGTCCAACAAAACCCAATCTCCAATGAGGACTATTCTATGAACAAATTGTCCATAAAATACATCAAAGTAAACCAAAATAATATTGAAAACCAAATATTTGAAGGATTTAGTCGCATAGTCTTCCAAGGTACAAATTAACACCTATCTCCAAATAACATCAGTTACTCTTAAAGTCTCATATTGAAAAGTAATTAACCTAATCACATACGCTCCATGACAGGTTAATAATTTTCATAAATAACCCAAAATAAACATACTCTTAATTCATAAAATCATATAACTAAAAAGAATCAGTCAAACTAACCAGGGACTACATGTAGTCCAGTGGTAGGTGATAAATACCAGTCGCACTTTGGTTGTGGGTTCGATTCACGCAGCTTTGTCCGACACGACGGGTTGTCACACGGTCTGCGTGTTGTCCTTTTCCAAAACTACATAATTCTTAAAACATTCCCAAAAACGAGATAAAATCTTCAAAAATAACCATAACGTAATTTAACCTCAGTTTTATCTCATGACTTTCACTTTCCATCATTACATATAGTAACCCATAATTACCTCGAATGTAAGGATCATATAAACCCAAATGGTTCTTTATAACTATGTCCACAAAATAATAGATTACTATTCTTTGATGAAAAATTTTCATATATCAAAGATCAGTGTTACAGATACTATAAAAAATCTTTTAATGTATCCCATCATCAAAAGACACTTAATACTCTTAAGAATTTCCCCATAACTCTTGAAGCCCTTATATGTTGACTTTTTACTCATTCAACATTCTTCATGATCCATTAACCATTCCTTTCCAACGTATTCTAAAATAATTCTTTCCTACAAACAAAATCATGAATCATATCCTAAGATTCCAAAATAGAAAACAAATGTTATGAAATAATCCATACCTTTGATTGTTCATTGTCAGTTTCTTCATCCTCAATCGGAATGGCATTAGGTATTGGTAAACATGTATTTGTATGATCTTGGTGATCCCATTCACAAAACTTCTTCATAGGACATGTGTTTGAATAATGACCATTCACAACACATTTATAACATTCAATTGATCCCTCAGAAAGAACTTCTTTCCCTTTCCTCAAGTCAACTAGATGTTTCCTTTTTCCATCGAAGGTTCTTGCTTTATGACCTTTATTTCCACATCTATAGCATATTTATGTCCCTTTGAATCATTTTCCTAGGTTTTTCTTTCCACATCTATGACACATATGTTTTTGAACACACTTACCTTTATGATTATTACCTGTAGTTCCATAGGGATTTATTTCTCGCATATATGATTCCTTATAGAAATCACCAAGGTTTAGGTGATCAATCACGACTCCAGATAGTTGGTTGAGGATAAACACAAGAGTTCACATTGCAACTCCCATATCATTCAGTTGTTCGCTCAGAAAACTATCACAGTTTCCTTCACATCCACCGTTACCTTGGTGCCTGCTAGATCCAGCCATTTACTAAAACCAAGAAGGTCGGTGTGAGTATATCAACAAAACCATCATGTACTAAAGAGGAAGATAAACACTAAGATATACTTACTCATTCACTTGATCTAAAAACTATGACTCTTTCTGAAATCCAAACCATTATGGTCATTTCGCTTATGCTTAAAGAATACCCTATCCTCTACAGTTATCTTAACCAACCTTTGATACCAACTATAAGGCCCTGGCCTTAAACCTTACTTAATATTGAATTAAATGAATAATTCACATTGAGTATATTTTCAGGTTTAGAGTTTTAGAGAATTAGGACATAACTATTACATCTCAAAAGATTACAAAGTAGAAACTTTTACTAAGTTTCTATAAAATAAAAACTCTTAAAAAGAAACATGTCCAGTTCCATGTTTTAGGTTGCATGAATTTCCGTTGATCCCATCCTTGACCCTATTCCACGTTAATTCCTGTGAAAAACATTTCAAAAACGTGGGATGAGCATAAAAAGCATAGTAAGGGATTCACAAAGAATGAAAACTATTAGTTTTTTTCAAAACCACAAGTAAACCATGTATACTTTATCAAAGTAATACCTTTCACCTTTTCAAAGTAGTAAAAACTCTTCGCTGAATTAGAGTTCATTACTTACCCTTCTGTAACCTAAAGATTACCAGAAAACCCATATAAAGATCACATAACATATAAAGGTATCCTGGGAAATAAAAAAACTTAAGTGGAGGAACTATAAGGTCGACTTACACACATAACAATTAATAGAATATACATTCGGCAAACTTCCATTCATACTTAATGGAATAGCCATACGGCCGACTTCCATACCCAATGCATTGGAGGTTATAACGTAACCACCCGTCCTGGTATTCATGGCACCACCCGTCATAATGGTTTATCACGTAACCACCCATAAAATGTCCAAGTACCATCATTACACATAAAATATTGAAAAAATAAACAGTTCAATAAAAACATTTCATTTTCAATCACAATAAGTAATTCCAAGATATCAATCCATTTTCAAAAACCATTTAAAAGTGATTTTTGAATCAAAGTGTCCCAAACCACTTTGAAGCTTTTATTGGAATTATAATTTTAAAACATTAATGTCCATATAAATAAATACTGAAAACCATTTTGAAAACATGTACATTACAGATAAAGATTTAGAATGATAAATCTTTAAAACATTTAAAACGGTTTTTTTTGTTCAAGAGTTTTTAACAAAATGAGAGACTCTTGAATACAAATAATAGCAGAATAACATTTAATCCGAACTTTATAATATCATGAGAATAAATGGAATCATGATATAATATGTCAAAGGACAGTATACACACCATATAAGAGTGAATTGGTGCATAACAATAATGAAGTCTCAAAAGAGATGTAAAATGAGATAAAATCCATTATAAAGAATGTATCCTTAAATTAAGGATAAATCAATCTCATAATTAAGTGTGAAAAATATAAATACACCCAATATAAGTGGATATTAATTGTAAAACAATAAAAGTTTATTCACACATATTCAGAGGATGACATATTCAATAACTACATGTTGAACCCAAATAAATCGAAATTGGGTTAAGAAGTTCACTTGGTAAAATTCGACAGCCTAACGGCGTCACATAAAATTTTACAAAAAGGGTTGATGAGATAGATAAAGGGGATCTCATCACATGGACATAAAATTTAAATCAATAAGGATATAGGAGAACATATCCCATCATAATAGTATGTTAATTAAAAGACATAACCAAAGAAGTCTTTTACAAAAAGAGGAGGGTGAAAGGTTCCCTTACCGACATGGGTATCATTCGAGTCATGCACCCCGTGAAAGAAGGACAATACAACATTGATGTAAATACTCATAAATGAAATTATATTACACAATGAGTAAAATAATGGGCAGTACATACACCACTAAAAGGAAATTGTGGCAAATGTAGCATAAATCTCATGGGAATGAATGTGAGATGAAAAATCCCTTACGAAAACTCGACAGCCTAACGACGCCACTTAAAACATCAAAAATGGATTGATGAAATCAAATAGGGTCTCTCATCATATTAAAATAATGTTTACAGAAAGTGGAATATAAATGAACATCCCCCAACATAACAAAGAATTTCTTAAAAGAAGTGACATAAAGGAGAGTACTTAAAAAGAAAGAGAGAGGTTATATCTCTTAAGAAAATTTGGCAGCCTAACGGCGCCACTCAAAACTTCTAAAATGGATTGATGAGAGAGAATAGGGTCTCTCACCATATGAACATAAAAATTGCAGTATGAGTAATATAAAATAAAATCCCAATAACAAGAAATATGAGCTTTAAAAGGAATGACATAAAAGAGTGTACTTAAAAAGAAAGAGAGGAGTTGGATCCCTTACCTCGGGTCCGACTTGACTCGATCATTCTTTAACGTCCTGAATAATAAACTTGAGTTAATTTCTACTTGATTAAGAACCTTTTTCAAGTTAATTATTCATTTTATATCAATTATTAACATGTTATAAACATTATTTAATCATTTAAGTTAATAATGTTTGTTTTGTCGATATTTGGTTCTTAAGTCAAAAGTGGACTTCTAACAATTACATGTTGTTCGTGTGGTCAATGGTTCATTATATCCAGAATGATATTCATGATTTCGATATCATATATATCATATATTTCCATAATATACATGTATTTATAATATTACATAATCATTTAGAGGTATGAAATGAAATTCACCGTTCATGGAGACGGTAAGTCGTACGCACGCATGAACACTACTTTCATTTCATTGTCATATTAATGGAATTAAAACTAAATGATAGGTATGTATATTTTAATTCAAGAATTATATTCATCATTTATATGTAACATACATTATATATATTCATTATAAATATTTACTTATAATAGTACATTCCATTTGGGGATAAGAAATGAAATGCACCGTTCATGAAGACGGTAAGCCGTACGTACGCATGAACGCTACTTTTATTTTTATCTCATACATTAATGGAATGAAATAATAATGATATAGAGTTATATTATAATTCCAGTATAACATCATATATAATAACTTTAAATCCATCCTTTATACGTCCCACATATGGCATTAACGAATCTCACCACTTTGAGGGGGCGGTAGTCCGCACTTCCTTAAATGATGATATCGCGTTTACCCATAATGGAAACCATAAAGGTATTCCATAAATGAAAAATACCGAAGATTAATTAAAACATAAACATATTATATATTATATATAAATACAGTTACATCTTAATGGACACCTTTGAAGGTGTTATATGAGTGTTGAACAATCATCGTTTTGTGAGGCGAAAATTCACCATCCACGGAAACAGTATGTTCTTTAACCATTAGATGTATTTGTGTGTATGTGTAGCTTGAATCATTATTATAAAAAATTCCTACTATATTTAAGATACTGTATTTGTTACAAAATAAATCAATAAAAAGAGTTTAGCAGGTTGGAGAGGCAAAATAAAACAAAAGGACTCATGTGAAGACATTACCTTAAAATCGGGTAACTCCCTTTGGTTTGATCTCAAAGGCTTCCTTGGGAATACTTCTGCCCAATTTGAGGCTTCAAAGAGTAATAGAGGGAAGTGGAGAGACAAAATGGGTAGTGTTTGGCCGAGCCAAAGGCTTTGGGAGTGTGTGTAAGGAGGTAGAGGTGGGGGCCTTTTATAAGAGGAGAGGAGGGGCACTCTTGTAAAGTTACAAAATGTTACATTATTTTCAAAAGAGTTTCGGATTTTAAAGGTCCCACATTGATGTATATAGAGGAAAAGGTCATAAGGGTTCGAAATAAACTCATAAAATAGGTTTTGGACATGTTTAGGTCTTAGATATTACATTATCTTTCCATTTTATTTAATTCGTTAAATAATGAGGTCATTGCTGCATCATTATGATGTCGTAATTAATTTAATTTATTTAATATCTAAAAATTATAAAAAAAAATACTATGATGTAGGAAATCTTTTTAGATATCCAATTACTATTTATAGATAAAAATATGACTTGAATAACCCCATGTAAAAATTGTTTTAGTAAAACATCTCATGTTAGTGACATTTTTACTTTAACATTAAATAAAAAGCTATTTATGTCATTTTCCAACCAAAGTGGCTCCATGGGGTCCCCAAGTTGACCCATGGATTTTCTTGGTCGGACATGACACATCCAATGAGGGTAGGACATGTGTCTAGGTCATTTCATTTTATTAAAACATTATTCTTACCTTAAACAACACTAATTACCTCTAATCGCGATTAAAAACTAAATAAGTTACTATTCACCAAAAAATTATTTTAATCCCATTGAACCACATATTACTTCTTAATGAAAACTATGTATGTCGGATTTTTGAAATTCAAAACACAATTATGGAAAATTTTCATTTAAACGGAAAATGAGTTTTTATAGGTACCACTTAGTGGTTTCACTATTCATCAAAGATTGAAGTTTTTCAGAAAATTACCAAAAGTTCACCCTAAGATATATTTGATATTCCGAATTCAAAAATGATTTCTATTTTACAAAATTCTGAACATATAAGTTGCATTAATTAATTTAATAATTAATTTCCGCTGTCAAAACAAATAGCGTGTTTTTATGAAACAAAATGTATCAATAGATTGACACTCGTTTATGTCCGATTTCAAAGTGAAATTAATTCCAATCACCACAATTGGATTAAATGGTAAAAATATATTCTAATTTCACTTTAAAACAAATTAAAAAGATAATATAATCATATAAATATATTATATTAAAAGAGGATTTGAATTAAACTACATCATTTTTCACTATTCATAAAAAATTGAACTTTTTTGGAAAAATACCAAAAATTTATGAAAAGTTATCATTGATGTCCCGATTCTAAAGAAGAATTTTATTTTTTCAAATATAACACATAAAATTGTCAAAAAGTGGATTTTAAATAGGTTCGCCATCAAAAGGCGGTTAATCGACCTTTTAATGAATATTAGAATGTTTACGCTTAAAATTGGATTCATTTGTATTTTTTAATCCTCTAAAATTTATTGTAAAAAGTAAAAATATTTTTCAAAAATATATAATCAGTTTTGTGTTAGTTCTGTTCATTCCCTCCATTACAACGGCTAGGCGTTAACTACTATTTAAAATAATATTACTTTATTATTAGAGTGCAGCGTAAGATTCCCAAGAAACTCGTTGTTGCGTGTTGGGTATGCCATCAAGCATAGAATCCCATTTAAAGTAATATTAATATTTTATTCACAAATATGGATAAATATAAAAATGTAATATTCTTTATTTACCTGGAGTGTTACAATAACAATACCTAGTATAAAAGAGTGAATCTAGATACCATACAAAAAAATAGTAATATCAACATAAATATATATCTAAAACACATATAATAAGCATATCATGATACAATAAACAAACACAAAAAATCTCAAAGATATGTAAACACCATAAATCTTGATTAGGATTCTAGCTCAACAGTTCCAGTCGAACTCATAAACGGACAATAATCTCCATAGTCTGACAAAACCATTGTCATCTTCCTGGTAGGTAACACTCATTAGGTATCAACATTTTATATACTTTCTTAATGTATAAAAATATATGATACACAAATAAGGATAACTCCCAAGGCCATGGGTTATACCCATAACTCAATTTGGATTAACATGTTAAGTAGATGATATATTCCCAAGTAGTTTTAGTGATGATGATACCATGAACTCCCCTCAAGGGAATATATATGAATAAGGGATCTCAATTTGGGACACACAAAATGATTCCAATAACTCTATCAATGATTTATTAATAAAGTGACCACTATTCTTGGAGTATGAGTTGATTCCATAATAAAACATTGGGAAAAGTACTTGGGGAACAAATCATAACATAAAATTTCAAATACCAAAAATAAAAGGAATCCAATCCCAATTTTAATGCGTACATGATGTGTATTCGGTATACACTGGGTTTTTCTAGAGATAGGTTCCTTACTATGTTAATGTAATGTTCATCATTCATATATTAATTTAACTATACAAGTCATGCAAATTTCTTGTGCACTCTACCCCTATATTGATACATGAGAAACCAATAATCTTTTCTAGGTCATGTCAATATAGGGGGAGTGAATGTCCTATTCATTCTATGTACCCCAAAATATGTTTTTTCCCATCATGTTATGTGTCTGTCCACAAAGGAGAGTCCACAAACCATGTGACAAATAAATATTACTTGAATATCTATCCACCGTAAAGGGGTCACACGCGCCATATAATCCCAATTTACACACAGTGTGGATCTTGTCTTAAAAAACACTTGTTCTTCCATCCATATATTCTTGCACATCCATTTCCTTGGATTTCATCAACAATCATTCCCTAATTCAAGGATAAACCTCAGATAAACATATCCATTGTAATTTAATGTAATATATATTTCAATTCAAGTCATAAATTACATTTTTTATCCCACCATCATTTTCCAACCCTACTCATATCAAGGGTTTCTAATCTAGTCTAGTCTACTCATCTGTATAACTGTTACACCTATCATTCCATGCATGAAGCACATATCTACAATTTGGATTTTTTACACCACAAAATGGGTTCACAACGATCGATTTCATTAGTAATAATAGAACCCCAGGTCAAATGAAGAACACCCCAGATGAACAAGTCATAAAGTGGAGAATAGAGCAACTAGAATCATGATGAACGTACCTCAGTTGATTTTTGTATCGACATTGATGCATTTCCTTTATAATTATGAAAAAAAATCATGAAAAAAATATCATAAGACCGGATAAACTTACTCAACCCAAAAACTGACTGATATAAAGATTAATATGTTCATCAACTGATATATGTTCTTTATAGAAATTATGAATGGGTAAAGAATCCAAATAAAAAACATCTTAACTCGATTCAGATCGATCACTAACAAAGAAAGGATCTACACTATGATTAATACTGAGATCCATTGATTTCATCTCATTGCGCACATCGATCATTAATTCGATAATTTTATTCCAACAGAATCTAGTTTGATTTTCTCTAGAAGTCCTAGGTATATCTAGTTTTTAGTAGATAATCAATGAAATATCACATAACCATGTATATATAAAATATCAAAGAAAATTTCATAGAAGAAATGAAATAAAATTATTTAATTAATTATTTTATTTATATTCACCGCGATGATATATTTCCAAAACAATACATGCACTAAAAAAGGTTTTGTCATACCTAGCGTAAACTAGGATTTTTTACTCAATAGTTCCATTAGATTTATGATTGGATCCCCCTTTTATATTCGACACCACTTTATAATGGAATCAATGTGAGAATCCTATTTAATATATGCAATATATTCCAAACACTTATGTTAGGAACACCAGGCCTTCTAATCCCATGCCGTCTCAAAACATGGTGTGGAAAATAGTCCATATAATATTTAAAATTACTATATAGAAAATATGATTCACTACACTATACCTAGATTGGAGAATTATGTCCCTGAAAATCTATAACAAGGTCTACACAAAGAGATATAGGTATTAACCATGAATATGATCCTCTATCTCCCATATGCTCTCTTGGAAATTGTCATGTTGCCTCCAGAAACAAACTTGATAAATTAATCTTCCACAAAGGATATAATCATTATAATTCTATAAATATATACTAGGTAATCAGTAAACATAACTCCATCCTCGATGTCCTGCCCACCCTAGTCGATAAATTGTGATTAGTCATGCACGTACCTCTCAATATGTGACTTGTTGAAGAGGTCATATACTTAATATAACCACCACAAAAACTCTATGATATATATTGACAGGGACAATGAATCTCATAGATATCTTTCCACCCACATAATATTTTTTAGTACACATATAAGTAGGATAATTATGAACACATGGTCTACCTCCAGGAACTAAAGAGGCTTCTATCACCTTTTGGGGAAAAAATATGAGTTGTCCTGATCCACTATTTCAATATTTTCAACTTATCTTTATTTTCTCCCTCCATGTGTGGGACCCTTATTGTTGATTCTACTAGGACAATCTAGAAAAGTTGTGACCTATAGGGTATCCCATACAATGCCTCAAATTATTCCATGTTGTTGGTGGGATGATAATTATTATTGTACAAAAAGTACACTAGTTGTATGTGATCCACCAAATTAGTCCCAATACCAAAATTAAATAACAATTAATTTCTTCTAGAACCATAATGAATCTCTCGGTCTTGCCATAAGTTTGAGGGTGAAATGTTGTGCTCAATAAGAAATGATTGTCAAAACACCTTTTATAAACCCCTCCATACGCCGGATGTGTAGATAGAGTCCCGATAAAAAAATGATAAATGATGGATCTCCATGGATTCATATTATATCATTCATGTAGTGGTTTTACTAGATCTCTATTTAACTCAACACTTAAATTAAAATGAACTAGGATGACTATGTTATTTTTTTCTATGATCACCAAGATGGAATTATTTCCACATACGTGGCAATAAATTCTTTAATTCCTTATATATCTCATCCCATAAACATTCTGGATCACAAGGGGTTGACATAAACCCTCTTGAACATGGTGCTCAACTTTAACATGATAACAAGTAAGGCATAAATATACAAACTCTACATCTCCCTTCATCATCCCAATCCACTGAAGCTGATGTCAGAGGTTCAAGTGAATCGTTTTCACACCTTGATGTACCATAAATAAATAAGTATGAAAATATCTCATAAAATCCTTCTAGAATTTTATCAGTACTATTTTTCATCCTTTGAATAAAACACAACATTCAAAACCATCCATCAAGAGAACTTCTAGTGTATATATGAGTTCCTAGGTTCTCAAAGTCAACAGCCCTAATATGTAACTACTAGAAATTATATTAAAAAGAGGGTTTAAACCCATTTAATGGAGGTATTATGATTCAACTATATATAAAATATATAACTACATTGGGCTAACTACTCTAACGACACATTCAGAAACAGGGAACATGAACTCCAATTAATAAAATCTTCTACCATGATCCCCATCCCAAGAGAACATACATTATCGAGGTCATAACCATTTTAGGAACTCTATCAATTTCCCTTATCTCACATAAAATCCATCAAAGAGAATATTTTCTTGAGACTATTATGATCAGAATAGGCCGTAAACTTGTTTTCCTTCTGGTATTTTCACCGCATCCTTAGTTAAAAGACTACCATTGTAAACACAATATCACGGGCCACATTGTTCTATTATTTTTTACTAAACTAACATGAAAAATAGAAAAAAAAACTAACTCTACAAAAAAACAACACTAAACTTGGTTCATTCTGCATTGTTCAACCCTATATACTCAAGACCATCCTAAGAAGATCTCAATATGTTTCACTAGTCAATCTATTCCACACCTGCTAATAAGCATTCTGGAACGTCTCTATCAACATGAATGGCTTCATGTATTGGTTAAAATATGTCATGAGTTATGATATATTGGAGAAATCACTTATGAAATGTTGGTAAAATGATACTATGCAATGGAATATCCAAACCTTTTTCACACTTCTGTGTAGGTCCTAAGATAATAAATCCTAAATCTTTTCCTGCCCCACTTCCACTCCATCCACTGAGATGATGTTTTTGATGAAGTAGACCTCCTAAATCAATAACTGACACCAATATTAATTTATCTAATGTTGGGGCTCTAGAAGTATGTCTCTAACCATCAAAAACTGTCTTTCATACTCCTATTCAGATATCAATAACAGAAGGATATCGTCAGTGAAGACTGCAATGAACCGTTAAATGATAGACTGGTTGACAAGGTTCATGAGTCTCTACAACACTGATAGATTGTCACCACACCAAAATGGAATCACCAATTTCTCCTAGTGACCATAATGACATCAAAATGCCACTCTTGGTATATCACCATCCTATACTCAAAACAGGTGATATCCTGAACAGAGGTGAACCATAGAGAACAATATTTTCCCTCTCAACTGATCAAATAAGTAATTGGTCCTCGATAGTGGAGACATATTCATCATGGTAATCTTGTTCAAGTACTAATAGTAACCACATATCCAAATTCTACCTTATCAATTATTGGAATGCAACACTGGGTCCACCACGGGTGAGAACACTATGTCTAATAAATATCTTCCTCTATAAGTCCTCCAAATGCACCCTCATCTCACAATGATCACCTGGATCCATCCATTAGGAGAGAGTAGATATCAATTCCATCCTAAGTTATATATCAAAAAATAACTCTGTCTCACGACCTGGTGGTAATCATAGAATATCCTCAGGGAAGACATCTATGTACTCTTCCACCAATGCAGGAAATTGATAACTCAAAACATCAACCACACCAAGGGCCATACTATCTTACTAATGAGAAATAATTTTCACCCTCTTATTAATGAGTCTATAATAAAATGTTTGTGATTTTTTTTAAAAAATGTATGGAATTATTCCGTAAATACCCAAAAAAATGACTCCTCCACATAAAACCGTCAATATGGCCATTAAATGTGGATTTTAAGTCCATAAGTAAGATAATGTCGTATGGCCTCAGTGCTGCATCAAAGAGACCCCAACAAAAATTCCTACCTCTATGAGAAAAGTTTCACTATTAGCACAAGAGTGTGATTACTAAGTCATCTCTAATAGGATTCTCTATGTGAAAGGGTTTATCGAACGACTAGACCATAATATCTATGTAACTAACATGATATGTGTAATGAATGGAATGAGTAGAAACTATTTCTATCATTACATAAAATTTGGAAGAAAAGACATAGATAATATGTATAATAATTCACCGTGCCTATAGGTATTTATCCTCAACAGCCTACTACTATCCCTACCCTTGACTTCTACCGCCCTAAGACTAGTGTGGAAAACTTGGGGTAGTGGTGGTAATATGTAAATCATCAACTTCCTCATGCTTCTCTCCCAGTTCCTCTTCCACATCCACCACCATATGGATTTGTTTATTCCTACCACTACCTCTACCTCAGCAGTCCATCTCCCACCTCTCTATCAACTACATGATGTGTCATTAAATCTCAGGGAAGTTGTCCCCTAAAATCACATGAGTAGAACTACCTCTATTTGGGTTGACTGGACTCAACCCATGAGCCCTAAAAAACAAATCCTCAATCATAGGACCTCCTTCTGACATCTCTTGCTTGTTTAGACCCCCAGAGACTGAGGATGGATCCCGACTATCGAGGCCTCTCCTCATGAATGAATTCTATCTGCAACCTCTTGTTATGTATTCTTAGCCACAGAATTCTAAACCACTAAAGGTCTCTTTTTCACCCCCATCATTGGTGGTAATTCATGTAGGCACAACACTAGATCATTTGTCCTTAATAAACACTCTTTCTAAGGTTCAATCCATAGAGAATAGGACATGATCCATATCTAATGAGTTCATATAGCGGTTGTTAAACCGTGATGAATAGTCATCTTCTTTAATTCAAACATGATAGAGCTGTAGAAGCTCTTGAATATACATATCCCTTAACATAGATATTGAGAACTCACCTATGAAAAGGCAATGAAACTCAAACCATGATAGAGATTCCTTATAATATGACTGGGTCACTAACAACCACAGTCATCCTACCAATACATAATAAAGGATTGTCATTAGGACCTCTATATGATCTGCTAGAGTCTTTACAAATTGGAAAATGTTGTTCACCGCCTCATTCATGTCTTTAGATTCCAATGGTACATTCCCACAATAAAATCTAATGGGGTCCCATTTACTGAAACTCATGATGTGCACTCAGCATATGTTACTCATCCACAAGTATTGCAGGTACCAATAGATTCTCAAAAATTTGTACACCATCTATAGGTAGCACATATAGAACTTTTCCATGTATTAACAAGCTATTACTGAGGGGATCATCCTTATTATCATGATGATGACTCATTTCTTGCATAAATCACGGAGGCATAATAATATAACAAATAAGTTACTCATTCAATGAGTATATCTAGGGAGATAACCTAAGAAGTAAATGGAAACCACAACCCAATGCTATATGATATATGTACCATTGTTTTCCTTACAACCAGTTTTCCCATTTACCAATTCTAAATGCATTTGATCAGAGTCCTAGTGTATGTATACATCAGCCCCTATAGAAACAATAGAGCGGATATCCTAAAATTCAAACATGTTACACTTAATACCAATTCCCCAATGAAATTTCAAAAAATCAAGACATAAGGTAGAATCAAATGTTCTAATACTACTATGTTATGATCCAACCCAAAGGGGAAAGTTACAAAACTCCCAAGGACCAACTAAAATTGATCATGGGAAGGTGACTAACACTAGGTATATATATCATAATCTTTGGATTCCATAGCCTAAGAACATGTACACATGAATATATCTCCAAGCCTATACAACCATGAAATGGAAAAAACAATTGAAAACCCATTAAAAAGAATATAAATCCCACAAACATATTATGAAATTATGTAAAACAATGTAATTATGGCCAAATAATAACACACTTCAAAGAGGATACAAATATTTACAGAATACAATTACAGATAGGGATTGTTGTCCATATTTCATATGAACACACCTTGGTATGTCCAGTATTGCTATGAAAAGTGTAGTCCTGCTCCATCTTGTAATCTATTTAAAGGTCGATCTGCTTACCATGAAACAACATATGTTGGAAAATACCATACTGAGGTGAGTTTTAAAATAACCACTATGACAACCTAATACAATAAATCCATTAAAAAAATAAGTACAAATACATAAAAAAAGTATATTTCTACCACCGATACAACAATAATATCTAGATATAATAATAATACACAATCTCAATGTTATGTAACGCCCATAAAAGTAGCCTAGGATTACAGCTCAATTATTATGCATGGAACTCTACAGAGAGAAAACACTCTTGAGTATGATAACTTTTAGGACATCCATCTAAGAGGTAATACAAGATGGTTATCTATATTATAAGTAAACATTAATGTATGAATAGATACGATACACAAATGGGGATCACTAAAAAATCCGAAAGTTATACCAAAAATTAATCTGGATTAACATGCTATGTAGATAATCTGGTCCCATGTGGTGTTGGTCATGAAGATAGATAGAATTACACCTAGGTTAAAAATATGAAAAGAGGATCACACTTTGGTCCTCAAGGAATGATTCCAACAACTCTATACAGAAAGGCCTAAGGAAAAGATCATTTTCTTATGTGTAAGAGGATATTCCGTAATATCTTTGTGGGAAAAATGATATGGGGAATGAAACCTAGTAGAACCTTTAGGGAATAAATAAAAAAGGTCTCCAATACTTTTCTTATTGAGTAATATGAATGCAATATCATTAATCATTTTGTCTCTAGACCTTAGGTCCTGCCAAATTAAACATCATTTGTCTCATACCCATGTTTGTGTAATAATACATGGCATGTTTCCAACCTATGTACTATATCAATATATAAGTAAATGAATTATCATGTGTACTTGTGCATACCATGTCTGTGTAGGGGAGTACACAGTGTGTTCCAACTGGTGTACAACAACCTATGAAGATGTACCATACAAGGAATTTGATGAGCCATTAGGGAGATCCCATAGTCGGTGTGATTGGTTCACACACGAAATTATAATTAATTATGTCTTAAAAACCTATCCCCTTTAATGGGACACACACATTCCATGTTATCCTGGAGTATATGTTGTGTGGATTGGTTTCCTTCCAAATCATATCTTTCTTCCATCCATACAAGCATGCTCCACCATCTAGATGGATTTTAGATCCAATTTTTATGGAAATAAAGGATCTACCACATCTGCAACATTAAATTTATGTATCCTGGATTCTAGACTAGAATCCATTTATCAAATAGGTTTTGTTCACCCCATCATCTTTCTCATTCCATGTTCAAATTGGGGGTTTCCAATCTAGTTTAATCCCCTCGTTGTTACCACCATCCCTCCTCGATTTCATCTTTCATGTCCATATATATAATATAAAAATGTGGAATCACGAAATGGGTACCCAAGATCAATTTCACAAGTAAACATTAACCCACATGTCAAATGAATAAAATATACAATGTAAAAATAAAAAATTAGAATAATATAAATACAAATCATGATGAATAGATCATATTCTATGTCCATATTGTCCTCATTTCATTTCCAATAGAATGATGAAAAAGTAGACAATAATTTAATCATAAATAATAATATCTCAAACTTGATTAATATAACCCATCATATATAATTACCAATCTGAAAATCAATCCATTCAACATTTGGCCTTCGTTTATTGTAAAAATGATGAACACCGAATCAAATGGAAAAAAACAATTGTTTTACCTCGATTCAGATTGATGGAAGATGAAGAATGAAGCTATGTAATGATTGATATAAATATCATTTTATTTTTGTTCACACTTGTCCTCAATCTCAAATTTAGTCATTTTCTGCCAATGGAATATAATTTAATTCTCTCCATCAGTCCTTAGGATCTCTTGGTTTTAGAGGATCTACATAGGAGGTAAATATAACCATGTATTTATAAATGAAGTTAGTACTATACTGAAATTAAATAAAATCAAATAAATTATTTTATTGTTTTACTCATTTCAACATCTGCGATGAATTTTCCACACATTACCCACACCAACATAAATTAATTCAAACCTAGGTTAAACCCCATATTATTAAATCCTCAGTGCCCTCCTATATCTAATCTGGGTCCTTGTTTAGATTTTAGTCATATTTTTAGGAAAAATATGCATTAAAGCTATTTGATAAATTTATTTTCATTCAATAATTTTTTCTCGGACCACTACGACTTAGAATTACATGCCACCTCAGCACTTGGTTTGGAAAATAATTCATATAATATAAAAAAATACATGGAAACTCCGAGTCAATAAAACCTCGAATATGTTACATTTTCTTCATCATGATCATTTAATTTTCCTTATAATATATATAGAGTTACAGTGATACATATTTAATATTAAAAAATGTATTGGTGATCCCCATGGAGATGCACATGTATAAATGAATCCAATATCATGATTCAACCATGTTATCTTGTTTAATTATTTCTACCCAACATGGGATATTATATAATTTTTGATAAATATATGTATACCAATGGTTAGGCATTCTATTAATAAAATCAAAATTATGATTTAGAGGTGGGATATGAATCTCTTCTGGAAGGAAATTAAAACAATTGGTACAATAGGGACATCATCAATGTTGATTTTCTTCTAATTGCATATAAGATTAATATTAACTTTTAATATGAAAAAATACACATTAAATGAATTAATTTCACATTCTATGTTCAGTTTTACCCTCACACAAATAGAAAATATTTGTTTGGTTTGATATATAAAATTTAACATCAGTTCCAAATCATTTTCCATGGGATTTATGTAAAGAAATTATATCTATACAGAAGATAAAATCAATATCAACATGATGATGAATAATATTATTTTAAGGATGAAGATTCCCATAGAATGATTTTGGGTAATATTTATAGACCTGATATATTGTCAACATGCCAGTAGTAGTTTTTTTAATATTTCCTCATTTAGTAATTGAGGTTGTTTTGTGATACAGTTTTTAAATATTTTACATATAAAAGGATTTTTATTTATAATATCAAAAATAAATTTAATATTTCACGAGTAGATGGTAGGAATACATTTCACGCATTAATTATTGAGGTTCCAAATAATTGAATAAAAATTGACAAGGCGGGGGGGTGATTCAGTTGTTCACCTTTTATATGTTTCAAAACATATAGAAAATTTACTCTAGAATCCTATTATGTTTTATTTTATAATAAACATATAGTAAAAATACATTCATGAATATTTAAGAAGGAATCCAAAGAGAAAAATATTTACAATTTTCAGCCCCAGTGTGAGAACCTACATCCTTACCATAGCCATTCCCATTGGTCTATGGAAATATACTATTAAGAAGAAGTTAAGAAAAATTCTTCCAACTCTAGTTACACACCTTCTATCTCTCAATATGAATGATTTTTCTAACACTAATTAGTTTGAAATTATATCGTATAAAAAAATGAGCCAAAGGAAAAAAAATGTCTTTTGAATTTGATCCACAATTTATCATTTCGAATCATTATTCTTAGCTGGATAAATCTGAGTTTATCAATCAGATGATGTTAGGTTATGGATCCTATTTTCTCAATACAATGATAATATATTTTAGATCTTATTTTTGTAGAATGTTAGATAATGTTTTTTCAGAATGATTGATCTGATTTTTAAAGAATGTTGGATCTGATTTTTGCAAAAGACTGGATACAATTTTCATAAGAATACTAGATCTGATTTTTACAAAATGGTGGATGGAATTTTCATAGAATGTTAAATCTTATTTTTCTTAGAATACAGGATTTTATTTTTTCTAAATTCTATATCTAATATTTATAAAATACAGGATCGGATTTTTTCAAAACACTGGATCTGATTTTCTCAGAATGGAGGATCAAATATTCCCAATACTATTATTCTAGATCTGATATTCTTATGTACGATAAAACCAATGTCAATATGTAAAAACTAAAACCAATTTTTAAATGACAATTAAAATTCACTTCAATTAAGTGGGAACATTCACTTTAATTATTCAAATGATCCACCATTTTTTAATACTCAAAAATTTGTATGTGAATGAATTACCTGAGAAAGTATTTATTGGAAACTCAGCAACCAATGGTAGGAAATGTGAAAACATTCTCACATCCTTAAATTTCAAACATCCCCAAATATCTCACTTTTAATAAATAAATTTTACTTCATCAAACCAACATATATTTCTATAATATTTATGATAAAATTTAATTCCCAATTTGACCGCATTAAATCTTCTTTTTAATCGGCTCATTATGAATTATTTTTCAACACATTATAATATTTTTCTTTCTCAACCCATAATGATATATTTATTATCCTAGATACGATCATTTTTGGATATGATCATTTTCCATATGATTATGGGTACAATCATCTTGGGTATGAAATGGTTTTTATTCTCTAGATGGATTATTGGATGCTATAGTAAATTATTCTGATCGTCATCAATAAAATTTAACTCACATTAAAATGGAATTATCATTTTAGTTAAATTATTATTATGATGGAATTATTATTATGATGAAATTACCCTTATAATTGATTTATTCACTCTATAATTTTAAATTTCATCAATCCTCTTCACCATTTCCTCAAAATATTTTTCGTGAATGTGTTCAGGATTTTTTTGAACATATATGATTAGTAAAGAATTGTATGATTTTATTTTATAATGAACGATTACATTCTAACTCCTCAGTTCACATTCATCTTTCAAAAATCATTAGCATCTCCATTCATTTTCTGATAACAGCAATGACGGTATTATTGAATACAATAAATTCTACATTCAATTCATTGGGGTCTGATGAATTGAATATAGTTCAGATGGATCCAATTCTTGGAAGACCAAAACATTCTAATAAAAAATGGTTAGTTGTCGAAAAATTAATGAAACATTTGTTAAAACATTTTGTCACAATGTTATATCAATCTCCCCTTTGGATTTGTTGACAACCATCATTAACAAATTTCATAACTGTCAAATTTTTTGACAACTCAAATTATTTTAACTTCTAATATTTTTATTTTCAATTTTATCCAGACATATCATTTCTCAAAAGAATGTTTCCTAAATCCATAATACTAGTGAATGAAAAAATTTATATTGAATTTCATCCCTCAGTGGCTAGCATAGTTTTCTTCCCTGTAAAGACAATATGTCCTCACTATTAATTTCTCACACTATTTTCTCTCCCCTAGTCTTTATTTTCCGCAATTTATTTTGTCACATTATTTTCACTCCCCAATAATTGATTCCTCTTATAAAAATATTTTTTCCATTTATTTTTAACTCACACGTCTGTTTCCCTCCCCCATTACATGATAACCACATCATCATATTAAAAATTGCATGTTAAGGAAAACATCATATAATGTAAACATTTGTTACTTTTTCACCACTTTGTCAACATAATTCAATTCATGGTTGGGATCATTCATTATGGGGTTTAGGTGGTCATGGGAGGAGGCTAAAATTGATTTTCCACCCTCAATTCCATAGACGATTATTTAGAAATTTCTTTTGTAATGATATCATCAATCTGATAATTTATTTCAATGTATTCCAACAAAACATCTCCCTCATTAAATTTCACATTATTAAATTCAATCTATATATTGATGTGTTTTGATATTTAATGTTGAACTATATTTTTAGAAATTTAATTTATAATATTATTATCACAAATAATATTCAATGTTTTTGTAGATTTTACTTTCAAATATCCCATCAAAAATTTTCTCTAAAACATTTTAATATATGATTGAGTAGATGGAACATATTCAGATTTAGTTGTGCTCAAATTTTCTGAACATTGATTATTACCATACCATCTCATACAACATTCATCCAAGAATATTTTCCTCTTTTTGAGGATTTTCAATCATTATTATATCTATCTCAATCAGAATTGGTATAACCATGAAACATCTTCTCACAATTTCTAATATAATACAACCAATGTGATTTTGTTCTTTTGACATATCATGGAATTATTTTTTCTATTAACAGATACGATTTCTATAGATAACATTAATATTTGTCACACAAAGTCAAAACATAAATAATATCATGCCATGATTTCATATTGTAATGAAGAATTACTATCAGCTTCTTATATTACATATGATTTTCACTTATTATGGATTTATCGTTACTAAATTTAATGCCTAATGAAATAGTATTTAAATTTTTTTTGGATTTAGACATCCAAACCATCTTTGACATCTCATTGGAATACTTTCTTTAAGATATGATAATGTATTTTCCCTTTTTGTGATTCTAATATATGAAATGATATTAATTATCCAAACATTGAAATTTTTAATTTAATCATCATTTCATCAGAAAACTCTCCACAAACATTTTCATCATCATTGAAAACAATATATCATCCACATTAATAATTTCATTTAATGTTACAGAATAAAAATATTGAATATAAATGTTTGTTTCATCTCTTTAGAATAGTTTATATTTTTCAAAAAAAATCAATAATCAAATACCAAGCATGTGGAGCTTGATTCATCCAATAAAGTGCATTTGATAATTTAAAAACATTGTTTTCGTCCTCATCAATTATAAACCCACATGGTTTATAAATTTTTCCTATTTTCATAATCTCACCATTTAGGGAATATGACTTTACAACCATCTGATAAACATTATAATTCTAATGATAATCCGTCGTAAGAAACATTAGAATGGTATCTAGCCATGCATCAGTGAAGAAGGATTCCTCAAAATCCACCCCTTCCCCTAGTATATATCATTTACGAAAAAATCTGTATTTGTTTCATTAAACTTCAACATGCTCATTCAGTTTTCTTCTCCAAGACCTATCAGTTTTAATAAAAAAATTCTATTTTTGGAACATATTCTCACATTTCATTCTTCTCAATCTGATCCAATAGTTCATTCATAGTTTCCAATGATTATTTATGTTTAATGTCATCTGAAACTGATTCTTGTTCATGTTTTGATAGAAGTCAAGTATGATTTTATAATATCATCATTGGTCTGTTATAAAGAAGATCCATCTTATTACCAAAAATGTATTTATATTCAAAAAAAATTCATAAGGTAGGAAATCTCAAGGATTATATCCCAGAATTACTTTTCTCACCACATAAATCATCTGAATCTTGATGTGGATGTTTTTGATGATATTCAATATTGTTGGAATTATCCAATGTATACTACTCACCTTCTTAAATGATTTTGTTATGGAACATTATTTTTCTATTACCATCACATCAAATGAGTCCACCGCCTTTTGTAACCTTTTTTCCCAACATTTTTAACTTATATTATTGAGTGAATAACCCATGAATGTTCCTTCAAAAACATTCTCATTAAAAGTTCCCAAATATGGATTTTTTATTTTTCAATAAATGGACCACCAAATACATTTAACTATTTCAATTATGGTTTTATATTATTCCACACATCAGACAGATTCATGTTTTTTTCTAGTTTTAACATGTTTCTATTTTGAACATGTACAATAGTACTAAAAATATCTCTCAGAAATAATTTTCTATGTGTGTATTCTACTTGAATACAAATTCCTATTTTCAATAGTATTTCATTCGTTCTTTATGATACTACATTTTGTCTTGGATTATAGGGATAACTATAATGATGTCTGATACAATGCTCTATCAGATAAGCATCAAAATTATTTTTTGAGAATTCCGTACCACTATCTATTATAATTTTATTTACGTAAACCCATAATTCATTCTCAACATCTTTTTTAAATATTTTGACATTCTAGTGGCCTCTGACATGTGCTTCATGAACATGGTGTTTTTCATCGAAGTGAAATCATTAATAAATGTAATAAAGTTTAATTCCATTTTTCGTGATTGATGTCTCATCGGTCCACATAAATTTGAATGAATCATCTCAAGTGTTTGAGTATATTGAATCTCGAATATTTTATGACCTTTGTTAGTGGTCATTCATTTTTAGAAGCAATATAAAAATCTGCATCTCTAATATTCAATTATGTAAAATTACAGACATCATAAACTATGGAAATATTATTCATGTTTTTCTTCCCAATGTGAAATGTATATATTTCCATAACTTATTTTTATATTCAACACTCATGTAATAAGAGTTATTGAATTTTTTTATTTGAAATGGATTCTCATAGGTTCAATCTTTTTTTTATTGACTTTTCCATCATTCACGCATTTTATGATGCAACAATCCATTATTAATCATACTTATTTTCCAACATTAAAAAGTTGACTAATCCTATGTATGTTATTCTTTATACCATCAACAAGAAAAAAATCCTTATATTTTAATCTCTCTTTTTAAATATCTAATATTTCTATTCCTATATTTTTTATGGAACTATCATTTCCAAATGTAACTACTCATCCATTCTAACATTCATCTTGTTTCATGATTTTTATATCATCTTTCATATTTGGAGAAAAAAACAATTATGTATCAATGATTTTTTTATCTTATATTAATTTTAAATTGTCTCAACAAAAAAGCACTTTTATTTACCTTCTTCTTTTCATCGTTATTTTATTTTATCAAATATTCCTTTTTAAGGAAGGAGTGTCATACATCATTTGGGATGATTTCCATACTTCAAAAATATTCATTAAAATTCTGCCAGTTATTAAAATTGTTTCTTTTCGAATGTTTTGATCATCTTGTGAATTCAACATTCCATCTTTTTGTGAGTTAAAAGAGTTTCATAATCATACTTCACTATCTCTTCAACTTTTCTCAAACATTCTCCCGGATAGAGATATATTGTGCCACAAACTATAATATTTTTTCCCATAGATTCCACAAAACCAAAAGTATCTATTAAATATATTGGTTTATATTCATGAATGATCATTCTCTATTGAAACATTATTTAGGTTGGTAACTTCTTTCACCTATTACATACTCATAATGTAAACTAAATTTTCTTTTCAGTGAGTTTTATACATTTTTATATTGGATAGTTTTATCACATACTTTTTCCACCCAATATTTCATATCACATTTTCCACTGAAGTGTTGAATAAATCAAACAAGACATTATTCTTTTGTAATATAAGAAATCACCTTATTTAAAAATTGATAATTCTCCAAAACTTTAGAAGTCTCAAATTTTTCTTCTAAATCATTGTTGATGTTTTCATTCATCTACCTCAAGGTGCATTATTACTCAAGATGTTTTGATTGATACTTTTTAACATATTTTTCCTTAGTTTCAATATTATTAGTATGTTCTTCATTAATCATTCCGTGTTCATAAATTCTGGGTTTGTAGCTTAAAAAATACACTAAATATTCTTCCACCGTCTTGATAAAATCTTTTCATCCATCATAAAAATATTGAAAATTATTCATCAAAATTATAATTTCATTCTTGAGAGTTATCTTTTTTCCAAGACATGAAAAATGCTATGTTTTGATATTATATTCTCAAAATAAATCTTAACAAACATCTTAACTCTCTATGGAATCATTTGTTTTCCCAACCTTTGAAAAGAAGGTTCTAAAATGTCATGAACATTCATCAACAGTGTAAATATTGTCTGTTGTGTCTGATTAAAATTTCTTAATGATCATACTTATCTTGTTTTTAGAAAACACAGTATTGTACCAGTTGGAGGACTTTTCATCTTTATCATTTCTTTCACTTCTTCCATAAATGTTTTACTAGGGAATCATCTTGATATTATCTATCATTTATCATGATAAAATTCAAAGGAAATTGTCCAATTCCACCACACTAATAAAATTTTCGAGTAATTTTACCCTCATACATTCCAATTTCACATTGATTTTTTGTGGATATGAGAGACATGATTTTATCATTCAACTAATCATCCTCTTTATCATAAGAGTCATAATGATCAATATTCTCAATATCATGAGTTTTAATATTCGCCATATATTCAAAATCCTTTTCTTATTTAATTTACATTTCGAACATTATAGCATTACTCATTCATAAACAACAAAAATGTTTAGAAATTCATCAAGGTATTAGTGCTTCGTGTTCGCTGCTATTTTTTTGTTCCTTTAGTAATTGTAGTTTTCCATTCTAGTTTTAGTAGTTATTTTATTACATTGAATATGTGTACTTGTGATTTATTTAATATTATAGTCTGAGTTGAAGTTGGTTGGTTTTGGTCTTATCTTTGTCTTTCACATGCGTTATCTTAAATGGCAATGCCTCTCATATGTGTGTTTACTATACCCTCAATTCTAGTATCCAACCCAAGGCCTACTGGAGGTGGGACTCAGGGTTCATTATCTCCCTTCTCACATTGTCGTCCCATGAGTGGTACACTTTATGGGGAGTGGGTTGTGAAAATTTCCTTACCGAAAAATTTCAATATTGTCTATATTTAATGTTCTTATTAGAACTCCTTTATCAATCACCTTAACACCACTGTTACCAATTATTATTCAATAAATCTTATTAATGAATTATTTATATAATATTCATTAATAACATTAAAACTTACCTTCATAAATTATATCACCAACTATTCCTTTAATTATTTCCTCATTAATAATAATGAACATGGTTCCAAAAAATATAAAATCATTTATATTTTAATTTCATCACTATATATAAAATATAATGTTATCTTTTCAATAGGACTCATGAAATACCCAAATTGATTGAAAATTACCGTCTTTAATATGTATTTCAAATAAATCCATGTGTTAAAACACTTTATGAGTTATGTTTTTACATATTTTTCTTATAAAATTTCACACTTAATACACACTAGATATTTTAGACATTAAATAAATGAAACATAAAATATTATAAAATATTTATATAAATAATTTTTAACCACCAGGGATACTTACTCAATAAAATTATCAAATAAGAAATCATTACAATTATTTTATATATATAATTCACTAACCCCTTGTACTATTTTTTTGTTCCATACCATCTTATATATGTTAATATTATAATTTGGAATGTTTTCCAATAATAATAACAAATTAAGAATATAAAATTATTTTATTTTATTTCTTTTAGAATGTATAGTTTGACTATACATATTGATAAAACCACTGTTAAGAAACAGTGACACTGATTTCTTCTTTTGAATGTATGGATTTCTCATAATACCCCACTTATGTTGGAATCAATATTCTTATACCAATATAAAATTAGTCTAATAATATAAATTATATCCTTAATAAATATTATGTTTTTTTTAAATTCCCAGAAATATGAAAAAAGTTGTGATGTCACCGGGAAATCTTTTCATTATCTCGAGAAAATAAAAAATCTATTTAGTTTCTGCCTAAAATTTACTATTTTCTATCTTCCATATTTACATTACTAGTTATCTGCATTTAAATATCATTAATAATATTATTTGATAAAAAAATTCAATGAGTCCGCTGAAAGAAATTTTTTGTACAATTAAGTTGCTATGGATAATCACCTTCACATGTAGAACATTTATGGTTTTCAATACAACTAATTATTAATTTTTAACACTAACTTATATATTTAATTCCCCATAATATATATTTTAAAGGATTCCATCTATGTGAAAAATATGATTATTTTACATATCCATATTTTTAGTTATATAGGTTGATAACCCACAATAAAAAATCTATAAAACGCTATTCCCCATTATGTTATTCATAATTTCAACAGTGATTTTTGTGATCTTATTAATAATATTTTTTCCCATGACACTTAGAATTGTGTAACTATAGGGGTGTCTCTCCTAATTATTTTGATTAATAGGGTGAATGTATTCATCAACATACTATAATGGTGATAAATGTTATAATAATATAATTGATTTCAGTAATCACCTCTCTATTATCCTTAAGCATTAAACTAGTTTATTACTATTCATTTATTACATACAATAGCATATATTTTGATCAATTTTCTATAATATAATAAATATCAATTGAATTAATTTTTTATTTATGATGTATCCAGTTCCCTCACTCTGAAATTATTACTTCTAGGTTCTACAACATGCATGTACCCATAACCCACATCATTTTACGTCATTATCTCATAGAAGTATTTTTAAAAATGAAATTTCCTAATAGGATATTTCTTATCACCTTTTTATAAATTTGTTAGTTCCTCTAAATAAACTTTTATTTTCATTAAAATTATTGATGATTTAGATTTATATCAAACCAATTTCATTCAGTTTTTCCCTAACCATTTTATCTATGTAATATGCAATACCCCATAAAAAATAATTAACCTCATAAACATATGATTATTCAATTGAATATTTATGAACATATCAAAACTATTTTCACAACTTTTATCTTCTTCCATAATGAATTTATTTGTTAATTTATTCTATAAAAACATCTTTTTAAAACCTCTAATGTTATGTTTATTATGAAGAATAATTTTCACGGAAACCATATCTCAATAAAGATAATTAGTGAACATTACACACTATTTAATACATTAATTATGTTAATTTATTTCCTTAACATTCTACAAAATTTTCAATATGACTTTAAAATACTATATGGGTATTTACTAAGAAGAAGTTTGATCTTCTTTAACCTTATCAAAAAAAAATTGTATAGCATTCAGATGGTTAATATAACATAATGACTCCATTAATAACCTAATAATGTTTCTATTCATTTTTAATTAGGTATATATTTATTTTATAACACTAGTAATCCCCATTTTGAGATCCACCACACTTTTGGGTTTATTTATAATTTCACTTTTCAAATGTGATTTCTCACCAATCACCATTATCACTTATTTGGAATTTTATAAACTTCATTTCATCTTCACTAGTTAAAACATTAACACCGAATTCTTATAATTTTTTTTCGTTAGTAAGAACATATTTTTGGATATAATAATAGATCTAAAATTACACCATTGGGTAATTTTCATATCCTATTTTTTGAGTAATAATTATCTCTATTATTACCACAATGAATCTTTGGAAATCCTACAAATGTTATTATAACTATTTATAACTTGAATAATCTAAAGGAATATTTCTATAGAATATTCATTTACCTTATTTTTATTTTCAATAAAAAAATTCATAGAAACTCATTAATCTCATATTATTATCAATAATGAACATAAATTATGTTGCTGTTTAAGATAGAATTTAATTCAATATCAATTTGTTAAATTAATCATCACACATTCTAGTGTTACATGCATGTTATCTAAAAAAAATACCTTTTTAATCATTTATAAATACGTATTTCTATTTTCGGTCATCATGAATAGATTAAATTTTGTTTTTAAAAATATTCATTAGTCGTGATCTTCACTTCTTTATCTTATCTCAATATCAATGAGTTTATTCCGTAAACATAAAAATTATATTCAAGAAACCAATATAATTTTCAAAATAATAAATCTTCAAATAATTAAATTTCATATTGAACACTTCTCAATTACATTTATTCCCCATGAAATAACATATATTTATATTAAATCACATAACATAAATAACGTTAGATGATGTAAAATACATAAGTTTTGTAAAAAAAATAACAAAGAGCATAATAAGACATTTAATTCTCATTATATATATATATATATTGAATATCATAGTCTATTCATTCATGTATAAGTCCAAAAGTTAGGATATATTACGTAATTCATTATGCAGATAAAAATTATTGCATCAAATATATATAAATATATATGATCTCATATAATTATTCAATGTTGGATAATTATAAAATATAAAAAGATAAAATTATTTCACATTGAAGAATCTATTTATTTTACAAATCAAATTCTAATATATTCTCAATGGGTAGATCATTATTCAATGAAAATACATGTTACGAACATAATTCTGAAAAACTCTCAATGATAAGGGTAATTGGGATTTTTAATTAGTTACCATAAATAATCATGTCCTAATAATGGAAAAAAATTGAAACATTAAACATGTGTCATGAAAATAAAATATAATAACATTAATATTATATGTAATAAAAGAAGTATTTGACCTGGTTCTCTTAAATTTATTTTTGGTTGAGGGTCATTCACTAATGATGTGTTGATGGACTATTAAAATCAATTAAATTATAATGATATGCTTTTCTTTGGATTGAATCACATCTAAAACAATGTTATAGTCCATTCTATTACTTATCCTCTCAGAAATTCATGTAAAATCCATAATAAAAATGATATAATTTTCTTCATCAATGAATTTGTGAATAATATTTAGAAATACGTAATTGTGAGATTGATTCACATTAGATCATTCAGTTTTATATATTATATATATAATTTTTTTCTCTATATCTAATTCATATAGATATAATAATGCGAAATATAATTTTGTAAATTATTTGTGTCGTATATTCAAGTTTCATATAATATACATTCTTAATAGTTTAAACCTCTACTTCAAAAAGGTTTTTTCAATGTATTACACTTATCAAAATTATATTTGACATTAAAAATCTTAACCATTTTCAAATTTTAACTCTCTAATCCCATGATAGTTTTAAAATATTATATAAATATTCAAACCTTTGTATCTATCAATTATCAATAAAATCCAAGTTAAAACTGCCCAATGAGGAATAATTATTGTTGTTTACCAATATTACTCAAAAATACTGGCCTCTGTTAACACTTCATTCCCTAAAAGCATGAGGGTTATATAATTGATATATCTTAGCCAAATTTATTATGATGTAGTATATATTGTATTAGAAAAACCATAATTACTATATATTACTGTGGAATACAATTATGATGTAGGTATTCTTCAATAAGAAACAACTATGAATACACTTATAAAGAACTTGTCTTTAAAAATATCATTGGGTAATTTTGTGACATGATTCAGGACAATAAACAAATACATTTACATGTAAGTAATAATTTAGGAGTTTATAAAATCATATAATGAAATTAATTTCAGAGTTTTCTTAAATTATAAAAAATCATTTTTAAAATCAACATCCCTTAAGAATTTATTTGACCTTATTCAAAACCATTTTTTCATTATGTGAACAAAATATACATCGAGACACTATCAATATCACTTCATTCCGTAATACCTCTTATCATCAAAACTAATTTCGATATAGTAATTATTCCTCGTTAGGAATATTTATTAGATAATAGAATTAAATAAATTTTTTATTAATATATTATAAAAAATATTATTTTATGGTTTTTCAAATTTAAAAAATCATGGTTCAACTCTCCTCAAAATATCAATAAAACTTACATAGGCCTCACAATTGTTATAACACAACCATGTGATCTATATTCAAAAAAAATTAATTAATTTTTTATAATTCTAAAATAATCCCTTATTTTATACGATATTTCTAGAAGTGAATAAAATTGATTTTAATAGTGGCAAAACAATGATTAGTGGAGAGGATATACTAGAAGGAATTCCAATGAGATAGAGTATATGGTCATATTTAACATCATTCAATAAATATTGACTAGATTATTGTTCAGAGATCAATATAGACACCATTAATTTATATTCATTGTTTTCTTACTCATTGATCAGTATATTAGATTTTAAATCCTTTATTTCTCATTCTTTTTTTGGATAATTTGGGTTTAGAAAGACAATGATTCTAAAAAATAATTAACAATAAAATAGTTGCTAAAAAATGAGGTTGATAAATGTGTGTCAATGATTTAAACTATTGGTAAGGAATTATAGGTATCTTTTTGTGTTCATCATATTATTGATAAATAAAAATTATTTTCATCCTTTTATTATATTTATTAAAGAATATATATAATATTATGAGTACTATAATTGAAATGTTTTTTTCCATTTATGTGGAAGGTGATAACATGATGTATCTTAATAGAATATATCATCAAATGTATTTAATTAAAATAGAAAATATTTAATGATATCCCGGAGGGATACTAATACCCATAATAAATATTTAGATATATGATTTTTTATGATAGGTGTTGTATTTTATTGTTTTTTTCATAAAGAGATATTTTCACAATTCCTACAACATGATATCTCTTTTGGGATATACATTGAACCCAAAATTTTATCAATCACTATGTACCCCCATTGGATGAGGCAAGAAGAACCCTAGTAGTTATTTATTTAGGTTTATTTGTTGAATATGGGTATTAACAATCCTAGTACAACTTTCGACGGTGAAGTGATTGTATTTTCAATGAAATAATATTATTTTTTTGTAGCTCACTATGAATTATAGATGGATTAATAAGGTTGTAATAAGTAATATTTATCAACTCACAATTGGTGAAGAATAATTTATTCAAAAATGTTCCAAGATAGTTCACCAAGATTTATTAATAATGAACATATCATTTGAGATATGTAAGGGAGTAGCTACCTTAATTTGTCTATATGAGAATTTTGATATTTTTTGAGTTTTGAAAGAACCTACAATGTTCATGAGGTTTTTAATTTAGTGTTATGTCTAATTTGGGATATGTTGGTTGTGGATATTATCAACAAAAAATATATATATAAATATAAGGATAGTGGAGGGTCAAAATGTGTATTTGAGTATTTTTCAGAGATCCTTAAGGACATTCATTATATAAAAATCTATGATAGTGTAATTTATAGATGAATGAGATAATTTTTAAGGTATATTTCATGTCTTATTTAGTTATAGTGGTCATTATATTAAATTTTTAGGTTGTTGTTTCTTGGTTAGATCCCAAAATATTTAAATAATACATAGTTTCATCAGTATGAATGTTTATTATAAAAACCTTCTTCCATATTTATCTTATATTTTACACCATTAAATACATATACTAAGTGGGTTCATGTCTTCTCATGGATTAATAACTGTCAAAATGTATAAGAGTGTCTAAATAATAAGATAACAAACCCACCCACAATTCTTTTATTGAAAGAATCAGTTATATGATATATTTATTACTATGATTAGAATATTAGATTTTAATTTTATGAATGAAAGAGTTGTTTATGATATCAATTGGCCCATGATGGTTATGTACCCATGAATATAATTATACATCCAATGAACGTAATCGTTAAATTGTGGTGCTTATATTAATATTCACTATTAGTTAATTAAATAATTCATGTTATTATTGATTAATTTTCGATTAAAACCTTGATGAATTTGAGATTTTTAATTAATATAGATAATGTTATTTTTCATGAATGTTTTGGAGGATTTGATGTTTATTATTTAGGTAAAATGTTGACTGAGAATGTTTGATGTGGGGTATTAGGTATCAATTAAATGATGTTTAATAGGTGGCTGATGAAAAAGGAGAATTGAATGATGGTGGATGATCACCATACAATACGTTTCTAGGAAATGACCATAGGATACAATTCAAAAAATTTGATAGATTTTAATATAGAAATTGTATATCTATATAATATACATTGGGGGAAATCAAATATAAAATGGAATATAACAAAAATTACTCAGTGTTAGGGAACATAAGGTATTTTATAGTCCTTCTTTATTTAAACCATTTGGGTTTTATTGATTGTAACATATAAAAACTTATGAGAGGGGGCCTAGTATTTTTTCCAGTCCCTTTCAAATATATAAATGATTTATATTTATTCATTAAGTTTTTGTACACTAAATTTTCTTGGATTCTTATTTTTCCATATATTTTCTTTCTCTCTTCCTCTTTCAATAACATTATTATTACTAATATAAGGATGTAAAGCACATTTCTCGATATAATAAAATGAATTAGGGTGTTTAATATGGGTTGTGTTGTAGAGACTCATGATGATTAATGTTCAAATTTAAAAATTATTTTTCAAGATTAATGTTGCTCAATGTTTTATTCTTTAATATTCATAAAACTGAATTAATAAAAACAATGAAAATTATTTTTTTGTTTCATGATATTATTAAAAGGTTTAGAGGAATATTTGAGGTGTCATAATTTAGTTTCACAATATTACAACCATTCATGTCTTGTAAATGAATTTAACAAATTATACATTATATTTATGTAATTGGGATAATTTATAAAAAATTAGCTATAATTAATCACATATATATCTTGATGAGTTCAAGTAATATTAAAAAGAGATGAATTCCAGTGTTGTGAATGTATGATGTGTTCAATTAAATAAAATGTAGGATAATATTTCTTATAAATACAGTAAATACTTTTGTGTGGTATGTAGGACCTAATTTTACTTCATTTATATGAAATTGCTTATATTATTTAATGTTAAAAATTAGGGTAATGTGATGAAACTAACATCAATGTGACTTAAAGAGTCTTAGGTGATAATATGAAAAAATTTTATTACCTAATAGGGTTGTGGAAGAAATTCCTAACATATTTCCAGATATATTTACTTTTTGGTTGACATTGATTACAAAATGAGTATATTTTAGATAAAAAATCAACCAATATAGGTTATCTAGAGTCGGTAAAATATAATTTGATCTGTTGAGGTAATCAATATTATTTTATAATGATATAGGTAAATTAATGAGTGTTCAATGGTTTGATTTATGAGTTATCTAAGTATTTTATTGAGAAAGGAGGTGAAATATGATATATAAGTAAAAACGAACTAATATCGGATGATGTTGACTTCTAGTTCACAAGATTATGGTAATAGAAGTACATACATAGAGGTTCTAATGGGTATGTGACCGAATTATTAGATTATCATGAAATTCTTTCAATATAATGAGTTGGGGAAGAGTCTGATTGGATATTTTACTATATGGTGTTGATATTTTATTGATCATGGGTCAGTGTAATGCACTAATTTGGATTGAGATTATTTTAAAGTGATGAACTATAGATTACGCCATGATATTTTGAGTTTGAATTATTTTTTATATTCTATGAACTATGTCTCTAAAGAGGGGATATTTCCATGATTTGAGGGGGGATCCTAAGATGTTTATGAATTCAAAATAATTATTTAATATTTCTCATCTTGATAAGAGTTAGTTATGAATAGATTTGTTTTAGACATGGTGTGTTAATGTGGTGGGGTGAAATATAGTTTTATGACTTGGGATGGCATATTATTATGAATTTTATTAGCATACATTTATTCTATGTGATATTTCCATTACCATGTAATTATAGTGACATATCCTAGACTAATATTTATGATTTTATACATAAAATTTGTAGGTATTTAATCTATAACCACCATAAACCTAATACATGAAAAAAATGTTTTTTATATAACTATTCATAACACATACACCAGTGAATATTATGACTAATGATAAAAT
Source organism: Viscum album (assembly GCA_963277665.1). NCBI lineage: Eukaryota > Viridiplantae > Streptophyta > Magnoliopsida > Santalales > Viscaceae > Viscum > Viscum album. Next base: position 1,097,131,868 of record OY728151.1, on the reverse strand, counting down.
CATCACCTTTTCTATACATTTGGGTTGTAATAACCAAATTATCCTTAACATATATATGTTTGGTTATGACCTATTCAAAACTATCACTCGTTATGAATGATAAAATCCTATTCAATATTTTTATAGATAGGAGTACAGATAACACATTAAATATTTTTAGTACTGTTTAAATCATAAATATCATTTATTTGTGATTTATATGACAAAACCAATTTTTAATGCATTCTAGTAATTGGTGATATAATATTCACCAATTTCTATTTATGAGAGGGGATAATCTATTCAACCATTGTGGCTTTTTTCTCACAACTAAGTGTGAATTAGGTTCTTCCTATTATTTAATGAGTGATAGGTCATTAGTTATTGATGATATAATATTTTCTACTAATAGGGTATGGTAATCTAATATAATAGAAATTTTTGGTACTATATTTATCAACATGGATGTATAAGTCTTAGACAAGCGGGGTTTTGGAGACAATAATAAATCCATCCACCAATTGAGATATGGAAATGACATCTAATTACGATCCAACCATTTTTATGTATTATCACATATTCCACATGATGATACCGTTAAAGTAATCATCCTAATCACATAATTGTATGAGGAAACTATTATTTGACCATTATCGGGGATTCTCATATAATAAATGATGAAAGATGTGTATGAATTTTATTATTTATGATTCAAATTTCTAAAAACAATATTGATCATATATTTTTGAAATTTTTAAATACAATATATGATTTAACCTATTGAGGTAAACACAAAAATCATATATGAGAAACATTTTGGATACGAAGACCATATAGTTGGAATATAGTTTAATGATTGGACTCTTTCATAAGAAATCAATAATGATGATATAAAAATTTATATATAGATGATTCAAAGGTGAGGCCAAGGACTGGTATTTGGGCTTCCATGTTTGATTTATATTCTTTTCCATTACATATGGTTGTTTTATCATCTTATCATTCAATAATATAATATTTTAGATTCGGAATTGGTCTCATTATGTTATTACATGGTTAATATTATTTCTATTTCTTCCAGTCCACTATTATATCATATGAATAATTTGATTTCCAATTACATGTTTATGTGATTTATAAATTTTTTAATATTATGTTATTAATTTATAGTATATCTATATGATTATACCAAAAACTCTCCACATGTTGGAAACCTAGTGGTCATGGGGATGTCAGCCAAATGTCTATTGATGGTCTAACTCAGGTGTCACAGAGTATTCGATGATGAAATGTTTTATTGTAGAATCAATGCATTATTTTTATTTTTATTTAAATTTTGCATATGGTATATGGTTTTAAAACAATTTAACAACATAGTATGGAAGGCATATTTTTTTATAGACAGTACATGTGTGGGTATAAATCAATGATTCCATGGATTAATGATATGGTAATTCATTTTCACTATTACAATTGGGCTATTATTCAAAAGTATTATGTTTAGGGGATAATTTTAATTCATTATTTATTATGGAAATATGAATACATACCTGAATTATACTAGGCCCATAAGATCAAGTAGAATTTATAGTCTTGAATGGGATAGGGAAAAGTTTTTATGAAGAATGAAATTTTATTACAATATTCAAAATATCCCAAATGAATATTGTTTTACGAAATAACTTATTAGTAGAGGATTATTTTTCTAAAACTAATATGATGAATTATGATAAAACAATTACTAAAGAGTGATTCTATTTAGATGAAAATGTATATGATGGAGATAAGACTCAGTGGGTAGTTCAGTATGTTGAAATCCTAATGACTATAAGAGCCTTAGTACGGGTTCATTAAAAATGAGATACATTATTTTATATTAAATAATGTAATATATATTTTATTAATTATTATGAAGACATTGGTGTATAAACCATATAATAATTAGGAGATTTTATTTATTATGAGGCATAAACCCTGATATAGGAACATTTAGTGTGGAAAAAAATGGTATAGTGTTTCTCTCATTATGCTTTAATTCGGGACGTGTTTATGGAATAATGTAAAGAAAGAGAGGATATTAAAAGATTTATAGAGAATATAGATATTTGGATAATGGATTGATTATTCTCATAATGGTAATGAATTATACATAATTATTGATCCCAGAATATGGATTAACATTGTTATGTATGGGTGCTAGATCATAGATATTATAACAGTTTTCAATTAAATGATGTTAGAGTGTATATAATGTGGATTATGGGTAATACTATATTTATAGTACACATTCTCTTAATTTAACATTTATTCATGACATATTAAATAAAATTACACTTTAGACAACACAAAATATCAATATATCTAGTGTATTTTGGAATTGGGTCTGTGGATAACATCTTGAACATGGAATACAACATTTTTGAAATCATCCATGATATGATTCTAATATTCCATGGATTTTTAACATGGCATGTTGAATCCTAGGAAAAAATATTATAAAGGGGTGATTCATAAAGGTCATTTAGGGAATAAACATGGAATTTTGTGATTCCGGTTAGAAAATAGGCATATAAAGTGGCATTCAATGAATATGAATCCTAAACTCGAACAATGGGACATGATATAAAAAGATAATCATTACACGTGAAATATTAAAACAACTTAACACACAACATAAAAACATAGGTCAAGGAAAAATAATCAACACCTCATGTTAAAATATATCCCCAAATGGAATCAAGTTCACTCTCTAACCAAACATGATGTTTAATGATAATAAACATTACACAATGTGTTGGAGCACAATATGACTCCAACCACACCCATCACATTTACTTCTTTATGAATCCTTAGTGTGAAAAATTGATCACACAACATGGATTCATTCCACATAAACATTAATTCCATCATTATGGAGTGTGGAAAACATAAATCAATGTCCCTAATAAAATGTATAGGTGTATAAAGGTGAACAACCATGACATGAAATGGTTACAATATTCACTATACAATTATTTTGGAATGTAATATCATGGTGATGTTTAGGAAGCATAAAAACATCACATAATGATTCATAAATATTGGCTGTTGAGACAAAAAGGGTCTCTAATAATGGGAATGTCGTCAAGGATAATTAATTTCTTAGACTCAATCGATGTATATAAATATTCTACCTTATGGGGAAATAATATACATGCTTTATATATTGGTGATAAAGTTTATTTATCATTCTCACTGCACTTTTATATAATCTGGGTTCAATTCACAAGAAATAGAGTAAATTAAATCTCATATGAAATTTTGTTTTATCTATTTAGGGAATGAATATCCATTCTAAAAATTTCATGGAATTCCACAAAAGTGAGCAAAAAAAGGTGTGTTGAAAATTTCAACCCACAATCTTTGACAGGGGAGGAGTAATATACTTTTGATATATTAATTTCTCAATTTTACATTTTTATTGATAGATATACATCAATTATTTAGGGTGGTTTCTGGGAATTTTTAAAAAAAATATATAATGGAATTCGTTGAACAAGAATAAAAAATTATGTTCTCTCTTTTTGAATGACTAACTAGAGTACCTGTCATCACTTCATTATTGGGATCCATCTCCATGGATTAATGAAAAATGATATCCCTCACTACCCAAGAAGATCATTGTTGTCTCTAATAACCCCTTGCTGAGTTTTTTTGTTTTAAAAGATCTCAGGATACTTATATATGAAGTATTAATCATTTTGATAACTGTTGATCGGCACATCCATTTTATCCATTACATTAAGAGATATCTTCTATCAAAAATCACTAGTTATGATCCCTTCATTCCTACAACATAATCATTAACTCATTCCAATTATGAAATTTATATGTTTCATCGTTTGCAACATTATAAAATGTGTTGTTTAAATATCATAGCACCATTATATTTATCCATCATACCACATGAATTAAACTCCTCTTTCAGCTTCTTGTCATCAAAATAACTATGAGATTAGCTGATCACCATTTGGATATTGAGTGAACATTAGAAAATTCAATCATATTTATCAAAGTCTTGGATCTCCATGGATTTTCGTAGACTAGGTTTTATCCCACCAATAATGCGATCAACCCTGAATTAAAATGTTATGACAAAGACGAAAGCATATCATGCATGTCTCGTGATATTTACCTTGTACGATGCAAAATTTTCTTAATATTTATTCTTTAGGTTATGAAAATATCTCTCTATTTAATTTAAGATAATGTGATGAATGTATTTATTGAAAAACATTTTTTAGAAATACACCCCCCAAAATCATTAATCTATTCCTCATGCTTCATATCTTTGATCATTATACACCGATGATCCATGTAATCCTCTATATGTTAATGAGATAGTAGAAAATTCTCATGGTCAGAAAATTGAAGGATGTAGATGATATTCTAAATGGAGTTGATCCATTGCTTGATGACTAAGGGATAAGATGACCCATTGAATTTAGGAGGTCGTTGATTCACGAAGTTCTCAGTCGTTGCATGATATATATTACATGATTTTTATCCTCATCCTAATCTAGGATTTTATTTATAAACCAATTGTAGATGAGAGTGTATTATTATAATTTTTGAAATTTATTCTCCCCTCGGGTTGGGCATCTCGTTGGGGTTGTCTTCACATTTTCATTCACACTGGTTGTTTACCTTATCCCATGTATTTATAAACACTAGCATTAATAAAAGAAAAAATACAAATGATATTTTTAAACTATTAGACACATAATGATGAGTTTAATTAAATTAATGTGATAATTTATAACTGAATTGTATTTCCTTAAATTATTAATTTATATGGATCAATATATGTTATCCATGAAAATTTTCTTAACATATAATTATATTTAATTTTTTATTACCTTAATAATAGTTTTAAATGAGCTTTTGAATTTACCACAGAATTACCCAAAGAGTATGAAACCTAGAGAACAGTTTGGATAATTTTCATGTACTTGGTTACACCAATTTATTTCTCGTGACACCTTGTCAGAGTAGTTAAAACTATATACCTCTATTCGAGAACCACATCCACTTGTAGTACTATATAGGGATATATTTTCATATTAAAAAACAATCTTTATACTTATCAAATTTTAGGAATGTTATTATATACCTAGTATTCTCCCTAAGGCTTTCACTATATTTTTCTAATCCTAAACCTAAAGGTAATGAAACTTCTTCTTTGATAGCAACTAAAACTATAAATCTATTATTTTTCCTTAATTAACAGTTTAATATATAAGATTAAAATTAATAAAAACCAGTTGATCTATATGTATTGTGTATTTTTGAATTATGAACATTACATTAAATTTTAAAACATGAAGAAATTGAATTTTTATTGAATACATCATCAAAATTATCTGACTAAAAACTGCACATGATAACATGGGGAAATACCTAATGAGGTGGTGAACTATAAATCATTGAAATATAATTTACTAATAATAACATGAAGAAGATAATAATTTTTATCTAATAGGAATATCAATGTTGAATAGAAGGAACATAAATAATTAGACATGATATAGCATGATAATCATAAAGGAAACATGGAAAATATGGAAACATCTTAAAACATTGACTCATTAATATGTGCAAGGCATAAATAACAAGAAAACATAATAGAAAAAATAAAAATAAATAGTGAGGTTCACTCCCTATCCAAACATGATTTACCATTACATTAAACATTTCCCAATGCACAAGAGAGCTATATAATTCTGGACACACCCATCACATTCATTTCATTCTCATTCTTAAGTGTGTCGTGTAGCTAATACAACATGAATTGTTTCTTCATCATAATTTATTATATTATAATAAAGTGTGGTAAATATACCTATAAAACCAAAGTCAAAGATTTTTAATATTTCAATATTGAATACCCTTGATACAAAATGGGTTTGGTATTCACTACACAATTGTTTTGTTATGAAAAATCCTGGTGAAATTTTGGTTTTATAATAATGTCGCTTAAAATTCATAAAATGGGATGATGAGAGAGAATAGGGTCTCTCATCATTTGGACCCCAATTAAATAGTAATAGGGACATGTAAAGACATATACAAACATTAGGAATTTGAAATAGATGACATAACATAATAATGAAACATGAATCAATAGGAGAAATGGAATAACCCTTACATGAGTGTGTAATTCCAACAGCTTAAAAGGGGGTTATTGATAGTTTGTGGGGACATTTAGATGATTTTATAGAGGGTATGGAAGATTAATTACCTGATTTAAGGATTTATCTGAATAAAAATTATATCCTATGTGGGTTTATGTTGGATATATATGGTGAATTTTTTTATATTTCAAAAACATATGTTTTGGACACTATATAATAAAATTTCAAAAACCGAAAACCATACCAACTTTTTTCTATTGGTTTTTTACAAAGTGGTGTTTTTCCATTATTTTGTTATGAAATGGGTAGAAAATTTTAAAATAATTCCCTTTCTTATGTGGACATGAGTAACACTCATAATTAAATGACTTTAATATCATAAAATGTATTATATGTATTGAAGGATTCATAAAGGCTTCATAAAATCAAAACAAATAATCATAAAATAAAACTGTTTTAATGGAAAAATATATTTAGCCTTTGATACCCATTTTTGTATTTATTACATCAATATTTATTTCTGTTATTTCATAATACACACCATTTATTTATACGCTATTTAATTTTTAAACAAAAATTCAATAGTCTATGAAAATTATGAAAATATTGTATTGGATAATTTCAAAATTCACATTTAAAAAATAATATGTATTTTATCAAAATAATTTTCTATATATTTGTATTTTCAATTTTTCTACAAGAATCAAAAATTAATTATTAATGATGGTGTTCTTTTGAAAATAACAGTTTTGGAACCATAAAAAAGTACATTTGACATCATAAATTTTTTATGATATTTTATATATAATAAAAATTGATTAAAAATAATGTTTAATTAAAATATTAAGTATTTAAAATTTACATAAATTCATTAAAATAAATTTTTTAATTTAATATGAATATAAGCCTAAAATATTATTAAATTTTTTAGTATCAAAATTAAAATCCTTTATATTGTGACGAAAATATATTAATTATTCTACACAAAATAATGCACATAATAAATTTTATATAGTCTTGATTCTTATCCCTATAATAATCTAGAAAAACACCTTAGTGTAAGGTTTTCACTGGTGAGACATTCATGGGGTGGTTTGATAAACATTGTTTAGGTCGTGACCTTGATGTGCTTGAACATACCCCATATATATTTATATACATGCTTATGTTTTTGGACATAATACTGTGTTTGTTCAGGGGGAAATCCAATATATTCTATCTTTATTGGAAGCACTGATAAATAGGCTTAACAGAGTACCATCCTAATAGTTAATCCCATTACAAAATTGTTCTATGTCAATTTGATTTTTAAGACCCAAAATTTAAACTAATCATAAGATAAATGTTCACCTACTATATTATAAATGATAATGATCCATACATATATTTTAAATACTCTAGGATAAAAATAAATTTTTATATGTGTTCTCTATAATTTATTTATAATAGTTTGTGTCGTTATAATTATCCAACATCTATTTAATTTTTTATGTTATCATAGGCATGGATAATATTTTATTACATAAATCCCACAACAATGTTTATAGAAACGATGTATAATTCCTATACCAATAGATTGTAATATATCAGTGAAATAATAAATATACTCATCAAATAGAAATCGAACCCATTATATGTGTCTTTATTATTATTCAAATGGGGTTTTTATCTTATATGGTTGGAGTGAAATTCAACAATGAAAATATTCTTATTTCTCAAGAGTTTTTTATTTCAATTATATAATAGATTCAATGTATTACAATTATTCTTAATGTTGAGTTTTCAATTGATCACATATTTGCTATTTAACCTATTTCTGTTACACTATATAGATTATACATGATAGAGTTACATGATATTATGATGTAAATATAGGAGAATAATTGTAAGATATTCATTGTCCAAAGTGAATCACCTTGAGGGGAACATATTTTATTTGTTCAGAATAATTATATATCAATTTGAATTTAATTTTTTTATCAAGATCATAACTACATAACTTTCTCGAAGAAGTATCCTTTACCATATTTTGATTAAGTTTGTAATAAACTTCACATGTGTCAATTTGATTCCATGAATGAAAATCATTATATATATAATAAATTAATTGTTTATATGGAGGTTATACTCAAGAATATATTATACACAAGGTTTGAATAATATGAATTTATAGTAAATACTTTTGGTTTTACTAATTCACTCATTATCTTCATCTTTTTAGTGAATAAAGTCTTTGGAAATTACCTCGAGAATTTTTTGGATGTCTTTATAGATTACATTAATATATATTCATAGATTAAGGAAGTGATTGTAAATCACTTTAGTATTTTTCAAATTGTAGTAAAGAATGATACTCTATATGAAAAAAAACACAGTTAGTGTTTTGGTAGTAAAAATATTTTTTAAAAGTTATATAATAGAAGAAGATGGTATATCAGTGGATCCATTTAAGATAGATGATATTGAAAATTGGGTAGTCAAATAATTTAGATTGAGATCACCAGTACAAAAATAGTTTTTACATTTAATATTTTGGCTTTTTCAGGTCGGTTTTGAACTGACGTCTTTGCGAGCGATGTTAAAAATATTTTTTTAACATCGGTTATTTATTAACCAATGTTATAAATAACTTTTTCATGATTTTTCATGTGGTTTATTTAAAAACCGATGTGAAAGCCCATCCATTTTTAAAAACAAATGATGTTGAAACTCTATATTTCACGACCTTTTTTATATAAACGACGTGAATATCATAAATAAAAATTTACGTTTTTTATTTAATAAAGAACGTGAAAAATAAGTATTTTTTATTTTTCATGTCGGTTATTTAGAAACAGAAGTGAAAGACCATTTGTTTTCAAAAAATGATGACTGAACTCTATTTTTCACGTCGATTTTAAACGACCATCGTTAAAAGAAATTTTTATGTCAGTTATTTAATTACAATTGTGAAAATGTTAACCATATTGTATATAATTTCGCGAGGTGTGATTTGATAGGTCGTAGAGCTATAACGGTGTTACGGTTCAAAAGTTATGACTATCAGATGATTTATATTTTTTTTCCGAGGAAACATCAAATGAGCCAACGAAAGCTTCGTCTTAAAAGGATTTTTTGAATCCAAATGTGGATTTGTTGTTTTACAATGATAAGAAACATTATTATTTATTATAATAAAATAATAATCATTAAATAATATATGAATTAAGAAAAATAATCATAAATAACATAAATCATGGGAAAATAATAACCAATTCCTCGATGAGATCGCAGAGCGGAGAACTATGTCTTAAAATATTTTTTTAACATGGAGGTTGAATTGTAGTTTTACCATTATTCAAAACATTATGATTCATTATAAAAAAATAAGAATCGTTAAATTGTATAATAATTAATAAAAATAAACATAAAAAACATAAATCATGGAAAAATAATAACAAATACCTTGATAAGATCGCAAAAAGAAGAAATAAGGGATTCCTGTTGAAGAACAAATGAGTTGACTTGGTATGGTGGTGATGGTTGAAAGAAATGATCATAAAAAATTTTAACCATATCTTCATAATGAAAACATCTAAATGATATTTTAAAAGAAAATGATGTATTAAATGTTTTAGGTGGAAATAAAAATTTTCGATTTCATGCTGTAAAATATTGAAATTCCACGTTGGCGGGATAAAAAGCTTATCATTGACATCAGTTATAAAAAACTGCCGTAAAAGATAAAATTTTGAACCGCGCCGATAATGAGATCAATTTGTTTACAACTTGGCATGGAAATTTTCATTTTCCAACTAATGTTTTGTATACTGTGAATTAATTTTCAAGCGATTTTGGCTGATTTTTCATGTCGGTTATTATATAACCGACCTGAAAAATAAATTATTATGATTTTTTCACCTCGGTTATATATAAACCGACACTAAAAATACTTTTTTTTTCTTTTTTACGTCGGTTATTAAATAAGAGACTTGAAAAATCAATAACATTAATGAATTAAATTTCCAAATGTTTGATTTCACTTGTTCCAGAGCTCAAATGGAGTTACGGATCAAAAGTTAGAGCAATCGAAATTTGACCTCCTCTAAACAAAGTCTTAATGAATCTCAACTTCTGATGGCCATAACTTTTTATCTGTAACTCCGTTTCAGCTCTGCGATGACTCAAAATAAATCATGGAAAATTATATACATGTTTCTAAATAGTTATCGCATTGGTTATTAAATAACCGATGTGAAAATTGACTTTTAACGTCTATTATTTAATAACCGACGTGAAAAATCCACTTTCATTCGATTTTTCACTTCGGTTATTAAATAACCCATGTTAAAAGTAATTTTTCACATCTGTTATTTAATAACCGACTTGATAAATTTTTACAAATATGTAAATAATTTTCCATGCATCATTTTGACTGGTTTCGAAGCTCAAACGGAGTTATGGATCATAAGTTATGGCCATCGGAAATTGAAATTATTTAAGACTTTGTTTAGAGGTGATAAAATTTCTATGGCTATATCTTTTGATCGGTAACCCTGTTTGAGATTTTAGATCATTAAAATAAAAGATTATGAAATTATATATATGTTTTTCATCAATTTTTCACATCGGTTATTTAATAACTGACATGAAGAAGTCAAAAAAAAAATATTTTTTTCACGTCATTTCTGATATAACCGACTTAAAAAAGTCATTAGAATATATTTTTCACGTAAGTTATTATATAACTGATGTGAGAAATCCAAAAAAATGACATGAAAATAAATTCTCAATATATGAAATTTTAGGTGGCAATTGAAAATTTCAATGCAGCGTTTTAAAAAATTGATTTCATTATTGGCGCGATTCAAAATTTTAACTTTCACATCGTTTTTTTTAAATTGATGTTATAAACTCATTTATTATTTCAGTTATTATATTACAGGGGTAAAAAATTGGATTTATCACATTGATTATTTTATAACCAATGTGATAAAGCAAGATAATGGATTTATCACGTCGGTTATTTTATAACCAAGGTGAGAAAGTGATATATTTGATTTATCACATCAGTTATAAAATAACAGACGTCATAAATGAAAAAAATGCATTTTTAAGGTTGTTTATATTATAACCGACCTTATAAATTAGATATTTGTCTATTCTCATCGTCTATAAATAACCAACATAAAAAATGACGACGTAAAAAATGTTTTTCGTACTAGTGGATAGATAACATTAATTGGACTAGAAAGATATTATTGATCATTTATGGAAATTTTATCACTTATATCTAATCCACACATCATGTTGACATATAAGAGGGCCATATTACCTTTTACAGATTATTGTGAAGAAAAATACATGGAAATAAATATATAGTTATCCAATGCACTGGTGATTATAGAAACATATAGAGTTGAAGGATTCGTGATATATATTGATGAACTGAAGAATGTAATGGGATGAATCATGTAGTATTATCATTTTGTGACATAATATAAAATGAACTAATTTAAGGTGTATCAGAAGAATTACCAAACACATGTTTTAGAGTTAGTTGTTGTATTTTTTTCCTGAATATATAGAGTAATATCATTATAGAGACTGGTATGCTATATATATATATAATTATTTACTGTAAAAAACTAATTTATATAGTAACATAATGATAATAAAATATGAACAAAAGAATACAGTTAGAGTTGACTAATGATTATCCCTACTCATTACATTACAATAATAGGAAGGAAAACAAATTGGTCAATGTTTCTAGTAAAATGACCACAAAATAATAGCTATGAAGTCTAAAAAAAGATGCTATATTTTTGAATTATAAAAAGATGGATCATGAAATATTTATTTAAGGGGATAATTAATATATTTCTTAGATTAGTGTCAAACCATAATTATATATGTGTATTGAAGGGCTATAGAGGGAATATATTGAACTGCATAACAATGTAAAAAATGATCATGACTTTATCCTCGAATGTGATGGTATAATGAGGCTTAGTGACAATTTATTTTTTCCATGGATACCAAATATGAAGATGTTTATATTTAATGAGGATCCTAGTTCATCATTATCTATATATTATAGACACACAATGATGTATAGTGATCTAAAATCATATTTCAATCCACATGGTTTAGAGAGAGATATTGCAGTGTATGTTTATTTGTACATAGTATTTTAAAATGTTAACCCAAAGAGAAATAATTATTTGTGGATTTTGTATAGATTTCACATAAAATAATTGAAATGTACAAACATAATCAATGATATGTTCATCATACTCACTCTATTATCTAAATTCTATACTTTTATTTGTTTTATAATCGACTACATCAACATTTAGAGAACATTATTGCTTCTAGATATGATTTATCTTGTGATCCTATTTGTATAATACAAGTTAATGATATAGGATGGATTCTTAGGGTAAAATATTCTACTATATCTAATCATGATATGTGGATTTCCTCATATTGTTGGCCTAGTATTAGAATGCTTTTAATGAAGGGTTGAGTTTCAATACAACATATCATCCTTGGAAAAATTGTCAGTTTAAGAGAAAAATTCAAACACAATATGATATCCTAAATTATTTTTTATGTATTTTAATGGTATTTGGGATCAATTCATTTTCATAATCATGAATTCATTCACCAATATATTTCACTGTAGTATTTTCATCGCACTTTCTGAATAAATCTATGAAATGAAATATTTAACTCTAGGGTACTATGATGATGTTGTTAATATTAATCTATTCAAACCTATGATATATATCAAAATAGAATTAAATTTTAGATCCATTAAATAATATATCTAGGTAGAATATAGTTTATTGAAAATTCATGAAGACATTCATCAGATAAATTTATAGTTTGATGTTGGTTAAAATTTATTTCATTGAATTTCGCCATGGTATTAGGATAATAGATTTAAAATGAAATTAAATATAATTCGTAGGTATATTTTCCATTTATATATTATTTTTTAGTTATTGATGGTCTAAAATCCATTGGAAATTCCACCAAACCTATCCCATGTTCATGATGTGTTTTATGTATCTCTATTATGGAATTATATTCATATTCCATCACATGTACCGAATATCAAAGTTGTACTAATAGAGGGTGATCTTTCCAATTATGAATAACAAATATTAATCACAGAATATATATATAATGTGATATTATATATTACCTTTCAGCTATTAAATGTTCTCTATAGGAATTATAATTTCAAAGAAGCCACTTGAAAACTAAAGGATGGGGTGAAATGAAGATATCCTCCTTATTTTTATATGATTTATAGAATTTAATGGGATAAATACAATATAATGGGGTATAATGTAACTACCCGTAATTTAATGATATATTTATCTTTTAAATTAATTTAATATCCATAATTCTATATATAACAAGAAATAATATGTTCAAAATAATCCCGATATATTATTGAAATATTATAATTTACGATCATAGTTATTGAAAAGACATTGGATTGGATGTTATAAATAAAAACAATTAAATTACGTAAATATTTATGGTTCCTAAAATGAATCAAATTACATCAATATTTATCAGATATTTTTAAATTAATATAAAAATAAATTGAATGTAAAAGAGTTATTTTTCTTAAAAACCAATTTTATATGCACTAAGTATTTTTTATTAAGAAATTAATGTAGTAAAAATTGGTGATCTAATTTTAATAAATATTATTAATTATATATTTGATGAAATATTATAATATTCATTTATTGTTTTTTTAGGAGTGGTATAATAAAAAATATGATTTTATGCCTAAAAGGTATTTTTTATTAAAAATGATTTTTGGAATGTTTTGTGCTATTATATAAAATTTAATTTAATGTACTACCAAAAAATTAAGAATGAAAAATGGATCTCTTATTTGTTATCAGTTGTTTCTATTTTTTTATATAGTCCTATTTTTTCATTATGAATTATAACTATAGTAATGTTTTATCACCTCCGTAAGGGTAAAATGGATAAAAGAGTGATACAACATTTGTTTATGGAATAAAAATTCCTATTAATATGATTTTATTTGATTGTATTCATAGGGATTTCAAATTCTCATTAATGAATAAATAGTATGGACAGAAGGTAAATATGTTTTTAGGACCATTATATTATTTTAATAAAATAATAAATACAAAATACCAGTTTCATGTTTGTAATAATTGTAATTCATTTCTTGGATATAAATTGTAACATCTCAAATAAATGAAGAATAATAGATATTTCATAATTATTAATATGTGTGAATTAAATATTATTTTAACTTTAAAGGGGTTTCTATGTTCAACAGCTTACCCGATATGCAACAACGAGTTTCATTGGAATCTTCTGTAGCACACTAATAATATACTATTATTATTTTAAATGGTAGTAAACTCATATCCATTGTATTGGCGAGAATGAACCAAACTAACTACAATATGGTTATACATGTTTGTTAAATGTATTTACACTTATCGAATAAAATGTTAGATGCTTAAAATGTGAATGAATCTAATTTTAAGTATGATTTATATTAAAAGGTCAATTTATCACCATTTAATGGGGAAAAATCTTTAAATATAGTTTTGTTCAAGTTAATACATTCTAATTGACCAAATAAAATCCTACATTAGAATGGGGACATCAAATTTTACTTTGGATAATTTTTTGGAATTTTTCTGGTAAAGTTCATTTTTTACTGAATAGTGCCTTTTAATATTATTTATTTATATGGTCTGATTATCTTATTAATTTATTTTAAAGTTAAATTGAAATATATTTTTACCAATTAATCTAATGTTGGTCATTGGAATTAATTTCACGTTGAAATTGGACATAAAAATTTATCAATCTGTTGATAGTGATTGTTTCTTAAAAACATGCTATTTGTTTTGATAACGGGAATTAATTTTAAAATTAATTAATTCCACTCCTATGTTTTGAAATTGGAAAAATAGAAATCATTTTTTAATTCAGAATATCAAATATATCTTAGGCTGATGTTTTGGTTTTTTTTCTCAAAACATCAATTTTTGATGAATAGTGAAATCACTTAGTAGTAGTTAAAAAAACTGGCTTTTTATTTAAATGAAATTTTATAACTTCTGTGAATTGAATTTTAAAAATAAATCATACATGGTTGTTATCTAGAAATGAAATGTGGTTCAATAATATGAAAATAATTTTTGGTGAATAGTAACATTTGACTTTTATTTTACGCAATTAATGTTAAATATGTTAATTCGTGGAAAACGAATATTATAATTATTTAACAATAACTTAACACATGTCCTACCCATTTTGGATGAGTAATGGCCGACAATAGTCATCCTTGGGTCTATTTGGGGACCCCATTGAGCCACTTAAGAAAGAAAATGACACATTAGATTAATTAATTTAATGTAAAGGCAAAATGACATAAAAAATATCTTTTAGTAAATATATTTTTATATGGTGTAATGTATTTACATTTTTTGTCTATAAATATTCATTGGAAAGATAAAAATATTTCCTACATCATGGTATATTTTTATAATTTTTATACATAAAATAAATTAAATTATTTATGACACAATAATGATGCAGTATTTACCTCATTATTAAATGACTTAAATAAATAAGATTATAATGTTTAAAATATTATCCAAAACAAGTACAATTCGGATTGTATGATTTTATTTAGAATATGAGTCATATTATATTCTACTTAAATTATTTTTTGTCCTTTTTAAACCGAAGATATGTTTATAATAAAATAATGTTTTCACACTTTCCTAAAGAGCCCCTCCTCTCCCTTATAAAAGGAGACCACTTCTAACCCATTCCTCACTCCTATCATGCCTTTTGGATCACCCAAAGTCTACCTAATTAATCTCCCTACATCCATCTCCTCCTCCTAAAAGCCTTAAGTTTGGCAGAAGGCACTTCAAGAAGTCCATTGATTCAAACCAAAGTGAGTTACCAAAATTAATGGTAATAATTTCTCTTAAATTGTTTTCTTTTATTTTACTTATCTGGCCCCTAAAAACTTTTTATTCCTTTCTTTTGTAACATCACCACTATACTAAATATACTTGGATGATTTTATGAGATGTATTTGAACAACCCATACACACACCTCCATCTAGTGGATGACGAACAAAATGTTTCTGTGGATGGAAAATTAATATCTCACGAAACGATAATTGTTCAAATACATCCAAATGACTATCATGGTGGCCATTATGATGGAACTATATTTATATATGATATATTTTATTTTTATGTTTTCTTTATTATTTTGTAATTTCTATTTACATAATGCCTTTATGGTTTCCATTATGGGTAACCCGATATTCTCTTTAGAGGAAGTGCGGACTACCGCCCCCTCAATGTTATATGACTCGTTAATGCCATATGTGGGATGTATAAAGGACAGAGTTAATGATATTATATGTGATATTATATATTACATTATACTAGGATTATAATATACCTATGTATCATTATGTTCCAATTCCATTAAAATATGAAATAGAAATTAATGTAGTGTTCATGCGTACGTACGTCTTACCGTCTCCATGAATGGTGCGTTTCATTTCATACCTCCAAATGTTATGTACTATTATAAATACATTTTTATACTGGATATATTTGATATATATGATATCTAAAAAATGGATTTCATTCTGGATATAATGGACTATTGAACACATGGACGACTTGTAATTATAAGGTGTTCATTTTTGACTTAAGACCCAAATATCAAAAAAATAAAGGTTATTAACATAAATGTTTACATAATGTTTATAACATGGTAATAAGTGATATAAAATGAATAATATACTTGAAATAGGATCTTAAGAAAGTATAAATTAACAATATTTTATTATTCAGGATATTAAACAACGAACGGGTCAAGTCGGACACGAGGTAAGGGACATCGTCTCAATATCCTTCCATTGGGGAATATTTAGTTTTATACACGACTTTATTTCCTACAGTGTATAAACACCCTTTAATGATCATTTCATTCAAAGAGGATATTTTTATACGAATCATTTTACTAAATGACAGAAAGGATTATTTTTTAACGTAAGTAGTGTCAACGACATTTCCACCGCTGCAAGTATTATTTGATCTCTGGCTTCCTTAACAAGATGTAATATTTTTAACAGGAAAAATAAATACCATATACACTTTTTATATATTATGGTATAGAAAATGATTTTGATAATGGATTTATTATTTCAATATCTGGAAGTGATAGTTTTTTATTGCAATGTGTAAATGTTATCTTTCCTTTATTCTTAAGTTATGTGTTATGAACTTGTTATGGTTCTTGGGAATTATTTATATATAGAGGTGGTTCCATGATATACCTAGGGCAGGTGACCCCAAAATATCTCTCCAATGCATTGGGTAATGTGACGGAGGTAAACATGAATGTTTCTTCTAAGAGATTTAGGAAAAATACTTTGATGGGTATTCCAATATAACTCCCTGTATAGTTGTGATAGAAAAATAGTCAGTATGTTATGGATGCCACAAGTTACCTTTACGAATTATAATTTATAAGTGTTTGTCATATATCTTATGTTTTCATGAGGTATTTAAAAGATTTTATGTTTTCTATGTATTAATGAAAAAATATTTTCATTCAATGTTTTAAAACCCTTATTGAGCTTTTTATGCTCATCCCATGTTTTTAAATGTATTCACGGGAGTTAAAGATGAATAGGGTCAAGGATGGAATCAAGGAAAAGTCATGTTATCTAAAACATGGAACTATACATGAATATTTTTTTTAGAAGATTTAATTTTATGAAAAAATGTAATATGTGTAGAACTATCTACATTGTAATCTTTTGAGATGTAATAGTTATGTCCTAATGATCTAAAACACTAAACTTGAAAAGATTTTCAATGAAAATTAATAATTTAACTCAATATTATGTGAGGTTTAAGGACGGGTCCTTATAGTTTTTATCAGAGATTGATTTAGATAACGTTAGGAGTTAGGTTATTATTAAATTAATATACATAAAGTAATTTATGTTAATATTGAAATCATATAGCATTTACATATTACCGTGTTTCTTAGACTAAGATATTTCTATTTTCAGAATTGTTTTGCACAGAGGAAACATGGAATCTTTGTTGGGAGGACATTAGGAGGAAGAAAACCTTACAAATAATCAACCTTAGCTGGTCCTAATTGGAACTAAACAGTTTGATGCAGTGATGGCTCAGTTGACTCAGGCTATAAATGGTGGAGGTATCCATATACGAGATCAGCCAGATCAACCATAAAAGAACATGTCAGTAGTGGAGCATTTCATGAGGCAACTTCCCACATAATTCAGAGGATCATCTGATACGATGCTAGCAGAAGGGTACATTAAAGAAGTAGAAAAGATTTTCGATGTCATGGGTTGTTCAGAACATCAAAAATTTAGTCTTTCTTTTTACCGTTTTAAAGGTGAAGATGATCAGTGGTGGTTGGTTGGAAACATATTAGGGATAGTGAGGTTATTGATTCTCTTGATTGGGATGAATTAAATGGTATGTTTATTAAGAAATATTTTAATATTGTGGTTCACCTTAGGATGAAAAAAAATTCCTCAAATTGAGGTAGGAGGATGACTCAGTGGCTGCTTATGAAGAGAAATTCACTTGACTGGCATGATATGCTCCAAATTTCCTATGAGATCATGATAGTGAAATCAACCATTTTTACTAAGATTTAATGCCAATGTATCAAAGGGATTTAGCTTCTCGTGAGTTCAATATTAATGAAAAACCTGTTCTTTGTGCGGAGAAGGTTGAAATAGAGTTTATCGATGATCAAGTATTCTTTGACAAACAACAGAATAAGAGGTTGAGGTGGCAGTCGAATGGTAAGAACTCTTCAAAAAATACTTACTGTATGAAAATTAAGTATACAATTTTTGAAAATTGTGGTAAAAAGCATGCTGGGGAATGACTTTTAAATTTTGGTAAGTGCTACTGATGTGGTAAAATGGTACATAAGGCTCGTAGTTTCATTAAAAAAGTTCAGGGTAATGATAAGACAAAATTTAATTTACAGTCAATAATATGTTTTATGTTCAATTATATGGGTCATTATGAAAATGAGTGTCCAACAAAGAACTCAATCGAAGGAAAGCAGCTAGACTACAAGCAGAAAGGGGTGGTGAAATCCTTTGAAACTACTTCAGTGGATGTTGGGCCATCAAATGATGTTGTATTATGTACATTGTTGCTTTTTTCAGATTATTCCAATGTGTTGTTTCATTCAGGTTCTCTACACTCTTTCATTTCTGAGATGTTTTCTAGTAAATTGGGTATTCCGTCTGAAGATATGAATATAGAAAATACGGTAAAAACACCTGGAGGAAATTTTGAGACAAAAAGAAAACACCAGAACATTCCTATCATTTTGTACCAAAATAATCTACCTACAAACCTTATTGTTTTGCCTCTAGTAGAGTTTGATGTTATTTTGGGAATTGATTGGATTTCTGATTATCATGCAATGATTGACTGCAGTGCTAAAGAGGTTTATTTTCAGAATGATTTTCAGTTTTTCTACATAAATGAGCGCTTTATTTTGATAACAAATCAGGAAGCTGAGAAACAAGTAAAAGATTTAATTGAATGTTGCCTTGCACATATTGTTGAAAATAAAGGAACTGTTCATATTAATTATGTATCAGTTGTAAATGAGTACCTTGATGTCTTTCCTAATGAGTTTCCTGGTATTATACCTGATCAGGAAGTTGATTTTACAGTTTACTTAGTTCATGATGCTAATCCAAATTCGAAACCACCATATCGAATGTCTCAAATTGAACTTTTAGAGTTAAAGAAGAAATTGCATGATTTATTAGTTAAATGTTTCATTCAACCTAGAACATCACCATGGGGTGATTTTATCTTGTTTGTTAAATAGAATGATGGTTCAATGAGACATTGCATTGATTATATAGAATTGAATAACATCACTCTTATCAATAAGTATCATTTTCCTCATATCGATGATTTTTTTTATCAGCTCCCAAGAGCTTAGTATTTTTTGAAGATTGATTTGAGGTCGTGGTACCATCAGATGAAAGTAAAGAAAGCAGAATTTCCGAAGACTACCTTTCGTACTAGATATGGTCATTATGGATTTGTAGTTATGCCTTTTTGTTTAACCAATGCACTTTCTATATTCAGGGATCTTATGAATAGAATTTTCCATCAGTTCTTGGATAAGTTTGTGGTTGTGTTCAATGATAATATATTGTTTTATTCAAAAGGTAAAGAAGAGCATGAATGCCATTTAAGGGTTATCTTGAAAACCGTAAAAGAAAAGAAACATTATGGGAAATTCAACAGGTGTGAGTTCTGGTTACAACAAATTTCTTTCCTTGGTTACATTAATTTAAAAAATTGAATAATTGTTGGTCTTGCTAAAAAACGATGTTCATGAATGGACAAGACCCACAAATATAACAGCGATTCGTTGTTTTCTTAGTTTTGATGGTTATTACCGGAGGTTTGATGAAAAGTTTTCATATTTATCTAGTCCAATGACTATGTTAACTCAAAATGGTGTTAAGTAAATATGGACAAAAAATGTGATGATTGTTTTGAGGAATTGAAAAGGAGATTGGTGAATGCTTCAGTTTGGGAATTGTGATCTTGAAATGGTGAGTTTGTTATCTATAGTGATGCTTCGTTGATAGGATCGGGTTGTGTCCTAATTCTGAAAGATAAGGAAATTTCTTATGCTTCACATCAGTTGAAATCACATGAGTTAAATTACCCTACACGTGATTTAGAAATTGATGCTGCTATTTTTTCTTTAAAAATTTAGAGGAATCATTTGTATGGAAAAAAAATTAAATATATACTGATTAAAAATATTTAAAGTATATATTCATTCAAAATGAATTGAACATGAGACAGAGGGGATGGCTAGAATTAATCAAGGATTATGATTGTATGATCAATTTCCATCCGGGAAAAGAAAATAATGCGGATGATGCTTTGGGTCAAAAAACTAATCCATCATTAACTATGATATGTTTAGGAAAAGATCCTTTGGTTTTTGATTTGATAAACTTTGGCATAGAAATTATTGGCGTAGAAAGTTCTGCGGTTTCATTTCAGGAGTCAGTTAAATAATCTCTATCAGACATTATAAAGCAAGTGCATAATGAAGACTATGAGTTGTAGAAAAAGGTATTGTTGGTTTAGAAGGGTAAGTTGCCTGATTTTAAGATTTATAATGATTGTGTTTTGAGATTTGTAATGATATTATGTGTTCCTTTTGATTCACAGTTGAAGAATGAGTTGTTATGTAAAGCTCATAGTTCCCCATATTTAGTTCATCCTGGTAGTACTAAAATGTATAGAGATCATTGGAAGTATTACTGGTGGGATGGAATGAAAAGAGATATTGGTGATTTAACTATGATGTTTTTACTTGTTAGTACGTTAAAGAAGAGCGGATGTTACCAAAAGGGATGCTTCAACCATTAGCGGTGCTAGAGTGGAAATGGGAAAATATATCAATTGACATTGTCGTGGGATTACCAAATAAATCTCGAGGTAATAATTCAATCTGGGTTATTGTTGATCAATTGACTAAATCTGCTCATTTCCTTACTATTCGGGATACATTGTCTCTAGATCAACTTTCTCGATTGTATGTTAATGTGATAGTCCGGTTTCATGGAGTTCCCCTATACATTGTATATTTTCGTGATCACAGGTTCACTTCTAAAATTTTGAAAGTCCTACAGAAGTCATTGGGTACTGAATTAATTTTTAGTACAAATTTTTATCCAAAATTAGAAGGGAAGTTAGATTTATCAATTTAGACGTTAGAGGATATTCTAAGTGCTTGTTCACTGGATTATCAGGTATGTTGGGACCAAAATCTTTCATTGGTTGAATTTTCATATAATAACAGTTTTCATTCCAGTATATAGATGGCTCCATTTGAGGCATTATATGGAAAGCGTTATCGAACTCCAACTTTTTTGGGAAGAAGTGGGTGGAAGGAAGCTGATGGTACCATAATTGGTAGATGAGATAGAAGAGAAATTTCAGTTGACTGAAAAGCACATGAGAATAGCTCGGAGCCGACAGAAAAGTTATGCAGATAAATTGAGGAAGGATATTTATATAGAGGTAGGTGATCATGTATTTCTCAACGTTTCTCAATTGTAAAGTGTGATGGGTTTTGGTAAAAAGGGAAATTTGATTCTGAGGTTCATTGGACCTTATTAAATTCTGGAGAAAGTTGAATCATTTGTGTACATAGTGGCTTTACCTCCATGTTTACCCAGGTACACAATGTCTTTCATGTTTCGATGTTGAGAAGGTGTATTCCAGATCCATCTCATTTTTGGAGCCCAGAGGTTGTTCAGTTCAAAGAGAATCTCTCTTATGAACAAAAACAAGTCCAGACTGTAGATATAAAGTGTTGTGGAATATGGTGATTCACTAAGTAACAGTTTATGGAAAAATCATATGATTAAGTGGCAATGTTGGAATCTGGAAATGCAATGAGGGATAAATACCCCCATTTATTTGATTAGTGAATAAAATTGTGACGACACAATTTCCAAAAGGGGGAAGGATGTAACATTTCAAGTAAATGAAGAATAATACATAATTATATTTATTAATATTTGTGAATTAAATATAAAATTTACTTTAAAATGTTTGTTATGTTTGACAGCATACCCGATATGCAAAAACAGATTTGTTTGGAATCTTACGTTGCACACAAATAATATAATAATATTATTTTTAATGGTAGTCAACTCCTAGAAGTTGTATTGTTGAGAATGAACAAAACTAACTACAATATTATTATACATGTTTGTTAAATGTATTTACATTTATTCAATAAAAAGTTTGAGGCTTAAAATGTGAATGAATCTAATTTTAAGCATAATTTACATTAAAAGGTCGATTTACCATCTTTTAATGGTGAACCCTATGTAA
The DNA here is from genome assembly GCA_963277665.1 of Viscum album. Taxonomy (NCBI): domain Eukaryota; kingdom Viridiplantae; phylum Streptophyta; class Magnoliopsida; order Santalales; family Viscaceae; genus Viscum; species Viscum album. The sequence continues at coordinate 1,097,108,712 of OY728151.1, read as the reverse complement.
ATATAGTTTTTTTCAATTTAATACATTCTAATTAACCAAATAAAATCTTACTTTAGAATGGGGTCTTCACATTTTACTTTGTGTAATTTTTTGGTATTTTACTGAAAAAGATCATTTTTAATGAATAGTGGCTTTTGATCTAATTTATTTATAAGGATATATTATATTTTTAATTGGTTTTAAAGGGAAATTAAAAAATATTTTTACCATTCAATCCAATTTTGATCCTTGGAATTAATTTCACATTGAAATTGGACATAATCAAGTATAAATATTCTGATAATTATTATTTATTAAAAACGCGCTATTTGTTTTGATAACGGAAAATAATTTTAAAATTAATTAATTCCACCCGAATGTTTTTAATTTTGATAAATAGGCATCAATTTTTAATTCGGAATATCAAATATATCTTAGGCTGAATTTTCGGTATTTTTCTAAAAAAACAACAATTTTGATGAATAGGGAAATCACATAGTAGCAGTTTAAAAAATTGTCGTTTTCTTTTATATGAAATTTTACCACATCGGTAAATTGAATTACTAAAATCCGAAATACATGGTTGTTATCCAGAAGTAATATTTGGTTCAATAAGATGATAATAATTTTTGGTTAATAGTAACTTGTGACTTTTATTTACCACGATTAAAGGTAAATAGGGTAATTCAATGTAAAAACAATATTATAGTAATTTAAAATTACCATAACACTTGTCCTAACCTTATTGGATAACTAATGGCTGACCATGGTCATTATTTAGTCCATTTTTTGCCCCAATTGAGCCACTTATGAAAGCTAATGACACTTTAGATTAATTAATTTAATATAAAGGTAAAAATGAGATAAACAAATATCTTTTAGTAAATTAATTTTTATAATGTGTTATATAAGTAATAATTTTACCTATAAATATTAATTGGAAATATAGAAGGATTTCCTATATCATTCATAATCTTTAGACATCAAATAAATTAAATTTTTTATGACACAAAAGAGGATGTTGTATTTACCTCATTATTAAAAGATTTAAATAAATAAAATTATAATGATTAAAATATTATCCAAAACATATAAAATTCTGATTGGATGATTTTATTTCGAATATGAGTCCTATTATATTCAACTTTAATGAGTTTTTGACTTTTTTAAACTGATGATATGTTTTTAAAAAAATAATATTTCCACACTATCCTAAAGAGCCACTCCTCTCCATTATAAAAGGAGACCACTTCTAACCAATTCCTCACACCTCTAAAGCCATTTGGCTCGTCCAAAGTCTGAAAAATTAAGCTCTATACATCCCTTTCCTCCTCCTAAAATCATTAACATAGGCAGAAGGTACTACATGATGTCATTTGGTTCAAACCAAAAGGAGTTACCCAAACTAAAGGCAACAGTTTCTCTTAAATTATTTTCTTTTATTTTAATTTCCAACCCCTAAACTCTTTTTATTCCTTTCTTTTGATACAACACAAGTATCTTCAATAAACTAGGATATTTTTATGATAAGGATTCTAACTACCCTTAATCACACCTCCATCTAATGGATGAAAAACATGATGTTTCTATGGATGGCAAACTAACACCCCACAAAATGATGATTGTTCAAATATCTCCAACCGCCTCTCATGGTGGCCATTATGATGGAACTGTATTTATATATGACATATATTATGTTTATGTTTTCATTATTATTCTTTAATTTCAATTTATTGAAATCCTTTATGGTTTCCATTATGGGTAAACGTGATAATCTCATTAGAGGAAGTGCGGATTACCGCCCCCTCAAAGTGATATTACTCGTTAATACCATATTTGGGATGTATAAAGGATGGAGTTAATGATATTATATATGATATTATATATTAAATTATAATGGAATTATTATATACCTATTTATCATTATGTTTTAATTTTAATAAAATTAGAAATAGAAATGAAAGTAGCGTTCATGCGTACGTACGACTTACCGTCTCCATGAACGGTGCATTTCATTTCTTACCTTAAAATGTTATGTACTATTATAAATACATTTTTATACTGGATATATATGATATATATGATATCTGAATAATGAATGTCATTCTGGATATAATGGACTATTTATCACATGGACAACTTGTAATTATAAGGTGTTCATTTTTGACTCAAGTACCAAATATTGAAAAAAATGAACATTATTAACTTAAATAATTACATAATGTTTATAACCTGGTAATAAGTGATATAAAAGGAATAATAAACTTTTGAAAGGTTCTTAAGAAATTAGAAATTACCTTTATTTTATTATTCAGGAAATTAATGAATGAACGAGTCAAGTCCGAAATAAGGTAAAGGACATCGTCTCAATCTCCTTTCATTGAGGCATATTTAGTTTTATACACGACATTATTTTATACGGTGTATAAAACACTTTGACTTCTAATTTCATTCAACTAAAATCTTTTTATATGATGTGTTTTATTAAAAAAAAGTATTTTTTTTAACGTAAGCGGTGACAATGACTTTTCTGCCTCCATGAGTATTATTTGATCTTTGGCTTCTGTAACAAGACGTAATGTTTTTAACAGGAAAAATAAATACCATATACTATTTTTACATATTTTGGTATTGATAATGATTTTGAGAATGGAATTATTATTTCAATATCTTGAAATGATATTTTGTTATTACAATGTTGAAATTTTATCTTTCCTTGATGCTTCTATTATTTGTTATGATCATGTTATGGTTCATGGGAATAATTTATGTATACGGGTGGTTCCGTGATAAACCAAGGGTAGGTGATCCTGAGATAGCTGTCTAATGCATTGGGTAATGTTATGGAGGTAAACTTGAATGTTTCTCCAAAGAGATTTAGGGAATATACTATAATGGGTATTCCAAAGTAACTCCCTATGTAGTTGTGACAGCTATATAGTATGTATCTTATGGATTCCAGAAGTTACCTTTATGAATTATGATTTTTATGTTTTATTCATAAATCATATGTTTTTGTGAGGTAAGTAAATGAGTTTTTGTTTTTTATGTATTAATGAAAAAATGATTTCTTTCATTTTTTATAACCATTACTAAGCATTTTATGCTCATCCAAAATTTTGAAATGTTTTCAATGGTCTTAAAAAATAATAAGGTCAATGATGGGATCATGGAAAAGTCATGCTGTCAAAAAAATGTAACTAGACATGACTCTTTTTTTCAAGAGTTTTAATTTTATGAAAAAAATGGAATCTATGTAGAAGTGTCTACTTTGTAATATTTTGAGATGTAACAGTTATGCCCTAATTCTCTAAAACTCTAAACTTGAAAAGATCCACAATGTGAATTATTCATTTAATTCAATATTATGTAATGTTTAAGGTCGGGTCCTTATATAAATAGTATTATTTATTATAAATATTCAAATTTTTAAAATGAAACAATTATTTATCATTGTAATTTTTTTATATTTTTTACATTTAACAATTACATTAAATTATTAAGAGACAGTGTCATTATTCTGATTCAATTAACAAGAAAAATTAATAAATTCTTTCAAATATATTAAAAGTTTAAATTTTAGATTAACTATTCTGTTACAAAAATTTGATTGATAAATATAAAAAACTATAAATGTTTTAATGGCATAGATTAGGATTTTTTTTCATCATTTCTATAATGTCAAATTAACTGAATACTGTTTCAAATTACATTAATGATATTTTTTAGTTATCTAATATTTTATTAAATTTTTTAAAAATAAAAAAAATCTATAATTAAGACAAATTTTACAAATAATATTATAAAATTTCAACTCATTCAAATCTATTAGTTAATTTTTACCTGAAACAAACAATTATAACCCTTTAATATGAATAAATAATTAACAAAATTATGATTAAAATTGGGTAAACGAAGGGTTAAATCAAAAGGGATGATTAAATTGAAACCAAGACCTATATGAAAATTAATGGATGATGATATTTCAACAACAACCATTTTTTACTCAAATATGGTTATAATTTCACGCTTTTATATTGATAATTCCATAATTTTATTTTATTATTTTTAATAATTTTATTTATATTATTTCCCACAAGTAATAATAGACTACCCTAATATCATTTCATTACCCACCCTTGAGCTGTTTAGATCAATGAAAAACTCTCCAATTTACTTCCAAAATTACTTAGAAACTATGTATAGGTTCTATTCATCTTGAAAGAATCATTCATTTATCATTAATAAAGCATGTAATGGAGGTATATTTAATATGTAGTAATAATATTACCATACACATTACAATTTATTTTTTCAACTACATTCTATAAATATATGATATTTTATATAAAATTAAAAATTCATTATCATAAATATAATTAGTATTTATGATTATCATGAATCCTTTATTATCCACCATATTTTCCATCAAATGAGATGAAAAATAATCACTCAATTGTTCATGTGGACTGCCACATCCTTGTAATGATAAAACTCATTTTTTATCACCATATTCCATGCATGTGTAATATGATCGTTTTATTATGCTGGAAAACTATAATGATTCCCTTGCGTATGTGTACTCAACCACTTCTACAAGTCAATTCATTCATTTTTCATTTCGGATAAATATGGATTTCAATAATTATGGATTTTTTTAATATATATGATATATAAAGTAAATTATTTATTTTTAATGGGAAAATATTATTTTCCTTTCTATTGATTCATATTTTAAAAATTGAAATCAATTTCCATCATATGTATGACTGAATATCTCCCTAAATAATGTAATTTATTTTTCTATATCAAATTTATATGGATGAATATAAATATTTATTTAATGAATATATATTAAATTTCTATCATAAATATGTTTTTTTTGATGATTTAACCCTGATCAATGTTTTAGGTCTAGAACTACCAAACAAAAAATCACATTAAAAACAAACGACATAACAATTGAAAACTATATATCTAATATAGAATTATTGAAAAAAGGGTATCATAATGATATAAGTGGATCCTATATGATATTATACATATTTACATGGCTTTGGTATATTTTTATAATATATTTATATTTATTATATAGATTCCTAGAGAACCTTCAATGTCAATCAAACATGAGCTAATTGATATATGATTCAATATATTTTTAATCGATATTATTTGATCATGAATTTAAATTGAAGAAAATAATATAATACATTAATAATAAGTCCCTTTTCTGAAATGGTTATTTAGGTAGAATAATTTTTTTCCAATCAGTTTCCCCTAATTTATGTTCGCTTGAGATTGAATGAATGTCTTCATGGAAAAATAAATTTATATTTCAGTTTCGATGAAAATAATTTTTTGTCCTTGTATATGTTTTTTAAAAAATATTTTTTTACTATTCTATTATAATAATTTAATATCATTTTAAAACTTTCGTAAATTGTTACAAAATCGTTTAAAATTAATATTTCTATTGTTTTCCGAATGAGGTTCTTTTTGAAATTTTAGCAAAAATCTTAACAAAATATTTGTTTTAACATAAAAATAATAAATATACCATCAAATCATTATTAACATTCAATTATGTAGTTTTCCATTTTTTGATATTTTGTAGGTTCATTTCAACGAAATTGGTTTCGTTAATATTTGTTTAATTTTGTGATTTTATCATTTGATAAAACTGATAGGGGTGTTTTCCATAAGAACTATTTTTGTGGTATTTTAAGGGAATTTTTCAACTATAATATCATACTATGATTTCAGTTAGACATTACTACTGACCATATCCAGTGGTACCATATTTTTCAATTCTTTCCTATGTATTATGGTTCTGATGATGATGCTTTAGTGAAACACATTTCATTTTAAATAGGTTATGTCATGATGAATGTTTTTATAGTTTAATGGAATATATATAAATGAATTTATTATTATGATTCTTTTGGGAATGAAACAATAAATCAATAAATTGAGTTTTTTTAATGATTTATGTTATTTGAGATTACATTGTTCATGTTAGATTATTCAAATCCTAGACAAAATGGTACACCAGAGGTTATACTATGTCATAATGTGGGTACATAGGACATTTTTGGAGGACCAAAGATGATATATGGGTGGTTACTCGAAAACTAAAAAATTATTAATTGAATTATGTGTATCCTTGACATAATAATTCAATGATTATTATTACAACACAATTTACTCTACTCTTTTATGACATGATATTACAAAAAATTTATGTTTTCATGAATCATGTCCACTGAGACCGTCATGTTTAATTCCTTATTAACATTATTGATTTATTCCATGACCCATTAATAGATGGGTTTAATATTCAAAGGATAAGTACTTTTAATACTTCCCATAATATAAATGTTATGTTTAATTAATTATTGATATGTACGTTATTTATTATGATTTATTATCTCAAATAAAAATCTATATGGTTTGAATTACATATGATATGAATTTAATTTTTCTATATGATGTTTCTATTGATATTGATAGTTATATATAACTAACAGGGAGGTGATGTAGATATTTTTTAACCATGTTTTTATGTATCCATGTTTTCCATTACACTAATTCATTATGCTTCTAGCAAGGAAAATAATTGTTTTTGAAGTAACTTAAACTAATGAAATGTGATATTTATCAATGAAATGTATGAGTCACTATTATAACAATAAATATATTCTTTAATTAAGGGTATACATCATTCATCTGTTATGTATTTCTCTATACATTATATGTTATGAAAAAAATGTTATGAGGCGAATAATGTAATTGATAGAGTGTATAAATTATGTTAGAGACAATGAAAATTACTTTGATAAAATTTCATATAACTAGTGGGCGTAATTCTATAAAAATCAAGACATTATCAATTCATATAATTTCATGATACAAATCAATTGAGTTAGGATATCACTTGATGACTGTTGTATGTTTTTTTAGTTTTATAAATTTTTTTGGAGTTTTGATTCGAAATTGGGATATTGATGTACACAATGTAATTATGGAATAATTTTCATTATTTGCAAACTATTATTTAGAGGATGTGTAGATTAATTGTAAATATTTTAAATTTTACTATGAGTGGTTTGAAATTTTTTGGGATTGAATTTGAAATTTCTTATGGTTAAATGTTAATATATATAATTCTATTTTTACGGATGGAAAATTTCTATGTATAAAATAATAAGAGTTATACTTTTATTGGAAGAGTGTTAAATTACCTTGTATGAGTATCCAAGGACTTAAAAAGATTCCTGACTAAATTTTGTTGAGTAAGAACCTCTTAGAGGAACTGAAAATTTTCAATGGGGTATTTTCATTGGGTAATTCCTAAGAATCACCTATTGTTAAAATAAGTGACACATATGATTGGAAGAGAAAGTATTAACATCAAAAGAGTAAATGGACTGTTTATGATTGTAATTAATTACTTTATATGGGTAACCAAAAAGTCTCATACTCTTTTTATGAGTCTCGAAGAGTGATAAACACTATTTATGAGTCATCATATATTTATATGATTAATTGTTTCTCGTTTAAATTATCTTTTGATAGTCACTATAAATTTATCAGTACAATTAAATAATGATATTGTCATAATTAAATATTGAATTTAATTTTTAAAATCCATGATTAAGTATTAGATTATGGGGATTATAAATGGAATTTTAATGGTGATTAAACAAGAGTTTCATTAGTTAATTTTCATTGTGTTTCAAAATTATAATTTTGGACATTTTTATTCACTGTTAAATAATAGTTTATTTTGGTAATTTATTTACATATGAAAATGATGGAAATAACCATATTTTATTATAGATAATGTATTAATGTATTTGTATGATATAAATTATATAAATAAAGAGAATTCATGTTTTTATGATTTCTGATTTTGATAATTCGAAACTCTACAATGTTGAAAATAACCATTGCTCAATACAGTAGAAAAATGATGAGCATTAAAATATTCTACATCTTGTAATAATATAGTGGTTTTGGGAAGAGTATCTTTGTGTTGTTCATTTAGTCACATGTAGCTATGGAGGAAGAATTTTATTTAATGCATGTGTACTCTCATAAAGGAAAATATCATTATAAATATCTAGAATGGGAAGATGATTTGAATTATATAAATTTTATACATTTGTGGAACCTGAAAACCTATAATAAGTTCATATATATGATGTTCATTCACATAGGATAATTTTGAAAATCCATTTCATAATCAATAGTCGAGATAATATTGAATAATACATGGTTACAATTTTTAAATGTCATTCATCACATATTTGAAGTTAATGATACATATCACAATGAAGTGAATAAAAAATATTTTATCAATAACATTAAACTAGGAATGAATTAGAAATCAAAACAATTCATTAGTTATAAGAAAATCTTACTATCGACATGAGTTGAACATGAAAAGTATTGTATCTCACATTCATGATATTCCTTGTCAAAATGTCTCAAATGATGCTTGTATTTAATTTGTATATACAACTGAGGAAAAAATAGGATATTTTGGATCATGAATTTCATCACTCAGTAAGTACCAGTTCAGAATAGATTGTAAAACATGCACTATTGATTACCACCATATATTTTGTATCCAATACCTCAGGTTATACACAATATATAAATATTTATATAAATTTATTTATATATATATATTAAAAAATATATATATATATGTGTTTCATAAATATAATAATAATATATTAGAAATATTTTAATGTATTTATATACTTAAATGAAAATTTATAAATATATTGTGACAACCGGGCCCTAGTGACAGCATAGACACACCGCCTTAACATGGTCGTCCGGTTCTGGCCCACTAGGTACCACCAGTTGCCCCGTAGACACGTGGGGCCCACCCTAGGGTCCACCTACGCGCCTGAACGGATCATCTAACAAATGACAATTCACACAGGCCAACACATGTTCTTTCTAGTGTGCTTTGTCTTCACTCGCACACCAGGTATAAGTGTTTCATAAATATAATAATATTATATTATAAATATTTTAATGTATTTATATACTTAAATGAAAATTTATAAATATATTGTGACAACCGGGACCTAGTGACAGCATAGACACACCGCCTTAACATGGCCGTCCTGTTCTGGCCCACCAGGTACCACCAGTTGCCCCGCAGACATGTGGGGCCCACCCCAGGTTCCACCTATGCGCCTGAATGGATCATCTAACTAATGACAATCCCCACATTATGAATATTTTAATGTATTTATATACTTAAATGAAAATTTATAAATATATTGTGACAACTGGGCCCCAGTGATAGCATAGACACACCGCCTTAACATGGGCGTCCGGTTCTGGCCCACTAGGTACCACCAGTTGCCCCGTAGACATGTGGGGCCCACCCTAGGGTCCACCTACGCGCCTGAACGGATCATCTAACTAATGACAGTCCACACAGGCCAACACATGTTCTTTCCAGTGTGCTTTGTCTTCACTCACACACCATGTATAAGTGTTTCATAAATATAATAATATTATATTATAAATATTTTAATGTATTTATATACTTAAATGAAAATTTATAAATATATTGTGACAACCGGGCCCCAGTGACAGCATAGACACACCGCCTTAACATGGTCGTCCCGTCCCCAGTGACAGCATTGACACACCGCCTTAACATGGGCGTCCGGTTCTGGCCCACTAGGTACCACCAGTTGCCCCGTAGACACGTGGGGCCCACCCTAGGGTCCACCTACACGCCTGAACGGATCATCTAACTAATGACAGTCCACACAGGCCAACACATGTTCTTTCCAGTGTGCTTTGTCTTCACTCGCACACCAGGTATAAGTGTTTCATAAATATAATAATATTATATTAGAAATATTTTAATGTATTTATATACTTAAATGAAAATTTATAAATATATTGTGACAACCGGGCCCCAGTGACAGCATAGACTCACCGCCTTAACATGGTCGTCCCGTTCTGGCCCACCAGGTACCACCAGTTGCCCCGCAGACATGTGGGGCCCACCCCAGGTTCCACCTATGCGCCTGAATGGATCATCTAACTAATGACAATCCCCACAAGCCAACACATGTCCTTTCCAGTGTGCTTTGTCTTCACTCGCACACATCCTAGGAAACTTCCCAGAAGGTCACCCATCCTGATCACTACTCCAGGCCAAGCACGCTTAACTGTGGAGTTCTAATCAGAAAGGCTCCCGAAAAGGAAGGTGCACCTTGTTTACATTAGTCATATCATTTAGTCATTTAACCCTTTATCGTTTGTGGATGTTACAATCACCCCCCTTTAGAGCACAACGCCCTCGTTGTGGGCCCTATATCTCTACCCAGGCAGTGCACTGCACTTAAGGCTGGAATCCTCCTCTGATACCAAATGTGACAACCGGGCCCCAATGACAGCACAAACACCCCGCCTTAACATGGTCGTCGGGTTCTGGCCCACTAGGTACCACCAGTTGCCACGCAGACACGTGGGGCCCACCCCAGGGTCCACCCACGCGCCTGAATGGTTCATTTGACTAATGACAGTCCCCACCCTAGGGTCCACCCACATTCCTGAACGGTTCATCTGACTAACGACAGTCCCCACAGGCCAACACATGTCCTTTCCAGTGTGCTTTGTTCTCACTCGCATTCATCCTGAGAAACTTCCCAGAAGGTCATTCATCCTGATCACTACTCCAGCACAAGCACGTTTAACTGTGGAGTTCTAATCAGACAGGCTCCCAAAAAGGAAGGTGGACCTTGTTTACATGAGTCATATCATTTAGTCATTTAACCCCTTATCATTTGGGGATGTTACAATCACCCCCCCCCCCCTTTAGAGCACACGCCCTCGTTGTGGGCTCTACATCTCAACCCCGGCAGTGCACAGCACTTAAGGCTGGGTTCCTCCTCTGATACCAAATGTGACAACCGAGTCCCGGTAACAACACAGACACCCCGTCTTGACATGGCCGTCGGGTCCTGGACCACCAGGTACCATCAGTTGCCCCGCAGACACGCGGGGCCCACCCCAGGGTCCACCCACACGCCTGAACGGATCATCTGACTAATGACAGTACCCACAGGCCAACACATGTCCTTTCCAATGTGCTTTTTCCTCACTCGCACACATCCTGGGAAGCTTCCCAGAAGGTCACCCATCCTGATCACTACTCCAGGCCAAGCACTCTTAACTATGGAGTTCTAATGAGACAGGCTCCAGAAAAGGAAGGTGCACCTTGTTGACATGAGTCATATCATTTAGTCATTTAACCCTTTATCGTTTGGGGATGTTACATATATATTTAATTATATATATATATGTATATATATATATATATATTTGTGCTATGGAGAAATGAGAGTGTTTGAAACTACATATTTCCATTGAAATGTGTACCCTCGATCATCCACAAAGTCTGAATCTCTTCCTGTATACATGAATTCACTATGATAGGTGTCATTGGTAGAATAATTAGAATAAGAGAATATATAATAATGAGGTTTGTTTGAAATGTTTTATATATTTTTTATTTTTGGTGGTTCATTCTCTTTCCTCAATAATTAGGTCTCACCGAGGATCATCATAAAAGATAATAATGCTTTTGTATCATCCTCTGATAGATCTATCTCCATGAGGATTGATCATTTTTTGAACTCATTCATTTCCCATATTTCATTGTCCAATGGAATGAATCCAAGATAATTCATTAACATAGTATAAATATGATTTTATATCTGAGGATTTTCTATATTGAAATGTGTATCCCACAGTTGAGAACTATTGGATAGTAATTTTCAATCTTGTAAAATGAAAGGTATGTCTCAATGTACTAGTTCAATCAATTTATGACCAAGCATTTTGATGGTACATGAGTGGATGCTAAATTTTCACCTAAATGATTTTATAGAAACATGCATGTAGGTCTGTGTGACCATTCATAGTTTAGATAGGTTATTATTGAATCATAAAATACAATTTGATATTTTATTCAATTGGTATGCCTTTTATGATGGGAAATTCCACAATAAAACTCTTCTTTTATTATATATTTCATAGGTTCTAGATAATGTAGAATTAAAACTAATTTTGATTGGTAAAATTTTATTTTCATCACCATGTGATGATATTATCCTTATAATAGAGTGTGAATGAACATGATCATTTTGTCACTCCTTTAAAATCATTGTCCACATGAAATATATATATATATGGTTGAATTAGTCTACTAAAACTAAAAATTATTTGGTCATTCTCTTCATCATTAATGAAGAAAATAAGTATTGTGATTTTTCAATATACTAAAAATCTAGTTTTAGAAGTTGTTATGAATTATTAATCCCTAATCTAGTTTCAAAATGTTCAAAAAAATTAGAAGAACATAAATATATATATATATTGAATATTCTTTCTTATGGAAAAATGTGTACTAAGACTAGAGGTTCTTTACATAAGGATTTTAGTATAGTTTATCCCTATATTATTTTTTATTTATCTCCACTAGATGATGTTTTATCTTCCCCTATTTCTCAGCTAGAGTGTGTAAGGCCCAACTAGTCTTGGGATGACATGGTAGATGAGTTTCTTTTGGATGATCATGTCCCGCATATAGAATCCTTGTCTAAATGCGTTATTAATTAACATAAGAATGTGGAATTGGATGCAAGTTAATAGGATTAAGAGATTATTAGGTAAGAACATACTGATAATAATCAATGTTTGGAGAATAGAATTAGGTTTTACAAGGAATTTATTGGAAATTAAAACCGGAGTTATCCATCCCATTGAACCCAATAAAAACTCATATCCTTCGTCGGGAATAGGATTGAAGATTACATGTTATGACTATGAGGAGAACCAATGGCTTCCCCCATCTTCTCCCTTCATTATTCAATTATATTATTGTTTAATCGATGTAATCTTTTAATAATAACAATAATCCTACTTATTCAAGGGTATCTCCATCTATTTATGGTGTTCATCAGATGGATGGGATAGATGTTAGGCAATAATCATTGGATGAGATGGTGAGTAGTTAATAGGAGAAATTTTTTTATGATATGGTTCCCAACAAGCCACATGTTGTTGCTGATCGCTTATGTGGAAAGTAAATATGTATTGATTTTAATGCCCAGCAATGGGTTGTTATGGATTCATTATGTTATTAGGTCATGGAATTCCACATTTCTGATCATGACACCCCTTGGATTCATTGTTATATAATGCTGTTGAAATAATAACTGATGCATACATATATTATAAAAAAATGTATGTGCTGGAAACCTCATGTATTCATTATACTATGGAATTCAACCAATATAGGCTTATATTTCAAGTGAAATATGAAATAAATTGGGTACTCTGTTGGGACTACAACTTGTATGTTGTATATAAATCATAAATACTATTTCTAAAATATTATTGATTCCAATTATTGATATTGATGAAGGTGTATAGATTTCCCAAAAAAAAATTCATTTAATATGATGGATATGGAAAGGTAATGAATACGTCAATGTAATCAATATGTTGATCCTTCTCTATTAGAAAAGTAAAATTTTCCTAGGAAGGCTAATATAGAATAACACATTTAGTTTCTTTGGTTTTAATGTAGTTGGGAGAAAGAATGGGTTAATAATCAAGTGTTAGGAGTTGATGATATGATGGATCTTGTAGATGCTGAACATGCAGATGATAGAGGCAAACCATATATACATGTCAAAACATGGAGAACAAGAATACATCTTCATGGTGTGGGTAGATGCTCCTCTCTACAGAGTATTGGTACTCGTTGTTCAGTCAAATGCTGTCTTTTTTAGTTTTTTGTTTGTGGAAGATCTTTTTTTCTATGTTCCTCCTCAATTTTTTTATTCAACAAATGGGAATCTGCGCCACAACAACAATAATATATATATATATATATATATATTAAATTGGGATATATTAATATATAAATATATATGTTTATTTATTTAGCTATGTTCATATATTAAACGAAATTTATTCATATATATATATTCATATATTCGTTTATACATATTTATTTATATTTATAAATGTATATATATATATTTTTATATAAATATGTAGTTTTGTATATTTATATGTATTTAGATTTATGTGTAATTATTTCATTTCATGTATAATGTTGTAATTTTATATTTATTTATTTTTAAAATAATTTATATGTTTTATGTAAATTTATAATAAATTATATGTTTTCAAATTCATATGTATATAATAAGATATATTCTATATGTATTTGTGTATATTTATATAAATTTATATATATATATATTTAATTATTTTTATTTACACGTGTTTATAATTATCTGTAATTATTTGTGTTTATGTATAACTTAGTAACTTTATATGTACTTTCATTTATATATTTTTATATGTGTTACATATATTTATATAAATTTATATTTTTTTTAATATTTATATATATTTATATATCTTTTATATGTATTAATATATATTTATATAAATTTATATGTATTTATAAGTATTTATATGTATTTATGTACATTTTTATGAATATATACATGTGTATATTTATAGGTATATATATATATTTTCTTGTCTATATCTACATTAGGTATTTATATATATTTAGGAATATTTCTAGATATTAATATGTTTTATGTATGTATATATATAATAAAATATAAAATTATGATTATATTTTCATATATATAACTATATGTATATATATTTATATGTGTAGTTGGAAGAAATTTTATTTATAAATATAAGTACATTAACTATTTTGTTAATATAAAAACTACAAAAGGAGCCTAAGAATGTGGTAAATTCATATTAATATGAGGAATATATTCTTAGTAAAAACATTTAATGGCTCTAATATATGATATAATTCCACTGAAATGTGGGTTTGGTTTGTTTTGGTTATATACTTAAGTCGACTACTCCATAGAATGGGATGGGTTATGTGGTCGGCATGGGCCAGCTTCCCCCCATGATAATTTTTATTTTTTTATTTTCTGTAAACAAATTTATAACCACCCATATATATTTTGTGGTCATTTTAACAACCACCACTTAATATATATATATATATATATCTGTGTGTGTGTGTATTAAATGATTTTAACGATGAACAACAAATAAAAATCATGATCTCTTTCTAGAAAAGCAGTAAAAATTTATTAATTGTGATTTTCTAGAAGACTCATGAAAGAATACCTTACATATGTATTAGTGAAAGATTCCACATATGATAAATGATCATTATTGAGGGTTTAAACTACCTTTTAAATCTAGAAGGAACATAATTAAATAAAATTAATGGAATAATTTATGCTCCCAGTCCAACAACAACTAGTGTTTTATCACCTCCAAATACTAGAAACAAATCCTATATGAAAATATTGTATTTTATGATTGTTTGACAACTTCTAAACACTATTATTCTGGGCATAAAATTATATATCATGGAAAAAATAATATAACTCTTCACTAAAGAGTATGGAGTTAAACTTGTTTTATAAATTTCATTCCATGTCACAACACATAAACATAGATATACAGATAACATGGTACATAGCCAACAATTCACTCTTGAAAAGTTCCTTCATGTATATTTCATAAAATGATTTATTATATTCACTTTTATTTAGTCCCTGAATAAATTTATATCAAGCACTATAGATCTTAATCCATATGTTATATGTTTTATAACATAAGTATTTTACGGAGAATAATTTATTTAAACCATCCCTAACCAACTATAAGACTGATTTCTCATCTACCATTAATAATAATTCATCAATATATAACAATTTGAAAATATTTTCTCTCCTAATAACCATCTTTTTGTAAATTGGATTATTTTTGTTTTAATGAAAACAAATTATTTCATAGACTTGAAAATGAACATTACATGATCGTGATATGTTCGATTATCTACAAACGTATCTCTATAAAATCTATATATTCATAGAATCCATTAATGACATAATATTTTTGTTTGTGTGACACAGACATCATCTATAAAGTTCAAATTTATATATATCAACTTGTAACGCATTTGGGAAATTTCAAAATCATGGATTTCAAAAATTATAATATGAATTATAATAGGTTTTATCATTATAATTTTATAAAATATATCAATATAATATGTACCTTGATATTTCCTAAAAGTTTTATTATCTATTCAAACTCATAGGTAATTAATTTTCATTTCTTTTTTCAATTTCTACTTGAACAAAAATTTTCTCCCAACACACATTACATCAATACAGGGATCTATCAAAATTAAAACCTAATTTCTGAACAAGATATCAATTTTTAGAGATCATATATTCATTTCAATAGGAAACAAAGCAGCTATACCCAAAATCATTATAGAATATGAGTTTATTAATCTCAAAAATTAATTCATCGCTTTCATTGGTAATTAGAGAACTATACCTTTCGGATTTTATAACCTCTTTACAAGGACTACAAAATATTTTTTTTGGAAAAATATTTTCCAAGGTATAATGTTGAGTTTGTTCTGACGAAAACAAATTGTTTTCATGAGAATTTAATTTAATAGTGTCTACATATCCCCCATAATCTCTTTAAAATATGTGATGCATTTTTTGAAACATAACTTATCATCATATTGTTAATTTTATTTTAGAATAGTTATAACAATAATATCTACTTTTCAATTTGTAATATCCTATAAATATTTGCATTCTCCCCCATGACAGAATATTAATTCTAGGATTAAAATTATTTAATTATTTAATTCCATATAAAATAATTTGTGATAAAAAAGAGTTCATCTGCTTAAATAACTCATTTAGGATTTTTACTTCTACTATAGTGAACTGAAATTTTAGTTTATATTCAAAAAAAACATAATAAATATCCCAAAGGGAGACTCCCCAAAACAATCAATAATGTTCGCGACACAATAATATATTTTATCCCTATTTAATGGGTGTTAGACTTTTCATATTCCATATTTTCCAGGATTTCATCAATAAAAAGCCATAAAAATAAAAATATGATCGACTTATCCAGTAGGCCTCTTTATGGGGCTTATAATCCCCATATTTCTCTATTATTGGACATTTTAATTCATTCAAACATTCATTAATAACATACATTTACTTCCTTTATTCATTATATATTTTCAAAATTCATTGTATTCATACATTTTTCTAAAGGATAGTAAAAAATGATATGTCTAGGTTTTATGCAATAATATTTGATAAATTCTCTTAGATCATTATATTTTCCATTAAATATGATGATATTTCATGTTAGTATATTATTATTGATTGAATACATTTAATATATTCTTTATAACTATTTCTAATAATTATATAAATATAATAAAAAATTGAATCTTTTGGGAAATATTGAATATTTCATGATTGTACTGAAATAAAATGATAAATACTGGGAAATAATATTCATTAAATGAAAATAATAAGTAAATATAATTTTTAAAATAATAGACTAAAAGATAAATTTTAGATGAAATGGAAACATCAGAGAAATGTAAAATTATAATAGATTGTATATAGCATAGTATTTTATATAGGATCCTCATATGAAAATTCTATATGTATCATTTATTTATTAAAAAATAATGAAAATTTCATACCCCTAAAACATACCATCATTTATCCCAAATAAAATGTCGGATCGTATTCCCTAGTCCAGTATAGAAACACTATATAAAAATATCACCCAATCATATATTGCCTCATAAAAAATATACCTTCATTCAAAATAAGTATTAAAAAAATGGTGTATGAATTCATATAATTATGAAAGTAAAAATAATATTGATATATGAACAAAATTATGATTATTTAAATTCATAAAAATGAAAATAATGTGATTTTATCATCAATTTCACAACCCTCTCTTGAAGGGACTGTGTTCCTTGAATAAATAAGTCCACATAAAAATATATATGGGTTGATTTGAAATATAAGAGAATTTTTATAAGAGAAAATTAATTAAAAAATTGGAATACTTTTTACCTTATATTACCAATAAAAAATAACCATTGAGGAAATTAAATATTTTCACGTTGACGTTTTTAGAGCCATAAATTCTTCATTAATCATATAATATTTTATTTTAATTTTTGAAAATTTGATGTCATATTATTCCCCAAAATTTTTCATGATTTTTCATAAACATTTATTCTATTTATATATAAATCTACTGAAAAATATAATAACTAATAACATATATATGTAATATTATTTTATATCAAACATGGTAGAGATGAAAATTTTTATTTAAATAATACAAAAAATTTAGTTTCAATGATTTATAACATGGTTATTGATCCATAATCCACATTTAATATTCATTTCAAAATGTTTGGTAAATATTGGGATATTTTTTTACAATACTGCATTCATTTTTAGGTTACCTTCCCCATATATAGTGTCTTGAATTTAAAATGAAATGTAATTTAGAATAATGAAAATGTTTGGTAAATAATTACTTCTTATAGACTCATTTATGTAATTTAATATATAAATTTCCACTATTTTTTATTATTAAATCAAATTAATGAATTGAATTCTTACGTAATTTAAAAAAATATATGTATATTTTCTTTTCATTTTATAGTAAATTTATATATCCTTATCAAAATTCATGTCATGATTCACTAATTATTAGTAGTAATTTTATTTAAAAAACACATTTTTCTTTTAAAAAAATCAACGTACCACCCTGATATTACATTATCAAATTTCACAAATGTGACTATTTAAATATATATATTATACATCACAAAAAATCATAGTAAATTTTTTCAATGAATTATTTATTTTATCATGAATCATATCTATATAAAAACTTTTTAACATATTATAATAATTATGTAACAAATATAAAACTCATAATTCATTTGTATATGATACTATGTGAATATCGCCCTTTAAAAGTGTTATAATAAATATTAATCAGTTTATATTTATTAGAAAAATTAAAAACATCAATGAACACAACCAATTTAGATTTCCTCTATTATATATTTCAATCAATCATTTTTATGTATAAGGAATTATGATTTATGTGAATCATTTTATCATATTTTTCATCCATAATCTAAAAGGAAGAGAAGAATTATTTAAGGATTAATAATTTTCTAAATAATTTTGTTTAAAATTTTCCCCAGGATACAGTTATTCAATAATTTTATTTATTTATTTTCTTCCCCTATGTCAATGGAACGAATGAAAAAAACCCAAATAAACGAATATACTAAATTCATATTTAAAACACTAATATATTTTTTATTCATAAATACATGTGTTCTATCATTGGAATTTTTAAAACTATTACTAACCATGAATTGATTTTTTAATAATTTATAATTTAATGATATTAACACAATAAAAATGACTTTTGAAAAAAAATGCATAGATTTCATGATTTAATATATTATATTTATTCTCCCTTATATGGTAAAATATCCACTATGATCTATGTGAGACGAAATGGACTATATAATAGAATTTTTTTTTATTTTTGATATTCATAAAGAACGTTCCATATTCTATAAATATTATTGTCATCTTAAATCCATGGATTAACAAAGAATATAATTTTTATAATTATTCTATATTTTGTTAATGTAAAATCCTTTAAATATAGTTTTAATAACTGAAAAAACATACCTTATCATGGATTATAATTCCTTCGATCTTATGTTGACTACTCACCCCTCATGTATATAATATTTATTTTCATATAAATAACCTTTAGGTAAATAGGAATATGTTTTCTAGTATCATAGATAAGTTATTTCAATATATAAATATTATTAAACTCTTGTAAAATAATTACTAAGAGATTATTCCCCACATTTTTAATAAACTTTTCTCAATGGTCATCTCCAACCATCTATTTCTAAAAAATATAGCTTACAAAGTCATCCATAGATAATATATATGAAAAAGTGAAATGACTTTAACAGATTACATAATAATTTTCAATATTCATGATCATATTTTAAATACATATGAACATAAAAACCCACCATTTAGGTTTTATTACTTTTTATTCATGAATATACTTATTATAATTCATACACATGTCATTCAATGTCCTTTGTAACAATGTTTTCTCCGTAATATTTTAGAACTGAGCATCATTCTATTGGAAATGTGGAAATTATATTATGATATAACCCATATTAATTATACATATATATTATAAAGAAAATGTAAATTCCTAATATGTAATTATTTTTTTATCATAATATTTTTATCATTATATATAGTATTTTATAATCTTTATTAAGGATATTATTGTTATATGTTGTTAGAGTTATAGTACTAAACATAATGTGTTAAGGAAAATTAATGATTTTGGGGTTATTCAAGAGTGAATAGATTGGAAACCATCTTGTTACAAATTATATCTAATTGCATTATAAATATTCTTTATATAAGATATTCCTAAGTGGTGTATTTATAGTGTACTAGTGGTGGTCTAGTGAAGAAAAAATGTAATAATAAATAGTAAATTTAAGGAGTTTCTTATAGGAGATGGTTGATCTATAAAGGGAAAAATTGAGGATTTTTCTATATGTAAAATATAATATAAAATATAGATGTTTCCTCAATAATAAAGACATAATAGTTATTGAAACGTTTTTATTGGTGTGGTGTAAGTGAAAAAAATTGTTCTATAATGGTATAACATGATTTTTAATGGTTTGAGATGTTGAGTTTTGTGTTTTTTTTGTGATTTATATGATGCTATATTGTGGTTTAAATTTGGGGTTTATATATTTATAAAATAAAATATTATTATACACATTATCCATATCATGATTTATACTATCGCTTGAGGAATAAATTCGTTGAGTAACATGAAGTATTTCTTTTTTAATAGTGAATACATAAAATTAAAAATTCCTTTAATTATCTACATGGATTGAAATATGACATGAGAATATGGTAACCTAGATTTACCCACCATAAATGGTATTTGAATTTGTTATAGAAGTAATTTAAAAAATCACTTATATGAGATATATGAGTTAATGTACTATTATTTTCATTTTAATGAAAAGATACTTTTTTTAGGTGAAAATTTTTCATATGTAATTTATTTTTATATTATATGAAATTTATTTTGGAAATGGTGATTCTAGGATAACAGATTTGATATATGTATCTAATAAATTTAATAAGAATAAATTTAGAGCCACATATATAGAATTGTTGAAGTTATTGTGATGTGTATAAACTTGAAATTATATAGTAATTCCATAAAAAATTAATGTGTAGTGTTTACCATGTTGAATAACTAAAGCTATAATTTAAGAATAAATATAAATATGATGACATGAAAATATCCGTGATGATTTTTGAGAATCAATAAACTATGATACCTTTGATTTAAAGAGATATATATTATTATCATTTTATATTGAATAAATTTAATATTTTTTGGAGTACATATTGTGATATTTTTTATAAAATGTGGTTGATCATTTTGGTTTTATTAGATGGTTGTTTGACAATTATTTTGGGTAGCTAAAAATTTTATATCCTAGTTTTATATTTTTATGTCAAATATATGTTTTTATTGAGATTTATGAAATGTTATTTTAAACCTAATCATTTTGGTGACATTGATTATGAGGTATGTTGAGCTTTATTGTTGTTATTTTGGAATGGGATCTAATAAATGTAATCATGAAATATATATTCCTTGATTAATTTTCAATTTTTGTATAGAATAAAGGGGAGAAAAAACCATTAAATAATTTCTGTATTTTCCTATTAATATTTTTACATAAATAAAATTCTAATTTAAATATTTTTTCATTGTATGGGTATTGGTTCTTAGTGAATTTTTCTTCTTTGAAAATAAAATTATTATGTTGTTTCTATTAAATTATCTTCGCATGAAGAATAATTGTTCATTAAAGTTGTGATATCTCAATGTTACTGGATGTTTCATTTCCTTATATTGAATTCTATTTTGTATACATGATGGTTCAATATCACCGTTGGTAGATATTTGGTTATTCATGTATCAAACCTTCACATTCATGTAATAAATTTATAATATCTATTGTATATATATTAATTATATTTCAATGATCTAAATAAATATATAGACATCCAACATAGGGGTTAACCATATAAAAATATCATGGGCTATTTTTCACTGATAATTTATTGTTAATTATGTATTTGAGTTGACCAATATATATGAATTCCGTTAATTTTAATAGGAATTATGTCGTGGGTTATATAATATCAGAATCTTTTCCGACACACCAATTAACCCTACATTGATTGGGTTCCCACATTCCCAAGACCTCATAATTTGTAATATTTGTCATGACTTTACCTTTTATTATACATAATTATTTTTTAGATGGTTTTATATGTAATAATTGACTTATAGATTTTAAAGAATATTGGAATAATTTTAGATCATGAATGTAAAGTTTATTGCTCCAAAAATTTTGGGGAATAGGGTTAACATTAATGTACACATGATAAACCAATTATCATCCATTGGAATAGTGTATAATGATTCTGAATGGCCTAAAGGACTTATATTTTTATTTATTTATTGATAATCCCCATTTTAGGGTATAAGGGGATCCCTTACATTGCTTGTATGATTCGTGAAATTACATCACCTGAAGGTCAACATGAAAAAATACACACAATAAAGACATGGAACAACTCCTCCCCCACATCTACAAATTGATGTCAGCTCTCTACCTTCACATAGCTGTTTGTATAGGCTTTTCATGCATGCATAGTTTATACTGATTGAATTTTTCATAAAGTCACATTCTTCCAAATCTGTTTTTGCTATTATAGTAAGTGAAACATGATCTGAATCCTCATCTAGAGCATGCTCCTTAAAGAGTCTGTGTCTTCCATTTAAGGACAATTTCATGTATTCCAATGGCCTTAAGGTGGCCCAAAATCCTTGAGGTGGCATAAAATCCTTTTGATGTCTTGGAAGCCATACTTTCCAAAATGGAATAGGTGCCCGAAGGACTTGATGGGCTTAATGACCAAACTTGTGGCTTGAAAGACCAAATGGATGAATAGTTCTAAACAATCCTTATAAAGTACATGATACAGTTCTCAGATATAAATATATTATATAATAATTTTTTTATGATGATTTTTATTTTGGAAGATACATTTACATGGTTGAAATCAATGATCTTTTATTTTTGTGATTAAATAAAAAAACTCCTTCTATGATAGAAAAATTGATAATTGGTTTTAAGATTATAAAACTATTGAGAAAAAAGATAAACTCACAAAAATAAATATATATATCTCATATTTCATTCAATTATATTATATTCCATGTCTACGAATATTCACTAAAACCTTTAGAATCACAATTGTTGAAATTAATGAAATATATGAACGTCGTGGATGATTTGAATATGATCACAACATAGTATAAAATGTTTTTCATTATGTGAAGTATAATCTTGATATGAATTATGTTAATTTTGATGTAATTATTTAGAACCTTGAATATCTCTAATAATAGTATTCTTAGGAAGCTAAGAAAATTGTTATTGGAACCCAAAAACTTGTAGAGCACATTTAATTTCCAAAACATCCAATTATAGGAAATTATTACAGGGATATATTGGATGATATATCTAATATTATTTTAATGTTTAAAGAGGAAAAATATTTTCATGAAAATATAAATGTAACTAAAACTGGTTTTATTATTTTGGAACATTAAATAACAAATTAAATAATAATTTTGGTTGGGAAAAATAATAAAAATACATTATATCAAATTTTAATATCAGTTTTCCAAAAAAATTACTATTAAAATAGTCAAATTTTATGTGTTATTTATTTCAAAAAATAAATTGAAGAATATAGATAGAATAAATAAAGCATTAAAATATTAATGTATATTTAATGTGATTGTAGTTGTGAATGGTTTTTATATAAATCATATGATTTTGATTATATTAAATCTATTTCTATATTAAATTGAAGGCCAATATTATGGGGGGAAATTCAATCTTGGTGGATAATGTTTTAATTAATGAATATTATATAGATAAATTTTAGTAATAAAATTTATATACCAAAGAGATTTTATTATATTAAATAGGTATGTGAATATTTTAACAGAAATTTTCAGGACACAAATTAATATTCATTTAGATCAATTAATAATGAGAAATTATTCTTTAAAAAATTAATATTGTATATTCTATGGATGAAGGAAATGAATTATTATGATGATTTACATTGGGGTAATGTGTTAATAAACATGTTTTTTAGTATATACCTTGAAAAATGAATGTACAATTTTCAGAAATTCAATAAGAATATTTTTCATCTATGGAAGAAGAAAACACATCATTGATTATTTAACATAATCAATTGATATTATTTATGATGGAATAAATATGGATACATTAATAAAATCAATCCCTGAATGATGTATATTGATAGGTTAAGTGGTGTAAATATTTGATATGGTTAAATAATTAAGGAATTAATCACTTAAATTTCAGAATATATTTTTAAAATAAGGGTACATAAAGAATCATTACTGTCCATGTGGAACATTAATGTAATTTGGACACATTGTTGAATTTTTTTAGTCTTATTTCATTTATAGTTCAATAATATTGGTTCTATTAAGTGTGTGATGTTCCAACCATTACATAAATATATATAACATTATAAAAAATGATTATCGATTAAAAATAATAATGAATCACATCACCATAACCAATTGGTATAATGTCATTCTAGATTAGATACAAAACCATATTATATTTTATTAATTATTCAATATCTCTAACAAAATATCTTCATAATTAAAATCATTCTATACATTATACAAATAATAATAAACATTGTTATAAAAGTAATAGAAACATATA
Organism: Viscum album; assembly: GCA_963277665.1. Lineage (NCBI taxonomy): Eukaryota > Viridiplantae > Streptophyta > Magnoliopsida > Santalales > Viscaceae > Viscum > Viscum album. Next base: position 1,097,083,784 of record OY728151.1, on the reverse strand, counting down.
AAAATAGTGAGATCGTCATCTTTTTAAGGGTTATATAAGATATATCGATAAATCCACATAGATGATGATAAAAAAGATTGTAAGTGAGAATACAATGACATTTAGGGAAAAAGAACATAATAATAAAATCATACAAAATATATTTGGCATGATGCATCATAACATGATTTAAAATAATATGTGGAGATATATAGAAACCCGCTATGATTTTATAAATATTAAATTGGATGATATTGATGAATTTGATAGCTTTCATAATAAGGAACACCTTGTATAAATGATCCTTAAAATATTATAACAATTATAACATTTTTCTTCAAGAATGTACCTATATGAGTAAAAAAATATGACATATATATATATTTATATTTATTGATATGTTTTCCTTAAATACATATTTTTTATTAATTCCTATGAATTTTTCATTAAATTTTTAAAATGCAATTTCATTATTGAATAACATATTTTCTATCTAAATATATTTTTATATGTTATAGAATTGTAATACAAAAAAATATCAATAAATATTAAAAATTGAGTTTAATGAGTTTTATTTATAATTTATTAAAAATCATTCATATATTAAATCTAGAAAGATTATCAGTGATGATAATATAATTTGAATAGAAAAGAGTAATCATTAAGAATAATATTTTGTGAATGTAATGGGTTTTTATATTAATTAATTAAATAAATATATATATTAATGATTTTATTGAAATGTATAGAAAATATATTTAATAAATATATCGTCAAATTCATCAAAATATTATTACCAGGATATTCATAAAACAAAATGTTTATTAATTCTTCAAAATTAGTTTTTCTAAAAAACATTATTCTTTATGTCTTTAGGTATATTTTATAATATATTTATTCCACTTATATTGGATGAATTATATTAAATAAATTATATATTTTAATTGATTATTTTCTAATTTTTTAATGAGTTCACTTTAATTGGTGATCATAATAAATATTATAACCATAAATATTTTGATACCGTAATTATATTTAAAAGGGTTTACAGTGGGTTTAAAAGGGGAAATGGTAAACCTAGAGATAAGGAAATATTTTCTCCATAAAAACTAATAATTATTATTTATTATATATATTTCGTCTTTATAATATCATTACCTTTAATTCTGGTCTATTTTTTATGTTTCACATAAAAAAGATGTTATGTTATTCATATATTTTACATAATTACATGTATTTTCATCCCATCACATTAAAAGGGAAACTATTATTCAACTAAATTAAAAAAATTATGCCTTCTATATTTTCCATTTATAACCATAAATCCTTCATATATTCTTTACTATCAATCTTGAGTTTCTAGACTCTCATAAAACCATTTAAAGAAGGCTTAAGTTGTAAAATAAAGAAGGCCCCTCAAACAAGAAGTAATCATCGAAACCAAAAAATTGATCATTAATTTAAACATCTACAACCCTAAAATTTATTTTATTTAGAATATATTAATGAATCTATTATTTTACAAATACATAGTTTTTCTATAACAAGGGGAAAATAATTTTACACTATGTTTCCATGAAATGTTAAATGAATTTTCTTCATTTAAATATATATGGAATACCTATTAAAAATTGAGATTGGAGTCATTTAAAGTAACTATATTGTTGGAAATATATTATGATATATTTCGAGAGAATTATATTGGGATATAGTCATCCATGAATGGGGGGATGAATCCGTTATGATAACTTCTAAATAAATTATCACATTTTATACATTTAAAACGTTGACCTGTTAGAATATTCATTCTCATATTCTATATTTTCTATCATTTTAATGTATATGAAAAAATATTTAATTAGGAACATTATATTTTGCAAGATTCACTACTCAATAAGTGTAGTTATTCATTATGATGAATGGTGATGATGAGTATATGTATTCAGCACTATAATTATGTTGTTGTTGTTTTTCGGTTTTCCCAGGAATCCAACCTTATTCAATTTTTTGTTCCCTAAAAATTATAATGTGGATTGTAATAATAGTTAATCTATAGATAGGTGATTAAATATTCCAAATTTCATCTCCTCACGTATTCTTTATACTGCTTATGTTAGTAGTATCAATCATCTTCTTATTAATTTAAAAAAACAAATTGGTGTAGAAATTGTTGACACATCTATCAGATGTCACACGGTTTTTTTGTTCATAGATTCCTTTTTATTAACTTGTTACTTTCTCAATAGTTGGAATGAAGCTTATAATCTTCTTATTCTATTAGCAAAAACATGCCAGTCTGATGTATCCATATGATTCTATAAGTGTGATGTAGATTCCTCATATTAGTGTTCATCCCATTACATCTTATTTATAATAAAAATATTATACATAAGAAAACTATTTCCTTAATTTTTTTGATCCCTTCTTTATCTAGTGAACTCTTTATCAATTTGGTGCTTCTTATCCATACGGTAAAAACTACTACATCTGATACCTCTTCTCCAAATACCTAAATATAAATAAGAAATTCACTAATGATTCATGTTTATTGAATTCTTAATACAAATTAATCATTCTTCATAAAAATTATTTATGAATCATTATTTAATAAAATGGTACTCATAGAATTTATCCTAAAATATACTGGAACAATTTTTCTCAAACATAAAGAACTGAGGACACCCAAATTTGAAAATTCATTTCAAAAATATTAGTATAACTTTAATATCATTATTAATATTATTTCTACCATTATTTATATGATATATGATACAATTATTGTTATTGGTGAAGTCATTAAATCATTGAGGAAATGTTCCTATTATATCCATAGGAAATTTTTGATAGTATTATGAGTATCCATTTATGATTATAGAAACATTTATAATCCTTCTTAAAATTTAAAAAACTATTATCTTTATAAAAATTTTCCAATGAAGGTAAATCATCTATCCTAAAAATATCTTAGAACATCGTACATTTTGGTGAAACATAATCTATATTTCATTCACAACTTGATAAGATCATCATAGAAAACAATCACTACACACTTCATTATATAGAAACATATTTTTCTAAAAACATTATTTATACATATCATGAAAAAAATTCAACATAATTTAAAAGGGTTTGTCCTCAATTTTTCGGGTTCTAATATTATTGTAACTATTCCTCATATAATGAACCCTTAGATATATTCATTGATCTTTATGTCTAATGAGTTCATAGAACTCCGTGAGGATAAATTATTAATAAGTTTTCGAAAATATTTTAAAAATATTTTCAATGAAATTATTTAGTGACATATATCTATTAAATCTATTCTAATAATATAGTGACCAAATTCTAATGATGTAACATGATATCCTAAATTATGTGAATGACATTAATAAACCTCAACCTAATGACATTATACAAACAATCTTAATTTGAGGATATTGAATATTTAATAAATATATACATAATTGAAAAACTATTCTGTATCATTTGGTAACATCTATTCAGTATATTATGGATGATGTACCACCAAGATTTTATTTTAGTATTTTTCTTTATTATATCATCAATAAACACATCAATTCATTCTTCGTTGATTTTTTCAACAAATTAAATTTGATTCTTGATCTTTGTACAAGTCCATCCATGGGATTCCATACAAATATTTATTGAAATTAAGTCTGTACATCACATTTTTCAAAATACATAGTTCTAATGTTTTCAAACACAATTAAAACACATGAACAATATGTACCATGTACTCAATATTCCCATTGGAAATATAATTACTTAACATTCATTTATAAATTTGATTATTTTTATAAAAATAACATGAATCATATCCAACAAGAAATGGAATAATTGACCAATGAATAAGAATCACTAAAGACAATATTATAATTTTTTCCAATAAAAATAATTTCATTGAAACTATGAATATAATTAATTGAATTATTAATTTTAACTTTTCTTATATCAACACATAGATTCACATTAATCTGAAGTCACAATAAATGTTGATTTAATATTCTCCCAAAAATGACTCTATTTTATTTGACATTACATTCTAGTGTATCATATGGAATGTTAATGATGAAATTTTAATGTTTCACTTAATAAAATTTAAAAAAATAAATCATTATAATATTATTTTAATTGAATTTTCCATATAATGGAAAAAATAGAAACCTCCTGCCAATGGTATCACATGGAAACCATCTTTCAATTACTTTAGTCTGATTGGCATTGTCTGGAAATATTGTTAGAATTACATCAATATGATCAAAATCCATATCTCTATTTTTTTCTTCAAAATCTCCATAAAGAAATTCCTTACAAAATAATTTTTATACTACTAAAAACATGTAAGAACCTGGTTTTTCCTATAAAAGTCTTGGGAATTTTGTGATGTTATTATAGAGTTGCGCCTTCAGACGGCATGCAATTTTGAGCCCCATTGTGCCCAGAATTAAATTTTCAGTGCGTTCACACTGGGCACACAAATTAAGAAAAATAACTCCTAAATGGTAGCTCAGACGGGAAAACCGAGGTCACCATTGAGTCTAGAGAATTTCATTTACCATAGGAGGGATGTAATTTTCGCGGGTGCGGGCCTCCTGTGAAAAATACCACCAGGGTCGTTTTCGTAATTTATAGGAAATAGACGTAATGTTTAATAACATTTGAATAGATCCTTGGATTGAAATTCCGAGACCACCGTTGTTCTCAAGAGGTGGTTTTTACCCTATGGGAGGCTTAATTTCAACCTCGTCGGGAGTTTCGGACGTGGGTCTTTTCGTGGGCGATTAAAAGTTAAATATGAATTTAAAAAAATTCTTTATTTACACCAAAACCCACCCCTCCCATTACCTTGTTCTTTCTATAGAGGAATAATCCCCAATAAGAACCTCTCTCCCTTTATCAAGATCTCCTCTCCTCCTCCCCAAGGAGGTGCGTTGCTTCAGCGGATCGGCTGCGAAGCATCGGGCTACGACCAACAAGGTAGGATCAGACATTTATTTCAATTACTGCATATTCATTGAGCATGAATTACCACATGAAATCACTGTTAAATCATCGAGATAATCCCATATGCGTGTGGGGATCATTCTAAGCTTCCAAACACATGCTTCAGATTGAAAAGCTGAGATACGGGGTGACCACAATCGTCCGGTGGAATTTCGGTAGTTTTGGGCGTTTTCCGGTGGTCTGGAGAGGCTTAGTGGTGGTGCGGCGAGGCCCAGTAGTGGCGCAGTAGGGGTTCAGGCAGAGGCATGGTCGACCTGGTGGTCGTCGGTGACTCGGCAGTAGGGCGTCCGGGTGGTAGCTCTAGGCGGCGGGCGAGAACGTCGAGGCGCGGCGAGGGAGGGGTCGCAGCGCACGACCTCGTGCGGGGACAGAGACCTGCATACAGTGGGTCTCCATGATTGACCATGACCGACCATGTGTGCTGGTCGGCGCCACGTGGACTGCAGTCCATGGCTGGGCCGACCCGCGTGGGCCTGCCCAGGCCGGTCGAGCCCAAGGGGCTCGTCCCCTCGACCTCAGCCACCCGTAACATTCACTACGGGTGTCCGTTTTGTGTGTAGTCTGTGGGAGTGCTAATATCGGCTAGATGCGGAGAATTTGAGATGGTTTTGGGGACTTTTAATTCCAGATACGGGGGCCTAGGTGGAAGGATACGCTCATAAATGGAAGGGACTTTTTCTGGGGGTTCTAGTTTTGGATGGCGCAGACACATCCAATGTCCGATTTGATAGCCGTCAGCAGTGTTGCGTCTCTGGCATCGAGAATAATATTTCAAAGGGGATTTCAGTCATTGAAACTAGAGTTGATGCATGGGCCCCATAACACGTCTTTTAAGCTGCGAGCAATGATTATCAACTTTTTCATCGAACATCCATTCGGGGTGTGCGAGAAGTCGTATTTGGGCGTTTTTTCAAGGGCATCGCAATGGCGCAACCCACCCTCTTTATGTCCGCACGGTGGTGCGCGCCCCACGAGAGTTGTTTTGAGAGTTGGTAGTGATTTCCATCTTCTTCATTGGGTGTCCAATTTGGACAAGTGAATAGTCAATCATGTGTAGTTTTCCGAGAGAATCGCAATGGTGCGATCTGTTCATTGCGCTCAGGACTGGGATGCGGGTCCCACGATGCACCGCTCGTGTGCAGTATGGCGAAATGCATCTTTTTCTCCGAATATCTGATCCATGCAAGTAAACAGTTAATTTGACTTGTTTTTTCGAGGGGATCAAAATGGTGTGATGCGCCCGACTGTTTTAGGGGCCGAGGCTCGGGACCACAGGACGTTTCTCAGGCATAAAGCAGTGTAGAAGGACTTTTATGTTGGATTTCTGTTGGAGGCGAGTAAATAGTCGTTCAATCTTGTATTTCCACGAGGATTACAATGGTTCGATCCATTTGGATGTGCGGATTATCATTCTAGATCTCATTAAATATGGAAACATGAAAGGTGTACCAGTGGGGGTTCTTCCTGTGGTGTTTGTAGGGAACCATTGGCGGTTGATCGTTTTCACTCCTATGAGAGTGAAGTTAGTATTTAAATAGGTGTGGTCGACTATTCTAGGGCCTTGGGGGAAGCAATTTGGAAAATTTACATTTTCACCCTTCGCGTTTACATTCGGAGCCATGCGTTCGATAGCCTTTGGGATAGATATTTTATGTACTCTTGGAGTATACGAGAATGCTTGGAGGTACATGTTGTAGTTTGTACCTTAGAACGTTTGTTCACTTGGTTTGGAGAAGAGTTAGGGAGACATGTTGTGTGGGCCCCATGTTCACATCATGTTCTACTTTACATACGTTTGACCTATCGTGATATAGAGTGTCCTTCTATTAGAGATGTTTAGAGAATGAGGGTTTACTCGGACCCTCTGGTATTGTTTCTTAATGGTTTGACTAGAAGAGTTGTCTGGGTTTTCCTATTTCTTCAGTTGTGAGGGGATTCAGTATCACGTCCCTTCGTGTACCCTGGTAGGGATCTTGTGTAACTGGTGTGACCAATACATTATGTGGGCACCGATCCTCGACCCAGGAGGTTTTTTCCAGTAGGGTACGGAGCCCCAGTGATCCTGGGTGCAGATTCCCTAGATAAGTATCAAAATCATATCCTCCTTCCATGATCTACTATGATGTGTCTCCCTAGGAAGAGATTCAAGTATCGACATGAACCACACTACACGGGTGATGAAACTCTACTTGGTGAATTGTTATGAAGTTGGGTGGTTGCATGATACCCACTCCATGTTCTGTTGGCCAGTGTTGTACCAACTAGTAGGGATGGCTAGAGCATTTCTGGTTTACCCTCCAGTGGGGCTGGGCAGTTAGTTTCTCATCGACTTCTTCAGGTTTACCCTCCAATGGAGTTGGGAAGTGGGTTTCTCATTGACTTTTAGGGTTTAACCTCTATCCGATTTTGGGCAGTGGGTTACCCAATGACCTCTTAGGGTTTACCCTCCAGCAGAGATTGGGTAGTGGGTAACCGGACGACTTCTTCCAGACTCAGTCCTTTCTTTTAGGCTAGTCTGTGGCTTTTCTCCATGACTAACGGAGCGGGACCCTTGGTTTTATGGGTCAGAAATGTGACACCGTTAACATTGAGAAGACCTCTCGACTATGTGACAATGTCGAGTTATGGTTTGACTTTACCCAGAACTCTCAAGTACAAGGGGATGCTTTCCCCCACCAAGACGAGTCATTGAGATGCGACCTAAAACCGTGCATGTGAGTCTATTACACCCAAAGCAGATAGTGTCAAGGTGCGGTGATTTGAGACCCTTGACTTGCAGTTCGGGGCAGACGAGTGGGATGTTGGGCATCGATGGTTTTTACTTCTGGGACTGTTGGCTACTCAGTTTCTTGGGTTGAGCTATGGTTTGGAGATCCCCTTACGATCTTTTTTGGGTTTCTTGACAGAGCATATATATATATATACCTTTTTCTAGTACCCACTCCTTGGGTTTTGGTTACTATCCTTACAGTAGAGGAAAAGGTGTCCGGGGTATGCCACGTGCATTCCATGTCTAGCTTATCATGGTTAGATGAGTCAAAAATCCTACTCTAGGTAGCGAAGAGTCGAAATGAAGTTCATCTTCTCACTATTTCTAGGTCCTGGTGTTTGGATTAGTCTACTTCATTTCTATTTTTGGGAAGAGCTGGACTCTCTACTGTTACTCTACTTCCCTCTCTGTTGTACTTCTTTATTGTTCCCTGTTTGATCTGCTGCTCACCACTTCAGTACCTCATTTTTTTGCTCCCTTGAGCCTTTGGGGAATCCTATTGAGTATTTTATACTCAACCCTAATTGGTATTTTCCCACAATTGGTGTGCCCTTACAGACGATGGACAGGTCGGTCGTGACTTCTGCGGAGCTTAGGAGTTCGGGAACATGGACCGCATGCGATTGTCGTAGTTGGGATCTAGGTGTGGGAGTCTCCTAGGTGTTTACTTTTGTTTACCTATTACTGGGTTGTGGTGCTTTTCTGGTTGGGCATGGGTTTTTCTTTTTTCTTTTCATTTTACCTACAACACTTGCTTTATACTTTTTAGAGGTCGATGCATTTTCTATTGTTGTTTATAGTAGTTGGTAATTTACATTCTCTTTTACACGACACTATTGTAACGCCCCGACTCCAGTTACCCAGATTCGGTGCATTATTTTAATATATTGGCATGATTACATGGAATCATGTCCCAAAGGAACGATCAATTTACCAGTCTTTGAAAATAGATTACATAATGAATGTTACATTGTACTTTATGACATACAAAACAATATAAATAATCCATAACGAATGCCATTATTCTATTGGCTGAACCCTGTATATCAATCACAATACAATTCTTTGAATCCTGGGAAAAATAAAACATAGAAAGGGAAGAGCTCAGATGATCAGTAAGGATTACAATACATCAGAAACTTTTATAAATAAGCATAAACATTTAAGGCAATGTATAACAAAAACAAAATCTTTTTAAACTTGAACTTCAGCATAATATGGAAGAAATCAAATGAAATAATTCCATTTACTTATTCACATGGATATTCAACTAGTGAAATAATCACATGTAATATCAATAAAGACTTTCATAATGATGGAATGTATAATGTCAGAATATCATAACCACATAGTCAAAGCTTTGTGCCAAGACTACAAATATGATTTTGTCAAGGCGTTGTTCCAATACACTAGTTTGTCTCATGAGACCTACCAATGCATCGAGGTGCTATAGCGGGCCCACCCTTCACTTACTATGTCAAATGAATTCCTCATATTAAAATGTTTAAACATAACATAAACATTCATATTAAAACTAGCATATGAAATGTCAATACTTTATCCCTATACCATGAATGGTATAAAAATAACACATCCGCAGTCAAACATATCCGAAAATATTCAATATAATATGGAAGATTTGTATCATAATAAATCATCTTCAAACATGTTTAAAATCCATCAATGGATGTTGACATAGATGAAACTGATTTGTAAAACTCTTTGAGAGAAATATCCAATTTTCTTGAAAACATTTAAAAGTCTCACAATTTAGAAAATAATACATTTAAAGACACGTTATGAATCAATGTGTCACATTTGACTTTGAAACATTTGAATGGAAATAAAATTTTAAAAACATTGATGTCAATATAAATAAATCCTTAAAACCCATTTTGAAGACATGGACATTAATGAGAAATATTTAGAAAAATAAATATTTAAAACTTTTGAAATGATATTTTAGTAAAAAAATTCCCATAAAAGAATCCCTTTGTAAAATCTTTCATAACACATGGACATGGATAATAAATATGTCCCAGTAGATACTTACGTAAAAAAACAACCTCGGATAATAAAGAGATTTTGAAATTATCCTTTACCAAATTGTTAACATATGAAACACACACCCCATGAAAGAGGTATCATACAATTAATATTTAAATACACATAAATTAAAGTTTATTACAAAAATAATATAATTATGGACAATATATACACATCACAAAAGGTAATAGTGGAAATTTGCAAGAATCTCATGGGAATAAGGAGTGAGATGAAAACCCCATATCTTGCAATTTCCTCTAGTCGAGGGTATGTTTAACCTCCTGTATGAAGACCATAGTATGATATTAAATTATAACAAAACCATTTTAATATTTATGATATCATAAATTATTCATTAATGTCTTTCTACTACCGATTTAATAATAATTTCCTTGTTAAATTAACATATCGGGTAATAATTGTTTTCTTTATCGTACATGTTTTAACTTGTTACTCTTGATTGTTTCACATAGATCATGATTTAAATAATTCGAGAATATAAAACATGATTTATATATAATATATATTTAGAATATAATTATCTATAATAGATATATATATGTGAAATGTAAAAAAGATTTTATGGAGACGGTAGTCCCTACGTACGCATAAACGCTGTTTCGATTTTCATAACGTATTGAACGGAACTAAGTGAATAAAATATTTTTTAGTAAACACACACACATATATATATATCTAAATTAGAATTATTATCTCAAATATTACAAAAACATTAGTAATATATATTTTTATAATCGTCGATGAATGATGAATATAGAAATGAATCTCATCGCGTCGTGGAGACGGTAATCCATACGTATGTACGAGTGACAATAATATTTCATTAAAGGTGTTGAATTGGATGGTATATTAATTTTACAGAGACATTATTATGTTATTTTCATTATTTATATACATATTACACATCATTATATCTCTCCAAATAACATAGTGTTGAATAAAAAATTACACCACGACGTGGAGACGATAAGCCCTACGTACGCACGCATGGTGACATTATCATTCAAAAGATGGATTGAATAATGAATAGAGTTGTGAAATATTTAAAAAAAATCACAGTATATATAACATACTGGATTTATTATTTTAGAATTGGAAATAACAAATAACGATGAAGTGGAAGAAGAAATAACATGAAAGAGGGTGGTGAAAACATTACTTCTTCGTTGAGTTATTTCCTCTGATTTGATCAAAAGGGCTCCATTGGTTGGATTTCTGCTCAAAAAGGACTCTAAGATGATGTGAGGTAATATTAGTGAATATTTGGGTAGGGTTTGGCCGAGCCAAAAGGCTTTTATGGTGTGAATTAGATGGAAGTGGATGTGACCTTTTATAAGAGGGGTGAAGGGCACCTTAGGAAAAGCTAAAAATGTTATTTTATAATAAATTAATATTCGGTTTCTAATGGCTCCAAAGTGGATTATTTAAAGTTTAAGGTTGTTATAAGTTGAAAACCACTCAAACAATAGGTTTTAGACTGGTTTGTGTCACTATATTAACTTTATCATTTTCATTTAACTCTTAGTTAAATAGTTTGACATTTACCATGTCTCCTTTTATTTTTATATTATATAGTAAATAAAAATACTATAAACTTCCAATCGACCGCCAACTGGTCTATTAATAATACAACTATCATTATATCCATCCTTTGGCCGAACCATATATTTTTTGTAATATAATATTAATTAATAATATAATATTTGTTTTAAAAACTACTTCATTTCAATTTTGACAGTATTTAATAATTTATTTTTGTTAAAGTCTTAACAACATTATTAATTCGAAATAAATTCATTTATGAAATCATAATATTTAATTTTAACCAATAAAAATTTTTTATGTCATCAAAACTTTCAATTTATATTTATTTTATCATTTATAATACTAATTATTTGATTATTTCATTAATAAGGAAAATACTGCATCATTATTGTGTCATAAAAAAATTTAATTATTAAATGTCTACAAATTATAAATAAAATACCATTATGTAGGAAATATTTTTATATTTCTAATGAATATTTATAGTCGAAAATATAACATATATAACCCTATGTAATAATTTTTTTTCTAAAAGATATATGCTTATGTCATTTTTGTATTTACTTTAACTTAATTAATATAAAGTGTCATTATCACTTATAAGTGGATCAATGGGGTCCCCAAATCGACCCAAATATGCCCATGGTCAGACATGTATCAACCAATAGGGTTATGACAAGTTTTAGGCTAATTTGTTATTATTATAATATAATTTTTTTACCCTTATTTACCAGATTTACCCTATAACCATGATAAATAATATATTTACCGAAGTAATTATTCAAAATGTATAAAAATAAAATATATATATTTACACAATTTAGACCTCATGATTCTAAATATGGAATCCATTTTTCTATATTCAAAACACAGAAGTGGCAGAAATTAATTTAAAATTAATTCCCATTGTCAAAACAAAACGTGTGTTTAAAAAAAATAATAAATATCAAAAGATAGGAACTTCTTTATTTATAGTTTAAATGTGAAATTATCCAAAATGACCAATATTGTATTAAATGGTAAAAATAAATTCTGAATATACTTTAAAATCACTAAAAATCATAATTTAACATTATTAATTATTTCGATTTAAAAAGTCTTTTTTAATTAAAATTTAGTAATTTCCACTATTCATCAAAATATGTATGTTATCCAAAAAGTACCAAAAATTTACCCTAAGCTAATTTCGAAATTCAGAATTTAAAAATGAAGTCCATTTTGAAACATAAAATGCATGAAATGTTAAAATGTGGGTATTACTATTCATAATTTTTAATTTGATTGGTTGTGGTGTGTGTAAGAAGTCGAAGTTGCGTACAACATGTGCTACTGCATTATTCAAAGAGAATCGTACTGTGGATGCCAGGAGTGTTACATTCTCCCCTCCTTCAATAAATTGCATCCTCGCAATTTGAAATTATTATTCAAAAATAAAAGGTTGAAAATAGAAAATACCTTTTGGAAAACCCAAATCAAAAATTAGGTTAATAAAACCTAGTCTCAATAAGAGGAAAAGGGAAATAAAAGGGTCACCACCAAATTATGATCTCGATTATGAGAACATTTGTGGCAATTAGAGACATATAATTGGAGGAAAACATAAATATTTATAGGTAGTGATTGAGTTCATCAATCACAATCAAATGTAAAATTGAGGGCCTTAAATTCATCAATCTATGATGATTTAAAATACCATCGGTTCAACAAAATAGATGGTATTAGAATATCACATTTTCTATTTTAAGATCCCTTTAATATATTATAAGAATTAATTTCTGGATAGAATAGGAGAAGAAGAAAAATATATACTTGAAAAGTAGAGTCCCATCCTTTAACTAATTTCTACCACAAACTCTTCTTTCACTCTAAATGTTAATAGAACATTCAAATAATATTCTATTTATCCTATTTGTATATGGTTCAAAAAATGAATTTATAATTCATCTTGCATAATTTTTTAAAAAAGACTACATTATTCAATCCAGGACATCACTTGGGCTAGTGGTAGGTGTACACCATTATCGCCCTTCGGTTGCAGGTTCAAGTCTCACGGCCTTGCCGGACGCGACAGGTTGCCGCCCGACCCCTAGGTTGTCCTTTTAAGGAATCCAAAAATAATCTCAAACTAGAATTATCCAAAATTCTTCTGTCCAAACTCACAGTCCAAAATTTATAAGGAAGGAAAACACAATGAAGATCTTTTTTCCGCTTAATAACATGTGAACACCTTCATCATGTATTCTTTTAAAACACTGCCACATCCAGAATTACCATAAAACCTTATTTATTACATTCATGATCCTTTGTTCCTTATAGAATAGTGGATATACTCCTTCTATAAAAAAAATTTCTAAACTACAAAATTGATGGAATATACAAATAATTAATTAGTTTCAAGGTAGTCAAGAGTATACAATATAATTTATCCAAATCAATCATATATTATTCATAAATCACTACCTCAGTATTAGAACCATATTATGGTTTAACATTCTCTCAACCATATATTTTACCAAAATTTAACCTGCTATTGAGTCACTTTTCATGGTTCCATACAATCTCAATTCCTTAAGGAAATAGTACTGAAGTATATTCCTTATATACTCCTCAATTATTAAAAACAGTACATTATTGATACAATACTCAAATGACATAATTCTCTAATAACTACATAAGAACTCTAATCATTTCTAATCATATATGGTAGTATGATAACTGGAATATTATCCAATAGCATCATTTGTGGAATACTCTGATGATTTGGAAATTGGTTCGCGTAGTGTCCCAACTCCTTGTAGATGAAGCATTATACATTTGAAACATATTTATTACCCTTGTAGTCACATACATGGTGTCTTTTTTCTCCACACTTATAACAAACTCTCATTCCCTTCAGGCATGTTCCATGGTGTTTCTTTCCATAGTTGTCACATATGGGAAAATTCTACTTTTCCATCTTCCCTTTATCCATCTTTCTCTCTTCCATCCTTCTCTTCTCTTCCTTCCCTTCAAATCCATAGGACTCAGAGAAGTTTTTACGTATCTTATTAACACATGATACTATTTATTCATATGTTGAGAATACATGGGAGACTATTTCCCTTCAAAAATTTTCCACAATTCCATTAAAGATATGATCCATCTTACTCAATGGATCATACGTATTTCTCGACTTCACAATCCTTCAAATGGGTTCCATTTCAATACAATGGAATAAACTAGGTCAGTTTATGAAATGAAATGAATAATTCCAAACATGTAAAATACCTAATGTAAATTTAATGGTTTATTAATATAATCCATTATCATAAAGATTTTGTCATTGAGGAAATATATACTCATAAACCCTTCATAGTGATTTGTAAAGAAAATGAGAATTATCCTAAGCATATCCCACTGGAGTGTCGTAACCAAGAGTTCATCAAGGCCCATTTTCATGCAACAGGTCCTGTTCGAGTGTAGGTTAAAGCAGTGTTTTTAACTTTTACAACTATGTACATTTGTGCCAGAGCCGCCTCTACCTGATCGTATCCAGACATGGATGTATTTTCGTGGAAATCTCACAAAATCTCTACATTACCAAAATTCTATGAATTTATTCTATACTAATCCCCAAAGTATATCTTAGTTCTATGTGCTCTAATTAGATTTTATCTAAATCTATCTTCCAAGGTTATCGCTAAACATCCTCTGATACCAACTGTAACACCACAACCCCAGTTACCCAGAGTTTGTGAATTATTTTAATACATTGGCATGATTATAAGGAAT
Source organism: Viscum album (assembly GCA_963277665.1). Classification (NCBI taxonomy): domain Eukaryota; kingdom Viridiplantae; phylum Streptophyta; class Magnoliopsida; order Santalales; family Viscaceae; genus Viscum; species Viscum album. The sequence goes on along the minus strand of OY728151.1, from coordinate 1,097,068,627 downwards.
CAAGTCTCGAAGGACTGATGGGTTTAACAGTCTTAGAAAATATATTACATACATGAATGTTACATTAGACTTAATAACATAAAAAACAATATAAATAATCCATCAAGAATGCCAGTATTCCCAACGTATAACCCTGTTATCAATCGCAATAAACTTCTTTGAATCTTAGTAAAAATAAAACATAGAAAGGGGTGAGCTCAGATGCTCAGTAAGGATTACAATACAGTGGAAGCTTTCATAAATAAGCATTAAAATTTTAGGCAACGTATAACTAAAACAAAAGCCTTTTAAACATGAACTTTAGCATAATATGACAGAAATCAAATGAAATAATTCCATTTACTTATTCACATGGATATTCTACTAGTCGAATAATCACATGCAATATCCATAACCACATTCATAATTATGGAATGCATAATGCCATACTATCGTAACCAAATAGTTAAGGCCTTGTTCCAAGAGTACAAATATGATTTTGTCAAGTCCTTGGGCCAAGACACTAGTTTGTCAAATGAGACCTACTAATGCATCAAGGAGCTATTGCGGGCTCCACCAATCACTTACTAAGTCCAATGCATTCCTCATATTAAAAGGTTTAAAAAAACATAAACATTCGTATTAAAACTTGCATACGAAAGGTCAATACTTTACCCATATACCATGAATCTTATGAAAAAACCTTCAATACAATATGGATGATTTGTATCATAATAAATCAATATCAAACAAGTTTAAAATCCATCAAAGGATATTGACATAGATGAAAATGATTTGTAAAACTCTTTGAGAGAAATTTCCATTTTTCATGAATACATTTAAAAGTCACATAATTTAGAAAAGAAGAAATTTGAAGACTTTTTTTAATCAACATGTCCCATACAACTTTGAAACTTTTTAAAGGAATTAAAATTTTAAAAACATTTAGTTCTATATAAATAAATCCTTAAAAACAATTTTGATGACATGTACATTAATGAGAATGATTTTGGAGAATAAATATTTAAAACATTTGAAATGATGATTTAGTTAAAAAAATTAACTTAAAAAAATACCTTTTAAAACTATTTCATAAAACATGGACATGGATAATAAGTATTTCCCAGTGAATACTTATGTAAAAAACATCCTCGGATAATAAAGAGATTGTGAAATTAACCTTTACCAATTTGGTACCTTACGAAACATACACCCTATGAAAGAGGTATCATACAATGAATACGTAAATACACATAAATTAAAGTTTATTACACAAATAATACAATTATGTCCAGTACATGCACCACACAAAAGGTAATAGTGTCATTATGGCGTGAATATCATGGAAATAAGGAGTAAGATGAAAACCCCTTACCTTGCACTTTCCTTTAGTCGAGGGTATGTTCAACCTATTGTATGAAGGATGTAGTATGTTATTAAATTATAAAAAAACCATATTAATATTTATGATATCATACATTTTTCATTTATGCCTTTTTACTACCCATTTAATAATAACTTTCTTATTAAATTAACATTTTGGGTTATAATCGCTTTCTTTATCGTACATGTTTTAACTTTTTATGTCACGAACCGAATCTAGTCCCTAGAAAACCGGCACCAAACCCGGATCATGGAAAGTCCCGAAGGGCGTTCCCTATCCCCACGGGCCAGTACAAGTTCCTGGTTATAATTAATTTAGGCTTTGGAATGATTTACCTGAGTATGAAAGCATTAAACATTAAAAACAATCCATAATTTAAATCTGAAATTTTTGAGCCAAACTAGTCTTAACAAAAAAACCCATAACTGGATAGATTAGTTTAAAGATAATTACAGTGGTCCAAATACAAGTAAATATAGCATCAAGATAGAATTAAGGACCCCACATGACTAGGTTTCATCACCCACAAGCCGTCTCTACAACTCCGCCCCAAGGATCTGGACTAACACCCCGAACTGCCATCACATTTAGCCTTTCCTTTACCTTAGTCAATCATAACCAAGTCTACATACACCCAAGGGTATTATGTAGGGTGTGAGACTATTCCTAGTAGGATTCCACCCTATGATACCAAAGATCTTGCAATACAATGTGATAAAGCCTGCAGTTTTAATAGGCAAGGAAAATAGTGTTAAAATTCCAAGAAATGTAACTTTCATTCAAAAATAGTATTCAATACAAAATATTCAGAATGTCCATACATTTAAATATAAATGTAGCTACTATAATTTACTAACAAACACACCCTAATAAATGTGTAGATACTACAAATCTAATGAGCACTAACATTGGGAACACCCTTAGGCACTAGGTTGTCTTGGGCCCTATGTACCTTATACCTCGGTGTAAAGTAACCATAGAAAAATCCATTCTTTTGCACGAGCCACTAGTAGGTAACATACACATAACCTAGTGGTCCCCAATAATTATACAAATAGTTTAGTTAGAGTTGTCGTTATCCAAATGCTATGTGAAACAGGGACAAAACCCATCTGGTCCACTAGTCGTACTAGTACAAATCCGCCAAACCTAGGTACCCGGGCTTCGCCTTTTTTTATCAACCAATTTCAGCATGAAAAATAAATAAATATTCATATAAAAATTCATTACTGGTAAAACACAACCAATACAATATCTATCACATTTTATACCACTTAAAACACGCTACAAAACACTTAGATTTTTAATAAAACAACCTCTCAAAATCACACATTATTTTGCACAAAACATTCATTGAAATATACACTTTACATACTATGTGCACACTTTTTAGTCACAAAAACAAAATTTCAGTTAAATACCCTTTAATGAAACCAAAAATTCAGTTATGTGGCAGCCCCATGTGATCCAAGAAGCTGTATCCTTTAAAAACCCAAGTTTTCACACAAACACGGCACTTTAAGCACATTTTCTTCCCAAACACCATCTAAAAAACTTTCGCAGCGACATAAAAAAACTTTAAACATTAAAAACATGATTTATAGTCCGAATATAATTCAATAAAATAAATTATTTAATTACTGGACAACCCCAAATGAACAAATAAAATATTTGTATGTAAAACCCCCAAATTCACAAAAAATTGGCACTTTAAATTCATTTGCTTAATAAATTCCAATAAAACCAATTTTTGCAGAAACATTAAAATTCAATAAACATGAAAATATGAATAACACAGCAATCTAAGTCACAAAAATTTCATGCACAATGGAATCACCTACCAAAAGAGTCAAGAACAACAAGTCATAGTGCGGAACTTCAACCGCACCACCACCGCACCACAAGGGAGTGAGATCAAACCTAAAACCCAAGTATTGGACCAAAAAACTCAAAAATGAAACCCTAGGTATGAATCCCTAGCTTCTGGAAAATTGTGTTTTAAATAAAAAAGTGAGAGAGCTTAAGGAAAAGGAAGGAACATAGAAGGATAGTCAGTTACTTGATAAATATGGACGATAATAAAAACCCGAGACGTTAGGCCCTAAATAATGCTAGATACGATCTCCAAAATTAGGGAAACGATTCTGGGGGTGCGGCTAGGTATAGTGTGAGATTTTGAGAGGTGGAATCACTTAAATAGGATAAAAAATGAATATTTTATGAAATAATTACAAAACAATTTTAAAACTGGAAATTGGAATTCGGGTTGGCCCAATACCTAATTTGATCACCCAAATCTATGATGCTAATTATTTTTTAATGGGCCTAAAATTAATTGGTTGTTTGAATTGTTAAATTAAGGTAATTTTGGAATTTTAATGGGTTAAAAAGGTTAAAATACGAAGGAGTTATTAAAGAATCAAAATTTATTTTCAAAACTGGAAATGGACTCTCGGGTTGGCCCAAATTTTGGAAACCCACCATTTCCTTCAAAAATGCATGGAAAACCCCCAAAACAAAGAAATAATGTAAATTAAATGAAAAAAATGTCTAATATATGTCATGTATGTGACAATTACCCCCACAATGAATTACTTTCTGCCCCGTAAATTCAACACGAAGCTTGATTGGAAAACAAGAACGAGTACTCTTCCTCAACCCATGACTTTCGATCCCATGTCTCATGTGTATGATTCCCATGCTACCATAGAACCCAAACTAATGGAATATACTTCCCTGAAAATATCTTCTCTTGGGTTTCCACTATTTTCACTAGCCTCTCAACAATAGACAAGTCAGGCTCTATCTCCATCTCTTCCTAATTCAACACATGGGATGGATCCTGGTAGTATTTCTTCAACATAGAGACATTGAAGACATCATGTATGGATGTCAATTGAGAAGGTAAGGCCAACCTGTATTCCACCTTTCCAATATGCTCGAAGATATCAAATGGGCTGACATACTGCAGCGTCAGCTTACCTTGCTTCCCCAATCGACAATGGCCCAGACGAGGGGCCACTTTCAAGAATACCATGTCACCCACAGAAAAAACTAGGTCTCGATGCCTCCGGTCAGCATATGATTTAGGATGACTCTAAGCTATTAATAAATGATTCCTGATCAACTTGACCTACTCAGAAGGCTCCTACACAAGGCTCAGCCCCAACAGTGAAGTCTCTCCTACCTAATCCCAACATAGAGGGGACCGACATGGTCGACCATAGAGCACCTATAAAGGGGCCATTTGAATTGAGGATTCGAAACTATTATTATAATAAAACTCAACCAATCACAATTTGGTATCCCAGGAACATCCAAAGTGTAAGACACATGCACGGAGCATGTCCTCAAAAATATGATTCACTCACACTGTCTGGACATCCGTCTGGGGATGGTATACTGTGCTCCTCTTAATCTGGGACCCCAAGGCCTTTAGAAGGCCTTCCCAAAATTGAGAAGTGAAACGAGGGTCTCTATCTGAGACAACTGCTGATGGAAGACCATGGATTCTCACAATCTCTTTAAGATACAAACGGCCCAACTCATCCACTTTAGATGTATCTCTGACCAGAATGAAGTGGGCTGATTTGGTCAGACGATCAATCACCACCCAAATGGCACTCTTACCCCAAGGTGTACGAGGTAAGCAAAAAATGAAGTCCATGGAAACCTCGTCCCACTTCCAGGTAGTAATTGGTAGAGGTTGGAGTAAACCGGGGGGGGCCTTTGGTTCTCTTCCTTCACCTGTTGGCATGTGTAGCATCTCGACACAAAGTCCGCTATGTCTCGTCTTATACTTGGCCACCAAAACAGTCGACGAACATCATAATACATCTCAGTGGCACCTGGATTGAAAACCCACTGAGACTGGTGGCTATCATGCATCACCACCTTCCGTAGAGATAATGGCACTACTGAATGGCCCATGAAGCACAGGATTCCCTTGGGAGATGACGACCAATCAGGGGATGTCTCCCCACCATGAAGAAACTGCTTTGACTGCTAAAAAAGCTCATCACTGGGTTGTTACCTCTAAATCAACTTCAATAGAAAAGGAGTCAACTGGACGCTCACCAATAATTCCCCTCCACTGTGTTCCCTGGTCTCGATATGCATCTGAGAAAAGATCCCCATCAATGTCCACTCATCACTAGACTTCCTCAAAGCCTGCACTGGAACTCTTCTGATTAGAGCATCGGCCACCACATTAACCATTCATGGGGTATAGAAAATGAAAAAATCGAACCCCTGCAAGTACTCGATCCACTGACGCAACCTCATGTTGAGGTCCTTCTACAAGAAGATATAGGCTAAGAATTTTTTATCAGAGTTGACCACAAACTTCTCTCCAAAGAGGTAGTGATGCCATGTCTCCAAAGCATGCATCAGTGCTGCCAACATCAAGTCATGGGTAGGGTAGTTCTATTCGTGTGGTTGGAGTTGGTGAGAGCCATAAGCCACCACGTGATCATCCTGCATAAGCATGCACCCAAGACCCATACCTGAAGCATTACAATAGACCACATTTCCCTTTCTAGCCTCTGAAAAAAATCAGCACGGGGGTGGTAGTCAACCGCCTCTTCAGCTCCTCGAATGACACCTAGAATTATGGACCCCATACAAACGTCACCCCATTCTGGGTGAGGGCATCTATTGGTGAAGCAAGCCAATAGAAATCCCGAACGAATCGCCTGTAACAACCAGCCAGGCCAAGGAAACTCCGAATCTCGAAAAAATTCTTTGACTGCTCCCATGAAATAACCGCACTAATCTTCTGAGGATCCACTGAAACTCCATTATTTGAGATCACATGCCCCAGAAATATCACCTCCCTAATCCAGAAAGATCACTTTGACAACTTTTCATAGAGGCGGTGATCCCATAATGTACCCAAAACGATCCTCAAGTGATGTTCATGTTCCTCTTCAGAGCTAGAGTATACCAGAATGTCATCCACGAACACCACAACAAAGGAATCGTGATACTGATGGATCTCCCTATTCATAAGTGAAATAAAGACTATTGGAACATTGGTCAATACAAAGGGAATGAACAAATACTCAAAGTGGTCGTACCTACTTCGGAAGGCTATCTTTGGGATATCTGACTCCTTCACCATGAGTTGATGATACCATGAATGCAGGTCTATCTTTCAGAACCACATTCCCCCTTTAATTGATCAAAAAAATCATATATTACGGGGAAATGGTATTATTTTTTAATTGTTACCTTATTTATCTTCTGGTAGTCAATGCACAACTGAAGGGATCCATCCGCCTATTTCACGAACAACACAGGAGCAGCTGAAGGAGAGATGCTCGGGCAAATGAATCCTTTGGATTCTAAGTCTTCCTACTATATATTTAATTCTTTTAGCTCGATGGGGCCATGCGATAAGAGGGAAGAGATATCAGTTGTGTTCCCGGAGCCAGATTAATCGAAAACTCCACATCCCACTCTGAAGGAAAACATGAAAAATCATCTAGGAATACCTCCAGAAACTCATTCACTACATGATGTAGTGAACCATCAGGGGATATACCATCCTCTAGCATGAGAGAAGATAAATCGATGATAACATTTCCCAACTCTGGGAGTGGAGGCCCTACGTGACCTGTCCGAGGATCTCATTCTCCATGAAAAACCTGACGACTCCCATCAGGTGCCGTGAAACTCACACGACTTCTGTAGAAATCGATGTGTGCCTGGAAGTGTACTCGAGGATCCATCCTGAGTATGACATCAAAAATTTCCATATCTAAGACCAAGAGTTCCCACTCTATCTCGACCCTAACACAGAAAGCTCACATGAGGGGCACCTAATGCCCTTCTCCTTCTTTCCCAGCGATGTCACCAAATCCATCGTGAAAGACATCAACATAGTTGGAAAATTCAGAATGTCCACATAATGGGAAGAAATGAATGAAAGAGAGGCGCCAGTATCAAAATGAGTAGTAGCTATATAAGATGCGATTATAACGGTACCTCGAACTGTCGACGGTCCCGCCTCTGATCCTACTGGTGTCTGATCCACTACATCGAGATGTCTAGTACCTGCCTGAGGATGACCACTAGTATGTGGTTGTTCCCTGAACTAGCTATGCCCTGAAGATAATCTAGGCCTTCCACCACGACCACCGAATCGAGATCCCCCAGTCCTCGATGGCTCAGACTGTGTTGGCACTCCACTTGAATCCACTAACCCAGCCCCACCCGGATGTGGATGTTTCACACCACAAAAATGTTGTAGATGCCCCATACCACCACACTGGTAACAAGCCTTCAGAGGGAGTGGAAATGCTGGTCGGATATGCCCAGGACTCCCACAATGGTGGAACATGACCAGTCTCGCATCAGAAGACACAGAAGAAAACTACCTAGAAGAGTGGCCTGAACTGCCCCTCCTTTCTTCACATGATCTTCCTGTTTCCTTTTCTTCTATGAGGAGCTGCCACTACCCACTGCTGATACTAAACCATAGAAACCATCCTCTCCTTTCCTATAAATCTCCACCATGCACGCCCGATCAACGACCTCAGCATAGGTCCTCATCTTAAACAAGAACACCTGGGAGTATATCTATGGTCGTAAGCCTTTCTCAAACCTATAGTTCTTTGCTTGCTCATTAGGGACAATTTCTAGAGCTTACCGAACCAACTTAGCAAAACAGTTGGTATAATCCATCACAGAAAGATTCACGTAAACAAGTTCCATGAACTCCCTAGACCTAGAATAAGCCAACACCTCAGGGAAGTACTGCTCATTGAAGACATCTTTGAAATCTCCCTAGAGCATCTGCTCATTCTTCCCATCCTGAAGCACTGACTCCCACCATTTATGGATGGGACCCTCCAACAGAAAGGAGGAACACTTCACCCTGAGATCCTCAGGTGTTTCCAGGAACTCAAACATATGATCGATCTTCTCAATACATTCCTCTGCTTCATAGGGTTCTAAGCTACCTCAGAAGGTTAGAGGCTTATTATTCAGGAACTCCAGGGCCTTTTCCTTTCTAGGACTAGTCTCATCCTCTCTAACATGAGTTGTAACAACATCTAGTCCATATCCTATTGCCCAGATAGCCCGAACCACGGCCTCGACTAGCCTATGATCATTTGGTGTGGGAGAACTCTCTCCGGCTTCCTTTTGTGGGTGCATGAGATCTTTCCATGGATGCTTGTTGCTACAAAATGCACAGTCACAAAACAATAATCAATACCACAATTCTGAAAATTTTAATCAAATAATGAAATATAAATAATCTAAACACAATCCAGTAATAAAAGAAACAACTACTCCACATCCTCCTGATGTCCACATGTGGTCTGCAGCACACATGTCTCACCTGGAAGTGAAGCCAATCCATAAATTCCAACATCCCCTGCTGACTCAAGGTCTTCCATGAGAGGTGCAGTCCAGGAACCCTACTTACAACAAAATCCTTGAGCCCCAATAGTCCTATCTCCTGTCTATCCGGACTCATCCAAAAATAGAAATATAACCCAAAAAATATAACCTCCTCTAATACCATTATGTCACCAACCGAATCTGGTCGCCAGAAAACCGACACCAATACCGGCTCATGGCAAGGCCAGAAGTGTGTTCTCTATACCCACAGGCTCGAAAAAGTGACCGGGTATAATTAATTTAGGTTTGGGAATGATTTAACTGAGTATGAAAGAAGAAAATATTAAAAACAATCCATAATATAAATCTAAATTTTTTGAGCCAAAAAAGTTTTAACAAAAAAAACAATAACTGAATACATTGGTTTAAATATAATTAAAGTGGTCCAAATACAAGTAAATATAGTATCAAGATAGCAGCAAGGACCCCACATGACTAGGGTTCATCTCCCACAAGCCGTCTCTACAACTCCGCCCCAAGGATGGGGACTAACACCCCAAACCTCCATCACCCTTAGCCTTTCCTTTAACTGAGTCAAACATAACCATTTCTACCTACACCCAAGTGGTGTAAGTAGGGTGTGAGACTAATCCTAGTAGCATACTACCCAATGATTCCAAAGATCATGAAATACAATGTGATAAAGCATGCAGTTTTAATAGGCAAGGAAAATGAGTGATAAAATTCTAGAAATGTAATTTTCATTTGAAAATAGTTTTCAATCCAAAATTTTCAGAATGTCCACACATTTAAATATAAATTTAGATATATTAATTTACTACCAAAAAAACACTAAGACATAATTATATACTACAAATCCAATGAGCAACAACATTGAGAACACCCCTAGGCACTAGGTTGTCTTGGGCCCTATGAACCTTGTACCACGGTGTAAAGTAACCATAGAAAAATATGTTCTCGTGCACGAGCCACTAGTAGAGAACATACCCATAACCTAGTGGTCCCCAATTATCATCCAAAATGTTTAGTTAGGTTTGTCGTTATTCAAATGCTAAGTGAAACAGGGACAAATCCCATTCGGTCCACTAATCGTACTAGTACAAATCTGCCCCACCTAGGTTACCGGGCTTCCCATTTTTTTCTCAATCAATTTCAGCATGAAACATAAATCAATTTTCATATAAAAATTCATTACTGGTAAAACAATACCAATACAATATCTATCACATTTTATTCCACGTAAAACACGCAAAAGAACACATAGATTTTTAATAAAAAAACCTCTCAAAATCTCACATTGTTTTGCACCAAAAATTCATTGAAATATCCACTTTGGAAGTTTAATGGGTAAAAAAGGATGAAAAAATGAAAAAGTTATTAAAGAATCAAAATTTATTCTCAAAATTGGAAATGGACTCTCGGGTTGGCCCAGATTTTGGAAACCCACCATTTCCTTCAAAAATGTAAGGAAAACCCCCAAACCAAAGCAATAATGTAAATTAAATGAAAAATACCATGTGAACAATGAAGTTATATCATTTAAAAACTCACGTTTTCACCCAAACAAGGCACTTTAAGCCCATTTTCTTCCCAAACACCATCTAAAAAATCTTTCGCAGCATCATACAAAAACAATTAACATTAAAACCATGATTTTCAGTACTAATAAAATTCAATAAAATCAATTATGTAATTATAGGACAACCCCAAATGAACCAATAAAAAATTTTATGTAAAACCCGCAATTTCATAAAAAATTTGCACATAAAATTCATTTTCATTATAAATGCCACAAAACCCAATTTTTGCAGAAACATTAAAATCCAATAAAAACTCAAATACCAAAAACACAGTACGATAAGTCACAGAAATTTCATGCAAAATGGAATCACCTACCAATAGAGTCAAGAACTGCAAATCCTAGTGCATAACTTCAACCACACCACCACCGCACTACAAAGGAGTGAGATCAAACCTAAAACCGGAGGATTCGACCGAGAAACTCAAAATGAAACCCTAGGCATGAAGCCCTAGATTATGGAAAATTGGGGATTAATGAAAAAAGGGAGAAATATTAAGGAAAATGAAGGAACATAGAAGGATAGTCACATACTTCAGAAATCTGGACGATTTTAGCAACCTTAGATGTTTGGCCCTAATTCATGATAGATACGATCTCCAAAGAGGCGGAAACGAATCTGGTGGTGCGGCTAGGTACAATGGGATCAGGGGAGAGGTGCAATCACTGAAAAAGTATAAAAATGTATATTTTATGAAATAATTAAAAAACAATTTGAAAACTGGAAATGGGCTTTTGGGTTGGCCCAATACCTAATTTGATCACCCAAATCTATGATGCTAATGAATTTTTAATGGGCCCAAATTTCATTGGTGGTTGGAATAGTTAAATGAAGGTCATTTTGGAAGTTTAATGGGTAAAAAAGGATGAAAAAATGAAAAAGTTATTAAAGAAACAAAATTTATTCTCAAAACTGGAAATGGACTCTCGGGTTGGCCCAAATTTTGGAAACCCACCATTTCCTTCAAAAATGCAAGGAAAACCCCCAAACCAAAGAAATAATGTAAATTAAATGAAAAATACCATTAAAATATGTCATGTATGTGACATGTTACTCTTGATTGTATCACATAGATCATGATTTAAATACTTCTAGAATATAAAACATGATTTATGTATCATATATATTTATAATATTTTTATTTATAATAGATATACATGTGAAATGAAAAACATCGTTTATGGGGACAGTAGTCCGTACCTATGCATAAATGTTGTTTTTGTTTTCATAACGTATTGAACAGAACTAAGTGAATAAATTATTTTTAAGTACATATATATATATATATATCTAGCTTCTTTATTATGTCATATATTACAAACAAATTCATAATTTATATTTTTATAATTGTTTATGAATGGTGAATGTGGAAATGAATCTCATCGCATCATGGAGACAATAATCCGTACATACGCACGAGAGACAATAATATTTCCATAAAAGTGTGGAATTGGATGGTATATTTATTTTACAGAGACAATATTATGTTATTTGCATTATTTATATACATATTACTCATCATTATATCCATCCAAATGACATAGTGTTGAATAACAAATTACACCACGACGTGGAGACGGTAAGCCTTACGTACGCACGCATGGTGACATTATCATTCATAAGATGGATATAATAATGAATAAAGTTTTGAAATATTTATAATAACATCACTGTATATATAAGATACTAGATTTATTATTTTAGTATTGAAATAACAAATAATGAAGAAGTGGAAGAAGAATGGAACTTGAAAGAGGTTGGTGAAAACATTACATCTTCTTCGGGGTTTTCCATTTGATTTGATCAAAAGGGCACTATAGGTTGGAATTCTGATGAAAATAAGGCCTCTAGGTTGAAGTGATGTATGTTTAGAGAATATTTGGTTAGGTTTTAACCGAACCAAAAGGCTTTGATGGTGTGAATTAGATAGAAGGGGAAGTGCCCTTTTATAAGAGGGATGAGGGGTACCATAGAAAAATCTAGAAATATTATTTTATAATAATTCATATTCGGTTTCTAATGGCTCCAAAGTGAATTATTTAATGTTTAAGGTTGGTATTGGTCGAAATACACTCAACCAATAGCTTTTAGATAGGTTTGGGTCACTATATTAACTTTATCATTTTGATTTAACTCTTAGTTAAATAGTTTTACATTAACTATGTCTTTTATATATTCATATTATATAGTCAATAAACTTACTATAAACTTCCAAGATACCCTAAAGTGGTCCATTAATAATAACCCTATCATTATATAAATCCTTTGGCTGATAATTAGATTTTTAGGAATAGAATATCAATTAATTATATAATTTTTTTAAAGCTCCTTTATGTCATTTTTGACACTATTTAATAATTTATTTTTGTTAATGTCTTAAAAACTTTATTAATTCGAAAAAAAATCATTTAGGCAATTTTAATATGTCATATTAACCAATAAAGTTTTTTGATGTCGTAAAAAAGTTCAAATTATATTTATTTTAACATTTATAATACTAATTATTTGATTATTTCAATAATAAGGAGAAAACTGCATTATTATTGTGTCCTAAATAAATTTAATTATTCAATGTCTAAAAATTATAAATAAACTACCATTATTTTTGAAATATTCTAATATATCTAATGAATATTTATAGTCAAAAATATAACATATATAACCCTATTTAGAAATTGTTTTTCTAAAAGATATACTCTTATGTCACTTTTTTATTTACTTTAACTTAATTAATATATAGTGTCATTATGACTTAAAAGTGGATCAATGGGGTCCCAAAATCGACCCAAATATGACCATGGTCAGAAATGTATCAACAAATAGGGTTATGACACATTTTAGGGTAATTTTTTATTATTATAATATTATTGTTTTACCCTTATTTAACAGATTTACCTTTTAACCATAGTAAATAAAATATTTTCTGAAGTAATTTTTCAAAATGTTTGAAAATAAAATTTACCTATTTACACAATTTTTACCTCTAGATTCCAAATATGGAATCCATTTTTGTAAATTCAAAACACAAAATTTGCAGAAATTAATTTAAAATTAAATTCCAATTGTCAAAACAAAAGGCGTGTTTTTTAGAAAGTAATAACTATAAAAACGTTGGCACTTCCTTATATCTAGTTTAAATGGGAAATTATGTCTAATGACCAAAATTATGTTAAATGGTTAAAATATGTTCTAAATATACATTAAGATCACTAAAAATCATAATTTATCACTATTAATAATTTTGATTAAAAAAGTTTTTTTAATTAAAATTTAGTAATTCTAACTATTCATCAAAAAATGAATGTTATTCGAAAACTTCCAAAAATTCACCCAAACCTAATTTCAAAATTTTGAATTCAAAAATTATTTCCATTTTGAATGATAAAATGCATAAAATTTTAAAAAGTTGGTATTACTATTCATAATGGCGAGTTTGATTGGTTGTGGTGTGTGTTAGAACTCGAAGTTGCATACAACACATGCTACAACATTATTCAAAGAGAAGAATATCTTGGAAGCTTGTGGTGTTATAACTATTTTATTGAGTGGGATGCATGCGTGTGTGTACATGTACTCACGCAAAGTCCTCCTTGAGTTGTTTAGCCTTCGGCGCTTGTCGCCAGCCCCTGGCCTATGGAGGCGGGCTTGGGGTAGTTGCGGCTCAAGCCCGGGTATAGTCAGGACATGAAAATGTCATATCATAGGTGGTTATTTCCTTGGGTTGTTGTTCGGAAGTCCCTAAAAATGAATTGGTTGTGATCAGGGGTAATAGGTTTCAACGTTTCATGAGAGCGGTTCTCAGGCCAGGGAGTCCAGTAACGGTGCGACGACCGACATATCCATTCACTTGGACCCTAATAATCCGCTTGTCGACTCGGCATGCTGAGAAACTTATTGTAGGTAAATTGGATTGTGCATCACAGAGGATTGAGTCTTGACTGTACTTCATGAGTCAGCTCCCCATTGTTGTTACTATTATATACATATATGCTCATATGAATGCGACACTCCTTGATAACATTCAAGAGGTCTCCGCAATGAATGTCAGCCAGGATACCAGCTTTGGTTCAGGACGATGACCCTGTGAGCGACGAGGCCTCAGTCCATGACACATGATGTGATTCCCTTTCTCCAGGTGGGCCGGTAGAAGCACCCCCACCTGGTGAGTAGCAGACAACTCCAACAGAGAAGACAGAGGTTGAGAGGAGGTTGAGCGCGCTCCGTGAGTTCCGGCGAAAGAGACCACTGAGGTTCAGTGGTGAGCCAGAACCTCAGGCAGCAGAGTTTTGACTCGAGAGAGTGGTTATCCACTTTAGGCTTGCGCAAACACCGGCAGATCAGAGAGTGGCTTTGGCAGCAAGCCTTTTCCACGGAGCAGCTGGGCAATGGTGGAGTCTGGTGACTCTGTTACATGATGAGTCATCACATTCGTGGGGAAACATTCAGCAGTTGTTTCATAATGAGTTTTACCCCTCCTTCTTTCTCTCCATTCAGATATAGGAGGTCTTGAAGTTTTAGTAGGGAGGGATGATGGTGACTGAGTACGAGACTAGTTTCGTAGACCGTGCACGTTATTACCCAGACTTAGTCCATGACGGAAATATGCGAGCACAGAAGTTTGATAAGGGTCTCCGCAGAGAGATTCATGCTATCATAGAACCCTTGGGCATTGCCACTTATGTCTAGGTGCTAGAGCAGACACTGGTGAAAAATAAAATCATGTCACGTTCTATAGTTAGTGGTGCCGGTAGTGATGATGAAGCTGAGACGTCTGCCACAGCCATCATGTGTCAGCAGAAAGAACCTCAAACTAGGTTGTCTTCCAACTGCGAGTCTTGGATATGTGCTCGTGCACCACTGTGACGGCAAAGCACAGGAGCTCAGTCGAGGAGACCCTTATGTTAGCAGCCCCAGGGGTGGGGTCATAAACCACAGTGGCTCCTGAGGGAACCAGGGCTGCCTGGGGAGTGTCGGTGCTATACATGTGATGGTAGAGGTCACTTGGCATGGGACTGCCCGACCTGGAATGCTGAGAACTTCTAGCAAGCAGTAGGTGCACCACCACGACAGCGGTATAACCATGATTGGAGTGGTACCCAGAGAGGTGGTGCTAGCAGAGGAGCGAGAACAACTGCAAGTAGGGGACGAAGTTACAAGGTCTTCCCATCACCACCAGGCGGTCCATGTGAGGCCTCGAGAGTTGACAGATGGGACCTAGGATAGTCATGAGCTTCGGATGTTTACGATCCTACAGATAATGAAGTTAAAAGAGGTAGTCTTTATGGATCATCTATTTTTTTAGTATAATTGTTAGACACTATGTGTGATTTTTTTTTCTCCCTGGTCCTTGATTGATTTGTTTCCAGCGTGACACATGGCATCCGGTGTAACCCTGTGTTGGTAGAGTAGGACGCGTAGAACATTTTCTGTTAGTCGATGGTGTCGACTCCATCACTTTCAGAGAATGTAAGAGAGTCTTGGTTGTGAGACATCGACTGTGAAATATTGTGTGACTAGATATCCTTAGGAGTTTCACCATATGGATATACTAAAGGAGGGAATCACCGTGCTTTATCCTTGGTCCATATGGTGATTCTAGTCGCTGCGTGTGACATAGAGGTGCGACCGAGGAGGTGAGCTACCCCGAAGGGCCTTTGGTCCGTTTAAGACCAGGAGAATGGATGTCGAGGTTATATAACACCTTCCCCTAACCCACTAAAGTATGGAGTGGGTGAAAGAAACCTCCCACATGACATACCTAAGGAGATGTGTGCATGCTCTTATGCACTTCATCGGCAAGGACATACCTTGCATGTACCGATCAAATCCTTTGGTCTGTGTGTGGTGGCGTAGAACTGTGCACGAGTTCTTATGAGTATGGAAGAGCCAGGTGCGGGCTTAGTACCCTCAGTTGTTCCCTAGTTATTCTTTTATTGGATGAAAAGCATGAAGGATGGAATGATGTAAGAACCTGGTTTAATCTATAAAATCCTTTGTAATTTTCTTGATGTTATTCTAGAGCAACGCCTTCAGAGTGCATGCGATTTCAAGCCCCATTGTGGCCAGAATTAAATTTTTAGTGTGTTCAAACTGGGCACACCAATTATTTCGAATAACTCCTAAAAAGTATCTCTGATGGTAAAACTGAGGGTACCGTTGAGTTTGGAGTGTGTCGTTTACCCTAGGAGGGGTGTAATTTTGCGGGCGAGGGCCTCCTGTGAAAAATGTCACCAGGTGCGTTTTTGTAATTTAGCGGCCTCAGACGTTATGTTTTATAAAATTTGAATGGAACTTCATATTGAAGATCTGAGACAGTTTTTCTTCTTGGGAGGTGGTTTTTACCCTAGGGTCAGCTTAATCTCAACCCCATCGGGAGATTCAGACGAGGGTCTTTTCATGGGCGATTAAAAGTTAAATAATAATTTATAAAACTTATTTATTTAAAACTAAAATCACCAATCCCATTCCCTTTTTCTATATATAGATGAAGAAGAACCATCAAGAGAACCTCTCCCTTTATCAATCTCTCCCCCTCTTCCCCAAGGTGGTGCATGGCTTCGGCGGATCGACAGCGATGTTCCGGGCTATGCCCAACAGGGTAGGATCGTGCGTTTATTTCAATTAGCACATCTTCTTTGAGATCGAATTACAAAATAAAATCTATATTAAATCATATATAAAAGAACATTTTCATTTAGGTCTCTTTTTAATCTTTCCAACACATACTTCAGATTGAAAATCCGAGTTCCCAGCCAACCGTAATCGTCCGGTGAAGATTCAGGAGTTTTGGGGGTTTTTCTGGCCGTCCTGCGAGGATCATCGGCGGCGCGGCGAGGCCCAGTGGTGGCGCGGTGGGGGTCCAGGCGGAGGCGAGGTCAGCCGGGTGGTCTATAGAGGCTTGGTATCAGGGCATCTAGGTGGTGGCTCTAGGCAGCAGGCGAGCATGCTGGGGCTTGACGAGGGAGGGGTCGCGACTCACGACCCCTTGTGGGGACAGAGTCCTGCAAACGACGGGTCTCCGCGCAAGACAGCGACCGGCCACGCGGGGTGGTCAGTGCAGCATAGACCCGAGGTCCACGTCTAGGACACGCGACTGATTCGTGGTCCAGTGCGGACTGGCCCAGGCTGGGCGGACCGGCCCGTCTAGGCCGGTCCCGCCCAAGGGGTTCGTCCCCTAAAACTCGGACACCCGTAACATTCACTACGAGTGTCTGTCATGCCTTCCATCTACGACAATGAAAACCTCGGCTCGAGGTTGATAATTTTAGATGATGTTGAGGATTTTAAATTCCCGACAATGGGCCCTTGGTGCCGCATCACACTCATTATATGGATTGGTATTTTTCCGGGGGTTCTTGTTTTGGATGGCGGAGACACATCTAATGTCTGATTTGAGCGTCATCAACAGTGTAGAGACCCTGCTGTCGAGACGAATATTTCTAAGGGGGTTTTGGGCATTGAAACCAGAGTTGAGGCATGGGTCCCATGGCCATCCTTTTAAGCTTCAAGCATGTGTTTAGAAACTTTTTCATCGGATGTTTGTTCGATGTGTGTGATTAGTCATTATTCATGTTTTTTAGAGGGCATTGCTATGGTGAAATCTGCCTGCTTTAATTCCTCATGGTGGTGCGGGCCCCATGAGGGCCATTTTGGGAGTTGGCGGTGATTTCCATCTTCTTCACTGGGTGTTCGATTCAGACAAGTGAATAGTCAATCTTGTGTAGTTTTTTGAGATAATCGTAACTGTGTGATTCGTTTGTTTCGCTTCGGGACAGGGATGCGGGTCCCATGAAGCACCACTCGTGTGCGGTATGGTGAAATGAATCTTTTTATCTGGCTATCTGTTCCATTCAATTAAACAGTCAATTTTACATGTTTTCCTAAGGGGATTAAAATTGTGTGATGTGCTCGACTGTTTTCGGGGCCGAGGATCGGGACCACGAGATGTCGTTCGGGCGTAAAGCAGTGTTGAATGACTTTTATGTCGGATGTCTATTGGAGGTGAGTAAATAATCTATATATCTTGTTTTTATGTGTGGATTACAACAGTGTGATCCGTTTGGTTGTGAGGAGTCTCATTCGATATCTCTTTAAATGTGGTAGCATGGGAGGTGTACCAGTGGTGGTTCTCCCTGTGGTGTTTGTAGGGAGCCCTTAGCATGTGATTGTGCTCAATACAGTGAGAGTGAAGTTAGTGTTTAAAGAGGTTTGGTCAGCTGTGCTTGGTCTGTGGAAGAAGAATTTTGGCGAAATAACATTTTCTCCCTTCACGTTGACTTTTGGTGCCTTGGGATTGATAGCCATTGGGCTAGAGATGTGATATACTCTGGGATTATACATGAATGCTTGGAGGTACATGTTGTATATTGTACCTAAGAACGTTTGTGGACATGGTTTAGAGATGAGTTTGGGGCACATGTCGTGTGGGCCCCATGTGCGCATTGTGTTCTACATTACATACCTTTGATCTCTCGCGGCGTAGAGGGTTATCCCATTAGTGATGATTCAACCAAAAGAGTTGACTCGGTCCCCCTGGTCCTGTTTCGTGCTGGTTTGACTGGAAAAGTTGTCTGGGTTTTCCTGTTTCTTCAGTTGTGAGGGGTTTTAGTATCACGTCCCGTTGTGTACCCTGGTTGGGTTCTGTTGGAACTGGTGTGACCAATACATTACGCAGGAACTGATCCTCTACCGAGGAGTTTTTTTAGTAGGGTATGGAGCCCCAGGGAGCCTGGGCGTATATTCCCTTGCCGAGTATCGAGATCATATCCTCCTTTAGCTATCTACCATGACGTGGTTCTATAGGCAAAGCTCTAGGTATCGACGTGACCCACACTACACTGGTGCTACACCTCTACTAGGTGAATTGTTCTGGAGATGGGTGGTTGTGTGTAACCCAAAATGTGTTCTGTTGTCCAGTGTTGTAACATCCAGTAGGGATGGGCAGAGTAGTTCTGAGTTTACCCTCCAGTAGAGCTGGGAAGTGGGTTTCTCATCGATTTCATTGAGTTTAATCCTTTGTGGGGTTGGGTACTGGGATGATATTTGGCTTCATTGGGTTTACCATGTAGAAGAGACTGGGCACTGGGTTACCCGACTACCCCTTAGGGTTTACCCTCCAGGAGAGACTGGGCAGTGGGTTACCCACTGACCTCTTAGGGGTTACCCTCCAGCAGAGACTGGGCCATGGGTTACCTGACAACCTCTTAGGGTTTACCCTCCATCAGAGACTGAGTAGTGGGTTACCCGAAGACCTCTTAAGGTTTACCCTCCAGTAGAGACTGGGTAGTGGGTTACCATATGACTTCTTCCAGACTCTGTCATTTCTTCTAGGCTAGTCTGTGTAATTTCCCCATGAATATCGGAGTGGGACCCTTGTTTGTACGGGTCAATGATCTGACTACTTTGACTTCGAGAAGACCTCTCGACTATGTGATATTGACAAGGTGTGGTTTGAATTTTCCCAGAACTCTCAAGTACGAGGGAGGTTTCCTCTCCAAGACGCGTCATTGAGACACGACCTAAAACCGTGTGGGTGAGTTAGTGCTGCCCAAAGCGGATAGTGTCAAGGTGCGGTGATTTGAGCCCCTTGATGTTCTTTTTAGGGTAGAGAGGAGGGATGTTGGGCATCAATGGTGTTTACTTATGGGACATTTGGCTACTCACTTTGTTGGGCTGATCTACGAGATGGATATCCATGTACGTTGTTGTTCGGGTTTCTTGACAGAGCATATATATCTTTATACCTTGTTCTCGTACCCACTCTGTGGGTTTTGTTTAATCTACTTCTAGGAGAGCCGAAGACGTGCGGGGTATGCCACATGATTTCTGTTTCTAGATTCTTGTTGTTGGAATAGTCTACTCTCCTCCTATAGGCAGCGACGACTCGACGTGAATTTCATATTCTCACATTTTCTAGCTCTTGGTGTTCGGATGAGTCTACATCCTTTCTCTTGTTGGTATGAGTTGGACTCTCTACTGTTACTCTACTCCCTCTCTGTTTTAATTATTTACTTTTCCCTCTTCGATCTACTGCTCACCTCTCCAGTACCTCCTTTGTTGCTCCCTCAATCTTTTGGGGCATCCTACTGAGTATTTTTATACTCACCCCTACTTGGTCATTGCTCGAACTTGGTGTGCCCTTGCAGATGATGGACAGGTTGGTCATGACTTCAGCAGAACATAGGAGTTCGAGAACTTGGACCGTTTGTGGTGGTCGTAGTCGGGTTCCATGTGTGGGTCTCTCCCTGCTTTTACTTTTGTTTACTTGTTGATGGGTTGTGTTTCTATTCTAGTTGGGAATGTGTTTTTCCCTTTTCTTTTCATTTTACCTTCAGAACATTCTTTGTACTGTTTAGAGGTCGATGCACTTTTTTTGGTTGTTTATAGCAGTGGGTACTTTACATTCTCTTTTACTCTGCACTATTTCATTGTGTGGGCTGCATGTGTGTGTACATGTACTTAGGAAAAGGCCTCCCAGATATGTTTACCCTTCGACACTTATCACCAACAGCTGGCCTACGGAGGCGGAATTGGGGTAGTTGCGGCTCGAGCCTAGGTAGGGTCGGGTCGTGACAAAACATTCCTCTACAAACATCAAACACATGTGGGATACTTGATGAATTTCTCATCATTCCTCATTATTAAAATCAATGTCTTAAAAATAAATTACATATTTAATGTAATTAGAAATATCCATCAACTATAAAGAAAACAAGACTATTTATAATTATACTGAGACAATCAGTCATGAGAACATCCTTTCTTATTTATCTACACATTCCATTAGATTTTTCATTATAGGTAATACAAGATATTAAAATTAATGAATTATTTTTATTTCAAAATATTGAAATCCCTGAAATATTTATAGTTCATTTAATTTTATTGAGAACCAATGACAACTGTAAATATGAAATATATCACCATAAGAGAGTTGTATCTTCAATCTCCCCCTTTTTATTTTGTTCAAATAAAATTAATGTACATTTAAAATTAATATTTCAATATATGATTCTTTCTCACATAATCATCTCAAAAAATATTCTTTTTTCTAAACATCAAGTAAATTAAATTTTTTTCTACCTTATTAAATTGAAATGAAAATATCATGAGAAAATTGTATTAATTCATTATTATGAAATTTGAAATCAATAAATATTTACCATATCTACATGATCTGTGCTCAATCTATAAAATAAGAGAATATGATTTAGGAAGAAAATATATCTCATAACAACTGATCATGATTTTTTATAGAATGAGAACTTTGTAAATTATATTAAAGAATTGTTGAAAATTTTAATAGGTGGAAGATAAAAATTGAGATATAAAAAAAATTAAAATAGATTATCAACAAATTACTTCACTCCCATCAATGAACAGATTTCAAATATGATTTTATAAAAAAGGTATGTTTCATTAGGGATCTTTTAATATTTCCAATTTTCATATTTCATTATATAACAAAATATATTCCACATTGTATAAAAAATAAAATATTGAGAACCTAATGATGATAGAATAAAAAATAATTACCTTTTCCAAAGGCATCCCATTAGGTACATTTTAGAATATTCTAATTTTTATGAGATAATAATTTTGTAAGATTCTTCTACATTATACTAATTTATTCAAATCAAGGATATTTTGTATATGATCTCTATAATGACAAATCCATTGATATTATTTAAAAAAACTTTGACGAGAATAAGCCATAATGGATATTTCTTATAGGATTGACCCTATATATTATGATTTCCATATAATTATCAAGGATGAAGCCATCATACAATTTTTCAATAAACCAAAAAAAGAGACTTTCAATAGGGGAAACGTTCTTTTCAGGGATTTCCATATATGGCAGTGATTCATCAATCACAGTTTCTGTCACGACCCGTCCTCGGGGCCCGTGTCGTGACTACCCCAAGCCCGCCTTCGATAGGCCAGGGTTTGGCGACTAGCACAAAGGCGTCAATCCCAACAAAAAGGGAAGGAATCTCCTTTAAAAGTAAACAAACACCACAGAGTAAGCCAGCAGAAGTAAACACTACGTAAACTGAGTACAAGTAAGTGTGGAACATAAATGGGCTAGAATACAAGCCCAAACTAAAAGTAAAGTACATCTTAAAAGAAAGTACAGTAACTGAAAGTAAAGCAGCAACATCGAGCCGTCCACTGGAATTCCCACCTGAAGGGTGGGTACAGATAGTCTCCATTGCTCCACGGGTCCAGCTGTCCGCTCCGTGTATGTCCCACACAATGGTCCACCTCGAGGTACCGACTCGCTCCACAAACCTCAACCACGATCAGCGATGTCTGTCGTCTGCAACCAACACAATGTAGTACGGGCATAGCCAGTGTAGGGGTGAGTATAAGCTACTATGTAGGGACCCCGAGACCCGCGAAGTTCTCCCAGAATCCACAGAGGATAATCCAAAAAGTAAAGATACAATCACGAAGTAAAATCCGACACTACTTAGGTATATTCCCATACATATACCTAAGTCATCAATCTACTTCCAACATCCGAGCCCAAGTACAACCCAGTCCACATAAGAAACATAACCCGTTCCACATAGTAATTCACAACCCAATACACATAGGAACGAATAACGTAATCCACACAGGATATCAAGTCAATCTTATCGAAGAAAATATTGAAAGTCAAGACTCAACTCACACGGTATACTTCTTTGTAAGACGATTGGGATGATCAGGTGTAGCCACTAATTCATATAAGCCATCGGACCCACACAGGATCTTTAGGTAACAAACCCCTACAATGACCCACAAAGGATCAATAGATAACTAACCCCCGCAATGACCCACACCGGATCAGACCCACACATGATCTGTAGGCACTGTCCCACACATGACTGATGAGCGCTGACCCAGACAGGATCTGACCCACACATGATTGGTAGCACTGATCCACGTAGGATTGCTAAGTGTTTTAGTCATCTCTATCAAATCCACGGAGGATTTCATTACATTCGTCATCATCGTCACAGTTGTAGCCAGCTCTTGGGTTCCCGCACACAACAAGCTCATTCGGGAGGGTCTGCTCCATGAGCCGAGGGGATAATACATCAACTAACACATAGTCCGGATTTTATGTATCTAAAAGTTCCATATCGTCAACAGGAACTCAATGCGATAGATGACGCGTCGATCGGACGCCCGATCTGAGAGTTATTGGCTTTTTCATCCCAAGGGCCCAATTGGTTTTTAAGTCATACCCAACCTGACTGTACTCCAACTACCTCTAAACCTCGAGCGGAGTAATCCAAAAGGTCCATCTCACTAAGAGGAATCCACCAAGGTTGACGAAACGTCAATCGAACGTTCGGATATCATGTTATATGTGTTTCCGCTACGAGGGCCCGATTAGTTTCGTTCTCAAACCAACATAACCGAACTGAAAGTACTCTAAAACCTTGAGCATAACATATCGAAACTACCGTCTCGATCCGAGGATCGCATCGCTGCGGATGGTGCGTCGATCGGAGGTATGTAGCCCATGTTATGGGAAAAAATACCAAAAGAGGTCCGGATGTGGGGGTTTCGGGCCCGGACCTATCCGGCCCGAGACCCCCTGGGTCGGCCCGAACTGGGTCAACCGGACCCGGGTCTGGGTCTGGACAACTTGAGCGCGGCCCGGCCCGGCCAGGGAGGGGCCCGGCCTCGCGGACCGGCCTGGCGGCTCGAACTGGCGCGCTAGCGCTGG
Organism: Viscum album; assembly: GCA_963277665.1. Lineage (NCBI taxonomy): Eukaryota > Viridiplantae > Streptophyta > Magnoliopsida > Santalales > Viscaceae > Viscum > Viscum album. The sequence continues at coordinate 1,097,044,587 of OY728151.1, read as the reverse complement.
CCAGGTGGCTGGGCCGAATCGGCCGAGCGTTTGGGGTGTGGGGGGGGGGGGGGCGCATTGCCCCCGCCTGTTCATAACTGTGGGCCCCATGTGGGGGGATCCTCGTGTCTGACCAGCCGAGGATCGTAATCCCCGACTCCTCCTCTGATCGGCCGGCCCGTTCCGTCCGGCCGGCTTCTGCCGCCACGGTACCGGCATGGGTCGGTCCCCCTGCTCCGACGTCGGCGACCCGAAACCGACCACCTGTCCCTGCTCCGCCGCTGCCTCAGTCGAGCCCCTCCGCCACGGCCCTGCTCCGGTCGCGGTGTCTTCGAGGTTCCTTCGGGGTTCTTCGGCGCGGCGCGAGGACGCCGCGCCTTTGTTTGACTTCAACTGCGCGGCGTGACAGCGCCGCGCACCCTTGCCGTATGATCCCGCGCGGTGTCATTGCACCGCGCCACTTTCCCTCGAACTGCATCAACACAACTTACAAGGGAGGGCTAGCTGTGTTTGTGCGGTCCGGCCCCCTCTCGTTAATCGATAGCAAGTGACAATGTTTCACGAAGAACGGCAATGGAAGTATACACGAACAAAAACAGAATCCCATACCTCGTTGAATTTGTTGAGCGAGGGTTCGTTGCGGAATTTATCATTGTGGAAGAAGGCATCGCGGAAGGAGAGGGTCATTGGCGTCACGGTACACGGCGTCGCATAGTCAATCTCCGAGTATTTGGCGTTCTTCGTCGGAGATTGGTGCATTCTTCGCGTTAATCGATGAAGAAGATGAAGATCATCAAGCCTCCCCATTTTCCCCCAATCCCCTCTCAACACAACAAGTCCATCCAAAATTAAAATAAGTGCATCACTTATTTTATTATCATCACTTAAGTTTTAAAATTCAAAAATTGAATTTAAACAACTTAATTAAAAGTTGTCAGTAAAAAAGGTTAAGGGGGTAAGGGAAAATGAAGGGGTGGGGTTCGTGTGGGACCCACCACCCTCATAACCTCTCCTGGGTGGTTACCCAACTTCCACCCAAAGGTTAACCACATAGTAAAAATAAAAATTGTAGCTCCATTTTTATTTATAACATCCACAATTTTTAACAACTCCTCCCGTGTAAATGAATCTCCGGAAAAGGTTTTCCTAAGAAATTACCAGCACTGCGAATTCATCGGTGCCCTTGGAATTTGATTCCGAGCACCAGTTCAAAAGTTAGGAAAACCCGCTCGTTCGTTCACTGAACATAACCAAGCTAAACTTCGGATAAAAATTTTAGGAACACCAGGCCTCAGAATCAAGTGCCGTCAGAAACCGTGTTCTTGTAAAATCCCAAAGAAAATTAAGAAAAAATATCCCTTGAATTTTAAGGGTCATTACAGTTTCCCTCCCTCAGTGCATTACTCACACACAATTCAGGTTTTTTATTAATAAATATAACAATGAAGATGAAAATTATAATGTGTGTCCTTTCTTTCTTCAATATTTTATACAGTAATTATGAGATTGTTTTAAAAAATCCTTATTTTCTTTATTATTCATACATCCACATTGTAAAACGAATTTTGAATATGGCTATATTGAACATATTTACCATCAAGTTGAATTTTAAATTTTTATTTTTCAATATCCTTTGATTTAGCTTTTTATATTTATATCATTCATTCCAAATCATATAGTAAGATAACTAAAAAACCATTAGAAACAATAGATTTTGTTTTGGGTAGTCCACATGAATTAGTTGGGTTGAAATTATTCCTAACTACTCATATTGATTATTCACTCATCATCAATATTAATTATTTTGAATCAAAGGACTCCTTGTATTTCTTTTCTCATATCTTCTTGGGATAATTATTATTTTACAACATTGTTTTACATAATTCGCAAGGTTGATTCATCTTATTCCATAAAACCTTTGAGAATTATTTTATTATCTGATTTAGATACATATTAGGATGAGAATTAAGAACCCTTGCGATGACCATATTTTCAAACATCAACATTATTTTCTATACATACACATATGCTCAATGTATATATATTTTTATTACTATATGAATTCTTAATCATAATATCTAGATTTTTCTTCCTAGTAATAAAATCCTTTGTGATTTATTGTTAATATTTATTTATGAAACATCTTTTTTCTAATTCTTGAATTGGTTGCAACACAATAATTTTCCCACAAACAAAAATAATCTGCTTATATCTTCTATGATATATTGTGGGGACTTCATTATAATTTTTTGGACTCTTGATGTGGAACCATATTCCAAAATATTTTTCCTTTAAATTATAGAAATAGTTGTAGGATTCTTATCAAATTCCGGAATCTATTATTATAAATTTTTTTCTTCTAACATAAAATATTTTAGAAAAATGATTTACAAACATTATTAAAATATAGAATAGACAATAATGCTTTCATTATATCTTATTGATATTGATCATTGGGAGATTTCATGAACATATTATTAATTTTGGGAGGAATTTTAACCTAATAATAAATTATTGAGAATTGATTATATATATAAAATTAATCATTATTTTATGAAGTATCAATATGATTCCTATCAAAATTTTCCAACGGAGCATCCAATTATTGACATGTTAAATTGATTGATTTTTAATAATATGAAATCATAATGACCATTTATTCACAAAAAATTATTCATTATATATATATATATATCATCCCATAAAACATATCGTTTTCTTGTAACATATATTCATGTTCATTGATATTATTAGATTTTACTTCCATTTGGATAAACATTATCCAAAATATAATTTTTTTCTTCTTCTGATGCATGGATGATTTGTTCCATAGCTTTCGTCACATTATATTTATCATAAAATTTGTTATTCCCATTGAATTAAATGTTTGAGGAACTTATTTTGAGATACATCTTAATCAAATTAATGGAATAATTTAATTTGTGGAGATATATATCATAAAAAAGATTATCCAAGAAACCATTCCCTATTTTATATGCTTCTTATTATGAGTCGCTGATATCTTACTACAAACATAGAACATCTCCAAAAAAGTTATAATGATTCACTGGATCATTAATAAAAAAAGATTTTTTATCTACTATCTTATGTAGCCTGACATGTCTCAGATACATCATCATGACCGCTTGATCATGGGTATTATTCAATGGGATAGTTGTAAAAAGTCACATACATCATCATCACTTAACATTATTGATTCAAATAACGTATCGAATATTTCATTCTCCATGGTGGAAACATTCACCATATTCTCTTCGTATTACATTTTAGATATGTATTTATTGTAATCATGGTATGGATATTTACATACTTTTTATTCCATTAGAAAGATATATATCTTATTCATGATTATTTTCACATTAATTTTCCTATTAAATTTGGTATTTGTATAAATATACCTATTCTAATAGATAAATGAATAATCAAGATAAATAAATTTCATTATTAAGAACGGAATGAGGCTATATGTTTTTAATGAGAACAAATAAAATGTCGATAATCCAATATACACAAATGAACTATTTGATATAATTTTTAGGAAAACTTCAATATATTGTAAAAACTGGGTGTGAATTAGTGTTAGGAATGTTTTAACCCTTATAACATTTATTATGGTAAATTCATAGACCTATTATGATATTGATTCTAAAATTCTAATATATTATTTTAAGAGAGTATTTAACTTAAATATAAATATGGAACACAATATTTTTACAAGGATCACAACTCAATAAGTTTACCTTCTAGTTAAAATATGCAGTGATAACTATTAAATATATTCTCCGCTATAATGAGATGAATATTACAATTTTTTGGTAGGGGAATAATATTTACCCAATGTTATTCCCCTTATATTATTGAAAGGGTGGAAATAAACCTAAATCTTGCGACTGGGAATGTACTCAACCAAATATTTACACCTCGCCACATATTTCTATATCTTAAGTAGATATTTTTATCTTCTTCATATTTCATTAAATAACCATGTTATAAGTAAACCTATTGATATATGTCTTGGATGTCATTTTGTTTCCTTGTTCTTCACATCCTTGATTTTAAATTGTGACATACATGATATTCTGACATAATTATTAAATTATCTTATTTAATTATCTAAAATATGTCTTTTCAATCCTTCCATCTTATATTATTTGTACAATGAAAATTCACACAGTGATAGTTCATCTGTTTCCTTCTTCTTATTCGTATTCATTATATATGAAATTGATGGGAAAACTCTATCTTGTATTTCTGTGATCCCTTATTTATCTACTGTATTTTATCTTCATTTGTTACTTCCACTCATTTTGGTTCACCATTCTCCATTTGGTACATATTTCTTCAAAATATCAACAAATCTAATAATTTATCTCATGATTGTTGGATGATACATTCTTATGAAATATAAATTATTCAGTATAATAATCAGTGACAAAACTATATATAATATCACACACATGAGAATAATACTTATCCTATTTATATATGAATAGTTTTTAATCATTATCATTGATACCTTGGAAGTCAAATTTGGTGATCTGACTTCCAAATTTAAATCTTTAGATATTATCTTTAGTTATTTAACTATCATAAAACATTATAAAATTTCAGAGTCAACAATTATTTACAGGAAAAATATCATTGATCTCTAGGAAATGTTATTATTCTATCAAAAAAATCTCATCTAAATTAATGATAAACCATTTTTTATTATATAATTTTGATTATCTAGAAAAACATCACTATAATTAATATTTTTATGTAACACTGTAAAGAATGTAAAACAACCCATATAGGAAATATTTATAGCACTTCATCTATTACATTAAATATTATTTGGTGTTCTTTCAAAAATTAAATGTAATTCAACCTAAATATATCTTTGGAAATCTTCATTCATTTAATGAGTTCATTTTTACTAACTATATTTTATATTACCTTAATTGTAATTTAGTATACATTCACAATACACATCCCCCATCTGATGGGTTATCAAATGATTTTTAATTTTTCAAAGTATAATGAACTCATAAGGATATACTTTTATCCTTCTATACGATGGCTTTGTAAAACTATGTTTAATAACTGGGTAATAGTTATCTCAAATTCATTATAAAACATTGTATGATGACATCATTCAGATACTTCGTTCTAATGATTTTTTTAAAAAAAATCATCATCCTCTATCCTATGATGATTTATGGATACTTAATTCCTATGAATTTTATTCAAAAAAAAAACTATTTGAAGACATCATACAAAAACATCTTCATTAAATAATCATAAAATGTTTCCTCTATCTAATGATTTCATTAAGAAACATGTTCTTGTTCATTTCAAATATTTATCATAGTAGTGTCTGTTTGATGACTTTTTCTCTCATATTGATAAATTTATACTTTCTTTTATCAACAACAACCACTCTAACACATGTTACATTCTGTTGTTGAAACATAATCATTTTTACCTTGATAAATTTACAATTACATGTAACTGAATCCATAAAACATGTTATTCATATTCAATCAGAACATCACAATGTCTCGGATCAATAGTTTTACTAACCTCCACATAGTCACAAAAACACGAACATTTTAGAGCCTCTACTGAATCATAGTTTTGTTATAAAGTAAAAAATAAATATCTATTTGATACATTCAACTCCTTCAGTACTTTATTTTGAATCACAAAAACAAGGTGTTTTGATATTTGAATAATGAATAAAAAATCAAATACAACTTCATGATATAGTTTTTATGATAATAAATTTTCTTATATAATCCTGATTATAATTGGTATGTCATTTAATTATACTTATCAATTAATATAGTTGGAAAATGGTACCATAAGGAAACCCTCATCCTATTACCTCTTTCTAATCCTCTATATCAGATCACCTTATTGCACTTAGCATTTTATAATCGTTATCAATATTTCCATTCATTTGGGTTCACATTATATCATATCGTTACCCTTCTTTAGGATACGTTTCTGAATTCTTTGGATGTTGAATCATGATATTGTAAGGGGGTTATGGAAATTTTCATGGTTTTTGGGCATGTGAAAAATTGTTGCATGGTTTTTGAAAACCGCATAGCACTTATAAGGGAATTTTTAACCTTTTATTAGAGATCCTAAAGAGGGAGAATAGATAGTGAAAATGTATTCCAACTAGCCAAAAAATCTATGAAGCACCTAAAGTGGATTTATTTTGCGAACACAGTTAGGCACATGGATTGTAATAAGCATGAGGTCTACCTAAAAAATAATGTCATCATAATTTTAATTCGCCAAAAATTTAAATTAAAATCACTAAACCCGCATATTTAATAAAAAACACATCAAAATCAATACAAATTTAATTCTTTCAATTTTCAGAACCCTCTTGTTTAGTTTTATCCCTTTGAACATCATCTCTTCGTGGATTGAAGTGAGGATTAATGTTATTATCCTCTTCCAATATGTTCTTAACCTTTGATCCTTTGATATCTCTTCTTTTATGTTGATCATCCATGCAGTTATAATGAACTCGTGTTATATTAGGTCATTGTTATATGAACATTAATTTTATACCTAGGATAATTTATCAATTATATTGATATCCTTTTATGTGTAATACCCAATGATTCCATAGTACACATCTCTTTGAATAATACCATAGATTTTGTTTTATGCAAGATTGAGTTCTATCACCCCACGACCAATAAAACATGTTGTTTGGAAAAATAATACACACATTTCGATATTTTATAAAATTTATTTTTCAAAATGAACTTCGTTTTTGGATTCTTAATATCAAATTTATCTTTGTATGATTTTTTTTATTTTTCTGGAAAGATTCAATTTTTGATGAATATTGAAAAACACTACGTTATGGTTTATAACTGACTTTTTATTTAAATATTTATTTATTTTATTTAAATTTATTTTATGTAAAAATAGATATATAATCAATATAGTAGTTTAAAATTATTAAATTTATTCAATTTATAATAACATTTGGTGTATAAACTTTTATTAACCTTTTTAATGACTTTGACCCACCTTCTGGGCCCATTTTCATTTTTTCATGAAATGTAATTTTACTGTTTATATGAATTGAATTTCAAAAATATGAGAGGCATGATTGACGTTAGGAAGTAAAATGTGGTTCTATAAGTTGAAAATAATATGTGAAGATAAGTATCTTTTGAAATTTATTTACAATAGTTAAATGTAAATAGGGCAATTAATGGAATATTTGATATTATAGTTACCCTAACACATATCCTAATTCTATTGGATAATTTTTTTTTCGACCAAAGTCAACCTTTGGAATAAAATAGTTTCCTCTATTATCAATTAGGAATATATTAGAAAATTTATTATTATTAAATTTATAGAACAGTTAAAAGTGTTAAATTAAAATTCTAATAACTAAAATATAATTAATATAGGGTAATAAAAAAAATAAATTTGACTCTAAATATCAATTATAAATATAAAAGTATTTCCAACCTAATGGTAATTTTTTTATATTTTTGTGACATTAAATAACTATATTTGCTTATGACACAATAATGATGTAGTAATTACATTATTAATGAATGATAAAAATAATTGATATTATTAATATTAAGAAATTTTTTAATAGATACTTTTTTAATAAATGAATTTTATAATTTAATATGACATTTTTGGTTGATTAAATAATTTTTTCAAAGTGTTATAGTTTTTATGACTTTTACAATAACAAAATACAAAATAGTTTCAAAATTGACAAAAATGAGTTTTTAAAACCAATACTATATTACTAAATGATATAATACTCCTAAAAATATATTGTTTGGACAATGTGCTACGATAATTTTAGATATGTCAATAATGAACCAAATGGGGTTATATTTTCATTTTATATTATGTTCATTAACCATTTATTATAATAATACAAGAATACATTGAAAAGGATAAACTATTTAACTAAGAGTTAATTCTAAAAGATAAGTGTAGTATGGTAACCTAAACATGTCTAAAACCTATTAGATCATATTTTTTCCACCAATACCAGCCATAGACAATAAATAAATTCTTTTGGAGACAGTATAAAAAATATATGATTGTATAATAAATTAATTCTCACTCTTTTCCTAAAGTGACCCTCACATATCTTATAAAATGGTACTTCCCCTTCTCTCAAAATCACACTTCCAAATCCATTTGGCTCAGCCAACACAATCTCAAATATCTTCCAATCTATCCTCAATTCAACCTAGATGCATTAGTTTGATCAGAAATCCACCCAATGGAGACATTTCCTCTTACATTATTGTTTCTATACCATAATAATAACTCCATCACACTATACTTACTATTATGTTATTATAAAAATGATACATCCATATTCAATATTCAATCCATCCAATGTATAAAAAATTCATCTTACATGATTATATTCGATATACTGTCTCCACATCGTGGAGTTGTTTCTTATTAAACACATCATTATTTAGATGTGTACAACAATGAGTATAATTGATATAAATAAAAAATATTACATGTAAAAGATTATATATATATATATATATATATATTATACCACCTAATTACATATTATTTCACCATCAATAGAATAATATTGTTTCTTTTGAGTACATACAGATTACCATCTCCACGAATACGATGAGATTCATTCCCCAACGTAGTCATTCAAGAGTCATTTTATTTTTATGATTAATTTTTTTAAACTTAATATCCTTCAGTCTAAGAATAATATACATCATATCTATAACAAACATGAAATTCATAACAAACATATTAATGAAAACTAATTAGTTAACACCTGAAACAATGATACTACTGAAATATTATTAACCAAGTAATATAAGAAGATCATATTTTATATCTTATTTATGTATGTGATTCTTTTATAATTTAATAATAAATATTTAACTATTATACATGAGTTTAATCTACCCTCGACTATGGAAAAGTACAAGGTAAGAGTTAATTCTACAATCTCTTAATTTTCCAAGATTGCATATATGTGAGTATCTACTGGGACCTCCTTGTCATCCATATCATAGTTTCATAAAAATGTGTTTCAAAACATTTTTAATATTTCCCAGACTATGTGATAATGTCATTTATACACTTTTATGACTTTTTATAAAGGTTTATAAAGTAATCATTATGTCATTTTCTTAGAAAGGTCCTTCTTTACCTTTTTGACAAAATTAGGGAATAAATGATTTTAACTTATATGGAAATTTAGGCTATTTTCTTCCATTATAACACCTTCAAAACATCCCTTAAAAACTTATAAAAATATGTTCAAAATAGATTTTTTTTAAAATTATGTCACTTTTATAATATTTTAAAATAAAAATAGATATTTCTCTCAAATTGTCTTTGATTTAATCTATTTCAACATCCATTGATGGATTTTACACTTGTTTAAAGTTGATTTATTATTATACAATATTCCATATTGTATTAAACGATTTGTGATAAGTTTGATTGCGTATGTGTTATATTTATACCATTCATGGTTTATAGTTAATGTATTAACATTTCATATTCTTGTTTTAAAACTAATTTTTATGTTATGTTTCAGCCTACTCATATGAGGAATGAATTGGGTATTGTATGTGATGGGTGGAGACCGCTACCTCAATGCATCCGCAGGTCTAATGAGTCAAACTACTGTCTTGGAACAAGGCCTTAACAAAATTTTATTTGTAGTCTTGGCACGAGGCCATGACTATGTGGTTATGATGCCTGACATTTTGCATTCCATCATTATTAAAATAGCTATTTTTATTACATGTGATTATTTGACTAGTATAATATGCACATGAATATTTAAATGGAATTATTTGATTTATCATTTCCATATTATATTGATGTTTATGTTTAAAATGATTTTGTTTTAGTATTATACATTGACTTAAAAGTTTAGGGTTATTTATAAAAGTTTATGTTATATTGTTATCCTTACTGAGCACCTGAGATCACCACATTCTATTTTTTATTTATCCTTGGATGTGAAGATATATATTAGGATTAAACTATTGGAATAGGATAAGGGGTCTGAGTGTGTTCAATGGGGACACAATGTTGTTGTTGTTTTAATGTCATGATGTAATATAAAACATATGTATGTATCTAGAACTTCCAAAGCTACTAAACTAATCAGTCGTTCAGGACATGATCACTTGTGAACATGAAAATGTTATGTAATAATGAACCAATTCTAGGTAACCAGGTTAAGGGAATTACAATTGATATCAGAGGATGTTTTGTACAATCCTTGGAAGCTTTATTTAGAAAAAATCTGATTTTAAAACATTAGACTAAGATATAATTTTAGGATTAGTATAGAAGAACTTCCTCGAATATTGGAAAGGTAGAGATTTTGTTTATTTTCTATGAAATACATACATTTCTAGATACGATCTGGTAGAGGTGGCTCTAGACCAGATGTACGAAGGAGTGAAAACACTGAAAAGGAATTTTGGGCTTGACCCGGGGTATCCTGGTACACGAAAACAGGCCTTGCTGCACTCTTGGTTGTGTCACTCCCATGGTTCATGCTTTGGATAATTGACATTTTCATTACAAACCATTATGAAATATTTATGAGTAAATATCTCTTAAATGAAAACCTTTTTTATGATTATGTATTATATGCATAAATTGTTCAATTTATGTACAGTATTTTACCATTTTAGAATTATGTATTGCGATTCATTAACTAATCTAGTGTACACTATTGTTTTGAAATGGAACCAAGTGGAAGGAATGAAAACTGTTTCGACACACATAATCAATGTAGGTATTTCTCTCCTACTCAAGATATTCATATTGGAGCTGGTGATCCAATCGGCGCTAAACAACTTATAACCATACTCGGATAACTCTCTCATGTTATGAATAATAACCTTTCCCTTATTGAGCACCATAATCCAAAAAAATGAGGATTAATGATAGACTGATTAATGAGGAAACAACCAAAAATATTCAATGGGACTACGAATCCAACTATTGCTATGTAAGGGATAAGATCCTTTGTGAAAATATATCATGCTTTGGGGAGTAGCGAAAGGGAAACATTTGTTATGGCAGTTTATCGCCTCACGAGAGATGTAGATCAATGGTGGTCATTGATTCAAAAATCATATGATGATGAACAAGTATAAAATATGGAAATTATGGTGTCTAAAGTAATTTTTTTAGATATACATTCCTTGTGACCGTCGAACGGATATGGAAAGGTAATTTCGCAGTTGAGGAAAAATGAGGGTGAGAATGTCGAAAAGTATGATGCTATCATTACATGGTTAGAAAGATAGGAAACAAATTATATATTTATCCAAAATATTAATATTGATTAATTCTTTGTTGAGTTAAAACAATTTCTCCATTGAGCATTAGTCTCACAGACATTCTCATTATACTAAGATAATGTATCATGTGCAATCAAGATAGAAAAATAATTCTCTAAGTCTTATAAATTTAATCAAATTTAAGAGAATAAGTGATTTGATGAAAACTTTTGAAATAGAAATAAGGGAAAGAAAGGAAAAGATGATTTTACATGCTACAGTAAATGTGGGAAGAAACACCCTAGTACGTTCTTGAAGAGAATGCTATTATGTTTCAAGTGTGGTGGAAAAGCCCATCATGATTGTGATTTCAAGGGAAAGTAAGAGGATATCAATGATGAATTCTAAAATTGTTGAGAAATTAGGAATTATTAAAATAAATTTCCTAAGCCCCACATAAACATACTTTATAATAGGCCAAGGGAGAAATTCCAAGCATTTGAGATCACTACGATAAAGGTTGAAGCTATGAATGATGTGGTGGCAGGTAATTTAATGATTTACTCAAATTTATTCAATGCTTTATTGGATTATGGATCATTTTATTATTTCATATATTCCTAGTTTGTTAATAAAATTTGATATTTCTAATTTTATTTGACAAGGGAGTTGATTTTCAAAACTCATAAGGGATGTATCGTTTCAATAATGTTTTGTGAACTAGTTCCCATTAGAGAATATAAATGCACTTTCTCTACTGATTTTATATTCATACCCTTGATTGAATTTGATATAATCTTTGGTATGGATTGTATTGTGGATTATGATGTGAAAATTTATTGTATGAAGCTGAGGTTACAATTGTCAATGATGATTAAAAGTACCTTATATTTAGAGCAGAAACGTCACCGTCCGATTCTTTTAGATATCCACCCCTAGTAGCAGTACTAAATTTATTTTTTGGGGAGGAAGACATTGAAATAACAATAAACGAGGAAAATAATTTTAAAATATATTATGTACATATTGTGCTAGAATATGTTGATGTGTTTCCTATTGATTTTCCCAGACCTCCTCAAGAATGAGAAATTAAGTCTTCCATTGATTTAATTCATGGTTCAAGGACCATATCGAATACCCCTTATTGAATGGCCACGATATAATTAGTGGAACTAAAGAAACAAATAAAGAAATTTTCTAGTAAATAATTTATTCTCCCTAGTTTTTCTCCATGGGGAGCCCATGTTATTTTTGTTATTATCAATGATGGATCATTGATTATGTGCATTAACTAAATAAAGATCAATGATATAACAGTAATGATCATGTTTCCCCTACCTCAAATTGATGATTTATTCAATAAAATTCATGGAGCCAAATATTATTCTATGATTGACCTGTGATCTGGATACCATCAGTTGTGTGTGAAGATGGAACACATTCCTAAAACAACATTTCAATCCATGTACGAGCATTACATGTTTATAGTAATGCCTTTTAGAATGACTAATTCAACCTCAGTCTAAATTGTTCTAATGAATATATTTTTTAAAGAATATATTAATGTCATTTTATTGGAATTTATTGATAATATATTGGTTTACTCTAAAAGATAAGAAGTTCATGAAAATCACTTGTGCACTATTCTAAAAACCCTCAGAAAATTTTGAATTATATTTTAACCCAGAAGGAAATGAACACTACAAAAAGATGATGGTCGAACTACTCATGGATTATTATTTCCCTATACACTACCACCTGGGGAAGGAAATAAGGAGGTAGATGATTTGATCATAAAGTATCATGGATTTTTGAACAAGATGAAAGTTTAAAAGAATCTTCTATTTGTGGATCCAGTAATGATGGGTATGGGAATAATCATAGATGGTGAGACATAAATACATTTTCAAATGGTTACCAATCCATCTTTACTAGAAAGTTTAAACATTTCTCAGACTAAGGATAAGGTGTTTCAAACGAAAATTAAAGCAGTGAAGGATGGGAGATTGATCAAGTTTGTATATGAAGATAGGATTTTGAAATTTGTGAAGAGACTCTGTGATCATGACCTACCTGATCTAAAAACGATAATTTTTTATAATTCTCATTAAAAAAATTTCTCTATACACCATGGTATCACTGTGATTTATTGTGATTTATTGTGATTTGAAGGATAATTTTGGATGGGACAACATGAAGTGGGATATTTCTGATTATGTGTCATGTTGTATGGTTTGTCAACAGGTTATGGTTAAAATAAAACTTCCTATAAAATTCCTACAACCTCTCCCCATTCATGAGTAGAAATGGGATGATATTATGATGGAATTTTTCTTGGGGCTACCAAATACTCAAAGATGGATTGATGCAATATGGGTCATTATTGATCGTCTTATCAAGTCAGCACGTTTTCTTGATATAAGAGATGATTTTCCACTTGAACCCTTATTAAGATTATATATTAATGAATATGTAAGGAATCCTTGAGTACCCCTATCGATTGTTTCTCATCGTGACCTCCATTTTACATCATGATTCTAGAAAAGTCTTCATAAATCCCTAGATACATATCTCCATTTAATCAATGAAAACCACCCTCTAACTGATGGACTAGGGGAATAGACTATTCAAATGTTAGAAAACATGTGGAGTTCATTATCACTTCACATTAATGGTATGTGAGATATATATTTACCTCTAGTAGAAATTTGTTATAACAATAGCTTCCATTCAAGTATTCTGATGGCACCATAAGAAGCGTTATATGGATAGAGATGTCGCAAATGAACTTTTTGGGATGATATAGGTGAAAGAAAATGTGTAGGCCTAGAACTTGTTAAAGAAACAATGAAAAAGGTGAAGATTATCCATTCCATCATCAAAGGAGCTTAATGTTTTCAGAAGAGCTATGCTGATAACCAAAGGAAGGATTTGTAATTTAAAAAAGGAGATAATGTTTTCATGAATGTATCACTACAGAAGAGTGTTATAAGATTCAGTATGTAGGGTAAATTGGGTCCCAGGTACATCAAAATTTTCTAAATTCTAGAACGAATTAGATTCGTAGCTTGCTTTTTGGAAATACCACCAAGTATCTCCAAATTTCATGATGTGTCCCATGTATCAATGTTGTGAAAATACATGTCTGACCTAATGCATGTACTCACCTATGAAGATAGAGAACTGGAACACGGTCTGTCTTATTGCGAAGAACATAACATAATTCTTGATACTAGTGAACAAGTGTTGAGAAACCAAACGACTCGTCCGGGGGATGTTCTATGGAGAAACTATAATATGGTAGAGGAAATGTTGGAACCTAAAGAAACTTATGATAATTTACCCCCTGAATCTTCATATTCATTAATGTTCTAGAAATTTATAGGATAAAATTATTTCAAGGATGGAGGAATGTAACATACCCAGATCTCAAGGTATGCTTCTCTATGATTAATACAATAGATTGTGTTGTAGGAAACTTCGAGTTCCAGTACACCACGACCAATAAAACAAGTCATTATGAATATAAATACACACTTGTTTCAAATTTTATAAATTTTATATTTCAAAATGGAATTCATTTTAGGATTTGGAATATCATAGTTAGCATTGGGATAATGTTAGGAATTATTCTGAAAAGTTTCAATTTTTTATGAATAGTAAAAACACTACACTATTGTTTAAAACCGAATTTTTTATTTAAATAATTAAATATTTTATTTAAAATTATTTTATGTCCAAATAGATACATAATACCTATATTATTTCAATGTAATTCATTAGTGTCATTTTATTATAAAATTGGATGTATAAAATTTTATTGCACTTTTTAACGTCTTTTACCCACCATCTAGGCTCATTTGAAAATTAGCATATAACGTAATTTTACCGATTCTATGAATTGAATTTCAAAATTCAGAGAGACATGGTTGACATCAGTATGTAAAATTTGGTTCAATAAGATGAAAATAATTTTCGATGAATAGTAACTTTTGAATTTTATTTACGAAGGTTAAAAGTAAATAAGGTAATTAAAGGTAAAAATGATATTATACTTACACCAACACATTTCGTAATTCTATTGGAAATTTTTATTTCGACCAAAATAAACACGAGGAATAAAATTTGATCCTATTTGATCCAGAAGGATTAGATTAGAACATTTAAAATTTTTTTTAAAGAAGAGTTACAAGTGTTGAATTCAAATTTTAATAACTGAAACATTTTTATATAGGGTTATACTTAAGATAAATTCATATATATATATTCATTAAAAAGATAAAATGACATCCTACATAATGGTATTTTATTTATAATTTTTATACATTAAATATTTATATTTATTTATGAAACAATGAAGATGCAGTAATTACCTTATTAATGAACGATTAAAATAATTGATAATATGAATATTAGTATAATTGTAAATTGATACATTTATTTATTTATACAATGAATTTTTTTGGATAATATGAAATGTTAGGTTTGATTAAATAGATATATTTTGTAGTGCTAAATTTTTTATGACTATCAGAAAAATCAAATACTAAATAGTGTCAAAATTGACATAAATAAGTTTTTAAAACAAATACTATATTATAAATTGATATAATACTCCTAAAAATTTAATTTTCAGTAAAAGAAAATAAATAAGGTGATATATTTCAATAAGGAACGACTTGTATTTCTCTTTTTTTATTGTATTTTTATTAACCATTTATTATAATAATACAATAATACGTGGTAAAAGCTAAACTATTTAACTATGAGTTAAATCTAAATGATAAGGTTAATATGATGACATAAATCTATATAAAACCTATTGTATGAGAGGATTTAGATCCAGACCCACCTTATCCTATAAATAAATACTTTTTTAACCACTATAATCCTAATTAGATTGTATAATAAATTATCATTTCAAGCTTTTCCTAATGTGACCCTCATCTCTCTTATAAAAGTGTACTTATCCAACACTCCAAATCACACCTCCAAATCCATTTGGATTTCCCAAAACATGTTCAAATATCTTCCCAATTACCCACAATTCATGCTAGAGGCTTCTATTTATCTTAAATCCAACCAATGGATCCCTTTTGATCAAATCAAAAGGAAGCACCCTAAAAAGATGTAATTATTTCATCACCACTTTCAATGTTCTATTCTTCATCAACATCATATTTCATTGTTGTTTATATTCCAAAATTATAAATCCAGTATCTTATACTTACCATGATGTTAATATAATAATGGTACAACCGTATTCATTATTATATCCATCATATGAATGACAAAGTCACTATACCTGCGTACGTATGGCTAACTGTCTCCACATCGTGGTGTAGTTTGTTATTCAACACTTCATTATTTGGATGCGTATAATAATGAGTATAATTAATTTAAATAATAAATATAATATATTAGTTATTATATATATATTATTACCATCCAATTTCATATGATTTCACCATCAATATAATGATATTGTTGCCCGTGCGTACGTATAGATTACCGTTTCCACAAACGAGATGAGATTCATTCCCCATTGTAATCATTCAATAATAGTTTTAATTTTAGGATTAAAAATAATGTTTATGAACATAATATCATTCTGGATATGAATCAAATACATCCTATACATAACAAACATGACTTACGTAACCAACATATAATGGAAAACAAATCATTTACCACCCGAAATAATGATAATACTTAAATATTATTAATAATGAAATATTAGAAGATAATATATGATATCATAATTATGTATTTGTTTCATGTATAATTTAATAAAAATTAATTAAATATTATCTAGGAGGTTAATTTACCCTCGTCCATGGAAAAGTACAAGGTTAAGGGTTAATTCAACAATCATTTCACTATCCGAGGTTGTTTATACGCTAGTATCTACTGGGACCTCCTTGTCTTGCCCATATTTGTTTCTTAAAAATTTATCTAATTTTTTTTACAATTACCTAGATTATTGGTTAAGGTCATTTATTCCATTGTTTGAATTTTTACAAAATATTTATTAATTAATATTTCTGTCCTTTTCCAATCAAGGTCTGTTATGACATTTTCGACATAATTATTAAAAGAAAGTATTATTATCATATACGGCAAGTGAAGTTATTTTGCACCAATAAAATTCCCTATAATCATCCCATACATGATTATAAGAATATAATCAAAATAAATTATTTCTTATATAATTATGTGATTTTTTAAGGATTTAAAAATTGAAATAGATATTTATTTCAAATAGTTTTGATTTTATCTATGTCAACATCCTTTGATGGATTTATCAGTTATTTGAATTTGATTTATTATGATACCATATTTCTTATAGTATTGAAGTTTTTTTGATGGGTTTGGCAGTTGATGTGTTATTTTTATACCATTCATGGTTTATGGTTAAATTATTAAAATTTTCTATGCTATTTTAAATATGAATGTTTATATTTTGTTTCATCCTTTTCAAATGAGGAATGCATTGGACTTAGTACGTGCCAGGTGGAGCCCGCTATAGATCCTTGATGTGTCGGTAGGTCCCATGAGACAAACTAGTGTCTTGGAACAATTCCTTGACAAAATTTTATGTGTATTTTTGGCAAGAGTCCATGACCATGTGGTTATGATGTCCGCCATTATGCAATCCATCATTGTGACTTTGGTTAATAATATTACATGTGATTATTCGACTTGTATAATATCCATGTGAATATGTAAATAGAATTATTAGATTTATCTTTTCCATAAATGTTAAAGTTTATGTTTAAAATGATTTTGATTTAGACTTATACATTGCTTTAAATATTTATGATTATTTATGAATGTTTCTGGTATATTGTAATCTTTACTGAGCACTTGATCTCACCACTTTCTATTTTTAATTTTTCTGATGATCAGAAGAAGTATATTACAATTAACCTGGAGGAATAGTCTAAGGTATATGAGTGTGTTCAAAGGGGAAACAATGTTGTTGTTTTAGTTTCATTTCATTATGTAATGTAAAATCTAAGTATGATCTATCACTTCCAAGGATTCTAAACTAATCAGTATTTAGAGACTTGACCTCTTGTGATCCTGTCAATGTTATGTAATAATGATCCAACTCTGGGTAACTAGGGTCAGGGTGTTACACTATGTATATTTAGTGATATCCATTAACAATTATACATTTAAGACCTGTTGAGGTTGTATAGTGGACATTCCTAGTATGAATTTGTATTCTTTTACATGTCATTATAATGAATTATATAATTACAATTTATAGAAATTTTCCTCATAAAAAAATGTAATATATTTTTTGATATTGAATTTCATTTTGAAATCCACATTGATCCTTGTTTAATTAAATTGAACATGGCATGAGTTATTTCTCATGGTTTTATAAATTTTTGTATGTAATGTTGAATTTAATTACTATTCAAATATTGTTTCACGATTACCATATGGAATAGGAAGTATGAGTCCCATTTGAATTTATAATGTGATATTCTTTGAATTTTGTGAAATTTGTTAACATATTTGATGATTTCCATAGATATTTATTTACATGAATTCTTGAAATTTCCATGAACCCTCTTTGAATGACGTTAACCTTGTTTCGAAATGTGTTTTCTTGGGTAATTTTAAATTATTAATCTATTCACATTAAAATTTTTTGCAATCCCATGTTTTGTATTTGACTGATAAATTTTTAAAATTATGAATCGTCCTAGAATTCTTTAGGTGTACATTAAAATATATGATTTTTTATGGACCGTTTGTAACTATCATATTAGTTTTATAAATGAATCAATTAGATATTTTATTTTCAAATATAAAATTTTAGAAAAGGTTTGGAATTGAATTAATGATTCATGTGAGAATAGGTGTCACGTTATGGTGATCCACTATTATAATTATTTATTTATGTAACATTCTTGATTCATGTAACACCCATTGATGGGTGATGAATAATAGTTTATTTTCATCTTGGGATCTTTGAGGAGAGGGTGAGATGTAATTTGGTGGGAAATGATGATGATTTATATATTGAGTTCATGATCCTAGGATTGGTATTTAAAAGGATAATCTTAAGCTCATTATCTCACTCAGTTATCTTTACTATTCATGTAAATCATTATAGTAATATGAGATGAATTTCATATTTAATTTTCAAGATGTCCCACACCCCATGTAGTGGATCAGTAGAAAACATGAAAGGTTCTTGCTATGGACATGTGCATATAAAAGTGCTTGTTTTTTGAACAAATTTTTATGGTACATGTGAGACTATATGTAATTCGTGTGATTAATCATGGATTATTCTGATTATATATTCAATGGTTGACTCACTATATTTTTTATGTTGTGCACATGACCTCAATATAATTCATAATCAACACATTACAACACCCATTGTCACTACCCACCTCTATAGCTTTATTAATTTATTGATTATAGGTCTTGATGGATCAATTTGTTGATATGATGCACCATAAATGTATTTTATTGACTAATAAACTATATTTTGTATTAGGGTCACACTCTTATCTTTTCAGTAATTTAAAAATCATTTTTTTAAATGGATTTCAATGGGTTTTATGAAAATGTTTGGTTGTCATGGATGATATTTCAACAATCCGGCACTAGTTTGTTAAATTATTTTTAAGTGATTAAACATCTATTTTAAACTATAATATTTTTTAAAATTATTTCATGGGATTTAGTTCTCCAATATCAAATATAATTCCTTGTAATCACTTTATTGAACTCTTAATTAAGCGTATTTTAATTACATTATGATGTCATTGCATAAAGACATTGGTGAACTCCTACTGAGATCTATAGAAAACAAAAATAATTTACAGTTTCATGTTTTTATTCTTTATGGGATTATGGTAATTGATTGTGATTTAATTTTTGATTTTGGGATCATTGTTGGGTGACCAAGTTCTGGTGAGATGGGATATGTTGGGTTGTCATTTACCACCAGCATACAAATTTTTTTAGTTATTTTCTAATTGAGTTATTATCTAATCTCATTGTACTCTGAGATGTATTTATTTATTTTTTGGGGTAACATTATTCCAATAATTTTTTTTATCTATTTTTATATTTTTTATGAAAAAATTACATACGGTTATTTCTAGATGTCAATGTTCTTATTTTCAGCTCGTAGATATGAGGAACACAATTCAGAATAGTGATAGATCAACTTAGATAATTGTTTGGTTGGTACTCAAGGATGGATCATCATTAATTTTATATGGGTAGTTTATTACATTAAAGGAAATATATCTCCTGGAATTTTATTTTTGGTATTTTGGATGAGTTATGGTAGGATGTGGATTAAGGACATGTCAAGACTCAATAGGCCATTCATGAATGGGTTCCTGATCAGAACATCTTCAAGATTATATTTGAGTTACCATATAATGTGCATAATTGACTATTTATTTTGAGATATTAGTAAATTGATGATACATGAGATTTAGGTTACCAATTGAACTATATTAGATTTTGGATATGTCTTATGAAATTTAGAACAAAAATAGAAAGATGAACACAATCACACCTTATATTCACAATCTGTTAAAATATGTGAAATCACTATGACTATTGCTTAAATACATCATGGAATAGTTTTTAGGATTATGTGTGGAATACTATACCATACAAAAAAAGTTATGATTAGTTCTAACATGGATATGGAATTGACAGATTATCTGTTCTCTTATAGGTGAATTCAATTGTTTGATGTATGTTATGAGGGTTTTAGATGTTATTTGTTCTATTCTGTTATTTCTAGTTTAAAAATTAATTCGTTATTAATGATATTAAATTATATTTTTTAGACTAAATTTTCCAAAAATTAAATATTTTAGTGAGTTATATTACTGTTATTTTCGATTATCAAAATGTATGTAGTTATAAAATGTTTAGTTATGAAATACTAATACTTAAATTTCTCTTGTGTGATGTGATATATAATATTTTAAGAATAAATTTTGGGTAATAATGGATTCTAATGATAATGGATATTAAAATTGGAAACATTGATTAATTGTTTAGAATATAATGATGAATTTCCATAATCTGGTAATGGATATCAGAAACACTGTTGAATTTGTACAAATATTTCATGTTATGATGAAAAGTGTATTGTTTATCTAACTAGTAAGGCTTTTTATGTTTGAAATATAAGATTTACTGGTATAACTATGTCATGTGTACATATAAAGTATTTAAATATCTTCTTTAGTATTAAACTATTATTGATTTTGTATTGCAATGTTTTTATGTTTTCAATTGTCTCTCAGATATCTTATTATGAATGATAGAATGTTTTTCCAACAGTTCGGTCCTCTTGGTAGTACATCATATTTTTCTAATTCAGTGTATTACATTGATTAATCGACCAATACTCTGAATAATTTTTAGAACTATCAATTTCATTTTTTATCCAATACATGATTTATAGGAATGATAAATAACATTTTTGATATCTCTGAAGGGTTCTCTCGAATTGGTAATTTTTATTGACGATGTTTATGTGATCATTGACTCTATCAATACTCATAATTCAATGATGTTCGTGCATATAATACCTTTATTTGGTGGTCCAAACCAGGAGTGGTGGGTAGTTTTGATTCCAAATCAACATTAAGAGACAATTTCATCATAATTCTTAAAATAAATTATTAGTTAATGGCAGTATAATGATAAAATTTTGAATGATCATATTTCAGGGTTTATGTATTTCATTCAAGATTAATAATATATGTCAATTATTATAATAATTTATAATTTTAGGTTTCTTTCACCCCTAAGTATGTTTCTAATGACTCAATTAGTGATATATTTTTTAGAAAATTCTTCACTAAGCTCTTGTAACCACTATGCATGCGTTATGTTATCTCCATTGTCATAAGATGATTGAAAAGTCATTATTGGCAGAAGAAGGTCAAGGAAAATTGCCGAAAAGAAAATATTTAATCATTAATAAATTAGGATGAACAATATTATAGAGAAAATATAATCAATAATTAGTTAGTCTAGTTTACGATGAAGCTAATCATCCTAAAAGGATGTGTATTAATGAAACAACAATTTTTAAATAGTGTTTCCTTTTGAGTCACCTTTAGTTATTATGGTTGTTGGGTGACCTAAATGAATGATTTAGTTAGGGATAATCTACTCATGATTGTTGATTAAAGTATGATTGTAGATAATAATTTTTATCCCTATGACTTCAATTAAAATTTAAATTGTAGTTTGGGGAGGGAGATAATGTTTGGGGTTGATGTTTATCTAATTTTTGGTTCTAGATGTCGTAGTGAAAACCTCTTTAGTTTTTCCATATTGTAAATTGTTAATTTATTAATACCATTTATTTTATAGATCATGGGGTCTTGTTTTGGGATCATTGTGGATTATATATTTTGATCTTGGTTTTGGTAATGTTGATGGTTTTAGTTTCTTGAGACCTCTATGGTTATTTCTTATGGAAGTGAACTCATGAATGCTTAACAATGTTTTTAGAACAACATTAGTTCCTAGATGATCATTGTGATTCTAATAAGTTTTTGGAATCATATACCCAGAAACCTTGATATTGTTGGTGGTTTTTATTTTTTGAAATAAATTTGGTTTCCTTCAATGTATGTCTTTCTAGGTTTTGTGTGAGATATTTTCCATGTTTATTTTTCCCATAATATCCACTCATTTATTAGTGCTTATTAAATTTAAATTTTATGATCATGGATACTCAACCCTGTCAGAGTGTAGTGCCCCATTGTGAACATACAATTATGATTGAGACCATTTCATATGAAAAGTTATAGACCTTGTGAACATACCTGTGTAACAAGGATGATGTGATTCTTTGATGATCCATACAACCAATTGGTCTGGAGTTTACATGAAAATCTCAAGAAGTGGTTATGCATAATTTATAAATTTCATGGATACCATCAAGTACATACCTAGGGTATAAATCCTTTTCACTTTAACTCAATACATATATAACATTGATGATAAATGTAAAATGTGTTCATTTTCTTTTTTGGAAATCATTAGTTCTTTATATTTTAAGTACATTTAAGTATTTTAATGCCAAACATTAGATTTTATCCATTGAATGTGGTTGAAACCTCATATATGTATCAAAAGCCCTAGATTCTATCATTTTACATAAATTTATTAATACATTAAATAGTGTGTATGGACAATGTTATATATCCAGTCTGTCACCTATATGAGTACATTTGTTGATCTTGGTGTGTTGATCTTGGTGTTGTGCAGATTTTCAGATATTGGGTTAGCATTTATTATGGAATGGGAATTGTTCTCCTCAAATAATGCGTGTGGGATTTCTTATGTGTTATCTTGTTCAATGATTAATATAATAATATTTATAGGTATAAAAAAATTTTATGGTGGGGTGAATGTTGCATCCCTTTACCAAATATAAGTTAATTTTAATAATTTTCCCCCTTTGTGTCTATCTAGTTTTGGGTTGTTATTGGAGAATAATGGGTATTTTTTAAGGTTTATAGGCCCTATCATGATTTCCACATGGCTAGTGTCAACCATGAATCCATGAAAAGGAAACAAATAACCTTTTGTTCGAGATCCAGAAAAGGGAACATGATTGGTGTATTGTTTTCTAAACCTTACAGTGAAATTAGGATGCTCTTCTGGTGGTTCAATATTTGTTACACGGTCAGTACTAACTATTCAATATACCATATAAACTATTATAATTTTTTTAATATACCTATATATATAAATAAAATCATGATATCACCATCATTAATAAAAACAATATCCCAATCAAACCTAGGTTTATCCTATTGATTTTGGGAGCACTCTAGAGGCGTTTTAACCCTCCCAATCACATATCATGGTGGATCAAAGTGTTTATAGATGTGATGATCTTCTAATAGTATGTTAATATCTATAAAAAATAAATTTTTAATTCTCACAAAAAACGATTTCTATTTTTCAAATGAGATTAATAATTTGTGGTGGAATATTATTTTTTGGAAGAAAATAAGATGAAAATTGTATTTGTTTAGAAAAGAGAAACTGTTAGTTCAAATATTCTGCCGTTATTTAAAAAAATTACATTTAGTATAAATTTTCTAGCATTATTTATTAACTATACACATCCACTTATTATTTCAAATTATTTTATAATTGTAACATGAGATGCCACCAAAACTCTCTACCACTGGAGTCTTACTACCATCAAACTTCTTCTACAATTAGTCCATTCTAACGCGAGATGTGAAACTGCTACAAGTTCCTCTACAAAACATGTTCTACCATTGAATTGATACAAAATTGGGTTCTACTACAACTAGATGATTCTTCCATCAGAAATGATAGAATTATTTTTCTTCTCAATTTTAATTTAATGTTTCAATGGAAAATTTTATGGAGTTATTGCACATACTGTCAAATGGTATTCCAAAATGATATTTCAAAACAATTTCACATATTCATTGAATCCCATATCATAGTATTAGTAATTATTTTATAAATAAAAGGATCTAGGAAATATTTATTATTATACTTTGACTAAAAATTTAAACCTTTATAGGTATATATTACAGAAGATGTCCCTCATAAAAAAGTGTTTTGTGATGGTGATAGAGATATCAATTACATTGTGAATACATTCTAATATGATAGAGTGGAATAAAAAATAATATCAAAGTAACTTCATATTCTAAATCATATAAAGATTCTCATATCATCTACATTTCTTAAAAAACACCCATGACACACTGTTTTCCTACAACTTTTGGAGAACTTTTTCGAGATCCTCACTATGTTAAATATGAATCCCATCGATAATAAAAAGAAATATAGGAAAATATTCAATACATTTTTCTAACCATTCACTTTTATATCAATTTTTTCATTTATTATATCTTTTTTTATTTATTTATATATATATATATACACACACAAACTCGTTCACATAAACTGATGAATAAATAATATTCTCAAAAATCTCTTTTATCTATTTACCAATAACAACCATAGTAGTGGTCCTGTGTGGAATATTCTTTATTCCTTCCAATATATAATTTTTTAAGTGTCTTTGAGCCTGGAAAACATTTGATAAAATTTATTCTATCCAATCAATGTTTTGGATCATATTATTTTTAATATTAATATAGTTTGTAGTGGGATAGTTTCAAGTAGAGGGGATTAGGTTTTGACTTGGGACTGGACCCTTGTTTACATCTCTATGTGTTTCAATTTTGTTTTTCATTATTTCAAAGATAAAGGTTATTTTATTAATAAATTAAAAAAATTATACTTTTATAGATGATATTAATTTTATTTTATATAAATTCCTTGATTAAGAAAATAGAGTTAAAAATTTATTGTAATTTCAAATATTGTTTTTACGATGACATCAGCACAATATGAGAATACATTTTAATGTTAAAACATATATTAAAAAAATAATTTGATAAAATTGGAATTATTAATTAAATTTGAAGAATTTATTTTAACTTGTTTTTAACAAAAATGTTGTTGGGAACTAAATTCACCCCCTCTTGAGTAACTCACTCAGACAAACATTTGGTAAAAAAATGTTTTTGAATTATGTTTTCTTGTGTGATTAGATGAATTTTAATTATAATAAATTTTGGATAATTATATATTGTGTTCATTAGGAATAATATAAAAAAGAGCTTTTCTACCAACAGAACTGTTTTGAAATGAAATTAACTATTGTCAGTATAAAATTATAATGAATTTACATCTTGAGAGAATATGTTTCGAAATATGTATTGCATTTGTAGATAAATATGAAATATCCATAAATTCATTAGGATCTGGTATTATTCAATCTAAATATTCATATAATTATAATTTTAATGATATTAATGTGTTGTATTATTCTTTGGATAATAAATAATTTAATATAATATCTACTTCCATAACTGTTATTGAAATTTTTGGTGCTTTAGATACTTCTCATGAGAGAACATCTAATTTAAATGAAAAGTGACTAAATACTTATAACAATAAATATGAAACATTAAAATTAATTCTTAATGAAATTAATTCTAACATTTATTTCAGGTTCAATGAGAAAATTAATAGAATGATATCACTGGTGAAAACTATTTGTGATAAAGAACATGTCATGCACATGTTGAGGAGTCTACCAGTAATATGGAGAGGAACATCAATGTCAATTCATGAATCTTTTGATATTATAAACATACATGTTAAGGTGTTTATAGGAAACTAATGATATATGTATAATAAATAAATGACATCATAGTTGTGGGGGATGAGCCAAAAAGAAAATTTATAGCTTTAAAAACCACTTATTCAATGAAAGAGTATAAAATAAATGTTGATAGTTAATGTAATGAATAATTTCATGTGATCAATGAAGAAGTGAGAACCCATTATTCAAGAATATTCAACATATTTATAGTAAGAATATGTTCATTAGGAATCCATGTTATAATGGGTAATATGATAGTAGTAGAAAATCCATTAAGTATCAGAATAAGGATGATAGATCAAATTAAAAAATATTATATGAGTGTTAGAAGAAATTCCTTGTCAAATATGATTATCCTAAGATGATAATTATGAATAAATAATATGATAATGAAAATAGATACATTAAAAAAATTAAATATACAAGGAGTGATTTTGAATTTTTTTAATTATTTAGTGATAACTCAAGAGGATATACATGACCATTCCAACATGTTTTTTAAAAAAACACATCTGAGGTATCTAATTATTTTCCTCCTACTCCTTTTAAAATTATTAATCACTTCAGATATGAAAAAATATGTTTAAAATATATTATTAATATATATATGAATACTGAAAAAAGCTGGAAGATATATTTAGCGAATGTTAGGATAAATATATGATTTATTATAATCATCATGCTATGAATACTAACTTTAAAACGTATATTATTATTAAGAATGATTAAAATGATTTTTTATTGAACGAGAATAAGAAACTAAAAATATCTAATTAGAATATAAATAATTATTTGTAATGATTAATAAATTTGATAAATACTCATACAAAAATTCTTGGAATGAAGAATTCTCCAAAATAAAATACTAGAATTAGTTATCATCCTAAATAGAGAAGGATTTTTAAAAATATTTGTATTCCTAGTTTAACATCTTGTAATATATTTTAATATTATAGATTTAACTATGATTTTATTTATAATGGAATAAAATATAATCAATTTAAACCTATTAAATAATTATAAGTTATTAAATCTTTGATAACTGAAATTTCTAGACCCAAAAAATTTTTGGTAGAAAAACAATTTTTTGTAAATTTGATTCTATAAAACATTATGAAAATATATATTACAAAATTATTACTCATGAAATGTTTTTTTTTCAGGAAAAAATAATAGATATAATTCAGTTTTAATGAATCTGATCAATGTGGATGGTGTAAACTACAATTTTGGTGACATTTCTTAAGAGAATATTAATATCCTTGTTCAAATCAAAAATTCAAACTATATTTTAATTTCTAAATTTTTAATTGTAGGATGTTTTTTCTATAATCATGTTAGAATATTATAGGTATGTGATAATTTATTACATATTAGTTTTTAAAATTATTCATATAATGTTTTTTATTCTAATAATTATTTTGTATTTCAGAATTTCTGAATTGATTATTTTTATGAAGATAATTTAGACTCTTTATTTTCTCAAACCTCTTCCTCCGAAAGTTTCTATAATAAGGAATCATTGATTTTGAATAGAAAACTATTCAATTGAAATATTTACTCACATATAATGCTTAGTAGGAATGTTTTATTCCATACTATTCCTAATGTGCAACTCCAAACTGATAAATTATGTTACAAATGTCAAAAAAGTGAAACAAAAATAATATTTTAATTAATCCAAATGTGTTTCGACTTATAAAACCATATAATTTGTTCACGTAGGCTTTTTTCCTCCATAAATAGTTGATATTTTAAATTTAATGCACAATGTTTGTACTCATATAGAAATTTTATTTAGTTATACATGGGTATTCATCCAAGATAATGGAAGAGAAGCCAGTACATATTTTAAAAAAGTGTGAAAAATAAGTATAAAATCATGGTGTACCTAGAATTA
The DNA here is from genome assembly GCA_963277665.1 of Viscum album. Taxonomy (NCBI): domain Eukaryota; kingdom Viridiplantae; phylum Streptophyta; class Magnoliopsida; order Santalales; family Viscaceae; genus Viscum; species Viscum album. The sequence continues at coordinate 1,097,016,128 of OY728151.1, read as the reverse complement.
ATACAATAAGATGTGATCTTAGTAGTGAGTTTGAAAATAAATACATTGAAACATCTTCCTCAAAAAATAGATATAATCATATATTTTGTTATTGTAGGACCCCAACGAAGAATGGTGTAGTAGAAATAAGTGTGCAGACCCATAATGACTTTGGCCACATAAAACTCAAAGTTTATGACATTCCTTTTTATTTTTCGGAAGAGTATGAAAATAATTATTGTTTTATAATTAATATATTTTTAAATTGAAAAATCTTAAATTTAAATAGTTATAGATCATAAAATAGTTGATATAGAACGATTAAATAATATATATTTTTTATATACACTATTATATTTCATTACACTATGGATAATATTGGAAAACATTATTCAATGATTGGTGAAAGAATATTACTTGGTTAATAATCATCTAATAATTCATATAGGGTGATTAATAAAAGAACAAAAAATTAGGACTAATTTTTTAATTTTAAAATTGAGGAAACCGATTATCATTAGCCTATGAAACCTTTATAAGACCATGAGAAATATTTTTTAATTTACAATATCTATGAAAAATATTCTAAATATTCTATATAGAATAGAAAAACATAATCATAATTTGAGGATTAACCCAAACCCAAACATATATAATTCATTTAGATAAGCTTCACATAATTTCCTAGATATATTAGGACTCGTATATATCATCATCGAGATATTGTAATTGGGGAACTAGATTGAGGTACCAAATTTAGATATTATCTTAGAAATAAATTTCATAATAAATAATTATTTTAATATATTGAAACTAATATCATCACTAATGTAATTAATGATGATGTTTAGGTAATGTAAATGCAAGAACATAACCAACATGATGCAAATAAATTTTGTGAACTTTTAGATAGTTTTATAGGCACACTTACTATTGGAACTAAGTGGGTATTAATAAATAAAATTCATTTTTTACACATTATAGTATAAAAAAGATATATTTCATACATAAAGATGTATCCAATTAGTGGGTTTTTACAATTAGGAATCCATTTCACCTATTGGTTGACATGTATCAATTAGAATACTACCTACATATACAATGTATTTGGATTTAAAACTATATCTAATGGATTCAAAAAGTGCATTCATAAATGGTTTTATTGTTGATTGTTCTTTGATGTTCCAGTTAGATTTTAAAACCCCCTATTTTTAATTCATGAATTTAAATTATCAAATGATTAATATAAATTAATATTGGATCCCATATCTTCTTTTTATGAGGCTTAATAATTTTTTGATCTCAAATGGTTTTTAAAAAGGCATAGCCGATCCAACACTTTATGTAATACAACTTTAAAATAAATTTTAGTAGTTAAAATTCATATTAATGATGTTATTTTATTGTCTTCTAGAAATTCATTATTTATTGGTTTTTTAATGATCATTCAATGTGATTTTGAAATGATATAAATTGGTGAACATGCATTCATTCCGGGTATTCAAATTTTTCGAAATAAATATTAAATTATATTAAATGAATTTATGTACAATAAATAACTTCTAAAACATCTTTATTTGGATAATAATAAATATTGTGAATATACCATGTATAAAACCTGTAAACTATATCATTATAAAGTTGTAAAGTAAATACTAAGAACTAGTTACATGGGTATAATTGGATTCATGATAAATTTAACTTTTAAGAAGCTAGATATTATTTTTATTGTGCATATCTGTGGTAGTTTTCATGAGAATCCCAATGAGTATCATTTAACTTTTGTTAAAGTAATATCAATAATCCTCATATATACAAAAAATTTAGAAATTTTATAACACATATGAAATGATTTTGAATTATTTATTTATTTGGATATGGATTTTGGGGGATGCATATTGGATAGAAAAAATAAAGAAACGCTAGAACATGTCATATTTTTGGAAACTCACTAGTATCCTAGTGTACTAAAATATTAAATAATTAAATTTTGACTATAATATCTGATTATATAGCTTCCATATGTAAATATACATATTTTTTTGATGAAAACACTTTAATGTATTACCAATATAAATTTAAACATGTCCCTATAAATTGTGACAAAAAAATGTGAATTTGTTTTATAAATAACATGTTTTTCATTCTAGGAAAAGAAAATAGATTTAAGAAATATTTTTTTATGACATAATTTTCATAAGGGGGATATAAATATTAATTTCATAGGAAATAATCATAGATTTTTTAGTATTTTTACAAATACCATGGTTTCTGACAGATTAAACTAAATCAAAAATGAATTGGGAATCATAAATTTTAGTTAATTTTTCTTATCTTTGACAGTCCAACAATAGTGATCCATCATTGGACATCCATCATCAGTGATCCACTTTTGGAATGATCCATATTTGGAATGATCCACTATTGGAATCATAATGAAATAAAGTGATCACCCATTTGAATGATCCACTGTCAGAATTATCCACTATTTGGTGATGTATTGGTCTCATCCACTATTTTTCTATGAAGCCTATTTTGTAGGGTTTAAATTTTTATTTGAAATAATTATTTATAATTAATTATACTCATAAAATTAAAATCCTAAAATGATAAATCACACTTAATGTCAAAATTGTAGTCACTCTCACTATCACATACTCCATTGAACAATTTTTCATTCCTTTCTCTCCAAACATTAAACGTTCATATCATGCCAGAACATAAACATTACATTCACAGTATTGGCGAGTGTTATGTCACACTCAGTGTCATATCCATCTTGGAATAGGTATAAAAATAAATTATAACATGATCAATTTGTGATATTGTCTATCTAAGAACCCCCCATAATTACAAACCATGCGGTTATTTCAAACAAGGAATGTATATGTAATATTTTATTTATCTTGAAAATCATTGGTACACAAGGTTATCAAGGGACAAGTACGGATATATTATTTATCAATATATTATATAAATTGTTATGAAATATTTATTAATTAATCCTACTTATATAAAACATTCATTTTTAGGGAAAAGTGATATTTTATTCATATTAGGACTGATGTAAATGTGGATAGTATTTCTTCAAGGAAATGTTAATGGTTTATAAATGTACATCATATAGGTTTTAATAGGAATATAAATTATATATTCTATGTTATAGTGACAGTATTGTTTGTGTGGATTCAATAAAATAGTTAGATAGATATTTTACTATGAGATGGTCATCTAGTACTAAACTAGATCGAGAATGAAGACTCATGTTCCTGTTTTTTCCTCATTTGTTGTTTCCTATGAAAATGGATTTTATCACAAAGAGGAATCATGATGTTTTTATTGTATTAATTATTATAATAGGGTATATAATTTATCTATATTAAAATTATAGGGTGAACATGATTGATATTTTCAATTCATATATGCGATAATATAAGAAAAAACCAAGGTTAAATGTGATGGATTCAGTTAATGAAAAGATTATTTCGAAAGGATGAATGTGAATTGGAATCCATTGATGACAAAAGTGAGTAGAAGAGAATTATATGCTCTATAAGGATTTTAATCCTATATATAACCCTAATATATCCAATAACATAGTGGATCCCGGCTTAGGTCCTAATGAGATTATGGTTTAGTCATACAAGGAATAAGAAATTGATTTTTCTATTGATGAAAAAAAGGATGTGGATAATTTTATTAAATAATGTAGATATAATAACATTCATAATTATCCAACATTGTGATATGGATATCGTAGTGCTCTTTTTTGACCCCCTTCTTGAAAATGTTTTTTTTAGTTAATTAGATAATAAAGAGACCGAAGTCTCCATAGAATAAAAAATTTATAGTTCTATAGAAACCTCTAACATAATTTTGGATGTATTAAATGGTTTTCATAATATTTACAATGGGGATTATATAAATTATGACGAGGATTGAAATAGTGATTCCCTCTCTCCGGGTATAGATAATGATGTTGAGAGGACATAGTCATATCATACCTATATTATCATTATAGCTATATCTATTTTTGTTTAGAGATCAGTTTTTGTTGAACTTGTTGGTGATGCTACCTCAATTATTATTGTTCCGAGGAAACCTGTTGAGGGGTAGGAATACCAAGGTTTCATTAGTCATAGAATTTATCATGTATGTCACACTATTATGAATTCTAGTACATATGAAATGAGAGAACATGTTGTGTCAAATATTTTCCCAAAGTATTCACAATGTTGGACTAGAATACCCACAGTCTATATAATTATGAAGAGATGATGTTTATTAAAAATATTTATAGATCGATTCTACGTTGCTATAGGATGAGACAACATTGTATGGGGAGACATCCCATGGTTCTATATTTCTATGAAATTCTTATCCAAAATCAAATGGAAATAATGGAATTTATGATGATCTCAACAGTACACTAGAGCATGTTCTACCCACTATCTCAGTTGTTTTTTGATTAGATCATATGGGATCTCTTTTTTAGAATACTAATGATTCTTTTGACCTTCCTAAATATAATTATGTTGTTTTACCATCTATATCAAATCATGGTGAGTATATAGTGCATAATAGTGAGAGAGTTACCCACATATTCCTACATTACCTTTTATATTATAATTTATGACCGGTTTTGATTAAAAGTCATTACGTGAGATATTACATTAAGAATAATGTGGTATCCTGAGATCCCAAGAATCTCCAGTTATATAGCCATGTGATGCTAATTCCAGGAATATTTTTTGAGTTCGTTGTTTTCCATATTATTCCTATTACGATTATAATGATCCTAGAAGATTAAATTGAAAATATAAGGATGGATAGTGAGACGTCTTCATAGAGATCAGTTATGGAGTTTAAAAGGACAATAGTTTCTACAATTCATTCATCTTTTTTCGAGAGGTTCAAGAGATTACCGTATGTCGATTATTCAATATTTCCTCTATAACCTTCATCCTTAGTTGATGGTTATATGATTAGATTCATATTTAGAAAATAATTATAAGCTATTTTGTGTCATATTTATACATCACATCATGAAGACATTCTCCTAATTAAAAAACACGATGAACAAATATATAACGTTGTAAAAGAGTGATTGAATGAAGACCAAATTGATTGGAAAGCCACAACTTTCATTATCAGTTTCTATTGTTTCTAGGTATATAAAATAAATTAGTTGAATTATAATGTAATGTTTTTAGATGAAAATATATGAATGGAACCAGTTACTAGGGAATTCAACAAATAGGTTGTCCGACCCAATGATTTGACCAAGATCATTTTTTGGAAGTTATTAAATACCTATATAGTGATATGGATATAGGATGAAACATAAAAATGGAATTTCTTGAACCTCATAAAGTATTTCTTGTCTGTAATATGTACAATAGTTGTGGAACCAAAGGATATTCCCATGTCTGTATTCACATCTGTACCATCCTATAATCCTCTACAACTTATGTATTAGCTTTTCAGAATGTCTTCTACTAAAGTAGTGAGTTATCTCTAGCCAGTGGTGATATGAGAGCTACTTCTAACAACCATATCACCCGTTAGACTCTACCTTTGTGTCAACGTCCTCTATAAAAGGAAAAGGGCATGTTGACCCTTCCTTTTTAGTTGAGAGTGATATTGAATTTAATAAATCTATGATTAGAAATAATTTTTTACTTATATTTCTTTTTTATGTAATACAATTACTTTTTTCATAATATTTGTTAACATTAATTATTCAAGAGGTCATTATTTATCTTTACACTTCATCGTGTTATGTTTTCTATTATCTTATAAGGGTCAAATTGAGATTGAATATGGAATTTTATGTTTAATATTTTTTTATAGTTTATGTATAAAAATTTATTATTTCATATTTAATCAATCAATTCTATTTGAAACATTAATATTTTTAGATCACTTTTCTACTTTGAAAATTTTAGATGACTTTTACATGAAAAATTCTCTTATTTATGCGTTATTTTTTACATGTTTATTAAATTCCATGATTTTTATTCATCAAAAAGGTATATATTTCTAGAACCTCCATCTTTTAATGCATACAAATAATGATTCCTATGAATCTGATGATTTAAATTATTTATGATAATTTTTTTTGTAAATACTATTTGGAATTGAATTCTTTTAAGTACAGAAAATATACATTATTTAATCAAATATGCTACTATCAGTAATAATGTGATAATATTAGTCTAAATGTTCTTATGTTAATTTAGAATACAGTCATTGAAAAAATAATTAAACTATTAGTTCAAATTATATTACAACTGGAACTCATGATACTATCAAAACTCATTTAATGTTGGATTAATGGTACCATATGAGTCATAATACCATCAGTCCTTGATGCCACTAAAAGTACAAGCTCCAGACATGCCACTACCACCTATGACCTACTGTTGTCTGGTGCCACCATATTAAAACCACCTTGACTTAATGTACATAGATATTTCATAACTATTTTGGAATACATTAAACATAATACAAATGGATGCCCATAATCGATATTAGATTAATGATTTTTGAAACATAAAAAAAGGGATACATGATCGAGATACATTATATCCCTTATGTTCTCAATGACGAGAAACCCTATTAGACATATCATATATAAAATATATCTTCATAACCTGGAGAAGAAATAATAATAATGGTTAATCCGATATGCTCAGTAAGTATAAACATGAGAGACATGTTAGAATAAACTAGAGCATAGAGGTATGTGAATGTTATCATATCATACAAGGGTAACACCCTATATATCAAAGATCATAAAACCAAATCATGGGTGAAAAAATTGGATGTTTAGAAGACATTAATCATAATGATATGAAGAAAAAAGACATGAAATAAAAATAATGGATTAATACATGGAATTTTTGGAGGAATCATATGCTCAAAAAAATGATTTTCAAAATAGTCTATGCATCACTACTAGATACATATTAGTTGTTTTCAATCACTCCACATACCATCACGATTGTCAACGTGCACTATCACGACCATATTATTGGCATCAGTTCAATCCTCATACCATGTTGGTCTTCAAAGATATCTCATATGGCTATCTTAGTAGTCAAAGTTCACTCCCTATAAAATCATAATAGAATGAGTTCATTACCCTTACCATCTTCATGGACATTATTAACTCCCATAACCATCTTTATAGTCAAACATCAACACCCATACCATCTTACTCTATCTTATTATATATAAATATTTACCCAATGCATTGGAGGGAGATATAATCCAACCTATATAATAATTAAATCATATATACATGTTCCACAAAATCATAAACAATCATACCATAACCCATGAAATGAAATGGGCATCATAATCATATATTCATACCATAACATATAGAAAAGTTACATGTTTCACAAGCATTATATCTAAATCATAATCCTTGTAAAGAAGAAAGTTTCATAATTATATAACCCATGAAAGATAAAACAGATTCATAAACATTATTCTATCAAACCATAAACCATTCAGATAAATAATAGTAATGAAACCTTTAGATTATTTTCTAGAAAATAATGAGCTACATCAATTTATTTCATATTATATGGACCTTAATTTTTAAACATCATTGAACAAATCTATTTTGAGGAAAATATAATTTCTCATTTAAAAAATTCTTTATAAAACATAAATCGTTTTGAAAAAAAATCTTAAAAAATAAATTGTTGACTTATAAATAAGGCCTGAAAACATTGGAAACATTTTTTGAAACATGTAAAAGAAGATTGAAATCATTTTGGAAGTTCTTATCCTTAAATTATTATAAAATAATCTGGAAAAAGTATTAATAATTGTTTTCCTTGAAAATATATAAAACAAGCTTCAAAATTTGTGGAAAAAATATTTCCCTAAAAACATATTAAAGAATAATAAAAATATTATAAAAATATTTTTCCCCAAAACCGATAAAAGAATCTTGGAAATTTTTTTAAATAATTATTGCATGAAAACATATAAAATATGGTTGAATACATTTTTAAAACCATTTTTTTGAAAATTGATAATATTATAATAATAAAATTGAAATTTATTTTAATTAAAATATTATAAAATACGAATCAAAATGTTTTAAAACCTATTATTATTGATAACACAAGGAAAAAAATTATGAATGATTGAAAATATCTGAAAATTATTTCCATGAAAAAAAATTGAAAAAAAATAATGAAGTGTTGAAAAAATTTAAAATCATTTTAGAAATCATAGATTCTAATGAACACAAACTTCCAATTGTAGGTAGAGGTAAGGTCAGGATTTCATAAAAACACATTGATAATAATATTAAGTAACAAAGAGAGGATAAATGGTCCCAATACAACGGGATTTCCATAAAAATACTAGGTTAATAAAATTCATGTCTGTTCTTATGACATGGGTAATAATATTCCATCAATGGAAGAATAATCATAAATAACCCTAATAAAAGATGAGATTGTCTCAATTGGCACTTACCACACAGAAACATTGATTCATACGTCTCATGAAAGAATAATTAAATTATTACAATATTAAAATATAATGAAATTAAGAGTTTTATGATATCATAGGTCCAAAGTATTATATCTACCTCATATAAATATATAGGTGCATATCTTTGCATGTGTCTCAATGAATAAAAATTGACACAAAATAACATTATTGAATTGGTATCTTTAGAAACATAAAACCCATGAAATTTTGATTATAAACATGATATATAAATACATAAAAATTATTATAAAAATAATAAAATATATCCATGGGTGTTATAAAGACCACAAAAAATAAATATGTGGTGAATAATTCATGAATCTCATGAAAATAAAAAGTGAGATGAAATTCTGTTACCAATTATCTTGAATCTCATTGTACTATTTAAAACCTATTGTATAAAAATATATGTTTATTATACATATATTAAATAAAAATAATTTTATATCTAATTACATGTATGGTTTCATTTTGATATTATATTTATCACTTGTTAACAATTTCATTTTAAGGGTATGCTTCAGTTTATATTATCTTTTTTTATGTGTCTTAATTTGTTATATCCTTGGTCTTTTACATTTAACATGACTTGGATAATGTAAAAATGATATAACTATTATTTATAATCACTATATCGGTGTTATAATAATATATAGGTCATATATGTATAAAATGGAACACAACTTTCATGCAGATGGTAGGTTGTACGTACACATTAACACGATTTCGGTTTTAGTATCATATTGAATGAGAGAATGTAAATGTTATTTATGCACATATAAATATATATAATATCACAATATCATATTTAATATTTCATATAGATAATATATGTTCACTAAACAAAAACATAACATATTATAGGTACTGTTTGATGGGATCACATCACATTGAGGGGGAAATAGTCCACACTTCCACAAACAAAATTATTGTATTTACACAAAATGGGATGTATGAAGATAATTTTTGTAAAATATTGAATAATAAAAATAAATAATATTTATAATATATGTCATATATAAATAATTTTTTCCCTGATTTCCATCCATGAAAGGGGTTAAAGGAGGAATGAACAATCATCGTTTCGTGTGGTGGTAGTTCATCATATATGTAAATAGTTTTTTTATTACACATTATATGGATGTTTATGTATGTGTACCTATAAACCGTAGAATAAAAACATATCAGCATATTTATGATATTTTTACTATTGTATAATCATGTAATAATGAATGTGTAGTGTGTGTAAAATTAAAATAAGTTATAGGATATTGATTGATGATGTTCCATCTTCGTTGGTTAAGTCCTTTTATTTTTCACCAAATGGATTCTTTGGATTGAATTATACCCAAATAATTCGTTAGGATGAAAGGTATGGATTTTCAGAAGTTTAGTGGGATCATTTTGATCAATCAAATGTGGTTTTATAAATAAATGATGTAATTATACTTTAAAACTTATTTAAAATATAATTTCAACTTATAAATTATTTTTATGAAAACCCAGTTTTGAAATAAATTTCATTATTTTTTACAATTCTTCAAAAAAAATTAACGTCATAGAAAAATACCTTAAAATTACCCTAAACTAATAATTATATTTTTCATTCAATGATGTCTTTTATTTTATCATATTATGTTTAAAAAAGTTAAAATATATGTATTTAAATTTGTGATTATATTAAAATGTGGTAAACACTACTTTTATAAAAAATATTGTTTGATTGTGAAATATTGTTTTTGTTTTCAAATTATGCATATAAATTTAATATTATGAATAAATTTTTTTCTTTAAAATTTAAAATATAAATTTAATTAATATTATTAACTAGTGGTAATTAATTTATCTTATTAAGAACCATAATCTCTTATATAAAAAACAATTCTTTTACAAAATCATTCTGATTATATTCATTTAGTAGTTATATTATTTTCTATTTAATATTTAACAAATGAATTCATCTATATATATATACATATTTTAATAATAAATTAATCATCAATTTTACTTTTATGTATTATCTTACTAAATAGTAATATTTTAGTTTTATATTATTATTCAGTAACACTGAATATTGCATGTATTGCATGCCATATTTACGTTTCATGAACGGTAAGCTCTGCAGGGTGTTGCATGTAGAGAATTATGGATAATGAAAGTATCATAATAAATTTTCCAATTGGGTATAGCAAAATCCCACAATGATGTACCGTCTAGGGAAATTGAACCATTATGTAGATGTTGTGAGTGATTACATTTTTATTGCATATTACCTATTATAGAAAATTTTAATTAATATAAAATGATCGTTTTCTATTTTAGATGAAATCAAAAATATAAAAAAGATTAAATTAATTTGAAAAAATAATAATTCAAGAATTCACACTGTGTCACATTTTACCCCATCAAAATGAATTTCACTCTATATATTCTTTTAGGCTATTAATAGTTTAATAAGTGAATGCTCCAATCATAGAGAGACAAATCATAAATATGAACTATATAAATTCATTTATAAATTGAATGCTGGAACAATAATAGTTAACCAAATTAACACATACATAAAAGAACATATTTGGTTGGTTAAAACATGGACATGGATAAAAGGCGTAAATATTTGTATGTAGTGATTTAGGTCATAAATCAAAAACAATTGAATGATCAATGAAATGTTGAGGGGTCTAATTTCATAAATCTATGATGAATTAAAATTCCATGAGTTCAAAAACATAGAGAATAAATAAATCATTTTTATATCATTTTAAAAATGATCAGAAATTATTTTATCGTGAAAAAATATAAAGAAATTTAGTTACTTGATATATATAATCAAATTTTCATTATTTGGTTTATCATAGATCAATTTATATTTCATCCATTACATCATAAAATTAATGAATATAAATTAACATAGAATCTAGAAGAAGTAAAATACTTTTTTTACAGATCTTATGGTTAATAAATTTATTAAATGTATCACTACATGTCAATATATATTCATAAAAATAAATATGTTTAATACATTAATATATATAGTTAAAAACTAACAATACTACTTCATCACTAATATTTATTAATAAAAAATAATTACAAATTAACCCGGACATTGTGTAGGCCAATAGTTGGCATGAAACACATATTGTCCTTCCACCATGGGTTCAATAAATGGTGTCTTTATGAACATTATTGGTTGTCAGAAAACATAAAATATGTCTTTTCTCTAGAACCACACTAATATAATTTCCAAAATAAATGTGATGGAAATTCATGAAATAAGGTTAATCACAAAATATCTTTTTAACTAAGGATTTCAATACAACATCAATACATTAATATGTACTCTGATGTTAATGTAAAAAATATGAAGAATTTTAATCCTTTTCATCCTTCATAAAGATGAAAATCCATAACATTTTTAATACAGTATTGAAATGATCTTTATATTCATTCCCCATAGATAAATATTTATATATAGGTCTTCACATTCAAAACATGTGAATACCATCATCTTGTATCTCTTAAAACATGGAAATTAAATGAATTAAAATAAATCCTTATTGAAATCAGGTTTCTTTCATTATTTCAATGTATATTGAATATATTCCATAAATCCACAAATGTTGTAAATGACATCAATGATAGCGTAACCTCTTTTCAAAAAACCCTAAATCTGTTCCATGATAAACACTACTATAAAAATTACTTATTCATATACTACCTATCATTATACAAATAATATTATCATAAAATAATTAAAATATTAAGGGATATCTTCCACTAGTAATGATTTCACATTATCATTAAATCACATTTCTAGTCCATTGGAATCATTCTATATAATATTTTAAATCCATAGTGAAAAACAGAAATTAGAAAATTTATTTATATTTCACCATTCATATAACATTATTTTGGAATGAAAATACATAAAAGCACAAATTACTATACATCATCTGTAATCCATAAGAATGATAATTCAAACTGTAATATAATAAAAATTTCCTTTCCAGTTGCATCTCTAGTATCTTCATCATCAGAAATATAAACGTTACTCGTACAAACATGTTTCTTTTCCTTGGGATATTCCTACTAGGGAAATAGATTTTCATAATGACTATTCATTCCACACTAATTTTTTTTACCTTCGATGATTCATTGGGGATGCCAATATTCCAATCCACTCCATTAATTGAGAAATTTATTTTTATTTAGAAATCACATACTTTGTATCCTTATTTTCCATTGTACACACTCATTATTTTTCTTCTATGACATTCACATAAGTTATTTTATTGTACCTTCTTGACACGAAGTGAACTGAATATTTTTTCTTATATTGTATCCATTACCAAAACCCTCACTGAAATCCTTCCTTCCCTTCTTTTGTGTGTCTGATACTTGATCTAGGTAAACGTTGTTGATCATGATCCTTGAAAACTAATTAGGCAGGTTCAAAACAACCTTCTTACCTATGATCATCCCATTAAATATCTCATCAACATATTTTCCATCATATTCAATGTTAATCCCATTCATTATAGTTTCCTACAAATTCTAAAAAGTAGAATAATTGAGAGAGAAATTGTTATTATAGTAATGAATCAAATAATAATTAAAAAAACATATATGATTTGTAAATTATGAAACCATTATTAAACTATAAATTTTTTTTATATAATTTAATTCATAGAAATCATTCATATAAATTCCTCATTATGGTTTGGGAATAGTTTTTTAATTTCATTAGTATATCCTTGGGTAGTGTCAAATAAAATGTCATATAAGGCTCGTTATCATGTACCTGGTTATGATGATCCAGACTCGATAAGAATTATCATAGTTGTTACTCATAGGTGAATATGTTCTTGAAACACATCCCCACAAATAATTAAGACATGGATGTGTTTCTAGTAATCCACTCACACTATACCCTACCAAAATTCTAGTATATTTCCTTAAATGTTAATTCATCCTTATACATATCCTTAGAGACATCCTTAGACATATCCTTCGAAAAATACATTGGGATGAAACTATGGTTTTTTCATTCTAGTTTCCATAGGTTGAAGAATATTTCACACTAATGGAAATTATAATGACCAAGTGTTAATGTACAATGAAATTACATTAATTATTTGGGATACACAAAACATTATAAAATCAGATTCCCAAACACAGTATTAGTTTAGAGGCTCTAAAAACATGAAAAAATAAACATTATTACTTGAAGGAGAAATATTATCTTCCACTATGTTCTCCTACACTATAACCCCTCTTAGAAATATCATACATTTAATATATATTCATAAAATGGTGAAGGAAATATAAAAATGGGTGATTTTTTATTTTTAATAATGGAAATCATGGTAGATGTGTAATAATAATCATGAGAAAATGGGTATGTGAATGTTATTATAACATTAGAAGATCGCACCATGTATGTCAATGATCATTAACATGAATCATGGAATAAATATATAGAGTTCATAAGACAATAATCATAATGAAATAAATTATATAGGACATGAAATTATAACATACTAATAATACATGGAATTTTTTCACACAAAACTACATAATGTGATTTCAATTATAGTCAAGGAATCGCTTCCAGGGCCATCGTATTAGTTTCGATTATCTACACACACCATCTTAGTAGTCATGGTTCACTCCAATGGACACCTTAGAAGTATGAGTTCAATCCCCATAACATCTTTATAATCATGGTTCACTACAATTTCTATATGAATAGTCATTGTTCACGGTCAAGACCATATCAGTAGTATGAGTTCAATCCACATACAATCATGATAGTCATTGTTCACTCCCATGGCCATCATAGTAGTCAATATTCACTTCAACTAACATCTTAGTCAATATAATGACTAATAAATATTTTCCCAAAAAATTTAAGGGATATATAGGTCCCAACCATCTCTTAATCAAATCATACAAACATATGACACAAAATTATAATCATCCATATCATAACACATGAAATGAAAATGTTATCAAAAATAATTTAATAATAACATAATATGTGAATGATTATATAAGTATCAAAATCATTTCATAAAAATCAATACCTTCGAAAAGAAGTGGGTTTCGAAATCATATAAACCATGAATGAGAAAAGAGTTTCATAAACCTCATTATATCAAATCACAAACCATTTACAGAAATAATATTAATTCAATCATTTTATCTTTTCCTCGAAATGTATGAGTAACATCAATGGATGTCATATTATGTGGGAAATAATTTTGTATCAACATTCATAAAACATTTATTTTAAGAAAGTATAATTTCTTATTTGAAAAAATATTTTTAAAATATAAAACATATAGAAAATAATTTTCATTATAAAAAATTTTCTATAACATATAATGATGTATTGAAATGAAATTGGAAATATTTTTCCAGTAAAAAATATAAATTAAGCATGAATTTTTTATCTTTGATAACTCTATCCTATGAAAAATTTTAAACGAAGCATGGATAATATTTGAACGAATTTTTAATTGAAAAAATATAAATTAATTAAGAAAAAAAATTGAGAATAGTTTTCCTTGAAAAATAATAAAATTAGCTTGAAACATTTTTGAAACCATTTCCTTATAAAAACAATAAATGGATTCTTGAAAACTTTTTTCCTTGAAAATATATAAATCAATCTTGAAATCATTTTGAAAAAAAATTTACTCAAGAACTTATAAAATAATATTTTAAATATAATTCCTTTAAAACACATAAAATAAAAATCAAAATGGTTAAAAAACCATTTTCCTTAAAAACACTTTCAAAACATATATAGAATGGTTAAAAAACATTTGAAACCCATTTCATTAAAAAAACATTGAATATTTATAAATAAAGTTGATTTTTATTTGGAAAGCCATTTCATTAAAAATAATTTGGAACATATAATTAAATAATAAAAATGTTTTGAAAACCATTTTATAAGTGGTACTGTTGAATGAACCTAGATTTTTAACTGAAGAGAGTGGTACATTTAGGGATCCATAATAACAAATTCTTAAAACTTATATCTACCAATGATAGAAACATTTGATAGAAAATATGAATAAATAATCAATGATCCTAGGATATGAAATGTAATTATATTTATTAATATATGTGTCACATGATTTAATCAGTGGAATCATTATCATAAATAATCCTGATAAATAATGAGATTGTTTCAATAGACTCATAACACTCTGTAACATTTAATGATTCTCCCCATGTAAGAAAATGAAATTAAATTAAGAATAAATATAATTAAAATGATGATAATTGTTATATAACATTTCAATGTTATTATATCCACCTCATAAAAAAAATACATGATCATATCATTTAATATCTCTTAATGAACGAAAATTGAGACAAAATTACTTTATTGATTTGGTATCATTTGATACATAAACACCATGAAATAAAGATCATAAAATGTATATGTAAATACAAATAAATATATGTATAGAAATCGTCACATATATACAGGGTTAGTATATATACCATGAAAAATAAATGAGTTTTGAATAAGATATTAATATTAAGAAAATAAAATGTGAGGGGACATTACCATACCTTATTTCATGACTATCATCATACTCATTAATGCCTAATTAATAATTAATAATATTTTATTATACATATATCAAATGAAATATTATTATATATAATACCATATATGTTTGGATTATGAAATTATATTATACAACTGTTAATATTTTATTGTTAATGATACCATTTGAGGAATATTTGATTTGTTTTTTGCAAGTGACTAGATTTATTATATCTTTTGTCCTTGTAGATAGAAAATGATTTCTATAATACAAATCATGATATAAATATCTTTTATTTTTCTCAATGTGTATTATAATAATCAATATATTATATTATTATGAAATGGAATACACCGTTCATGGAGGTGATAGGTCATATGTACACATGAATGTTGTTTCTTTTTAATTTTCATATGAAAAGAAAGATTAAAAATGAAATTTATCCATATATTAATATAATATAATATAATTATCATTATAATTTCCTAAATATCATATATATTTTCAAAACACATATTTAGAATATTTCATGTACTATATGAACGAATCACATCGCTTTTAGGGGCAGTAGTCCATGCTTCTGGAAAAAAACTTATCATAGTTACACAAAAAGTAATGTATATGATATGTGTTGTAAAATAATTATAGAATAATAATGATGTAATATGTATCATATATTTCTTACATAGAAACCTTTTCTATAATAATTTGTTTCCACGAAAGGGGGTAATTGAAGAATGATCAATCATTGTTTTGCGAGCCAGTAGTTTGTCATACAATTAAATTATATGTCTATTATTTATTATATGGAACTGTATGTAAGGGAAGATAAAAACATTGTCATAAAAAAATGTATTTATATTGAATAATCTATTTTTTATAATCCCGTAATAAAGAGATTATAGGGGTTGTATAAATAAAATATGTTAAAGGATCCTCATGGGGGGTGTTACCTCTTCTTTTGGAAACTCATTTTGGTTTTTAGAAAAATGATTACATGGATTGTTTTAAAAATGAGTGAATAATCAAGGAAGAAGGGAGGGATTTTGGCAATTTTATTAGTCCCATCAAGGATGATCATATGTTCTTAGAGTTGTGTGAGGATGGTGGAGGTGGTGGACTTTTTTAGGAGGCAGAAAGGGCTCACTTGTTATTTTGGAAATAAAAATACTTGTAGCTGCATTTTTATTTAACAAAAGCCATCGAAAATAAAAATAAACTCAATAATGGATGTTTAATGGCAGAGAAATGGCTAAAAAATGGGTTTGGTAAATTTTTATATGTTATTTGGGCTATTATGGTTGAGGTGTTTTTCACGATAAGCTTATGTTATTTCCTTAATCATTTTAGTTATTTTTAATTTCATTCAAAAATATGATTGGGTAAAAACCATATTAACGTTGTTATAAATTTTAAATTATTTTTATTATAAATAATAAATGCATATTTTAAAATCTAAATCAATGAAGGGGAATAAATTTAGTTAAATTTAATCCCACAGATGGGATGACAATTTGGGGTTTTTGTTTAACAATTTTACAAAGATTATATGTTTTTATAGTGCATTTCAAATTGAAATTTATTCAAATGACCAAAATTGGATTTAGTGATACAAATGATCTAATTAAATATTAAAATTAATTTTTTTAAAAAATATCTTTATACATAAATGAAATTGAATGGAATATTTGAGTTAATATTCAATAATTTTCATTATTCATTAAAAATGAATTTAAAAATAAATATACCAAAAATATACCATAGCCTTATTTTTCCATTTCTCATTAAAAATGTGTTTTATATTTTTACATATTAGACTTATAAATGTTTAAAATTTTATATTTAAAATATGTTGTAATTTATAATGGGGTAACAAATGCATTTATAAAAATATATGTTTTCATGTGTAATATTTGGTTTGTTCTAATATTATGCATATAAAATAAATTAATGAATATTTTTTTGAAAACATATCATAGAAATTTAATTGATATGATTCACTAATAGTAATTAATTTAACTAATTATGATATTTCATAATTTCAAAATAAAAATATTCTTTTATAAAATCATTCCCTCTATATTGATTCAGTTTCTATAATATTTTCTAATTAATAGATAACCCTATAATTCAATTTTATATATTCATAAGATAGATATTCCTAAAATAGTAATTTTTTTAATGTTATATATTACGTAATAATAATATTTTAACCATATATTAATGTCTAGTAACACTCGTTAATTTGTGTTTCACAAGCCATGTTGATATTGTTTGTAGCGCAAGCTCGACTTGGTGTATTATGTAGAGAACATTATCCTTTATGTTGACAGTATTTCATGATTATTTTGGTATTAAAAAAGGAAATACATACTGTTTCCGACCCTTTCGCCGGGGCGCGCGCGTCCGTCTGTAGGGAGGGCACGCTGCTTGTGGCCCCGCATTCCCACTTTCCAAAGGCGGGCGACATCCATTCCTTGTTCAGGGACGTATGCTCCTTGATCGAAACCGGGATGATGGGATGTCGGTTCTTCCCTCTGTGGATTCCTCCTCAGAGCTCATTACCTAGTCCGGGTCTCCCTCAGAGATTTAATACGGGTTCGTGAAGCTCATCCCCGGTGCCATATCTACATGGATGCCAGTTAATTACGCTTCTTTCGTCAAGACGTTCCAAGGGGTCTTGTCGGGACAGAAACCTGCGGTGAGGAGAATGGTCACGTTGGGGCATCGTCGGCATGTCTTTCTTGGGTCCCTTATCACAGGGCTTCTTGAGGGTGTGGAAGCCCGAGGCATCCCACATCAAACGCGGGGAATGTGTACCATCTGAGGTTTTCCTCAGCTTCCCATGTTTAACACGGGGTATGTCGTGAGTTTAACGTCTTGCGGAGACGGATCAGGTTAAAGGATCCCTATGGGGGGAACACCGATTTGGTGCCAGCATGTGGGCGGCTTCCCACATGTCATGGAGTGGGAAAGGGTGGCATGATCTCACCGGGATATGGCGGCCCTGGTAAGGATCAGGATGGATGGTGGAGTGAGACATGGGGCTTAAGTTCTTAGACGGCCCAAGAGGGGTAATATAGTTTAACGTCATGCGGGACGGAATACGGTTTAACGTCATGCGGGACGCGATCCAGTTTAACGTCATGCGGGACAGAATACGGTTTAGTGTCACACGGGACGTAATACAGTTTAACGTCATCCGGGACAGAATATTTGGGGCTTACGCTCTGAGGCAACCCATAAAGAGGAACACAGTTTAACGTCATGCGGGATGAGGGCATACAGTTTAACGTCAAGAGGGATGAGAGATTGCGGGGCTTACGCTCTGAGGCGGCCCAAGGTGGGTATGGGGATTAGGCTCTGAGGCGGCCCATGGTGGACAGTGAACCGACGTGAAGAGGTCGAAACAACTGGGTAGTGTGCTTGAACCTCGTGGAGGCTTCCTACGTATCCATGTGGCAGGGAATCAAAGTCCACGTAGTTCGCTTGGATGGGGATTACGCTCTGAGGCGGCCCAGGTGCCGCTAGGGAGCGGCAATGGTGTATGGGGCATACGCTCAAAGGCCGTCCATAATGGCAGTATGGGGCTTACGCTCTGAGGCAGCCCATTGTGGCATGGGGCTTACGCTCTAAGGCGGCCCATTGTGGATATGGGGCTTACACACAGAGGCGGCCCATGAAGAGGATGTCATGGTCGGTGCGCGCTCTAAGCCCACGTGAGTCATGCTCGGTGTGGGAAACAAGAGGCAGCAGGGACCAGATGATCATGTCACCAAGGGTGCGTCTGTGAGAAGCGGAATGGGGCTTACGCGTTGGGTGGCCCAAAAAGGAAATAGGGGCTTACGCGTGGTTAGCGGCCCTTGGTGCTGGGGCTTACTCTAGGGTGGAGGCCCATGGTGCGATAAAGCGCAGCGGGAGAAGGACTCCACTGGCCTTGGCAGGGGGGGAAGTACAGAGATGCACAGGTGCAATCATCCGCAAGAAGGGTTAGGGGCTTACAATCTGAGGCAGCCCTTCCCCCACGGACAAACGCCGCTCTGACAAGGAGGATCTCATTACATGCGAGGAAGAGTCCATTCCCGCGGAAACGAGTGGGCGTAAAAAATGTCCGAGCTGGGGGGACCCTGCGTGCGATGCACGGGGTCAGACCACAGTTTAACGTCTTGTGTTAAGGATGAGATGCTTAACAGTTTAACGTCATGCAGCTTGGACGAGGTGGGTTTTCTCCACACCCCTAGGGCTTACATTCCCAACTCTCTCTGCCCCTTGTGGAAGGGAAGGCATCGGCAAGGCCATGGTGAAGGGGGGCCGCAGGGCAAACCACCGGGGGGTCCATGTTCGTGTGGCTATGCGAAGAAGCAATAGTCGTTAGCGTGCCTATGCGGAGAAGCATAAGGAAAAGCAACGCAATGGGAAACACAACCCAAGGGACCTTGAGGTAACTTCTCACGAGCCTGGAAGGCCATGCCGGAAAACAACGCATGGCGCGCATGCCCGGCAGGGGAGACATCAGGTGCCAGTGCAGGGGTCATCCAAGGGGCGTCAAGGTGAGGGGTCCTGGGCTTTGCGCGCAAAAGGGACGACTCGTGCGCAAAACACCGGGACGACCCGCAATTGGAGTAATGGAATTGCGCGTGCAGAGGGAATTACGTGCAAGGTTTTACGCGCCAGGCAAGGTATTGCGCGTACGGAACATGGATTGCACGCAAGTGGGGAAACCGAGGAAAGGGGAAAAGTCACTAAAGCCGGTGGGGTTTCGCGCAAAGGTGAACTTCGGGGCAAGGTTGCGCGGAATTTGGGATTACATGGATGTCATCTTTCGCATGGGGGGAGCCGAATTGCGTGCACGAGAGCCGCTTCGGATTCCTCAACCCCCAAACCGTTCGGGGTCACCTTATATTTATAGGCGACCTCCGGCGCGGAATCCAGGCGGCGCGCGATGTTTTCCGCGCCGAGAACCGCTTGTGCACAAACTCTCGCCGCGGAGAACCGGGGTGTGCAATTATTGCGCTCCTCACCGATCCAATTCCGAAAATCCCAGGAGTACTTCGTGCGAAGAACATTTTTGCACGCGGATCCTCCTTTATTTCGCGCACCACTTCCTGGGCCTCTGGATCGGGCCTCTGACTCCGAATATGACTTTGCTTCGTCATTTAGAAACTTCCTCCGAGAGTTATGGGCTTTTTTCAGTGTCAAAAAATGCCCCCCCCCCCTTGGAATTGGATCGGCGAGAGGTCGCAACGATCAGATTCCAAGGGAAATGCCGAAACACCGGAATGTTGAGTCCCCTGATCGAGTTGTGCGCAAAATTCCGATGGGGCGCGCAAATTGCCGGACTCGTGCTGAATCCTTTCCGTGCGGCGCGGAACCCTGGCCTCGCCTATAAAAAGGGGCGCTGGGTCTCAACTCCGTACATCCGCTTTTTCGGCGCGATAAGCTGTTCGCTCTCATGTGCGAAATTGCTCCGCGGCTGCGCGTAATAACGCACTGGCAGCGCCGAATTCCATCCGAAATTTGGCCGTGATTTCGTGCCAAACCGGGATCTTCCACAATTCGCATGCCGATTGCGCCCTAATCTCCAGTATTCCGCCCAACTCAGCTAGATTTCGCGCCGAACTCTCCAATTATACGCCATGCATCCTGATTTCTCCCAACTCCCAAAAAATTCGAGATGGCCGTACACCGAGTCGATGAGGGGGAAGCCGATGCCAGTAGGATAGAAATGGTGTAAAATGAGGAGGTTTATGGCGCCAAGGTGATTGTCTCCAACAATCTGACCTAGTTCAATCTGCTGACTCCGGCCCAGAATATGTATCCCCTGTCTGACAACCTCCTGCTCTGGAACATTGGCATCCTGGAGGAGGTGCTACTACCGGGCTTCGAAGTCGACACGCCACGGTCTTGGGTGACTCGGGAAGACGAACTTCCTCACTACAACATCACCAACAATGGTCATCCTGGCAGGGAAACTATACACATGGATGTTTATGTCCTGAACCTGAGGACTAGGACCATTACCGGGGACGATCCTGTGGTGGAGGATTCTCCGACACCCTACGCGAGCATGTTCCGTCAGAGCATCACGGATGACACGAAGGGATGGCTGAAGGATTGGTACCTACGGTCTGGCGGTAACTTTACCAGCGAATGGGCCTGGGTGTTCTGGTTTCGCCATACCTGTGACCAGTTCGGGGACGAACTGCGGTATATCGGCCTGTTCGAGGCGATATGGACATCGTAGTTCCATTTCCACCATCAGCCTGAACTCCAACCGGAGCTATTCACCCGGTGGTCTCCTGACACCAATACGTTCCACCTTCATCATGGGGAAGTCGGCATCAGTCTCTGGGACGTTCACTGCATCGGCGGTATCCCACTGGAGGGTTACCAATACGACGAGTTTGTTCCTCCAAAGAACACCTGGGGAGACAGGTCACGGACGCCTATGCTGACGTGGCACCTACTGCAGCTGTCCAAGGAGAGGCTGGGGGTCAAGGAATTCCTGAAGGACATCACCTACAAGGGCTGGTTCAGCCTGTTCCTTGAGAGGGATCCCACAGTCAAGATGTCGGGACGGGCAAACGGTGCCCAACCGCGACTTAGAGGAGAAAGGACGAGTCATACTGGAAGAACCTGGAGGCAGGGAAATACCAATCATGGGGCTACCGCGTCATTGAGTCCTGAGACCCGAACGTCCGGCACGCCGGGTTCCTTGTCGCCTTTCTGAGCGGGTGGCTCCTGCCGGTGCGGGGCGCAAGGATGGGTGTCCGTCCAGCGACTTTGGTGATTGCGGGCTCCATGGCCGCCAACAAATGGTTCAACTTGGGCGTCCCCATGATGGCCAAGCTGTATACCATCCTGGGGCACATCTCATGAGGGGGGTCACCTCCGAGAGTATGTGGTCCCTTCCAGATCCTCCATGGCTGGGTGGCGGCTCATCTCGGCGGGTATACTTTCCCAAACGTCGTCCGTCCTCCGGGAAATGGCTTGTGACCATCCTTGCTAAACATTGCAGGGGTGGCGCCATTGACGCTCAATGAGGAGGGCGCGAGGATCCGCATTGGTAATCATGCCAGATTCAAATTCAGCCAATTCCCCACCCAGGTTGGCTAGATGGTGGACAACCGGTGAGGCTCTCTGGAACAACAGGAATATTTCCAGAGCATTTGGGGTGGGGTGCTCATGGCTCAGATCAACAGGAAGGTGATCTGCGAGCCGTACATGCCATCCCGATTCAACAGGCAGTTCAGGTGCCTCCAGCGAATGCCGAAGAATGTATTCATGGCTGTCTGGTGGGAGAATAATCCATGTGTCCTGTGCCAGATGTGGTTGATGTTTACCACCTTCGGCTCTGGCGACGTCGTTACTCTTCCTCCCACCGGGGTCGATGTCGTCCTAGCAACTTAATATGCCGAAAACTGGACCATTGCGTACCCTTAGGGGCTATTATGCAAGCGCGTCTGGCAACTCGAGGTCACTCGCACGGAAACCGGGTGACAGGAAAGAAGGCTCGATGCCGTCGGAAGGGGGGAACCAAGGGCGTGTCAGGCGGTGAGGCCTGCGCAGGCCGAGACTTCGGCAGCGGGAACATCACATGGTTCTTCCACGTCCTCATTACCCACAGGGGGGGTCACATGAGGCATCCAAGGAACTGCCCGGGAATCAGATAAGATATCTGCTCGAAACTTCCCAAGACGCAATTTTCCTGGCACTGTGGTCGGCCTGGATGAACCTGCGGAAATCGCTGAGCGTCGAAGCCATCTGGAAGAAGATAATGCAGAACGGGATCCAACTTCTGGAGGTCAGGCTCATTCGGATTACCGACCAAGTAAAGTTCCATCGGCGGCATGCTTTTGTGATGGCCATGGACGCATACGCACGCCAGAGGGGGCGGCGTGCAGAGCCAAATTTCCTAGTGAAAGTGATGCTCGGCCAGGAGCATGATCCGGAAGCGATGCCGCCGGGAGAAGGTGATAGTGATGAAGAGCCGGAGGGGGAGGAGGAAACCAGAGAGGACGAAAGCGTGGGATAAGACGAAGAAGAGGAGCCTGAATGTGAGGGTTCGCAAGGGGGACCTACCAAGGGAGTCTCCAAGAGAGCGGCGAGATTGCCGACTCTGATCTCGACATAACCGAGATTCTCGAGGTTTGCCTCTGCCTTCATTCATTTCCCTCATTCATCCATTCTACTTTCCACCATCTAACTCACTCCCCCATCCTACTCAGGAGCAGCTAAGTGGTGGACGGGCGTCCCCACCAGAGGAGGGAGGAGAGGAACCAGCGGGACATGATGGGGATCTAACACCCATCATTGAATTAACCAGCGCTGAGGGGTATCCCCTTATGGAGGCTCCTGCAGTGGCCGAAACACTGGGGACCAAAGCTATGGATTCCTATAAGTCTCACGCTTCACTACTAGTGCTTGGTGTCAAAAAATCTCGTCTGACCAGTGTATGCCCTGCGCAGTGATCTCAACACTGGAGGCACATCAGGCTGCGGAGCCCGGGCCGTCCGTGAGTGGACCAGCGGCGGACATACCTCCTCGTTCAGGACATGCTCTCTACACTGAGTTGGCCCCATCAATAGATGAACATAGGGAGGTAGACATCAGTGGCGCTGTTCCTGAAACGCGGTCAGAATCTGGTGGAGGCATCATTGCTGCTGGGGCGAGAGAAGGTCGCCCAGACGTCGAGGATTATATCCCTCATGAAGACATCCCTGGGGAGGATCCTACTGTCGATCTGCTGGCAGCCTTCCCTATATACCGACCTGCTGACCCTGAGGATATAGATGACTCAGACTCAGAGGCGGCTGAGGAGAGCCGGATGACACGGCGCAAGGGGTGGAAGTGTATCCAGCACTTTCTCAGGCAGCCCCTGTTTGATTGGCTGAGGCGGATGGGATCACATCAGACCTGGCTGCGCTTCCTGTGCACCGGAGGGGCTGACGCTCAGCGTCTTCATCTGACGGTCCGTGATTACATGGCCGAGAAGATACGCGAGAGCAGCCGGCACACCGACATTTCCCAGTGCTGAGAAGAATCGGCAAGCACTCAAGCACTGCTGAGGGAGGAGCAAGAACTTCGACACCTCAAAGGGCAGGCGGAAGATAAGGAGGCCCTCATCACAACATGCTCTGAGCTCGTGGAGAAACTGATGGCCCAACTGGCTGATACACAGGAACAACTGGTGGAGGCGAGTCACCAGATAACCGTGCTTCGAAGCGAGCGGGCGCAGGCACAAGCTAGGGCTGATGAGCTGTGCTCTGTGGTGGCCGATGAGGAGAGAGTCTTCGAAGAGCGAAAAGCGGTCCTGGAGGCTACCAGCCAAGGGGTAACATCGTTGGAAAGATCTCTTCAGCACGCTAAACCCTGAGGGATTTGTTTTTTCCATCTCATGAACTTTTTGCTTGTACTGCTCATCGTCTCAATCCAATATATGACCAAATCCACTCATTTGTACCCTTGGTTTAATGCGCTCAACCATAGTTTCGAAACGAATAACAACTCACCCCAAGGCTCCTGTGGGACATGCCAAACCCAAGAAGAAATTGATGCTTGTACCATCATTCTGTTCAACTGTGGGGCATTGACCAAGCTTCAGGTGTCCAAAATCGGGCCTGGACTTTTGAAGAGACCCTAGGCCGATTGGTGTGTCGAATTCTCAATGTGCCTTAACACACGAGCGGGGCAATGCCGGGGGCATTGAAATCCATCCCAACATAGGTGGATGGAGAGAAAGGGTGCATCACGCTACCCAAATTCGGAACCCACTAGGGCGCAACCATGGAGGATAACTGTCAACCGTGGAGGAAACATAGCATCTGTATCACGTTGGCCCGGAATGGGAGGACAATAAATGAGGGCCGACCGCTGACCATGTTGGCAACAAGAGGCCTAACTCAAATATCGTTGGTTAGTTTTTCGGAATTTTGGCCCAGGATAGTAGGCGGACCATAGGTCGAGCATCCATACTGTTTGGGGGTCCCGTCAAACATGACCTGTTCTCCGGAACGTTGGCCCAGGACAGTAGGTGGACCATAGGTCGAGCATCCATACTGTTAGGGGGTCCCGTCAAACATGACCAGTTCTCCAGAACGCTGGCCCAGGACAGTAGGAAAACCATAGGTGGAGCATCCAAACTGTTAGGGGGTCTCGTCAAACATGAAAGTAACTGAGGGTCCGAACAAGGGACAACGCAATGCGCGGGAGGTGGAGTGGATGCTTGTTCGAATAGATTACAACACTCTCGATATTGCGCCACCATGGAGAAGGTGCATTAGGAGGACATACCGACCTGATCACGGGTCGTCCCAATTTCCAAGCAGGACCTCTTTGGCGAGAGAACTGCTGCTTCCCATTATTACCATGGGGCATCCCAAACATGCTCGGGGTAGATATCCCGATTACACCACTTCTCATGAAGTCGGGCCGAGGGGCCGACAACAAGGAAGGACGTGGTTTAGCTATCCCTGGGGCTGGACCAAAGATGAAATGTCCACGCGGTCCTATGTATCTCATTAGGATGAGAATCAAGCCACACGATGTTCTGAAAATACAGTTTAACGTCATGTTGGACGAAATACAGTTTAATGTCATGCGGGACGGAATACAGTTTAACGTCATGTGGGACGGAATATAGTTTAACGTCATGCGGGATGACATACAGTTTAACGTCATGCGAGACAAAATATGGATCTTAGTTTTAGGTCTTAGAGCTCAGACCGTAGGGAAAGGGGAGAAACGGACACATAGCCAGGCGGTTACAAAACCCGATGTGAAGGAGGACCTAAGCCCTACTTAACATGTGCTCTCCGGGGAAACGCTCGAGTCGAGGGACCGAAAACGGAGGTAGGCTTGCTGGGCCTGCGGGGGAGTTCCCCGGGCGCTTCTACGTATCTCATAAGGATGAGAATCACGCCATACGTAGTTCTGAAAGTGACATGGTAAGATACCAGTGCCAAGGGAAAAGAGGAGTGTGGGCGTTGCCCTTGCCTTAAAAGAAGCGGTATTTGATAAATCTTGTTTGTCCTTTAAAGTGAGTGGTTTTTTTGTTGTGATGCGACAGACCTACAGTAGCAGGCCATGGCGTCGCCACAAGCATCAATCCGTGATAGGCGTTGACAAATGTCATGGCATAAAACCAATACCCAACGTGATGTCCTCCACAACGAGGTCACTACAATGAAATGCCGTTTTTTGTCGTGCGGCTAGGACGATAATGTCACAGTTTAGGGTCGTGTGATAGGACCAACAACACAGTTTAAGGTCATATGGTTTGGACCAACAACACAGTTTAAGGTCATATGGTTTGGACCAACAACACAGTTTAAGGTCATATGGTTTGGACCAACATCACAGTTTAAGGTCATATGGTTTGGACCAACAACACAGTTTAAGGTCATATGGTTTGGACCGACAACAGAGTTTAAGGTCATATGGTTTGGACCAACACCATATTTTAAGGTCATATGGTTTGGACCAACAACACAGTTTAAGGTCATATGGTTTGGACCGACCGCACAGTTTAAGGTCATATGGTTTGGACAAACAACACAATTTAAGGTCATATGGTTTGGACCGACAACACAGTTTAAGGTCATATGGTTTGGACCAACAACACAGTTTAAGGTCATATGGTTTGGACCAACAACAGAGTTTAAGGTCATATGGTTTGGACCAACAACACAGTTTAAGGTCATATGGTTTGGACCAACACCACAGTTTAAGGTCATATGGTTTGGACCAACACCACAGTTTAAGGTCATATGGTTTGGACCAACCGAGAGAGGAGCCTCGGGAAAAGGGGTCCTACGAGGGTTCAACAATCAGGGAGGGGCAGCAGATGCTAGCTCCCAGCTATGCTGGGCCCGAAATGCAACGTCTGGGCGACTCCTCACTCCCCCAAGGGGATGACGGTCAGGCGGCACGCAACCCGTAAAGAAGTGACCCATTCACATACTCTAGCGCTCAGATCGCGGGAGCCTCGAGAGACACCGTTACACATCTCGGTCTGTCTGATGTGTGGGGGTGTACTGAGGGTTAGTACAAGGAGTGTTGAGATTCTACATTGACACGGCGGGGCGGAACATGACTTAAACCATGCCACCAACATTCAGGGCCTGGGGAACCGGCGTGACGACTAGGGATTACTGTTGACCATGTTCGCAACACATCATCTTGTCGTGTTAGCCATGGGGACAAACAAATGAGCATAAACCGCTGACCATGTTCGCAACGCAGGATTTGTATCAATTTGTTATTTGAATCCCTCGGGGGTGTTGGACCATGACGGTAGGAGAGCCCTTGGGCGTTGTATCCAGGCTGTTCTTGGGGGTCCCTCCAGGTATGAAGGATGACAGGGGCCCGAATGAAGGGGAACACGAACCTTGGTAAGTGGATGGAACTTGCCTAAGTCAAATCTGGCATTCCAAGTTCTAAACCAGAGTGCCTTGAGCACATCAGCAGACCACTGGAAAGGGTCAGAGGGCTCTGTCAGAGAGCGGCCAAGAGGTGGCGGATCCCGGGGCAAAAGAGGGGGCGTAATGACAAACACCCTGGGCACCGGGAGATAGTGGGATCTCCTAAGAGATAGGGAAGGACCTGACATCTAGGTTTTCAGGAGGCCCTACGTATCCCATAAGGATGGGAATCAATCCACACGTAGTTCTTGATATGCGCATTTAAATTCCATTGGTCATAGGAGGGATCAACCCTGAGGACAGGGTGTGCGGGGTGCAGCTATCGCAAACCCGACGTGAATGGGGACACAATCTCACACCACGCCATGCGACCCTGTTGTCGAAGTCCCAAAGGCGAAACAGACGTCCCAGCGGACCTCAAGCTGGACCAAAAGACGAAAGGTCTTGGAATTCCTACGTATCCCATTAGGATGGGAATCAAGCTAGACGTAGTTCTGGAAATACAGTTTAACGTCATGTTGGACGAAGTATAGATATTAGTTTTAGGTCTTAGAGCTCGGACCGTGAGGATCTTAGTTTTAGGTCTTAGAGCTCGGACCGTGGAAATAAAGGGCGGAGTTTGGTCACTCCTGGGCTGGACCCGAGATGAAATGTCCAGGCGATCCTACATATCTCATTAGGATGAGAATCAATCCATACGTAGTTCTTGAAATACAGTTTAACGTCATGTTGGACGAAATATAGATCTTAGTTTTAGGTCTTAGAGCTCTGATCGTGAACAGGGCAGAACTAGTAGAGGATCTTAGTTTTAGGTTGTAGAGCTCAGACCATGGTGCCCAGATGTTGGGCAGAGTGTAGTTTAAGGTCATGCTGGACCATACAGTTTAAGGTCATGCTGGACCGTACATCCCAAATGTAAGGAAAAATACAGTTTATGGTCATGCTGGACCGTACAGTTTAAGATCATGCTGGACCTTACAGTTTAAGGTCATGATAGACCATAGAGCCCAAATGCAGGGCAAAATGCAGTTTAAGGTCATGCTGGACGATAGAGCCCAAATTTAGGGCCAAATGAAGTTTAATGTCACACTGGACCATAGATCCCAAATGTACGGCCAAATGCAGTTTAAGGTCATGCTGGACCATAGAGCCCAAATGTAGGGCCAAATGCAGTTTAAGGTCATGCTGGACCATAGAGCCCAAATGTAGGTCCAAATGCAGTTTAAGGTCATGATGGACCATAGAGACCAAATGTAGGTCCAAATGCAGTTTAAGGTCTTGCTGGACCATAGAGCCCAAATGTAGGGCCAAATGTAGTTTAAGGTCATGATGGACCATAGAGCCCAAATGTAGGGCCAAATGCAGTTTAAGGTCATGCTGGACCACATAGCCCAAATGTAGGCCCAAATGAAGTTTAAGGTCATGCTGGACCATAGAGCCCAAATGTAGGGCCAAATGCAGTTTAAGGTCATGCTGGACCATACCTGTTTAAGAGAAGTACTTCTTGAGGAACCTGGCGTTGGTGGGAGGAGTGATACACTCACCATCCATAGTCACCAGGGAATACACACTGTTGGGATAGACATTATAGACAATAAAAGGTCCCCCCCCCACTTGGGATCCAGATTGGGTGGTTTCCTACCGGGAATCATTGGCACTCTAAGAGCCAACACTAGGTCACCTTGCAGGAAGGAGCGGAGGCGAACCTTATTATCGAAAGCTCGAGCCATCCTACTCTGATGCCTTTCCAGGTTATGTAAAGCGCGAAGCCTACTTTCATCTAGCGCTTCCAATTCGGCTATACGGATCTCGGCAACTCTGTCCGGCGCTTGTTGTTCATAGACCACCGTGCACAATGAGGGCAGCTGAACCTCGATGGGAAGGACAGCCTCAGCTCCGTATACCAGGGAATACAGAGTCACCTGGGTGGAATTGCGAGTCGTCGTCCTATAAGCCCAAAGGGCATTGGGGAGCTTGTCCGACCAACTTTCCTTGTTCTGACCAACCCATTTTTTGCAGAATTTTAGAGAGGGTTTTGTTAAACGCCTCAATCTGCCCATTCGCCTACGCATGATAGCGGGAGGTATGGTTAGAGCGAATGTTGTACTTGGGGTACAATCTCTTTAGCTCGGTTGCTTGGAAGTTGGTTCTGTTATCCGTGAGGATAGCGTGAGGTATTCCAAACCGGTGAATGATATTGGAACTCACGATGTCGGCGATAGAACCAGCCTTGACTTCCCTAAGCGGGGCTGCCTCTGCCCACATTGAGAAGAAATCCGTGGCGGTTAAGATGAACCGGCATTGGCGGGCCGTCGCCGGCGGGGAGGGCCCTACGACATCCAACCCCCAGACTGCAAAGGGACAAGAATACTTAGTAGTATAGAGAGGCTCTGGTGGCCGATGCACAAGTTAGCATGAACATGGCATGCATGAAACCTCTTGGCGTACTCGATGCAGTCGTGGATCATGGAGGGCCAGAAGTATCCCAGTCTCCGAGTCTAGTGGGACAACTTCGACCCGGCCTGGTGGGCGCCACAGGAGCCAGCGTGCACTTCCTGCATGACCTGTGGGATCTCAACTCCTTGAAGACAATGAAGGAGAACACCGTCAAATCCACGCCTGTAAAGGAGCTGCTCACGACTGGGACCGCTTTGAAGGGTGAACTGCGGCGCGCGACGCTGGATTCGTTCCCACTCTGCTCGGTCCATTGGAAGATTGTCGTGTATGGGATATTCAACCAGCAGTGTCCTCCAGTCAGGAACTGTCTCGATCACCACGCCTGAAACCCCAGGGGGTCCCGATGCGGGGGCACCAGCGGTGAGATGGTTCAATCGCGGGCTACGACCTCCCTCTGGGATAACAGGAGAAATGACTCTTCATTGCGCCACGTGGATGATTAGGTCATCCTTTTCGGGCTCCGCGAGTGATGCGGCTAGGATGGCCAAAGCATCTGCTCGACTGTTCTGCGACCGCGGAATGTGAACGACATCTGGTCGAGATGGGAACTTAGCCATTAGATGGAGGGTGCACTCCAGCAACGGCATGAGTTCTGGCTTCCTAATAGTATAGTCGTCGTTAACCTGCTTGATGACTAGCTCGGAGTCCCCTTTCACACACAGGTGGGATGTGTCAACCTCCAGAGCCAACTCGAGGCCAGTGATGAGGGCATGATATTCTTCCTCATTGTTGGTGCTGCCTTCTGACAATAAGAAAGAATATGGTAGAATGGTTTACTCTGGGTTGATGAAGACGATACCCAGGCCCACTCTGTTACGCCTCGGATTGTTGAGCCTTCTACCGGTAGGTCTTCAAGAGGCGCCATCAAAGTGCATCTGCTAGCATGGGGTGGCGTGATCGACTAAGAGGATTGTCTCATTAGGAAAGCCCAAATCCAGCGGCTCATCCACAAAGGTTGGATGAGTAGCTAAGAAGTCTGCCAACGTCTGTCCTTTGACGACCTTCTGAGGTACGAAACTAATGTCGAACTGCTGGAGGATCACTGCCCAGTGTGCCAATCAGTCGGTCAACATAGGCCGACTCAGGATGTATTTCAACGGGTCTACCCGAGAGACCAGCTGTACCTTGTGGTGCTACAAGTAGTGCCGCAATTTCTGTACAGCGAATACAAGCGCCAGGCATCTCTTCTCGATGGGATAGAATCTAACCTCCGCGTTGAGGAGCATGCGGCTGAGGTAGTAGAGGATATTCTATGTTCCCTCTTTGTTCTTCAAGGCGAGAAGGGCGCCGAGGGATCGCTCCAGGGCGGTCACGTAAAGGACCAGCGGTTTTCCAGGAACGGGTGGCATCAGGACCGGAGGTTGAAGCAGAACTGCTTGATTTCCTCAAAAGCGGTCGGACACTCTTCATCCCACCCATAGGCGGTGCCTTTCTGCATGAGCCGAGAAAAGGGATTACACTTGCCGGCCAGATTCGCGATGAATCGGCGTATATAGGCTAAGTGGCCTTGGAGGCCTCGAAGCTCCCGAATATTACTCAGGGGAGGCATCTGACTGATGGCCTTGGTTTTCTCGGGGTCGATCTCGATACCTCGATACCTGAAAATGAACCCAAGAATCTTTCCGGAGGTGACCCCGAAGGCACACTTCAACGAGTTCATCTTCAAGTGACGAGAAAAGAGCAAACCGAACACTTTCTCAAGGTCTTTGAGATGGTCCTGGCGCTGACGAGATTTAATCACCAGATCATCTACATAGCACTCCACCAGCATCCCTAGGATCTGCTTGAATATGAGGTGCATAGCCCGTTGATAGTTGGAACCCACATTCTTCAGGCCGAAGGGCATGACCTGATAGCAGAAAGTGCCCTGGGGGCCCCTGAAGGCAGTGAAATCATCATCCTCGGGGTCCATCCGGATCTGGTTATAACCGGAGTACCCATCCATGAAGGAGAGGGCTTGGAACCCGGCCATTGCGTCGATCAATAAATCTGTCACGGGAAGGGGAAAGTCATCCTTCGGACAGTGGCGATTAAAATCGCGGAAGTCGATGCAGACCCTGATCTGCCCTTTCTTCTTCCTGACAGGCACAATGTTGGCTAGCCACCTGGGGTACTGGAATACCCTGACGAAGTTGGCCTTAATGACCTTATCAACTTTGGCCTCAACCAGGGCACCGTGAAAGGGGTGCATTCTTCTGGGAGGCTTCTTGAACCCGTGATGGTTTGCTAGGAGGCCAAGGCGGTGGACGACTACCTGGGGATCTAGTCCCGGCATCTCATCATAACTCTAGGAAAACACATCACGATGCTGTCTGAGGAAGTCTATGTACCGTTTCCGTTCCTCGGGAGGCATATCGGTGCTGACCAATATGGGTCTCGGGTCCGTCTCACTACCGAGGTTCACCTGTACGAGCTCGTCGACCGTGGCGGAGACGCCCTCCTCAAAGGCAGGGGGAGCATCTTCCATGTCTTCTTCTCCGCTTGGGGAAGGATCATCCATGGGGGGAGCTATTTCGGGGCTGCTCGACCCTGATGGGGAGCTAGCACCATCATGGGCGGCAGAGGTCGTCAGGACGGGAGACTCATGCACCGCAGAGAGCGTTGCGACAAATGATGTTGATCCAATCCCATCCGGCCTGCGGCCCAAGAGGCCACGCTTTACAACATCGAAGCAGTGGTGTCGCGTTGGCTTGAGCCGGTCGATCCCGGCTCAGAGAAACATGCACGTATGAAGTACTGTCGTTGCCATAAGCCCAACGTCCCGATATCGTACGTGGGTAGGAGGCCCAGGGATCACCCGGGCCTTGTTGGTGTAAGAGTACGAGGTGATTTCCCACCGTCTCTTAGACCTGGAAATTTGCATTCCTCTAGTACCCGAGACAACAAAGAACTCTCCCATATCGGGAGTCGTGGCCTCCAACCGATGGATTGGGAAGAAATATGCGTCATCCAATCCTTTCCAGGGATTACTCGCGACAGCGGCGGGCACATCCTCACCTGCTAGGATCTGATTTTCCTTGCACTTTTAATAGTCAGCGTCCATGTAACGATCTTTACAAGAGAAAAACAGGGACGCATCTCCTTGGAGAACACCCACTCGACCCTTAAGTGAGTATTTGAGGCACTGATGGTATGATGATGGAACTGCTGCGTGAAGATGGAGCCACGACCTTCCCATCAACGCGTTATAGGCAGTGTCCTAAGAGACAACCACGAATTCAGTATTGGAAATTAAGCCGCCGAACCGGTTCTTCACACGAATCATGCCGAGTTGAGTTTTCTCGGTCCTGTCATACCCCTGGATTCTGAGGTCGGAGGGAGTTAAATCAACCTCGGACAACCCTAGTTTTCGCAGTGTCCGAGTTCGGATAAAGTTAATCCCAGAACCTGTGTCGACAAGACATCGTCAAACCTCCACGCCATTGAACTGGCCGGTGATGTACAACGGGCAGATGTGCCCCTGTATGGGAGGGTCTTCATCTTCACCGGAGAATGAGTTAACCGCTTGACATTCGGCATTCTCAACAGCCTCGGTGGGGAAGGCTTCTGCGGCCGCTACCTCCGTTTCAAACTGGAGGGGGCTCATTAGAGCCTCGGCGAGCACCTCACACATTTCAGACGATAGGCAGAGGGCCTCAAGGATGGAAACCCTCGCCGGAATGTCGTCCAGATGTTTCATGACATCATACTTTCGCGCAAAATGTGAGCTTCTGCTTATAAGAGGTCGCTCTACGATCGGGGGCATGACGGGCCCTGCTTGTGGGACTGGTGACTGACTGGTACTAGGCACGTCCCGCTGTTCACCAGCTGAAGCCCGGGAGGTGGCTGCCATGCTAGGACCGGAAGGCCGTAGTAGGCCAGTGGCAGGGCTGGGCTAGTTGCGACGCGGGCAAGGCGATTCTGCCCGATCCAGCAACACAAACGGCGGTGGAAGGGAACCTGTTGTCACCGGGTGAGGGAGTCGCGAGTGCTACTCTCTATACCGGACCTACTGCCTGGTCTCGGTAGCGTGCACAACCTGACCAGAGGTGACGACTACCGTGCCCCGGCGATTCACGTAGCCACGGCTCCATCGACGTTGGCGACGACTGAGGACATTGGGGAGGTTCACCTGGCTCTCCTCGTCGTCGGGAGCCACAAAGGGAATTACCAATTCTACGGTGTTAACCGAAGTGTACCCTGGGCTCTCAGGGAGATTCACCCGGCGCTCCTCATCGTCGGTAGCCACAAAGGGATTTTCCAACTCTACGGTGTTAACCGAAGCGTACCCCGGGCTCTCGGGGAGATTCACCCGGCGCTCCTCATCGTCAGGAGACACAAAGGGATTTACCAACTCTACGGTATTAACCGAAGCGTACCCCGGGCTCTCAGGGAGATTCACCCAGCGCTCCTCATCGTCGGATGCCACAAAGGTATTTACCAACTCTACGGTATTAACCGAAGCGTACCCCGGGCTCTCGGGGAGATTCACCCGGCGCTCCTCATCGTCGGGAGCCACAAAGGGATTTACCAACTCTACGGTGTTAACCGAATCATACCCCGGGCTTTCGGGGAGATTCACCCGGCGCTCCTCGTCATCGGGAGCCACAAAGGGATTTACCAAATCTACGGTATTAACCGAAGCGTACCCTGGGCTCTCGGGGAGATTCACCTGTCGCTACTCATCATCGGGAGACACAAAGGGATTTTCCAACTCTACGGTGTTAACCGAAGCGTACCACGGGCTCTCACTCAAGGAATCATCCACTACCGGGCGGGATCTTAGAGGGCTCCCCATTTCTGGGGGCATGAAATCGCCAAGCGTGTGAGAAGATGACGGCAATGGCAGGGCGTGTTCTTTCTTCTTGTGCTACCACCTACTCTTCTGGGAAGAAGTAGGCTGGGACGACGATACCGAAGCGGCGCTCGGAGATTCCGAGGGCTCTGGCTGGTCCAGGCATGCACGGATGATGCCATGGGCATGGGCGACCGTCCTGCGGGCCATCCAGTCGTTATACGTCCGGGTCCCACTATCGGAAACTTGTTCGCACCCATCCCCTTCATCACTACTACCATCTGATCCCAGGAAGACACTTGCAACATGTGTAGGGGCTGGGCCCAACCTGACTATGTTGTTGTCAATCTGGTCTTGGATCCAGTCCTTGAACACATAGCATTGTTGGATGGTGTGTCCCAGTAACCGATGATAAGGGCAGTAGTTAGGGCGATCCGTGAGACACGAATCTTCTGGCTTCCGGCACTCAGGCAGCCGCACGATCCTATGCTCCAAGGCGCTACGGAAATAACCGAGGACATGGGCCTTGCCAAACGAGTAAGCCCGATTCCTTCTGCCTGGAAAGGGGAATCTTGGGGGCTGACCATGGCCAGGGGCCGGAGGAGCATTCCGAGGAGGAAGAGCCGGATTACCTCACCTAGGTGGTGGCGGTGCGTTACGCGAAGGCGCCTACCGATTTTGAGGCAGTCGCTGCTGGGCCGGAGGCTGTGGGGGTGGAACCCTATGAGCCTGCTGAGCTAGCCTCACCGGAAGCAACTCTAGCTGTCTGGGGGCCTCTATCTGCGCCATAGCAGCGGGCTCAGCTCTGGAGGCTCTCCTTGCAGAGATCACAGAAGGCAGCGGGCGTGCCTGACTGGCCTGTCGCAGAGCTTCTTTGAGGTGCTGAGCCTTGTCCGAGAAGTCCCGGAACCCTATAGGGTAATTCTGCATGATCAGGGAAGGAACCAACTCCGCCTTGACGTTCCCCACACACATCGTCAGTAATTTCTCCTCGGTCAGTGGCATGTCAAGGGAGTACGTGAGTCCCATCCACCGGGCGACGAAGTCTGCGACTCGCTCGTCGGGCCTTTGCTTGCACCTGAAGAGGTCTGCAATGTTTGTCTTCTGGGTTGTGGAACTGAACTGGTAGAGGAATTGTCAGCGAAGGTCCTCCCAGCTAGTCACTAATCCAACAGGGAGCTGGCTGTACCAAATGAACGCTGGTCCTTCCAGTGTCTGAATGAAGCACCAGAGCATGGCAGCCTCCTGCTATGCCAGAGTCCCCAACATAGGCCCACACCTTGAGTTGATGTGGGCCAAGTGTTGTGGCTGGTCTCCGGTCCCATTAAAGGGGGAAAAGTGGGGTTCCCAAATCCCGGCGGGGCCGGCATGTCATCCACCCATGTGGGGTACGGCTTCCCATCCAGTGGGATCGCCACCTTCCGAGTTTCCAGGGCCTCCAAGAGAGCGATGAGTACTTCCATCAGATCATCCAGATGCGGATTCATGTCCTGAAGGGGATCTCTAACCACAAGCGCATTGCTAGGATCTTTGATATTATAGTCGCGCTTAGTGGCTCGGGGGGCAGCTGGCGGTGCGACTCACAGAGCGGCGGGAGGAAACCGAGCAGGGTCTCCCAGGTTGCCTCGCTGCTCGGGAGGGTTAGGCAAAACATATTTCACCCTATTGCCATGGGCTCCAATGTCTCCCCTGTCCGCGAAAACGACATGGTCACGATTGCCCGGGGGGATCTCAGCAAGTGGTAGATGCTCATGCCCCTGCTGTCTTGGTCTAGGGTTGCTGTAGACAGGCCGCCACTCTGCAATGCATTCGTCTAGGAGCTAATCAACCAGCCTCGTTTTTCTCGGCTTGCAGTTGGAGCAGCGTGGCCTTCTCAGGATCTTCCACTGCCTTCTACACTGAGGAAGATGGGGCGGTGAGTTTGACAGACCCGACGGGCTCTTTACCCTTGCCGATGTTTCGGCTCAGCACCAGTTCCTCCGTGGGTACAGGAAGGCCTATGAGGCTCCTCTGTTGGCGAGTAATCCTCCCAGATGGGACCAGTAGTGGCCTGTCCTCGGGGGGTGAGTCCCCGTCGAGAGGCTCCACAATGTTTACCTCATCTGAAGGCTCTTCCATGTTGACCGTGACTGCCCTTGGCGATATTCCATCAGGGTCGCCTAGTGGATCGGGCTGCCGGCGGATCACACAGAAGAGGAGAGCAACGTATTTCCCCCACCCACAGACGTGAGCGTGGGGGGGTGGCCTCCTCAATAACTCTGAGGAGTACTTGAATATTCTAGATGCATTGTTGCTGAAGGGCCTCGTGGAGGCCCAACGACTCGGGGTGCCAGACCGCAAGGAGTGCTGCTAGGTCAACCCGGCGGCACTGCTCACCAATCTCCTCAAGATGCACTTGGCTCCCGGGATAAGGTGCTAGCTGATGACGGAGGCGGGAGTGAGTCACCCGAAGAATCTGGCGGAAGCATTCAAACTCTCCCGGGCTGAGTGAATCTGGCACATCAAAACCCGATTCAGCGACCGGCCAAAACTTCTCAGGGAAGTGGCCCGCTGCAAGAACGGTCCAGAAGCTCCACGGCTCCAGCTCGGGGTCCGGAACTTTCCGCCCCTTCTCATCCACCGAGGAAAGTCGGGGAATTGGCAATGGTGCCAAGGCAGGCCGTCGGGGTGGTGGGCTGGCCGGCGAGGAATACGACGAATAGGCCGATTGGCCGCCGGTCCCTGGGTCATCCTTCCGGGGTTGCAGTGCCCTGGCCGCCATGTCGCGATAGGATGGGCCGATGGATGGGCCTCCTGTCACAACGTCGGTGCTCGCCGAGGTTGTGTTGCCTCGCGATCCTTCTGTCGGTCCCTAGATAAGCTCCTCATCCTTCCCAACAGGGGCAGGAGGTGCTTCTGAGGAGATCAGTGGAAACTACAGGCTTGATCCCTGGCGGTACACCAAATCCTCTTCCTCCTGGATATACCTTCGAAGGGAGGAGGGAATCATACAGATCTCGCATTCGTGGAGTACAAGACTGACGCGCTGCATCCCCATCCCTGCCCTCAACCCGAAAGGTTGGGGGGGATGTTCTATCGTCGAGTCGTACTCTACCTCAGAATCCGAGAAACAGACTGGTCTGATTCCCGTCCAGACTCCACTGACATTCCTCCTACGGTGACGATGGCCGGACTTCCTGCCCCTGGGTAGCTCCTAAGGATAAGGACGACTTCCTTCATGGGGTCCCCCGACCACAATAGAGATGGGGAATAGGGGACCG
Source organism: Viscum album (assembly GCA_963277665.1). NCBI lineage: Eukaryota > Viridiplantae > Streptophyta > Magnoliopsida > Santalales > Viscaceae > Viscum > Viscum album. The sequence goes on along the minus strand of OY728151.1, from coordinate 1,096,977,142 downwards.
AAGGCCGGGGTGCGAGCAGCATCGTGACAGATGTTGAAAGGACTTGGGGAGGACCTCCATGTGAGTGAGCGGCTAGATACACAGCAGCTCCATGCTCGTGACCGGTGGTAGGGGGAGTGACCTCATACCCCATGCAGTGGGTGCTGGAAGGAGCCATACCCGGAGCATAGCCGTCGCAAAGAAGCTTTCGGATTCCCAAATCGGTGGCATGGAATGAGCCTTCATGGTGAGCGGCACTACCGCGGTTAGGTCGGCATTGGCCATTTCCAATGTCCGCGACCGGGAGATTCGACCCAACCTGTCTGCAGGGCGGTCGGGGTTTCGATCCCAGTCGGGCACGCGGTTGCCCCTGCTCAACATGCGTAGGGATATGGGAACAGGAGTTAGTAGTGGCTGGGGCCACAATGGCTGCTGATGTTGGTGCCCCAGGTAGGCCATTCTCCCCCACTCGCGCAGGACGCTGGCGTCGAGTTAGATGGGCCGGAACCGGCGGTGTGGGCATGAAGGTTGCCTGATCCTCGGCTCGGGGAGTCTGGCGGCGGCGTCGACGCAGCCTGGCGGGGGTTCTTGCCGTTAACCCCTGTGATGGATCACCGATCGGGTGGACCCGAACATCCCCCACCTCATTGGCGTAGGGGAGGGATTGCCAAAGTGCTCTGGGGATAGGCTCCTGAAGCGGTTGAACGTCGGTGTGGGGAGCAGCAGCTCCCTGTGCGGCCCTCGAGGGAAGCAATGGTGGTGAGGCACGGCTGCCTCTAGATCCAAGCGGGCCATGCCCCTGGAGTGGATGACCCCTTCCCCGTCATACCTACGGACCAGGTTATTGATCACCCTCCGTTGGATGATTTCTGACGGGGAGAGGGGGCGCAAGCACCTGGTTGCTACAGCGGTCGAAGTCGGATCGACTATGGGATGTGTGGTACCGCGCGGGGTAGCCGCCTCAGTAATTCCCCTGCCCCTGCGCCAGTGGGAAGGTGGCGATCGAGCTCTGAATGCTGTGATCAGATTCCTGGAAACAGGGAGATGAACCCATTAGTATCAACATGAAAGGAGATCAAAAACCAAGACCCAGCGTCATTCCGTCTTCCATGGACGGCGAGAGGGATCCACACTGACGACATCACAGAATGGAGTGGTCAACGTCCTAACGGCCTCGACCCCTGGAGGGTTCATGTCCCGGTGAGGGTTACCCGGACCTGGTGACATGTTATTATTCCGATGCTCCAACGACTACCATTCCCCATGTTGAGGAGGAGAGCTTCACGTCGGGTTCACCATTTTTTTTTCCGACGCTTTTGTCGGGGTGCGTGCGTCTGTCTGTGGGGAGGGCGCGCTGCTTGTGGCCCCGCATTCCCGCTTTCCAAAGGCGAGCTTCATCTGTTCCTTGTTTAGGGACGTCTGCTCCTTGATCATAACCGGGATGATGGGATGTCGGTTCTTCCCTCCGTGGATTCCTCCTCGGAGCTCATTACCTAGTCCGGGTCTCCCTCAAAGATTTAAGACGGGTTCTTGTAGCTCATCCCCGGTGCCATATCTACATGGATGCCAGTTAATTACGCTGCTTCCGTCAAGACGTTCCAAGGGGTCTTGTCGGGACAGCAACCTGCAGTGAGGAGAATTGTCACGTTGGGGCATCGTCGGCATGTCTGTCTTGGGTCCCTTATCACATGGCTTCTCGAGGGCGTGGAAGCCCAATGCATCCCACATCGAACGCGGGGAATGTGTACCATATGAGGTTTTCCTCAGCTTCCCATGTTTAACACGGGGTATGTCGCGAGTTCAACATCTTGCGGAGACGGATCGGGTTAAAGGATCCCTAGGGGGGAACACCGATGTTGGGGCCAGCACTTGGACGGCTTCCCACATGTCATGGAGTGGAAAAGGGTGGCATGATCTCACCGGGATGTGGCGGCCCGGGTAAGGATCAGGATGGATGGTGGAGTGAGGAATGGGGCTTACGTTCTGAGACGGCCCAAGAGGGGGGGATACATTTTTACATCATGCGGGACAGAATACAGTTTAACGTCATGCGAGATGCGATACAGTTTAACGTCATGCGGGACGGAATATGGTTTAGCGTCACACGGGACGTAATACAGTTTAACATCATGCGGGATGGAATATTTGGGGCTTACGCTCTGAGGCAGCCCATGAAGAGGAACATAGTTTAACGTCATGCGGGACGAGGGCATACAGTTTAACGTCATGCGGGATGAGGGAATGTGGGTCTTACACTCTGAGGCGGCCCAAGGTGGGTATGGGGCTTAGGCTATGAGGCAGCCCATGGTGGACAGTGAACCGATGTGAGGAGGTCGGAACAACTGGGTAGTGGGATTGAACCTCGTGGAGGCTTCCTACGTATCCCTGTGGTAGGGAATCAAAGTCCATGTAGTTCACTAGGATGGGGCTTACGCTCCGAGGCAGCCCAGGTGCCGCTAGGTAGCGACAAAGGTGTATGGGGATTAAACTATAAGGCGGCCCATAATGGCTGTATGGGGCTTACGCTCTGAGGCGGCCCATTGTGGCATGGGGATTAAGCCCTGAGGCGGCCCAAAGTGGATAAGGGGCTTACACTCTAAGGCGGCCCATGAAGAGGATGTCATGGTCAGTGCATGCTCTAAGCCCACGTGAGTCATTCTCGGTGTGGGAAACAAGAGCCAGTAGGGACCAGACGATCACGTCGTGAAGGGTGCGTCCGTGAGAAGCGGAATGGGGCTTACGCGTCGAGCGGCCCAAAGAGGAAATAGGGGGTTACGCGTGGTTAGCGGCCCTTGGTGTCGGGGCTTACTCAAGGGTGGAGGCTCGTGGTGCGACAAAGTGCAGCGGGAGAAGGACTCCACTGGCCTTGGCAGGGGGGAAGTACGGAGATGCACGGGTGCAATCATCTGTAAGAAGGGTTAGGGGCTTACGCTCTGAGGCAGCCCTTCCCCCGCGGACAAACGTTTCTCCGACAAGGAGGATCTCATTCCATGTGAGGAAGAGTCCATTCCCGTGGAGACGAGTGGGTGTAAAAAATGTCCGAGAAGGGGGGACCCTGCGTTTGAAGCATGGGGTCGGACCACAGTTTAACGTCTTGTGTTAAGGACGAGGTGCTTAGCAGTTTAACGTCATGCAGCTTGGACGAGGTGGGTTTTCTCCACACCCCTAGGGCTTACATGCCCAATGCCCTCTACCCCTTGGGGAAGGGAAGGCATCGGCAAGGACATGGTGAAGGGGTGCCGCAGGGCAAACCACCGGGGGGTCCACGATAGCGTGGCTATGCGAAGAAGCAATAACCGTTAGTGTGCCTATGCAGAGAAGCATAAGGCAAAGCAACACAACGGGAAACACAGCCCAAGGGACCTCGAGGTTACTTCGCACAAGCCAGGAGGGCCGTGCGGGAAAACAACGCATGGCGCGCATGCCCGGTAGGGGAGACATCAGGTGCCGGTGCATGGGTCAGCCAAGCGGCGTCAAGGTGAGGGGTCCTAGGCTTTGCGCGCAAAAGGGATGACTCGCGCGCAAAACAATGGGACGTTGCGCAATTGGAGTAATGGAATTGTGCACGAAGAGGGAATTATGCGCTAGGTTTTGCGCGCTAGGCAGGGTATGGCGCGCACGGACCACGGATTGCGCGCAAGTGGGGAAACCGGGGAAAGGGGAAAAGTCACTGAAGCCGGTGGAGTTTCGCACAAAGGCGAACTCCGGGGCAAGGTTGCACGGAATTCGGGATTACCTGGATGTCATCTTTCACGCGGGGGGAGCCGAATTGCGCGCATAAGGGCCGCTTCGGATTCCTCAACCCCCAAACCGTTCGGGGTCACCTTATATTTATAGGCGACCTCCGGCACGGAATCCAGGCGGCGCGCGAAGTTTTCCAAGCCGGGAACCGCTTGCGCGCACACTCTCGCCGCGGAGAACTAGGGCGTCCAATTATTGCACGCCTCACTGGTCCAATTCCGTGAATCACGTGGGTACTTTGCACGCAGAACATTTTTGCGCGCGGATCCTCCTTTATTTCACGCACCACTTCCCGGGCCTCCAGATCGGGCCTCTGACTCCGAATATGACTTCACTTCGTCATTTAGAAACTTCCTCCGAGAGTTACGGGCTTTTTTCGGGGTCAACACATACATAGTGGTTTTATATAAAATTAATATTTATAGTGTTACATGAAATCAAAAATATCAAAAAGAATAAATTACTTTGAAAAAAACTAATTCGAAAAACACAATTGAGTTAAAACGGAGTTGTGATACATTTGGACAATAAAATTTTGAACTATGTATCCATTATTATTCTACTTCATTGGTATTTAATGCTCCCATTTCGTATTTATTTGGGTTAATTCAAACAATATCACTTATTTTTCATTAATTATTTTTCTGAAGTCTTTCTATGGATGCATTAAAGAACATGTTAAGGGCTATTAATATTATTTATATTATGAAGATCCTTGAAATAGTTATTATTATTCATCAACAAATAATTCGTACCTAAAGATCTATATAGTTCATAATATCTCTATCATGTTAATGATTCAATTTATGATGATAGGGAAATCTGTTACATATCAAAGACATGTGACTATGAACAAGTGAAATAAAAATAATGTTACGTTGTTTTATTAAATTGATTCTTTAGTACATTTTCAATGTATCATCAAACATAAAAGTGACCTGGACACATGATTTTCCCGATACACTTGGATAACTGGTTGGAGCTCATAAACACATAAAAAATTAGGCCCCTTGATCATTTGAATCATTATAGACCTGTAAAAAATACATTTCTATATATAAGTTTGTTTTATCACATGGTTTTTTATTTAACAATGAGAAGTGTGTTTTATTTCTTTGTATATCACAACACACTAACTCTTGTACATAAATTGGAGAAAACATGATATTACCTCTGGTCTCATTTATCTATATACCATTGAAAATAGTGGAAAAGATCATGGATAGACTATGTGGTATTTATTGCCATGTATAACCAAAAAAGTGTCCTTGAGAATGGAAACCATATATATTGTTCTTTGCATTCCATATTCTATTTATGCATTAGATTATATGTTATCAAAATATAATCGATAGAAGGTGATAAAAATGTATAGGGTATCAGGTATCATATTGAGAATAAACCACATGTTTACTCTTCTTGTGTTTCAGTTATAGTTTGTTCTATTTAAAAGAATAAAAACCCATTATTTTTAATCTATAAAAAACATATAATTTTATAGTTAATCATAACATGTATTTATATAATGGAATAAATTAAGTAAATCATTTTCATGAGTTAATGTAATTTCAAATATTTTTATAATGTTTCATACTCACACATTGATAAATATTTTAAATGATCAAACAAATATTAAACTACATTTTTTTTAATTGAGCATTCTGATTAAATATGGGGATTTTATTTTGAAAAGTTATAATATAATTTTTTTTGGGAAATCAATTCAACCACCTCATTATTTAATAACTCTGACTATTGATATTCCCTTGGTCTAAAATCTATTGCCTTATATTGAATATCCATTGAATTAGGTTATGAATACATTTTCTTTAATAGAATCATGGTTGGTTGGGGTGGAATTTGGTATAGATGATCTCTAATAACTTCAATCATGACCCCTCTTCCCAGATTTTGGGATTTCCATTATAGAATAGATATCTAGAATCTATTATGGTATCAATATTATAGAATTATGTGTTTCTATGATTTTATTCATCGTATAATTAATGTTTTCATGAGTATTTATAGATATGAGCCTAATTAAAGCACATGTTCTATAATTTTTTATCTTGAATTTTCTTATGAAATCATTTATGACTCAAATATAAAAAATTGGAATATTTCATGGGTTACTTTTATGGATTTATAAACTAATGATTGTTATGTTCATTTTAATTCACTTTCGGTTTCTTTTCATGGTTACATTGAGGAATGTGGGGGCCCACAAATGGTTTTATTTACAATTTACAGTTTATTGAATCATAAAAATGACACTAATATATGTGTTGGTCAGAGTGGACACTCAAGAGGGGGGGTGAATTGAGTTCCAATTAAAATTTCTATTAAAACATTGTCTAGTTAAAATCCACCGATTTATAAAAATAAGTTAAACTGTAGTGAATTTATACAGATTGTAAATGTTCACTTTGCTTCTCAACGATTGATTAAGTCTCAGTTAGTTTAACCACAAGATCAAACTAACTTTTGAAACTAATCTACAGATTTACAATAAGTGTAAACACTTAGTAATCTATCTATCAACGCATCTTCAAAATAATTTCATATTTTAAAGTAATATCAGCGGAATAAATATAATATATGTCGTATACATTAAAAATAAATAAAAGATGCATAGAAGATATAACAAGAGGTTCAGTCTCAAGCCGAGACTTATTCCTCCCAAATATATATAAGAAATTGATCCACACCCTGGATCGGGGTTAACAATAATTTTACAAAAACTATCCAGGTCTAAAACCTCTACCACTGTTATTCGTGGGAAAAAAACAACAGCAAACTAGCTATTCATGTCACACACGACCTCTACCACTATCCCAGTGGGAAATACAAGATGTAAGAGAGTTGAGTGAGGATTTAAAAATCCTCCAGTTAGAGTACATGAGACAGTGTGTGTGTAAAATACAACATATAACACACACTGCTTAATATGTAAAAAGATAAATGACAGAGAAAATATTTAGAGTTTAGAAAAGGATCTAGTGATTGTCGTGCAGTTCTGGACTTCTTTGATTGATTAGAATTTTCTCTGAATCATCTTCTGGTTTTTGTCTGGAAACAGAGTATCGTCTATTTCCTTGACTTCCAGGTGTACAAACAGTCGATGAAGCTCTTGTGTTATGTTCTCATTCTCAGCTCTTCACTGGTATGTAGTAATGAATGAGTACTTCATGTAAGTTAAGTCGTCTCATTGCATTCATGCTCAGTTCTTCTTCCAGCACACCTCGTGGTATGTATATGTGTCGAGACGTGTAAGGCGTGCGTGCGTGCATTCATTTTTTCTCTCTAATGTAGCTCAATATTCTTTATATTCCACGAGCTCTGGCAGTAGGAATGATTCCCTTTTCATAGGTACGAGATACAGTTTCCTGTCACACCATCAACTAGCATTAAATAACATTAATTGCATTAAAAACAACAAATATGACCATTAGCATCACTTAAAATAATATTGACAAAAGCATAAGAAACGGTGTCACAATGATCATGGAAACGGTGTCTTCTTCATGGTGTCTGATCACAGTGTCTAGTCACAGTGAGTCCTTCACGGTGTCTGGGTTACGGTGAGTGGTACGGTGTATGGTCATGGTGTCTGGTCACGGTGTCAGGTCACGGTGTCTGGTCACGGTGTCTGGTCACGGTGTCTGGTCACGGTGTCTGGTCATGGTGTCTGGTCACGGTGAGTCTTTCACAGTGAGTCTTTCACGGTGAGTCCTTCACAGTGAGTCAATACATAGACAAAAAAATCTATATTTGGACTAAAATAGTGATATGCATAATATGAGTTAAGGTTACTCATTAGAGATAATATATGAGAGAATTTTAATTATGCATAAAACATGTAAAGAGTAATTAACATCCATATGATTTTTTATTATAAAAACATGATATGCACCTATTGTTGAGTTTTAAGAGCATTAGCAAGATGTTCACTGAAGGTGAAGATTAATTAACAGTAATGAGATTTGTGATTATTAAAACATGATTAACACATGAGGAGTCCAACAATCTCCCCCTTTTTTGATGATCACAAATAAAATATAGGCAGAATATATAAGATATGTAATATTAAAGATACTATCATAGAAAAAACATTATAGAATAGATACATGAAGTTTTTCTCCCCCATTTATACTATTATAGAACTGATACTGGTAGGTTTTTCTCCCCCTTCTAGGATTATCAAAAAGTAGAGAAAAGGAAATGTAACTCGACAATTTTCATTAACCAAAGCATTCATAATACAAAGTATAGGAGAAGTACAAACTGTAAACAAGAAATGACATTCCATCAAAAATAAATACAGGCGATAAACTCTTTAGGGATCCATTTTTGTCTTGCCTTTATCAGTATCAGGAGTTGGTGCTGAAGACGAAGAAGGCATAGAAGAGGTAAACAATGAGGGTAAGGGTAGACCTTCAAAAACAGATGGAGCCAAAGTGGGAGTAGAAGAAGATCTAGGCTTAGGTTGGTCATGAATTATTGGCCGGATCTGAGAAAGGGTTTGGCTAACTGTCATGGTAGTAGATGCTAAGGCAGGAAGTACAGGTCTAAGGGGTGCAGCAGTTGGAGCAACTATAGCAGTACTCTGCACATGAAGATACGACTTCAAAAGATTGATGAAATCAGTAATGATTTCACCACCATACTGCATAGCCTTTTCAAAATCATCCTTATTCTCTAGAAATCTATCCAACAATCTGGTGAATTATGAATGTTTCTGAACATGAGCTTTAAAAGCATGAGTCACCGAAGGGATTATCAGATTTTCCACAAGATATCGAAAGTGATCTGTCATGTCACTTTTAGAGAAAATTCGGGAAAGATACAAATCTATTTTCTTGGAGATCACTTGTTGAGCATCATTGGCTATCTTTGAATGGATCCTAACCAAGTGAAATGCTCTATAACTATTCTTAATTACTTCTGACAAAGAAGATAGATCCAAGCCACTGAAGGCATTCTGTAATTCTTCCTTAATTAAGGATCTCAACAGAGAATCATCCAAAGCAGGTGTGGAGGTCTGACTAGAACAGGTGACTCCTAGACAGCCTTGGTTAGAACATTGAGCTGTTTCAGAACTTTTTGCAGACATCCAGTGTATTCATCTGTAAGCTTATTCAGAGTTTCCACAAGCTCTCTCATGCATTCCAGCATATTCGTGTGCCTTTTCCAATCTTTTAATCAAAAGATAGTAGGTAAGGATGAACATGAGTCACAATCTACCTAGCAAGGAGGGAATCAGAAGACTCAGGTGAAACAGCAGCAGGTGTAGGGGCAGAAATAGGAGCAGGCTCTGATCTCACAGATAGCTCATTCTGCAGACTTGCTACCATACTTTTCAGATTTGCAACATCAGAACTCAGCAGCTTATTCACTACTCGGACTTCTTGAATTTCTCATATCATCCTTGGTTGAATATGCAAGGTAATATTTTCCAAGAGAATTGATTCATCTTCTTGACTTAATTGAGTCACTGGGCGAGGTTGATTGGAGACAATTTTCTCAAATCCATCTAATAAAGTCTCGCTAAAAACATTCAAACCATCTTTGGTTACAAAGGAATGAAGCTCAGGTAAGGATGCAGGTAAAGGTAGAGGCTAAGATTCTGGTTGTGGGTCAGAGTCATCTTCAGACTCAGATTCTGATCTAGATTGAGGTTGGGGCTCTGGTTCTGGTTCTGAATGAGCTAAGGGATTTAGTTGAAACAGAGAAGAAAGATCCATTCTAGTTGTAGTCACTTGTTGTGACTCATTCACATCATAAAAGCTTGGGAACTCATACCGAGAGTGTACAAAGAAAGTGACAGAAGGTTGACAAGCATCACCAGATCCAGCTTCCATAATATCAAGATTTTGAGTTTCCTCCCCCTAAACTTGTGCTTCCCTTTCAGATTCATGAGGTTCAGGAACATGGACAAGATCCACAGGATCATCCATAATCACTTCAGAAAATTCTTTCCTTTCCATCTGAAAGTAAATTTCCATTCTTTCTTCAGCAGATGGAATAACCTCAGGAATCGATTGATCCGCTGGATATGCTTCCAAACATGCTTCAACAGAAATATTCTCTTCAAAAAAAATTTCCTCAATGGTTACTTACTGTTCTGAACCAGGAAAAACTAATTTCCTTGCAGCATTGGGATGAGCTTCTTCCTCACGAAGAACAAATGAAGGATCATCAATCCTTTCCTATTCAACAAAAACTTCCTCTCCTTGAGGTATTTCAGCAGGGATAACAGTAGGGATAACACCCCTTTACTATTCAACAGGAACTGTTTTCATTGGAGGTATTACATATTCTTCTCTAGGTGGCACTTCAGCTGTTACTTCTTCTTGTTTCTCTTCTTCTGAGTACTCAGCCACTTCATCTGGTTCCAAACCAGGATCAGATTGGTTCTTAGGCCTTCTTGGATAGTCAACAGGATTAAACTTTTTATACAGTTGATCAATATCCTCAACCCATTGCTTTTTCTAGGGATTCCAGCTAATCTTCATCCTTCTGATGATAGGAATGGAAAGGTAGAAATCAACGTCCTCTAATTTTTCTTCATTCGGTACAACCATTCCTTTCGAGACTAACTTGGCTGAAATCATCCTTGAATGAAACAGGGTGGTGGATTTGGAAGTTACTTTGATCAGCTCACAGATATGGTTGATAACATACTTACAAAGATTGATCTTTTGGCCATTCTTCAACAGGTGAATCAGGAACACATCCTAATACTTCATCACAGCAAAATATCCTTTTCTTGGACTAACCAAATTCTGAACAAACTTGAACAAAAGTCTTGTCTCCCAATCTAGTTTAGCAGGTATGGCCCTTCGCTTGGTTCCATTTGAAATTAGATTTTCCAAAGGTGTTTCTAGGTCAAATATGTCAGTTGTTGGAGGAGGGTCTCTCTGGTAATCTTCACACACTCTTTCATGTGGAATTCTTAGGCATGCAGCCCATAACATTGAAGAGAAAGAGCACTTCTGACCACCGATCCAGCTGGTCACCAAAAAGCTTTCTCCAAACTCAAAAGAAAACTTCACATACTGATAGAATTGAGATACAAGCCTCGGGTAAATAGGTGTATTCTGTCCAGTGAACCATTCAATCCATCCTTGTTCTTTTAAAACATTCAAAACTAATGATCTGCTAGACAGCAACCATTCAGGGCAAACCGCTTTTTCAGGTACAACTGTACGGCTTAACCAGTTTGGGTTTAGAGGTCCTTCGGGAGCTATCCTCGGTATCCTCCTTTGTTTCTTAGAGTGGCGCTTCTCAGATGAGGGTGAAGATGGACACTTCATCCTTGGCATTCACTAAAGGTTCAGTCGAGAGGGAGAGAGGGAAAAAAAGGTTCAGGAGAGAATTCGGGTAAGGAGTCGAATGAAACCCTTATGTTTTATCATTTGGGAATGTCAAATGTCATAAAAACACAAACGCGGGAAATCAAATAGTGGTGAAATAAAAATTACCGCAATACGGGTAAAAATAAAAATAAGAAAAATTATCATACTTCTCACGGTGAGATAGAAAACTAGCCATTACGGGGAGACAGGTTATAGTCATCATGGTGAAACAGTGAGCAGTTTGTATAGTCACGGTGAGATAGTGAGTTGTCAGACCATGAGCATAAAATAGTAACTTAGAAACAGTATGATATTCCTTTATGATTAATCATACCAAGATCATGTATGATGTAGTCTAATCTTTCAGAATTTAATGGTTTAGTGAATGTATCATCAAGTTGATATTCAATACCAATGAATTCCAAAGTGATATCACCTTTTTGATAATGATCCCTCAAAAAGTTATGTCTTACACCAATATATTTTGTCCTAGAATGAGAAACAGGATTCTCAGAAATATTAATAGCACTTGTGTTGTCTCAATTTATTGAGACATGTCTAAATTGATATCCATAGTCTAGTAATGTGTGTTCATCCACAAAATTTGTGCACAACAACTTACAGCAGCTATGTATTCAGCTTCTGCAGTTGACAATGCAACAAAATTTTGTTTCTTACTGCACCATGATACTAGTGACTTGCCTAAAAAATGACATGTTACAGAGGTGCTTTTTCTATCTAGCTTACATCTAGCAAAGTCAGCATCAGAATAACTAACTAGTTCAAATGATTGTCCTTTGGGATATAACAGTACTAAATTGGGAGTATGCTTGAGGTATTTGAAAATTCTCTTTACATCATTTAAATGTGACTCTTTAGGGTTTTATTGAAAACGAGCACACATACACACGCTAAACATAATATCCAGACGACTAGTAGTCAGGTAGAGTAGACTTCCAATCATTCCTCTATAAGTTGTTTGATCAACAGATTTACCATTTTCATCAAGATCCATCTTATAGGAGGTACTCATGGGAGTGTCACAACATTTTGTGCTATCCAATCCAAAAAGTTTTAAAAGATCTCTAGTATATTTACTTTGAGTTAAAATAATTCCATCATCAATTTGAAAAATTTGAAAACCATGAAAGAATTTATGTTCACCCATTAAACTCATTTCAAGTTCATTTTGCATCATTTTTGAAAAATTAGTACATAAATAATTTTTAGAAGATCCAAAGATAATATCATCAACATAAATTTGTAATATTAAAACATCTTTAGAAATTCGATTTCTAAAAAGATTAGGATCAGCTATTTCTTTTGTAAAACCTTTATAAATTATAATAGTACTTAATCTATCATACCAAGATCTTGGAGCTTGATTTAAACCATATAGTGCTTTTGATAATTTGAAAATATGATTTGTAAAATGAGGGTTTGAAAAACCAGGTGGTTGTTCAACAAAAACATCCTCATCAATATATCCATTTAAGAATGCACTCTTGACATCCATTTTATATAGTTTGAAATTTAGATGTGCAACATAAGAAAGTAAAATCCTAATAGCTTCTAATCTGGCTACTGGAGCAAAAGTCTCCTCATAGTCAATACCTTCTTCTTGACTATAGTCTTGTACAACTAGTCTAGCTTTATTTCTAACTATATTTCCGGATTCATCTACTTTGTTTCTAAACACCCATTTTGTGCCTATTGTGAATGTGTCCTTAGGTCTTTCAACAAGATTCCAAACATTATTTGTTTCAAATTGATTGAGTTCTTCTTGCATAAAAATTCCCCAAAATTCATCATTAATAGCATCATCAATGTTTTTAGGTTCAAGCTATGACAAGAAGTCTTGATGTTCAACCTGATTTCTAAGAGAAGCTCTAGTCTATGTCCCTCTATCATGATTTACTACAACAACATCTAAAGGATGATTTTTCAGAATTCTAGTTGATCGAGTAAAGTTAGGGCTAGAAATTTCAAGTTCATCAATAGGTTGGGAATCAACAGAAGCAGGTTCTGAAAAATTTCCAGAACTGGACATTTTAACTATAGGTCCACTGTCTTTATCATTAAGGTTCAAAACAGATAGATCATCTTCAAGATTTTCAAGAGAGGTTTTTTGCTTATGTGGATCAGTTTCATCAAATTTGATGTGAACATATTCTTCCACACACTTGGTTCTCTATTTGAAAACTCTATAGGCTTTAGTAGAAATAGAGTAACCTAGGAAAATTCCTTCATCACTCTTGGATGAAAATTTGTTGAGATTGTCTTTAGTATTAATAATAAAGACTTTGCATCCAAAGACTTTGAAGTAGTTAACCTTAGGTTTCCTATGGTTCCACAACTCATAAGGGGTCCTCTTAAGAACAGGTATGATTAAGACTCTATTGATAATGTAAAAAGCTATATTTACAGCTTCAGCCCAAATGTAAATAGGTAGGTCATACTCATTAAGCATAGTTCTAGAAATTTCATGCAGGGTTCTATTCCTTCTTTCTACTACACCATTTTGTTGGGGTGTCCTAGGGGCAGAGAAATTGTGACTATAGCTATTGTGAGAGCAGTAAGATTCCAATTCATGATTCTCAGATTCACGGTCATGATTACTTCTCAAAGTTTTAATCTTAAGTCCACTAAGGTTTTGTAAATATTTGGAGTATTTAACAAAGTAAGAACAAGCTTCACTTTTGTGAGCTAGAAAATATACCCAAGTATATCTAGAAATGTCATCTACTAACACATAGACATAGTGCTTCCCATTTAATCTAGAAACTCTAGATGGTCCAAATAAATCCATGTGAACCAACTCGAGAGGTTGAGAAGTTGACACTTCTTTCTTTGATTTGAAAGAAGCATTATGTTGCTTTCCGTTTTTATAGGGATTACAAACTTTGTCATTTGGAAACTCATGTTTGGGTAGGTCTCTAACTATGTTCTTCCTAGTAAGTTTTCTAAGCGAGTATACATTGCAGTGTCCTAATATTATGTGCCAAATCCAAGACTATTTATGAAAAGCATTTAAACAAGTAATATTCTGCTTTGCTAAAGAATTTAAATCAACTGCATAAACATTTTCATTTCACAGGGTAGAAAATACTAAAGCATTTTTAGAATTAGAAACATTGCACGAATCATTTTCAAATTTAACAATAAAACCATCATCACAGAACTGAGAAATACTTAACAGATTATATTTAAGTCCATCAACAAATAAAGCTTTAGAAATTAATAATGAGTAAGTGTTACCAATATGGAATAAGCTGATGATTTTCCCTTTAGAATTATCACCAAAGGTGACAAAACCTCCATCAACTCTGACTAAGCTTTTAAATCATGAGAAGTATATAGACATATGTCTTGAACATCCACAGTCCAAGTACGAGGTCTTCCTACAAGAGCTCTTTAAGAAGGTTTCCTCTAAAATAGATTTAGATTGGAAATGATTTTTGTACCTAGATATTCTTGGGTCCAAACAGGTTAGCAATCAAAGATTTTGGTACCCAAATTTGTCTTATGGGTCTCATGAAAGTTGTAGAATCAACAGAAATTGAAAGATAAACCTTATTAGATCCATAACTATGAATATAACTAGTTGACTCATATAAATGTCCAGAACTGGAATTAGAAGAATTCTGTCCAGATTTTGGAATAAATCTATTCTTAGTAAACAATCTCTGTCCAGGTTTGTAGCCTATTCCAGTAGTGTATTTTGGTGAAACTTGCTTTCCTAGCATTTGAGTTAGTGTATCCTTTCCATTTGTGAATTTCTCTAAATCCTTTCTGAGTTTCTCATTAGATAATTTCAGTTCAGTGTTTTCTTTAAGCAACTGAGCATTCTTTTCCATTTCAATATCAAGATCTGCTTTATGTTTAATAGTTAAAGCATACTGTTTCTTTAAACATTTGTATTTGTCTTTCATCCCATTACAGGTTTCTTCTAACATATCACAATATTCAAATAGTTCAGATTTTGACATGTTATCAGAGTCAGTATCATCTCTAGAATAATAAGAATTTAAAGCAGATGTTTCAGCTGTTACCTTAGAAGTGTTTGTCATAAAACACATGTTTGCCTAATTTCTGTGTTCAGTTTCAGAAACATCAGATTCAGTGGAGCTATCCTCAGAAGCGCTCCAAGTAGCCTTCATAGCCTTTTTGTACTTACTGTCCTTGTAATCATTTTTCTTCTTGAATTTGAGCTTTGGGCAGTCTGCTTTAATATGTCCTTTCCTTTTTCACTCATAACATACAACTTCATTACTTTTATCTGGATTTTTCCAATCCATCTTCAAATGTTCCTTATTGTCTTACTTTCCTTTGTAATTTTATTTTCTGAAAAACATCTTCTTCCTATAGAACTTATTAAACCTTCTGGCAATGTGAGCCATTTCACCATCACTATCCGAAGCACTTTCACTGTCTTCCCAGCATGAACTCTCGTTTATAGGGTGAAGTTTCTCCTTATCCTTATCCTTTGAAGTTGAAGATTTGAAAGCAACAGACTTTCTTTTAGGTTCATCTTCTTATTTGTTTACCTTGATTTCTTCCTCATACATCATAAGCTTACCAATAAGTTGTTTAACAGGAAGAGCATCAATGTCAGATGACTCTCTGATTGAAACAGATGTGCCTCTCCATCGGTCTGGTAAACATCTCAAGATTCTCATAATTTGTTCCTTTCCTGGAACAACTTTTCCAAGTGAATTCATTGTGTTGACTATCTCATTAAACCTGAGATACATGTCAGAAATAGGTTCATCAGTTTTCATTTTAAAATTATCATATTTAATAGTATGAGTATTTAATCTCATTTCCTTAACTTTGGTTGTTCCTTCATGAGAAACAACTAAGGTATCCCAAATTTAAAAAGCAGTTTTACAAGTAGAAATTCTGTTAAACTATTCATCTCCTAATAAATAGTACATGGCATTCATGGATTTACAATTATTATTGTATGTAGTCTTTGTAGGTTCATCCCAAGTGGATCTATCAGTAGTGGGATGTTTATATTCTGATTCTATGGAAGTCCATATATCAAAACCTATTCTTTCTAAATGAATTTTCATTTTATTCTTCCATTGGGCATAGTTGGTACCATTGAAGAAAGGTGGCATGTTAGTAGCAGCACCCTCTAGTCTATTATCCATAACTAGATTTTAGAAAGACAATTTAAAGAGATAAAAATATAGAAATGACAGTAATTTTATGAACTTTAAAATACAACTAAAATCATAGTTGAAAAACAAGGTGTTTCAAAAATTTTGAACAAACAAAAAACTAACCCTCTGATACCAAATGTTGGTCTGAGTGGACACTCAAGAGGGGGGGGGGGGTGAATTGAATTCCAATTAAAATTTCTGTTAAAACATTTTCTAGTTAAAATCCCCAGATTTATAAAAATAAGTTAAACTGTATTGAATTTATACAGGTTGTAAATGTTCACCTAGCTTCTCAAAGATTGATTAGGTCTCAGTTAGTTCAACCACAAGATCAAACTAACTTTTGAAACTAATAAACTGATTTATAATAAGTGTAAACACTTGATAATCTAACTATAAAGTAGCTTCAAAATAATTTTGTATTTTAATGTAATAGCAGCGGAATAAATATAATATATGACGTATACATTAAACTTAAATAAAATATTCATGTCAGATATAACCAGAGGTTCAGTCTCAAGCTGAGACTTAGTCCTCTCAAATATATATAAAAAATTGATCCTCACCCTGGATTGGGGTTAACAACAGTTTTACAAAAACTGTCCAGGTCCAAGACCTCTACCACTATTATTCGTGGGAAACAAAACAACAACAAACCAGCTGTTCAAGTCACACAAAACCTCTACCACTATCCTAGTGGGAAATACAAAATGTAAGAGAGTTGAGTGAGGATTTACAAATCCTCCAGTTAGAGTACAGGAGACAGTGTGTGTGTAAAATACAGCATATAACACACACTGATCAATATGTAAAAAAGATAAATCATAGAGAAAATATTTAGAGTTTATAAATGGCTCTAGTGATGGTCGTGCAGTTCTGGACTTCTTTGATTGATTAGAATTCACTCTGAGTCATCTTCTGGTTTTTGTCTGGAAAACAGAGCATCATCTGTTTCCTGGACTTCCAGGTGTAGATATAGTTGATGAAGCTCTTTTGCTATGTTCTCGTTCTCGGATCGTCATTGGTATGTAGTAATGAATGGGTTCTTCGTGTAAGTTCAGTCGTCTCTTTGCATTCACGCTCAGTTGTTCTTCCAGAACACCTCGTGGTATGTATATGTGTCAAGACGTGTCAGGCGTGCGTGCGTGCATTAATTTTTTCGCTCTAATGCAGCTCAATCTTCTTTATATTCCACGAGCCCTGGAAGAAGGAATTATTCCCTTTTCATAGGTACAAGATACGGTTTCTTGTCAAGCCAACAACTGGCATTAAATTACATTAATTGCATTAAAAACAACAAATATGACCGTTAGCATCACTTAAAATAATATTGACAAAAGATTATGAAACAGTGTCACAATGATCATGGAAACGTTGTCTTCTTCATGGTGTCTGATCACGATTTCTGGTCACGGTGAGTCATTCACGGTGTCTGGGTTACGGTGAGTGGTCACGGTGTCTGGTCACAGTGTCTGGTCACGGTGTCTGGGTGACGGTGTCTGGTCACGGTGTCTGGTCACGGTGTCTGGTCACGGTGTCTGGTCACGGTGTCTGGTCACGTTGTCTGGTCACGGTGTCTGGTCACGGTGTTTGGTCACGGTGAGTCCTTCACGGTGAGTCCTTCACGGTGAGTCCATACTTAGACAAAAAAAAATTGTATTTGGACTAAAACAGTGATATGAAGAATATTAGTTAAGGTTACTCATTAGAGATAATATATGAGAGAATTGTTATTATGTATAAAACATGTAAAGAGTAATTAACATACATAATATTTGTTATTATAAAAACATGATATGCACCTTCTGTTGAGTTTTAAGAGCATTAGCAAGATGTGCACTGAAGGTCAAGATTAATTAACAGTAATTATATTTGTGATTATTAAAACATGATTAACACATGAGGAGTCCAACAATATGTGATTCTTTCTATTATGTTTTGAGTGAATGAATGTTATAAATTTCCCAAAATATCTATATGTGGTGTTATCATTGTTTTGTATTACATACATGAATAGACCGTGTAACAAAATGTTTCGAATTAAACAGATGCATTATAAAATTATGAAACCTAAACACATGATTTTGGAATTTTTTTAATGAAATGGTGGTTTTAAAATCCAATTTTATAATTCCATAAATTTTTTAAAGGAAATTGATTCCGATAACTTTTTATAATTCTAAATATAAGAAAAGGTTTTGAATCAAAATAGTGATATTTGATTTACTGATTTTCACATTATGTTGATACTCCCTTGGTATATTATAATATTTTATCTTTATGTATTCTATTATATCCCATTAATTGGTGTTCAGAAAATTATTGTTTTCTATGACAATGATTGGGGTGAGAGTGAGAATTGATTTGAGGGAAAATTTCCACTATTAAAATGTCTATGGAATGATACCATGATTTATACTAATACGGATCACTTTTGTGATCCATATAACCTGATGGTAAAACTATTCAATTTTAAATGGTCTTAGTGACATTTTTATTTACATTATATGAACATGATATATTCTTACCATGTAGGATCAACCCCCTCCTAGTGGATCTTTTGTGAACATGAATTGTTAAGGTAATGGATGTGTGACATGGAAAGTAGTTATGTGTGGAACTACTCTCCTTGAGACATGTGATACTAGATGGGAGATAGATCATCATTCATGCTATATTTTGATTATATTGACCATGGTGGAGTCACTATTGCATCGTGGTCTTTCCAATAACATTTATATCCTCGATACATGATACATGGCAGTTCTCATTGTGACTATTCATCATTAGAGTTTCTATACATGATTGATTATTTACCTTGATTGAACTATACTATGGTATGATTCAATATGACTATATTGTCTTGAATATTATATATATTTTCATATCATGTAAATGTTATTCTCATTTTTTATTTTCCAACATTACCTTGTAAAATTATTCATATTACATTTTAATAAAATGTTCTCTTATAATTGATGAAAGGGAATGTTAGTAACTATGGGTTGGGAAATAATTTTCAAATATTAAAACATCTATTTTAACCCAACCACTAATGGGAAATTATATATATGGATTTATTTAATCTTTCAAATAATTAAAGTCATGTATTAACTTTTTTTCTCCCCTTTTAGAATATTGAATTTCCTTATAATGTAGGTTCATATAACATTTTTTGAAAAATTAATATGATCTATTGCTCAAACCATTATTATACCATTTGGTGTTTTCCGCCATTATCGATCATATAGAAGGAGTATTTTCTTTTCAATTCATTTATAGGATTATTCTTGGTTGACCAAGGGATGATGAACAAGGACATGATGGGATGTTATAGACCACTAGGAGATGTGTTTTCATTATAGTGATCCCCCATTATTTTTATAGTCTCTTTGTACAATGACATATATATTTTATTAGATAATCAAATTTTGTTCCACATTGTACATTTCTAAATTTTTCTTTTCTATTTTCAGAAAAATCAATCCTAATGGATAATTTTTGATTCTATGTTTTTTGATTTCATCTTGTGGAGACAGTGAATGTTATCCAAGTTAGTATATAATTGACATGTATATCAGTTTAAATGGAATTTCATGTTGTTTCTTCCCATAATAAAATAATTCAAAATTTTGATACAAAAAAATCTTCTCCAAAACATCAAGAACATATTTGAGACATCTAGAATAGCTAAACAGTCATCATTAATAAACTCAATGTCTTAAATTAATTATCCATTCATGCAATGAATATTATCTATATAAAATGTCATGAAACCCTCCCCACAAAGTGTACCCCTCCTAGGCCAGAAATTTTTGAATAGAGATAATGACCCCCGATTCCCACCGCCAATAGGCCATCGGTTGGAAACTAGCACTGAGGGTATATTAAACACAAAAATGGGAGGCATTACCCTCTAAGAGAACACATTCCAAAGAGATAGATAAGATACACACCAACCAACTCCAACTCAACCAATAAGATAAAATAAATCCCCATTACACATATGAAATTTCATACAAAACTACTACAACTGAATGGGGAAAAACTAAAAGTAACCAAAACAAAGTAAAACACCTGTAACCACAAGCACGAACAAGTCCTGCAAACCCCAAGCAAGTAGTAACCAGCTAGATCACAAAATTCCTCCAAGTGTGCTGAAAACAGTTTATATATATATAGGGTGAGTATGACAGTATACTCTATATGATCCTCTGTGAATCCTCTTGTGCACAAGTAATGAAATCATACTAAAGCATAGTGAACAACAAGTGAAACTAAGTCGTCACCTTAATAGGTATACAGTGTTCCCAACCACACCATGGCTACTCTCACCAAGTAATACATACAATAATATATCAAATAATATATAATATCTAGGGTACCTTTCTACTACTTCCCCACTGGTTTTATTCTTTTCCCCAACATCGCACATCCTGAGCATATCTCCCAAAAAAGGCTATCATGCAGACACCTGGGCGAAGCACCGCAACATGCACCTCATGTAACCAAACCACCACATCCACGTACAAAAACTAACCAGGTAATGTTTAGGAGCCACCGCAACACGCTTAACATGTCTCAAACATCAAGTATTATACCTCAAGCCATTACAGCCCATACACCGAGTAAGGATCCTCAAGCCATCACAACCTATACACGTTACACCCAGCTTAGTCCATATGATACTATATCCAAATATATGTGTATGAACAACCACAAGCCATTACATCTCTATAAACACATATATGGGGAAAACTAACTATTGTGCCTATAAGCACAAGTATATACCAATAGAATAGAGTGGGGGAAAAGGTGGTAGTCATCCATTCATCCTCCAATAGGAATGTTGGGGAAAACACCACCCGGGGCTCAGAATCCCTAAGGTGTCAGTTTCCCTTACAGACAGGGTGGAGTAGCGTATAGAAAAAGAAAATAAAACAGAATATACCATATCTCACAACCACAATATGGAAATAACCTAGTCTTAGACTCAACTGCAGCTAAAGGCTCACAGACTCCGAGCTGCCACTTGTAAGACTAGGTATCCTATAAGTGCACAAACAATTTAAGAGCTTTAATAGACTATTATTTCCTTCCGTTTTTTCCAGTTTCACTTTATGTTAATTATTTATTTAAACATTAATTAATCATGAAAAATTACACATTAAATTTAATTATCATCACACACAAATTCCACTGTCCCTTTAAAATTATAACCTCATCATTATGTTCTGGAAAACTCCAACCCCATGGGTTAACACCATTTATTCAATTATTCATTATTTAATTAATTTCCCACACTCCCAGGAATTCTATAAAAACATTATATGCTACTAAACACAAGGGGGCTCACCATGTTGAGTAAATGTACTACCCGTCGAGACTTTTCCTCCTAAAGCAAGAACATAGACCCATCCTCCCATGAGATTCTAAACACGGAAATCATGTGGATTACCCTGTGCGTCTTCATCTCTTTCGGAATAAGGTTAAGAAATACCAGATACCATAGGTAGTGGGGAAAAGTAAAATAGATAATCAACCAAAAAGAAACAACATGAATCCAAAAAACACCTCCATCTCATTCCATCAACCCTGGTGTCCTCTCTGACACCCATAAGAATAAACTGATGCATCTCACCACCATAGGCATCCTTTTCTGCCACAACCAAATTTCTCCATGCCCACACATATCAAAAAATCCATCTAGGCTCACATCACTTCACAAGCAGTAGGAAAACAAACATAACATCAATTGGGATATTGGACCATTAACAATCAAGAGGGTAACTCAGAACCCTTCAAGGAATTATCAAACAATCATTTGTTTAATCCATCTTGAATAAACAGATTTATTATTCATAGGTTCCAAAATTCGGGAAACCTAATATGTAAGCTATCAAAAATAATTAAACATGATTTTTATACCTATTTTCTTAACATCAAATTAAAACAAGAAGAACCAAATTCTTTTACATGTCTCTTTATCCATATCCAAGATTTATCAATTAATTCCAATTTAAGTTCTTTACAAATTTTCTTCAACATTGAATAGCTAAACAAAGCATGCATGGATATAAAACTATCTAGAATACAAGGGTAAATAACACATGACTGATATCAATTTATTTATCATGTTCAAATTTTTATTATGTCAATTCCATTGTAGTCTAGTGGGATAAAACATGATAACATTAATGTTGCACATAAAGGAAAAGAGAAGAAACAAACCCCCTACATCAAATAGTTCTTGATGTTCTTTATCCACCCAACATGTCACGATTCTACTCTCGCATCAACTGCATCCACCCAAAGATTCCATGGTACGACCGTACAAACTGAAACCCAAGAAAATCCCATTAGAAGAATGGATATTACATGCTATAATATGGAAATGGGAAACAAGAGAATATGAACCCCAAATGAACGATGAAAAAACATATCTTATATTGAAGATTGACCGATACTTCTCAATTGCCTCCAAACAGTGCAAAACCAATCCCAGGAGGAATTTTCGATTGTGAAACTCCTATGAGAAGGAATGGGATGTTCTAGAGTCTCACACCCGAAAACATGGAGGAAGAACAAGGGAGGAAGGTATCTTGTTCCTTTTGAAAATTTAACAGAGCGACGAGTTAAGATACACTTAATTTTCCATTAAAAGTGGATCACATTAAACCACACGGTTTGACCAAGTAAATACATCCCTAGCTTTAGAAATAATTAATATAGGAGTTATGGGCTTTGAATCTGCCTTAGAGTCCTATAGAAGATTCATTAATTGCATTTTATGTCAAAGGAAAATGATAAAGGGGGGAAACTGTAGGAAGATGGAAACAGTATTCACAAAATAAAAATTTGGCAGTGGAAAAACACTGTTCATGAACCTCACTGATGGACACTTTTCATGAACCTCAGCATTAGACATTGTTCATGAACCTCACCATTAGACACTGTTCATGAACATCACCATTAGACACTATTAATGAACCTCACTGATAGACTATGTTCATGAACCTCACTGTTTGACACTTTTCATGACCTTCAACGATAGACACTGTTCATGAACCTCACCGTTAGATAGTGTTTATGAACCTCACCGTTAGACAGTATTCATGAACTCAAAATTTTGCAAAGTAATGAAAAGGTCACCATTAGAACCTCACCGTTTTGGAAACACTATTCATAGAACTCAAAATTTGGCAGTGGAATGAAAAGGTCAACATTAGAACCTCACCATTATGGAAACAATGATCATAGAACTGAAAATTTATCAAAGGAAAGAGAGGTTACCGTTAAAGGTTACCGATAGACCTGTTCTCCGATGGAACTGTTCATAGAAGGTTGTCATTGCATCATTCACCACTATCTACCATTGGAACTGTTCTCTGAAATGGAAATTTGGAAATGTATTTGGGATAAGTCACCTTGACCTCCAGGAACACTTCAAACACCATATTTTCACAAAGGAATGGACCAGAGAGGTTCGGGCCATTACATACAATACTATAAAAAACCATTTATATGTTTCTAGTCATAATAATAATTGAAAAAATTAATTCATAATTTGTTGACTATTATAACATATTATTATTTATAAATATTATAATACCTTTTTATTAATTAAATACATCTATATTAACATTCTAAAATTAATGAAATATTTATATTTAATTGAAAACATTGTGTAGTTAATGATATCCATTGACAACCAATAAAACTCATTAACTGAGTAGAATTTTCAAATTTAATATTAATATATGATATTGGAGACAGGATTATAATCCTAGAATTATAATATCATATCAACCTACATACCTTCCCATATTTTGTAAAATGATATCATCGCCCATATGTATCTGTGGACTTCCACTTTTATATAGTAATGTGATTTTTTTGTTATTTATTTTAAATAATTATTATAATCATTTCTATGAGTATTTTATATAATTATTTCGAAGTTATAAATATTTCATATATCATGGATCAATATTCAATGTTCAAGGACTACAACTACTGAATAAAATATTATATTTAAAACAATGTAGTAAATACCCAAACAGTTGATGATAATGAATGAATGTTAATAAAAGGGTGATAAGTGGAATTATGTAAACCATATATGGTATTATAAGTATGTTCATTGACCTTTACAATTATAATATTTATTGTTTTTTATATTGAATGTAAAATTCACATAAGAATAACCTCTAACCTATGATATCGATTTGTCATACAAATTCTCTTCCAATGAGCCATATTCCATATTCACAACATATTTCATTTATTGGGGGAATATACTACCCACATAAAATTTTATAATATTAATCACATTTTAATTCATGGTATTTAATAATTCAAGTGATGTTATTCCATTCATTAGAATTATGATTCAAATGTTTCCAAATTGGTATGGGTTTTATGTTATATTCTCACCTTCATCTGGAATTATTTGTTCTTAATTTTAAAAAGATGAATTTTTGTGATATATCTTTTATATGTATTATTAAGTTTCCTAGAATTATACTATATATATAAATGAAATTTTTTCCATTCAATTTTCACTCACTATGTAATCAAATTCCTAAAATTATTTTTTATAAAAAAAGTACATTATTTTTATATTCGAGGTAGAATTTTTTTCAACCATGATGATATTTGATTTAAATATTTTTTAATAATTTTTATAAAATTATAAAATGATTGATTTAAACAATTTTTCCATTACTGGATTTTTTTTAATTATTTTCAAAATTATTTATATTGTTGTTTTCGGAATGCATTAGTTTTTACCAAGGGTGTGAAATTAAAATTTATCAAATGTATACAGCATGAATGGAATGTCCCCATCATGAATACTATTTTTATTTAAAATTTCATTATACTTTTAAAGTGTACATTTCAAAAAAAAAACGTTTTTCCTATTATTCTACAAATATTTAGAGTTTAAATATGTGTTTCTGAAATAAAAATATTATTATCCACAAGATTTTTTTCAATGTAATTCTGAATGTGTTTTAATTATAAACAAAATACATTAATTATTATCATACCGTAATGTATATATTATCAAATTTTACCATTATTATCCATTATATGGATGTGTATTTGTGAGGATGATGTATTCTTAGTGAGACATTATTTCTTTTAAACATTTTAATATATAGCCAAATGATAAAATAAATTCATTATCATAAGGGATACATATAAATGGATTATGATTATGTGACATGTGGATCAAATATATACCTCTAATAAAATTGGTAATGGTTATTGATTATGACACCAATGGGTATACAATAAGTTATACCAATCACAAAATATGGTATAAAATATGTTATCATATGACCAAAGAGCTTACATGGGTATTATACAAGGAAAAAAATATAATAATTTTTTTGGTAGATATTATTGTTAATTGATTTAGAAAATTTTATTAATTAGACATTTTTTTCAAGATCTTTGAAAATTATTGATTTTTTTCATATGATTTCTTACACTATGAAATTTTATTATTTACTGACTTATATGTTTTTAACATACAAATTTTTATTCCATTATTAATATTTATAAATTAATGGATATGCTTTTCAAATGCTAATATCATATTTTCATACACATATAATCATGCCAAGCTTACCTGCGATCACTATTTTATTTATTCTATATTTAAATGTACAAATAATATGAGATCACCATTTCATAAGTTTTCATTACATATGTTAAAAAGAATGGTTATATGTAAGCTTTATCTATTTAGTGTACTACATAATAAGAATATTGTTGGATATGATGCAGATTTTTCATGAAATATTGGATTATGTATATTTCCACTAAATATGGAAGAAATTTACACATATGGGTTGTGTATTATTATATGATTCATTGAATATTAATTTTAATTGATTTAATATTATTCTATGTAATATTATTGTTACCTAAAATAACATAGGTATGTTTAATTATATAGAATTGTGGGAGACAGATATTCATTTGAAATCATATCATAAGTCATTGATCACTACCAATCACATTATCATGACTGACCCATCAGGGCTTAGCAAGCCCATAATATGACTATGGTTACATGCTAAGCCCACATACCATAGGATAGGGGCTGGAGAATGGTTTCATATAGGGATATGACACACATGAGAGGCCTTTTCCTAATGTACATATATATAAACACAATTGAATACACTAGTATAAATTGAAAATATAAACAACTCATACTTTTAATGTATTAATAGAAAATATTCTACAATATATCACTTCAATAAACACAAAAGAATGGCATTATAAAGTCCCAATAAATCTGAAAAATATTCATATATTCTAAAAAAAGACATCTACTATGTTAAAATCCCCTATAACAATCCTATGTCTGTCAAGAAAAAATCTTATCCAACTACTCATTGACATCATAGGATTCAATTAAAATTCATATATTTACCATAATAAATGACATTTATTGGTCATATCAAATTAGATTTAATTAAAACAGTAACCACTATCATCAAATAGGTTGTTGTCTCTAACAAATAAATCTATTTTTATAATTATTAAAACACATATATGATCTAACAGATACTCTTTGTTTCACATTGAGGGAATGTCATAAATCATAGCCTCTAATTGTACTAGAGGATAAAACATATAATTCATCTGAGATAACTCAACCATTAGTTATTATTATTATGATAGCACTCTTCTGAGATGTCCTTTTCATAATCTCCAATCAAGAATTTGAATGAAGAATTTTAGTTGTATCATACGATATACTTACTTGATTATATTAAACAAACCAGGAGGAAAAAATAATGATAC
The DNA here is from genome assembly GCA_963277665.1 of Viscum album. Classification (NCBI taxonomy): domain Eukaryota; kingdom Viridiplantae; phylum Streptophyta; class Magnoliopsida; order Santalales; family Viscaceae; genus Viscum; species Viscum album. Next base: position 1,096,950,066 of record OY728151.1, on the reverse strand, counting down.
ATATATAGTGTATGAAACATAGGGAATAAGGTTTGGACCTTACTCTAACTATATTAACAAACTTCAAAGGGGAAGAGACACCATGAATTTTGATAACAAGACACCTGACTCAAACATGGGAATAATGATATTGGATCACACCATGTGCCTCATGGAGTTATATTATATTAAATCTAGAACAAACCCATTTATTTTGTCAATCATCCTATGAATAAAATGATATAACACACATTACATTAAATTGGGGAGAATAAGGGAACACACAGACACAGATTTGATTTGAGGTAACATTCCCAAGAACTCACTATAGCTATAATTTGACGAATAAGAGACACAACCTCTTATAAAATGAGATTTTGCTGTGTCTAAAGATGTACATGGTGTGTATCAATTAGTTTGACAGAAACCATGTCCTTTTTTCTCACAAAAAATTTACCTCCATATATACAAGGTGAGATATTAATATACCTGGAATGTAGTGGATAGACTAGTCACTCAGCCCATGCCTCCAACCAAAACATGTGTGCATCCCAAAGCCTAAATAATGTGTCACATCGCACAAGACATGTGGAGACAAATGTCAATGTTGGAATTTAATTCCTATATATAATGAAATAGATATATAATAGTCACACAACTTATGTAACACCCCAATATTCTACGGTACACATCTCTTTGAATAATACAGTAGCGTGTGTTGTACGCAACTTTGAGGTTTAACACACACTACAACCAATCAAACTTGCCATTATGAATAGTAATAACCATTTTTGAAATTTTATAAATTTTATCTTTCAAAATGGACTTCATTATTGGATTCTGAATATTGAAATTATCTTAGGATGAATTTTTGGTATTTTTCTTAAAACATTATATTTTTATGAATATTGAAAAACACTAAGTTATAATTTAAAACTGATTTTTTATTTAAATAATTATTTATTTTATTCAAATTTATTTTAGGTAAAAATATACACCTAATACCTATATAATTTCACTATAATTAATTGGACACAATTTATAATAATTTTTTATATATATAAATTTTATAGAACTTTTCACCTTCTTTTACCCCCCTCCTATGAGAATTTGCAAATTCACAGAAAACTTAATTTTAGAACTTTTATGAGTTGAATTTCAAAAATCCAAGAGGCATGATTAATATCAAGGATTAAAATTTTGTTCAATAAGATAAATAAAATTTTTGGTCAATAGAATCTTTTTACTTTTATTTAACACGGTTAAAAGTAAATTGGGCAATTAAGGGTAAAAATGATATTATTATTACCCTAACACATGTCCTAATTCTATTGGATAACTATAATTCAACCAAAAACAACCTTAGTAATAAAATATGAACCTCTTTGGTCCACTTGGATTATATTAGGACATTTATTATTATTTAATTAAAAGAAGAGTTAAAAGGGTTATAATCAATGTTTAATTACTAAATATTTTTTAATATAGGGTTACAAATAAGATAAATTATATTAGAAATATTCATTATAAAGATAAAAATATTTAAAAAATAATTGTTTTTTATTTATAATTTTTAGACATTTAATAATTAAATTAATTTATCACACAATGATGATGTTGTAATTATCTTACTAATGAAATATTAAAATAATTGATATTATAAATACCAAAAAAAATGTAATTTGATACTTTTTATGAATTCCACTAATTTTATAGGTTAATATGAAATATTATGGTTGTTCAAATGATTTTTTTAGAAGTACCACTTTTTATATGTATTTATAAAAAACTAAATATCAAATAGTAAAAAAATTGACAAAAAAGAGTTTTTTAAAACAAAAATAATATTATTAATTGATATTCTTTTCCAAGAAATATATGGTTTGGACAGATGACTTTATATAATGATATTTGTATCATTAATGAACCACTTGGGGTTCTCCTGGAAGTATATAGTATGTTTATTAACCAAATAATATATAAATACAAAGAAAAATAGTAAATGTTAAACTAATTAACTAAGAGTTAAATCTAAACGTAAAGGTTAATATATTGTCCCATTCCTATCTAAAACCTACTGGATGAGTGGTTTTATATACATACCCACCATAGCCATTAAATAATCAATTTTTGAGCCATTAGAAACAGAAAATGATATTAGTATGAAATAATATTTCTAGTTTTTCCTAAGGTTCCCCTCACCCCTCTTATAAAATGGCACTCACCCATCTCTCTAATTCACACCATCAAAGCCTTTTTGCTATGCCAACCCCTAGCCAAATATCCTCTCAACTTCCCTCACTTAATCCTAGATTCCTTACTATAGTTATAAAGCCAACTTAAGGATCCATTTTGATCAAATCAAAATGAAGAACCCGAAGAAGAGGTAATAATTTCACCTCCCTCTTTAAAGTTTCTTTTCTTCTTCCACTTATTTGTTCTTTTTTATTTCCATTATAAAATAATAAAACCAGTATATTCTATGCATTGTGATGTTTTATAAATATGTTACATCCATATTAATTATTCTATCCATCAGTTGAATGACATGTCACCATACATTCATAGGTAATGATTACCGTCTCAACGTCATGGTGTAATTGTTTTTCATTACATTATTATTTGGATGGGTATAATAATTAAGTTTAATTCATGTAAATAATTAATATAAAATTGTAATGATTATTTATATATGATATATCATCCAATTATGTATTATTTTAATGTCAAAAGATTGATATTGTCACTCGTGCGTACGTACGGATTACCGTCTCCACGAATGCGATGAGATTCATTGCCCATCGTATCCATTCAAGACTAATTTTCATTAGATGATTTAAAATAATGTTTAAAGACTTGATATAATTATGTATATGAATATGATACATACCATCCATAAAAAATATTACTCACATAACAAATAATATAATGGAAAACGAATCCGTTAACATCCGAAACAACGATAATACTAAGATATTATTAACAAAAAATGTTAAAAGATAATATATGATATCATATTAATGTATATGATTATTTTATAACATTATAAAAATTATTTCACTATTATATAAGAGGATAACATACCCTTGACCACAAAAATGTACAAGGTAAGGTTTTATTGCACAATCTCTTCATATCCGAGGTTGTTTTTACGTAATTATCTATTGGGACCTCTTTATCATCAACATCCATGTTTGTTAAAAATGTATTTCAACACATTCATAATATTTTATATACTATGGTTTAATTTCATTTATACCCTTGTTTGACTTTTTATAAAATTTTTATAATGTAATCTTTCCATTTTTTCCAAACAAGGTCCTTTTTAACCTTTTCGACAGAACTATGGCAAGAATGTCTTTTTTTAACTTATACGGTGGGTGTGGATATTTTATGCCATTATAAAATCATCAAAGATACCCTTACAAGACTATAATAATATTTTCAATGTACATGATTTATTTTATAATTATGTGACTTTTAAATTATTTCAAAAAATAGATATTTCACACAAATTGTTTTTATTTCTTCTATGTCAATATCCTTTGATGGATTTTTAGATTATTTTAAATTGATTTATTATTATAAAAAACATCACTATTGTATTGAAGGTTTTGTGATATGTTTTAATGTGGATTTTTTATTTTTATACCATTCATGTTTTATGGAGAAAGTATTGACCTTTCGTATGATAATTCTAATACGAATGATTATGTTATGTTTATGATTGTTCATATGAGGAATGAATTGGACATAGTAAGTGATGGGTGGAGCCCGCTATAGCACCAAAATGCATCGGTAGGTCTCATAAGACAAACTAGTGTCTTGTCACATGTCCTTGACAAAATATTATTTGTAGTCTTGGCACAAGGGCTTGACTATGTGGTTATGATAGTTTGGCATTAAGAATTCCATTATTATGAAAGTGGTTATTGATATTGCATGTGATTTTTCGACTAGTAGAATATCCATGTGAATAAGTAAATGGCCTTATTTAACTTTATTTTTTCTATATTCTGCTGAAGTTCATGTTTAAAAGTCTTTTGTTTTAGTTATACATTTCCATAAATGTTTATGTATATTTATAAAATTTTCCACTATATTGTAATCCTTACTGTGCATCTGAGCTCACCCTTTTCTATGTTTTATTTTTTCCAAGATGTGAAGAAGTATTTTATGACTGACTTATAGGGACAGTATGATGGGATATGAGTGTGGAATATGGAGACTATGTTGTTGTAGTTTCCCATTATGATGTAATGAAAGACTTATGAATGTATCTAGTGTTTCCAAGGCGACTAAACTAATTGGCCTATCGAGACATGATCTTTTGTGATAATGCCAATACTATGTAATAATTCACCGACTCTGGGTAACTGGGGTTAGAGCATTACAGTTGGTATCAGAGAAGGTTTAGTACAAACCATAGAAGCTAGATTTATATAAACTCTGATAAGAGCACATAGACCTAATATAAACATTGTGGATTACTATAGAAGAACTTCCTAGAATTTAGGAATTGTAGAAATTTTGTGAGTTTTCCGAGCAATACATCCCTGTCTAGATATGTGCAGGTAGAGGCGGCCTGGCACAGATGTACATAGGGGTACAACCTAAAAACACCGCTTTGAGCTAGACTCGAATGGGAACTGGTGAACAATAAAGGGAATTGCTGCACTCTTTGTTACGACACTCCTGGGGGATATGCATATGATAACCCTCCTTATCTTTACAAATCATTATGAAGGATTTATGTGTATATAATTCCTCAAATAAAACATTTTTATGATTATGTATTATATCCATAAACTATTTAATTTTTTTAAGTGTTTTAAAAGTTTGGAATTATGTATTTCAATTCATAAACTAATCTAGTTTATGCCACTGTTTAGAAATGGCGCCTAGTAGAAGTAATGTAAACCTTATAAATGAACACACTACATCTAGTGATTGTCCACCTACTAAAGATAATTACAGTGGAGTTAGTGATGCAACTTGTGCTGGTCAGATAACCACCAAACTAGGACAACTCACCCAGGTTATGAATAATATCTTTACCCGAATGGAGCACCCTAATCCACATTGTGGAGGATCAATGTAAGATATCTTCATGAGGAAAAAATCACCAAAATTCAATGGGGGTACAAATCCAATAGTAGCTGAGAAATGGATAAATTACATAAAGAAAATATTCCATGCCTTGGGGACTAGAAATAGGGAAAGCGTTGTCATGACAGTTTACCACCTCACTGGAGATGATGATCAACGGTGGTAATTGATTCAAAACGAGAAATAAGAAGATGAATTATAAAATATGGAATGGAGGGATTTTAATGATATTTTCATAGAAAAATAATTTCCGCATTACCATCGAGCGGGTATGGGAAGACAATTTCTGAATCTGAGGCAAAAGGAGGACGAGAATGTTGCAAATTATGAGGATAACTTTGTATGGTTAGAGAGGAATGCTTAAGATTATATATGTAACCCACTAAGTAAGATTGATCATTTATGTGATGAGATAAAACCATTTCTCCATAGAGAATTAGTCTCTGAATCCTTCTCGTCATACGAATATATTGTATCATGTGCTATCAATACAAAAAAATAATTCTCTAAGTCTTACAATTTTAAAACAATGCAAATGAAGAAAAGATCTGGTGATCACTATGGAAATAGAAATAATGGGAAAAATGGAAAATTTGAATATCAATCCTGCAGTAAATGTGGGAATAAACATCCCGGTACTAGATTGAAGGAAATGGGAGTCTGTTACATGTGTGGTGAAAAAGGCCACCAAGTACGTGATTGCAAGGGGATAAAGGATGCTACCAAAGATAAATGCTAAATTACAGGGAGATTGGACATTAAGAAAATTAGTGTCCTAAACGTCAGGGGAACTTACCTCAGAAAAAGAAAAGGGATCAAGGCCATGCTTATGCTATCAATACTACTGCGGTAGAAGCTCTGAAAGACATGGTGGGAGGTAATTTTATGGTTTCCTTAAGTTTAGAAAATGTTTTATTTGATTCCGGATCATCACATTGTTGCATATCATCCTAGATTTCTAGGAAAATTAGATATTTCAAATTTATCTAACAAGGGAATTGTCAGAAAAAACTTCTAACTGATGTATCATTGCTACAATGTTTGGTGAATATGTTCCCATTATAGTATTTAAAAGTTCATTATCTATTGATTGCATCATCATAACCATGATTTAAATAGATTTAATCCTTGGTATGTATTGTCTTTCGTACCATGATGCAATGATTTATTGTATGAATAAGGAGGTTACAATTTTAGATGATGATGATAAAGAACACCTTATCTTTAGTGCAAAACCATCACCACCTAATTCATATCTCGATCCACCCCCAATAGCTCAACTAGATTCAATTATTGGGAATAAAAAGAATGAAATGACTGTGGGTGAGTAAATGGACGGAAATATATTTTTTATTAAGGAAACGCTTTTATGGAAAAAAGTGAGTAACCCAGAAGGTCCAACAAAATAACCAAACAAACCCAATCAGAGACCGGAAGGAACAGGAATTACCACATACACGCAATAACAAAAACCGCCATCCCTAAGCTAGACACTCGGCGATCCCATGCAAGCATGGTCCCTCCCGATGTTGCCATCTCTCCAAAACATCCATATCCCAAGTGACCTGCAAAGGAAATGGTGGAGTGCTCCAGCCCGATGAGGGGGTCCAACCTGCACTTCCCAAATTAGACCGGGGGAGAGGCCTCATAGGAAAATGATATGTTACCAAAACACAGCTTTAGCCTATTATTATTTTCTTCCCTGTAGAGACTCCAATGCATTAACCATACCTCGGCCTTAGGATCTTCTCCAATAACATCTTCCAAACGGTCACCATTTTATCCCAAGTTCATATATACTCTTCTTTGCTGATTTTCTTGTCGTTGAATCCTCTCATTAAAATCAAATCTTGCTTGTCAATCCACTTTGCTTGTTCATGGTCGACCTCCACTCTAACAGCTCTTCCCATCATGTCAGCCTCTTCTTGTGTGTAAATGAATGTTCAAATAGAGGATGTACATATTGTGAGAGAATATGTTGATGTATTTTTAGAAGATTTACCTGGATAACCTCCAGAACGAGTATTCAAGTTTTCCATTGATTAAATTCTTGGTTCAAGCCCCCTATCTAAGACCCATTTTAGAATATCCACTGTAGAATTAGTGGATCTAAAGAAACAAAAAGAGGAATTGACTAATAATGGATTTCATTTCCCTAGTGTTTCTCCATGGGGATCCCCTATCCTTTTTGATAGGAATAAATATGGATCTATGAGGTTGTGTATTGACTACAGAGAGATCAATGGTATAACAATAAACAAAAGTACCCCAACCTCAAATTGATGATTTATTTGACCAAATATATGGAGCTCAGTAGTTTTCAATGATTGACCTTCGATCTGGATACCATCAGTTGTGTGTGAAGAAGGATGACATTCCGAAGAAAGAATTTTGAACCATGTACAGGCATTACGAGTTTACAGTCATGCCTTTTGCATTCACTAATGCACCATCTGTCTTCATGGATCAAATGAACATAGTTTTCACAAAATATCTTGATGACTTTGTAGTGGTATTTATTAATTATATCTTGGTATACTCCAAAATTTACGAAGATCATGTAATCACTTGCACATTATCCTGAAGACTATGAGAAGACATGAAACATATGGGATGTTTAGGAATTTCGAATTCTAGCTTCTGGAGATTTATTTTCTTGGCCATATTGCCTTTATGGATGGAATCTCTATTGATCCTTCTAAGAAAAGAACAATCCATGAATGGCCAGCACCAATGAGTATAATCGAGGTACATAGTTTTATAGTTTTAGTAGGATATTATCGACGTTTTGTCCATTATTTTTCCCGATTGGCTAACCCATTAATGAAGAACACACGTAATGGTGTTAAATTTTATTGGAAAAAAGATTGTGAAGATTTTGTCATAGAACTGAAGGGAAGATTATTCAATGCTCTTATATTGACTCTACCATCATGGAATGATGGGTTTGTTATTTATAGTGATGCTTCAAAGAAAGGAATTGGTTGTGTCCTTATGCAGAATGATAGGATTATTTCTTATGCATCATGACAGCTAAAAATTCATAACCAAAACAATCCTACTCATTATATTGAGTTAGTAAATATAATCTTTTCTTTGAAGATATAGACACAATATGTATATGGTGAAAAATATGTGATTTATACTGATCAAAAAAGTTTGAAGTATATTTTTTCACGAAAAGAACTTAACATGAGGTTAAGGTTATGGCTTGAACTACTCAAGGATTATGATTGCACGATACACTACCACCCAGGGAAGGAAAATAAGGTGGAAGATTATTTGAGTAGAAAGGACCATGGAGTTATGAATAAGATGCGAGTTGAAAGGGATCCTATTTTCATGGATCTATTAAAGATAGAAATGGGAATCACCATGGAAGGGTAAACATCAATACTTTTTTAAATGGTTACCAAATCATCATTACTAGAAAGGATAAAGAGTTCATAGACCGATGATGGTGAGTTTCAAAAGAAGAATAATGTTGTGAATGATGGTATATTTTGTGACTTTGTGTATGAATATGGAATTTTCGAATTTTGGATGAGACTTTGTGTTCCTGATATACATGACCTAAAAATGGAATTGATGGATGATGCTCATAGTTCCAATTTCTCTATACACCCTAAAAGCACCAAAATGTATAGTGATTTGAAGGAACATTTTTTTGTGGGACAAAATGAAGAGGGGGATTACTAATTTTGTGTCAAGATATATGGTTTATCAGCATGTGAATGTTGGAAGGCAACAACCTGGAGGAGTCATGATACTACCTCTCAAACCTGATTAGAAATGGGATAATATTACGATGGACGTGGTAATGTGACTTCCAAAGACTCCTATATGGAACGATGAAATATGGGTCATTATTGATTTTCTTACAAATTTATGAAATTTTCTTGTTATAAGAGTTACCACATGAACGACTAGCTAGAATGTATATTAATGAAGTTGTAAGACTTCACATAGTACCCCTATCAATTGTTTCTGATCGTGATCTAAATCTTACATCAAGATTCTGGAAAAGTCTTTAGAAATACCTAGATACTTAGATTCATTTTAGCACAGGCTACCACCCCCAAACTGATGGACAATCAGAACGGACTAGTCAAACCATTGATGACATATTGATATCTTGCTCACTTGACTTTCAGGGTATGTGGGATAAATATTTACCTCTGGTAGAATTTTACTATAATAATAGCTTCTATTCGCGTATTTGTATGGAACTATATGAAGGGTTATATGGAATGAGATTTTTCACACCAACCTGTTGGGATGATGTTGGTGAAAGAAAACTCGTTGGCCTAGAACTGGTGGTGGAAATGATGAAAAAGGTGTAGGTAATCGAAAACCACATCAATGAAGCTCAAAGTAGGAATAAGAGCTATGCCGATAACTGAAGAAAGGATTTGGAATTTCAGGTAGGAGATCCTTTTTCATTAAGGTATCTCTATGGAAGGGAGTTATAAGTTTCGGTAAGAAGGGTAAATTGAGTACTATGTACATCGGACCATTCAAAATTCTAGAACGAATTGGGGTTGTTGCTTACCATTTTCAAATTCCTCTAAGTCTCTCCAATGTTCACGTTGTGTTCCACATATAACTATTGTGAAAATATATGCCTGACCCAACGCATGTACTCACCTATGAGGAATTAGAACTGGAAGCCAATATGGATTTTTGCAAAGAGCCCGACAGAATTCCTGATACAATAGAACAAGTGCTGAGAAACCGGACGACTCGGCTAGTAAATGTTCTATGGAGAAACCATAAGATGGAAGAGTCAACGTGGGAACCCGAGGAACTTATGATTAAGAACCTCCCAAGTCTATTTATGAAGTATCATTCTAGAAATTTCGAGGACAAAATTATTTGAAGGAGGGAAGAATGTAACACCCCATGATTCTATGATACACTTCTCTTTGAATAATACAGTAGCATGTGTTGAACGTAACTTCGAGTTCTAACACACACCACAACCAATAAAAGTTGTCGTTACAAATAGTAATACCCACTTTTTGAAATTTTATAAATTTTATCATTCAAAATGGTCTTCATTTTTTGATTCGGAATATTGAAATTAGGTTACTGTGAATTTTTGGTATTTTTCTGAAAACCTTCAATTTTTGATGAATAGTGAAAAAATTTGTTATAGTTTAAATCCGAATTTATATTTAAATAATTATTTATTTAAATAAAATTTATTTTAGGTCAAAATAGACACATAATAACTATAAATGTTCAATTTAATTCATTGGATTCAACTTATAATAATATTAGACACATAAAATTTTTATAGAACTTTTCACCATCTTTTACCCACCTCCAGGGAGAATTTGCAAATTCATATAAAACATAATTTTACCACTTCTGTGAGTTGAAATTCAAAAACAAGAGAGGCACAATTATAATTCAGGAGTAAATTTTGGTTCAATAAGATAAAAATAATTTTTAGTGAATAGTAACTTTTTACTTTTATTTACCACTGTTAAAAGTAAATAGTGTAATTAAGGGTAAAAATAATAATATTATTACTTTAACACATGTCCTAATTCTATTGGATAAATATAATTCAATGACAAAAAACCTTAGGAATAAAATATGAACCTCTTTTGTCCACATTGATTATATTAGGACATTTATTATTATTTAATTCAAAGAAGAGTTAAAAGAGTTAAAATTAATGATTAATAACTAAAACATTTTTAATATAGGGTTACCCATAAGATAAATTCGATTATAAATGTTAATTAAAAATATATAAAAATTTAATAAATTATTTTATTTTATTTATAATTTTTAGACATTAAATAATTTAATTTAGTTATGACACAATGGTGATGCAGTAATTACCTTATTAATGAAATATTAAAATAATTGATATTTTAAATACCCAAATAAATGTAATTTGAGACTTTTAATGAAACAATCTAATTTTATTGGTTAATATGACATATTAGGGTTGGTTAGATGAATTTTTTATGTAATAATGTTGTTATGAATTTATCAAAAACAAAGAACCAAATAGTGTCAAAATTGATATAAAAGAGTTTTTTAAATAAATATTATATTATTAATTGATATTTTATTCCTAAAAATATATGGTTCATCCAAAGAACATATATAAGGATATATGTATCTTTAATGAACCACTTGGACTTCTCTTGGATGTATATAGTATGTTTATTAACCATATAACATAAAAATACAAAGAGAAATGGTAAATGTTAAACTATTTAACTAAGAATTAAATATAAAATTTAAGGTTAATATAGTGACTCAAACCAGTCTAAAACAAAATGTTTGAGTAGTTTTTGACCCATCCCCACCTTATCCATTAAATAATCCATTTTTGAGACATTAGAAAGCGAAAATTAATTTATTATAAAATAATATATCTAGTTTTTCCTAAGGTGCCCCTCACCCCAGTTATAAAAGGGCACTCCCCATTCTATCTGATTCACACCCTCAAAGCCTTTTCTCTCAGCCATCCACTGACCAAATATCCTCTCAAAATCCCTAACTTCATCTTAGAGGCCATACATTAGTAAGAAAGCCAACTTAAAGAGCCATTTTGATCAAATCAAAAGGAAGAACCCAAAGAAGAGGTAATAATTTCACCACCCTCTTTAAAGTTATTTTCTTCTTCCACTTCCTCTATCATTGTTATTTCCATTCTAAAATAACAACTCTAGTGTCTTATATGAACTATGATGTTCTTATAAATATGGTACAACCATATTAATTATTCTATCTATCCTTTGAATGTCATGTCACCATAAGTGCGTACGTACTAATTACCGTCTCCACGTCTTGGTGTAATTGTTATTCAATACATTATTATTTGGATGGGTATAATAATGATTTTTAATTAATTTAATAATAAATATAACATGATAATGATTATTTATATATGATATAACATCCAATTATATATATTTTTTAATATTAAAATAATTATATTGTCGCTCGTGCGTACTTACGGATTATCATCTCCATGAACACAATGTGATTCATTGCCCATCGTATTCATTCAAGACTAATTTTCATTAGATGATAAAAAATAATGTTTGACGACTTCATATCATTCTGGATAAGAATATGATACATCCCATCCATAACAAATATGACTCACATAACAATGAATATAAAGGAAAAAGAATCCGTTAACACCCAAAATGATGATAATACTAAGATATTATTAACAAAACAATGTTATAAATTATATATGATATCATATTAATGTATATGATTCATCTATAATTTAATAACAATTATTTAACCATTATACAAGAGGTTAAACTACCCATGACCAATGAAAAATTACAAGGTAAGGGATTATTTCACAATCTCTTCATTATCCGAGATTGTTTATACGTAATTATCTACTGGGAAATCTTTATCATCCACATCCATGTTTCTTAAAAATGTTTTTCAAAACATTCTTATTATTTTATAGACTATCGGTTAAAGTCATTTATACCCTGGTATGATTTTTTATAAGATTTTTATAATGGAATCTTTCCATTGTTTTCCAAACAAGGTCCTTTTTACCCTTTTCGACTGAATTAAGGTAAGAATGTCTTTTTTAAACATATACGGAAGGTGTGGTTATTTTCCACCATTATAAAATCGTCAAAGCTTCACTTAAAAGATTATAATAATATTTTCAAATTAAATTTTTTCTTTTATTTTTATGTGACTTTTAAATTATTTTAATAAAAGAGATATTTCTCTCAAATAGTTTTGATCTCATCTATGTCAACATCCTTTGATGGATTTTAACCTTATTTGAAGTTGATTTATTATGATACAAAACATCCATATTGTATTGAAGGTTTTGTGATATTTTTGACTGTGTATGTGTTATTTTTATACCATTAATGGTTTATAGAGAAATTATTGACATTTCGTATGCTAGTTTTAAAAATAATGGTTATGTTATGTTTAAACATGTTCATATGAGTAATGAATTGGACTTAGTAAATGACGGGTGGAGCCCACTATAGCTCCTCGATGCATCAATTGGTCTCATGAGACAATATAGCCTCTTAGCACATGGCCTTGACAAAATATGATTTTTAGTCTTGGCACAAGGCATTGACTATGTGGTTATGATAGTCTGGCATTATGTATTCCATAATTATGAATGTGGTTATTGATATTTCATGTGATTATTCGAATAGTAGAATATCCATGTGAATAAGTAAATCACATTATTTCATTTTATTTTCTTCCAAATTATGCTGAATATCATGTTTAAAAGGTTTTTTTAGTTATACATTTTCTGAAATGTTTATGCTTATTTATGAAAGCTACCTCTATATTGTTATCCTTACTATGCATATGAGATCACCCCTTTCTATGTTTTATTTTTTCTATAATGCGAAGAAGTATTTTATGACTGAATTGTTGGGATAGTCCGAGGGGATATGACTATGGAAAATGGAGACTATGTTGTTGAAGTTTTCACTTTTTGATGTAATTTAAGACTTATAAATGTATCTAGTGTTTCCAAGGATACTAAACTAATCAGTCATTTGAGACATGATCTTTTGTGATAATGCAAATGTTATGTAATTATGAACTGACTCTGGATAAATGGGGTCGAGGTATTACAATATAGGGGTATACCACATGGAAATTGATATCCAACTCTCCACCTAAGCCCTAAACATTGGGTAGAGGTATCTATAGAGAATGTGTTAATTTGAAGTACATTTTCTGTTTCATAGGACATATAAAAAATTCCATCCTAACCCCATGTATTATCCCATGTTTTAATTGTATTTTATTATACTAACATTGTATTCCATAACTCCTAGATATTGGTTTTCAATGCACACATCACCAACAGTGGCTCGATTTTAGTCATTCATTTGAATGTAAAACACTCAAAACTGGTACACTAGGGAAGCTTCAAGGTCTTACTCAGAAACTTATCATCAATAATTCTATAATAAAATCACTTTCATCTATTTATTTTTGAAACATGACCAATAGAGAAAAAATCGTACCATCAAACTAATCATATTTCAGAAACTATCACCTCTTACAATTATCTTTCACATCGTAAAATCCCAAAAAAGAAAAATAATGATTTTTTACAACATATCAATTTTATAATGATTTATTCTAAGGGTATCATCGATTCTCATATATTCAGAATACCAATGTTGAACAATGAATAATAGATTTGTAAGGGATCATAAAAACATTTCATCAAATGAATATGGTTTTCATTTCTCTATCATTAATGGAATATGCCGCATTGATTACGTAAATGTCCAAAAAATTATAAAATAGAATAAATCAAAAAATTTAGGATCAAGGAAGATAAAAAATGTTGGTTAGGAAATGAATAATTATCCATGAATTAATATGAAATAATTTAATTTTAATTCATTTCAGTTATGAAGAAAAGGCAATTAAACCAATAGAAAAAATGACCTACCTCAGTTTGTATTGATCATTGGAAGATATTGAATCTTCATTATATTTGTTGATGATATCCTACATTTTCATCATTGATGCTAAAAAACTCCCTGTTAATTAATTGTTGATCCCCAATACATAAATTTCCCACCAATAAACTCTTTATAAGAGTATTATTCATCCTAAAATTCACACTAATATTATTAATATAACTCTATGGAATTTACCAAAAATTATTTTATACAGCTGTATCATTAGGGTTTTCAAATTTTAAAAAAAATAACCAATATATTTATTTCATTTTACAGACCCATAAAAATACTCTATCAAAGAATTAGACCCCTAAAAGAACTATTTCATCTCTTGGGAAAATCCCATAATCAGAATATAATTTCATTATCTGGTTCCCAAATGATATATATTTTAGGATTTAAATAATTATTTCCCGAAATCCAAGAGGGTGTGATATGTTAAATTTAATATTTATTATATATCAACACTGAATATTTATAAGCCTCATAACAACATGATGACATTGTTAATAAATATAGAATATTTATAGAATATTTTTAATAGTTAAAAACAATTCAATAGTTGCTGAATTCTCCACATAAAAGGATTTTCACCCGACGAATAAATATCTACCCGAACTATTGAGGTTATTGGGATCACCTATCATTCCCCCCGTAGTAGGAACCTAGTTATTACTAACACATATCATTTTCATTCTATATCAGTATTTAGTAATCATATTTTATACGGTTAAATTCATTATAATAATACTTGGTAACAATTTTTCTAAAATAAAGAATCATTATTTCTAACAAAACATTTTTTTCATGAACTATATTATTTAATTCAAAATAAATATATAAATATTTTTTAATTTTTATTTATTTTAATGAAATATATTTCAAAATTATCAATATCAAAATGAGCGTACAACTAATTTTGGTATTCTGATAAATAGATTAAATATTTAGTTAATAATTCAAAATAGTGATATTTATAAAATTATCTTAAAATTTCATAAAATAAATTATTTTAAAATACACATTATTCATTAAATTTGATACCAAAATATCATAACTATTAATTTTTTATATATAATATATATAATTACATTTGAATTATATTTATATCTAATTTTGGTATATATATAGTCTATCACTTATGATCACATTCATCTATAAACTATTGTTCATTGTGTTTTGAAGGTATTTATTTATCAAATACGTACAATTTTTTGAATTAATTAATTTAAAATACATTCATTAATTTATATTATGTCTTACAAATTTATTAAATAAAACCATTTGTTTCTGTCATTATGATTTGTAAATTTAATCAATAATTTTAACATTGATACTGATAAATAGGTTAATAAAGTTATAAATGAGGTGATATGGCCTAATACGCATCATAAAAATGAATATATTTTATTAAATATATTTTTTATAACCATGTTTATTCAATATAATAAAATATTGATGAAAACAATCCACAGTCATTTGATTATAACATTTACATCTTTATGTAAATATTATATAAAAAAACAGACACCCATGTTTTAAATTTTTATAATATTTTCTGCATGGGATTAAAATTATATATGTTCCGTTGAAAATGACACATTTAATGACAAATTAATTTTTTATTGGAAATTTATATTCAAATTTTAGAGATGAAATAATTATTTTAAATACATATGCAACAATGATAGAAAACAAATTACAGTATTTGAAATAAAAAAATAAACTACTCTAAAAACATAAAAAGAAAAAAAATATAATGAATTATTGTACTGAAAAAATTATAATATAAATATTATAGGTTAGAGTTGTGTGAAATGATTAGATTCAAATTCCTTTATTTATATGCTGTAACATATATCATTTCTCATGAAAATATTTTAGGGTCGGTTTTAATTAAATAATTGGTGATAAAATAAATCTATTTCCATTATTAAAATTCTAGTGATTATGTAATTGGGAACTCATTTACCTTAGTCAATATACCATAGTCATTTTTTAAGTATGATTTTGATGTCCATAAAACTTCTGGCATCATCTTAAATGATTAATTAAAAAATATGACATGGTATGAAATTGAAATAGAATGAATAATAAAACTGATAAAGGATATAATGGATGGCAATAATTATCATAATTTTGTTATTCAGGATGATAAAGAACACATGTGACCAGTCAGAATCAATTTAAGGGACAATTTATATTAAAAAAAGTAATTTAAATAGTTTAAAAATATATTTTTATAAAAACCTTCTACCATTTCTATATTCTTATAATTTTTTTAATATGTAGTTTTATGAAATAAATGGTTTATAAATGAAATTTTATATCACTAGTAAATTATATAAATGGTTTTAAAAAGAAGTATTTTTATGAATTTTTTTTTGAAATATTATAATTAGATAATAATAGAATAATATATTTTAGTGTATATTGTGTCAATGGATTCTCCCACACCATGAATATTATCTTATGAATTAGATTCCATTAAAATAGTAATTATTTTATCAATGAAAAACCCTTTTTGATTTTCTTTTGTTGGATTTTTAGTTTTTAAAATTTTGTTTTAATGGAATTAGAGAAATCAATATTGGAAATAGATTGATTAATATATTGAAAATGATATTTTTTGGATTTTGGTGATGAAAATTAAATCATTTATAAATTTTATTCATGTAGTAGTCCTAATACATTTTTAGTGGGTGAGAAGAATATATTGTTCTAATGAATTGGGAAATTATTTTTTTTCTCTCGAAAACTGTATTAGAAATCACTTGTATGATTATTCCATTTGTAATGGTTGTTTAATTATTATATAATGATGATTCCAAAATGAAACTATATGTGTTTTCTATAACTAATAATTATTTTTCATGGATGATATATTATTAGAAAAGGTAATCTAATGATAAATTTATATAATGGATTATTCCCATTATATGTTAAATGGAATGTTTTGTAGAAAAAAAATTCATAGGGTCTCAGGTTTTATATGAAAATATCATATTTTTGTTATTGTGTATATATTTTAATATAAAATTATTTATATATAACATTGAGAAGTTAATAAAATTAAATGGGATGGTAAAATAAAATTTGAGCTCAATTTTTATTATTTATAAAAAAATCATTTCTGATCTCATGTTGTTAAAATTGGAAAATTGGGTTTTGTTATCCATAATGATCTTTTTTCCCATAACACATTTTAATATGTTTTTGTGGGTTTTAAATATGATTACTAATAATGAATAATTCATGTTAAAAATAAAAATGATTTTACATGAAACAGAAACATGTTTTTTTAAATTTTTTGTATTTTTGAGAAATTTATACTATGCAGAATTGTCTAAATTGAATTGAATGTGTATTTTAGAATATTTAGGACCTATGTTTCCAAAATTATCAATACGAATATACCCTTGAAATCTGATAACGTGAATTCTTTTCCCAAATTGATGAATATGTGTATAATAAGGATCATGGTCATATTGTTGGAATTATTGGATGATTTGTTTACTTTAAGAGGTAAATATAATGAATCTAATTATCAATAAGTGAATTTAATTTATATTTATCTTGATATAGAATTTTAATGTTACAATTTTTCTTCATCTAAGATGTTTTTGTTAAAAATGGTTTTCCATAGCAGAATTTGGGATGCAAGGAAGCTAATGCAGGATGGTCCCAAGAGGTCAATATACATTTGAATCATTAACCTAGAATGTATATAATTGGAAAAGAGGAGTTTTATACAATTATAAATTAGTTTAAAAGGCTATAAATCATTAGGGGATCCACGAGAGAGAGAAACTACATTCACCAAAGTCAAAGATATAGAAAATTGGGAATATCATAAAGCAAAACCATATAGAATTTTGTAAATCCTTTAATACAGTGGTAGAAGGGGGATGAATTAAATCCCTAGAGAAGATATTTGAATACATGGGTTTCTTAGATAATCAAAAGGTACCAATCACAATTTATCATTATAGAGGTATATCAAAACTATATTGGTAAATGGTTAAGTATATTTGAGAAAAATAAGAAATTAATAATTGGAATGCGATGAATTTAATAATATTATCCTTCAGAAGTACTTTCCAAAATCTTATCAATATAGGACGGGAAAAATTAATGGAATTATGAATAAAGGTAGAAGATTGAGTTCCACTTAAAAAGAAATCACAAAACAATCAATAAGTTACATTCCGTATTTTTTCACGTATTGGGGTACTAAAATTAAAAAGATCTACTATAGAACGAAAATATGATACAATGATTAATAGATATATATATTATTATAATTAGTATAATGATCATTCCAGGAAATCATATAGACCACCCTTATGAATGATTCATATTATTTTCATTATATATTCTTTATAAAAATATGATGATAAGAAGGATTGTTGAGATTAGAATGTTTTACGTGATGATTCTATATCATTTATAACCTACATAGATGGTGATATTTTTATTAGTGATGGAAAATAAATTTATATTTATCCTATTCTTAAAAGGGATTAAATGTTTAAAATTATTGATTTTTAAGTCATAATTAAATCTATATATTATTTCGGATAATTTTCATGGAGATATTAAATAATTTTAATTTAAATTTAATATTTACATTATGTTTGAGGATAAACATATTTCAAAACTCCCATATTGAATGGCCTGAGTAGAACCTCCAAAATTGAAATATCAGTTTTATTATTTTCCAGGATAAAGGATGCATGCATCCTATCACTTCAAATTAGGGTGAATATTTTTTATATATTAAAAATAATTAAGGTTAAATGATGAATAATTTTATTATAGATCCTTCAATAACATCACTATTAGAAACATGTATATTAATCATCGTATCAATGATTTTTTTGATTCTCTCCATGGAGTACAGTATTCAAAAAATATTATTCTTACATCAGGGTTTTATATGTTGATAGGGAAAGAATAATATATTCCAATGATTTAATTTAATACTTGATATGGTATTTTTAAGTTAGTAGTTATAAATTATGGGTTATCAAATGATGTAGTAATATATATGCATTTTTAAAAAGGGGGTTCCCATGAATTTTTAGTTATTTTTTTGTTTAGTTCATTAGTGATATATTTGTATATTATAAATTTAATCAATATCGGGAAATAAAGATAGGGATTATATTTGGAAAATAAAAATAAGATATTATTTAAGTAAAATTGAGTAAATGCCATTTTTTCTAGCTAGAAATTTTTTAATGGGGAATATTATTTTTAAATATGTCATAACAATCAAAACATTGAACAATCATTGATGTGGAATATAGAATGATATAATTTTTCCAAAATATTCAGTGTTTTATTGGATTAGCATGTTAATATTGGTACTTTATTTGAAAACATTTCACTATTTTATATCATAATAAATAATTTATATCAAAACAGAGTCAAATTCATTTCTAGAAAGTAATTTGATGATTATTTCTAATATATTATATTATTATTAGTGAATAATATTTTTTTTTCTCATCCCTCATGATATGGTGAGTTTTTCATCTATATTAATGTTTCGTTGGCGGGACTAGGTTTGGTTATAAAGATTAATTATCCTATAAAATCTTATGGTTCATAGTGACTAAAACCACATAAGTAAAATTATCCAAAACCCTATATGAAATTAACAGCAATGCATTTACATACAAATTTTGATGACCATTTATATTGATTATAGTGGAAAATATATATAGATCACAAATGTTAAGGTATATATTAAGATATAATGAGTTAAATATGAGTAATATAATATTATTAGAACTAATTAAGTATTATGTCTTCATGATTTATTATCATCAAAGAAATATAGTAATATTTGATGATTTATTATGTTGGAAAAAACATCTCTAGATTTACCATGTAATGATTGAAACATGAATCTTTCGTTACTACATTAATTATTTACTCACTAAACACTGTGCATACAAGAACACCCTATATTTTTTTAAGGAATCATTGAAATTTGAATTTTGGAATTAATAATGCAATCTACGATATAGGATCATGATTTAAAGGAAAGGGAATAGTCTATTAATAATGGTAGGTTTCAAAATATTAATATTTTTAATAACATTTTATCATATTTAGAAATAGATAATATGTGTCTTGTGATTCTAGATTAACGAGTTAAATTTTCCATGAAGCTCATAGTTACCCATTTATATTCACAATGGTAGAACTGTTATATAGTCACATCCTTATGACTATAACTTGTGGTATACAATAAAATGTAATATTTCTAAACAAACAATGAACTATTAGAATTTTAAATTTTTCAATATAGATAAAATTACATAAGGGGGTACTTCATAAAGATTTTATTATAGAATGTAAATAAGTGAAAATATACAATCATTTATAGTGGGATTTCCAAATATATCTCTAGGTAATTATATTATTTGGTATAATATTTATTGATTAAATAAATAGATTCAATTTTCTTTTTTTTAATTACATTTTATTTTGAACATGATTTATGATTTATCCTCTAGAAAATATTTATATTACATTCCATTCCCCTATCAACTTTATCTAACAAAAAATACAAATATAAATATAACTTTAAGAATGGTATTTTGATGTTGTTAGTTACTAAATTCAATTTCAATACATAATTTTATTCT
This sequence comes from Viscum album, assembly GCA_963277665.1. Classification (NCBI taxonomy): domain Eukaryota; kingdom Viridiplantae; phylum Streptophyta; class Magnoliopsida; order Santalales; family Viscaceae; genus Viscum; species Viscum album. The sequence goes on along the minus strand of OY728151.1, from coordinate 1,096,928,846 downwards.
CAATCTAATGGATAGTCTTAGAGTAATATCCAAACCATAGAATACTTGCTTCATGATTCTCCAATGGATTGTATGGGAGGATGGATCATAATTACACTTTTGGTTATATTTATTATAATAATAATTTTTATTTCGATATTGATATGAATACTTTGTAGAATTATGAGAAAAATAGTTTTAGAGTCCATCATTTTGGGATGAATAGGGAGAAAGGATGTTAATGGGACCTGAGATGGAATAAAAAATTAAGGATTTGGTGGTGTGTTTATAGAAAAATATGAATATGGATTTTATTAGGAAGAAATTTTATTTGGGGAACTGGTGGGATGATATTTCTTTCGACGTAGGTGATCATGGCTTTCATAATATATCTCCATGGAAACATGTAATGTGTTCTGGTAAAAATGGGTAGCTATATCAACGGTTCATTAGACATTAGAATTTACTGGAGAGAGTTAAATAATTTTCCTACCATGTATCCCTAGTTCTAATTTTATCCTATGTTCGATATATATTCCTTGTTTTGATAATAAAAAATGGATTTAGATTTATCTCATGTTTTGATCCCAAAATTAGTTCATTTTGTGGAAAAACATTCATACGAAGGAAATCATATACATGTTCTGGAACATAAATATAATGTGTTGTGGAATAAGGTAATTAAAAAATTTATGGTTTTTTGGAAATCCCATTTGGTTAAAGAATAATCATTGGAAATGAAAATTCTATATGGGAAATACATTGCCACATGATTATGAAGGAATAAAATTAAAATGATGCAATTTTAAAATGCGGTAAAAATAAAAAAACTTGTTTAAGGTTTTTATAAATTAATTTAATATATTATCAAAAATAATTAATATGAATTATTATATTAATATTAATTATTATAATTTTATTTAATTTTTCAATCAAAATGAGATATCATTTTTTTCCAACCAAAGGTAGTTCACATGAATTATCTGGTTTTATTCAACATATTTAGGAAAAAATAATTATAGAATTTTAGTTTGTAAATATTAACCAAATTGTTCCATTCCTATTGATAGAATTCCCTTAAGGTGAAGTTTTTGTATTTTCATGAAAACATTGATTCTTCAGTGAATACTAATGAATGTTATTTTCATAAAAAAGTAAATATTTTTTCTATAAAATAATGTAATTAAAAATTTCAAATATAATTTTAATTTTATATCAACGTAAAATAATAATTATATAATTAGTTATAATATGTGTAATTAAATATTACTGTTTATTTAATTGATTTTTTTATAATTACATTTATTATCTTAAAAATGCAATTTTCTAGGAACTGTATTTTCATTTTGTTATGTTGTTGAATTTTAAATTAAATTCTTCCACTTATATTAATATAATCCTGTAAATTTTTTTCCATATACGAAACCAACTGATAAAGATTTTGTATATATACCTATTTAACTTTTTAAAATTATGAATATTAACTTTAATAAATAATTTTCACCCCGATAATTGTAAATTGAGTAATTAAAGTTAAAAATAATCCGATAAGGCCTTCGAAACACCCTAGAACACGAAATTATTTAGTTATATAAGATTATATTTTACCTATAATATTTATGATTATATAATATAAATATTTTGAGACACATTATGAAGATTATAAAATTTATATTATTTTATGTATATATAATGTCAAAAATGACACTTGATTTTTTTAAATATCAATAATATTTTGTAGCAGGGATTAAATGAAGTAATGTTTGATTATAAATGTTAATTTAATTTAAAAATATATTATATATTATTAATTAATTATCATTATTATTTCAAAAAATAAATTATTTAAATTATTACTCGACAATGAGAAATAATATTTTTAATAGATATAAAAACTAAAAAAATTACATTTAAATTCATTTAATGTACCAAAATTTGAATGATTTATTGGTTAACATGAATTTTTTAGAGAACCCAAACATTTAATGTTTTCTGAAATGTTAATAAATTAATTAACTTATTTCACATTGTTTACAAATTCAAATAAAATTAGTAATTCAAGAAATGAAATTAATGAAATTTAACAATAAGCATTAATTTATTATTTGTTTTAATATTAAAAAAACTCCAATTTTTGGCTTTATGAATTTGAAATGGTTTAAATTATTAACAATGGAATTTTTATGAACTAAATTTCATTTTAATGTATCTATAATGAATGTTATAGCATAAAAATGTTTAATACCATGGTATTATAAATAACACTTAATGGGCTGGTAAAACAAAATGATAAAGATGAAAACGTCACCTATCATTGTAAATTATTTATTTTATTAGTTGAAGTCAAACCATAATCATATTATATTGATATTATTAAATTATTTTCAATTTTCCATTATATTTTATGATATTAATTTAATTCTTTTAAAATTCCAATGAATGTCCCTCTCCTCTCTTATAAAAGGGAGAGTCCTTTCTTATATTCTTCACACATAAAAAGAATTTAGATTTAATAAAACCTAAATATAATGTATTTATATCCATAAAAAAATTCTTGACTCCATGGTTTGATAATAAAATAGATATGGTAAACATTCTGGGGTTTACCTAATTTTGTGGTATAATGAAGAGGTATAATACTGAACCATGACTATTCATATTATTTACTATTCTACCTCCTTCCAATAATAATCAAGAACAATAAATTAATAACATCAATATATTCATAGACTATTATTTAATTATGTCAATTTAATAACCAATATACGTATCCCCTTCTATCAAAATTGAAAAGAAATAATTGTTTTGTTGTACAGAGGACAAATGACTCACAAACAAATAAACTTATTTTTTATCACCTCCTGCCAAAAATGGTTATAATTGTTTATTTAATTTATATTTATGCTACTAGAGAAATATTTATCGTTATTGGATATTAATTTATCTTATGTTTTCTTAGCTTTTCATTCATTGAAAAATGATAATATCATTTGTACGTGTGGGTGGATTTCCACATCGACTAAGCAATGTGATTCATTTTTAATTACCACATCACATGGATGGTATATAAAAAAGTATTTAAATAAATAATATATTATTTATAATATTTTTGTGATTAAATAAAAATAAATATTATTTATTTTATTTCCATCACAGTAATTGAAAAATATTAACATAAATATTTTTTATGTATAACTTATACTTTACATGATTGGAAAGTAGTTCAGTTCTCATAACCGTCTTTCATAGATGGTTTGAAAAGTATAATTTATTTATAAAAAATAAAACTTAAATATTATTATTATTCTTGGGATTAGGAAATAATTATCTCATTGATCATAATCATCCTATTAAATTAATTTTGGTCCGGTGAGTCTATTATTTATAAAACCTATGACATGAATGTAAATGATTAATTTATTGGATATAACAGAGTATTAAATAGAAAAAAATTGAATTTAAATATGTTCTTTATCAGGTAAATAATTAACATATGATTATTATTTTGGACGATAATTGACGTAAATTATCACTCAGAATCATGTTAAGGGATTCATTACCTAAAAAACGTTTTTTTACATATTTTTATTATTTATTTTATAAATATTTATATTTCATTTCCTTATTCATACACATAATTTTTATAAATATATTTATTGAATAAATGAATTATAATTTAAATTTTTTTTACTTATGAATTTATGAGACACGTATTTTTGGTACATATTTTTTTCTCAATTTCAATGATTTTAAAGGATTTATAATGATTAATTATTTATATTTCATTGTATTTTTTCAAATAATTAAATTTATATGTAAAAGATTGAAAATGATGTCAAAAAATCTAAAGAAGGTTCAAAATTTTATTTGAAATCTTACATATAATTTTTTTATTATAGTTTGATAAATTAACTAATTTGTTTTATATTTCGTAGAGGATTACATAAAAAATTTCTAGACTCGCTGTTGGCCCATCAACCATTATAGCTCACCATTTATCCAGCCAATAAGGGGAAGCTAGCCAGGCCATCTCATGAGGGCGTTCTTCTGTCAATAGGTTGGATATGGGGGGTGGGTCATCACTTATTTGAAGTTATCCCATGGGTGGTCAAGCACATTAGGAGAATTGTTTGCTCAATGGTACCCATAGCCCAGTGGGGAAGCTCAACAAGTTCATTTTGTGTTTGTGAGGGAGGGAGATCAACCCACTGCATGTAATTTTCCATTCAGTCCCTCATCGTTCATTATGAACAATCATCTCCTAGTACTCCAGATTCTATGTGTGAAAATATTTTAAAAATATTTTGACAAAAAATGTGGTTGTTCCATCATGATATGCCCACCCAATTTCATGTACAATGACGTGTCTTCCCCCTACCACCTACCATCATACCTCACCACCAATCATCATCATTAATGCCACTCCTCAACTAGAACTCACCATGTATGCAAAATAATGAATATAGAAATCTATCCCATCATCACATCCAAGGCTTCCTCCCTAATGGGTGTCATTTGATGCCTTTCCCAAAATCAATGAAACAATTTTTATGTTCCCTCCAACCATAAAAAATTATGGGGGTATTAAGGATTCCCCCCATAACACTATCGTTCTTCATTGATACAACTCACCACTGGTTCTCCAAAACACCACCAGATGACCATCATAGACCATTTTCAGCCCTCATCAGGCCAAAACCATGTTTGTATTAAGGGAAACCTCTACTAAAACCATGGACCAATGATACATTGTACTCTCCTCCAGACATGATGAACAACCCACATTTCCCATGAATGCTCAATTAAGAAATCAAAATGCCATTCACCCACCATGTGTGAAAGAAGCACGATGTCCATGTCTTCTTCCTCTTCCATTTTCTGAATTCCATTCTAAACATTATAAATCATTAAATCCAGGAGTTGAAATATCATCACCCAATGGGATATATGGTATTTTTAAACATATACCTATTTAAATATTTAAATAAAATTTTATTTGGTTGAGGGAAATCTGTTGCTATAAAAGGTGTAGAGGGTCATGATGTAAAGAGGCTACCTGACACCAAGGCTGGATTCCATAAAGGGGATCTATACTGGTTCATTTCTCCATTCATTTTTTCAATTTTTATTTTTTATTTAGTTTTATTTATTTCAATTGAACTTTTTATTTAGGTTTATTTTTAATTATTTATTAGTCATGTATTGTTTTTATTAATGGGTTTCAACAACTTCTTCTAACTACCCACCTTCACATCTTTTTCATGTTATATTTATTTATAATTATTATTATTTTTAAAATCATATATATTTTTGTTTATTTTTATTTATTTTCTAATTCAACTATTCATATAATGTAATATTTTACCTTATTTTATTCTTCCGTCTACAACTTCTACTTCTTTTAAATTTTTTTTACTTTCTATCACTCAATCTCTCTCTATATCCCTCTTCCTCTATTTTTATTCATGTTATTTCTATATTTCTTCTTCTATTATTTTTATCCGCCATTGTGTTCTCTAACTATCTATAATGGGAGGATACATGAAGGCTTAGCCAAGGAGAGTTTAGGTAATTCTATATTTTTCATAACGATTAAATCGAGTTCATGACAGATGTGAGTTGTATTCAGGGGTGTGGTGAATGTACCACATGACATGAAACATAATCTATTACTATTATTTTATTTGATATTTTACCTATTTTCAATGGTTATCTCATTATAAGATCATATTGAGCTAGTCAAAAAAGAAATAATATCGATAGATCTGATTCATGGATGATGGAACACCCCATACCATGGTGTGTCATCAACCTAGATTACCTGAGGATGTGGAAGTTAGATTTAACAATGGAATTCAACGTTTTTACAATAAATATATAAAACAAGAGTAATTCATCACACAATTTCTTGTTTTTAACATCAAACTATAATTAGAAAAATGATGTGGAATAATGATGGAACCCCGAACTGAACCTGTTGACCAATCCATTTTTTTTAACTCATTATATTTATAATTACATATTATAATAAGTTGGAATATTTTTTTGAAAATCATTTAAATATTTAATGAAAATTATAAAAACCCATTTTTTTATTTCATAAAATAATATAAATATCATAATGAATTATTATATTTAATTTTTATTATGTGATTTAAAAAAACTGAGAAGCACAACTAGTGATATAATCATGGTAAACAACTATTCATAATTAAGAAAATGAATATTTTTTTCACCATGCTACATGATAGACAATCACATCAAAACTGCATCTCATTCTATGGAGATAATCATAAATTTTCTTAATATTTTATATTTTGACAATTCATGTAGATAGAAATTATTTATAATAACTAAGAAACCTAAAAAAATACATCTTACAGACTGTATTCAAATGATTACTATTCTTCACGGAATAACTACTCACATGTGAGCAGAATATTATCTAAAGCACCATACTATATAGAATAATGTTTTTTCATATGGGATGGATAAATCATGGAAGCCAGTGCCAAATTAGCATAGATAAGGAATTCAAGGACCTCATCTATCATCTTAATTAGACCAATGAGAAACCAGTGGTACAAGGATATTCTTGAGAGTAATCTAAATTCTGGGATAACATCATTGAATTTTATCAAGATGTATCCTAGACCCAAGAAGTGTGTTATTAGTTTTCTACTAACACAATATATAAATTCACCCACATAAAAATTATATTATAAATATGATAAGAACAAACTAAATATTATATCCCAAATCATGAATAAATTGTTAAAATAAATAACAAATAATGGATTGGATAATTGATAACATCAATGAATCCATTGAGTATATTGAACATGAATATATAGATATTCCACATGTCTTCTCGAATATAACATAGGATTATATTAAGGAAATTCCACTTGATTTCTGAAATTTCACTGATGTTATACAATTTGTTTTTTCAACATTTGAGGAAAATCTACAACCCCACAATTTTAGGGACTATATTTAGTAGCATTATGATGAACATGAGTTTATTCATGATGAGGAGGACTTTCTTGTGGAGGTTACCATCATTGATCAATAATATCTGAATGATTTCTAAAAACAATATATGGTATAACATGATCTAACAAAACTTATAATTTATGAGATCCATTTCCATTTCATGTTACTCCATAAAAGGAGAAATAAAATTGTCATGGGGTGTAATTTCAAGAAATAGGGGTCGATTCTATCTACTTACCTCCACTTTCCTTCGTCCAACTCCAATAGGCACTAACCACTAGTGTATAGAATGAAACTGAACCAATTATTGGAGTTAAAATTATCTCAAACTCTATTTAATTTGATTTTATTCAATAATAATTGAGTGATAATTCCCACTAATTTGAATTTTCAAATTCATCCAATATTAGCTATTACATAGAGTAATATGAGGATACTGGACCTGCACCTATTGAGGAACATAAGGGGATTCTTGGAATTATTGACCATGAATTTGAGGAATCCCATTAGGATTTGGATGTAGTTGAGCCTGATGAAATCAAGACAAAGGATACTCATATAAAATAGGATAAATTAGTTATTTACAATTCAAAATTAAAATTTCTTAATATAAAAATGCATAATTGTTTCCCCTTATATAATTCAATTAATTGAACTTATTTTAACCCATAATTTATGGGGAAATAAGAGGTTGTACAAGTAAAAATCATGGAAGATAGTGACATGAACTTCGTCCTACCTCCTCCATTCCAGATATACATTTCTGTAAAAGGGGTGGATCATGAGTACTCTCTTGATGGATTATTCCTCAAAAAAAAGGAAGAATCATACTATGGAAAAATCCTCATGTGGTGGTTCAAATCTAAAAAGCAACATCCCCAATCATACATTGGATAATATCAGTTACATCCCTCTAGAGGTAATAAAAATTTGAGGCCCAGTTAGGAAATCATAATTTTTTTTTCTTTTGTTAATTTCTAATATTTTAATGTATTTATTCCAACATGAAACCCACTCCATCTTATAATTTTGGTTATTAAATGACATAATAATTTTCCCTAGTTGAGTATTTTTATTTTATACATTTATGGTAGTAGAAGGAATCCCAAAAAAGATAATGAAAAGTACATGGATTCCGGGGAGAGGGTGTTCACTTTTATTAGTCATTTTTTAAACTCTATAAATTCTTTTACAACAACATGATTTCAGATGTTGAATGAAAATTTCATTCCCACACAAGAATTATTCATTACATGAGTAAACTATGAGACATGTGTCTTTTAGTGATCTGGTAATTTCATGTTTTATATTTTAAGAATAATGATATTGAATGATTAAAATGGATAATTGAATTATTGATGTGAAGGGTGAATATAAAAAAGAAAAGTCATGATTTCAATGAATTTTTTGATTCATGAAAATGATTTTTTTGAAAAAAAAAATCGCAGATTGAAATTCCGAAATTTATGTTAATTGATATTATATTACGAATCATGAATTCAGTGATTTTCATTTGTTATATATCACATTCCCAAGTGGATTCATAGATCATTTAAATAAAATTTAATCATGAGAATTCTTGTTGTGTGGAATTTTTATAAGTAGCTTACTAGAATATTCATTTAAACATTTTAAAGATATGACCATACAAAAACACACAAAAAATGATTAAGGAATATTTAGAAAAACAGATATACCTAAAACCAAAAATTTACATAATTCCTTGTTTGTCACTTTGAAACAATTAATTACCATGTTATGGATGATCCATGTTTCAAGGAATTTTTAACCCTTCATACTATCCTCAAACTAATTTAATGATATATAAAAATATAATGTTTTGGGGCTGCAAATGTTCATGGTGGATGGGATGAAATACATTTTAGGAATAAAAGTATGGAGGATAAATTTATGGGTGTTAATAAATGATATTGATTTATTCATTGCACACATTATTGTTTTTTACCACAATATAAAAATAGAACAAAAAAAGATAATAATATGTTGTGAAATAGAAGTATAAAAAATCATTAATACTAGACCTATGAATTTTATCATATAAGGTAAGGTTATGGATGTGATTTTTTTACAAGCCATTGAAAAAACCAAAATAGTTTTTGTGAAAATAAATTTATCGATACAGAAAAAAAATTAAGAGGGTTCAAAAATCCATAATTTTTCTTAATTTCAAATAGGAAAATACTTTGATATTGGGAATTTGGATTTCTTACAAATTGAAGGGGATAAGATCAATGAACATTAATTATTATATCATACAGTTTACATTAGAGAGATACCTCTTCCACGAGCTATAAATATTAAAATATTAATTCCTAACTATTGTAAGCCTCAGAATCATTTAAACATTAAACAAATGTCATCATGATTTTACGTGTCTTTCGTCTCTTCAATTTTGATTAAGTAGTTATTTTATATAACTATGGACAAATAGAATGATCTAATGATATGATCGAAACTATACATTAATTAATATCATGATTGATGAGTTATATAATTCACAATTGGTGGTAAATCATGATTTGACATGTTAAATTAAAAAATTAGGAACATGAATTAATGATAAGATATGTTACATCATCTTAAAATGGGATACAATAAAATAATTTATATAATTTATAAATTTAATGTTGAGAAATTAAATAGTTATTTAATTTGGTGGTTTTGAAAATTTTATTTGACATTGACTTTTTTCACTACATGGAAATTAGAATATTTAAAACAATCATTCCCTTTAATATTCATATTGATATCATAGGCATGGGAAAAAGGTAGTTTTTGTGTGGTGGTAATTTACAAACTAATATTTGTTTCAAATTTTTATTCAATTTTCAATGATTTTTGAAGAATTATTAATGAATAATTACATATATTCTATATTTTTTTAATAGAATGTTGGAATCTAAATTTCATGGGATGAAAATGGATTCAAATAATAGTAAAAGGATTATTTCTGGATTTGAAATTGAACTTATGATTTTTTTATTTTTTTAATGTTTGTTAAATCTGCATCAATTTTGATGGGGTTTACATAAATAAAATTGACATTAAAATATGTCCCATCAACCATGATATCCCTCCTATTAACTAAACCACAATGGGAAATCTCTAGGTCATCATGGGAGGTACTGTTTGAGTTGAGTGAGTACACATGGGGGATTAGTTCCCATGTAGTGGTAGCCCATATGTGGTAATTCTGGTGGGGGTGAATAATTGCATGAATGGTATTGTGTTTGAGTGGTGTGGATCGACCATGTTATTGTTTTAATGTGACTTCAGGATCCCAGCCCACTTTATGAAATTTTCTAGTCGATCACATTTTTGGATTTAAAAAACAAGTTTATCCCCATAATCCCAATTCAATGGGGGAAAATTTATCTCTATTTTTACTACAACACCAACATTTTTCTCAAGGTATACCTACTTGTCATTAGTCACAATTTTCCTGCAACATCCAATGCATTTTGTTATCCTTCTTCATCAGCAACCATCTAAAGCACAACATCTCAACTAGAATCAACCATGGCTTTTATCACCTGAAGCATGAACTCCATCGAATAATTAACTTCAATGCTACCAACAATACTTATTGCTTCATATATCATTTGAAAACATTAAATTCATTTTCAAAGATCCCTCTTGCCATATTGATGGCTAAAGTGACTGAGGAGCTTACCTAGACAACTATAATTTTTTCATGTCGTTACTCACCACTAGAGCACCCCTAAAACATTGGCTGAGGGAAGAAGAGCTCCTTCATTTCATCCTTCTTTTTCAGTTTACTTTTAATATTTTTTCATTAGAATAATTTATTTTATTTTTATTTTTAATATATGATTATTTTATATACAAGTATATACATGTGTCAAGTTTATTTATGTGTTTCCATAACTTTTAATAATTCTTCTCCTCTGTATATTTTTTTTATTTTTATCATTATTCATTATTATTTTAATATATGTATATATATATTATTTATTTCCATTAATTTTATTCTTCTTATATTATCATTTTCTTTTATTTTCTATTATTTTCATATTTCGTCACCCTATAATTATTCATTTATATTTTATTTTATTTTCATTATCTATCTATACCTCTTAGAATCCATCCAAATTTATTCTCTTTATTATATATATTTTATTTATTTCTTTATATATAATTTTTATTGACTGATGTGATCTCTTACTATCATTAATGGATGTTTAACAAAATGCTTGTCCCAGGGGAGTTGACGGAGTTCAATAAGTATTCATAAATATTATAATGAGTTTGTGATAGATGTGTGTAACATGGATGGGTGTGGAATATGTCCCCCGGACATGAAAAAACAATCTATTTATGTTATTTGGTTTAATATATTTTCCCTTTTATACATGGAAATCTCTTAACATCATGAAGTTAATATTATCAATGGATAAAAAAAATCGATAGAGTTGGGTGTTTGATGATGGCCCACCTAAGAATAGTGTGTGTAATCAACCATGATTACATAGGGATATTGAAATTAGATTTCATAAAGGCATTAAAATATCTAAAAATCAGTAAATAAAATAGTAGTTACTCATAATGGGATTTCTAGTTGGTATTTTCAAAATTGAATGAAAAACATTAATGGATAATCATCACGAATCGCAAAACTGAACCACTAAACCTTGTTATTTTATCATAACTCATATTATTTATAATTTCATAATATTTTTTTGAATTTCAATATTTCATTCTATTTTGTATATATTTATAAAATAATTAAACACAAAAAAAAATTCACTTCTTCTTTCATAAATTCATCAAAAAAATAAAAAACAATAATTTTATGTTATTTAGATTATGTGTGTGAATGAACTAAGAAGAACTTAAAAGGAGACAATGTTGGTCATCCACTATGCTATATTTGGAAAAAAATTACTTTTAATCATGTCCTTCAATAGGCATACACATGAATTTAATTCAATGGATTTCAAAAATAATATTTTATTTATTTTATGTTGAATATTTTATCAAGAATACAAAATAATTTTTTTAAAATATTTTTTATTGTGTAATCATATTTTCATGATTCCATAACCATTATTTTATTTTTATGATTCCTTTATAAGATTCTATATTTTTATTAATGAATACACCCATTCTATTTATTTTTGGAATTATAGTTTTAAAAATTTCCATTCCTCCAAGGGGACATATAAATATCTAATATTGATTTTTATATAGGTTTAGATGTATTTTTATGATTTCCATGAAGAAAATGAAATAATTTTTTATTTCATTCATGTTATAGTCCATAAACATTGTGTATGATTAGGTGATATTGGAATAGGAACATAGCGTAATTGTTAATGATTAGCTTCATTGGATCATTATATTGGAGCTCGACAATAAAATTGTTCCAATTAGAGTAGTTCTTATAATTATTCTTATAAGGGTTCAATAAATATGTTTCCCCAAGGAATATACATGATTTTTTAATGACTGGAAATGAATTTTCATGAATTTTTTTTCAAAAGAAATTATTATGATCTATATAAAAAATATATTATTACATTTTCAGATAAAATATAATTTTTCGGAGATAGATCATTTCAGGGGATCCCATGTTTTCTATGAAAATCTCATGATTAAATTTTTTCCCAGAGGATTCCTCATATAGTGTTTTTAGAAAAATGATGGTTTTAATTCAGATTTGATGTATAGGTATGATGATTATTTGATCAAAATGTTTATTATATTAAAGGTAAATTATTTTATGTTATAATGCTTTTAAAATAGAGAAATGAGTTTTCTTTTTTTTAATGTTCCCTGTTGAGATATTTGTGCTCAACCCGCAATAATAATTTTCACTTTTTTAAGGAATAAAATAAAATAAGTTGTAAATATAACAAAATTTATGATTTTACATCAAAATAAAACATATTTATTTTTAAATGTTCAATATTGTGAAAAAATTGGATACTAAGATGATATTTCAAACATGTATTTTATTGGTTTCTTTGTAAGAGTTTTAACCATATTCTGTAAAACATTAAACCCATATACTCCTTGATATTCATTAACATGAATTATAAAATTAAATAAAAAATTATATGTTGAATTATAATTTGTTCCAATACCCATGGGATCTCATGGAGGTTACCCTGAAGTCAATAAACACTCACCAAGGGAAACCCCATCTCTCAAAGGATCTACCCATGATGATCTTTTTTGGAAACTTGGATCTCTAACAGGGTATCTCCCACCTCAATTTCTAGATCACCACTGGTTGAAAATGAATGATGGATCATAAAAATATATCCTATTCTGAGTCTTGAATAAATCATCAATACTTAAGTACAACTCTGGTAGTTGGGCTTGGTTGTATTCGCCCATATAAACCCTTAAAAATAAATAAAAATGTGTATAAGAAACATTTAGATAGATTACCTAATAATCCATATATCCATAATTATCACTTATTTTTTACCATTAGGAATAACGTTTCTCTATCACTATAGTCCAAATTAGTGTATAATCATTCCATATTTGACATATTATTGCTCTAGATATTCCTCATCGACTCGTCAATGACCAGAACCATTTCAATTGTAGTTCACCCCAAATATGGTCCCATGAGCACTATCTCCTCTAGAACCAACAATAATAGTGGTGACCGATAGGGTATCCCATATATGTCCTATAATTGGACCACACCGTGGGTGTATTAATGACTTTTATTACCTGAAACACCACCAATAGTAGATATAAAAAATAGTTATAGCCCAAAACCAACATTATATCCAATATCAAGTCCTTCAAAACCCGAATGCCCCACTATATCTTTTTATATGGATATGGGTGGGATGTCATGATAGAAAAACTCTATCAGAATCCTCTTATAATCCATTATATTATCACAACATGATGTTAAAATCATTATTTGACACAATAATTGAAGAGCTATATGACGTCATAATATCTTCTACACATAATGGAATTCCAAAATCGAGATAAATATATGGTCTTAGATGGACCAAAATTGGGACATCATGGTGAGGTACTCTAAGATCTCTCAAATATAAATTTAAACCCATGAATATCATGGAATTACCACACCCTAATCCATAAATACACAATCTCACTTGCACATCCCTCCCATTACTATCTCCTTATCATATTGTTATGTTAGTCTTGGAGAGATAAAATATATACAAAGAATAATTATTTCTATCCAATAAAAAGACATTGATGTTCATGTTATACCTTCACCGCTCTAGGATATAATACTATGTGGAAGTAATAAACTCCTTTAGCACCTCATATCACAAATTGGTTGGAAACATAATCCTCCTTTGGAAAATGTTTATTTTACTCCCCGCCTTGTGAAACTTCAATCAGGATTATATCTAGTGGATGTATGGTAATGTAATATATCCATTATTATAGGGTCATCGATATATTAGAGGAAATACTACTATATCCAGCTTTATGTTTGGTGATATGTATTTTTTATCCAAACTAGGTTAATTACCCTGATAATGGAGGGTCGTGAATCTGATTATTACTAATTAAAAGAATTACACCTTAACATTTTGTTTCATTATTAGAAAAAACATTATTATCTCTATTTACCCTAGTAATGTATTGAATAAATGAATTCATACATGAGAAAAAACAATTCTACATTGTTCAACTACACTTTGATACATCCAAGTAGAATACTACAACAATGTTCCAATGTACGATATCCATTAAGGCTAATTATAAAAATACAATGTTCGTGCAAGATCATGTCGAAGTCCAAAATTTATTTCCATTAAAATGTTTAGGGATATTAGATCCCCCAAAGGGTCACTCTGTAATTCTATTTAACTTGATCTAAATTGGTTGAATGGATGTAATTCTTCTTATTTTGTATCCCACTACTCTATAATGGATCTATATATAATTTATGAACATGTAGATCCCGTCATTAGAAATAATGAATGCATCCTCATCTGTAGGTTGATTCTTTATTGAAGACCCTCATTTTGGTGTAGTGTTGTTCTGCATAAATTGTTTTGTGGACTATTTTAGTCCTTCTATGATTTTCTTTTCACCCATTATGAATTTTTCAACATCACATCAGAACGTTCATCCACCACATTGTGTGGGTTCTTCATTGAGCACTTCTACATCACAGATGAATGATACATTGCGGACCACCTCAATGACACATCCCATTTTCATTTGTGAGCTACCTGACATTGTAAAATGGTTTTTTGAATTTTTCTAATCTACTATATCATACATAGAATAAATTCCCCAAGTAATCCTTCCTCCGTCATGGAATTTACCCCATGAACTACTTTGGACTTCTCTAAATTCCTACAATGATGATATTATCTAATTAAATTCACTCTCTCTAATTGTCTGATTATAAGCCTTTATGTGGGAAAATTGATACTTAATGCTTCTAATATAAATTAATGAAAATTTAGATTTTCTAAAGACTTCACCATTAATTTCTATATGTTCTACATATCACCTTTCCCCATTATACTTGGCAATTTATACAAAAATAAATAATTACCGAGGCACCAAACATCACTTCCTCTATTTCTCAAATGACAGGCTTCCTACAAATGATAAGCCTCTGATGAACTATGAACACTCCAAAAACTGATATTTCCATATAGTCAGTGTAGAGATATTTGCGGTCAACCAAATGATTCTATTCAAAAATCATCCTTTTCAAATATTATTTCATTATTTTTTGTTCCTTATTTTTGGTCCATGACCTACGCTTCATAGTCCATTAACTCCTATGTAGGAATGGTCCATCAATTATTTCACCATAAAATCCCACATCAAAAATACAAATCATAAATATTTGTGGTCATTTATCCTTTTCAAAAATATAATCCCCCGAAAATAATCAATATCTCAACATAAGGAATTTTTTCTAAAGATATTTTTTTTTCACATCGGGTCTCAACTATCGGTACACATAAGAAGTGGAAACCTACATTTATATAAAAATGTATCAAATACTTGCTATATTGGAAACAATGAAAACCATATAACCAATCCCCTCTTCTAGTAGTCCTAATATAGGGTCACTTATTCTCAAAAATTGTAGCTATTAAGATTATTATTTAATACAGGCCTATAAATAATAAAGGATACATATTTCGGCTAAATGATGTTAATGGATAATTGATCATCAAAGGTTTTTCTAATAAATATTTTATGAAATCCATGATCCCAAGGAACATAATAATTTTATTATTCTATTTCAAGTCCTAGGATATATATATTCCTAAAAAATTAATGGGTTCACTGATACTACCTTTCTTATGATGGTATATTCTAAAATTTATACCACTCAAATCTAGAAATGACTCCACTATATCTTCCATTAATGATGGATCTCTAAATGTATATATAGATCCTTTATCATGAATCAGTATTGATGATGAGTAAATAAGGATGTGTTAATGAATACCATCATGAAATGGTCTTAGAATGTTTCAATGATCTGGTTCATGAGTTTATAATCACTATTGGTGAATTCAACTTTTTAATAGGTATCACTAAGAACTCAAAGTAACATTATCAACCCTATAAATACAAATTAAATATATCCCTATCTTGAAGTATGATATTATGATAAACTTCCATGAGGTCAAACTATAAGATAATAATATCCCATAAATATTGGTGAAATAACTCATTTTTCCTTAATGTTGAAATACTGTTATTGAAAATATCCATGTTCTTATTCCATTAATACCTATATAAACACAATCCATAATCCACCATCATGGAAAAAATAATTGTTTTCCTAGGGGAATGCACAACGTCAAACTAATTCCTTCCTTTATAGATCATCCAACTACCAATTAATCTCACATAGATCTACTGGGGTCATTTGATATGTTCCTAGAAATATAAATGTCATCTCTAGTAGACGGTATTTTGAATATGATTATATTTATAAACATGTATATTCCTAGAAAAGTGTTTGGGAATTTTTCCTCTAATTTCTCGACCCCCATAGGTGTCCAAAAGATTTTAAAATATTTATTTCTAACGGTCTACTATCCAATTGTTAGGAAATCATCTATATCATATAGAATTTGATACCATCATACAGTACTATGTATTACTTCTAGTTAATGAAGGAAAATAACATATAAGTAACTTTTAAAAAATAAAATAGTTTCTATAAATGTTAGAATTAGTCCGGGAATTTTTTATACCATTATATACCAAGAAAAACATTATTGGAATTCATCACCAAAATTTGTTGATCCCATATGAAGCTCCCCCCCATGACTCAAGTTGCATTTAAAAGAGAAACATGTTATCTTAAAATCGTCTTCATAAAAAGACCCTAGGATCTTACTTCATGTTAATGGCTCTTAATTATATGTTCGGTCATGTGAAAGGGATTCCTCATGTAATGAGTCTCTCCCTCATGCATCTACAAAAAATGTAACTAATGTAGAGATAGCACATATAATACATTTAACTACACATGCATCCTTTTATTGATTTGCCTCCAACTCCTATATATATCTTTAGTTAATCCCACATTTTATCCACTATTGTACTAGAATTATACTAAAAGAACAATGGTCACAATAATAACAGAAAACTCACTCATCATGCATTGGTATATGTATTTTAGTCAACTGAAAGGATATGATCATCTCGTATTTTGATGAAGATGAATATATTAGTTGATGCAGCTCATTCGAGATACCTAATTTATCATTATACACCTAATATGGAGATAAAAAATTTGATACATACATTTGGGTTCACACCCAATGCATATGGGAGTACCTATCAGTAACTAGATTATCCATCAAGCAAAGGGATCACACGCCTAGGATATTTAAAGGGGGATATCTAACCCAATGTAAAAATTGATGATATAGGTTCACTACTAGTGAATCAAATAGGGATTCCTGACAGTATTCATAAATAACTCATTGATGGGATCTATGATTTCCCAATATAGGTTTTTCATTATATAGCTGAGCTGAGAAGGTTACCTGACGTCAAGAATGACTCCCCATATGCCTGAGGCAACTGAATAGCTACTATTGTGTAAGGAAAATAGTTGGGAGACTGTACCCTCATGTAAAAACTACCAACAATATTGTAAATAATAACAATGTAGAAAAAAATAGAGACAACATAAATAATAATCATTCATCCAATGCATATGGAAGGCTAGATAGAAGAAAAAAATTAATAAAAGAATAAAGTAATAATATCATAAATGTTTTTAAATTTAGGGGTAAAATGTTATACAAATAAAATAATTAAAAACTCAATTACAACTCTAACATCCTAGTCCTAATTTCCATGTATGTCCCATCTAAAAAACCATTTTATCTTGTAATCAATCAACTAATATAAGGACCATATCCATTGTCCAAACCCATATCCATGAAATCATCATGGGAAAAAAATAGTTTTCCTAAGTTCGGCATGAATACCACTCAATTGGCCGAAAAAAGATTTTTCTGAACAAACATTTTGTGATCATATAGTTTATGTAATAATATGTTAAACATGGGTAATAATTAATCAATTAATAAATTACATCAAAATGTACATTATGACCCTCTAGATATGGGTTGACCCCATGGATATCCAATGCATTTTAAACATTGTATATAATATCAACCAGCATATTGCAGGACCATGAAAACCATATGTATAAACCTTTTAGATTATAACCCATTGATCAATACAATTGAAAATTAAATACACCTATAAGCATTTCACAATGACCTGGTTGAGCCATATAAGCATTACAACATTAACAAGAAGAGCTACATAAGCATTATAATAGGACTAGAAATATCCATATAAGAAATTATGAATTGACATATAGTTCCATATAATAATTTACCATGATTGGGAGGATCCCTATATGGATTGAATCATGAACTAGAAGGGCCTTATATGAATTACTACATGATCAGGTGGAGCCATAAAATCATTTTAGCGTATCAAACATGTCATTACATGTCACATTGAGTACGATCCCCTTTAAAAATAACTAATTATTATTCCACTGAGATGATTAACCATTTATCCAAATCAACATGTTTTAAAAAATATCACATTATCAAGATTGATATTTTATGACAATATCATGTGTAGTCTCACCACTCTCATGGCACATATCCAGTGAAAATGCCAATGTACCCTACAATATGTAATGGAATTTTTATATATTTACATTTTATTAAATGATAATTTTTTTATTAATTTGTCCATGTGAAATTCATTTTAAGATTTTCAAACTTATTTCACTTTATGATACATATGAAATATATATTTGGAGGATTTTCTAGAAAACCCACCAAAAAATGGAGAGGGTTCTTAAATTCCTGAACATCTGATGTAGAATGATGAATTTTCCTTCATAAAAACTCAAGTATTAGAACAAAAATATCAGATATATATATATATATTATTGTTTTAATATGATTCTCAATATATTCCTCTAGAATGGATAACAACAGATTGATCCCTAGAAGGTCGGTGTTGAATCTTATCAAAAGGGACTACAAAAAAATCATCGGTTTTACTAGGATTCAAGTGGAAGGGATTGAATAATTGAGGAGTCCATAGGGGGTTAGTTTATTTATAGACATCTTCTAAAATTGAACACTATGGTGGAGGTTCCCCTTCAATGCCCAAGAATAGTCCAACATGTGTAAGACTATTGTTTAGGGAAAGAATTGATTCCACATTTATCCCAATCAAACTACATCTAAAGATTGCGACTAGGACAACACCATAGATCTAATTAACTTGTGGAGTACTATGAAACGTGCTTAACAACCATGATGTAGAAATAATTAAAAAAATATTATAGGATATGACTGAGATTAGATCTACCACACAAGGGAACCATATTTGTTAGAAACAAACAAATCCCAACATGAGGTCCTACTATCAAAACCATTCAATCCATGTTTCATCCAATCAACTGTTAAATTTTATCCTTTCCTACTTATATAGATATTCTTTAAAAGCTAGTAGCTCTTCTACCATATATCATGGATCTCCAAATTATATTTTCACACATTATAATTTAGCATAATGTTATATTAAAAAGGTTCATCTACTCAACTCCCTTTCATCAAATTCCCAACCATAAAAACCAAACCTAAAGAAGGCTCAAAAAAAAGGATGGTACAAAAATATAAATGTGAAAGAGGTTTTATAAAAGAGAATGTTGTAAATACTTGGGAAACTACATGATCATAAAAAAATCCCAACAAATACCATCTCAAACCTAATATCTTCTATATATAATCTTAGTGGGTATCATTGAACAAGACTAACCACTATGTACACATATCAGAATCTCTTTCATAGATCTCTTCATGTAGTCTCCCATGAAAACACTCCACATTAAAAGGAGTCAATGTTTCTGCCATAGTTTTTTCTCACTATTGGATCTGATAAAAATAAAATTCTCCATAATGGATGCATCCAAATTTAGTATGATAACATTAATTTATATAAAGAGATACATGTATTGATGATATATATAAAGATATGAAACCTAAAACAAAACTATTATGGTTCATTAGTAATATTGATTATCTAAATGGTACACTACTAGACTAGAAAATTACACTATCTCTATGATCGTAACAAAACATGGCGTTATATTCCCATAATTAAGGATATGGAATATTCATATCATAGGGGTCACCCAATTGAAAATATAGTGACCAAACAAAAATACCATTTGTTGTATTTAATGTTCAATATTGTATTTCTATTGGCCCTTCATGGTCATCATATTAATTCTGATAAAAGGAACCCACCCATATGTATCATTCATGAGAGTAGGTCTAATGAATTTCCCACCAACCTATAATTATGAAAGAGGTGAACGACCTATCCTGCTATAAAATTCACAATTCAAGGACATTATTATTTATGTATGGGTGATTTTTCAATAAGTGAACCCCATAAATGCTATATGATACTTTAACAAACCACTATAATCTAGAACATAGGGTTTCAATACATCCTCCTAAAATGGAATGTTCTTTCCAAATTGGCTATCAATATTTTGGTGATAGGTTTTACTCAGAAGAAACATTAATTCCAATGCCTTATTAAGACCATTCCAAAACCATGATGTAAAATTAAATTCTTCATATGAAATGATACTATGAAAAAAACAATGTATAATTATTATTTCATTCACATATATACTACAATGATCATTGGTAGAAGAGTTCTACAAGATCAATAATAAGATGTAAACCATTTTCAGTCAATCCAAATCAACCATATGACTTCATTCTTGTGCATTTTTCTATTCAACATGATCATTAAATCCATAGCAACATTGTGCCACTAAAAATTTATAATGGGTAGGATATCTGACCTCCTAGAAAGACTCAAATTTTTACTATTCATCGGATAATTATTGAAAAATATAGAAAATAAATCCTACTATCCAATTTTATATTCCTGGAGATCTATTATATCACTGGAGGTAAGGATATATATTTTTCATACTTGGTATAACCAACCATCATGATGAATCATACTCCATCACTGAATTCCTGCTAATTACTGTCATAAAAAATACATTACTATGTGTAAGAAAAAAATCATAAAAGAAAATGGATCATCCTACGAGTGGCTCTACATAACATTAATTTTACATTATAGGTAATCCCTTAAAATGATAGAACTCCATTGGAGCAATTCTATCGTACAAAAAATTAATGATGAACCATCATTCCACAACCATGAAACTGCATAGAAGGGTGAGGAAACAATTGCATATTATAGAAAAGAATGAAAAAAAGAAATAAAAAATAGTAGTCCATGGCCCAGTGATGATTTACCACATCCATATATTCTATCCTAACTACTACCCATAGTTTTGAATCATAGAAGAATTACATAATGACTAATGAATAGATTTTAGATTTCCCTATTAAAATTTCTTGATCAATAGTTAGTTACTCTCATATCTTCCACACTATGTTGAGAACATGTTTAAACATGTATATTTGGCTTCTTAGTAGAGAAATGATAACATGTAAACTTATATAAGATCTATTTTGATCATGGGAACCTTTCACCAGGCGATCTCATAAGCTTCCAAGGAAGGAGAAAACCTTAGAGGTCAATGAATCATCCAACACATTCTATCTTTAACATGAAATTATGTTACTGGAACATGAACATGAGATCCCTCTCTTTACTCAATGTTATTGGATAGAATATTATTAAGATATTATCTTTGATATTCATCACATTCAACACCTCCTACAACATAGTATTCTCCATATTATCACAACCGATCTTGGGTGACACTTACAAAATATAAGAATAAATCCTCTTATTAATATCTTATTATGTATTTATATTCTTAAATATAATTCAGAATGACACTATATTCAATGAAAATTTAATGGCCCTGACCACTTTGGTCCATTCTTTTGTGAAAATATGGTGTTTGTGGTGTTCTGAGGGGTCAAGTGGCTTATACCCAAAACTTTTCCAAATTTCCATTTCAGATAACAGTTCCAATGGTAGATAGTAATGAAATGTTCCAATGGTTAGGTCTAACAGTAACCTCTATTTCCTTTTCCAAATTTCCAATTATGTGAACAGTTCCATCGGTGAACAGTTCTATCGGTAACCTCTATTGGTAGCCACTCTTTCCTTTGCCAAATTTGGATTTCTGTGAATAGTGTTTCTCGAACGGTGAGGTTCAAAAAGTTACCATTTCATTCTGTTACCAAATTTATAGTTCATCAACAATGTTTCTATAATGTTGAGGTTGTAACGGTGACCTGTTCTTTCCTTTTCCAAATTTTTAGTTCATGAATAGTGTTTCCAGAATGATGAGGTTCTAACGGTGACCTTTTCATTCGTTTTCCAAATTTTGATTTCATGAATAGTGTTTCTAGAATGGTGATGTTCTAACTTTGACCATTTCTTTCCTTTAGAAATTTTTTAGGTGAGAATAGTTTTTCAGAATGGTGAGGTTCTAATGATAAATTTTTCATTCCATTGCCATATTTTTAGTTTGTGAACAGTGTTTCCAACATCCTACAACTTCGCCCCTTTGACGTTTCCTTTAATGTAAAATTATTTTATGGCATTGTTTTAAGTACTCTAAGGTCGACTCAATGGCCATAAGTCCCATATTAATTATTTCTAAGGCTCAAGAAGATTTTACTTGGTTAAACCGTATGGATTAATACAATCCACTTTTAATGGGAAATCATGTGTATCTTAAATCACTACTGTATTAAATCTTATAAAGGGACACGATATCTTCCTCCCTAATACATTCTCCTTGTTCTAGACAGTGAGATGCTTGAACCTTTCATTCCTTTTCATTGGAGATGGACAATCGAACATTCCTCCTGGTATTGATTCCTCTCTATTTTGATGCGACTGAGGTACATCAGTCAATCTTCGATATAAAGTATGTTTTATCATCATTCCATTGAGGTTAATCATTCCTATTCCTCATTTCCATATTATATCATGTAATCTAAATTAATTTAATGGGGTTTTCTTGGGTTTCAGTTGGTGCAGTCATACCATGGCATCCTCCAATAGATGCAGTGGATGCGAGAGGAGGATCATGACCCGTTGGGTGGATAAAGAACGCTAAGGACTGTTTGAGGTAGATGATTCGTTTCTTCTCTTTTATTTTATGTGTAATGGTATTGTTATCATGTTTTATCCCACTACACCACAATTTTATTGAAATAATAAATATTTGAACTAGACAAATAATTTGATATCGGTCGTATGTGATTTCCCCTCTATTTTCTAGATAGTGTGATATCCATGCACACTATGTTTAGCTGTTCGTTCTTGATGAAAATTGGAAAAGGATGTAAACTATAATTAATTGATAACTGTTGGATATGGATAAAGAGGCTTAAAATGAATATTGTTCCTCTTTTTTTTGATTTTATGTTTATAAAATTATTGTAGTAATCATGTTTAATTATTTGTGATAGATTGCTGATTAGGTATCACAAATTTTGGAACCTATGAATAATAAATATGTTCATTCAAGATGGATTAACGAACTTGTTTTTTGATAATTCCTTGAAGGGTCTTGAGTTACCCTCTTAATTGTTAAAGGGATAAGAGCCCAATTGATGTGATGTTTGTTTTCCTGCTACTTGTGTTGTGACGTGATCCAGGATGGCTTTTGTGATATGTGGGGGAATGTAGACTTTTTGTTATGGTAGAAAATGATGCATAGGGTGGCGAGATGCGTCAGTTTATGCATGTGGGTGTCAGGGAGGACACCAGGGATAATTGAATGAGATGGATGTGTTTGTTGGATGCTAGCTGTTCCTTTTTTGTCGATTATCTGTTTTAATTTTCCCCAATACCTATGTTAGCTAGTCTTTCTTACCGTTATTTCAAAATAGGACAAGACACATGGGGTATGCCATGTACTTTCTGTGTTTATTTTCTCAATGGTGGATGTGTATACTCTCTTGCTATAGGTGACGAAGACTCTATGTGTAGTACATCAACTCACCGTGTAGAGACCCCTCATGTATAATAGTATAAAATATTTTTCTAGAATTCCTGGTAATGTGAGAATGTATATCTATAATGAATAATTTAATACATCCTATTAACCCATGGGGTTGGAATTTTTTGGAAGATAATGATGAGTTTTTAATTTTAAAGGGACAATGAACATTGGGTGTGATTCTAATGAAATTTAATGTGGAATTGTTCATCGTCAATTAATATTTTATGAATTTATTAACGTAAATTGAAACTCGTAAAAAGGGAATGAAATAATGTATTAAATCTATTTAAATGGTTGTGTGATTATAGGATACCTAGTCATAGAAGTAGTAGCCTAAAGTCCGGGAGACGTTTGTTGCAGTTGTGTATATGACTAGCTTATGCAATTAGTTTGGTGGTGAGCTATATTATATCCTATAATTTTTGTGTATCTATACGCTACTCCACCATGTTAGTAAGGGCAACTGACACCCTGGGGATTCTGAGCCCTGGGGGTGTTTTCCCCAACATTCTGGTGGGAGGATGAATGGATGACTACCCACTTTGGCCCTGCACTATTCTCTTGGTAGTTACTTGTGCTGGTTGGCATAACAGTTAGTTTTCCCCATATATTTGTGTAGAGTGATGTAATGTCATATGGTTATTCACACCCATATATTCTAGATATTTTTTCCCATGGACTACTATAGGGGTAATGTGTATAGATTGTGATGGCATGAGGATCCTTAATCAGTGTATGGGATGTAATGTCTGGAGGTTTAATACCTGATGTATGATACATGTTATGCGGCTGTGGTGGCTCCCAGAAACTACGTGGTTACTTTTTTTACGTGGATGTGGTTGTTTTTTTGCATGAGGTGCATATTTTGGTGCTTTGATCAGTTGTCTGTGGGCAAGCATTTTAGTAGAGAGATGCTCAGGACGTGTGACATTGGGGAAAAGTGGGAAACCAGTGGGGAAGTAGTAGTGGGTTACCCTTGATATTCATTATTATATGATATATTCTTCTATGAATCAATTAGTGAGAGTAGCCATGGTGAGGTTGGGAACATAGAATACCTGTTTAGGTGACGAGTTAGTTTCACTTGTTGTTCACTGTGCTTTAGCATGATTTCATTACTTTTTCATGAGAGGATTCAGGGAGGATCCTACTGAGTATATTTTTATACTCACCCTATGTATATATAAAATGTTTTTCAGGTCACGTGGAGAAAGTTTTAGATATGGCTGGTGTTTACTAGCTTGGGGTTGCAGGGGTTGTTTGGGCATGTTGTGGCAGCTGTTTTACATTCTTTTGGGTAAATTTAGTTTTTCCCTTCCAGTTGTAGTACTTTTTTGTGACATTACATATGTGAACGTGGGATTTATTTTATATTTTAGTTTTGAGTTATAGTTTGTTTGTTTCTATCTTATCTCTCCCTTCCGCATGTGTTCTCATAGAGTGTAATGCCTCCAATTTGTCTGTTTACTATACCATTGTTGCTAGTCTCTAACCCAGGTCCTACTGAAGGTGGGACTCGGGGGTCATAATCTCCCTTATCACAATGTCAGCCTAGGAGGGGTACACTTTGGGGGTAGGGGGTTAGGAAAAACTGGTATCAGAGGTCTGGTTGAGGGATTGGATGTAGTTTGGAGTTAGTCATAGGTGATGATGCATGGTTATGTAGGGAGCTAGTGACATTCATGTTTAGAAAGTGAGTTAAACACTAGAGACCATATGACACATAGGCTTTTAGGCCCCCTATGATCTGATGTACAAAACATTATGTTTACAATGGGTACTAAACATGGATATATTAGTTTTAGTGTAGAAACCTAGGAAAGGATCATTAATAATTCTTCTTTGTGCATGTGTTTGAATGGGTAGACCTTGGGATAGGTTAGCCTAAAATTAATAAAAGAAAAAAATTAATTAATTAATTTTTATTCATCTATATTCCAGGATTAGGAGCTTTAATGTTTTTTATTTTATAGGTATGGCTCCAGGTCGACGTCCTCTTCATGTTTGTGTAGAAAATGTCCAGCAGGCTGTTCCAGCAGATCGTCGTAGGGTAGAGGTTTACGATGACGACACTTGGAGAAATGCACTCCTAGAGTTTCAGCGCCAGAGTCTCCAGAAGTATGAGGGATCTTTTTCAGATTCATTCATGTATGAATGGTTGGAGGAGGTCAAGATAGGCTTCAGTTCGATCTGTGCTCGGAAGGAGCTCTAGGTGTCCATGGTAGTGAAGATGCTGCGTGGAGAAATGATTAAATGGTGGTTCATGTTCCTTGGGGATCATGAGAGGTCAATGATCTCATAGGAGGAGTTCTGAGACAATTTTATAGTCGAGTTTCATTCATTGACTACAAAGGCGTCTAGTGGCCAAGAGATTCTTACCCTTCGACATGGGAGCTCCAGTGTTCATGAGTTTTGAATCTATTTCAAGAAACTTTTTTGATATGCTTCAGACCTAATTCCAAAAAGGAATCCATGGAGAGGCATTTCGAGAAGGCTATGCATTAACAGATCCAGTGCCATGTCACCCCATTTATGCTGAAAACATATCTTGAGGTGTTGGCGAGGGAAGATGTTGTCGAGAGGACTTCAACATTAACTAGATCATCACAGGAGGGGAATCGTCATGATTCCTCACGAAGTAGATCTATGGTCTGGGGTTCCCAGTTTTCAGGGCAGAAGAGTTTCAGTTCAGTTGGGGGTAGGTCCCAGCCCTTCACATCTCATTTCTTCATAGGTAGAAACTCTGAGGACTAAGCCAAGGGATTAATTTCTTTTTTTTGTTTTGGTGTTAGGGGTCATTAGTAGTGGGAGTGCCTGACCTTTCAGAGCAGTCATTGTGCACCAGGTGCTACGCTCCAGGTTCCTCTGTTGATGTAGTTCTATCCATGGTAGTAGAACCAGGTTGTACCATCTATAGATCCGCAATGGGTAGATGGGGCAGGTAGAGGATAGCCCCGTGACACTCCTCGTCCTTAGAGATCAGAGCGCAGTTGTGGTGGTGGTCATCCTCAGGGTCAGATAGGCCATTGAAGAGGTCGTGGTTAGCTTTATGCTCTAGAGTTTCCTGCACTAGGTGATCCAAATGTCATTCGAGTTACCCTTTTCTTGTTTTTACCATATTGTATTCCTTTTTTGATTTAGGAGAGACACACTCCTACATATCACCTACCCTTTTCCATGCATTGGGACTTAAGGTTGAGAGGCTTTTAGTGCCCTTGGCATTGACTACGCTAGTTGGAGGTCGAGAAGACTTGTTTGAAGTCTGTAGAAACTGTGACCTAGTGTTGGGGTACCACCGCTCTTGGGGAGATTTCCTAATTTTATGAATATAACCATATGATGTAATCCTCAACATGGATTGGTTTTATTCGGTTTAGGATATTGTGGATTTCTTCAAGAAGAAGGTAATTTTCATTGGTGCATATGGTCATCCGGTTGTGTTTGTTGGCGAGCGAGATCCTCGGATGGGTCATAGGCGCATTCTGTCCTTATCATCCATGATGGATGAGATGATGTTGAGTTCTTTAGAGGATAATCAGTTGGTATTTCATAGTGTCATAGATGAGTACCCTAATGTCTTTCTAGAATAGGTTGCAGCATTACCACATTGACGAGAGATAGAGTTTGGGATCGAGCTACAACTAGGATCGTCTCAAATCTCTATGTCTTCTTGTAGGATAGCCCCATCTAATTTATGAGAGCAACGTATACATCTTGATGGTCTGTTACAGTGTGGTATTTTTCTTCCAAGTGTGTCACCGTGGGGTGCACCAGTTTTGTTCGTGAAGAAGGATAACAGAATTTTGTGGTTGACTGTCAATTATCGTCACTTAAACAAAGTGACGAAAAAGAATCTCTATCCTCTTCTGTGGATTGATGATATACTCGATCAACTGTAGGGTCCATGTTGGTTCTCATAGATGAACTTGTGGTCAAGATATCATCAGATGTGTTCTAAGGATGAGGATATCTCGAAGGCTGCTTTTTTTCATCATGGGCATCATAAGTTTGTTGTAATGATGTTTGGGATGCAAAATTCTCCTTCTGTGTTCATGGGATTGATGAATGATGTATTTCATGTGTTCCTGGATTATTTTGTTTTAGTTTTCATCGACTTCGTCCTTATGTACTCCACATATGATGAGGAGCATGCAGAGAATCTACAAGACATTTTGAGAGTTCTTCATCAACATTTTCAGTTTGGGAAGTTGTCAAAGTGTGAGTTTTGGGCACGAGAAGTACATTTCATGGGTCATGTTGTGTCCCAACATGGATTTTCTGTGGATATATCGAAGAAAGAAGCAGTTGTGTCTTGGGAATCCCCCATGACAGTGTTATAGGTGCAAAGTTTCCTTTTTCTCGCATGCTACTATAGGATGTTCGTAGCCAATTTCTCATGAGTTGAGACTCCTCTGACAGCTTTTACCAGGAAGGATCAGGCATTCATATGGACTGATCAGAGTCAAAAAACATTTGGGTATCTAAAAGGGAAGTCATTAAGTTATCCATCTCATTGCCTTCAAGCTGAGGGAGATCAGTTTTACGTTTTCTACGATGCTTCACATCTGGGGTTAGTATGTGTTCTCATGATGTAGAGGTCAGTTGTTTATTATGAATCCCATATGTTGCGTCCCTATGAACGTAACTATGCCACCCATTATCTTTAGTTGGAAACTGCTGTTTTTTCACTGAAGTTGTTGATACATTACCTCATTGGTGAGCGCTCTGTGATTTTCATTGATCATATGAGTTTGAAGTATGTTTTCTCCCAGCGTGACTTGAATGTATGACAGTATTGGTGGATGGAGTTCATACATGAATAAGGATTCAAAATATCGTATACACCTGCAAAATGGAATGTTGTAGATGATTTGTTGGGACTAAATTCACATAGTGATGCTGTTCATGAAATCCGTTGATTTCTAGAATGTAATGTAATAGATGTCAACATTTCATCTTGATATGGGAGGAGTTGGGGCGTAATTTTTCTTTTTTAGATGATGGTAAAGTCATCCATGATGCTGAAGGTGGAAGTGTCTCAGTTGGGGGATATTGAGGTGGAGGTCTGGAGAGACCGAGTTGTTTTTAGTCAGTCCTCTAATGGTTGGACAGATGATGAACAACACGGGGTGTTGTATCACGTAAGGCTTATTGTTCCTTTGACGATGTTCGAGACAGTTCATAGAGAGTTCCATAGTTCTCCTTTAGTGGTGCATCCTAGTGTGGAAATGATGTATTGAGCCTTGTGGAGCCAGTTTTGGTGGCCAAGGCCGATGCGTGTGGTTGCAAAGTTTGTGTTGCGATGTATGGTCTTCCATTAGGTGATGGAAAAACACTATGTTCCTAGTGGACTTATCAAGCCATTAGATATTCCTCAGAGGAAGTGGGAGGACATCTCAATGGAAGTTGTTACTGGTTTACCTCGAGCTCTAGGAGGACATGATGCTATTTTGGTGGTAGTCGATCGTTTAAAAAAAATCGGCCCACTTCATAGTTATCAAGGAGTCATGCTCAGTGGAAGTTTTGTTGAGGCAGTATCTGGAGGAGGTGGTGAGACTTCATGGATTCCCATGGATGATCATTTCTGATCACGATCCTAATTTTACTTCCATGGGTTTTTGAGGTCTCCAACATGATTTCAGATATAAACTATGCCTTAGAACTGCATTTCATCCTCAAATGGATGGTCAGACAAGGCACACCTTCCAAACTCTTGAATACAAGTTATGCTCTTGTGTCTTGAATTTTGGAGGTTCATGGATTAAGCCCTTACCCTTGGTTGAGTTCACTTACAACAGTAGTTATCACTCCACCATCAGTATGGCACTGTTTGAAGCCTTGTATGGCAGACTATGTCTTTCTCCATTGTTCTGGACTGGGGTCGGAGATTCAACAACTCCCAGACCAGAACGTGTGTAGAATACAACTGAGATGGTTCAGGTAAATCGTGATAGGATGAAGACAGATCAAGATCATCAGAAATCATATGTTGATAAAATAAGGAGACCCTTAGACATTAATTTTGGGGATCATGTGTTCATGATGGTGTATCCCCATCATGGGCAGTGATGGTTTGGTTATGGGAGTAAGCTTTCTCCCCGGTTTGATGTGCCTTTCTAGGTGTTAGCTCATGTTGGAGCTCTGGCGTATCGGGTAGCACTTCCCCCGTATATGAGTCGGGTAAATGATGTTTTCAGTGTATCATAGCTCCATCGTTATCTTCATGATGAATCTCACATCATCGATTGGGGAGAGATCTATGTTGATGATGATGCAACCTTTGAGGAGACACCTTTGGGGATCCAATACTACAAGGAGAAGGTGTTGCGTAGATGTTCTATCCCCTTAGTTCATGTCTTGTGGTGACACTGTGGCATGGAGGAGAGTACTTGGGAATGTGAGTCACAGATACGTGCCCAGTACCCAGAGTTGTTTGATTTTTAACTATTTTCATGTATCAATGTTGACTTTGTGGTTATAAACCTTTCATCTTCATTAGATGGTTTCCTTTTGTTGCTTTTCTGGCATGCTAACTTCTTAGAGGTATCTTGGTGGGTGGTTTCTCGGACCCCGTTTCATTTTCTCATTAGGTGGGTTTTGAATTCACGGGGATGAGAATGTTTTGTGTGGTATCTGATGTAATGTCCGAGACATCTCCGGTCCATTACTATGAGAAACTATTGTGTTTGAGGTGTTCTAGGAGGTCATGGAGACTTATCCCCAACACTATTCCAAATTTCCATTCCGGAGAATAGTTCCAACGGTAGATAGTTGTGAATAGTTCCAAAGGTGAGGTATAATGATGTCCTCTCTTTCCTTTGCCAAATTTCTAATTATGTGAATAGTTCAATCGGTGAATAGTTCTATTGGTATCCTCTAATAGTAACATCTCCTTTTCCAAATTTTGAGTTCTGTGAACAGTGTTTCCAGAACGGTGAGGTTCTAACGGTGACCTTTTCTTTCCTCTACTAAATTTTGAGTTCATGAACAATGTGTCCAGAACAGTTAGGTTCTAACGGTGATCTATTCATTCCTTTGCAAAATTTTGAGTTAACGAAAACTGTTCCCAGAATGGTGAGGTTCTTACGATGACCTTATCTTTCCTTTGCCAAATTTTGAGTACAAGAACAGTGTTTCCAGAATGCTAAGGTTCTAATAGAGACCTTTACATTACTTGGCCAATCTTTTTTTTCATTAACAGTGTTACTAGAATGATGCTGTTATAATGGTGACCTTTTCTTTTCTCTACCAATTTTTTTTGTTCTGAACAGTGTTTCCAAAATGGTGAGGTTCTAATGTTGGAATTTTCTATCATTTTCCAAATTTCGTGTCTGTGAACAGTGTTTCCCACATCCTATAATTTTTCCCCTCTGACATTTCCTTTTATTGAAAATGACTTTAGTGACTCGTTTTTAGGTCTCTATGGCTGGATCAAAGTACATAACTCCCAAATTAATTATTCCCAATTCTTGGTATGTTTTTACATGGACAAACCGTGTCGTTTAATGCAATCCTCTTTTAATGGGAAATCAATCGTATCTTAAACCGCCGCTTCATCAAATCTTCTAAAGGGACGTGATATCTTCCTCCCAAATTCGTTCTCCTTTTTCTCATATATGAGATGCTCAATCCTTTCATTCCTTTCTGTATGAGTTTCACAATTAGAAATTCCTCCTAGTATTAATTCGTCTCTATTTTGATGCAACCAAGCTGTATTGATCAATATTCGAAATAAGTTATTTATTATCGTTGTTATTTTAGGGTTTATATTCTTCTATTTCTCCTTTCCATATTATAGCATGTAATCTTCATGCTATTAATAAGGTTTTCTTGGGTTTCAGTTGGTTTGGTCATACCATTGAATCCTCGGGTGGATGGAGTTGATGCGAGAAGAGGATTGTGAGCCATTAGGTGGATGAAGAACGTTATGAACTATTTGAGGTAGGTGATTCACTACGTATCTTTTATTTTACGTGAAACTGTATTGTTAGCATTTTTTATCCCACTAGACAATAATGTAATTAACATAATTAATATTTGACCTGGATAAATAAATTGATATCGGTCGTATGTTATTTCCCCTTGTTTTATATATAGTGTGATATCCATGCTTTCTTTGTTTAGATTTTCGTTCATGATGAAAATTTTTAATGTACGTAAACCGTTTTAATTGATAGACATTGGATATGGATAAAGAGGCATGCAATTGAATCTAGTACTTCTTGTTTTAAATTTATGTTATTCAAATTGGTGTAGTAGTCATGTTTAATTATTTGTGACAGCTTACTGATTCGGTATCCCAAATTTTGGACCCTATGAATAATAAATCTGTTAATACCAGATGTATTAAAGAACTAATTGTTTGATAATTCCTTGAAGGGTTTTGAGTTACGCTCTTGATTGTTAAAGTGCCAAAAGCCCAACTGATGTGATATTTTTTTTCCTGCTGTTTTGTGTTATGATGTGAGCATGGATGGATGTTGGGATATGTGGGGGCATTAAGAATTTTGGTTGTTCCATAAAATGACGCATAGGGTGGCGAGATGCATCAGTTTATTCTTGTGGGTGTTAGGGAGGACACTATGGTTGATAGAATGAGATAGATATGTTTGTTGGATGATTTCTGTTCCTTTTTGGTCGATAATCTGTTATAGTTTTCCCCAATACCTAATGAATCTGGTCTTGAATACCCTTTTTCTGAAAAAGGCAAACCCGCTTGAGGTATTCCATGTTCTTTACATTTTTAGCTTATCAAGGGAGTTTGGGTCTATGCTCTAGCTATAGGCGGAAAAGACTCTATGGGTAGTACATCTACTCACCGTGTAGACACCCCTTGTGATTAGTAGCATAGAATGTTTTTATAGAATTATTGAGAATTTGAGAAAATAATTATATAATGAATAATTAAATAAATGGTGTTAACCCATGTTGTTGGTGTTTGCTGAAACAAAATGATTGGGTTGTAATTTTAAAGTGAAATTGGACTTTGGGTGTGATGCTAATGATATTTACTCTGGAATTGATCATTGTTAATTAATGTTTAAATAATTAATTAATGTAAACTGAAAATTGTAAAAATGGAAAAAAATAATGTATTAAAGATCTTGAAATGGTTGTGTGCTTATATGATACCATGTCTTAGAAGTTGCATCCCGGATTCCAAGATAGGTTAGCTGTAGTTGAGTCTAAAACTAAATTATTCCCATAGTGTGGTTTTGAGCTATAATATATCATGTACTTTTTGTGTTTCAATACACTACTCCACCCTGTCAGTAAGGGCAACTGACACCCCAGGGATTCTGAGCCCTGGGGGGGGGCATGTTTTCTCCAACAATCCAGTGGGAGGATGAATGGTGACTACCCACTTTGCCCCCGCTCTATTCTCTTTATAGTTACTTGTGCTGGTAGGAACTACAGTTAGTTTTCCCCATATATGTGTGTAGAGGGATGTAATGGCTTTTGTTTATTCACACAAATATATTCTGCATATATTTTCTCATGGACAACTATAGGTTTAACGTGTATAGTTTGTGATGGTTTGAGGATCCTTACATTGTTTATGGGATATAATGGATTGAGGTATAATACCGGACATATGATACACGTTATGGGGGATATGGTGTCTCCAAAAAACTACTTGGATAAATTTATTATGTTGACATGGTGGTTTTGTTGCTTGAGGTGCATATTATGGTGCTTCGCTCAGGTGTCTGCTGGCAAGGCATTTTGGAGATAGATGCTCAGGACCTGCAATGTTGGGGAAAAGAAACAAACCAGTGGGGAAGTATTAGCATGGTACCCTTGATATTCTTTATTATTTGATATATTTTTTCATGCATTACTTGGTGAGAGTAGCAATGGTGAGGTCGGGAAGTTTGTATTCTTGTTTAGGTGACGAGTTAGTTTCACTTGTTGTCCACTGTGCTTTATCAAGCTTTCATTAATTTTGAACGAGAGGCTTTGGGGATGATCCTTCAGAGTATACTATTATACTCACCCTATTTATATATAAAATGTTTTTTGGTCACATAGAGATGGTTTGAGATCAGGCTGGTGTTTACTAGCTTGGGGTTTTAAGACTTCTTCAGGCTTGTGGTGTCTTCTATTTTACTTTCTTTCCGGTACTTGTAGTTTTATCCCATATAGTTGTAGTACTTTTTCATGAAATTACATATGTGAAATTGGGTTTTCTTTTATATTTCAGTTCTGAGTTGGATTTGGTTGGTGTCTATCTTATCTATCTCTTCTGTATGTGTTCTATTAGATGGTAATGCGTCCCATTTGCGTGTTTACTAAACCGTTGTAGCTAGTCACCAACACGGGGCCTACTGGTGGAATGACTCAGGGGTCATTATCTCCCTTCTCACATTGCCGGAATAAGATGGGTTCACTTTGTTGCGAGGGGTTCGTGACAGAAAATACCAGGGGCATCCCTCCCTGATGATTATAAGATGATTTTATAGCTGGAACTCTTGCTTCAACTCATACATCGGAGTTATTGTGTGAATAGTCCCCAAATCAAGGGTTATATGTCCATAAGGATGTTTTTCATTGTTTTTATTGTAAATTTTATTCTCCATAGTTTCACAATGTTTAGGATCTGCAACATTTGGACTGTATTAATTACCACTCTCATAATTCTAGATTTGAAGATGTTAGGGAGCTATATTTCTCCCAAAAATGATAACATTCTCTTTAAAATAAATGTTACTATAAAAATTCAACCTCAACTGGTCAAAAAATAGAGAAATACTGGAACGATGTTCCAATGCAATTGGTTCAATAAGAAAATTTTCATAATGAAAAAAAATAATTTCATTTCATTCTTCATGTATAACATAGGTTTTTATTTCACCATTTATATGTGTAGATATATCTCAAGAAATGAATATTTTCATATCATGACTAAATCATGTCAGAATATATTCCTTTTTGCTATCAATGAGGCATGAATACCCATTGGGTACCATACCAGCATACAAATTAAATAGCAATATAAAATAAAATCATAAAAAAGTGATTCAAAATAGTTGAAGTCACATAAAAAATATAATAATCAAATACTATGAACAATAATACAATCCATGGATACTTTATTTCCCCACACACATGGGTTAGATATTCCCATGAATGAGTTCAATTCTATTCCCTGACACATTCTGGTATCAATTTTACCTTTCCCAAATATGAAAAAAATCTGGGAAAAATAATTATGAAACAACATTGAAATTCCACCAGATTGGTTATTCATCATGTGATAGAGTCAATTTACTTATTTAACATCAAGAGCCCCTACACTTATGTTTTTGGTATCCAAAAAACATATATGTTGTGAGGAAAATATTTGTGATAGTATAACCTCATGTACAAAGTATTTAAAACAATATAAATAAAAATATAATAAAAGAAAAATAGATCAATCAATATAAATTATCAATAGACAACCATATGATAATGAATGAAAAATAGAATAAATAAAATAATAAAAAATGTAATTACTTGAAAATTTATGTTGAATATGTATAACTTTTGTGATAAAAGTCCCAAAAATAAAAGGCAAAACAAATACTATAAAATACTCTAAACCATCAATCAAAAACCCCATGTCGGTCTCTTCTCTAAGATCCAAACCATTCACCATGAAATATACCAATGAATGATGCATTTCCCTAGTCCAAACCTTCATCTATGAAATATTCCCCGGGTCCAATATTTTTCACGAATATGGTGGGTGTACAAATCATTAGGATACTAAAAATGGTGTCTAAAAAATATAGTATGTGTATAAATTACATGAAATAATATAATAAATATGGGTATTAATTAAATAATTAATAATTTAACTCAAAATGAACCTATCGTCCCTTGAGTTATGGATTGAAACAAGATTCATCCATATAATATTTAGAATGATGTCAGTTATCTCTACATGCATTTTGGTATAATCCAAACCATATAAATAACCTTGCGTTAGTATATCCCACAAAACATATAATTATGACATAGAAGATCCATATACTAATTTCTCTATGACTATGTAGAGACTTATAATAATTTCATCTGGACAAGGAAAATCCCTATATAAATTACAACAAGAATGGGTAGAGGAATATATGA
The DNA here is from genome assembly GCA_963277665.1 of Viscum album. Classification (NCBI taxonomy): domain Eukaryota; kingdom Viridiplantae; phylum Streptophyta; class Magnoliopsida; order Santalales; family Viscaceae; genus Viscum; species Viscum album. The sequence continues at coordinate 1,096,892,188 of OY728151.1, read as the reverse complement.
ATCAATGCATTACATGGTATATCAGTAAATACATTGTAACCTGACCAAGAGGAGTGATATATTTATTACTGCAAGGCTAGGTTGATCCCAAAAAAAAATTCACCATATCAATGTTCTGATTACATTCCCAAATGATTACATACCACATTGCTAATTAACAACAATTTATTGTATTGATATGAAATCCATTTAACATAATTAATAATTCTTTTTCAAAATCACATTATCAATTGATTCATGTTATCTAGTGTTCATTGGTTCACTCAAAAAAATGATGACCACATGTTCGGTATCAACCATAATAGACCTGATAAGATCCAACGTGATGTATAAGTAAATAAAATTCATTAACAAATTATTGATCCAATTGTTTATATTATTCACACATCATTCTAATGAAGTTTCACTTATTTCACACACAATAAGAATTAAAAAACATCTTAAGGAGTTTTTTTATTGCACCAATATGAATTTTGGATGATGGGAAGAAAATACCTCAATGAATGAGTTAGTATGAAGATTATTTGGTGCTTTAAAATCTAGGATTGAAAAACCAAGATCATTTTAATATTACTTATAGTTTGATGATGATTCTAATAGGTCACTGATAGATGGGCATGGAACCCCATATATTAAACCTTGTATGGATCGGGATTAACCTTATCGAAATGGTTTTCCAAGGACAATGAGAAGATCTCTAGGACACCAATGGTTTGAGTGGAATATATACGATGAAAAAATGGATAGAGGTGCTTTGGGTGTTTATAGACAGCCAATGAAAGAATGTACCATGTTTTAGCCTCCCAAACCACATCACACAATATGATGGCAAATTTGTGACAATAGTGTAGCAAAAGGGTCATCTCTAAAACCTTCCTTATCAATAAACATTCAATGATCATGGATAAAACCATAATTAATATCATATAATCCTAGAGGAATGAATACAATAAAATATAAACTATCACATTGTATGAATTAGAATCCATAAATATAAGTAACAAAACTACACATCTCCAGCCCGTAGTAGTGCTATATTTAGCCAAACTAAGAAAATACCAACATGATTCCATTGTACCACATCAATCCACTCTATTCCTTATCTACTCGGCTATTATTTCCCAACATATCACTATATTATAGCTATTCCCAGAAATAGAGTGGGTCAAATTCTCATCACCAATGACCATATGATGTTGCATAAATCATTACATCATATTTCTACTCCTTAATGTGTATCCAAAATCTCCACGACATAAAATCCTCTAATGAACTATCCTAGACCATTATTCCTCTTAGAATAAACTCATTTTGATTAGGCCTATATGACAAAGGTATAAAAACTATCTTAAATTATATTACCTAATCATAAAGAGGGATGCTCCATGAGAAATATGAGATCTTATAGGATGAATCATCATATACATTGGATGAGATAACTTAATATACCCTATTAAGGATACAATGAGGGAAAACACCCATACTAAAATGATTATTGGGATCTTTCCAAAGCACAAATCATAGATATACTGAGAACAAAAATGACTCTAACCTTCAATAAAAGGAATATATAGTGTATCTATTGGGATAAAAATATTGTATCACTAATTATAACACAACCCATGTACTTCAGTATGATATGTCATATACATGCATTGATATATGACATGTTGTTGCTATTTATAGACTTGTTATGTTAGTAAATATATTTCATGAGATCTCTCTTCACAAACAGAAGCACATTTAGAAATGTATTGTTTGTTCCCTGTAGCACTGGAAATTTTTTTTCTCATGGACTCCCTAGATTGTACACCAGGTACTTGCCAAACTAGCTGGCCATGGGTCAGAAAACATGTACTTATATCACACTATGTGTGATTTATAACTATCCATGTAAACCCCACCACCCAAAAATTGGTATCTACAAGATTTATGTTCTTAAAAATGACATGATGTGAATCTTATAAATTAATAAAAAAATATCTTGTTGAAATATATTATCATGTGCCATTTTTACATCGGTTACAATTCCATTAATGTTATTAATTCTAAAATCATGATTAATTGTTCCCAAACCACCATGGGTGACTATATTTCAACCATTAAATTGATTAAAACCCTCTAAAAATTTCCACCATGAAGGGACCATATGGTCTTTAATATAAATCCACTATCACTATTAACCGCATTGAATCATTTCATTTCCCCACTTAATTTATTCACTCAATCCAGCCAATGAGACCAGCATTGCCCATACCGTAGTCAGTTTATGCTATTCACTTCCAGTCAACCGTCACATATCCAATTTCAATATCCAAACATACAAAAATGATCTTTTTTCACTAAGGAATGATTTCAAAACCAATGGGTACCTAGGTTACATCCAATAATCATCCAATCTGAATACTGATAATAAATGTTTATGAATGGATGTATAAAAGCATAGATCCTAACATTACCATCAAATTAAGGAAATGTTCATTTTGTGTTCAATGATGGAATCCAAAAAAAATATGGAATTTAATGAAAAATAAATTATGAATAGAATAAGTCACAACTTTTAGACTCTTAGAAAGGGAAAACCCCAATGAACACTCGAAAATAATTATTCATGTATTAATTCGGATTTTTTTTGGTAACTACAAATCGAGAAATATATCAAAGAAAACTACCTACATAGTGTTTTCATTGATCATTAGTGATGAATTGATCTACATTGTTACGATATATTATATCCTAAATGTTCATCATTAGATAAAAAACCACCATGTTAATTCACTATGGATCCCAAATCATAGGATCTCTCACCAATGTACTCTATAATGATCCTCTCCCAATACTCTCATTCCCTCTAGTGTTATTTTTCTATGCATAGAGAAATCACCAAATATGATTTAATAATGGAATTGCGTAAGAGATTAGTATTTACATGAAAGAAAAAATTATAATTTAAATCTAATACCATAAAGACATCCAAGACTGCACTCGATCCAAATGTATATCGACAAAATATTATATATATTAAATATGGTAAAAATAATACTCTATATTTAATTAAATTTTCAATTTTACCATGAAAGATTCGATTCTACAGATAAAATATAATAAATTAAAAGCCACATGTGTGTGATACAATAAATATAATATTTTGTTTATATAAACACTATGGCTCCACGAGCCCTAAAACTCAATGCCAAATGAATATTTAAATCATTCAATGTTATTAAACATGTTCCACCTTGTCAAATATAATTAGATTTGGTTTCTACAGTCATTATCAAATTGTTGAAAGTATTATCCCATAATACAGGGGACAAGGATAACTTCCTTTATCTGATAAAAAAACATATTCTATGATATAAGCATTTAGCTAGTGAATTTGGGGGATATGTAGTTCTGTGAAGAACTGTAAAACAATGATGAATATATCATATATGTTCTCAAAAAAATTAAAATATTCATGATACCTCATAGAAAATTATACCTATAAAAACTGTACATGTTTCATAAATATATTTTCTAGATAAAAAATCAATAATTTAGATATAAATGTTTTATATTCAATTAATTTTTATTACCTATGAAATATAATAATTATTATAAACTTTTTATACTGGTAGAATATTCTTTATAATAACATTACAAAATAGTTTATAAAATATTAACAAATTTCCCATAAATTTTGATAATATTTTATTAATATAAATTATTTAAAAATAAGTGTTCTAAAAAATAAAATGGAAATTAACTAAAAATTACGATTATGAATCATGAAAATTATATAATAAAGATGTTTAAAGATTAACAAATAAAATATAATGATAAATATGTTAGGGAAAACCTAATAGGTTAATACAATTTGAATTACAAGTATCATATTGGGTGAATGAAAAATCATTGAGAGGGGAAATAGTAAAAGGACAATAAAATAACTACATAAATATAAGAGATGATAAAGTGTGAATTTATATAAAAATTTCATACATATTAACCAAATAAATGTTTTGGATACATTATCTTATGTATGATGAATTTTTTGGATGAAAACCCTTTCTATTTTAGACAACATCTACAAAGAAACAATATCATCATTTATAATTATAATCACAAAATTAATCACATGTTTCATAATAGTACTAATATTTATAAATATATTCATATGACTATATACAATTAAATTATAGTCCTTTATTACATATATATTATTTATATATAGAATAATTTTATTATCAGATGGCATTATTAATTTTTTGTAAATGTTTCGATATGATTATTGTAGCACCCCAGGTTTGATGTACATAAAATTCGTGTGCTGTTTTTTATTATTGTAGTTTAATTATCCTATATATGGTGTTGGATGTTTAAGAAGAAGAATAATACAGATTTCGGTTTTTAGAGCCTTATAATTTAAATATGTGCACCCTAAAATAGTTTTTGCTGCATATATATGATTGGTCATAAGCGGTATAAATCCATTAAGTTCTAAAAAGTGTCCAGTGGATATTAATATGCAATAAGAACAATTTAAACCACAATTTGTTTTAACAAAAACATAAATTATGGGGTTAGAAATTTTAGTTTAGGATACCCTAATATTGATTCAATACATTAATTCTCAATTCATTCCATAAATATGTCCAATCCCTTCTAGTTTAAGTGTGACCAACTATTTTAATTCTTTTTATGTGATTATTCAATCCTATGAACTTCCATGATACTTGTAGATGAGTTTATAGAGACCTTTTGTTCCAATTTATTTTCCAATGGTTCATTGAGCATGGAATTTTGGAAATAATGATTTTTCTATTGTTCTTAATTCTCAAATGAGATATCCAGGTTTTCTCATAAATGGAACCTTATACATGTATTTAATTACCTCGATCAATGTTTATGGAAAATTTATTATGATATAATCTTAGTTTTTTATTGGGGACCACAAGTAAAAAAGGAAGAAATGATGTTTTATCATAAATCATTAATGCCACTCATTTGAATTCATTTTTGGTGGATTTCCTCTCCCTCCACATGTCCTGACTAGATAAATTATTTATCATTAATTGTTTTGGTTACATTTCAATTTGTATCACCATGTAATTTCATAAAGGGGACTAATTTGGTTCTATTTATGGAATTCATTACAGTTTTTATTAAACCCTCCATGGTTATGATATTGAAATTTAGATTTAAATGTTTTCAGATGTCTTGAACACATGAACTTTGATAAATGAATTTTTTCATTAAATAATTTTTTCCTGAGAATTTTTTTGAATTATAATTGGGAATATTTTTTTAGGAATGCGATCAATGGGACATATATGGTTTGAAGTGCCTCCGTTAATGATACATATACGATTATCATAGATAAAAATTTATACAGAAACAAAATTCATTAGTGTATTATGAGTTTGATTTCATGTACAATTATTGTTATGTGTGTGATCATTGGAATGATTATTATACATGTAATTAGTTGGAAATAATATTTATTATGGTTTAACACACATGGATTTCCCTTATGTATTGTATAAACAATTTAAATGTTTTCCAATTTTTTTATATCAAAGTTATTAACTTTTCAGTCATAGTGGGATGAGTTGGGATGAAAATGGGGAAGTCCGACATTATTAATTATCACCCACCATCTTGGGAACATTTTTTCATTTGATGATTTCATATATAGAGATACATAGAATGAAAATGTATCATATTTCGATAATTATGTGCCATAATAAATTGATATTGGTGGATGTTGTGGGATTTTGGATGTTGTTTGGGTTGTATATCCGAGTGTAACATAAAGTATTTGATTCTTGTTGACATTTTTATTATTATCCCCTAATTCTTTTGACAGACTGATATTTTTATTTTTTCCTTATATTTTTAGTCACATTATTTCTTTCATTCATTTTATATTAGTTTATTGGATTATAAATTTCATTTGATAGTGGTTTAATTTTATAGGGAAACTATTTCCCTAACTATCCATTAAACTATTACAATTATTCTCAATCCATTAGTGTCTTGGGTATTTCACACGAGGATTCTATCATTCAATCCAACACCAAATACAACATGATGAGAATGATTTTTAATTGGAATCTATATTGGACTAACCAACTATCTCTTGGTATGGTATCTAGGACGTAGTATTCCCTGAACATGAAATTTATGGCTTAAAAAGGTATAAATAATATTTTTATTAAAAAATTTATTTCATCAATGTGACTATATAAATTTGTTTATGAATAATATAGTGGTTTTTTATTCAAATTGACATATATTTATCAGATAAATGTTTCATACCATGCATTTTAGTGAGACATCTCACTAGGACCTCATTCTTCTTTTTTTGATGAAATCATTTTTAAAAAGATTGAAATATTTTAATTTAGAATAAAATATTATTTATTATTGTTAATGGTGATTAATATTTTTTTTAATTCTTTAGTTTTCTATAGGGTGTGATCTAAGTGATTTTAGTTGTAATAGAATATCGAACCAAGTAGAGGTAATGTAAATTAGTAGGGATAGACTATAAATAATGTGGCTACATCTGAGTCATAGGTGAACCAAAAACCTATACAGATTATTGTACATGATATTTAGGTAATGGATAAAGGGAAAAGATTATAATAAGACAGATGTGCATCATTCATTATAGTTTCTTAAAAACATCAAATGATTTTTAGGGGATTCTGATCCTAAAAAGTGGAATTGTAGCACAACCTAGTGAATATAGAAATCAATTTTCTTCGTACACCAGGGGAGATAATTTTAAATTTTTTAAAATATAATTTTTATTATCTTTCTCAATATTTTTTTATTTTTATGTCCATTTTAAATCCATCCAATAGATTATTTTGGATGATTTTTAGGAATTACTCATCAAAAAATTGTATCAATACACAATCATTATAGAAAGGGTATTAATTTTTTACCCAGATGTAATCTATTATTTAATAAATATGTATATGTGTTTTTGAACACTATAAAATTCCATTATTGATCAATTTAGTATGATCTTAACCTCCATAGGGTTCTTATTTTTCACATTTTATTTATTGGACCATGAAGGAATTAGGAGAGTACCAATAGTGGTGATGTAGAGAATTATTGGACATTCATCTATAACAAGCTTTTTAGAGGATGAAAAATTATTTCACTCTATATAACTAGGTTTCAAGATATTTAACTAATGTTGGGTATAATCCCTAAAACATGATTCATGCAGTGAATGATTATATGTCACAAATAGTGGTTTCACATTATAAGTTCTTTAAATAAAGTATTTTAAATTTTAGGTGATGGAGTTTTCAGTGTATTTTAACACCACTGATTTCATAGCGTGTAAATATATTACACATCGGGAAATAGCTCTTTTATTGTTTTTAAAATAGGTGACTGTGGTTTTTTTCATTGATTCTTTTTTAGGCCCTTGGATCTCAACCTAGAGTTATTCCCATCAAATATTGGGAGAACATACTCCATATAGATCAATCCGTTCGACATTGGATATTCATTTTAGTTGTGGGGTGTCTATCTGGTTATGTTTCCCTTCCCAATCATCATTTCCTTTGATCAAGATATCAGTTTTGGTGTCATGTTTGGATCTATTTTTTAAGAAGTCATTTTATCTTTGTATCACCATGACCCATTGTGTGATCTCGCTTCATATTCATTTTCTATTGTCGGCCAGGGTTCGACCAGCATTTGTTCCTGAGATATATTGATTTCTTCCTTTCTGCTGACCCCATTTCTTCAGATTCATATCAATCATGATATGTGGATTGGATTCTAAGGCCATCATTTTTGTTATTTTGTTTTTGGTGTCAGTGGATCCTTTTGTGGACATGTGCATCCAGAGTTTTGGGTTAGGTGGTTCTATCTCTAGCATATATCAACGAAACAAGTTTTTATTGATTTATAAATTTATTTATACAAGGAATTAACATGATTGTGTTTTTTATGCTGAGAATAGTATTTAATGAAAAAAAGCTTTTCCCTATTTGTTGATAAATGTACAAAATTAGTGTTTTCAAATATATGACATGAGATTGTGAAATAATTTTAAATTGGATTTTAATGCATTGAAATGATTTTTTCAAATGAGAACATGGGTTCCCTTGGGTAAATTGGTGGAAGTTATAACTTAAGGTCATAGTCCTTGGTTTTTGATTATCTGTATGTCTTCTCAGGGGTATTTCCTATGTTATCTAGGCCCATTGTTCCAGGGGAAAAATATTGACAATATTTGGGGTTTACTCATGAGATATTCCTCTACATCATGGAATTTGTTTTTGAAACTGGATTACGAACATCATTTATTATGGTGTTAGTATTCTACTAGTCCACCCTATAGTTATCAATGGAGATGATGTTTGGGAATTTATTATATTTCTACACTTTCTTATTTAGCCTTTATATGAATTCATTTACTTGTAAATGATAATCAGGAAAATATTATTTGAAATTGATATAACATATTTTTTTTAAACTATGAAAAATAGAAATTTATACTATGCTTCCTATAAATTTAATTTAATTCATGTCATGTAATTTTTTATTTAAAATAATAATACATTAATTGTTATATAGAGACATGTTACTGTACACCAGGGTAGGATCATACTGATCATGGTATCTCCCACCCAACGCACCTCCTCAGAGGTGTATAGAACCTTGTATTCCTTACAATGGAGGGAATGGCAAAGAGTCTATGTGATGAAGTGAAGATCATGTTATCATATTTGGGAAGGAGGTGGGGATATTTTTGGAGTTTTTCAATTAAATCGCATGGAGAAGTGGTTTGGTATTGGTCCTTGTAGTTGGGCGTGTTTTCAATCATTGACTAATTTTGAGATTTTTCATTTCATATATCTATTTATTATTATGGTATGTATTTTCATTTGGTATTTCGATGTTCTTTTTGTTCTCTGTATACATATTTTCCAAGTGTTTTTTCATGTTAGGATTAATCAGTCCCTCTAATGGATAGTTAGATGCCCAATTGATTGTGGTTAGCCCCTGGGGATTGGGGATTTCCTTCGGGTACGTAATGGAACAGGTCGAGTGTCATGTTTTAGGGTGACCTGGATCATTTTGTTACAATTTTGTATTAGTGGAGGTCTGTCCTTAGGAGTCTATGTGTTGGGAGAACTATTAGACAAGATATATTATTTTCAATACTTGAGAGAGTTATTGTGATATGTACCAAGACAGATCATATCATAATGAGATTTATGTTTCCATCCAGTGTCAGGATATGTTCATCCTATGTTGGAAATGTTTTTAAATATTAGTTTCTAATCAAGGGTTTTATAGTTTTAATTGATATTATTTCTATTTTCTGATGTTCTCATATTTCGGTGGGCAAAAATATGACTCAAAGACGTCTTCCAAGAGTTTCTTAAGAAGGATCATATGAATCACCTCAACGGAATCCTCCTATTGGTTAGAATCTCATCAATATTATAGTATTTTTAGTTGTTGTTATTGATCACAATGATCCATGAGTTTGGAACAATATTGATGAGTTACAATAATAAGCTAGAGGAGAGGGATCGATCAATCATGTGAATTTTATGTGAGAATCTACCATCCATTAATGAAATTTTCAATCCTCAAGAGGTTAATGACTAGATATAATGGATAAAATAGATATTTGAATATATTGAAACACATAAGAATAATAGGGGGAGGTGTGTAGCATTCTGGCTTGAGGGTTCTGGAAAGAAGTTGGGGGATTCAATGGTCCAGTAAGATAGATAAGTGGACTTGGATTAGAAGGGTTTCAAAAAAATATTCATTTCTACAGATTTCATAGAATCCTTAACGATATAATTGTATTTGGAGTTCCTTTCATGGAAAAAAAGAGAGTTTTTAGTTTCATCATACACAAATCAGTTTACTGATCTTGTTTTTTTTTGGTGTGGATTTGGTGAATAATGAGTAGTTAAAGGCAAAGAAGTACCTGTAGGGTTTTCGCCCGTATATCCGGTCATAGGTGATCTTGTAAAAACATTATTTCTATGTATCGAATTTATATAGAGATATTATGATGGTGATGAATGTGGATGGGATGGTTTGGTTTCCCAACACTTCTCTTATATCTAGTGGAAACATCCGAAGCATTCAAGGGAATAAATAGAAGTGGCAAGATCCTCATTGGAGTTATTGTCGTGGGATTCATCAGTGAGCTTCTACGGACCATCCCTTATAGTTGTAAGTGTGCCTCTGATTTTCTATTAGTGTTGAAAGGGCATACAATCAATAAGATCTTGTCAAATAATTGAGGAATACTGAAACATCTATGGATGGTTAGGTCACATATAGTGCTTCTATGAGGATATTAATATGCCTTATCATGGTCAAGAATTAGTAGCTCCCAAGACAACTATTATGTTGTCTGAAGCTTTATAGACTCTAGGGATCTAGCCACATGGCTTAGGAGTGATGCATTTTCACATAGTAGATGAGTTTCTAGTGGAATATGAGGTAGTTATGTCTTGACTGAGAGGTATTGTTCTTATTAAATCATCATTATAAATTGCAATATTTGATATTGGATACTCCCACTCTTTTATATCTAATTTTTTTTATATTATTGAACATACAATGGAACCAATATCCTTTACAATGGACTATGATAACCCTATTGAAATATGGATGGAATAGGGGATTCAGTGTTCGTCTTGTTCATTAACAATAGTAGATCCTAAGTTGGTCGGGTGTTTCCCCATTCTTATTCTATATATGTTCAACCTCATCATCGGAATGGATTTTATTATCACTCATTGTGTTGAGCTTGATAGTTATCATCATTTTGTTTCATTTATTTTTTTTAATTGGAGATCTCATGTGTTTCAAGGAGAGTGAGACCCATGATCAGTTTGAGTAGGGCCTTCCTTACCTGAGCAGAATAGTTTTTCTCTAATGTTGTGTTTGTGCCCGACGACCACTCTCTTGTCATTGATCATGCTGATGTTGTTCAATAAAATCATAATGTTTCCCTATATGAAATATTTGGTCCTTCTCTATATATAGATGTTGAGTTTACAGCTGACATGGTGTAAGATAGGAAACTCATTTCAATACATTCTTATCATATTGTAGTGGAAGAGTTGAAAGAGATCAATATTTAGTAGGATGACATGTGAGGAAACTGTTTCATTTTACCCAGAGTTTAACCTTGGCCAGAATTGGTTATCTTTACTAAGAAAGTAGATGACTCACATCAGTTATGTAAGTACCATATTAAGTTTAACTTTGTAATGGTCGAGAACAAATATATGTATCCTCCCATGTAATAAGTGATAAGAATTTCATGTGGGTAATGTTTTTCATGAATATTAATCTTCATTAATGTTATCATCAGCTCATAGCTCGATAGTTCGACATACCGAATGAATCCTTCAGGATCATATATCTCCATTTTAAATATCTTGTTATTATTTTTTGTCTGACTAACACTCAATTCGTTTTAATGAATTTTGTGAATCAGATAATCCATCAAAATTGTGAAACTTTTGTGGTGGTATCAATGGATGATATTATGGTTTATTAGAAATATGAGGATAGGATAAAGGACCATCTATGTATTGTTCTAGAAATAATTAGAAGTAAACATGTGTACATATATATTTTTGAAGTGTAGTTTCTGGATTCATTAACTAAAGTTCTTATGGCACAGGATTTACGAAAAAGGCATGTGAGTTGATGTAGATAATGTGAATGATTTTTTTTCATGGAAAGAACCACATAATATCTTTCAGATATAATTAATCCTTGGTATTTTAAAGACACTACTGATATATTTTCAAGGATTTATTTAATTTGGAATCACCATTGAGTACACTAAGTCAGAAAGTGGGGAAAATTCCCATGGGTAGTCAAGTTTATACCATAGTTCATGGATGTTAAACAACATATGAATTATCACCTATTCCGACCTTAACAGATCTAGGTATTGGATATGTGGTGTTCTATGATTATTCATGTACTAGTTTGGGATGCGTGATTATGCCCAATGACCATGAGTTATCTTATGGATCTCTTCAGATTCAACCGCATGAGAAGAAATACACCACTAAAAATTTTGAGCTCGGTGCTGTTATGCATGTACATAAATTATGGCGACACTATATTTTTGAGGACATGATCTGTTATGATCATAATATTATAGAATATATATTTTCTAAGAATTAATTGAATTTTAGATAGATATTATTGGTCAAATAACAATGAATTTTTTAAATTGATATCTATTATACCTTAGGAAAGGGGAATGTCATTCCAGACACTTTTAGTAAGAATGTACCATCACATGCTATTCTGGAATCGAAGGTGCATTGGACCCATATGGGGATTTTCGCTTAGTTTCACTTGGATCCTCTATAGGATTTTTCAAAAATGGTTCTGACCAATGTTTAGTTTCCATCATCTCTCCTGGTGTCTATTTTGTGGGGTTTGAAGTAGGATGATGAGTTATGAAATATTCAATAAAGACTTAATGGTAGGGAGACTATTCCTAACATGTCTCTTTATTCAGATGATTTTCCCTACTTTGGGAAGCGGGGTTTTTCCAAAAATCTATTAATAGAATAGTCTTGTATGATTTTCACATCTCTTCTATGGGCATTCATCCAAACACTATGAAAATTTATCATGAAATGGGGTGACGATTTTGGTGGCTTGGTATGAAGTGTGACATCAAAATGTTTTTGTATCTCTATTACACCTACAAACCTATAATTGAAAAACAATTGAAACCTTATGGTTTAATTTGGAATCTTCCTGAGATGATTTAAAAATTGGATGAGGTATATATGGATTTTTTTGGATTAGCACAACCTCCCTAACAGATTTACTCTATCTGGGTGGTTGTTGATCGGTTGATGAAGTGTACTCATTTCATTAAGATCAAAAATGTGACTTATGTTTAATATCTAGTAAATGTATACTGGAAAGATATTTTGAGGCTACATGGAAGAAATTCTGATCTTATTTCGTAGAGGTATCAATGGATTACTACATGTTTTTTGAGGTGTCTCTAGGAGGCAATGTTATATTAGGTCAAGTTGATCATAGCATACAATTATCATAAATACATGAAGATAAAGCATGAGATTAAGATAATTGATGATATGCTTCATGCATATGTCTTGAATATCATAAGATCATGAGATATACTTATTGGACAAGTTGAGGTTGTTTATAAAAATATTTATTAGTCATCAATTAGAATTTCCACATTTGAGATATTGTACAATCCCAGGTGTAGATCACCTATTTATTGGGCGGATGTGGGTGAAGTATCTTATATTAGACATTGTTTGGTTTGTGAAACATCGATGATGATTCGAGATTTACATTTACATCTGGGAATATCCCATAGTTGACAGAAATCATATATAGATCTCAAACATTGTCCTTTGGATTTTTCTGTTGGTGAGTATGTTTTCTTGAATGTTTATCATCAGATGTGTTGTCATTATCATGAAAAGTAAGAAATAATGGATCTGATATATATTGGACCACTTGAGTTCACTGGTCATATGAGATAGGTTTCTTATCTTTTATACATTATAGTTTAGATGATAGGTATTCATGATGTTTTCCACAAGTCTCAACTCATGGAGTGTCACCTTAATACCTCTCATGCTCAGATATGGGAAACAATTGTGTGAGAGGCTGATGTTTTTATGGGAAACAAATGGGGATTTCTGACTCGATAAAAGTATTTATGGCGATGTTGATTATATTTTTCCATGTTCTATGGAATCGTGGATCAGATTCTCATGATAGTTTTAAATTTGAATCATTAACGAGGGAGCAGTGGCCACATATTTTTCCAGGGATTTAATCATCCACATGACTTCCTTGGGATTTAAAATCTTATTAGCAGGGAGTATAGAACATAACATTATGGATATATTATGTATATTCTTTACCACATCATGGTATTTATATTTCTTGTTTTATGTAAAGGGCTGATAAATAATTGGGAGAATACCTATATTGGTGAAGTTAGATATTTTTTTAGGAAATCAGATTTTAAAAGAATTTTTGTAGAATGGGGATGTATTTCATGAATTGTTACTAGGTTACATTCTATGAAACTATTACTTCTTATAATTCATTAAAAGGGATTCAAACATTGAAATTTTATACCTCATGGTTAGTAATTTCAGGTTTTGAATTTTTTAAATAACTGATTTATAAATGGTCGTGATAGATATTTCTATGTATTTGAAATTTGTGGATTTCAAGGAATATAAATATATTACCCATCATTATAGAGCCATAATATAATTTTTATAATTGGTGATGGATAGTTTTTCCATTTATTAATTTCTCTAGGCCCTTGGCTCTCTACCTAGTGTTTTTATAGACAATTTTGGGATACTCTGCTCCCTCTATATCAATTTGTTCGATGTTGAATCTTTTTGTTTTGTTTTTGGGTGTCACTCTATGTAAGTTATCATTCAAAATGATTTATTCATTTGACCATTATATCACTATTTTGTGGTGTTTTGGATCCATTGTTTCAATATGGTGTTTCTTCTTTGTTTTCCTTTTAGACACGTTATGCGATTTCACTCTAGAGGCCATTTCCTTTGTCTGTGATGGTGTGTCAGCTAATCATTATTGAGGTATATAGATTTATTCCATTTCAATAACACCCTATGATAATATTCAGATCAATCATGTTATGTGGATTGGATTCTAGGTCCTTTTTTCATCGTTTGGTTTTCATTTTTGGTTGATCCCCTTGCAGCTGTGTGTCACCAGAGTTTTGTGGTATGTGGATCTATATCTAACCTATGTTTATAGACCATATTATTCTTAATTTATAAATAAATTTATATATGTAATTGTAATGATTTATTTTTTCATGTTGAAAATAGTTTTTAATGAAAAATGATTTCCCCCATTTGTTGATTATTGGAAATAACTGTGGTGCTTTCAAAGAACTGAATGTGGACTGTGATATGGTTTTTAAATTTTTGAATTGATTTGTAAAAATGCGAACATTGGATACCATGGGAAATATGGTGGACTGGGTAGCTTATGGAAATCTTAAATGGATTTTTTGTATTTGGAGGTTTTCTCATGGGGATCTCCTATGTTTCATAGGATCGTTGTTCTATGGGATGAATTTTGACGTAGCTGGGGGGTTACTCATGGTATATTTCTATGAAATCATGGCATGTTTTCTAGGAATTGGATTGTGAAAATAACTTATTATGGTATGAGATGCCTTCATGAATGACCTATAGCGATCCTTGGCATTGATGCATGTTTCATTGGTTTATATTTCTTGGTTTTGTATTTTATCGTCAATATGCATACTTGTACTTGTGAATGATAAAATTGGAAATATAATTTGAAATCGATATACCAATTTTATTAAAACTATTAATGATGAATAAGTTTACCTCATTTTAAATAAAACTGCATAACTATATATAAAACCATTTTATATTTAAATTGTGCATAAATTAATTTTTATAATGAGAGTTGTTATATAAAACCTAGGTCGGATCCTACTATGCCTATTATCCCACACCCTAGGAAACTCCTTGGTAGTGCATAGACCTAATTAAGTCATCCACACCATCACATGGAGTAGTTATTTGGTTTTTTTCTTTGGAATTGGAAATGTTTTTTGAGGTTTGAAAACATTTTGAGTTATTTATTTCTACTACATTTTAACTATTATTTCATATATATTTCATTGGTCTTCCACCATCCTTTTCATTTTGAGTAGACATATATGCCATGTATTTTTTCAGGTTGGGTAAAATAAGTCCATCAATTGTGTTGTTAAATGCCCAGGTGAATGTCTCTAGACCGTGGGGATCAAGAACACCCTTAGGATATGTAATGGATTGGTTCATGTTTCAGGTATGTGGGTAACCAGGTTTAGTTCATTAAAAAGATAGTCTATTTTACACTGGATGTTCACACTACAATGTCCTTGAGGGAACATGTCTTTGAGTCGATATTATGACCATAGTTTCTATCTAAGGATGTTTTTTTTTATATAATGGACTAAATGGAACTAACAAATATTGATATGGTATTTGAAAGAGGAATTTTCTGAAATACATATTCAAGAAGAAAATTTTTCCCGATAATAAAAACATTACACTCTAATATTGAGGATAAAATAATGTTGGAAACCTAAATATAAGATTTTAGTGTGTCTCCAAATAAAATGATGATATCATTTAATTTTACCCTAAAATAGAATTTAATTATTGTTATTTCCAATATTGGTGTACATCTCATAAGATGATAGATTTTATACCACCACCTAAAACTTTTCATAACCTTATCTAAATGAGACACTTTTAATGATATTTCCATAATTTGTCATAGAATGATGTTGCTGATCAATATCTTTTTTATCAAACATCATCTACATTTTCTAGATGATTTAACAATAATAAATCACATCTTAAAAACCTAGGAAAAAATGTTATTCATGGAAAACCAAAATTACAATGGAAGGGAAATCTCATCAGGAATGAATGGATTAGAATGTAATGAGTAAGAGACAATTTGGGGCTGAATAGATGATCATGGATGATCAATGTGGTCCTTTGATAGTGTGACATATATTTCCTCAGAATTCTTAAAATACGTAGTCTTTGTTTGATATGGGCGCATCGTATATTTTTTATTCTTATGTGTTTGATAATATTTGGTTAAATATTGATATTATTCATTTAAAAAAAATATAAACACCTCTAGGACAATGAAATTTTATAGAATTTAATTGATTAATATGTGTTATAACTGAAAATGGGTTTAATTTTGTTTATAATTCCATAGTTTAATCGATGCATATCAATTAATTAGTTTTGTGAAAGGATTGGATGACATTGTTAAATGTCCGTATAGATTTTTATGTCAAATAACATACATGATCATCTCTAGATGGTTTTATTCATCAATATATTGGAGATTGAGATGTGAATTTGTGTATTAATTGGAATTTTGTTCAATGGTTTTGACTATATTTTAATAGTTAATAGAAGTTACATTATCATCTATTAATGTAATTGTGAATAGAGAATTTCCACCCAACATTCACTAATATAATATGTTATCTCTTTATTTTATTGGATTACCACTAGATAGAGATGTTTATTTTATTATTTATATCATACTTGAGAAAATTTTCTTTTTAAATAAACCTTATATAATTGAACTAGAGGAATTTTGGGATTCAAAATTCTGTTTGTAAGAGTAAGAAATTAGTGGGTTCATTTCACCGAGCACCTCTCTATTAGAAGCAATATATATTAATTTTGGAATTTGGTGGATAAAACTCTTATGATTTGGGTGGAATATCGTTATATTATACATTTTAGGATAAAGAATCATTACCCCTTCCACAAACTGAAAATCTATTTGATCAATTTAGCGTAGTATAAGTAACACCCCATGTTTTGATGAAAATTATTTTTGAATAATGAAATTTTCATTAATGTAAGGTATTTCATGCTAAACTAACTTGAACATTCATTATATACTACACCATGCTAAGCAGGTTTTACCCACAACCCAAAGTTTCAATTAGATATCATTTTATTATTTAAATTATTTAAATGATATATTTATAGCCTAAACATTAAACCTAGTAATAAGAATTTATATAACTACAATTTATATATTAGTTATATTAACTCTATATAAACAAAAGAAATTGATAATAAGAAATTGATATTTTTATTAGTCTTGTTATATGTTTGAAAAAAATAGTTTCATATCAAAAAATCAATTTCATTAATTCCATGAAAAATAATATATTTATTTTTATTAAATTTTAGAAATTCAATTTTAAATTAATTTTATAAGTCAAAATTCTAACATTAGCTACTGGATATATTTTTAGATTTTTCTGAGAAACATCATTTTTGATAAACAGTGAAATATAATGAATTTAAATTCATATTTTCTTTTTTGATTAATTTTTTATCTAGTTATATTATATTATATGTTGGTTTTAATTTCAAAATAGATCAATAATACATAAATTAATCCAATTTATATCATTTGAATGAATTTTATATTGAATATAGATATAAAATAATAATGAACAACTTAACATTCTAAATTTAGAAACCCCCTTTCTCAGCATATCTGTGTGATTAACATTAAATATTACTTTTTCCCTTCTATAATTTTAAATTCGAAAGATGGACACAAATATTTATAGCATGTAAAAAATTTATATTCTACTAAGATCAACTTAAATTTTTAACCAAAATTTAATGGAATGTGATTAAAATTAATTACAATGATTAACATTAAATTAAGATAAACAAGGGACAAAACCATGATCTTAAGGGAAGGAAAGAACTATCTACTTGTTCAACAACCATTATATGAACATATTTAGGAAATATACCATTAATTAATGAGTTTGGTTTTTTTATCAATTGTTTTATGTAAAAACGTTTTAACACAATACTTTTTTTAGACATGCCTAGTGTGTCCCCTCCATCCCATATAAATGGATACCACATCTCTACATTCTAAAATCCAATAAAATAATTTATTTTATAAAGAAATATTAAAAATTCAGTTCCCTATATACCACCTTTTCTTATATAAGGCTGCCTTTTTAAAACATTCAACCAACGAAGACCATTTGTGCATACGAAAAGGAGTTTCCCAAAGAAGTCATAGCATCCTTCCTCGTGATCATTTGGTTTATTTTCTTTCTCCACAACCTCATTTTAATCCTTTTAAATTAAAATTTAATACCCTAAATATCATTAACATACTTATATATTTTCATAATAAGGTTTAAAAATACACTTAAACAAACTTCCTTCTAATGGGTGATGAACATGACATTATTATGTACGAGGAACTATCACCTCACGAATTGATGTTGTTCTTTGATTCCATTACTACATATCATAGTTGGTAATTACCACAGTATCGATATTTTTTTATGAAAAATATAAAAAATATGATTTATTTACAATTATATATTTATTTTATAACACATTCTTTCATGCTTTCAATTTTGTGTAAATATGATAATTTCGATTGTCGAGGTTATGACTAAATTCTACTCAGTGTGATGTAATTCATTCAAAAACTACCTAGAATGAATTAAGGATTATTTTATTGAACATATATGACATATATGACATTATAATTATGTGTGAATGATATTAAATATATATACACATATTTTATTTACATACTTTCAATAAGGGAAAAACTGAAATAACATTCATGTGTATATACCACCTAACGTCTTTATGAATGATGTATTCCATTTCATATTTATATATTTTATAGAATAATATAAATAAGTATATAATAAATATTAATGTTATTTATATCAATATTTATATTATTTATATCCATATATAAGTATGTAGACCGAAAATATAACAAATTAATTAACATACAAAAAATAAAGCGGATATTACCCTATGAAAAAACATATCATGTAATTTTTTATAAGATTATAATTTAAAAACATAATCCAACCATTAATTTTATTATATATAAGAAAATTTTTTTGTAAAAAAATTATAAAAAATTATATTTATTATCCTGAGGATTTTAGGATAACGAAGTGACCCAATAGATATTGTAAGAGAATTTAATCTCACTTTTTATTTCCATGAGATACATGCCTTATTCACCACTCTTTTCTTTATTGTTTTGTTTATACATAAAATGGATTTACTATTTGAATATAATATTTATATTTAAGGGTATTTATATACCCATTCGATGATATTTCATTCATGGGGATTCTGAATCAGATATTATGAATTGGCATTGTAATTTTGTCTCCATTTTCCTTCTTTGAGACACATTCCATGTTATGAATTTATATTTTTCTATGAGGTGTATATAAAACCTTTAAAATGTTATATAAAGTGTATAATTATTATTATTATCTTTTATCCTTAATTAAAGATTATTATTTCCATTTTATTATGATTTAATGTCATCAAAGTGGTAATTATTTATTGTTACAACCTCATTGTTTATTGAGATTGTTTATGATTATTATTACATTGATAAAATATTATTATCCATATCAAAATATCACTCAATATGTTTTCGAACCTATGGTTAATAATGATATATCCTCGTAATTGTACCGTTTTAGACATTTTGTACTTATGATAATTAAGAATACAATTTTATCAAAATATGACTATATTTATCCTTTCGGTCAGAAATATGGGTTCATTAAAAATCATGTTTTCTATAAATTATTTTATAAAATATCAAAATTTCATTATATGTTTTCAATGAAAGTGGTTTTAAAAATTATTTTAAATATTCATTTTATTTTTTCTAATTTATATTGATGAAAATGAGTTTTGATAATTTAAAATGTTTGTTGAATGAATAAATGAAATTTTTATGAAGAAATACATTTAAAATATATTTTATAATTATTTTCCATATAAGATGAAATATTTGGTTGTAGTTTATTCTTTACTAGGGATATGACCCCAGTATACCATTCATATTATTTCCCTGAATGTTCTACGATTTTATTTCTTGATTCATATGATACATGTTCTTCTTGAATGGGTTATACCAAGATAAATGCTTTTGATCCCCTTTCTCGTCAATGGGTTTTACCATGATAAATTATGAATAATCCCACATCAATTCTCATTTTATTCTAGGATGAAATGATTATGAAACCAATATATATTCCATATGTCATTATATGATTAAATGTTTATAATACCAATTTCATTTCATTGGTTATGATATGATGTTTATGAAACCCATCACTTTAATTGGTTGTTATTTAATCCATGTAGTATTATATGGTTGCATAAGAATGTATAATTTTATTATGTGATGTGTTGGACCTATTTCTCACAACAATGCATTAAATACCGAAGGATAAATACTGAGAATTTATGTTATGCATGAAACTTATTAAATGTTCAATATTATATGTGTGGAACTAATTACTTGTCCATATTGCTATGCATGGACTTGGTTGCATGTCAAAAAGTTTATATGTGAACCTGATTACATTTGCATAATGTTTTGAGTGAACCGTATTACATGATCAAAATTTTATGTCTATTCCTAATTTAATGTTCATAACATTACGCATAGACATGGTTTCATGTCCATCCGTTTATGTCACAGCCTAATTACATGTCCACAATTTTATGTGTGAACCTAATTACGTGTTCACAATGATAGGCATTGACCTAGTTGCGTGAAAATAATTTTATGTGATGGAATAATTTAATTACCTTTACCTAATGACCCCACTGATTTTTACTTATACGTGTTCAAAATGTTATAAATTTATTAATATGCAACAAATTATATGTCTTACTACTTAGATGTGGTTTCAAGGATTATTCTCTTGATTCCATTATGAATCAAATATTATGAACTAGAAATATTTATTCCAAGAATTATGTAAATTATTTTTGAAATGTCGGGTATGATATTAAAATTACATGATCCTATTATCATAAAAATATATTTATGATAATACATATGAATCTCTTTTGTTACCCTTACTTAGCATCTGAAATAAACCCATTTATGTTTCCCTTCTCCATATTTGAAGATATTTATTATGAATGAAATGTATATGGGGGTGTTTTTCATCGAATAACAAGCCGTAGATAATGTATATCAATCATGTACCAGTGTTTTCCCTTCCATGAATCAAAGTAAATAAACTAATATGGACTTTGGATGTCTGGTTGTGCATGAAATTTAGTGTTCAACAAAAATAATGAAATGTTATGTTATGAAAGGAGAGGGTCGTTATAGTTGGTATTAGAGTGATGTTTTAGTCAAATGATGGAATCTAGTATTACAAAACATTAGTGAGATATATAGATATATTTCTAAGGATGTGTATTTGGATGTCCCTAAGGATACGTCTAGTGGTAATTAAATGTGTATGAAAATGTCCTCAAATTTGGCTAATGGATAGAGTGAGTGGCAACCAAGTGATACATCCCAGTCTAGATACTAGATGTGGGAATGGTTCTGAAATAGGTCTAACTAGGTGTAGAAATTATAACAAGGTGTGTTAGTATTTTCTCGAGTGAAACATGGTATATGAAAAATGGTCTATCTATTTTAATGGTTTCATATTTCTGGGGGATATTCCATTGGAATTCACAAACACATCATGAACTATCAGAAATGATTAAAAATTATCTTGGATATTAATAACCTAGGATAAATATATCGTGTCATGGATTAAATATGGTTTCATAATATTGAAATACTAATTGATTATTTCTCATGATAATGTGTTTCATCACTATGAGAACTTTTCCTTGGTTTATTATTTATGGTTTTATTCTTTGGCCAAAACCATTAGGAAATGTCACAATGAGTAATATAATGATTTTCCTAATGAATATCCTTTTATATGGTACTAGAATTGTAGAACCTAATTATTATGATTTCTTTATCTATATATCATGAGGAATATCCAACTATGAAAATGAGGTAACAACACATCAGTGTTCTTTTATGTGGAAATTTCCACCATCATTCACTGGTTCCATTGAATATTTTTTAAAAAACAATTGATTTTACCACATAAAAAATAATCCCCTTTCTCCATTGTTAATAGCATGGAAATGCGTCATTGGATTTCTACAATTTGGAAGGTGAGTTATAGTAATTGTGGAATCATATCATGAATATAAGGTGACATGATGAAATTGACATCATGGATTTGGATGTGTTTAAAAAAATATTATTTAATATCTTACTTCCACTTATTCATCACATGATAATGGAGAATAAATTCATATATCTTATATGGAGTGATGATAAATCATTTGGTTTATATGAAGAAAATTTTACAAGACTTACATTGTACTCATTTTGTCTTATAATTCATCCAAAACTTAAGATTGACTAATTAATCAGTGTCTTGAAGACAACTCTCTGAATGTATTTCGGAATAACGGACTATGAATGATATGAATAAATCATTTTATGCACTCTAAAAGTGGAAATGGAATCTATATAACCTCATGGATACAGTAATATGAAAAGGAAAAAAGGCTTCTGTGGAAAATCCAAGGATATGTCACCTAGAGAGAAAAAAATATTCACACTCATACCATAAAAATTACGAGAAATCAAACATAAGAGAGTCTATAAAGGGAAAAAGAATGTGTTTTATGTGTGGGAAGCCTAAACATTGAGAATAACAATTTAGATTTTTTTTTGTTAAGGAATGTCAATGAAATTAATGAATATAATTCACAAAAAAATAAACATCCCACACTAAAGTGTTTCATGAGCATGGATGTTGGGAATTATGAAAATCACTTCCCCAATAAAAGGGCTATTATTGATGATGTGGCATAAAAACCTCTGAAGAACAATGACATAGGGGGTGATTTTCTAATGATAATGGATGAATTAAATCATGATTAATTGGGAAAACGTATCCCCCTATTAGATTGGATGTTCATGATTGATTTTTTACAAATTAGTCCTATGAAATTATTATTATCCATCCTTTAGGATAGATTCATTTTACTATATCCCTCTACATAGATTTGGAATAATAAAATATCATTTAATGTTTAATCATTTCAAGGATAAATCCATATATCCAATAAAAATATTTTTTCTATAAAGTTATATTATAGGAGGAATAAATGATGATTTATATTTTTTAAGGTTTATATGTGTAATTATTTATGGAATGGTATATATCACACACTGAATATAGTATTAGTGATTTAACTTTATATTTCCCCATATGAATATTTATGCATATTAGATAGCTAGTTCATTCCTTTTAGTTTTTCTATGGATAGATAGAATGACCTGTCAATGTATTTATGAACCGAATAATCATGTAATTCATATGAAATCGAATAAGATATGAAATGAAAATTTATCAAGGATCAATAAGCATTGATATTGTGTTGAATCCAGTATGTATAAATTCATATTTAAATTCATCAAATCTTGGGAAAGGACCTTGAATCCAAAAAGATTCTTCTTGAACCTTCTTTTTTTATGAGTCAAATGGTCCCATAGTTAATCACATGTTTATGAATTTGTGTTTCTTAACATTCTCCTGTACTTTTTCTCCATCACACTATCAAAACATGAGTACTTTATTTCTATTCAACTTCCATGTTTTCACTTCACACACATGTTCTTTAATGTGGAAAACTAATAATGAGTTAATTTATGACACCATTATAGTTAAAAAAATTCTTTTTATTTCAATATCAGTATTAATTCATATTATGTGGTTTTATATGAATACAAATTTCCAATATTAAACATTTGGTATCCTAGGTAACTTTCTATGGAGAAATTCATTTTAAGGGGGTGGAATGTAATATCGCATGTTTTTAAGACCCTTTTTTATGAAATTATTTTATTTTACATAGTGTATGTCATTATATTCAAATTTAAAAATTAATTATATTCTTCACCAATAAGATTTTTCATTACACGCACCACTGATGTGTCTTGTGTTACATACAATAGTGGGTGTCTAGGAAACATCATTTTATTTTTATTATTATTCAAAAAATAAATTGATTACATAGAAGTTAGAAATTTTTATATTAACAGTAATCATTATTTTTTAAATATTATCTATAATGTTTTTATATAAAAACACATTGATAATAAAAAAAATCAATTTTTTAGTAATGTATTTGTATGTTTGAAAATATATTTTTTAAGGAACAGTTTTTTTTATCAATTTTTTAAAAATAAAAAAAATTAATTTTTGACACATTTAAAAGAAGAGTATTTTTTTTCAATTTGTTATTAATATTTTCAAAATTATCTTAGGGTGAATTTAGGGGATTTTTTGAAGAAACATTATTTTTGGATGAATATTGAAAAAATTCTGGATTTTAATTTAAAACTCATTTCCATGTAATTTATTTTTATAGATAAATTATATCATATATTATTTTAGAGTATGATGTAGATAAATTATACATATATTAATCAAATTTAATTCTTTGGAATATTTTTTTATTGAATTTAGATATAAAATCATAATGAACATTTGAACAATATTACTTTAAAAACATGCTTTCTTTCCATGTCTGTGGGATTAGAATTATAGTTATTTTTGCCAATTTTTTAAACTAAATTTTAAAAAATATACACACATAGATGTAATAAATATAATATTTTCTGTCTAAATTTGTTACCCTAATTTTATTAACAAAATTATTTGTGAAATTTATTAAAATTAATTACATTTATTACGGTTAAATTAAACTTAACAAGGGGCTACACCATACATAAGGTCCAAACTGACCTAGGAACATGAATAGACACCATTTCGGTCCAAATTTTGTTAATAAACTATCCATTTTTTATTTTTTGGGATTTTTATGACTTTTTATTTCTATAAACATGGAAACACCTAAATTGTTTTAAAAACTTGCATGTGTGTCCCCTCCCTTCCTTATAAAAGGACACAACCTATCCACCATACTCATTCCTATAAATACAATTATGATATAAAAATATCATCCTAATTTATATCCCAAAATAAATTAATTATTCATTGAAGCCACCATTTTGGCTGAAATCCAATCTAGGATGCCTTTTGGTGAAAACCAAAAGGTGTTTCCCAAAGAAGAGGTAACATCATTCCTCATGCACCGTTAAATTATTTTCATTCTCCACTACCTAAATTATTATTATTACATAAATACATAATATCTTATATATCTAAAATATAATTATTTGTTAATATTATTATGTATCTACTTACACTTACACACACATCCAATAAATGGGTAACAAGCATACCATTTTTGCGTACGCCGAACTACCACCCCATGAAACGATGTAGCATGTTTTTACTTTACCACCTCTCATTGATGATAATTATGGTGGAAACTAAATTTTTATATGATATATATGATATTTATTATTTATTTATTAATATATACTAATTATAATACAAATTACTTCTTATGTTAGATTCTTTTAATATGATAATGTTGTTTTAGGAAGTGTGAACTACAACCTCTTCAATGTGATCTGATTATTTCACACACTTCATTAAATGTATTAAGGAAGGTTTTAGTAAAATAATACATTATATATGATTTAATAATTATTATTTAATTATATTATTAATAAATATTATTTCGGTTTTTGTTTCTGTGTCATTTATTTTATTTCATTCAATATGACAAAAAACAGAAACTGTGTTCATGTATACGTATAGCCAACCTTCTCAATTGACAGAATATTCCATTTTATATTTCAATGTTATATATATTATCCAAAATACATATAAATTTAATATGTATAAAATTTATATCACTTTTCACATTATTTTAATTATTATATATGTATTGTAAAAAAATATTAACAATTAAGAACCCATGAGAAAACCAATGTGGATATTACCCCAAGTAAAACCTTAACATTGAACTATTAAAAATAATATAATATAAATAAATAATAAAACCATAAATGGTATTATATATAATAATATGGTTTTTTAATACATTAATATCAAACATATATTTATTATAAATTTGGTTTGTACTGGTACAAAAAGAGTCCAGACAAAAGGTAATGAAATTTCATCTCACTTTTAATTTTCATTAGATACATACCTTAATAACCACTCATTTATTCTGTGTTGCGTGTATACTACTCATGGATGTACTATGTGATTATTATAAATAAATTTATAGGTATTGACATATTCCTTTAATTATAATTATTTCATGGGTTTTATGTTTCAGTAGATAGAAAATCTATAATGTTATTTTGTATAAAATTCTCTTTTTTGAGACACAACAGTTGTTATAAACCTACATTTATCTATGAGGTGTATATACATCCTTTGAAATGTTATATAATGAATATTTGTAATTATATATTATTTTAATCTTTATGTAATGTAATTATATACATTTCATTATGATTAAATAGTACCATAGTTGTAACATTTTATTACTATAATCTCATTATTTATCAAGATTGTTTATGATTAAGCTTCAATTAAAAAAATAATATGATCCATATATAATGAAATATAAGGAAATTTAGTAAACTCTGGATGTTCTTATTATATCCAATAAATTTTACAATTTTTCAACACTTTCTTTATTAATATAATTAAGAGAATATTGTAACAAAAATATGACTTTATTTTTCATTTCAATCAGATATATTCATTCTTTGAAAACCATGTATTCCAAAAATAATTTCAAAAACATTAAAAATTTAATTTATATATTTTAAAATAGATTTTTGTAAATTTATATCAATGGCTCGTTTATATTTTTTCACATTTATTTTCATGAAAATGTTTCTTCAAATACTTTTATGTTTTAAAATTCATTTTTCAAAGATGAAAGGATGTTTTTGTCATGAAATTTGTTTAACTGTTATTTCTGAATAATTTTTCAACATTGTATAAATAAATGGATATAGTTTATGATTTACTAGGGATATGATCAATGTATACAGATAATATTATTTCTCTAAATTATCTACCCCTTGATGTTTGGATGCTTATGAAACTTGTTTCACATCAATGGGTTATACTATGATTTAGGCATATGAAAAATATTTCACTTAAATTGGTTATACCATGATAAATTATTATGATTCCCCATTCCATTCATTGTTAATTCAAGGATTAAATGTTTATAAATCCAACATATTTTCCATAATTTATGATATCATTAATTTTTTATGATACCCATTTCATTTCATGGGTTATGATATAATGTTTATAAAACCCATCTCATTTTATATGTCATAATATGATGTGTGTTTTATTATATTATGGAACTTGAATGAATAATTTTATTATGTGATTGGAGGTACCTATATCTCCCTCAAATGCATTGGGTAATGATCGATGACTCATGAGTTAGATTTTTTTGCATGAATCTGATTATATGTTCACAATGTTATGCATGAACATGATTACATGTTCGTGATGTTTTTAATAGACCGAGTTTCAAGTCCATAAGTTTATGCCTGAACCTGAAAAATTGTTCAAAATATTATTAGTGAACCATATTATGTGTTTAGAATTTTATGTGGGATCATGATTATATATTAAAGATGTTATTCTTGGTTATGGTTTAATGTCCATAAGTTTATGAGTGATCTGGATTGAATTTTCACAACATTATGTGTGAACTGGATTACATGTTCAAAAAGATACATGTGGACTTGGTTGCAATAAAATAAGTTTTTATGAAGGCCGGATTTCACATCCTTATCTTAATTTTTGAACCTATTATTTCTTATAAATGTAAAAAAAATTATTATATGATTTGTATAACATAAATTCTATGGCGTAATCCCCTATTATTATTTTATGTATTATTCTCTTGATTCCCGTCTAATTATTGTCTTATGAACTTGAAATACTTATTCGATTAATCTTTTATATGAACCTTCATAATCTAGGTTTGATCTTGTAATGATATGACCATATACTAATACCCTTATGTGCATGATGATACATACAAATATCGTATGTTACCCTATTGAGCATCTAATCTCACCCCATTTTATGTTTCTTTTCCCAATGTTATGAAGATATATATTATGTGTGATAATTCTAAGAGGGGTTCTAGTATTGTACAACATGGTGATAGATAATACTGATCACTTAAGTACTCATTTTTATGTTTCTATGATATCATAGATTATAATCTAATGTGGTATTTAGGAATTCATTTGTCTAATGTATTTAGAAATCTAAAAAGATGATGAAATGTTATTGTACGAAAATTGGGGGTCACAATAGTAGCATAATTCCAAAAAAAATTATTATTATCAAGGAATCACCAACATTGATTTCAAAAGGATGATACACTGAAAATATATTTATAATGTCATTATAGTCATTACGAATATGGGGTTATACCCTTCGGCCTTATTAATTCGTTGATTGTGTTTATAGAGTTAAGGAATTTTATATTTCATAGTTACCATGAATCCATTGTATTAATTTTCATTAATGACTTTTTAGTGTATTTGAGGAGAAAATTAATCCATCTGAAACACATGGATATTGTTTTAAAAATCATGTGAGAAAATCACCATTATGCTAAGCCTTCAGTGTGGAACTTTTGGATTCAGTAGGTATGTTTACTTGGTCATTTCATGTCTATAAGTGGTGTAATTGTATATCCTATAAATATAGAAGTATTTTTATCTCATGGAATCCCATTAAGAATGTTTTTTGAGATATATAGTTTCTTTAACTTAGTAGGATATTAGTGATGCATTCTTCATTATTGGTCACATCATGCCTCATCGATGTCATTGTTAACAAAAAATTGTATTCAATTACATTGGAATGATGAGCACTAGAAATATTATCCTGATCTTGTGGTTTATATTACATCTAAAATAATAATTATTTTTATAAAATTTTGATAATTTTATGACATCTATTATGATGCATTATGATCTAGACTGGGTTGTATTATTTTGTAGGGATATCATTTTGTTTCTATGAATCATGATAGTTATGGGGGAATGAATGGAAATACCAAATTCATGATTTTTAATTAGATATTTAAGGTCATTCCTTAATGAAATGAAATAATTGTCTTCTTAGTAAGAAATACAAGGTGTTTAAGTAAAATTAGATATTTGAATTGATTTTAACTCAAATAGATCTACATCAAAGGTAATGTAGTTGGATGAATTATCGGAATATTATTTACTTCAAAAATAAAGGTAACCTGGTAAAAGGGATTTCAATGGATAATTCATTTAGTAGGATTCCATATATTATATTCCATTAAGATACAATGGATATTTTGAAGATAATATCAGTTATAGATTATATTAAGCTAGAATTTTCTTGGGATGGTGATGTTGTGGTTTTATTTTCAGTTTCTATTTATCCTAAATTGGTTGTGTATGTTAGAGTTTATTAAACAATTGATATCTAATTTTTATCAATGAGGATAAATGTAAATGGTGGGGAGACCATTGAGGGGTGAAAGTGAGATGGGTGTTTAATGTTAAATTTTAGAGAACTGCTCAGTGTACATTTGGATTATGAGGAAAAACTACTTTATGCATACCTCTATAAAATATTGGTTGTTTAATATGGGTTCATGAAGTTGTATAAATAATTGATATGAAATTTTAATTTTATTTTTTAATGATTATATAAATAGTGTTTGTTTCAAGATGCATTTCATTTTAGAAAGTCACAGAAGAATTCCCACAAGAAGCTAGTTTGTTTCATTATTATTTGATTATCAATTTGAAATTAGAGCAGATAACCATGAATTTTTTCATAAGCCTTCCAAGAATGGTTATGAAACATGATTCAATATGGGTGATTGTTGATTGGCTCCAAAAGTCATCCCACACCATCCTTATTCTAAAATCCAATATGATGTATGACTGGTTATAAATCTATATTATAAAATTTGTAAAGAATCATGCTTTTCTCTTCATGATTGTACCAGACAAGGACCCCGAGTTTAATTCATGGTGTTGTTAAATCTATGCAGCATGTACATAAAACTAAATTGACAGTGATAAAAAAATATCATCATCGATCAGATGGTATATCTAAATAGATTATCCAAAAAATTGAATACCTGATGAGAGATTAAATGATGGATTTCTGAGGCTCATGGGTGGCTAATGTAACGTTTTTGGATTTCACATACAATAATAATTATATGGACTTGATTAATTTAGATAAATTCATATAAATTAGTGGTTTTCCATGTTATTATCCAAATTATTTGGTCTAAGTTACTGAGGATTCAATAATTAGAAAAATTCAAGTATCTGAAAAAATAATAAAGACCCAAATCACCAAAATGATAATGGTGACATTATAGAGTTATATGAAATTGTATGAGGATAATCCTGGATGACTATTTTTATTTGATCACACTGTCTATGTTTTCTTGATGATCTCTCCATGGTTTGGAAAATTTCAGTTTTATTTCAAATAATTTTACCTCATTTATTAATTAGTCATTTTCAGATACATTAATGTGTGGGTGATGTGGCATATATAAAGGATTTACATAGAAGGTTTAGTTCGGTACATAACGTATTCAATGTATCTCAGTTTATAAATTACAATCCAAATCCTACTCATGTAATTATGTGGGACCTTGTAGATCTCGAACTAGTTTCTATGTTCACTCAAGAATAAGTACATATTTTGTACAGAAATGATGATCTTGTGAACATGAAAATAAATGGGATGGTATAGGTTTTTTTGAATCATGGTATTATTTTGAAAGAGATGTGGGGGAGTGATGGATATTCATGTGAAATGTTACACACTCTTCTAATGAAAATTTGATTTATAATTTTTGAGGATCAACATTCAAATTGGTTGGGGAGAGAATATAACACCACCTATTTGTGGTATGTCAACACTTTGTTAATTTTATTTATTCTTGGAATTTTTTATATTGCCTCTAGAAGGGTTTATAAATTTAAGAGTAGGAATAAAAGTATTCCTGGTCGATGGGGGTTGTGCTGAAATAATATACCTTGTAATAACTTTTTAGAATATATATATATATTGATTAATAATCTGTAATATTAAAATAAGATGTAAAATTTCCTTTGTAAATATTATTATTTCTTATGAATTATTCATGACATAAAAATAGTTTTTCAAAAAACAATTTAAACTAAGGCATCAATGTTTTTAGCATTCGTGACACCTTGATAGATTCACGACATAATTTTTATACCTATCCATTTATAAAATGGGATGTGATTGTAACAAACCTCATATGTTTTTTCATTCCATTCAACTTACATGGAACCTATAAGTTATTTTTAGAAACATTTAAATATCAAAAATAGGTTTCCAAAGTATCATCAATATTGAAAGTCAGGAATTAAATGTTTTTATCTAGTTCCTCCTCCTCAATTTGGGTATCCATTCTTGGTATTAGAGAGAAACATAGACTGGTATTGAAATACAAACTTCTATGTTTTATTTAAAACCTTTATGAGATAATATAGGGTTTTTAAGAGGAATTAAAGGAATAAGTGGGATTTTTAGTATCATCTAAAATAATTTATTCCTGCCAATTTAATTTATCCTATGTGGATTATCAATCTCTCTATATATTTGTAACTTGAAGAATTATTTTTCTTAAAATTTCATTCATCAATTTATGAAAAAAGAAATTTTACTGAATATTTTTTTTATTATAAATGATATAATTTCTTCAAATTATGTTAAATATGATCAATTATAAAATATTCGGGATTAGATCATTCATTTGAAAATATGATGAAAAATACTGTTTTACCATTTTAAAATCTATTGTCTTATTTTGGGAATAATTATTGTTAAGTAAAATATTTTGTCTTAATATTTTGTAACTGTGTTACTGAATTAATGGGATACAAATTCTATTCAGAACATGTGAACTGGATTGGGAATTTTTGTAAAGTAAATGTGCCATGATGACATAGATGGACTGAACTATCCATATTAGACATCACTTCACCATTTGGGTCGTATATTATTCATCCGTGATTGGATTGGGGCCAAATTTTGAGGGAATCTCGTTGATATGATTATGCAAAAATAATCCTACTAGATGGCCATCCAATTGACGCTTTTTTCGAGGTCAACAATGCGGTGCAATTGGGATTAAAATATTTCAAAGAATTTCCCTTAAACATTTAATTATGTTTTTTGACCCTATCCCTCCCCAACTCTATTTAATGGATGTTTTAAATATTTGGGAGGGCTGGTAGTGGATTTAGGATGGTGTGTCTAAAATGGTGTCTCTTGGGAGCCCCTCAAATTTCATGGAAGAAGTTAGGATTTGTACAAACATCTCTTCAAAAAGGTTCTCCTCTCCCTCCTCCTCTTTGTAATTATTTTCATTCATGTTTGTATCTTGAATTTTTCTTCAATTAATCTTCTTTTCTATTCCCTTTTATTATTCTATTAATTTTTCTAATTGGTTTGGAATAAAGAGTGGAGACAAATATTGGGTTCTACCATTTCAATATTTTCTCACGTAAAACGTCTCCACGAAGACCAAACCTCCCATGAAAGAGTAGTTTTCTTAGTGATCGATATAACTTCTACCCTTTTCATTTAATTAATTTTAATCATTGAGATACTGTAACTCATTTAATATGATACATTAATGGCGTGTTTAAATGATAAAAAACTATGCATGCAATGGAACAAATATAACAAAAACAAGGGGAGTCGATATTTTCTGTAATTTGTGAGAGCGCAATCTTAATCTGTAATACAAGACCACAAGGGATAAATTTGTAGAGTTTAAATATAATCCCCAGACACAATTAATTCTCATTTCATGAATGGATATTTTCTCTAATTAACCACTTAACATAATGAATCCTTAGAACAAAAAACAATGAAGGGTGTTGCAATTGGGTGTTCCTAAGCTAGCATAGGGTTTAAGTAATTTCATCTTTTTGGTTATGTTAACTCTCGTTGGGTTCAAAGATTAAAAAATTAGGGGACCATAGTTATGTGGATATTGATTTAAATGATAATTATTAATAAGAAAATTTAGAGGTTGGGTTTGATCGATTACACCTTTTATAATATTTTCTAAAAAAACATCCTTTTTTTGCGTCTTTTTAATCAAACATCATTTCAAATTAAAAAAAATGAAATCTTTATCCAGAAAATTACTTCAAGTTATTCAAACAAAAAAACCCTTATCCTTTCATTTAGTGTATTAAATCATGTATATTTGGTTTTTAGAATACCTTTATGAAGTTGT
This sequence comes from Viscum album, assembly GCA_963277665.1. Taxonomy (NCBI): domain Eukaryota; kingdom Viridiplantae; phylum Streptophyta; class Magnoliopsida; order Santalales; family Viscaceae; genus Viscum; species Viscum album. The sequence goes on along the minus strand of OY728151.1, from coordinate 1,096,858,397 downwards.
TTTAATTTACATCCGCCTTTGAGAGACGACCTTGTTCAGCCACTCTACTGCACCTATGTACCCAAAAACACTAATCATTTGAGGGAACCCACAACAACACCTTCCAAATTGGTGTTGTTTCTGAGGAGACATGTAATTATTTCACCAACTAAGATGTATTTATTTTATTTTACATTTTATTTTCAACCTCTCTTCATTCTTTCGTCTTTAACCATTATGAATTATTTTTATTCTTTTATTATCTTCTACTTCTTTTTGGACAATAAACTCATACATCTAATTTTTATTTTACTATTTTGCACTTTCCTTATTTTCATTTTTATTTGATTTATGACAAAAACAACTCCTGATGATCTCTTAGATCTTGAACCTGAGATTAATCGTAGCCTTAGGCCTCTAATTAGATATTCTCAGTCTACGGGATGTTTCAAAATTCAAAAAGTTGGAGAACTTATCCAATCAAAGTACAATGACATTGTAAAAACATCTAATTCAAACATAAACTAAGAAACAATGGATGAAAATTATGGAAATTAACTCAATATAATGAATCGAGAATTGGCTGCACCAAATATTAACTATCAACCAAATTGTGTTCCATACATAAATCTCGAATCAGAATTTTTACTAAAATCTGGGTTAATTATTATTCATCCAAAGATTCATGGATTATTTATAGAGTATCCTAAAAAACATTTGAAATAATTTAATGTGGCTTTATCAACCCTTAAACACAAAAATGTTTCTGAAGAAAAAATCAAAAAAAGCGCATTTCAATTCTAACATGATAGAGTTGCGCAAGACAAGTTGTATTATTTACAACCTCAAGATGTAACTTGTTGGAATGATTTGAAATGTGTTTTCATACAGATATTTTTTTCAGCATCAAGGAAAACTTCCATTCATAAGGAGATATCAGGGATCAAGAAAGAACAAGGGAAGTCAATGTATGAATACTAGGACTGATTCATGCTGTTTTGTGAATGTTTCCCACATCACCAAATCAGTGAGAAACTACTCATAGAGTACTTCTATGAAAGAATCACACCTATGGAGAGAAGCATTGTGTTTTCTGCGGCTAGAGAAGTGTTGGTGGACATGAGCCATTTATCTATACGTGAATTGATCAACAAAATGGCCCAAAACTCACATCAATTTTGTGATCGTTGTACACCACATTTCTAGGGTGTTCATCAGTTAAGTACATATTTTCTTGAAAGTCATTTGATTGATACCAAGTTGGAAGAATTGAAAACTATGGTGAGACAAATTTATTTGGTTCAAAAGACATCCCAACCACCTCCATCAAAGGCATTGTGGAATTTTCACTAAGACAAGCTACCCAACTGACTGTTTTCCCAAAATACAAGAAACTGATGATTGTGCAGTAGTGTTTCCTGGGTGACCATATCAGAAAAAAAACCATATCCCCAAAAGAAGTATTATTCCTTTGCACAAACGTACAACCAAGGGAGGAAGAATAAATCAGACATGAGGTATGGATCTGGACAACAACTAAGGAAACCCTTTAAACAAAACATCTAGCAGCCTCCGCCTTACCAGCAGGGTTTCCAACAAACCCAAAGGATATTTGAAGCCCAAGAATCAACAATTCAGCCACAACGGAATCCCCCACCCATTATAGATTCAAATTATTATGATATTTGGAAACAAATTGTTCTTAATCAATAGAATGAGCTAAAGAGTCAAGGTTCAGAGCTGAGGGGGTTGAAGACTCAAATGAGACATATTGCCACCACCTCCATGAAATTGTATGTAAGAATTCCAGAAATCAAAGTTCCCAACCCACACCAAATCCAAATGGGAATGTTAGTACCATCACATTGAGATGTGGGAAGAAAAAAACTGATTATTCGCCACCTACCATTCTACCGGGTTTCACCTCCACTCAAAACAAAAGTGTAATTCCACATCAACTGATGAGTAACCCAAGGAGAAAGATATAGGTTAACAAAAGATTAATTATGTTCCTCCTAAACCCATTCCATTCCAAAACATGGTTTTTCAAACCAATAAGATGACTGAAGATGAAATGAAAAAGGAGGTATCAGACACATTCAAGCGTGTGGTGATCAGCATACCTCTACTTGAAGCCAATATGAAAATTCTAAGGAATGCGATATTCGAAAAAGAACATTGTACCAATCGAATAGGCCTCAAGGGAAATGAAAGGATCAATCATGGAATGAATTTGTCTGCACTCATTACACCAACTCTAGAAATTCTGAAAAAGTGAAAGGATACAGGGACATTCACCATCCCATGCACCATAGTGCAGTTGAACTTTTCTTATGCACTTTGTGAATTTGGAGCGTCCATTAATGTGATGCCCCACACTATATTCCCTTCATTAAAGGTTTGCGAGTTGAAGCTGACAAGAATAGAGGTGAAGTTGGGGAATTGAGATACAACTTATCTAGTGGGAGTCTTTAAGGATGTAGTTGTACGGGTAAGAGACATGATCTTTTCAGCAGATTTCTATGTGCTTAACATGGAGGATGATCAGGTATGTTTTCATGTTACCATTATCTTAGGTTACCTCTTCCTCATATCTTCAAAAAATATCATAAATTTCAATGATGGTACAATTTACATGGAGTTTGGAGATGAAGTGGTAATATTTAAATTTATGGACTCTTTGAGGTACCCCTTATAGGACCATTCTGCTTTTGTTATCTCCCATTTTGAACCACCAAGTAAAAACCACATGGATTTTGATTGTCCTGTGATTAGGGATATTATGAGTATTGGTTTCAGTTTGATTTCTAAATGTACTTCCACAACTGTTTCTAATGCACAATACTATCTTAGATTTGATTTTGAAATGGAATAATAGTCTGATTTTGATCATGCCAACTATAATTATGACATGGTTGGTGTGTATGATGATGTATTTGATGATTTATTCTTTGATTTTGATGATGTATATTCTATTACTGATACTATTCGTGCACATATTTCAGTTCCCTCTATATCTCCATCCATACACCACCCCCTACACTAGAAATAAAGACATTTCCACCAAATCTCAAATAATCATACTTGGTAAGTGGTGAAAAATTACCTATTATCATTGCTAACAATCTCCCTTTTGAACATAAAGAATTTTTTTTGAATATTTTGAGGGAGAACATTAGGGAAATAAGGTGCACCTTGGCTCACATATTAGGTATTAGCCCCTCCTTTTTCATGCATAGGATTCTTTTGGAGGATGGGGTTAAAATTGTTAGGAATCCACAAAGGAGACTCAATCCAACACTTTTAGAGGTTGTTAAAAAATAGGTTGAAAATTTGCTCGAGGCAGGTAATATCTATCCAATTTCAGATTCACAATGGGTGAGTCCTATTCAGGTTGTGCCAAAGTAAAGTGGTGTTAGAGTTGTAAAAAAATGATAAAGAGGATATTGTTCTTATGAGGGTACAAGATAGTTGGTGTGTGTATATTGATTATAGGAAACTAAACCAGTCCACTCACAAAGACCATTTCCCCCTCCCATTTATTGATAATATTCTTGAGAGACTAGCTGGGAAGACACACTATTGTTTCATGGATGGATTTTCTGGATATGTTCAAGTTCTTATAGCTCTATAGAATCAGGATAAAACTAAATTCACCTATCCATTCAGCACATTTTCCTACCAGAGGATTCCATTTGGACTTGGCAATGCCCCAGGTACCTTCCAAAGATGTATGGTGAGTATTTTTTAAATTTTATTGATACATGCTTGGAGTTATTTATATATGATTTTACAGTGTATGGATCCCCATTTTATTAATGTATAAGAAGTTTGGGAAAGGTTTTTAATCGTTGTATTGAAATGAATTTGGTCATGAACATTGAAAAGTGTCATTTCATGGTAGAGCATGACATTACCTTAGGGCATGTAGTGTAAAAACATGGGATAAGGGATGATATATCTATGATAGAAATTATTTCGTTCGTACCTTATCCTTTATGTGTGAGTGATGTGAGATATTTCCTAGGGCATGCAGGATTTTATCGGCACTTCATCAATTATATTATTAAGATTTCTCTTCCTAAGTCACGATTACTTCAAAAGGATTATGATTTTGTGTTTAATGATTCTTGTAGGATATCCTTTGATGACCTAAAGAATTTTCTAACCACTCCACTAATCATACAACTCCCATGGTGGGAGATTCCTTTTGATTTTATGTATGACACCTCCAACATCACAGTTGGAGTTGTCTTATATCAGATGGTGGAGGGACGTTCATATGTGATTGCCTATGCATCGAGGACACAGGATTCAGCCCAATAAAACTACACAACCACGAAAATGGAGTTTCTTGCTGTTATATTCAATTTATATAAATTATATTCATATTTATTAGGCTCTAAAGTAGTTGTTTTTTCTGACCATGTAGCTCTAAGGTACCTCTTGAAGAGGCCAGATGCAATGCCATGGCTAATCCGACGGATGCTACTTCTTCATGAATTTGACAATGAGATAAAGGACAAAAAGGGGGTCATAAAACATGGTGGCATGCCACATTAGTAGGCCTACTTAGACACTAGAGGATGACACCATGAACCAGGTACCACTTTGGGACACTTTCCCTGACGAGCATCTTTATTCTATCTAATGTACACATCCTAGTTATGCAGATTTACTAAACTACCATGTTTCCTCTTAAATCCCTCAAAATTTATAGTAACATCAAGTTCAAAAATTAAAGTGTGAGTCATGACTTTATTTTTTAGATTATCCATACTTATGGAGCATGTGTAGTGACCATGTTATTAGGGGGGTGTTCCCGATCATGATTTTTAGTCTATTTTTCAACTCTGTCGTACAATTGCTTGTGGTGGAAACTTTGGACCCCAAGAGAAATCTAGAAATGTTTTGGACTCTAGATTATATTCTCATATCTTATTTCGTGATGCCCGTGTGATTTGTAAGTCATGCACTCATTGCCAATAAACTGTGAACATTTCTAGGAGACATGAGATTCCGTATCAACCCATACTATTCTGTAAGATTTTTGAAGTATAGGGAATTGATTTAATAGGTCATTTTCATAGATAATTTTTATTTTGATATGTTTTGGTTTTTGTTGATTATATGATTAAATGGGTCTAGGCTAAGGCCAAGAGTACTGATGAATCTCATGTTGTTGTGGACTTTGACAAGGCACATGTTTTTTAAAAATTTGGATTACTGAAGGCCATCATCAGAGACCAAGGTACATACATCTACAATCAAAATTTTTCATCCTTTCTTCAGATGTATGGGTTGACACACAAAACATCAACACTATACCACCCTAAAAAAAATGGCCTAGCTGATGTTTCAAATTGGTAATTGAATCAAATTTTTTAGAAAACAGTGCATCCAAATATAAAATATTGGAGTAAGGGCCTGGATGATGCACTTTGGGCTTCTAGGACATCATACAAGACTCTTATTGTGGAGATCACACAAGAGTACATATGAAGAAGCTTTACAGTAAATGCGAATGTTTGAAGAGATATATTTATGGACTTCCTACTAATGAAGTGGATTTTATCACACTGCATGACCCCATCATCACTTGAGCACATCAGGATGTTCCTAACCCTTTATCTTTTTTATTCTTCTTCTAATTTAAAATTATACATTTCATGTGAATATATCATCTCCTTGGTTCATATTGAGGTGAATTAAATATTTTACGTTTGGGGTAGGGAACCTTTTAGTTTATTAATTTCAATAGTTTTCCTATTTTTCAATTATTTTTTTAAAAAATGTGTTTTTCAAATATTGTGTGCTTAATTTTCAGTTTCTGCTTGTTTTCGAAACATTTGAGAATAATTGATTCTCATAACCATTTTAAAATCAATATCAATAAGTGAAACAATTTATCCCTTGAAACTGAGCATAAATGTATGTGAAAATTACTTTGATCTAGTTCAAATATTTAGTAATTTCATGAAAATTTCACTGAATTTTGAATCCCATGACACATGTCACATTATTTTTATTTGAAATAACATTCCTATGAGGATTCAAAACCATTGTTTTCATATTCATTACATTCACCTCACTTCATTAGAGATCTATACCATGCTTGATTTAACCAGAATTTGATTTTTTCATATCGAAACATGAGGTTTGAATGTACTTATGTTTAAATGATTGAGGCATTTTTTGGGCATTAAAGACTGTAATTCATAGAATCCATTTGTATAATTTCCTACCATGAACATTTAATCATTGTAGCCCTTAGAATCCAGGAACAAACTATTAGGTTAGCCACATTAAAAGACAATTTTAAATATCCAACCAACTCTTGGAGTGAAATTGCATAATCTAGTTGAAATTAAGTGTGGGGGAAGTTTTCGTGTGTTGTGCTACCACATTATGTGATACATTGGGTGGAAATTTAAAATTTGAAGAAATTTTTTTGTCTTTGAAAAAATCATTCTATTGTAATCTATTCCATTTCTGGATCTTTCACGAAAAGTGATGTTGTTCCTTTCTAGAGCTTCTAAAAAGAAAGAATGTTGAGCCTATTTAGAGCTTTCACGAAAAATAATTTTGGAGAAGATTGACATTTTTGTTGCTGAAATGATGAATTGTGTAAACATTCCATGAATATTCATGATGATGGATCTGAATTGATGATAATGGGATTAATGAAGAGACCATATTTAACTAAAAATTACATTAATGTAATTTTTCTTCAAAAAGATTCAAGCCCTCCTCATTATGCCTTAGTGCTTTTCACAACATTATCCTACCAACAGAAATCCATAGAACAACCCTGAAATGTCTTCATAATAAAAATATTTCCTTGAATCACATCAGGTGGTGATTTAGGAATTTATCAAGCCTATGGTGACCCTTTTATGAGTTTGTATGAGAAATACATTGATAAAAAAATTGACATTTCTGTGATAAGTGAAAATTCATGTGAGGTAAGTGTTTTGTGAATTGGAGGATAAGTGAAGGGGAAAATATATTGAATTATGTAATTTGAGAACTTGAAATAATTGTTTTTTAAGAGGCATTATATCTTTTTTTATTGGTTTCTAATTGATGGATCTAAGGGATATTTGTTTTACATTATGTTTTGATTTGATATTGATGTTTACTTGATATGAGGGTTTTCCCAGGAGGGAAAAAGGTTTAGTTTGGGGGAGTTGATAAAAAAATTTATTGAAAATTTTATTGATAATAAATGATATTATTTCCCCACATTATTCTAATTATGATCTATTATGAAATATTTGGAATTAGATCATTCATTTGAAAATATGATGAAAAATCCAGTTTAACCCTTTTAAAATTCATTATATTATTTTGGGAATATATATTGTTATGTAAAATATTTTTAGGTAATATTTTGTAACTGTGTTCCTAACATAATGGGATACAAATTCTATTCAGGACATGTGAGATGGATCGGGCATTTGACTAGATTTAATGGGCCACGAAGACAAAGATAGACTGAACAATCTATATTGGACAACAGTTCACCATTTGGGCCATAACAACTTCATCAAAAATTTTATTGGCCCAAAATTTTAGAGAAGATCAGGGTTATTATTAAGAAAAAATAATCTTTATAGAAGGCCGGCCAATTCATGCGTTTTTGAGGTCAACTATGCGGTAAAATGGGGATTAAAATATTTGGCTGAATTTCTCTTTCACATTTAATATTGTTTTGTAACCCTAGCCCTCCCCAACTCTATTTAAATGATTTTTTCACTCTTTGGGAGGTATGGTAGAGGCATTGGGATGGTGTGTCCGAAAGGGAGTCTCTTGGGAGCCCCTCACAATTCTTTTACGAAGTAAGGCTTTATGCAAACATCTCTTCCGAAAAGCCTCTCCTCTCCCTCCTCCTCTTTGTAATTCTTTTCTATCATGTTTATATCATAAATTTTTCATCAATTAATACTCTATGTTCTTCCCATTTATTATTCTATTAGTATTCTAATTGGGATGGAATCAATAGAGTAGATGAGATTGGGTTCCACACTTTCGATCCTTTCTAATGAAAAATGTCTCCCCGATGACCACACAACCCATGAAAGAGTATTTTTCCTTGTGATCGATCTATCTTCTACCCTCTTAATTTAATTATTTTGAAGCATTGATATAATATATTTCATTTAATATGATCTATTAATGGTGTTTTTAAATTATAAGAAACTAATAATGCAATTGAACTATGAGAACAAAAACACTTGAGGTCGATATTTTGTGTAATTTGTGAGAGTGCGATCTTAACCGGCAATACAAGACCACACATGATAAATTTTTAGAGTTAAAATATAATCCATAAACACAATTCATACACATTTACAAAATTTATATGTTACCTAATTAGTCACTGACCATAATCTAACCTTAGAACAACAATCAAAGTTGGGTGTTGCGATTGCATGTTTTGAAACTAGCCTAGGGTTCAGGTAATTTCATCTTTGGGGTTAAGTTAACTCTCGTAGGGTTCTAGGGTTAACAAATTAGTGGATCATATTTATGTGAATATTGATTTAAATTATAATTATTGATATGTAAATGAAGAGGTACAGTTATATCCATTAAACCTTTTAAAATATTTTCTAACAAAACATATTTTTGTTCCGTATTTTTAATCAAAATTCAGTTCAAAATTAAAAACAAAAGAATGCAATCTTCTACAGAAAAAATATTCATGTATTATAAAAACAACCCCCCTTAATTTAAAATAGGGTTTTAATTATTTTCTATTTTATTTTTAGAATACCTTTAAAAAGTTGTTTTATTTTACTTCCTCCTTTGAGAGACGGTATTGGTCAGCCACTCTCCAGCACCTAAGTACCCAAAAACCCATAATCATTTGTGGGAACCCACGATTGCGTCCTTCAATTCAAATTAGTGTTACTTTTCAATTTCCGGAAGGAATATAATTCAGTTTTTTATTTGGATTGACTTTGTGGCTCTGGGTAAACTCTAATTCGTTGTAAATTAAGCATTTCAATATTAATATTAGGAAATTTCCTGAACATATGAAAATATTTTGATGAAATATTTTCATGGAATACTTTTTTTGATAATATTATTTAGAGTTTCACGTCTGCATAATTGGTTTGTTTTGGGTTTAAAGAGAAATATATGGTTGGTAGTCCCTCTAACAATTTTGAACAATTTTAGGTTATTGAGTACCACCATTAATAGTAAAACAATGATTGAGTGTGTTGTGTGTTTTGAGTATAAAGTTTTGTGTACATGATAGGTGTGTGTGAGCCATTAAATGATTATGAAAAATTTAAATGATCATAAATAATACTTTTTTTGTTATTCCACTCACAGACTTAACTTTTGTCTTATCAAAAATGCTTAAATGTTTTCAAACTATTTAATATAAAATGTGGAAACTTTCTATATAATAATGGTTTTGGTTGGGGATGTATTTGGTGAAACAATAATTAGTTTAGCATCACCACCTAAATTGGACTATTATTTCATTTGATGATATCATACATTTAGCTAACAAGAATATAAGGTATCATATTTTTCTAGTAATGTGTATTGATACATTGGGATTTGATGGTGTTGTAAGAGCAAAGAGTTTGTTCTCATAATATTTCTAATTTTAACTTAAAGTGTTTGATTATTTTTTTATTTTTAATTATTCCCACTTTTTTACTTTCTAACTCTCTTATTGATATTTTTATGGTAATATGTTTGAGTTACATTGTTTTATTCATTAATAATTGTTTTTTTGGGTGGATTATATTCCAAATTATATATCTAATTCCTATTATATGAAAAGTAATCCCTCAACAATTTCATGATCTATAAAAATTTATTTCTTGAATTTTTTGTTTTTTTAATGACTCGTAATTCTTGTAGAATTCTTTCCTTCCATTCAATTGTGATTGGGTGGGATGTTACAAATACATTGATCTAAATTCTTTAATAAATAGTTTATCAATGTAATTTTTTAATGTTAATGGGATCTTTGTTTTTTAATGATTTATCGAGAACCATTTAAATAATATGAATGATATGTGAACAATTTGTAGGAATTTAATTTAAATTTTGACATTTCTAGTGGATTGATCAATATAAATTTGCATATTTATGATGATTTTTTTAATTTTTCACATTTCAAAAACAATAATCATTGAATATGTTACACTTAAATATTAAAAATTTCTATAATTTATGTTTATATAATAAGCCCCACCAGAAATACAGAATAAAATATTACGTCATTCAAGAAGGTGATCGAACTAACCCACACAATACCATATTATACAGATTCATGACTATTAAAATAGAGTTATATTATTATAAAATCAGTTATAGATATTTATAATGCTATTAATGAAACATAATTATTGTTTTTAATGACATTTGAGAAGAGTGTATATGAGAATGTATTTTTGGAACACAGTTAGGATCTGAAGATAATCTTTGATGAATTGAATCATTCTCAAAATATTTTCCATGATGATGACATAATTAGAAATATTTTAAATAACTAGAGTCCATTAAATGCGAGATTGGAATTTTAGATTAGATATTTTTCTTTTAAATTAAGAAAAAACAATATATTTATTGAGGTTTTAACAAGGTATATTATGGATCATTTTAATCGTTTTTTGGTGGCATTTCTATAAATCAAAAGTCATTAATGTGTATGTATTTTCATTTTCACATGGAAAGTAGATCTAATGTTGAAAATTAATATATATGTGTTATCCAACATAACCTCCACACAAATTAATGACAAGGTTAGAGATAAATTGTTATATTAACACTAAATTAAATCTTATTTGCATCAGTTTTTCTTTAATATAGAATGAATTTTTGTTACCTTAGTAACTTATTTCACCAAATTAATAACATTTACCTTAGATACTAATTTTAATATATTTAATCCAATTATGAAAACCATTTCATTATATTATATTTTTGACTGTGATAAAAGTTTGATTTTAATATAATAATGTATAACCCATAAAAATAGTTTTTTGAAAACATCTGTCAAAAAAATATATAAACAATATACTAATTTATAAAAATTTAAATTCAATTAAAGAAATATAATATATTTTATTATACATATAAAAAATCTATTCATATATGTTCTATACATTGAATTTGGGATATTTGACATGAAATAAATTCGAAATAAAAAATGTATTGGATTTTTTTTCATGATTATGAATTAATAATATTTAATTACATATAATTTCAAAAATATTTATTTGATGTAATTTATAAAATAGATATTTAATTCTTGAATTTTCATAATCTTTTTTTTTTAATATTTTCTCTATAATTAATTAAATTAATAAATATTGAATTATTTAATAAAATAATTTCATTTAGATTATAATTTTTTAAGGAGTTTTTTTAATTTTTAATAATATTATATATTTTTAGTTAATTAGTTTCTAATTGTAAAAATTTCAATGAAATAGTGACTTAAATTTATAAAAAATTTATTAAAAATATAGGATATATTTATATTTCGATGACCATATATTAAACTACTATATATCTAAAGATAACAATTCCAACCCCCATATAATGTTTACATTTACTATATTAACAAACATATATTAGTCCACACACAACTCTAAAATTAAATCATAAATTTTTCATATTCATCACTCAAATTGTATACTATATTTCTAATATCCATCATTTATTATAGTTTTTTAATTAGATGTATAGTTATATATTTAAAATGGATAGGATAAATATTTCACATTAATTCCATTTTTCTTCAATTTTCATTTTGATACCTCTTTTAATTATTATATTGATTTGGAAAATTAAATTCCCAAAATTTAATGTTGTTTATATTTTAATATATTATTTAATAATAATAAATTGTTTTGTTTTTTCATTGTAGATTCATATTTCATGTAAAATAACATATTCACCATATAAAAAGATAAAAAACTTCCATATTGAAAAGTGAGATAAAGGAAATGAATACACTATGCTAACTGAGGTATTAGAAAAAGGTTTATAAGCCATACCATTGTAAAGGTGAAATTATCATGGAATAATTCATGCTAATGGATTGATAATGAGATCATATATAACATTTCATGTTATCTACCATTCAATCTATCAAGATATGTTTAGTGTATCGTATAATTATTTGAAATGGTGTTTTTCTGATTGTTTATGTAACATATAAACCGATAAATGTTTCATTATTAATGGAAACATGTTATAAAATATTTGAAAAATAATTTTAATCATTCAAACGTGTTCATAAATATTGAATGATGGACTAATATTCAATGTGTATCCTTGATTCCAGTATATAATTACCAAACTAATACCTGGTTAAAAATAATTTATTTGTAGTTTATGTGATAAATCTATTTTTATCTCTCCTCCTTACAATGGAATTAACGAATGGTTCTAAAAATAAATACTAAAAAATAAATCCTTCCCCAGAATTGGGAGTTTCATTATGACTATGGATATCCTATGAGGAAGAATTGAACTATAATCCACTGATTTTTCTCTATTTTGTGGCTGTAGGGATGTGTAGACATTCAAATTTTCATCAAATAAATAAATATTCTTTATTTGTTTTTTTCTATAAAAACTTATTTTAATTTTTAGAAAATTATTATTATTTATTTTTTTCAATGGGTTTTGAAAATTAATGTCCTAAAAAAATACCATTAATTATATTAATGACACATTTATATAATTTTATTAAGGATTTATATTGATAAAAAATTGAATTTATTTTACAATAAAAATTTGTTTTATCAATTTCATTTTGATTGTTCATATTTTTGAATAAATGACATAATTATAACGGAAAAAGATATTTACTTATAAAACCATTAATCCGCTTTGAGGTTTTTTAAAAATAGTCATGGGATTGTATCATAAAAATATATTATTTAGAAAAACAATATTGAACCATGAATTCATAAAAAATGATTACGTTTTTCATTAAAGTATTGATCCAAAAAAATGAATATTTAGTTGAGAGAAACCATACTGATGATTTTAAAAATGAATTTCTCCAAATATAAATCCCAAATAACTTTTCCTTTGAAAATATGATGTGGTTTTATTTGGAATCTATTATTAGGCATGTGAAATTATTTTGTAGTTTATAAGAAAAATAATATTGGTTTTTAAAAAGAAATGTTATTTTCCATAAAATTCTCAAAAAAATCAAATTTGTATGATTATATAGTGTTTATATTGAAAATATCAATAATATATATGCATATAATTATTGTAGGGTTGGATTGAGTTTACATGCTTAAATAGATTATAATGTGTTAAATAATTAAAAACTATGTGTAAATACATGTTTTTATATTGATTTATAAAATATTAATAAATGATAATATTAAATGTTCATAAAAAGGGATTATTTTTTATTTATTTTTAGTCCATTTATAAATATATTTTGGAAGAATCTTATAATTTATTAAATAATTTCAAACATAAGAAATTTAGTTTATATTAATAAATTATATTTAATATGAAAATGTTTATTAGTATAAATTTATCATAAGTTTCATTATATTTAAATTGTCACATCTCATTACCTTAATATTGGTACTTTAGAATCTATTTTTTCCCTTTTTGAGTCTGTTTCAGTAATATCAAGGATGGGTGGATTTTGATAGGGAATATCACATAATTTTTGGGGATTTATGTTTATTAGAATTAATGTTGTGTGTGATTAAATGTATCAAATTAGTTATAAGTTTTCTAATGTGTTCTAGGTTGAGATGATGTGGTTTATATGATTCTTATTTATGAATTTGTCATTTACATATTCTGCGAAATATTCATTCTAGGAACGCAATTCACGAAGTGAATCATTCACGTGACAGAATTCATGAAACAATTTCTGGAATTGATTGATATAAATTACCTTATTTGGTTTCATTGTGTGAGATAACTATGATTTGGATTTATAACATGAGGTGATTATTTTTCAATGTATTCAGTAATCATGATATTCATGTCATGAATCTATGGTTCATGACATGAATTCCTTGAGAATAGTTTTTTATGGTGAAGCCTAAAAAATATTTCATTTTTCATATATCCTTATCCATAGATATTTTTTCAGTTTATATCATTCCTTATAGACTTCTTGGATGGAATATTGATTTTTTTTTGTATCTTTGTTTTGGTTTTATCTGCCTCTATACTATGACTTTTTATTGAAATGTTATGATATCATGTTACCAGATTATATGAGGATTTTATCTTTATAATTATTATATTTTATTTCCTTATTGGTCATTATAAGCATCATTATTTATTATCATTTCTTGGTTTTGGGTGTCGATTTTATCATTCTTAAAGGTACATGGCTCTATATGATTTTTTTCTTATAATTTAATCCTGATATACCTAAACTAATTTTAAACTATTTTTAAATGATTATAAAGATTTCATTTGAAATGATATATTATTGATTTTCAAAAATGAGTATAAAATGAGAACACCCCTGAATTTATTTGGAATTCAAACTTTTTGTTGGTTTTGAGAATATTGGTGGCATGATTTGGAAGATTTATTTGATAAATTTATCTGATAATTCTCAAATAGAAATGTTATTTGATGAGGCAATAATTTTTGAGAACCCTATTATTTGTATTTGAAATATTAATGGAATTTTGAAACCATAATGTAGGAAATTAAATTTTTGAATTTATTTTGATTTAATGATTTATAAATTATTTATTTATTGACTAATTTAAAAGAATTATAGCATGGGTAGTAAAACATGATCTATGAGAATAATGATATGTTATAACCCGCTGAACTAGATTCAGGATTATAAAAATAACACAAAAATACCATGACATGATTTTTTGTAGTATTAATAGTTTACTACTGATAGCATGTGTCATGGGACATGTGTACACATTTGGATGAGTTCATTAAAGAGTAATGTATGTATTATATTACCAAATATAATTTACCACAGTTCATGATACATGTTGGTATATTATACATGATTTTATGATTACATCCCATTTATTTATTGACCTTTCTTACTCATGAAAATGTATTTATATAAATAATTTAAATAAACGTTTCACTAAATCCAATTTTGATATATCTTCCATCTCTATTTATTATGAAATATGGTTTTGTTGAAAAAGTTGGAATAATATGCCACAAATTGTTTTATTTAAATTTACTTAATACAGTTTTAATTATTATATAATTTATTATTTAACACTTGGTGAGACCAAACTTGGATTTATATTCCCCATGCTACCACATCCTTCATGCATTTTTATATTATTTTATTCTATTATCGATCATTATAATTGTTTCTTGTAATGGATGTGATTGTTTTTTATCATTAGGAATTATAGTAAAATTAGTGACAAATGGATATGTGATCCACCTATTGAAAGGGTTCAATATTGATCTTATTTATGGAAGAATTTTTTTATTATTGTGATTTATTGTTTGGATAACTTTATACCCATTAATTCTGGTAATTTTTCACATTGGTTTGTTGGGATTCTTGACTTGAATATTATTTAGTAAACTATTTTGCAGGAAATTAATTCCTTTATGATATTTATAATATTTTAGTTTCTTGTCACTAATATTCATTGATCATTAATTCTCTTCAGTCCATGTTATAGACAAATCAAGTATCAGTGTGTCATGGTGTCTAGAAAATATTTAAAATTATGGTACCATAGGTGTTGGGTGTGAATATTATCATTATGCTAGTATAGAGTTTCTTTTCCTAGTAGATATGTGGAATGATTTATAGGATATATAAGGTAGTTATGAGTGATTTTCTATCCAACCCTCATTGAAATAAACCAGAACTCCACAAGGGAGTTTAGGAAATATTCATGGGGAAGGTTTTGATGTGTTTTCTATAATATTACCATTTTTTATTTGATTATGTTTAAAACCATATTTTGAAATCTATTTAATTTAATTAATATTATTATAAATCTCATTCAATTTAATAATATTTTTATCCTTTCTGATTACTTTATCATCGGTTGATGATGTTTTATTTCATCATGCTCTATGGATGATTTTTGAGTAGGATACATGAGGAAGCTAATGGTAAACCACTATAGTTGAATGAGGTGGTTGACCCAAATCATATTAAGATGGTGTTACATGTTTTTCATTATATGGGACAAGCACCATAATATATTCCAATTCAATATCCAATTGTAGAAACATGATGTCATGAATTAAGAGATATTACCTCGGTGTTTTTCTATTATAAGCCACATGTTTCTAAGGAATAAGTGATCCTCATGATGTTAAGGATTAGTTAAAAAATAATGAGATACTTTTTGAGTTCTTGAATATGTCTAATTCAATTAATCTAAAGTATACTCGCATCCCGATTTATGGGCCTAACATAAGATGTTTTGATTCAATTGTGATGGTGATAAAGAATTGTTATTTTGTGGGATTCAATATAGACTTTCATTAACTAATATATTCTATCTAGATTATAAGGTCTTCAAAAGATCCATGGATTTTTTTCAACATCCAAAAGTGTGATTAGACTATCAAAAAATATTTTAACATTTATGTTATGCTTGTACATTTTTCACTATATTTTTTGTATAGTGATAGAATAATGGCTCAACTATTCAATATGACTCTTGACCTGATATATAGTAAAAAAATTTCTTAATTAATCTTACATTTAACATTAATTTTATCGTTATAACACTAATTGTTGAGTATATCCTTCTTTCTATATTAGGGTTTACTGGTGTTCAGTTTTTTGATAGTGACAGTTCTATGAGTTATTTTAAAAGAACATGTTAGAATTATTAAACATATGGTGGGGTTTTGTTGCATGGTTCATCCAAAAAATATATAATTCTTTTTAGAGGCTTTGTGACTTTCTTATGCTATGAAATTGTTAGGAATTCTAGACAGGGATTCAATATTGTACCGAAAATATATAGTACATGAGGTCACTCAAGACACCTGCTCATGTTATTCAATTTAATTCCATCTTTGCATAGTAGAATGTGATAATTTATGAAATAATTTATTTTTGTGAAATCATTATCTTCGATATGTAAGAGGATTTTTCCAAAAAATAATCTTGAATGGTGCCCTTTCATATAGTAGAAGAGTATCTAGTGGAAGTTAATGTGGGACTAGTGGTTGTGAGAGGTATCATCAATATAGCTTCATCATTAGTCTCTTCATTATTCTATACTTGTGATTTATAATCATTTATATTGACATGAGTTATGAATATTCTTAATATATATATGGTGATTTTTTTTCTTATGAGATGAATATTAAAAATGCTTTTAAAGTGAAAAGAGATATGGGAAATTAATGTTATTTATAGGTTTTATAATTAGAAGAGAGTGTGATAACATATATTTTTTTTCTTCAAAACATAAAAGCTAATGAAGTAATATTTTTTGTATGGATTTTCTTACCTATAAATGGTCCATATTGGTTGTTATATTTTACGGGTATACTTTACATAACCTGGTGGGGTGTGATGTGTCCTTGAATTTTAATGGGACCCATGTTTGAGGATAGACAAACCTTATTCCTTATAGTTGGAAGGGTTATATAATTTTTTTCTTTTAACATTGAGATGGAATCATTGATTGCCGGATCCCCTCTAGTTTTCATTGATATTCCTAATATTTTTCCAACAATGTTCATTGGGGTTACATAAGTAATAGATGTGGAATAATCTGTTAATTTTTCAATTGCTATCAATCCATTTATTATTCCTTCATACCATGTAGAACTAGAAGAACTCAATTTTTTTAATTCATTTTTTTTGTTTTTATAGAGATCGTTTTTATATAACCATGTTTGTCACCATGTGTTGCACATATTTTCTATTAGTAGATAGCTAATGGGATACATCACATTTGTGTTGATTATTGAAATATATGTTGATTTATGGTTAAGAACAAGTATTTTTAACCATGGATTGATAATCTATTAGATTAGTGGTAAGGGGATATACTGTTCTCAAATATTGATCATTGATATATCTATCACTACTAGTAATAAAATAGTATGTCATTATATAAATAACTATTATTAGTATTTATAACCACTATGGGTCTCTTGTTGTGCCACATGGACTAACCAGTTATTGTTTAGTGTTTATGTCTTTGATAATCCGAATATTTCATGAGTTATATGACTTTTTGTGGTCATATTTTGGGATGACATCCAAATAATTAGTTAGACCTAAGTGGTACATGTTCATAATTTGATAGGTTCTCTGGAATGCTCGTGAAATTATTTACTATATGTGAATTTTGAAAAATATAATTATTGTTTTCATGATGTCATATTTGTGGGATACATGGTCTTGAAGCTTGGTTATTTTGTTGATATAATTATGTTGAAATTTTATAATTCATTAGTTAAATTTTTAAGTGTTTCTATGATTCAGAGATTCTTGGGGTTAGTATGATATTAGATATAAATACTCAAATATTTTTCAAATTTTCTTTCTCTAATAACTTATATAACTCAAAACATAGAGAAGTTCATTTTGGACTACAATGTTTAGAGTGAATTTGGTGATTCAAAATATTTTTTTACTTCTACACAGTTGTTAAAACATCAGTAATCTGATCAAGGATACAAGTTCTTCAGTGATTCATTATTTTTTGTGTGGGTTTGTATACTTATTTTTCGTGATAATGTGGTAGCCTAGGATTATTATTATCTTAGGAAAAATAGGATGAATTTTATAAACCATGATCCTAAACCATAAACCTTGATTCATGTTCTTAATATTGAGATACATTCTCATTTTTAGAGTTTTACTGTATTTTTAAAGCATAAAATATTATTTTTATCTTATATTATAAATATATTAACCTATATAAGAGTTATAGGTTGAATTTCCAACATTATTATGATTTCTAAATTACATACACCTTTAGAAAGATTAATTTCATTTGTGATTCATTGTACATGAAACTTATTAACCGTGTAAGGGGAAAATCATCCGAATTGCAGAATATGGTGTCCCTCGATTTTTAGTTGCATTTTAGAGTATTATAGACTACGTATAGGGTTATATTGGTATGATATTAAAAAAACAACTTTCATCCCTAGATTTCTATTCAAGATAATTAAATTGACAATAAATTATATAGATTTAGGAGATATATTTATTGGTGGGAGACCATCAGTGAGTTGTATTATTCTTTAGAGGGTACAATACATTTATAAACTAGTTTATTAAATTTTCATATGATAAATTATTTGATGGTGGATTTAAATATTTTATAGAGGGAAGAGAACCCCAGAACCACCATGATGTTATATGATACTTGGTGATGATTTTTGATTCAATGTATGATATGATTAAACATTTATTTTTTTTATCATTACTAAACTAAACAACAGTTCATTGAAGAACATGAAATAACATAATATTTTATTTATCTACATTGAGTGCCTTCATGGATATGGTAAATTATTTCTATTTAATATTTTTTAGGGATATGGTGTACAACTAAACAGAATAACATGATATATATTTTGAGAGATGTTTTGAAAAAATTATCTCACGTTGAAACTATTCAAGATAAAACTAATGTTGATGAATAAGGAAATTTTTATGTTTAAGAGATTTTTAGATACATTTATTTTCATCTTCTAAAATATTTGATAAGGATCACTATATCAATTATCACTTTTTTAGAGGAATCTAATAGTATAGTTGATCCCATATAAATTTTAGAATGATATATCATATATATATATATATATATAGTGAGACAAGGAATTATATGTAGACTCATGAGGGCATGCTATGAACTAACATTTTTTTACTTTGGTGGAGCATGAGAATACCATTTTGGATGGTTTGTTTCTTTGTAATAGAACAATTACTGGAATTCTATCAAAATAGATACTTTTGAATAATTGTATTAATAGCATTATAGATCTATGTCTTGTTGGTCGGAGACTGCTGAATGTTCCTTGGATGGACAATTTTGGGTCTATGTGATGATTGAAATGATTATATAGATTCATTCGATATTGATGAATGAACATATGTAGTATAAACCCAATGCTTCTAATTTTTTGTGATTGTGGAATATTTCAATTGAAGACTAGGTATTTTTGAGATTTTCACATCATATTGTTCAATTATTTCATGGAGAATATGGAAGGCTTTCTCAGCGGTTTTTGGGTACTTTTCTTATTTTTATCAGGTTTGGGAAGTAGTCTACTGATTGGAATTCACATTGTAGATTAAATAGTTACACATCATGATTCATTTATTTTTTCATTGAAAATGTCCTTATGCCCCTTCCCATGTTTTAATCAATATGTTATAGTATGTTGATCGTAATTTATCCATTACTGAAAATATAATAAAGATTATTTATTATGAGATAATGGTTCTTCATGGGATGAATATACCACCGGCCTATGTGATATGGTAGCACGGTTATGATTTCAGTGAGACATAAGAGTGTGATTTAATTTTGAGATATATATATCCACTTATCATCAATATGGAATTTTCATTTTATAATTTCTAGAGAAAAAAATGTGTTTATAGTGGGTAGGTTGAAATAGTTCATTACCTTCTTTCAAGTTCTTCATGTTACTCTTTTTCTTTCCCTTTTTGTTTAGGTTCATTTCCAGACTATTATGGATAGAGAGTGTTTCGGGAAAAATGAACCAAATCTTATAGATGTGTGGTTTTTTAAATTTCTACAGTATTGGTAGAAGTTTTTAAATGGATTTAGATGATTTAATATTAGGTTTGGGATGAGTTGGAGGAATTAATTTTTTTTCCAAATTAGTCGGTTGTGTATTGTCCATAGGAATGTTTCGCATCATGAACATATATCATGATGTGATTCAATCGCACTGTAGAAACCCTGAAATATTTCTATGTGGATAATGATATATAGGTCATTAAGTGTTTTTATAATGATAAATGGATAGAATATGGATATTTACCTCCATGTGATTCCTTTAATCGTGTATACACCTATATAGGTATTCAAATCAGGAATCAACGATTCATGTAATGAAATATTTATGTCTAATGATTATATTTAATCATAATCCTAAAAAAATATTTTATTTTTCATTCTACAATGAATCTCAATCCATGGGTGACTCCATCAGGTTTTTTATTGATTTCAACCCTTCTATATGTCTTTGTTTTCCATTTTAGATCTACTGACTTTCCTCATGTTTGCTTTCTCAACCTCTCTATTATCCCTCTTTGGACATGGTGTGATCAATGTTTTCAAATGAAATAATATTAGTTTTAATGTGGCTTTTGATAAAAAATTTCATATTTTCCTCCTAACATTGTTCTTCATTGTCATTTCCCTGTTGTAGGATAATTGTTTTATCATCGAATAAACGAATGTGGTTCATGTGTTTTTATTTATAATTAAAAACATTAATTTGAGAAATATTTTAAATTATCATTTAAAATGTTTTAAAAGTAATATTTCAAATTATCGATGGTTGATTTTTATAAAGTACTAGAAATTATGAATAATCCATGATTTTGGATGAATTTTATTTTTTGGTGGATTTGATAAATTTAATGGAATTAATTGATAAATTGATCTAAAAAATATTCTATATGGCTGAAATTGATATAAGAACTCAAAATTCATGAATTTATAAAAATCCTATGTCTTGAATATGAAATGATAAATGAATATTGAAAACTGAAATTTGGAAATTTTATTTTTGAATTGAGTCGAGATGATTGGTTTTAAGATTGTTTATTGATCGATTGACAAAATCAAATGTTAGCATACGTTTGTATTTTGTAATTAGAATAATCACGATAGATTTTAACCCCTATCACTATAAAGATGATGGTAACACTTATATAAATATTAATTGGTATTATTTTATCTCTAATGGGGAGTTGAGTACTGATGTCATGAGTCATGTAACGTGTCCACAAATTGAGTTGATATCAGAGATGTGTAGTGTGAGGATCCTATCACTGATGACCAATATAACACAATGATTGATATATGCTTCTATTACATTATATATTTTATCAATTCATTACATTGATTTTTATAACCATATTATTAGTTCCATCATCATTATATAATTTTTATATATAAAATGTGAATTTAAGATAGTTTTGATATATTTTCCATTACTTTTGATTATAAATGGACGATTTAATAAATATATTCGAATGAAATTATAGTATTATTTTTAGATAAATTGAAAAAAATATTTAGTTTAATTATTATGGAATTGATTTCTTAAAACATGGTGTGATATTACTGGGATGTATAGCTGATATCCAACATTTTTCTTTGTGCATTTGGTGATTATTTTATGCTATGTCTGAGTAAAAAATGAGCCACATAGAGGTGGTGATTTTAGTAATCATTGTGTCCCATAGTGATGTATCTTTATATTAGATAATTGATAAACTTGTATCATGTGTTTATCCTTTAACATTATCTAGCTAGAAGTGGTTTATTTTGATGATGTATCATTTGTGTACTATTTTACCCATTTGACTCGTGTATATTCTACATTTGGAGTGGGGATTATGCTAACTTGTATATTTTTTAATCCATAGTTTTTTGGTATAAAAATATCCATTGTGTGCCTTTTATAATTCCACGATCTAGTTGCAATCATATGGGGATCATAAATTCCAATCAATCCATGTAGGAGCATGCTCAAGTATCAGGGTAAGAAGGTATAATAGCTGGTTTATGATTGGGATATGAAGAATTTTGTGTTAAATAAAATTTAGATACATAATGTCATTATTTTTATATTGAAATAAATGTGTAATGCAGATTTTTTTAATGGAATTTTTATAATACATAATTAATTAAAAAGTTCCTATATATTCATTGTTTAAAATGATTTAATAAGTTTTTATCTCATCTATAAGATTATTAAATGATCATTTATTTAATTAAATAATTAAGTTATATAATTTCAGAAATCATGTTTTATATTTTGAATGGATGTATGATTTATTTTTAATTATTTAAATATTTTTTATATGTTTCTAACCAATTATATAGGGAGTCACAAACAAGGTAACAAATATGATTCAATTTTAGTCAACCCAAAAATATATTTTTATTTTATTGTATTTAAAATTAATTTTTTTAATTTATTTATGATGATAATGTATTATGATTATATCATAACTTTGTTCTATATTATATAGTGATCCTTAGTACCCCCAAACCATCGATTCCAAATTATGAGATAAGAGTAGTGGTGACACATGGACTGAACAATGATTTTGGATAACCATAGGTAATAAAAAATATATAAGGGTCAACGTAAATCATGGTGTATAACATACACATAGGAATAAAACTAAGCAATAGGAATAATTTATTAAAAAATATTTGAATTTGAAAATATTAAGAATTGTCCTAAAATGGAAAAAAATTGAAAAAAATTTAACACAACATTAATAACTACAATAAAAGAGATGTGAATAAAGCCTAAAAATAATTAAATGTCCAACACATAATATTCTATATCCTACACCATTTATATAATATGAATGTATGACTCACCACTAACAATGAATTATATCATCCCATTACCAATAGTTTTTCAATCATTTTATGTATATCCACCGTGATGAACACATGGGGGGGTATAAACTAATAAGAGTTTTCCTAATATCCAATAAACAGAAATTATAAATAAATTTAATTATTAAAAGTAAATATAAAATGATAGGTAAAGTTTTTTAAAAATAAATACTTCTAATGTAACTACATAATTCCAAAACAAATTAATAAATTTTTTGGTGAATTCCAAAATTTTACAAATTTATTTAACATATCTAATATAAAATATATACAGCAAAATTGTGTTTTCTCCCTTGAAACCCATATTATATAATAAACTATATTTCAAAATTATAATAATACTTATAATTTCCTATGAAAGGAAACTCGACCATTTTAAAATCCTATTGATAATTTTTATTTATCACTTATAATGTTGAAACTCTCTATTTTATAACATAATATATTTTAAATAAGGATTATTCATTCATAATCATTTGAGAAATATATTTTCGTCACACTTTAAACACATGATTGGTTCCAAAAGGTTTTCATCATGATTTATAAACATAATAATCAGAAGACAATTATTATCACATTATGGAACATGTTTTCCAAACTATTTCTAACATTAACACAAACATTTTAAGCCACCCATCAATATGGATGAAACATATATTTCATAAAATGTCTCATTTAATTTCATTACTCATAAAAACAATGTAATAATTTCTAAAATACATGATCAAACCACATATCACAATTTTGTCCTTTCATATTGTTAATTGAGGATATTAAATTGGACATAAAATTCCCTAAAATTCATTAAGAACAAACCGCTTTTATCAGAAATTAATTACCCATTTAAATCCCCATTAAAATTTCAAAAATAAAATGTTAATATAATTAAAAATAACCACATTCAAATACCATTTAATACAAATACACCTAGTTTAAAATATTCATTTTATTATATGAGATTCATTAGAAGTAAAAAAATTTACCAAAACCCAAAAAAATCCATCAAAAATCAAATATTCCAAATATTTTTTTATATAAATATAAAATTATATACAACCAACTAATTTACTTCATTGAAACTAATTATATGGGAAGAATCAGAATAATTTTCCTAACTCATTTTGGATATCATGTCCACATAGAAAGTCATGTTTTTTCTAGAAGCACAGTTATTTTGTAGCCCAAAATTACACAATGTGATATGTTCCTAAATCACTAACCCCAATTAATGAAATAAATTAACTTATATATATATATATATATATATATATATGAGACCAATATCTCTATATCTATGAGTGATAATAATAAGAATCAATAAATATAAACATGTATATGTCTTACCAGAGATCTGTCGTCTAATCTAGAAATCAACTCCCATGATTCATTTATGAGTGGTTTAGATACTGTAAAATAATAAATAAACAAACCAATTGATTTAAATAGACAGTTTTAATGGAATAATATTCTTCTGTTGTTGATTTATTGGGGACTAAATTTGAAAAATGCCTGATATTAATAAATTGAACTATTGTAATTCATTCTGTCTTAGACAATAAAGGTGAACATAACGAACTCATTAGTATCTCATATTTTATATACATATATTCCATGAATGATATTTAAGATTATGTATAACCTACTAGATACCCATAAAAATAATTCATGGTTTTCTTTCATGTCTGATATACCACTAACATGACCATGAATTATGCTAAAACATGTCCCAACAGCAATGAAAAACCTATATCATATAGAAGTGTAACCTTAAGTTAAATTCCATGTTCCAATTAAATGTTTGAAATTAAAAATAACTTTTTATTATAATATACTTATGTTTTTTCTGAAATTAAAATATACATATGTATTTAATATTCTTGTATATTTTAATGAACCATATATTTTATAGTCACCATTAAGAATTGTTATATGTAAAGACACTATTTTATAATAAATTCCAAAGATTTTTCTTATATTATGAATATGTTTAAAAAAAATTACTCAATTTTGTCAATGTGTTGAGAATTTTTTTTATTTGATATGGTGTTTAGGCTCTAGTTTTGTACTTATAGGGTAGAACAATATACTATTTATCATGAAGAATAAGATTATGTTGTCCAATAGTTATCCAAGGCAACTAAAACAATGTGTAGGTGTTTGGTAAGAGAACTAATATTTCATTATATACAACTTAATTATTTGAAATTATATTCCTTTAAAAACTTATGATGTGTAGAGATTTTAGGGATATTCCAATAAACATATTAATTTAATGGAAATAATTTCAAAAATTTAAAAGCATATTTGTTATCAAATTTAAAAACTATCAATATTAAAAATATATATTATTATAAAATGAAGGAAATGACAAATTAAGATGTTCATTTTTGTTCAAGATATGAATTAAAGGGATGATACATTAAGGATTTAAATTCAACAAAATACATTAATCTCAACTAGGTGTTTAAAAAATAAGTTTATTTTTAACTTATTTACTCATATGATATAATAGAAGTTATATTTATAAAATATTTTGTACTGAAAATATGATATAATGGGTTTTATATTAATATTTTTTTTAAATTTTTTACTATAACGAATATATGTGTAGATTTATCTAGGAAAATTATATTTTATACATGTTTTTTTAAAATATGTGGGATATAATCTCACGTCGTTAGTGAAATTATCTAATAGATAAAATTATATTTTCAATATATTTATCATAGAACATTAATTACATTATAATATGTTGTAGATAATATTCTTATTTTTATATATTACCACTAATGGAAATTATATTTTATTTGATAGCGTAATGGAGTTTAATTTAAGAATGATTTCTTTTGAGAAAATATAGATTCAATCATATAAAAGGGATTATCTACAATCCTCTATAAATTTTTTACATTGTAATTATATGAATATAATGATCTGTGTAAAATTATATGTGAAATAATATCATAATAGATTTTAAGGCATGTAAAAAAATAATAATCATAATGTAATGAATTATATTTAAAATTTATTACCAATTATCTCAATGAATGTTTTGAATGGATTTTTTCCAAATTGATGATGATGAAATTGGAATGAATTATAATACATAGAAAACAATGATTTACAATAATAAATTTTAATTTTTTGAAGTTGTAAATTTTAAAATTATCTTTAAAGTATTTAATGTGAGTTTTATAGATCATGATCCCACTATTATAAAGGAAAATTTATTTTATAGATGTCAACACTGTAAATAATTTAATTTGGAGAAGTTATCATAATCATATAATGTTTCTCCATGAAATATATAATAATGTAATTATATAAACAAAAAAAATGTATAGAAAAGATAAGTCCACTATTTATATCTAATATTTGTTATAATAATAAGAGGTTATTGTGTCTGGTATAATTTTTAAACATTAAAGAGTTTAAATTTATATTTTTTAAAAAATTATTAAAAATTTTAGACTCCAAATTATATTTCATTTTATGCTTCTTGTGTATATTTTATAATTTGAATTGAAAATTGACATATAAAATATGGGATTTTCGTTTTCCCTAATCAATATTCATTAGGCAATATTAAAGGGTCTGATAAAATATGATGTTTAAAATGTAAAGGATTTATTTTATTGAATCATTATTTCTATATCCAAAAATAATTATTTTATTCTTCATGACCCACTATATATAATTAATGGTGTTTTATTTTGTAAATATTTTGTATACATATACTGAATGATTAAAATTTAATCACTATTAACCATGGATTACAATATACCTATCAGAAGAACCATCATACTTTATAACGTTCCCCTGCCAGCAATGAGGATATGCTAATTAAGGGAATTTGGACATGTTACAAATAATTTTATCAATTAATATTCAACTAGGATTGGATATTCCTTCACATATGATGATAATAACATCTAAAAAATCTATTTAGAGAGACCACGGAACTGTATTTCCACATCTATATATGTGATATATTATTTTCTTATCTATTTGGGTGAGAGACATCATAAATGCGCATCCATTTCGGAGAATGATGTTTGATTTGGTCATCTATTAGATGAGTATATACTTTGGGAATCAACAATATAATAGTTAGTTATAATGGATTAACCTATATTATATCCCATGAAGACTCAATATCATAGAAAATGTAATTTTATTATTACATGTACTTCTATATTATATTGATATTTTATATAGGTATGGAGAGAAATGATTTTTACATAAATATTAATATATAAATTTATAGTATGAGCTAAACTAATGATTTACTAGAGAAAAATGTATTCATAAAATATCATATTAAAAATAAATTTTAATTTTGAACGATACATTGTCCCAGGGGTCGCACATTCTTGTTCTGTGAAAGAAGGTTTAGAATTTTTAAAATTCGTTTTTCTAAAAATATTTAGCTGAATTAAAAGTATTTAAAGGTTATAAATGTGAATTTTTCAGTTATTTTCCAATGAATTTATTTATAATAAATCATCAGGTAAAAATTAATGATATAGTTTTCGAAATGATTTTTATAAAATATTTAAACATTATTTCTAAAATGGACTCATAATGTGATATATATAATTTGATAAAGGGTGAATGTGAACAATAACTATGATAATTATTGGAATCTAGACATTGTTATAAATATATAATAATATCAAAATATAGAATGTTGTAATAAACCATTTCATTTTATATTCTCTTGTAAACAATGACATTTCTTGTGTCACTAAGCCATGGTACAGTATATATTAATCCAAATATTATTAATCCACTCTTGAATTTTATAGTTCTCTTTATTGTATGAAATATTTATTATTTTATAATATCATATACTAATATTTAGATGATTTTTTATGACTTTATTTGAAAATATCAAATACTAAAATGATTATTCCTTAATAGAAAATGAGATAAAATGTTTCCAATAATGGTTTCATAGTTTAAATGATTTTTACATTTGTATTGATGATATGGACTTCAATGATAATCCATGAACCATATATTATATGAATAAGATCATAATTTATTTTTATATCCATTTTATTATTTAAAATAACATGTTAATGATATATTTATCTCTTCTTTTTACACTATTTTATAAGAAATTACCATTTGTGTTTTGAATAGTTTTATCTTTAATGATATCTATATCTAATGAATAATAACATACATTCAACCTATTAGAATATATGTATTAATAAATTGGACCAAATGGATTCATTACCTATTAAAAGGTTTTTTTATTTTTAATAGAGATCATTTCAATATTTTTTAGTGTTTGAAGATAATTTCATTTGTAGAAAAATTTATGTACAATTTTTTGATGGGGTCATATAAATTATAAAGGATTTCAACTGTGTTCCATCCATATAAAATATTATGAATGATAAAGATGTTATCATTTTATGTTAAGGGAGTAGTAAGTATGATGATACAATAAAATAGATATTTTATCATCATGGATCCATTTCATGATAAGAGATAAGTTCTAGGTAATATTATATTCTTCTATAAAAATCATTGCCTTATATCGAAAGCAACCATTGATTAATTTTTTATCTACAAGAGAGGGTTATCTTCCATGTATAAATTTATAGGTTCTATAATTTAATGAAATCCTAATTCATCCCTCATCTCAAATATTTTAACTATAATAAATTAATAACAATCAAAGTAGAAGCATTTGTTTCTTTCTATTGATGAATAAGTTCGTTTAGTAATTTCAATAATTTTTACCTAACACTTTTCCACTATTATGATTTAAAATTTTTCCAATCAAAACATTCATAAAAGTAAACTCCAATGTTATAAATGTTCCCTAGGGAGTCCCCATACTCTCATCATTGTTAAATAGATCAAAATATAATAACAATTTGATTTTAGGGGACTCAAAATAAATAGTCTAAAACATGTAAATGAGTCCATTTTAGCGGATATTATATTTTTAATTATTCATAACTCAGATGATAAATCCCTCCATATGGAAAGTTTTTTAATCATTAAATAGACGTTATTTATTATATATTTTCATTTATATAGCCTAAACAGAGTATACCATATACATAAAATTATGTTATATTGTTTTTAGTTTGTTTGAAAAAAATATCTCTATATTTTTGAAAGGTTAACTCGATTGGGAATATCCTGTTGGATATAATGTACGGAGATATATCTTATATCTCTGTCATAGATATCACCATTAATGATAATTTTATTAATTATATTTATTATCATTGTAATATTATAAAAAACATCCTTTTATATTATAAATTTATCTTCACTACAAATATTTTTTGTGGGATACTATGATGAATATTTCATTATTCTCTATGATGTTTTATATTTTCATCATTAGAGATATAATTCATATTTTAATGAATATAAAATATCTCAATACTTAATGGTGTCATGAATCCATATTTTCTATATTATATATATATATATATATATTAATTAATATGATAAAACTAAATGACATTCATATGAAACTATTAGGCTTTCGTTTGGATTATGATTTCTTTTACTATAAATCGTCATTATAAATTATTGAAATCATCTTTTTTTCAATAAAATGTGGAACAATATTTCTAACATGTTATCAATGATCTTATTTAAAAATTTCACCTTGATATTACTACTTGGGTGAATGAAATTCCTACCTATATGTGTATAAAAATATATTTACACTTCTAGACTCTACTTGAGGTTTAAATGATAAAAATTTTTCTTTTAATATAGTGGAATTTTATTTTCTAAAACGGGTGTGAAATGGGTAGTCAATCAAGGTGTTTATGTCACATGTTCTAGAAGATATGAAATTTTTATGTTCTCTATGAAGATTAACTTTTACTGATTTTATGCTTTATCTACAATATTTATAAAGGACTTGAGTGAAAGTGGATTTCCACGAATAATAGAGAATGATCCATGTTTCATGGTAGCCACTATTTATATGATTGATTGAGCTTAACTATATTGGATAAGTGAATGGCATCCAATGATCAATAAGATTCATTGGATACTTATATGGTACTAATAGAGATGTTTTTAAATTCATCTATAACAAACATTAATGTCCCAATTTTTTTTAAAATGATTATAGGTTTTTACTGATGTTATGATTATACAGGATTGTGCATCTTTTATTTGCATTCAATTTTTCTTCAACGAGTTTAATTTATCAATGATATTTTATGTTGATATAATGAATAAGAATAATAATTAATAAAATAATGTATTTGATTATTTGGTAGTATAACACTATATTTCTATTGGAGGAGATCCCAATACATTTGACCTATATTTTATATGTTATCATTTATATATAAAATCATGTAGGATTGGGTTTTTTGGAATTATTTAATTACCTATAAGGAAAAATGGAATGAAATTAATACTATATAATACACGGAGATCTAATTTTTTTTATGTTGAAAGAAGTTGAAAATTTAATCCTTGATATTATATGTATAACATATTTGGTTGTGTCTTAGGAAATTTTAAAAATTACATTGGGGATTTTTATAATAAGAAAACATGTTATAGGGTACAAGCTAAAATAGAGAAAAAAAAGATTTAACATAAGTTTTTTATATTGTAATGTCAGTTATTAACCGTTCCGTATAATTATGATAATGAAAATATGGTTTTAGGCATCATTTGTTTGAAAACTGATGTCGAACATTTGTGTTGGGTTCATTTTAGGCATCATTTTTCTAAATACTAACACCGAAAATTATAATCATGTTCATTTTTTGCTCCATTTTTTTGTAAAATCAATGCCGAAAACACAAAAAACTATTTAAAATGTTTGGGGGTCATTTTTTATTAAAAGTGATGCCAAAAGGTAAAAAATTAACATGTTTTTAATATTAAACCACACAATAAATTAGAAACTATTTAACAAGAAAAATATCATACATCCATATGAAAGTATGTTTCATTGGCTAAAATTTTATAAAAAAAAAGCATATAGTTAACAAGTTAATCCAAAAATTATCTATTCAACTGTATTATAATGAATTAAAAAACATATACCTAAAATTTAAATAATGCTCAATGTTAGTTGATGTTGTAGCACTATTTTGAGAAAAATATGTTAAAAAACCTATTATAACAAAATAATTAGTTTTTGAACACTAGTTATTAGGAAAATGTAATATGAATTATAAACATTACAATATACATACATTAAATTGTAATCATACATGAAAAATAATTTTCAAAAAAAGATCAATGATGGGTATGTTCATCTTTTGAGTAAGACTGAACATAATTTATTTTATACATTAACAATGAATGATATAGGTCTGAAAAATAGAATACTATGATCTAACATATTAAATAATTAATATAACAAAACTTATCAACTTCAGTAGTAACCATGGTTGTGATTTCCTCATATATGTATCATTGAAAATAATAACCACATTCAATATATCATTGTTGATTTTGACACGTAGGGTATTGAAAATTTACTTGATCATAAATAAATAAATATATATATATATAACAAAAATATCTAATTTAAAAATTAATTACCATTACTTTCAAATAATGGATTACATTTCTCTTCATCACATATCACAGAACAATTTAAATGAATTATGGACCTATAGAACCGTAACAATATGTGACCTCATTTAGAATAAGAATAATTTTTAGATAACTAATTAAATATGTAATATAGTAAGTCTAATTTAATGATGTTTAATTAATTATATGAAAACAAACACATCAATTTACGGACATGGAAATCAATAGAAATGCAGGAACACTGAGCAATTTCAAATCAATATGATCAATGATATCGTTTCTTAATATTCTAAAGGTTTTCCACATCAAATTATATTGGACATCATCCAAAATTTATAGATATTATCTAATGAGTGAGAAAACTGGTAGAATCATAGCATCCCATTAAGAATACTAGATGTATTTAAATAAATTTGGTTCTTGAACCATTTTATTCCTTCGTTCCAATACATTTGATATTAGATTCTTTTATAAATGTTAAATGTGAGAAAAAATTATACATAATTTTTAATGATATGTAAGTATTTTTTTACTAAATGCAAACATCATATCAAGGATAATGAAAAAGTACATATGGAAAATGATAAAAATGACACATAAAATCATAATATATGGTAACCTCCTCATTATGAAATTCTAGTAGATAAGTATAATAAATAATATCATGTACTGATTCATTAACCAAACGAATCTGTATAAGTTTGTGGTATAAAAAATCCTCCAAAAATGGACTACTCTAAGAAATATAATATAAAAATTAGTATCTTCATCATATAAATCATTGTATAAGGTTGGGTCTAGGAATTGAGGGGGAGGAGTTTTGTTGGTAGTATGGGCATGCAGGTCTGGTTGGGGGGATATATAGGTTGCACAACCTACTGAATATTCTGGACAGGCTGGGAAGGCTATGATTGAATTGACTATTTCATCAATTTTTCTAACATGGTCAACACATATGATTTAATTTGATCACTTCTAGACTATTTCATATTGAATAGCTCACTTTTAAATATTTGATTTATCAATCTCTTGATTACTTACTTTTATGACCAACAACATTTGGAATACTAACAACAACCTCATATCCTCTTTTGAAGCATGGGTATTCTATATTACCTAATGTTGAGTCTAGGATGTGCATCATACCCTCGAGAATAAAGTTTCTCTTTGATGATTTCTCCTAATTTTTATTCTAAAATCAAAAATTAAGGTTGCATAATAGTGTTGATAATATATAAATTAAAAAAATTCATGAAAGAAATTAATTACAATTCATTGAATACTTCAATTGAATTATCTATAAGATACTTTTCAATTTTTCTTCTATTTTATCTTTCTATTTTTTTCATGGTAATTTGGGGATATTGAGGACTTAACAAGACTATGTCAGATCCCAAAGCAGACTCATCTCTTAAAATATCAAACTTTTCCTCAATCATTTTTTTCACCAATAATTAATAACCTCTATGTGATAAACTATGAGGGTA
Source organism: Viscum album (assembly GCA_963277665.1). Lineage (NCBI taxonomy): Eukaryota > Viridiplantae > Streptophyta > Magnoliopsida > Santalales > Viscaceae > Viscum > Viscum album. Next base: position 1,096,824,769 of record OY728151.1, on the reverse strand, counting down.
TAGATTCTTCAACTGGATTATGTGATTGGGTTTTCTAGGATGCCAATTATATAAAATGTAAAATAAAATGTAATTAAGTATATATATAAATAATTTTTTAATAGATGATAATTATCATATCAAGAATGATTCGTTATGTCAGAAGGGAAAAAAATTTATTCCATGAATATGTATCTAAAACCACATACTTGAGGCATGGGTATTCATTTCTTCTGTTTAGAAAAACATAATTTTCTGTAAACAGTGTTTTGAAATATCTCCATCAAACAGCCACACATGGAAGACAAAATTTCATAATTTATTTTTTATTTTAAAAATGGGATGTTTTCACAAATGGAATAAAATAAATATTAGTCCTTTGAAATATATCATATTCACAATTTGAGATAAATTAAATCAAATTAAATATTAAACAATTAAGGCCTCCCAAATATGGTTTATCAAAGCCTTGTCGATGGACTTCCTATTAGGGTATAAAAAACTAAACTTATATCGACTCTGTATTGAGATATAGCTGATAAACTGTGTTATTTTTAGGTTGGTTTAATTTTTTTCATCATCAAAAATAATATAATATCACATGTCTACATGAGAAAGTGATCGATTCGGTAAACTTGTAATGCCACATTTATCAACATGATAACTCAATTTCATAACCCAAAAATTATAAGATTCCATTTTTGATGTATTACAAGTAGTCATGAAATTAACATATTTAAATTAATAGTTTTTTCAATAAATAATTATATTACTATATATTTAAAAATAAGAAGAAAAAAACCTCGATACATGTTCCCCTATCTATGAATTTTTATCAGTCATTGAATTTGGGAAATGTAGTGAAATTGTAACATACATTCATATTATTCGTCAAGTAAATTATTAGAAATCATGAAACCAAAAATATGTAAATATACAATATTTCTCACATTTGTAACTTCAAATAAAATAATGATGTTACGATTATTAATCAATAAAATATATAAGTTAAAATATTAAATTTAAAAATTACCAATACAATGTGAATAAATTTTAAATTTATGTATAAATTTATAAAAAGGATTTCTCATATGGTTAACTATTACAAAGATATAATAATGTATGCCATGGGTTTTCAGAAAAATAAATGAGTGTCCATAACCATAAAATATCATAATCTTAAACAAAAAATCATATAAATAATCAAATATATATAGTTAAATATTCAATTGTTATTAAATAATATAATAATAATCATTTAAATTTTAAAGAATAAGTTTTGTGTAAATAATTACCTGATTAATTAGGATAGTAATTTTGTGTTTTTCCATATCCCATTGGCATGATCGTTTCATACTGTAAGAATTGTGTTTGCATTATTGTCATTGTTATCCGAAAATCATGTAATAGATAAAGGAGCCTTATATAAATCAACATCATCATCATTATCCTCATCGATATAATTGATAATTTTCCCTTACAAAGTGATGGTCCAATGATCATTTTATGGATCGATGACATAAAATAATTTCATTCCTTGTGTGACATGATAAAAGATCCTCTTTGCAACTAAATATTTTAAAATAAACATTTATTACCATATTCCTCATGTTCCACACCAATGTTACATGTAAACTAATTAAACATAATCACGATTACTTAATATATAATATAATAATTTTCCCATGAGTCTTCAAGAACTCCAAAATATGATGTTGATTCCAAATTTGGATTTTAATCTTTTATACTAGATAAAATTAGTACTTCAACGATGAATATTACAAAACAAAATTGAACAGTACACTTTTCATCTAGACATTTTATGTAAAAAGTGAACCCATTAATATCAAAACAAGAACGAGTGTTCAGATTAAGAGATGGGACAACAGTAAATCATTTCAATGTTTCTGTTGCAGATATATCAGTTCTGACATTCACATTAAACCATGAAAAAATTTCTTTTTATTCAATATCATTAGCCACTATTCATTTCTTTTAGGATATCTTATCCTGAATTCAGAAATATTTGATGATATATACGATTGAACTTTGATAATGTTTTTCAAAATATATCATTGTGCTTGGAAAACATCATCACACGAACGTAACTATATCATTAAGAATCAAATTGCTATAACTTAATGATAAACTGTTATATGATGAGATATTAGGAGAGAAATATGCTCGACTTCATACAAATAATCAATAAGGAACACAATCACCTATCCAATTACATATTTTTTAAAAAAAGATGCCTTTGGTCGATAAGGATTTTCAATATACCCCTTCAATGTTTTCATATATCATTCAAAAGGCTAAATCAATCGTAAATAAGTAGGGAAATATATTATTATCACTTTTATCAAATGAATAACCAGATGAACCTTTATATACAAAAACTAGGTGGGAAATAAATTTCTAGTTGATAAAGAATAGGTGAAGTTTCATTCTATAACACATCAAACAAAATTGGATCAATTAATTTTCTGTAAATGGATTTAAAAATTTACATTACCAAATGATAGTGTTTTGTATAGCTTTCAAGAATACGACACATAATGTGACTTTTAGATGTGGTTCCATCAATATGTGACAATCTAGAGATTTCTTACATATTAATATAAAATCCTTCAATGGAAAAAAATAAATCACATTTGCTGAAAACGAATGTTTAAATTAATACCAAGAATACACACACAAATATCATATTATAAATCATTCTTAATGTGTGACATGATGAATATAAATATGTAATGGTTCCTTTTATTGTGGGAGGTAACTCTAAATGTATTTCTATTGGTATCAAGTCCAGTCTAGCATTTAATACATATCTTTAATTTCATTTTGACTTAAAAAGTTTTAATCAAACCGTCACATTAGATTTTGTCATCACGGATAACATCAATTTTACTTTTTTCCATCTAATGGTCTCTAATAATGTAGTTCAAAATGGATATACTATTTAATCCTGAAATTTTTTTGAAGACTAAAACATATTTTCTTTCCAAAAGTGAAATCAATATTTTTCACCATCTATTAATATTCGTCAACTAACACTGGTGTAACACCCCAAGCTTCCACGGTACGTTTCACTTCGAATAATGCAATAGCGTGTGTTGTACGCAACCTCGAGCTCTAACACACACCACAACGAATTAAACTAGCCGTTGTGAATAGTAATACCTACTTTTTGAAATTTTATAAATTTTATTTATCAAAATGGACTTCATTTTTTGATTCGGAATATCGAAATTAGCCTATGTTGAATTTTTTGTATTTTTCTGAGAACTTCTAATTTTTTATGAATAGTGAAAAATACTTAAAAACAACTTTTTTAATCAAAATAATTTATAGTGATAAATTATACTATTTAGTGGTTTTAAAGTATAATTAGAATATATTTTTACCATTTTATCCAATGGTGGTAATTAGAATTAATTTAACATTGAAATTGGACATAAACAATTGCCAATCTTTTGATATAAATTGTTTCTTAAAACACGCTATTTGTTGTGACAGCGGGAATTAATTGTAAAATTAATTAATGCCACTTATATGTTTGGAATTTTTTAAAATAGACATAATTTTTGAATTCAGAATATCAATTATAGCTTAGGGTGTAATTTTGGCATTGTTCTGAAAAACTTCAATTTTTGATGAATAGTGAAACCATTAAGTGGTAGTTAAATAACTGATTTTTCGTTTAAATGAAAAATTACCACTTCTGTGATTTGATTTTCAAAAATCCGACATACATTGTTTTCATTAATAAGTAAAATGTGGTTCAATGAGATCAAAATAATTTTTTGGTGAATAGTAACTTTTAAGTTCTTAATCGCGATTAGAGGTAATTAGTGTAGTTTACGGTAAAAATAATGTTTTAATAATATGATATGAGTTTGACACTTGTCATACTCCTATTGGATGAGTCATGGCCGACCAAGACAACCCATGGGTAAACTTGGGGACCCTATGGAGCCACTTTGGTTGGAAAATGACATTAATATATATTTATTTAATGTTAAAATTAAATTGACACAAACATGAGTTGTTTTACTAAAACAGATTTTAAGTGGGGTTACACAAGTACAAATTTTGACTATATATATTCATTAGAATGATAAAAATATTTCCTACATCATAGTATTTTTTTAATATTTTTTAGACATTAAATAAATTAAATTATTTATGACATCATTATGATGCAGCGATGACCTCATTATTTAACGATTTAAATAAAATAAAAAGATAATGTAAAATCCAAGGATTAAACTTGTCCAAAGACTATTGTATGGGAAGATTTAGAACCCTTATCACCATATCCATGAATTATATAAGTGTGGGACCTTTAGAATCCGAAAAGCATTGTGTAATAATGTAACATTTCAATCTTTCCAAAAGAGCCCCTCCTCTCCTCTTATAAAAGGCCCCCACCTCTACCACCTTATTCACACTTTCAAGCCTTTTGGTTCGGCCAACCTCTGACCAAATACTCTGCCGACTCCTCTCCCTTCATCCTAGAAGCTTTACTTTAGTTAGAAATCCATCCTAAAGAGTCCTTTTGATCAAATCGAAAGGAAGAACCCGAAGAAGAGGTAACGTTTTCATCACCCTCTTTCAAGTTTCTTTCTTCTTCCACTCCCTCTTTGTTCATTATTTCAATTCTAAAATTATAACTCCAGTATCTTCTATATACAGTGATGTTATTATAAATATCTAACAACCATATTCAGTATTCTACCCATCATTTGAATGACATGTCACCATACGTGCGTACGTACGGCTTACCGTCTCCACGTCGTGGTGTAATTGTTATTCAATTATTTTATTATTTATATGGGTATAAAAATGATATGTAATTCGTGTAAATAATAAATATAACATGATAATGATTCTGTATATATGATATAATATCCAATTATATATTATTTTAATATCAAAATAATGATATTGTCGCTCGTGCGTACGTACGGACTACCGTCTCCACGAACGCGATGAGATTCATTCTACTTCGTATCCATTCAAGTATAATTATCATTTGATGATTTAAAAATAATGTTTAAGGACATGATATCATTATGGATATGAATAAGATACAAACTATCCATGAAAAACATGACTTACGTAATAAAACATATAAAAGAAAATGAGTAAGTTGACACCCAAAACAACGATAAATCTAAGATATTGTTAACAATGAAATGTTAAAAGATCATATATGATATCATATGAATGTATATGATTCTTGTATAATTTAATAACAATTATTTCACCATTATACAGGAGGTTAACCTACCCCAACCAAGGAAAAGTACAAGGTAAGGGAACTTCTTAACCCAATTTCTATTCTTTGGGTTAATCTCCTACTTTCAAATTATGTCATGATATTATTATGTCCTATCTTGTATGTGTACTTTATTTATGTGTAAATATAGTGAATACACATAATATATCTACTTTAATTTAAAAAAATGATCTTTTTAAGGGTCTTCGTCTCAATCACCTTTCATTGAGGCATATTTTGTTTTATAAACAACTTTCTTTTATACGGTGTATAAACCCCTTTGACTTTTATGTTTATTCAAAAGGAATCTTTTTTATACGATGCATTTTGCTAAATGACAAAAGGGAATGTTTTTCTTTCCGTACATATGCGGCGACAACGACTTCTCCGCCGCCGTGACCGTTATTTGAGTTTTGTCATCCTCTACAAGCCATCATTTTTTTTAATGAAAAATAAATACAAAGTTTTAACTTTCTTTTATTTTGGTATTGAAAATGGTTTTGAAAACGTTTTTATTATATCAATGTGCTGTATTGATATATTGTGATTGAAATGTGGAAATGTTATATTTCATTTATGCATGTTTTATGTGATACGATTATGTTATGGTTTATGATATGTTTAAACCTATTCATATGAGGAATGTATTGGACTTAATAAATGACGGGTGGAGCCCGCTATAGCTCCTCGATGCATCGGTAGGTCTCGTGAGACAACTAGACGTGGAATTGGCCGAGGCCCTTTCCCAATTTGATTTATGGTTTTGGCCGAGGCCTTAATCATTTTAGACGTCTTGGCCGAGGCCTTGAAAAAATGTTTCAGAATGTCCGGCATTATACATTCCCTCATTATAAAAGTGGTTATTGATATTTCATGTGATTATTCTACTAGTAGAATATCCATGTGAGTAAGTAAATGGCATTATTTAATTTAATTTTTTCCATATTATTCTGAAGTTCAAGTTTAAAAAGGCTTTTGTTTTAGTTATACATTGCCTTAAATGTTAATGTTTATTTATGAAAGATTCCGTAATATTGTTATCCTTACTAAGCATCTGAGCTCACCCCTTTGAATGTTTTAATATTTTCCAGGATGTGAAGAAGTATTTTATGAATGACCTGCAGGGATAGTCAGAAGAGGATATGAGTGTGGACTATGAATACTTTGTTATTAGTTTTTCACTTTATGATGTAATGTAACATTTATGAATGTATCTAGTGTTTACAAGGCTACTAAACTAATCGGTTTTTCAAGAATTGATCTTTTTCTATCATGCCAATGTTACGAACTAATGCACCGACTCTGGGTAGCTGGGGTCGGGGCGTTACAGTTGGTATCAGAGGCAGTTTAGTACTAACCTTGGAAGCTAGATTTAGATAAACTCAGATTAGAGCACATAGCCCAAAGATAGACTTTGAGGAGTAGTATAGAAGAACTTCCTAGAATTTTGTTATTGTAGAGATTTTGTGTGTTTTCCGAGCAATACATCCATGTCTGGATACGAGCAGGTAGAGGCAGCTCTGGAACAGATGTACCTAGAGGTAAAACTTGAAAACACCGCTTTGAGCTAGACTCGAACGGGAACTGGTGCACGACAACGGGCCTTGCTGCACTCTTGGTTACGACACTCCCAGGGGACATGCTTTGGGATAATTATCATTTTCATTATAACCCACTATGAAGGGATATGAGTATTTACTTCCTCAAAGAAAACATTTTTATGGATTATATCCATAAATAGTTCAATTTATGTTAAGTATCTTACAAGTATGGAATTATGTATTTTTATTTATAAACTAATATAGTTTATGCCATTGTTTAGAAATGGCGCCTAGTGGAAGGAATAGAAACTTTATCAATGCACGCACTCCGTGTAGGGATTTCCCTCCTGCTCAAGATAATTATTGTGGATCTGGAGATACAACTGGTGCTGATCAACTTATTACCATACTGGGAAAACTCACTCAGGTTATGAATAATAACCTTACTCGTATGGAGCACCCTGATCCACAACGTGGAGGATCAATGCTAGACCGTTTCATGAGGCAACAACCACCAACCTTCAATGGGAGTACAAATCCTATAGTAGCTGAGAAATGGATAAATTCCTTAGAGAAAATATTCCATGCCTTGGGGAGTAGTGAAAGGGAGAAGGTTGTCATGGCAGTTTACCGCCTCACTGGAGATGTCGATCAGTGGTGGACGCTGATTCAAAACACAAAGGAAGATGATGACGTATCGAATATGGAATGTAGGGAGTTCAAAGAGCTTTTCTTAGAAAAATACTTTCCTCGTGACCATCGAGCGGATATGGAAAGGCAATTTCTGAGTCTGAGGTAGAAGGAGGATGAGAATGTCGCAAAGTATGAGGCTAACTTTACAAGGTTAGCGAGGCATGTTGCCGATTATATACATAACCCAAGGATTAAGATTGATCATTTCTTTGATGGGTTAAAACCATTTCTCCTTCGAGCTTTAGTATCACAATCGTTCTCAACATACGAAGATATTGTCTCATGTGCTATCAAGACAGAAAAGGAATTCTCTAAGTCTTATGACAACAAATTAAAGCAAGAGAAGAAGAGAACGGTGGAACAAGAGACAGATAAAGGGAAAAAGGGAAAGAAGGATTTTCCATTATGTGATAATTGTGGGAAGAATCACCCTGGTACTTGTCTAAAAGGAATGAGAGTTTTTTATAAATGTGGGGAAAAAGGTCACCAGGCGCGTGACTGCAAGGGAAAGAAAGAGGTTGTCAAAGTTGAATGCTACAATTGTAGGGAAATGGGGCATTATGCAAATGAATGTCCTAAGCGTCAAGGAAACTTACCTCAGAAAAGGCCAAGGCATCAAAGGCAATCTTATGCTGTGACTACAGTTGAAGCGGAATAATTAATGTATTGGTGCTTTTGGACTCAAGGATTATATTCTGGTTATAAGAATAATGTGATATATATATATATGGATTGTACTTCAGTACTTTTTGATTTCAGTATGGTTTTAATATGATTAAGGTAATTATATTTTTAGTATGTGACAATAAGAGAAACTTCTCTTTTTTTGGGGAATCTGATGTTACAATTGATTTTGGAATTTAGAGACCTTTTAGAGAAAGTCTGGACGGAGGTATTTTGGATAACTATTAAGGTTGGAATGGATTAAGTTGAACCATGGATAGTATTGTTTAAGGTTAAAGAATTTCTGAAGATTATTTTTGGAATATTATAATACTATAGTTTTAGGAAAAGGACAACCTGCAGGGTGGGGCATAACCCGTCGCGTCGGACAAAGCTGCAGGAATCGAACCCACAATCATAGTGCGACAGGCCTTTATTTCCTACCACTAGCCAACAGGAAGTCCCTGGTTATTACAAAATAATTTTACTAATCTAAATGTTATGTGTTAACATTTGGAACCTTATACAATTAGGATAAATAGAATATTTTTGAGTTCCATTACCATTTGGAGTAAAAGATGGGTTTGTGGTAAAAATTTATTAACGAATGAAAGTATACATAAAAAGTATGTATATTTCCTTACGTTCTTAGTAAATATCCTAAATAAATTCCTCAACATTATAAAAGGTAACATAAAACAAAAATGTTGTCGGCTAACTTTTCAAACTGGGGATTCAATGACCGTTTAACCAGTCACATGTTTGTGATTTTCTTGTAGTTAAACTTTCTCCTAATACTGTTTTCTATAACTCTCCATTAGACCTCGATGGTTTGTTTCTCCTCCATATCCATATTTTCATAGAATCCTAGAATGGGCTATATCGGGTGACCTTTGTACTTATCTTGCTTTCTTTTAATGTTATATATTTATTAACCATATTTCCGATGTGGGTTTTCCTCAAAGGTATTTTCTCTTTTAAACCATTTATTTTCAAAGAAAAATTTCAAATTGCGAGGACGCAATTTATTGAAGGAGGGGAGAATGTAACACCCCAAGCTTCCACGGTACGTTTCACATCGAATAATGCAACAGCGTGTGTTGTACGCAACCTCGAGCTCTAACACACACCACAACGAATTAAACTAGCCGTTGTGAATAGTAATACCTACATTTTGAAATTTTATAAATTTTATTTATCAAAATGGACTTCATTTTGGATTCGGAATATCGGAATTAGCCTATGTTTAATTTTTGGTAATTTTCTGAGAACTTCTAATTTTTTATGAATAGTGAAAAATACTTAAAAACAACTTTTTTAATCAAAATAATTTATAGTGATAAATTATACTATTTAGTGGTTTTAAAGTATAATTAGAATATATTTTTACCATTTTATCCAATGGTGTTAATTAGAATTAATTTAACATTGAAATTGGACATAAACAATTGCCAATCTTTTGATATAAATTGTTTCTTAAAACACGCTATTTGTTGTGACAGCGGGAATTAATTATAAAATTAATTAATTCCACTTATATGTTTGGAATTTCTTAAAATAGACATCATTTTTGAATTCAGAATATCAATTATAGCTTAGGGTGAAATTTTGGCATTGTTCTGAAAAACATCAATTTTTGATGAATAGTGAAACCACTAAGTGGTAGTTAAATAACTGATTTTTCGTTTAAATGAAAAATTACCACTTTTGTGATTTGATTTTCAAAAATCCGACATACATGGTTGTCATTAATAAGTAAAATGTGGTTCAATGAGATCAAAATAAATTTTTGGTGAATAGTAACTTTTACGTTCTTAATCGCGATTAGAGGTAATTAGTGTAGTTTACGGTAAAAATAATGTTTTAATAATATGATATGAGTTTGACACTTGTCATACTCCTATTGGATGAGTTATGGCCGACCAAGACAACCCATGGGTCAACTTGGGGACCCCATGGAGCCACTTTGGTTGGAAAATGACATTAATATATATTTATTTAATGTTAAAATTAAATTGACACAAACATGAGTTGTTTTACTAAAACAGATTTTAAGTGGGGTTACACAAGTCCAAATTTTGACTATAAATATTCATTAGAATGATAGAACGATTTCCTACATCATAGTATTTTTTTAATAATTTTTAGACATTAAACAAATTAAACTATTTATGACATCATTATGATGCAGCGATGACCTCATTATTTAACGATTTAAAAAAAATAAAAAGATAATGTAAAATCCAAGGCTTACACTTGTCCAAAGACTATTGGATGGGTAGATTTCGAACCCTTATCACCATATCCACGAATTATATAAGTGTGGGACCTTTAGAATCCGAAATGCATTGTGTAATAATGTAACATTTCAATCTTTCCAAAAGAGCCCTCCTCTCCTCTTATAAAAGCCCCCCACCTCTACCACCTTATTCACACTTTAAAGCCTTTTGGTTCGGCCAACCTCTAACCAAATACTCTGCCGACTCCTCTCCCTTCATCCTAGAAGCTTAACTTTAGTCATAAATCCATCTTAAGGAGTCCTTTTGATCAAATCGAAAGGAAGAACCCGAAGAAGAGGTAACGTTTTCATCACCCTCTTTCAAGTTTCTTTCTTCTTCCACTCCCTCTTTGTTCATTATTTCAATTATAAAATTATAACTCCAGCATCTTATATATACTGTGATGTTATTATAAATATGGAACATCCATATTCAGTATTCTACCCATCATTTGAATGACATGTCACCAGACGTGCGTAGGTACGGCTTACCGTCTCCACGTCGTGGTGTAATTGTTATTCAATTATTTTATTATTTATATGGGTATAAAAATGATATGTAATTCGTGTAAATAATAAATATAACATGATAATGATTCTGTATATATAATATACTATCCAATTATATATTATTTTAATATCAAAATAATGATATTGTCGCTCGTGCGTACGTACGAACTACCATCTCCACGAACGCGATGAGATTCATTCTCCGTCGTATCCATTCAAGTATAATTATCATTTGATGATTTAAAAATAATGTTTAAGGACATGATATCATTCTGGATATGAATAAGATACAACCTATCCATGAAAAACATGACTTACGTAATAAAACATATAAAAGAAAATGAGTAAGTTGACACCCAAAACAACGATAAATCTAAGATATTGTTAACAAAGAAATGATAAAAGATCATATATGATATCATATGAATGTATATGATTCTTTTATAATTTAATAACAATTATTTCACCATTATACAGGAGGTTAACCTACCCCAACCAAGGAAAAGTACAAGGTAAGGGAACTTCTTAACCCAATTTCTATTCTTTGGGTTAATCTCCTACTTTCAAATTATGTCATGATATTATTATGTCCTATCTTGTATGTGTACTTTATTTATGTGTACATATAGTGAATACACATAATATATCTACTTTATTTTAAAAAAATGATCTTTTTAAGGGTCTTCGTCTCAATCACCTTTCATTGAGGCATATTTTGTTTTATAAACAACTTTCTTTTATACGGTGTATAAACCCCTTTGAATTTTATGTTTATTCAAAAGGAATCTTTTTTATACGAAGCGTTTTGCTAAATTACAAAAGGGAATGTTTTTCTTTCCCTACTTATGCGGCGACAACGACTTCTCCGCCGCCGTGACCGTTATTTGAGTTTCGACTTCCTCTACAAGCCATCATTTTTTTAATGAAAAATAAATACAAAGTTTTATCTTTCTTTTATTTTGGTATTGAAAATGGTTTTTAAAACGTTTTTATTATATCAATGTGCTGTATTGATATCTTGTGATTGAAATGTGGAAATGTTATATTTCCTTTATGCATGTTTTATGTGATACGATTATGTTATGGTTTATGATATGTTTAAACCTATTCATATGAGGAATGTATTGGACTTAATACGTGACGGGTGGAGCCCGCTATAGCTCCTCGATGCATCGGTAGGTCTCGTGAGACAACTAGACGTGGAATTGGCCGAGGCCCTTTCCCAATTTGATTTATGGTTTTGGCCGAGGCCTTAATCATTTTAGACGTCTTGGCCGAGGCCTTGAAAAAATGTTTCAGAATGTCCGACATTATACATTCCCTCATTATAAAAGTGGTTATTGATATTGCATGTGATTATTCGACTAGTAGAATATCCGTGTGAGTAAGTAAATGGCATTATTTAATTTTATTTTTTCCATATTATTCTGAATTTCATGTTTAAAAAGGCTTTTGTTTTAGTTATACATTGCATTAAATGTTAATGATTATTTATTAAAGATTCCGCAATATTGTTATCCTTACTGAGCATCTGAGCTCACCCCTTTCAATGTTTTAATATTTTCTAGGATGTGAAGAAGTATTTTATGAATGACCTACAGGGATAGTCAGAAGAGGATATGAGTGTGGACTATGAATACTTTGTTATTAGTTTTTCACTTTATGATGTAATGTAACATTTATGAATGTATCTAGTGTTTCCAAGTCTACTAAACTAATCGGTCTTTCGAGAATTGATCTTTTTTTATCATGCAAATGTTACGAACTAATGCACCGACTCTGGGTAGGTGGGGTCGGGGCGTTACAGTTGGTATCAGAGGAAGTTTAGTACTAACCTTGGAAGCTAGATTTAGATAAACTCAGATTAGAGCACATAGCCCAAAGATAGACTTTGAGGAGTAGTATAGAAGAACTTCCTAGAATTTTGTTATTGTAGAGATTTTGTGAGTTTTCCGAGCAATACATCCCTGTCTGGATACGAGCAGGTAGAGGCAGCTCTGGCACAGATGTACCTAGGGGTAAAACCTGAAAACACCGCTTTGAGCTAGACTCGAACGGGAACTGGTGCACGACAACGGGCCTTGCTGCACTCTTGGTTACGACACTCCCAGGGGACATGCTTTGGGATAATTATCATTTTCATTATAAACCACTATGAAGGGATATGAGTATATACTTCCTCAAAGAAAACATTTTTATGGATTATATCCATAAATAGTTCAATTTATGTTAAGTATCTTACAAGTATGGAATTATGTATTTTGATTTATAAACTAATATAGTTTATGCCATTGTTTAGAAATAGTGCCTAGTGGAAGGAATGGAAACTGTATCAATGCACGCACTCGGTGTAGGGATTTCCCTCCTGCTCAAGATAATTATTGTGGATCTGGAGATACAACTGGTGCTGATCAACTTATTACCATACTGGGACAACTCACTCTGGTTATGAATTATAACCTTACTCGTATGGAGCATCCTGATCCACAACGTGGAGGATCAATTCTAGACCGTTTCATGAGGCAACAACCACCAACCTTCAATGGGAGTACAAATCCTATAGTAGCTGAGCAATGGATAAATTCCTTAGAGAAAATATTCCATGCCTTGGGGAGTAGTGAAAGGGAGAAGGTTGTCATGGCAGCTTACCGCCTCACTGGAGATGCCGATCAGTGGTGGTCGCTGATTCAAAACACAAAGGAAGATGATGACGTATCGAATATGGAATGGAGGGAGTTCAAAGAGCTTTTCTTAGAAAAATACTTTCCTCGTGACCATCGAGCGGATATGGAAAGGCAATTTCTGAGTCTGAGGCAGAAGGAGGATGAGAATGTCGCAAAGTATGAGGCTAACTTTACAAGGTTAGCGAGGCATGTTGCCGATTATATACGTAACCCAAGGAGTAAGATTGATCATTTCTTTGATGGGTTAAAACCATTTCTCCGTCGAGCTTTAGTATCACAATCGTTCTCAACATACGAAGATATTATATCATGTGCTATCAAGACAGAAAAGGAATTCTCTAAGTCTTATGACAACAAAGTAAAGCAAGAGAAGAAGAGAATGGTGGAACAAGAGACGGATAAAGGGAAAAAGGGAAAGAAGGATTTTCCATTATGTGATAATTGTGGGAAGAATCACCCTGGTACTTGTCTAAAAGGAATGGGAGTTTTTTATAAATGTGGGGAAAAAGGTCACCAGGCGCGTGATTGCAAGGGAAAGAAAGAGGCTGTCAAATTTGAATGCTACAATTGTAGGGAAATGGGGCATTATGCAAATGAATGTCCTAAGCGTCAAGGAAACTTACCTCAGAAATGGCCAAGGCATCAAGGGCAATCTTATGCTGTGACTACAGTTGAAGCGGAATAATTAATGTATTGGTGCTTTTGGACTCAAGGATTATATTCTGGTTATAAGAATAATGTGATATATATATATGGATTGTACTGCAGTACTTTTTGATTTCAGTAAGGTTTTAATATGATTAAGGTAATGATATTTTTAGTATGTGACAATAAGAGAAACTTTTCTTTTTTGGGGGAATCTGATGTTACAATTGATTTTGGAATTTAGAGACCTTTTAGAGAAAGTCTGGACGGAGGTATTTTGGATAACTATTAAGGTTGGAATGGATTAAGTTGAACCATGGATAGTATTGTTTAAGGTTAAATCATTTCTGAAGATTATTTTTGGAATATTATAATACTATAGTTTTAGGAAAAGGACAACCTGCAGGGTGGGGCATAACCCGTCGCGTCGGACAAAGCTGCAGGAATCGAACCCACAATCATAGTGCGACAGGCCTTTATTTCCTACCACTAGCCTACAGGAAGTCCCTGGTTATTACAAAATAATTTTACTAATCTAAATTTTATGTGTTAACATTTGGAACCTTATACAATTAGGATAAATAGAATATTCTTGAGTTCCGTTACCATTTGGAGTAAAAGATGGGTTTGTGGTAAAAATTTATTAACGAATGAAAGTATACATAACAAGTATGTATATTCCCTTACGTTCTTAGTAAATCTCCTAAATAAATTCCTAAACACTATAAAAGGTAACTTAAAACAAAAATGTTGTCGGCTAACTTTTCCAACTGGGGATTCAATGACCGTTTAACCAGTCACAAGTTTGTGATTTTATTGTAGTTAAACTTTCTCCTAATCCTGTTTTCTATAACTCTCCATTAGACCTTTATGGTTTGTTTCTCCTCCATATCCATATTTTCGTAGAATCCTAGATTGGGCTATATCGGGTGACCTTTGTACTTATCTTGCTTTATTTTAATGTTATATATTTATTAACCTTATTTCCGATGTGGGTTTTCCTCAATGTTATTTTCTCTTTTCAACCTTTTATTTTCAAAGAAAAATTTCAAATTGCGAGGATGCAATTTATTGAAGGATGGGAGAATGTATCACCCCAAGCTTCCATGGTACGTTTCACTTCGAATAATGCAATAGCGTGTGTTGTACGCAACCTCGAGCTCTAACACACACCACAACGAATTAAACTAGCCGTTGTGAATAGTAATACCTACTTTTTGAAATTTTATAAATTTTATTTATCAAAATTGACTTCATTTTTGGATTCGGAATATCGAAATTAGCCTATGTTGAATTTTTGGTAATTTTCTGAGAACTTCTAATTTTTTATGAATAGTGAAAAATACTTAAAAAAAACTTTTTTAATCAAAATAATTTATAGTGATAAATTATAATATTTACTGGTTTTAAAGTATAATTAGAATATATTTTTACCATTTTATCCAATGGTGGTAATTATAATTAATTTAACATTGAAATTGGACATAAACAATTGCCAATCTTTTGATATAAATTGTTTCTTAAAACACGCTATTTGTTGTGACAGCGGGAATTAATTATAAAATTAATTAATGCCATTTATATGTTTGTAATTTTTTAAAATAGACATCATTTTTGAATTCAGAATATCAATTATAGCTTAGGGAGGAATTTTGGCATTGTTCTGAAAAACTTCAATTTTTGATGAATAGTGAAACCACTTAGTGGTAGTTAAATAACTGATTTTTCGTTTAAATGAAAAATTACCACTTCTGTGATTTGATTTTCAAAAATCCAACATACATGTTTGTCATTAATAAGTAAAATGTGGTTCAATGAGATCAAAATAATTTTTTGGTGAATAGTAACTTTTATGTTCTTAATCGTGATTAGAGGTAATTAGTGTAGTTTACGGTAAAAATAATGTTTTAATAATATGATATGAGTTTGACAGTTGTCCTACTCCTATTGGATGAGTCTTGGCCGACCAATACAACCCATGGGTCAACTTGGGGACCCCATGGAGCCACTTTGGTTGGAAAATGACATTAATATATATTTATTTAATGTTAAAATTAAATTGACACAAACATGAGTTGTTTTACTAAAACAGAATTTATGTGGGGTTACAGAAGTCCACATTTTGACTATAAATATTCATTAGAAAGATAAAAAGATTTCATACATCATAGTATTGTTTTAATAATTTTTACACATTAAATAAATTAAATTATTTATGACATCATTATGATGCAGCGATGACCTCATTATTTAACGATTTAAATAAAATAAAAAGATAATGTAAAATCCAAGGCTTACACTTGTCCAAAGACTATTGGATGGGTAGATTTAGAACCCTTATCACCATATCCACGAATTATATAAGTGTGGGACCTTTAGAATCCGAAAAGCATTGTGTAATAATGTAACATTTCAATCTTTCCAAAAGAGCCCCTCCTCTCCTCTTATAAAAGCCCCCACCTCTACCACCTTATTCACACTTTCAAGCCTTTTGGTTCGGCCAAACTCTGACCAAATACTCTTCCGACTCCTCTCCCTTCATCCTAGAAACTTTACTTTAGTCAGAAATCCATCCTAAAGAGTCCTTTTGATCAAATCGAAAGGAAGAACCCGAAGAAGAGGTAACGTTTTCATCACCCTCTTTCAAGTTTCTTTCTTCTTCCACTCCCTCTTTGTTCATTATTTCAATTCTAAAATTATAACTCCAGTATCTTATATATAATTTGATGTTATTATAAATATGGAACAACCATATTCAGTATTCTACCCATCATTTGAATGACATGTCACCATACGTGCGTACGTACGGCTTACCGTCTCCACGTCGTGGTGTAATTGTTATTCAATTTTTTATTATTTATATGGGTATAAAAATGATATGTAATTCGTGTAAATAATAAATATAACATGATAATGATTCTTTATATATGATATACTATCCAATTATATATTATTTTAATATCAAAATAATGATATTGTCGCTCGTGCGTACGTACGGACTACCGTCTCCACGAACGCGATGAGATTCATTCTCCGTCGTATCCATTCAAGTAGAATTATCATTTGATGATTTAAAAATAATGTTTAAAGACATGATATCATTCTGGATATGAATAAGATACAACCTATCCATTAAAAACATGACTTACGTAATAAAACATATAAAAGAAAATGAGTAAGTTGACACCCAAAACAACGATAAATCTAAGATATTGTTAACAAATAAATTTAAAAGATCATATATGATATCATAAGAATGTATATGATTCTTGTAAAATTTAATAACAATTATTTCACCATTATACAGGAGGTTAACCTACCCCAACCAAGAAAAAGTACAAGGTAAGGGAACTTCTTAACCCAATTTCTATTCTTTGGGTTAATCTCCTACTTTCAAATTATGTCATGATATTATTATGTCCTATATTGTATGTGTACTTTATTTATGTGTACATATAGTGAATACACATAATATATCTACTTTATTTTAAAAAATGATCTTTTTAAGGGTCTTCGTCTCAATCACCTTTCATTGAGGCATATTTTGTTTTATAAACAACTTTCTTTTATACGGTGTATAAACCCCTTTGACTTTTATGTTTCTTCAAAAGCAATCTTTTTTATACGAAGCGTTTTGCTAAATGACAAAAGGGAATGTTTTTCTTTTCGTACTTATGCGGCGACAACGACTCCTCCGCCGCCGTGACCGTTATTAGAGTTTCGGCTTCCTCTACAAGCCATCATTTTTTTAATGAAAAATAAATACAAAGTTTTATCTTTCTTTTATTTTGGTATTGAAAATGGTTTTGAAAACGTTTTTATTATATCAATGTGCTGTATTGATTTCTTGTGATTGAAATGTGGAAATGTTATATTTCCTTTATACATGTTTTATGTGATACAATTATGTTATGGTTTATGATATGTTTAAACCTATTCATATGAGGAATGTATTGGACTTAATAAGTGACGGGTGGAGCCCGCTATAGCTCCTCGATGCATCGGTAGGTCTCGTGAGACAACTAGACGTGGAATTGGCCGAGGCCCTTTACCAATTTGATTTATGGTTTTGGCCGAGGCCTTAATCATTTTAGACGTCTTGGTCGAGGCCTTGAAAAAATGTTTCAGAATGTCCGGCATTATACATTCCCTCATTATAAAAGTGGTTATTGATATTGAATGTGATTATTCGACTAGTAGAATATCCATGTGAGTAAGTAAATGGCATTATTTAATTTTATTTTTTCCATATTATTCTGAATTTCATGTTTAAAAAGGATTTTGTTTTAGTTATACATTGCCTTAAATGTTAATGTTTATTTATGAAAGATTCCGCAATATTGTTATCCTTACTGAGCATCTGAGCTCACCCCTTTCAATGTTTTAATATTTTCTAGGATGTGAAGAAGTATTTTATGAATGACCTGCAGGGATAGTCAGAAGAGGATATGAGTGTGGACTATGAATACTTTGTTATTAGTTTTTCACTTTATGATGTAATGTAACATTTATGAATGTATCTAGTGTTTCCAAGGCTACTATACTAATCGGTCTTTCGAGAATTGATCTTTTTTTATCATGCCAATGTTACGAACTAATGCACCAACTCTGGGTAGCTGGGGTCGGGGCGTTACAGTTGGTATCAGAGGCGGTTTAGTACTATCCTTGGAAGCTAGATTTAGATAAACTCAGATTAGAGCACATAGCCCAAAGATAGACTTTGAGGAGTAGTATATAAGAACTTCCTAGAATTTTGTTGTTGTAGAGATTTTGTGAGTTTTCCGAGCAATACATCCCTGTCTGGATACGAGCAGGTAGAGGCAGCTCTGGCACAGATGTACCTAGGGGTAAAACCTGAAAACACCGCTTTGAGCTAGACTCGAACGGGAACTGGTGAACGACAACGGGCCTTGCTGCACTCTTGGTTACGACACTCCCAGGTGACATGCTTTGGGATAATTATCATTTTCATTATAAACCACTATGAAGGGATATGAGTATATACTTCCTCAAAGAAAACATTTTTATGGATTATATCCATAAATAGTTCAATTTATGTTAAGTATCTTACAAGTATGGAATTATGTATTTTGATTTATCAACTAATATAGTTTATGCCATTGTTTAGAAATGGAGCCTAGTGGAAGGAATGGAAACTGTATCAATACACGCACTCCGTGTAGGGATTGTCCTCCTGCTCAAGATAATTATTGTGGATCTGGAGATACAACTGGTGCTGATCAACTTATTACCATACTGGGACAACTCACTCAGGTTATGAATAATAACCTTACTCGTATGGAGCATCCTGATCCACAATGTGGAGGATCAATGCTAGACCGTTTCATGAGGCAACAACCACCATCCTTCAATGGGAGTACAAATCCTATAGTAGCTGAGCAATGGATAAATTCCATAGAAAAAATATTCCATGCCTTGGGGAGTAGTGAAAGGGAGAAGGTAGTCATGGCATTTTACCGCCTCACTGGAGATACCGATCAGTGGTGGTCGCTGATTCAAAACACAAAGGAAGATGATGACGTATCGAATATGGAATGGAGGGAGTTCAAAGAGCTTTTCTTAGAAAAATACTTTCCTCGTGACCATCGAGCGGATATGAAAAGGCAATTTCTGAGTCTGAGGCAGAAGGAGGATGAGAATGTCGCAAAGTATGAGGCTAACTTTACAAGGTTAGCGAGGCATGTTGCCGATTATATACGTAACCCAAGGAGTAAGATTGATCATTTCTTTGATGGGTTAAAACCATTTCTCCGTCGAGCATTAGTATCACAATCGTTCTCAACATACGAAGATATTGTCTCATGTGCTATCAAGACAGAAAAGGAATTCTCTAAGTCTTATGACAACAAAGTAAAGCAAGAGAAGAAGAGAATAGTGGAACAAGATACAGATAAAGGGAAAAAGGGAAAGAAGGATTTTCCATTATGTGATAATTGTGGGAAGAATCACCCTGTTACTTGTCTAAAAGGAATGGGAGTTTTTTATAAATGTGGGGAAAAAGGTCACCACGCGCGTGATTGCAAGGGAAAGAAAGAGGCTATCAAAGTTGAATGCTACAATTGTAGGGAAATGGGGCATTATGCAAATGAATGTCCTAAGCGTCAAGGAATCTTACCTCAGAAAATGCCAAGGCATCAAGGGCAATCTTATGCTGTGACTACAGTTGAAGCGGAATAATTAATGTATTGGTGCTTTTGGACTCAAGGATTATATTCTGGTTATAAGAATAATGTGATATATATATATATGGATTGTACTGCAGTACTTTTTGATTTCAGTAAGGTTTTAATATGATTAAGGTAATGATATTTTTAGTATGTGACAATAAGAGAAACTTTTCTTTTTTGGGGGAATCTGATGTTACAATTGATTTTGGAATTTAGAGACCTTTTAGAGAAAGTCTGGACGGAGGTATTTTGGATAACTATTAAGGTTGGAATGGATTAAGTTGAACCATGGATAGTATTGTTTAAGGTTAAAGCATTTCTGAAGATTATTTTTGGAATATTATAATACTATAGTTTTAGGAAAAGGACAACATGCAGGGTGGGCCTAACCCGTCGCGTCGGACAAAGCTGCAGGAATCGAACCCACAATCATAGTGCGACAGGCCTTTATGTCCTACCACTAGCCTATAGGAAGTCCCTGGTTATTAAAAAATAATTTTACTAATCTAAATGTTCTGTGTTAACATTTGGAACCTTATACAATTAGGATAAATAGAATATTTTTGAGTTCTGTTACCATTTGGAGTAAAAGATGGGTTTGTGGTAAAAATTTATTAACGAATGAAAGTATACATAACAAGTATGTATATTCCCTTACATTCTTAGTAAATCTCCTAAATAAATTCCTCAACATTATAAAAGGTAACTTAAAACAAAAATGTTTTCGGCTAACTTTTCCAACTGGGGATTCAATGACCGTTTAACCAGTCACAAGTTTGTGATTTTATTGTAGTTAAACTTTCTCCTAATCCTATTTTCTATAACTCTCCATTAGACCTTGATGGTTTGTTTCTCCTCCATATCCATATTTTCATAGAATCCTAGAATGGGCTATATCGGGTGACCTTTGTACTTATCTTGCTTTCTTTTAATGTTATATATTTATTAACCTTATTTCCGATGTGGGTTTTCCTCAAAGGCATTTTCTCTTTTCAACCTTTTATTTTCAAAGAAAAATTTCAAATTGCGAGGACGCAATTTATTTAAGGAGGGGAGAATGTAACACCCCAAGCTTCCACGGTACGTTTCACTTCGAATAATGCAATAGTGTGTGTTGTACGCAACCTCGAGCTCTAACACACACCAAAATGAATTAAACTAGCCGTTGTGAATAGTAATACATACTTTTTGAAATTTTATAAATTTTATTTATAAAAATGGACTTCATTTTTGGATTCGGAATATCGAAATTATCCTATGTTGAATTTTTGGTATTTTTCTTAGAACTTCTAATTTTTTATGAATAGTTAAAAATACTTAAAAACAAATTTTTTAATCAAAATAATTTATAGTGATAAATTCTACTATTTAGTGGTTTTAAAGTATAATTAGAATATATTTTTACCATTTTATCCAATGGTGGTCATTAGAATTAATTTAACATTGAAATTGGACATAAACAATTGCCAATCTTTTGATATAAATTGTTTCTTAAAACACGCTATTTGTTGTGACAGCGGGAATTAATTATAAAATTAATTAATGCCACTTATATGTTTGGAATTTTGAAAAATAGACATCATTTTTGAATTCGGAATATAAATTATAGCTTAGGGTGAAATTTTGGCATTGTTCTGAAAAACTTCAATTTTTGATGAATAGTGAAACCACTAAGTGGTAGTTAAATAACTGATTTTTTTGTTTAAATGAAAAATTACCACTTCTGTGATTTGATTTTCAAAAATCCGACATACATGGTTGTCATTAAGAATTAAAATGTCGTTCAATGAGATCAAAATAATTTTTTGGTGAATAGTAACTTTTAAGTTCTAAATCGCGATTAGAGGTAATTAGTGTAGTTTACGGTAAAAATAATGTTTTAATAATATGATATGAGCTTGAAAATTTTCCTACTCCTATTGGATGAGTCATGTCCGACCAAGACAACCCATTGGTCAACTTGGGGACCCCATGGAGCAACTTTGGTTGGAAAATGACATTAATATATATTTATTTAATGTTAAAATTAAATTGACACAAACATGAGTTGTTTTACTAAAACAGATTTTAAGTGGGGTTACAGAAGTCCAAATTTTGACTATAAATATTCATTAGAAATCTAAGAATTTTTTCTACATCATAGTATTTTTTTATAATATTTAGACATTAAATAAATTAAATTATTTATGACATCATTATGATGCAGCGATGACCTCATTATTTAATGATTTTAATAAAATAAATAGATAATGTAAAATACAAGGCTTACAATTGTCCAAAGACTATTGGATGGGTAGATTTAGAACCCTTATCACCTTATCCACGAATTACATAAGTGTGGGACCTTTATAATCCGAAAAGCATTGTGTAATAATGTAACATTTAAATCTTTCCAAAAGAGCCCCTCCTCTCCTCTTATAAAAGGCCCCTACCTCTACCACCTTATTCACACTTTCAAGCCTTTTGGATCGGCCAAACTCCGCCCAAATACTCTCCCAACTCCTCTCCCTTCATCCAAGAAGCTTTAATTTATTCCGAAATCCATCCTAAAGAGTCCTTTTTATCAAATCAAAAGGAAGAACCCGAAGAAGAGGTAACGTTTTCATCACCCTCTTTCAAGTTTCTTTCTTCTTCCACTCCCTCTTTGTTCATTATTTCAATTCTAAAATTATAAATCCAGTATATTCTATATACTATGATGTTATTATAAATATGGAACAACCATATTCAGTATTCTACCCATCATTTGAATGACATGTCACCATACGTGCATACGTACGGCTTACCGTCTCCACGTCGTGGTGTAATTGTTATTCAATTTTTTTATTATTTTTATGGGTATAAAAATGATATTTAATTCGTGTAAATAATAAATATAACATGATAATGATTCTGTATATATGATATACTATCCAATTATATATTATTTTAATATCAAAATAATGATATTGTCGCTCGTGCGTACGTACGGACTACCGTCTCCACAAACGCGATGAGATTCATTCTCCATCGTATCCATTCAAGTATAATTATCATTTTATTATTTAAAAATAATGTTTAAGGACATGATATCATTATGGATATGAATAAGATACAACCTATCCATGAAAAACACGACTTACATAACAAAACATATAAAAGAAAATGAGTAAGTTGACACCCGAAACAACGATAAATCTAAGATATTGTTAACAAAGCAATGTTAAATGATCATATAGGATATCATATGAATGTATATGATTCTTTTATAATTTAATAACAATTATTTCACCATTATACAGGAGGTTAACCTACCCCAACCAAGGAAAAGTACAAGGTAAGGGAACTTCTTAACCCAATTTCTATTCTTTGGGTTAATCTCCTACTTTCAAATTATGTCATTATATTATTATGTCCTATCTTGTATGTGTACTTTATTTATGTGTACTTATAGTGAATACACATAATATATCTACTTTATTTTAAAAAAATGATCTTTGTAAGGGTCTTCGTCTCAATCACCTTTCATTGAGGCATATTTGGTGTTATACGCAACTTTCTTTTATACGATGTATAAACCCCTTTGACTTTTACGTTTATTCAAAAGAAATCTTTTTTATACGAAGCGTTTTGCTTAATGACAAAAGAGAATGTTTTTCTTTCCGTACTTATGCGGCGACAACGACCTCTCCGCCGCCATGACCGTTATTTGAGTTTCCGCTTCCTATACAAGCCATCATTTTTTTTAATGAAAAATAAATACAAAGTTTTAACTTTCTTTTATTTAGGTATTGAAAATGGTTTTGAAAACGTTTTTATTATATCAATGTGCTGTATTGATATCTTGTGATTGAAATGTGGAAATGTTATATTTCCTTTATGCATGTTTTATGTGATACGATTATGTTATGGTTTATGATATGTTTAAACCTATTCATATGAGGAATGTATTGGACTTAATAAGTGACGGGTGGAGCCCGCTATAGCTCCTCGATGCATCGATAGGTCTCATGAGACAACTAGACATGGAATTGGCCGAGGCCCTTTCCCAATTTGATTTATGGTTTTGGCTGAGGCCTTAATCATTTTAGACGTCTTGGCCGAGGCCTTGACAAAATGTTTCAGAATGTCCGGAATTATACATTCCCTCGTTATGAAAGTGGTTATTGATATTGCATGTGATTAATCGACTAGTAGAATATCCATGTGTGTAAGTAAATGGCATTATTTAATTTTATTTTTTGCCATATTATTCTGAAGTTCAAGTTTAAAAAGGCTTTTGTTTTAGTTATACATTGCCTTAAATGTTATTGTTTATTTATGAAAGCTTCCGCAATATTGTTATCCTTACTGAGCATCTGAGCTCACCCCTTTCAATGTTTTAATATTTTCCAGGATGTGAAGAAGTATTTTATGAATGACCTGCAGGGATAGTCAGAAGAGGATATGAGTGTGGACTATGAAGACTTTGTTATTAGTTTTTCACATTATGATGTAATGTAACATTTATGAATGTATCTAGTGTTTCCAAGGCTACTAATCTAATCGGTCTTTCGAGACTTGATCTTTTTTGATCATGCCAATGTTACGAACTAATGCACCGACTCTGGGTAGCTAGGGTCGGGGCGTTACACTGGTCATAGGGGAAGATAGATTTATAGTAAACCATTAAATTAGTTTTTTCCACTAATAATAAATATGATAAATCCTCTATAATTGTAAATCTCCCATGTATACTATCATTATTCTATTAGGTAATTTTTAATATGATGTATATTTTTCATAAATTGGACATGATATATGTCTGATCACACTGTATCCAATACGATTTTATACGCTGTAAATTCATTTATAGTGGACTTTATCAAAGAGTGGAGAATAAAATAATCTTTCTTGTTTGCATCGAAAATGTTAACAAATGTCTCCCATTGAAGTTTCAAATCATTGATCAATGGTGATATATAAAGGTGAATATCAGTTTCCTTCTGTTTTGGTTTAGATATCATCATGATCATAAAAATATATTTTTTCATCATACATATATGTGGTGGATGTTGTACACAACTAATAAAATAGGCCTTGAAAAATATAGGCTATTTAGGTTTCGATATGGTTTCATTCTTTTAGAACCGAATTCCATTATACTATTTCCAATTTCACTTCCATGATCAATTTTTTTTTCAAATCTTTTCCACAGGGGTGAATCATGGGGGGGATGTAATTTACCATCAGATTTTTATTCAACTGAATTCCATTTCAACCATTTTTTCGTTAATTAAATTTTCAAATAAATGAATAAAATTAGGAATTATTTGAAAGAACAGAATTAATATAGTAGTAGCATTGATTATTGTACCTATGAATGATTAATAGTTGAATTATTAGTGTTATATAAAAGAAGTATTAGATGAAAATATGAAAAATTATACAGATTTATTTTTAATGAGGATACATACTAGAACATGAGAATGAATCTGAGTTTACTTTTTCACCCATCTCATAGCGTGATAATTGATATCTAAGAAAATATGATAAATATTCATATTCATTTTAATAGAACAAAAAATAATTAAGGAAATAATATATCTTTTTATACCATAATCCCAGTGGGACTAATACATTATTTAACTCATAATTGGAATTTAGATGCATGATTCCTTCTAGAAGTGGCATTTTTAAAATCTCATGTAATATAGGGAAACATTGATGACTCCACTAATTTATTTCTTTCATATTAACTAATCTCAAGAACATTGATAACACTATATTTTTACAACAATATGGGAACAATGGTTTCTCACAATCAATATACAATCATTCAAAAATTTATTGATGGTTTCAACACCTAAATCAATAATTATTTTTTTAATATAATCTTATTCCTCGTGATGAATATTTTCATCCACCATAGTTGATTAATATTTGGATCATTCACCATACCAGATCCAAAATGAGTAATTAAGGCTAAAACCATAAAAAATGAGTTGATCCATGATTTTTATAGAGTTATTTTTCTTAAATTAAAACACATCACACAAGGATAGAAAATAAAATCTATGTTTATAAGATTTAATTTAGAAAATTTAAATAAATCATCATCAACATTTTCATATTCACAAGTGGTGCATTGTGAATTTATCCAATTAAAATCCATTAAATTCATGATATCGCAATATAATATATGAATAATTTAAAATATATTTACATTTTAAAATAAATTTATAATAAAAAATTATAAACATAAAAACATTCAATAAAATAATTGTAATCAGATAGGAAACATCCACAATTGTTACGAATAAAATAAAAACTAATATACTAAAGGTATTCATTTCATGTGATGTGTGTCATACAATCCAATTTAAATCACATGTAATGAACCCACTAGAAATTCCTAGTAGAAAATCATTGTTTTTTAAACTAATATATTTTTTGGTTTCAATTTATTTCATTTTACCTCTTCATATATATGAAATATTCCCAGTATAAAATCATGATTTATCACTATTTGAATGTTTTCCAGTTGACATATTTTGGGGTGGTTATTATATTTCATACCCTAATGTTTTTGGTTGTTTATAAAAAAAAATTCTTATTATTCTTATTAACACTATAATATAAGGGGTACAGTCTCTGCATGGTTACTCTTTAAACCATACTCCTATTAGAAACCAATTTCTGGTAAACGAAGTATAAATCATTATTTATATGAAAATATATTATTTCTGAAAAAACCTAGAATTATTTAATATGATAGTTTTGAAAATAATAATCATTAATTAAATTAAATTTTTACAAACTAAAATTTTATAATAAAATTTTATAAGGGAATTATTATTTATAATGGATTTGTTTTAATGAAATATGAAAATTAGTATGCTTATTATTTTGTATTATTTTTTAAAAAGGATTTGAAATTTAATTAATTCTAATATATTAGGTCATATATGGAAATATAATATTTTTCTTCAATAATTAAAAAGTATCCAATATAATTTATTTACGTAAATAATAAAAAATATTATATATTTTATTAAAAAAATCATATTTTAATATAAATTACACATCTTCTAAATTTTAAATTAGTATATATATTTTTAAATTACAATACAAGTGGTTTATTGTAATTATAATTTTATTATTTTTAATCATATTACAAGTATTGGTTCATTTTACGTTGTATTTACGTTAGTTCGGTGTCTCTGGTGTCAAAAGGTATTGAAGATTCTATTAATTTAACGGGTAAAAATATAGAACCATTACATGTGATGTGAAATATATGGATGAAAAATGAAACCATATATCATTTTTTATTTCATAATATCATCAATACCATTACATAATTTAATCAAATAAAAAATTTATAAAATTAAAATTGTTTTAACGAAAAAATTAAAAATAAGAATCAACTACATACAAATAATTGAAACATCAACTCAACATTATAAATAAATGAAAAATAATTTAACATCAAAATTAAAAAAACCATAAAAATTTTATAGTTAAAAAAGGAAATTGGTTCCTTAATTTTAACTTTTTTCCATGAAATAGATGGAAGAATAAACACTATATGATATACAATAATTATTTTATAAATGAACAATAAATAAGAACAATGAAACAAAATCAATTCATTATTGATGGCCTGCTGAAAATGATTTTTAAGGGAAATAAATATGTGGATGAATATATAATTATAGAGGATAAAAAATAGAGAACATAGATCATGAACATATGTTAAAATATAAATAAAATAAATAACATTGGCTGTTAGGGATCATCAGGTCATTGTCATGGTCATCTTGAGTTGAGAAAAAAGGTTAAAAAAATCCAAAAAAGGGTTTCAAGATCCAATGATTTTTATAATGTTTTTATAAGTATTTTTTATAGAAAAAGATGCAAAAATTAACTTTTTAGGGTTTATTTTTTTGGAAATCGATGATGAAATCATTTTTTGTTTCAATTTATAACTTCAATTTTTTAAAAAAACAAGGTCATATATCTTTATACTAGAATTTGTGGCATCTTTTTTGTTAAATACCATCACAAAAATGTCAATGAATAAGTTTGACATCCTTTTATGTTAAAATTGATACCAAAAACACAATACAGATACATTTTTCATCATATCATAAAACAATTACACCATATGTTTGATGTTGAATTAATTATTTATACTTATGCTACTTTTTGATGTGATTGATATTAACAATGTTATATGTATATATTATTTGGTGAAAGATATAGAAATTATTTCCTAACATATGCCTAATATGTTTACATAGAAATATAGGTAATCTATAGGGGATCCCATCAATGATCTATGATTATAGAGATCTATATGAAATATTATAATTGATGTTGAGCCCTTATGTGAATCAGTGTAGGAGATAAACATCCAAAGTGTAGGGGTTCGTGCTTAATGATTTGTTTAGGTCAATATAAAACAACACCATAGAGCATCATCACCATCATATTGTTTTGGGGTTCGAATTTGGTGCTCATTATTATTATTAATTTATATACTACAAGATTATATGATTTGGGTTGTGTTTTATATAGTCTATGATTCATAATTTGTGAAAATGTGGGAGAAATCATTTCAAACAAAGACGATGTCATTCCTCTCACCTTTAATCTCTAACAAAATTTTTGAAACATAGATCAAATACATCATTTGGATTATTAAAATCTTATAACACCCAAGAGAATAACAGAAATAATGTTTATTCATGATCCTAAAATGAAAATGAAAACAATATAAGGATAATATGAATTTTTCATATAATATATGTACATGAGGAGTTCCTAAAGTTGAATATGGAGAAAAAAATAAAATTTTCTTTTCATGTAAAAGGATTATTAAATTAAATATATATATAATATGAAAGAGATTTTCATGATTCTTATAAAAATATTGAAAAGTATTTTCAGTGATCCAAATTAATTATCTAATATAAGAAATGTTAATATAATATGAAATTAATTGAATGATTATATAATATTTTTCATAAATTGTATTGAGGTTCTAAAAAAGAAAACTATCGTATGGTGTACATACAATATTTTATGATTCATGGTGTTCTACATTTAATAAAATTATATTATGTGTAATATAATTTGGTATTAGATATTTGGGGTATCACTCATAAGTATTTTTTTATGAATTTTTTTATACATGTATCTTATTTTGATCTCATAATAATTTTTATAAATGTGTAAAAATTATGATATCATAATAACATCATGAAATTAGTAATATAAATTCATTGTAAAATAAGTAATGAATTTAGATGTTTTATAGCATTTCTATATATAGAGATAATAGAAAACTCAATGATGTTGTTTAATTGGATTAAAAAATATCAGAAAATAACTATGTTTCAGAAATTTGTTTCTTCAGATTATGATAATATAAAAATAATATGGAATGTGATTCATCGATTTTCGACACCAAATTATAATACGTGCTTATAAAAATTTACAAACTTTAATTTATAATGTTGTATTTTTTTTAAATAATTATATTTTTGGAATGAATATTACTATAACATCGTCATCCTAGATGTCACTCAATAGGTCCCCACGCGTTGTAGGCAATAGGGCCTCTATCACTTCTCCCCAAATTCTAGAGACTGACATCTTGCATTGATGACCTAGGTGAGTCATTGGGGAGACAAAACCCTACGTAATAGGGTATTATATATTGGAAATCAATAACAATCATAGAGTAAAAGTAGTAAACCAAGTTGAAAACTCATACATAGTAATAATAGATCAAAATATAAAAATATATCTCATATACAATGATGTATACGATACATGTATATAGATATTATCACAAATAGGTATATAGAAATATAGTGTACTGAATGCCCTTGGAATATGAAAAATACATAATTATTTCTAAATATCTTCTCAAATATACCTACAACAGGTGTTAGATCCTAATAAGGAAATTATAAAACTATAAAAAAAATTACGTGGAATTTCGAAATAAATAATTCATAAAAAATAACTCTTGGACATTCCGTACAACCCAGAATGTCATAAATTCCACTATCATTCCATATGTCAAGTATTACACCACACAATGTCCCTATACAATGTGTCAGGAACCATGGAATCCTTTTTGAGTCCAATGAGCATCTCATTGTAAACTCAGTATAAGAATTAATTGGGTTCCTAGGACCATGTCATAACAGAAAAGTGTTATGTGAGTCTTAGAATGTTTGGTCTTATGGTACCAATACCCTCGGAATACTATGAAGTCATGACATGACTAGAATGTTATACCTAAGGCTTATAACACCGCATTCAATGTCTATGGACAGATTTCCATGGATCCATATTGTAAAGACCCGTAAATTTTAAGGAATTTTTTTTCTTATTTTTCTTTGAAATTTTACAAGAGCACAGTTTCTGACGGCACCTGATTCTGAGGCCCGGTGTGCCCGGAATCATTTTCTGAAGTTTGGCTCGGGTACGTTCAGTGAACGTATGAGAGGGTTTTTCTAACTTTTGAACCGGTGCCCGGAATCGAATTCTGAGGGCACCGATGAAATCGCAGCGCCGGTATTCCCTTCGAAACACCTCTTCCGGAGTTGCGTTTGCTCGGGTGTGGTTTTTAATTTTCGTGCTTAATGTTAAGAAATAAAATAATTTTATGACAACATTATTTTATTTCACTTAAGCCACTTGAAGCCACTTGAATGCCACTTAAACTGAGTTAAAATGGATAGGGTGCTATCCAGAAATATCCTAACCCCATGGTAGGATATTTGTGAGGTGGGGCCCGCACGAGCCCCGCCGTTTCTTTCCGCTAAGTAACGCATCCGCAAAAACCCGTCATTATAAAAGTCAACTGACGTGTTTTCTTAAATCCTTAATGCACCATTTAATTGGGAGGTTTATTTTGTGAATTAAATGGGCGGTTTCTTTCGTTGAATTAATTCAACGAATTGATGGGTCGTTACTTAACTTTTTCGTTTGTTGGCATAATAATAAAATAAGACCAAATAGTATTTTTGGAGGATTACTCATTGAGAGGTTTTGTCAGAGTTCTTTAGCCTTCATCCTCCTTCGCGAAGAATGCGAAGAACATGAATAACGCGAAGAACGCCGGCCTCCGACGAAGAACGCCGAACCCATGGAAGTCGACGACGCGATGCCATGTTCTGCAATGCCGACGTTCCCTTCCTGCAACGTTCTTCTGCAACGTCACTTCCTCGGCAATGAAATCTTCGATCAGTTGTTTGAGTTTGCCGACTCAACGCCGGATTCCGCGGCGACGCAACGCCCTTCCATGACGACGCGATGATCCCCTCCTTCCGCGACGAACAAATCCGCAAAGAACATGCGTATGACGACGACTACGAGGTAGGGGCTGTTGTGAATAATTCCTTTTTCCCATTATCGTTTCTTTTAAAAGTGAAGAACCAGACAATAAGAATAATTTTAATCCATTAAAATTGTAGATTCATGTGTTGAATGTATTTCTCCCATTTTTTATCTCTGACGCGGAGGGTGTGGGCCAAACGAACACGGTTCGACAACCTTCCGTCGTTCTTCGTTGTTGTGCGGATTTGACGGGCAACGACGGAACGTGCCGCAACAGAACTTTGATGGTTCTGCAGTGAAGAACGGGTCCTGGGAGGAGCAGTGACGCAAACGGGAACGGAATCGGACCACTGGAGCGACTCCGGTGGCCCGCAGAAGCCGGCGGCCGGAGGCGGCGGCGCCCCGGCGCGCCGCCGGAAGAACCGCCGCGGCTTTGGCCGGAGGCGGCGACGCCCGCTGACCCACGGACGCGCGGGTCCGGCGCAGGCGGGACGAGCCTGAAGCCGCGTCCGGCTATCCAGGGCGACACCCCGCGGGTGCCGCGGGGTTGTCACGCGGGGGCGGCGCCCCCCCACCCCCCCACGTCGCTCGGGTCGTCCAGGGCGACACCTCGCGGGTGCCGCTGGGGTGTCACGCGGGGGCGGCGGCTCCCCCCCTCGTCGCTCAGCCGAGCCGGGATGGGCCGGCCAGGTCCGACCGGCCGGGCCGCACCCTGGCCGCACCCTGGCCGGGCCGGACCGGGTCGGGCTGGGTCGGACCGGGTCGGGTCGACCCGGTTCGGCCGACCCAGGGGGGGTCGGCCCGGGCCCGGACCCCCCGTCTTCGGACCGTTTTCTGTCAAATGCCTGTAACTTGAGCTACGGGACTCCAAACGACTCGCCGTTAGAGGCAGCACGATCCTTGGATCGAGACGGTCGTTTTGGTATATCGCACTCAAGGTTTCGGAATACCTTGAGTTCGGCTGGGTTGGTTCATACACGAAACCAACCGGGCCCTCGGAGCGGAAACGCTGATATCTTGAGCTACGGACGTCCGATTGACGTGCCGTCAGCTTTGTTGAATTCCTCTAAGTGAGATGGATCTTTTGGCTCACTCCGCCCGAGGTTCGGACGCTGGTGGAGTACGGTCGGGTTGGTTTTTCCTTAAAAACTAACCGGGCCCCTGGGATAAAAAAGCAATTAACTCTAAAACCGGGCGTCCGATTGACGCGCCGTCTGCGACATTGAGTTCCTGTTGACGATATGGAACTTTTAGATACATCAACTTCGGACTTTGTGATAGTTGATGTATCAGCCTCTCGAATCGTAGAGCGGACCCTCCTGAACGAGCCTGCTGTGTACGGGAACCCTAGTGCTGGTTGCGACTGCTACTTCGACAGCGACGACTGTACAAAGATTCTCAGTGGACTGCGGCGACGACTGTGCAGAGATCCTCAGTGGACTGCGACGACTACAACACTCAGCGATCCTACATGGATCAGTGCTACAGGTCTTGTATGGGCCCAATCCTATGTGGGTCTGATCATGTGTGGGTCAGTGCTCAGCGGTTCTGTGTGAGCCAGCGCCTACAGGTCCTGTGTGGGCCCGATCCTGTGTGGGTCTTTGCGGGGGTTAGTTACCTATCGATCCTTTGTGGGTCCGACGACTTAGATGGATCAGTGGTCATCTTTATCATCATACGAAGAAGTATACCTGTGTGAGTTGAATCTTGTGTTACTCTCCTTTGTGGATGGTGTTGAGCTATCCTGTGTGGATTTACTGTTTACTCTCCTTTGTGGATTGTGTTGAGCTATCCTGTGTGGATTTACTATTTACTCTCCTTTTTGGATTGTGTTGAGCTATCCTGTGTGGGTATACGTTTGCTTTCCTGTGTGGACTGGGTTGTGCTTGGGCTCGGACGTTGGAACCGAATGGGAATTGATGACTTAGGTATATGTATGGGCATATACCTAAGTCGTGTCGGTTGTTACTTCGTGATTGTATCTTTCCTTTGTGGATTATCCTTTGTGGACTTTGGGAGACCTTCAGGGGTCTCGGGGTCCCTACTGAGTAGCTTATACTCACCCATGCACGGGCTATGCCCGCACTACGTTGTGTTGGTTGCAGGCGACGGACAACGCTGATCGTGGTGGAGGCTTTCGGAGCAGGACGGTACCTGGAGGTGGACCACTGGGCGGGACGTACTCGGAGCGGTCAGGTGGACCTGAGGAGCAGTGGAGGCTATTTGTACCCACCCTTCAGTTGAGACTTCCAGAGGACGGCTCGACATTGCGGCTTTTCGTTTCAGTTTCTGTTTTTCCCTTCAATTGTACTTTACAGTTGGGCTTGTATTTCCGGCACCTTTTTCTTTCAGCACAGCTTGTTATAGTTCTTACTTAGTGTTTACTTTTCCGCTTTCATACTCTGTGGTGCTTGTTTACTTTTCAAAGGAAATGCCTTCCCTTTTTCCGGGATTTACGCCTTGGTGCTAGTCGCCAGCCCCTGGCCAATGGGAGGCGGGCTTGGGGTAGTCACGGCACGGGCCCCGAGGACGGGTCGTGACAAATTGGTATCATAGGTGGTCGGTTCTACCGGAGACTCTGATCTTTCTTCTATGTGAAGCAATAGTGTTTAGCGTATTGGGTGTGGATATCAGTCCGGGGAGTCCAGTGTTGGTGCGGCGGCCGACGTATCCGTACACGAGGACCCTGACATCTGATTTCCGACTTAATGCACGAAAACATTGATTGAATGTGTGTTTCAAGTTTTCTTTGTGATTACTTGTGTCGGCTCACCAGGTATACTGTTCTGACCGTGGCGCACTTGTTTCCTTTTCAGGATGGCCCCATGACGATAGCCATCTAGGGTTCTGAGAGTAGAGCGTGACGACAGCCCACCGAGCGACGAGGCCTCGGTACAAGGCCCGTTGACAGCAGAGGCACCAGCGGTACCTTTACCCGCCAAGCCCCCGATGCTTCCAGCGCCGATCTCTGACGATGAATGTCGACTCGGAGCTCTGCACGAGTTCTAGCTCCAGCGATCACCCAGGTTTCCTGGGTAGACGGACCCCCAGGCAGCAGAGGACTGGCTGGAGGTGGTGGTTCGAGTTTTCAAGCTAGTGAGGACACCAGCAGACCTCATGGTGACCCTCACGGCGAGCCTACTGCACGCAGCAGTAGGACGATGGTGGAGCTTGATTCTATAGGTACAAGATGAGGCCTCTCTCATATGGACGAACATCGAGAGCCTCTTCTGCTCAGAGTTCGTTCCGACCACCCTCCGTGCGGTGCACATTCAGGAGCTTCTTCAGCTGCGGCAGGGCAACTTGACGGTCGCCCAGTACGCGGCGAGGTTCACCTACCTTTCTCGCTACTCGGCAGACATGGTACGGGACCCCTTCTTCCGGGCCCGGACCTTCGAGCAGGGTTTGAGACACGAGATTAGGGCATCACTGATCTTCCTCAGCATCCCGACCCAGGAAGGAGTGCTGGAGTGATTCCTTCTGATCGAGAGGTTTCTGGCTGAGTCCACAGTGAGACCTACTGCAGGGCGGCAGGTAGTAGAGTCTTCGGTAGATGGTAGCCGACGGATGACTCAGGGTTCCAGGCAGACCAGACCTTCCGGCAGATGACCTCGGGAC
This sequence comes from Viscum album, assembly GCA_963277665.1. Taxonomy (NCBI): domain Eukaryota; kingdom Viridiplantae; phylum Streptophyta; class Magnoliopsida; order Santalales; family Viscaceae; genus Viscum; species Viscum album. The sequence continues at coordinate 1,096,789,367 of OY728151.1, read as the reverse complement.
ACTGGCTCAGCAGTGCGGGGCACACAGTGCGGAGCCAGTCTTCCGAGAGGCAGCCAGTGTTACGCGTGCGGCGGGCAGTGGCACATGGCTCGTGACTTCCCGACCCGCCATGCCGAGGAGCAGCAGACGGTGGAAGGGCCACCGAGGCAGAGGTAGAGGGTTGACCGTGGCGGTCCGTAGGGAGGAGGTGGACGAGGCAGAGGAGCTGGCCGAGTAGCAGGTGGTGGGAAACGCTTTGAGGCTCTGCCACCACCACCACCAGGAGGTCCGCCCCGACCACAGGGAGCTGGCGGGCAGAGAGAGGCACAGCTCCAGGAAGTGGAGGCCTATGACCACGGCGCGCCAGAGATAATTCGAGGTACGATATGTGTCTATTCCACCCTTGCTTCAGCTCTTATAGACACATGAGCGAGTCACTCTTTCATAGCCACTGCCCTTGTTCGGAGCTCGGAGATTCCGACATAGCTGTTGGCTCGATCCTTACGGCTAGAGACCCCTACGGGAGCAGACTCGACGATTACGCACTGGTGCCGGAAGTGTGAGCTTACTATAAGAGGCGAGAGCTTCGGCTGGGATCTTCTTGTAGTGGCGTCGAGGCCTTATGACGTCATCTTGGACATAGATTGGTTTTCTACGGTCCATGCACAGATTGACTGCATTAGGCGCAAGGTGCGATGTGTGCGCACCGATGGTAGCAGGTTCATCTTCACTGGCGAGAAGGGAGCCTTCGCAGCACAGGATGGACTCACGCAGAGGAGTGGGAAGCCCATTACTCATCAGTGGGCTAGCCTCATCCTTGTAGCAGTTGACGTGCGGATTCCTAGTTTTCCTGCAGTAGTGGATCAGTATGAGGACGTCTTCCCCGACGACGTTCCAGGACTACCTCCTCATAGAGAGGTAGACATTTACATTGACCTGTACCCCGGGACAGCCCCGATATCCACTCCAGCATATCGGATGGCCCCCGACGAGCTTCGAGAGCTACGAGTACAGTTGGAGGACTTGCAGGGAAAGGGGTTCATTCGACCCAGTGTTTCACCCTGGGCTTCCCTGATTTTGTTCGCCAAGAAGGCGGACGGGAGCTTGCGACTGTGTGTCGATTATCGTCGTCTGAATCAGGTGACAGTGAGGAACAAGTATCCGTTACCGAGGATTGATGACCTCTTCGATCAGCTCAAGGGAGCACGGTGGTTCTCGATGATAGACCTCAGGTCAGGCTATCATCAGCTCAGAGTTCGAGACAAGGATGTGCAGAAGACGACCTTCAGGTGTCGGTATGGCCACTATGAGTTCTTGGTTATGCCTTTCGGCGTAACCAACTCTCCAGCAGTGTTCATGAGCCTCATGAACAGGATCTTCCAGCCATACCTCGATCGATTTGTCATGATCTTCATCGACGACATTTTGGTGTACTCGACCACGGAGGAGGAGCAATCCTACCACTTGCGGTTTGTACTAGACACACTCCGAGAGCACCAGCTTTACGTAAGGCTCTCGAATTGCTAGTTCTGGTTATGTGAGATCCACTTCTTGGGGCACGTCATTTCTGAGGCGGGAGTTGCAGTGGATCCTGCGAAGATTGAGGCAGTGCTAGCTTGGGAGCCACCCAGGAGCGTGACGAAGGTGCGGAGTTTCTTGGGTCTAGCTAGATACTATCAGAGATTTGTTCCGGACTTCTCAAGAGATGCGGCGCCACTCTCCGCTTTGACGAAGAAGGGGAAACCCTTTGTGTTGTCAGACAGATGTCAACAGAGCTTCCAGGAGCTGAGACAGAGATTGACCAGCGCACCTTTCTTGAGGTTGCCTGAGGAGGGAGTTGGATACATAGTCTACTATGATGCATCAGGGACCGGACTCGGGTGTGTCCTGATGCAGGAGCAGGCCGTGATTTCCTATGTATCATGTCAGTTGAGGCCGCATGAGCAGAACTACGCTACCCATGACCTGGAGTATGCAGCAGTGGTCTTCGCTCTGAGGACATGGCGGCACTATCTGAGGGGCGAGCACTTTACAGTTTTTTCTGACCACCAGAGTCTCAGGTACATCTTCTCGCAGAAGAACCTGAACCTGAGACAGTGGCGATGGCTCAAGTTCCTCCGGGAATATGAATTTGAGATATCCTATCCTCCTAGGAAGGGGAAAGTGGTAGTTGATGCCCTCAGCAGGAGGACGGGCATTAAGCTACTTGAGGAGGCGACATAGCAGCTAGCCGCCTTGCAGATATCCTTCGTGGATAGGGACGGAGCAGCCTTCCTTCAGTCTCTCACAGTCTCTCCTCCACTTCTGCAGCGGGGCAGAGAGGCACAGTGTGGGGATGCTGACTGTGAGACTTGTCGTGCGCAGATATCCTCCGGACAGACACCTGATGGTTTCTCCCTTGGAGCAGAGCACGACGTCCTTTTCAGGGGACGTACCTTGGTGCTGGTCGCTTTACGAGAGGAGGTGCTGAGAGAGTTTCCCACTTCTCCTTTGGCGGTACATCCTGGAGTGGCGAAGATGTACCAGGATCTCAGACGACAGCACTGGTGGACGGGCAGGAAGAAGGCTGTGGCCGAGTGTTTTTAACGGTGCCTCACCTGCTAGCAGGTGAAGGCTGAGCATCAGGTACCAGCAGGCTTGGTACATCCCTTGGAGGTCCCGGAGTGGAAGTGGGATGGGATATCTATGGACTTCGTGACTAGACTTCCACACACTTCCAGAGGTCACGACTCCATTTGGGTGATTGTTGACCGACTCACCAAGTCGGCACACTTCTTACCCATCTGAGAGCAGGGCTCAGTGGAGAGCATGGGACATCTCTACGTTCAGGAGATTGTACGGCTTCACGGTGTGCCATCGTCTATCGTCTCCGATCGGGACGCTTGTTTTACTTCCCGGATTTGGAAGGGGTTGCAGGAGGCGTTCGGGACGCGGCTACGTCTGAGCACTGCCTTTCACCCTCAAGAGAATTGTCAGACGGAGAGGACCATTCAGACTCTCGAGGACATGCTCCGCGCATGTGTCCTCGACATTGGTCATAGCAGGGAGGACCACCTACCCTTGGTGGAGTTCGCATACAATAACAGCTACCACTCCACCATCGGGATGACACCATACGAGGCATTGTACGACAGGCCTTGCAGATCTCCTTTGTGCTGGACAGACCCTGGGGAGTCAGCACTTGTGGGACTAGAGATGGTTCGGGCCACGACAGAGAAGGTCCAGGTCATCTAGGAGCGGATGAGGACAGCTCAGAGCCTACAGAAGTCATATGCTGACAGGAGGCGGAGACCACTAGAGTTCGAGGATGGCAACCACGTCTTCTTGCGGGTCTCACCTCGACGTGGTTTGCAGATATTTGGCCGAGGCAGCAAGTTGTCTCCATGCTTCATCGGGCCTTTCCAGGTCCTTAGCAGGATTGGCGAGGTGGCTTATCGACTGGCTCTACCACTTCAGTTGCACCGGGTGCACGACGTCTTCCACGTATCTCAGCTGAGGAGATACGTGAATGACCCGACGCACATCATTGACCATAGCGAGCTAGACGTGGATGATGGGGCGACTTTTGCGGAGGTCCCAGTAGAGATAGAGGATCGACAGGAGCGGGTCGTACGTGGTCGATCGATTCCTCTTGTGCGCATCAGATGGCATCACGGGAACCTCCAGGAGAGAACATGGGAGCGAGAGGCTCAGATGCATGCTCAGTACCCACATTTGTTTCCCTAGTTTTTGATGTATCTTTATGGGGACGTAAAGCCCTGAGGTGGGAGTAATGTAATGACCCGTAAATTTCAAGAAATTTTTTTTCTTAATTTTCTTTGGAATTTTACAAGAGCGCAGTTTCTGATGGCACCTGATTCTGAGGCCCAGTGTGCCCGGAATCATTTTCCGAAGTTTGGCCCAGGTACGTTCAGTGAACAAACGAGCGGGTTTTTCTAACTTTTGAACCGGTGTCCGGAATCGAATTCTGAGGGCACCGATGAAATCGCAACGCTGATATTCGCTTAGAAACACCTCTTCCAGAGTTGCGTTTTCTCGGGTGTGGTTTTTAATTTTTGGGCATAAAGTTAAGAAATAAAAATAATTTTACGACAACTTTATTTTATTTCACTTAAGCCACTTGAAGCCACTTGAAAGCCACTTAAACTGAGTTAAAACGGATAGGGTGCTATCCAGAAATATCCTACCCCCTTGGTAGGATATTTGTGAGGTGGGGCTCGCACGAGCCCCGCCGTTTCATTTCGCTAAGTAACGCACCCGCGAAAAACCGTTATTATGAAATTCAACTGACGCGTTTTCTTAAATCCTTAACGCACCATTTAATTGGGCGGTTTTTTCCGTGAATTAAATGGGCGGTTTCTTTTGTTGAATTAATTCAATGAATTGATGGGTCGTTACTTACCTTTTTTGTTTGTTGGCGTAATAATAAAATAAGACCAACAAGTCTTTTTGGTGGAATTACTCGTTGAGAGGTTTTGTCAGAGTTCTTGAGCCTTCATCCTCCTTCGCGAAGAACACGAATAATGCGAAGAACGCGAAGAATGCCGACCTCCGACGAAGAACTCCAAACCCGTGGAAGTCGACGACGCGACACCGTGTTCCGCAACACCGACGTTCCCTTCCTGCAACGTTCTTCTGTGACGTCTCTTCCTCCGCAACGAAATCTTCGATCAGCTATTTGAGTTCGCCGACTCAACGCCGGATTCCGCGATGACGCGACACCCTTCCACGATGACGCGACAATCCCCTCCTTCCACGACGAACAAATCCGCGAAGAACGTGCGTACGACGACGACTACGAGGTAGGGTTTGTTGTGAATAATTCCTTTTTCCCATGATCGTTTCTTTTAAAAGTGAAGAACCAGACAATAAGAAAAATTTTAATCCATTAAAATTGTTGATTCTTGTGTTGAATGAATTTCTACCATTGTTTATCTCTAACGCGGAGGGTGCGGGCCAAACGAACACGGTCCAACAACCTTCTGATGTTCTTCGTTGTTGTGCGGATTTGACGGGCGACGACGGAACATGCCACAATGGAAGTTTGATGGTTTCGCGGTGAAGAACGAGTCCCGGGAGGAGCAGCGACGCAGACGGGAACATGATCGGACCACCAGAGCGACTCCAGTGGCCCGTGGAAGCCGGCGGCGGCGCGGGTCGCCGGCGCGCCGTCGGAAGAACCGCCGCGGCTTCGGCTGGATGCGGCGGCGCCCGCTGACCCGCGGCCGCGCGGGTCCGGCGCGCGCGGGACGCATCTGAAGCCGCGCCTGGCTGTCCAGGGCGACACGCCGCCGGTGCCTCGGGGTCGTCACGTGGGGGCGGCAGCTCCCCCCCCCCCCCCCCCCCCCGTGTCGCTCGGGTCGTCCAGGGCGACACCCCGTGGGTGTCGCGGTGGTGTCACGCGGGGGCGGCGGCTCCCCCCCGCATCGCCCGGCCGCTCGACTGAGCTAGGCCGGGCTGGCCAAGCTAGGGCGGTCCGACGGGCCGGGTCGGACCGGGTCGGGTCGACCCGGTTTGGCCGACCCAGGGGCGGTCGGCCCGGGCCCGGACCCCCCGTCTTCGGACCGTTTTCGGTCAAATGCCTGTAACTTGAGATACGGGTCTCCAAACGACTCGCCGTCAGTGGTACCGCGATCCTTGGATCGAGACGGTTGTTTTTTTATATCGCACTCAAGGTTTCGGAATACCATGAGTTCGGCCGGGTTGGTTCGTACACGAAACCAACTGGGCTCTCGGAGCGGAAATGCTCATATCTTGAGCTACGGACGTCCGATTGACGTGCCGTCAGCTTTGTTGAATTCCTCTAAGTGAGAAGGATATTTTGGCTCACTCCACCTGAGGTTTGGACGTAGGTGGAGTACATTCGGGTTGGTTTTTCCATAAAAACCAACCGGGCCCCTAGGATGAAAACGCCAATAACTCTCAGACCGGGCATCCGATTGACGCGCCGTCTGCGACGTTGAGTTCCTGTTGACGATACAAAACTTTTGGATACATCAACTTCAGACTTTGTGATAGTTGATGTATCAGCCTCTCGGCTCGTGGAGCGGACCCTCCCGAACAAGCTTGTTGTGTGAGGGAACCCTAGTGCTGGCTGTGACTGCTACTTCGACCGCAACGACTGTACAGAGATCCTCAGTGGACTGCGGCGATGACTGTGCAGAGATCCTCAGTGAACTACAACGACAACAGCACTCAGCGATCCTATGTGGATCAGTGCTACGGGTCCTGTTTGGGCCCAATCCTGTGTGGGTCCAATCCTGTGTGGGTCAGCGCTCAGCGGTTCTGTGTGAGCCAGCGCCTACAGGTCCTGTGTGGGCCCGATCCTGTGTGGGTCTTTGCGGGGGTTAGTTGCCTATCGATCCTTTGTGGGTCCGACGACTTAGATGGATCAATGATCATCTTTATCTTCATCCGAAGAAGTATACCTATGTGAGCTGAATCTTTTGTTACTCTCCTTTGTGGATTGTGTTGAGCTATCCTGTGTGAATTTTATGTTTACTCTCCTTTGTGGATTGTGTTGAGCTATCCTGTGTGGATTTACTGTTTACTCTCCTTTGTGGATTGTGATGAGCTATCCTGTGTGGGTATAAATTTTCTTTCCTGTGTGGAATGGGTTGTTCTTGGGCTCGGACGTTGGAGCTGAACGGGAATTGATGACTTAGGTATATGTATGGTCATATACCTAATCCTTGTCGGTTGTTACTTCGGGATTGTATCTTTTCTTTGTGGATTATCCTTTGTGGATTTTAGGAGACCTTCGGGGGTCTCGGGGTCCCTACTGAGTAGCTTATACTAACCCCTGCATGGGCTACGCCCGCACTACGTTGTGTTGGATGCAGACGACAGACATCGCTGATCGTGGTGGAGGCTTGCGGAGTAGGACGGTGCCTGGAGGTGGACCACTAGGCGGGACGTACTCGGAGCGGTCAGGTGGACCCGAGGAGTAGTGGAGGCTATCTGTACCCACCCTTCAGGTGGGACTTCCAGAGGACGGCTCAACGCTTCGGCTTTTCTTTTCAGTTGCTATTTTTCACATCAGTTGTACTTTATAGTTGGGCTTGTATTTCTGGCCCCTTTTTCTTTCAGAACAGTTTGTTACAGTTCTTACATAGTGTTTACTTTTCTGCTTGCTTACTCTGTGGTGCTTGTTTACTTTTCAAAGGCAATGCCTTCCCTTTTTCCGGGATTTATGCCTTGGTGTTAGTCGCCAGCCCCTGGCCTATGGAAGGTGGGCTTGGGGTAGTCACGGCACGGGCCCCGAGTACGGGTCATGACACATATAAAAATTCATCCATATCATAAATTTTAACAAATAAATTTCCAATTGATTTTACCCACTCATTTTATGAGATTCAATGTATTTTTAAAATTAATATACCCACAAATTTAATTCATTTCATAACCAAGAATCACTTGAGTATACCAAATCATACATTCAACACATGTTCCATCATTTAATATTGATATACCTACCCATTTAACATAAATTTCAATAAGATATGTCACATTGGTATACCCACCCATTTATAACCTTTCATAGTTTAATATATTCTATGTGTATACCCACCATTTCAACTAAAACCATCAATGTTGTTTAACACATCATATTTAACATACTTCATTTGATCTATTCTAAAATAAATTAATCCAAGTTGAATATAATAAATCAATATAGAGGAGAACAACCATCTATAATCCAATCTATTAATATCATTCCAATTAAAATTTTCATTCTATAACAACTAAAACCCAAAAGACACTGTTTGATTTGTTTAATTGGTCATTATTAAGGTATTTATATAAGGTGTACCCATGGGTGACCTTTGTTTTGGTTGTAGGTACCAATGCATCACACAGACTCCTACAGATATCCTTAATAGGTCTGATTACATCTATTTCAATTAACACATTCCAAATCAAGGTCATGCCCAAAATTACAATAGGATGTGAAATGGTCGATATATCTAAATTACAGAAAAAGTATAACGAAATGTGTATAACACAAACCAGACCTCAGTAGTGGAGTTCTCATCCAATATCATTTACTAATTTGACTCGATTTAGTATAAATAAGAGGAATGGATAAAGAAGGTTTTTGTGTCTCGTCTAAAATTAAGAGGGACCTATGATCCATATACATGTGGTTGGATAGAGTGGGTATTCATATTCCCGAATATATGGTATGTGTTTTCATAATTTTAAATGAAAAATAAATTTTAATATCTTGTCCTTTCTAGAAAAGTTTATTTACCATTTTCTATTATTGTGTTACATTTTTTAGTGATACTTTGTTTGGGGATTGTCTTTGCGATGTTTTGGGGAGTTTTTTGATGTTTTTAATGGTTGCTGGGCCGTGTAGAGTGGGTTCATGGTATGACCAAATGATGAACTCATCCCTAAAATACCCTGAATGCTTTATGGAAGGTGTTTTCATAGTTGGAAAAGTTTTTCCAAACCATGAACCAACATAGATGTAACTCAAATCCTCAAACTATAGGGGTGCATCATTAGGTGTCATAGTTTGGTAACCCACTCCCCCAATGAATGAAACTTTTCATGTATGACATTAAAAGAAAAAAAATGTAATAAATTTTATTTAACATATGGTTATTATATCTATCCTCAAACACTCGAACAAAAATGAATTATATTCATTTTGGAGTCTCCTAACAGGATTATAAGGATCCTAGTCCAACATCATGTGTGAATTAAAGATCCATTGGATCAAATCAGTCCTTATAAGGTATAAAATTTAATTATAATTTATTTAATCTCTCTATAATATTTCACACCCATTGGAGAAGGTTGAATTCCTCCGTTGGTGTCGGTTTGGATCTCTGTTTTCATAGATATCATTTTTTTGGATCTTGATCCTAGGATATAGTTATGGTTCTTCGTCACTATTTCGATTTTGATCATTCTACATCAAATTAAGGTCTATGGTTTGTAGATCATTTTTTAGGGATCATGATGTAGTGGATCTTATGTAAAATTCCCATTGTATTGATTAGGATCTTATATATGTAACTATTTCATTTAAATTTGATGTTGAGAAATTTCATTTGAAATTTAAAATGGGAATTGATTTCCATTAAATTGTGTTGCCCTTCATGGATCCCATGGACCCTGTGGAGTAACAAGATTGAGATTGATTGAATCCCATGGGGTGTTCCAATGTTCCTGATAATATATTTGTGAATGGTTAGAATGAGAATAATGGGTTAATAAAAATGAACTAAACCAATATTGATATTCTTATAATGGGAATTAATGAGTTTATTGTTATAAACAAAAAGAATTAATGAGATTTGAATAATTTATGATAAAATGATTAATGATGAATTTTTCTTGTTATTCTTTATGAATAATGTATATAAACATGGTTTGTATTGATATATTAAATGGCACACGATGATTTTTATTTTCTATAAGATGTTTAGTGATATTTAATTTTGATTAATATATTATGATATATGTGGTTGATCAAGGTGGATGGGTTAGGGACTGATGCTACAATACCAATGGGTGACAAACTACTAATCTAGGCCCCCATTTAATTATTATGAAATTGGGATATCTGTGATTGTTTAATTAGTTTTTGGTCAGGGATTGCAGCTCCAAATATTAATGGGGTGTCAAACTACTACTATAGGATCCCTGCTGCATGTATGTGAACTAGTATATTGACTGATTCTACAATTTATAGGAAAGGATATTGTAAAAAAATGATTATTAAAATACAATGAAAGAATGAATTGTGATATCCCTTTACTGAATGATCCTGAATCTGACATATTCCAAAGCAGGTATGATTGGTTTTGGTTCCATAGTTATCCCATGGTCCATTGTGGTAGATTAAAAATTAATAACTTTTATTCTTGTTTATGTTTTCCATTATAATTTCATTCCATTCACAATTATATATAGTAATATAGAATTGATAATTATTTTGATTTCATTAGTTGTGGAAAATTGAGATTTTATCACACCTGATATATTTTTTCATATCGTTACCTGAATAAACATTATTATTAGAATAAAACATAAGAGAATGACCCCTATATTAGATGGTTATGTTGGGATTCTAGATTCAACATGGATGAGGAAACATGATATGATTTCAGAACATGTAGGGAGACATTAGCATGCATTTATTTTGGATATTATTTCGACAGATGACCCTTTAATGGAATGAAATATTTACTCGGTTTTTATGGACATTTTATCAATCATGGGATTCATCATGAGATGTTTGTATATATTTTTTATTGATTATTATCATATGAAAATTATTTATTTATTTATTTCATTGCACATATTTCATATATTGGGTATATTCTTCCAACATAACATATTATACCCAGGCTATTAGTTAGAAGCCCCTCGCTTTTGACAAGGCACACCTGAGGACAAATAATGAACTAGATTTGGGCACTGACTTGAGGATCAGTAGTCATGAAGATATCATGTGGTATCATATAAGGTTATTTTATGTTAATTTGAGTTAATATTTTTGAAATATAGATAATAAAATCTGATCAGTGAAACCTTTTTTATGATCTCATGAATTAGAGTATCTTACATATGTGTAGGGGAAAACCCATGTTCCACAGGTGGGATTATTGTTCTTGATGTTTTCTATTGTACTTTCATTTTATCTGACCATGAATGAATAATTTTTTGTGTGAGGTTTTTGTTTATTGAGATTTTCCTCATGGCCTAATATAAAATGATAGTTGAGTATGCATGTATCATTCTTTGTGCTCAGGAATTTATGTGGCATCCATCATATTTGGAAAACATATTAAAGGATGTAATGAGTGTGTTATGGATATTGAAAATGTTTACCCTTCATTGAATAATTTAAAAATAAATGGATCCTAATAAAGAATTGATACATTTAATTCATACTAAATGTGGTAATTTGATATGGTTAATAATGAATTTATAGTGATAATATTATATTTATGAATGTTTTTTCTGGTGATTTCCATGTTCAATGATAGGGATGATTGAAGGTTGTGGTAGAGCCTCAGTTTTGACAATGGGGTGGGGTTTGAGGGATGAATTGTTATATATTCATTTGTTTCTCTCATATGTAAATGTATTATTGATGTGTTATGTGTTCTATGAAGTGTGTTTGGAGTTATATTGGCATTAATCTATGATGATGTTTTATGATATTATGAAATAATGAAATTACTAGAAACGATCCTCCAGGTGTGGTATAAGAGGACATGATTGTATCAGATAAAGTAAATATTGAGCATTTCCAAGAGAACATTACATGTTTCATGTGGATCATGGAAAGAGACCCTTAGAATGATAAGTGAAAAAATTGATAACATAATAAGAGAGTTCCATTTGTAGAAAACTCTAACCTTCAAAGGAGATAGTGGACTTGGAGAAGCTATGTTCTGGATCGAGTCTATCCAATCAAATTTTTGACCATTTACATAATCCTATATAGAAGGGATTCATGTTCCATATTCATAAGTTTCTAGGATCATAGAAACGGATGTGGGATATCCATGATTGGGATGAGAATTTGTAGGGCATGGTATAGATGTACATACAAGAGATTTTCTTCGTGAAAATTACCCATATGGGATCCTGAACTAAATAGCAGAATAATTTATGTGGTCGATCCATGGGAGTATTTCTATGACTAAATATACTGGTTGATTCCCAAATTTACAACGCATTGTACCAAATCTAGTTGGATATGTGGAAATAGTGGAGATACAATTTTTGGATGTAATAAAATTAGTTATTATGTCCTATTTTAATATCTTATAATTGAATAAGTTTTCTTAATGTGGGGAAGAATAATCTCATTACAAAGGTAAACTGGATGGTAACTTTGAGTGGAGGATACGTGGATTATGTTGGTTGACTAGGAGGTAATAATTATTAGGCAAGGAAGAGTTTTTAAAATAATAAAAACCATAGCAGTTAAAAATAATGTGTTTATGATGAGGGGTCTATTACCATGATTGGTAATTAGGTATACTGACATCAATGAGGTAGGTCAGGTCATATTCATAGTGAGTGTCAATGACCAATAGTACAATGTTGAGATTGAATATGAATGGGACACTTGTAGTGGTTCTTTAGGAACCGTTAACCGATGGGTAGTGATAGAGGTTCTATATTGAATTTGATTATGAGAAGTTTTTCTTCTATAATTTACTAATCTTGCAGTTCAGGTTCTAATGGTCATGGAAGTGAAGGTGATAGACGTGGTATTTCAGGGAATGAGATCCCATGTCATTAGAGTAGTGAAACTTAGTGGACTCAGATTGTAGCATGGTTTAGAGGTATAAGTTAGTTATATTATGTTCAACCCACACATGGGGATAGAAATGTGGTTATATTGATGTTAAATGATAATAATCATATAGATTTTACTTTTTATATTTCAAAATTTTATAAATCAGCCTCTCCAGATTTTATATCTAATAATCATGTGAATGGTTTGAGTTTTATGGTAGAGTTTTTGAGTGGTGCTTTGACGAAAAACCAAACATTGTGTGTAATTTCAAAGGATATATGTCTATCCATGTGTTATCTTCTCAAGGTGGTGAGTATGATTTTCTTTTGGATCATTACAAACAATAAATTTTAGGGGTTTACATGATTTTTTTACGGAATGAATTGTATCATACCGATCCCACATTGATTGTTGGAGTAGGATAGTAACCCTTACATCATCTGCTAGTAACAATTATATCGCTCATAGATATTGGGTTATCAAAGAAGTAAGTATTGTTGTTGTTCTCTAGTAAATGGGTCATATCACTCCAAAAGAATTGAATCTTCTATTTGATGAATGGCGTGTGAATAAAAGTGACTACAAACCCATAGTGGACAGGTTTAAGGACATGTTTCATGAGAACATATCAGGACTTCCACATAAGAGAGATGATGATTTTATAATTGAGCTAATTTCTGGAGTTGAACATGTATTTATTCATTACTATCAAATGTAATCAATATATATTCAAGAGAACCAGACTAAGTTGGAAGGAATCATTGATAAGGTATTTCTCTATATGAGAATGTTATATTCAGTTGTCATGTTTTTTTACTATGAAGGATCAGATGTTTCATTTATGTATTGTTAATGAATGATGAACCAAAAGGAAATAAAGAATCATTATCATATTCTATGTATTTATTTTCTCTATGACCGACTGAGGGATCTCTATGTGGTCTCCTATATTGATTTGGGGTCACTGCATCATCTGTTGAGAGTGAGAAAATCAAATATACCAATGGAAACACTCATAATTAGGTATATAAGGTACGGGTTGGTTATGATGTTGTTTTTTTGACGAACACACCTATAGTGTTCATTAAATTGATTAACCAAATCATTCACCCACAACTAGATTATTTATTGATAGTTTTCTTATTGACATCATGGTGTACTCCAGCGTCACTTTGGTCAATACCAATATCATGACATCATACTAGTTAATTATAGAGACCATCGGCTATACACTAATATTTCTAATAGTCAATTATGGATTAAAATAATACATTTCATAGGTCATACAATCACAAATAAATGTGTATCATTGTACTGAGAAAAATATTAGAAGATTGTTTCTTGGAAAATATCAAGATTGATTTACATATTGGAAGATTTGTGTGCATATATGATTTAAATCAGCGATTCATACAAAATATTTCCATTTGGAAGCACCTCCTCCATGCCTAACTAAGTCATTGATCATGTTTGAATGTTATAAGGCATGTGATAATGATGTATTGTTGTTGATGTATATTTTTAATAATAATCATTTTGATCATACCTAAACAGGGTGATAAGTATACCATATTTTTTAAAAGCATCTGGGATCAAAGTTGTATTTTTATTGATGTAGAGAGATCAACTCAGGGCCAATGGATCAAGACAGTTGAGTGAAAACGTATACAAATATCCTAAAAATATATATCTGGATATGGTGGTTTAGTCTTTGTATTGATTGTGACATTTCCTATTAGGTTAACTCTTTAGTGTGTATACAATCAAAAAATATCATAAATTATATCTTTTCATATCATGATTTGAATCTGTAATAACAGATATTATTTGAAAATATATAGTCATTCATGTTTGATGTAGCCTATATTCACTAAATGGGAAATATTATTACAGAAAATATGTGCTGAACTACATGGAAACATGAAATATTGGTGTATATATATGAGTGTAAGATGAGGGCCTTATTTTTAGAGATGTGTATATATTTTTAGTATACCCAAGTATAGATGACCCATTAATCCATTTCAGCTGATTCCACACAACTGTGTCAGATCAAGGATAGGATTTATGGGGATTCATAGTGTTGTTCATTGAGTGAATTCCATGAATATGGGGCGTCAACTCCTCATTTTAATATTTATGGGGATGTTTAATAAATGACTAAGGTCTTGGTTTTGTGTATATGTATATTCAATAGATGATGTTGCATAAGCTTCATGTCTGGAAATTGAAAGTGCATCCTGGTATGAGATTGATATAAATACCTAGTGGCCCGACTATTTCACATTATTGGCTTAGTGAAGATTGGTAGTACTAATTGAGGAATAGATTTTATAAGGTGTGGATATTTTAATATTATCCCCTTTATGGATTTATATTGTGCACATTTTCAGGTATTACTTTTCTCTTGTTTTAGTGTTTCAGTGGTTAAGGCTAACTGTGGTCATGTTTATGCATGTTTAGGATAATTATTAGGGGTTTGGATGGTCTATGGTCATTCTATAGTTTATCCAAAACATTCTCACAACCATACAATACTCTGCAGACTCCAATAATGGTGTTTTACATTATTGTCGCATAGTTTGTCAAACTGTACACCCACATAAGAGTAATTTTATAGCCCAGATTGTATGGTTTCATTGTTAAGGAACAAAGTTTTAGAGACTATTCAAACCACCCAAGATACTATGTATAAGGGTTGAAACGAAAAATTAGATAAAAATTTCCGAAACCACTGGTTTTATACACAATCCACACAATCAATCTAAAATGAAGTACCCTGACCATGGAGGATCCCATGAAGATTCCATGGATCCTCAAAACTCTTTTGGTGTAAATAAAATATTCAGGAGAATGAATTTAAACACTCTACAGTATAAAATTTCATCCTCATTTAGATTATTATCACTCATTTATTTCACATCTATTAGAACAGGACGAATTCCTCTATTTTTGATGTTCTAGATCATTGTTTTAATAGATATCATTTTATTTGGACCATATCCTTGATCATTCCGTTGATCAAATTTGCCTTTGTAATATGGATTTTTGTACATTAAATCAGGTGTTACAGTTTAGAAAACGTTATTCAAGGATCTTGTGTTAGGTGGTGTAAATTGATAATTCCCATTGTATTCAATAAGATATTTTTAATGTAATTCTTTCATTATCATACTATGTTGTCCACTTATATTTAAAATTTAAATGGAAAATTTAATTACATGGCATTGTGTATCCCATAATAGGTCTCCTAGACTGCTTTGAGTTATGATATCTAGCTTCATAGTAACTCATGGGTTGTGCCGAAGTGAATGAAATGATATTTGTGACTCGAAACATGGGGAATAATGGGTCAATGTAATGGAAATAAATCCAAATTATATGTTTCATAATGAGATTCAAATGGTTGATTGTCTTAACTATAAAGGATTAATCAGATGTGAATAAATAGTTGTAAAATGATTTATGTTTAATTATTAATGTTATTAATTATGATTAATATTATGGACCTAGAATTTTACAAACATTATTACACTATTTTTTGCATAATGTACCCCTAAATGCAAACTAAGGATTGTAATAACAATTATTTAAGTAGGATATGATACATAAAATTGAAAACAAGAAACCAAAAAATAAAAAACATTAAATTAAGAATCATAATGATCTCCTAACATGCATTGAGCTTAGAAATATTCATATGATAACTTAGAGAATACATGAAAAAATGTATGAGATAAAAATCCTAGTATAGGAAATATAGGAATAATGAATTTCACGTGGGTTATAAGTCATACTATTATGACATAAAAATTTATTTAATATGAATAAGTTATGGAAAAATAACATATAGTTCATCAGATCATAAAATTATAGAATCATTTAAATACTGAATATTTATAAATCCCGACATATGGATGATTCAAGTCTAACAACCAAGAACATTTCATGTGGAGTAGCATGAGTCAAGGATAACCAACATGACCATTGTTCATGATTGGAATGAGTCAAGAGTAATAACCAATACCATTGAACAAGATGTCTCATATGACTAAACATTAAATAATGAATTGGGGTTCTATATAGTCTCACCAATAATAACATTTTCATGAATTTTTGTGCCATAAACAGAGTCAAACATAATGACCCAACATAAGGGTTACTTGTGGAACGAAATTGGTATCATAATCATGTCATAAAGCATAAAAAATTATCGTCTAAATGTTAAAAATAAAGAGGGGAATTAAAAAATTCCTGGAAACTCATAGTGTAAATTTTTAAAAGATCATTATATAATATGTACAACATTATTGATATCAGGTAAAAATATTTTTTAAAAATCATTTGAAAAAAACAACTTTTTTGTTGTTTATGTAAAAAATTAATGATTCTTTAATAAAGAAAAAGGAAACATTTTTGTATAAAACTATAAATTTTCCAAGATATTTTTTTCATGATAAAATTAGTTCTTTTATAAAGAAAATGGTGGCATAAAACATGTCATGGAGTGTACATGGAAATGATAATGAAATTGGGATGTTCCCTTTAATCAGAAATTCTTATCAGAATGAATTTAGAAAAAAACCATATTAAAACATCTATTTTCCTATCAAATAAGGATGGTATGATCAGGATACATGAGTATAGAACATTTAAACAAAATTAAGAATAATTTTAAAAGACTAATGAATAAATACATTTTGTAAATCAGTGATAAAGCATAACCCGAAAGAAAGAAAGAGGTTTGGAATGAATCTCATACCATATGTCTGAAAGTGTTCTTCACTTTTAATTCATGTCATAAAAAATATCATTAGATTAATTAATACATTAGTTAAAAACCTCTTTAACATATATTTGTCTCATAACCATTTTTAATGATCATTTATTTCCTTTTTTAAAAGTTAAATTATACTATTTTATCATTCTTGGAACATTTGTTTCCTTGGTAATCATGATCAGTTTATGAGTATACATATATTAAAAATCATATAAAATGATAATAGTTGTTTAGAAATGAAATTATATGTTACTAAATAACATATAGAATATTAAATTCTTGTATATATTGTTTTTTTATTTTTTTAATGATTAATTAGATAAAAAATCAATTATAACCGTCTAGATTATTTTGGCTTTTTCTGAACATCCCGAACATGTTTTGTTTTATTAACTAATATTATGTATATATACTATTTTTAGATCATTGATTAACCATTAATAAATTTACTATAATATTTTTATAACCAAAAAATGTGTTTATGACCATCCATGAACGCGGTAATGAAAATTGAAAACTCGTTGTCCTTCAATGTAGTAAATTAATATATCATAGACCATGATTTCATTTTTAGAAAAAATGGGAGGGGAAAAGAAATGATGATGGGTTGTTATATTAATATAATAAAATTATCATATATAAATTATATTTTAATTATAGTCTCACATGTATAATGGGATGTGCGAAGAGAATAAAAAAAATCACATGAATGGAAATTAAAATAAAAAGAGGGAGGTTTTTTTAAAACTTGAACTATTATCAGGGTGAACCTCTATATGTGAATTGGGTTTGGAACATTTTTGAGAGTAAAGGATCCTAGTCAAGTGATAGATACTTGGAATAGGGATTTGGAGGAATTTAGGAAATGTTCATTTATTTATAGGTGTGAGTAGAATATGTGGTGATGGGTGGTATTTATATTTGAGGGGAGAGGTGTTTTTCGATTATTTTACTTATTCGTTTATTTTTTTTCTCAGGAATATAAATAGTGTGGATTATTTTGACTTATTATTGTAAATAAGTAATTTTATTTCAATCCAAAGGTTCTTATATCCATCATACATCAACCATGACTCAATAATTCATGTATTTATCTAATATTGTAATTAACATATTTCCATATTCATCAAATGTACAATTTTATTAGAAAAAGCACATAAAATCACCCTATAATTTATTTGATATTAATAATTCCAAAATGGACTCTATTTTGTGAAAAATATTTTCTAAATATTAAAATTTTATTTTTTTAATTAAAAACATCATTTTATAAAAAAAATTCAATTTTAGAATTATAACTCATTTTATAACTGGCTGAAAAATTAATAAACGTCTCATAAAAATATCATACAATCATAAGAAAAAATATATATTAATTTATTAATACAGTTATTGAAAATAAATTTTCTTTTAAATTATTAAATTAATTTTATAATTGGAAATAAATTTTTATATTTCACAAAAACACCAATACATAATTAAAAATTTTAAAACCATTATTCACTTTTTTCATGATATAAATATATTTTAGCTTAATTTATATTTTTACTAAATTCCATTCATACATTCATTGGAAATGTTACTATTCTATTGGTTGAATTATTTATTGCCAAGGGTCACATAACTATTCCTTTGGTATATGAACATTAATTTCGGAAAAGGAGTCTTATTTAATTAATTCTTTACATATACTGTTTTGTTGTGTGTTAGTTATGTTATTTTAGGTAATTTATGACAAAATTATTAGAAGATAAATTTCAATTATAGAATTATTTATCTTTACATTTTCCCCCCATTATAAAATTTCAACATTGAAATTTTGATTGACGTATTAATTTCAAAACATGTGGGGGTAATTATCCTTTATTTCATCCTCTGGTTACCATATTTCCTTTTCATAATTATGGTTCCCCATTTATTTTTTACCATGTGAATAATCCTATTGTTTTGAAAATTATCTCTATGGTCCATGATTTTCACTACATTCTCCCTATAAGATAGTTTTTTTCTAAATTGTCCCACCTATGAAATTAGTACATGTGAGTTATTTGGTATGTAATTTCCCAAGAGGGAAATGTGAAATAAATAATTTACTAAATACATGGTTCGTGTTAGTGCCATTCGATATGCCACAGCTTCGACATGGTCAAGGATATCAAATGTGTCAATGTACATGGGACTCTTCTTTCATTTGATACCAAATATCATATTCCATTATAATGTTTATTTGTAAAAGAATACACGATCTCCAACCGTAAAATGAAGCCCTACTTAATAATTTTCCACGTATCTCTTCTATCTACATTGGCTGACTTGTTGTGATACTAATTATTTTTCACCTTTTCCACTATTTCTCCCACCATTTCAGCCTCATGAAGCTTACTTTCCCTAACTTCAACCCAACATCCCAGTTTCCAGCATCATTTCTCATAAAGGTCTTCATATGTATCCATTTGGATAGTCTATTGGAAACTATTGTTATAAGAGAAATTGACCTAAGGTAGATGGTTGTCCCTTCATCCATCGATATCTATTAACATTCTCTTAACATGTCCACCAGATTCTGAATAGTTTTCCCAGATTTTAAATTAGTCTATAGGTTATATGCTATACTGAATTTCACCTCAGTTTATAGACCATGGTTTATGACTTTCAAGAACATTGAGTTAAATATGTAATATTTATCAGATACAGTAGATATTTGGAATCCTTGCAGTTTGAAACTTTCTTTAATCTATATTCTTTCATGTTTATCAACTTAGAGACCCTCTCAAATTGTGATAAAGTGGGATTTATTTCTTAGGTGATACAAAATGACACCTATAGTATTATTTTTTGAAGATGTATTTAGAAGTCCATTGATTATTTCATTGTATTGTTTTCACACTTCCATGTTGGTATGGGTAATGTTTGTCTCACCCATTATACTTTTACCTTTGGTCCTCTACTTGCTGAGATTGTAGTCCCTATGATGTGTATTCATCGATCAACTTCTTCATATTACCCCACCAATAGTTTCTAAGATATCTAATTACATCATGGTACTCCCATGGTGAGTAGTGGTAGTATAGACATGTCCATCATTCAGAAGATCCTTCATTATATTTGTGTTGTATGGTTCACATTTTTGTGATGAAATTATCATGATTCCTTCCTAATCAATTTTGAAAAATTACGATTTCCCATTTCTAATAGCTTTCACTTTTTTATAAATTTCTAAATAATTTCATTGATCATGCATTAATTTCTCCATAAGGTATTGTTGAGAAATCATATGATCAATTATTTATGATGTTCTTTCCATAACGATTCAAAATATCCATCATTTCTATGTTTATAAATATTGGATCATTCTAAAATCTAATAATTGATAATGATGCATAATATGTTATACGTGGTGCATCTTCCATTTTATATTCAATTCTGGGATAGTAGTGGATTTAGTATTTTTTGTCATTATTGATCTCTGACCATCATCACTAGTTCATTTTAAGCTCTTTATGTGTGAGTATATATTTGTGGCTTTTATGAAATGTATATATTTCACAATTCTTCCCATACAGATAATGCCACCAAATTTTTAATTCAATGATCATAGCCGCAAACTCCAGATCATGAGTGAGATATTTTTTCAGATGAATTTTTTTATTAACCTAGGACTTAGCATGTCACGTTTTCATTTTGAATTTGTAAATAGTCTAAGATATTCATTGAAGAAACATTGTACACCAAAAAGTGTTTCTCAATCATCAAATTGTGTGAAAATTACTGAAGTGATACACCTCTTTAACTATTTGATGTAGTCTTCACAGTAAATGGTCCAACAATACATCACTCCCTTCCTATTCAATTATGTTATTGGGTTTAAAAATTATAATATTTTTTCACAAGTCTTTGATAATACCCAGCCATACCAAGGAAACTCCAGATATATGTTATAGATGTTGGACTTGGGAACTTCTCAATTTCCATAATCTTGTATAGGATCACATATATTCATTGTTTGGTGATGGAATTCCCCAAGATTGAAACATCATCCATCCCTAACAACCATTTATTTTACATTATATAAATTTCCACAATTGAAATTTCTTTAGAGTAGTATTCAAATACTCTGATTGTTTCTCCATTCTCTTGTATTATATCCGAATATCATCAATAATGACTACCAAAAAATTTTCCACGTAATGTCTAGATACTCTCATTATTAAATAAATAATAATTTCTATAGAAACAATGATTATGAAGGTTATCAATATAAACTCATAATGTCCATTCCCCATTATAAAGGAAGTCTACAAATTTGTTTCTTTCCTCAACATTAATTGATTATATCCCAACTGAAGGTCCACCTTTGTGAAATAATTTCCCCACATAGTTTATCAATCATTCCATCTATCAAGGACAAGGGAAAATTTTCACTCTCATTTTTTTTTGATATCATGATAATATATTTTTATGTTCATTGATCTATAATTCTTTTTGATGAAGAGAACTTGTGCACCCCATTGTGAAGCACTCGGGCATATAAAACTCTTATCGAGATTATTCTATAAATGCTTCATCTGTTATTACTACTAAACAATGAAAATTAATTAAGGTGAATTTGATATAGGCATAGATATTGGAATATGTTAAATTGATAACTCGAAATCTCAATCAAGAATAATACAATAAAATTCATTATGGAACACATCAGTGTAGTCCCTCACAGTGGGCATGTTTTCAAGCATGATTCTCTCAATTGTATCAATCATTTGATATATATATGCATTCTCACTAAGTAGTAATATCCAAAATTGAGACATTTATTCTGATGAAGATTCATCCTTCTCTTTACTCATATATAGAATTGGAGGGTACCTCATGATGTGAAGGGTGATCTTCCTTTCGTAATAGTGGATGTTGGATTTGTATAAATAAAGATAATGCATGATCAATATAGAATCGAAATCTCCCAATTGATGTAAGAAAACATTTTTTAATGATTATTAAAAAATAATTAATGAGGAAGGATTTATATATATATTATAAAATAATTACCCCATTTGATGATCTTAGTGATAACTCAACTTCCATATTTATAGGTGGTGTTTGAGTAGTTTTACTAAACATGTATGATATGAAAGAATCTAAATAATTATAATCAAATAGTACATTATCTATTCGTGAGTGGAAAACTAAGACACCTATCAACACATTATTATCCGCATCTACCTAAAAAATAGTGATGGAATAATCCCTTCTTGTACTCCATAGAGGATTTTGTTGTAGATTTCCACCAACATCCCTTGGAATATAGAAATGGTTCATATAATTCTCATGTTCTTTGTAGCTGAAACACTACACCACAAGATATGTATTGATTTGAAAATTACCTTCTTCCTCCAAATTTATGGGACTCATCATATCCCAATAATAATTACTATACTGAATCCCCAGTCGTCCATATTTCAATCATTTCACAATTCCCAATATACAGTTCCTGTGATTCTTCTTCCCTCAAAATTTACATGTGAGATGCTGGGTTTTTATTCTATCATGGTAGTTATTTACTAATACTCTAACATTAAACTCCATTTTCATTTTTTATCTCTAGGCCCACAGTACAACTAAGAGTTTTCAATCTCCATTACTACCATAAGCTAAAACACGAAAACCTCCTCATAAATATCTATTTCATTAATTCCCAACTCTTTCTGTAGTTTCCTCTTTAGTTCTCTAAAGAATAATTTTTCCTTTCTTTCAATTTTCATGAAAAATAAGATGGTGTATCTTGTAGGACATGTAATTTTTTATTCATATGCCCTGATAAATTCATATTCATTATTTTTTAGTCTGAGAAACTCTAATTCCATAATGGAACAAAGGCTTCAATTAATGTATTTTTGGAAAAATAATTTTTTTGAATTCATCCCAATCTAAGGAATCCATATAACCCTATTGATTTTTGTTCATGATCAATGTCCACCACTGAAAAAATTTACTATCATGAAAACAAACTTCTTTCACAAAATTCTCTTCTTCTGATCACTGGAGGGTAGAGAATATATTCTAAATATAGTTGATCCATTGTTCTGTTAGGAGGGGGTCTGAAGAGCAACTAAACACGGGATGCAATGAACATAAGAAGTATTTAACTGCCACCATCTCTTCCTTAGGAGAATTATAAAATTACACAATAATCATGTTTTTGTTGATAATGTGATCATATTTTAATATGTTGTTATATGGGTTTTATCTATTTTTTACAACATATTTGGAATTCCATTATGGTAATTATCACATTTCACATCTTAACTATTGTTTGTAAGAGTTCTTTGATATATTAAAATTAACAATAAAAACTAAATTTAAATTGAGGATATGGAATACATAGATAACACGAATAATGCAAGGAAAAATTTATGATAGAATATTAAACTTGTAAATTAAATTCCATGCATATCATTTTATTCACTATTTTTAAATATAGGTTATCTATGGTGATAGAGTTATCACTAGGGTTTTTATTAATGTTTTATAGTCTTAATGACCAAAAATAACTAGATCTTTCTCTGACACCAACTATGAAGGAACATTATTTTTAAATATTTTATTAAATTATTTTACACATAATTAAATAATAATAAAAAACAATGGATCATAAATTCTTGTTCATTTGGATGATTTTGTACATAAAACTAGAATCATGAAAAAAAATGAACAATTTTTTTAAAGTCCATAACGGGAAACTGACTCCCATTGAGATCTAACATATTGATAGGATGTCCTAGGGAAATCAATACCAATGGTATGAACTAAAAATCATTATAATGGAATAAAAATTGGAAAACTATCACATCACAAGGGTCGGAAGGCATAAATGATGACCTAAAATGTAACAGAATATGATTAGAAATATAAAATCATAACATATTGAACTAGGGATCATGTAATAATGGAATCATTTAAATGTGAAAAAATTACGCAAAATTAAAAAATCATGATTCAAGTCTAACCACCAATACGATTTCTCATGGATGAGCATGAGTCATGGCTGACCACCAATAACATTGCACATGATTTCCAAGAGTCAAGGATAATATCTCTGTCCATTGAACATGATCTCACATAAGACAAAACATTACCCAATGCATTTTATCTCTATCTAGGATGGCCCTCAATAACATGTTTAGGAATATTTGTTTCACATGAAGAATCAAACATATGGGTTACCCATGGGGAGAAATAGGTGTCGTAATAATTCCATAAAGACTAAAAAAGAGAATATAAATGTTTCTTTGAAATAGATAACATAATAAATAGATGTAAAATATGACTGGAACATTTTTATATATTAAGATAAATTATTTCAAACTGATGTTAAAAAATTAAAAATGTGTGTTCAATACACTTTATAAAGTTTCCACTTTGGTGCGGTTTAAAGGATAATTTTAATAATTCATTGAAAAGAAAAATCCATAATTGTTTGTACAAGACCATAAATGAACAAGGATAGTTTTTTCATGATAAAATTAGTTATTTAGAAAATTAATTGTGGGTTATGAAAGTTTATGGGATGTACATGAAAATGTGTATGAAATTTGGATGTTCCCTTTAAATGGGATTTCTTATTGGGAAAACATATGAAAACCCCCATTTTAAAACATGTATTTCCCTATAAAAGAAGGATTATTTGATCTAGATAGATGCTTTTGTGACCTTTAAATAGATTTTTTAAGCATAAAATAATTATAAATAATAATTTCATAAATGTAAATAGTGAAAAAGCATAACCCGAATAAAAATGGATGTTTGGAACAAATCTCATACCTTATGTCCGAAAGTGTTCTGCCCCATTATATAATGTATATGATGATTAAATTAGATAAATTAATAATTAAATTAAGAACCAATTATAATATAATTGATAAATGATATCTTATTATGTTTTTATGGTGTTTTCATTGGTTATAAAATTCAATTTTATCATTCCTGGAGCATTCATTTTCTTTTCACATTCAGGATAGGTTGACTTGATGAAATGTATAGATAATAATTTAAAATGAGAATAGATGTCAAGAATTAAAATTTCTTGTTATTAATAAAATTATAGATTGATAAATGGTCATATATAACATTTTGTTTCTATAGATGAGTATGATTCATTAGATAAAACATTAATGATAAATGTTTAGATTATTTTGGTGATTTTGGATCATCACAAACATTTTTTGGTTTATTAATTAATATTTTGTATATATATTATTTATAGATCACTAAATATTATGTAAAAATATATTTTATTTTTTAACACTAAAATCGGGTTTATGAACATCCATGAAGGAAGTAATGGAAACTGAAACCCTATCATCCTTGAATGTGAGAAATTAACATATCATGAACATTGTTATCATTTTTCAAACAAAAGTGGAGGGGAAAAGAAAATATAGTGGATTATTCCATTGACAACATAAAATGACATTACATAAAATATATTCGTGTTATCATTTATCTTTTATAATCGTAGGTGATAATAGAATAACAAATTGAATGAAATTGAGAGAATATAAAAATAAACAGAAGATGGTTTCATACCTCTTCAATTCATCTCATTGAGAAACACCTTAGTGTAATTTTTTGTTATATTTTTGGGGCCAATGGATTATAGAATGAGGATATATACATTAGATTATTATTTGGATGTTGTTTTACAAGCTTCAATGCTTTATAAGTGTAAGTAGAATATGTGATGATGGGTGATATTGATAGTGGAGTAGACAAGTGTTTTTTAAAATTATTTTACAAATGACCTTATTATTTTGGTCAAGACTATCAATTTTGTTTATTATTGAGACTATGCATTGTAATAAGTGCATTTGATTCCAGAAAATGATTATAAATAATCCATTCATCCCCCATGACTCAATAATTCATGTATTTAACTAAAAATATAAATTATCATTCACCATTATTAAAAAAATAGTTTTCTTTAGAAAACTACCAAAACATCACCCTAACAATTTTTAGATGTTTATAACTAATGAATATACTCAATTTTATTAGAATAGTTTTTAAAAACTTATAAACATTCATTTTAACGAAAATCATCATTTATTAAAAAAATACCAATTTCAATTTTATAACAGATTATAAAACAGTTTAAAAAATGTATTAAACACTATTTAAATTAACTTAAAATCGTAATAAAATATAATATTAATTTATTAATCAATTTTATGAAATAAAAATTTTCAAATCATTATATAAATTATATAATTTTAAATAAATGCTTATATTTCACAATAATACCAATTACTTATTTGTCATTTTTAAAACATATATTCAATTATTCAATGTAGTAAATATATCATAATTTCACTTATAAGAGAAATAATGTTTTTATAATTTAATAGGTGAGGTTACAATTCTATTGGCTGAATTACTATTCCAAAGGGACACATTATTATTCCAATGATCATGTAAACATTCCATGCGTATAGATTCCTTAATTTCTGAAAAGCACCTTATTTTGTTCATTCATTATATATAAAGATTTGTTTCTCTTCCTTAGGCGATTTTATGTAATTAGTTTCATAATTATAAAAAAATTTTGATTGATATAATCATGGGATGTTAAAATTAATGAAAAAACCCATGTTTTTATTGATAAATGAAACAGTGTACTGTGATGTGAATGTTTGATAACATGGTTAAAGATGGTTAACCATGATTTATATATTATGATATATGTGTCTAGTTAGGGATGTGTGGTTTAGGGATCAATTCTAAAGAAACAATTGTATTAAAAAATTATTTTCAATGACACAAAATCATGAATTGGAAATTTAGATATATGTGAATGACCAAGGAGTTTTGGGTCAAGTACTGATGGTCGAAATACCCCGGGGGTGCTAGACTATTTCTCTCGGATTCTAGTTTCATGTATGTGAATGAGTAACTATAATAATTCCCTATGGTTAATGTAATTAAATATTAACTGAATGATTAATTAAATCCTAGGAAAGGATGAATTTATGTATCCCTTTATTGCATGGTATGGACATAGGATCATGTTGAGGCTTCTGTGATTGGTTCAGGTTTAACAGTGATCATGGGGGGCTATGTTGATGAATAAAGAATGATTAAATTTTAATCATGATTAAATTTTTAATTTTATGGAAAAAATAAAAAAACTATATAAACAATTATATAGTGAATATTTCTTGTGATGCTTATGGTGTTGGCCTAATGAGGAACTCAGGTTTCTTAATAGATATCAGAATATAATTCATGTTTATAGGACATGATAATCAAAAATATCTGTATGTTAAGTGGATGAGTTGGGATACATGGTGGTGAATGAGGGAGTGAAATATGAATTATTTTGGAACCCTTGTGGAGGTTATGATGTGTCATTATTTTGTGTTTTTATAAGTCAAATGAGACTTTTATGGCATGATATATTTGCATCTTGGGTTTACAGTCATTTTCTCTCTCTTCAGATTCATCAAGAGATGATGTTATCTACTTGAAATTTATTATGATCCTTTAATTTTTGTTTTTTAATTTCCATTTAATAATTTCGAAAATATGGTATAGTCTCCCCATATTGAATAGTATACAATTTCTATAACTCTAAGGATGTTTTCATATTGTTAGGGGCCCCAAAGGTCTCATAATAAACCAAATCAGGGATCCTACAACAATCACTAGGGTCATAATGTTATATTAATAAAAACCACTTATAATTTTATGAGTAATTAATATGTATTAGATATCAAACCTTGATAAATATTTTGTATTTTGAGACCCTATATAGGAGGACCTTTTTGTCCCCTCTGTAGTGATATATGTTGGTATATTATTCATTATTGAGACAGAGTATCATCTTTGTGAGGAAGATCAAGGTTTAACGGATTTAAATGATAGTAGAAACGATATAGAGAATCTATAAAAATTATTACAATAATTTTCATTGACCAAATATATTTCTTATAGGTGTTATTATGTTTACTAATGTTTCTCCTTGGAAAGGCTAACAGTATTTTGCAGAAGCAATATAAGGTGAAAGTGAATTATGTTAGACTCTTTGAGAATGTGACACTCCTCTACATGATGGAATAACGATTTACCATTCTATCTTTGTTTATATATAATCATTACATATTCATTTTTTCGATAATGATAAAGTATCATTTAGCACATCGCACATGGAAGAATAGGATTGTTTGTATGTGGATCCTGAAACCTATGTTTTTGAATAACCTATTTGTGTTTTGTATTAATGTTTCATGATTCTATTTTACATATCCATTATAACAATTTTTTTTGAAAAATCTATGGGTTTTTCGTGATTCTTCGAAGTTTATTAGATTTATCTAAAAGAATTGACTCAAATATATTTGTGGATGTTATTCTTTAAGGACTTTCTCGGGGGTATAACGTGGTATTGGGGGATACTGTTGATACCCACCACGTAATTGGTGTCTTTTTTACTTGATTTCTCATCATTTTCTTTTCAATTTTGTATTTTAAAGGATTATGGGGTTGAAAAAATTAATTATTGGGAAAATAGGCTATTGTACATAGTTAAAACACAATTAATAGTAACAATGAATGAATTTATGAAAATGGGGAAAATTGGTTATTGAGAAATTCTTCATGGTCTCCATATAGTTATATATATTACATGGATTAATCTTCGTCATAAAAAATTCAGGGTTAATTATATAGTTCTCCACACATGGTTGGACTATACTTTTAGAAACTATGTGACTATATCATTAGACTTATAAAATTTCATATGAATATGGATTTTATACTTCTACTTATCATGATATTTAATACCCCTTTCCTATTCTCCCCAATAATCTATAATGTTTTCTTTAAGAGTATCAATAATATCCTACCAATTTTGATTGATTCTCCCAATAAATTTGGTTGATTTTACCTACGCAAACTGTAGTTCTTTACGACTTTCTCCTCCAAACATCTTCAACCATTTTCATAATCTCTTCCTCTATCAATCTAACCATAATTTCTTTGGAGGGTCGAACATCAGGTTTAGGTTGGGTGTTCTATGATATTCATTGGTTTTTTGGTTTGCAAGGATCCTTCTTTTTCCCTCATTATGTTATTTTATAATGTTGAGTATAGTTCATTATTTTTGAGATAGGTGACTCTGCATATAATAATATTTCATAAGGTATATCATATCTATTGAGATCAATATATTATTTTATTTACATATTATATTTAAATTTATTTTCTACTATATATTAGATATGTTAATATCCGTTTTCATAGATATATTGGAAAATGTATTTTTCTTATTACTTTTCATTAGATAAATTGTTTTATGTGATCACTGAATTTTATTAAAAAATATCAATACTTTTATAACTTTTAATTTGATTTTAATGAGATTTCATAAAAATTGTTTTTTGGTTACTTTGTTTTCAATTCACATACTTAATTGATTATTTTGGATGTCAATATGGTTTACACATAAAAGGACATGGGTGTGTGGTTTTTGGATAGGTTTATCCCAACCCAATAACATATGCCAGCAGGGGTTTTTTTGTGTTGGTCTTAAGTGAATAATGGTCATTATAATCAGTTACTACAACCTATGGATACTATTGTTTGATTTGTGATTCATAGACCACAAGAGGCTTTTTGTCAGAGTACCATGTGATCTACATGTATTGTGTTTGTTGATCCATGATTATATTATATTTTTCACTTTTTCCTGCATAATTAGTTGATTTTTACTATTTAGTCCCTATCTTATTATAAAATATTTTATTTTCCCATTTTAAATGATTTATGGATTGATTTTATAAATCCAAATGGTATATGAAATAATAATAATGATATAATTTTCAAAATATTATTTCTAAATATAGAATTATTTGATTGAACTAAAATTTATATATATGGTGGTATCCTATATGGATTTTCCCCAAACCCTATCTATTCAACTCGGATTATAAAACTATGCCTTTGTGTGACATAGGCAATGATAGAGGATCAACTTATCATAGCACCAATTTTTAGTGATTATCTATTTCTATAAAGTACATTTTTGTGTTGTCTATGGATCGCATGGAGGTAACCTAATCAATCAATTTATTTCTCAAAATTCTAGTAATTCATGATATTGATTAGGTTTTCACTATTGTATCCCATGATATTTTTAGAATCATGTGTTTTTTATGTGTCCTTTGGGATTTACAAAGTAATTTATATTTTAATATTATTTATAATTATAGTTAAATTGCTTCATCATATACAGTAAATTTATTTCAAACTATATATATATGTTGCGTGTATGTTTAGCCATCATGTATTCATGTCATATTTACCAATGAAATTAAATCAATGTTATATTTTGTTTTGTGTATGAAATTATTTATAATTTATTCTAAATACACCATTAAAAAGTGTCAAACCCTTTGTGATTAGAAACAAGCCTCGAGCATGGTACAATAATGTCCTAGGTGGAGTTACATGATCAAATCTATTGATTCATTAGAATAACATTAAAGGGGAGAAGTATTCTTTAAACAATGATGTAGTTGTAAATTATTTTATGAAACATGAATGATATTTTCTAGAATTAGAATGTTCTTAATTGGGATTGGATATTTTTTCATAGTGGGATAATGATAGTACATTTAATTAAATTGTTATATTTCATGAAAAATATGTATCTCATATGGAATAATAAATTTCCTTTAGTTGAAAATTTATTTTCATATTCAATAGTAGGCAATGGGTATCTAATATTAATTTGTACAAAATTTAATTTTTTATAGAAAATATTGTATTCAAAATAATATAGTCTTATTTAAAAAAAAATTAAAGGCTTATATACATTTAGAGTGAGACAATTTATGATAAATTTTAATTGCAAAATTGGAAAGTCATAATAATTTACTTTATATTTAATTACAATAAAGGGTAGATAACATAAAATGGATGAACGATTAGTATTCAATAAGCGTATTGATAAAATATTTTATGATATTTTTTAGGGCATTATTGATAAATAAAAAGGTGGAATTATTGTTCATAATTTTTGTGTGTGGTTTTTTGGAATTTTTTTTCATTGATATTGAATAAATAATGATGGTTTGGGTAAATATATTCAATTGGAATAAGAACGAAGAAATGAATAGAGTGTAGATTATTGATGTCGATCTCAATACCATTATTTATAGAGATCCCAAAACATGGGTCATCATTGTTATGTTTTGAAAACTAAACAGCACATCCTAGAATATTGGTTCTTGAATTTTCTCATCATTATCTATAATGATAATGTATGGATTCTTCTACCATAAAATACATTGAGAATATTTAGTTATAGAAATAAAAATTATTTTAGTATTTTATCTAGGATAATAGAAATACAAAATATTTTTATATTTTTTTGTATATTAAAAAATTTATTAATGTCGATTAAAAGAAGAAGATAAATTGATGGATGGATGGTGGTTTCTGATGTAATAGTAATTTAACATTGTAATATATCTTTTCTATTGAGATGGAGTTTGGAAATATTTTCTATCACAATCCAAAGACTTTATCCAGAGATTCCAATATATTCATGGTGACAGCAATCAAATATTTATGATGAAACAAACATTTGAGAGGCTATACAATGGAGACAGAGTCACTTGGTGGGTCTATGATAGGCATAAAGTTCATGAGTGAGACTGGGTTCTTTGATAACCATGTAGGTTGTCATGATGCACCATTGAAGAGCACCAAATATGATTTATATCATTATGTTGCGAATGTTGTTATTGAATATATTAATGAGTTTCATAATATAAGATCATTTGATACCTAGTATGTCTCATCTACAGTACTATTCATTACATGAGAAAATTTGGGCATACTGAATTTAAAAAAATTTGTTTTTTTTCTTGTCTTTAGATACCGTCAATATTTTTTAAATGTGGGTAAAATAAAACAACAATTTCATTTGAATTAAATAACACCCATCATGGAAATTATTTGTTATTATTCTCTTGTGTATTAATAGAAAATGATAATAGTGGAAGGACTATTAGAATGATCATCTGCATATAAAAATACGGATTTATTAAAGATTAAGGGGTTGAGATGAATATTTTAACAGTTGGAAAATTTTTCATAAATAAATATGTTTATGATAACTATTATACATTTACTCAAAAATTTGTAATGAAAAGGTTGTGTGGGAACCAAAATTGTAAAAAAAATAAACAAATATGATTTATATTTTAAAAAATTTGAATGAAAATTTGATATTTTTTATGAATATTATCAGTTTATAATATAGCTAAATGTCATATGGTGAAGGAAAAATACTATAGGCTATAATAAGATCATCATTTAAATAAATTATCTTATATATAAGATAATTTGGTAGAGGATATGTGATGCGTCTCATCTAATATGTTTTTTATTAAACGATATTATTTCACATATATTAATTTTGGATAACATAATATAATTTTCATAAAAATATGATATTGCGAGATACTAATAAAATAATCTTACTTGATGATTGTTGTTTTAAATGATAATTAGTGATTTTAAATGACATATAACATAGTTATATTTATGAAAATAGAAAACCAAATGATTATGTTAAATTAGTAAAATTGAGTGGTAATATACAATATGATTATTGAAATATTAAAATTTATATAATCAGAAAAAACAATAAAAAATATTTTTATTATTAAGAGTTTTACGTCAAAATATAACAGTTATAATGTCCAATATTCATACATCATATTAATATTAAAAATTTATTTAAATATGATAATTTTTCTTATGAATATCAATATTATATAT
Organism: Viscum album; assembly: GCA_963277665.1. Taxonomy (NCBI): domain Eukaryota; kingdom Viridiplantae; phylum Streptophyta; class Magnoliopsida; order Santalales; family Viscaceae; genus Viscum; species Viscum album. Next base: position 1,096,756,491 of record OY728151.1, on the reverse strand, counting down.
ATATATATATCATAAAGTTGAAATAATAATAATGAATAAATTTATTTAGAGTCATTGGAGAGTTTAAATGGAAACATCTGTGATGAGAATTGTTAAATATTTTTTAAATTGATCATTGAGATCTATAATTTTTAAAAAAATTAGGGTTATAATTAATGAAACATTTATTTTTGTATTTATATACCCAACTACATTTAGATGAAATACGAATATTGAAATTACATATTAAAAATATAGGTCATTTAATTATGAATGAAAAAATATCCAACATTGATCTTTTGAAGATTATACTAGTAAATTTTATTGAGAGGAGGATATACAGTTCTTATTTCTATATTCTAATGTTGAATTGGAAATTATTTTATTGAATCACTAAAGAAATAATAAAATGGATCCAATTAATTTTATTATAATTTAATGAAAAAGATGACGAAAATGGAATAGAAGGGGTGTTATGTGGATCTGTTCTCATTGGATGAAGGGGGATTGAATCAATGCATGTAAAGAAGAATAAATATTGTCCCTATAAATTCCAATTTTTATATATTCAGGAAAATGTAATATTCCCTACATCTAAGTAAGGATTTTGAAAAAGAAAGTTCATGTTCATTATTCACTATATAGAATTGGAGGTCAATGGTTTGTGAACTACTGAGTATTAAAAAAAAGTAATTTATTGTATGATTCTATATGAGATAGTGAAGAGGAATAATAAGACCTAACATGAACAATATAAAATGACCAAATCGGTATTGAATAACGGTTTCTTTTTTTCACTCCACAGTTATTGTAGAACTTTTTGAGGAATTATAATAACGAAATAGAATAGTAGTGAACTATAAAAAGTATATAGGGTGATGCATGTTTTTGGAGAGTTTTTATTATTATACTAAAATGGGGTATTACCAAGGGTAGTGTAATCTTGGTATTTTTCAATTCCATAAATGTATTACCTTTGTTTTGGGTAGTAATTATTTAAATCCATTTCATCTTTATGTGTGTGTGTTTGGATTTTTATTACACAAAATCGTAGTTGAAGTGGAGGGAAAAGGTAATCAATTTCATCTTATAGTGACATGGGTGAATAGATTAATGGATAAATTGATTTAATTTTTTTTAATATTGACCATAATTAATTAATCCACTATCTCTACGTGAAATACATTCATATTAAGTCCTTGTATTTTCGCTTAAACATCAGATGTAGAGGGAAAATTGTAAATCAAAATTTATTATCATATATTATATTATCTCATCTCAGTTGATATTAATATATATTATCAGAGGTATACCATTTAATGGGTAGCCTACGTGGGGAAAATTCATTGTGTTTGTTTTTTCTTTATCTATTATTTTACTTAAGGACAAAAAAAACATTCACATGCTTTGGTAAATAAATATGTAATATATTTGGATTTTATTATTTTTAATTACCTTCTATTTTTATTTTATCACTTATCCTATATTGAAATTACTCATATCTCTATACAATTTTGCATATAGTATATATTCATAAGCCTTATAACATTATTATTCATGATTTTTTATATCTAAATATACTATGTTTGGAAGGAAATAATTCTCAAGAACTGGAATATTATCATATCCAATCAATACCTCATAAGGAATGAGTTGATTGAATTATTATAAGTTTCCCATATTAATCTCTGGTATATATGTTTAGAATATTCATAATTAAACAAAAATGTACATTTTTTTTATTTTAATCAGTTTAAACAAATGTGTAGATATTGTGGGAAAAATTGGTTATTTATTTCCACAATGTTTATATATTGTTATTACCCAAAACATCCATCAAAGTATATAAAATGAAAAATTAAATTCTAAAATTAAATTTTGGATTCATTAAAAAAATTAGAGAAGAAGAAATCAGATCGAAATACTCTATTTAATAAATCAATTAGTTATCCTTTAATTAGTCTTACCCATGGAACAATCTGTTACAAAACCTGGAATTTATAATCCAATAAGATAACAATTGGTATACATTAATTATTCCCCATGAAAAGTAAAATAAATATTTATGATAATTAATGATATTAACTTTTATGACTAGTTAAAATTACATCAATCATCCCACAGACTAGTAATAAATTTTCAATATAAATTTTTGTTTTAATGTCTCTAGGAAATGTTTGTCTAAAATAAAATTTAATTACATGAAAATTATGAATAATATCTAGAAAAGACACATGAACACTTAATATTATATAACATATAGAATTTAATCATAAATCTGTCAGATATTTTATTTCATAAATAAAAATATCTTTTTTTTAAATTATCAACTTATATTTTTATGCACTTTAAGAACAAATATCCAAAAAACAGACAAATATAAATAATATTCCCTGAAACCCCATTTAATTCACTTGAAAAAAGTATCCACATTCAATAAATAATCACATAATTAATCAATTAATGAATATAATTGAAATAATAATTTTTTCTAAATAGAATGTGAAATTTTAGAGAATGTATTTCATTAAAAAAATTTGTAGATGTATATTAAAACGATTCATCTTATAGAATGAAATCCAAATATTTTGGTGAAATCATAGGAAATTTGGAAAACATTATTGATATAGCATTCAAAATAGATAAACATTTTTATACCAAGGATGACAAATTAATGGAATTTACCCATGATGATAAGTTCTCTGATATAAAATATATATATATATATAATATTATAACTATATACATAATATATGAATATATAGATTATTAAATTCATTTATGTATGAACTTGATGATTGATGCATTATTTTTTCAATACGTATTAAAAATTTAATATCTAGATTTATAAGAGAATATATCCAACAGATATATATTAAATTTTATACTTTTGGAATATGTTTCAATCATTGTTTATATGTGTATTTAGAGATAAAATTAAAATAATAAAATAATAATCAATTTAAAAGTGTATTTTTATTCTATTGTATGCAAAAAACGGGATAATGAATTATCGATGTGTAGTCGAGATCATGATAAATATATTGAATTAGTTGAATATAAAGATAAAACATGAATTTATGGTAGAAATAAAATTGTGGTTACTCTAAATATTTGTTCATTTTCAGTTAACATATCTAGATTATATTATATATTTAGTAAATAATTTTTCTATTTTCCTACTATGTGTCTTTTTCGTAATAATTAAAATAGAGTAAGGTAAAAATAATTGAAACTGTCTAATTTAGTGGGAATGCCAGTTTAATATTATTTTTTTATAGATATAAATAGATAATTGAGCTTTTTCAAAGGTCGCTTTTTATCTCTATACTATGTTTTCACATCATCTATATATCAAATTTAATCTTATTTACTATTATAATTTATATTTCATTACATATAATTATATTTCCATTATTCTAAAAATTATATTTTCATATTATTTCCAAAATGGATATAATTTGGATGTTTATATTAATTATTATATCAATATCATTTCTTTTTATTAATAAATCCAAACATATATATATATATTCATAAATAATTTTAATTAAATATATTTTTAATTTATCTTTTTATTTTATATATTTTACAAATCATCATGAAAGTGAAAATACATGCATACTAGAATCAACAACTTCATTTATGGTATAAACAAACTATTTGTAATATATATAAAAATTTACTTCTTGATGAATTCATTTAGAAAGAATTAATATAAATGATGTTTTGATGAGATATTGTGGAATATATGATAAATGGATTTTTTTATAACATGAATAAATGAATGAACTACACCAAAAATGGATTTACTAAATACATCATTAGTACAATATTTCAAATTGCATCATTAATAATCCAATTAATATTTACATAGATAAAAACTTTGGAATGTTTAAAAAAAACCCATATATATTATAAAACCATTATAATATAAATGAATCTCAATAATTTCATATAACATTCTCCTATGATTATTATCCTTTGTTTGTATATATAGATCATGAATTATTTTATCATATTTGGTGACATATATAATTTTGAATTGTTTTGTGATATATTATTATATTTTTGTATAATCGTTCCATTTGATATTAATTTTAGATCATTAAAATTCCATATTTTATGAATAAAACATTCTATATTATTTTGTTTTGTATATTTTTTACCGTTATCAACAATGTTATTACTGTTGAATTCTATATAATGTGATCAATAATTTAAATCAGAGTAATCCTATTCATATATATTATTAAATTCATTAATATATTCTAGTATAAAAGAATGATTCTCAAGGACATAAGAACATATTTTATTGAACAATTTGATAGTCTACAGAATAGATATTTTTTATTTATATTATATTTATAAATTTTTATTCTTCTATATTTATTATAAAAAATATTTGTTAAAATATTTTTTTCATTTCATTTTACATTTACTAATTTAAAATTCTTGACTAGAACTAGAATTTACCTTGAATCCAAGAATATAATTAAATTTTTACCATATGTTATCCAGTTTAGAATAATTAATATTTCATATGATATTTATAAATCATATATTTATTGGTGGTTTTTTGTTAATCAATATTTTTGAATATTCTATTTACCCCTTATAAAGACTAATTTATTGGAAAAATAATGATGTTTTTTCCAACATAAAAAATCATATATTAAAAATTCCCACTATCAATATCAAACAAAATCCTCGAACACATTATTATCATTGCAAAGATCGGATTAAATTCACTCATAATTATTTATCATTATATTATACATGATACCCTTTGAGAATCATAATTGATATTGGTAATAGATGTAGAGAAATTGAAAAATTCATTAATCATAATAGGTAAATGTTAGATATATATCCATGTGAATTCGTTTAAATAATTCTATTTTTCATTAATGGAAGTTCCATTGCAAATATTACATAAGTATTTTTTATAATTTTATTATAAATTATCTCAATGATAAAAAAATTTCCCATATAATAATATAACTATATTATAATAAATAATAATTGATTGAAATTTTATTTTTTATTACAAATTAATAAACTATGTTGATATTTTATACGAATTGGAAATCAATGTATTTAATTTTTAAATTCATTATTTTGTGTTTTTAATATAAATAAATTTGAATCCCATGTTTCTTCAATTAAATTATATTGCTCAAATTATTAAACACATCCCTTAATTCACAAATAAACACCTAAAAATTCAAAACTAGTTTCCAAAATTTAAAAATTTAATTTAATTTAAACCAGTAATGAAAATAAAAAATATTTCATATCTCTTTTTTATTATATCTTAAATTAATTTTTATATTCCCGTATAGGTATTCTCCAATTTTATGAAAAAAATCAAATATATATATATATATATTGAATTAGAGTTATTTCATTCCCATCAATATATAATGTGTTCATAACTATTCATTCAATCTCACGTCATAAAACAATTCCCCATAGAATGGTTTTGTGGTGGAATTTAACATTTTATATCTGGTTCGAGAATAATATTGATTTTAACTACCACATTAATTAATTTATTTTATTAAATAATACCTATTTTTATCATCTTGTTTTGATGATGAAAACATTAATGAAATCTTGTTGAGATTTACGACCCTTTGATTATCAAAAAAATATATATTAATATTACATTAAATTCATGTTCAAATCTTTAAGTCATAACTTCATCTCTTCTATGGTAAAATATTGTAATTTCATCTAATATTATATATACATTACATGTTTAATAATTAAATATTTTAATTTATTAAATATCGCAAAAATTATTTCTATTTCAATTAATGGAATTCATGATAATAACAGTAATAAGTCCAAAAAGATAGAGTTAATTAATATTATTTTTAGTTACATATAATAGTAGTCATGATTTAATGTAAATAGAATATGGATAAGGTATGTGGATTAATATAGGATCAATTAATAAAATATGATTATAATTTTAAATATTAAATTGAAGGATATAACAATTAAAAAATTTGAAGGTAATTTTTTATTTTAGAAGATTCAATTTTTTCTGTCTCCTTTATCTCGAATTAATTTATAGGTTTTATGGATATGAAATATACTTTCAAAATAATGAAAAATAAAAAATCCCAAATCATATATTTATTAATAGAGTTTGAATATAAATTCATTTTTAATGAAATATATATAAGAACCTAAAATATAATATGATAAAGACTTTGTTATAACCTTATGATTGAATTGAACATCTTCCATGATTATATAACATACTCCTAGTCATGACAATGTCATAACCTATGGGACATTTGTGGTGACCCAACCTAATGTTGACCTTGGAGAGAGTTAGTTTAGGGGAGTGGGTACTATCAATTTAATGTTCCACATTATAACATAAAAGAAATGAAGTTAGTTTGATATTGTAGTAGTTATATAATATAATATTTTCTTGAGAGACATTCCATGATGATGTGTTATGGAATCATGTGGATGGAGAACATATGCTGTTATTATTATGATTTGATAATATGTTATTGATTCCCACATGAATATATATAACTGATTGTTTGGTTTCCATATATTTGGGGATTGATACTACTATTATATAAATTAACCTAGTTTTCATCTATCTAGTGATTATATCCAACACATTCTATGTTTCATATAGTTACAAAGAGCTGGTGATTACAACATATATGTTATAATATGGAATACATTCATATTATTTGGTGATTGATCTTAATATTTAATTAGATTCCAAGATAAACTATAATTTATGCCCATACATTAAAATTTAGTAGATTTATTGGATTATAAGAATTATGTTATTGTATCTGACGACATATGGGATACTTTTGATACTCCTTGTAACTGATTGTAGAACTTGATCTTATGTTATACTACTAGGATATTTCATATAATATAGGTACAACACTAGACGATATATGGGATTTCAATAGTATTTTATGATTATGTTTTTGAATACTGAAAATAAATTTTTGATATTCAAGGGCTTGAAATTTATCCCCCAACGATATGTAACATACTGAAAGGCTAAAAACATGCACTCTAGAGGCATGTACCATATCATTTATTACCAAAGAACTTTCCTATTGTTTTTATTATTTATTTATGTTTTCCTTTATAATGGTAGAGACCCAGTTTTTTACCTTGTAAAGCTCTGAAATATTTGTAAATATATTTCTAGGGATATGTTCGGAGGTGGAATGTTATTCTGATACCCGGTGTGCCTGAAATTAATTTTATAAATAATATTAAATAAATCATATATTTTTTCAGAATGATTAATTAATAATATTATGATTACTATTAAATAATTTATTGGATTTGAAATAATATATCATAGTTGGTCCTGGAATGCGGTGTTTACCCTAGGTGTGACATAAAATGCTCTGGCATGGGAAATTTGGACCACATTCTTATTCCGAGTGTGTTTAATTGAATTAATTAATTAATTAATTAGTGTTCCTATTAATCTAAAAAATATTTTGAAATCTTTCATTAGTGAGAATTGGCCTTGTTTTCCTTATAATTATCCCATCCACTGGTGGGAGCTCTTCCCCTCAACCATTGGTGATGATGGATAGACCTCTAGATTAAGGTGGATTGAAGGGCAAGAGACATACAATATTCTTAAAATGATAGGGAAAATGAATTCTTCATAAAAAAATGAACCAAAATGAGGATATGACTCATTATATTTCCCTTATCCTTTATAATTATATTATTGTGTAGATTTTTATTAATCCTTTGATCTATGCCTTTGAAAAATCTCAATGGTACCATGAAAAATTATTTAAATTTATTTATTTGGTTTATCTTACCATAGAGAACATTCATGATCATTGGATATGAAATCATGGATAAATATATCTTCAACCATAGTTCTTTTTATTTTCCCTTCACAATTCTTCGTGTTATTCTCTGATGGAACCCTGTGGTTTTCGGTTCGATAGTTACCAGGTGACCCAAGATTAATCAGGTTACTAAATTTATGGAAAATTGATGAAATTTTAATTATTATATGAGCATGAATTGATATGGACTTATTTCAATGAAATAAGGTTCAATACGGATGTTTTTGTATGGATCTTTTTTGGTTGACGATGCAGGAGCATAATGAATACACATGAAACCCTCATGATCCTACATTGGCCGATTTCCGGTGAATGATGACAATAAATGATGAGATGTGATTAGATCCATGTGTTACAAATTATTTATCAGTGAAATCGACGGTAGGTTTACCAGATTGGATGAATTTAGACTAGATCTACCAATATGATCATTCAATAAAAAACCCAGCTACATGTTGTGTAAAACTATGATCAGACGGCGTGTTGCTACTTTCACAATGGTAGAAAGGGTGTAAGAAATTTATGGATGAAACAACGTGTAGTGCTCTATCACATGACATGTATACCTTCCCAAATTGGACAACACATGTGATGGGTCACAAGAGTTGGGGCTCCGTGTAAGATAAAATAGACACGAGATAGCCATATGGGTAGAATCTCATGTGGACTAACAGGACATATACTATAAAACACAGACACGAGGATTGAGTACATTGACACGACAACAGAATTGGTCTTGATCCTGGTTAGTTAAGACCCAATTCATTGTCCACCTACAAAACTTGTTATAGGATATATTATGGAGACATGGGTCGTCCATGGACACAGTTATGTTGTGGAGTGGGACAACATTCTTTGTGGGTCCCCTCACACATAGGGTTCCCTTTGATATCAGTTTATTAATATTCTAACATCTATATCTCCTTCGTTTGAACTCATATTTTTACCCTGAGATGCCTATATTGTGTGTTTTTTCACATTTAATTAATTTCTTCCATTGAAATTGGAATTTGAGATATGATATGAAATGTTCCACATTTTTTATGTGCTATGGAAACACCCAATAACGGAATCGATCATACTGAATCACTAAAATAGTACTGGGATGACCCATAAGTTATACTAAGAACTGGAATTCCCCAAGTATCTTACCAATTTTTCCACTGGCTTGGCTAGGTAATAGAGTTCTATGATATTCTAGTCATACCCTCCAAATAGTATGGGAAATACAGTTCCCCAAGGAAATTTCTAGACATACCACCCTTTAGGTTAGGGAAGTTGTATTCCCCATTGAAATCCTCCCAGCATTACCCTCTATCCAGTCTAAGAATTGGATTTCCATAATGATTCATTGGGAATACCCATTATTAGGAGTGGGTAATGTAATTACTAGATTGCATTCCAAGTCATAACCCTTCTTTCGAGCATTGTAGTTTATTACTTCGATGACTATCATAATAGGACCCACTTTTCATATTAGGGTATTAGATCCTTACCTTGAATTTTTTCCCATAGATAATTTTTCATAGCGGAGAGACAATAGTTGATGTGGAATTGGACTCACAATGAAGAGGGATGTTTTTTTCACTAAGAGTAGTTTTTGACATGACCTAAGACTATTCATGTGATTTTGTGCTTCTTGAAACAGATATTATTAAGGAGTGGTGATTGAGTCCCTTACACATTGTGTTTTGGGAAGACGCGTGAGATAATTTGAATCATAGATGGATTTACATTGGAACTATTATATTTTCATTTTTGAGGGATTAAATGTGTGATAAAGATCCCCTAAACTTTCATTTGGGTTTCATTGACTGAGCATATATATATATATCTAGTTAAAGATACCACGCTTTTAATTTTTATACAGTCCATCCTGGAGATAGAGATACATGTTTGGTATGCCACGTGTTTTTCATGTCTATATTCTTGGTTTGGGTGATTCTAATCTCCTATAAAAGGTAGAGAAGACACAATTAAATGTTTATCTTCTCATTGAGTTGAGGTCATTGTGTTTGAATGAGCTTATGTTCACACTATTGTCGGGTTGAGTTGTACTCATCGATCATACCTTGTCCTATCAAATGATTTCATCTTCATTTGAATCTCTTACTGCCCCTTCAATATTAAGGGGGTTCTACTAGGTATATATATAAATATATTCACCCATATATGGTATTTTCCCAATACATATCATTCCATTTTTAGTCGGTGGACAGGGTGATCATTACTTAAATGATGATTAGGGATATAGATTACATGTACTACATACGGTGAAAATAGCATGGGATCTCTGAACTGGTCTCATAGCTAGTTTACATTTATAGCTTCCTTAATGGTGGGACATATTTCTGGATGGCCATGTAGTTTTCTATTTTCCTTTTCAGTTTACATTTTTGTACATTGTAATGATTAGAGGTACATGATTATTTTGAATATTTATAGTAGTGTATTATTTTTTATTTCATTCTGTCTTCCCTTGTTCATTGAGTTGGTTGTGTTCATGAGTACAAGTTATCATGTAAATCACTTAATGAGTTATTCTTTCCCTCATTTTTTTCACCGCCCATTCCCATTAGAGCAAATAAATGTTCTTTATCTGAAGATCTCATCGTCATACCTATGATTGATTTTGATATAATCCTCATAATGGATTGGCTTTCAGACCGTTATGTGAATATTTATTGTAAGAAGAAGTAGGATTCAGTTTTTGAAGATGATGATAAGGAACACGTTATATTTAGAGCAGAATCATCACCACCTAATTCTTATCTAGAACCACCCACTATAGCTCAACAAAATTCAATTTTTGGGTAGGAAGATAATCAAATAATTGTGGGTGAGGAAAAGAATGTTCAAATAGAGTACGTACCTATTGTGAGGGAATATGTTGATGTGTTTCCAAAATATTTATGTGGACATCCTCCAGAATGAGAAATTGAGTTTTCCATTGATTTAATTCCTGGATGAAGGCCCATATCAGAGACCCCTTATAGAATGACCATTTTGGAATTAGTGAAACTAAAGAATCAACTAGAGGAATTGTGTAATAAGGGATTTATTCTCCCTACTGTTTCTCAATGGTGATCCCATATCCATTTTGTTAAGAAGAAAGATGTATCAATGAGGTTATGTATCAACTATAAGGAGATCAATGCTATAACAATAAATAACAAGTATCCCCTACCTCGCATTGATGATTTATTTGACCAACTTCATAGAGATCAATAATTTTCTAACATTGAACTTCGATCTAGATATCATCAGTTGTGTGTAAAGAAGGAAGACATTATGAAGATATCATTTCGAACCAGGTATGGGAATTATGAGTTTATAGTAAAGCCTTTGGGGCTGACTAGTGCACCCTCTGTTTTCAGGGATCTAATGAATATAATTTTCAAGGAATATCTTGATGACTTTGTAGTGGTATTTATTGATGATATCCTGGTATACTCCAAAAGCTACTAAGATCATGAAAACCACTTACGCATTATCATGAAGACTTTGAGAAGACATGAATTATATGGGATGTTTAGCAAGTCTGATTTCTGGATTAAGGAGACTTCTTTTCTTGTCCATATTGTTTCTAAGGATGGAATATCTCTTGATCCTTCTACGACAAGAAAAATACATGAATGGGAAGCACCGACGAGTATAGCTGAGGTACACAATTTTATTGGTTTAGCAGGTTATTATCGGAATTTCATCCAGAATATTTCCCAATTGGATAACCCATTAAAAAAGCTCACATGTAAAGGGGTTAAATTTGTTTTGACAAAAGAGTGTGAAGAATGTTTCTTGGATCTAAAGAGAATATTAGTAAATTCTCCTATATTTACTCTACCATCGAGGAATGATGGGTTTGTTATTTATAGTGATGCTTCAAAGAAAGGACTTGGTTGTGTCCTCATGAAAAATGATAGGGTTATTGCCTATACATCACGACAGCTAATAATTCATGAGAAAATCCATCCTACTCATGATCTTGAGTTAGCTACTATATTCCTTGCTTTGAAGACATGTATATACTATATATATGGTGAAAAATATGATATTTATACTTATTTGAAGAGTTTTAAGTATATATTTTCTCATAGATAGAACTCAACATTAGGAAAAATAGATGGCTTGAACTACTCAAAGATTATGATTTCACTATACACTACAACATTGGGGAAGAAAATAAAGTTGCAGATGCTTTGAGTAGAAAAGATCATGGAGTTTTGAACAAGATGAGAGTTAAGAGGGATCCTATTTTCATGGATCATGTAATGATGGGTATGGGAATCACCATGGAAGATGAAACATCAAAAAAATTCAAATGTATGCCAAACCATCTTTACTAGAAAGGATTAAGAGTTCTCAGACTGATGATGAAGAGATTCAAAAGAAGATTAAAGCTGTGAATGACTGGAGATTGAGTGACTTTGTATTTGAAGATGGAATTTTGAAATTTGTGAATATACATTGTTTTCCCGATATACCTGATCTAAAAATGGAATTTTTGGATGATTCTCATAGTTCCAATTTCGCTATACACCCCGATAGCACCAAGATTTGTTGAGATTTGAAGGAACATTTTTGGTGGGACTATATGAAGAGGGAGATTGATGATTTTGTGTTAAGATGTATAGTTTATAAACAAGTGAAAGGTGTAAGGAAATAGCCTAGAGGAGTCATGCACACTCTTCCCATAACTGAGAGGAAAATGGGATAATATCACGATAGAAATTTTCATGGGGCTACCAAAGACTCCTAGAAGGAACGATGCAATATGGGCCATTTTTGATCGTCTTACCAAGTAAGCACATTACCTTTCTATAAGAGAAGATCTACCACTTGAACGTCTAGAAACTCTATATATTAATGAAGTTGTGAGACTTCATGGAGTACCCCTATCGATTGTTTATGATTGTGATCCACGTTTTACTTCATGATTCTGTAAAATTATTCAGAAAGACCTGGATACTGAACTTCATTTGAGCACTGCCTACCAACCCTAATCTGATGGATAGTCAGAACAGACTATTAAGACATTAAAAGACATGATGAGATCATTCTCAAATGAATTTCCGGGTATGTAGGATCAATATTTACCTCTGGAGGAATTTTCCTATAACAATAGTTTCCATTCAAGTATTCAGATGGTACCATATGAAGCGTTATATGGAAAGAGATATCGCACACCAACCTATTTGGATGACGTTGGTGAAAGAAAACTCGTAGGCCCGGAACTGGTGGAGGAAACGATGGAAAATATGAAGGTAATCCAAAACCACATCAAATCATCCCAAAGTAGGCAGAAGAGATATGCTTACAATTGAAGGAAGGATTTGTAATTTCAAGTAGGAGATCATGTTTCCTTGAAGATATCTCCATGGAAGGGAGTTATACTTTTTGGAAAGATAGTTAAATTGAATCCCAGGTACATAAGACCTTTATAAATTCTAGAACGAATTGGGGATGTAGCTTATCATTTGGAAATGCTTCCAAATCCCTCAAATGTTCACGATATGTTCCACGTATCATTGTTGAGTGAATTCATGCCTGGCCCAATGCACGTACTCACTTATGAGGAAGTACAACTGAAACCCGATCTGTCATATTGCGAAGTGCCCATCAGTATTCTTGATACAGGGGATCAATGCTTAGAAATTGGATGACTTGTCTGGTAAAAGTTCTATGGAGAAACCATAAGAGAGAAGAGGCAACGTTGGAACCCGAGGAACTTATGATGAAGAACCACCTGATTCATTTCATGCGGTAGTATTATAGAAATTACGAGGACAAAATTATTTGAATGAGGGGAGAATATAACGCCCCAAATATCCACGATATGTTTCCTATTGAATAATGCAATAGCTTGTATTGTACACAACTTCGAGATTCTAACAGACCCTGACCAATCAAACTAGCCATTATGAATAGTAATACACATTTATTGAAATTTTATAATTTTTATATTTCAAAATGGACTTTATTTTTGGATTCGGAATATCAAAATTATCTTAGGGTAATTTTTTGTATTTTTCAGAAAACTTTTAATTTTTGATGAATAGTGAAAACACTGAGTTATAGTTTAAAACAGATTTTTTATTTAAATAATTATTTATTTTATTTAAAATTATTTTAGGTCAAAATACATACATAATACCTATATAATTTCAATTTATTTCATTGGTGTTAGTTTATAATAATGTTTGATATATCAAAATTTTATTGAACTTTTCACCGTCTTTTAACTATCTCTAAGGAGAATTTACAAATTAACATAAAACAAAATGTTACAGCTTCTATGAGTGGAATTTCGAAAATCTAAGAGTGACGGTTAATATCAAGTAGTAAAATGTGGTTCAATATGATAAAAATAATTTTTGGTGAATAGTAACTTTTTACGTTTATTTACCATTGTTAAAAGAAAATAGGTTAATTAAGGGTAAAAATGATATTATTATTACCGTAACACATGTACTAATTCTATTGCCTAAATATAATTCGATCCAAAAAAACCTTTGGAATAAAATATTCACCTCTTTGGTCCACTTGGATTATATTAGTACATTTATTATTATTTAATTCAAGAAGAGTTAAATGAGTTAACATCAATGTTTGATAACTAAAACATTTTTAATATAGAGTTATACATAAGATAAATTCAATTATAAATATTAATTAGAAATATAAAATGATTTCTAATAAAATTGTATTTTATTTATAATTTTTATACATTAAATATTTTAATTTATTAATGACAAAATGATGATGCAGTAATTACTTTATTAGTGAAATATTAAAATAACTGATATTATAAATATCCAAATAAATGTAGTTTGAGAATTTTTATAAATTACACTAATTTTATATTTTAATATGAAATATTAGGGTTGGTTAGATTAATTTTGTTTGAATTAATAATGTTTTTATGAATTTATAAAAAAATACCAAATAGTGTCAAAATTGACATAAAAGATGTTTTAAAACAAATATTATATTATTAATTGATATCCAATTCCTAAAAATCTAAGGATCGGCCAGGATACATATATAATGTTAAATGCTTCATTAATGAACCACTTGGTGTTTTCTTTGATGTTTATAGTATGTTTATTAACCATATAATATAAAATTACAAAGAGAGATGGTAAATGTGAAACTAATTAACTAAGAGTTGAAACTAAAAGATAAGGTTAATATAGTGACCCAAACCTATCTAAAACATTCCGGTTGGGTTGTTTTCGACCCATCCCCACCATATCCTCAAAATAAGTCACTTTGGATCCATTATAAACCGAATATAAATTTAATATAAAATAATATTTCTAGCATTTCCTAAGGTACCCCTCACCCATCTTATAAAAGGGAACTCACCCTTATCTCAATTGCACACCTTCAAAGCCTTTTGGATCGGCCAACCCCAACCAAAATATGCTATAAACATACCTCAAATCATCCAAGTGGCATTCCTTTAGTCAGAAAGAAAACATAAGGATCCATTTTGATCAAATCAAAAGGAAGAATTCGAAGAAGAGGTAAAAATAGCACCACCTCTTTCATGTTCCTTTCTTCTTCCACTTCCTTTTTCTTTATTGTTTTCATTTTAAAATAATAACTCCAATATATTAAATATAATGTGATGTTATTATAAATATGGTATAACCATATTCAGTATTCTACCCATCCCTTGTATGACATGTCACCATACATGCGTACGTACGGCATATTGTCTCCACGTCGTGGTGTAATTGTTATTCAATACATTATTATTTGAATGGATATAATAATGTCGTGTAATTCATGTAAATAATAAATATAACATGATAATTATTCGGTATATATGATACACCATCCAATTATATATTATTTTAATATCAAATGAATGATATTTTCGCTTGTGCATACATACAGACTACCATCTCCACGAACGTGCTGAGATTCATTCTCCATCGTAACCATTCAAGACTAATTTTCATTTGATGATTAAAAATAATTTTTAAGGACGTGATATCATTCTAGATATGAATAAGATACAACCTATGAATAATAAACATGGCTTATGTAACAAATTATATAAAAGAAAATGAGTAAGTGAACACACTAAACGATGATAATACTATGATATTATTAACAATTCAATGTTAAAAGTTCATATAAGATATCATATTAATGTATATGATTATTTTATAATTTAATAACAATTATTTCACCATTATACAAGTGGTTAACATACCCTTGACCAAGGAAAAGTACATGGTAAGGGTTTATTTCGAAATCTCTACATTATCCGAGGATGTTTATATGTAATTATCTACTGGGGCCCCTCTATCATCGACATCCATGTTTCATAAAAAAAAATTTCAAAACATTCTTACTATTTTATAGACTATGGGGTAAAGTAATTTATACCATTTTTTGAAATAATACTTGACATTCATTCCAATCCATAATATTCATTCATGCCTTTAACATATCCAAAACACATCATTATTTATAATTTAAAACTATTTACATTGATTTTTCACCATCATGCACAAGTGTTACATGAAGGATGAGTACTTTTTATGTAAATTAAACCACAATATGAATGAAAAATAAATTAATCAAACAAAAATATTTTATTAGTCTTAAAAATAACCATCTAAAACCATTAATGAAATTCTTTTATTTTGACCAATAAATATTTTTGAAATTAATGTAATAAGAGTTAATTTTTATACCTATTGATTACTTAATATAATATAATGGTTATTATAAAGTTAAAATTGGAAAAACAATTGTATATTTAGGATTAAAGGTGGAGTTATTTATATTTTAAACAATAAAATGAAGTAAATTCATGTTTATGAGATACATTGAGACCATATCCTACTATTTTATCCAATACTTACCCATATTACCTCTAAATGAATTTAAAAAATTACAATGTATAAAATTAATTATGAATAAAAATTTGTACCTCAGTACCCAATTATAAAATTATGATACCATATATGAAATTATTTTTAAATTTTTAAATTTACTAACATGGTAGTCATTTATTTTAATAAAATACCATAAAATATAACGATTTTGTAAAGCATAATAATGATTTCATATCATTATAATGTAAAATTTGGATTCCAATGGAAATAATTTAATTATTATTCCTCAAATTAGACATATTTTTCTATAAAACTAAACAAAACATGAAATTAAACATATTAAAACATGTTTTTAAAGGATGTTCATAAAATAATTATTAATTTAATAGATACATTAAATAGATTTACAAAATTTCAAAAATGGTTTTCGATGTAAAAAATTATGTTTTTAAATTCAATAGATTAAATAAAAATATTTATTTTTTGTATAAAATTGTATTTAAATATATTAAATCCTTATTTTCTCATGATATTTTTATCAATATGACATTATTTTTGAAATTTTTATTTTTCAATATTCATTGAAATATCAACTAATTCATAAAAATAAAATGATAAATTTATAAATTAATTTTTATATGAAGAATATAAATATAAAAATTATTTCACCAAAATAAAATTTAAAATCCAAAAATTATATAATCTAAATTTAAATTAAAAATTATATTGATGTCCTTATTTCAAAAAAAAATTACCTCTTCAAATTATAAATGTTCATAGCCTAATATTATTTAATTTTTATAATTCTAAATTAAGGAACTTATTCTAAATATAATAGATAATAATTTTGGATAACGAAAGAATTTTATCATATATTCTATAATCATGTTACACCGATTTATTCTTGCTAAACCCACATCTGGGTAATAACTGTTATATTTATATAATAATATATCTATAGTATATGACGATTAATTTACTACCAATGTTACATTTATAAATTAAAAGGAAACGACTATTTATTTAAATATAAAACATTCTAAAAATTAGGTTATTACATTCTTCTCATTAATGAAAAATCTTCCTAAAAATTTAACCTCATATCTATTAAAATATGTTTAAATAACTATTAGAATAAATATACATGTGTGAATGATAAATATATAAATTAGGAACAAATTTATTTTATTACACATCAATTAATCCTTATTTTGGAATGGACATTAATTTCATTTTTAGGAATATGAAATTAATCATTTATAAAATATTTCACTAACAATTGATTTATCATTATGAGACTCAAGCATGTGAATGAGTTTCATAATAGATACCATCATAGTTGTGTGATATTTCATACATATAAATCAATTAATTTATCTTCCTCATTTATTATTTTTATGAATTTATTTATCATTGAGATCGATAATGAATGATAATATACAAACTTGATTCCATCCCATAATTACAGATTTTTGTTGTGTATTGAGTAGTTTTACACCTATTATTTACATAATAAGATATTACATCATGAAATAATTTTCATAGTTAGAGAACAAAAATTATATTTTAATTGATTGAAATTTCTTCAATATTATGAAGAATTAAATATATTGATTCTAAAAATTATCTAGAACCAATATAGTCATAAAATGAAAAAATAATATCAATTATGAATAAACCGATATATATATATATATATAATAAAAACATCATAAATAACTCCTACGATGAATTTATATCACTCCATATATAATTAAAGACAATACACTTCCGATATATTCTCCAAGAAATTCGAATCCCAAAAATCAGAATGGATCACATATTCTTCCCGGATCAATGTAAAATTTATCCTTAAATCACATTAATCACTACTAAATACAAAAATTTTAATTTAATACCAAAATGATATATTTTCCAATAAAAAAAACAAATACTTCCTCAATATTCATAAAAATTTAACAAAATATTATATTTTTATTTATTTTAACTCAGTCATTATTCATGAAATAAAATCATATCCAAGAATATTTTTTTACATAAGTCATCTAAATATTTGATTGCATTGACATTATTCAAATTAAAATATTGATATATTAGCATCAAAATAAATTTTTTATCTAATATATGAAAAAATATTATATCCTCACTTTAAATCCCATGATTTTTTCAATTATTACATTAAAATTTATAATATGATTTTTTATAGACCAAATCACTGAAACATCTTCATATTTCGATTCTTGGTGTGCCTGAAATTATATATTGAGGTATATTATATATATTAAATATCACATGTGTGTTTCTTTCTTAAATTAGTGTACTTATACATTAATTGAGGACTGAATCATAAATTATATGTTTTCATATTTCATAAAGTGTGGGATTTACCCTAGGTCTGATGTAAAAAATTTTAGTGTTAGAGTTTCTATTTAATGTCATTGCGAGCATAAAACAAAAAATTAATTTATGAATTTATTATATTTTGGGAATTTTATATTTATATTTTAAAAATACATGTATATGAAGAGATATTAGGGATAGTAGTTTAGTCCTAGAGTCCTAGAGAAAATTTGGAAAGAATTCATAGCAGATGACATCCAACAGAATAATAGATTTTCATAAAGTGTTTATCTTTGGTATGGGATAGATATTATTTGGGGTTGGTGATTTCATTATTGATTATACTAATATATACTTTTATTTTTAAAATACTATAAATTTAGGCCAATGTGACCATTTAACATGTATTTTCATTCATTTGTGTGTGTTTTTCATTTTAACCACCATTCGTTATTCATCATAAAAAATCACATTTTCCACAGTTTGATGTATTCCTTATAATCAATCATTGTTAACCTGTATCATGTCCCAACTAATATATTCTTTAAATAAGGGTTAGAATCAATGATTTGACAGTGATTAAATGTTTTATGATCTATTGAGATGCATTCGGTGACCCCTGTTAAAGTTGTTTTGGCATGTAATGATAGTGTCCCTTGGTGGTTGTTTTCAAAGATGACTGATGTGTAGTTTCGAATGATCTGGTTGCAATGATACTCAGACTTACCAGATCCAAAATCTCCATGAATGATCAGTAGCCTATTTAGAGAAGATTGTTGTACAATATTACATAGAGTAAGATCCAGTGATTTGGTGAAATCTCGAGTTACATGTTGTGTAATCCTGAATTACAATCCATGGGGGACACCTTTGAATCAAATGGGTTCCTCATATAAGATAAATATCACATGGAGTGTGACATATATCACATGGAATTTTCCCATTACCTAGATGATCATCATGTACCCATAATGGTACAAAAACATTTCCTTAAATACATTGGTTCAAGCATGTCTTATACTCCACTACAGAAATAGCTAGGTGAACAGGGAAATAGTAAAAAGAATATTGCCTTTGAAATTTTGTGTACTCCAACATGATCATAACCATGGACCATGAAAAACATATAGGACCTAGTAACAAGGATATATAATTTATACTCCTATTAAAATCTGTTTACTCCATTAAAGATGGATTTGAAACCTCTTCATCCTCATCATGGACAATTTTTTAGGGTACATTTCATTGATCCATTCCCAGAGGGATTTGTATTGAGTCATGCCAAAGGAATAGTGTGATAATGTGCTAATTATTATTTTCTTGAGTGTACAACAAGTCGTTACATGGCCATAAGTGACATCCCCATGTTTCCACGACTGGAAGTAAATGCCAAAGGGTTTTAATGTACAAGTGGGGGATTATTTACACTTTATTAAATATACAAATACCAAACCAAACCATAAAACAACATCTCACTATATGACTTATGAATAAAAGAAAGATAACATCACTACATTATTCATATCAAACCCCTAAAAAGTGTACATCAATGGAATACCATACAAGTATAAAATAAATAGTTTAAGGAAAACTAAATACTCCAAGAATAGTGTAACACTCCATGAATTCTTATCTCCATGCTCTAAGATTAAAAATGGAATATTTATCAAAATGTGGTTCTAAATACATGTGATATGCTACATTTTCCCCTATACTGGATTAAAAAATATTTAAAGGAACAAATGTGCCAAAGTAAGGGTGAGTATAAAACATAGTCAATTTTCCCAAATGAATTCCCTTCTCACAGCACATGGATATAATTGTTAGAGTCATTTGTAATAATGATTTTATATAATATTATTTCTCAAAATATATTATAAAAAAATAATAACATTTTTACAAAACCATTTGAAACCAATGATTACAAGTGCAATTGATACTCGTTTTCCATCAATTTATTATTCCTTAAAAATAAGCAAAAAAATCGTTAAAAACATTTCTCAATATTTCTTTGGCATACCCAACGCATTCCACACATCCAAAAAACCAACCAACTATTCATAAATAGGATTATTCCATACTCATGAGTGTTTTATTATCAATCTACCATGTTTTCACAAGGTATATATATCATGTTTTCCATTTCACATTTGGAACTAATCACAAGGAAATATTTCAACCAAGCCCTAGAAATTATATATTAACTCATGCACCAATATTCCCTAGGATATTGACAAAAGGCCTTCTAAATTAACCAACCTTTTATTTAAATCCACTTCTCTAACAAAACCTTTTCAGAGCCAAAAAATTTCAGTAAATTTCTATTTTTTTTTTGAAAAACCCATTCCCAACAAACCATTTACAAACTATAGAAAATACATAAATTATTCTCTCCATTTGAATATCAAGAAACTAAATAAATTTTTACAACAATTCACCCAAATTACACAATATCACAAAATGATAAATAATCCCTAAATAATATGTAACCGAGGAATTGAAACAATATTTATTGATAAATTTCATTTAATTTAATAAATTTTAAACTAATAAAAAAATTTCTCATGGGAGGTGATTAATGTAAAGCCACTAACCTCGAAGCCTTTGATGAAGACCGACAACTACTGATGAACGCTCTAGAAAATAGATTGATTCTCCACCAAAATCGCATTAGATCCATTCTAATATCACAACCACGAAAAAATATCATCATATTTAGAATCCAAAATCTTATATATACACATAACTGGCATAAAAATGGTATATAAAGTGATGATGATATGTAGATTTAAGTAGATCAAAAGAAACGTGACGAGAATGAAGAAAAAAGTCACATACCATGAAAATAAGGCTTGAAAGCACCTTGGGATGGCCCCAGATCTATTCCCCAATGTTTGATAGAGGTTCCCCATTCTTCAATGAAGACAAAACATCAATTAGAGCAATTTAGGAGAAAAAGTAAGCATGCAAAAGACATATTGAGTAAAAACCTAATAAATAGTATATTACTTTTTTCATATGCATGGATAGACAAACTGTGTGCTAACTATGTGTAAGCTAATGCATTGTGGGAGAACATAACAAGGAATATATTCATGATATCTCTAACCATGTACACACAATTCTGATGCTAATATTAAGAATTTTCTGATTCGTATGGTTTATACAAGGCTTACTACATGGTTTGGACAAATCATTTGCAGCCCATGTGCATCTCCTTTATCCCTAAAAATATGATTAAAGTTCACCCAAAAATCCCATACTTCTCCCTTACAATTTATAAACATAAAAAATCATCAAGAATGGTTATATACTAGAAACTTGGGGAACTAAATTCTCTCCACCATTTGTCTTTCCATCCTCTTAAAGTAGAAATGCATCATTTCCCGGAAACTGTTTTGGCCACTGATGTTTCATTTCCATCTCACATTCCCAAGCCTCTGCAAGAATCTAACTATGCTTCAACCCGCACTAGAACAATTATCATTCCATATAAGACATTATATTTCATATCCAAAATCTTCACCATTATATGAACCTATGAAGAAACTATCACTAGGTCAATGTGATGGTATCAAATCACATGGTCAAGATCAAGATGATATTTTTTCAATGAGATATGTGGAATAGACTTTGCACTAAACTAAATCGTGGTTGTAATTATAGAAAAAATAAACCTCTGAAACCCATTATGGTATCTCTAAAGAGACTATGTATCAAGGATATAACATTACCTACTTATCAAAATGGTGATGTTTATGTCTTGAAGAAATACTTAAGAACACATGATCAATCACTGCGAATGACAACAGTCCTTGACGATGATACACGTAATGTTTCTGATGACATTGGGCTTTCTCTATTCTCATTATAATAAACAAAATATTATATTTTGTTTCATGGATAGGGATCGTCCCAACTAAATATGTTTCACATGTTTCCACCCAACATATTTGAGAACAATAATGATTCCCATTCAACACTTCAAACGGAGCCACATATAATGTGGCTTGATAGCTGTTTTTATATGATAACTCCACAAATGGTATATTCTCATCCCATGAGCCAAAAAATCCATTACATAATCCTACAACATTTATTCCAACAGTCATATCATTCGCTCTGACTGGTCATCTATCTGAGGATGATATGCCTTGCTCATAGCCAACTGAGTCCAAATGGATTTCTAAAATGATTTCAAAAAATGAGATGTGAACCTTAGATCTCTGTCTAACATGACTGAAACTGGTACACCATGTCTAATTATGACTACATGGAATATATTTTAGATAGATCCCCCATTCTATGAGATTAAATAATGGGGATGAAATAGTCTGACATTGTCAAAAGGTCCACTATCAAACAAATGGAATTGTGTTTCCAAACCATTTTTGGTAGACTTGTAACCAAACCCATCACTATCTTCTCCCATTTCTTTACTAGAATAGGTAATGGATGCAACATAACCATAGGTCACTAATTTATTTCCTCAAATTTCTGATAAGTTATTCAAATTTAAACAAACTCATCCACTTCCATTTTCATGTCACTCCATCAAAACCATGGCTTTAATGTCTTGTAGATCTTCTATATACCATGATTTACATCCCATCATGAATGGAGGTAATCATGAAGAATATGTTTATGTAGATCCATAGATACAACCATATATTCTCTAAACCACATTACCATACTCCCACCCAGTTTCCAACCCTCATTGGTCTCCCCACCCCTGATTTTTGAACTTATAAGAAATAGTTATGCATCAGATGGTTGTGTATCCTTAACCACATTTACCATATCAGGAACAATGGAAACTGATGAATAAAATCTAGAACAACACATCGGTCTTCACATTCCACATGTATGTTAGATAGGACCAACATCAACTCCTAATAATATGATTCCTCTTTTTCCATCTAAACACATAAATTTCTAATAAATTTATTTTCCACATTATTACATTTTTTTGGTGTATGCATAATTTTATAGTCAAAAATCTAGAAATACTCTATTCCTCTCCTCTTCCTTAATTTTAAATATCATTGTGAGAAAATGTTTTTCATGATTTTATAATCCATAATCATATTGAATTTTACAATGAGTAGATAATTTCTCCAAGTCATTAAATAAATAAATATTTATTCTAACTCCAATTCTTGTTTTTTATATTTATTCTCAATCACTCTCAACATCCATGAACTAAAAGAAACAGAATGGTATCCTTGCATGAGAACACAACCCAACCCTAATCCTAAATAATCTTAGTGCACCACATATCCCTATACTAATTTCGGAAAATTCAAGACATGTGCTGATATAAGATGATCAATAAACTCTTGAAAAGACTTTTGGCATTCCTCAGTCCATTTGAATTGAGTATTCTTCTATGTCAAGGATTTTATTGGCGAAGATAGACATGAAAAGTCACACAAAACGCATTGGTAATAACCATCTATACCAAGAAATCATTGTATCTCAGTGAAATTATTTAGTGGTTCTTACGAGATAATAGCTTCTATCATCTCAATATCCATTGAAACACATTTTTCAAAAATCACATTGCCATGATGTTTACCTCTTTTATCAAAAAATCTCACTTAGATAATTCGGCACACCAAGGATGTTATATCAAGTTTCCCATTACTATTTCTAAGGGTTTCTTATGTTAATAACTTATCTTTGAATACACCAATATGTCATCCATAGACACAACAACAAAATAATCTAGAGATCTTTGAAATATCTAATTCATCAACTCCATGAATATAGTTGGTTCATTCATTAGACCTAAAGAAATGAGTACATATTTGTTGTGGAAATATATACTCTTGATGGCTTTTATCATAATAAATTCTTTCTGAATTCACAATAGGTGATATCTTGATCAAAAGTCAATTTTAGGGAACAATTTGGCACCCCTAAATCAATAGAACAATTCATCAATTCATGGTATTGGATTCATATTATATATCCTTAAATGGTTATATTTACCATAACATACACATAACCAAAGAGTTCCATCTATTTTCTTCACGAATAAGACTACTTATTTCCTTAAAGACATTCTATGTAGAATGAAACCCTTAGATTATATATCCTCCAAGTGAACTTAAAATTCCATTAACACTCTTGGTTCAATACTATATGGTGGATATGGAATAAGAATGGTACTTAAAAGGAGATAAATCATAAAATTCACATCCCCTATAGGTGGTAACCCTGAGAAGTTCATGGGAAAGACATCTAGAAATTGATCAATGACTAATGGAAGAATATTTTCTTCTATCTCTTCAATTTATTCCAAAGTTTACACTACCATCTAGTAATAGATCATCCACACATTTGGTACCAATAATCCATTTTAACCATTCAATAAAACCCTCTCTCCTATGAATATATGATCGACACCATCCTCAGTCTCGAAATTTAATTTCCTTATATAACAGTTCATGTGAGCCTTAAATGTTGTAAACCAATCCATACCTAGGATTAAGTCATAAAAATCCATCTCTACCACCAAGAAGTCCCACTTAAACTCAACCCCATCAGCATTTAAATAATAATCTCTACACATGATGTCTCGACATTCTCTTACACCAAGAGGAGTTAATTGTTTTTACACTAAAGGAATCATTTCAAATTTTAAACATATCATGTCAACAACACAATAAGCAATGATGTTTTACAATGATACAATTTCAAACAACACTTTAAAAAGTGTAAAATTCAAAATAATCATACCTATCATTGTATACAATCTATCCAGATCATCTAAATTCATATTCTATGCTCTATACAATTTCTTCATCAACGATCTCTTTTCATTATTTTCTTTCTATAAATGCCCTTACTGAGGCGTCATGGTATTCCAAGAATCACCTGGGGAAAATCAACCATTTTAAAAAGAATGATTATGTTGTCCTCACCCAGTCAACGTGTACAATTCTAGTCACACATGAGAATTGTCTCGAGCCCCCGACAATGGATAACAACAAAAAATTCAGTTAAGGTGTACCATATTGTTTCAATTATGGAATGATTATGGTTTTGTTATACACACCCACTACATTTGGTCAAAGGAACCATATTAGATGCTTCCTACCTAGCTCTTTGGCATTGGAGGATGATTTACTAATCCAGCTATCTTATTCTGATTCTTGCTCCAACCCTAGAAATGGGTATCCCACTTTCTCATCCCCTATGAATTGAAGTATCTACCATTTCATATAGAGATCATCATGCATCCTTATCCCATTGATCTTGGGATATCCCATTATCTCAGTGTCTCTATGTTCACTATCTCTATATAATTTGAAATATAGGGAACTAAAATATTTTATTGAATCATCTTCCATATCATTGATTTGATTATGTGTCCCTTCACGCCAACACTCATTAAAAGTACTGGTGAGAAAAGGACAAAATTCATGAATTTATCCACATATTCCCTGATATATTTATTCAACTACATCCAGATAAAGAAATATGTTATCCTATGGATCACGGATGTATGTAGATATAATTGTTTTATAAATTTTTTTGAAATAACATACCAACTAAGACTATGATCCACTTTCACTTACATAATCAAATTCCACCACCATAATGTGATATCCTTGAGCATGGGAGTTACTAGATTGACATTCTGCTCCATTGGCGTATATAGTAAATTAATTATATGAATTTCCCTATTGATCCACACCTCTTCCTTTTCAATTTCATAATCATCCCCGAAGATGGGTAGATTCTACTACAAGAATTTAATGGAATGATCCAAATGTCAAGGGTCATCCCTCTGGTTCCCTATATCCACAACCTAAAATGATTTGATGATACCTTGAACTAGACCTTTGTTCACATACTTCCCATGTGTATCCATGGTCTCTGCAGGTTCATCTGGTTAGATTCAATGGTGCCTATCCAGTACCATTTTCTAAACAAACAAAAAACTCATTATATCTCATTCTTTATAAACTTATTGTTTAGTATTTCAAATTCTTTCATGTCAACTATCAAAATGTTTTTTTTCAAAAACAACATTTTTCAAATTATAAAATTTTTTAAAAAACATTATTTCTTTTGAAAATCATACCATTTTCAAAATACCCAATGTTTCTTACTTCCAAAATCATTCATTTTAAAAAAGTATCCATTTTTTTAAAAAATTCACCTTTTACAAAATCAAAAAACATTACCCCAAATATAAAATGCAATATTAGTGCAAATTAAATCCTCCTCAATGCATGTTATTCATGACTCATTGGCTAATCCAATGAAATGGGATTTCAAAATCTAATAATTGTCTCCAAAAACACTTCTGTACCCAACTCTCTTGTATCTTGATGTTCAACATAAATGGGTTAGCAACATACTTTAATGAAATACCTTTCATGTTCCAACAACCATACTCATTTCTATTATTCAAACTGAAGTAATAAAAAATAATGAATTAAACTCCAATACCATGAAATAGAAGAAACCATATTATGAATGTTCCAATCAAGATGATACCATATGTGATGAACCACTAATTCTCGTTGTCTTGAGAGTACAACTAGTAATTACATATCCTTATGTGAGATTCTTATAATGCAAAAGGATGGAAATAAATTAAAATTGGTTACAAATAAAAGTGGGTAACAATTCATCCATTATGAAATAAACCATTAACAATACAAACCATAACCAAACAGCTCACCATATTATGCATGAATAAAGGAAAGAAAACTCAACTAAATAATTCATATCAGACCACTCCAGTGTGTGTAACCAAAGAAGAACAGAAAAATAACAACTAGAGTGAATAATGAGAAATAATGAATCCAAGAAGACTATATGACTCCATTCTCCCATAAAACCTTTCTACATGATAACAAAACATTCCATGCATCATGATGTGATGCTAAAACGTGTGACACATTAACATTTCCCTTAACCTATAAGATTGAATCTGCAAAATCCATAAAGCACCAATGTAAGGGTGACTAAAAAACTCATCAGTTTTCCCCAAATAACATTCTTACTCATGCCACTAGGAAAAGAGATTCTGCAACATTTATAATAAATAGTACATATAATGAAAATTTTCAAAATAGTTTAATACCAAATATAAATAAGTTTCCAATACAATTTACAACCATAAAATATAAGTGAAATTGAAACAAATTTTCCAGAAAGATATTTATCCAAAAAATATATATAAATTAATCTTTAAAACCATTTCTCAATTTTCTCAGGTCACACCAAAATAATTCCACACATCCACACAATCAACCCTTAGTTCTTCATTGTGAATGTTCGATACTCATGAGTGGTTTCTCAACAATTTTCCAACTCATCAGATGGTAATTATATCCCATGTTACTTTTGTGTTTGGTCACTGGGAAAAAGGTAATATTTCAACCATGACCTAGACATTCAATATGGAATCACTCACCAATATTCCCAAGGATCATGCTAAAATGAGTCTTTCAATAAAAAACAAATTTTTATTGAATTCAACTTTTCTGTCAAATTAATTTCAATGAAAAAACATTTCAATAAAAATACATTTTTTACAAAAAACACCATTCTGAAAAACGGATTTAGAAAATCCATAAAATACACAATGTAAAATCATGATTTTAAATACATGACACTAAAACAATTTTCCCAAAAATTCACTAAAATTACATAAAATCATAGAAACGATAAATCGTCACTAAAGAAAATTTATTCCATGATTTGAGTGACGATTTCAAGATCAATTTCAGTAAATTTAATAAATTTAAAAATAATACAATTATTTCTAGCTAGTGGATAAGAGAGTGAATCCACATACCTTAAAGGTTTTCACAAAAATCGCTAATGGAAAAATAATGCTATAAAAATGAGGTTAATTCTACAAGAAATGGCCTTAGATCCATTCTCCTAAAACAAACAAATATTTTCATATATGGAAACCACCATCTTAGATATACCCAAAAATAGCGTTTTTATGATAAATAAAAATATGATGGGAGGTAGAACTAAGTAGATCTAAATAAACTTGATGAGAAAAAAGTGTCACTGACAATTGGAATTGGGCTTGAAAACCCAAAGGGAGTTATCCAAATCGGTTCCCTAAAGCATGGGAGTGCTTCCCCAACCATTAATGGAGATTAAAATAGATTTAGGGTCTATAAGGAAACTAAATTAGAATGTATGGGAAAAAATAATAATGATATTAAAAAATTAGATCGTACTTTGTCCTTGTGCACAGTTTGACTACACTGTTAGAAAAACTGTGTGCTAACCATGAATTATTTACTATGTTAAGGGGTAACATCAATCAACCTCATAGCATGGTCTCTATACTAGTGGGTACAATGTGCCATAACTACTGTACATAATCTACATCTTTTCATGGTTTATACAAGGTTTACCACATGGTTTGGACAAACCGTGCGTAGCCCACACACATCTCCATTATCCCCAAAACATTTTTAAATTTCACCAGACCCTCCCATAATACACCCTTAGACTATATAAACATAAAATAATCATGTAAATTTGACAAAAAACTAGGCTTACAACAAATATTTTGGTGATCCCCTTTCAGGAACTATTTTATTAGATATATTTGTTGAAATCCATGAATAATTCATTTAGTGAGATCATATATCATTACCAGTAGCATATTTCGAGTCCTTGGTTTCATTGTTACCTATAGTAAGAATACCTCAATTATCAATACAAAATATTAATATAGATTGTTGGGATAATATACCCCAATAGAATTGGGATCTATCCCCATCATTGTATCATTATATTCAAACTTCTAATTATTTATTCTTAGGGAGAGACCCGATTAGAATGTTATATAGGATGGATTTCGTCATTCATATTTGACTCATGGAGTGTTTTCTTTCTAAAAAGTGATATATGAAACCTTGAGGATGGAATCCTATGTTGGATTTATATCTAAGAACGTACCTTGAGACTAAATAACTACATTGATTATATATGTATTTTCTTGTAATATAATTTTGTTTCATATTCTGATGATGAGATGAATTTTTTTATGTTAGATGTTTAGTAAGTTTGTGGTTTCTTACTGGTTATTGTAATGAAAACCACTAAAAGGGAATTTTATACATTTACCATGCCTTACGTAGTTGAATGACCATTTTATTAAGCCCAAGAGGGATATGAATGAGTTAGGGAATAGTGAGATGAATAAAAATAGGTTCATTCATTTGGCTACATTGATTTAATTCCTCATCAACTTTAACGGATGTACATTGTTTTAGTTTATTTGTTTTTGGATTGTATCTATCCTAGTTTTCATTCACATACATTTCTTGTTATCTAATTGTGTGTATTTTTATTTATGCATTTATGGTTATTTTTTCATACATTTCCAAATTTTACTTGTTTGGGGATGAGTTTGTGTGTGTATAGGTACATCAGGTCAATGTATCCAATTTCTGTGATATTCCTAAACAGTGCTTCTCACTAGCCCCACATTTATTGGATGTAGTCTTGGAGTAGAAAATTTATGGTCCCCATTTTCCCCCATCATGAAACCCTTTTTAGGATTAACCATTATTAAATAATAGTCAAACAAATCGATAAACAGAAAACTTTTATGTCTCTTTCATCAAATATCCCATAAAAAATTTCATTATGAATAAATTTCCATAAATTCACATGTTAAACCTTAGGGTTATATATAGAAGAATGATATAATAATCCCCAATAATATTTTCCAATTATTTTACCAGAACTTAAAAATACAATAATCTAAATCCTCAAAATGCTAACTATGATATTAAAATTTGGATCATGCAAAATCATGTAAAACCATTCTTTTATCATTAAATCTTAAACTATCTTCATCTTGTACCTTCTAAACCATTACTGGCATCTAAAAGCTATTGTGAACCAAACTCAGATAGACTTAAACATATAGAACTAGATATTATGCTAAAATAATACTTTATAAATGTGGGTTATGATGAAAACAATATTGACCAAATTTAAAAAATCTATAAATTCAACCTAAAACTATACATATTTAGTCTCTTACATTTCCAAAAATATATAGGTTTATAGTTTTAATGATTTACCAAAAAAACCTATTACTACTGTAGATTTCGAATCCATTTAAATATATATTATGAATAATGGAATTTGTCACAAGTTCTACCATATATAAAGAATGAAAACAAAATATGAATATATTATTTATAAACACCATCTCATCATTTAGAAATCTTATGTAGTTCTTCAATAGAAAAGAGACATTTTTTAATTTTTTATAAATTATTGAAATAAATATTTTGAATTATTTAATATAACATAAACAATACTTTTCTGATAATAATTTTTAATGCATTATAATTAATATCATTTATAATTATATGCTATGAATTAATAGTTTTTCTAAATAATAACCTTTAAGAAAATATTTTTCTATATGACACATACACTAAAATTATGATTAAGATTCTAACAAAATGAATGTAAATATGATAAAATTATTTTATATTTTAGATAATAATTTTCCTACTATTTAGTATCTCTAATTTCAATTATGGAATGAATGATAGAACATAATGAATAATGAAAATTACTATAATAGTAGCCAACCAATTATTCTAATGTCATTGTTTTACTAATATCAGCGAATTTATTATATATATAATAAATTGGAGAACCATAAATTATTAATTTAATTTTATGTACAAAAACATAATTAAATTAATCAACACTGAATTTATTGTTAATGTATTCTAAATAAGTAGGAAAATCAATAATGATCTTATCGACATTCATATACCAAAATATTTTTCATACATATTATCTATTTTAATTAAGTATTAATGAATTAAAATTAAGACATTGAATTTGATTAAATATATTAAATATATAGATCCCCAATAATCCTGAATGGTTATATAATTTATTCTATATTACTAATAAAGAATTAATTATTTATTTAGAATCTGGTCACCTAGTTTTAAAGTAAAAGTGTTAAATATAAAAACATAGTGGTATCTAACAAAAATATTATTTAAAATAACTTTAAAACCCCTAGTTTGGATCTTTATGGACACAAATAAATTGAAAAATATATCATTTCAAATCATTTTTCCATTTAAAAAGGAATAATGTCATGCATTATTAAAAATGAATGGTTATTCAAAAGTGCATGATTCATCATTTATAAAAGGTAGACGCATACCCCAATTTAAAAACATAACATTACATAAAATAAATCAATGAAATAATTCCTTTTTTACTCTCCCTAAAACCCTATCTAAAATAAATATCCCCATTTGGATTCATATTTATAATATTGCCTTCAATTATAGTTAGTATTCTATTTAATTATTAATTCTCTAATGTATTTTTTATTCAATTCCTATGTATATCTTGTTAAACAAACTAATTGAAATATAATTTAACCATAATAATACGATTAATTAAAATTCAATATTATAAATATATGTTGTTAAATTAATGTTATGGAACTTATTTATTCATTTCCATCCACTTATAAAATCAATGGAATGTCAATTGGGTATGTCCTAAAACTACAACCTCCACGATGTATCAGTTTTTCATTTTAATTCATGAATTTAATTCAATATATAAAATTCCTCAAGATTGGTTACACGAAGTATATAAATAAAAATAATATCATTTTTATTATTTCATAATGAAATTATTTCAAATGAAATACCTCTTTAACCATACTAACATAATGAGTGAAATCATGTTATTGTTTTGGTCTGTTTAACCTCCTACAAGAATGATGATTTAAAATCATATTATGGATTAATATTCGAAATTAAATATGATTTTATTATAATATAATAATAGAATAATTTTTTTATATTATTCTAGAACTTTTATATTAATTTTATATATAACTTTTAATGCATCATTTGAATTCGCTATTATCACAAAAATAAGAAAATGTTGATTCAATATTCACTCAACATAACTAAAACACTTATGGAATTATATATGAGATTTATAAATAAATATAAGTTATATATTTAAGAGTAAAAAATTATACATTAGTATATAAAATAATATCATATGATGAATAATGATATGAAATTATTAATCATTCCCAACACATTTAATGTTATTAATAATTAATTGAAATAATATTTTATAATTATTTACCATACCTATGAAAAAAATTATAATTATAATTTTAAAAGGTATATATGTATGGGTAATGTTATCAGACATGATATTTTGTTATTTATTTTTGTTATGTATAACCATAGACTATGATCAACTGACAAAAGAAACAATGCAATGATTTCATTGTCTTAAATTTGAATCCCATGATACATAATTTAGTTGTACACAATGTTTCAATTTCATTACTATAAATAAATAAATATTGTCATTTTATCATTATAATATTAAATTTTATTAAATTAAAGGATATATTTAAATTCATACCTATTATGTGTTTTTTATTCCAATGTTGCAAAGGCTACAAGGGGCTTCCATTACATAAATATTTTCCTTGTATCAAAATAACTTTTCTATTACAATATCACATAATATGATGTTTTGTTTTATTTTCACATTTTTTATTTGAAAATAAATTTCAATACTAAGGCCTTATTCTTTGATGATTTTATAATTTAATTATAATTTATTTTATAATGAATAAATAAAAATTCATTTACTGTATTTTTCATCGATGTGAATTTATTACTTTTGACCAAATATCTCCATTATTTCGTTCGAAATAAAAAAAATTTCCACACCAATGAACATTTTATTATTATATTATTTTGAAAATTATATTTGAATTTTTTTTACCTATGTATATTTGTAGTAAGGTTGCTTCAAATTGATCAAAACATTTTTCCGAATTTTAAATATAATATGTTTTATCATCCACTGCAAATTTAGTATTTATAACCTTTATTATTTTATAAATATTACCAATATTAATTATTCATTTTAATAGTATATATTACATAAATATTCTCATTTTTCATTTATATAATAAAAATCTCTCTCTAAAAATTCTATATTGATTCCTTGAAAAACTAAATGATTCAAAAGTAATTTCACTTCACATTATATAAAATGTTATTAATTTTTTTGTCCCAATTATAATATACATATTTAAAAGAAAATGGTTTCAAAATATTTTAACCTGCTATATTTTTAACAATTATGTATTATAAAGGATATTTTCATGGGAACTCTTTATAATAATTTTTTCAAAATCTCTCTATTTTCCTTGACAATAATTTATTGTTTATGTAATATTTACTTATCTATTTACGAAGATTTTAAAAAAACATTAATATTTACACTCCAAATTATATCATTCTTGGTAGGAGTTTTTGTCACATATTATATTCCACCATGAAATGGTGTCTTTTTTAAAATGTGAGTTCAGATATAGAATTGTATTTTTTATCATAGTTATGTTATTTTTTTAATGTTTTATGAAATTCGTTATTTTTCATAGGTTATTTGGAATATGATTAATGTTTTATTTTCTCATGTCACTCATATGTGTGGTTTATGACAGTTAAGTTCATATATAACTCTAAATGGAATGTATTAATGATTAATATTGAATAAAATATGTTTTAATATTTCATTATGGATATGTGTAAAAAAATTTAACTTGATTTATATTGTTATTGGTATGTGGTATTCTATGTTCATATTTTTTTATTGGGAAAGAAATTAATGAATAATTTTTCACATGTTTATTATTGAAACGTGATGTGATGATATTTTTCATTATTATTTTTTGAATGATACAAGGGATTATTTTTCAAAATTTTATTTAATTAGATTTGGGATGTTTTATTCAAATGTTAGTCATTTCAATGAGATGCATAATGCTTTTTTCACATGTGTTTTTGTGAACATGATGCATCAGGAATTTTTTATTGTATTTAATATTTATACAGTCGTGTCAAATGTTCATGTTTTTTTCATGTAAAATAAAATTTTAATGAGGAATTGTATATCTATAAATTTCATGGTTTTTATGACATCTTTTTTTGTTATTATTGTATTAAATAATTTACTATTATAAAAAAAGAATTAGTATTATTATAAACATTGGTTGAGATTTTTAATAATTTTATTTATTCAATATTGAATATTTTGTGATATTATGTTCATTTGTCTTGTTAGGTGATTATAAACCATTTTATTTTGAACTTATATTAATCTATTTTTGAATTCCTTGTATTTTCCTTCAGGTTTAATATCAAATAATTATGATATTTATTTCCCTTACTAGGTGTTTTACTAGAGTTGTTTCTTCGGTTTCCAATCCATATGTGATGTAGATGATTATATCATGTGAGATTTATAGAAATGATATGAATGATCAAAATTATAAAAAATATTTCCTTATGTTGTTAAATTAAATGTTAGTTTTTTTAACTGCCAAAAACTCATAGTGACTCATTAATAATGTACTTCTATATTACATAATTTTATATGAATATTCAACAAATTAATATTGTTTATTCTAGAGGACCATAATAGTTTAATGTATTTGGAATCATTGAATTAATTAATCAGATTTGGTGAAATATATTAAACATTTTCTTTTAATATATTCCCCTTTAATTCTCGTAGTTAAACACATTATTTATAAATTTAAAAAGGAACATTAGAAAGGGATGGATCTAATGAATACTAAGTGTAATAATAATGGAGATATGTAAGCATAAAATGTGCATTCAATATGAGAATATGAGAATAAAATTTTAATATCATACCCTATATATCAATGATCCAAATCAAGAGTCATGAAATAATTATTTGGAGTTCATAAAACATGATTCATAAGGAAATAAACTAGCCTGAGTCGTGTGTATATTTCATTGGAATAAGTAATAGAATTTTTGAATACACATATGTATATAAATTAGTCTATATAAGTCATGTATCATTTGAAAAAACATAGAAGGATATTTTATAGAGTTTATACCTACAGGGAATACTTTCCAGCATCCCCAATTGTAGTCCATTCTTTATAGTGGATCTTATTACATATTCACCCCCTATAAAAAAATCCACACCATATTCACATAGTTAATATAGATAAAAATTCTCCCTCAAGTGGATCTATCAATTTAATTTGATTCCCATTAGTATCTTATGGGATATAAATCGTTAACTTGTGAAATGGACGAAGGTATAGGTCCCACCCATCATTTAACCTCTAATAGGATTACCTTGCACTATTTCGGCCACCCAATTTTTAGTTGTAATAGGATTACCTGATGCTCTATAAGACACCCACATGTTTTTGTAATAGACGTACACAATTATATATATGAAACCATATTATATAAGAAATTTCCATTGACCATAAAAATAATGTACAAAGCACATTAATATCATCATAAAAACTCATAAAATACAATTGTTCATTTATAAAATTATTAACCCAAGTAAAATAAATGGGTCTCCAGTCAATGTATCTGAATTTTGATTCTCCCCTAGAAATTTAAATGGTTTCATAGTAATCTCATTGAACCTTGATTGACCTGTGGAAATGGAAATGGTTACAAAAACATAATTCCATAAAAAATGTTCATGGAATGATATTAATGATATCATTACATCATATCCCTAGTAAATCATAAAATAAACTAATGTATTTCATCATATATAGAGAGGTATTTCAAAATATCCAATGGATCCTTCCTTATAGAATATAACATTACCTTTGAAAATCACTATTTTAAGATATAAAACATGTTAAGAATAATTTTCAATGAATAAAACATTTAAAAATATTAAATAGTCTTTAAAAATAATTAACATCATTTAATGTAAATATAGCTTTTCCTCTTCGAAATAAACATATAAAAACATAAAAAAATTTGGAGGCATTTTTATTAGAATATTATATTGAAAATATATAATGGATTATTTGAAAACCATTTAAAAAAAAATTAAATTATTATATTTTTATTTATTTTTCATTTAAATTTATTTTTTTATATCATTTAAAAAATAAATAACGTTTTAGAAAACATGATTTTTTAAAAAATATATTTTATACAGAAGAGAGCGATAAAGTAAGAATTTCTTAAAAATATTTTCATAACATTATTAAGAAAAAAAGAGTAGAAAAAATATTAAGAAGTCATGAATATAGAAATAATTACCATATTAGAAGAACCTTCCAAACATTTCATGATATATGGATCATATTATTTCATTAATGAATGAAAAATTGAAAATAAACTTGATAAATGATGAGCTTGTAGCAATAATATATTAACACATTGGTAACAATGAATATTAATCCACATTAAATTATAACATTAAATGGAGCATTAAATATTATTAGATTAAGTATAATAATGATATAACATGTCAAATTTGTAGCATACACACCATCTAATGGTGTATATATTAATAACATAACATTTGAATCAAAGAATGAAATTTGATTCAAAATTACCTTAACAATATGGTAAAATTTCAACAATAATGGTCATGAAATGAGGTCATAAAATGGATATTTAATTAACCATAAATATTTTTAGAAGAATAATTTAATACATTCATGTTTACTAGATACAGTAAAAAATAAATTTCTGGTCAGTAAGCCATAAGTCTCAAGTATATAATAGCGTGACTAGAAATCCCCTTAAATTATGTCCTTATTTTCTTCGTATATGATCAAACATCCAATATAATAAATATATTATATTATAATAATTTTAATAACCTTATTCTCATATATCATACAATTTATGATTTCATTTTGACTTTTTATTACACATTTGTTAATAATACTCTGAAATGTTGTGTTTCTTGTAATAACTGCTTTGTTTCCATACAGTTTTTATATGTTATTATTAGTCTATTACATTGATAATAATTTAATTATGTGTAATTTTTAATCCATTATATAAATAGTAAATATATTCATTACATACTTATTTATAAATATATTCAATATATATAAATAGTTAATGAAATATTTAGTTCATGGAGATGGTAGGTAGTATGTACGCAAGAATGTTATTTCTATTATCTTATCATGTTGAAATAAAAAATTAATTACAATTATGTAGATATATATTATAATAAAATTATCATTATTATGTCATTACTTTCAACTGTAAGTAATAAACACATTCTTAATATATTCCATGCAAAGCGTCAAGGAATCACATTTCTTTGAAAAGGCAGTAGTCCACATGTCGACAAACGAGGTTATCATATACCCCCAAAATTGAAAGATTGAAATTAAGTTTTATATAATAATTAAATAAGTACATAGAAATTATATATATCATATATATCATATATAATCAATAATTAAAATATTATTCCAAACCATGAAAACATGTAATGGAATAGTGAAAGACATCGGTTCGAGAGGTGGTACTTCGTTGTACACATGAACGATAATTGTGCATCCCATTTTATAGAAGTTTTTGAAGGTTTAGTTCATAACCAAAACATACCCACATATATGTATATTAAGGATTATTGTGTTATTATATAATCTTGTTAGAATAATAATTGACGGGTTTGGGGAAGGAAAAAACTCACATTAATGAGTGTTACATCTTCTTTGGGTAAATGTGTTTGATTTGAAAAAAAAGATTAAATTTTTAGATTTATGCAAAAAGTCAGGTCTACAGCCTGATCAGAGGGAATTTTGGATCCTATTTTGGTATTTTTTTGTTGATCCAAAGTGCTAGTGATTTGTGATCATGTTAATAGTGTGATTTTGTTTTTAACATTGTGTATGAGTCACATTCTTATAATTAACCCTAAATAAACACTATTAGGAGGACTACCTGGCCTCATGTGGTTCCAAAATTGAAAAATAATTTATTTTTTGGATATAATGTTTTATATAATCATAAAACCCAAAATATTAACATCATTTTTTTGCATTTTTTCATTTAGTATTTTTGTTTACTCAATGTTATCATTATATTTTTTACTAAGGTAACTTGTATCTTTTTATTTACATAGGTAATTTATCACTTCAGTCTAGAAAAAGGATTATTAAATTAGTTCATAAATAATTATTCTAAATATGATATCAAATTAATGATATTAAATTATATTTTCCAATACAATTAATGTTAATACAAACACATGTGATGTGTAAAACCCATTTTTTAACCAAAATCACGCTAGTTAATCATAACTATTTTTACTAATTACTATTTTAAAAAACTATGTTCAATTTATTATAAAATAAAAAATATTATTGTTCCCAATAATTATATCTTTTTTTAAATTAAATTCATATGTGTGGAAAATGAAATTCAGAACTGATCACCTAAAAGTCATAGGATGTTTGGTTTTTAATAGAAAAATGATTGAATAATCCATATGTTATTATATCATAATTGAATATAAAAATGATCCCAATATCCAAAATTGGACTAATATATGTATAATATTACCAATTATAATTCAATTAAAATTTAAGACTTATTTTTTCTATATAAATAAATTAGATGAAAATGTTGTTTTCAATTAAAATTCAGGAGTTTCGACTATTTATAAAAATATCAATGTTCTCAAAAAATACATAAAATTCACTCTAAGATAATAGTGACATTTTTAATTCAAAAAATATTTTTATTATTTCAAATGGAGTTTATGAAAGTCTAAAAAATTATGTTTAAAACAATTTTTCCATTAAAAGGTGGAAAAAATACTATTTTAGGAAAATATATTTTTGAAGTGTAAAATTGTATTTACAATTACATATTATATAAGAAACACATGTGTTTAAGGTTCAATATATGATTTAATGTCTTAAAAATTAATTGCATTGAATTCATTCACCAAAATTGTTTTATTTATTTTAATAAAATGTTTTTACTACACCTAATTTTTGATATTTTTTAAATGGTTTTATTTTCAATTCAAGTCAATTAGTCACCAAAGAATTAATATTATATACATTTGTAAACAATATTTTATTTAATTAATATAATAAAATTTGTTAAATCTATTAAAAAGGATAATACATTACAATAATAATATTTTACCAATATTATTAATAGCATATTGTCATTTGTTAAAAATCAGTCTTGAATATAGTGCAAGCTATTTATGGAAAATGATATTGTTTATAACAAAATACAAACATTTTGTTCTGTGTAATGCATGATAATAGATGTGTTGTTTATATTGAATGATTAACATGTTGCTAAATCATAATCAATAAGAATTTTTTTTAATTTTTAGTGGAATCCATCAATATTTTTCAACTTATCTTAAAATAATATTTCATTAAAACATAGGGTGTTACATTCTACCTCGAAATGAATTTATCCACTGAAATTAGTCTTTGATTAAAAAGGTTTAATACATGAATGTTCCATTAATTTACACCTACATTTTTAAAATTCATAATAACCTTAAATAAATTTTAAAAAAATAATAGTTTTCCAATATAACTCATAACTATGTTTCCACAAAGTGGAATATAGTTTTAAAGTCAAAACATTAACATAGAAGATAAAATAACACTCAAATATAGATTGATATTGATTTTTAATGTTGATCAGCTAATGTGGGTGAACCAAATAATATTAACAGTCACAAATCCATAACTCTTGGATTATCCTATGGACCATTTGACTTATCATAGATGAATGTTATAGGTTAATACATTTGGTCTCAAGACACTTTTCATAATGTTGAATAATATTCAAAATGATATATACTTACATGATATCATTCTATTTCATGTATACGATCTCACACATTGTATATTCCTTGATCAATTTCCACTTTATTTATTCCTCCATGAAATTATGGTTAACTTTTCATTCATGATATTCATAAATAGAATGATAGGTCATTCCATATTTCTTTAGTTTTCATCATTAAAAAAAATTCATAATAGTTTATCCAATATATATCAATCCAAATCTTGAATAATAATATGCTATCATATAAAATCACACATTCTGTTCAATATAAACCATTTCATAAATGGTAATCCCTTTTTATATACCAAATCACGAAAATACAACACATTAGAAATAATTTCACTAAATCAGAATAACAATGATCACCAATATATAATAAAATAACAAAACTATAAAAAAGTCATATTTTCTTGGTTCTAAACCATGGTCGTAGCCGACAACCACGGTTTTGGCCAACCGACGACACTATCACCGTGGCAGTAGGTCTCTACTTATTTCCAAAATTTTAACTATAGCAGTAGCGTCCTATTTACATGGTCGTGAAAACCATGTAAATAGGCCTAAAATTTTCCACCATGGTGGTTATATCCCCAGTTCTATCCATGGCTATAGCCATTGAAAATCGTGGAAATAGCCTAAATAAAAATTGCACTCGTTGAGTTTTGATTCCTACACATTCTGTTTTGTAACATGTGATTCTTACCACTACATTGCCGAATGATTCATGTATATATATATATATATTGATATATATATTAACAAACATTGTGTCAATATTGCCAAAAACTTTGCAGTATGGCTTCCATCGAAAAATTTCGGGGGATGTTTTTTCCCCGTGGAAGCGTGGAAACTCAATTTCCACAGTTTTGGAAAACTATGGCTATATTCCATATAACTG
Organism: Viscum album; assembly: GCA_963277665.1. Taxonomy (NCBI): domain Eukaryota; kingdom Viridiplantae; phylum Streptophyta; class Magnoliopsida; order Santalales; family Viscaceae; genus Viscum; species Viscum album. Next base: position 1,096,714,835 of record OY728151.1, on the reverse strand, counting down.
TATACATAAGAAATAGAAAAAAAACCTAAATCAACAGTTGTAAAACTATATCTATATGTCCTTAGGAGTAACTAGATTTTCTATTAGTGTAGCTCTATAATATAACATATAAAATATGTGAATACCAATATCATGTATTGTTTTAAAACATTTTAATAACCTGAATTACCATAAAACATTATTAAAAACATAAATTCTTATCCATTAATTACATTAAACATATATTTTTTGATATATATCTTTATTACAAAAACATAGTCATTTTTAATAATGAAAAAGTAAATCACATTATCAAATAATACATTATCTATTCCAAGGTAATCAATACAATAAAATTTATTTTTTTGATGTCAATAATATATATAACTAAAATAAATTTCATTTTCTCATCTTCAAGAACATATTAAGTGGTATCTTCCCAAAACTACGTATATTTTTCCATTTAATATGACAATGACATTAAATCATTATTCAATATTACATGTACAATTTTACGTGGTTCTTTCGGATCCATAATGAGAAATTATACTTAGTAATCCGTATATATTGGACAATTCAAAATTCTTGAATCCAAATATATAAAAACATAAATTAATCTGCAGTATCTATAATATATTGAAAAGGCTTTGTTATCCTCTTCTTAATTCATGTTTAATACATTTTGAAATCTAAATCAGGTCTTTATAATCACTAATCTCAATTTAATCATGTTTTTCACATTAATAATTATAAAATATTATTATAAAAAACAATACATTTCATATGAAATCATCAGTATAAATACCATACCTCATACAACCTAGATGATTATCTTAGTAAGATTTTTCCTTAGGATTTAGATCTTAATAACACCCATAATTTCTACACCTAATACATTTAACTATTGATATTACATTTGGGAGGCCAATATTTCAATTAAATAGACTCTTCATTTTTAATTTAAAATTATATGTTTTATGTGTTTTTTAACCCCACATAAGACATCTCGTCATTCATTTACCACAATTCCAAGACATTTTCTTATACAATAACATTTCCTCATACTTATCCTGAGAGCCATCTGAAGACATATCCTTATAAATACACATAGAGATCTCACTAAAATTTTCAAAAACTATTTTCAAATTTTGATTAACCATTTCCTTTGATACCAACATTAGCATCCCGATATTAACACTCATTGATATTATATCATTTTAGATGAATATTCAACACATTACAAAAGTAACTGACAAAGGAATGTAATAGTTTATTTTCATTTATAACATAGAACACATTTATTTAATTTGGGTAATGATCATAAACATCTCCTATCATGATCATCCCATTATGAATGGAAACTGAGAATCCTTATTGATATCAAGGGAAAGGATACATAAGAAATGGGGATATCAAATATACCAAAGGGGTAAAATAAAGGATACATGTAAGCCTAAAATTTACATAAGGGTTTGAGAATATGAACATAAGATTTGAAGATCGTACCATCCATATCAAATATCATAATCAGGAGTCATAGAATAAAAATTTGTATTTCATACCACATGAATAATAATTAAATCATATAAGATGTGTCCTGAGTGAAAAACATTGGTATAATGAATAGATTTGTGGCATAGACAAAAATATATTAAATCATTCCCTATAATTCAAAAATCATCTCCTAATTGAATCAGGGCACTTTATGGTAACTACACCAACTAGGAGGTGCAAACCACCATCCCTAAATATAGAACATTCATTATAGTAGATCATATTACACCCTACACACATAGTAGTTGAGGTTACACAATTTTCCTATAGTGGAAGAGCATAATCTGTATTCACATTGATGATAGGAACCATAAATTTTTTTCCTATAAGTATCTCATGACATAAAGCCCTTTATAAAAAAAATGTATGGATATATAGGTCCCACTATATATTTATACTGTAATGGGATTACCCGACACTGCAAGGGAAGACCAGTGTTATTATTGAACATGCTTACTAGTTGTTATCTTGACCAACCCTTTTCCAACTGTAAAGGGATTACCCAGCTCTATCTTGGCTACCCCATCATATAACAAATTTCCATGAACCACAATAAGAATAAAGTACAAAGATAATTCATATCAACCTATAAAAATCAAGAAAATAGTTATTCCTTCATAAAATTATTAACTAATGAAGTGAAATGGGTTTTAACTCTATCTCATGGAAGCATAATTAGCTTCTCAAAAAGAAACAAGTTTCATATAAATATCATTGAAACATGATTTAACTTGGGAAGCGAAATGGCTTCCAAAAAATAAATGAAATAAAAAATAAAAAACTCAATGAAAGAATATGAATGGAATCATTGGAACATATCTTAGTAAAAAATAAAATAAATAAAAGTTTATAAATATATATAGAGATGTATTTTTAAAAATCACGTTTAGGAATTCTATATGAAAATAACATTTCCTTATAAATAATTACATTAAAGACAAAAAAAATTTAAAATTTTATTTTATATTAAATTCAAAGTGAAACCCTATAAAGTTATTTTAAAAATAATTTATAACATATCATGACGAAGATATCAATTATTCTTTCAAAATGACTGTTTTAAAAAATAAAACATTCTTATTTGAATTTTTTTTTAAAATTTATGAAAGAATAATTGAAAACCATTTTGATAATATTTTGAAACAAAAATAATTATAAAAAACCTTCTCAATGAAATTTATATTATAATATCTTTTAAAAAAAATTGAAAACATTTTTAGAATACACAGTTATTTATAAAAACACATTTTCCACTAAAGATATAGATAATGGCATATTTTTTTAAAAAAATTCCTAACATTCTTAAGTACCAAATAGTGGGAAAAATCATAAAAAATCATGAATATAACATTAATAACCATTTTATAATATAATTCATGAGGTTTATTGAGAGATTTTTAATAATATTTTATCAATAAAAGGATAACAATGAACAATCCTTATTAAATTATGATATTGTCACAATAAAATCAGACAATGTGGATTACATTGAATCATAATACCCAAGAAGTAATAAAAATACATGAATCATATATTAACATTGATATATTTAGATTCATGATATAACATTTAGAATTGGATATATATTCACAATTTAAAATAGTATACATTAATAACATAACTTGTGTCATGAATAAGGTAAATTGAAACATAATTTTCATACCAATTTGGTAACTATTGAACATTATACTCTATGAAATGTAGATCAGTTTATGGATTTGTAAATAAATAATAATATGGATAATAATAATAGAATAAATTCTTGTCTAGTATATACACCATAAAAAATAAACAGCTATGAAATATGGTATATGTCTCACAAAAATAATCATGAGGTTAGAACACCCCTTATAATAAGTATTTAAGATCATCATACATGTTCAAACCTCATGTTGAATAAATATATTTTTAATATAAATATATTAATGAAAAATATTATTATATATAGTTATATATATTATTTTATGATGAATTTATATTAATCCTTTTTTAATAATTCCATGTATGGTTATGTTTTGGGTAGAAACCACTTTGTTTTTCATGCATTGTTTGACTTGATATTCTAAATAATATTTATTAGATAATTAGTTATTTTTAAATATAATGGGAAACCTGATTTTAATATCATTTATATTTAATTTTTTATTTATTTATCTTAATGAATAATGATTGAAATAGTAAATGAAACACACAATTATTGTGAATAGTAGACTGTATGTACGCATGAACACCGTTTCTATTTTCTTCTTGTAACAAAACAGTGAATGGTAAATTATCTATATGTACATATTTTATCATTCCATTAAAATTATTATTTAATAAATTTATCACGTCTTTTATAAAAAAAATATTAATATATTATCTTTAAAGCATGAATGAATCAATACACTTTGAGGATGAAGTAGTCCACACATCCACAAACAATGTTATTGTATACCCAAAAATTGGAAATCATGATGGTATTTGTTAATTAGTAATTCAAAAAGACCAAATAAATAATATATATCAAAAATATATAATATATAAAGACTATTTTCATCAATATTATCAACATTATGTGGGTTTAATGGAATAAAAACAACATCGGTTTGTGACGTTGTAGTCCACCATACACATGAGTGATTATTAGATATCCTCTTCAATGGAAGTCTGTGAAGGATTTTGTTATTACATTAACAAAACTACATATATGTTTTTTTTATGATATAGTTTTATTATATAAGTATGAAATATGAATAATTGAAGGTTGTCCACAGTGTAAAAAAATAAAAAATAATATTAATGAATGTTATCTCTACATTGGGTAACTTTTTTTGATTTTAAAAAATAATACATAGATGTATTTATTACAAATTTTTTCCTTATAATTTTCTATATGTATGTTTTGATATTTCTGGGAAGGGTTTGGGTTTGGTAATGGGATTTATATGTGTGAATAAGTGAGGATTTTGAGTGAATTTTTATAGTGGAGGATAGGCATTCGTGTAAATAAAAGAATTAAATACTTTTTGAAGGACTCTCTTACCTCATGTGCTTCGAAAATTGAAAAATAATGGAGTAGAGCTCACTTATGGAGAATCCAAACTGAAAATACACAAAAATAAATCCATTATTTTCATTTTCTTCGTTATTATTTATGAAAACTCAATATTATATTTTTAATTTATGGTAAATTGTGTCTTTTTATTTACCTAGGTAAATTATACATTAATAATACATTATATAATATTTTTTTTATAAAATTCAGAAATATAAATTCTATATATGAATTCAAATTAGATAATAAAAAATATAATATGTGTGTAATATTAATTTTAAGAAAAATATGTGTAATGCCTGAAAACTGATTTTTACATTAATCGTTTTAGTTAATTTTAATGGGATTCACAAATTATTATGGGAAAAATAATTCTGACATAATTATACCATAAATATTATTATGATTAAAAAATAGGTATATCTATTCTTTTGAATTTATTTTCGGGATGTGGGAAAATTAAAATTAGATGTAGTCCCTTAGCCGGGACAGGAAAGCCATATTTTAATGTGATAATGTTCAAAATATCACAAGGCATTATTAAATAAATTCATCAAAAAAATCATACTAATGAGATAAATTGGATTAGTAGATATAAAATAGTACTTTGTATTATTTTTAAAATATTTAAAAATAATTTATCTATTTTAATGATACTATGTATCTTTTTCACTTTAAAAAAAATGAAACATCTCATAAAAAGACCAAACAGTCACCCAAATATAATTTTGAAATTCATTATTATAAATTTGTATTTATTATTTATACTATAATTAAACAAGGATTCGTGAATTATATTTAGAACAAGTATTCAATTAAAATGGTGATAAAACTATTATTTTAGAAATATATAGTTTTTTAAGGATAATGTTGGATTTATTCCTATCTCATTTTGAGGAATAAAATAGGATTAATGTTAAAAAGAAAATTGATTATATTATGTATTATTTTAATTAAACCCATTCCCCAAAATTGTTTAATTTAATTTATAAATGTTTTTTATCAAATGATTTCCTTTTTTTAAAATAGGTTTAGTTGCATTAATAGTTAATTGGTCCCTAATGAATTCATCTTGTATGCATGTGTAAAATATATTTTAATTATTTAATTAATATTATTATGTCCCTCCATTAAAATGTAATTTTTATAACTATAATTATATTTTAATAATTTTGTTGATAGTGTATTGTAGTTTGATAATACTCAGTCCAGCATGAAATTCATACTGTCTAGGGATCTTGTTATTGTTTTTGACATATTCCATAGATAGTTTTGTGTATACCACAATACAATATATGTTTTTATTATAGAGCTAGTATAACTAGGTATTGTGTATGAAGAAATAATAATTTTTTTAATAATTAAATATATGGAATCAATGTAATTTAATTTATTTGAAAATAATTAGTCATAAAATACCATAGTGCACATCACTAAATCCTTTAGTCATTGAGTTGTGTGATTGTAAGTGTGATTTATTTTTTCAATCATGAAAATAATTGAATTTTTAAGAAATTTTTAGTCATGTTTCATTTAATTTGTTTCATTTGAGGGATTAGTACTTTAGAGATTATTTTAGTTATTTTTGAGATTATATATGTTATTTGGAAGATTATTTTGCAGTACAATAGAGAAAACCCTAGGGAACAATCTGGAGGTAAGACTAAGTATAGAAAAAAAAATTTAATTTTTGGTAGTGCGGTGATTATTTGGTTTTCCTAGAAATACATATCTATCATGGTACAATAAGTGGACATATTTTCTTTATTAATTCATCTTGGGGTAATAACCCTAATATGATTTTGTTGAGTATATATTTATGTTCATTGTGGTTCATAATGAATAGACCTTACAATTAACCTATGTTGAGATACATGTGGGATATTATTTGACTAATCACATTATTGTTCAATTTTAATTAAAAGAATTTATTACGTTATTCAATTAGGATATGTATGAGAGATCCCAACCTAAATAAAATTAACATCAGGAAAGGGAGTTTTATGTTATACTAAAATTTAATTATATTGTTTCAAAGAATATCACATTTCGAGGATGATACATTCAAAATTCCATTATAATGTATATATTAATCACTCATGATTAACTATTTGCATGAGGAAATCGATGAATAAAGGGAAAATAAAGTCAAGATTTAGAATAATGGAAAATTTTGAATTGAGAAAACATTTAGTATATAAGAATGTTTTGAAAAAAAAATATTTTATTCTCTCCAAACTATCTTGAGTTGTTATTACTAATAAGAATAATTTAAAACATATGATGTAAAAAAATAGAAAATGGTAAAAGTTTCATAGAAGATAATGTAACACCCCAAACATTTAAAGGTAGGTTTATTTTAAATTTTTTTTATCCATTTGGTTGCCTACTTTTATAAATCAATGAGTTTCCTTAAAAAAACACTTGGTTATTTAGGAGACAATAATGAGCGATCCTTTAAAATAAGAACTTCCACTTTTCTGTTCTGAATTTTGAAAAATGGACATTCATATATGCGATCAGGATGATATTTAAAGACTGATAGAATTAAATTAAGTTATAGTGAATAGTAACATGCCTTTATGAATAGTAATATTACTCTAATTAATGGAATCCATACCCTTGAATGGATAAATAAATCTAGGCACCTTAAAATAAGATATTAATATTTTAAGTGTTTATATTTTTCGATTAAATTGTGATTTTAATTAAATATATAATTAATCATATTTTGAAAATTATTTTTAAAAAATGGAAATCATTTTTGAATTACAGTGGTAATAAATGGTAAGGTAATTTTTTTTATTCATTTGAAAACATGAATTTTTGATGAATAGTGAAATACCATAATTTAAAAAATAGTCTAAAAACAATAATTATATAGTCATGTTTGATGATCAGCTGACATAAGCCTAGTTGATTCAAATTGTAACATCCCAGGTAAATAAAGAATAAAACATTTTCATATTTATTAATATTTTCTAATTAAATATTAATTTTACTTTAAAGGGGTTTCTATGTTCGATAGCGTACCCGATATGCAACAAAGAGTTCCTTTGAAATCTTACATCGCACACTAGTAATATAATAATATTATTTTAAATGGTAGTTAACACGTAGCCGTTTTATTGGTGGGAATGAATAGAAATAACTAAATTATGATTATATTTGTTTTTTAAATGTTTTTACATTTATCCAATAATATATAAAGGCTTAAAATAAGAAAAGAATTCAATTTTAGGCATAGATACTCTAATATTCACTAATATGTCGAATTATCACCTTTTGATGGTGAACCCTCATTAAATATAGTTTTCGTAACTCTTATACATTCTATTGGATCATATAAAAATCTTCTTTAGAATCGGGACATCAAAATTTACTTTGTGTAAAATTTTCGTATTTTTCCGATAAGGTTCATTTTTTTAATCAATAGTGAAAAATGTTGTATTTTAATTCAAACCCTATTTTTAATCTAATTTATTTATATGATTATATTATCTATTGAATTGGTTTTAATGTGGAATTAGAATATATTTTTTCCATTTAATCAAATAGTGGTTGTTGGAATTAATTTCACTTTGAAATTGGACTTAAACTAGTGTCAATCTTTTGATACTTATTGTTTCATAAAAACACGCTATCTGTTCTGTCAGGAAGAATTAATTATTAAATTAATTAATGTAACTTATATGTTTTGAATTTTTTTAAAATATACATCATTTTTGAATCCGAAATATCAAATATAGCTTAGGGTGATGTTATGTTGTTTTTCTAAAAAAATCAATTTTTGATAAATAGTGAAACCACTAAGTGGTACATATCAAAACTGATTTTTCATTTAAATGAAAATTTACCACCTCTGTGATTTGAATTTCAAAAATCCGACATACATGGTTTTCATTATGAAGTAAAATGTGGTTCAATGGGATTAAAATAATTTTTGTTGAATAGTAACTTTTAAGTTTATTAATCGCCATTAGAGGTAATTAGTGTAAATTAAGGTAAAAATAATGTTTTAATAATATGAAATGACCTAGAAACATGTCTTACCCTTATTGGATGTGACATGGCTGACCATGAAAATCCATGTGTCCACTTTGGGTCCTCATGGAGCCACTTTGGTAGGAAAATGACATTAATAACTTTTTATTTAAATTTAAAATAAAAATGTCACAAATATGTGTTGTTTTGCTAAAACATTTTTTAAATAGGGTTATACAAGTAATATTTTTGTCCATAAATATTCATTAGAATGATAAAACTATTTCCTACATCATGATAATTTTTTTTTATAATTTTTAAACATTATATAATGTAAATTATTTATGACACCATGATGATGCAGCGGTTACCACATTATTTAATGATTTAAATAAAATGAAAATATAATGTAAAATATAAGACCTACATTTGTCAAAAACCTATGGTATGGGTGGATTTCTAACTCTTATCACCTTATCCTCGAAATATATAATTTTGGGACCTTTAAAAACCGAAACGCATTTTATAATAAAAGATCCTTTTCTAACTTTCCAAGAGTTCCCCTCCTCTCCTCTTATAAAAGGCCCCCACCTCTACCACCTTACCCACACCTATCAATCCTTCGGTTCGTCCAAACCCTTCCCATTTGGTCTCTCCACATTCCTCTCTTACTCCTAGAAGCCTCACATTGGGCATAATTATTTCCAAGGAATCCATTAAGCTCATATCAAAAAGCGTTACCCGATTTAATGGTAGTGTTTTCTCCTGTGTTCTTATGTTTTATTTTGCTTCTCCAACCCACAAAACTCTTTTTATTCCATTATTTTTTTACAAAACCAGTATCATAAATATAATAGGATGTTTTTATTTTAATTATTAGAGCTACACCTACACACACCTTCGTCTAATGGTTAAAGAAAATACTGTTTCAGTGGTTGGTGATTTTCCGCCTCACGAAATAATGATTGTTCAATCTTCTTTTAACACCTTTCATGGTGACAATTAAGATGCAAAACTATTTATATATGATATATATTATGTTTATTTTTTCCTTATGCTTCAGTATTTTTCATTTGTGGTATACCATTATGGTTTCCATTATGGGTAAACACGATAATTTCATTTTATGAAGTGCGGACTACCGCCCCCTCAAAGTGATTTGATTCGTTAATGCCATATGTGGGATGTATAAATGATGGAGTTAATGTTATAATATATGATGTTATAATGGAATTATAATATACCCTTATATCATTAGGATTTCACTCCATTAAAAACAAAATAGAAATGAAAGTACGGTTCATGTGTACGTACGGTTTACCGTCTCCATGAACGGTGCATTTCATTTCTTACCTCTAAATGTTATATACTATTATAAATACATGTATATTATGGATATATATGATATATATGATATCCAAATCTTGAATATGATTCTAGATATAATGAACCATTGACCACATAAACAACATGTAATTGTAAGAATTCCATTTTTGACTTAAGTACCAAATATCGACAAAATGAACATTATGAAATTAATTGATTACATAACGTTTATAACATGGATATAAGTTATATAAAAAGAATAATAAACTTGAAAAAGGTTCTTAAGAAAGTATAAATTAACTTTAGTTTATTATTCAATAGATTAAAGGGAAATCGAGTCACGTCAGACATGAGGTAAGGGACTTCGTCTCAATCTCCTTTCATTGAGGCATATTTTGTTCTAATACAAGGCATTATTTTATACGGTGTATTAACCCCTTTGAATTTTAATTTTATACAAAAGGAATATTTTTCTAAGAAGCGTTTTACAAAAAAAAGGACTGTTTCTTTTAACGTACGCGGTGACAACGACCTTTTCTGCCACTGTGAATATTATTTGGTCTTTGGATACCTCAACAAGCCCTAATGTTTTTAAAATTAAATAAATACCATATACTCTTTTGTGTATTTTGGTATTGAAAATGGTTTTTATAATGGATTTGTTATGTCAATATATTTATGTGATATATTGTGATCAATGTGTGTAAATTTTTACTTTCCATTATATTTGTTTTATGTCATATGATTTTATAATGGTACTTGGACATTTGACGGGTGGTTACATGATAAAACATATGACAGGTGGTTCCATGAATACCAGGACAGGTGGTTACATTATAACCTCCAATGCAATGGGTATGGAAGTCGGTCGTATTGCTATTCCATTAAGTGATATGTGTGGAAGTCTACCTGTAACACCCGAGATTTTTATGAGTAATATTTTGTTTTTATGTTATATATATATCATCAAATGAATATTTCACTACACACTAGCTTGGCTTACTTTACACGCAATCACGACCATCCTCGATAGCTTGCGTTGTACGCAATACCGAGTTTCACTAAACGAGGATATGATATTAAAATATTATTTAAAATAGCCGTTATGAATAGTAATAACCACTTTTTGAAATTTTATCTTTCAAAATGGACCTCATTTTTGGATTCGGAATACCGAAATTAGCCTAGGGTGAAATTTTGGTATTTTTCTGAATACTTTCAATTTTTGATGAATAGTGAAACCACTAAGTGGTAGGTTAAAACCCGAATTTTGCATAAAACTTAATTTTACCACTTCTGTGAATGAAATTTCGAAAATCCGACAGACACAGTTGATATCAGTATGTAAAATGTGGTTCAATGAGATAAAAATAATTTTTTGGTGAATAGTAACTTTTTACTTTTTTACCGCGGCTAATAGTAAATAGGGTAACTAAGGGTAAATATGATAATACTATTACCTTAAAACATGTTCTAATTCTATTGGATAAGTGTAATTCCACCAAAAACAACCTTATGAATATAATATGACCATTTAGGTCCACTTGGATTAGATTATGACATTTAATATTATTTTATTTAATGAATAGTTAAAATAGTTAAAATCAAAGTTTAATAACTACAACATTTTTAATATGGGGTTATACATAAAGATAAATTCGACTATAAATATTCATTAGAAATCTAAAAAGATTTCGTACATAATGATATTTTATTTACAATTTTTAGACTTTAAATAAATTAATTTATTTATGACACAACGATGATGCATTAATTACCCTTTTAAGGAAATGTTAACATAATTGATGTTATAAATGCCCAACTAAATGTAATTTGATACTTTTTATGAATTCCACTAATTTTCTAGGTTACTATGATATATTAGTGTTGATTTAATCAACTTGTTCGAACATATAATTCTGTTATGACTTTCACAATAATCATATATCAAATAGTGTCAAAATTGACACAAAATAGTTTTTAAATCAAATATTATATTATTAATTGTTATGTTATTCCTAAAAATATATGTTTCGGCCAAATAAATTATATAAGGATATATATATTAATAATAAACAACTTGGGGTTTATTTGGCATATTATAGTAAGTGTACTAACCATATAGTGTAAGAAAACAAAAAGTCACGGTAAATGTTAAATTATTTAACTTAGAGTTAAATCTAATTGATAAGGATAAAATAATAACCTAAACATGTCTAAATCTTATTGGTTGATAGTATTTCGACCCATCCACACTTTACCTTCTAAATAAGACCCTTTGGAACCATTATAAACCTATTTTGACTTTAATATAAAATAATATTTTGAGGTATTCCTAAGGTGCCCCTCTCCTCCCTTATAAAAGGGAACCTCTTCCCCTCCTCCTCACACCAATTTGAGCACTCAAGCTCGGCCAAAACCTGAAAAAATACCTTCTCCACTTCCCTAGAATAATCCTAGAGATCTTGGTCTTCTTCAAAGTCCAATCTTAGTTCCCTAAGTGGAGGATTCAAAGAGGTGTTTCAAAGAAGAGGTAATATCCATTACCGATCTTTTCAATTTCTTTCTTCTTCAACTTCTTCTTCATTAGTTGTTTCATGATAAAGTAATAACATAAGTATTACTTACATACTGATATGTTATTATAAATATGAAACAACCCTAATTCACCTTCCATCCATCCTACGGAAAAATGAAATCACCGCGCGTGCGTACGTACGGAATACCGCCACCATGCCGTGGTGTACTCTATTTTCCACCATCACCTTACAAGTATGGGTATAATGGTGTAATGAGTAACTATATATGATTATTATAAAGTGATATTGATACTGAAATAGTATAAATACACTTAAATACAATTCCACGATCATGGGAACAATATCATCGCTCATGCGTACGTACGGAATACCGTCTCCACGATGTGATGCGACTCGTTCTACATGATCATCATTACATAGTAATTATATAAATGAATTGAATGAATAAATATGACATATGTTACACTAATACCATTCTGGATATAAGGTATCTATAAACTTAAAAGAATAATAATAATTTATTTGACAAAACAGGCATAAGAACAAAAGGCAATAAAGACCCGAGTAACAAGTAACAATGAAATATTACTAATAAGAAGATAAGAATATGACCATATATGATATCATATCAATATGTATGATTCTGGAATAAGTCAATAACATTATTTAAACCATTATACAGGAGCTTCGGACACGTACAAAGCAAATCGGACCTAAGGTAAGGGAAATATCACAATCTCACTTTTATCCGAGATTGTTTTTACTTTGGTAATTACTGGGGTGTATTTTATCATCCACATCCATGTTCCCTAAATATGTAATTTTCATCCTTCTACAATAGTTTATATCCAATTTTACCCTTCGGTGAGTTTTTAGTAAAAGATATGAAAGGAATCTTTTGTCGTTTTTCTTACGAGGTACTTTTTGACATTTCCGACAAAAGTACGAAGAATGTTTTTTTTAACTTATATGGAAAGAATGGATTTTTAAAACATTATTTCCAAGAATATTCCTCTATAAGATTTCATGTTTATTTTTAATCAACTTCTTTTAGTTTATAATTGTATGACATGTTAAGAAACAAGAAGTGTTTTTGAAGTAGAAAGGATATTTTCCTCAAGAATGGAGTTCAAATGTTTTATCAAAATTATTTTCCATATAAGATAATATAGGGTTCTGTTTTTATCCCTATTATTAAATTGATTTGATTATGTTTTGAGGAAAATATTTTTATTAAGTCATTTACCTTATATGATTTGTTTTATGATGTCATGATGTTTCAAGAATCCCATTTTTGATACATGTGTTATGCGATGATGTATGATTTATGATTATGTGGCACACATAAGAAAGGATTCATTATAAGATGGGTGGTACCTATATCTCCCTCCAATGCATTGGGTAAAGATTTATATCTCATGAGATAGACATGGCTGCAACAGAAGGTTATTTCGGTTCAGTGATACAGGACTGAAATGAGGAGTGAACTCGGATCAGAAATGGACTTTGTCCGCTAAGATAGTCTTGGCAATGAGTCATGACTAACAAGAAATGATTTTCCATGATTATGTGTGCATGCCACAAAGTTTCAAGTTTTATGTTATGATTATGGGGATCTCATTTTCACTTCTATTATTTATTCCATGTAAAGATATTATGATCTCTTTTGCAGGTTATGATTTTCAAAAGGATATGATATGATTTTTATTTCCTTTATTTTCCCTTACTGAGCATTTAAGCTCACCCTTTTTTGTATATTTTCTTTTCCCCAGGTCAGGAAGATGGATATTAAGTAGAATATGCTAAAAGGGACCCTAGATATGATGAAATAAATGGGAGACACTGTAGAAGATTTATGAACCAGTTGTTTATGTTTCCCAGTTTCTAAAGACACTATACCTATACTTGCAGGTAATGATTTTCCAAAAGATATGATATGATTTTTATTTCCTTTATTTCCCCTTGATGAGCATTTGAGCTCACCCTTTTTTGTATGTTTTCTTTTCCCCAGGTCAGGAAGATGGATATTAAGTAGAATATGCTAAAAGGGACCCTAGATATGATGAAATAAATGGGAGACACTGTAGAAGATTTATGAACTAGTTGTTTATGTTTCCCAGTTTCTAAAGACACTATACCTATACGGTACATTGTGGTTTTTTCATATGTTGTAATAAGTGTGATTCAATTTTGAAGTATTAACAATCTATGTAAAGTATGGGTCGATATAGTTGGTATCAGAGGAAGGGTATAGTCAACCTTTGGAAACTAGGATGTGAAAGCCTTAGTAAGAACCCTAAGGATAAGTCTAAGCATAGAACACAATCTTAGTGTTTTTGAAATGGCCATGAATAACCTAGGATAAGACCTTAAGCGTGAAAATTTTATTCTTGAATTATGTGGTTTTCCTATTATAATTAGTGTTGCTCACACTATTCTTCTTGGTTTTAGTCAATGGCTGGAACCCAAAGGAACCGTGTTAATGCGGAATGCGAAGGGAAATGCCATGATTGTCCCCCTGAGCAACCAAACGATATGGGAGCTGGAATGCAAAATCTTGTAGCCATGCTCACACAAATTTCTCAAGATATGAATCATGCAGGACTTCCAAACGAGGAAAGGAAGGAGCAACATTCTGTTGAATCCTTCATGAGGCAGCGTCCCACTTCTTTCAGCGGGTCTACTGATCCATTAGTTGCTGAACAATGGATTAGTACTAATGAAAAGATATTTTCAGTTCTTCAATGTTCTGAACATGATAAAGTCATCCTAGCAGTGTATCGTTTGGATGTAGATGTTGATCAATGGGGGAATCTTATTAAGAATACGAGGCAAAGGGATGAAATTGAGTTCATGGAATGAGACGAGTTCAAGAACTTATTTTTCAATAAGTACTTCCCGCGTATTCTCCGAAAAAAGATGGAGAAAGAGTTTCTTGAACTGAAGCAGATGGATGATGAATCTGTTGGTACCTATGAAGCAAATTTTACAAGACTTGCAAGGTACGCTTATAGTATTATTATCCAACCTGAGAGTAAGATCGATCGATTCATTAGTGGCTTAAACCCAAGTATTCGAAGGGGGTTAGCCATAAGGGATGTCAATAGCTACGAGGAAATCGTTCGATGTGCTCTCAAAGTCGATATGGAGATTGGAGTAACCCATCAGTCATATGGGTTTGATAAGAAGAGGAAAATGGAATTCAAATGAAAATCTAAAGAGCACACTGAAAAGAAGATGAGCATTCCCTTATGCTCAAATTGTGGAAAGAAACATGGAGGGAGTTGTCTTAAAGGGACAAGTAAATGTTTCAAATGTGGAAAGGAAGGTCATCAGGCATTTGAATTCTGCGATAATGGGAAGAAGATGTCTAATGATGCAAACAAAAGAAGGGATACACAGAATGAACCTACTACAATTCAATGTTTCAAGTGCAAGGAGATGGGGCATTATGCAAATCAATGCCCAAATCCAAGGGTTGATGATGATGGTCGACGTCAACAAACTCTTAAGGCTAAAGACAAAGGAAAGTCACATGGAATTTCTATCAGCTATGTGGAGTACGATAACGAAGTAGTGAAAGGTACACTTACCATCCACTCTAAAGTAGCAAATGTTTTATTTGATTCTGGATCCACCCACTCTTTTATTTCTGAAGAATTTTCTAAGGGTATCACCGTATTACCTCAACAATTAGATGTTGAGTTAGCTGTGATAACACCTAATGGCACATCAATCACATCAAAAGTTTATAATTCTTCTCCAATTGACGTTTGTGGGAAAGTGCTTCCTGCAAATCTTGTGATCCTTCCTTTAGTGGAAATCGATGTGATTCTTGGCATGGATTGGCTTTCTTTATAAGGAGCTCATATCAATTTCCAAAGAAGGGAAGTCACATTTCATATTCCAGATCAATCTATGATCGTCTATCAATGCAAGGATGAACATAACCTTCCAGTGGAAATTTCTTCCATTTTATGGATATTGATTCCACTAAATGAAGGTTATTTATCTCAAATGGTTGGTGAGAAACTCACGATTAAGAATATTCCCATAGTACAGGAGTTTGATGATGTCTTTCTGGAGGAATTACCGGGTCTGCCACCAAATAATGAAGTTGAGTTTTCAATAGAACTCGTACCGGGTGCTTTGCCTATTTCAAAGACACCTTATAGAATGGACCCAATTGAGTTGCAGGAATTGAAGAAGCAACTCCAAGAGAATCTTGATAAGGGATTCATACGCCCTAGTGCGTCACCTTTTGGAGCACCTTTTCTATTTGTTAAGAAGAAAGATGGATCAATGAGACTCTGCATTGATTAACGAGAACTTAACAAGATCACTATCAAGAACAAATATCCCCTCCCACGCATTGATGACTTATTTGACCAACTACGCGGAGCTAAATACTTTTCCAAGATTGATCTTTGTTCAGGGTATCATCAATTAAGGGTCAAAAGGGAGGATATACCAAAGACGTCTTTCCATACAAGGTATGGACACTATGAATTTATAGTGATGCCATTTGGTCTTACTAATGCCCCTGCTATCTTCATGGATCTAATTAATAGAGTCTTTAGAGACTATCTTGATCAATTTGTGGTAGTCTTTATAGACGATATTCTTGTCTATTCAAAGAGAAAAGAAGATCATGAAGATCACTTGAGAATTATATTGAAGACCCTGAGAAAGGAGAAGCTTTATGCCAAATTTACCAAGTGTGAATTTTGGCTTCAAAAATTTACATTTTTTGGGTCACAAAAACACAAAAGAGTGGATATCTGTGGATCCAGCAAAAACAGAGGTTATCGAAAGATGGTCGAGACCAACAACAGTAACTGAGATCCAATGTTTTCTTGGTTTGGCTGGATATTATCGACATTTTGTAAAAGAATTTTCACGATTATCTAATCCAGTCACCAAGTTGACTTGGAAAGGAGTTATGTTTGTTTGGACAGAGGAATGTGAAGAGAATTTCAAGGAGTTGAAAAGAAGGCTATCCAGTGCACCTGTGCTCACACTGCCTTGTAGTGGAGAAAGGTATGTGATCTACAGTGATGCATCCAAGAAGGGATTGGGGTGTGTTCTTATGAAAAATGATATGGTGATAACTTATGCCTCACGACAGTTGAAAATCCATGAGCAAAATTACCCAACACATGATTTGGAGTTAGCTGCGGTAATCTTTGCATTAACGATTTGGAGGCATTACCTTTATGGTGAAAGGTGTGATATTTATACTGAACATAAAAGTTTGAATTATATTTTCACACAAAAGGAGCTGAATATGCGTCAAAGAAGATGGTTGGAGCTGATTAAAGATTATGACTGCTCAATCCATTACCAACCTGGAAAAGCAAACAAGGTGGCAGATGCATTAAGTCGACAAGACCATGCTAGTTTATCCATGATGAGGATCACGAAAGATCCAATATTTATGGATTTACAAAGGATGGATCTTGGAATTATAATGTAAGGGGAAAAATCTTATCTTTCTCAAATGAATGTTCAACCATCTATACATGTGAAGATTAAAGAGGCACAGAAAGAAGATGTCGAGTTACAAAAGAAGGTGAGAAATGTTCTTGAATTCAACCTTGATTGTGATGGGATAATAAAGTTCAGGAATCGGGTTTGTGTTCCTCCCATCCCCAAATGAAAGAAGGAGATGTTGGATGATGCTCATAGTTCTTCATTCTCTATTCATCCTGGAAGAACGAAGATGTATAGGGACCTGAAAGAGTACTTCTGGTGGGATGGAAGGAAAAGAGATGTTGATGAATATGTCTCTCGATGCATGGTTTGTCAACAAGTTAAAGCTGAGAGACAGAAGTCTAAGGGGATGTTACAACCATTACGCATACTCGAATGGAAATGGGAAAACATCACTATGGACTTTGTCACAGGACTTCCTAAAACAACCAAAGGCAATAATGCTATCTGGGTCATAGTTGATCATCTTACAAAGTCTGCACACTTCATTTCTATTTGAGAGGATTTCTCTCTAGATCAACTTTCCATGATATATGTAAAGGAAGTGGTAAGATTTCATGGAGTACCACTTTCTATTATATCTGATCGGGATCCGAGATTTACCTCGAAGTTCTGGCGAAGTCTTCAACATACTCTGGATAGAGAGTTGAGTTCTAGCACTGCTTATCATCCTCAGAAAGACTGTCAGTCTGAGAGAACAATTCAAACCCTAGAAGATATGTTGAGATCATTCTCTATGGATTTCGAAGGAGGTTGTGATCAACACCTACCTTTGGTGGAATTTTCTTATAATAATAGCTTTCACTCCAGTATTCAGATGGCTCCTTATGAAGCTCTCTATGGAAAGAAATGCAGGACTCCAACTTGCTGGGATGAAGATGGGGAAAGAAAGCTATTAGGACCTGATCTCGTTGATGAAATGGCAGAATAGGTCAGATCTATTCAACAACACATAAGGGCAGCTCAGAGTCGATAGAAAATTTATGCTGACAGCCGAAGAAAAGACCTAGATATTGAAGTTGGTGATAAAGTGTTCTTACGAATATCTCCCTGGAAGAGGGTTATGTGATTTGTAAAGAAGGGGAAGTTGAGCCCTAGATATATCGTTCTTTTCGAAATACTGGATCATGTTAAAAAGGTAGCTTACCGATTGGCGCTTCCACCGAATCTCTCTCAAGTTCACGATGTGTTCCATGTATCTCTCCTGAGAAAGTACATACCTGATCTTTCACATGTACTCGGCTCAGAATTTGTACCGCTGGAGCAAGTTCTTTCTTATAAAGAACAACTGATAGAGATTCTGGATCGTAGCGAAAAAGTCCTACGAAACAAGACCACTCGATTGGTGAAAGTATTATGGAGGAACCACCAACTTGAAAAAGCTACATGGGAGCTTGAGGATATGATGAGGGAGAAGTATCCTCATCTGTTTGTTACAAAGTGACGAATTTCGAGGGCGAAATTCTTTTTAAGGGGGGTAGAATGTAACACCCGAGATTTATATGAGTAATATTTTGTTTTTATGTTATATATATATCATCAAAGGAATCTTTCACTACACACTAGCTTGGCTTACTTTACACGCAATCGCGACCTTCCTCGATAGCTTGCGTTGTACGCAATACCGAGTTTCACTAAACGACGATATGCTATTAAAATATTATTTAAAATAGCCGTTATGAATAGTAATAACCACTTTTTGAAATTTTATCTTTCAAAATGGACCTCATTTTTGGATTCGGAATACCGAAATTAGCCTAGGGTGAAATTTTGGTATTTTTCTGAAAACTTTCAATTTTTGATTAATAGTGAAACCACTAAGTGGTAGGTTAAAAACTGAATTTTGCATAAAATTTAATTTTACCGCTTTTGTGAATGAAATTTTGAAAATCTGACAGACACGGTTGATATTAGTAAGTAAATGTGGTTCAATTAGATAAAAATAATTTTTTGGTGAATAGTAACTTTTCACTTTTTTACCGTGGTTAATAGTAAATAGGCTAACTAAGGGTAAATATGATATTAATATTACCCTAACACATGTCCTAATTCTATTGGATAAGTGTAATTCGACCAAAAACAACCTTATGATTATAATATGACCATTTAGGTCCACTTGGATTAGATTATGACATTTAATATTATTTTATTTAATGAATAGTTAAAATAGTTAAAATCAAAGTTTAATAACTAAAACATTTTTAATATGGGGTTATACATAAAGATAAATTCGACTATAAATATTCATTAGAAATCTAAAAAGATTTCCTACATAATTATATTTTATTTATAATTTTTAGACTTTAAATAAATTAATTTATTTATGACACAACGATGATGCAGTAATTACCCTTGTAAGGAAATGCCAACATAATTGATGTTATAAATTCCCAAATAAATGTAATTTGACACTTTTTATAAATTCCACTAATTTTTTAGGTTACTATGATATATTAGTGTTGATTTAATCAACTTGTTTCGAACATATAATTCTGTTATGACTTTCACAAAAATCATATATCAAATAGTGTCAAAATTGACACAAAATAGTTTTTAAATCAAATATTATATTATTAATTGTTATTTTATTCCTAAAAATCTAAGGATCGACCAAATGACTTAGATAAGGATATATATATTAATAATAAACAACTTGGGGTTCGTTTGTAATATTATAGTAAGTGTATTAACCATATATTGTAAGAACACAAAAAGTCACGGTAAAAGTTAAATTATTTAACTTAGAGTTAAATCTAATTGATAAGGTTAAAATAATAACCTAAACTTGTCTAAATTTTATTGTATGATAGGATTTCGACCCATACCCACTTTACCTTCGAAATAAGACCCTTTGGAACCATTATAAACCGATTTTGACTTTAATATAAAATAATATTTTGAGGTATTCCTAAGGTGCCCCTCTCCTCCCTTATAAAAGGGCACCTCCTCCCCCTCCTCCTCACACCAATTTGGGCACTCATGCTCGGCCAACCCCTGCCAAAATCCCTTCTCCACTTCCCTAGAATAATCCTAGAGGTCCTGGTCTTCTTCAAAGACCAATCTTAGTTCCCTAAGTGGAGGATTCAAAGAGGCGTTTCAAAGAAGAGGTAATATCCATTACGGATCTTTTCAATTTCTTTCTTCTTCAACTTCTTCTTCCTTAGTTGTTTCATGATAAAGTAACAACATCAGTATTAATTACATACTGATATGTTATTACAAAAATTAAACCACCCTAATTCACCTTCTATCCATCCTACGGAAAAATGAAATCATCGCGCGTGCGTACGTGCGGAATACCGTCTCCACGCCGTGGTGTACTCTATTTTCCACCATCACCTTACAAGGATGGGTATAATGGTGTAATGAGTACCTATATATGATTATTATAAAGTGATATTGATATTTATATATTATAAATACACTTAAATAAAATTCCACGATCATGGGAACAATATCATCGCTCGTGCGTACATACGGAATACCGTCTCCACAATGTGATGCGACTCGTTCTACATGATCATCATTAAATAGTAATTATATAAATGAATTGAATTAATAAATATGATATATGTTACACTAATACCATTCTGGATATAAGGTATCTATAACCTTAAAAGAAGAATAAGAATTTATTTGGCAAAACACGCATAAGAACAAAAGGCAATAAAGACCCGAATAACAAGTAACAATTAAAATATTACTAATAAGAAGCTAAGAATATGACCATATATGATATCATGTCAATATTTATGATTATGTAATAAGTCAATAACATTATTTAAACCATTATATAGGAGCTTCGGACACGTACAAAGAAAATCAGACCTAAGGTAAGGGAAATATCACAATCTCACTTTTATTCGATATTGTTTTTACTTTGGTAATTACTGAGGTGTATTTTATCATCCACATCCATGTTCCCTAAATATGTTATTTCCATCCTTCTACAATAGTTTATATCCAATTTTACCCTTCGGTGAGTTTTTAGTAAATGATATGAAAGGAATCTTTTGTCGTTTTTCGTACGAGGTACTTTTTGACTTTTCCGACAAAAGTACGAAGAATGTTTTTTTAACTTATACGGAAAGAATGGATTTTTAAAACATTATTTCCAAGAATATTCCTTTATAAGATTTCAAGTTTATCTATAATCTACTTCCTTTAGTTTATTATTTTATGACATGTTAAGAAAAGAGAAGTGTTTTTGAAGTAGAAAGGATATTTTTCTCAAGAATGGAGTTCAAATGTTTTATCAAAATTATTTTCCATCTAAGATAATATAGGGTTCTGTTTTTATCCCTATAATTACATTGATTTGATTATGTTTTGAGGAAATTATTTTTTTGAATTCATTTACCTTATATGATTTGTTTTATGATGTCATGATTTTTCAAGAATCCCATTTTTGTTACATGTGTTATGCGATGATGTATGATTTATGCTTATGTGGAACACATAAGAAAGGATTCATTATAAGATGGGTGGGACCTATATCTCCCTCCAATGCATTGGGTAAAGATTTATATCTCATGAGATATACATGGCTGGAACTGATGGTTATTTCGGTTCAGTGATACAGGACTGAAACGAGGAGTGAACTCTGTTCAGAAATGGACTTTGTCCGCTAAGATAGTCTTGGCAATGAGTCATGACTAACAAGAAATGATTTTCCACGATTATGTGTGCATGCCACAAAGTTTCAAGATTTATGTTATGATTATGGGGATCTCATTTTCACTTCTATGATTTATTCCATGTTAATATATTATGATCTCTTTTGCAGGTTATGATTTTCAAAAAGATATGATATGATTTGTTTTTCTTTTATTTTCCCTTGCTGAGCATTTGAGCTCACCCTTTTTGTATTTTTTCTTTTCCCCAGGCCAGAAAGATGGATACTAAGTAGAATATGCTAAAAGGGACCCTAGATATGATGAAATAAATGGGAGACACTATAGAAGATATATGAACCAGTTGTTTATGTTTCCTAATTTCTAAAGACACTATACCTATACGGTCCTTTGTGGTTTGGTCAGATGTTGTAATAAGTGTGCTTCAATTTTGAAGTATTAACAATGTATGTAAAGTATGGGTCGTTATACTACCAGATGCTTATTCCACTTAAGTATGTTTATGTCCCAAGTTACCTTTATATGTTATGTGTTCTTTATATGGGTTTTATGGTAATATTTTTGTTAAAAAAGGGTAAGTAATGATATTTTATTCAATGAAGAGTATTTTCTTCTTCATAAAGGTGAAAATTATTACTTTGATAAAGTATACCTGGTTTACTTGTTGTTTTGAAAAACCAACAGTTTTCATTCTTTGTGTTTCCCTTACTGAGCTTTTTATGCTCACCCCAAGTTTTTGAAATGTTTTCACATGACTTAATGTGGAAAGGGTCAAGGATGGGATCAAAAAATAGTCATGTTATCTAAATCATGGAACTAGACATGTTTCTTTTTAAGAGTTTTTATTTTATGGAAACTTAGTAGAAGTTTCTAGTTTGTAATCTTTTGAGATGTAATAGTTATGACCTAATTCTCTAAAACTCTAAACCTGAAAAGATCCTCAATGTGAATTATTCATTTAATTCAATATTAAGTAAGGGTTAAAGCCTGGGCCTTATAGTTGGTATCAGAGGTCAGTTTAGAAAACTTTTGGTGTTAGAAAATTGTTAATTTATAAATTAATTTATGGTATGATTGAAATGATGTAGCATTTAAAGATTACCATGTTGCTTCGCCTAAGATATTTCTGTGTTTAGAATGGTTTTCCGCAGAGGAAACAAGGAATCTATATTGGGACGACACCAGTAGGAAGACAACCTTCCAAATCAGCAACCTGAGATGGTCGGAATTGGAACTGAATAGTTTGTTGTAGTGATTGAACAGTTGACTCAAGCTATAAATGGTGGTGGTATCCATGCACAAGATCAGCCAGATCAACCGCAGAGGAACATTTCAGTGGTGGAACATTTCATGAGGCAACATCCCCCATCATTCAGAGGGTCATCTGACCCTGTGCTAGCTGAAGGGTGGATTAAAGCACTGGAGAAGATTTTTGATGTCATGGGGTGTTCAGAACATCAAAATGTTAGTCTTGTTATTTGCTGTTTTGAAGGGGAGGAAGATCAGTGGTGGTCGATGATGAAAAATATTAGGGATAGTGATGAGATTGATGATCTTCACCGGGAAGAATTCAAAGGATTGTTTCTTGTGAAATATTTTCCTAAGGTGGTTAGTCTTAGTATGGAAAAACAATTCCTAGAGTTGAGACAGAAGGATGACTCAGTGGATGCTTAGGAAGAAAAGTTCCCTCGACTGGAAAGGTATGCTCCAAACATCATACGAGATCTTGATAGTAAAATTAACTGTTTTACTCAGGGTTAAAGCCAAATTATCGAAGGGCTTTAGCTTCTCGTGAGTTCTAAAGTTATGAAAAACTTGTTCGATGTGCGGAGAAGGTGGAAATGGAGTTTGTCGATGATCAGGTGTTCTTTGACAAACAACGGAATGTGAGGTCCAGTTGGCAGGCAAAGGGGAAGAATTCATCAAAGAAACAAGGATGTAAGAAAACCAAATTTCCATCCTTTGAGAAGTGTGGTAAAATGCATCCTGGAGAATGTTTATCCAGGTCTGGAAAGTGATTTCGGTGTGGTATGTTGTGTCATATTTCTAGCAACTGTAAGTAAGATAATTCAGAAGGAAATTAAAAGCCAGTGGTAAGATGTTTTAAGTGTAATGAAATGGGTCATTATGCAAATGAGTGTCTAATGAACAACTCAAATGAGGGAAAGCTGCCAGACTACAAGAAGAAAGGGGTGGTGAAATCCTTTGCAACTACTTCATCAGATGTTGGGCCATTGAATGAAGTAGTATCAGGTACACTGTTTGTTTGTTCAGATTATTCCAATGTGTTGTTTGATTCAGGGTCTACACATTCTTTCATTTTTGAGAATTTTTCTATTAAATTGGGAATTCCATATCAAGATATGAATCCTGAACTTATGGTAAAAACACCAGGAGGAAACATTGAGACAAAAAGAAATTATAAAAACGTTCATATCCTTGTGTGTGGAAATAATCTACCTGCAAACCTTATTGTTTTTCCTCTAGTAGAGTTTGATATTATTTTGGGCATGGATTTTCTTTCTTTTTATCATGCTAAGATTGAATGAAGAGCTAAAATGTTTTCTTTTCATAAAGGTTCGTAGTTAGTGTACAAGAATGAACTGTTGCTTTTGATAACATATCAGGATGTTGAGAAATTATAAAAGATGGAAATGAATGTTATCTTTCACATATTGTAGAAAATAAAGGAACTTTTCAGATTAATGATGTTTCTGTGGTAAATCAGTATCTTGATGTTTTTCCTGACGAGTGGCCTAGTACTAGTCATGATCAGGAAGTTTAATTTACTGTTGAATTAGTTCCTAATTCTAAGCCGATTTCAAAACCCCCTTACCGAATGGATCAAGTTGAACTTTTAGAGTTAAAGAAGCAATTGCAGGAGTTATTAGTTAATGGTTTCATTCAACCTAGCACATCACCATGGGGTGCTCCTGTCTTGTTTGTTAAAAAGAAATATTGTTCAATGAGGCATTGCATTGATTATAGAGCCTTGAATAATATCATTGATAATAACAAGTATCATTTGCCTCATATCGATGATTTGTTTGATCAGCTCTGGGAGCTCTGTATTTTTCGAACATTGACTTGAGGTCGGGGTACCATCAGTTGAAAGTAAAATAAGCAGACATTCCGAAGACTGTGTTTCATACTAGATATGGCCATTATGAATTTGTAGTTATGACTTTTGGGTTATCCAATACACCTGCGGTATTCATGGACATTATGAATAGAATTCTTCATGAGTTCTTGGATAAGTTTGTGGTTGTTTTAATTGATGATATTGTGGTGTTTTCTAAAAGAAAAGAGGAGCATGAAAGTAATTTAAGGGTTATCTTGCAAACCTTAAAAGAAAAAAAAATTTATGGAAAATTTATCAAGTGTGAGTTTTGGTTACAAAAAAATTCTTACCTTGGTCACATTGTTTCAAAAAAAGGCATAACTATTGATCCTGCTAAAACAAAAGTTGTTGATGAATGGCCAATACCCACAAATGTAACCGAGATCCATAGTTTTCTTGGGTTTTCAGGTTACTACCGAAGGTTTGCTGAAAATTTTTCATGGTAATCTAGTCCAGTGACTAAGCTAACTCGGAAGGGTGTTAAGTTTATATGGACAAAAGAATGGGATGATTGTTTTCAGGAGTTGAAAAGAAGATTGGTGAATCCTCCAGTTTTGGCACTACCTTCTTGGAATGGTGAGTTTTTTATCTACAATGATGCTTCATTGAAAGGACTTGGTTGCATACTAATGCATCATGATCAGGTAATTGCTTATGCTTCACGTCAGTTGAAAACTCATGAGGTAAATTACCCTACACATGACTTGGAATTAGCTGCAGTGGTTTTTGCTCTAAAAATTTGGAGGCATCATTAGTATGGAGTAAAGTGTGAAATATATACTGATCACAAAAGTTTAAATTATATATTCACTCAGAAATAATTTAACACTTGATAGAGGAGATGGCTATAATTAATCAAGGATTATGATTTTACAATTCATTACCATCTGGGAAAAGCAAATAATGTGGCTGATGCTTTGAGTCTAAAAAGTAGTGCTTCATTAACCATGCTACGTTTGGAATAAGATCCTTTGGTTTTTCATTTGATGAACTTTGGAATTGAAGTTTTTGGTGCAATAAGTTCTTCTGTTTTGTTTCAGGTATCAGTGAGATCATCTCTATCAGACAAAATTAATCAAGCGTAGAAGAAAGACAGTGGGTTGCAGAAAAAGGTAGAGCTGGTTCAGAAGGGTAAGTTGCCTGAATTTAATATTGATAGTGATTGTGTTTTGAGGTTTGGGAAGATATTATGTGTGCCTGGTGACTAGAAGTTGAATAATGAGTTGTTATGTAAGGCTCATAGTTCCTCATTTTCAGTTCATCATGGCAGTACTAATATGTATAGAGATATGTGGGAGTATTACTGGTGGGATGGAATGAAAAGAGATATTGCTAATTTTACTGTGAAGTGTTTTACTTGTCAGTAGGTTAATGTAGAGCGGTAGTTACCAAAAGGGATGCTTTAGCCTTTACCAGTGCCAGAGTGGAAATAGGAAAATATATCCATGGACTTTGTTGTGGGATTACCGAAGACATCTCGAGGTAATAATGGAATCTGGGTTATTGTTGATCGCTTGACTAAATCTGCTCATTTCCTTCCTATTCGAGATACTTTCTCTCTAGATCAACTTTCTCAATTGTATCTTAAAGAGATTGTCAGGTTGCATGGATTTTCCCTATTCATTTTATCTGATCGTGATCACAGGTTTACTTCTAACATTTGGAAGGGCCTTCAGAAGTCGTTGGGTACTGAATTAAATTTTAGTACAGCTTTTCATCCTCAATCAAATGGGCAGTCAGAACGAACAATTCAGAATTTGGAGGATATTCTACGTGCTTGTTCGAGGTATTATTAGGGAAGTTGGGACCAACATCTTTCTTTGCTTGAATTTTCATATAATTATAGTTTTCATTCCAGTATACAGATGGCTCCGTTTGAAGCATTATATGGTAAACAATGTCGAACTCCAGCTTTTTTGGGTGAAGTGGGTGAAAGGAAGCTGATGGGAATAGAATTGGTAGAAGAGATGGTAGAAAATGTTCAGTTGATTCAGAAACACATGAGAATAGCTCAGAGCAGGCAGAAGAGTTATGCGGATAAAAGGAGGAAGGATCTATCTTTCGAGGTAGGTGATAATGTTTTTCTCAATGTTTCACCATGGAAAATTGTGATGTGATTCGGTAAGAAAGGAACGTTGAGTCCAAGTTTCATTGGACCATATGATATTCTGGAAAAAGTTGGATCAGTTTCTTATCGAGAGGCTTTACCTCCGAGTTTATCTCAGGTACACAATGTTTTCAGGTTTCGATGTTGAGAAAGTATATGCCAGATCGATATAATGTTTTGAGCCCAGAGGTAGTTCAATTGGAAGAGAATCTCTCTTATGAAGAACAACCAGTCCAGATTCTTGACCATAGATAGAAAGTGTTGCGGAATAAGGTAATTCACTAGGTAAAGGTTTTGTGGAAAAACCATATGGTTGACGAGGCAATATAGGAATCTGAAAATGCTATGAGGGATAAATACCCCCACTTATTTTGATAAGTGAATAAAATTATGAGGACGCAATTACCAAAAGGGGGGAAGGATGTAACGTCCCAGGTAAATAAAGAATAAAACATTTTCATATTTGTTAATATTTGCGAATTAAATATTAATTTTACTTTAAAGGGTTTTCTATGTTCGACAGCATACCCGATACGTAACAAAGAGTTTCTTTGAAATCTTACGTTGCATACTAGTAATATAAAAATATTATTTTAAATGGTAGTTAACATTTAGCCGTTTTATTGGCGTGAATGAATATAATTAACTAAAATATGATTATATATGTTTTTTAAATGATTTTATATTTATTCAATAAAACATAAAGGCTTAAAATAAGAAAAGATTTCAATTTTAGGTATAAATACTCTAATATTCACTAAAAGGTCGAACTATCACCTTTTGATGGCGAACCCTATTTAAATATAGTTCTGGTCACTCTTATACATTGTATTGGACCAAATAAAACTATTCTTTAGAATCAGGACATCAAAATTTACTTTATGTAAAATTTTCATATTTTTCTGATAAAGTACATTTTTAATGAATAGTGAAAAATGTTGTATTTTAATTCAAAACATATTTTTAATCTAATTTATTTATATGATTATATTATCTTTTTAATTGGTTTTAAAGTGAAATTAGAATATATTTTTACCATTTAATCCACTAGTGGTCGTTGGAATTAATTTCACTTTGAAATTGGACTTAAACTTGTGTCAATATTTTGATACTTATTGTTTCATAAAAACACGCTAATTGTACTTTTAGTGGGAATTAATTATTAAATTAATTAATGTAATGTATATTTTTTGAATTTTGTAAAATAGACATCATTTTTGAATCCAGAATATCAAATATAGATTTGGGTGAAGTTTTGGTATTTTTCTGAAAAACATCAATTTTTTATGAATAGTGGAACCACTAAGTGGTACTTAAAAAACTGATTTTTTGTTTAAATGAAATTTTACCACCTCTGTGTTTTCAATTTCAAAAATCCTAAATACATGGTTTCCATTATGATGAAAAATTTGGTTCAATGGGATTAAAATAATTTTTGGTGAATAGTAACTTTTATGTTTTTTAATCGCCATTAGAGGTAATTAGTGTAAATTAATGTAAAAAAATAATGTTTTAATAATATGAAATGACCTAGACACATGTCTTACCCTTATTGGATGTCTTATTTCTGACCAAGAAAATCCATGGGTCAACATGGGGACCCCATGGAGCAACTTTGGAAGGAAAATGACATTAATAACTTTTTATTTAAAGTTAAAATAAAAATGTCACAAACATGTCTTGTTTTACTAATAAAAATTAAATGGGGTTATAAAAGTCATATTTTTGAATATAAATATTAATTATATATCTAAAAGTATTTCCTACATCATGATATTTTTTATAGTTTTTTACATTAAATAAATTAAATTATTTATGATGCCATGATGATGCAACATTACCTCATTATTTAACGACTTAAATAAAATGAAAAGATAATCTAAAATATAAGACCTACACCTATCAAAAACCTATTGGATGGGTGTATGTTAGACTCTTATCACCTTATCCTCTATATATATATTTGTGGGACCTTTAAAAACCAAAACTCATTTTATAATAATGTAACCTTTTATAACTTATCAAGAGTACCCCTCCTCTCCTCTTATAAAAGGCCCCCACCTCTACCAATTTGCCCACACCTCTTAGGAATTTGGCTCAGCCAACCCCTACCCATTTTGTCTCTAAACATCCCTATCCTACTCCTAGAAGCCTCACTTTGGGAAGAAGTCTTTCCAATGAAGCCTTTGAGCTCAAATCAAAAAGAGTTACCCAATTTAATGGTAGTGTCTTCTCTTGTGTTCTTATGTTTTATTTTTCTTCTACAACCCTCTAAAATCTTTCTATTCATTTATTTTGTAACAAAACAAGTATCTTCAATATGATAGGATTTTTTTATGATAAGTATTAGAGCTACACCTACACACACCTTCTTCTAATGGTTAAACAACATATTGTTTCTGTGGTTGGCGATTTTCTACCTCACAAAACGATGATTGTTCAATATTCTTTTAACACCTTTCATGGTGGACATTAAGATGTCACACTATTTCTATAAGATATATATTATGTTTATGTTTTCCTTATGATTCTTTATTTTTCATTTTTTTATACCTTTATGGTTTTCATTATGGGTAAACACGATAATTTCATTTTAGGAAGTGCGGACTACCACCCCCTCAACCTGATTTGATTCGTTAATGGCATATATGGGATGTATAAAGGATGTAGTTTATGTAATTATATATAATGTTATACTGGAATTATAATATGCCCTTATATCATTATGATTTCACTCCATTAAATACGAAATAGAAATAAAATTAGTGTTCATGCGTACATATGGCTTACCGTCTCCATGAATGGTGCATTTCATTTCTTATCTTTAAATGTTATATACTATTTTAAATACATTTATATTCTAGATATATATGATATATATGATATCCAAATCATGAATATAATTCTGGATATAATGAACATTTTACCAAATAAACAACATGTAATTGTAAGAAGTCAATTTTTGACTTAAGTACCAAATATCGACAAAATGATCTTTATGAAATTAAATGATTACACAAAGTTTATAACATGGAAATATGTTATAT
This sequence comes from Viscum album, assembly GCA_963277665.1. NCBI lineage: Eukaryota > Viridiplantae > Streptophyta > Magnoliopsida > Santalales > Viscaceae > Viscum > Viscum album. The sequence goes on along the minus strand of OY728151.1, from coordinate 1,096,684,013 downwards.
AAAAGTAATAATAAACATTAAAAAGGTTCTTAAGAAATTATAGATTAACTTTAGTTTTTTATTCAGGAGATTAAAGAGCAATCGAGTCACGTCGGACACGAGGTAAGGGACTTCGTCTCAATCTCATTTCATTTAGGCATATTTTGTTCTAATACAAGGATTTATTTTATATGGTGTATAAACCCCTTTGACTTTTAATTTTATACAAAAGGAATATTTTTCTACGAAGCGTTTTACTAAAAAACAAAAATGAATGTTTCTTTTAATGTACGTAGTGACAACGACCTTTTCCACCCCCGTGATTATTATTTGGTCTTTGGCTTTATCAACAAGTCATAATGTTTTTAAAATGAAATAAATACCATATACACATTTATGTATTTTGGTATTCAAAATGGTTTTTATAATGGATTTGTTATGTCAATATATTTTTGTGATATATTGTGATCAAAGTGTGGAAATGTTTTCATTCCATTATATTTGTTTTATGTATTATGATTTTATAATAGTACGTGGACATTTGACGGGTGGTGCCATGAATACGAGGATGGGTGGTTAGGTTATAACCTCCAATGCATTGGGTATGGAAGTCGGCCGTATGGCTATTCCATTAAGTGATATGTGTGGAAGTAGACCGGATGGTTATTCCACTTAAGTATGTTTATGTCCCAAGTTACCTTTATATGTTATGTGTTCTTTATATGGGTTTTATGGTAATCTTTTGGTTAAAAAATGGTAATTAATGATCTTTTATTCAATTAAGAGTATTTTCTTCTTCATGAAGTTGAAAAGTATTTCTTTGATAAAGTATACATAGTTTACTTGTTGTTTTGAAAAACTAACAGTTTTCATTCTTTGTGTATCCTTTACTGAGCTTTTTATGCTCAACCCTAGTTTTTTAAATTTTTTCACGGGACTTAATGAGGAATAGGGTCAATGATGGGATCAAGGAATAGTCATGCTATCTAAAACATGGAACTAGACATGTTTCTTTTTAAGATTTTTTATTTTATGGAAACTTAGTAGAAGTGTCTACTTTGTAATCTTTTGAGATGTAATAGTTATGTCCTAATTCTCTAAAACACTAAACCTGAAAAGATCCACAATATGAATTATTCATTTAATTATATATTAAGTAAGGTTTAATGCCGGGGGATTATACAAATACACATTGAAATATTACAATTCATCATCATGGAAGACTCACTATTCCATGTCTTGTGGAGAAATAATAAATTAATTAATATAATATTGTGAAATCCCTTCTCCCCTCCACTATATAAACCACCCATCACCCTCTCTTCCTCACATTCCACTCAAGATCCATTCCAACCTAAAAATATTCCAAATACTCTTCACAAGCCCTCTCCCAATGTCCATGTTCTACGAGTCTCACTAAAAGGCCAGAAACAAAGGTCTTAAAGAGTTTCTCAAGGAGGAGTACTCAAGGGTTGAACCACTCTTCTCTTTGCATTCAAATTCCATTACATGTTTTTTTATATATTGGCTCTTTCTTCACCTCACCTCATACTAATGCCATGAAAATTATAGTACCTTAAATGTACTAGATTTTCATTATGTTAATGTAATATTTCATCATCATCTCTCTTTTCCCCCTCCTTTTATACTATAAATGAAAACACCGCCAGTGATGTTTTAATGTATCACACTCATGGAAAACAGGTTTTTAATTTTCATTAAATTCCTCAAGAATGGTCATGAAACCCTTTTAATGGTTGAACCAGATACTAATATATTTATTTTACCATATTCAATGTTCTAGAAGTGTCACACACTCATTATATAAAATAATAATACAAAACAAGTTCATTATGCAAAAAATGGGAATAATTAATTAACGCATTTATCAATATCATTAATCTAAGGAATAATACCCATGCATATAACCAAAAATTATTATATGATCATTTATAATGCCATTAATAATATATATTTCCTATTCTGGATTTCTAACCACATTTTAAATGAACTTCCATTTATGAACACCAGTAATGTGTTCATGAAATCCGAGGTAGACAATTCTTCCAAAACATTAAAAATGAATATCTTAAAACCCATAAAAAGGGTCCTAAATGAACCTAGAATGGTTATAACATATCATGTAATTGTTTATGAGGTTCTGAAAATATTAATTAATGATTCTAAATTTGATTATTCCGGTCGTTAAGAACAATCAAGAACACCATCGTGCTTAAGGTAAGTGATATCTTAACAAAATTTCTATTCATTGAGTTAAACTTCAATATATTTGGTGATATATTTTCCCAAAATATGTTTGAATAGCATTGATATTTTTATTACGTATATCAAATTTTATTGTGTCGATTTATGTTTTTCACACATTATTATGTCATTGATTTTTCCTCAATCTAATGATAAATTCTTGGTAAGGTATCATCTCTCTCACTTTTATTCAAGCATCCAACTTATCTTGTGTTATTTTATTGTTAATTTCCAATGATTGGGTATGTTTTATCACCTAATTAATACATCCATTGTGATATATAAATTATTAGGATACCCATTTACCTATCATTATTCCCTCACAATAACACATGTTCCCCTTCTGAAATGTTTGTAAGGTGTTTATCATCTCACATTCAATTCGGTGGGATTTACATTGTTCGCCACTTTATTATTTTATTATGTATATGTGTCCTTAAAATTTTCATATAATATCATGATTGTTTTATATTCATGGTATTCAATGATTAATTTTATTCTTATTATGTTTTGGTCATATAAAATGACTTATTTAATTGTGGTAAGGAACATTGTGTCAATTTAGAGTTCACGGTGACTTACTTTGTATTGTGCACCTAATAATCCTTATGCTATGTACCTATAAAGAATTTTAGATCACTTTTAGTTTGAATTATATTTCTATTAAATATCTATATTCTTGATTCATGGATAGGTTTATTGTTAAATTGTATTCCATTTTATAGACAATGTTTATTTGGAATGATGTTTTTACAGTAGAAATATTGATGAATCTATATCCATTAATCTATATTGATATAGAAAAGGAATATTTATATTAAATTAAATCAATGTTTAATTAATTATTTGGACATTTAGGGGCAGGTGGGGACCACTATAGCACCTCGATGCATCGACATGTCCCATGATACAATCGGTTTGGCAACAAACCCTACGAGTTTGTTTCCAAAAAAATAAGATTGGTTTCTACCCACTGAACTAAACCGTTTTAACTATATTATAGAATCATGTTCCAGATACATAATTATCAATTAATAATAAATCCCTTTGTTGATTTTATGTTATTTAAATCCATGAGGTTTTCACAATGACAATATATAGGGATGTAGGCCCTTTCTCTGTTTATTAATGGCTTGAATTTTTAAATTATTAACCATGCCATATGTGTTTATGATTCAGTTATTATTGACTCATGAATGTGCGATTTTTAACCCTTTGTGAGAATTTTATCTCACCCCTTTCATTTTTTTACCTTCAAAATCCTATGAATAGGAGACTGTGTATTCAGTTCCTATGGTTGTCATTTATTTTTTTTTTGTATTGAATTTTTTACCTTTTACAACATAATTTTAGTTACATCTATGTATCTAGTTTTTTAAAGACTACTAAACTGATTTTTCATTCGGATTTTGGTTCCTTCTAACCATGACAATGTAATTATTAATGCACCATATCTGGTCTAGAGGGGGCAGGGTGTTAATGTTTCTATTAGAGGAAGTTTAGTAGGAACCATGGAAACTAGATTAGAAACTGTAGATTAGAGAACAATGTCCTAAGGTAGTAAATGAGGACAATTTTTTTGAATTTATTGGAAATTTGGTAAGGAATAGAGTATGTGAATCATTCAAGAAAATACATCCCTATCTGAAAACAAACAGGAAGAGGTGGCTCTGGCCTAGATGTACCTAAGAGTGAAAACTCTAACATGGAGTTTCGTGCATAACTTGGGGTATCCTGGTATATGAAAATGATCCTTTATGCACTCATGGTATTGACAATCATGGGGGATATTCTTAGGATCATACACATTTTATTTACAAGCCATTATGGATTTTTTAATGTAAAATTTTCTTTAGTGAAACCATGTTTTTGAGATTGGATATGCATTGAATTTCAATCTATGTTATGTAATTTCTATTTTAGATTCATAACCTAATATATTTTATTCCATTATTTATAAATGGATCCTAATGGAAGAATGTGAATTAATACTCATAGAAAATGTAATTATTTACCTACTGAGCAAGTCAACAATGTCAATGTCAGTGCAGATCAGATCATGACCATATTGGGACAACATACTCAGGCTGTGACGAATAAACATGACAAACCTATGTTGGATCATTTCATGTATTATAATCCCCCATCTTTAAGTGGGACTACTAATCCTATGATATTTTAGAAGTAGATTATGTCTCTTGAAATGATATTCATTTAATTAACTTGCAATGAAAATGAAATGGAAGTGCTGGTAGTATATTGTATCTTGGGCAACACTGATCAGTGGTGTTCCTAGATTCTGAATTCCACGAAGAAAGAAAAAATAGAAATTATCAAATGGAGGGAATTTAAGGAAATATTTATTGAAAAATATTTCCCTCATGAGAAATGAACTAAAATGAATAGGAAATTCCTTACCATGTAGCGAAGGGAATAAGACCATGTTGCAGATTTTGAGGCTACCCCCACAAAACTACCTTGTTATGATACAGATTAAGTATGTGACACAATAGATAATACTATTCATTTCATTGAAGTTATTAAGGCAATTCATCGAAGGGTACTAGATTTTCAATAATTTTCATCATATGATAAAATTGTGTTATGTGCCATCAAAATAGAAGGGGAGTTTTCTAGATCAAATTTTTTCAAGGGAAACCAAGATAAGAAGTGGCTCCTGGATAACCATGGAAACGGTGAAGCACAAAAGATGAACATGGGAACAAATAATTTTCCATTATACGATAATTGTAGAAATAATCATCTTGGGAAATCCATGAAAGGCATGGAATTTTAGCCTATATGTGGAGAAAAGGGTCATCAATCAAATTAATTCAAGTGGAAGGAACAATTATATGATGTTCAATGCTATAATTGTAGAGATATTTGACACCATTCCAATGAGTTTCATAAGAACCATGGAAACTATCCTCAGAAAAGGACAAGAGAGGAAGGGAAATATTACGCAATTACCACCGCTGAGTTTGATGTTCCTAGTGAAGTGGTGGCAGGTACTTCAATTGTTTCCTAAAACATTTCCAATTCATTATTTGATTCTAGATCATCACATTCATTTATATCTTCCCAGTTTTCCACGAAAACTAGACATGTTTTATTTGATTTTAAAAAGGATTTTTCTATCCAAACTCTTATGGGAAGTATTGTTACAACAAAGGCGTGTCGATCAGTCCCCCTCTTGATAGATAAACACGTTTTAGTTTCTAACCATATCATCTTACCAATGATTATATTTGATATAATTCTTGGTATGAATGGTCTCTAAAATTATAATGTGATAATATATTATAGTAATAAATAATATACATTTATTGAAAATGGTGTACAATCCCTTATCTTAAGAGAAGATACCACAACCCCTAATTTTTATCTAGAACCACCCCTAGCAGCTCTACTGAATGCAAAACTAGGAGAGGAAGATAAACCAGTATATGTGAGTGGGGAAATAAATTTTACAATTGAAGATGTACATATAGTTCAAAAAAATTTGATTTATTTCTAGAGGATGTACCTGGATATCCTAGAGAGCATGATGTTTAGTTCCCTATTGATTTAATTTCTGGTTCAAGCACTATATCAAAGACTCCCTAAAAATCTCCGCTGCAGAATTAGTGGAGCTAAAGAAACAACAAGAGGAATTGAGTGACAAAGGATTCATTCGACCTAGTTTTTCTCTATGGAGATCCCTTGAACTCTTTTTCATGAAGATCAATGGATCCATGAAGCTATGCATTGATTAGAGCGAAATCAATGCTATTAAAATAATGAATAAGTATCATATGCCAATAATTGATGATTAATTGGATATACATCAGTGTGCACAATACTTTTCATAGACTGACCTTCGATCAAAAAATAATCACCTATTTGTGATGAAGGAATTTATTCCAGTGGCATCGTTTCAAACCAGGTTTGGGCATTACATGTTTAAAGTGATCCCTTTTGAATTGACTAATGCAGCCTCTGTTTTCATTGATTTAATTATTAGATTTTTTAGAAAATATCTAGATAAAAATTTTGTTGTATATATCGAGGATATCCGAGTATAGTCCAAAATCATTGAAGACCATGAGAATAACTTGAGGAATATTTTGAAAACTCTTAGAAGAAATTAAATATATGGAAATCATAGAAAGTGTTAATTCAGGCTTCAATTAGTTTCTTTACATGGTGATATTTACTTGAATGATGGAATATTAGTTCATACTTTGATGATAAATGAAATATGAGAATGGCCCAATCCAACATACATAACATAGGTATGAAGTTTTATTTTCTAATTAGGTTTCTATCAGCGTTTTGTTCTGAATTTCACCCGACTGGATAACTCGCTAACCAAGCTCACACGTAAATTGGTTACATTTGTATGGACAAATAATGTACAGAATTCATTGAAAAATTGAAGAGAATATTGTCAAATGATCCAATTAGGACTCTTGTATCTCGAAATAATGGATTTGTGATATACAGTGATGCATCAATGAATGGGTTGGGTTATGTCCTTTTGAAAAATGATAAATTTATAGCTTATGCATCAAGGCAGTTGAATACTCTTATGAAAAATTATCCAACTCATGACCTTGAGTTAGCATCTATAATCTTTACTCTAAAAATATTGATACATTATATCTACGGTGAAATATATGAGATATAAATGGATCACCGTAGTTTGAAATAAATTTTTCCTAAAAAAGAACACAACAAAAGGCAAAGGATATGGAATGAGTTACACAAATACTATGATTGTTCAATACACTAACACCCTAGAAAGGCAATTTAGGTGGAAGATACATTATGAAGGAAACTTCATGGACACCTGACCTAATTGAGGATTGAGAGAGATCCTATATTCATGGATTAATTAAAGATTGATATGGGAAATTTTATGGAATGAGAAAAACTGTTCCTCTTGAAAATGATTGATATTCCAACTTTACTCGAGAAGACAAAAGGATGTCAATCTAATTATGAGAATCTATACATGAAAATGAATGCTATTAATTATGGGAGATGACAGACTTCGTGTGTGAAGAATGAATTTCAAAATTTGGGAAGAGGATATGCATTCCATGAGTACCTGAGAAAAAAATTGAACTATTAGGCGATGTTCATAGGTCAAATTTCTCTATACAACTGGGTAGCACAATTATGTATAGAGATATGAAGGAATATTTTTTTTATAATATGAAGCGAGAAATTGATGACTACTTGTCAAGGTGTCTAGTTTTTTAACAATTGAAGGCAGGGAGACAAAATCCTAGAGGGTTGATGCAACACCTAACAATTCTTATGTGGAAGTGGTGTGATATTAAACTATATTTTGTCACTATACTACCGAGAACACATAGAAAAAATGATGCAATATGTGTAATTGTTGATCATCCCACAAAAATAGCTCATTTCCTTGCTATAAAAGTGGATTTTCCACCTGAGCACTTGTCAAGATATTATATTAATTATGTTTTAAGACGGCATGTTGGAGCTCTATTGATTGTGTCTGATCGATAATCTTGGTTTACATCAAAATTTTGGAGAAGTCTCCAGAAGTATTTGGATACTGGGATTCATATGAGTACTTTTTATCACCACCAGACTAACATACTGGCTGAACAGACAATTCATCCCCTGGAGGACATGGTAAGATCATGCTCCCTTGACTTTCAAGGAATATGGGATCAATAATTTTCATTGGTGGAATTTTCTGAGAACAATATTTTCCATTCTATTATTCAAATGGATCTATATGAAGCATTATATAGAATGAGATGTTGAATGAAAACTTGTTGGGATGATGTTGGTGAGAGGAATCTTATAGGCACAAAACATATTGAAGAGACCACATCAATGTTGAAGAAAATATATGACCATATTAGAGCTTCCCAATGTAGGAACAATAGTTATGTGGACAACTGGATAAAGGATTTGGAATTCCAAGGGGGAGATCATGTCTTTCTCAGTGTATCTCATTAGAAAGGTGCCTTAAGGTTTGGTAAGAAAAGGAAACTGAGCCCAAGGTACATCAGACCATTTGATATTTATGAATGAATCAAAGCTATAGATTACCATTTAGCAATGATTCCATGTCTCTCAAAAGTTAATGATGTGTCTAATGTGTCATTGTTAATGAAATATGTGCTAGAACTAACACATATACTCAACTATGATTAATTAAAAATGGAACTTGATTTCTTATTCTATGAATAGCCTATTGGGTTTCTTGACAATAAGGAGCAGGTATTGAGAAATCGGCCAAATCATATAGTGAAGGATATTTGGAGAAACCATAACATAGAGGAAGAAACATGGGACCTAGAGGATGTTTTGGAGAATAACCACCACCATATTTTTGGATAGAATTGTAAAAGAAAAATTTCGACAATGAAATTTCCAAAGGAGGGAATATAGTAACACCGCAAACATTTTATGGTAGGTTTCTATTAAATTCTTTATTTTCATTAGGTAGCCTATTTTCATAATGATATTTTTTTCCATCAAAAAACACTTACTTATTTAAGAGATAGTCATAACCAATCCTTTATACTTAAATTTTCCATTCTGTGTTTTCTATTTTGAAAAATAGACATTCGCAGTTGCGATCAGGACGATATTTAAAGTCTGATAGAATTAACATAATTTTTAATGAATTTTTACCTACCCTTATGAATAGTAGCATACCCTTATGAATAGTAACATACCCTTATTAATACTAATATGAATCTTATAAATGGTATCCGTACCCATGAATGTATAAATAAATTTAGGTGCCTTAAAAATGAAGACTAATATTTTAAGTGTTTATATTTTTTGATCAAATAATTATTTTAATTATATATTTATCATGTCATATTTAGAAAGTTATATTTAGAAAATGGACTCCATTTTTGGATTCTACATGTTGAAAAATGAATAGGGTGAGTTTTTGGTATTTTTTAGAAATACATCAATTTTTTATAAATAGTGAAATATCATAATATAAAAAATAAGCAAAATACACTAATTATATAGTCATGTATGATGTTCTATTGATGTAAGCCCAATTGATTCAGATTCACATGATAAAGTTACTATTCATTGACATGGAAGACTCACTTTTCCTGGTCTTGTGGGGATATAATAAATTTATGAATATACTAATGAGAAATCCCATCTACCATTCACTATTTTAACCACCACACCCTCTATTCCTCCCACACCACTCGAGCATCAATCCATACCTAAATTCTACAAAATACTCCTTCCATGCCTTCTCCGCAAAACCAAGACATTCTAGTCTCATCAAAATCCATCGACAAAGGACATAAGGAGTTTCTCAAGGAGGAGTACTCAAGTGGTGAACCTCTCTTCTCTTTTCATTGAAATTATTTTACATGTTATATTATTTTTTGTCCTCTTATCACCTCACTACATCCAAATTCCATGCTAATTCCATTGACTTACATGTACTAGATTATCATTATGCTAAATGAATATTTCATCATCACCTCTCCCCCATCATTTTATTCTAAAAATGAAAACACGGTCTGAGATATGTTAATTTATCATAGTCAAGGGCGGTGGGTTTTAAAATTTCATTAATATCCAAAAGACTAGTCATATGAATCGACTGATTACACTATGGTAAAGAACTTTGTCTCAATTTCCATTTTGTTATGACTTACAATGTATTGTGCAACTAATAATATTTATGTGGTGTACCCAATTCCCTATTTAGAAAAAAATTAATTTGAATTATATTTTTATTATGTGGACATATTATTGAATCATGGATATGTTTATTGTCTAAACCGTATTCCATTTTACATACGATGTTTAAATGGAATGACGTTCTAACTTTGGAAATATTGATGAATCTATATCATGTACTATGTACAGATATGGAAAAGGCATATTTATCTTGTATTAATTCAATATAATAGGAATTATTTGGACATATAGTGGTAGGCGGGGCCTACTTTAGCCCTTAGATGCATTGACAGGTATCACGAGACAATCAATATGGTAACAAACACTATGAGTTTTTTTCAAATAATCAGAAGGATTTTTACCCGTAGAACGAAACAGTTTTAATAGTATTATTGTATCATGTGTCAGATACACGATGCCCAATTAATAATCAATATCTTTATTAATTTTCAGTTGTTACTATGCAAGATGTTTTTACTATTAAAAATCTATAGATGCAATCTCTTTTTCAGTTTATTAATGGAGTGTTTATTTATTTATTCCACATACCATAATAGTTTATCATTCAATTATTATTGATTCATGGTTCCTCAAATTGTAACCCTTACTGAGAATTTGAGCTCACCCAATTCAATGTTTTACCTTAAACAGGTTATGAAGAGGATACTCTTTATTATGTTCCCATAGTTGAAGTTATTTATTTTTTGTTTTCTGTTGCATTTTTTAACTTTTTCTATGTAATTTAAGTTACATCTATATATCTTGTTTCTTTAAGACTATTAAACTAATTTTTCAATCTGGTTTGGTTTCCTTATAACCATTCCAATGTTATTGATAATGCATCAGTTCCGATCTAGAGGGTCTAGAATTTATAGATAATGTGAGGGAGAAGATGAAGGAAAAGAGATTCAATATCCAACATATCCAAAATAAGGGAAAAACCTCCCAATGCAAGGTCTAATATGAAAAAAATATTTAATGTATGGGATTATTGGTTATCGATCACATGATTATAGAATGGGTTTTTTTATTCATATCAATTTAATAGTGGTTAAGAATATCAAATTCCATGAATTTCTAGAGTTTTGGAACTATACAAAATGATTTCGTGATCAAATATCCGATGAGGATAAAAAATCTACAATATATGAAACAAGTTAAATATTATGCTATAAATACGACTAAATGTTGGTCATGAAAAATGAGTGTAATAGTTATACTCACCCTCCAATACAAATGTGTGTATATCCTGTTGGAATATAGTTTTACAAACACAGGTAGGACTACTATGTTTTCATTGAAAATAAAATTAATACCCTATTGATTATATATAATCCTACATTATAATTCTATAACAATTTGAGGTTTGTCAAATATTATCCATGAAACGAAAATTATCCATCTATTGGAGATATTTAATGATATTTATGAATTGTATTTTTTATAACCACATAGAATAGATTTTATTAACAAAAATAAAGATAAAAAATCATATTTCAGACCAAAATATTTTCATATATCTGTAAAAGGATGATTATGAACTGGCTAGGAAAACTAAATCAATTATTGGAGTTATTATTCCTAATCATGAGGGATGTTTATAAATAATGGTTTGATAGAAAATAAGTATTACGATATGAATTTTATAGATGAATAAAATTTTTTTATATTGTCTTCCATATTAGAAAGGTTTAGATGCCATCAAAAATTAAATTTTGATTCCTTTTGATCTTATTGATAACTATACCTACCCTCATTAATAAGTTATTATTGCAATTTTATGGATGAAAATTATTTATGTTGGTAGAATGTAACTAGTAATGATTTTGAATCAACTAAAATACATACAATTATATATATATATTGTTTCATAAGAAACACGAAATTGTAAAAAAATACACAAAACAACAATAATTTGTTATTAATAAGGCTATAATAAACACAAATATTGGAAACCATTAATATTTGGAACCTTTAGAAGATAAATAAAAAATAAGGGTTAACACTAAAAAGAATAATATAAAAAATTAAATTTTGTATATTTTATATATTCCCTTAAAACCTAAATATTAAATTTTCATACTAATAATTTATTATATTAAAGATCTGTTTTGAATTTAATACTAAAAATAATAAAAGGATATATTTTTGGAATTTTTTTAAACTGCATGGATTTTATGTGAAAATTAAAATTATAGAATTTTCATATACAATAATTTTTATATTACATGCAGTTTATTAAAGAAATTTGTATAAAATTATTTATTATAATAATAAATCATGGATTTGAAAATATTATGTGGAATTTATAATTCCACAGTCTGCATTTTGATATTTTATATTAATTTTAAATAGATACTATATAATGTAAAAGTTTTTAATAACTTTTACAAGATGATGTTTTATTATGATTTAATTTATAGTTAAATAAATAATATTTTAATGGTAATAATTATTTTAAATTCATTTGAATATTTTTCAATAATAATACTATTCTAATAATAAATCTTTTTAGTAGAAATATATTATTCTAAAAACTATAATTTACACAATGCATGCACCAATTTTAATGTTAATTTCCATAAACATAGAAAATTAATTTTATATATTTATTTTTATATTTTGTAGTTTAATTTATATAAAATTTATTATGTAAAATTTAATTTTTAGTTATAAAAGTTATATTATTATTAATAATTATAATTACTGTGATAATGGTGACGACGCCCACATGTCACTGTCCGTGGTGGTCTCGGAGTGCGTGAAGCGGTGGTTCCATGATGCGCTCAAGGAATGTAACACCCCAGGGAAATAAAGAATATAACATTTTCATATTTATCCATATTTGTGAATAAAATATTAATATGACTTTAAAGGGGAAGCTATGCTCGATGGCATACCCAACACGCAACAACGAGTTTCTTGGGAATCTTACGTTGCACTCTAATAACAAAATAATATTGTTTTAAATGGTAGTTAACATGTAGCCGTTGTATTGGAGGGAATGGATAGAAATAACTAAAATATGATTATATATGTTTTTAAATGTTTTTACATTTATCCAATAAAAGATAATGGCTTAAAATACGGAAAGAATTCAATTTTAGGCGTATATGCCCTAGTTTTCACTAAAGGCTCACTTATCGCCATTTGATGGTGAACCGTCATTAAATATAGTTTTCTACACTCTTATACATTCTATTGGACCAAATAAAACTCTTCTTTAGAATTGGGAGATCAAAATTTACTCTGTGTAAATTTTTGGTATCTTTCCGATAAAGTTCATTTTTAATAAATAGTGAAAAATGTTGTATTTCAATTCAAAACCTCTTTTTAATCTAATTTATTTATATGATTGGATTATCTTTTTAATTGGTTTAAAAGTGAAATTAGAATATATTTTCACCATTAAATCCAATAGTGGTCGTTGGAGTTAATTTCACTTTGAAATCAGACATCAACTAGTGTCAATCTTTTGATACATATTGTGTTATAAAAACACAATATTTGTTATGAATGTGGGAATTAATTATCAAATTAATTAATGTGACTTATATGTTTTGAATTTTTTAAAATAGACTTAATTTTTGAATTTGGAATATCAAATATATCTTAGAGTGAATTTTTGATATTTTTCTGAAAAACTTCAATTTTTTATGAATAGTGAAACCACTAAGTGGTACTTATAAAAAACGGATTTTTCGTTTAAATGAAATTTTACCACTTCTGTGTTTTGAATTTAAATAATCTGAAATAAATGGTTGTCATTAATAAATAAAATTTGGTTCAATGGGATTAAAATAATTTTTTTTTGTGAATAGTAACTTATTACGTTTTTAATCGCGATTAGAGGTAATTAGTGTATTTTAAGGTAAAAATAATGTTTTAATAGTATGAAATGAACTTGACACATGTCCTAACCTCAATGTATGTGTCATGGCCGACCATGAAAAGCCATGGGTCAACTTGGGGACCCCATGGAGCCACATTGGTTGGGAAATGACATAAATAACTTTTTATTTAATGTTAAAATAAAAATGACACAAACATGAGTGGTTTTACTAAAATAATTTTTACATGCGGTTATACAAGTCATATTTTTTACTATAAATAGTCATTGGAAATATAAATCTATTTCCTACATCATAGTATTTTTTTTATAATTTTTAGACGTTAAATAAATTAAATTATTTATGACATCATGATGATGCAGCGATGACCTCATTATTTAACGATTTAAATAAAATGGAATGATAATGTAATATCTAAGACATAAACATTCCCAAAACCTATTGGATGAGTGGATTTTGAACCCTTATCACCTCACCCTCTAAATACATCAATGAGGGACCTTTAAAATCCGAAACTCTTTTGAAAATAAAGTAACATTTTGTAACTTTACAAGAGTGCCCCTCCTCGCCTCTTATAAAAGGCCCCCACCTCAACCTCCTTACCCACACTCCCAAAGCCTTTGGATTGGCCAAACCATTCCAATTATGTCTCTAAATATCCCTCTATTACTCCTTGAATCCTCACTTTGGGCAGAAGGCTTTGCAAGGAAGCCTTTGAGCTCAAACCAAAGGGAGTTACCCGATTTTAAGGTAATGTCTTCACTTGAGTCCTTTTGATTTATTTTGCCTCTCCAACCCCCTAAACTCTTTTTATTCATTACTTTTGTAACAAATACAGTATCTTAAATATAATATAATGTTTTTATACTAAGTATTTGAGCTACACATACACACACCTACATCTAAGGGTTAATGAACATACTGTTTTCTTGGATGGTGAATTTCTGCCTCACGAATCGATGATTGTTCAACACTCATATAACACCTTCAAAGGTGGACATTAATATGTCACTATATTTATATATGATATATAATATGTTTATGTTTTACTTAAGCTTCTGTATTTTTCATTTGTGCCTTACCTTTATGGCTTCCTTTATGGGTATACGTGATATCTTCATTTTAGGAAGTGTGGACTACCGCCCCCTCAAAGTGATGTGATTCGTTAATGCCATACGTGGGACGTATAAAGGATGGATTTAATGTTATTATATAAGATGTAATAATGGAATTATAATATAACTCTATATAATTATTATTTCTTTCCATTAAATTATGAGATGGAAATGAAAGTAGCGTTCTTGCGTACGTACGGCTTACCGTCTCCATGAACGGTGCATTTCATTTCTTATCCCCAAATGTAATGTAGTATTATAAGTACATGTATATAATGGATATATATGATGAATTATACATCTAAATGATTAATATAATTCTGGAATTAAAATACACATACCACTCATTTAGTTTTAATTCCATTAATATGACAAAGAAATGAAAGTAGCGTTCATGCGTACGTACGACTTACCGTCTCCATCAACGGTGCATTTCATTTCTTACCTCTAAATGATTATGTGATATTATGAATACATGTATATTCTTGGTATATATGATATATATGATATCCCAATCAGGAATTTCATTCTGGATATAAAGTACCTTTGACCACATGAATAACATGTAATTGTAAGAAGTCCACTTTCGACTTAAGAACCAAATATCGACAAAACGAACATTATTAACTTAAATGATTACATAATGTTTATAACATGTAAATAAGTGATATAAAAGGAATAATGAACTTGAAAAAGGTTTTTATGAAAATATAATTTAACTCAATTTCAGTATTCAGGACGTTAAAGAACGATCGATTCAAGTCAGACCCGAGGTAAGGGATCCTACTCCTATCTTTCTTTTTAAGTACACTCTTTTATGTCATTCCTTCTAAGCTCATATTTCTTGTGATTGGGATGTTTTTTTATATTACTATTACTGTAATTTTTATGTTCATATGATTAGAAACCCTATTCTCTCTCATCAATCCATTTTGGAAGTTTTGAGTGGCGCCGTTAGGCTGCCGAAGTTTCATAAGAGATCTAACCTCTCTCTTTCTTTTTAAGTACTCTCCTTTATGTAACTTCTTTAAAGCTCATATTTGTTATGTTGGGGGATGTTCTTTTATATTCCACTTTATTTAAACATTATGTTAATATTATGATAGACCTTATTTTATCTCATCAATCCATTTTCGTAAGTTTTATGTGGCGCTGTTAGGCTGCCGAGTTTTCGTAAGGGATTTTTCATCTCACTCTTATTCCCGTGAGATTTATGCTACATTTCCCACAATTTCCTTTGAGTGGTGTATGCACTTACCATTATTTTACTCATTGTGTAATATAATTTCATTTATGAGTATTTACATCAATTCATTATTGTCCTTTTTTCACGGGGTGCGCGTCTCGAAAGATACCCATGTCAGTAAGGGAACCTTTCACCCTCCTCTTTTTGTAAAAGACTTCTTTTGTTATGTATTTCAATTCACATAATAATATGTTGGGATATGTTCTTCTATATACTTATTGATTTAAATTTTATTTCCATGTGATGAGATACCCTTTTTATCTCTCATCAACTCATTTTCTGAATTTTGTAGTGACGCCGTTAGGCCGTCAAATTTTTGCTAGGGAACTTTTTAACCCAATTTTAATTCTTTTGGATAAACTTGTACTCCTTGAATATGAAGTTCTATGAATATGTGTGAATAACCTCTGATTGTTTTAAACTTAATATTCACTTATATTTAGTTTATTCGTTTGTCATACATAATTATGCAATTGATTTATCCTTAAACCAACGATACCGTCTTTGTAAGGGAATTCGTCTCAATATCCATTCATTGAGGCATATTTTCTTTTATACACAAATTTCTTTTATACGGTGTATAAACCCCTTTTAATTTTACTTTTATACAAAAGGAATCTTTTTCTACGAAGCGTTCTACAAAATGACAAAAAGGACTGTTTCTTTTAACATACGCGGTGACAACGACATTTTCTGCCGCCACGAGTATTATTTCGTCTTTGGCTTCCTGAACAAGCTGTAATGTTTTTTAGATGAAATAAATAAAATATACTCTTTTATATATTTTGGGTATTGAAAATGGTTTTTATAATGGATTTTTTTTGTCAGTATATTTAAGTGATATATTGTGATCAAAGTGTGGAATTTTTTTCTTTCCATTATATTTGTTTTATGGCTTATGACTTTTATAATTCTACTTGGACATTTGACGGGTGGTTACGTGATAAACCATATGATGGGTGGTGCCGTGAATACCAGGACGGTTGGTTACATTATAACCTCCAATGAATTGGGTATGGAAGTCGGCCGTATGGCTATTCCATTAAGTATGTGTGGAAGTTGGCCGAATGGCTATTCCATTAAGTGATATGTGTGGAAGTCGACCTTATGGTTATTCCACTTAAGTATGTTTATGTCCCAAGTTACCTTTATATGTTATGTGATCTTTATATGGGTTTTATGGTAATATTTTGGTTACATAAGGGTAAGTAATGAAATTTTATTCAGCGAAGAGTTTTTACTACTTCGAAAAGGTGAAAAGTATTCCTTTGATAATGTTTACATGGTTTACTTGTTGTTTTGAAAAACTAACAGTTTTCATTCTTTGTGTATCCCTTACTGAGCTTTTTATGCTCATCCCAAGTTTTTGAAATGGTTTTCATAGGACATAACGTGGAATAGTGTCAAGGATGAGATCAAAGGAAAGTCATGCTACCTAAAACATGGAACTAGACATGTTTCTTTTTATGAGTTTTTATTTTATGGAAACTTAGTAGAAGTTTATACTTTGTAATCTTTTGAGATGTAATAGTTATTTCCTAATTCTCTAAAACTCTAAACCTGAAAAGATCCTCAATGTGTAATCTTGTAATAACTCAAGATTAAGTAAGGTTTAAGTTTGGATACTTATAGTTGGTATCAAAGGTCGGTTTAGATAACTTTAGAGGTTAGGGTATTCTTTAAGCATAAGTGACATTACCATAATGGTTAGGATTTCAGAAAGAGTCATAGTTTTTAGATAAAGTGAATGAGTAAGTATATCTTCCTCATTAGTACATGATGGTTCTGTTGATATACTCACACTGACATTTCTGTTCTTAGTGAATGGATGGATCTAGCAGGCACCAAAGAGACAACAGGTTTGAAGGAAACTGTGGTGGTTCTCTGATTAAGATACTAGATAAAATGGAGGATTCAATGAGGAAACTCGTGGTTGTTCTAAACCAACTATCAAGGAGTCATGATCAACCAATTGAACCTTGGTACGTTCTGTAATGCATCATGTACGAGATGACCAATAGATGTGGAAGTTCAGGTAATAATTATAATGGTAACCATTAGAGTTTATATGATCCTTACTTTTGAGGTAATTATGGGTTACTCTATGATATGATGTAAAATGAATGGCATGAGATAAACTTGAGGTTAAAATATGTTATGATCATTTTTGAAGATTTTATCTCGTTTTGGGGAATTTTTTAAGAATTATATTGTTTTGGAAAAAGGACAACACGCAGACCGTGTGACAACCCGTCGTGTCGGACAAAGCTGCGGGAATCGAACCCACTACCAAAGTGCAACTGGTATTTATCTCCTACCACTGGACTACGTGAAGTCCCTGGTTAGTTTGACTGATTCTTTTTAGTTAAATGATTTTAGGAATCAAGACTAAGTTTATTTTGGGTTATCTATGGAAATGATTAACCTGTCATGGAGGATATGTGATTAGGTTAATTACTTTTCAATATGAGAATTTAAGAGCAACTGATGTTTTGTAGTGATAAAAGTTAATTTGTACCTTGGAAGGCTATGTGATTAAATCCTTCAAATATTTGGGTTTCAATCTTAGTTTGGTTTACTTTGAATAATTTTATGGACAAATTGTTTATCGGATGGTCCTCGTTGAACTCTGGGTTTTGTTGGACAAATTTTGGAGATTAAGCATAGATTTTCTTTTTAAAGGGTTATCCTTTTTTGGATTATCTGATCCTGTACTAAACATTTTGGTTTTGGTTTTGGTTAAAGCCTAAAGACATGGGAAGTATATAGTTCTATTTTGTGGATTATGTGATTCTCTATAAGTTGATTATAGTACTCTTAATATGAACAAGTCTTCCTAAATACTCGTCTTTTGGAGAAAATATGAGTTTGGGTAAGGAATATAATAAAAGTTGAAAGTCAACATGATAAGTGATTATGTTTCCTTTTGAATAAATTCTTCAATAAAATGTATCTTAAAACAAAAATGTTTTCTATTAACTTTTCCTACTTGGGAATCGAATACCGTTTAACCCATCACAAGTTTGTGATTTTCTTATGGTTAACTTTCTCCTAGACATGATTACTATCACTTTCCCTCAAGAACATGACCCTTTGATTTTTCTTCCATGTCCATGTTTTCCTACACGGAATCCTATTATGGGTTAACTCAGGTGACCTTTGTACTTATCTTTCTTTATTTTAAAGTGATTGTTTTACTGACTCTTGTTCCGATGTGGGACTTTCAAGGATGTTTACAAGCTCAATTTTAAAAATTTTGAGGATCCAATTTTCAAAAGGGGGGAAGGATGTAACACCCCAGGTAAATAAAGAATATGACATTTTCATATTTATCTATATTTGTGAATAAAATATTAATATGACTTTAAAGGGGACGCTATGCTCGATGGCGTACCCAATACGCAACAGCGAGTTTCTTGAGAATCTTACGTTGCACTCTAATAATAAAATAATATTATTTTAAATGGTAGTTAACATGTAGTCATTGTATTGGCAGTAATGGATGGAAATAACTATAATATGATTATATATGTTTTTAAATGTTTTTACATTTATCCAATAAAAGATAAAGGCTTAAAATACAGAAAGAATTCAATTTTAGGCGTATATGCCCTAGTTTTCACTAAAGGTTTACTTATCACCTTTTGATGGTGAACCGTCATTAAATATAGTTTTGTTCACACTTATAAATTCTATTGGACCAAATAAAACTCTTCTTTAGAATCGGGACATCAAAATTTACTTTGTGTAAATTTTTGGCATCTTTCCGATAAAGTTCATTTTTAATGAATAGTGAAAAATGTTGTATTTTAATTCAAAACCTCTTTTTAATCTAATTTATTTGTATTATTAGATTATCTTTTGAATCGGTTATGAAGTTAAATTAGAATATATTTTTACCATTAAATACAATAGTGGTTGTTGGAATTAATTTCACTTTGAAATCAGACTTCAACTAGTGTCAATCATTTCATACATATTGTTTCATCAAAACACGCTATTTGCTCTGACCGTGGGAATTAATTATTAAATTAATTAATGTGACTTATATGTTTTTAATTTTGTAAACTAGACTTCATTTTTGAATTCGGAATATCAAATATATCTTAGGGTGAATTTTTGGTATTTTTCTGAAAAACTTCAATTTTTGATGAATAGTGAAACCACTAAGTGGTAATTATAAAAAACTGATTTTTCGTTTAAATGAAATTTTACCACTTCTGTGTTTTGAATTTCAAAAAGCCAACATACATGGTTGTCATTAAGAAGTAAAATTTGGTTCAATGGGATTAAAATAATTTTTTGGTGAATAGTAACTTATTAATTTTTTAATCGCGATTAGAGGTAATTACTGTAGTTTAACGTAAAAATAATGTTTTAATGATATGAAATGAACTTGACACATGTCCTAACCTCAACGGATGTGTCATTTCCGACCAAGAAAAGCCATGGGTCAACTTGGGGACCCCATGGAGCCACTTTGTTTGGGAAATGACATAAATAACTTTTTATTTAAGGTTAAAATAAAAATGACATAAACAAGAGTTGTTTTATTAAAATAATTTTTACATGGGGTTTTACAAGTCAGATATTGACTATAAATAGTCATTATAAAGATAAAACTATTTCCTACATCATTTTTTTTTAATTTTTAGACTTTAAATAAATTAAATTATTTATGACATCATGATGATGCAGCGATGACCTCATTATTTAACGATTTAAATAAAATGGAAAGATAATGTAATATCTAAGACCTAAACATGTACAAAACCTATTAGATGAGTGTATTTCGAACCCTAATCACCTTATCCTCTAAATATATCAATGTGGGGCATTTAAAATCTGAATGTCTTTTGAAAATAAAGTAACATTTTGTAATTTTACAAGAGTGCCCCTCCTATCCTCTTATAAAAGGCCCCCACCTCTACCTCCATACCCACACTCCCAAAGCCTTTGGATCAGCCAAACCCTTCCCATTTTGTCTCTCAGCCTCCCTGTCTTACTCCTTGAAGCCTCACTCTGGGCAGAAGTCTTCCCACGTAAGCCTTTGAGCTCAAACCAAAGGGAGTTACCCGATTTTAAGGTAATGTCTTCACTTGAGTCCTTTTGTTTTATTTTGCCTCTCCAACCCCCTAAACTATTTTTATTCATTTATTTTGTAACAAATCCAGTATATTAAATATAATAAGATTTTGTTATAATAAGGATTCGATCTACACTTACACACACCTACATCTAATGGTTAAACAACATACTGTTTCCGTGGATGGTGAATTTCTACCTCGCGAAACGATGATTGTTCAACACTCATATAACAACTTCAAAGGTGGACATTAAGATGTCACTATATTTATATATGATATATAATATGTCTATTTTTTACTTAATCTTCTGTATTTTTCATTTGTGGCTTACCTTTATGGCTTCCATTATGGGTATACGCGATATCTTCATTTTAGGAAGTGCAGACTACCGCCCCCTCAAAGTGATGTGATTCGTTAATGCCATACGTGGGACGTATAAAGGATGGATTTAATGTTATTATATATGATGTTATACTATAATTATAAAATACCTCTATATAATTATTATTTCTTTCCATTAAAGTATGATATGGAAATAAAAGTAGCGTTCATGTGTATGTACGGCTTACCATCTCCATGAACGGTGCATTTCATTTCTTATCCCCAAATGTAATGTACTATTATAAGTACATGTATATAATGTATATATATGATTAATGATACATATAAATGATGAATATAATTCGGTAATTAAAATATACATACCTCTCATTTAGTTTTAATTACATTAATATGACAAAGAAATGAAATTAGCTTTCATGCGTCCGTACAGCTTACCGTCTCCATGAACGGTGCATTTCATTTCTTACCTCTAAATGATTATGTGATATTATAAATACATGTATATTATTGATATATATGATATATATGATATAAAAATCAGGAATTTCATTCTGGATATAAAGAACCTTTGACCACACGAACAACATGTAATTATAAGAAGTCCACTTTCGACTTAAGAACCAAATATCGACAAAACAAACATTATTAACTTAAATGATTAAGTAATGTTTATAACATGGAAATATGTGATATAAAAGGAATAATGAACTTGAAAAAGGTTCTTAAGAAAATATAAATTAACTCAAGTTCATTATTCATGACGTTAAAGAACGATCGAGTCAAGTCGGACCCGAGTTAAGGGATCCTACTCCTCTCTTTCTTTTTAAGTACACTCTTTTATTTCATTCCTTATAAGCTCATATTTCTTGTGAATGGAATGTTATTTTATATTACTATTACTGTAATTTTTATGTTCATATGACGAGAGACCTTATTCTCTCTCAACAATCCATTTTTGAAGTTTTGAGTGGCGTCGTTAGGCTGCTGGATTTTCATAAGAGATCTAACCTCTATCTTTCATTTTAAGTACTCTCCTTTATGTCACTTCTTTTATGCTCCTCTTTGTTATGTTGGGGGATGTTCTTTTATATTCCTATTTCTGTAAACTTTATGTTAATATTATGAGAGACCCTATTTGATCTCATCAATCCATTTTTGTATGTTTTATGTGGCGCTGTTAGGCTACCGAGTTTTTGTAAGGGATTTTTCATCTCACTTTTATTCCTGTCAGATTTATGCTACATTTACCACAATTTCCTTTGAGTGGTGTATGTACTGCCCATTATTTTACTAATTGTGTAATATAATTTACTTTATGATTATTTACATCAATGTTGTATTGTCCTTTTTTCACGGGGTGCGCCTCTCGAAAGATACCCATGTCGGTAAGGGAACCGTTCACCCTCCTCTTTTTTTAAAAGAATTATTTTGTTATGTCTTTTAATTCACATAATATTATTTTGGGATATGTTCTTCTATATACTTATTGATTTAAATTTTATGTCCAATTGATGAGATGCCCTTTTTATCTCTCATCAACTCATTTTCTGAATTTTGTAGTGACGCCGTTAGACCGTCAAATTTTTGCAAAGGAACTTCTTAACCCAATTTTGATTCTTTTGGATAAACATGTACTCCTTGAATATGACATTCTATGAATATGTGTGAATAACCTCTGATTTTTTTACACTTAATATTCACATATATTTAGTGTATTCGTTTGTCACATGTAATTATGCAATTGATTTATCCTTAAACCAAGGATATCGTCTTTGTAAGGGACATCGTCTCAATCTCCTTTCATTGAGGCATATTTCCTTTTATACACAACATTCTTTTATATGGTGTATAAACCCATTTGACATTTAATTTTATACAAAAGGAATCTTTTTCTACGAAGCATTTTACAAAACAACAAAAAGGAATGTTTCTTTTAACGTACGTGGTGACAATGACCTTTTCCGCCTCCGTGAGTATTATATGGTCTTTGGCTTCCTGAACAAGCCGTAATGTTTTTTTAAATAAAATAAATACCATATACTATTTTATGTATTTTGGTTATTGAAAATGGTTTTTATAATGTATTTGTTATGTCAGTATATTTAAGTGATATATTGTGATCAAAGTGTGGAATTGTTTCCTTTCCATTATATTTGTTTTATCTCTTGTGATTTTTATAATGGTACTTGGAAATTTGACGGGTGGTTAAGTGATAAACCATATCACTGGTGGTGATGTGAATACCAGGACAGGTGGTTACGTTATAACCTCTAATGCATTGTGTGTGGAAGTCGGCCGTATGGCTATTCCATTAAGTATGTATGGAAGTTGGCCGAAAGGCTATTCTATTAAGTCATATGTGTGGAAGTCGACCTTATGGTTATTCCACTTAAGTATGTTTATGTCCCAAGTTACCTTTATATGTTATGTGATCTTTATATGGGTTTTATGGTAATCTTTTGGTTACAGAAGGGTTAGTAATGAACTTTTATTCAGCAAAGTGTTTTTACTACTTCGAAAAGGTGAAAAGTATTACTTTGATAATGTTTACATGGTTTACTTGTTGTTTTGAAAAACTAACAGTTTTCATTCTTTGTGTATCCCTTACTGAGCTTTTTATGCTCATCCCATGTTTTTGAAATGTTTTTCATAGGACTTAACGTGGAATAGTGTCAAGGATGGGGTCAAGGGAAAGTCATGCTACCTAAAACATTGAACTAGACATGTTTCTTTTTATGAGTTTTTATTTTATGGAAACTTAGTAGAAGTTTCTACTTTGTAATCTTTTGAGATGTAATAGTTATTTCATAATTTTCTAAAACTCTAAACCTGAAAAGATCCTCAATGTGTAATCTTGTAATAACACAAGATTAAGTAAGGTTTAATGATGGGTCCTTATAGTTGGTATCAAAGGTCGGTTTAGATAAATTTAGAGGTTAGGTTATTCTTTAAGCATAAGTGAAATTACCATAATGGTTAGGATTTCAGAAAGAGTCATAGTTTTTAGATAAAGTGAATGTGCCACTATATCATCCTCATTAGTACATGATGGTTCTGTTGATATACTCACACTGACAATTCTGTTTTTAGTGAATGGATGGATCTAGCAGGCACCAAAGAGACAACAGGTTTGAAGGAAACTGTGGTGGTTCACTGACTAAGATACTAGATAAATTGAAGGATTCAATGAGGAAACTCGTGGTTGTTCTAAACCAACTGTCAAGGAGTCATGATCAACCACTTGAACCGTGGTACGTTCTGTAATGCTTCTTGTACGAGATGACCAATCGATGTGGAAGTTCAGGTAATAATTATAAAGGTAACCATTAGAGTTTATATGATCCTTACTTTTGAGGTAATTATGGGTTACTCTATGATATAATGTAAAATGAAAGGCATGAGATAAACTTGAGGTTAAAATATGTTATGATCATTTTTGATGATTTTATCTCGTTTTGGGGAATGTTTTATGAATTATATAGTTTTGGAAAAAGGACAACACGCAGACCGTGTGACAACCCGTCGCGTCAGGCAAAGCTGTGGGAATCTAACCCACAACCAATGTGCAACTGGTATTTATCGCCTACCACTGAACTACGTGAAGTCCCTGGTCAGTTTGACTGATTCTTTTTAGTTAGATGATTTTAGGAATCAAGTGTAAGTTTATTTTGGGTTATCTATGGAAATGATTAACCTATCATGTAAGATATATGATTAGGTTAATTACTTTTCAATATGAGAATTTAAGAGCAAATGATGATATTTAGAGATAAAAGTTAATTTGTACCATGGAAGACTATGTGATTAAATCTTTCAAATATTTGGGTTTAAATCTTAGTTTGGTTTACTTTGAATAATTTTATGGACAAATTGTTTATCTGAAGGTCATCGTTGAACTTTTTGTTTTGTTGGAAAAATTTTGGAGATTAAGCATAGATTTTCTTTTTAAAGGGTTATCCTTTTCTGGATTATCTGATCTTGTACTAACCTTTTTGGTTTTGGTTTTGGTTAAAACCTAAAGACATGGGAAGTATATAGTTCTCTTTTTTGGATTATGTGATTCTTTAGAAATTGATTATAATACTCTTAATATGAACAAGTCTTTCTAAATACTCGTCTTTTGGAGAAAATATGAGTTTGTGTAAGGAATCTAATAAATGGTGAAAGTAAACATGATAAGTTATTATGTTTCCTTATGAATATATTCCTCAATACCGTTTAACCCATCACAAGTTTGTGATTTTCTTATGGTTAACTTTCTCCTAGACAAGATTACTATCACTCTCCCTCAAGAACATGACCCTTTTCTTTTTCTTCCGTGTCCATGTTTTCCTACATGGAATCCTATTATGAGTTAACTCGTGTGACCTATGTACTTATCTTTCATTATTTTAAAGTGATTGTTTTACTGACTCTTGTTCCGATGTGGGACTTTCAAGGATGTTTCCAAGCTCAATTTTAAAAATTACGAGGACAAAATTCCCAAAAGGGGGGAAGGATGTAACACCCCAGGTAAATAAATAATATGACATTTTCATATTTATCCATATTTGTGAATAAAATATTAATATGACTTTAAATGGGATGCTATGCTCGATGGCGTACCCAGCACGCAACAATGAGATTCTTGGGAATCTTACGTTGCACTCTAATAATAAAATAATATTATTTTAAATGGTAGTTAACATGTAGCCGTTGTATTGGAGGGAATGGATATAAATAACTAAAATATGATTATATATGTTTTTAAATGTTTTTACATTTATCCAATAAAATATAAAGGCTTAAAATACGGAAAAAATTCAATTTTAGGCATATATGCCCTAGTTTTCACTAAAGGTTCACTTATCGCCTTTTGATGGTGAACCATCATTAAATATAGTTTTTTTCACTCTTATACATTATATTGGACCAAATAAAACTCTTCTTTAGAATCGGGACATCAAAATTTACTTTGTGTAATTTTTTGGTATCTTTCCGATAAAGTTCATTTTTTAATGAATAGTGAAAAATGTTGTATTTTAATTCAATGCCTCTTTTTAATCTAATTTATTTATATGATAAGATTATATTTTGAATTGGTTTTATAGTGAAATTAGAATATATTTTTACCGTTAAATCCAATAGTGGTCATTGGAATTAATTTCACTTTGAAATCAGACTTCAACTAGTGTCAATCTTTTGATACATATTGTTTCATAAAAACACGCTATTTGCTCTGACTGTGGGAATTAATTACTAAATTAATTAATGTTACTTTTATGTTTTTAATTTTGTAAAATAGAATTCATTTTTGAATTCGGAATATCAAATATAGATTAGGGTGAATTTTTGATATTTTTCTGAAAAACTTTAATTTTTGATGAATAGTGAAACCACTAAGTGGTACTTATAAAAAACTGATTTTTCGTTTAAATGAAATTTTACCACTTCTGTGTTTGGAATTTCAAAAATCTGACATGCATGGTTGTCATTAAGATGTAAAATGTGGTTCAATGGGATTAAAATAATTTTTTGGTGAATAGTAACTTATTATGTTTTTAATCGCGATTAGAGGTATTTAGTGTAGTTTAAGGTAAAAATAATGGTTTAATAATATGAAATGAATTTGACACATGTAATAACCTCAATGGATGTGTCATTGCCGAACAGTACAAGCCATGGGTCAACTTGGGGACCCCATTGAGCCACTTTGGTTGGGAAATGATATAAATAACTTTTTATTTAATGTTAATATAAAAATGACACAAACATGAGTTTTTTTACTAAAATAATTTTTACATGGGGATATACAAGTCAGATTTTTTACTATAAATATTCATTGGAAATATAAAACTATTTTATACATCATAGTATTTTTTTTATAATTTTTAGACATTATATAAATGAAATTATTTTTGACATCATGATGATGCAGCGATGACCTCATTATTTAACGATTTAAATAAAATGGAAAGATAATGTAATATATAAGACCTAAGAATATCCAAAAACTATTGGATGAGTGGATTTCGAACCCTTATCACCTTATCCTTTAAATACATCAATGTGGGTCCTTTAAAATCCGAAACTATTTTGAAAATAAAGTAACATTTTGTAACTTTACAAGAGTGCCCCTCCTCTCCTCTTATAAAAGGCCCCCACCTCTACCTCATTACCCACACTCCCAAAGCCTTTGGATCGGCCATACCCTGCCCATTTTGTCTCTCCAATTCCCTCTCTTACTCCATGAATCCTCGCTTTGTGAAGAAGTCTTCCCAAGGAAGCCTTTGTGCTCAAACCAAAGGGAGTTACCCGATTTTAAGGTAATGTCTTCACTTAAGTCCTTTTGTTTTATTTTGCCTCTCCAACCCACTAAACTCTTTTTATTCATTTATTTTGTAACAACTACAGTATCATAAATATACTAGGATGTTTTTATAATAATTATTCGAGCTAGAATTACACACACCTACATCTAATGGTTAAAGAACATACTGTTTCCATGGATGGTGAATTTCTGCCTCACGAAATGATGATTGTTCAACACTTATATAACACCTTCAAAGGTGGCCATGTAGATGTGACTATATTTATATATGATATATAATGTGTTTATGTTTTACTTAATCTTCTGTATTTTTCATTTGTGGCTTACCTTTATGGCTTCCGTTATGGGTATACGCGATATCTTCATTTTAGAAAGTGCGGACTACCCCCCCACCCCTCAATGTGACGTGATTCGTTAATGCCATACGTGGGACGTATAAAGGATGGATTTAATGTTATTATATATTATGTTATACTAGAATTATAATATACCTCTATATCATTATTATTTCTTTCCATTAAAGTATGAGATGGAAATGAAAGTAGCATTCATGCGTATGTACGACTTACCGTCTCCACGAACGGTGCATTTCACTTCTTATCCGAAAATGTAATGTACTATTATAAGTACATGTATGTAATGGATATATGTGATGGATGATACATCTAAATGAGGAATATAATTCTGGAATTAAAATATACATACCTCTCATTTAGTTTTAATTCCATTAATATGACAATGAAATGAAAGTAGTCTTCATGCGTACGTACGGCTTACCGTCTCCATGAACGGTGCATTTAATTTCTTACCTCTAAATGATTATGTGATATTATAAATACATTTATATTCTAGATATATATGATATATATGATATCCATATCAGGAATTTCATTCTGGATATAAAGAACCTTTGACCACATGAACAACATGTAATTGTAAGAAGTCCACTTTCGACTTAAGAACCAAATATCGACAAAACAAACATTATTAACATAAATGATTACATAATGTTTATATCATGGAAATAAGTGATATAAAAGGAATAATGAACTTGAAAAAGGTTCTTAAGAAAATATAAATTAACTCAAGTTCATTATTCAGGATGTTAAAGAACGATCGAGTCAAGTCGGACCCGAGGTAAGGGATCATACTCCTCTCTTTCTTTTTAAGTACACTCTTTAATGTCATTCCTTCTAAGCTCATATTTCTTGTGATTGGGATGTTATTTTATTTTACTATTACTGTAATTTTTATGTTCATATGATGAGAGACCCTATTCTCTCTCATCTATCCATTTTGGAAGTTTTGAGTGGCGCCGTTAGGCTGCGGAATTTTCATAAGAGATCTAACCTCTCACATTCATTTTAAGTACTCTCCTTTATGTCACTTCTTTTAAGCTTTTCTTTTTTATGTTGGGGGATGTTCTTTTATATTCCTCTTTCTGTAAACTTTATGTTAATATGATTACAGACCCTATTTGATCTCATCAATCCATTTTTGTAAGTTTTATGTGGCGCCGTTAGGCTGCCGAGCTTTTGTAAGGGATTTTTCATCTCACTTTTATTCCCGTGAGATTTATTCTACATTTACCACAATTTCCATTGAGTGGTGTATGTACTGCCCATTATTTTACACAATGTGTAATATACTTTCATTTATGAGTATTTACATCAATGTTGTATTGTCCTTTTTTCATGGGGCGCGCGTCTCGAAAGATACCCATGTCGGTAAGGGAACCTTTCACCCTCCTCTTTTTGTAAAAGACTTCTTCTGTTATGTCTTTTAATTGACATAATATTATGTTGGGATATGTTCTTTTATATCCTTATTGATTTAAATTTTATGTCCAGGTGATGAGATACCCTTTTTATCTCTCATCAACTCATTTTCTGAATTTTGTAGTGACGCCATTAGGCCAGCAAATTTTTGCAAGGGAACTTCTTAACCCAATTTTGATTCTTTGGGATAAACATGTACTCCTTGAATATGACATTCTATGAATTTGTGTGAATAACCTCTGATTTTCTTACACTTAATATTCACTTATATTTAGTGTATTCGTTTGTCACACATAATTATGGAATTGATTTATCCTTAAACCAAGGATACCATCTTTGTAAGGGACTTCCTCTCAATCTCCTTTCGTTGAGGCATATTTAGTTTTACACACAAATTTAATTTATACGGTGTATAAACCCCTTTGACTTTTACTTTTATACAAAAGGAATCTTTTTCTACGAAGCGTTTTACAAAACGACAAAAAGGAATGTTTCTTTTAACGTACGCAGTGACAACAAACTTTTCCTCCAGCACGAGTATTATTCGGTCTTTGGCTTCCTGAACAAGCCGTAATTTTTTTTAAATGAAATAAATACCATATAATCTTTTATGTATTTTGGGTATTGAAAATGGTTTTTATAATGGATTTGATATGTCAGTATATTTAAGTGATATATTGTGATAAAAGTGTGGAATTTTTATCTTTACATTATATTTGTTTTATGTCTTATGATTTTTATAATGGTACTTGGACATTTGATGGGTGGTTACGTGATAAACCATATGACGGGTGGTTCCGTGAATAACAGGATGGGTGGTTACGTTATAACCCTTAATGCATTGGGTATGGAAGTCGGCCGTATGGCTATTCCATTAAGTATGTATGGAAGTTGGCCGAATGGCTATTCCATTAAGTGATATGTGTGGAAGTCGACCTTATGGTTATTCCACTTAAGTATGTTTATGTCCCAAGTTACCTTTATATATTATGTGATCTTTATATGGGTTTTATGGTAATATTTTGGTTACAGAATGGTATGTAATGAACTTTTATTCAGTGAAGAGTTTTTAATACTTCGAAAAGGTGAAAAGTATTACTTTGATAAAGTTTACATGGTTTACTTGTTGTTTTGAAAAACTAACAGTTTTCATTATTTGTGTATCCCTTACTGAGATTTTTATGCTCATCCCATGTTTTTGAAATGTTTTTCACAAGACTTAACACGGAATAGTGTCACAGATGGGATCAAGGGAAAGTCATGCTACCTAAAACATGGAACTAGTCATGTTTCTTTTTATGAGTTTTTATTTTATGGAAACTTAGTAGAAGTTTCTACTTTGTAATATTTTGAGATGTAATAGTTATTTCCTAATTCTCTAAAACTCAAAACCAGAAAAGATCATCAATGTGTAATGTTGTAATAACTCAATATTAAGTAAGGTTTAAGGCTGGGGCCATATAAGGAACCCAAATCCGACGATGTAGCCATGCAGGTCCTGGTGGGTTAGATGTATTACAGCGGCTATGGCGTCACTAGGGATGTCCAGAAGGGTAGGTTCCGGATATCACATGCTTCAAAGTGTCAATCATCAGCTTGGAAAGTTAGTGAAATGCGTCCAGGCTATAATGCATGTGATTCAGAGTCTGATGACGTACAGTCTGATTCCTGACGGGATCTCACAATCCGTAAAAAATCCCATGATTTGTGTAATTCGGGAGTGGCTGTAGTTAGGGTTTATGGGGAGATCTTATGTCATGGGTTTTTACTATCTCAATTCATTTTGTATGGTCATTTTTGACTGGTTACTGTTTGGTTGGTAAACTTATCTTCCAATTTCAATTAATTTTATTTAAAACCCGACTGGTGTATTTTAATTATTTTAAATTAAAAGTTTTATTGTTTTAAAAAAAATAGTAAATTGTTAATTCCATAATGGCAAAAAACCTCTATCGAGTTCCAAATATATGAATAATTAATTGGATGAAACATTATAAACCTAAATAAATTAAAAATTACATTATCTAGATACTTTTTATTCGGTAAAATAGGAATTATTTGATGGAATTATTAAAATAAAATAAAATATATAAAAGTTTATATATCCTCTCTTCTAAAAGGGGATCAATTCCACCGTTTAAACCAAAATATTATCATTAAATTTAAAAAATTAAACAATACCATATTAATTTCCCAATATCCATATCTTACAAATATAATCATATGTTTAACCATCTTTAGTCTATTCCCTTCAAATTCATAAATTAATCTAAGGAAATATCATGTCTCTATTGGAAGTATTATTTACTAAATATGTTTTTGATCATAAAATTACTCACAAAAATAACTTATATAAATAATTATATGATGAATTAATAACCATTATTATAATTATATGTTTTTATATTAATGGTTTACACTTATTTATTAATATTCACTGCTTATTAAAATAATTAAATGACAATCCTACTTGTGCATGGACAACAACCTCCAAGAATAATCATTTATTGTTTTCATATAATGTTTCATTATTTATTGAAATAAAGACAATATTGGTTAACTATCATAAAAAAATAAAAAATTTCATTATGATTTAATCATAATAATGTTATGTAAAAAAATCCTCTGTAACAACACTAAAAAAACTAGTTAGAGCGTGCTCATGTTTAGGTCGGTTTAACCACCAACGTGAATGATTCGTTAAAATACAATTATGGAAGAATATAGGAAATATATATAATAACATTATTAAATTTAACATTAAAATAATTATTCTTTTTTGTTCTAGGAATTTTAAAACATGTTTTTATCTTATTATAAAAGAATCATTATTGTTCCATATTAGTATCAAAATATGACAACAATAATTCCATTTTCACATATCATAACCAAAATACATATGTGATGATATGATAGATTTAAAAAACATTATATGTTATATATTATATATGTATAAAAAATATATAAATATTGAAATTGGTATCATATGATTTATAGTCATATAATTTTTTCCCAAGATGAAAAAAACAATTATTGTTATTAACACCCAACAGTCATAATACAGTAACTAATTAATATAATAATGATTAAAAAAATATATTATAATAATAAATAAATTATGTTTGTGTTTCTAAATAATAGATTATGTTTATTATATATTTTGTACAAGATCTTAATGTTTGATCAACTAAGAAACTTTACAAGGTAATGCAATATTTATCACAAAAATAAATCCTTTAAGACCAGATAATGATGTGAACCATTGTTCCTTTTCAACTAATTAAATAATTCATTATTTAATTTTTTATCCTTATAATAATATATTCCATGATTTATATGTTCAATATAACTTCAAACATGTCATGGGGGTTTGATTCAGAAGTTCATAAAAGATGTAACATTTTTCATGACACGAATATTTTTTTAGTGTTAAGCTATCTCTTGTTTAACTATTATCTTCAATGATTGAGTAATTCTAAACAATTATGATATAATGTTATATTTCCACATTAATTTATAGGAAAACCATGTTTCTCATAGTGGTCATCTATCTTTATTATTATATTATTTCATTTGAATGTATTTTGTAATGAATAAATCCCATTTTAATGGATTTTTCTTCTATGTATATAATTTTTCTTTAAACCTATATTATCCATTATATAAAGTAAACTAAATATGTTTTCATAAAAATGATACATTTATTCAAATTTTTTTATTATAAATAAAACATTTCACCATAATTTTAATTGATATTTATTTTCAATGTAGTTATTTTAAAAATGTCAAATGGTTTTACATATTTTCAAAATAAAACATTTTGTCATCTTGCCAAATTTTTTATTAATTTTTTTTAATGTTTTTATTTTAAAATATTCTTGTCGAAAATAAATTTTGTTTTCAATTAAAATGGAATATTTAAAAACATTATTCCCTTTTAATTTTTCCATTATTAATGAATCTTATCAAATTTAAAAATTATTAAAGTACTTTAACATCCCAATTTTTTAAACATTATAAAAATTTCATTTCAACATTATTAAATATTATTTTAACTGTAATATTTTTAAAAGTATTTACACCCCTCCATTTTTATTAGTATATTTATTTTGAAGGAACAATTATTTGTAATTCTTTATAGTAATTCTTTGTAACATAATCTTTTTCATTCAAATGGAAATATTTTCTAATATAATGTGTACACCAATGTTTTTAAAGGTTTTGTTAAAAACAATTATTTTCCCGTATATTTTCCCTATAATGTTTGTATTTCAGGATGTGATATATTTTTTTGACCATTATATCTTTTTAAGATATAATTTTTTTTGAAAATTATAGTTTTTATATTCAATAATTTATTATTTTACTGTTTCTTGATTTTTTTTATGGTTTTATGGAACTCAAAAATATTTCTACAAGTTCCCTATGAGATTAAAAATGTTTTATTTTCATATGGAACTCATATGTGTTAATGGATATTGGTAGAATCATATGTCACACTCCCACTAATTGTTGAAGGATTTTTATCACATAAGATGATGTATTGTTTCTTTAGTGGGATATTAGAGTATTTTTTCACAAAACAAATAGTATGAATGTGATATAGAATGATTTGTTCACAATATTGTTTATGTGAATGAAAAGTGGAATGCATTGTGAACATATTTTCTATGTGACATTGATTTAAGAAAACTTGGTTACATGTATTTTCTATGAATGCTACATGAGCAGATTTTTTTCAAACATATTTTGTCTGACTAAGTTATAGTCAGGTTTCTTAACATGACTTTTGTGTGAGTGTTATTTTGGATGCATTTTTTACAAGTGGTTGTGTGAAAATGAGGTTTAATGATTTGTTCAAAATACTTTATATTCTTATTGATATATCATTATTCTAGGTTTTTTATCATGTTATTCAAAATATTCAAGATGCATTTCATTTCCACAAAATATCATGCTTCCACGATTACTTCATATAAAATTTTAATTTTTCTAAAATTTTATATCATTCTCAAATGTTGTAAGATCATTAATTTTTGTTTTGAGTAGGTTTATATATTTTATGATTCCATAAATCCCATTTTCTAATCTTCTATTACCCCCATCATGTTTAATTATTAACATATATTTTATTTTTGTCACTTATTATGATAATTATATGTATTCCTCATTTTCTATGTTATGTGTAGGATATAATTCTTTAGGATATGTATTTCCCTTTAATGATAGTGTGAAATCCCCCCTTATATATGTTTCCAATCGATTGGATGTGAAGATGATTATAGCATGTGATATGTCTAGAATGAGTCTAAAGGTGAAAAATTGTTGATAAATGTTTACAAGTGTAGTAAGATATTATATTTATATAGATAATCAATAAGTCACTAAATTTTTCTTTATTTGGATTTCACAACTATTTTTCATATTTATGAATTAAATAATTTTATTAATTTATTATTAAATACTTTTCTTGTCACGACATCAACAAAAAACATTATTTAGGAAATCCCATTTTTTCACATATAATGATAATATTCTAATTAAACATATATAATATTATTATTTATGAACACTTCAAAAAACCACACAAAACTATCCATCCATAATACCCTCAAGGATATAAATTATAGAATATTATTCTTCAAAATCAGGTGAAAGGGAAAATTTTAAATTTTTGACATTTGATTCTATGTTTGGTTAAACATAGAATATTCCAATTGATGATAATATATGTGAAGAAGATAAGATAAAGGGAATGTGATCACTATTAACATGCGACATGTCATAAATAAGAATGCATAATCACTCAAAAATTAGTAATGGAATAAGTACCATAAAATGAAATGGGTAATAAAAGAGTGTAATCATCAAAATATAATAAATTCTGAGACAATATCATTAGAATAATAACATTTAATTGAATCATGTGGAATAATAATAATAATAATAAATACCTTATGTAGTTTAATCTAACTTCTAAGGCCATCATCACATAATAGATAGTTTCCCATAATATATTGTGTTTGTTATTGAACATAAATTATTTCTTACAATTCATTAAATCCCCAAAACATTTCTATAATATTCATAGTTATCATTCATTGAACAATATACTGGTGATATAAATAATTCAAATATCAACATTAACATAATGAAACCCATAAATAATTGTTTATCATGTTTATTGAAACATTCATTATTTCATCGTAGTGCGTTTGATGAGGGGGAAAGAAACATAATTCCCAAAATAATCCTAAAAATGGAATCATAATAAGACGAATAGAGTAATAAAAATGGTGGAATAATAAAATTAAAACATTGGTGATATATAAAAATATTTTATGGACCATGAAATTTATTAAATTTCACTTCAATGAAAGGATTAATTATATTTGAAAATTGAGAGAAATCATATATATTATTTCGGTACAATTTTAAAACAGAAATTCAATTAAATATGAGAATAATATATTCTATTAAAAATATTCGAAACTAGTGATTTAATCATTATAAAACTGAAATTACATGATTATGGGAAAATCTATTCATGATGTATATTTAATAAGAGAACATTTTGTTCGAACTTCTGTAAAAATAAAACATTATGTATTAAAAAATACAGTTCAGAATATTCATTTTAATACCTTTTATTTAATGTAAAAGGTATAATGATTACTTTGAAGTCATTTATATATAGGTAAAATCTTATATAATATTATTTTAAGAATAAGTATATGGAATGAACACATTCCTGATAGAAATGATGAATTTTTGTTTCAATTCATAAAAACATTTTAATAATCATTTTAATACTGAAGAGAGGATAATGGATGGAAAACATGAAACCCTTAGAAATATATAGAAGTCAGTAAAATAGATGAATTTTAAAATTTATGTATAATATAATTTGTATTACTAAAAATTTAATATTGATTCTCAACAATGGAATGAGATTCTAACATAATCCATTTCTGTCATGGTAATTTTTTTATCATAAGACTCTTTAAAGATATAACATCAAATAAAACATTAAAAACCATTACTATGAAGATATTAATGGAAATATTTATCAATGAATTATTAAATAACAAATATAAAAATAACAATTCATAACATGAGTCATATATCAATGAAATGATATTGTGACAATTGTAACAAAAATGATGATAATGAATTTTTTGGGGGAATCCTCATAATAGGAATAAGATGGTCTGATGGTAACATGGAACTATAGCCTGTTTAATCATGTGAATATGATTCATTGGTTAGATTATTATATCCATTTTTACCATACTTTATTATATTCCAATATAGGGTGTGAATTCATCATAGTTTCTAATATAAACATATAATTTTTACCAGATTTGTAATTGGGTATAGACCAACACTAAAAAGGGAGGCATTCAGTTAGGTGTTTAGAAAAACTGGCACCTAAGAGCACACATTGGTAAAGAATAAGGGAGGTCAATAACATCACACCCTTCTTCATGGAATTATTTCCTACTTTGGGACTCTGATATAGTTTTTAGAAAAGTATGTGAATCTCTTTGTAATACATATATGGAACAGGATACCCAAACAAAATGACCATAGGTTCAACCTACATCCAATCTTGATACAAAATATTATTCCCACACAAAATAAACAGAACTTGAATCGATTTTTCATGTGAAGGGGAATCTTTTAATGACTCCATATGTATGTATTTGATATTATTCATCCAGTTCCACAGATGGGTATAATTATATATGTTGAGGTTGTTCACCTGATCACTTCAAAATTTTCAATAATGCATGGATGCACATAATTTATGAAGGATGATATTGAATCTCTATGAGGCATCCAACATGTCCTGTTTAGATAGGAATCGAATCCCATAGAGTTCATTGAACATTTTCAGTCTAAATTCATGAAAAATGTACATATTTGTGGGAACTGAGGCACCATGAATTTTAGATCGAGTCTTGAAGAGACATCCTATCATTCCTAGTAAAAGAAGAAATCCATGTTTTATTATTCTGATCTTGTCCATTGGACTGGACCCAAGGTGGATATCTATAGGTAGAGGTATTCATATCATACCACTCATCAAGGCTCACTTTTTGAGGTTTCCCTAGCTAGTATAGATTCATTATGTAATTTTTTTGGCCATTTCAACACCATAATCCCATGTGAACCAAGCCCAATTTGAGAAAAATGGGATAACATGTAATCAATATAATAGAATATGGATTTGGTAATTATATACTTGGACAAACCATTATTTATTTAATATTGATCTCGGGCCATAGGAATGCATCCTATATACATGGATATATCAAGAGTTAGATTTTACAAAGTTCATTTAAATTATTAGACTAATGATGGATGAGTGTAAGATACTAACCTTTTCTAGAGATGTATTGACCTCATTTATAGGTATTATTTTCCCTTTTCTATTATCCCTTATTTTGATTTTCATTGGGGTTTATTGGATGAAATTGAAAATTTTTGGAAGGATGAGGGGCTATGCACTATTGGTGCACATTTTTTCGAAAATGTAAACCAATACCAATAGGCCATTTGAACATAAACTGATGGTATTCACACTCGTGTCACATGGTTTGAAAAATAGTTCCCCCTCTAAGTAGTGACGATAAATCCCAACCACCCATAATAGGTGTATTGTTAAGGAACATGGATTAGAAAAATGTCAACCCCTCAACAAACTACCATGCATACAAGATTTTAATCTCCTAATATTTCACATAAAAAATCTCATACCATTGAATTATAACGCTTAACCCCATATATATACCCTTATACTATTTATTTCATTTATAAAGGTTCAAATATGGATGCTATAGAATTTCAGCCACCATTCTGGTTGAATATAATATCCATCAAGGGATATTCACTATTCTATATAAATGGTTTATTCCAAGTTAAATATATCTCTCTCTACACTCATATTTCTATATAAAAGATGAATTTTCAATTAAGTTTTTATGGGTTTTCAACTATGTTTAATGGATGGTGATTCGTTTGACATTTGTTTTCGGTTTTAGATATAGATCTAATTCATCATCGTGATCACGATTTTTCGAATTAATTATGATTTCCATTGGCGACCATTTTCCAACGATCATGAGGTAGATGGACTTAATTTCATTCTCACAGTCTTGAAAAAAATTTCATATATGTGTTTTCAAATTTTTATTTTAGTGATTTAAAATAGAATCATTAATTGAATTAATTATTTCCTTATTAAATTTATGAAATCATGGAACTGATTTAATTTAATTGATGGAATTTTGTAAATTAATTTGTTAATTATGAAATGGATATTTATGATTATATCATTTGTTAAATTGATTTAATTAAATGATTAATTAGTTAATGGGAATAGTTATGATTATGTAATTTTGTAGTTGGATAATGTAATTTTGGAATTAATTAATTTATTGACAGGATTATGGAATTGGTTGAATTTGATTAATTAATTGATGAATTAATTAACATCAATTAATGTTATTATGTGATTATAGAATTGAATTAATTTATTGTTGAATTACTTACAGGATTATTTTGATGTGTGTGATTTTTAATTTTTTTTGTATTGAACATGTGATTATACATCCAAAACCCCTTGTGTGATTAATCAATAAATTGGTTATCGAACAAAGGTTGATGCATAAAATACCATCGGGGTGATAGTCATGAAATTATATACCCAAATCCATTCATGTGATTATGAGTTTTAGTAACAAAATCATTTCTATGAAAACACACATAAGTGAATAATTGATAAATGAGTTGTAGGACAAGGATCAAAGTTCCAATATCCCTTGGGTCCGAGCCAATGAATTCATGGACCAAATTTTGGAATTGGAATGTGGATCCAATTGGCCATGTAATAATATAAATGAAATTGATAATGAAATCCATTGTGTTATAAAAAGTTTCTGAATTGAATATGTGTAACACATGCACCCAAAATCCTAGATAAGGTGCATTTATTTAATATATTTGGATTGTTATAATGAATCAAATACTGAATGACTGATTAGTTTAGTAGTCTTGGTAAAAATGAATATTTACCTGGAAAATTCATTAAAATTAAAAACATAAAATACAACATTGATAATACACTGAGAACACTAGTATTCTTTTTTATTAGCCCAACATATCACTCATCATACACCCCAAGGAATCCTGTAAAAAAGCATAATAAGGTGGTGAGCTCAGATGCTCAGTAATGATATTCATACAATAAAATCTATTATGAACATATAATAATAAAAATTATGGAATGTTTTCTAAAAGATTCAAAATCCAATTAAACCTAATATTTAGGATAATATTGAATTATTAAATAATACCTTATAAAATAAGAATAACCATGTATACTCTACTTGTTGAATAATAACATGGAAATTCAATAACAAATATCATAATGTGGGAATAAATTTTATTGGATATTTAAATGATGTCATCAATGCTATATTTGATGAATATATTATTATCTAGGATTTGTGACAAGATTATATTATTTCCAATTTTTCCTTTCATATATCTCATACTTTCAAGGAATCATTATATGAATCTAATATTATCATGGATTTATTCTGAGAATATAATAAATGGGTAAGGCCTTAGAAAGAACAATATCTCCTTGGAATCATGAATCATAACAATTCATCGAGAGGCTATAATGTCCCCCACCTGTCACATACTAATTCCAATACATTCCTCATTTAAAAATGGTGAATCATAAATAGATTAATCATTTATATTAAAAAATAGATTTTGAAATGGGAATACCTAAACCATAAACAAATAATTGTATATAAATTGTACATCCACAATCAAACAAATCCTAAACCCTTCAATAAAATATGGTAAATCATATCATAAGATATCGAAATCAATTAATAATAAGATACAAAAATGTATGATGACATGGTTTAAAACACATTATTAAACTCCTTTAAAATATCTTGAGATAAATTCACATTTTTCTTTGAAATTATTTATTTAAATTCCACTTACATATAAAAGAAGGAATTTGAAAAGGTATTTTTTCGATTCAAAGGGTCCGATATCATATTGAAACATTAAAATAAAATTAAAATTTTAAAACATTGCTATATATATAAATAAATCCTCGAAATAATTTTGAAAACATTTAAATTAATGATGTTTATTTAGACGGATGACTCTTCAAAAACATTTAAAATGATGTTTTAGTTAAAGTGTTCGTTATAAAAAACCTTAATAAAATTAAATTTTGTAGAAATTTTAATATCTTTAAAAATTTACATAAAATTACTTTTATAATCCTTCTATATCCATATAAAAATTTATGTAAACTAATATCAAGAATATTGAAATGGAAAATGATTAATTCTCAAAAAATTAAAAGCATCTCATACCACATTGAACATTTAAATCACAATACCGATATCTTTAAATGAATATATAAATACCATGAAGATAAATTTATTCATTATATTAAATATAAAAGGGGAATTAAATATACCATAGAAAACTAATTGGTGGTAAACATTTCTTATATAGATCAAAAATTAAAAGTGAGATAGAATTCAATTACCCAATTTCGGGTACTCTCTGTACGTGTCCAAAACACATGTATAATGTTTTTAAATATATTATTATCTTATACCATAATAATATGAATAGTTTTTATGTTATCATATATGATTCATTTATGACTTTATATTAGCCGTTTATTAACAATTCCAAGTTAAAGTAATGTTTTGACTAACAATTTCTTTTTTTATTATACGTGTTTTGAGTTGTTATTCTCGATAATATTTTTTAGATAATTATTAATATACTTCCATAATGTAAAATATGATTTATTGATAATTTATATTATGAATATGAATATATATATATAACTAAAGAAGAAATGAAATGGAACACACCGTTCAAGGAGCGATTGGTCGTATATATGCACGATTGTAGTTTCTTATTTCCAATTGTATTTAATGGAAGAAAGTAAATTATATATATATATATATATATATATATATATATTTTACGAGTATAATTATTATTTAATATATTTCACTATTATTCATTATATATATTTTTATAATAATTTTTAATGGTTAATGATTAAAAAATCATATCACACCATGGAGATGGTAAGCAACATTTACACATGAGCTGTAGTATCATTTCTATAATTGTAAAGGTGTAAGAAAATAGATAGAATTATAATTATATATAGTAAATATAATTATTTTTTGATTATTTGTATCTATTACATTAATAATTATTCTCATTGAAATAATGTATATGTGAAATGTATTCTACACTACGATGTAATGATTGTAAGTCATACATACACACTCATTGTGATATTGCATTTCGTAGGATCGATAAAAAGAATATTATGGTTTTTCTATAACCATAAAAACATATAATAATATATTATAATATGTATTTCTTTCAATATTATGGTATCAAAATAAAAAATTGATGTATAATAGGAAAATAAAATTGAAATAGTTTGTAAAACAATTACCTCTTCATCTGGTATCTTCTTTTGATTTTCCCAAAATGACTCAACTGGATGGATTTATACAAAAATTATGGCCTCTAGGATAAATTGAGGGATGTTTTTTTGGATAAATGGAAAGGTTTTTGCTGAAAAAAGTTGTTGTATAGGTGTTAATAAAATAGAATGATATGTTATATTTTACAATAGAGGGAAAGTCACTTTATGAAACATCAAAACTATTAATTTATTATAAATTGAATTTTGATTTCCCATAGCTCCAATGTGAGATATTTAGAGGATAAGATCATGATCGTTCTATATCCAAATAACCAACCAATTTCATACATGTTTAGGTTTAAAATTTACCCTTATCCTTTCCCTTTATCCTTAAGTTAAACTATTTTCCTTTTACCGTGCCAACATTTTTTTTAAAACTGTAGTGTTTTTTAATTTACAATAAAATTTTTAGAAGAACCCTAATTAGATCATTTCTGATATCTTTAATATTATCCTATCTTGATTCCATAATTTTTTATTTTTATGAATTTTTTATCATTTAATTATATATAATTCTTAAATATCATTTATGTAAACATTAACACTATTTAATATTTATCATTTTAAAAACTCAAAAAAAACATTATTCCTCCAATAAAACTACATTAAATCATCTATATAAT
Organism: Viscum album; assembly: GCA_963277665.1. NCBI lineage: Eukaryota > Viridiplantae > Streptophyta > Magnoliopsida > Santalales > Viscaceae > Viscum > Viscum album. Next base: position 1,096,641,148 of record OY728151.1, on the reverse strand, counting down.
ATCATAGTAATCAAAAAAATAATATATGGAATAAAATATTTCAAATATTATTTTTTATTTTAATATTTATATTATTTATTTCATTCTTCATTTAATAAATCAATTTAACTATCACTATAATGTCCCCAATTATACTAATTATATATTCATTAAAATTATAAATATACAATCATTACTTATATAATATATTTATATTTCTTATAACCATTTCCTTTTTACAATATCTCTTCTATAACAACCTATCCCAAATGATAATGTTAATAAAATTTAAATATTACATTTCAATCACTTCCTTATAAAAAATATAATGAATGTATTAATCTAACTCAATTTGATTAAAAATAATCATATATTATACCAATGTATGAATTTAGATAAAAAAACTTATCCAATGAAATAAGAATTTTTACTAGCGGAATTTTATACCATTACAATACTATTTGTACCTTTAATACCAATATTTACCTTGAACTATGGTAAATATAATTTTAAAGTTACTATACACCAAAAATTATTTTCATCTAATTAAACCAAATTGTGCATACATATTACATCCATGTATGACTATTTATCTAAATTTGACTCACATAATATGTGAAATTATGTTTATTGTAAATCCTGTAGATGAGGATTAAATATTGGTAAAAGAGACATTCAAATGTTAAATAAATGTTTTTTGTATAATTGTATCATAAAAATGGTTGCAATATCATGAATTGGATTAATATATGTATTATTTTTTAATTTTTACTTTAAAATATAAATAAAATAAAATAATTATTTAAAAGAAATAACATTTTTAACAAAAATGTTGTTTTTTCACTATTTATCAAAATTAAAAACTTTTATAAAATTTCAATAAAGTATCTTTAAACTAATTTTGCAATTATAAATTAAAAAATGAATTCAATTTCGAAAAATACAATTTATAAATTTCATATTTTTATTATTATTATTCAAAATGACTTTGTAAATAGCTTGATTGATAGATCATGAGGCCCTCAAACTCAATGTTACCTGCAAGGCAGGCTATCTAATATATTAAATTAAAAAATATACATGTAATAAAATATAGTGGTGTTTTCATTCTTCCTTCCTTTAATAAATTATTTTCTCACAATTTTAATTTTTACATTGAAATTAAAATTTTGATACCAAAAAATACCTTATTGGAACCCAACCTCAGATATAAGGTTAACAAAATATGCTCATAATAATTGGAAAATGGAAATGTGAAAGTCTCCACAACATTAGGCATTAAAATAAGAGAAAATAATTGGAATTTAGAGAAACTTACATACATGATAAATGTAAATATTTATAATGAGTTATTTAGGTAATCAATCATAAACAAGTGAATACAAAATTGAAAATTGAGGACTTCAAACCCATAAATCTATTATCATTTAAAATAAAATTGGTTCAACAAAAATTAATATTACACATTTTTATATAGTTTTTACTTTATTTAATGGATTATATTTCTGTAGAGATAATAACACAAGAATCTTAATTCATGCCAACAATGTTATCCTTTGGTTGTGCTTTGATATATTTTAACTTTATCCCTTACAACTAGAAATGGATATTCAAGATGATTATTTATACACGAATCACATTTAATGAACCATACAGTCCATAAGTGATTTTTTCATCCTTTATGTTTTTACAAAAATCAATAAGGGTAGCACATAATATCAAATAAATAATAATTAATCCTCAAAAAATAGTATAAAAAGTTCAATTTTACCCATTCTAACCTTAATACATGAAAAAATAATTCCTTCCAAATTATCTATCCAAAAGGTCTATTAATTTCCATAATCTTCCTTAATATTAAATTTCATAAACAACGTAACATATATCTTTTTGAAACCAACCAAATAATGTGTCAACATTAAATACTTAATGGAAAATCTAATGCTTACAAATCCTTAAATAATAATTATCGGAGTTCAATATATATATATCACCTGAATCTTATAACCATTAAACCATTGATTTAATAATTATTGAATCCAAATACAAAATAACCATAATATTTCTATTTCAAACTTAGTCCATTAACTACACATCGATATATTATTCCGTAATTTCTCATTCATTTTAATTTTTAATTTTTAGCCTCTTCATTATTAGAAGTATAAAAAATACTTGTATAAACATGTTGATTCTAATCATGCACCAAAACCAAAGTCCCCATGTGAGAAACACTAAACATAGGGATGTATTCCTGATGAATCATTTAGAAGGCCTCTAAATTACATCATATTATTCTCAATCAATTAGTATATTGGATTAAATTAGGTTATACATTTACAAATCTAATAGATGACATCAAATACATAGACTTATCCTCAATGTCAATCAATGTGTTATTTTTTTAATTCATGATTTCTATGTCTAGATTCCAATGTTACTGCTAAGCTTATTTTGATACCAAGTATATTCCCCAAACTAGAACCCCAGAGGTTGTGCATTATTTTAATACATTATCATGATTAAAAATAAAAAAATCCCAAAGGACCAATTAGTTTATCAGTCTCGTAAAATATATTACCTCTATGCACCTTAAATTTTAATCCATAACCTAAAATACAACATATATTATACTTTAAGAATTACATTATTCTCTTAGATTAACCCCCCAAATCAATCATAATACACCTCTTGGATTCCATTAATAAAACAAGGGGTGAGCTATGATATATAGTAAGAGTTTTCTAACATTGGAATATATTATGAATATATAACCATAAACCTTAATTAAAGACATATAACATAATGACATTCCATTTAAACATCATCATTATCATAATATATAAATAATAAATAATAACATACAAAATAAGTATAACCATTGGGATTTTACTTGTCAAATAACAACATGGAATAAACACAAAAAATAACATAATGACGTAATTCACAATTTTGGATATGTAAGACATACCACCAAGGAGCATGCCAACAATATATTACAATTTAGGGTTTGGGACATGAATATATTACTATATATGCTTCATACCAAGAATCTCATACTTTCAACGCATCATGAGAAGAATCTAATATTTTAAAGGATTCATGCTGATCAACTAATAAATGGAAAAGTCCTCATCCAAAACTATATTTATTTTGTTTCATTAAAACTACTGATTACATGGGTAGTTATAGCGTCTCCCACCTTTCAGTTACTATGTCCAATAAAATCCTCATATGGAAATGGTAAAACATAAAGAGCATAATCATTCGTATTAAAAGATAATAAACGAAATATGAATACATTATACATAAACATAGTATGGTATCTGTATAGCATATCCATCATCAAACTGATCATAATCCATACTATGATATATGGTAAATGATATCATAAGAGATCATCATAATTTAATCATAATATCCAACAAAGGATGTATAAAAACCATGATATTTATTTCATATATAAAAATGATTTATTACAACAACATTAAATTAATGCAACAATAAATATCGAGATCTATAATATCTTTGGGGATTAGTTATATTACCTAACAACTTAAAACCTGAAAGACAAATATTTTTTGAAAACTTCTTCTATATGACCACAACATTCTTTCGTGCATTGCATCACATATGAGTACCTGAGGAAATACATAAGAAAAAGGTGAGATATAATGCCTTGTAAGGGAGTAAACAAGGTATAACATAAGTAATAATGTACATTTTAGGAAATAGTCATATTAGTGGAGCATAATAGAAACATGAACAAAAAGGCATAATATAACATGATTATCATAAATGGAAATGTGGGGAAAACATAAAACACTATATCATTAACATAAAGGAATTAGGCAAACCCATATCCCATTGTGGTTGGATAAATAACTATAAAATAATCTAGTAAACCACAATCCAACCATGATGTATCATGATTCTAAACAATACCTAATGCATTGGAGCACAAGAAGGGCACACCATTCATAATCATTTCCATACAATGTTTAAGTGTGCCAAAAATATCATATAACATTGATTCATTCAAAATAATCATTATTCCATGATCAAGGAATGTGGAATTAATATATATGAGTCACCATTATATATTTATGTTCTTATAATGGTGAATAACCTTTATCAAGGAATGGGTATGGTATACACTAAAAAATGATTTCATCATGAAAAATCATAGTGCAATTTTTGCTGCATAATGACATCATATGAAAATTCAAAAATTGTATTAAGGAGACTTAAGGATTTATCTCATCATTTATTCATGAGATTAAATGTAAGGGGATCATGGAAAACAACATACCTACTTGGGAAATTTAATTTTGATGTATATTATAAAATAAAATCATGAATGGAAATGAAATAAGAGAAATCCATTATGGAATTTCATACTTGTAACGAGTGGGTTTAAAAGATCATATGGTCGTTAATGTGATTAAAATGGATATCTCACAATTTATACATAAAATTTATAGTAATGAGGCATTGGTTAATGTATCCCATATCACGAAAATGGAAATTAATAGGCATAACCAAAAGGTGGTTCTTAAGGAAAATTGAGAGATAGAGATCCCTTACATAGATTTGTGATCCTAATGGCATGGGAGAGGCATCGTGGGAGCTTTGGTGTGAATTCGGAGGACTTTAGGGAGTAATATGAAGAGGTTTGTATTTCTTATAATATCTTGAGTGAAGAGAAATGATAACTTTTGTGGTTTTATATATTAATAGTGGAGAATTCATTTTTATTTTGGTTTTGGATACCACACACAAAAATATTCCAAAATACCTAGCATCACAAGGTTTTTGCACATGTTTTTTTTGAAAAAGGTGAGTGGATTAGATTATTTTATAAGTATATGGGTAAAAAAAATTAAAATATTTCCCTTTCTTAAATGGAGGTGAATAAAACATTCAAGGAAATGATTTTAAAATCATAAAATATTTTATATATCATAATGGATCCACTATGGCATTTTAAAATAAATAAAATAAACATGAACTTACACTATTTGAAAGAAAAAAATATTATTTAACTAATGATACATTTTATTTTATTTAGTTACATCTCTATTAGGTCACTATGATGTCCTAAAACATTTTATATATTTATACGATATTTATTTTTTACCAAAAAATTTGATTGTCTCAGAAAATTTTGAAAAATTTACATTTTTTAAGTTTTGACATATGGATTCTAAAAATAAAATTCCTTTTATCTAAATATATTTCTAAAAATTTAATTTTTTTACATTTAATATAATAACCATCATTTAATAATAATTGATAGTTTCTGACAAAAACAATTTTCTTAGCTGAATAAAAATTACAATTGAATTCATTACAATTATAAGATCATTTATATGTATTTTATTATTTTAATAATAATATATTATTAAAATATTATTTAATAAAAATCCAATAAATCATCAAAATAATTTTTTTAATTGAATTTGAATAATAACCAAATATACATTTTGTGCACTAAAAATCATTTACAGAGTCAAAATTATTGCATGAAAGTATATTCAGTATTATCTATAAAAATAACATAATAATAATTATATGGTCTTGTTACATATCCCTTAATTACACCAACATATTCCCAAAGAGTATGGTGTGCAATGATGGGGCTGTCATGGGAAATTCAGCGAACATGATTTGGCCCTTGATCTTGATGATATTGAAAATCTCCCATTAATGGGTTTTCTCATTATTATATTATTAGATATCGGCAAGGGTTTGGTATATAAAAAATACAAAAAATTATATCTACCTTGAAATCTCTAATAAATGGGATTCACATGGTACGATCCTACTAGTTTGGGTCATCACATCTTTATGAAAAAAGTATATGTTAAATCCCAATATTTATACTAGTTATGTGATCACTGTTCAGTGGATATATTCCTAATGTTAAGGGTAGATAATGACCATTTGAATCCAATTGGATATATTAAAACAAATGTAGTGCATGTGTTTTCTATATTCGGAAGGCATTAAATTAAGGGAAATGGAATTTTATTCATAATTGTTCAGGTCAACAAAGTGTTCCCCCATTAAGAAATTTTTCCCTAAATTTTTTTTATCTTAAACTAATACTATTGAGGGTATTTATACCTCAGCACTTCCTCTAGTTACCAAATCACTTATTCAAACCAATAGTTTCTCCAATAATCATGAAGAGGGGAATGGATTTTTTGTAGAAATTTTTATCAACAATCTAAGATCATCACTGGAATCTTATGATCGGTGAGTTCATTATTCAATGTTACTACCTCTGGATTGATTACATTCAATGGTTCTGGTTTTACTTTTGTAAGAGTGATACATGAAATACATCATAGACATGGGACTATTTCGGTAGGAGAGCTATTCGATACGCACCAACTCTAATGTGATAAAGGATCTCAAAAGGGATGATTTACTTTGGCCTATACATTGCCCTTTTCCCAAATCTCTTAACTCTCTTCAATGGAGATATATTGAGGAATACAATGTCTCCAATATCAAACTCTAGGTCTCATCGAAGATTGTCAGAATAACTCATTTTTCGAATATGGGAAGCATTGATGTGTTGTTGGATGGTCTTAACATTATCCACCATTTCTTAACCCATTTTTGAACAAAGAAGTTTTTGTTCCCAAACAACATCCCAACATGGAGCTGTTAAGAACCATTTCCCATAATGGGATCCATTATAATAAATTTGTATTATTGATTGTAAACACTTGTTGTATGAGAACTCCACCAAAGTAAGATATTTATCGCATCTGGAATTGAAGTCCATTGTGAAATATCTTACCATCTCCCCATGTGTTTGTATAGTTTTCTTAGATTTTCCATTAGTATGAGGGTGATAATCCATATTAAATTTCAACTGATTATTTAGAGTGTGTTGGTGAAACTTCTTGAACATAGAGGCGAATCGTGTATCTCAATCGGATACAAAGGATTATGGCACACCCTGAAACCATACAACATCTATGATTTATATCTATTCCAGTTGGTCTTGTGATAAATCCTTCCAAATTGTAGTGAAATGTTAATTCATTGTATGATGATCCACAACAATCGAAATAGAATTGTTCCATTTGGATTTCTTCCAATTTCTAGTGAAAAATTCCATGGTGATGATTTCTAATTTCCTTTTTTGTGTGTGTGACGGTTCCATCTTGACCTTATACTTCTTCCTCTCTGTATTTACAAGTTGACATACCATGAACATTTATGTATATTCAATTATCTCTTTATTCATATTATCCCACCAATTGTTCTCTTAGAGATGCCGATATATATTAGTGTTTCTAGTGAAAAAGGAGTAATTTAAACTATATGCATGAGACAAAATTTCATTTTGTATCTCCATCTTTGATAGAACACGTAGTCCTGATCTAAATCACACAAATACTTCTTTATTAAAATTGAACATCACAGATTTGCCTTTTTTAGAGTTTCAACATTCTTCTGAATTACCACAACAACAGTTTTGCCTCACTTAACCTTTCCAAAAGAAATGGTTCAGCAATAATTTGTTAAAGGATTTATAATGTTCCATTGTTTATGTTTCCCATTTCCATATTCACAGAATAAAAGAATATTGGATCCTTCTATATTATAATCAATGATAGAATTACTGGGAACTTTCTACATAGATCATCTTCCACCTTGTTTGCTTTTCCAGGGTGGTAATGGATTGAGAATAAATTATACCTGATGGTATCTAACCATCTTCGTCGGTTCACATTCATATATTTATATGTGAATATATATTTGAGACTTTTATTATTTTTATATAGTCACACTTCTCCTAAAAGGGAAAATACTACAAAATTTTCAACGCAAAGATCAAAGATTCCAACTCCATATCATGAGAGGGATATTTTTCCCACGAATGTTCAATTTCAGGAGTCATAGGAAATGAATTTTTCATTTTTCATAAACACGCATACTAGGCCCTTTTTTGAATCATCTTTGAGGACTTTGAAAATCTCTACACATGTGGTTGTGTGAGAAAAGGAGCAGTGACAATCCTCCTATTCAGCTTGATGAATCATTCTTTACATTCCTCATTCAAAGAAATGATTACTCCCTTTTGTGTTATCTTGGTAAGTGGTTTTTAAAATCGTGAGAAATTTCTCACAAATTTTCGATAATATCAATCATAGCATTGGATGGTACAAATATATGTCCCAAATATCGGCCTCATACATATGTAAATATCATCTGTTTGAGATGGATCCTTAGATATCCCATTACTTGTGATGATATAACCCAAGATTCAGATATCCTTCAACAATAAATCACACATGTTGTATATTTCATATACATTATCCTATCAAAAATTCTCTAGCACAGTGCTCAGATTATGTTCATGATCCTCATTGTTTTTTGACTATATTACAATGTCTTCAATAATGACTACCATAACTTTGCCGAGGTAATCCCTAAAGGCTCTGTTAATCAATTCCATGATGTTTTTTGTATCATTAGTGTATTTGAAATATATTACTGTGAATTCACAGTGCCCGTACCATGTACAAACAGATGTCTTATGGATATCCTCCTTTTTCACCCATACTTGGTAATATCCCAACTTCAGATCCACCTTGTATAAGTATAGTGATCTATGTAGTTGATCAATCAATGCATCAATTCAGGGAAAATATTACTTGTTCTTTATCATGATTTTATTGAACTCATGATAATCAATGAAAAGGCACATTGACCATTCCTTCTTCTTGACGAAGAGGACAGGTGCACCCCATAGTGAAGCACTTTTGTATATAAACCCTTTATCAGTATTCTCCTATTGTAATTTTTTAGTTCCTGGTGCTCCACAATATCGATTATATTTAGAGCCTTGGATACTTGGAATTCCTCTATTTTATGATCAATCAACAATTCAACATCTATTCTAGGATGAAGACTAGAAATTTCCTCAGAAACCACATCATAAAATTTGCTCACAATAGTTATGTCATTGATGATGGTTCATTCCTTATACTCATTCATCTAAGAAAGATATGTGTTCTTATATTTCAGTAATATAAATTTATGAGATGATGGTTCTAAAAATGATTCATCCTCCTCCTTGAACGTTCATAAAACTATGGGGTAATTCAACATATGGAGAGTGACTTCCCACTCGTGGTAATTTATGTTAGCACTATATAGAGAATGTCAATACCTGCCATGAATTGCATCAAATTACACCAGTGGGAGTACAATGTTGGTTACTGGGAAATTAAATCCACAAATTATGACATGGGAGGACTAATATATATAAGATTTAGTACTTTCCCCATTTTCCATTTTCACCATCGTCTTTACTTCTAGGATTTTTGGTGATTTTGGGATTTTTCTACTATAAATTCATGAAATAAACGAATGCATTGAAATATGAAAAATAATCCAAAGTTACTGTTTTCAAATCTGGTTGTAAATTATCCAATATTGAATTTGCGATGAGTAATTTTAAGCTACTAAACACATAATGGGTAATCCAATGACGTTAAAGGGATAACCTATAAAGTATATTTATCTTATTAACTTATGAATGTATATGATTCGATTTAAGTTATCATGGTATGCCATATAACATGTATTCATATGGAATTTTCCACATAATAATGGTCCATTCTACGCTTATGAATTAACCAATTCATATCCCCTGGGAGTGTGAAACCAAGAGTGCAGAAACTCTCGTTTTCATAAACCTGTTCCCATTTGAGACTAGCTCAAAGGGGTGGTTTAAGGTTTTACCCATATATACATTTCTGCCAAAGCTACCTCAACATGTCTATATCATGACATGGTTGTACTGTCTTGAAAAACCACTAACTTTATACTCATAAAAATTTAGTGATTCTTTTCTAATACTAAGACCTAATCCTACATATTTCGCTAGAGTTTTCTAATAAAAAACCCCAAAATAACTAAACCTATATTTTTTTTACCAATTATAACAACCTTACTCTTTATTTCATATCGAAGCCTGATTTATTATATAAAAATTAAAATTATACAACTCAGAATATCAAGAGATCATGTGTATTTGGAGCATAGGAACATTATGTTACAAATTCTAACATAAAATACACATCATTATTGAAATATTATTTTACATTATCACAACATTCCTTCGTACTTATCATTTCATGGGATAACCTAAGGACATACAAAAGAAAAGGGTAAGAAATAAATCCCAGTAACCAATTAAAAAATTCAAAACATGATGGTCACAATACATTTTTTTAATTTGTCATGTCAATGGAGCGTAAAATAAACAAGAATATAAAAGAATGATATACCATAATTATATAACATCAAAATGTGGCATCAACCTAAAACATTGCATCATTAATATAAAAGAATTGGGATATCCCATGTCTGAATATTTTGCAAAAAAATCCAATAAATGAATCAGTTAAACCACTATCCCAACATGTTGTATCATTATACTAAACATTACCCACTGCATTTGAGCACTATTAGGGTTCAACCTTTATAATAATTTCAATCTCATTCTTATGTGTTCCACATAGATCATATAACATGGATTCATTAAACAAAATCCTTTATACAATGATTAGAGAATGTGAAATTCATATATGTAGGTCACTATTAGATAATTATGTTTTCAACAATGTAAATACACTTTATAGAGGAATGGGTATGGTATTCATTACATGATGATTTTGGCATGGAAAATCACAGTGCAATTTTTGCAGCATAATGATTTCATATAGAAATTCATTAACTTGGTTGATGAGAGAGAAAAGAGCATATAATAATTTATATGTTGGTTTTACGGTAAGGGGATCATGTAACAAAATATACAAACATGTGAAATGGAATTTGGATTCATAATATAAAATAAATGGTTGACTGGAAAAGAGAATAGAGAAATACCTTATAGAATTTTGGCATAATAATAAGTGTGAATAAAGGATCATAAGAGGATTAATGGAAGTTAAATGAAGATCTGATAATTTATAAGTAAAATGTATTGTAATTAGTTATGGACGAACATATCCCATATCAAGAAAAAGGATGTAAAAAGGAATGACATAAAAGAGGAGCTTGAAGAAAAAAGAGACAGGGAGATCCCTTACATGGATTTGTGATCCCATTGGCTTGGAGAAATAATCCTGGGTGCTTAAGGGAACCTTGGGAGGAATACATGGTGTAATATTTAGAGTGTGCTCCAGATTCAAATAGTTTGAGTGAAGAAAAATGGGATCATGGGTTGGTTTATATAGAAAAGGTAGGTAAAATTCATTATTATATTGGTTTTGGACACCACACACAAAAGTATTCAAAACCACAAACCACTCTGGATTCTTTCCAATTGTTTCTAGAAAAGGGAAGTGGTATAAATTATTTTTTATTGCTAAGGATATATGAAATTAAAATATTTCCCATGCTTATGTAGAGGTCAGTCACACTTTCAAGGAAATCATATTAAAATCATAAAATAAATTATATGTTTTGGAGTATTCACTAAGGAATTATAAAAAATATCAAATTAAGCTAAAATTAAATTCCTTTCATGAAATAACATATATTTCTGTTAACACACCTTTTATTGAATTTTATTATATAACTATTGGGTCTTATATGTTAAAAAACCCATTATATAATTATATTGTATTTAATTTTACCATAAAGTTTGACTGTCTCATGAATTTATGGAAAAGTCACCATAGGATAATTTTGAAATCCTATTTTAAAAAATAATATTCATTTTACCTATATAATTTTTTTAATATTTAAAATTATTTAATTTGAAAAAAATTGACATTTATTAAAAATTTATAGTTTTTGACAACATTCATTTTCAAACCATAATACACATTACATTTAACATCCTAAAAATTATACGATCATTTATATTTATAGTATTTATAAAATAATAAAATAATATTTAATTATTATTTAATTTAAAATTACACTAACTCACAAAAATAAATTTCTAATTGAATTTAAATATTAACAAAAAAAATTATTTGTGCTTTAAAAATCATTTACAAGGTAACAAAAATAGAATGAATGTGTAGTCATTATTATATAAAAATGATGTAGATCATCATGATGATGGTTTCTTGTTACATATCCATTTATTACAACATCATACACCATATGTGTAAGGTGTGAAATGTTAAGGATTAAATGGTGATATTTGGTTAACATGTTTTGTGACGTGATCTCGATGAGCTTGAACTTCTACCGTAAATATTATATATCCTTCTTATATAGTTGGATCCCAAATTGGTATTAGTATAGGGAAAATCACATAAATACCATCTCAGGTAGAATCTATAATAATTGTGATTCATAGTTTATGATCCAAGTAGTTTAGGCAATCAATTTCTTTTTTTGTGTTAAAAGGACTTGTTAAAAACCCTATATTTATACTAGTCATGTGATCAGTGTTCATGGTATATATTATCAACAATAAGGATAATTACCAGTCATTTAAATCCAATTGGAGTTAATAAAACAAAATGGGTGAATGTATTTTCTATATCAATAAGACATTTAATTAAAATAAACATAATTTTAATCATAATTGTTCTTGTCATTACAAGATGATTACATAGATGAAAATACTATACTAAAATAAATAACAATATCTTTAGATAAATTCCTAGTTTTCATTGAAATATTTTATTCAAAAGTCACACAATTATAAAAGAAGACATTTAAAAAGTTGTTTTCTTCAATTATTGTGTCTTATGAAACTTTTATACATTTGAATGCAATTAACATTAAAAAAGCCATGTCCATATAAATAATTCTACAAAAAAAATTTGAAAACAAGTACATTAATGAGAAATATTTGTAATAATAAATATATAAAACATTTAAAAGGATTTTTATAGATAAGAAGTCCCTTATATGAAACCTAAAAATTACTCCTTTTTGAGAAAATTTGAATGAGCATAAAAATAGGAATTAAATATCTTTTGTATTCAGTTTTTATCAATTTAAATTGATATGTGAAATACTGTCAAGAATATTGTAATGGAGAAAGGATTCATTCGTTAAAAATTCAAAGAATCCCATTCCCCATTGAACGTTTAAATTATAAGAAATTGTATTTAAATAAATCATTAAATACCATGAAGATAAATGAATTATTTTTATGAAATGTAATAGGTGTATGAATTACATCACACATAATAAATAGGTTGCGTACTTGGATAATATTTCTGTAAAATTAAAAGTGAGACGAAATTCCCATATATTTTGTCAAACACTCTATATACATGTCCAAAATTCAATTATATTGTTATTAAACAAATTATAAAAATCTACCGTTATCAATATAATATATATGATATCATATATGGTTCATATATGACTTTATATTACCATATTATTATCAATTCCAAGTCGACACCATGTTTTGAGTATTAATTGCTTTGTTTATTTTATGTGTTTTAACTTGTTATTATTGATAATATTATATAGATACTGATTTAATTACTTCATGAATGTAGAAAATGATTTACATATAAGATATATTCAATATATATATATATAATAAGTAGGTAAATGAAATTGAACCTACTATTCATGGATATGGTAGGCCATATGTACGCATATACGTTGTTTCAATTTCCTTACCGTATTGAATGAAAGGAAGTAAATGAAATATATGAATATATTTATATATAGTATTGTAGTAGAATTATTATGTCAGATATTTCATATTTATTAATTATATATATTTTTATAATCTTTCTTTAATTCTTAATGTGGATAAATAATCTCATAGCTTGGTGGATATTTTAAGTAGTATATAAGTAGGAGCGACAATATCATTTCCCTCATGGTAAAGATGTATAGAAATGGATATAATGATAATTATAAATAATCAATATCAAATCATATTGATAACATATATCAATTATATTCATTAGTATACCCATTGAAATAATGTATAGATAAAAATAGTTTGCATCACAACATGGAGACGGTAAGTCGTAAGTATGCACACATGATAATATTTCATTTCGGTATGATGGGTAAAAGGATGAAGATGAAATTACCATAATCATAAAAACATCTAATAATATATTTGAATCTATGTATTTTTTTAATTTGATATGGAAATAACATAGTAAAAAAATTTATAACAAGACAAGAACTTTGAAGAGTTGGTAAAAATTTACATCTTCTTCGAGTGCCTCCATTTGATTTGCACAAAAGAACTCTATATGATGGCTTTCTTCCAAAAGTAAGGCCTATAAGATTAAGTGATGGTTTTTTAGAGGGGATAAGGGCATGGTTTGTCCCAAATAAAGAGATTTAGAGGTGTGAAATAAATATGGTAATATGCGTCCTTTTATTATAGATGGGAGGGGCACATTTGAAAACACCAAAATCATTAATTTATTATAAATTGATATTAATTTTAAAATATATCAAATTTGAGTAAAATTAAAGGATAATATTAGGATGGGAATAAATCCTACTTGAAAGATAATTTAAGACATGTTTTGATAATATTATTAACATTATTCTTTGCCATTAACAATTAGATAAACAATTTAACAATAACTATGGAAACATCTTTTTTACACTATAGGGTTTATATAGTTACTATAAAATGAAAAAAATATATAATTTGATAATTTATTACAAATTTAACATTATAATAGATATATGAACAAATTATTGTTTGTTATAAATTTTTTATAATTAAATATACTATTATTTATTTTAAAATATCATTTGTGTCAATTTGGACACAATTAATTTTTTGACTTCTTAAAAACTCATAACAACTTGATTACATCCAAAAAACATCATTATCTAATGTCTATAATTTCATTATATTAAAAAATATATTTTTTGGCATAAAATATTTTATATGATATTTACATTAATATTATTAATATAATTTATTTGATTTTTCACTAATATATCAATGAATTCATCGTCATTATGTCACCATTTAATTTGATTACATATTTTCTAAAATTATATATAAATTACAATCATGTATGTAAAAATTTTATCTTTATAACTAATATGTATATATTAACAAATCACTTATATATCATAATATTTAAAATAATATGTTTATTTAAATTTAAATATGAAAATTTTAACTCTTCGTTCAATAAAATATATTAAACATCTTTATATAAGAAAACTGTCCTAAAAGGGTTCTCATTTTCGACCTAAGGATTATTTTGGTATAAAAACATATCCAATTAAATTAGGAAAAGTGTTGGGGTAATTTTATATTATCAAAATTTTAATATTTCATTTAATTTTTATATTAACCATTAATGGTGGTAAGTCAAATTCGAAAGATAATTTTCATGAATAATTATTTTTATTTATTAGACCTAATTTTTCATACTTATTACAACCATGTATGTCTGTTCTTTGAAATTCGTTTTTTAATAGTGGTAAAATTACATTTATTGCTAATGTCGTGGATGTGGTTAAAGGCATGTAAATGTGACGTTCAAACATTCAATAAAATTTGTTAACTAATTCTATTATAAAAATGGTTATAATGACCAAAATTTAATTAATATATGTATTATTTATCTATTTTCACTTAATAATCAATTTAAATTAAAATATTTATATAAATGTAAGAATTTTTTTTAAATAATGCTGTATTTTTCACTAATGATAAAAACTTTATACCATACATAATCATACAAAAATTTCACCGTATTCTAATTATGATATTAGGAATTCCAAAATGAAGTCTATTTTTAGAAAAAATTAATTTTCACAATTTCATTAATACTATTCATAGTTTCTTTTTAAATGGCTAGATTTATAGATTAGAGTGTTCTCAAACATGGTGTTTCGTGCTATGTAAACCCTCTAGGAGAATAAATTTAAAATGATAAAAACAATCAAATCTTGGGGTTTTACAATATTTGTTATTGATCAGACATTAGTATGGGCCGATGTAGTTATTTAGGGTTTAGGTGTCGTCGGGAACCTAGGGGGTTTGTGTGGATATTAAAGAATAAATGAATATATGTAAACTATTCACATTATTTATTTTATTTTATACATTATAAAAAAATCACAGAGTGATATTGATTGGATCTTATTTTAGACACCATTGGGGGTGGCCTACTGAGTTGTACTCACACACAACTCAGTTTTCCCAATCAGTACCCCGATATACATCATGTTTATTGGACAATATAAGGGGAAACAACCCTGTTTTAGATGAATTATTTTGGACGGATCAAGGATGAGGGAAATAGAAAAGATTTTGGACCTGATAAAGAGTTATGTGTTCCATTATTTAGTTTAGGTTTTTCATATTGACACTTGAAATATATCTGTAATGTCGCATGTATTGTTTAGTTTTGGATATTGTATTTCCTGTTTGGGCCATCATGTTATTCTAATTGGGCTTCTTTGTTGGTTATATCATTTTTTTCATTTTTTTCTTCCATAGTATTACACAAATAATGAAGGTATAGTTTATCCCTAATCAATATTAGATCCAAGCTGCTAGTCCATAGCCACTAGAGTGTGGGGAATCATGATTGAGGTCCCCTATAGAGCTAGCTCAAGGCACCGGTGTGTGGTACCCAGTTCAGGACATTACAACTATGTATTATATCCCATTTTTTCTTTTCTTTTTATTCCTTTTTTCAGATTGGTAGACATTAGACTGTGTGTTACATCCCTTGAAATTTAAAATGTACATTAATTTTTAATAAAAAATAATTTAGAAGTTTTTTTATAATTTAATTAAATCAAAAATAATTTTTTTATTATATGTTGGGATTATATATTTTAAAAAAATAATAATGAAACAAAATTGTAAAATTATATTACATTATTAATTTTAAAAATGAAAAAAATAAATTTTGATGAAGTTATAACAATATTTTATTAAATAAGTTTTTACATGATAATTTAATCAAATTACTCGACAAGCTAACAACATATAAATAAATTTTTTTTATTCAAATTCTATTAATTTTTACATAGTTAACATGAAATGATATTTTGATTATAAAAAAATTAATTTAATAAATTATTTAAGGGTATTATAATTCAAATATCCAAATAAAATAATTTTAAAATATAAATACTAAAATTTATATAAATCATATTCTTTTAGTTAACATTAACTGTTAGATTTATATTAGTTTTATAATTATAGATAAACTTATATACTTATATTAATAACAATATAATTGTTAAAAATAACTTAATTTATAAAAAAATGTATCTGAGTGTTATTTTGAATAATTTTATTTAAAATTATTAATTTAATAATAGAATAAGGAAAAAAAATTCTAAAGGAATTATATATATATATATATATAAACAAAATTATGTAAACGTTTGTTTTTTTAAATTAATATAAAATTATATGTGTGAATATGGTAAACCAATTATGCATACTAACATAAATGATTTTCTAAAGGAACTGTTATAAATTTATAAATTCTTGTTAATTTTCAATATGAATACAAATATATGGAATTATGAATAATGTCTAATATTTAAATTTAAATAATTAAAATACTAAAAAAACAATACAATGAATTAAAAAAATAGCTGAAATTGAGAATCTGTGAAAAGGGGGATAGAATCATGATATTTTGGTTGAGGCATTTTGAAAGCCTTTCAAGAGTTCGAGAGGGTGGAATTTGAGCGGGAACTAGATGCTTGAGATCGATCGACGGATCTCGACTGATTTTGAAGGATTTGCATTGGGATAAAATGAGCTTCTATAGAGAGTAAATCACAGTTAGAAAAGGATTAACCCCTATCAGAGGATTGAACATAATAGATTTGGGAGGTAGAGAGATGATGAGGTGCCAATGATAGAGATTCGACCGTGGTTAAGGGTTTCAAGCATGGAGATCTAGTTTCTTATTCCCTCTATTTTAAGATCATTAAAAGGAATGTATTTGGATCTATAGTATTAAATACAAATATGATGATTTTTTATTATCCAATCATTTTCGTCTACATGTTTATAATTCGTTATTTTTTCCATTAAAATAATCATCATTTATAATTATACATCATTTTTTTTCCTTTGATCAAATAATATTTAATATCTCGTTGGATTATTCTTTAAATTCATCAATGATCTAGTTTTTTGTCACCCTTCCAACATCTTTGTGGTCAATTTCGACACATGTATCAATTTTCATCAATAAATTATACCTCACTGTGTAATAAACATGTCATCTATTGTTTTCATATCTATATACTATTTTTTGTGAATCAAAATACAAATTGTATTTATTGTGATTCCTCGCATACATTGAATTTCTCTATCTCCGTTTTGTTCAATAGATGCCTCTCTATGTGTTTATTTCGATTCCATATCAAATTGAGATCCTCAATGCTGACATAATGTTATACATAGTAATAAAATGTTTTAATATAGATTAAATTATATATGATTAATTTCATGATAGCAGATTTTAGCTAATGAAATGATAATCTAAAAATATTTTACAATGACATAATGTATAAAAATTAATAATTTTATAAGGGTGTTGTTCTTGTTTGGAAATATAATTGTTATATACCACTTATACATAAGAAAAAATTCTTCTATAATAAAATTATATTTTTACTTGTGATATATATAAAATCATTATTATTTTAACATTAAGGGTAATTTACATATTTAAAATCTCATTGATTTTTTATTCACTACGATTATAAGAACATTATCATTTTATGTGTAGTTCCTATATATAACAGGGTTGTTATTAGTAATAGTTTTTATTTTATGTATAAAAAGACTTTATGCATTCATGAATGTCAAAATTCATAAAAGATATGTCCATTATCTATATCTCTTTACATTTAATGCATACCCGAATTATATTTTGTTAATGTATTCAATTTTTGTTCACATGCATAGAATGAATTATTCTATTATATTAAATTACTATTTAAATGAAATTTAGTCTTTTAATGAATGATATTTTAATACACTAATGTTAATTATTTCTCCGTTAACATTCCAAGTATTTATGATATGATTAAAAGTGCTGACATTGAGTTACTACAATCTAGATGGAATGTTCAGATGAAATTATATTTATAAATTGAAATATATAAACATCTATGTAAATATATTTTCATGTTTTTAATGTAAATAAACAAGTGTATGCTTACATATAGTTAAATAAAGCTAATCATTTTTTATAAAATATGACACTTGAACATTGTAAATATGAAAGATAATTGTGGATTGTACCCATCCCTCAGAACGTGGATAGAACCGATAAATCCTTTAATTTTTCATGTGGCCACCATGTTTTGTTTTCAAAATCATGTTTATTGTTTTCTAAAAAACATTGGATTATTTTTAATTAAACATTTCAGAAGATGTATTATAAATACATTAAACTATTTTTAAAATTTTAATAATTTCAATGATATATTCCAATTTTATTTTTAAAATTATTTTTAAATGTTATATTCAATGGAAGATTAAATTTTTTTTTCCAATATAAAGGAAATGCCTTAAATCTTACATAATCATGAATTTTAGTTAAGAAAATATAGAATTTGAACTACATTATATTTTCAATTTTATAGTCTTAGAAAAATATGCAATAACCTTAACAAAAAAACTCCAATATTAAAAAGTGGACAATTTCTCTCACTATATATTATTTAACAAAATATTTTTTTTAATAAAACAAGATTTTCCTTTCATGATAAATCTTCATATATTTTAACATTCCATACATCTTTCTCATACCCATCCTAATACAATGTGGAAAAAAATTAAAATATAATGAGTAAAATAAACTCATTAATGGACATAAAATATAGAAGGATACTATTATTTCATGAATTATTGAGATGCGGGAAAACATTTCCCAAAAGGTATAATATTCCCCCATAAAACATAATCTCTTTATCATAACTTTTGAAATGATAATATAATTGTAATAATCCATAGAAAACATAAAAAATAATCGTATGTTATTACATCTATTAAATTTCACTTAGAGTGTATTATTCATGACTATATATATTGTAAACATCATGGGCACATATGTAATAACCACCAGAGTATATTTTGTTAATATATTATTAGAAAATATGTCAATTAACTATGTATTATTACCCAATACATTGCAAAGTTACCATAGGATCACCTTACCCAATTCTTTCACATAACCACCCTACTAATAAACAATTCCCAATAACCATAAAATAATCATAACACAAAAAATAATTAAAGAAGAAAAAATATCATTTCCATTTTTAAATTATATTTCATTTTTACAAACCCATCCAATAATAAATGAAAAAAATTATTTGAAAATTAAATTGATAAAATTTAAAAGAAATATCAAATCATTAATGTGAAATAATATTAGGTAAATCCATTCATTCCTTATAAGATAAAAAATTTCTTTTTGGATTTTATAAAAAATTGTTAAAAGAGTAAATTTTAATGTGGATTTTAAAAGAATGTCTCTTACTTTCAGTTCGACTTGCCACGTAAAATATTTATCTTCATTAATAATAAAATTTGGATAATAATTTACTTCAGTAACATAGTTTTTAACGTTTTTATTAATTTTATATGACTTATTATCACTTTATAATAGTAACATAATTATTTATGCTCACATCGAGCATTTTGTCGATATTATGTACTAGACTCCCAATAGTCTTTGAAATGATATCTATAGTCGAAATGGTATTAAATTCAACATATCAAGAATAATAGTAATAAAATTATAATAAAATTTTGGAGTCAATGAAACTTTTAAATCTATCCATTTATGTATGGTTATGTAAAATGTACAATGTTATAATCATAGAGATAGTTAGTCATATGTATGAATGACTAATGTTTCAATTATTAAATGATCATTATAGAAAGAAGGAAATTACAATTTGATTATTATGAATTTATCATAATATTATTAATACCATACTAATATTTTCAATATACTTTTACATATAATCCATTTGATTTGGTTAAAATATCACATCGATTCTTAGAGATGAAGGTTCATATGAACACATTAACAACGTTATCATTATTTATGACAGTAGTATGAGCCCGTAAGGGGCTCTGAGCGGCGATTCTCCTCCCGTCGTCGCCTTCCTCTCCCCGCAGAGTGATGGCTTTGATTTCCCTTGTTTCTCTCCTCTGCGGCTAGGTCAGGCTCGCTCCTCCTCTAGGCCCCGTGTTTTCGCGATGCATTCGGATCTGGACCCATGAACCTAAGACCGGGTTGCGACAAGGTTGCTAGAAGTTCCGGCATACGCCACGAGCGGGTTTGTGGGTTCGTGGTCCTCACGCTGTGGAGCCGGCCCTAGTTTTGGGGTTGCAGCTTAGATCTGGGGTGGATGCGTGTGATTTGGGGGTTTTCAAGGTCTTCTCCAGTAGGGCTGAAGGTGGCGACGGGTTCTGATGTTGTTCTTTTTTCTGTCAATTTTCTGTTTTGCGTTTTGTGGTTGGCTCTGCTGTTCTGTGTCGAGGGTTTCTTCGTTGATATTAGTGACGAGAGTTTCTGCCTCGTGGAAATCGGTGAAGGGATCGACCGGCGGTGATGGGTTGTTTCTCGTCGCCGGCGCGGGTAAGTGCGTGAGGTTGGGCGTCGGTGAAGCTCACCAGCGTTCTGGTTTAGATGCCGTTGCGGTGTCGACGGAGGCCGGCGATGCTCGTCGGCGATCTTGTTGTGGTTTCAGACCTGGTGTAGGCACGCGGCTCGAGGCGGTCTCGTGGCTCGATATGATGATGACGATTCCGTCGCCGGTGAAGGGTGGCGCGTGGTGGTGGACTCGGGCTATCGCGTGGACTTCGCATGGCGTGCGGACTGATCAGACAGGAACTGTTGTGGCAGGTGTGCAGCTCGAGGCCTGTCAAGTAGGTTGAAGCTTGGGTCGCGGATCGAGGCGGCTGGCGGGATTTTGAATTTGGTTTCGAAATTTGAAATGCGGTTCTGTTTTGTATGTGGTGAAGTTACTGGATGTGGTGAAATGGTGTTTGGGTACCGGCAACCCCTTAAACCGGCCATATAAAAATGAAAAAAAATGATTAGCATTATTTATGTTCATTTAAAGGTATGGATGTAGATTATATATTACCATTAAATAATGGTAAAAATTTTATGAATATAATATATAAAAACTAATTCCTTAATTATGACCATTTTTGAGATATTTTGATTGAAAATGAATTGTATCGGTTCGTGAGGAGGTAGTCTGCTGTAAATATGAATGAATAATTCATTTCACATTTTTTGTAATAGAAAATAGATTTGGGTGAGGATATTAAAATAATAAATTATCATTTTATTTAGGATACATGACTTATTATTTCATCATGTCTGAAGGGGATTTTAATAATGTGGGAGAAGGAACGAAAAACACTAAAAAACAATACATTTCATTCTGCTAATATAATTTGATTAACACCATAACACTGATAAGGATGGTTTCTTGCCTAAAATAAGTGATATAGAATTTTGGTAGGGATTATAGTAAGGTATTATTGTATATCATGGTAGATATAAATTGGTTTTAAGCTATACAGGATGGAGAAGAATGGGTGCCCATTTATTGGAAAGGGGATGGGCACTCTTAAAAATCTACAATTTTTTAAATTTATTTAAATTTATTTTATAATACAAAGGGTTCCAAAAATATTTTTTAATGATATATGATCATTATGGTTTTAAATGCATTCATACAATTATAATTAGATTAGTTTCAAAATTTTCTTTATTCATTAACATTTTGAACAATTATTTAACAAATTTTTTTTCTTACCAAGTCATCAAGTAATTTACACTTTGTGGGTTAATATTATTACTATAAAATTCCAAGATACCCATAAATGAGTCATTTATGACATTTTGAAATTATACCAATCAATTTTTAGAATAATATATTTTTATAAATGATATATCATTTAATTAAATATTTTATATTTTCAAATACCATTAGTTTCAATTTTGATAGTGTTAATTTATTTCTTTTTTAAAAATATAACAAAAACGTGATATCATAGAATAAACATAATTAAAAATTAATAAAATTTTCATGGTCGTCAATAAAATTTTTGGATGACATCAATTATATTAAATTATAATAATAATAATATTTATAATATCATATATTTGATTCTTATATTAAATATGAAATTCACGCATCATCATCGTATCACCATTTAATTAAAGTATTTATTTTATAAAAATAGTAATTAAATTATAAATATTTACGTAAAATATTTCTATTTATGAAGACTATATTGAGACTAATATATACCTTATACATTCCCATATTAAAAATACATGTTATGAACAAGTGTGTGACAAAAGTGACTTGCCTTTGAATATGTTGTTACAAATGACTTACTCATACCCAATTTTCTTAAATAGGATATAAATTTATCATAAATATTCATTTGGTAAAAAAAATTCATTGAAATTAATACAAGGGTTAGGGTGATTTTATATTAGTTATAATATTAATTTTACAATTAATTAACCGATGTTCCCATAACTGTTGTAATAAAAATTTAAAAAATGTCATTATTAATAATGTCCAAAAATAAAATGGACCTATTTAAAAAATATGGACCTTCAAATTCCAAATTTGGAATCCATTTTTTCAAATTTAAATCACATATATAGTGGAAATTAATTAAAATTTAATCCTGTTGATGGAATGAGAAAATTAGTTTTTGAAATACAAATGTTCAAATGCTCATAATGTTTTTATATCCAATTTCAATGTGGAATTTATTACAATAAAATAAATTTGGTTAAATAATAAATAATTTTTATTTTTATACTTTAAACCCAACGAAAAAATATGTTAACTATTTAATGAAATTTTATGAGAAAAATATTTTAAAATAATATTTTGTACTATACATTGATCATTAATATATAAATGTTCCCAAAAATATACAAATTTTATACGAAATTAAATTTTGATGTTTTGATTTCAAAAAAGATGTATATTTTTTCATTCAAAAATTATAAATCATTTAAAAAAATTACATTTAAAATTTTTTCTCCATGCAAAGGTGGTGAAACATCCATTTAAAAATATTAGAGGTTTTTTTATTAATGATGGATTATTCATACATTATGTCTATAAAATATAATTTACAATTGAATTTTTTTTAATAAATATGTTTTGACATTATATATTTTTTTATATTCAATATTAACAATACAAAGGCTAGAAGATAACTACTTCTTAAAATAATAATATAAAAATGTATTATTTTTCCGTATAACTTAGCCTTGCATCCAACATAATATTTCGGAAGAACTCATTGTTGAGTGCCTTGTACACTATCAGACATAGAATCCCTTATAATTGAAAATTACTATCTAATTGAAAATTACTATCTAATTGAAAAATATTAATAAATATGAAAAGTTTTTATTATATAATTACATGGGATGTTTCATCCTTCCCTTTGTGAAATTATATCTTTATAATTTGATTCACTTATTAAATATGTGGGGATATTTTTCCCTCAATGATTTTTTATAATCCCATCTTTCCACTTCAACCAAATTGTTAGTCAATAAAACATTAACCTAATGAATCAATTTTTTCCACAAGAAATTTTCTCTATGGTTAATAACCTGAAATTATTTCTCCTCATAAGAATTACTATCTTCCAAATTAACTACTAGTAGACTCAAAACATTAAATGGATCCAGAATATTCTTTTGTATCACTGAGACAAGAAAAATATTGTGTGCCGGAGATGAAATCAAAGGCAATGTCACTCGGTAGGAACCGTAAATCATTTTTTATTATTTTATCGAATCTGGTTTAAGGAAAACTGGTAACCACACAGAAACTCATACTCCAAGATTTGAACATTCAACGTCAACTTCAAATTCAAATTTCAAATAACCGCTCCCCCTCCATCAAAACTCGGTAGGAACCTAATCCACCATTCACCAGGATTTCATTGATCCAATGAATCATTGACCCCATTTTATATTCATAAAAAAACATAATGGATCATTTCCCTAGATAATCTTTGAGAAATTACAAAATAACCTACATCAATAGAATGATTCATACTTCAGTTATCCACATAATGTTTCGTCTTTATCAATGATATTCTCAGTTGTCAATATATCAAATTAACATTCTCTACCATTTACTCAACCAACTCTAGTCCCGATAACATTATTTCACCATAATCATCCTCAAAAGATGGAGTTAGAAACCACATTCCATATAATGTCCCAAATAGTTCCATATGTTTATTTTAATAAAAACTATTATTATATGAAAAATAAACTAAATAAATATGTTGATCCCAACTTTGCTATTAATAAATTGAACATTAAAATATCATATCCTCTAAGGTTTGAATTTTAGGTTCTAACATCACATATCATTGAGGATAAAAATTAGTAAAATAATTTAGTTGACTACCAAATGACTTCTGAAGGCCTTTCCATCAAATGCAAGTTAACCTAGGATCAGAATCACATAAAATGGATTGAGTAATTTCATGTAACCATATTATCTCATTAAGATATGTCCAATATATTAGATATAGATATAGGGTGTAATTTATATGTTGAAAATGTGCAGATTTAGTGATTCGATCAATATTAAACCATATAACATTTTTACCCCAAGATGTGTTTGGTAACCCACAAAGAAAAATGTAGAAATATTTTCCCATTTTCACTCTGGCACTGGAAAAGTCTTCATAATAACATTTGGGAACTATCATTTTACTTTAACCCATTGATAAGTCTAACCCTTCTCAGTAAAGTCATAAATTTATCTTTTTATCCCATCCCACCAATGAGATTCTTGAATGTCTCAATACAACATTGTGTTTCAGTATGAAATAAATATGGAGAACTATATGCTTCACATAACAACTCTTTCTTCAACTCGGAATCACAAGGAACACATAATCTATTACAAAATTTTGAAAACAAATCATTATCCATGTTAAATTCTATAAACGTACTCTTTTTAAAAAAATCTATATTATTTCTATAACTCAGTGTTTTCCTTTTATTCTTTCATAATTATGTCTAATATATAAGTTTTCACACAAACCTGAAACAAGACATAGCAATTTTCTTACACAAAAAATATCCAACCCAAAATTCATCAAATAAATTACCAATGTGTCACATTCAAGTTGTATCATGGTTAAATTAGAATTACATTTCCAACTCCAAACATTGGACACTTTATTTTCATTTCCATGATGGTCATGAATTGTGCAATCAGAATTAGTGATTAGTTTTAACCATTTTCTCTTTATAATGTTCAATTATTCCTTAGTGAATATATATATAAATCATTTATAATCTATGTATATTTCACATTTTAAACCATACAAATTATTCTACAAATTATTAATGAAAAAGCAACATGATCTAATTACAAATCATATGTGGGGTAATTTAACTCGAGTTGATTTAACTAACATGAAGCATATGAAATTACCTATTCATTCTATATTAGGATATATCATTTCCTTTTAATGATGCAAAACTGTAAATTTCAAAATCACAATTTTTGGAATGATGTGATAGAATTTAATCCTTCATAAATCATTCATAAATCATTCATTCAATTCCTAATAAAATAATCACTTTCTTTTTTCCTATTAACATAACACCATTTTGAGCTAACATTGTTAGTGGGACAGATAACAATGAGATGTTTTATTTAAAACTCTAGTAATAGCCAAACAATTAAGGAAAACTTTTAATCTAGGTTATATTTATGGGTCTTCAACTTTCATCAAAAACTTTTATTTAAGGTGGATAAATATTTATACCTTTTTTATAATCAATGTAACCATTGAAAGAAAAAATTTCACGCAAAATTTACACTTTCAAAATTTCCCATATATTTTGTATTGTTTTTTTTGAACAAGAATCCTTTTATGTCTTCCATGCTCTTATTTTCTCTATAAATATACTTATGTTTCATCAAATAAAACAACCACATACTTATTCAATAACTCATGAAAGACTCTATTAATAATATACACGAATATATAAGGTGAGTTAGTTAAACCAAATGTTTTAACTACAAATACATAATTCCCATATATATTGTAAAACATAGTATTCATAATATAATCTGAATTTACATTCATTTGATGGTACCCCAACCTCAGATTACATTTTAATGAATATTGTTTTCCATGGACTAGATATTAAAAATCATCGATATGAGGAAAATGATACTATTAATAAACAATGATTTTATTCAAGGATTTATAATATATGAAAAGTCTCATTGGAGCATCATTATTTTTAACATAAAAAATATAAGATCACACCATGGTGAAGTTCTAGGTTAGATTAAACATTTATTTAATCACTTCCGAAATTTATTTTTCAATTATAGATTTTCCATTTGATTCATTTGACAAGGGGTTTTTGAAATTGGCTTAGCATTTGGTACTAATTCAACAGTTAATTCAACATCCCGATATGGTATAATTCCACAAAACTCATTAGAAAAAACATCATGATAGTCACATGCCAATATAAAATCATTAATCTAGAATTTTCCTTTTTAAATAATATGTGTATGTAAACAATTATTTCCATATTTTAACATATAATTGGATTTTAGATATTTTTTCAATGGAATGGTAAACTATTCTATAAAAACTGAGACACTTTCTAAAAAGAAACATCTTATCTCTACATTATATATTTTTATTGTACAAATAAATACAATCACTACCCAAAATAACATGAAAATATACAAGAGGTAAAATAAATAGGTTTGTAGATAAATTCTGTCTACATACAAATATATGATGATTCTTATAATTTTCCCTTACCATAATGTTTCGCCAAGGTGTTTTTACCATATAACCTAGATTCTTTTCTTGATACAGAATTTGTCATTTACTAGAAATGTTATAAAAAATGAAAGAATGTGTAGACACTGAATCAAACAACTCATTGAAATATTTTGAAAAAATAACAACGTATATGATAAATCATTATTTTATAGACTAGCATCTACTGATGTAGATTCAAATGATTTCATAACACCTTGCTTCGTATAGTATGGATGCTTCCAATTATTCGGGTTTCTCTTTGGACACTCACTTTCACGATGACCCATCTCCTTACACATAAAACATTTTACAGACTCTATATCATTATTTATTTTCATACCGTTACCATTACCTTTTTCATTATAGTTAGAAGCCTTATAGAAAATTATACCATATTGGATGCACATACATGAATTTAAAATGAATTCACCAGTGTGTATTTTACAACAATTCATTGAGACATTAAACTTATGTTTTTACCATCATAATTCATTCATGATTTCTTACCTTTCTCATACAACCTACAACTCTTATTCTACTAATTTCCAAATTAATTGTGATCATCAGGAAAATACAATTCCTCCTAATCCACACATGTAACTTGTTTTTTGGAATATTTAAATTCATGATAATCCAATTTCGTTTGATATTTTGGGTAAAATCATGATGGAACATGATTGATTTACTATCAAGAACCTAGATGGAATTTTGAGCGTACCATGATAGTTATGTGAATTTTCATTCATATGAAACTTATGAATCCTCATTCTATCTCAATTACAAGAATTATTTCTCAATCCTAAATCAATCCACATTACGGAAATATTTCTCAATATAAATAATTTTTAATTCATCCCACTGTAGGGATTTAACATAATTAATGGCCCTAACTAATGTAATGATTAACCAACATTGATTAAATTATCCATCAAATTGGTACACACCCAGACAATCATTTTAATTTAATGAAAACCTCGTGGAACTGAACATATCATTTATGTATTTAATCCACTCGCTGTTTACCATTGGTTCAGATGATCCACATAATGATAGTGGTTGATTCCTCATAAAATGATCCAACAATAACATTTTCCTCTATGGGTGGTCTAGTTGATCCCATGAATGGACAACCCTTCCATGTATATACTTTTTCAAATGATCCATCAAAATAAGAAAAAAAATTAGATCTAATTTTAAACATCTCATGATTCTTATTTTGGAGGATTTTTTTCTCTCAATGGCTTCCCATGATAACTACCTTGTTTTTTATGTGGAAACCCATTCTCAACAGACACTTCATAAATAATGAAACATCATAATATTTAAATTCTATAACATTATAAGTTTTATTTAAGGTATATTATTTCAAGTGATATTTATTAGTACTAACCCAACCTCTGATGATATTTAATCCATACATTAATACCAACTATAAGGACTGATCCTTGAACATTACATAATCTTTAGTTTAGTTAAAAAATCACTTTCTTTCTAATTAAGGATATTTTATGGTTTATATTTTTATATAGTTAGGCCATAAATATTATATAATAACTCAGATATTATAATATAGATTATTAAACTCAGAAACCATTTTAATCACAAAATCAAAAATTTTAAATAAAAAATATTTATTTTTTTAAAAAAAAATTTATAAATTTTAACGTGAATTCCTTATTTCTCTAACCCATAGAAATAACATTTGAGAAATATATTCAATAATATTATGAGAAATAAAATATTATTAAGGGACATAAAGTAATGAATGAAATCATTAGTCAATTAATACATAAAACCCTTGAAAATATTTTCACATATTTATACTTTTCCAATATAAAACAAAAGAACTTTAGCATACCTCTTGAAATCATATCAATCCCATAAAACTAAATGGGAAACATAAGTAATAAATGTAATCTATAAAATCACTTCAAATCCACCATTATAGTATCTTTCATGGCTGCATAGGGAGTATACTTCATGGCCATATTTGGAATAGCCACTATAGTATATTCACTTAATCTCTTAAGAGAAACCCTACCGATTTACTCTATCTCATTATCCAATGGTTTAGAAAGATATCACAGGCTCACCCAACATTAATTTTTCTTGGAACCAAACATACTCATAAATAATTAACATCAACCATAATATAATAATATCATATAAAACTATAATATAAAAAAACTAAAATTTTGACTTTGAAATAAGATTTCATTTTGCAAAGCCATGGACCCAAAAATAAAAGCACTTAATTTGATAACAATTGTAAAATTATAAATCAGTTTTAAAAACATTAATGTGACATGATTTCACAAAAATATATTGATTTCATATAAGTTAACAAATATTCCTTTTGAATTTATTAATAAATTTTTGAATGAAGAACATTTGAACAGGTTTTAAAAATAAATTTCCGTACCTTGAGTATAAATCATCACATATAGTATTTATCTTATTCTATAATACACATTATATAATTACTACTATTTTTAGATCGTTTTTTAATTTTATTATTCATTTAATATGAGTTATTATAACGGTATAAAAATTCCTTATTTATTTTTGGTCACATTGGGTTTTCTATTGATATTCAGTACTCGAGTCCAAAATGACATTTAGAATATATATACAGTAAAAAATGGTCAACATTGAATCAACTGGAGTATACTATATATGATATAATAATGTCGTTTATAAATTAAAAAACCTTTTAATTTTACAATATATTTATTTTTAATTGAAATTGACAACATTATACTCATTGAGACGGTAGGCCTTATGTATGCCGGAGTAACATTTCCATTTTTTAATGATCATTACGGGGAGAAGGTATCTATAATTTTATAATTAATTAATGATAATAATATCATTAATATCATACTAATAATTTATATATACTTTTTCATATAATTGTTGTGATATGGTGATAAAAAAAATTACATCACTTCTTGGAGGTGATAGTTCCTATGTACCCACTAACAACGTCATAATGTTTTATATACAATAATTGGTTATAAAAGAAATGATATAATATTATTTAATAATGATAAATATTTCATTACTATTTTATTTAATCAATAATTCCATAATTGTGACAAGTATTTAGAGATGGTGATGGATAATGAATTATATCATTTCGTGAGGTGGTAGTCCACCGTATACACGAATGAATAATTAATTTACCATTTTATGGAATTTGAGATGGATTTAGGTGATGATATAAAAATAATAACAATAAATTATATTTATTATGATATTTTTATTATTTGTTTTGGGGTAAAAAATATATTTATTAATTGGAAGAAGAAACATAAAAATAAAACATATCAATGATACCCTTTCTTCAAGAAAACACTTTTTATTAACAGTTTAACACCTCTAAGAAGGTTGTTATGAGTAAAATAAGGGATCTATAATGTTGGTAGGTATTTCATAAATTTATTTGGGTTGGTATTGGAATATCAAAATTGGATTTTATGTTTGAAAGAATGAGAATAGTGGATTCCCTTTTATAAAAAATGGGAGGGTAACTCTTGAAATTCTACAACTTATTAAATTAATACAAATAAATTTTATACTCAAAATGGTACTAAAAATATTTTTTTTAGAATTTAGGATGATTATGGGTTGACATAAATTAATCAAATGATAATTATCTATGTTTTGAATATATTTTTAATCCATATCATTTAGTTTTTACCCTTATGTAACCATTTTTATTTAACCATGATATCATGTAATTGACAATTTATGTGTTTACATAATTACGATAAATTGAAAAAATGACCAACAAATTACTAATTAATGAAATTTTGAGACATATCCGAATTTTAATTCTTAAATTATTATAAATATAATATTTTTTATATATTTGTTTATATATTAAAATACTATTACTGTCAATTCTAATACTATTTATTTCTTGACATTTTCAAAACATCATAACAACATTATGTATTAAAAAAATTTACTGATCCAAAACATGTCTAACTAATCCATAAAATTATATTATGGTTTAAATTCTATTAAATTATAATTATTTTAACATTTATAATATCATTCATTTTATGCATTCATTAATTAAGCAATTATTACATCATCATAGTGTCAATAAGGAATATAATTATTTATTTCCTGAAAATAAAAAATAAATAACAATTATTTTGGTAAAAAACATTATATAAAATTTTTAATTGTATAATTCATTTCATACATAACCACATATTTAAACTACTTTTCTTTTTAAAAACAGTGGTGTAACAAAGGTGACTTCTCATGGAATATAATATTATGATTGTCTTCCTCGCAACCCAAGTGGATTGAAAGGAATATATACTCAAACCAAGATGAATTTAATCAAAAAATAATCATTCAATAAATCAAGGAAAAATTCTTTGGATATTTTCTATTAGTTATAATTTTTTTTCCATTAATTGATTTATTTACAATTAACCGTGGTTAAAAAATATTACTAAAGATACTAATCAAAATTTCAATAAATAAAAGGTATATATCTACATTATTCATTCCTTCTAATTATAAATATAGAATATATTTTTCTAAATTCAAAACACATTATTTATAGAAATTAATTTAAAATTAATCTCATAGAAGGAATGTGAAATTTATTTTTTAATTTATAATTGTTAAAAAATTGACAAAATTTTTATATCGATTTTTATTATTTATTTAATTAAAATGGTATAAATTTAATTCACTAATATAATAATTAATAATTTATACATTAATACTATCATAAAAAATAATCTAACTACATAAATAAATTAGATGAAAAAGTTGTTTTGAACTAATTTTTTTGTTATTTAAGTATTCATCAAAATATTAATATTCTCGGAAAAATATGAAATATTTCTCTAATGAAAATTTTAATTTTAATATTTAAAAAATTAAGTTAAATTATCAATTTATAAATTATAAATGTGTCAAAAAATTTATATAAAATGGCTTCTCTGTTAAAAAGTGGTAATACAACCTTTTAAAAATATTAGTGCTTTTTATGCATAAAATTTGTTTTATTCATTTGTTAATAATATGATTTTTTAATTAATGTAAAAGTATATAATAAACATTTTGAAAAACAATGTACTTATCTCAATTAATTCATATTGATAAATGTGTTAGATTACAATAACCACTAAAAATATTAATATTCATAATATCTCATTTTTTTGTATAACTCAGTTCTATGTGCACCATATAATTTCTTAGAAACTCATTTCTATCTGTCAGGTATGTTATCAAACATAGTGGACCATTTAATGTAATATTAATATATAATTTATATATATTAATAAATTGGAAATGTGTTATTCTATAATTACCTTGGATGATACATGAAATGATTTTTTCAAAAGGATATTTCATAAAAGCTTGTTCATTTTCTTTAACACCATCATACTTATAATTTTTATTCTCATCCCCAATTTAAAATGATTTTCAAAAGTATATTATCTAAAAACCCAAAATTCGAATGTAAAATATTGTACTCGATAACATGTATGACACACATCACCTTGCATGCAAGGGGATATAATATACCACAAATATTAAATATATTTATTCTTTAAATAGATTCAATATATTCTTTATATTTCTATGATTTTAACATTTAGTTTTAATGTGTTACATGGAATTTCTAATTTATTTGATAGCATCCATTACCTGCAAAACTGTGTTTTCCCAAACAACAATATAATATGAATTTTTTTTTCATTTAATATATTAATATATAATATCCCCATTAAATTAGTAGTTGTTAATAGGATTAACTAACATATAAAAATATGTAGTTTAAAAATATATATAATTAATTCATTTGTTTCCATTTTATTGTAAATGAATAAAAGAATCATTTTGTCACGAACCAGATCTAGTTTCTCCTAATACTGGACCCAAATCTAGACCATGTTAATTCCCATAGGGGTTTCCCTATCCCCACCTGCTGGAACAAGTGCCTAAGTATCAATAAATTATGTTTGGGAATGATTTACCCGTGTTTGAAAGCATAAAAATTAAAAAACATTCAATAATATGAATATGAATTTTTCATGCTAAATAAGTCTTAACAAAACCGGAACTGATTCCATGGTTTTAAACAAAAAAAATACGTCCAAATAATAATTAAAATAGAATAATGTCAACCCCAAATACTCCACATGAAAAGGGGTCATCACCCCCCGATCTGTCTCTACAACACCGCAATGATATTGGTCTAACAACCCGAACTGCCTTCACCTTAGGCTTTCCATTTACCTAAGTCAAGCATAACAAATTCTACTTTCACCCAAGGGGTTTAATTAGGGTTTTATCCTAATACACATAGGATACTACCAATATATTTGAAATAGTATTCAATACATAGTTAAAAATCAAGCAGTTTTAATACGTAAAGAAAAGCATTGATAAATTTAACGAAATGAAACATTCTATTGAAAATATTTCTCACACTAGAACATTTATAATGTTAAAACAAATATATAATACATGTTATATACTGTAAATGACCTTCATGCACACCCTCTTTCATGGGAAAGTACCACAAATCTAATGAGCACAAAAACTGGAAACACCCCTAGGCAAGTTGATAGTCATGGGCCCTATACACCTCATACATCGGATAAATGTAACAATAGAAAATTACATTATTGGGCATGATCCACTAGTATAGAATATACTAATAACCTAGTGGTCCACCATCATCATCCACATTGTTTTTTTAGATTCTTCGTTATCCATTTTCTTAGTGAAATAGGGATTACACCCATCTGGTTCACTAGCGGTACTAGTACATATTCTCCCACCTAGGTACCTAGGCTTCCCCTTTTGTTCTAAAACAATTTCAGCATCATAGAAACATCCATTTTCATATTAAACCACCATTACTGGTCATAATAGAACAATACAATATCTATACACACTTTATACCAAGTAAAACACAATACAAAACATTTTTCTTTTCAATAAAACAACATCACAAATTATCAAATTGTTTTTCACACAAAACTCTGTGAAGTATCCACATTGAACACTATTTTCACACTTTTATGTTACCCAAACAAAATTTAAGTTTAATATACTTCAATATAAACACAAATTATGTAATGGGGCATCTACATATGAACTATGAAGTTATATCTTTTAAAAACCCACATTTTCACACAAACATGGCACTTAATGTCTATTTGCTTCAAAAACACAATTAATATATATTTTTTCAGCTAAAAAACGATATAAACATTAAAAACATTTTTTTAATCCCTAATACACTCAAATTTAATCCACTATGATGTTATAGCGTAGCCCAAAATGGACCAACAAGAGATTTCTATGAAAACCCCCATTCTCACCAAAAATGGGTCTAAAAATTCATCTTCCATGAAAACACCACTAAAAACAATTTTTGAAGTTATAATCAAATGATATAAACATGAAAATACTATATACACATCATTAAAAATCACAAGGTTTTCATACATAATGGAATCACCTACCAATATGGTTAATCCTTGAATACATTGTGTGAAAACACAATTACACCACCGTCGAACCATTTGGAGGGTAAATCAAGCACAAAAATATAATATTGGTCCCAGAAAACCCTTGATTAAACTCGAGGATTGAAAACCAACGTTCTATTCAATTGTGACTTCAAGGATAAGGTAATAAACTCTAAGCACATTGAATAAAACCATATGAAAAATGAAATAAGAATTAAGGAGACCCACATACATGAGGGATCTTGATGAAATCACACAAAATATTCATTTAGCTGAATATTTAAACATACTAAAATCGAATTAAGGATGGAAAAAGGATAGGATGGTTAATTGGGAACAAAAATTTGGGGAAAAGAGTGAAAAATGAAGGAGTAATGAAGGAATCAAATTATCATTTATAATTTGGACAAATTGAGAAAGCTTTATATATTTCAACCTAAACCATTAGTCAAATGTTCTCTAAAGAGGGGGAGAAGTAAATGGGGAGATTCTAGGTTCCATTGGCTGGGGTGAGATGTTAAATCAGCAAAAATCATTAAAATTTAATGAGATATTAAATAAACAATAATTTCATAAAAATGAAAATCAACTTCCAGGCTGGCCCAAATCCTTAAATAAAAACAAAATTTTAACATGATTATGGATTTCTAAAGGCTCCAACATTACATGTTGGTTTTAATAGGTCAGGGAGGCCAAGTAGAAATTCGAATGGATGAAACCTATTGATATATGAAGATTTTATAATATAAAAAAATTATTTTTAAATCATAAATTGGGCTCATGGTTTGGACCAAATTTTGAAAACCCTTCATTTCCACCAAAATGCACAGCAAACACCCAAAAATGTAACAATGGAAATTAAATTAAAAATACCTTTAAAACATGTAATGAATGTGACAATTATCCCTACCATGAAAACTTCATGTCCGGGAAAGTCGACCTGAAGATTGATCAGAAAAAAAAGAGTATTATTTCCAATCCCATGACTATTGCTCGCATGTCTAATGAGTATCACGACCGTGATACAAATGAACTCTGACCAGTGTAATAGCCTTCCCCAAATACACCTTCTATTGGGAGTCCTCTATTTTCACTGGCCATTCAAAAACTGACAGTTCATGCTCTATCTCCAGTTCATCCCAACTCAACACATTGGATGAATCTCGGTTGTATTCCTTCAACTGGTTGACATAGAAAACATCATGGATAGATGTCAAATGGGAAGGTAAATACAAACATTATGCCACCATGACTATACGCTCGATGATATAAAAGGTCCAACATAATGCGACATCAGTTTCCCTTAATTTCCCAGTCAACTATGTCTCAGAAAAGGGGCCACATTGAGGAATACCATGTCACCCACAAAAAACTCCAAGTCTCGATGCCTCTAGTAGTCATAAGATTTATGGTGACTGTGAGCTGTCAATGAATGTTTCCTAATCAATTTGAATTTTTTAGAAGTCTCTTACACCAGACCCAGCCCTAGTGGGGAGGTCTCACCTACCTCAGCCCAACACATGGGGGGTCGAAAAGGCCTACCATAGAGCACCACAAAAGGATCCATTCGAATCTAGGATTCGTAACTTTTATTATATGAAAACTCAACCAATATCAAATGGCTATCCCAGGAACCTCAAAAGTTCATGACACATGAACGAATAATTTCCTCCAAAATCTGATTCTCCTGCTATGTCTGACCATCCGTTAAAGTGTGGTATGTTGTTCTCATCATAATCTCAGACCCCAAGGAATTTTGAATTCCATCTCAAAACCAAGATGTGAAATGAGGTCTCTATCTGAGACAACTACTTATGGCATGACATGGAGTCTCACCACCTCATAAAGATACAAGCAGTCCAACTCATCACGTTAGTTTTATCTCTTATCATAATGAAGTAGGATGATTTGGTCAGACAATCAATCAACACCAAAATGGAATTCTTACACTGATTTGTACGTGGAAAGCCAATAATGAAGTCCACGGAATCCCCGTCCCTCTTCCAGGATGGAATAGGTAATGGGTTGAGCAAACCAGAGGGCCTCTAAGGATTTGTTTTCACCTGATGGCATGGGTAACATCACAATACAATTTTATCTATGTCTCGTTGCATACCTGGATTCTAAAACTATCATCGAACGTCATAATACACATTGGTGTCACCCTCATGGAAATCCCACTGATTTTGGTTGCTATCCACCATCAATACCTTTCATAGAGATAATGGTATGACTGAACCGCCCTTGAAGCACAAGGTGCCCTTAGGAGACAACAACCAATCAGATGATGTCTCCCCAACACGAAGAAACTACCTCGACCACTGAAAAAATTCATCACTAGGATGTTCCTTCTGAGTCAACTCTATGAGGGAAGGAGTCAACATAAATCGTGGAAAGAACAAACCTCCAATGTTCTCCCTGCTCTCCACATGCAATTGAGTAAAGAGTCCCATAAATGTAAAATCATGACTAGACATCCTCAAAGCATGAACTAGAATTATTCTTCTCAAAACGTCATCCACCACATTACCCTTGCATGGGGTAAGACAATATCTATGTTGAACCCCCACAAGTTCTTGATCCAATGAAGCGGCCTCAAGTTGAGGTCCTTCTATGAGAAGATATAGGAAAAACTTCGTGATTAAAGTAGGCCAGAAACTACTTCCCAGAGTGACAGTGATGCCATGTGTTCAATGATAGCATCATAGATGCAAACTCCAAGTCATGGGTCAGGTATTTCTTTTCCTGTGGTCATAGTTGGAGAGAGCCATATGCCACCAAGTGATCATCCCGCATAAGAACAAACCCAAGACCCATAACTGAAGCATCGTTATAGATCACATAATGCTTCCCAGTCTTAGTAAAAATCAGTAGGGGGAGGTAGTCAACCAACGCTTTAGCTCTTCGATGGATTCCTTACATTATGGTCCCCATACATACTTCACCCCTATAAGGGTGAGCACAATCATTGTTGATGAAAAATGAGAGAAATCCCAAATGAATCACCTGTAATAACCATCCAGGATAAGGAAACTTTTGATGTCTAACAAATTATTTAGTTTCTCCAATTACATGACTGTACTGATCTTCTCGGTGTCCACTGAAACCCCCTACTCTGAGATCACAAGCCCTATAAGTTTCACTTCCCTAATCAGATAGTGCACTTTGACTACATTTCATAGATTTGGTTATCCTGCAAAGTGCCTAAAACGATCCTAAATTGATGTACATGTTCCACCTAAGAGCCAGAGCATTCCAGAAATTCATCCATGAACACCACAATGAAGAAATCGAGATACTAGCGAATCAACCAGTTCATTAGTTCCATAATGACTGTTCGAGCAATGGTCAATCTATAGGTCATTAAAAAATACTCAATGTGGTCATACCTACTTCGAAAGGATGTCTTCGGGATATCATACTCTCTCACCCAGAGTTGCTGGTATCCTAAACGAAAGTTTATTTTAAACCACATTTCTCCCTCCAACTTATCGAAAAAATATTCTATTATCAGAAATGGATATTTTTTATGAATTGTAATAGTATTTAGCTTCTAATAGTCAGTCAATAATCAGAGGGATCCATTAACCTTTTTCACAAACAAAATAGGTGTGGCGTAAGGAGATATTCTTGGTCGAATTATTCCTTTGGATTCTATGTCGTCTGGATATATCTTTAATCTCTCATCTTGGTAGGGACCAAGCGATATGAGGGAAGAGATATCAAATGTGTTCCTGGTGCCAGTTCAATTTATAAATACATATCCCGCTTTGTGGGAAAACCTGAAAAAAAAAATCAATCAGGAATACTTTTTGAAAACTCACTAACAACATGAAGTAGTGAATCTTCAGGGGAAAGGAAAATCATTCTCTAGTGAAAGCGTCAGTAAATGTAAGATAAGACATCCCAACTCTATGATTGGAGGTCATGTACGACCTGTCTGAGGATCCCATTCTCCACTGAAAACATCGCGACTCCCATCAAGTGTCGTGAAACTCACTCGTCGCCTATAGCAATCGATGTGTGCCTAGAGGTGCACCAAAAAAATACATTCTATGTATTACATCAAAACATTCCATATCTTAACTCAAAATATCCCACTCCATCTCAATCCCTCGCATAGAGAGTGCACATGACGGGCACCTAAGACCATGCTCCTTCTTCAATCCCAATGGCATAACCAACTCTATCGCAAAAGACAACAACTCTGTTGGAACATTCATAGAGTCCAAAAAAGAAGTAGAAATGAATGAAACAATGGAAACAATGTCAAAAAGTGTAGAATAATTAAAAGATGTGATAAAAATGGTACCTGGAACTATCGAAAGTCTCACCTATGATCATGCTGGTGCCTAATCCACTACATAGTGATGTCATGTGTCTGCCTTAGGATGACCTCTAGCATTTGGTTGTGCAATGAACTGGATCTTCCTAGATGATGAACCATCCCTACCAACACGACTTCGAAAATGAGATCCCCAAGTCCTCGATGACCTAGACTGTGCTAGCACTCCTCTTGAAGCCACTAACCCAAACCCACTATGAAGTGGACGTGCCACTCTATAGAAGCACTGCAAATGCCCAATACCTCCACACTGATAACAAGGTTTTCTAAGAAGTAGGATTGCGGGTCGCATGTGACCCAGATTCACACACTGGTGGAATACGACTACTCTTGCATCAGAATCTATAGATGAAAACTGCGTGGAGGAGTGGCAAGAACATCTACCTCCCTTCTTCACATGTTCTGCCAGCTTCCTTTAGTTCTATGAAGATCTTCTACTACCCAGTACTGATACTGATCAAGAGAAAGCAGCCATGCCTTTCTTTTCATTCTCCACCATGCACTCCTGGTCAACATCCCTAGCATTGGTCCTCCTCTTAAACTAGATCACAAAGTAGTATATCTTTGGTCGCAAGCCTTTCTAAAACCATTGTTTCTTAACCTGCTCATTAGTGATGATTTCAGGAGCATA
Organism: Viscum album; assembly: GCA_963277665.1. NCBI lineage: Eukaryota > Viridiplantae > Streptophyta > Magnoliopsida > Santalales > Viscaceae > Viscum > Viscum album. Next base: position 1,096,600,820 of record OY728151.1, on the reverse strand, counting down.
CCAAATCAACTCAATGAAATGGTTGGAATACTCCATCACAAATATATTCCCTTGAACAAGGTCATTGAAATCTAGGGACCTGGCATATGCCAATACCTCGGGGTAGTATTGATCATTGGAGACATCATTTAAATCTCCCCAGTGCATTTGCTCAGCCTTCCCAATCTGATTAACTGAGTCCCATCACCTATGACTCTGACCCTCCAATATAAAGGAGGAACACTTCTCCCTACATTCCTTTTGTACATCCAGTAACTCAATCATGCACTCAATCTTCACTATCCATTCCTCTACTTCCTAGTGTTATATTCTACCCCAGAAGGTGGGAGTATTATTTTACAAGAACTGATGGGCCTTTTTGTTTTTATGACCAGCCTCATCCTCCCTAACAAGATATGGACTAGGATACATTCCTTTTCCTAGAGCATGGACTGCCCGAACCTTGGCCTTGACTAGCCTCAGATCAATTAGTGTTGGAGAACTCTCTTCAGCTTCCTTCTGTGGGTGCATGGTAGCATTCTAGGGAGGCATATTGCAAAAAAATGAAACATTAAAATAACAATATTAATTACCACAATTCTGAATAAAAATTAATCAAATACATCAAATAAAAATAATCAAAACACATTACATTAATAAAAGAAACAACTAATCCACCCTCACCAGATGCCTACTTTTGGTCTGCAGCCCCCACATCTCACCTAGAAGTGAAGTCAATCTTACCATTCCAAATTCCCCTGGTGACTCAAAGTCTATCACATGGGGTGTGGTCCAGGCACCCTACTCGCATCGAAAACCCCTATCCATGAAATTCTTAGATCCTTTCTATCCCGAATCAACCCAAAATAGCATTATAACCCAAAATATTAAATTCATTTGATACCATTTTGTCACAAACTGGATCTGGTTTCCACTAATACGGACACCAAATCATGCCCATGGCAAAGCTAGATGGGAATTCCTTATCCCCACGGGATGGGACATGTTCTAGGGTATTAATGAATTTTGTTTGGGAATAATTTACCCATGTATGAAATGTTAAAACATTAAAAAAATAATTTGAATCTAAAATTTTCAATCCAAAAAATTCTTAACAAAACCAGAAATGAATACATAGTTTTTTAAAAATCAAAAGATATCCAAATAATAATAAAAATATAATCATGTCAGCCACAATGACTACACACAACAAGGGGTCATTATCACTGAGCCGTCTCCACAACACCGCACGTAGAGGGGACAAACAACTTGAACCACCTTCACTAGAGGCTTTTCATTTACATATGACAAACATAACCATGTCAACATAAACCCCAGGGGTGTAATTAGGTTTGAACATAATTCCAATAGGATACCACATAGATATTCCAATTCTTATGAAATAAAATGTGAAAAAGCACGTTATTTTTAAATGTAATGAAAAGGAGTGACAAATTCCATGAAATGAAACATTCAATTGAAAACGATTTTCAAACTGAAACATTCATAATGTTTACACAATAAAATAAGACAAGTTATCTATGGTAAATTAAATCCAAAAACGCCCTATATAAAGGGTATATACCACAAATCCAATGAGAACCAAAAATGGGAACACCCCTAGGAAACTAGATAGTTTCGGGCCCTATGCACCTCATACCACAATGAAAGTAACCATAGAAGAAACCATTCTCATGCACGATCCATTAGTAGGGAAAATACCCAAAACATATTTTTTCCCCACAATCATCCATATATTTCAGTAATAGTTGTCATTTAAAATATTCTTAGTGAAACAAGGACAACAACCATCCAATTCAATAGCCGTACTAGTACATATCCACCCAACTAGGTACCCGGGATTCTGGTTTTGTTCTCAAACATTTTTAGCAGGATAAATACATCCATATTCATATATGAACACCAATACTAGTCAAATTCAAACAATAGAGTATATATACACACTTTCTACAACATAAAACACACAAAAAAACATTGTGTCTTTCAATAAAAATACTTATCAAAATATCTCATTGTTTTGCACTCAAAACTCATTCAAATATACACTTTCGACACTATGGGCACACTTGTAAGTCACTAAAACAAAATGGATGTTTAATACCCTTAAATGAAACCAACAATTATTTAATGGGGAATCCCCATTTTAACCAAGAATATATATATTTTAAAATCTATAATTTTCACAAAAACATGGCACTTAAAGACTATTTGCTTCACAAATACCATTAAAAATTATTCTCTCACCAAAAAAATTAACACGTTCATTAAAAATAGTATTTTCAGCCATAATAATGTTAAATAAATTCAATTTAGTAATTATATGGTTTCCCAAAATGACCCAACATGATATTTTTCTGAAAAACACCAATTTAACATAAAAAAGGTTCTAAAATTTAATTTTCATTACAAACAGCACAAAAACAATTTTTTCAGACATAATCAAATAATATAAACATTCAAATACTATAGACATTGGTAGATAAGTCACAAATAATTAATATAAAATGGAATCAATTTCCAAAAGGTTTAAACATTTAATCCTTTATGTGAAAACTTAATCGCACCACCGCCGCACGTCCAGGAGGGTAGATCAAGCCTAAAAAACAAATATTGGACTAAGATAACCCATGTTTAAACAATATGTTTGAAACACTACCTTATTTTCATTTTTTAATTCAAAAATAATGGAGGAAACCCAAAGAACATTAAATTAAACCCTGAGAAAAATTAAAGAAGAGTGGAAGAGACCCAATTACATAAAGGATCATTGATGAAATTGCCATATAATACACTGCTATCTAAATATTAAAACAACCAAAAATGAAATTGTGGTTTGAAAAATTAATATAAGGTTAATTTATAAATGAGCATGGAGACAATATTGAAAAATTAAAGAGTTATGATGAAATCAAATTACATTTTTAAATCGGAATGAATTGTGAAAGCGTGAAATTTTTTTACCTAAACTGCGAGTAAAATGAGTTACATAGAGGGGGAGAAATGAATGGGGGAGTGTATAGATTCCTCTCGCTCAAGGGAGAGGTCGAAACACAAAAGACACATTGAAATTGAATAATATATTAAATAAACATTTTTTTTAAACTTGAAATGGGCATTCGGGCTGACCAAACTCCTTAAATAAAAACCGAAATACACCATGATTTCTGATTTCTAAAGGCATCAAATTGTCTTGGTGGTGTTAATAGGCCAGGGGGAATGATGGAATTGGAATTGATGTAAAATTTTGATAAATCTATGAGTTATGAAAGGAAAAAAATTCATTATAAATCTGGAATTTGGCTTACGGTTTGCCCCAAATTTTGAAAACCGACTATTTCTACCAAAATGAATGGGAAACGCCCAAAACAAAGTAAAAAATGGAAACTAAATGATAAATAACTATAAAATAAGTCATTCTTTTGACAATTCTCCCCACCATTAAAACATTCAATCTCGTAAAGATAACCTGAAGATTGATAGAAAAACTGAAATGTGTACTATTCCCCAACCCATGACTTCTACTCACATGTCTCATGACTATCACTACCATGCTGCCAACGAACCCAAACCAGTGGAATATATTTCCCCCAAATCACCTTATCTTGGGTGTCCACTATTTACAATGGCCACTCAAAAACTATAATGTCAGGATCTATCTCCGGTTCTTCCCAACTCTGCACATGGGATGAACCTGGGTTGTATTTCTTCTACTGAGAGACATGGAAAACATCATGGATAGATTTCAAGTTGGAAGGTAAATCCAACCATCATGCCAACATTCCAATATGCTCTATGATCTCAAAATTTCCAACATACCACGATGTCAGCTTCCCTTTCATTCCCAAATGAAGAAGACCCAAAAATGGGGCCACATTCAAGAATACCATGTCACCCATTAAAAACTCCAAGGCTCTATGCCTCCAGTCAATATATGATTTAGAGAAAATTTGATATTTCTCTTAACATTTCCTAATAAATTTGACCATCTCCGAAGTCTCCTACACTGGGCTCGGCCCCCACATTGAGGTCTCAACTACCTCAACCATGCACAGGGGGGGACCGACATGGTAGACTAGAGAGCGCCTCAGTGGAGACATTAAAATTGAGGATCTGTAACTATAATTATATGAAAATTCATCCAATCTCAGATGGCTATCCTAGGAACTTCACATGTCCAAGACACATGCATAATGCTTATTCTCCAAAATCAGATTGGCACGCACTATCGGACCATACCTCTGAGGGTGGAATGTTGTGCTCAACTTAATCTGAGACTGTAAGGCCTTCCCATAAATGAGAAGTGAAATGGGGGTCTTTAAATGGGATAGTTTCTGATGGAATTCCATGGAGTCTCACCACCGTTGGAAGATACAAACGGCCAAACTCATCCACTATTGTTATATATCTTATCAGAATGAAGTGGGATGATATGGTCAGATGATCTATCGCCACCCAAATGGGATTATAACACTTTGGTGTATAAGGAAATAATACAATTAAGTCCATGGAAACCTCACCTCACTTATATGTAGTAATGGGTAATGGCTGGAGTAAACTGAAGGGCCTTTAATGCTCGGCTTCCATCTGCTGGCATGTGTAGCATCTGGACACAAAGTATGATATGTCTCATTGAATACATGGCCACTAGAACTATCTTCAAACATCATAGTACATCTTGGTGGAACCCGGATGGAAATCCCACTGAGACTAGTGGCTATCCTCCATAAACACCTTTCATAGTGATAACGGCACTACATAACAGCCCTTGAAGCACAAGGTTCCCTTAGGAGACAATAACAAATCATAGAATGTCTCCCCACCATGAAATAACTACCTCGACCACTGAAAAACTCCTCACTAGTAAGATTTAATTGAATCAACTCCATGAGAGAAGGAGTCTACTAAAAGCTCTCCAAGAGCTCACCTCCACTTTGCTCCTTGGCCTCCACATGCATCTTAGTAAAGAGACCCATCAAAGTTCACTCATCACTAGTCTTACTCAAAGCCTCCATTAGAACACATCTACTCAACGTGTCAGCCACCACATTACCCTTTCAAGTGGTATAAACAACTCCAATGATGAATCCGTGTATGTAATCGATCCAATGACACTACCTAATGTTTATGTCCTTTTGTTAGAAGATATAAGTCAAACTATTGTGATCAGAGTAGACCACAAACTTCTCCCTGAAGAGATAGTGATTCCACATCTTCAAATAATGCATCATAGCTGCTAATTCCAAGACATGGTCAGGTAATTTATTTCATGTGATCGGAGTTGGATAGTTCCATACGCAACCACGTGATCATCTTTCATAAGCCCGCACCCAAGAACTATACATGAAGTGTCACAATAGACCAAATACCCCTTCCCGGCCTTAGTACAAATCAGTACAGGGGTGGTAGTTGAACACCACTTCATCTCCTAAAAATTATTCCTAACATTCTAGGCCCCATGTAGTCTTCACCCATTTCAGGGTTAGCAAGGTCAATGATGAAGCATGCTTAGAGAAATCTCGAACAAATCGCCTGTAATAATCTGCTAGGACAAGGAATCTTCTGATCCGGAACACATTCTTCTGTTGATACCATTACATGATCACATTGATCTTCATGGTGTCCACTAAAAACCCCTGCTCCATGATCAGATTCCCAAGAAATTTAACTTCCCTGATCCATAATGTGCACATTGACAACGTGGCATAGTGGAAGTGATCTCGTAAAATGCCCAAAATGAATCTCAATTGATGATCGTCTTCCTCCTCAGATCCAGAGTATTCTAGAATTTCATCCATGAACACCACAGCGAAGGAATCGAGATAGTAGTGGAACACCTAGTTCATGAGTTCAAAAAATACTGTTGTAGAATTGGTCAAACCAAAGGTCATTACCAAATACTCTACGTTTCCATACATGATTCGGAATGCTGTCTTCAGGATATATGACTCTCTCAACCTGAGTTGATGGTATCCTGAACGAAAGTCTTTTTTGGAAAATAACTTTTCCCACTTGAACTAATCGAAAAAATATCCTATTCTAGTAAATGTGTATTTGTTCTTAATTGTTACCTTATACATCTTCTGGTAGTCAATGAACGACTAGAGGTATCTTTCAGCCTTTCTCACGAAAAAATAGGAGCGGCCCAAGAAGAGAACCTCGTGCCAATGTATCCTTTGGATTCTAATTCATCCAGCTATCTCATTAATTTGCTCATCTCGGTAGGGTCCAAGCGATATGAGGGAAGTGAAATATGTTGTGTTCATGGTGCTAGTTTAATCAAGAACTCCACATCTCGATCTAGGGAAAACCTCAAAAAAATCATACAGGAATACTTCAGTAAACTCTTTCACTACATGAGGTAGTGAACCTTCAGGGGATATACCATCGTCTTCTAGCACAATCAACACTAACTGGAAGATAAGACATCCCAACTCTGGGAGTGGAGGTCCTACATGAACTGACCGAGGATCCCATTCTCCACAGAAATCCTGGTGACTCCCATCAGGTGCTTTGGAACTCACTCGCCTCCTGAATTGATAGATATGTGTCTAGATGTTTACCTGCAATTAAATGCTAATTATCACATCAAAAAGATCCATATCTAAGACCAAAAGGTACCACTCCATCTCAATCCCTGAAAAGAACAACGCACAGGACAAGTACTTAAGAACCTTCTCCTTCTCCTTTCACAATGTTGTAACCAACTCCCTCAAAAAAGATAAAAACTTGGTTGGAAAATTCAGTGTGTCCAAAAAACAGGAAGAAATGAATGAATTAGAGGCACCAGTTTCAAAAAGTAATTTATCTATAGAATATTACATCAAAACCATACATCGAACTGTCAACGGTCCCGCCTCTGGTCATGTTGGTGCCTGATCCACTACATAGAGATGTCTGGTCTTTGCCTGAGGATGACCACTAGTCTGTGGCAATTCCCTGAATGGGATTTTCCAAGAAGATGGCCCAGCCCTACCACCATGACCTCCAAATCAAGATCCCCCAGTCCTCGATGGAATGGACTATTATGGAACTCCTCTTGAAGCCACTAACCCTGCCCCACTTGGATGTGGACGTACCACCCTGTAAAAGTGCTGAAAATTTACAAAACCTCCACAATTGTAACAAGGTTTTAGAAGAAGTGGGATTGATGCTCTGATGTTCCCCTACTACCAAAAGTGGTGTCATATGACTGCTCTCACATCAAAATCAGCAGATGAAAACTTCCTGGAGGAGTGGCTAGAACTACCACCTCCCTTCTTCACCTATACATCCAGCTTCCTTTTCATCTTTGAAGAGATTCCACTGCCAACTACTAATACTGATCTACAGAAAGCATCCCTGCCTTTCTGTTCATTCACAACAATTCACACCCAGTCAATGACCTCAACATAATTCCTCGTCTAAAACAAGAACACCATGGATTATATCTCTACTCACAAGCCTTTCTAAAACCTATGGGCCTTTTCCTGTTCAATGGAGATGATTTCAGGAGCCTACCAAACAATCATAGAAATAGTTGGCATACTCCATCACATTTAGATTTCCTTGGCCATGGTCTATGAACTCTCTTGGTTGGGAATATGCTAAGTCCTCGGGGCAATATTTCTCATTTAAGACAGCCTTGAAATCATCCTAGCACATCTGCTCATTTGTTCCAGTCTGAAGAATTAATTCCCACCAAATGATACTAGGACCCTCCAATAGAAATGAGTCAAACAACACCTTATTCTCCTAAGGTGTATCAAGGTACTCGATCATGCGCTCGATCTTGTCGATCCATTCCTCTACTTTCAGGGGTTCTATGCTGCCTCAAAAGGTAGGAGGCTTATTTTTTGGGAACTCCTTATCCTTTTCCATTCATGGACCAGTATCATCCTCTATAATCAGAGATAGAACATGAGTTATTCCTTGACCAATAGACTATACTTCTCAGAACATGGCCTCTACTAGCCTTTGATCAATTGGTGTTGGAGAACTATCTCTGGTTTCCTCCCGTGGGCGCATCAGAGCTTTCTGGGGAGACATGTTGCTACCAAATTCTGTTGTAAAAATAATATACAATTCCATAATTCTAAAAAAATCATCAAAATCATGAAATATAAATAATTTAAAAACATTAATGTAATAAAATAAACAACTACTACACCCCCACCCGATGTCCACATGTGGTCTGTAGCTCCCACGTCTCACCTAGAAGTTATTTCAATCAATCAATTCCAACATCCCCTAGTGACTCAAGGTATACAATGAGTGGTGTGGGAAAATCACCCTACATGCAACCAAAACCATGATATCTAATATACCTATCTCTTATATATCCTAATTCATCTAAAAATAGAAATATAACCCAAAACATTAGCCTACATTGATATCATTTTGTCACGAATTGGATCTGGTTTCCACTAATACTAGCACCAAAACCAGCCCATGAAAATTCCCAAAGGGTGTTCCCCATCCCCATTGGCTATCACAAGTGCCTGGGTATCAATAAATTAGGCTTAGGAATTATTTAACCATGTATGAAAGCATAAAAATTTAAAAAATCAATAATAACAATATGAAAATTTCATGCCAAATAAGTATAAAAAACCAGAACTGATTATATGGTTTTAAACAAAGAAAAATATTTACAAATAATAATAAACATAAAAAATTCAGCCCTAATTACTCCACGTGACATGAGGTCATCACCCCCAAGCCGTCCCAACATCACCGCCCTGAGAGGGGACTAACAGCCCGAACCGCCTTCAACTGAGGCTTTGAATTTACCTGATTCAAACATAACCAAATATACTTACACTCAATGGGTGTATGTATAGTGTGATCATGATCCCAATAGTATTCCACCCAAATATTACAAAGATTATTGAATACAAGTTGAAAACGCAAGAAGATTTAATATGTAAGGAAAAGTAGTGATAAATTCCAAGAAATGCAACTTTAAATTGGAAATATTTTTCAAACTAAAACATTCAAAATTTTGACACAACTAAATGGGAAATGTCAGATAATTTAATGTACATCAAACAACACCTTTAGTCATGAGTATGTACCACAAATCTAATAAGCACCAAAACCAAGAACACCCCTAGGCAATTAGATAGTCTTGGGGCCTATGCATCTAGTAACATGGTGAAAAGTAACCATAGATAAATCTATAATGATATACAAGCCACTAGTATCGAACATACCCATAACCTTGTGGTCACCGGTCATTGTCCATATAGTTTAGATAGTGTTGTTGTTATTCATTTTCCCAGGGTAATAAGGACAACAACCATCAGGATTACTAGATGTACCAGTACTTATCTGCCCACCTAGGTACCTGGGCTTCATCTTCTGTGATCAAACAATTTTATCGTACTAAAAATATCCATTTTCATATATAAACAAAAATAATGGCCACATAAAAACAATATAGTATCAATAAAAACATTATACCACTTAAAAGACACAAAAAAACTTTTTTTTCAAAAAAATAACTTCTCGAAATATCAAATTATTTTGCACCCAAAACTCTTTAAAATGTCCACTTTTCTCACTAGTTGAATACTTATAAGTCGCCAAAAAAAATTTAGTTCAATAACATTCATGAAACCATCAATTCAGTTATGGCGCATCCTCATATGAACCAAGATGGTATATCTTTTTTAAACCCCACATTTTAACAAAAACATGGCACCTAATGACTATTTTATTCACAAACACCATTAAAACAGATTTTTTTAGCAACCAATAAAGGATATAAATACTCATAAAAGTATTTCCATCCCTAATGTACATTAACAAAATCAACTATGTAATTATACAGCCGCCCAAAATGAACCAACAAGATATTTCTATGAAACCACCCAATTTCACATAAATATGGGTCAGAAATTTCATTTCCATTACAAACACCACTAAAACCAATTTTTGCAGCAATAAAAAAACAAGATAAACATGTAAATACTATAAAGATAGCTGTCTGTGACTTGATGATTTCATACATAATGGAATCACATACCAAAATGGTTAAAACCATGAATAATTTTTGAGAATACTCAATCACACCACCATGACACATTTAGGAAGGTAGATCAAGCCTAAAAAAATATTAGACTAATACAACCCAAGGTTAAACCCCAGTTTTGAAAACCTACTCCCTGGTAATTTGGGACATCATGTATAAGGGAATAAACCCTAAGCACATTGAATTAAAATCTAAGAAAATTGAATGAAAAATGAAGGAGACCCACTTACTTGATGGATCTTGAAGAAATCATCCCAAATTTACCTGTGGATGAATTTGAAAACAGAATAAAAATGAATTTGTGTTTGCAACATGGAAAAGATAGTTTACTGAGAATATAAATGGGGGGAACAAGTAAAAAAAATAAGTATTTTGGAAGGAATCATGTTACCTTATTAAATCTGGACGAATTGTGATAGATTCAGATTTTTCTACCTACACCATTTTTCAAATTTTCTCCATATAGGTGGAGAAGTGAATGGGGGAACACCTAGGTTCATTGGGCATGGGTGAGAGGTGAAATCACTAAAATTCATTAAGGAGTTATAAATGAAACAAAATTTATTTTTAAATCGATAATTGGGCTCACTGTTTCGCCTAAAATTTAAAAACCCATCATTTCCACCAAAATCAAGGGGAAACACCCCAAACAAAGAAAGAAATGGAAAATAAATGAAAAATGCCTTTATAATAATTCATTAATGTGAAAAAATTTAATATAAAGGAAATAGTTTAATGAAAACTATTATTATGATTATAGAGCTGTTTTATCTCTATAAATTAAATTAATTAATAATAGTGATTGAAATTAATAAAATAGTTATATTATATTCTAAGTAAGATTTATTTTATATTTTTCCAATGTACATTGTAGGAAAAATATATTAATAAACCAAATATTACAATTAAAATACTATATTATTATAAAGGTAATTTTGCCTCCTTTTAATGGAGAAAATACTTTAAATTCATATTTAGACACCTTTATAGATTTAATTTATAAATATATAAGTATTCTATGATTTAGAAATATTAATATGTAGTTAATGTGAATTTTATATATTTTTTATGAAGTTTTATTTTTTGATGAGTGGTTAAAAATATTGAATTTTAGTTCAAAACATTTTACATATAAATTTTTAGAAGCATAAAATAACTTTTAAATTAGTTATAATGTATAATTAGATAACTATTTTATCAATTAATCCAATTTAAATCATTTCAAACAATTTCACATTCAAATTTCTTATAACAAATGCAATATTTTGGATGTTGTTAATTAAAACACGGAATGGTCGTCCCGTTTCTGGGGTTATATATAAGTTAATTTCTACAAAAAATGTGATTTTACTTTCTAAAATATAATTAAATTTTTATAATAACTATTATATATAATCCCTAATAACAACTACTTAGTTTCTATCCAAAAAATTAGTTAATGTAATTAAAAATAAATATAATGATTAGGGAAAAATAATCATTATAAGGGGAAAACGTTAATATTAATGGAGGATATAATATAGAATCATTTCAAAGAGAATTTATATATCCACATTTAGACCCTATACTACCTTTTATAGGAATTTAAATAATATTGGTGACACTTTACTGGGGGAAAATATGTGTGAAATTCAATTTCATAAAATTTAAAAGTGTGCCACTCTACCTCCACTTTTAAAAGGCCTCATGTCCTCCACATTGAAACAAATATCAAGAAATTTTGGTTTGACCAATATATGTGATAATATATCCTCAAACCCCTCCCATAATCCAAGATTTCCGCCTTTGGATGAAATCAAATAAAAAAAATCCCATTGGTGAAAATCAAAACGAGTTACTCCAAAAAGAGGTAACATATTTCCTCAAGCTCATTAGTATAGTTCTGATTCTACACTCCTTAAAATATAATTCTTACATGACTATATATGAAAACTATTATCCCCATTATTATGATAGGTTATTATTATTTTTTTTACCTACTCCTATAAACACTTTCATATAATGGGTTATAAACTTACTTATTGCCTGTATAACCAACTTCTCCCTCAAGAAATAATTTTTATAAATTTATTCCTTTACCACAACTAATGAATGAAATTATGATAGAATCTATATTTATATATGATATATAGGAAATTTATTATTGGTTTATTCTTCTATAATTATTTTATAACAAATACTTTTATATTATACATTTTTTTTATATATGATAATATCATTTGTGGAAGTGTTGACTATTTCCCCTTTTAAGCATTATAACTCATTCACCATGTACATGTGATGTATAAAGCTTGGTTTTAATAAAAATATACAACATCAATAACATATATATGATAATATAATTATAATATACGTATTTATCATTTAGATTTCATTATTTTAATAATATAATGAAATTATCTTATTGTTCATGCTATGTATGACCTACGGTCTCAATGAATAGTGCACTTAATTTATCATCTCCAAATATTATAGAATATTATAAACACATATATAAGTAATATATATGATAGTTACATCAAATTATTCACTTTAGAGATGATTAAATAGTTATATATGTAATAGGAAGATAAAATATAATCTTAAGACATTCTTTTCAAAACTAGGAAATTAACACCAAAAATAGGGAAAATAATGAATGATTGTTAAAAAACAGGTTATAAGATATTATAAAAATATATATATGATATTATAAAAAACTATTATTGTTAACTTATAATTCATTAATATATTTTAAACAACTATACCAGTGGATTAATACGACAGAAAAAATGGAAGATTGAGGTAACAGATTTCATCTAAATTTACATTCTATTAATACTTATTTGTAGTTATGCAACTAGTTTATTTTATATGTTGTATATAATATCTGTTGACATCTAATATCAATAATATACTTATTCTCATTCCATTATATGTATCTTTTATTTTTAGACAATAATGCATATAATTATTTAAATGTTTGAAACTGTCATGGGACAATTTGGAATGTTTAATGATTATGTTCCTCAACAATGTTCTTAATGATTATCATTGAAATATCACCTCTATTTGAGACAGTTAACAATGTCTTCTATAATTCAAATTATTATAGTTATTTTTCATTATAAATTTATTTTAATAAACATTTTAATATAGAAAATATATTATTATTACCTAAAACATTTTCATTTTTACATATGGTGTTCACTTTGAAAGTTATTTGATTGATAAGGGAAATATTGAAAAATACATATTCATTATTAGTTAAATATATCCTATAAAAAATATTATTTATTTTTGTTACTTAATATGAGGGATTATATTTGAAGGAAATGACGCATGAGTCCTAGACATTATTTATCCCTTCAATGCATTTATAGGATCTCATGAGACAAATAGGTTGGTTAAATTAAATGAGTTTCTAAGTATAGTTTAATCCATGTAGATAATGGTTGTGATGGTATAGGTTTTCATCTTCATAGACACAATTTTTAATTATTAATCATTTATGTAATTTAGTATTACTTATTATTCATCCATGATATTTTTCATCAAGATATCTATTGTAATATTGTATTCTTAGTTTACAATTTAAATGGAATGTGTTTCAGTCATTCACCATACCATATTATTATTTCATAGTATAGTTATTTTAATATCATTTATGATCAATTATTTACCCTTCCATGTAGTTTTATTTCTAGTTATTCATTATGGATTTCAATTTTATTACTCTTTTTTGGCATTTGAGCTTACCATTATTATATTTCATTTCACTAGCTTATGAAAAAAATATTTGGAAAAAGATTTTCTGATAAAATTTATTTATTTTATTATGTATCATGTTTTTATTTTCACCATCCCAATGTATTATGTGTATCATATATGTAATAGGGTATTATAAAATGGAGAAAAAATAGGTCCTTTGGAATTTGATTCCATATAATCATGCCATTATAATAAAATAATCAGACGACTCTGAGCATCGTGCGTTGGAGATTTTGAGTTGGTATAAAAAGTGGTTTTGCCGCAAATGTGGAAATAAAATTTTGATTACATAGATTAAGGAAAATAACCCTAATATTGAAATTTATAATAAGATTAAATTTACATCCTAGATTTCTGGTAAGGTAGATACTATGTGGGTATTCCTTGTAATACATCCCTATCTTGATTCTATAAGTGTATGTGGATCTGTACGAGATGTATCAAGGAGTAAAAAATATGATATGTTGTTTCGGGCCTAACTTGGAATAACCTAGTACATGAAAACATGACATACTAAGAACCTAGTCTGATATTCCTAATGGATAATCTTATGATAATTCACATTTTTTTTCAAACATTTAATAACGATTTAAAAGTAATGATATCATAAAAGAAACCATGTTTATGATTATTAGATTAACAACACATAAATGTTCTAATTACTTATAAGTGGTTCACTGTTATAACGATTATACATTATATTGTGATTTAATCTAGTATATTCCATTGTTTATAAATGCCACGTAATATTAGGAATGTGAATTCCACCAATTAAAGTTATCAATAGAGAATAACGGGTCATATCTTTAATGGTCATAAGCCAACATTTCGAAGTATAATAGTCCCCCACGTATTCACATCATATAATAAAATATTATCCTGTTACAATGAGATAGGTAAATAATATTTGATGTCATATGGATTGGAAGGTAAGAAATATAATAATAGGATGGTATTGAAAACATCGTCAATGTGAAGAAGGTAAATATATACTTTCCCACTATTGATAGTTGTGGAAATAAACACATTGGTACTTGAATAAAAGGAGTGAGGGTTTTCTACAGGTGTGGATGGAATTTCTAGAATGATTTCGATTTCAAGGGTAAGAAAATGGTTTCTAATGTATAGTGTTAAAACTCTATGGAGATGGAACAATATTAAAATTAATGTCTCTAGAGTCAAATGATTATATCTAAAATGATGTTGTTGTATAATATTTAGGTTATACTACACCATAGATGAAAATTAATGATTAATATTCCAGCTAAATAATTTTGTTAATTTAATATTTTATCAACAATGTACTAAATATTTTTATTATGCAATATTTTCATATTATACTACAATTCGTTTTTCATTAAGGAATTGATATCATATGTTGAATGGTAGTAAAAAAACTTATTTTTTTGGAAGTACATTCCTTTTATAAAACATATAGTTTTGTTATAGATAACCATTAATACATTCTTAATGTGATGAAAATTATGTTTGGATAAAGTAAGGAATTATATGGAATTGTGATGAATTTCATGGAATTGAGAAATTATTTATTTACAATGTGGTTCATACTATCATCGATGGTGATTAAAATAAATTTTCATTTTTGTAATTTATTGAATAACATGTGATTTACCTAAGTAATAATGAAGAATTAATATTCCCAAATAAGTATTATGGAAATTCTTATTATTACTATATTTCTGGATAATACTTGATGGAGGTGTTCACATATTATGTATTTGATGATTAAAGTACTAGGTCATGAGAATTTAAGGATAATGATAACCTAATTTTTAAAATTTAGGGACCTAAATTCCAAAATGTTGGATCATAATATTCTGTAAAAATAAAACATTTTTAAATGGTTTATTTGGGATATAGGACACTTTTATATGGATTATTTTATTACACCACTATTTTATGAATCATGTGCTACATGATGAATTAGAAATAGTTAATAGTGTAATCAAAAGAAAAGATATTGTTTATAGAAACATATACTTACTTACATTATAGGGACTAAATAAATTCGGAAAAATGGTATCAAAACAAAAAATTAGATTTCCTAAAAACTTAAATTTTGATGAATTGCTTGTTTTCTTATTAACCAATGATTTTTTTCTTTGAGGTACTCAAAATTCCAATGATCATTCTCTTGTTTCTGATTGATGGCTTCAATCACTCACTGAATATATATTTACACTTTTCCTCCATGCATGTATCTCTACTTTATACTAATTTTTTCCTACATAGAGGCCTATTTATGTGTTAGTCCATGTGACCTTTGTACTTCAACATCATTATTTTATAGATGAGGTCTTACAAACCATCCTCCAGATGTTAGATTTTAACAGATAATATATCAATAAATACATTATCAATGTCATGTTTACATTTAAAGGACACAATTAAATTGTGGTGGGGAGAATGTAACAGACATAAATTATAATGTTAAAAATTGTATTAGATAATGTGTATAACAATAATCACCAAGAGTTTATGGGAATATAATATCCCAAAAATATAAAATATATTTAATATTTAAAATAGAATTGATATATTATATATATTTTAATTCATGAATCTCGGATTTATTTTGAATTATAATAAATATCAGCGTTCTTTAACATCGTTTATTATAAGAAAGACATAATTTTATCAAACAACATTATATTGTTAAATATTATTATTTAATATATTTATATATAACATAGCTGATAAATTATTAGTTATGAATAGGTTTATCTAACATATAATATTATATGGGGTAAAAAAATATATTATGACATCATTGGTTTCAAATTAATTAGAAATTAATATAACAACCAATTGTATATAAATTAAATGTTTTTATTAGAAAACTATTTTTATTCCCGTTGAACAATTATATCTGAAAAAATTAAATTAATTATATTTAGTGAGTGAAAATAATTAATAAGTTATATTATATATTGAATAAAAAAATTATATTCATCCATATTATTTGGTAGACATTAGATAAGAGAAAACACAATATTACACATCCAATATTGTATGCTTATAAAGATGGTTTTCCCACCATTAAATGAAGAAACATATTTTAATTCCATGTTTTGAAACAATTATTGATTTAATATTTCAAAATAATAAAAATATTTTAAATATAAACAAAAAAATTATGTTTGGGTAATTTTTCTTATTTTCCAGTGAAGTTCCATTTTCTAATGAATAATGAAAAATACTGAATTTAAGTTAAAAACATCATTTTAATGTAATCATTTTATAAGGATAAATTATATTTTATGATGATTTTAATGATTTTCAAATCGAAATTTTATCTATTATTCATATTTATGTAATTTTAATTAATTTCACCTTGAAATAGACCATAAAAATAAATTAAAGTTTTGTATGTTTTTATTTTAAAAACCCCCATTATCATCCCATCTACGAGATTAAATTTATATTAATTTTGATTACTACTACGATTGGAATTTGGAAAAATGTATTCTATATTTATAAAAATCATAATTTAAATTTTAAATTAAGTTCAACATAGTTTTTTATAAAAAATATTATTGTCTGTAAAAATATTTAATTATGACTAATAAGCTCAAATTAGGCTTAATAAGGGACTAAACCATATTCTTAAGGTCCCAAATGATGTAGGAACTATTCAGAGAGTCATTTTCTTTCCATATTTCAACCCTATACTCATTTGGATCAAACATTGACCATTATGGGTGCCATATTCCTTGAAAAAAAGGTAGTGTAATACCCATTCCCAAAAAATAGAAGAGTGTTAGTGTTCCTTAACTATAAAAAGGCATCTTCTCCCCCCACATCCACTCAACTCTCATGACAATTTGGATAGACCCAGATTATCAAATTAATGTCATAAAAATAAATAAAATCATTATATCATCCTCCACTTGGGCAGAAATCTAACTATGAAATACATTTTTTTAAACTAAAAGGTGTTACCTGAAAAAGAGTAAACATATTTCCTCAAGCACTTCAGTATTATTTCTATTATCCACTCCTTAAAATATCATTATTTCATTATTATATAACAACAAAATAATAATAAATATATTGATACGATGTAACTATAAGTGTTTTTACCAACACTTACACTCAATTCTATATAATGTGTAATTGAAATAATCATTATTTGTATGACAAACTTCCACCTTACGAAATTATAATTGTCTATTTATTCTATTACCACCTATCATGGTAGAAATTATGATAGAAACTAATCATATATATAGTATATATCTGAACTTTTTTTATTCTATAATTCTTTTATAACACATACCATTTTAATTTCCATTTTTAGTAAATACGATCACATCAGTTATGGGAGTGTGGACTACAGCCTCTTCAGCATGATATGACTTGTTAACGCTATACATTGAATGTATAAAAAAAATTTTAATGAAAAAATGGAAAATATATACAAATATAGGATAATATTATTATAATATACATTTTTATCATTTACTCTACTTTATTTTATTATGACAAAGGAATGGATATAGAATTTATGCGTACGTACAACCTACCATTACGTTGAATGGTTTATTTCATTTCTTATATCCAAATATTTTGAAATTTTAAAAAAAACATATATAATAATTATATATGATAATTATGTAAATTTTTACATTGTGGAGATAATGAAATCATGATCTATGTAATAAGAACAAAAAATAACAACATAAATCATACTTGAGAAAAGTTGGAAATTAACACATGGAATAATGAAAATAATAAATGATTGGTATTAATTGGGTATTAAGATTTTATAATAAAATGATACATGATATTATAAACAAGACTATAGATCTCGTATAGGATACTAACATATTTTAATCCACTATAATATAATATAAATACCACTAAACAGAAAGATGATTAAGGTAAGGGATTTGGAGTCAATTTACATTCCATTGAGACTTATGCATAGTTATGAACTAATATTATTATATATATATACTATAAATTGACATGATATATAGTGAATCTATTTGTTATCATGATATTATAAGTTTCATTTAATGTCATAACTTTATGGGGATTATGATTTCTAGGATTCAATTTTTTATGAGATGCTTTGGAATGTTTATCATTAGTCTCTTAAAAAATGATGTTCATGATTATATTCTCCATCTCACCTCATTTAGTGATTGTTAAAATTATATTTAACAATTCCCTTTATGAAATAAATTTCTTTGGAAATATACTTGAATAGTAATATTCTAATGCAATGGATATTAGTATCGCCAAAAGCATATATCAATTTTATATATGGTGTTAACATTTACAATTATTTTATTAAATAGGTAAATATTGATAATTATATATTATTTGTTTAATTAATTTATTTGATTGAGAATATTATTTATTTTTGTTATATAATATGAGGGATTCATTTGACAGAAAATATTGGGTGGGGACCAGATAATATATATTCCCCCAATGCTTTAACATGTTCTCATTAGATGAATTATTTGGAAATTTTAAAAGGGATTCAATACATAGATTTGACCATTGTGTGAAAGGTCGTGATAGTTCTGGATTTCATGTGCCTTAGAAATGACGTCCAATAATCAGTCATTTCATTCAATTTGATTCGGTTATTATTCTTATAATATATTTTGTGTCGATATATCTATCGATATATTTCATTCCCATTTTGTTGATTAAATGACATGTGTTCCTATTATTTTCCAATCAATATTGATTTTTCCCAATATAGGTATTTCAATAGATCATGTTATATGTTTTTTTACATTCCAAGTTGGTTTATTTAGATTGATTCACTATGTATTCATTTTTACATAACCTTAGTATGTATTTTTGTTCACCCTTATTTTTTTTTCACCGGGTCACAAAAATAACTCCCTCATTATATGGGGTTAATTTTTAGATTATAAGGGGTTATAACCACTTCTAAACACATTAGTAGTGGTTACTCGTAACTTCCGCTAATATGTCCACCACATTATCTTAGCGGTGGTTTTCGAAACGCGATGGTATGGTAGATTTCAACTTGCGGTGACTAGATTAGAGGCAGTTTTAACCACATTTAATTTCACTGAAAGATGTTATATTAGACGGGGGTTTAGCCCCAACTAATCTTGAGCTCATTGTAGAGGAGGTTGTAAACCACCTCTAATATATGAGTGTGCTCTATATTAGGGGCTGTTTTTGAACCACCTCTAATCAAGAAACATTTTTGGGTGGGTAAAAACACAATCTAATTTAGAACATTATTAGACGCAGTTCATTTAGAATCCTCAAATAAATTTTTAAAACTATATATTAATTTTTTTTAAATAACATAACCCACTACTCCCCCATCCAATTTCCCATGTGGCCCCTATTCAATTCCACAACATTAAATATCATGCCCCCATCAGCCCATTCCTCTCCAGTTCTTCTAAAGCCTCCCTTGCCCTACTTACCTCTTATTCTCAGGTAGCCCCCCGGGTTAAATTCCCCTTCATCATAGTTGTGTGCTCCCCACGCCTCTACCCTCCATTTCTATCATTTATATTGATACCTCCCCCTTATAATATTTTATCCCTATGGGGTTCGAACCGAAGATTGGTCGGTTGACACCTAGCACCTCCACCATTAAGATAATTTATATTTTATTTGTGTATGTACATATAATTATATATATATATATATAATAAAGAATAATTATATAAATGATATTTGAACAAATATTAATATATATATAAATATTTTACATATATATATTTTAAAATATTCATTTATATATTATGTATTTATGTATTTATATTATAATAAATGTTTATTATATTCAATTTATGCATTCATATAAACTACATATATTATAAGTATTTAACTAAATTTGATTAAATATATTTTATAATTATATTTATATTATGTATAAAAAATAATTTAATATATTTTTGTAATTTATTTATATATTTAAATGCATATTTATAAATTATGTATCTGTTTATAATATATATAAATATTTATTTAATATATTTATAAAATTTATTTAAAAATATATTTATATATTTTATTTCAAAACATATTTTTATTATTTTTTTAATTTATATATATTTATTTGTATATATTGTATAATATAATATATAATTAATGTATAATTAATATTATATGAAATAAAATTTATACAAATATTTATGTTATATATAATTAATTTTATTTGAAATACAATTTAATAAGTTATTTATATAATGTTATATGAAATATAATTTAATATTATATATAATGAAAATGTATATTATATATATTTAATATTATAAGAAATACAATTTATACTAATATTTATATAATGTATTTCAATTCATATATTTAATATTATGAATGTTAATATATATTTATTTAAATAAATATAAATGTATAATATTATGTACATTAATATGTATGTATTTTAATAAATATAATAGTTTAATACCGTGTGCGTTAATATATATATATATATATATTTTAAAATTTTATATCATATAATATTATATATATATATAATATAAAATCATAAACAAGTTATTTAAAAATACATTTATTATTATAGTAATATAAATTATAAAAAATTACAATAATATGTTTTTATATGATATATTTTATAAATAAAATATAATTTTTAAATATTGATATAATATTTTTTTATATTTTATATAATTAGTATTATACAAAATTAAATTTATACAAATAA
Source organism: Viscum album (assembly GCA_963277665.1). NCBI lineage: Eukaryota > Viridiplantae > Streptophyta > Magnoliopsida > Santalales > Viscaceae > Viscum > Viscum album. The sequence goes on along the minus strand of OY728151.1, from coordinate 1,096,579,356 downwards.
ATATATATAAATGAAAATAAAATTAGACAATTATATTTTTGTATACATATAATTTCAATTAAATAAGTTCATATAATGGGAAATATATAATATAATTAAATATTACATATATTAACTAAATTAATATGTAATTTATATGGTATACACAAATATATATAAAATAAATATATAATATATTTAAATTTATATATAATAAAATCATTATAATATAGTATATATAATATAAATATAATATAATATACATTTATATTTATATATAATTCTGTATATTTATTATTTTTGTATATATAATATAATATTAATGTTATTATTCATATATATACAATAAAAATATATTTTTATAAAATATATATATAATTTAAATCATAATAAAAATGTACATTATTTATAAAACTATATATATATTTAATATATTTGAGTAAATATTTTTATTATTACATTTATATAATGTATACCAATATATATATATATATATATATTTATTTTTCATTATATGTATAAGTATTTATTTATATAATTTACGTAATTTGTCTATATATATGTTTATAATGCATTTAAATACTTTCACATAATGTGTTAATGTTACACACACACACACACATATATATTATAATATTTGAATTTATATGAGGTTTATAATAAAAAATAAATAATATTTTAGAGGGGTATAAATAACCCTCTAATAAAAATAATTATATGTGGTTCATAACCCCCCCCATATGTCATTAATTATAGAGGGTTTGCAGCCCCCTCTAATATCATAAATTAGATGGTTTCCTAACCCCCTATTATGTCACATATCTAGGGGTTCACAACCCCTAATGATTTCATAAATTAGAAGGGGTTCATGACCCCATCTAATCTAATTGATTGACAATATTTTATGAATACCCACTAATTTAAGATAGTGGAGGGGGTTGTGAACCCCTTGCCCCCCAATTTCCTTTAAAAAACCATTTCCATGTTAAATATATATATACCCTCTAATATCCAAGTAAATCCTATATGATGTATATATATTGTCTCAAAAAAACAACACGACATATATGTCCACTAATTATTAAATTAGTGTTTGTTTTTACACAACCGCCTCAAAAATCCAACAATGTTTTACAGTGAAAAATGATGAATATGAGAAGGGATTGTAAACCCCCTTTAAATTCGATGATTTTATGGGGTTGTGCATTACCAACTTTAAAATTAATTTGGAGGGGTTGTGCAGAACCCCTTCTAAAAAACCATCGCTAATCTATTGTTTTTCATATAGTGGGTTAGGAAGAAGAAATCATTGATTAAGCAATAATGGATGCAGTTTTTTTTTAGTTTTTTATGTATAATGATTTTAATTTCTATTACCCAATGTAATATGGGTATCATATCTATAATATTCCTTTCTAATACTACTAAACTAATTAAACCTTTCTGGATTTTATTCCTTGTATCATGCCTATGTAATAAAATAATGCTCCAGCTCCAGGCTTTTAGGGTTGGGTCATTGTATCATATAAGATATAAGATGAATATCATTTCATAAGAAGTTATAAAATGGAATGAAAAGGGTTTTATTTAATACTCTGATAAATTTTATGAGTTTTCAAATTCTCTAGAACCTAGAATTCATAAGTTCTTGAATTGTATTATGTTTTGTTTATTATTTTAGAAACTTTTTAAAAAAATAAATACACAACATTTTTATGAACTGAATCTGGAAGCACATGTTTTTGTTATTTTATGGAATCAAAGAAATAATATAAACAATATTGGATATTAGAAATTATTATTTAAGGGGAAAAAATATTATAATATAATTTTTCATTGATCTTCTAGATAATTATGTTCCATTAGAAGTCATGTCATTTTAATTCTAACGATAGAAATTCATAATTTTCTCAAGTCCAATTTAAAAATTGCAAGGTTGAAATTCCTTTAATGGGGAGATAATGTAACATCACATGATATTTAAATAGTAATTTTATATTCAATTAACTATTTATTTTATATCATTTCATAATTTTGAAAAATAAAAATAAATTTTGATTATATGTTAAAATTAAATATGTAAAACAAAATATTAATAAAAAGGATGTAAATTTATAATTAATTATTAATTTTTAAAAAATTCTAAATAATATATAATAATCATTTGTTAAATTATTTTTCACTAGATAATTTTATTTAATTACTCTATAAGTTAACAAAAAATAATATATCAATTAATATAATCAACTTTCATTAATCATTAGACTATAAATGTGAAATAATATTTTTATTTGAAAATTATTTTATTTTATAAAAAAATTATAGGGATTTATACTTCAACACAAAAAATGAATTAAATTAAAAACATAAATACTTAAATTTATATAAATCAAACATCATTATATACCATTAATAGTTACTATTAATGTACCGCATCAACCCCAGTTACCCATAGTTGGTGCATTATTTTAATACATTGGTATGATTACAAGGAATCAAGTCCTGAAGGACCGATCAGTTTTATAGCCTTGGAAAATAGATTAAATTCATGAATGTTACACTACACTTTATAGCATACAACACAACATAAATAACACTTTATGAATTCATTATTCCCTTAGCTTAAGCCATCATATCAATCACAAATCACTTCTTGGAATGCTGGGAAAAATAAAACATAGAAAGTGGTGAGCTCAAATGCTCAGTAAGGATAACAATACAGCAGAAAAATTCAAAAATAAGCATACACATTTAAGGAAATGTATAAAACTAATACAAAATCCTTTTAAACATAAATATCATCATAATATGGAAAATATAAATAAAACATCACAATATAAACATGCACATAGATATTCTACTAGTCGAATAATCACATGTGATAAATAATTTCGTAATGAGGGAATTCCTAATGTCGGACATCATTACCACATAGTCCAGGCCTTGTTACAAGAATACAAACAATATTTTTGTGAAGGCCTTGTGCCAAGACACTATTTTTTCTCATGAGATCTACTGATACAACGAGGAGCTGTAGTGGGCACCACCCATCATGTAATAAGTCCAATGCATTACTCATATGAAAAAGTTGAAACATAAAATAAACATTCTTATAAAATCTAGCATATGAAATGTCAATACATTATCCATAAACCAGGAATGGTGTAAAAATAACACACCAATAGTAAAACATAACACAAAAACCTTCAATACATTATGGAATATTTGTATCATAATAAATAAACATTAAACAAGTTTAAAATCCATCAAAGGATGCTAACATAGATTCAAATGATTTTTAAAACTATTTGAGATAAATATCATTCTTTCCTGAAAACATTTAAAAGTCACACAATTTAGAAAGGAAGAAATTTTAAGACAATTTTGAATCAAAGTGTCCCATTCCACTTTGAAACTTTTGAATGGAATTAACATTTTAAAAACAATCATGTCCATATAAATAAATCCTTAAAAATCATTTTGAAAACATGGACATTAATGAGAATGATTTAGAAGAATAAATATTTAAAACATTTGAAATGTTGTTTTAGTAAAAAGTCCCTTAAAAGAATCCCCATGAAAATTTTTCCATGATACATGGACATGTATGATAAATATTTCCCAATAGATACTTACATAAAAACAACAACGGATAAAAAAGAGATTGTGAAATTAACCCTTACCATGCACATTCCTTTAGTCGAGGGCACGTTTAACCTCCTGTATGAAAACAGTAGTATGTTATTAAATTATACCAGAACCATATTAATATTTATGATATCATACATAATTCATTTATGACTTTATACTACCCATTTAATAATAATTTCCATGTTAAATTAACATTTTGGGTAATAATTTCTTTCTTTATAGTATGTGTTTTAACTTGTTACTCTTGATTGTATGACAAAGAGAATGATTTAAATACTTCCAGAATATAAAACATGATCTATATATAATATATATTTAGAATATTAATATGTATAATAGACATATATATGAAATGGAAAACACCGTTTATGGAGACAGTAGTCCGTATGTACGCATAAACGCTGTTTCTATTTTCATATCGTATTAAATGGAACTAAGTCAATAAAATATATGTAAATACATTTTTATATATATATATATATCAATTATTATTATTATGTCATATATTAAATTCTTATTTTTAATATATATTTTCATAATCATCGATGAATGGTGAACGTGGAAATGAATCTCAACGCATCGTGGAGATGGTAATCCATACGTACGCATGATCGACAATATCATTTCAATGAAGGTGTGGAATTGGATGGTATATTAATATTACAGAAGAATTAGAATGTTATTTTAATTATTTATATTCCTATTACTCATCATTATATCAATCAAAATAACATAGTGTTGAATAAGAAATTACACCACAGCGTGGAGACGGTAGGTCGTACGTATGCACGCATGGTGACATTATCATTCATAAGATGGATAGAATAATGAATATAGTTATGCCATATTTATAATAACATCATAGTATATAAAATATACTGGAGATATTATTTTATAATTGAAACAACAATGAAAGAGTATTCTGCTTTGGGTTCGTCCTTTTAATTTTATCAAAAGGGCTCTATAGGTTGGATTTCTGACCAAAGGAAGGCCTATAGGATTAATTTATGATAGTTGGGAGGATATTTTGGTAGGGGTTTCCTAAGCCAAATGTCTTTGGAGGTGTGAATTTGAGAGAAGGGGAAGTTCCCTTTCATAAGAGGGGTGAGAGGTACCTTTAAAAAAATATTATTTTATATTAAATTCATTTTTGTTTTCTAAAGGCTCCTAAATGAATTATTTATAGAATAAGGTAGGGATGGGTCGAAAACCACTCAACCAATTGGTTTTAGACAGGTTTTGGTCACTATATTATATTTATCTTTTAGATTTAACTATTAGTTAAATAGTTTGACACTTACCATGTGTCTTTATATTTTTATTTTATATGGTTAATAAACATACTATAAACTCACAATATAACTTTAAGTGGTTCATTAACGATATAGCTATTATTATAAGAGTCTTTTGTCTGATCCTTAAAAATTCAAAAATAGAATATCAATTAATAATATAATATTTGATTTAAAAAGTCTTTTATGTCAATTCTGACACTATTTTGTATTTTATTTTTTCTAAATTCATTACAGAATTATTACTTCGAAAAAATTTTATCTAACCAACCTAAACATTTCATATTAAACTATAAATCATTGTAATTCATAAAAAATCTCAAAATACATTTATATTGATATTTATAATATCAAATATTTTAATACTTCATTAATAATGTAATTACTGCATCATCATTGTGTCATTAATAAATTAAATTATTTAATTTCTAAAAAATATAAGTAAAATACCATTATGTAGGAAATAATTTTATATTTATAATGAATATTTATAATCAAATTTATCTTATGTGTATCCCAAAATTAAAAATGGTTTATTTATTGAAAATTGAATTTAATATTTTTAAATCTTATTTGAATTAAATAATAATTAATATCCTAATCTAATTAATTTGGACCAAAGAGGTTCATATTTTATTCCTAATGTTTTTTTGGTCGAAAAATACTTATGCAATAGAATTAGGACATGTGTTAGTGTAATAATAATATCATTGTTACCCTTAATTACCCTTTTTACTTTTAACCATTGCAAATAAAAGTAAAAAGTTACTATTCAAAAAAAAATTATTTTCATCTTAGTGAAACAAATTTTACTTAATGATATCAACCGTTTCTCTCAGAGTTTTGAAATTTAACTAACAGAAGAGGTAAAATTACATTTAATGTAAATTTGCAAATTCTCCTAGGAGGTGGGTGAAAGACGGAAAAATTTCAATAAAATATTTATATATCTAAACTTATTATAAAATGACTCCAATAAATTAAATTGGACATATATAGGTAGTATTTATCTATTTTAAACTAAAATAAATATAAATAAAATAATTATTTATTTAAAAAAATGTCGGTTTTAAGCAATAACTTAGTGTTTTACACTATTCATCAAAAATTGAATGTTTTCTGAAAAATACCAAAAATTCACCCAAAGATAATTTTGATATTCCTAATTCAAAAATGAAGTATATTTTACCAAATTAAAAGCATATAAGTTTCATTTATTAATTTAAAATTAACTTCAATTGTCAAAACCAGAAAGCGTATTTTTAAGAAATAAAATCTAATAAAAGACTGACACTTGTTTATGTACAATTTCAAAGTGAAATTACTTACAATGAAAATAATTGTATTAAATGGTAAACATATAATATATATATATATATACTTCCAAAAATTAAAATTTATAATTTAACACTATAATTTTTTTTATTAAAAATGTTTTTTCAGTTAAAATATAGTATTTTTCACTATTCATCCAAATATGAAAGTTATCAGAAAAACACCAAAAATTTATTAAAACTAAATAATTATATCCCGATTCTAGAGAAAAAGTTTAATTTGTAAAATTTAATATATAAAATATTCAAATATTGTATTTAAAGAGGGTTCTCCATTAAAAGGCAGGAAAATTGCATTTTTTGAAAATACTTCTTTCATCTGAAAAAATTGAATTTGTTCTTAAATTAGGACTAAGAAACATGAAATATGGATTCTAAAATTATAAGGATTATATAATGTTCAAAATTCAGTTAATAATATTCATATCCACTTTTTAACGGTCAGTTTGATAAGTCATGGTGCACTTGAACTTGGTGTCGCGTGTAGTGCAAGTTATTGAATTACATAGAAAAAAACGTACTATTAAATCTTGGGGTGTTACAATTATAAATAATTTACAATTGAAATTAAAAATTTTCACTTATATTAATGAACATCAAAATAATTATAATATTTTAATTTATAAAAATAATATTGGGAATAATATTTTAAATTATGAAATTTAAAATTATGAAATTTAGAATATAATAAGAAAGAAATATTTTAAGGGTAAAATATATATAATTATATTAATAAATTATTATATAAAATCAATATAAAATATTATATGTGAATATGTTCTTCAAAAAATTATGGTACTTATATAAATGATTTACTAAATTAACATTTATAAATATATAAATTCCCTTTAATTTTTGTATAAATACATAAATATGTAATTATGAATAAATTGTAAAAATATTTTTAAAATTATTAAAATCTAAAAAACAATAAAATGAATTAAAAAGGGGAAAATCTGGAATCTTTGGTAATGTGGCTTCAAGTTGGATTTTTTTAGTTATGGCATTTCGAGATCCTTCTTAGTGGTATGTGGGGTGGATGTAGGGCATGGGATGGAGACTCAAGATGAGTCGATAGATCTAAACCTATGGTGAATGAATCATGTATGAAAAAATGAACTTGTTAGAAAAATAAATCACTAAAAAGAAATCAACATTGGTGGAGGGTTTATGTGTAATAAATTTTAATGGATGAGCACAGATGGGTTATAGGAAATTAAGATATAAGAACTGTTTGGGGTTTCAAGCATCGCGATCTAGTCATATATTCTTTCTTTTATTTGATTTATTATAGTTATATATCTTGATATATAGTATTAAATACTAGTTTATGGATTTTGTCTTCATCCATTGTTTTCATTTATATATTCATCTTTTCATATTTTTTCACTTCCAACCATCATCTATTTTTGTTATACTGGATTTGTGTACCTTCAATCATTTTATATTTATTAGATCAATGAATGATTAATTGAAATCATAAATTATCTATTTTTCTGTCACCCTTCCAACATTTTTTGGTTGATTTCAATAATGGGATCAATTGTCAACAAATTTTTCCAACCATCAAGAGTAATTATCTTTTTATCCTTTACATTCATATCAGTATACTTTTTTGTTTGAATCAAAATCAAAAATTTTATTATTGTGATTAATCAAATACACTGAATACTTATTCCTCCATTTATTTCTATCTCTGTCTCTCTGCTTATTAATTTTTATTATTTATCAAACAGAGATCCTCTTTGATAACATTGTCTCAAACACTATGATGAAATTGTCATATATATATATTTGTTATCTCAACATTCACTATAATCCAATTAGAGTATTAAACATGTCTTCAAAAAGTTGTTATAAAAAATATTTTTTTAGATTTCCAGTGAGGCAATATAATGATAATCCTTCCTGCCCATTATTCATCTATTCTATAGTGCTTCAAACCTATGTAAGAAAAATAGTAGTAGAGAAAAACCATCTGATGTCAAAAAAAACTGGTAAGGGAATTTTCTTTTTAGTATTAATTTCCCCCTCTTTAAAGGATATAACGAACACATTTTTCATAATTCATAATTATTTTTTATTGGATTTATTGAATGAAATAACTTTTTTTATCAATTTTAATTTTATAATTAAATTTATGATTTTATTTTTTAAAAGAACTTATTTTTTCTATTTATCTTAAATATGTTTTATATGCACATTTCAAAGGAAATTCATATTTATTTATATATGATTATGTTCTAGACAGTCAATTTTAGTTTTTAAAGGATATTAAAATATATTATGGAATGAAATTATTTTTTAAAATAATGAATTTGTTAAGGATGATATTTATGTTGATAAATATAAATATACTAATAATAATATATATTATAAACTACACTTCTATGAAAAAAACAATTTTTTGACTTAAACATAATAATTATTCTTTATTGTTTTAACTTTAAGGGTAATATTTTTTTTAAAAATCTCATTAATTTTATTTATGTACCAATAATATAAGAAAAAAATTAATTTATATTTTCTTTTTATATTCAATTGGGTTTCAATTAAAAAATGCCAATATTATTTGTTCACAAAGTCTTTCTAAATTTCAGAATATCATAATTTGTATAAGATAAGTTCATTATATATAACATGGGACATTTAATTCATACCATATTATAATTAAAAATTTTCATTATTTTATGTTCACATGAATTCAAATAATTATTCTTTAAAAAGAAATTAATGTCGATCTAAACATTATGAATTTATTGCATGAAATTTTAATAAACAAAATTTAATTATCTATCCCTAAATATTCTGTAAATTTATGAAGTGACATACAATGGTGATTTTTAGTTACTCATATTTAGCATGAATTTTTTGATTAAAGTATATGTATAAATTTAAATATATATACATTAATGTAAATATGTTTCAATGTTTTTAATTTTAAAAATTGCAGTTTATGTATATATATATATATGTTATGAATGTTTAATTTTAATTAAAAAAATCCATCACTTGAAAATTTTATATATGGTGGGATATTGGGGAGTGAACACATCACTTATAAAGTAGGTCAGCCCTATATAACATTCTATTATTCAGGGGTCCAAGAATATTTTTTCTCAAAATCATGTGTAATGTTATCTAAAAATCACAATATTATTTTAATGTAAATATTGAGTATATGTATTTTAGATGTATTATGATTTTATCAATGCTTAAATAATTTCTATTTGATTTTCCAAATGTATTTTCAATATTATTTTCAAGGTTATTATGAGAGGATTTACAATATTTTTTTCCAACGTTTTTTTCAAAAGGATATTTCCTAAATGGTTGTTCACTTACTTAAAAACCCCTTACTGGGAAATTTAATGATCATCCCTCAATAATGATTTTTATAGGATTGTTAAGATTTCTAAGATGAACATCACCACTAAAGAGTCAGTAAATGTGAATAAAATTGTTTTATTTTATACTATGTAAAATTTTAATGAGTTTTCAAATTCTATAGAACCTATACTTGAAAATTTCATACATTGTTTTAAGTGTTTTATATTTTTTAATTTTCATTATAACAAAATACAACGCATTTTTATGCACTAAATTTGGAAGTGAGGGTTTGGGTTGTTAAACTAGTATTATTCATTCCTATGTTATTGGCTATTTCATGGGAGTTTCTAACACATTTATGGAAAAGATCCAACTAACCATGTTTCGATTTATGTTGTTGATGTTTGTTGTTACAATTTTATGTTATTTCACCATGGGTGATACACTAGTCATATCATGTGATTATTTTTTCTATGATTTTATTCTAATTAACATTTTCCATTGTAAGGCACTAGAGATAAGTATTCAGTCAAAATTATAGGAACTAAATATTTCTATTGTTACAGTTATCATTTTTAGTCATGGAAATAAAATGACGTTTAGGGTAAACACTTATAATTTTAGTGTTTTTACTTTCTTGTGATATTGAACTAGAAATGGTGGCTAGTATGAATTGAGAATTTTAATCTAATACAAGATGTAAAAAAATGGGTGTCCAATGGGACTTTAATTGGGAATGAGTTTACCCATTATTACCCATGACCTTGGTGTAAGATTGTTAATTGTAGTGATACTGCCTCATTTTTTACCATGTCGTAGGGATTGTGGAAATTTTTGTTATGGATGTATGTGAATATTTTTTTATCATGTCATTGTTGTTTTATGGGTCCAAAGAATTGTGTTTGTAATTGTAGATATGTCACTATAAGAAGATTCCAGTTGAGAGGATGATACGATTCTATGGATGTAAATTGCACTCCAATAGCGCAACCTAAGGCACTAGTATTGTTAGGTGAGGAGGATGTAGATATATTCTAGTTTAAACTTGCTCGGTTTAAGCAGTTTATAGAAAGAGACCTAGGATGGGTTGTGAAGAGCATGTCTGAACAAACATAATTATTTCAATTACAACACCCTCTAACATCTAATAGATAGGGTGGACCTATGGTTTTTGGGTTCTGGATTTTTTTCTATCCATAATATACATTACCACTTAGAGACTATTAATGAGAATAGAGTCAAATTGGCTTTGAATTTGTTTTGTGGACAACCAAATATATAGTGGGACCTCCAAAACTGTGATGGTGTGTTGGAGAGCATGTAGTGGAATGAATTTTAGGATAATTTCCTTGATAACTTCTATCATGATATCCTATTCTATGAGAGAGTTTCTTAGTATATGAGATTTAATAGGATGAGTATGTCTATGATAGTTTATGGTTGATGCTTCAAAATATTTTAGTTCTTTGTTCCAAAATTTTTGAGTGATAAGGATACTATAGATAATAACAATAAGTATTGATTAAAATGTGAAATTATGTCCCATTTCAACATTTTCAGGTTGAAGAAGATTTATTTTGTTTTAATTAATGATCATATATTTCAAGTGATATTGAAGGCTGATATCAGTTAAAGACAAGTAATATCTACTGGACAACTGTTAAGTACGCCTTTCGACTATAGGAATTGTAACTATTATAATTTAATACAGGGATAAAAAAATTCAAGTGGCTAGGTGGAAGGTTCAGTTACTCCGTACCCTGCACAATTATCAAGTCACTAGTTTTGTATGTTGGGTCACCTTCATATTCATTTTCAATAACCGATATATAATGGTAAAGCTTATAGTAGGATTATTAATCTAAAGAGGTTTTATAGGAACCCTTGAAATAATGGTAATGATGGTGAATCTTGGTAGAATTAATGTATGGGAAGGGGTGTTAAAAATCATTACAGTCATGTAGTTACAAGTGTACTTGTTGTGGTGATAGTGGATGTGGTAGTGGGACGTTTTTGAAAGAGTAAACATATCAATAGAGGGGTGTATCTGATTGGACTCAGACAAAATCATAGATAAGAGGTGTAGGAAAATTTCATATAGCTTAACCGACAGTTTTGGATAACAAGGCTAGAATAAAAATATTAAGAGACACTATTATCTTAGCTTCTATGTTTTCTAGTGACCTATTTGATACTGGTGCTCCTCATTATTTTATATATTCACTACTTGTTAATGGTTCGAGCCAAAAGGTAGAGTTCATGAGATTGGATATGGAGATCGATACACCATTGGAAGTGTTCTAGATAAACATCATCTTATTCCAATGGTTTTCTCTTGAGGTTGTGGAGTATCATTTTTTATAGGATCTTTACATTATTGACATGTCAGGATTTGACATAATTTTCATTATGGAGTGGTTAATATCATACCATGCCAATATGTATTTTTACCATATTATAGGGACTTATATATCCTAATGGCTAATATAATATATATTTTTTGATATTAATATATTTTTGTAGACCATGTAGGGCCATTTCATTGGAAATAATGGGGGCTTATCACCCATGTTTCTAGTCTGTTTCTTTAAATAGTCGTTGTGAAGTAGGGTTTCGTTCCACCCATAGTTGATGGGTTCCATGATGTGTTTCTTGATGACTTCATAGGGATTTTTAATTTGGGATATGTGTAATTTAATATGGATATCATTCATAGGGATGATATCATGTGTATTACACCATATAAAATGACACTAGTAAATATCGACGAGCATAAGAATCAACTGGAGTAGATAGAGGATAAGGATTTTATCTATAAAATTATGTCATATTGGTAGTTGACAATATTTTTTGAAAATATGGATGAAAATACCTTTCACATGTGTGTTCACTACCAAGTGTTTAACCTTATCACTGTGACAAACTATTTTCCCCTTCCTCATATTAATGATCAATATTATGAGTAAATGAGAACATGATTCTTCTAAAAAAATTATCTGATATCAATGTATCATCAATTTTTAGATATAAAATCTAATATACCTCAGACTACATTCATAAGAAGGTATGGACTATATTAGTTTGTCATGATTTCGTTCAGGAAGATGAACACACTAGCATTGTTTATGGCCTTGATGAACAAAATCTTCTATATATACTTGGATCTATTTGTTGTGGTATATGTGGATTCAATCTGGTTGTACATCGAGACTTGTCATGGACATCATCTTGATTTAATCCTGAGTACACTAACAGAGCATTAGAAATATGAAATCCTGTATAAGATTCAATTCATGATTGATTAGGTACATGTCATTGGTTATATCATCTCCTATAATGGTGTGTAGGTGGACCTTGAGATGTTTTAGGTAGTCTTATAATGGAGGAATTATAAGAATATTTTTTATATCTAAATCTTTTTATTGGTTTGTAGGATAATATTGGATGTCAAACTGTGACTTTTGTCATTTGGTAGAACATATTTTGGTCTTGAACAAGAATTTGGAAATGTAAGAATGGTTTGGATTATGTGAAAATGCATTTCTGGAGTTGAATAAGAGCTTGAAAATAGAACAAATACTGATCCTACACAAGATAAGTGAGGAATATTTAATGTTTTTTATGTTTCTAGTATAGGGTCTAGAGTAGTATTGATGTAGTGAGATTGAGTTTTTGTGTATGGATCATATTATATGATTCTATATGAACATGATTACCCAAAAAAATCATTAGTTGGATATAGTTGTTTTTACATTGATGTGTTGGGTACATTATGTATTGGGTAAGAATTTTACTATGTATACTAATCACAAATTTTATATGAATATATTTTTTCAATGAGATTTAAAACATCAGCATCAGAGTTGGGTTGATTATATGTAATCTCAAGTCATTGATCTAGTATATATGCTCGGGAAAGAAAAACAAGTTTCAATATTATTATGTAGGAAAACTAAGACTCCAACGGTTCAAGAGTCTAGTGTTGAGTTGATAATGATGAATTTACTAGATGATATTCTTATAGTGGTTTTAGAGAGAGAGAGAGAGGAGTAGATGAATCTGATGTCAGATTCAGTGGAGTCACTTATTTTGAGCTGGATATAGTATAGGATGTCTGTGGTTCTGTAGTGTTTAGACTTGAGAGAAAGACTTGATGGTGGGGAGTAGCAGTCAGATTGCACAATATATAAGGATGAGATCATCTATGCCAATAATAATATTGTAGTGGTAATAAGAATGATTGTGGTTATGATACATGAGTTTCATGCCTCAACGTGGGTGGTGAATCTATGTGAGACCAAGATGTACCATGGCGTATGATTACATTTGTTTGGTCAGGTGTGAAAAAATAGATATCATGATTTGTGATAAGATGATACACCTACCTGTAGGTGAAGGTTGTGCAACAATGACCCAGTGGTTTCCAACAGTAGTGGAACATTCTGTTATATATGTGGTATGAAATTACCATGGACCTTGTGGAGGGTCTCTATAGAATTCCTTGGAAAAATGATTCTATTTGGGTGACTATTGAAATTTTGGGAATGGTACCACATTTCTGACCAGTATGATAGACATTATTAGTGGATCAACTGGGAGATATGTATGTTTAGGAGATAGTCTATCAACATGGGGTACACCAGAGTAATGATTCAGAATGTGACTTATGTTTTACATCAGACCTTTGGTGGGGATTTCATAAGGGACATGGTATAAATGATTTATTGAGTATGACTTGGCACCCATAGATAGATAGGTAGTCTGAAAGTAATATTGAGGTTCTTGAGGATATTCATTGGGATTGTGTCCTATACAAAGGTTTGTTTTGGGATGTGCACCAAGAACTAGTTATGTTTTACTATTATAAAATTATTCTAGAAATAATATAAATGGAATAATAGGATTCCATTTATGATAGTCCATGTAGATCACCGCTATGTTGGATGGTGTAACGTGAGCCTGAGCCAATGTAACCTAGTATCATGAAGGAGACAACAGGGTAGGTGTAGTTGATTTAGAAGCATATAGATATAATTCAAAGTAGATATAATTTTAATGCTGATTAAGGATGATAACCCCTAGAGTTTTCATAGGTTTATCATGTCTTTTCATGGAGGTCTCTTAGATTGGTTCACCGTAGGATACATAGAGAGGGAATGTTGGGACCCATATTTGTTAGTCCATTTGAGTTGGTGGTGATAAACAGGTTGGTGGCAGGATGAATAGCTCATCGACATAGGTACAGTTCTATGATAGATTTTTTTTCATTACATTGTTTATATCACCCTAATATTCTCATGTGATCGATGTGGATGATGTTGAGATTGAGTTCGATGCATCCTATGGAAATCATCTAATATGTGTCTTGTATTACAGTGATAAATTGTTGTGGGGAATGATTGTAATTATAGTTTAGTTATTTGTATTACATGGTCATGTTCATTATAAAAAATTGGATAGGGAAGTGGATATGAGGGATTAGTGGCCTGAACAATTAAACTATTAACCTTATAGATTCTCGAGAGTACAACTCACTGAAAAGTTGTTATAATGGGGAGAGATTGTAAAGCCCAGACCCATTGGGATATGTATCGAGGATCTTTATGTTTTTATTTCTTCCTCTTTTTGATTATATATTTTTTTACCTTTTTGTTTGTTTTGGTTAAATTTATGAATTTTCGACGAAAGAGGGGAAATGCATGATTGGCACATAGTTTTCCCTAATGGTGTGCCCAACAAGCTATACAATGTGAACCCAAATAGAGGGGTATCATAGGGATGAAAACACTTTTTGAAATCATGTTCCCTCATAGGAGTAACTATGACCACCAAGAAGGGTAACCTGGTTAAGGATTGTTGGTTGGAAAACCATGCATCATGTCCCAAGAAACCATGCATTTGGGATTTTAATCACATTGAAAATGACTAAATTTTTTTAAAACTCAATTATATAATCCCTAAAACCAATAACTCCTCCCAAAACATATTTATAATTGTTTTTTAAGATTACTTGATGAATCCCAATTTATTTAGAACTCCATTATCAGTGAAAGGATGGTCCATTGACAGAACTGGATCTTCAAGGGTTTGTTGTTTCTTCCTATTTAGATCTTTCTCTCTCTTTCTCTCCTCTTTCTGGATAACTGTGTAATGTATTATTTTTTTTTCTGAAGGTTTTAGATTTTTTTAATAGAAATGTATTCATTTGGTCCCTCATTTTGGTTTTAGATCTATATATCATTATTCTCCATGTTATTGATCATTCCACATAATTGGGATCTCCATTAGTAAGAATATTTCAATGATCTGGATTTAGGTGGACTAAATTCAATTCCCATATTCATGAATCCCAAATTTCAAGTATGTGTTGTGTAATTTAAATATTATTTTTTCCAAATTGATTCTTGAATTGAATAAATTAACAAATTAATTAATTTATCAAATTATAAAAACTATATAATGATCTTAGTGAAATTCAATATATTCATTGGTGAATTAATTAATTGATTGTAGGGATTCTGTATTTGGATAAATTGAAATTATTAATTTATTGATTAATTAATGCGAATTTTTGGTATTATATAATTTATATATTTTATTAATTAATTTGTGAATTAATTGATGGATTATAGGGATTGTGGATTTGGTTAAATTGTATGAATTAACTGATGAATTAATTAAATGGAATTAGTGTAATTATGTGATTTAGGAATTGAATTAATTAATTGGTGAATTAATTAATATATTGTTCTAATAAATTTGATATTATGATATGTGTGATTTTTTGATACACATGTGTGGAACATTGGTTGTTTCTTTAAAATATCACTCTTGTGATTAATTGATAAACATGTTGTGGGAAATTGGATGATTTTTCAATTACACATGGGTTGCTAAACATGGTATTCTAGTCCCAAAGGAATATGTGTGGTTATAATTGTGGAAGAATGACTACTATATCAAAATCCAACACTTTGATTATTTGATAAACATGATATAAGACACAGAGTGATGCTTCAAATATCCACGAGGTCTTATCCATGATGTTCTAGGCCCAAAATGTTACCATTGGATTATGGTTCCAATAATTAATAATATAAATTTAATGTTACTATATATTTAAATCCCATGTGCTATAATAATTTTTGAATTTAGATGTGTCATGGTTTCGACTCTATCATGGGATGTATCAGGAATTTATGGTTCGAGTGTCCTTGAAACACTATTGTTTATGTTGTTAAATAATAAATAAATGAATATATTTAATCTATTTACTTTATTTATTTTACTTTGTTCTTTATACTACATCATAGAGTATTATTGACTGGATATTGTTTATGATTTCATTTATGGTGGCCTACTAAGTTATACTCACACCATACTCGTCCTGCCTGATTGGTTCTTGAATTGAAAGCCGGTTTATTAGATAGATAATTGTAAAGTCCCAATGTTAGATGGGTGACATGGGATAAGGAATTGATAAGATAATTGAACATCATTTGGGACCTACATGTGTGTTTTCAGTCACTATAATTATTTTGGGTTATATATGTTGACACTTGAAGCATATCTAGAAAGATATATCTACTCTCTATTTTTTGATTTTTTTTTCATTTTTTTTGTTGTTATGTGATTATAATATGGTTTGGATATTGGATATGTCATTTTTTCATTGTATATTTATTTCTACTATGGTATTATATTAATATAGAGTGTGTATTCTCCCCATGGTTGATATTAGACCCTTGTTACTAGTCATCGCCATCTTTCAAATGGGGAGGTGTGCATGAGGTCATGTAGAGAATATTATTGGGGATCCAATATTAGAAATAGAGGCTAGGACATTAAAATGTGGTAGAATGATCCTATAATAGGAATGATTGGGTCACAATGCTTCAAATATCAGATATATTATGGGACATATATTGATTTGGATACCTAGTTGATCAAGATCGGTATAATGAAATCATTTGTATCATAGTTATTTCAAGAATCAGAGCCATCATAGTTTAGCTAATTAGAGATTAAATAATTATTTTTCCATCTGTATGTTAAAAAAATCATATTATAACAATGTTTAGGGAATACACACTGAGGTTTCCTTATTATAATGGTAGAAGGGAATATCTTATTATTTTGTTAACCAAGGCTTACATACTAACATTACACTATATGGATGATTTGATTATTATACCTCCCAACAACCATGTGATCTTTGCTCAGTGTGGGAAATAAGGGATGGAAAATGGTTAGTCTCACTTCTTATAGATGTATGACATATGTAATGGGATTGAAATTTAAAGGATTAATATATATATATTGGGCCATAGGAAAGTGTCTTACTTATAATGATTATAGTAGCCATTAAAGTTCTCATAGTTTAGGTGATTTTTTATTACACACTAAGGGTTTTTAATAATGATTCTTGGAAAAGGTTATCATATCCTGAATGTCCACATGACCTACTGTTGTTGTCTACCTGACATATATTAATTTTCCTCTTCACATTCTTGAATTTTCTTCTTGACATGTAGGGTGATATCTACCTATAATGTCCAATGTATATCAAATAATCTATATGAAATGTTATAGGGATGTCACATAATTTTAATGGTAGGTCTAATGGACACCCTATGACAAAAGGTGAATTATTACGTGGACATCAAAAGACCTGGTTTTCTGATCCTGGAGGCCATAACATGATCTGGGTTGACATACCAGGAGGGAGTCACATTATATAGCTTACCTTCCTTGGATTCCTTGAGAATTATGGGGGCCACATTTGATGGGGTTTCGGGCGAGTCCATGTAACATGTCTGTAGGGTGATTCATGTTTGAGATGACTCATCTAGGTGTCATCACAAAAAAAAATCGATGATATGTCCATGGATGTCACAGTATTTTTTTAGCTTGTCTATAGGATGTCATGAGATCCATATATCTTGTCTAGAGGATGTGATGGGATCCAGTTGGGATGTCCTATATCTATTTAGATACATATTTATCAAGAACTGGGTCCACCATATGACTTGGGATACATTTCTAGTGGACAGAGTAAGGTCTGTGTGGAATTCCCAGATGGTTTTGAGAGACATGGGTGGAATGCCCCTAGGGCACCATGTAACTTGTTCTGGCATATCTATGGGCACTCCATATGATCTAAATAGTATATGAATGGAGTGTCCAATGATCTAGAAGGAATTTCATGGGTCTTTTGTATCACCTAGGTGAATTGTTAAAATCACATGAAGATCATCATGTATGTTTTTCATATAATTATCCTATTATTTTATTCTATTTCGTTCCTTTTAATACATATGCCTTATATTAGTTTAGTGTTTTCTTGTTTATGTCACGTGTGAGTAAATATGCATTTACAATTTCCTCTACATTACATGCTCGATGATTTATGGGTGATCTATGAGTGATCGGATAAAGTTCATATTCATATTTCAAAAATTCTATGGTTTTCCCCATGTGTTTAATAGAAAATATTTTTGATCATGAAATATTCAACTCCATAAAATAATCCATGATGACTATGTGCACTGGTGCGAGGATCCAATCATGAATTTTTATGTGTTGTGGTTGGGGATTTATTTTCATCAATGCAATAATTATATGCCTATATGAGCATCATGTAATATGAAAATACAGGATGGATTAATTTCATAGTTTTGATGACATGTGTTTCATGATACCATTATACAGGTCAATTGGGTGGTTTCGCTTGATTTTTAGTGATTTTTATACCATCACATCAATTACTCATTTAATGTATCATATTAAATTAATGGGGTCATTACTAATCATGAGACCAAGACAATAGGCTTTCATATAGTAAGGCCAACATAATTATGGTCCATCACATGATTTGGATGCTAGTTGGAAGGGTATTCCATGACCTAGGGTGACTTGTCTAGGATCTTCCACCTCACAATGTTGGTATCCTAATGGGTCCTCATGATATTATTCCATCACTGTGAAGAGATTTTTTTAGGTCATATGGAACAAATGTGTCTCTCAATTGATTTTTAAGAAGGTGGAGGTTCCCACCTTTCTAATTTTTATTACATTATTATTTTTAAATCACCTGGGGTCTCAATTGTTTTATCAAGTGTTGTTGAAGAAAACCACTCTCATCATCAGTGATGCATTGTGTGATAAAAAATCATCAAATGGGATGCATGAGAATCATCAAGGAAAGAACCTAATGTATGTATTTGGGGACAAAGGGGGAGGAATATACTAGATTTAAATGTCTGAAACCTCTCTTGTGACATGATTTACATACCCTAGAGCTCTCACACAGCTTGGAGATTGTGCTCCCATGGGATTGGAGTGTCTCATGAACAACATGGCTGATTTGAGAGAAGTGTAAGACTGCCTGATTATCCAACACATTCGATATTTTTTCTACTTATTTTCAAATTATTTTGGATGGGTTTTTAGGAATCATCCAGATTACAAGTCACATCCCCAAGGGGAGATTAACTGACTACATCCATGTGGACAGTGATTTCCCTGGATGACTACTCCAGACAAAAATTACTTTTCAAAGGGGCTTCATGTGATCTTATATAGATTATAAGATACTCAGGATCATTCACATGTCCTTAGGATATTTTTTTATCTGGATACTTCTAGAGGATCTCACGATCTGTGTGAGTTTGGCCACTTTTTTCTTCCTTTTCATTACAATGTAAATAATACACATATTTCGGTATTAATATTCATTTGGATTTTCCAATTATCATATTGGGTTCATCAAGAAATTATCTCACCTCATGAGATACTTATTTTGAGATAATGTAGTGGTTATAAGAAATGAAAATGCCCACATGAGGCTTTGGTGATGTCGTATATCATTTCCTTGGGTGATGATTGGTCTACTGGGAGATATTTTTTTGTGTGTATTTTTTTATGAAATTCATAGATAGAATATGAAATGTTTATATTTTTCCTATTTCTTCATATCGTTGAATAAATCATCCAAACTATATATTTTGTTGTCCATTTCTCTTTTATTAATGATATGCATGACATTTATATGGCTTGATGTTATATGAATCGTCAACGATGGACAAAAATTATGTATCATCTAGTAAACCTGAATTCATGGAGGTCAGTATTTAAATAAAAATGGATTTTACATGAGAAATCCTAATGAATTCCCCCCAATATGTGAATCATCACTGATGTATCTTCTCCAGTTATCATGATATAACCAGATTCACATAAAACATTAAGTATAATATATTTCTCTAGGGGAGAGTACTATATATTTTTTATTTCAATTTTCCTCACTATCATATATTTATTTTGTTATAATGACTTATGAAGGGATTTATTGCTTTAATTATTTTACATTTTCACTGAAAAAAATCACTAATGAGTTTTAGTTTACGATATTTTTAATCTGAATTTATATAATTCTGGTTTAGGATCTTTTAACGTGGACTTTCTATAATATTATTTTATGGGGTTTCCCTCACCCTTATTTCATTATTGTTTAGGGTTTTTTTCTCAGACCTTCTATCAATGTATTTTAAACTCGTTTATCTCATACCATTAATTTTTATGGATTTGGGTATTATAGCCAGGCAATTGATATTTTGTCCAATGTAATGTCATGAAAGTAGGATATGATTGATGATCATGGAATATGGTAAAAACATTCTTGGAATAACCCAAAACACCCTAGGATGCTGATTTCTATCTTTATATTGTTGAGGTGCACGAGTATTACAGATTCATTCCAATAAGGAGCAGATGTATTAGGTTTGTAGGTCAATGAAATTATATATCGGTAAATTTTCATACAGAGGTGTCTCCACACTTATATAATAGTTGTGGAAGATTTATGGGTTTGATATTTTATGAGGTAAAAATTATAGGGATTTTATGTATACCATGATAGTTGGAATTGGGGTAATTTAGTCATAACCCAAATGTTTGACTCGAGGGATATGATATGAGAATGAAATTCATTGAATGAACCATAAAACAATAAATAGGTTGTTTCTTCATTGGTGTTTCTATATCTCACAATGATCATAAGTAGATTATTGAAAGGAGGATATAATTTTTGTTGGAAATTCAAAGAATGTACGCATTGATAGAATAGTCAAAAAAATATGATCTCCAATACTTTTTGGGGGAAAATAATTATTTTTTATGACTCAAATTTTCCAGATTAAGAGGTTGTGTATGATAATAAAGGGTATCTAGGATCGGTCCTTGCACCCTTGGGTTGTCCATCTCTTTATCAATTATGATTTAGCCTTACTTGCTGTAGTTTCGAATCATTGGATGTGGGCCATCATATGGTTCAGGGATGGAGTGTCCCACTCCAAATTTGAGAAATGGTTAAATACAAGATGATGTAACATCGAGGATGTCGAATATGCATGTATTGACTCATTATGGGAATTTTAAATCATGGTCAAAAGTTATCATTCATGAGGATGGTGTTGAACAGTCTTATCTGGAATGTACCAAAACAAATTGGGGGTTGATCTCTATCGTGGTGAAGTTAGGGTTCATAGGGATTTGAAATCTATTTTTATATAGTGACACATTTTTTTAATAGCCATAATTGTAAATGAAGATTTCATATCCATACAATTATATCCAAACAAAGGGTCCCATATAGACGAGTATCCATTTCTATGAGACATTGAAAATCTAAAATGATCCATGTTTCTCCAATAATTATGTGTGATATGTGGAGCATATAATATTCAATAATTTATTGAGTACTCTAAAAGTTTTGTCAGTTCCCAATAAACATGTTATCAGGGACAGGAGATGTAAAGAATCTCAAATGTAACTTTTTCCTAGAAAATGGGGTTTAGAGAGCCCTAAAATTATTATTATAGGGAAATAAATTGGGAAATATGAAATTTATTAATGATTTATTTGTGCCATAATGTTTTCAAAATATATGTAGTTGATTATTATATATAGTGGAAACATTAATTTTTCTTAGGCTTCCACTTGAATGATTTTGACCTCACATTTTTTTCAATTTATCTAGCTATTTATGGACCTCTGATATGGACAACATAATTATATAGATTAAGGTTGAATAGAATTGACAAATGTTCACGAAGCTTAATGTTAAGAAACACCAGGAGAAATATGATAGGAAAATTACAAAAGAATCGAATTGGGAATCCCAAAGTCAAGAGTACTCTAACATCATTATTAACAAGGGATTAATATTTTTGAAATCCTGAATCGAGTTTCATGGGTCATTAGTAATGATACAAGATAATCATGCTGATAATGGACCAAAACACAACGAGGAGTTGTAATCTATTGTATTTATTCTAGGTCTCACAAGGATCTAGAAAGACCTTTTGGTAGAGTGACATGTTTAGTTGACAACTAAATGTACATATGTATAATCCAAAGACATAAATGAACAATGAATCAATGGTTCCCCTAATTCAAAGTATATGTTTCCCGAAGACATGGAAGGTTTTTGGAACACCAATTAATTCAATTCATGAAGTTTTTTTATGGGATTTGTGGATTAAAATATGATCAAAGAACCACATACATTGATTGATTGAGATCAGTCTCTCGTGGTCTTTTAATAAGGTATGAAACTGGGTGATGTTATAAATAGTTAAATACTTTTTAGAAGGGAAGAAGTTGTTTCCATGTAGTTTTAATTTCATATGGTATAGACCATTTCTGTGTAGTTTAATTTTATGAGGTTAGGGATTGAGAACCATGGGGAAATTTTTTACAAGATTTATTATGTTGAAACAAAATCCATTTGTAGACCTGGCTCATATGTTGGAAAAATATGAGTTTATAACTTAGCCCATGTGAGTCAATAATTATTATATTATTATAGTAATCAAGTCACATATTGATCTTAAATCCTATGCCATTTAATTTTGCATGACATGGAAATTAGTTGTATAGTTTAACATCATTCAATAAGGACTCAAGGTGTTCTTTTTATGTTTTTTCTTTCTTGATTGTAGCCACCATGTCATGAATTGATATGTATTGGTTATGTGGGGAGATCAAATAACAATATTCCTAAGCACATATGAGTCATTATCTTTTTGTTAAATTAGGATTTCAAAAGGTTCTTCACGACATGGAGAAAATTAATTGATAGATATGGGAATATTCTACAATGGGTAGCTCCACTAGAAAATATGATCTGGGAGTCTATATATAACATATTACAATGAGAATAAAGATTCATGTAGTATGAGGAACACATTTATTTTACTAAGATATGGTAAGGACGTCTAGCATGATGTTTAACATCGTTGGGTAAGGAGGTGGGTGACTCGACATTTGGGAAGAGGAATGTGGGTAATATGTGGAGTAAAATATCATGTGGAAAGGAAAACAACCCAGATGTTTTAATTTAGTAGGTATGTAAGAGGATCACTTGATGTTTATGGAATGATATATCATTGTAGGGACAAATAATAGAGGTCTACTTTTCACTATGTTTACTATGAAGGAAGGAATAATTCCCAAAATAATTATTTGATGATGATATTCCCAATGTGGATCAAAATCTCACATTGGGACATGGGAAGTTCAAAATTAATCTGAATAGATCTTGGTTTTTTACAGTGAATCGTCAGTGAAAAATTAAATCATATATAGTTTAATTTCTTATAGTGATTACATATTTTGTGTAGTTTGACATTGTGTAGTAAAGGAATCATATGCTGTGAATTTTATTTTTGTGCTTCTTGAATGTGCACCGTATAGTTTAATGTCATATTTTTATGATGAGCCCACCTAGTTTAACACCATGAGACTGGGACATATTTATGAAATTTATCATCAATAATCTAGGATGCCACTATAAAATTAAACATAATAAAACCTGGATGAAATATTTAAATATTAATGTCATTTGTTTAGGATGTGAGAGATTGCGTAGTTTAATGTATTAACGTGAAGAATGTTTTTCTAGTATATCATTATGACATGAGGATAAATTAATCCTTACGAATTTAATGCATCATAGTTCATTATAATTGATTCATCTGTGGGAGGTGTTACATGCTCCCCATCCATTATAGATAATGAGGAAAAAAATTTGACAAACCTTTTTTTTGAAATAATTTTGATCCAATTTTTCATTCAACTTTTGAGGAATTATTTATTGGTATAATTAGGGTTCTATGATACAATACATGTTCTCACTAGAAGAATAAATTATTTATTTCCTTTTTATTAATGGAATATTCAATCCAATTACGATGAAATTCATTGTAGGGAAATATCAGCAACATGTTCTAATCATGAAAGTCCCATTATACAAGTTTATTTGGTGATTTCTAATTATATGAGTGTTGTTAGATAATGAATATTTAGAGTGATGGTGGATGGAATTCTATGGCTTACATTTCCTAGTTCTGATACACAATTTAATATGGTCTTTATTATGTAGTAGTATATGTGGTGGTATGGTACACTAATAAATCATGGAGGAGATGTTACAGCCCGATATTATTTTTCTTATTCACCATTAACTGAATTATATTTTATAATGTTTTTTAAAGGATTATATAACTCCATTATCCATTTCATTATTGAGATATGAGTGATTGGACATGATGTGGTACCCATTGTACATTATCATAAACTCTATTGAACTAATGGGGTGGTTATTTTCCTTCAGTATAATGTGAGTCACTCTAATCCTAGTGATAAAATGGGACATTAACACCAAATCCTTTTATGGAATTCATAAAAAGTAACCACTATATGGTGGTGTGGGAACTGTAAAATTAAAACATCCATGGAAAGGGTATCAACAAAGAAAACCATCCAAATAAAAAAGATCATGATATAAAATATGAAAAAAATAATGATACCTACACAACCTCTAAATCATTTTCACACCATAATAATTGTTTGACTATGGCCAGAGTGTGCCCATCAATTTTCCAATGAATGATCACAGTTAATAAGATCCATTTTCATTTTTTTAGAGATGTGGGGTTGAAGGAAAAAATACATAGATCCGGGCCTTTAGTGGTCATTTTTTATACATTATTAGCCTCCACCAAAAACTCTAATGACGCATGTTGGAGGGTAGTGAAGTCTTATAATTTTTCCTCACTTCATCTATTTTATGCAATTGCATGGGAAAGTGGTAGGGGTAGGCGTATATTGAATCTTAGAATACATGGTTTCTAGAGAAACTGGTGTCCTGATATTGTAATTAGAATATGACCTCCTACTAGACTGAGATCCCACAACATCTTCACATAGAATAGATTCTCTCTTCTCTTGTAAAGTAGACTGATCTTTTTCTATTTAACTTATCATATATGTTTTCATTTAATAAATAACTGTTTTATTCATGATGTATCCTTTACTATAATATATGATAAATAATGGTGTGGGTAAATTGGAGTAGTCATTAAGTCTTTGTGACCTCCTCACATTTTTTATGAGGGCCTTTGGGCCCAAAATGGTCTCTTTTCCCTTCCTTGTAGAGGATTGAAGGTGAACATCCTATGGTTTGACATCATTTCTCTTGGTAGACTATGGAGTAGTTTTATAATCCATCTGAACTCCAAATACATTTTTATTACCTCCCTAATAATCAATTCCTTCTTATCCTTCATCCTCAAAATTGATTCCTTCAAAATGAGTTGGGTCACCGTCACCCATAACAGGAAACATGTTCCTGGTTCCATCTCTAGTGGAGAATAAGTCAGTAGATGTAATGATGTACTTAAACTTATTACTCATGAATGGGGGATATAACGTCACAAAAACCATTCCCCATGTGGAAAAAGACTAAGAATGTTAATTTATATACTAAAATTTCTAGGGTTAATGAATGATGGTTTCATTGATCAGGCTTGTTTAACATTTTCATGTGAATTTCGAATAGTTTTGTTTTAGGTTATTTCATTCATAACCCAACCTCTTGATTTTTTTTGGGAGTATGGACCTAGATTAAATAGCATTGTAGGATCCCATATGTACTTATTACATGATGGTGGGGTCTTCTCTTTCTATCAAGCATATGAGGAGGATTTATTCAAAGCCTCTTAGGTTTGGGATTTGTACTCATATGGACCATCCTATAGGTTAAATATCACTGCTCATCATCGAATATGTTCTTTTGTGACCCGATCTATCGGGGAGACCCCATGTTAAGAAAACCAATTCTGGGATTCGACCATACAGGAGTGGATATTTGATCATCGTTCTCTGGGGAAGGGTTGACCTGGTTTATTTCCTTCATTTCTCATATGATGATTGATGACACAATTAATCAATGGGTTATACTAATGATTTATTCATGTAACATTATATGGTATCCATTATAAAGTGATTTGGCACAAGCATTCTATGACCGGAGTACATTATATAATGTGGGTTCAAAAGGGAAGCCATCCATTAGTCCCCTAACATAGCAATGTAAGATGGTCTAGACCTTCCATTTTGATGATATATTCTCCATTAATCTATGTTAATAGTACCTATGAATCTTATTTGATGTTCATGTAGTCTATCTATAGTTGTAGGAATAGTTCTAAGATGAAAACAGGGGCCTAATATTTAGTCTCATTATTAATGAAACATTATGATAGAAAGAAAGATTTGGGAGAAATTATAGTTTTCTAGAAAAACAAAAACTATATATATGAAATCAAGATTGAGTTTCTAGGAATACAATATATTTCCAATAGGACTCTAGGAGGAACCATCAAAAAACAGCTACAATTTCCAATGATTTTCATTGGAATATAAAACCTCATCATATTGATGTCTGGTCTGTAATGGTTTGTTTTATGGAGTGCAATGTGTTGTGGGGATATCATACAGGTCTTGTTTTGTCACTAACTTCTTGTACATGGAATAAATGTAATGTTGTTGTAGATTGAACACCCATCGGGCTAAACTCCCAATCATCATGGGACGCCCTAGGATGTACTTGAGCATGTAAATATGAGATACCAAGTAGAATATGTGAGGTTACATGTAATGCCACACATTATGCCGCGAAAATATTAGTGTAAGGTAGTTCTTCTTGACATCTGATAATTGGGTATCAATATATAACATTGTTTAACTGAGGATGTAGAGACTCTTCTCCTTTCATGCATCATTCATATTTGTGGGGAATGGGCCATATGATCATTCTATGGTCAGAAAATATAATATTATTGTATTTCCATCTATTGGTAGAATCATGACTATTGGGAATAGTTGATACTACTTGAGACTCTCAAAAGGCATCATCGCAGTCCCTATCCAATTGATAAGTTATTACATTTTTCAATAGATTGTGGAAGGGGATATTTTTTTGAATAAGCTAGATATGATATTCGGAATAGAAATGGGGATCCCTTGGATCCCAATTTTCTCTTTGAGATTCTTGGGGTGACATTTCTAAAATATAACTAGTATATCTAGGTGATAATCTATATCATGGTGTTTTACTAAAAATAAAATCGATCATCCCAGATGTTTCCCAGAGAATTAATTTCTATTGATTCATATTCACATTATGTTGTAACAACTTGTTGAAGACTATCTACAGATTCATGAAGTGGTCACATCACTATTGTGATATGGCCACTAGGTTATCGACATAACATTAGGTTGTTATTATAAAAAAAATATTAATGATATGAGGTATATGGAATTGAATAGTGTCTTTAGAGATATTTATGACAACAGGAATAACCTTCTAAAAAAAGTTCACTTATGGTGATCTAATGGTACTAATTTCCTCATCATTAGGGTCCCTATATATCTGATTGAACTCTAAATAACCATCCACGGTTGAAAGGTAATGCAACCATTTTGTTACATTGATCTGGAGTTCTATGATTATAAATGGGAATTCATCCTTCTAGCATTGTAAATTATAGTCTATGAGATTTAGGAAGACTCTGATCTTCCTATTATTTTTCATGATTGGAACAATGTTGGTGATCTATATTTACTATATAAATTCTCATGCAACATTGAATTTGATCTATATTCAACTTCATGAAATACATTGGGGTTATGATAGGGTTTCATACATTTGGATTCCTTATTGAATCCTAGATGTTCGTCATATAAGATGTTATGCTTCATTGACATATTTAGATCTAGATTAGGAATTTATATATAACTCCACTAAAACAGAGATCATTGTTGATTGGAAATGTGATGTATATATATTTCTCCTCAAGAGGCATGGAATCACTAATATGTTTATGTTGTGAGACTTAATCTATTCCCATATTTACCTTCTAGTGTTCATCAGTGGTGTTGGAGACATATTCATCAAATGGATGAGGGGAATTCATGATATTATCTGATTCATCGTCCAACTCTATATGTGTGGAGAAGTTTTCTGATTCCAATTGAAATATGAAGGTTTTTAAATAACTAACGGGATGATATTGGACATAATAATATACATTATCATCCCCTTCTAATAGAGTCATTGTAGAGCGATGTCCTAACTGATCCCCTAATATAGATTTTCTTGGGACAAAAGGGGATTCGACATCTGGGAGTATGTATGTTTCCTCTACAAGATTTATGTGGAGAACATGGTCACTATTCAGAAAACTATATATATTTTTAGTAGGGTTCCCCATGATATTGTGGGATGAAAAATGCATATAATAAACCTCCATTGATTTTCACATCACTTTTATAGAATCCATATTATACACATGTAGCTTTAGAATTCATTAATGGGGAACCTTTACTATGTAATTTTTTGACCTTTCCATTAATGGGGTTTTTACAGCACCAATTGGATGTTAAGGCGACCACCATGTTGCAATAGAGATACGGTCTCCCGAGCATTAAATTGCATGTGATATTTTTCTAGATAACCATGAACTCAGTGTTGGATGTGAGGTCCAAAAACTATACATTGATCATTATCTACCCGAGAGAACATTTATCACTGTTATCATACCCTTGAATGGTCTGATTTTTTGGAGAAATATCGACTTCTTTATACCACAAAATTCAAGGGGTCTGAATTGATATGTGGATGATCCCAGGAAAATTTTCAATCATGTCCCTTCGATGTTTAACAATAATGTTCATGCCTAAAACTTATAGAGTCATGATGTGTCCCTAGATGACCTCTTTTAGATCATGATCATTTAATGAAATGGAGATATGGATCTTTGTTGGGATGGTCTCAACTCATTAGACTTATTCTAGATTGACATATTTCCTAAACTCAAGGGGTATATAGAGGGATTCAACGAGTTCATTGATGAGTTCATTAAAAAGATAAACTGCATCTAGTATTGAGAACTTGGATGGGACAATTGAAAGTTATGTCATAATGTTTTATATATGTTCAATAAGATGATTCATCTAGATGTTGTGTGGCTCTTTAATATGTGTCTTGGGAACTAAGGAATTTGAGGAATATGTGTCTGGATAGTTGGAATATTTTGAGCTTTCATAAAAGCCAACAATGTAAGTCCCACATGCTTTCCCCATTTTCTAGGATCATGAAACAATCATACCCCTACTAGGTGTCCATAGAATATGACTAGGCATGGGAAACGATTGAAGGGTTATAGGGAACCTCAATGTCTCTATTTCTCTTTCATGAGATATTTTCCTAGAGTCTCACATTAATATTTTTACTCTATGATAATTTGACCAAAATATTGTGTCTAACCATACATTTTTTATCCCATGTATCCTTGGTTCCTTCTCTTAAAGGATCTTTCTCCACGATTATGGGTGGAGAAATTAATCTCAGAGGCATAGTCATATTTTACTAGAGTTACTATATGGGATTCACATTGAAAAAATTGATGATGAATTCTTAATCCAATGATAGTTCAATTTTGTCGGGGTGGTTCCCATTATTTTGATTTTTAGAGAATAAATATTCTAGGTTAAAAGAATGTGTTATAGGAGAATATGAATCCTACAAATCTTACTCTTCCTTCATCATACGGCCTTTTCCACCATTGGGATGAATTTAAAATATATCCTACACAGGTGGAGGAACTATTATGGCTATTTGAAGATGTTCTATCAGGGTGGAGTGATCTCAATAAACTGCCTTTAGAGTCATCCAACTCTGGAAATCATTTCCCCACCAAGCCAAGAAAACATTTTAAATAATATTCTCCTTATGACTAGGAGATGGTTATGTTGGTCGCCTTCTATAGGGAGTAATACAACATCACCTATCTTGAATCATCCATGTATGGGTGAACATCATTGATGATGAATCGGTTATGGATGTTATGAACCATCCTCTTATAAAAGGGGTAGTGATTAGGATGATTGGTAAGGATAAACTCATCAGCCTTCCTAGGATATGAAAGGTAGAGAAGGTAATTGTAAATTGATGCAATAAATAAATTTGGAATTTATCAATTTATAAGTATTATTCATTATTCTTCCATTACTCGAAACTCGAGTGACCCTGATCACTTATACCTTCCCACCAAGGTTGATATTTTTGATGTTGATATTTGAAATAAGGTGCTTAGAGGTTTGATAACTTCGGATGTACATAGATGGGATGTACTATTTTTTTGAGTGTAAGAATGGTTGATTAAACCTTACCATCTTTTTTCCCTTTACATATGGTGTGAGTTGATATTTTTATTTTGTTCCTTGAATGGAGTCATCCAACCCCTGCTCTATTTCCCTGAACTTCGGGAACCCACATGGATACATCATTGGTATCATTGGTGTCTGCACCTCATAAAAAATATTCCCATCATAGATTTATATCCATTTCTCTTGTGAGTGAGTGATGCTGAGTGAATAGGTTAAGAACGTCCTTCTAACTATGAAGTCATAATCCATCTAATATTTACATTTCATGTATTACATCAGGTCAAAATGTTTCATTTTCCTTAGTGTGGAGTTGTATTGGTATATAAATTAACTATAGATTTCTTCACATCATGTAATGGATCCTTCTGGAAATCTGTTGTAAAATACGAAGTTTTACCCTACTAGATTTTATACTAAGCACGTAATCTTGGTCAACTATTGTTTATTTCAAGGGACCATTATTGGACCGCATCGGGTTACGAAGTGTGTGAACTATTATTCACGGTCTCCCATACCATCTAAGGTTTAGATATTAGGATTTAATATATTGGTGGAGGAAAAGTGTCATCCACCAATTTGATATATGACCCCATATTTGGATAACACATTGTATATCACCCTTACATTCCTTCCATTCTTGATGATAGGGACATGTTGACATTGAGAAATTTTGAAGGTGCATCAATATGAATTTCCTCCTATCCAAAGGGAGAATGAGTGGTTGGATGAGGTGTTATCATTTTTTTCTCCCATTGATTCCTGACCTGTTTGAATTACGATTGATTTCCCTAATGACGGAGAGAGAATCACTTTAATGGAGGGATGTCAGGATCAATTTTTACTTCCACATTTTTTGTAGACTAAATACTATTATCAAGATCAAGTCTAATTCTCATATAGAACATTGATATATGTTTCGTCCCTGGGAGGAAAAATATTCATCTCTTCATGAATAACATACATAGTGGGAATTTTTCCACTGTGTATCTCATAATTTATATGATTTAGTGTTTGTATCTCATTCTCATACTGTGAAAACTATTCCTCTATTGTAATAACATTGATTCTTTTGGGAATTTAATGGTATGTGTAAAGTTGTTTACCTATATAATTTTATGTGTTTAACTATAGAGATGGGGAATTAATATTCATATGTTATAGGTATTAGACTCTCCCCTAGTTTGATGGGCATGTTGTCTCGGTTGGTGCATCATAATCACTGTCCTCTTGGGGTCTCTTTTCCATATTATGACACGATTTATTTGTGTCTTGACCAATAATATCAATACTAATAGTGATGATGAAATTTAGAGTGGTTTCTAGGGAAATGGTTTTTATCCCAATGCATTCAACATAGTAGATATTATTATTTACTACAGGTTAGATGTCATTCCTCCAACCCTTTCCACTATTAGGATTCTTTGGCATGTAACCCCAATGGGGTTTGATTTCCTACATCGAATGCTCCAATCATCTTCCTTTGTGAGCAGTGACCTTGATAGAGTTTTGGTTCATGACTATTGAATGGGACCTAAATAGTAGGGGGTTTTCTTGATGTGGGAGTAATAGATTGGATGTAGAGCATCGATATATTCCTACAAACCATGAGAAGATAGATTCCCTCTACTCTGATGATACTGTTGAAAATTACCCTTTCCCTATGGGTTGTGCACTATCAACTTCCACAATTGTAATTGGATACATCTATTTTTGAGGATCCAAAAATTCTATTCAAGGATCTGAATAATTCAGGGATTGGAATTGAGATATTAATTCCCTTAGTCATAGTGTATGGGGTAGATATTTAATCATCATTGATTTATCCAACCCCACGTAAGAGGATGTTGAACTGGGTGATAGAGATTGCGATAAAAATGTCCCCATACTAGTGAGTTGAGTTTTTTTCTACTTCTAGCCATATAACATGAATAATCCTATAGGTAATTGATTATCTAGGGTAAGTGGTGGTAGATATTCCCCTATCCCAGTGGATGGAGTTATCTCATAGATGGATGCAACAATAGCTGGTACTTTGACTTGGTTGATGTGGCATAACTTGGATTATGTAGGATCTAGGTATAAAGGAAACACATAGTGGGATTCAGTTTCTATTTGATGTTGTTGATTTGATTGAAACATTATTTTTTGTGTCTAAAATTTGTTATTTTTTGTGGTACCTAGTTCAATGCCCTGTGAGTTGACCTCTTCCTCTGTTCATGATGTCATGGAAACATTAAAGTGGTGGAATTTGTTTCAGTGACCTACACGACCTAGAATTACATAGTCCCCTTATTTCATGGGTGGCTATAACATTTCATGATTGTGTATTTGAGGGTTTATACTATTACATTCCTATGGTGATGTGTAAAACCCCAAACATTCCACTTCATTGAATGATGACTAATGAAATAGATTAGTAAATCATCTATCATAATTTTTGAAGAAATAGACACAAAAATGTGGTATATTTTCATTGATCTTTTCCATTATTAGATCATGATCCATCGATATAACATCTAGGTTAAGATGAAAATAGAGTATCGCGATGGTTTGATGGTGACCCTAATATCTATGATAAGGTTGGTGTCTATCCATCATCTCAATGATGTGTTTCCCACAATTTTTTTATGTATAATAAAATGAAATAATAATCTAGATCATATTTGATCTCATAGTCTGAAGTACAATGTGACTAGAACATGGTGGAGAGGTTGTTTTAGACTAACTCTATATATATATAAATTTTATCATCCTTTTGATCAGACATTCAAAAATAAATCTAGTCAAACTAGAGAAGATTTTTCTTAGGGTATCCAGCTAACTGTGTTAGAAAGTATCTGGTATATGATGAGGAACTATATGGATTGGACACTAATATTTTGAGAAACTCTCTATAAAAAGGAAAAAGATTTTCGATCACCTATCCATATGAAGGTGTCTAATAAAGGTCTCTGGCCCAACAGAAGCTCATGGTTGGATGTCCCCACTTCAGTTTTTCTCATTTGCGATGATCAATCTGGGATCGATACGACAATAAACACCAGACTCCACAGATCGAATCATAGAAATAAACAAAGATGAAGAATAGTCCTAGAACCATAATGGATGATCATCAAAGGTTTATTATAATTAATTTAATTAAT
The DNA here is from genome assembly GCA_963277665.1 of Viscum album. Taxonomy (NCBI): domain Eukaryota; kingdom Viridiplantae; phylum Streptophyta; class Magnoliopsida; order Santalales; family Viscaceae; genus Viscum; species Viscum album. Next base: position 1,096,545,051 of record OY728151.1, on the reverse strand, counting down.
TGAAAATAAGTACACTTTATGGAGTTCTTTCTTTGTTGATATTTCTGATCATGTTCTGATTGATTCATCATTGCGTTGCATAAGCCATGTGTATACTTCCTCAAGTTTTGATCCACACATGCACCATGTATCTCTGGACTTCGCCAAAGGAATATCTAGGTTCTAGCATGAGAATCCTTTTCTTGCGTTGTCTTCCATAGATCGCCTTGATCCGGTGGAGGAGGATCTCTATCAGTCCTAAGATAGTTCTTGGTGGATGGAGTTCTTTTGTCCTTGAGAATATTCTATAAAATTGTTGTTCACAACAATTAGGGTAAAGTGTTACGGTTGTGAGGATATATATAATCGGGTCTGAGGTTATAGGTTTATGACAATAAATAAACACGTTACATGTTTTTTTATTTCATTAACTCTTATTGAAAACCCCCATGTTGAATAAATAATTCATTCACCTGCTCCCAAGATAATTATAACAAATATCATTTAATCAAACAATATTATTTCCATAATATCCTGACCGGAAAAACAACAAAATGTGTAATCATAATACACGGTGTGTACTCATTTTTCTTTTCCATTTCTAAAATGAAAACTACACCACATGTACATTGTTTGTACATGGTGTGTATATATATTTTTTCATTTTATTATTCCTCCAACATTAAAACGATTTAGGCTTCCTTCTATAATTATTAAACCACATATAGGAATAATCTTTATTCTACTTGAGATAATTGGATACACTTAGTGTGTCACCCTATAGGCCTCTTTCTAATTGGGATTAGGCGGGATTGCCTAATGTCTGATACTACTATCTAGCAAAGGGTCAAGGAACCCAAGATAAAGAAGTTGATTCCGCATTGACATGTCACCTCATAAGAACGCTTACCATGTAATTTAATCTCTTTGTCTCAATCTCTCATCAATTAGGTTTCATGGTAGTGTTATAAACCTATATGGTTGATCTTTCATTCTTTTACTTCCTAAAATTAACTCGTTTTGACACCAAGGCCATGGAATTTGGGAGATAATTCTATTTCAATCATAGAGCCCGAGATATCTACTTCTATAAATATGGTTGGGAAAAATCCTTCCTCGACATATCAATTAACAACATTTCATTCGTGTCGTACCCAACATACCCAACTTTTTTTGTCAAATGTCTTCATGATGGTTTTCAGCATCAAATTTGAGTGTGCGAGTCATGACATGAGTTAATGATAATCTTCCAATCTAAGGACTATTAGACATGCCCGTAGATTGAAATGTTTGATGACACCAAGGAATGCATAATTACTAATGGCAGGTCTATTCTCGTTATCTCCCATCATGGAGTTTATCTTGTGCGAACTCCGTGAGAGAGAGTTTCTTCTTATTACGAGTATTTACACATTACAGTCAATATACTGTGTGTCCTATCATAGTATGTCATCCAACCCTATAACTTTATTTAAGAATATTTTTTACCATTTCTGGGTTCTAATCAGAGCGGGGATCTTCCAATACCTTATTAGTGCAACAAATATTCCAGGACATTGTTATATTATAGTCATGTAAAACCATGAAGAATATATAAGAAGTGTACATTCTTGTAATTAAAGTATAAGCAGTTGGATTTCTAGAAACCATCTCTAACAAACTCCTAATTGGACTAGAGCCAACTACCTATGACTTTTAGTGTGCTAGACCTCACATGATGATAATGTTTTTGCTGAGTCAACACTTTAGTCAAGGGGTCTGCCACATTGTCTTTCATTGATATACTACCACTGCAAAATTAACTCTCTGAGAAAAATACTTCAAGAGATGATACTTCTGATATATGTGCTTGGTCCGCTAATGTGACCTTGGCTCTTTTACAAGTACCACCACTAATGTATTATCAAAATAGATTGTGATGGGATCATTACTTCTAAGTACTACATCCATCACATAGACGAAGATTCACATCCATAGTACATATTTAGCTGCTTTAGAAACTACGATATACTCAGACTCTGTTGTAGAATCTGCGAACCCTCCTAGCTTTGAGCTCTTCTTGCTCACTGCACCTCTATTTAAACCGAAATGTATCCATTCTGCAACTACATGTCATCTTTTTTAGTCTCGAAACTAGAATCTATAAGTCCTCTGATGACTGTTTCCCCATCTCCTCCATAAACTAAGAACATATCCTTAGTGCGGCTCAGATGCTTAAGGATTGTCTTGACTGTCATCCAATGGCAGTCTCTAGGATTAGCTTGATATCTTCCTACCACACATAATGCGTAATCATAATCTAGCCTTGTACATAGCATAGCAAACATGACGGACCCAATCGTAGATGTGTAAGGGATACTTTCAATTTTCATTCTTTACACATGTGTCTGAGGACACATTTTCTTGGAAAGATTAATGCAATGTGTCACTGGAAACAATCCCCTCTTGGAATGTTCCATACTGAATCTCTTCAGAATCTTTTTAATGTATGTACTTTGAATCAGGCCTATCATTCTCTTGTATCTATCACGATGGATCGTGATCTGAATAATATATGCTGCCTCACCCAAGACTTTCATGGAGATGAATTTATCCAACCAATCTGTAACTGTCTATAAGACAGGTACATCATTTCCAATTAGTAATATATCATCAAAATATACTATTAGGAAAACGAATTCACTTCCTCTAAACATTTTGCAGACAGAAGGATCACATTCATTCTTAACAAAGCCAAATTCCATTACGGCTTCATCAATACAAATTTTCCAAAACCTTACTACTTTCTTTAATCCTTAAATGCATTTCTGCAACTTGCATACCTTGTTGGAATCCTTTGGAGTCACAAACACTTCAGGTTGTGTCATGTAGACATCTTCAATGAGGTACGAGTTACAAAATTCTATTTTCACATCCATTTACCAAATTTCATAGTCATGGTATGTGGCAATGTCCAATAATATTTTGATGGATTTCAGCATCGCAACCAGTGAAAATGTTTCATAGTAGTCAATTACATTACGTTGTCTCAAACCTTTTGTATGTAGTTTTTAATTATAGGTGGTGAATTGTCCCTCCACATCCAGTTTCTTCTTGAATACCCATTTATTACCAACATGATTTACATCAACTAGATGATCTACCAAAATCCAGACTTGTTTTTGGTACATGGAATCCATTTCATAATTCATGGATTCATGCCAGTTGGCAACCTATTTGCCTTCAACTTCTTCCTTGTAGGTAAGAGGATCATCATTTTCAACATATAATGAGTCACCATCCTCAGTGACAATAGTACCATATCGTTATAGTCCTCTCACCTCTATCGTGCTCCTACGTAGTTCTTGTGTCTCTGGAACAGAATCTACTTCCACAGGGCTTGGTTGAATATTTTCTTGTACCAACTCATGTGTATCTTGAGCCTCGACTTCATCGAAGTCTATCTCACTCTAATTATCTCTTTTGGAGATGTGCTCCCCCTAAAGTTATATGGAATGTCATTACACTGTAAATATTTTATCATAGGGGTTGTATAGGTAATATAACCTTGTATCCTTCAGATATCCTATAAAGGTACACTTTGTGCCTCGAGGTGCATTTTTGTTACCCGAAGAGGCCTTAACATATGCTTCACCACCCCATAAATTTAAATATGATAACATGGCTTTGTCTCCACTCCATAACTCATATGGAATACAATTTCTCGATTTTTTTGGTACATGGTTTAGTATGTGTGCTGCTGTTTGTAATGAATATCCCTAAAAGGATAATAGATTATTCGCATGACTCATCATTGATCTCACCATGTACAATAGGGGAAATTCATCCTTTCACTTACCCTATTTCACTGAGATGTGTTAGGAGGAGTGAGTTGAGATGGAATCTCAAACTCCTGTAAGAAATCAATGTTGACCTGATTAAGATATTTTCCTCATATATCTAAGAAGAGTTTCATAATCTTCTTACAATGTAGGTTCTGAAGTTCATTCTTGTATTCTTCGAACAGATCAGAAGAATCTGACTGATAACTCATTTATTAAATATATCCATATCTACTAAAATCATCAATAAATATTAGGAAGTACAAAACCCACCCCTTGTTTCAACTGTAAATGGTCCCTAGACATATGCGTGAACTAATTCTAGAATCTCTTTATCCCTTTCACCTTTCCCACTAAATGGTGATTTGGTCATTGTTTCTTATAGTCACGCATGACATACACCAAGTTGTTTCAGTTATAAATAATCTAAATACTCATCTTGATGTAATTATTTCAAATGTTTCTTATTGACATGACCAAGCCGGTGATGCCAATGTTGGGTGTGGTATGATTCATGTGAATTAACTTTGTCATCAATTGCCATTACATGGGTTGTGTAGTCTAACTCATAAAGGTCGTTATATAAATTTTCCCAACCCAATCAGATGATATCTTTATAAAAGTAACAACATTCATTTCCAAACATGAAGATGAATCCATCAGTATCTAATCAAGATACTGAAATAATTTTTTTTGGTTTCAGAGGGTACATAATAACATCCTTTTAATACCAAGATCATCCTAGTAAGAATGTGAGGTGGTCGTCTCTGACAGCTACAATACTGAGTCTGGCTCTGTTGGCTGCTAGAAGATCCACCTAACCTTAGTTCACCATTCTAAATCTACTTTGTCCATGTATTTGGATATAGATGTCATCTCCATAAGCAGTATCTAATACCAATTGGAAGAAATAGATATATTTCATTTGATAAAACACACACCGGAAGCTTCCCCTTACTTCCTTGGCTGGGTACAGTTTTTCTTCTATTATCCCATCTTGCCACATGTGAAACAAACATAATCATGTTCTCTTGGATACTCGTGGATGTTCCTTTTCATGGAAGGCCTTGAAGAAGATTTGGGATTAATTCTCTTCACCATCCCTTTAATTTTATTCACCAAAAGGATAGAAGGATTTTCATGCTTCATATCTTTTTCCATGTGGCGAATGAGGATAAGAATATCTAATAAATACATCTCAATGTTGTTCATGTTGAAATTTACAACAAAGCTAGAGAAGCTCTATGGGAGTGATTCAAGAATGAGATCGATACCCAATTATTCGGGGAGTTTCAACCCTAGAACCTCCAAGTGCTCAATGTATCCAAAGTGCATTAATACATGAGTCCCAGCTGGGGAACCCTCTCTATGATTTCTCTAAAATAGAGCCTTGGAGATCTCAAACATTTTTGTCTTTCTCTCTCATGGTATAGACCATGGAGGTCCTTGAGCATGGTATTGGAATCCATGTCATCATGAGACTTCATGATCTCTCTAGACATTAATGACTGCATCAAAAATTGAATGTCGAGTGCATCGTCAAAATGTTGATCATATACTAGAAAATAATTATCACTCACCCCTTGGGCAGGAGAATTAGGAATTGAGGACTCCAGCACATAAAACATTCATTCATGGCGTAGGATAACACGAAGGTGCCTAAACCATTCCTGAAAGTTACTGCTAGTGAGGATATTATATTCATCCAAAATTGATCACAGAGAAAATTTTGTTGAAGAGTTTGTCAAATTTATTCTATAAATTGAAAGAGAATATTTATCAGTGCCTTTTGATTACATTTTATGAAACAAAATAAATGAATATATTAACTATCACACAATTTTTTCATGTCCCGATGGCCCCAACCATTGAACTTGGAATGGCTAGTTTCATTGACATTTATAGTGTCAATGATCCATATTCCCCTTTTCATAACCCCATCATGGGTTGATCAAGCTATTTAAAGGTATTTAGGTAAGCTAGTATTTCCCAAATGTGAGCATACAGCTCATTGATCTATTTAGTGGTCTCCCCAATCCTGATTTTCTGACTTGGATTTCCTCAAAACATGCCTCCATTTTAAAACAAGCCTACCAAGGGATACTCATCTAGTCATAAAATGTTTATGTCAACCCAAAACATTCATAAGATCTTCCTTTATAAAAGTGAGTGTCCCAAAAATGGTAGGTCAAACACATAGTTTTATTTATTCTTTCCCTTAATCATGTAATGAAAGGCTTGGTCTGACTTAATATTGTATTTGAGTGATTTCAATCCTTTATTGGTAGTTTCTCATTATCACATGATTGTTAATATTTAGTGATGATTTTATAAGTAATTAACCATGTTCTGATATTGTTTACCCATAGTCAGATTTTTATTTAATTCCATCTTTGCATGATTGTTTATTTCAATAACTATGTGATCATGAAAGCACATACATAATAAATAAAACACGCAATCAGACAGAAATAAAAGAAGATGGCATGATCATGAGCTTCTATTGGTTAGCTTATCTAGCGGTTTTTATAAGTTAACCCTGATCTATGGAAAAATAGCTTAAACCTGATGGTTTGTGTTTTGAATCTCTCAAATATCCACCTTTTTATCTTCTTGGGCTGGTTTCACATCATCTTCATATTTTGAACCATCTCCTCTGGCTTGGGAGATCCTCAATTACCTGGGGTTTACATTAAATAAACCTTAGGAATGTAGGACCTATATTTTATTGGAAGAAGGCTCGCATGCCAAGGAATTTAAATTAAATAATTTTAATTGAAACCATACACACACAAAGGGTCTTTGGTATAGCTCATGATCATCTATATCATTCAACAACCTTTACACATATTTAGTATTCAAATTCTTTAAAATGTTTTTTTATTCAAGATAAGTTTCACTTGAATTCAATTAATCATAATCATATAATTAATCAAATATTTATCTTAAATTCCTTTATGAATTTCCTCGAGATTATTCTTATCCATATTCCTTGCATGGGACTTTGTAATTTTGTGGAAAAATGGCGAAATTACATTTCTGGAAAGTACACAGTGTGTAGGCTATATTAAATGGCTAGTATTTGTTTCCACCTTTTTTCCAAAGTATACGATGGGGGATTTTGCATGATTTCTGTACCTTGGAAATTTTAGAGTACATGGCGTGTAGATTAATCTAACCTGGAATGTAGTTCCTTATTTCATGGTTACCAGCATGAAAATCCTGTGTACGAGGTTACACAAATTCTCCTTTTACACTCTTTCACCTGGGCCAGATTGGACTACACGACATGTGGATTCAACATACACGCCGTGTATTCTAGTTTCCATACACCATTCAGTTCTGGTCAACATGGTGTATTATAAAACTTATGAATTCTCAATACACATGTCGAGGTTTGGCAGAGCAGTACCAGTTCGTTGTACCTAATTACACAACATCTAGATTTCACTACACGTCGTGTATTTCTGTGTCGTACAGACTGAATGAATGGCTCCTATGGATGAGTCCCTTATTTTTATTTTAATCAAAATAAAATTAAAAGGTATTTTCTCTGATTTGTATCAAGAAACAAATGAGGAAGAACATATCTCATTTATTCAGTTTTATAGAATGAATTATGTTGAATTGATTCAAATATAAATTTGTAAATTATGAACGAATTTTAAATAACTATAGAATCATTGTGACCACTCTAATATGACTTGATGGTCCTGGGTGTAGCGGAAGCTCATGGGTGGATGTGCCAAATTGACTTTATTTCATTAGTAATGATCAATCTGGGATCAATACGACGGTATGTGCCAGACTCCATGGATCGAATCACAGAAATAGACAAAAAATAAGAATAGTCACGAACCAAAAAATAGGATCATCACATGTTGATTAAAATTAATTTTATTAATTGGCAAGAAGTACATTTAATGGTGTTATTTCATCGTTGATATTTCAGATCATGTTCTGGTGTGATTCATCGTTGCGTCCCAGAATCCAAGTTCAGTCTTCCTCTAGTGGTGATCTATACGTGCACCATGTATCTCTGGATGTCTCCAAAGGTGATTCATTCTCAAATTTACCCAAGATATGATGGTAGAACGGTCCTTGTAGTCTAGCTTGGGTTGTCGAATCCACAGAGACCTAAGAAGTAACCTACAGAAATGAACATTCTAAGGACTATTTTTGGATATGAGGTGTCCAAATTGGGTTGATTTTAGATGGGTTTAAAGGATCACTAACAGATTTAAGTGAATTCAATTTAATATAATCAGATAATCCTAGGTTATCACTCAGGTTGGATTGGATGGAATTCTTTTTCAACTAACTCAATTTCTAATATTTCATATGGGTTCATTTATGAAGGTCAAATTCCATCCTCACTTACGGGTTTAATACCTACATAATTTAATACTAATCACCTATACACATGAAGGATCATAGTTTTGATCACTTCAAGGTAAAGGTTCGTATTATCACTTGAAGTGTGTGGCCTTAAATTCAACAAGGAAGATGGAGTTTAAAAATCATCAAATAAAAAAGTCAATTAAAAAAAGTGATTAGACATTAATGGGGTGATAAATAACATCCAATCCAGCCCTTTTCTACTCCATTGGATCAACACATAAGTGGGTTAGCCCTCCTTTTATTCTATGGATTCAATGGAAGAGTAAAGTAGACTCATGAGGGTGGAAATGGATTAGTAAAGAAAACTATGAAAATAAAATGATCACTCAACCATTGTGTGAATAATTTCACAAGATTTGTTGTGAATAAATTCACACCTTGAGAAAGCAATATCAATGTGAGATAAATAACAACAGAATAAGAGGAGAAGAAGAACTTTTATTATGAATCTAGGATGAATTAAAACAACATACATTGAATGAAGAACGTTACAAATACAATTTGGAAGCATAACATTAAGATGAAAAAAAAGCTAAAAGATGATAAAAATACTCCACCAAAACTACCTTAAATAAGAATTTTGGAAGCTCGGGGTTGATCCTCCCACAGTACAAAGCATCCCACTTGATTATGGTTGGCATAGGGTGGTGGAAAGCTTGTGGAACCTGGACTTTTCCACACTTGACCCGAGGTGGCAGCCATCTTTCATCCACTGAAGAGATGCGCTTGGAAGACCTTTATATGGACGAATCAGAGTGGGCCATAGAAGAAGAAAATGGAGCCACAAATGTCTCTTAAACGCGTGTATAATTTGGGCCCATTTGGAGTTTTAGATTTAGAGATATGATTAGATTAGTGGGCTGTTTTTCTTGGCCGCAGAATCTGGCCCATAATTCTATCTCCCAATTTGGTCACCTTAATTACCACCTTAGAGGCCGAATTAGCATTGGATCTTGATACGGATTAGTTCCACTATATTTCTTATATAATCCCACGAAATTTGGTCTTAATTTTGTCGGTATATTTGTCACCACATTCGCATTAGTGGGATGGTGTCCAATATGAATTTTCCAGAATTGTTTCCTTTCTCCACAAAATATCCCCATCTTCATCCATGAATTCTCCATTGATCCCTGAATGAAACATGTTCATATTAAAGTGTAGATAAATTTACCACAATTTGAAATTTAGATATGGATAATTACATTCCTTAAAATCAGATGAATCATTGGGTACTTTAAATGATGTTAAAGAAATGTACCACATAATAGTGCATTTTACGAAGGAATTACAATCATAATGTGAAATGATGTTTATAGTGTAAAATGCACTAAAATGGTGTTTATGAAAAATAAATCACATGAATATTAAATCAATTAACAATTAATACTAGCCTAATTAAGTGGCTAATCACACCTCCCAACTTGACTTTTTCTAGTCCCGAGCAAAATATATCTCAATAATATGAAATTCAAATTCCCTTTTCCAAAAACATTTTAATTCACAATGATAACCAAAAACCCATATACCAAACAATCATGAAACCCATCAAAATAATTTAATAAAATATAGTTTCATAATATGATCCCAATCCCAAGCCCATTCCATTGTTCAAATTCATTTCCACATTTCATCCAATGTCAATTAAGATTGAGGATGTGTTGTGAATCACAATAATCATTGAGGATCATAATTATTCAAGGGGGAAATTATGGAAGCGCTAGGTGGAATCAAATTTCAATATTAATATGTGTATTTAAAAAACTTATTGTATAATTTTTATTTGGTTTCTTTTCAATTTTTCTATGGTAATTGAAATTGCACTCAAAAGAGTCAACCCCTGTAGCGAGACTTTGCTGATGACTCCTAGGCTCAAAGAACTTAGGGAACCAAGTGAAGTCCACATACTCGGGCATCATCTCGAGTTAACTCAGTCAAAAACAAATTCAAATTACCAAAAATAGAGATAAATTACTAAATCTTGGCCAGACAACTATGGAGTCACGATCCACAAGTGCCGAAAGCCACACATTATGTCATTTCATTGCTCTACACTCAAATTTATTGTTTTTTTAATTTTTTGTATTAAATACTAAAATTAAACTAAAACTATCACCAAGCCTATGTTATTTATTTAGGGGACCCCATGAACTTAAACTAATACCCCAATATCCGAAGGACCTGTGTTGTGATTTTCTTTTTTATTTGGATGAAAATATAAACAATGAAATATCACATTGGACTGCCACACTTTCCAAAAGCTATCCTCCTGAAATTATACAAGGATTAAAATCAGAATCAGGGCATGCTAAATTATTTGATATTCAGTTTCAATGTGTGAAATGTGTATTACCATGTTCAAAGTTAAAGTATTTTTTCCTTCCATTTACACATTTTTTTCAAATCATTCATTTTTTTGACACAACATCATTTTTTATTTTATCTCCCCCCAACATAAAATAACATTGTCCCCAGTGTTTAATGAAAGGAAAATTTAGAAGGGGGTTGTGGTATAGAATTAAAGTTCAAAAAAAATTAAAAATGAGGATCATGGAATGAAGTCACCTGGTGGTTGAAGTTGAAATTCTTGCTGCTCCCTTTTAATTCTTTGATATCCATGTCACATGCAGAGTTCCCTAGTAGAAAAAGGAAAAACAAAACAAAACAATATATACATATATAATAAAGAAAGTAAAATATAATTATTTATATAAATATTATAGAATAAGGAAGCACAAAAAGCCATAGTTCAGGGGTAAGCGCGCGCCCCTGTCTCCCTTCGGTCCCGGGTTCGAATCCCTATGGCTTTTCCAGTTGTGACTGGGTTTGACCCATGACCCAATATGTGTCCCTTATTATTATTATTATTATATTTTTATTTATATTTTTATATTTTTAGTTTAACCTACAAACACATAAAAATAAAATAATATAAAATGATGATACATTGTCTTCTTTTTAAAAATTTTGGTAAGGTATTACTCAAGGATCACACCACGTGACACGGATGAATATTGCGCTTCCCTTTCATACCCATCCATACTCATAATAGAATAACATGTCAACAGAATATTTTTTTATTTTCTAAATATCAAAATGATTAATTAATCAAATTTAAAATATAAAGTTGATTAAAACTAGAAAATGATTGGAAACATTAAAACCATGGGTTCCCTCCCATGCAGTGCTTTGTTTAACATCGTTAGCCCGACATGGACCCCCTAGCTTACCCAATAACAATTTTCAACATTTTATGTACCAAATGTTTCTCCATGTCCACTAGATTGAGATTGATTCTTTGTTTATGTTTTTTGTCGTGTGCAAACCTATGTTATATAATGAGTGATAAATTCCAAGGAATATAAGATATGTTTGTTCCGGTTTCTTTTATAGTCATTCCAAATACATTAAGAATAATTACCTCTTTGTTGGTATCAAAATAAGAAATTTTGAAATTTGGATTTTTTTCTATCCCCAATGAATGGAATCTTGAGGGTGGATGGAAAGTCCTTTCATTCATGTTTGAAAAGGCTAACACTTTCAAACATAGGTTGGGTCATTGAATAAAACTCAATTTTATTTTCAAAATTTCTCAATAGAATTGGTTCTTTTTTAATAGAAGGTTCAACCACAAAATTGGAAAGATCAATTTTACAAATGGGACTGGACTCAATTTTTGTGATTTCTCTCAACGGTTCAATGGTTGGTGTTTTTTAAAATTCATCAAGGGACTTATACTTAGGAGATTCAATCCATGATGTCAAATTATCCACTTTTTAATACAAAAAGTCAATTTCCTGCAGATTTAAATAGCCTTCAAAAATTCCATGATCCTCTTCATCTATCCCAAATCCAATGGGTGGTTCTTCAATAAATTCATGTGGGATTTTTTGGAAACCAAAAACGTCACAAAAGGTTGTGGAAGGGACAATTGGTGTAGGGATGTTTTCCTCATATGTATTAATGTTTTGTATTTCTAACCTCAAATATGAAACCTCAAAATTCATTTTCTCCATTTCTTGACACAATTTCTCAAGTAATGGTTGTGGATCATGATGGGCAAGGGGTTGGGAAAGATGGTCTATTCCAGGTGGATAATTAAGTTGTTGGAATTGCACAGTATGGTGTTCAGATTGGCTTTGTGGGGATTGGAACTCAATATATGATGGGATGTTTTTTGGATCATTGGAGTAAAAGCATTTTGGTTCTTTAGGATGTTGATGATCCTACAAGTAGAAATTATGATGGTCATTGTGCATCACACATGGGGTTGTGTGATCAAAGTAGGGATAGGTTTCCCATGTTTTGATTTGTTCAAAATTGAATTCCATAGGAGTGAGGGGTGAGAACAAAGAAGATGGATGAAAAAAAGGATGATAATGTCCAATATAACATAATTAGGTCCCCGGAAAGGGCGCCAAAATTTGATTCATGATCAAATTTACCCAAGAGATGAAGGTTTAACGGTCCCTGTAGTCTAGCTTGGGTTGTCGAATCCATAGAGACCTAAGAAGTAACCTGTAGACACGCACATTCTAAGGAATATTTTTGGATATTAAGTGGCCAACATGGGTTTATTTTATATGGGTTTAATGGATAAGTAATAGATCTATGTGAATTCAATTTAAAATAAGGAGTTGATCCTAAGTTAGCGCTCGGGGTGGATTGGATGAAATTATTTTTCAACTATTTCAATTTCTAATATTTGAGATGGGTTCATTTAAGAAGATCAAACACCATCCCCACTTACTATTTTAGTACCTACACACATTAATACTAATCACCTATAAACTTTAAGGATCAATTTTTTGATCACTTCAAGGTAAAGGTTCGTATTAGCACTTGAATTGTGTGGCCTTAAATTCAATAAGGATGATGGAGTTTGAAAATCATCAAATAAAAATCTCAATTAAAAGAAGTGATTAGACATTAATGGGGTGATAAATAACATCCAATACAGTCCCTTTCTACTCCCGTAGATCAACCCATAAGTGGGTTAGCCATCCATTGATTCTATGGTTTCAATGGAAGCGGAAAGTGGACTCATGAGGGAGGAAATGGAGATGTAAAGAAAAAAAGAAAAATAAAATGATCACTCCACCTTTGTGTGAATAATTTCACAAGATTTGGTGTGAATAAATTCACAACATGAGGCAACGTTATCAAAGTGAGATGGATAAAAATAGAATAAGAGGAGACAAAGAACATTTATAAAGAAAGTAGGATGAATTAAAACAACTTACATGTGAATGATGAACGTTACAAAGACAAATTGAAAGCATAACATTAAGATGAAATCAAAGATAAAATATGATAAAACTCCTCTACAACCACTTCCTTAAATAGGAATTTTGAAAGCCGTGGGTGGATCCTCCAACAGTACAAAGAATCCCAATTGATTATCGCAGGCCTAGGGTGGTGGAAAGCTTGTGGAACATGGGCTTTTCCACACTTGACCCAAGGTGGCAGCCATCTTTCATCCACCAAACAGACATGCTTTAATGACGTTTAAAATGGCAGAGTCAGAGTGGTCCATAGAAAATCAAAATTGATCCCCGGATGTCTCCTAAATTTTTGTAAAATTTGGCCACATTTGATGTTGTAGAGTCGGAGATATTATTAGATTAGTGGGATGTTTTTCTGGGCCGCAGAATATGGCCCATAATTTAATCTCCCAATTGGGAAAACCTTAATGACCACCATAGAGGCCGAATTAGCATTAGATCTTGAATACTGATTTGTTCCCCAACATTTCCTCTATAATCCCACTAATTTTGGGCTTCATTGGGCCTGTATGTGGGTCCCCACATTCGCATCAGTGGGGTGGTGTCCAATATGATGTCTCCAGAATTCTTTCCTTTTATCACAAAATATCCCCGTCTTCATCCATTATTCACCATTGATCCTTGAATGAAACATGTTCATATTAAAGTGTAGATAAATTTACCAAATTATATAATTTAAATATGGATAATTACATTCCTTAAAATCATATGAATCATTGGGTACTTTAAATGATGTTAAAAAATGTACCACATAATAGTGCAATTTAAGAAGGAATTACAATCATAATGTGAAATGATGTTCAAATTGTAAAATGCACTAAAATGGTGTTTATGAATAATAAAGAACAAGAATATTATATATATTAACAATGAATATTATCCTCATTTAGTGGCTAGTCACGCCTCCCAACTTGAGTTTTTCTAGACTCGGGAAAAATATTTATCAACAATATGAAATTCAAATTCCCTTTTCCAAAAACATTTTAATACACAATGATCACCAAAAACCCTTATACCAAACAATCATGAAACCCATAAAAATAATTTAATACAAGATAGTTTCATAATAAGATCCCAATCCCAAGATCATTCCTTTTTTCAATTTATTTCCACATTTCATCCAATATCAATTAAGTATAAGGATTGTTGTGCAACAAAATAGACATGGGGGTTCATCATTATTCAAGGGGGAAATTATGGAAGCTCTAGGTGGAATCACATTTCAATGTTAATATGGGTATTTAAAAATTATTGTATTATTATTTTTGTTTTTTTTTATTTTTGTAATTTTTCCATGGTAATTGAAATTGGACTCAAAAGATTCAACCCCTATAGCTAGACATTGCCGATAACTCTCAGGCTCAAAGACCTTAGGGAACCACGTGATGCCCACATACTCAGGCATCATCTCAAGTTAAATCAGTCAAAAACAAATTCATATTGACAAAAATAGAGATAAAATTACTAACTCTAGGGCAGACAACTATGGAGTCATGATCCCCAACTGCCGAAAGCCACACATTAGGTCATTTCATTCCTTTATGCAGAAATATATTTATTTATTTTTTATTAAATACTCAAATTAAACTAAAATAATCACCAATCCTATGCTATTTATTTGGGGGACCCCATGAACTTAAACTAATACCCTACTATCCAATGGACGTGCGTTGTGATTTTCTTTTTTATTTAGATGAAAATATAAAAGATGAAATATCACATTGGATAGCCACAGTATCCAGAATCAATGCTAATGAAATTATACAAGGATTAAAATTAGAATCAGGGCATGATAGATTATTAGATATTTAGTTTCAATGCGTGCAATTTTTATTATCATGTTCAAATTTAAAGGAATTGGTCCTCCCATTTAAACTTTTTTTTCAAATAATTCATTTTTTTACACAAAAGCATTTTTTATTTTATCTCCCCCAACAGAAAATAACATTGTCCGTAGTGTTTAAAGGTAAGAAAATTTAGAATGGGGTATAGGTAGAGAATGATAGTTCAAAAAGGAAATTAAAAATTGGGATCATGGAATGAAGTAACCTGGTGGTTGAAGTTGAAATTCTTCTTGCTCCCTTTTAATCCTTTGATATCCATGTCACTTGCAGAGTTCCCTAGTAGAAAAAGGTAAAACAGAACAAACAAATATATATATATATATAATAAATAAAGTAAAATATAAGTATATATATAAATAATATAGAATAAGGAAGCACAAAAAGTCATCGGTCAGTGGTAAGCACACACCCCTATCTCCCTTCAGTCCCGGGTTCGAATCCCCACGGCTTCGCCGGTTGTGATGGGGTTTGAACCACCACCCACGACATGTCCATTATTATTATTATTATTATATTTTTAATTATTTTTATTTAATTTTTTATTTTAACCTACAAAAACATAAAAATAAAATAAAATAAACTGATGATGCATTGTCTTCTTTTTAAATTTCTATGTAAGGTATTACTCAATGATCACACCACATGACGGGGATGAATATGGCACTCTCCTTTAGTCCCCATCCATACTTATAATAGAACAAAAAGTCAAAAGTCTATTTTATTTAAATATCAAAATTATTAATTAATCATATTTAAAATATAAAGTTGATTAAAACAACAAAATGATTGGAAACATTAAAACCATGGGTTGCCTACCATGCAACGCTTTGTTTAACGTTGTTAGCCTGACATGGACCCCCTAACTTACCCAATACCAGTTTTCAACATTTTAAGGACCACATGTTTCTCCATTCCACTAGATTGAGATTGATTCTTTGTTTATAAATTTTTTCGTGTGAAAACCTATGTTCTATAATGAGTGGTAAAATCCAAGGAATATCAGAAATGGTTGATCTAGTATTTTTTTAGTCTTTACAAATAAATTAAGAATCATTACCTCTTTCTTTGTTTCGAGATAATAATTTGGGAAAATTGGAAGTTTTTGGTTATCCCCAATGAATGGAAAATTGAGGGTTGATAGAAAGACATTTCATTCAAGTTTGGGAAGGATAAAAATTTCAGACATAGGTTGGGACTTTGAATCAGTCTCAATTTTATTTTCAAAATTTCTCAACAGAATTGGTTTCTTTTGAATAGAATTTTCAACCACAAAATTGGAAAGATCAATTTTAGGAATGGGTCTAGACTCAATTTTCATGATTTCTCTCAACGGTTCAATGGTTGGTGTTTTTTAAAATTCATCAAGGGACTTATACATAGGGGATTCAATCCATGATGTAAACTTCTCCTCTTTTGAATAAAAAAATGAAATTTCCCCCAGATTTAAAGATCCTTCCACAATTCCTTCATCCTATTTATCTATCCCAAATCCAAAGGTTGGTTCTTTATTAAATTCATGTGGGGTTTGTGGGAAATAAGAAACGTCACATAAGGTTATGGAAGGGACAATTGTTGTAGGGATGTGTTCCTCATAAGTTATAATGATTTTTAGTTCTAACGTCAAAGATGAAACCTCAAAATTCATTGTCTCCATTTTTTGACACAATTTTTAAATTAATGGTTGTGGGTCAAGATGGGAAATTGGTTTAGAAAGATGGTCTATTCATGGTGGATAATTATGTTGTTGGAATTGCGCAGTAGGGTGTTGAGATTGGCTTTGTGGGGATTGAAAATCAATATATGTTGGGATGTTTTTTGGATTATAGAAGTAAAAATATTGTGGTTAATTAGGTTGTTGATGATCCCACAAGTAGAAATTAAGATGGTCATTGTACATCACACATGGTGTTGGGTGATCAAAGTAGATATAGGTTTCCCATGTTTGGACTTGTTCAAAATTGTATTCCATAGGAGTGAGTGGTGAGAACAGAGAAGAGGGATAAAAATGGATGATAATGTCTCGGATAACTTACATAGGTCCCTAGAAATGGTGCAAAAATTTGATTCACACTCAAATTTACCCGAGAGATGAAGGTAGAACGGTCCTTGTAGTCTAGCTTGGGTTGTTGAATCCACATAGACCTAAGAAGTATCCTATAGACATGCACATTATAAGGTCTATTTTGGCTATGAAATGGCCAACATGGGTTGATTTTAGATGGGTTTAATGGATCACTAATAGATTTAAGTGAATAAAATTTAAAATTATGAGTTCATCCTAGTTTATCTCTTGGGGTGGATTGGATGAATTTTTTTTCAACTATTTCAATTTCTAATATTTGAGATGGGTTCATTAGAGAAGATCAAACAACATAGACACTTACTGGTTTAATACCTACACACTTTAATACTAATCACCTATACACTTGAAAGAACAATATTTTTATCACTTCAAGGTAAAGGTTCGTATAAGCACTTGAAGTGTGTGGCCTTAAATTCAACAAGGACGATGGTGTTTAAAAACCATCAAATAAAAATATCTATTAAAAGAAGGGATTAGACTTTAATGGGGTGAAAAATAACATAAAATCCAGCCCCTTGATACTCCCTTTGATCAACCCATAATTGAGATATTCCTCCATTGATTCTATGGTTTCAATGGAAGTGGAAAGTAGACTCATGAGGGAGGAAATGGAGAAGAAAAGAAAACAATAAAAATAAAATGATCACTCCACCGTTGTGTGAATAATTTCACAAGATTTGGTGTGAATAAATTCACACCTAGAGGAAACGATATCAAAGTGAGATGGATAAAAACTGAATAATAGGAGAAGAATAACTTTTATAAAGAAACTAGGATGAATTAAAACAACTTACATGTGAATGAAGAACGTTACAAAGACAGATTGGAACCATAACATTAAGACGAAAAAAAATCTCAAGGATGATTAAACTCATCCACCACCACTACCTTAAATAGGAATTTTGGAATCCTTGGGTCAAGCCTCAAACAGTAAAAGGAATCCCACTTGATTATGGTAGGATTAGGGTGGTGGAAAGCTTGGGGAACTTGGACTTTACCACACTTGACCCGAGGTGGCATCCATATTGCATCCAACGAACAGACGTGCTTGGGAGTTCATATAGATTTCCAAATAAGAGTATGACATAGAATAAGAAAATGGATCCCCAGATGTCTCCTAATTGCGTGTAAAATTTGGGCCCATTTGGAGTTGTAGATTCGGAGATATGATTAGATTAGTGGGCAGTTTTTTTGGGCCGTAGAATCTGGCTAATAATTTTATCTCCCAATTGGGACACCATAATGACCACCATAGAAGCCGAATTAGCATTGGCCACTGAAGACTAATTTGTTCACCTACGTTTCTTCTATAATCACACAAATGTTAGGATAAATTTGGCCTGTATGTTTCTCCCCACATTCACATTGGTGGGCTGGTGACCAATATGACTTCTCCAGAATTGTTTCCTTTCATCACAAAATATCCCTATCTTCTTACATGAATTATCCATCGATCCTTGAATGAAACATGTTCATATTGAAGTTTAGATAAATTTCCCAAAATATCAAATTTATATATGGATAATTAAATTCTATAAAATCAGATGAATCATTGGTTACTTTAAATGAAGTTAAAATATGTACCACATAATTGTTCATTTTAAGAAGGAATTACAATCATATTGTGAAATGATGTTCAAAGTGTAAAATGCACTAATATGGGTTTTATGAGAAATAAATAACATGATTATTATATAAATTAACAATGAATATTAGCCTCATTTAGTGGCTAATGAAAAAGGAATCACCGGGTGCTTGCATGATTTATCCTTTGTTTGCATTATCCACCTTAGAATGCCTTGATCCGATAGAGGAGGGTCTCTCTCAATCTTGAGAGTGTTCTTGGAGGAAGGAGTTCTTTTCTCCTTGAGGAAATTGTCTAGAATTGTTGTGCACAAGGATTAGGGATAATATTTGGGGTTGTGACGATATTTATAATCGGGTTTGATGTTATAGATTTATGACAACAAATAAACACATTACATGTTTTATTTATTTCATTATCTCTTATCGAAAACACGCACATCGAATCATTAATTCCTTGACCTGTGCCCATAATGATTATAATAAATATCATTTAATAAAACGGTATTATTTCCTAAAAACCCCGACTGGAAAAAATACACGGCGTGTAATCATTAATACATTTCGTGTACCCATTTTACACTTCATTTTCAAAATGAGAACTACACCGCGTGTACATTAAATGTACATAGAGTGTATATCTTGTTATTATTTTATTCTTAATCCAACATTAAAACAATTTAAGGCTTCAATGAATAATTATTAAACCACATACGGGTATAAAATTTATTCTACTAGAGATACTTGAATACACATAATGTGTGACCCTCTAATCCTCTTTTCTTGTTGGAATTAGGCGGGCATGCCTAAAGACCAAGATTACAGTCTAGAAAAGGGTCAACACACCCAAGAAAAATAAGTTGATGACACATTGACATGTCACCTAATACAAATGATTACTGTGTAATTTAATCCCATTGTCTCAATATCACATCAAGATGGTTTCATGGGAGTGTCATAAACCTATATGCTTGAAATATCATTCTTTGACTTCTAGAAAAAAAACTTGTCGTGAGACCATGGGAATGGAATTTGGGAGAGAGATCTATTTTAATCAACAGACCTAAAATATCTACTTCCAGAAATATGTATGAGACAAATCCTTCCTCGACTTATCTATTAATAACATGTCATTCGTGATGCACCCAGTGTACCCTACTTCCTGCCAACAGTCTTCGTGACAGTTTTTGTCAACAAATCTACGTTTTTGAGTCATGAAATGAGTTAATGATATTATTCTAGTCTAATAACCATTAAACATGCTCATAGATAACAATTTTCGATGACACAAAGACATGAAGAATTACTACTGGAAAGTTTGTTCTCATAATATCCCTTCTTAAAGATTACCAAGTGCGAACTCTATGGGAGAGAGTCTCATATCTTTATGAGTATTTTCACATGACAGTCTGTATACTATGTTTCCTATCATAGTATGTCATCCAACCTTAGAACATTATTTAAAAATATTGTTATATCATTTCACGGTTCTCATCATAGTGGGGATCTTCCATGACCTTATTAATGCAACAAATATTTGGGGACATTATTATATTATAGTCTTGCAGAACAATGAATAATATATAATAAGTGTAAATTCATGTAATAAAAGTATAAACAATTGGTTCTCAGCACATCGACTCTAACATCCAGTAAAATCATATTATTTTCTTATCGGTCTGCGATATCAATATAGGGAGGTTGAAAATAGAGGATGTAAAGAGTGGACTCGTTATGATCAAACTCCACACTATCGCGGGGAGGGAATTCATGGAAATGATTAGATTCCATGTAATAACCTAGAACTATCCAGTCCATTACTTTGTGAAAAGATGGTTTTTGAGGTGTTCTGGGAGCTCATGTTGACTTATCCCTAGCATTTTTTTTTCAAATTTACAACTCTGTGAACAGTTCCCCCAGTGAATAGTGTTCTATTAGTAATGTTCAATGAAAATTGTTCTATCAGTGAGGTTCAGTGAAATGTGTTCGATCAGTGTGGATTCAGTGAATAGTTTTCTATTAATAAGGATCAATGAACAATGTTCTATCAGTGAGGATTTAGTGAACAGTGTTCTTTCAGTGAGGTAGGTGAACAGTGTTTTCATACCAGTGAGCTTATAATAGTGGACTTCTAACAGCAGAATTCTAACAGTGGACTTCTAACAGCGGACTTCTAACAGTGGACTTTTAACAGCGGACTTATAACCGCGGACTTCTAACTGCGGACTTCTAACAGTGGACTTCTAACAGAGTACGTATACAGCGTACGTATAACAGCGTACGTATAACAGCGGACTTCTAACTGTGGACTTCTAACAGCAAACTTTTAACAGTGGGCTTCTAACAGTGGTCTTCTAAAAGTGGGCTTCTAACAGCGGACTTTGAACATGGGACTTCTAACAGCGGACATCTAATATTGGACTTTGAACAGTGTTTCCAGCTTCCTATAGTTTCACCCCTTTGATGTTTCCTTTGACATAAAATACCTTTAAAAGATTATTTTAAGGACTCTTAAGGCTGATTCAAAGTCCATAAATACTATATTAATTATTCCTATAGATCAGGAGGTTTTTACTTGGTTAAACCACATTGGTTAATGTGATCCTATTTTAACGGGGAATTATGATTATCTTAAACCATCCCCCCATTAAATCTTCAAAAGGGATAAGATATCTTCCACCCTTTTCTTCCCCTTTGTTCTTGGATATGAGATGATAGAACCTTTAAATCCTTCATGTAAGAGTTGCACAATAAAACATTACTCCTCAGATTGGTTCTGCTCTGTTTTGATGCAATAGAGCTGTATCGGTCAATCTACAATAAAAGGTATGTTTTATCATCGTTCCTTTGGGGACCATCTTCTCATGTTTCTCCTTACCATATTATAGCATGTAATCTTTATGCTTATAATGGGGGTTTTCTTGGGTTTTGGTTGGTGTGGTCATACCGTGGCATCCTTAGGTGGATGCAGTTGTCGCGAGAGGAGGATCGTGACCCGTTCTGTGGATTAAGAACATGAGGAACTGTTTGAGGTAGGGTATTCATTGCTTCTCATTCTTTTATGTTCAACTGTATTATTAGCATGTTTAATCCCATTGGATGAATATTTAATTGACATAATAAATATTTTAACCAGCTAAAAAAATTGATATTGATCATATGTTATTGCCTCTTGTTTTTATAGATAGTGTGATGTCTATGCTTTCTTTTCTTAGCTATTTGTTCTTGATGGAAATATTTAAAGAACGTAAACTGGAATTAGTTGATAATTGTTGTCTACAGATAACGAGGCAGGAAAATGAATCTGGTTCTTGTTGTAATTTGATGTCAATCAAATTAGTGCAGTAAGAATGTTTATTTATTTGTGATAACTTACTGGTTAGGTTTCCTTAATTTAGAACCAATGAATAAAAAATATGTTAACCCAAGATGGATTAAAGAAGTGGTGGTTGTAAAAAGATAATTTTTTGTAGGGTTCTGAGTGACCATCTTGTTTGTTTAAGGGCCAAGAACCAAAATGTGATGATTTTTGTTTTGCTGCTGCTTGTGATTTAATGTAAGCCTAGATGGTTGTGGTAATATGTGGAGGCATGGAGGCCCTTTTGGTTGTGGTAGCAGATGATTCCTAGACTGGTGAGATGCATCAGTTTATGAATATGGGTGTTGGGGAGGACATCAGGGATGATGGAATTGGATGGATGTGATTGTTGGGTGCTTGGTAATTTTTTTGGTTGTTTTTCTGCTTTACTTTTCTCCACTACTAAAGGCAGATGGTCTTAGTTACACTTCTTCCGAAAGAGGTAAAGACATGCGGGGTATGCCACGTGCTTTCTGTGTTTAGCTTCTCAATGAAGGATGGGTATATGCTCTTTCTATAAGTGGAAAAAACTTGATGGGTAGTACCACTACTCACCGTGTTGACCCCCCTTGTGTTTAGTAGCACATAATGTTTTTCTTGAATGCCTAGGAATGTGGGAAATTATTTCTATAATTAATAATTGAATAAATAATGTTAACCCATGGGGATAGAGATACTAGAACATAATGGCGAGGTTGTAATTTTTGAAGGAATAATTGCCTTTGGGTGTGATGATAATGAAACATAATGTGGAATATTTCATGGTTAATTATTTTTTAATGAATTAGTCAACGTATAGTGGAACTGATAAAAATGGAATGAAATAATCTAATAGAGGACTTTAAATGGTTGTGTGATTATAGGATACATAGTCTTTGACGTAGAACCCTAGAGTCTGAGAGACGTTAGCTGCAGTTGTGTTTAAGACTAGGTAATTCCCATAGTGTTGTTTTGAGGTATAATTTATCCTGTAATTTTCGTGTTTTTATAGGCTACTCCATCCTTTCAATAAGGGAAACTAACACCTCGGGGATTCTGAGCCCTGGGGGGGGGGGGGGGGGTTTCCCCAACATTATGGGGGGAGGATGGATGGCTGAATAACCCCTTTGGCCCCGCACTCTTCTCTTGGTACTTACTGGTGCTGGCATGCACATTGGTTAGTTTTCCACATATATGTGTGTAGAGGGTTGTAATGTCTTGTGGTTATTCAAACACAAATATTCTGGATATAGATTTCTATGTACTACTATAGGTGTAACATTATTAGGTTGTGATGTCTTGATGATCCTTACATGGTGTATTGGTTGTAATAGCTTCAGGTATAATAACCAACATATGATACACGTCATGTGAGATTTGATGGAACCTAGAAACTACCTTGTTACTTTGGTGTGTGGACGTGGTGGTTTTGTTAAATGAGGTGCATATTACGGTGCTTCGCCTAGGTGTCTGTGGGCAAGCCTTTTTGGAGAGAGATTCTCAGGATGTTCGACGTTGGGGAAAAGTGGAAAACCAGTGGGGATGTAATAGCAGGGTACCCTTTATATTCATTATTATATGATATATTACTGTATGAGTTACTTGCTGAGAGTATCCATGGTGAGGTTGGGAACATAGTATACCTGTTTAGTTGACGAGTTAGTTTCACTTGTTGTTCATTATGCTTTATCATGATATCTATAATTTTCACGAGAGGCATTAGGGAGGATCCTACTGAGTATACTATTATACTCACCTTATGTATATATAAAGTGTTTTTCAGGTCACATGGTGCGGGATGGAGATCAAGATGGTTTCTACAAGCTTGGGGTTGCAGGAGCTGTTCGAGCTTGTAGTTGCTGCTGTTTTTACTTTACTTTGGGTACTTGCAGTCTTTCCCCTTTCAGTTGCAATACTTCTACATGAAATTTCATATGTGTACTTGGGTTTTTGTTTATATTTAAGTATGAGTTTGAGTTGATTGGTGTCTATCATATCTCTCTCTTCCGCATGTGTTCTCTTAGAGGGTAATGCATCCCATTTTTTGTGTTAATATACCCTCGGTGCTAGTCACCAACCCAGGGCCTACTCGAGGCGGGACTCAGGGGTTATTAACTCCCATTTCAGAATGCTGGCCTAGGAGGGGTACACGTTGTGGGAGGGGGTCGTGAAAGAGGCCTCCCATTTTCTGGGTTATTATATCCTCGGTGCTAGTTTCCAAGCCAGGGCCTATAAGAGGTGGGACTCGGGGGTCATTATCTCCCCTCTCACATTGCCATCCCAACAGAGGTACACTTTGTGGGGAGGGGGTCATGATAGAGTGGTATCAGAGCTCTGGTTGAGTGATAGGATGGCATTTGGAGTTAGGCATAGGTGAGGTTGGATGGGTCAATAAGGCAACGATGTCATTCATGTTTATCAAGTGTGGTAAACACTAGAGACCAGCTGAGACATAGGCATCTTGGGCCCCCTATGATATGATGTATAAACCTTTATGTTTACATTGGCTACTAAACAAGGAAATACTAGTTGCAGGGTATAAACCTAGGAAAGGATCACTCATCATTCTTCTTTCTGCCTGTGTTTGAATGGGTAGACCTTTGGATATGTTAATCTAAAATGAATAAAATAAATCAATTAATTAATTAATGTTGAGTCTTCCATATTATAGGTTTAGGAACCCAAATGGTTGTTATTTTAATGGTATGGATCCAGGTCGATGTCCTTGTTATGTTTGCGTGGAAAATTATTAGCAGATTGTTCCAGCATATTGTTTTAGGGTAGAGGATAACTACGACGACACTTGGAGGAAGACACTCTAAGAGTTTCAGAACCAGAGTCTGTAGAAGTATGAGAGATCTGTTTCAGATGCAGTCATGGAACACTTGTTAGAGGAGGTCATGATCAGCTTCAGTTCGATTCGTTCTCGGAAGGAGCACTGGGTGTCATTGGTTGTGACGATGATGCATGGAGCTGTAAGGAAGTGGTGGTTCTTGTTCCTCAGGGAATGAGAGGAGTCAGCGATCTCATGGGAGGAGTTCTGATATAGTTTTGGAGATGAGTTTCTTTCTTTGACTGCGAAGGCATCCAGTCGCCATGCACTTCATACCCTTCAACAGGGTAGCTACAGTGTTTGAGAGTTTGGAATCCATTTCAAGTACCTTTTATGATATTCTTCAGACCTACTGCCTGATGAGGAGGCCATGGCGAGGCATTTCGAGGAGTCCTTTCATCCAGAGATCCAGCACGAGGTCACCCCATTTATGATAAAAACATATATTGAGGTACATGAAAGGGTAGAGGTTGTTTAGAGGACTTTGTCCAGGACAAGATCATCATGAGAGGGTAATCAAAATGATTCCTCACGAAGCTGAGTTCTGGTCCGGGGTTCCCGGTTTTCAGGGCAGAAGAGTTTTCGTTCAGCCGGGGGTAGGTCCAAGCACATCAAATCTCATTTCTCCCGAGGTAGAAATTCTCGGGACTGTACAAAGGGATCAGGAGCTTGTTTTTCTTTTGGTTGTCATGGTCATTATTAGCGGGAGTTACCAACCATTCAGAGCGGTCATCGTGCACCAGGGTATATGCTCCAAGATCCTTCATTGAGGTAGTTCCAGCCGAGGCAGCAGCTGCTGGTTTCACTAGCATTAGACCAACAGAGGGTAGATGGGGAAGGTAGAGGACAACCCCATGAAGCTCCCCGTCCATATAGAGAAGAGTACGGCTATGGTGGTGGTCTTAATCAAGGTCAGAATGGTCGTAGAGGAGGTCGTGGTCCGCTTCCTGCTCTAGTGCTACCAGTTCCAGGTGAGCCAGACGTCATTCGAGGTGACCATTTCTTATTTTCTACATTGGTTTATCCCTTGTTTGATTCATGAGTCACACACTTCTTCTTATCACCTACCCTTGTCCATGCATTGGGACTTGAGCTAGAGATGCTTCCAGTTCCCTTGGCATTCACAACGCCAGTTGGAAGTCGAGCTGACTTGTTTGATGTATGTACAGACTATGAGTTAGTGTTGGGGAAACACCTCTCTTGGGGAGATTTCTTATCTTTACTAATACAACCATATGATGTCATCCTCAACATTTATTAGTTGTATTTTGTGCAGGATATCATGGATTGCTTCAGGAAAATGGTCTTCTTCATCAGTGCGGATGGAGATAAAGTGGTCTTTGTTGGTGAAAGATACCATCGAATGCGTCATAGGAACATTCCATCCTTATCATCCATGGTGGATGAGTTGACGCTGAGTTCTTTAGAGGTTCAGCAGTTGGATTTTCCTAGGGTCGTAGATGAGTAACCTGATGTCTTTTCCAGAAGTGGTTGTTGCATTACCCCCTCGGCGAGAGATCGAGTTTGGGATCAAGCTACAGCCAGGAGAGTCTCCTATATCTATTTATCCATATAGGATGACCCCTTATGGGTTATGAGAGATACTTATACAACTTTATGGTCTGTTATAGTGCGGTTTTTTTGTCCAAGTGTGTCACCATGGGGTGCACCATTTTTTTCATGATGAAGGCCGACGGTAGTTTGCGGTTGTGTGTCGATTATCATCTCTTAAACAAAATGACAATAAAGAATTGTTATACACTTCCGAGAGTTGATGATTTATTCTATCAACTGAAAGGTGCATGTTGGTTCTCAAATATCGACTTGTGGTCGGGATATCATCAGATGTTTGTGAAGGATGAGGATATCCCGAAAACTATATTCTGTTGTTGTCATAGGCATTATGAGTGCGTTGTAATGCCATTTGGTGTGACAAATTCTCCAACATTATTTATGGGGTTCATGAATGCTTTATTCCATGAGTTCCGGGATAGGTTTGTGGTTGTTTTCATTGATGACATCTCTGTGTACTCCATATCTGAAGAGGAGCATGCAGAGAATCTACAAGATGTTTTGGGAGTTCTTCGCCAACATAAATTGTTCAGGAAGTTGTCGAAGTGTGATGTTAGGCCTCGAGAAGCCTATTTAATGGGGAATGTTGTGTCTCAATAGGGAGTAGCTATGGATCCATCAATGATAGAAGAATTTTTGTCTTGGGAAGCCCCCGATACAACATCAGATGTGAAAAGGTTCTTTGGTCTTACAGGCTACTGTAGGAGGTTCAAAGTCGATTTCTCACGAGTTGAGACTCCTCTGACAACTTTGACTAAGAAGGATCAGGCATTCATATGGAATGTTCAGTGTTAGGCAGCATTTGAGTATCTAAATGATAAGTTAGTACGTGCTCTAGTACTTTGTATTCCAGCTGAAGGAGTTCAGTTTGATGTATTCTATGATGCTTCACATCTGGGGTTAGGTTTTGTTATCATGCATCAGAGGTCAGTTGTTTCTTATGGGTCTCGGTAGTTGTGTCCCCATGAACGTAACTATACCACCCATGATATTTAGTTGGAAACCGTGGTATTTTCTCTGAATTTGTTGAGACACTACCACATTGGTGAGAGGTTTTTGGTTTTCACTGATCATAATAGTATGAGGTATGTTTTCCCCCAGCGTGGCATGAACATAGGATATCATCAGTGGATGGAGTTCCTATAGGAATACGACATCGAAATCTCATATACACTTGTAAAAAATACTGGTGTAGCTGATGTGCTAATACAAAAGTAACGTAGTGATGCTGTTTGTAAATTTGGTGATTCTTGGAGAGTAATGGAAGAACTGTCAGAATTGCATCTTGATATGGAAGAAGAATGGGGTACATGTTGTCTTTTTCATATGACAGTATAGTCATCCCTGATGCAGATGGTGGAAGTGTCCCAGTTGGGGGATCTTGAGGTGGAGTTTTGGATAGACCAATTTGTTTGTGGTGAGGCCCCTGATGGTTGGTCGAAGGATGAACAACATTGAGTGTTGTATCATGGAAGGCCTTTTGTTCCCTTGTCAATGCATGATATGGTTATTTGAGTGTTCCAGATTTTTCCTTTAGTAGTACATCCGGGCGTGACAAAGATGTACCGGTCATTGAGGAGTCAGTTTTGGTGGCCTGGGCTGAATCATGCGGTTGTAGAGTTTGTGTCTCGATGTTTTGTCTTCCAGAAGGTGAAGGTCGAACACCGTGTTCCAGGTGGTCTTCTCAAGCCATTAGAGATTCCTCAGTGGAAGTGGGTGGACATGTCAATAAACTTTGTTACTGGTTTACCTCGAGCACTGGGAGGAAATGATGCTATTTGGATGGTAGTGGATCTTTTAACAAAATTGGCCCACTTTATAGAAATCAAGGAGTCTAGATCAGTGAATTTTTTGTCAAGGAAATATCTATAGGAGGTGGTGAGAATTCATGGAGTCACTAGGATGATCATTTCTGGTCGAGATCCTCATTTTACCTCCAGGGGGTTGAGAGGTCTCCAACATGCTTTTGGTTCTCAACTATGCCTTAGAACTACTTTTCATCCTCAAACGGATGGTTAGATAGATAGAAACATGTAGACTATTAAAGATATGTTATGCTCTTGTGTTTTGATTTTAGAGGTTCATGGATGAGGCACTTACCCGTGGTGGAGTTCTCTTACAATAATACTTCTCACTCCACCATCAGTATGGAGCCGTTTGAAGCCTCGTGTGGCCGGCCTTGCCATTCTCTATTTGTGATGGATTGGGGTCAGAGAGTTAGCAATTCTCGGATAGGAACTAGAGTAGAATAAAACAGATACTACTAAAAAACTGGGCAAGGCTAGCGCCACCCCTTTATCAGCGCTAACAAAAAAGCCCTGATAAAGGGGGGGATTTTATCAACGCTAAAAAAGAACTGATAATAGTACCCATTTATCAGGGAATTTTTTTAGCGCTGATAAAGGCCCTCCCATTATCAGTTCTTTTTTTAGCACTGATAAAGCCCCCCCTTTGTCGTCACTTTTTTTAGTAGTGCTAATAAAAGGGCGGGCTATTATCAGCGCTTTTTAAAAGCGCTGATAAAGGGTTCGACATGAAAAAAAAATTAATAAAAAATAATTAATTAATATATAAATATATCAATATATTTATATTGATATAAATATAATATATAATTTTTAAATATATTTTAGATAAGTATAAATATACATATACACTTTTTATACATAATGTATGAGATATTTAGTGAAAATGGCTTATTAAAAAATTTAAAAAATTATTTTTAATTAATTAATTGCTAATTATTATGGAGTAATAGTATTTTAATAACAATTTGATGAATAAAAAAACTAAAAAAATTAAAAAAATATCCAAAATATGTTGAAAACGCAACTCAAACATCAAACGACCATAACTTTTGATCCGGGTGTCCGTTTGAGCTCTACCACATATCAAATCAAAGCCTGCAATGAGGTCTACATTTCCATGACTGGGGAGAACCTGGTCATGGTCTTTTTGAGGCCAAAAGAGGCCCAAAGGGCCTCCAAAACTGAGTTTTTTTTCGGGGTACCCCAATTTTTTTACATTTTGTGGATTTTCAGCCTCGTTTAAGGGGTATTATTGGCTTTTTTGATGGGGACTGAATTTATTCCGAGTTATTCCATTAATATTGATATTATGTCTTTGAAATTTTACCATTTTTTACAATGAACTTCTATTTATAATCATATATATAACTATATGTACATATTTTTTATATATTCACACATAAAAATTAAAATTTTAAAATAAACAATTAAACATATTTACATATAATATATATTAGCTTTCTCTAAATAATAAATAATTTCCATTTTAATTAAAATACCAATATATGAATATTTATATAACTATATATTAATATAAATATATTAATATATTAATATAACTATATATATATTAATATAACTATAAATATACATATATTAATATGACTATAAATATATATATTAATATAACTATATGTATTAATATAAATATATATTACTATATGAATAAATATAACTATATATATATATACAAATAGATATATCATAAACAAGAGAACAAATAAATATAGGGTAGTGGTAAAGGCTTTAGGTGCATAGGGGGGAGGTCTCAAGATCAAATCCGGGTGGAGGCAGGGGCCCGCGGGCAAGGGTTATTTTGTGGGGCTAGCACTGATAAAGGGTGTAAGCAGTGCGTGCGGGCACTTGAGTTGTGGGAAAGTGCTAATAAAGGGGGGGGGGTTAAAGTACTGTAAAAATCCCCCCCTGAGATTGGAAGTATTTTTTTATCAGTGCAAAAAAAAGCGATGATAAAAGGGGTCTTTTTTCAGCGCAAAAAACGATAGCGCTGATAAAAGGACCCTTTATCAGGACTATTTTTTAGCGCTGATAAAATGGGCCTTTATCAGTGCTTTTTGGAGCGCTGATAAAGGGGACCCCCCTGTTATCTTCGCCGACATTAAGAGCGCATTTTAGTTCTGTTAAAGGCCTTTTTTAGCGCTGTTAAAAGCCGTATTTATAGTAGTGAGAGATCGCCCAGGTGATTCTTGAGAGTATGAAGACTGCACAAGATCATCAGAAATCATATGTTGATCAAAGTAGGAGTCCCTTAGAGTTTAATGTTGGGGATCATGTGTTTCTAAAGGAGACTCCCCATCGTGGGCAGAGATGTTTTGGTCGTGGAAGTAAGCTTTCTCCCGGGTTTGTTGGGCCTTTCAAGGTGTTAGCTCGGGTTGGAGATGTGTCGTATCGAGTACCACTTACCCCATATATGAGTCAGATTCATGATGCTTTCCATGTATCATAGCTCTTTTGTTATCTTCATGATGACTCTCACATCACTGATTGGGGAGTGATCGATGTTGATGTTGATAAAACCTTTGAGGAGCAACCTGAGGAGATCCAAGACCGAAAGGAGAAGGTGTTGCGCGGGAATTCTATTCCCTTAGTCTGTGTCTTTTGGCGACATGGTGGAATGGAGGAGAGTATCTGGGAACATGAGTCACAAATACATGCTCAATACCCAGAGTTTTGTTATGTTTAACTCTTTTCATGTAACAATGTTACCTTTGTGGTTAGACCTTTCATGTTTAATTTATGTATTTATTTTGTTGATTTTGTGTCTTTCTCTATTTTGACAAGTATCTCGATGGGTGGTTGTTCAGAACCCGTTTCTTTTTTTCTCTTTTGGTTGGTTTTGAATTCTTGTGGATGAGAATGTTTTGAGAGGTATCTGATGTAATGGCTCGGACCTCTCTGGTCCATTACTTTGTCAAAATATGGTGTTTAAGGTGTTCCGGGAGGTCAAGGAGACTTATCCCTAGTAATTTTTTCCAAATTACCAATTTTGTGAACAGTTCCCTTAGTGAAAAGTATTCTATCAGTAAGGTTCAGTGAACATCATTCTATTAGTGTGGTTCAGTGAACAGTGTTCTATCAATGAGGATTAAGTGAATAGTGTTCTATCAGTAAGGTTCAGTGAACAATGTTCTATCAGTGAGGATTCATTGAACAATGTTCTATCAGTGAGGTAGGTGAACAATGTTTCTAGACTAGTGATCTTTTAATATCAGACTTCTAGCAGTGGACTTTTAACAGGGGAACTCTAACAGTAGACTTCTAACATCGGACTTCTAACATCGGACTTCTAATAGTGAACTTCTAACAGCGGAATCCTAACAGCGGAATTCTAACAGTGAACGACTAACAGCAGACTTGGAACAGTGGACTTCTAACTGCGGACTTCTAACAGTGGACATCTAACATCATACTTCCAACATCAGACTTCTAACTGTGGTCTTTTAACAGTGGACTTCTAACAGTGGACTTTTAAAAGTGGACGTTGAACAGCGTTTCATGCTTCCTACAGTTTCACCCCTTTGACGTTTCCTTTGACATAAAATACATTTAATGCTTTATTTTAATGACTATTAAGGCCAATTCAAAAAAAATAAATCCTATATTAATTATTCCTATGGCTCGGGACGTTTTTACTTGGTCAAATCATGTGGGTTAATGTGATCTGCTTTTAATGGGGAATTAAGTGTATCTTAAACTGTCGCCCCATTAAATCATAAAAAGGGACAAGATATCTTCCTCCCTTGATCTTCCTCTTTTTTCTCGGCTATGATATGCTAGAACCTTTCAATCCTTCCCATAGTAGTTGCACAATCATTATTTACTCCTCAGATTGGTTTTGCTCTGTTTTGATGCAACCGAGCTTTATCGGTCAATCTTCAATATAAGTTATGTGGTATCGTCAGTCCATTGGGTATCATATTCTCCTATTTCTCCTTCACGTGTTATAGAATGTAATCTCCATGATTCTAATGGGGTTTTTCTTTGGGTTTGGTTGGTGCGGTCATACCGTGGAATCCTCGAGTGGATGTAGTTGTCACGAGAGGAGGATCGTGACCCGTTGTGTAGATAATGTATGCGAGGAAGTGTTTGAGGCAGGGGATTCATTGCTTCTCTTTATTTTACGTGAAAATGTATTGTTAGCATGATTAATCCCACTATATGGAAATGGAATTGATATAATATATATTTTAAATCGTTAAATAAATTGATATCGATCGTATGTTATTGCCTATTGTTTTGCTAGATAGTGTGATATCTATGCTTTCATTTTTAGCTGTTTGTTCTTGATGGAAATCGGTAAAGAAATTAAACTTGGATTAATTGATAACTATTGGCTAATGATAAAGAGGCATGAAAACTAACCTCGTTCTTTTTGTAATTTTATGTTACTAAAATTAGTGTAGTAAGCATGTTTATTTATTTGTGATAACTTACTGGTTAGGATTCATGAGTTTTGAACCAATGAATAATAAATCGATTAACCGACGATGGATTAAAGAACTATTGGTTTTTAAAAGATAATTTCTTGTAGGGTTCTATGTTACCCTCTTTTTTGTTTTTGTCCAAGTGCCCAATTGTGAAGATGTTTGTTTTACTGCTGCTTGTGTTTAAATACGATCCCAGATGGTTGTGGTAATATGTGGATGTGTTGAGGCCCTTTTGGTTGTGGAAGCAGATGATTCCTAGAGTGGAGAGATGCATTGTTTTATGCATGTGGGTGTCGGGGAGGACACTAGGGATGATGGAATGGGATGAATGTGATTGTTGGATGCTTGGTAGTTTGTTTTGGATGTTTAGGTACTTTAATTTTCCCCAATTCTCAAGTAATCTCGTCTTACTTACCATTATTCCGAAAGAGGTGAAGACACGCAGGGTATGCCACGTGCTTTCCATTTTTAGATTCTCAAGGACGGATGGGTATATGCTCTTGATTTAAGCGGCAATGACTCGATGGTTAGTACATCCACTCACCATGTTGAGCCCCCTTGTGGTTAGAAGCATATAATGTTTTTCTAGAATTCCTGGGAATGTGGGAAAGTATTTCTATAATGAATAATTGAATAAATGTTGTTAACCCATGGGGATAGAGATACTGGAACATAATGGTGAGGTTGTAATTTTTTAAGGAACAATTGTCTTTGGGTGTGATGATAGTGAAACATAATGTGGAATTTTTCAGGGTTAATTAATGTTTAATGAATTAATTAATGTATATGGGAAATGATAAAAAGGGAGTGAACTAATCTAATAAATAACTTTAAATGGTTGTGTTCTTATAGGACACCTAGTCTTAGAAGTAGCAGCCCGGAGTCTGAGAGACGTTAACTATAGTTGTGTCTAAGACTAGGTAATTCCCATAGTGTGGTTGTGAGATATAATTTATCCTGTACTTGTTTTGTTTCTATACCCTACACCACCCTGTCAGTATGGGTAACTGACACCCCGGGGATTCTGAGCCCTAGGGGGTGTTTTCACCATCATTCTGGTGGGAGGATGGATGGCTAACTACCCCCTTTGGCACCGCTCTCTTCTCTTGGTAGCTATTGGTGATGGCAGGCACATTGGTTAGTTTTCCCCATATATATGTGTAGAGGGCTGTAATGGATTGTGGTTATTCACACACATATATTTTGGATATAGTTTTCTATGTACTGCTATAGGTGTAATGTGTATAGGCTATGATGACTTGATGATCCTTACTTGGTGTATGGGCTCTAATGGCTTGTGGTATAATTCCCGATGTATGATACACGTCATGCGAGCTCTGGTGGCTCCCAGAAACTTCCTGGTTACTTTGTTGTGTGGAAGTGGTTGTTTTGCTACATGAGGTTCATATTGTGGTTCTTCTCCCAGGTGTATGAGGTCAAGCCTTTTTTGGAGAGAGATGTTACGGACGTGCGGCTTTGGGGAAAAGAGTCAATCCAGTGGGGAAGTAGTGGTGGGGTACCCTTGATATTATTTATTATATGATATATTCCTGTATGCGTTACATGGTGAGAGTTTCCATGGTGAGGTTGGGAACTTAGTATACCTATTTAGGTGACGAGTTAGTCTCACTTGTTATTCACTATGCATTAGATTTATTTCTTTACATTGCACGAGAGGCTTTGGGGAGGATCCAACTAAGTATATTGTTATACTCACCCTATGTATTTATAAACTATTTATCATTTTACTTGGAACATGTTGGATATCAAGCTGGTTTTTACGAGCTTTGGGTTTCAAGAGCTGTTTGGACTTGTGGGTGATTCTTTTTTTACTTTTCTTTTGGGTACATTTAGTATTTTCCCTTTTAGTTGTGGTACTTCTGCATAATATTTCATATGTGTACCAGGGCTTTCGTTTTTATTGCAGTCGGAGTTGGATTTGATTGGTGTCTATCTTATCTCTCTCTTCTACATGTGTTCTCTTAGAGGGTAATTTCTCCCATTTTGTGTGTTACTAAACCCTCGTTTCTAGTCACCAACCTGGGGCCTACTGGAGGTGGGAATTGAGTGTCATTATCTCCCTTCTCACATTTCTGTCCCAAGAGGGGTACACTTTGTGGGGAGGGGGATGGGACATTCCACTTCGATTGAGTATACTTTAGACCCTTGGGGTGTTTAGAATGTTCTTTCAAAGACATAAAGGACAATAGAATTGAGAAAATTAGGATTATGAACCTCAATTTACATCATGAACATAACATTTCATCCTTCATTTTTTATTCGTTCAGTGATATGAGCCTATTGTATGATAGTTTCCTAAACATGCTGATAACCATTTTTTGCTGTAGGAATATGAGCTCACTGTTGAGAAGCATCAAGAATATTATAATGAGAATATTTATTGTTAGTTGGAATATGATCCTACCCCAAGGAAAGTTACACTCTCATGTTTGGATCCTCAATCATAATGTGAGTAAGATCTCGATATTGAAACATTAGAATATGACAAAGGACTTTCTTGAATGGAATATGAGCTCATCTCTATGTTTATACCCCTCTCACCTGGTGATCCCTATTTGGTGTGGGAGTGTGAACCAACTCTGAATATAAATTCCCCATTGGCATGTGTGGATGGATATATGAAATTTGAGAAGGGAAATTGGTCTCCTATTGTATATATTTTGAATTATGATAAAGTGGTTGTTCATTGGCACAAATAGGTATATGGTCTTTACATCCATCATCGGTTGGAATATTCTAGGTTCATTATTTTATTGTAATGTGATCTTATGTCGCGACATGTATCATTATCACATGGTGCTCCTTGACTATTATGGGGATATATTAAATATCTCAGACCATTAAAGTATTTTTTGGGTCTTTATAAATATAAATATAATCCCTTTTAGAGGAGTATTCCCTTGTCAGTTAGTGAGAACTGACTAGATTATCTATATGATCACAATCCATAACATTAGAATATGTCGCTAGTTATTTTTGATAATTATGATCCCTTTTCCTAGTGTACTTTCTACTTTCACAGGGTGATCCATGGTTTTATTGGGAATATGAGCCTAGTAAAACACCTTTTCCATTACCAGAATATGCGGATAATCCTACTAGATGGGAGAAAGAATGCATGTTTTCTCAAATGAAACCACTTGTTCAAAAATAAAATATTGATATGTATCATTTTATGTAGGGATAAGAATATGTTCCTTCTCCATTATTGGTACTAGTGTAGGAATATTCAAATGGAGTTCTTCATCTTTTACTAATATTTAATGAATCTTTTGAAATTATTTCATAGGAATGTTGGAAAACACATTTTCAATCTCTATTATATATCGTCATATAACATCAATTGAAGTAGTAATAAGATCCCGCCTCAATCATCATTGTTCCAAAAAAATATTATGATATAATCATTCATGGGGTTATGGATATGTGTCTCCCACATGATATCTATAAGAATATGACCACATATATCTTTTATATGAGGAGGGATAAGTGCCTTCTGCATAGTTACTACCAGATTATTCTAAAAGAAATCATCCACATAAGTAGATATATGACTCCACTAATTCTTATCTATATAGTTCAAAGCCCAATGTGTTTTCCATTATTCCCATATTAGTGTAGTAGTGGTGGCTATGTGTCGAGTGGTACAATCATCATAAAACAGAATTGTGTTGATGGGATAGTGTTTTCCACGACGATTGAAATGAGACATCATTAGTGGAGCGAGAACCGCATGGGAGCCCTAACTGACTCTCTGGTCCTCAATCATTTGATAATTATAATTTATCTTTCTTTTCCCATGGAATAATCTCATGAAGGGGTTGGATTTGGTGTTGTGTTCCATATTATTTACCACAACATTCTCAAGATGGCACAGAATCTTCGGTTTAGTGCTTGAAGTCCCTCATAGGAACCATCAAGGAACATGATCATTCCATATTGATGGTATTCTTAGAACATTTCATTCGCCACACATCTCTAATGATTTTGGTTGGGTGATGAAATTTTTATGGATATAGGGGGTGCAGTTGGTACTGATATTCCTGAATAATCACTATATGAAGACATGTTGGATCACGAAGTTTCTTTTATAAGAGTAGTATCTGTAGACAAAAATAAAACAAGGAATAATTTAAACCATTACAACATCATCATAGCTCTGATATGTGCTAAATCTTATTATCATGGATAACAAAATTTCCCTTTTAATCCATATTTTTTCCATTCTATTGGCTTGGAATTATTGAATTAAGGATGTATTTTTTGCATTAATATTCCATCAATAGAGGATAAGACAAAATATTTATGCATTTTATTCTAGTTTTTCATTGGATATGAATAAAATTTCCCCACACATGGTTAATTGATCATTATGTTATTTTGAAGATTCATGTCAGGTTCACCAATTTTTTGGGATGACGTGAATACATAATTGGCCTATGCATGGTCAACTAATCATTCTATTGATAGAGAGATTCATGTTGGGATAACCATTTTTTCTGTATATTAGAATACAAAATGGTATGATACATGTTCAATTGGTTATTTTGGTAATTTTAGATATTCATGTTATGTTCACCATTTTTTAGTGGAAAAAATGAAAAAAGTATCTTGGGAACCCTTGAGATGGGAACAAGATCATTTGATAATAACTCCGATGTCTAACCTTTTTATCTTGGGAAATAGATTACAAGGTTAACTTAGTTTCCTTTAGGATTTCAACAGTTATGTTTCATCCTAATGAATAGGCGTATTCATCAATTATGGTAATAGAAACTCACAACAGTTCCCACATTTGTTACTAGGTACAAACCTACATTCCAATGGAAGTAGGTCGGCA
The DNA here is from genome assembly GCA_963277665.1 of Viscum album. Taxonomy (NCBI): domain Eukaryota; kingdom Viridiplantae; phylum Streptophyta; class Magnoliopsida; order Santalales; family Viscaceae; genus Viscum; species Viscum album. The sequence continues at coordinate 1,096,507,198 of OY728151.1, read as the reverse complement.
ATGGTTTTAGACACCTTGAAACTAAGGAACCCATATTTGTCTACAGTAGGGGTTATCTTCCTCATAAATTTTTTTTCAGGGAATTTAATCATACATAGGGAGTCTCTTATAAATTTATTCTATGTTCCTTAATCAATTATAAATACTAATACAGAAGTTATTATCCCAAAAAAAATTACCATAGGCTGATCTTCCTTCCAATCATGAAGGGGAATCAGGTTCCCTCACAAAATTACCAAAGGTTGAATCAATTTTGTAAATGAAGGGTATTATTTTATTGGCTCCATCTCTATGTATATTGGGCCCATTATAATTTTTACCAGATGGTTGATGCATATTTGATAAAGCAATATATCCAGATTCTTTGAAATTTATGGCCACCCATAGAGAATTTTAATATGTCATGGATATAATTGAGATATAATTATACTTCCTATGTATCATATTTATTGATGGAATAAAAAAACCCTTAGTTATATGAACCCATGATGTTTAATGTCATGAATAAAATTCATATGTGGGGGCACTAAGGCACCATGCATTTGAGATCAATCCTAGAGGAGACATCTTATTTATATTTATTAAGGAAGGAATCAAATTGATCACAATTAAATCGCATCCTTAGGAATATCCCCAAGGTGTATATCTTTATATTGAAGTATTAATATTATTCCACTTTTTTAGGATTACACAATGAGTTATCTTAGGATGGTGGAGATTCATGATGTGAATGATGTGACCATTATAACTCCCTAATCCCCCATGAATCATTCTTTGTTTGACAAATAATGGACCACTAGAACTCAGTCTCAATATATATGAATGATAGAAATCTATACTAGGAAATACCATTGTATAAATACTGTGGACATCAGAACATATGAATGTGTCCTACATATTCAGGTCATAATAGGTTTTAGATTCACAGTAGTTTAGTTGATTTCTCTATCTAATAATGTATGAGGTAGAATCATCATCACATGAGAATGATTGGGTCTCGATGGTTGAAATGTTAGAGACAGAGTGCAACATAAGCTAAGGTGGATCCCTGTTTTAGCTAAATCCTCGGGAAGGCATCTAATATATCATGTTTATTGAAGGAGTTAGAGTAATTATAGCATAATTGATCCATGTATAAGAAATGAAATGTCCCATTGTATGTGGGGTATGTCATATAATTCCATTGATTGGGGATTACAAACTGAGGATTCCATAATATGAAGGTAGTGGAATGTTTATTTTATGTTGTTGATTATGGAATATACACTAATGATTATCTATATGAGTGAATTTATTATTTCAAATCACTAATCCCATGTGAGTAATATTTAGTTTTGGAAAAAATGTATGTAAAATAATCAGCCTCACATCATGTGGATAATGGATGTATGTACTTTGATAACCGTTCAGAGGTATAATATAGGGCCCAAGACGTATCTATGAATTATTCGTATCATTTTAATAAAAATAATTATTTTTTTCATAGTTATGGTAATCTAGATTACACATTATGGTTTCAGTAATATGGGTAATTGTATAATGCTATCAAGTCATGTGATGCCCGATTTCCGGGTAATACATGTCTTCTTGACTTCGATTGATTATAATTCCAACATTCCATTATTGACTTATTTAAATTATGGATTACATATTCCTGACATGTCCAAAGATAATCACATGATCCCTTTGACTTGTCTATGTTATGTCACATATTGTAGATGGCTTGTCTTAAAGTCATCACATGACCAAGGGTGACTTGTTGGGATGAATCACATGACCTAATTTGGTGATACTAGAGTCCATCATAAGATATTGCCTGATATACATGGAGACAGTTAGATGGTCTATATGAATTGATATGGTTTCATATAAAATGTTGAATGATACATTTTCAGGTTTCATCATAGTTAGTGTGTGTTTTAAGACAGTGTTATATGGCATGGACGACTATTCTTGGTGTCATCATGAAATCTAGATGACATTTCTGGAGGATGTCCGTAGATATGGGTGTATTTTATCGAGGACATTACGGGATTTGGTTTCCTTGAATAGGGGACATCGTGAGACATAGTTGTAATTTCTTAATAGCATCGTGAAAATTCACTGACATGCATTAATGATTATATATGACTTAGGTGACGTGTCTAGAGGACATCATGAGGCCTGGAATGGGAGGCTGGAGGGTTTCGTGAGACTTGGGTGGAATGCACGGTGGTGCTATGTGACTTACATTGAAATATCCTAGGGAAATCTCATGATGCAAATATTATACCAAATTAGTGTCACGTGATATTAGAAAGATATCATGGGGTTTTTTCATGACCTGGGGGGTTCAAGAAAAGTGTATGTGATCTGTATGTGGGTTCTTCACATATTTATGTCATCATTTTAGCGTTTTCCTACATTTTATTTGTTCTTCCTTAGACATGATCAGTGTTATATAGTTTATGTCTTGTGTGAATGATTTGAATATGTGATTTTCTTCACATAATCATCTGGAAGTCTCTTACATGATCTATGAGTTATCATGTGATGTGCCTATTCATGTCAAATGATCATTTCGGTTGTTCTCAAAACATTACCTAATGGAAAACCACTGTAATAATGAGATACTATTCTATAATAAATATGCTAACCTGACAGGGTGCATTAGTGTGAGAATACAAGGATGAGTTTTTTCATGTTGGGGAAGGGGATTTATAGGCCTTTCGACTCATATTATTCACTAATTTTCACCTCTGATATTTTAAAAATCCATGATGGATTCATTGGATGATTTTGATGTCATACATCTCATGAGATACTTATATGGGTTCATCCAGGGGTGTCACCAAACTATTAGCCTCTATGGGACCTTCTCATAAACACCCCATGTATTTCATTATTTTCAATTATTGGGGTATTTCATAATCATATGAACATACCAAGGGGAATTCCCATTGTTATGATGACATGTCCAATGATCCCCAATTTATTGGATTATATCGAATTAATGAGATCTTTTATAATCATATGGATATATGAAGGGGCTATCACATTGTGAGGATGACACATATGTGGGAATTTTTGAAATAAGGATTCCAATTGATATATGTTCGCATTATTTTGAGGATATTCTGAGGACCATCCATGTGATAAATATGTAATTATAGGGTGCCTACATGACATCATGACATAATTATTAAGGTATTTATGAGGTTTTTTAGAGTTCATGATGGAATCTCATGATCTATATGACCACAAAAAGCTTCCACCTTTTCCCTTTTTTTCGTCTTTATTATACATAGTCCTAACGTCACACAAGATTTTTCAATTATTATAATGGTACTAAATATCCCCATTGGTGATGTACCGCATGACCAGAAATGAGTCCTATGGTGATGTGTGAGAATATTCATGGAAAACCCCTCAGGATTGTATTTAAATACAAAAGAGGAGTGCAAGGATGGTTAGACATGATAAAATCCTTTCTTGTGAAAAGCGTGAAATGAAAACAGGCTCCTGCATAGAGTGGAGATAACATTATCATGGGATTGTGATGAATCTCAATCAACCTCTATGATTCACATTAATATGATGACCAAAAGAGTCTTCCAGCTTTTGGATATTTTTTCGCATTTGATTGAGGGATTTTTTGACGGATTCCAAAGTGCCTATTAGATGACAAGATTCCTGACTTTGGGATGTTTATATGGCCTTCTCCACATCATTTTTGAATGACCTAGACTCCTGCATGATGGTATAAAGATTCATCAATATTGATAAATGAGATTTACCATAGGTTATGAATTAATTATGGTCATTCACAAGATCTACTGATGGTTATGAGATTTCGTTTTTTTCTAGAGGTATTCATGATCCACCCGAGATTGGCCACATTTTTCTTCCATTTCATTGTGGATGAAATAATAACCATATTCAATTATTTCTTGCCTTTTGGATTCTCTTATATACATTTTGTGACGATCAATTGAGATGATGTAACAATAAAACAAGTCCTCGAATGCTACATTTGTGATTTTAATCATCTGTATAATAAATTTTTTTTGTTCAAAATATATAATAGGATATAATTCATACTTATCATTAAATATATTATTAAATTATATAATCTATAAATTCTATATTAATCATTTCTCATTAAAAACATAATTTTTATTGTTAAATGATTATGTTTTCATCGATTTTTAGAGTACTGGTACCAATCCTTTAACATTGGAAACATATTAATAATATCTATAATGATAATACTTTTATAAGTATTATATTTATTCAATATAAAAAATTATTATAACGGTTTATATAAGATGGTGATTAGAAATAAATTACGTCACTTTTTTAATGTTGTATCCTGCTTATATACGTGGGTGATGTTTTCAATTTTTTCATGGATTGGAATAAATAAAGTTAAATAGTGATCCTATTTTTATAAATAAAAATTATAACATAAATATCATAAATATTAAATTATCCTTTTTTCTAAACATTCAAATAAATTTAAATTTGAAAATAAATGACATCACATCATGGAGGTGTTAATAATCATGAATACAGAAGAATCATTAAAATTTTCTAAATAATGGTTTGGTAAGAAATTTAATATTATTTTATCTTTAATTAAGAATAATTATAAAAAAAGGAATAATATCAATTAGATCCACTAACATAAAAATCCATGAGAGACTGTTACAGATAATAATATAAATCATTCAATTGAAATGGGGGAATGTATGTAAACCTAGGAAATGATATTACTTTCCATTAGATATAAAGGAATGATGATGTGGTAATACCAATAAAAATAAAAAAATTTATTTAAAATAAAAATATTATCAATGGAATATTTATATAGATGATTTGGGTTAGATTTGTAATGGATGTAACATGAAATATATTGGAAATGAAAATAACCCATTATTTTATATCACCTTTATAATAAGCCAGAAGGCTTCTTCCGTTGGTATTTTTGTGAGAAAAAACTATTTTGATTCTTGTTAAGAAGGATGTGAAGATATTTGGGTAAATAATATTTCATCCCTCTTTGTCAAGTGGTGTAGAGATGTGAGACGAATATTTGACATTTTATAAGTTAGGTGGGTGGAAAACATAAAATTATTTTAATCTCTATTATATAATATATGGTATAATCATGTAATGTGGCTAAAAATTGTAATTGTTTATAATATAAGTATTATAATGTTTAAATACAATCATCCATTGGTATTTTTAAAATTCATTTTTCTTATTTAATGCATTAACTCAATGGTTGACCCCTCTTTTAAGCCATATTGTGGTAACAGGAAACTTTGTGTTCAGTGTCAATAAGAGATTTCTAAAAAGGGGAAGTGGATAATCCAAGAAAAATGTTTTATATTATGTAATAGTTCACATTATATTCACAAAATATAATTACTTTTTGATTTTAAATCAATTATGTAAGTATTTTTAACACCAAATATAGATAATAAATATTCAAATAATATTATTAAAAAAACCTCATAATTTCATGGGTTTTAATATATGAATTTGTAAAACTATATATTTCTTAAATTTTATCCTTATAAATTATTTAGTTATTGATATTGTCCAGAAAATATAATTCTTATTATTTTAATACTCTGTACCATTTTAATTCACCCACATGCATAAGTATTCCATCAGTTATGTGTAAGTGTTATAGGTAATTAAAACATTAGATACAATTAATAATAAATTTCAAATTTAAAAATACTTTATTGATTTTAAAAATAACCTAATATAATCCTTCATAATATCATTCTATACCTATGAAATCATAAATCAAATATTAAAAGAAAGAGAGTGAAATTTTATAATAAATCATTAATAAAAAATATAAAAATAATTATTAAATTTAAATGACAAAAAATTTACATAATCATTATTGTAGGACAATTTTTTATTATATTTAATAATTAAATTAAATAAAAAAATTATTTTGGGATGTTTTAATACCTTATACTGTAGTTTTAAACCTAAGTAACAGATTTTAACTTTTATCGAGGTGATAAATTTTACCTTGGTTATTGTTAATTATGCATAAAAAATAAATACAACCCTATAAAATATATACCATATTAATACTTATAATGTATTACTTTTTGATTATCAAATTTTTAAATTGGTAAAAAAATTAATATATGTTTAAATAAAACAATATTTAGAATGATTTTCTTTTTATGTATAAAAAAATATATTTTCAAAAAAAATTCTAATTTTTATTTTGATGGAATTAAATTTGAAAATGTTTATTCAAAGGAAAATTATTTTAATTTAAAAAATAATCCAAAATAGTAGGAAACATGGGATAAAACTATTAATAGAGAAGAACCCAAATAGCTATGTTTTTTATAATGGCATTACATAAATTTCAAAAATTACAAAAATATATTTCTAAATTCAAAATTATATTTTAATATAAAATAAATTTTTTATTATTTTTATATTTTCTATATTAAACGTGTAAAAAATGATTTAATATCAATATTTTACCACGATAATTTCATCACATTTACATTATTTGAAGAATCCTTATTTTTCACTCTTTACACAAAAATGACATATATTTTAAAAATTCAAATGATTCATCATTAGGTAATTTTGATATTACGAATCCAAAATTGAATTTCATTTCATAAAAATATTATTTTAAAATCCATTAATATATCTTATAAATTTAAAATAAAAAATATTAATGTAAGTGTTTTTTAAATAAAAATTTATATGCACACAAAATGATAGCCATTAAATGCAAATTTTAAATGGAATTGTTGAATCAAAGAATGTATTTTGAAAAAGAAACAAGAATATGTATGAATATCTAACTCTAAAATTTCCAAATCTCCTCTCACTATACATTCATCATGAAGGGGTGAGTGTCCCATGTGTCTTCTAATCTATAAGAACTTGTTAAGACGATAAATATATGAAAATATTCTACTTTTTTAGTTGGTCCATTGAAAATTATAGTGTCTATGAAAATTTTAGGATTATTCATGATGATTTTCAAATATATAGATATTCACTAAATGGAAGATGAATTTTCCGGGATAAGTAATTTATAACAATATCGTTCTATTTGATCATTGAATGGGAAGAGAATAATCATTTATATTTATTTCAATAAAACAAGGATTTTTTAGAATACAATAATGGAATAGGATTTTGATAACCCCAATGTGAGGAATATGAATTACTAGGTCAGGATATGCATCTTTAAGCAAAAATATTTTATTATCACCTAAACATATTATTATATATTACATTAATATTGAGAACCACTATTAGGAAGGATACGGGAAAAAATAATAATATATTTTTCCTTCTTCTAAATTGATCTAGTTGATATTGAAATTAAATAAACACTTACTGAGGAGTTTCTCTCAATAATAATGAATGATAACATGACATTGGATATATATTATGATGTATTTATCATGTGTTGTATAGATTGTAGGCCCATTGGTCATATAGAATTAGAGTGAAGAAGGTCCAAGTTGAATAATTCTTGCAAGATAAATGTGCATTATGATAGTAGATGTTAAAATAATTTTGGTAAAGTGATGACTAATGAACTAGGCTTATCCATATCCAAAATTACATGTGATGTGATGGAGTTCAGTGAAATCCACCAGAATTTTTAGGATTCCACACAACTTGGTGTTTCTTTAACATTATGTGGAATTCCTCATTGTGATCATGTTATATTTTATAAGGGTTAGTATGTTTAAAAACGATTATATAGATTTAATAATTCGTGCACATTTAATAAATGAATTTATTACTATCTAAGATTTCATCCAATATGGTGATCAAATATAGGACCCCACATTATTTGACTAGATAGATAATGTTAATGTAATTTAAATAATCAATGATTTTGATGTAGATGACACTCATTTGGTCAACACCCTTTATAATCTCCATATTAAAGAATAAACTACAAGTAATAATGAGTTTGATGCTCTGGTGGGTGGGATATAAATATAGATCGATGAGGAGGAGGAAATAACCCTTGGAGAGGAGGTAGATGTCAGATATTTGTTAGAGAATGTCAATGTTGATTCAGCTGACCAATCAATGTATGAGGAATTTAATGATATGATTATTGAAACCCCAATTGATGAAAATGACATTGATGTGGTAAATTTAATATAATCTAATGAGAAATAATCTGGTATCAATAATTTTTTATTGATTTAAATGGAAACCCCACATTATGATTTATAGGGGTATACCAAACTAAATTAAGAAGTTTTTTTCATACCAGTTTTATCATGTAAAACATCGAGTTTAAAATTAAATGAAATTCTGAAAATTCTTATTAAACAAATAGTAATTACTTTACTAGAATTAGTGGAATAGCATGGGATAATGATGTTGACATTGAAAACCCTAATTAAGAGGAAGAATGTCATAGTAAAATAAATTCAATAATTATTAAAGACAATGTTATATCTATGTGGAAGAGGGAGAAGTTTAAAAATAAAATTAATGGTCCATGCTTTAAGACATAATAGAATACCCCACACCATATAGAGTCTAAAGAATCATATAAATAATCATCATTATGTATTTTAATTATCAAATTTTAGGGAATTCCCAATTGGTGATTGCCGATAAACAACAATTGCTTTCTTAAAAACAACATACCAATTCTTCTATCAATTTTTATACCAAAAATGATGATTGATAACTGATATTAATTCATTTTTCCCTCCACTGGGAACTACCTTGTCTCAAATATAATTTTTTGGAATTTCATGGATGAAATTTTTTTTGCAATATTATGACATCATCCAAGTAATTTCTTATTAAATATGATCCCATATTGTGTTATTATCAATCCTCATGAATGAAACATTCATCAATCTACCATTTTTAATTTCCATAACATCATACTTATGGATACGTTTCCACTAAGGGGAATTAATCATATTTTTTTTCCCGGTGAAACAAAACTAGTTTTTCATGGTTGATATCAATAGTATATTAACACATGGTGATAAGATATTATTAATATTCCATAAGAAAATAACCCATGATTTCTACACAAGCATTAATAAATTCAATTTATTAGGACCCTATTTCTCATTCTGATTTTACCAAGTAAAGATAGAGAATTATTTTTTAGTAAAAAAATAAAATTGGTTATCTTTTTTTCAATATCAATGATCACAGTCTACCACTTTAGTTTTCTAAATTCTGAATCAAATATCTCTCTAATCACAATTTATTCATTACTAATATCTAGTTAATGAAGATGATGTCATTTTTTCTTATAGTATTGTTCCTTAGTTCATGTATCAAAAAACTTATATATATGTATGCTTTTTTAAAATTGATAGCATTGTGAGAACCATTGAATACCTCTCTTTATTATTACTCAAAAAACCAAAAGAATTAATCATCTACAAATAAATATGACTAATGAATCCTTTTATACTTTATATGATAACTACAAAATGTATAAAAAAACAACATTCATATTTATTTATTATTAATAAAAATCATCATATTCCATATTGGGAAGATAATTAAATTTATTTCAAATATAATTCACACCTACCTCACAATGTGGGTTTTAATACAAATTAATACAATGATAAGTGGAAAAAATATCATGATAACAACTCTATGTTATTTTCACCCCTAAAAATGGAATAAAATGTAAGGATGACATTTTATTCCGTACAAATTTATGACAGATTCCATAATTTAGAAAAATAAATTCCTATTGGGGTAAATTAATATTTCAAAAGACTATATAGTGCAGATATGATGGGGAAAACTAATCATCTATTTTTAATTATTCATTCATGTACTAATGATAATTAAAATAAGGTTTTAACATTGGTCCCTATTAGGATGAGGTCAAATTATGTCTTTTCTCATTGAATATAGAGATTGTATCCTTTCCTAATCGATATATAAATAATTTCATTATATTTTAATGGGACGTCATGCATATAGAGGTCACAATCACTGTGAAAGATCTATCCAGAACTACATTATTTTCATATAGTGTGAACTCTAAATTAATTTACATGATTCTTAAGAATGAAAATATGGATAGTATAATGTAATTTAGGAAAATTGAAGTTGGGTACATTTTTCATATGACCATTTCCAAAATCGTTGAATTGAGGATCAATAAAAAATTTATGAACTATAAAACTCCCAATAAGTTTTGTTTAATCAATGCGATAAGTGTCCAAAATCTCATATTCATTTAATCTTAGTTCATAATAATTATAAATAATAATGGGATGAATTGGAAATTTTTAAGATAGAAATATCAATGGATCCTGAAAAATTGAAATATAGATTCAGATATGCATTCCTCTAGAATCATGGTTTTTCCATTACAGCTATCAAACTGGTCACTTCTATTTATTAATGTTCAATGATTTTGGTCCACACTAAAGGATACCTTAGAGGATTAATTGATTTCTCATGATGTTCCAAATTTGGATACCCTCATCCTGAATTAAAATTTACATTGATGATTATTATTTGATCATTTGTGTAAACAAACATGCACAAATTGGATAGTACTTGAATATATAATATAGCAGAAGCTAGCATGAATCTTCGTATCTATAATATTCCAATAAAATCCTCATAATATTATAGGTCTCACTAAATAAATGAATTTTTTGAGGGTGATTCTTTATAACTATGAGGAAGTGGTCATACATTCCATAATATATAATAAATATATCATTATATTTGGTATTAGAATTCATATATTCTGGAAAAATAGAGTTTTAGTTACCCTTTGTGTGAAGACGAGGGTCCCTCCCCTTTGAATCAATTAGAGTTTCCCTATTTTTATTGTAAATTCATGATCTAATATCAAAATTCTATGTCATCATGAATTTAAAACTAAGTGTATTGTTGTAAATGGATACATGTGTCGCATGTAAATATAATCTATCTAGATAACATGGTGATCATATAAATGTTTTTATATACATTATTGATTGTTAAATGTACTATAAACTAGATAATGAGCCTCCAAATAATTACTAGAAAATATATTAGGATGGTATGATTAAACGAGGGGAAACCGATCGAAGTTGAATTAAATGAATTCACCTATCCTTCTGATTTTGGAGGCCTTATTGACAATGATATCAAAAAATTATATGACTCAGTCCACATTTAATTAATATGTAAACCATTGACATGTAATGAGGATGATCAAATTTTTTCACATAAAGGAGTCACTCTAATGATATTGACTAGGATTAATTATTTTAATCATCACTAATATATATAGATATCAAACATACATAAAATGATTCTGTGGACTCCCCAAAGATTGTGTGTTTTCATCAATCAACCATGAAATTATGGGATACATAATTGATGGCTTGAATATTAAAGTAATATGTAAATGTACAACATGAAATGGAATTGATTTTAATTATAGTTTTATTCTAGAATATCCATGATCAATATGTTATTATATCCCCTAAAATAATTATAGTGATATAAACGGGTGTTTAGGTGGACTGAGACAACATCATTTTGACTCTGAAAAACTATTGATATTTTGTCAATAGATACTATTACATCCTCAAATGTGAAAATTAAGCCAATGTGCCTATATGGTTGTATAAATCTAGAAGGAACATCATTAAAAATGAAAAATAATGTACCCTAGTTGATGATCATTATAGTAGAATTTCACAACAAAATCAAGTATGGATAAATGGAAATCAACTATCATGCTTATACCACTTATTATGGAGGAACCATAGAGTCTGGAAAACTTGATTTTATGCTTTTAGTTTATGAACAACCTTTGGGACTCCATTCTATAAGTAATTTAAATGAAATATTTCATGAGTAATTGATTTTTTAATATTATGTGAGCCATAAATGATGTGAAATATAATGATACGTTCTATAACAGATTTCGTCTTGTTTTGACCTCAATTGTTGTATTCATATTAAAGGACAAAAAATATCACAATTGATAACTATCATGATCTATTTATGATGGTGTTATTTCCATTTTTATTGATATATAATATTCTTCACATATTCAAATAATTTCAATAGAACATTTAATTTCTAGTTTGAAAATATTATACAATCTTGGTTTTCCTAGAATGATAAATACACTCTTGTGATTTAATTGATTACTTGAATGCCACTAATTCCTACGTTGGTCGCTATAAATTTTGGAAGTGCTTAATCATGTACACTATGTCCTTTGGGGTGTAGATATATCATTCATTCAAATTATATATTTTAAAAGGGATGATTTCAAAAACGAATTTGGAATGGATACATAGTTATGATGGAAATACGATTCATGATACAAGTGGTAATGTTTGTTTTCCATTATTGATGAAATAAAAAATTGAATGAATTAGACTCAACCCATTTTATAGAGAACATATAGAGTAGTTTTTTGAATTTTCAATGAATAATTCTATTTTTTCTAGATTGAATTCTGATAATATGCTAAGAATAGTCATTTATGTTCATCCTTGGTTGACTCATATGTAAGGGGTGAAATTCACACACATAAATATAAACTATACATATAATTTCCAATTTTAATATTAATACATTAGATTTATTTAACTAGGATTACCTAGATCCTTAACCCACTTTATAATATTACATTATTATTACTATATATAAATGAGTATGTACTTCCAATCAAGTTTTCAATATATTTCAACATGAATAACTTGTATACATATTTTTCAACATTCAGATACACTTATTCGTTGCATCTATTATAATGGATAGGGAGGAAAATTTATATTTATATAATTATATTTCTAATTTATATTTTTTTCTAATCATGGTAAGTTGTGTTGTATATTCCATCAAATTTACTATTTATTTAATTAAAACACATTATAAAATCTAATGGTATTAATATTTTATTTTTTATGTTATTATCGGAGGGATATGGAAATGTTATTGTTCTTTACTTATGAGCGAAAAAAAATTTAATCCATATTTGATTAGTCAAGGTCCATAATAGTACAAATCACATTTTTCGTATGTTTGAGATGAGGTTGTCTTGGTAGATTTTATTTAACAACCATGACTCTTATAGTATAAGTTGAATCATGAATGTGGTACCCCCATGAAAATGTGTTTTTAATATCATATAATATTGGGCTGTTTTTTAATATTAATTAGTTTTATGGGTGGAGGAATTTTTTATACTTTTCTTTTAGTTATATAGTATTTTCTACAGTATTTATTCTTATTACATAAGTTTGACACACAATGATGAGTGGTTGGGTGTTTTTGGATTCTACTGTTACATTGTAGGATTTTCTCTGACCAACTAAATAATTTTATGATAAAACCCTAAAATAATTTAGGAATTTCATTCAGGTTTCGGGGTTAAAAATCTGTTTTTTAAAGAGGTAGTGTCACATAGAGAGAGCATATCCACTTTTTTTGAAATAATTACAATAGGGAATTAATTCTATTATGTGACACATGTATTAATTTTACGGTTTATCCTAACATCATATAAGAAACTTCAAACCATGATAAATGAGATAACAATGAAACATTGTTGTTACCATTTTATAATCTAATGATTTTCATTTTCCGAAATCAATTAAAATTTTAATGTAGTTTCCATCATTTATATCCCATTTCAGACATTAAACTCATGGAATCCACAAGGTATCTTCATTCCATAGTCCTTGAATCCATGATTCTCTATTTTAGTTTTTAGGTAGCTATTTGAATGTATGACCCCAATACTACTATCCTTTTACTCATTCCTTCCAACCATAATTTATCTCACCTAGGATGTCCTTATAATGAATAACAGTAATAACTATTCAATATTGACTAATTTATTATGTTTTTATAACCATAGGGTTTTGGTTTTTTAGGTATTTTAAATGTTATATCCTTAAGTGGTTGTTCTTCTCCCAAAAAAGTTGACTAATTTTTCATAAGATTATGTTATTAACTTTTCAGTATTTCATTTAGTTGACATTTAAGTATTTTCATGATTGATTTAAATTTTTTTATAATCAAGGTATAAATATTGTTGATAAGCATGTATATTTTTGAATAATCTTGAAATATTTATTATAGTTTCTATAAAATTAATTTACTTCGTTTTATATGATTTTTCTTCTAATGTGAGAATTTCTGTATTCCAACTGAAATTATAATGCCCTAACTGTAAATTTCCAACTAATCCTCATGAACAAGGATATTTAAACTTGTTTGGATATTTTGAATCATAAAATAGTTTGTTATAAAAATAAGATAAAAATGAAATAGTGGTTTGGGATTTCAAATATTTAAAAATATAAGTAATTAATGAATTTCAATATGTGATTGTTCTTAAAATAATTTTTATTGTGCGATTTTCATTGTTTTGTATTCAATGATGTGGTTCATGATTGATTTTATAATAATGGTAATGAGTTAGAACCCCAATTAATATATTCAAATGGAATATTAGATTATTTTCAATATATTATAAACAATTATATTGACACCCTCACTTTAGAACCTCAATTATTTTGCACATTATATAGAATGTTGAAAAATAGGGAGTGTTGTAACACCCCAAGATTTCATAGTGTGTTATTTCTTCAAAATAATTCAATAACTTGCACTAAATGCAACACCGAGTTCAATTGCACAATGACTTACCAAAAAAAAGCCATTAAAAGAGGTCATGAATAGCATTAACTACATTTTTAACTTTATATATTCCTTATAATTTTAGAATCCATATTATGAGTTTCTTAGTCATAATGCAAGAACAGATTCATTTTCAGTATTGCACTTTTATCAAATTTTGATAGTGAAACCTTTTTAAATACAATATTTTAAGCTTTTTGACTAAATGGGGACATCAAAAATTTAAAATGAAATATCCCAAGCTTCCACGGTACGCTAGCGTGTGTTGTACGCAACACTGAGTTCTAACACACCGTAACCAATCAAACTAGCTGTTATGAATAGTAATACCTACTTTTTGAAGTTATATATATTTTATATTTTAAAATGGACTTCATTATTGGATTCGGAATATCAAATTTAGCCTAAGGTGAAATTTTGGTACTTTTCGGATAACTTTCATATTTTGATGAATAGTGAAAATTAGTAAATTTTAATTAAAAACAACTTTTTTAATCAAAATAATTAATAGTGATAAATTGTGAATTTGAGTGGTTTTAAAGTATATTTAGAATATATTTTTACCATTTAATATAATGTTGGTCATTGGACATAATTATACAATTAAACCGAACATAAACAAGTGTCAATCTTTTGATAGTTATTATCTCTTAAAAACACGCTCTTTGTTTTGACAGCGAGAATTAATTTTAAATTAATTTCTTCCACTTCTGTGTTTAGAATTTAGGAAAATGGATTCCATATTTGGAATCAGGATGTTCAAATTGTGTAAATAGGTAACTTTTATTTTTAGACATTTTGAATAATTACTGCGGTAAATATTTTATTTACCATGGTTAAGGGTAAATCCGGTAAATAAGGGTTAAACAAATAATATTATAATAATACTAAATTACCCTAAAACGTGTCATAACCCTATTTTTTTATACATGGTCGTACATGGGCATCTTTGGGTCGATTTTGGGACCCCATGGATCCACTTGTAAGTGATAATGACACTTTATTTTAATTAAGTCAAAATCAATACAAAAATGACACAAGCATATATCTTTTAGAAAAACAATTGTTACATAGGGTTATATAAGTTGGATTTTAGATTATAAATATTCATTAGAAATCTCAAACGATTTCATACATAATGATATTTTATTTATAATTTTTAGACATTAAATAATTTATTTTATTTATGACACAATGATGATGCAGTAATTACTATAATAGTGAAAAATTAAAATAATTGATATTATAAATACCCAAAAAAATATAATATGAAACTTTTAATGAATTAAACTAATTTTCTAGGATAATATGATATATTAGGATTTATTTAATTGACTTTTTTCGAAGTAATCAATCTGTTATGAGTTTCACAAAAATCAACTATTGAATTGTGTCAAAATTGACATAAAAGAGTTCTTAAAACAAATATTAGATTCTTAATTGATATTAAATTCCTAAAAATCTAAGGTTCGGCCAAGAGACTTATATCATGATAGGTTCATCATTAATGGACCACTTGTGGGTCTCTTGGATGTATATAGTAAGTTTATTAACCATATTATATAAAAATACAAAGAGACATTGTAAAAGTGAAACTAATTAACTTAGAGTTAATACTTAAAGATAAGGTTAATATAAGTACCCAAACCTGTCTAAATTCTATTGGTTGAGTGGTTTTCGACCTATCCCCACCTTAACCTTTGAATAATAAGCTTTTGAGCCATTAGAAACCGAATATGAATTTATTATAAATTAATATTTCTAGCTTTTCCAAAGGTGCCCCTCACCCCTCTTATAAAAGGGCACTCCTCCTTCTCATTTCTTCACACCTTCAAACCTTTTGGTTCGGCCAAACTCTGCCCAAATACTCTCCCAACATCCCTCACTACAACCTATAGGCCTTAGTTTGATCAGAAAGCCAACCTAAGGAGCCCTTTTGATCAAATCAAAAGAAAGAACCCGAAGAAGAGGTAATGATTTCACCACCCTTCTCCAAGTTCATTTCTTCTTCCACTTCTTCTTCCTTTGTTCTTACCATTCTAAAATAATAACTCCAGTATCTCACATATACTGTGATGTTATTATAAATATGGTACAACCATATTCAGTATTCTATCCACCCTTTGAATAACATGTCACCATACGTGCGTACGTACGGACTACCGTCTCCACGTCGTGGTGTAATTGTTATTCAATATAATATTATTTGGATGGGTATAATAATGATGTGTAACTCATGTAAATAATAAATATAACATGTTAATGATTATGTATATATATGATATACCATCCATTTATATATTATTTTAATATCAAATAATGATATTGTCGCTCGTGCGTACGTACAGACTACCGTCTCCACGAACGCGATGAGATTCATTATCCATCGTATCCAATCAAGTATAATTATCATTTGATGATTTAAAAATGATGTTTAAGGACTTGATATCATTCTGGATATGAATAATATACAACCTATCCTTTACAAAAAGGTCTTACGTAACAAAACATATAAAAGAAAACAAGTAAGTTAACACCCTAAACAACGATAATACTAAGATATTATTATAAATCGATATTAAAAGAACATATATGATATCATATTAATGTATATGATTCTTGTATAATTTAGTAACAATTATTTCACCATTATACAGGAGGTTAACCTACCCCAACCAAGGAAAAAGTACAAGGTAAGGGTTATTTCACAATCTCTTCATTATCCGAGGTGGTTTATAAGTAATAATCTTCTGGGATATCTTTATCATCCACATCCATGATTCTTAAAAATGTATTTCAAAACATTTTTACTATTTACAAGAATATGGGTTAAAGTCATTTATACCCTTGTTTGACTTTTTATAAGAGGTTTATAAAGGAATCTTTCCGTTGTTTTCAAAACAAGGTCCTTTTTAACCTTTTCGACAGAATTGAGGTAAGAATGTTTTTTTTAACTTATACGGCAGGTGCGGTTATTTTACGCCGTTATAAAATCTTCAAAGCTTTCCTTACAAGATTATAAGAATATTTTCAAAGAAAATGTTTTATTTTATATGGATCTTAAATGATTTCAAAATAAAAGGAGATATTTCTTTAAAAAGAATTTTGATTTCATCTACGTCAACATCCTTTGATGGATTTTAAGATTATTTGAAGTTGATTTATTATGATACAAAACTTCTATATTGTATTGAAGGTTTTGTGATATGTTTGACTATGGATGTGCTATTTTTATACCATTCATAGTTTATGGTGACATTATTGACATTTCGTATGCTAGTTTTAATACGAATGTTTATGTTATGTTTAAACCTTTTCATATGGGAATGCATTGGACTTAATAAGTGACGGGTGGAGCCCGCTATAGCTCCTCGATGCATCGGTAGGTCTCATGAGACAAACTAGTGTCTTGGCACAAGGCCTTGACAAAATCTTATTTGTAGTCTTGGCACGAGGCCTTGGCTATGTGGTTATGATAGTCTGGCATTATGCATTCCATCATTATGAAAGTGGTTATTGATTTTGCATGTGATTATTCGATTAGTAGAATAACCATGTGAATAAGTAAATGGCATTATATCATTTTATTTATGCCATACTATGTTAAAAGTTCAAGTTTAAAAGGCTTTTGTTTTAGTTATACATTGCCTTAAATGTTTATTCTTATTTATGAATGTTTTCGCTATATTTTTATCCTTACTGGGCATTTGAGCTCACCCCTTTTCTATGTTTTATTTTTCCCAGGAAGTGAAGAAGTCAGTTATGAATGACCTGCAGGGATATTATGTGGGGATATGAGTGTGGATTATGGAGACAATATGTAGTTGTAGTAGTTTTTTTGTTTAATGATGTAATGTAAAACTTATGAATATATCTCGTGTTTCCAAGGCTACTAAACCAATCGGTCTTTCGAGATTTGATCTTTCTTGTGATCATGCCAATGCTACGAAGTAATGCACTGACTCTGGGTAGCTGGGGTCGGGGCGTTACAGTTGGTATCAGAGGATGTTTAGTACAAACCTTGGAAACTAGATTTAGATAAACTCTGATTAGAGCACGTAGACCTAAGATGAACATTGAGGATTAGTATAGAAGAACTTCCTAGAATTTTGGTATTGTAGAGATTTTGTGAGTTTTCCGAGCAATAAATCCCTGTCTGGATACGATCAGGTAGAGGCGGCTCTGGCACAGATGTACCTAGGGGTAAAACCCGAAAACACCGCTTTGAGCTAGACTCGAACGGGAACTGGTGCACGACAACGGGCCTTGCTGCACTCTTGGTTAAGACACTCCCGGGGGATATTCTTAGGATAACTCTCATTTTCTTTACAAATAATTATGAAGGGTTTATGAGTATATACTTCCTCAAAGAAAACATTTTTATGATTATGGATTATATCCATAAATAGTTCAATTTATGTTAAGTGTTTTATAAGTATGGGATTATGTATTTTGATTCATAAACTGACCTAGTTTATGCCATTGTTTAGAAATGACGCCCAGTAGAAGGAATGAGAACTCCAGAAATACACATGATCCTAAGAGAAGGAAGGATCATATCATTCATGGTCTTAAGCTAGAGTTTATAAGAGAAATAGTCTCCCATGTATTATCATCATATGAATAAATAATATCATAAGTAAAGAGTTTACTGAGTCCTATGGCTTTAAAGGGAAGCAAGAGAAGAAAAGGATGGAAGAGAGAAAGATGGATAAAAGTAAGAGGGAAAAGAAGAATTTTCCCATATGTGGTAACTGTGGAAAGAAACACCCTGGAACTTGCCTGAAAGGAATGGGAGTTTGTTATAAGTGTGGAGGAAAAAGGCACAAAGTACGTGACTGCAAGGGTAAGAAAATGGTTTTAAATGTACAATGCTTCATTTGCAAGGAGTTTGGACACTACGCGAACCTATGTCCCAGTCATCATACTATGCCGCAAATGATGCTATTGGATAATAATCAAGTTATGATACTACCACAGATGAAGAGGAATGATTAGAGTTCTTATGTTGATTATGTCAATTGAGTGTTGTATCAACAATGTACTTGTTATAATAATTATGGAGTATATAAGGATTGTACTGCAGTACTATTTCATTAAGGACTTGAGATTGTGTGGAACAAAGAAAAGTGACTCAATAGAAGGATAAATTTTTGGAAAATATATGGTTGAGAGAATGATAAATCATAATATAGTTCTGATAATGAGGTAGTGATTTTGGAATAATATGTGATTGTTTTGGATAAATTATATTGGATATTCTTGACTACCTTGGAACTGATTAATGATTTGTATATTCCATCATTGTTGGGGTTTAAAACATTTTTGGATTAATGAAGTATATCCAGTATTCTATATGGAATAAGGGAGCATGAATGTAATCAATAAGGAATATGGTAATACATGATGAAGGTATTCATATGCTATTACGGGGTCAAAAGGATCTCTATTATGTTTAACTTCCTTATAAATGTTGGATTGTGAGTTTGGATAGAAGTATTTTGGATAGTTCTAGTTTGGATTATTTTGGATTTCCATAAAAGGACAACCCGGAGGTCGGGCGGCAACCCGTCGCGTCCGGCAAGGCTGCGAGACTTGAACCCGCAACCGAAGGGCGACAAGGGTGTATCACCTACCACTGGCCCACGAGATGTCCTGGATTAAATAATGTAGTTTTTATTAAAATATTTTTTAGATGAATTATAAATTCGTTTATTTTGGAACCCTATACGAATAGTGTAAATAGAATTTTTTTTACATTCTATTATCTTTTAGAGTGAAAGATGAGTTTGTGGTAGAAATTTATTAATGGATAAAACTCTAATTATAAAGTAAGTATATCTCCTTATTATCTTATCCAATCTCATAAATAAATTCCTCAACATTAAGAAAAGCAACTTAGAACAAAAATGTTTTCCTAGATGGTACCTTAAATCATCACTAATTTATGGCTTTGGGATTGTTGGCCTTTTTATAGCCATGTTCTCTACCACTCTCCATCAGGAAATTGATGGTTAGATTTTTCTTCCATATCCATATTTTACTACATGGAACCCTAGTATGTGTTATTTTCGGTAATCTTCATACTTTCGACTCTTTATTTTAAATAGAGGCCTCATTAATTCATTTTTCGATGTGGGATTTCAACTAAGATATTTTGAAACGTCAAAAATGTGTTATCCCAATACCCTATATTTTGTTGAACCGATGGTACTTCAAATCATCATAGATTGATGAGTTTAAGGACCTCAATTATACACTTGTTTGTGATTGATGTCCTTAATCACTACCTATAAATATTTACATTTTCCTCCGATTATATGTCTCTAATTGCCACCAATGTTCTCCTAATCGAGATCATAATTTGGTGGTGACCCTTTGATTTCTCTTTTCCTCATATTAAGACTAAATTTTAGTATCCCAATTTCCGATGTGGGTTTTCCCACAAATATATTATCTATTTTCAACCTTTTATTTTCGAAGAACAATTTCAAATTGCGAGGACGCAATTTATTGAAGGAGGTGAGAATGTAACACCCCAAGATTTCATAGTGTGTTATTTCTTCAAAATAATTCAATAACTTGCACTACACGCAACACCGAGTTCAATTGCACCATGACTTACCAAAAAAAAGCCATTAAAAGAGGTCATGAATAGCATCAACTACATTTTTAACTTTATATAATCCTTATAATTTTAGAATCCATATTATGAGTTTCTTAGTCATAATGCAAGAACAGATTCATTTTCAGTATTGCACTTTTATCAACTTTTGATAGTGAAACCTTTTTAAATACAATATTTTAAGCTTTTTGACTAAATGGGGACATCAAAAATTTAAAATGAAATATCCCAAGCTTCCACGGTACGCTAGCGTGTGTTGTACGCAACACTGAGTTCTAACACACCGTAACCAATCAAACTAGCTGTTATGAATAGTAATACCTACTTTTTGAAGTTATATATATTTTATATTTTAAAATGGACTTCATTTTTGGATTCGGAATATCAAATTTAGCCTAAGGTGAAATTTTGGTACTTTTTGGATAACTTTCATATTTTGATGAATAGTGAAAATTAGTAAATTTTAATTAAAAACAACTTTTTTAATCAAAATAATTAATAGTGATAAATTGTGAATTTGAGTGGTTTTAAAGTATATTTAGAATATATTTTTACCATTTAATATAATGTTGTTCATTGGACATAATTATACAATTAAACCGAACATAAACAAGTATCAATCTTTTGATAGTTATTATCTCTTAAAAACACGCTTTTTGTTTTGACAGCGGGAATTAATTTTAAATTAATTTTTGCCACTTCTGTGTTTAGAATTTAGGAAAATGGATTCCATATTTGGAATCAGGATGTTCAAATTGTGTAAATAGGTAACTTTTATTTTTATACATTTTGAATAATTACTGCGGTAAATATTTTATTTACCATGGTTAAGGGTAAATCCGGTAAATAAGGGTTAAAAACATAATATTATAATAATACTAAATTACCCTAAAACGTGCCTTAACCCTATTGGTTGATAAATGGTCGAACATGGGCATCTTTGGGTCGATTTTGGGACCCCATGGATCCACTTGTAAGTGATAATGACACTTTATTTTAATTAAGTCAAAATCAATACAAAAATGACACAAGCATATATCTTTTAGAAATTCAATTGTTACATAGGGTTATATAAGTTGGATTTTAGATTATAAATATTCATTAGAAAGATAAAACGATTTCCTACATAATGATATTTTATTTATAATTTTTAGACATTAAATAATTTATTTTATTTATGACACAATGATGATGTAGTAATTACTATAATAGTGAAAAATTAAAATAATTGATATTATAAATACCCAAAAAAATATAATATGAAACTTTTAATGAATTAAACTAATTTTCTAGCATAATATGATATATTAGGATTTATTGAATTGACTTTGTTCTAAGTAATCAATCTGTTATGAGTTTCACAAAAATCAACTATTGAATTGTGTCAAAATTGACATAAAAGAGTTCTTAAAACAAATATTAGATTCTTAATTGATATTAAATTCCTAAAAATCTAAGGATAGTCCAAGAGACTTATATCATGATA
This sequence comes from Viscum album, assembly GCA_963277665.1. Classification (NCBI taxonomy): domain Eukaryota; kingdom Viridiplantae; phylum Streptophyta; class Magnoliopsida; order Santalales; family Viscaceae; genus Viscum; species Viscum album. The sequence goes on along the minus strand of OY728151.1, from coordinate 1,096,484,408 downwards.
GGTTTCATCATTAATGGACCACTTGTGGGTCTCTTGGATGTATATAGTATGTTTATTAACCATATTATATAAAAATACAAAGAGACATTGTAAAAGTGAAACTAATTAACTTAGAGTTAATACTTAAAGATAAGGTTAATATAAGTTCCCAAACCTGTCTAAATTCTATTGGTTGAGTGGTTTTCGACCTATCCCCACCTTAACCTTTGAATAATAAGCTTTGGAGCCATTATAAACCGAATATGAATTTATTATAAATTAATATTTCTAGCTTTTCCAAAGGTGCCCCTCACCCCTCTTATAAAAGGGCACTCCTCCTTCTCATTTCTTCACACCTTCAAACCTTTTGGTTCGTCCAAACTCTGCCCCATTACTCTCCAAACATCCCTCACTACAACCTATAGGCCTTAGTTTGATCAGAAATCCAACCTAAGGAGCACTTTTGATCAAATCAAAAGGAAGAACCCGAAGAAGAGGTAATGATTTCACCACCCTTCTCCAAGTTCATTTCTTCTTCCACTTCTTCTTCCTTTGTTCTTACCATTCTAAAATAATAACTCCAGTATCTCACATATACTGTGATGTTATTATAAATATGGTACAACCATATTCAGTATTCTATCCACCCTTTGAATAACATGTCACCATACGTGCGTACGTACGGACTACCGTCTCCACGTCGTGGTGTAATTGTTATTCAATATAATATTATTTGGATGGGTATAATAATGATGTGTAACTCATGTAAATAATAAATATAACATGTTAATGATTCTGTATATATATGATATACCATCCATTTATATATTATTTTAAAATCAAATAATGATATTGTCGCTCGTGCGTACGTACGGACTACCGTCTCCACGAACGCGATGAGATTCATTCTCCATCGTATCCATTCAAGTATAATTATCATTTGATGATTTAAAAATGATGTTTAAGGACTTGATATCATTCTGGATATGAATAATATACAACCTATCCTTTACAAAAAGGTCTTACGTAACAAAACATATAAAAGAAAACAAATAAGTTAACACCCGAAACAACGATAATACTAAGATATTATTATAAATCGATATTAAAAGAACATATATGATATCATATTAATGTATATGATTCTTGTATAATTTAGTAACAATTATTTCACCATTATACAGGAGGTTAACCTACCCCAACCAAGGAAAAAGTACAAGGTAAGGGTTATTTCACAATCTCTTCATTATCCGAGGTTGTTTATACGTAATAATCTTCTGGGATATCTTTATCATCCACATCCATGTTTCTTAAAAATGTATTTCAAAACATTTTTACTATTTACAAGAATATGGGTTAAAGTCATTTATACCCTTGTTTGACTTTTTATAAGAGGTTTATAAAGGAATCTTTCCGTTGTTTTCAAAACAAGGTCCTTTTTAACCTTTTCGACAGAATTGAGGTAAGAATGTTTTTTTTAACTTATACGGCGGGTGCGGTTATTTTACGCCATTATAAAATCTTCAAAGCTTTCCTTACAAGATTATAAGAATATTTTCAAAGAAAATGTTTTATTTTATATGGATCTTAAATGATTTCAAAATAAAAGGAGATATTTCTTTAAAAAGAATTTTGATTTCATCTACGTCAACATCCTTTGATGGATTTTAAGATTATTTGAAGTTGATTTATTATGATACAAAACTTCTATATTGTATTGAAGGTTTTGTGATATGTTTGACTATGGATGTGCTATTTTTATACCATTCATAGTTTATGGTGAAATTATTGACATTTCGTATGCTAGTTTTAATACGAATGTTTATGTTATGTTTAAACCTTTTCATATGGGAATGCATTGGACTTAATAAGTGATAGGTGGAGCCCGCTATAGCTCCTCGATGCATCGGTAGGTCTCATGAGACAAACTAGTGTCTTGGCACAAGGCCTTGACAAAATCTTCTTTGTAGTCTTGGCACGAGGCCTTGGCTATGTGGTTATGATAGTCTGGCATTATGCATTCCATCATTATGAAAGTGGTTATTGATTTTGCATGTGATTATTCGATTAGTAGAATAACCATGTGAATAAGTAAATGGCATTATATCATTTTATTTATGCCATACTATGTTAAAAGTTCAAGTTTAAAAGGCTTTTGTTTTAGTTATACATTGCCTTAAATGTTTATTCTTATTTATGAATGTTTCCGCTATATTGTTATCCTTACTGGGCATTTGAGCTCACCCCTTTTCTATGTTTTATTTTTCCCAGGAAGTGAAGAAGTGAGTTATGAATGACCTGCAGGGATATTATGTGGGGATATGAGTGTGGATTATGGAGACAATATGTAGTTGTAGTAGTTTTTCGTTTAATGATGTAATGTAAAACTTATGAATATATCTAGTGTTTCCAAGGCTATTAAACCAATCGGTCTTTCGAGATTTGATCTTTCTTGTGATCATGCCAATGTTACGAAGTAATGCACCGACTCTGGGTAGCTGGGGTCGGGGCGTTACAAGTGTTGTGTTTTATAATATTTTTTTATTGAGGATGGGAAAGGGGAAGTTTTATGTGAGGTTGTTGGGGGTGAAATAATAGTGATGTTTTCTTAATTATTGTTAATTGATGTAAATACCATATTATATATTCACTAAATACCTCTAATTGATTGTTTTAATGGGATACCTAGTCTATCCTAATGGTTAATATTTGTTACAAAATAGATTACATTAAAAAATGGATTGTGTTCCCTAGTTATCTCTATGCCCTTGATAATAAACCCCCCATTGAGGCTATTGATTTTATGTTTGGTGGGTAATTGTTATTATGAAAAAAACATAGGTCATTATATGGTATTATTATTATTTTTTATAATTGAATATCATGTTATATTTAATTATGAAAACATGTTTTCTAGATTTTTATTGAACAATTTTTTGGTTTGGGTTCACTAGCATGTTTATGTTTCGTGGATTATATTATCTCAATTTTTTTTATATATTTTCACTACTAATGAAATATTTTAAATTTAAAAAGCCTCTAAAAATGTAATTAAATAGGGTCATTTTATTGTTGTGGGGGAAGTAATTTTTCTTGGGGTATCATGAAATGGTTTGAGAAGAAGATATATACTTCAAATTGTTTTCATAAACTAAAAATAACTCATTTCAACGATATCAAAATGATGTACTCTATTTTTTTTGTTCCAATATTTTTTAAATTGAAATGATAGATGTATTGTTATATGGATTTAGGTATGATAATTATATTCATTATAATTACGTGTGAAAATATTTTTTATTTTTCTCATAATGTATTTAATTAAATGTATTATAAATGTAATTAGTCAAACACATATGTGAAATATTACTAGTTAGGTTTTTACCACACCCTAAATACACCATTGTGTGTGTATCGCTGGAATGTTTTCACTCAGGTTCTAATGCTTTAATCAAGAACATAAAATGATCATTTTGGCCTAATAATGGGTATTTTGGGATACATTGGATAGCATGGCTTATATATTGGTTCATTTTTAGTCATTCAAGCCTGATGTTTAGCTTCTATATTTTCTTAAATATCATAAATATTTTTTTTTATTCAAATATATTTTATTTTTAGATTATGTGTTGAAACTACCATTTCTATATGTTATGAAATGATGGAAAGACACATAAATTTTTAATGTTTTTTAGGTGGAATATTTTCTTCCTTCCATTACATCTCCCATAGATGTTAATTTTATTTACTCCATGTGTAGATTATTAATTATTTAAATTATTTTACATTACTTAACTCAAAGACCATTGTACAGATGGACCACGTGGAAATCCAAGAAAGAATTATATTTGATGGTTTTTTATAGCGACATGTTACTAAAACCATTCTTATGCGTGTTTTCATGAAATATTGAAACTACTATATAATTTATGGAAACCAATAAAACCCTTTAGGCTTATTTAATGCTAGAAATATGACATCTCAATTTATCCTTTGTCAGTTCAAAAATTAAATTTATTAGAGAGAACTATTGTATTTTTCTTTCTTATTGGTATTTTGAAAACGTGGATATTTGGGACTCATGTAGCAGGTCATGAGTATGTTATTAATCCCGTCCTTTCATAATAAAACAAGAGATCCCAGGGTATTAATTGTGTCATAATTCACATTTATTCTTTTTTCCTTAGTGGATGTATGTGACCCATACTATGTAATATGAATTTTTTTTGGAATTTTTTATTTATTTTTGTATGAAAAGAAGAAGGACTAGAGATTCATTGTTCAGTGAAATGGTCTGTCAAACCATGTTATTCAAATATGGATTCTCTTTAAATTTTCTCAGAAGATTTTATATATTTGTTTCTATAAATAACTAGGTATCTAAATCATAATCTTTTTCTTAATTATTAATAAATAGTTATTAAAATAGAAAATATTTTCAATAATGTTAATGATAAATCTAGTTTTTTAGTTAAAAACATTGTTTTCCAAAAACAAAAGTTTAACAATCTCTTGGTGGAGAACCCATTTGAATATATTTTTTGAAACATTTATAAGTTCTATATAAAAAATAAAACTTATTATTTTAATGTCGGACATCAAAATGTACTTTTGTTGATTTTTTGGTATTTTTAACTGAATTTTAGTTTTTATGAAGATTGAAAAGTAATCCTTTTTAATTCAAAACTACTTTTCATATAATTTATTTATACAATATATTATCCTTTTAATTGGATTCAAATTATAATTATAATATATTTTTCTAATTTAACCCCACTAAGTTCATTTGAATCAATTTCATGATGAAATTGGATAAACTAACATTGTGAACAATTTAGCATTTTTTACATTAAAATCATGTTTTCTCATTACGTAAATGGGATTTTTTTTATTAATTTAAAATAATTATGTGTTTTTATTTCAATAATAATTGATTAATTATTTTAAATCTGAATGCCAAAATAATTTAAATAGTTCCCTTTTATTATTGGATATTATGAATTGTAACTTTAGTAATATTTTTATTACCAAAGTTAAAGAGAAATAATGTAAATAGATGTAACAATAATATTATTACTAATATAAAATCACAATAAAACATTTCATATTTTATTTTGAAGAGTTTATTTATACGAAAAAAAACTTTCAAAAATTTTATATACTTTTGACGCCACTTGGGATTGAATAAAAAATTTATAATTATATATTCAAAGAGAAGAAATTTTTTGTCACACCCTTGTTTTTAAATGGAAAAGTATTTTTAATATGGGGATATATAGGATATATCTTCTATTAAATATATTATTTAAGAATATAAACTATTTTATGAAATAATATTAATTAATTTATTGTTTTATGAAGTTAAAAGTTTAATTAAATGGTGACATATTAACAATGTGGTGATATCATAAAAAATGAAAGAATCAAATAAATGATATAATAAATATTAACATAAATATAATTTGACATTATTGGTTCCATTGAAAAGAAATTGGATGTTTTTTATATGTTAGTAATGAGTTAATTGTGTTTTAATGAGGATATAAATTATTTATATTATTTTTAATTATTCAATAAATTAATTGTGTCAATATGGACACTAATGGTATTCTAAAATATAAAATATTTAATTAATTGATATTAATTATCTAAAAATATATGATTCAAAAAACTAGTTGGTAAATGTCATATAATGAAATTAATGAATATTTTATTGGTCTTTTTCAATGTTATGATAATTATATTATCCCTCAAAGTGTAATTCACTTGATTAATCAGAAATAGTAAAAATGGTTTAATAAAAAAGATAAGTATTAAAAAATATTATCAACTTGTCTAATTTTCATTGGAAGATTTTATTTCAAACGATAACCATACTATATTCATAATTAATCACATTGGATTTATTTTTAATATAAATCTAATTTAAATTAATTTAATATTTTTGATAATTCCATGAGTGCTTGTCTCCTCTCCTATCAAAGGCCACCCATTACTCCGTTCTCTACACACATAACAAATGGTTCAGCCACGTTCCCCCCAAATCCCCTCCTAGAACACCATAATTGATTATAGAGGCCTTATATTAGTCTTAACACCCTCCTTATCAGTTTTAGGAGTTAATTAATTGTGATCATTTGAATAAGAGGTATTGTTTTGATTTACAAGTTTCTATATTATTTCTTATTTTGTTTCCATGAAATCTCTGTCATATATTATGAAATAATAAATACACTATTTTCAATATATTTTGATTTTGTTATGTTAATATCATTATTTAAATCCACCTCCACTTCTATCAAATCAGAAAAGAGTTATTTGTTTGTGTGTACATGTGATCTATCTCCTCCACGAAGCGATATAAACCATTTTACATAAACATATCTCAAGACAAGTTATAATTATGGAATTAATGTTTATTTGAGATATTCATGAAATGTTATTCTTTATAATATTATTATATATCAATTGAATTTTTACATTTCAGGCACATAAAAATGATTACTTAATTGAAGTGTATGTGTGAACTATCACCTCCACGAATTGAAGAGATTCATTTTTAATCAACACATCAATAGGAAAATATATATTAGTGTATTTAAATGATTAATATGATATTTATGATTTCATAATCATTATAGAAATATTAAATAATACACACCTTCATTACATAATAATCAATGAAAAATAGAAAAATTTACTCATACGCATGTACGGATACTATCTCCCAGATTGTAAGGTAGTTAATGTTTCATATCCATATTTTAAAGATCGATTTAAAATTATAATAAATTTATAAATGTGATTATTATTTCATGAATATAATTTTAGATATTATGGTCTAATTATCAATTTGGAGTTGATAATAGAATTTGAAAACAAGCCCAAATACTATCAAGAATGTAGAGTGATTGGTCATGCTTCCTCTAATTATAGAAGGTCTGTTGAATGTGTGTTGTGTTAAACTCATGGACATGATTCTAACATATGAATCAAAATCATAAAATAGCTAAAGGAAAACACTAATGGGGTGTCAGATACTATTTTCCAAAATCTTCAATTGGTGGTTCATGACTTATAAACTCAATGAGTGTGTAAGAAGATAGAAGAGAGGATCATGGAATAGAATTTTGGACCCAGTTATGTCACGAATCATATAGTACTAACGACAGAATATTCTGAATATAATAGATCATGGGACGATATTGTTGATAAATGTAAAATTGGTGGACCTACTTACTGCACTAGTGTGGGTTTTTTCTAAAACTTGATATCAGGATCATTCCCCTGTTATTTCATCTAAAAATGAGGAAGAAAATGCATCCTCCTATCTATCTAAAATAGCATCCATGAAATTTGGAAAACGGGATGAACCTATAGATTTGGCCCCCAAAGATCCTCATATGCAGGTGTCTTATTCTATGCGTAATATGGTTGAGCAATCAAGTGCTCAACTAGTGAAGTCATACTCTCATTTTGTTGCACTCTCCAATTACAATGAAGGGGAACCAGATGTCCAAGGCACCGTCCCTAATACCCCATGATATGAAAAGGTGGAAAACACTACAATGATTCAGTAAAATTCCCTACAATATATTTCTCAACAGGAGAAAAAAAAAGACTAATTCAATGTAAGTTCATCAAACAGCTACAACTGATGATGAGATAGAAGTACCCTCTCAAATGAAAATTGGAAATGGGGACATCAGCCTAATCATGGGAGGGGAGAGGATATTGAGATTGGACTGCCAAAAAGTATGATCCATCATCTGACTCTTTATTTGATGTATCTGATATTGAACGTCTCTGTCCATAAGAAAAAAATTTGAAATACCCCACTCCTGGGGTCATGGGAACGTGTGACACAGCGGATCTTACTACAGGAATACAAGATAAAGAACGCCAGATTGTGCTAAAGATTATCAAAAAAGTATGGTGTCTACTGAAGGGGGTATTAAAAATTTGTGAGACCCACTACTTCTCTTTTACTTATTTGGTACCATTTATTTATGTTTCATGAAAAAGATTCATCTCCCTTTAAAAAAATATATTTACGGATTATGAAAAACTCCTTTTATTTTTATTTTTATTAATAAAATTTCAATAAGAAGGATTCTATATAGAGTGTTTAACTTTATTTAAAAATTATAGAAGAAATTTTATTTGTTTTATCAAATACATCAAGGAAAAATTTTACACCACCATGATCATTATTTTATATTTTGATAACTATACAAGCCTTAATGATTTTAGATGAAAAGTACATAACTTATTTCACTTTTTGAGGAATTTTTGGTATTGTAAATGGTTTTAAAAAATTGATTTTTTATTTCAGTATATTGAGAATATTCCTTTAAATTTTAAATGAAATTTTTGAATGAAATGATGGAAATTTAAATCCTTTATGTCTTATGATTTTATAGTGGTACTTGGTAATTTATTGGGTGGTTATATGATAAATGACGTGTTGTTATGTGATAATACATGGATGGTTGGTTACATTATATCCTCTAATTCATTAGGAATGGATGTCAACCATATCGTTATACAATATTTGTGATTGACTTGTATGGATATCGACCACATGGTATTTCCATTAAATTATAAACATGCCCCAAGTTACCTTTATGTGTTTTATATTCTTTTTATTTATTTTACTATAATATTATGATTACCAAAGTGGAATGTAATGATTTTTTAATAATAGTATTTTGTACTATTTAAAATTGAAAGGAATTACATTATAATATTGTATAGATGGATGAATGGTTTTCACAATACTAATAGTTTTCCCTGTTTTTGCACCATTGAATGAGATTTTTATGGTCATCCTATGATTTAAATTGTTTTTCACATAATTTGAGGGAGAATAAAGACATATATTGGATTATCGGAAAATAATGATGATTAAAATTGAAAAGAAACAATCTTTAATTTTAGTAGATTTTGTTTTGTGATAAATTGATATTGAATAGAAGTATTTACATTGTAATATTTCAGTTTTTATGTACGAATTATAGTGTAATTCTATAAAACATATGGGGAAAACCATAGAATTTATGCATAATGTATATGAACTTCATCTAAACACTCATAGATCACACAAAAATCATCGATCATGTTATGTAGAGGGAATTGTGAATACATAATTACTCACACATGACTTAAACAAGAAAACAATAAACTATTATAAGGCATATGTAATAAAAGGAACGAAAAAGACTAAAAATATAGGATAATTATACGAAAAACATACATGATGTTCTTCATGAGATTTTAACTATTCACCTAGGTGATGCAACATACCCATGAAATGATTTATAGATCATTGGACACTCCATTCGTATACTATTTAGATCATATGTAGTCCCCATAGACATGCCAGAACAAGTTACACGGTGCCCTAGGGGCATTCCACCCATGTCTCTCAAAACCCTTTAGGAATTACAAACAGACCTTTCTATGTCCACTAGAAATGTCTCCCAAGGCATATGGTGGACCCAGTTCTTGTTAACTATGTATCTCAATGGAAATAGGATATCCCAAATAGATCTCGTGACATCCTCTAGACAAGATAAATGGATCTCCTGACATCCTCTAGATAAGCTAACAAAATATTGCGACATCCTTGGACATATCATCCAGTTTGTTTTGATGACACGCAGATGAGTCATCTCAGACATGAATCACCATTCAGACATATCACATGGACTTGCTCGACCCCCTTCCAATGTGGCACCCATAATTCTCAAATAATCCAATGAAGGTAAGCTAGATCATGTGACTCCCTCCAGGCATGTCAACCCAGATCATGTTATGGCCTCCAGGATCAGAAAACCAGGTCTTTTGATGTCCCCGGAAAAATTCACCCTTGGTCATGGGGTGACCATTAGACATTCCATTAATATTATGTGACATCCCTATATCTTCTCAAATAGATTATTTGATATACGTTGGATATTATAGGTAGATATCCTCGTACATATCATGAAGAAAATTGAGGAACGTGAAGAGGAATGTCAATATATGTCTGGTAGACAACCAGAGTAGGTCATGTGGGAATTCAGGACATGATAACCTTTTCCAAGCATCTTTATTATAAAACCCATAGTTTGTAATCACTTTCATATGGCCTAATATATATATATATATATATATATTATTCCTCTAAATTTCAATCCCATTACATATGTCCTACATCTATAAGAAGTGAGACTAACCATTTTACATCCCTTATTTCCCACACTGAGAAATGATCACATGTTCTAAGGGAGTTCTAATAATCAAATCATTCATATAGTGTAATGTTAGTATGTAAGCCTTGGTCAACAACATTATAAGATATTCCCTCTACCTATATAATAAGGAAATCGCACTGTGTATTCCCTAACCGGTGTTATAATATGATTTTTTCAACATAAATATGGAAACCTAATTATTTAATCTCTAATTAGTTAAACTATTATGGAACTGATTCATGAAATATCTATGATACATAGGATTTCATTATACCGATCAGGCTCAACTAGGTATCCAAATAAATGTATTCCCCACCGTGTATCTGATATTTGAATCATTAAGACCCAACCATTCCCATTAGATGATCATTCTACCACATTGTAATGTCCAAGAATCTATTTCTCATATTGGTTCCCCAACAATATTCTCTACATGACCTCATGCACACCTCCCCATTTAAAAGATGGCGATAACTAGTAACAAGAGTCTAATATCAACCATGTGGAGAATACACACTCTATATTAATATAATACAATAGTAGAAATACATATAAAATAACAAAATGAAATATCCAATATCCAATCCAAATTATCGTCACATAACAACAACAAAATGAAAAAAATATCCAAAACTAGATGGTACATATATCTTTCTAGATATGTTTCAAGTGTCAAAATATATAACCCAAAATAATTTAATTGACTGAAAACACACATGTGGGTCCCAAATGAAGTTCACTTCTCTAATCAATTCTTTATCCCAAGTCACCCATCTAACATATGGCATTTGCACTTATCTATCTAATAAAACAACTTTATATTCAAGAACCAATCAGGCAGGCCGATTATAGTGTGATTATAACCCAGTAGGCCACCAAAAATGAAATCATAAACAATATCCAGTCAATAATACTGTATGAAGTAGTATAAAGAAGAAAGTAAAATAAATAAAGTAAATAGATTAAATAGATTCATTTATTAATTATTTAACCACATAAACTATAGTGTTTCAAGGACTCAAACCTTCAATTCCTTCTACATCCCATGATAGAGTCAGAACCGTAACACATCTAAATTCCAAAATTATTATAGCACATGTGATTTAATTATATAGTATCATTAAATTTATATTATTAATTATTGTAACCACAATACAATGGTAACATTTTGGGCCTAGAACATCATGGATATGACCTCGTGGATATTTGAAGCATCACTCTGTGTCCCATATCATGTTTATCAAATAATCACAGAGTTGGATTTTGATGTAGTATAATTTCTTCCACAATTATAATCACACACATTCCTTTGGGTCTAGAATACCACGTTTAGAAACCCATGTGTAATTGAAAAATCGGCCAATTTCCCAAAACATGATTATCAATTAATCACAAGAGTGATATTATATAGAAACAACCCATGTTCCACACACATGTATCAAAAAATCAAACATGTCATAAAATCAAATTTATTAGAACAATCTAGTAATTAATTCACAAATTAATTAATTCATTTCCAAAATCACATAATTACTCTAATTAACATTAATTAATTCATCATTTAATTATTCCAATTCAACCAATTCCACAATACCTATAATACATCAATTAATTCACAAATTAATTAATAAAATTTATAAATTAAATAATCACAAAAATTCACATTAATTAATCAATAAATTAATAAATTCAATTTATCAAATTACATAATCCCAACAATCTGTTAATTAATTCACCAATGAATATATTTAATTCCAAAATGATAATTATAAAGATTTCATAATTTAATAAATTAATTAATTTGGTAATTTATTCAATTCAAGAATCAATTTTGAAAAAATTCTGTTGAAATTTCACAACACGTACTTGAAATTTGGGATTCATGAAAATGGGAATTGAATTTACTGCACCTCCATCCGGATCATTGACAAATTCTTACTAATGGAGATCCCAATTATGTGGAATGATCAATAACATGGAGAATGATGATATATAGATCTAAAACCAAAATGAGGGACCAAATGAAGAAATTTCGATTAAACCTAAATCTAAAACCTTGATAAAAATTGATAATACATTACACAGTTATCCAGAAAGAGGAGAGGGAGAGAGAGAATGATCTAAATAGGATGAAATGACAAACCCATGAAGATCCAGATCTGTCAATGGACTTTCCTTTCACTGAGAATGGATGTCTAAATGAATTGGGATCCATCCAGGAATCATAAAAAACAATTATAAATATGTTTTGGGAGGAGTTATTGGTTTTAGGGATTATATACTTGCGTTTTACAAATTTTTAGTTATTTACCATGTGCTTAAAATCCCAAATGCATGGTTTCCTAGGACATGATGCATGATTTTCCAACCCACAATCCTTAATAGTGTTACGCTTCGTAGTGTTCGTAGTTACTCCTACGAGGGAACATGATTTGAAAAAATGTTTTCAGCCCTATGATACCCCTCTATTTGGATTTACATTGTATTGTTTGTTTGGAACACCATTTGGGAAAACTATGCTCTAATCATGCACTTCTCCTCTTTCGTCCAAAATTCATAAATTTCACCAATACACACAAAAAGTTAAAAAATATATAATCAATAAGAGGAAGAAAGAATAACATTAAGAACCTCAATAAATATCCCAATTGGTCTAGGCTTCACAATCTATCCACATTATAACAACAAATCAACGAGTTGTACACTCGAGCATCACTAAGGTTAAGAGTTTAATAATTTGGGCCACGGGTCCCTCATATCCACTTCCATATCCAATTATTTATAATGAACACAACCATGTCTCACAAATAACTAAACTGTTAACAAAATCATTCCCCACAACAATTTATTTTTGTAATCCAACACACATATATGATAATTCCCATAGGATGCATCGACCTCAATCTCAACCTCATCCACATCGATTACATGAGAATATTAGTATGATATCAATGAAGTAATGAATAGAAATCTAGCATAGAACTGTACCTATGTCGGTGAACTATTCATCCTGCAACAAACATGATTATCACCACCACCTCAAATGGACTAACAAATATGGGTCCCAACATTCCCTATCTATTCATACTACGATGAACCAATTTAAGAGACCGCCACGAGATGACATGATAACCCTATGAAAACTCTAGGGGTTATCATCACATATCAACATTAAAATTCTATATACGTTGAATTATATCTATATGCTTCTAAATCAACTAAACATACCCCATTTTCTTCTTCATGAGACTAGGTTACATTAGCTCAGGCTCAAGTTACACCATCCAACATAGTAGTGATATACATGGACTATCATAAAGGGAATACTATAGTCCATATATATATTTTCTAGAATAATTTTATAATAGTAAAAAATCACCAGTTCTTGGTGCTCCCCCCAAAAAAAACCTATGTATAGGACACATTCCCAAATAATATCCTCAAGCACCTAAATAGTACTTTCAGACTACCTATCTATATGTGGGCGGAAAGTCATACTCAATAAAACTTCTATAACATATTCTTTATGCAAGCCCCATAAAATGAATGATGTAAAACATAAGTCACATTCTGAATCATTACACTGTTGTACCCCATGTTGATAGACTATCTCATAAACATACATGTCTCCCAGTTGATCCACTAATAATGTCTATCATACTGGTCAGAAATGTGATACCTTTCCCAAAATGTCTATAGTCACCCAAATATAATCATTTTTCCAAGGAATTCTATAGAGACCCTCCACAAGGTCCATGGTAATCTCATACCACATCTATAACAGAATGTGCCACTACAGTAGGAAACCACCGGGTCATTTTTGCACAACCTTCACCTACAGGTAGGTGTATCATCTTATCAGAAATCACGATATCTATGTTTTCACACCTGACAAAAAAATTGTAATCATAGGTCATGGTACATCTTGGTCTCACATAGATTCACCACCCACATTGAGGCATGAAACCCATGTAGCACCACCACATTCATTCTTATTACCACTTCAATATTATTCTTGACATAGATTATCTCATCCATATATATTGTCCAATATGACTGCTACTCCCCACCTTCATGTCTTTCTCTCAAGGAAAACACTACAGACCCACAAACATCCTATACCATATCCTTCTCAAAATATGTGACTCCACTGAAACTGACATCAGATTCATCTACTCCTCTCTCTCTCCAAAAACTACTATAAGCATATCATCTAAAAAATTCATCCTTATCAACTCAACACAAGACTCATGAACTGTTGGAGTCCGAGTTTTCCTACATAAGAATATTGAAACATGCTTTCCTTTCCCAGGAAAATATACTAGATCAAAGACTTAAGATTACATATAATCTACACAACTCTGATGCTGATGTTTTAAATCTCACAGTAAAAATATATTCATATAAAATTTGTGATCAATATACATAGTAAAATTCTTACCCAATATATAATGTACCCAACACATCAATTCATAAACAACTATATCCAACTAATGATTTTCTATTGGGTGATCATGTTCATATAGAATCATCTAATATGATCCATACACCAAAACCCAATCTCACTACATCAATACTACCCGAGACCCTATAATAGAAACATAAAACACATTTAATATTCCTCACTTAGCTAGGGTAGGATCAATATTTGTGGTACTTTCAAGCAATTATTCAACTCCCAAGATTCATTTTCACATAATCCAAACCATTCTAACATTTTTAAATTCTGGTTGAAGACCAAAATAGGTTCAACCAAAAGGCAAAACTCACAGTTTGACATCCAATATTAACCTGCAAACCATAAAAAGATATAGATATCAAAAATATTCTTAGAATTCCCCCATTATAAGACTACCTAAAACTTCTCAAGTTCCACGTACACACCATTATAAAAGATGATATAACCAATGATGTGTACCTAATCAATCTAGAATTGAAACTCATACAGGTTGTCATATTTCTGATGCTCTATTAGTGTACTCAAGATGAAATCAAGATGATGGTCATCACATGTCTCGATGTACAACAAGATTAAATCCCCATATACCACAAAAAATAGATCCAGGTATATATAGAAGATATTGTTAATCGAGTCCATAAACAACGCTAGTGAGTTCGTCTGCCTGAACGAAATCATGACAAACTAATACAGGGCATACCTTATTATTAAAGTAGTCTGAGGTATATTAGATTTTCTAACTAAAAGTTGATGATACACTGATATTAGATAATTTTTTTATAAGAATCAAGTTCTCATTTACTCATAATATAGATCGTCAATATGAGGAAGAATAAAACTGGTTTGTCATAGTAATCAGGTTAAACACTAGGTTTTCAACACAAGAGTGAAAGGTATTTTCAGCCATATTTTCAAAAAAGATTGGGAACTACCAATATGACATAATTGTATAGATAATCTCTTTATCCTCTAACTACTCTAGTTGATTCTTATGCTCATCGAGATTTAC
Organism: Viscum album; assembly: GCA_963277665.1. Classification (NCBI taxonomy): domain Eukaryota; kingdom Viridiplantae; phylum Streptophyta; class Magnoliopsida; order Santalales; family Viscaceae; genus Viscum; species Viscum album. The sequence goes on along the minus strand of OY728151.1, from coordinate 1,096,468,723 downwards.
ATGTTTTATTTTATATGTTGGAATAAAAACGATATCATCCCTATGCATGATATCCATATTAAATTCCACATATCCCTCATTTAAAATCTCTATGACGTAATCAAGAAACACATCATAGAACCCACCAACTGTGGGTGGAATGAAACCCTACTTCACAATGACTATTTAAAGCAACATACTAGAAACATGTGTGATAATCCCCATTTATTTCCATGTAAATTTCCCTACATGGTCAACCAACATATATTAATATCCAAATTTATATATTTTATTCACCATTAAGATATATAAGTCACTATCATATGGTAAAAATAAATTTTGGAATGGTTTGATATTAACCACTCCATAATGAAAATTATTTCAAATCATGACATGTTACTAATGTAAAGATCCTCTAAAAATGATACTCCTCAACCTCAAGAGAACACCATTGGAATAAGAAGATGTTTATCCAACATAATACCAATGGAGTATCGATCTTCATATCCAATCTCATGAACTCTACCATTCAGCCTGAACCATTAACAAGTAGTGAATATATAAAATAATGAGAAGCACCAGTATCAAATAAGTCACCAGATAACATAGAAGCAAAGAGAATAGTGTCTCTTAATATTTTTATTCTATCCTCGTTATCCAAAAGTGTTGGTTAAGCTATATGAAATTTTCCTACACCTCTTATCTATGATTTTATCTTTGTCCAATCAGATACACCGCTCTACAGATATGTTTACTCTTTGAAAAACATCCCACTACCCCATCCAATATCACCACAACAAGTAAAAGTTTAACTAATTGGCCACCAAATGAAGTGGTGACAGGTATGTTATGGATCATTTCAATATATACCAATTCTTTTTTGACTTAAGAGCATCATGTTCATTCATTTATGAGATAATTCCATTTAAATTGGAAGTATCACAACATGAATATCTTATAAAACTTTTGGTAAAAACTATAAGTGGATGTATTAAAGAAATCAAGATTTATTTTAATCTTCTAGTTATCATTGGTGGGATTTTAATTCCTAGAAATATTGTTCAACATCCCCCAGTAGAGTTTTATATCATTTTGGGTATGGATTGTATTTCAGATTATCATTCTAAAATAGATTGAAAATCTCTGAAATATTTATTCAATTACATTATAGCCTTAAAAAAATATCAATAATGTGAGAGAATGACTAATTATAGAAGTGAAATTTTTCAACATTATGTTGATGAATAGAATGAAATAGTTTTGATTAGTGACATTGAAGTACTGAATGAGATTATGGATGATTTTTTCATGAATACACTAGTGGTATTCCTTATTTTGAGGAGGAATTTACTATTGATTTACTTCATAATGGTAAGCCTATTTATAAACCCCCTTAATGAATGGATCAAGTATTACTGGTGGAATTGAATCCCTAGTTAATATAATTGCACGAAAAATGTTTCATTTGACCTAGAAATTCACTATGGGGATCTCATATTTTATTTTTGAAATGTAAAGATGGTTCCATGAGACAAATCATTGATTATATAGCCTTTTATATAATAAATATTATGAACAAATATAATTTTCCTCATATAGATGTTTTATTTTACCAGCACTAGGGAGCTCTTTACTTTTCGAAGATTGATTTGAGTTTCGGGTTCCATCAGCTGAATTTGAAGGAAGATTAAATTTTCAGAGAGAATTCAGAATGAGTTATGGGAATTATGTGTTTTTAGTTATTAAATTTTAGATTATCTAATTCAACTTCTATATTTATGAATCTCAATATTGAATACTTTAATTGGTTTTTGGATCAGGTTTTTGTGTGTTAATTGACGATATATTGGAAAATTCTATAATCATGGAGGAACCTAAAAAGAACATAAATATTTTTTTGGAATCCATAAACGATATGAAAATGTATTTAATGTTTAGTTAGAGTGAATTTTGATTGAAAAAAAAATCATTCCATGGATATTTTTTTCTAAATATAGTATAACTTTTGACCATTCTAAAACAAAATTTAATTGAATAATGGCCAAGAAATACCAATTTAACATAAATTCGTTGAATTCGTGTATTGGATGGTTATTAATGATGGTTTCTTGCAATAAAATTCAGTTATATATCTTACTAACTATGTTAACAAATAAGGGAGTAAATTTCATCTAAAAAATAATTTCATGATTCTTTTTATGTATTGAAAATAATATGGTTAAATTATCATGTTTTGTCTCTTACATCAAGAAATGGTGGATTTTTTTTTCTAAAATTATGATTCATTAAAAGGACATGGTTGTTTTCTAATACACAATGATTAATTAATTTCTTATGTTTCACATCAGTTGAAACCACATATGTTAAAATATTCTACACATTATTTAGAAATAGAAATTGTTGTGTAGAATTTAAAAATTATGAGTCATCGTTTTTATCAACTACTGTGCGAAATTTATAATAATTAAAAAAATTTGAAGTATATATTCAATAAGAAGTAATTAAACATGAGATATAGGATATCGATGGAACGAATAAAGGATTATGACTTCGGATTCATTTCCATGTAGGAAAATATAGTAACATATCATATGAATTTATTCAAAAAATTAATGTTACATTACTCATGTTATTCATGGAACATTAATCTTTTTCAATTATTTGATGAATTTTGGAAAAGAAATTTGTGGGTGTGAGAAATTACTATAATATATTTCTAGTGATAGTGAAATCATATATATCATAAAGAATTAATAAAGCATGGAAGGTAGATATTGAGTTGTAGGAAAGTGTATAATTGGTCCAAAAGTGTATGTTGCCTAATGTTTACAATGATGTAGATTGTGTTTAGAAATTTTGGAAGAGATTATGCATGTCTTGAGATTCACAAATAAAGAAAGAGTTGTTATGTAAAGCTCATAATTATCCATTTATATTTCATTAGTCTTGTACTAATATTTATAGATACATTCGAGAGTATTACTAATGGGATAAAATGAAAGGAAATATTTCTAAAAATACTAGGAAGTGTTTGATGACTAAATAGTTTAATTTTTAATACATTTTTCTGAAAGGGAAACTTCAACCTTTTCGACTTCTCTAGTGGAATTGGGAAAATGTATTTATGGATTTCATTGTGGGATCACCTTATTGTACTCTTGGTAACAATGTGATTAGGGTTATTTATGAAGGACTGACAAAATATGAGCAATTTATTACTATTCAAGACATTATGTCTCTATATAATAATTCATGGTTTTTTATTAATGATATAGTAATGTTACACAGAGTTCCCCACTCCATTTTATCTGTTCATGATCCCATGTTCACTTTTTCTATTTGGAAAGGCTTTCAGAATTTATTGGGTACTAAATAAATATCTTTTCATCTTTTCATCCCTAATCAGATGGGTAGTTAGAATGGAAAATTCTGATGTTCGAGGATATTCTATGTACATGTTGAATAGATTATAAAAGAATGTTGGATCAATATAATTTTTTGTGAGTTTTTTTATAACAGCAATTTTCATTCTAGTATATATATTACACCATTTGAGGAATAATAAAGGAAGAAGTGTCTAGCTCTAGAAATTTGGGATTATATAGATCAAAGGAAGTTTATGGGAATTAAATTTTTAAAGGAAATGGTATAGATTGTTTTGTTGATTTAGGGATACATGAGGAAATCTCAGGTTAGATAAAAAATTTCGGTTCATAATAGAAGGAATTATCTCTCATTAGAGGTACATGATTTTCTTTTTCTTAGTGATTCCCTATGGAAAAATGTGATGTGTTTTGTATTTAAAGGGAGAATGAGTCCACGTTTCGTTGGACCATATAAAATCATTGATAATTTTGGGTTATTTTCTTATCGAGTGTATTTTCCTTCAATTTTATAAAATTTAAAAAAAAAATTTCATGATTCTATTTTAATAAATTATATGATAGATCTGTCTCATGTTTTGATTCTAGAAGTAGTTCAGTTTGAATTGAATCAATATTATGAGAATAATCCAGTATACATTCGTGACTGTAGTGAAAAATTTATTCAGAATAACTTTATTAATCTTGTTAAGGTTTCATGGAAAAATCATATTGTTGAAGAGGAAACACAGGAATATGAAAAATCATTGAAGGGAAGGTATTCCACTTATTTAATAAGTGAATAAAATTTTGAGAATGAAATACCCAAAATGGGGATGAATTTAAAATCAATTATATTTATAGAATAAATATTTTCATATGAATTAATTAATAGTAATTACAAATACAAATTTTTCAATCCTGTTTATGAAAAATCTATTGTTATTCTTAAAAATTGTGTTTTTCTAAAAATATTATTTTTATATTTTTTATGGAGAACACGTTTTAGATATAGTTTTATACACATTAATAAGTTATATTCTACAAAAATAAATATCATTTATTGAAACTATATAAAAAAATTTAATTTTGCTGATTTTTTGGTATTCTTATGATAACATTCTTATTTTAAATAATTTTGAAAATACTATTTTTTAATTGAAAAAAATACAATATAATTTATTTATATTTTAATATTATTAATCTAATTGGATCTGAAATAAAATTATATTATTATTTTTATATTTAATCCAATGTAGTTCACTAAAATAAATTTTGCATTGATATTTGATATAAAAACATTGTGAACATTTGAATGTCTTTACTTTAAAAACATGTATTCTCATTCTATACACAAGATTTATTTTAAATTAATTTCAACCAATTATATGTTTGGAATTTAGAAAATTTTACTGAATATTTGAAATAATGAGATAAAAATTATGTAAATTGGTCCCTTTTATTTTTTGACATTATGAATTGTAATTTTAGCAATATTTTTCTTACCAAGGTTTAGGGAAACCGTGTAATGATATGTAAAAATTATATTATAACTAATATAGAATAACCCTATCCTCTATACTTGTTTTATTTTAATAGTGTATTTTGTAAAAGATAATCTTTTTCTAAAACTTATATCCCTTTTAATCCACTCTAGAGTTAATAATTCACTTATAGTATTTTATTCAAAGAGAATATAAATTTCATCGCACCCTTGTTTTTAACAAGTAATGTATTTTTAATATAAGGTTATACAGGGTATATAATCCACTAAAATTATTATTTTAAAAAATAAAATGGTTTCTACTTCACTGATGTTTATTTATTATTTTTAGGAAAAAAAATTACTAAATTTAATGGTGACCCAATGTTGATTCAGTAATTTCTTACATAGTAAATAATAAAATAAATGATATTGTAAATATTAAAATAAATATAATTTGACATAATTCAGGAAAAAAAATTTATAAATTAAATATAAATTTTTGGGTTGATTTTTTTTATAAGATATAATGATTCTATGAAAATGTTAAAAATTCATTAAATTAATAGTGACAAAATTGACACAAATGATATTTTAAAATATAAAATATTTTATTAAATGTTTCCAAATATAAAAAATTTAAAATATTGGGTAAAATAGTTGGTATAAGTTTTATAAATTTTTAAATTATTATTTTATTGTCCCTTTTCCATTTTATGGTAATTATATTATCCATATATTTTAAATTACATGATAAAATGTTTAGAGTAAAAAGGTTTTAAAAAAAGATGACAATGATTTAATAAATATTCAAAACATTTATAATTCTCATTATATGATTTGATATTTACCCATACTTATCCTGTATAATAAATATTTTACATTTGAATCATTTTTAAAGGAAAATAAATTTACATAAATTTAATATTTTAAAGAATTCCAAGATTACTCTTCTCTTGTCCAACAAAATGGAACTCATTCTTATTTTTTATTCACACATAAACCCCCTTACATTTCAACCAATATATTCCAAACATAAATAATAAAATACCTATCCACATTATATAGTATTTATTAAAGATATAAAATCCTCCTTTGTGTTTTTACAGTGTTAATGAGTGGTGATCATCCAAAGAAGAGGTGTCGATTTTATTTAAGTGTTTCTCCTGTATTTCGACTACCACTTCCTTTAGATATTCTTAATCGATGATGAAATAAAAAATAAAAATGTAAATACACTAATATGTTATTATTTTAATATCCTCACCTATATCCACCTCCACATCCATAAAATGGGGAATGAATTAATCGTCAGTGTATACATATGAACTACCACCTCCACGAAGCAATTTTATTAGTTTTACAAAACCATATTTTAAGACTAGTTATAATTATGGAATTAATGTTTATATTCTTTATTCATGACATATTTATCATTATATGAGAGTAATATATCAATTAAATTATTGTATTCCATGCATATAAAAATGATAACGCCGTCCGTGTGTATGTATGAATTGTCACCTACATGAAGCAATGTGATTCATTTTTTATCACCACTTCACTTCGATAAAATATATAAGTATTTATAAATTATTAATACGATATTAGTTATGTTTTTAAAATTATTTAATGTTAAAATAATACTTTCCTTTTTCCAGGATGAACAATAAAAATGGAAAACATTCCCGTGCATAGGTTCAGCTAACCGTCTCAATGATTATAACATAATTCATTGTTCATATACATATATACTAGATATATTTTAAAGTATAATTCATGTATAAACGTGATTATTATGTCATGAATATTATTATTTATATGATGTACTAATGACAACATTCTACTATATACATCATAAACAAATACATTTTAGACTCATATACTAAATATCATCAAAACGTCCAATGTGAACATAAATAAATAAGTTATTTTTATAACATGGTAAAATGTCATATTAAAAGAATAATTATCCTTAAAATGTTATCATGAAAGGAAATAATTAAAATATTTTAATAATTTTGTATGATAATGAACATACGTGATGAATCAGACTCATGGTAAGGGACTTCATCTCAATCCCCATCCATTCTGACATATTTGATGTTAGACAACCACCTTATTTTTAAGGTGTATACCCGAATCATATGACATTTAATTTTATTAATTTTTTTAAAATGGAATAAATATATATAGGGTGTTTTACTTAATCTATTTATGATAAATGCAATGTTTTTTAACATATTCGTCATTAATGACTTCATCACCAATGTGACCGTTATTTGCTATTTTTATTCCTCTATAAGACGTATCATTTTTAAAAGAAAATGAAATCAATTATTTTTCATTTAATGGTATTTTGGTATTAAAAATAGTATTTCCTTTGTTATTGAAAATTTTATTGAAAATGTATTAGAAATGTATAAAAATGTATTAAAAAGAAATAAATTATTTTACATTTATGAGTTATGATTTCATAATGGTACATGGAAATTTGATGTGTGGTTACATGATAAACAATAGATCTATTGTTATTTGATAATCCAAGGGTGTGTGGTAACATTATAAACTCGAATTCATGTTTTATGGAAGCCTCTCGTATGGTTACTCAATTTTGTAAGGGTGACATGTGTGAAAGTCGATCACATGTTTATTTCATTAAAGTAAAATTATGTCTGATGATTCATTTATGTGTTATATTTTTTTAAATGGGTTTTATGGTAATAATATGAACAAAAAATTTGAAAGAATTTTTTTTTAAAGTAGATTTATTAGTACTTCTTAATGGTTAAAATAATTAGATTATGATAATGTACTCATTGTTTACATGTATTCACAAAACTATGAGTTTTCCATATTTTTGTATCTCTTACTATGATTTTTCTGCGAATACAATGTTTTAATAAGTTTTTCACAGGATTTATGTTATAATATAGTAAATTGTTGGATCAAGGGAAAAATTATGATTATTGAACATGAATAGAAATCCTGATTATTTTTAATAATTCTTCTTCTGTTAATAAATTGATAGTGAGTAGAAGTGCCAACACTGCAATTTTTTAGTTTTTATGTATGAATGATGGAATAATTATATAAAACCCTAAACATGAAAAGAACCAAAATGGGATGAATTTGAAATTATTTACATAACTCATGATAATTATATGTTTTAATGATGGTCCATATTGTTATAGTATTTAATAAAACAAAAATACAAAATAAGAGAAACTTTTTTTCCCAACATGTTTTATTTTTATACCACCCTTAACTATTAAATTTATTATGGGGATGATATCATTAAATACTTATTTATTCTAGTTATGTTTCATGTTTCATTGGTGTTACATGATATATATTTCATTGATACATTAGAAATTGTATTATTTTATTGTATATTGTATAATATATTTTAATTTATGCTTGATTATATATATGTCTTATCAGTTAGTAAGGTTTGATAATATTTTTTGATGAAATATTTTGTTATAAAATTGATGTATTATTTATTATTTTTAATTTTGTTTCTATTTCACCTATGGTATTTTAAAAACTTTTGGGTTTTATAATGATATTTCATACGTGTTTGAAAGAAATGTGTATTTTTATTTAATTTTCCCCCGATGGAGGATTTTTTTGAACGGACACTGATTTCGTTAAGGAATGTGAAAAATGATTTGATGTAGAAGAAAAACATTTCAATATCATGTGTGATCATTTATCATGTTGATAGTCTAATGGAGATTAAATATAAAGAAATATTTTTAAATCCATGATATGTAATGTAGGTTAAATTTTTTATAATGATTAAAAATAAATTTTGGATTAAATTACTAAGGAATTTCTGATTTTTTAGAAATATAATATGGTTTTTATCTAATATATGTTTTTTGGTAAAATGGGTATGAGATATTTTATGAATATTTGAGGACTAAAAAATAAAAATAAAATTATTTTTCCTTTCGAGGACTTATAATTTTAGGATTTTATGTTTTCTAAAGTGAAACTTTTTTATTTGAAATGTGAAATCATTAAAAAGTTGGGTTTATGATTTGTTTTATTTAGTGTCTACTGGAAATAATGGGCTTAATTGAATTTCGAATGTTTAACTATATGGATAATCGTTTGGGCCTGTACACTTTTCTTGTAGGTGTAATGCGTCCTATTATTATCTATATCTGGAATTTTAATTGAGTGGTAAAGAAATAAACTAAAAGGATAATGAAGTTATTGAATCATCACCATCCATTTGGTTATGATCGAAGACCACATAAGTTTTCTAAATTGTTATATTTAATTAAGGGAATAATAATTTTTTGGATAATATTTAACATTAATTAGTAAAAACGTTGATGGGAATATTATGAAAATATATTTTTCATTCTCCTATTCTCGTTATATATGAAATTTTGAAGCATGTTTTATAGAGAATGGAGAATTAATCTCATCCTCAGATTCATTTCTGCGTATTATTATTCTCATATACTTTTGTTCCCTTACATGAAGAATATATTTAATGTTTCATCCCTACATGTGACTATTAGTGATCCATACCAAAATTTTCTGAGAAATAAATATACCTATCCTTGATTTGGTCATTTCAGTCATCATTGAATGATTTAGTAATTTAAATTACTAATAAAAGTGAGTGTTTTAATCAAAGATGAAAATTAGGTGATTATAAATTTTAGTGATTCCTTATCAATATGTAAATGTCTTATTTAAATTTATGGAATTTTTTTATTACCTTATTGAAAGAAAATTTTCCATGTTTATATGGGAGAAGTTTCTATTGTTTATATGGGACCTCCAGATTCATTTATTATTTGTACTACTTAGGGTTGATATATTATGTTGGTCATGTGATGAAAGATGTATTTTGATGAGATACATATTATGACCCTTGGGTACATGGATTGCGAAATAAGAAAAGTTGTATATAATTATAGATTAATAATTTGATGGTAACATTAGGAGGGGCATATAATATTTTGGGTTTCTTTCAGGTTTACCAATAGTTATTATTCTCTGATTGGGATTCCTAAAAAAATTACATTAAATATCATAACTAAAGTATAGATCACATATTTATAAGTATTGTGTAATTTTTTTAAATAATTTATTTTTTCAATTACTTTTTTTATGGGGGGTGTTGATAGTTTCTTTTTATCTTTTATTATGATGTTTTGTCTGTTTATTTAGGTTTTTATTCCTTTATAGAACATTGAACAAGTTTCTTCAATATTATTTTGTGAATGGTAAAATATTATTGTATACATTGTCAATATTTTAGGGATGTTTATATAATAGATATTTTCCTTATATAATTATTTATCAATTACCACATATTTTAATATTAATTCTATTTTGTGGGAGACTTATCAATGATTTTTATGATTTCAAATATTTGGACTACTTGATTATGGATTATATTATTTATAGACACGTTTGATGATTTTGAGAGATAATTATATTGATTTTAGGAGAGTTTTGTTATTGTATTATATTCTTTAATAACCTAATTTATTGAGTTCTTCCCTTACCCTCCCACCAACAATTTTTCCAGAGGTGTTCTTCTTCATATTGCATCATCATCTGACTATTAGTTTTTAGTGTATGAATGTGTCATGGTAGAATAATTATGGTATCAAAATATCATTATATTGTTAAATATTACAGAATTATTTGTTCTATTTAAAATTTTGATGGTTTTAGGGAGTTAGAGGTTTTCTGGTATATTTCATTGTTTTTTTTCTTTATAGATTTGGTCAAATAATAACGCATGTGGATCACAACAAAATGGGTTTTTCCTTTTCTATGATTATGGATATCTATAATGAGTCACATAGATACCATTGAAACCACTATATGTTGTTATTTTGGAATAATGGACATGATTATTATAGGATACATGGAGGATGCTTCATGTAGAGATAGTGAAGTACCATGATTAAAAGGAAAATAACTATGTGGTTGTCCTATAAAAAAATTGATATATTATTTTCGAGGGAATACTATCTTGCTACAATCGGGTAGGTTTTTCTACTAAATGCCTCTCTATATCTTCTTATTTTGTGATTTTATTGTTTTAGTGAATTTTATTTAAATGGTATAGAACACTTTTACACATGTTTAAATGGAATGTATTGGGGGTAGATCATGAAATCCCCATAATTGACTATATCCTTTCATCTAAGATCGTCTCCCCTTGGCTCTTCATATGTTTTTTAAAGGTGAGTTTCCAATTTTCCCACCCTTCTCTTTCCATGCTTCCATACAATTTTACCCATATATTTTAGTTTTCCCAATTAACCCTAACTACTTCTCAAGCTAGATATAGTTTCTAGGTAGATTTAACCTTACAATTATGGTTATTTTGGTCTTTTAGAGTTCAAATCTATCAATGTTTTCTCTTTCACCATATAACGTGGGCCATATGTGGTGGGATTGAGTTTATTATATTTATTAATTTATTTTAAACTACATTTCATTGAATTATTTAAAATACATATTTATTATTAATGTTTTAATAAAGGTGATTACCATTTTTAATTTTTAACGATGTTGTCAATGATTATTTCACTGTGGGGAAATTTATTTTCCTAGTAATTTTTGGTAACTAGTATTAAAGTGTTAATATTTGTATGCCATGTGTTATTATAAATTCGTTACGAGATAATTATAAATTATTTTGATGATAAAGGGTATTTGAATTCATTGTTTCATTATATGAATAAAATAATGGTTTCCAAAAAATAAAAAAATTTAATATAATTTTGGGATATCAAATTGTTTAAAAATAGAGTGAATTCCTAAATATAGGAAGGGGTTTATTCATAAAATGATATAATGTGTTTTATTTGTATGGTATGTTTTAATATGATGTTTTTAAGGATTAGTTTTAATTAATATTAAATGGAATTGAAATACATTTCGGTTACTGTAATGTCATGTGTCACACTTCCTTAGAGTGTTTTCATTATTTTATTGAGATCCAAAATTTATCCCCATGATTATGATATGACTGATATTTTTTGTTGCCTTTTGGGGAATGTTTTTTTAATCTTATGTGATTTTAATTATGAGAAACATGATTTTTATTATGATAATAATAGGGGTCAGCTGATTTGTATTATTATATAATTATTATTTCAAATGGGATAATATAATCATATATTTATTGGTAACCAATAATATATTCATTTCAAGTGAATGAATAGCTAATATAGAGAAATAGTTTTTTTCAAAACTTTTATATTACATTCTAAATTGTGTCCCATAATTATTTATATTTCAATAGCTAGGGGAGTTTATTTTATAAGACATGTGATTTTATGTCGTGTGGGTAACTACTATTGGTAATCAAACATAGACTTCTAGTTTTTTCACATAAGGCATTATTTAAGACTATATCAGCTTGGAATATTGTGAATAAATGATGATAACATGAAGTCAATGATAATTCCATAAAGGATATTCTCACATAATATTCTATTATAAACCCATGCTCCCATGATTTTTTGGGAAACATTATATGATTTTTTTTCTATTTATATATTCATGTTTAATTGGATAAATGGTACTCATTTGTATTACATTTTCACACTTCATTATATAGTGTTCATTTAAATGTTTTTTTAAATGAAGATTACCCAAGGCTGATATCAAAGGTAAAATAATAGTCTTTTCATGAATAGATTTTATAGAATGTTTTATTTAATTTAAAAATTGATTTTAATCTTTTATAATCAACTTGAAACACCTCATTTAAATTTTTTTCTAAATTATTTCCTCAAAGTGGTGTGTTATACCTTTGTTTTAATTGGAAAAGAAGAATGATTTATAAAATGGATTATGGTAATAATATATTATTCCATAAGTTTGATAAAAACTATTTTACAATTATTCTTCAGACCTTCCTTCATAAAATTTCTTTTTACTCGAATGGAAAAATGAATAAGTGAAATTCTAAGGTGAATGTTTTTCTCATAGCCTTCATACAAACCTATATGTGCATGCGTGTGTGTGTGTGTCAATGTCTTATGTATCCTCTCAATTGGAAAAAAAATTTATATTTCTTATTTAATGTTCAATTTAGTCTACAAATGGATTTTTTGACATGTTGGTGGCTATGGTAAATATTGATGTCCCATTATAGTCATTCTGTCATGGAGTTTATTTTAAATATTTTATTATATCGATCATTTTGTCTAGATTATAATTATTTATATATTTATATATATTAGTTTATGTGGTGTAATTGATTTAAACAAATGTTATGAAATGGTGTGTAAATATTTAGATTTTTTATATTTAATTATGGTTAATAGTATATTATATTAATTACATATCTTTTTTATGATAATTTTCTTTCTTTCTTTATGGATTGTTCAATATTAAAATTATTTTATTATATGTTCATGGAATTATATTATATTCATGAACAATGATTAATTATTTCTATGTTTTTTCATTTGTTTTTTGATTTTTTATATAGGTTATAATACATCAAATAATTTTTTTTGGAGTTAAATAAACTAGTTACTCACTCATGGAGATCATGAATACACATTTTTCCTAGTAGTGTCTATGGTAAAGTGAAATGTTAGGTAATCATAGGATGAATTGTTTCACGGAACGGTTGATCAACATGGTGTTCTTGTATTGATAATAATGTCATGAAATTATTGTAATTTTTATAAAATTAATTACATGATCAATATATTATTTAAATTTTATGTTTATACAGGTACTCATGATTATATTATAACAGATTCATAGGGATAATCGATACATGGTTGAGTGTGGTGATAATTTAAAATGTACATATATATAATTCATATGAGTGTGATTAATTTATGTTATATTTATTAATTAAATTAAAAGGTTGTAGGATTGTGAAAATTAATGAAGTTTTATGAATAAATTACTGATATGATAATACAATACACACATTTATATATTTTTATTCAAGTTATTTTATTTTATCATGGTAATAAGTTTTATGATCTACCTATCAATATTTCAGATCCCATTTTATATATGAATTTCATTACATGATACATAAATTATGAATTGTGTTTTATAAAATTTAGAAAAATTTTATGTTTCATTGTTATTTAAAATTGTGATTAATTTTTAATAATTATTTAATAGTAATATTTCTATTTAACACTATATAATAATTTGTAATCGCCAAACCAATTTTTTTTGTTGACCCCAAATGAAAGATTAAATCCTTTGGGGAATGAGAATCATGTCATACATCACCTGGTGTTTTGATGGATACATTCGATCTAAGTCAAACTAGGGAATTAAAAATGGACTCAAAAATTTAATTAATTTTTTTATTATTTTGGGGTTTTTGTTGAATATATTTTGGATTGTAAATAATTTATAGAAATGTTTTACATATTTTTTAACTAGATATTTAATGTGAAAATTCTTGTTTCCATTGTGGTATTGGATCTGATTTGTTTTGGATTTACTATGATTGGGTTTTGTTTGGATTTATACATATCATGCGTCATAGGCCATTCTTTATTTATTTATATATTTTATCACAATGAAGTTGATGTGATAACTTGTATTCCGGCCTCATACATTCCTCATTAAATTTTGTAAAATGTATAAACTAGTATATGATTTATTGTATATATAAATGATAAAAATAATTTATTTAAAATAAATATGACCATAAATATATTTTCTTTTTTTATATATAATATTTGATAAATCATAAGTGAATGGAAAAATGATTTTTTTTTCATGGGATTCATGATGGGATTCTATCAATATAAACTCAACATTATTGATAAATGTTTTTATATATAACAATTATTATATAGATTTTTTAGAAATATTTATACCTCAGGCATGAACTATATATGGAATATTATGATATTTAGTTAGATTGTGAAATTGGGTTGTATATGAAAAATATTCCCAAATGTGTTTAATTTTTCTTAAAATATTATTTTCTACTCTATAAATTATGTAAATGTGGTTTTTTGTTCTATTGAATCATTCCGTCATGTAATATCGAAAGGAGATTTTGGAGGTTTTGTTGGAGCAAACATTACTAGTGAACGTTTAGATGATCAGTTGACATTAAACTAACATGTATTCTATATTATGCCTCATTAGATATGGTAATATGTATTTTGATGTGTGATTCTCAGAGTATTGATATTACTCATAACATCAGGATGCATCATCCACCTATATTTAGGCTAACAATAGGTTGCATATATAATATCTTGTTCATCAATAACATGTACATCAATATAATTTTTGATAAAATATTTATTAGGGCTTGTCTTTTGATTTTTAAAGTGATGTTTGAAAAGTTATTTGAATCCCATTGGGGATTTAGATGAACGTAAATGGTTAGTTTAAGTGATATGATTTGGCCTACTAAATAGACTTCCCAATGGTGAGACACTAGATTGTCGTACAAGATGTTTCCATACTATGCGTCCACAATTCCATAAATCATTCACCACTCAAAATAAAGAGTGTAAATATTTTGTTCACATATAAAATAATATTGTGGCTAAACAATCACTCAATCAAGTATCCCAATAAGGATAAAATAAAATTGTTAGTAATTACCATGTTGCATTACCAAGAAATTAATGTGCGTGGTATTAAATCTATTGAAAATAATATTAAAATTTATAAACCCCCATATATGATTACTAAACACCCCAATTTAAAAAAGTAAAATGATTCGATTTCTTCTAGAGTCACTCTAATGGATTTCATGACTTATAAAAATATATACTATTGTGAACTGATGTACCGATGGATGATCTCAATTCTTCATTATTGTATGTTCTCCTCCGTTGTTTTTTTTGACTCTCCCTTCCTCATATGCCATTTTAGGGTAGTTAATAGTAATATTTTTTTAATGGAATAGATATTTTATAAAATTAATATTGATTATATAGTTGAATCATTAATCTACAACACCATTATTCTTCATTTTCATTAAACATTGCAAGTTTTTTATGATCATGCTATTAAAAGATGGTGGTTTCAAAAAGAATTACCTTATAATTTTTCCCTTAAATGTATTTATTATTTACAAATATGTTTTTTTCATTAAAACATGTATTTAAAATGATTTTATGTTTTATTTAAAAGGTAAATGGAAATTATGAGAACCAACAATTTATTAAGAATTTATATTATTGGGTATTTATTCAAAAAAATGAATGATTTAATTACATTTTTATATAATGGAATCATTATATGTCAATTCATGAAAAAAATTTCCATCAATTAAATATGGTTTTTACAGCAATGAATTTGATGAAATATTTTGATTTGGATTAAAATTAAAATGTATACTGACCTTGAAGAATTTGAAATTTGAAATTACATATTAAATTAATTGCTTTTAAATGAATAATTGATTGATTGATTGAATCACAAGTGGGCTTATGTAGTTATTGGGTTATTAGTACAATCATGCTCACACACTGACTCAATAAAAATGCACTATGGATGAAAACACTATATAAACCTAGTTTAAAATTATTTTTCCCATAATGTGTCCCCTACTGGGGTTTTGATTTATTATCCTAATGGAATTATCCTTAAGAATGTTTTCCCACCTAATTGATACATGTAGATGACTGAGAAGTCTCTGGATAATATAGACAGAATCTAAAAAACAAAAATACTATTGAGAATAGTTCTTTTCATGGAGTTGAAATTATTATATGTGACATTATTTAGATATATTTCATCCCTTCAAACCTTTGAATAGATATTTTTTATTTTAATATTAAATTATTAATATTTTTTTAATAAGATAATCTATTAATTTTAAAAAAAGTTTTTGTTTTCAAAAAATAAATGAATCACTGGTCATTTTATTTATTAAATTAAAAAACATAATGTTTATTATATGGAATTTCATAAAAATAAATTGTGGAGTCATATTGGGATTTTTTATTGACACCCCACTTTAAACAATATGATTTTTAATATTATGTTATTCCATGTCCATTTAAGGGTAAATTTCCTCTTCGAGGTGGTGGGTGTGATTGATTTATGGGGTCTGGTGTTACGGAGATGGCATGTGGACAGTTGATTTGATTTCCATGAGGGTATTTCAATTTTTTTACGTTAACTGCTGTTTTTTCTTTTGCTGGTGTAAAATTTGGTTATATCAACATCAATAATATTATGAATCTTTATAATTCATGAGTGTTTTTATTACAGTCATTGTATCATTTTATCAACATTGACATTTTTATACTTAGAAAAAAACCATTCCTTTTGAATTCATGAGGATTTTAAGTGTCAATATCTCTACCACTAGGGTCAAGAACACCCTTCGAGTAAATTAAAGGATTGAGAGGGTATTAATGTACCATCATATGTGAGATGGTTTATGAAATAATGGTATTAGATGATTTTCTATATATCACTCCTTGATATTGGTATGCAGTTTTTTTGTCCTTATAATGGTATTCTAGTTTTATCAGTGTGTAGTAGGTAGCTATGAGCATGTTAATGAGTATATCTCATCTGAAAAAACATTATGTCTCCATAGGTGGTGGGAGAATCTTCCCTGAAAAATTAATTAATTTGATTCATCCTATTTTCTTATACAAGAACTATGTATCTATTTGATTATTTAGTGCATCCTACTAATATTTGTTATTTTTTAACTCCTCTTAGAAGACATCTAAATATTTCATAGGAGGAAACAATCAATTAACCTGGAAAAGTAAACCCTCTGGTTGATCTAAATCGCATTTAGTATATGATGTTCTCTATCCATGAAATGGGATAAGTATTCATACATGTCCTCTTCAATATCTAATAGTGAAACAAAAAAGTGACGATACTATTGTGAATAGTCAATAATTTCTTCTCTTGAATCCACCAACATTATGTGGCTCAATAGATCCATATTAGTCACTATATAGGTTTAATGATAATGAGATTTTTTTGAGTTCTTAGATATTGTTGATTAAATTAATGTTTAGTGTTTTAAATTCATGTTTGAGCGGCTTATTTGGAAATAGTGGGATTAAATTTTAACATTGATAGAACATGTGGTATCTGAGTAGAAAGACATTAATGTTAGTTTCATAGATTAGTTTTAAGGAAAATTCATTCTCTAGAAATGTTTGTTGTGTTTTACATTCTCTATTACGATGATATGACAGTGAGTCATACGAAAATTATTTTTAAAAAAATATGTTTTCGTACTAAGGTATTATAAAATAAAACACTAGGATTGAATATTTCAAATATGAAGTAGATATTTACACTTCTATCAGGTCTCCATGAGTAAAATCACATCACATATTGATGTTCTGGATAAACCATTGATAGATGCGCTTTACCTATATGGTCTTTCTAGGATAATGGGAGTTCCATTCCACCATAAGGTAGTTTAGTTAGTACCTTTAATGTAAATATAAATCATAATGAACCTTTATTTGGTTCATGAAAATTTTTATTATCCATTTTTCAATAAGTACATACATGGCGCCTTATATATTTCTTTAATGGTGGCATGGTTGGGAATTTTGAAAGGTATTACTCTGATTTATTCAAGATCTATGGTTAATGTAGATATCTATGTCACCAGCAGAAGTTCTATCATGTGTTTTATTCTCGTTATTTTGGCTTGAAAAAATCATCATATAATTTTAAATTGATGCAATTAGATGAATTTTGGACTATGGAGTTCCAGCTAGAGGAATCTGGACTGATGCTTCTTCATGCAGTGGAAGAGTCTCTAGAGGAAGCATATGCAAGTCCAGCTACTATAAGAGGTATTATAACTATATCATCCTTTTTAGTGATCTCTTTCATTTTTATTGGTTCATATCACACAATTATATGAACAAATATATTGATATTATTCAACATTTATATGTATTTTAGATCTTAGGTGATGGATGTATCAATTCACTTCATAATGAAAGAAAAATTGGGATCCTATTTTCCCTTCATTGTTCCCTTTTTTAGAGATTTAGATCACCTATAATTTTATAGTTATCAAAAATAATTCACATAAGGTCATATTATAGAAGTATTCATTGATTTATAATAATTTATGGACTAGATTTTATCTTTAATGTGTCTAATTTTCAATGCCTGATGGGGTCTGCTTTCTTTTTCTGGGAGAATGAGACATGGGGTCATGTAGCGCTGCAAATTTTTTTATACATATGGGTATGGAAATATTTATGTTTTAAATATAGTATGAGCAGGAAAAATTTATTGATGGTCCCATCATATTTTCATCTAGTTGTCTGAATATTTTTTTCTAATTTTTCTAGTTTTCCACTGGTAGGATAGATTTTGGTCTCCATTGATTTGGGTCACATCACGCAGATGATATAAATTCTATCGTAACATATGGAAGTAGCTAAATTTAATGAGTTTAAATTATAATAAATTAATATTATAGAGAAATTATTTTTACAATTGAGTGTTTCCCCATGGGTAGTGGCTTTTATTTTTGCAAAGATGGATGATGGGACACATCACTTTTATGTTGATTACTAAAAACTGTACTGAGTTCAAACAATGAATATATATAAACATTCATCGATTAATGATTAAATTAACCATTTAAATTTTTTGAAAGGATTTTTAAATCATTTATCATTAGTTTGGTTATCTCTAATTTAAAATTTAATAATCAAACATTCTAAACCCGCATTTTGGAGAAATTGTGGTCATCATGATTTCTTTTTTAAGCCTTATGGTTTGAAAAATTTTCTATTTGTTTTTATGGAATTAATGAAATGAATATTCCTCAAGTTTATTGATATATTCATGATTTTTTTCAAAGATGTAAGTTTGGTTTACATAATAACCATTGAGGATAATGTAAATATTTTGATATAAGTAATATAAATAATGATAGATCAATAATATTATAATAATCCATTCAAATTTAATTTCCTGATTCGAGATGTGATTTTATTACAAGAAATGATCATAGAACATAATATTTCATTCAATAAAGAGATGGTGAAGGCTGTTATGACACAAGTGAAATAGGTTAATGTATTTGAAATTTTGAGCTTATTAGATTTGGTGGTGTATTACTGCATGTTGGTTAAGGATCACTCAAGGATGAAATATCTAATGACATGTATCAGTCAGAATAGAGTGATTTTTATGTGGGTAGTGAAAAGTATGATTTCTTTGTATGTGTTTAATCATCTTCTATTTTTTTGTGCCAATGTCAACTATTCTAGAGGCATTCATGGGCTATATGGACTTTTTGGATGCATTAGGTTCAGGTTTGGTAAATATTCTTAATCTATGTGATAATGTGGTGGAACACAAATCATGATTGAGTAGAAAAAATGATAAGAGACATTTTACTAATTATATTGAACATATATCTATACTACATGAACATATGTGTTGGAAATAAATACTTTTTGGAACTGTTTTCCATTTCTTAATATAATAAAATGAGGGGTTATATATTTTATCAAAAATATTGGAATCTTCAACTAATGAAATGGGTGTCATAACAGAATCCTTTTTATTTACATATTTTTAGTCCCCTAGTAAAGAGAACGTCATTTTATTGCCTCTAGAATGAAACTACTAACTAAATACATTAATTAATCATCATAAGAGTGTAACTTCATGACTCCCTTTTTTGTATTGCTTTTAAAATTATATGAGTAAGATACAAATGCTATTCGATAATTCATTTTTTAACCGATACTCTTCATGAGATGATTCATCAGAAGGTAAATCTTGATTATTATTTATATGTCATTAGTGAATCTCTTTATGATGGGGAGTCCATTTGTGAATGATTATTCTATTATGAAGGTATCTTATGCATTAAAAAATGAGGTGTCAAACCTTTTCCATTGATAAATCCTATAATGGGGGGTTTCTATAATTCTCTGTGGGTAGTGAACCATAAAAATTTATATGATATTATATGTGGTGATGATTCAGGTTTTGGGGTGAAAAACAATACACAGTGTACATTATTTCTAACTAGTATACATTTCAGGTGATCAGGGCCATATACCAAAGAAATTTGGGTTAACATCTAGAACATATACTTCCAACATGGAAGATGTATAATATTTCAAAGGATTTTTTAGTTGGAATTACATAAAACCTAAGAGGAAATAATATTTTATGGGTAGATATTCATATTCTAACATATTATTATACTTTCAAACCAATTTTTGATAAAATTGATGTGAATTTTTTACAGTTTCTCTATATGAAAAATATTATTTGTTTTCATGGAAATAATTTAGTTGTAGTGACTGATTGGAATACTTATTGTATTCTTTATTATAGATAGGCCTCAATGAGTTTATGGGTTCCTAATTGTGAAATATTAAAGTGTATCTTTTAAAATTTGAAGGACAAATAGGGACATTTATATAGATTCTTGAGGATAATCATTGTTCATGCATTATTGAAATTAGTAGTGGTTCAGATATCCACATGGGACTGGTGGATATCACTTATGAAAATATTTACGTATCTTCCATCCAAATATAACACTTTTAGTCCTTAAAGGGACACCCTTGTAAATATTAATTTTATTGGCCGATGATTGGTGAAACATCATTGACTGAAATTTTTTTTTATATCTGATGATGATAAATATATTTTTATTCATCATGTATTTTGGAAAATATAGAGCTACTGTAAATATTATATAAATAATCATAGATGGCCAATATAGTTTTTAATTGGTTGACATGTTTTTTTTATAGTTTCAACTCGACTTGGTCACTGAATACTCTGAAAATTGGGAAATCATGCACCGTGAAATTTGGGTCATTATGAAGTTATTGAGAATGTGGTCAATGTGGCCTATCAATTATCATATCAATCGTAGTTGATTTTTATCCACAAATTATTTCATGTAACACATTATAGGAAGTATCTTTTTTACCCTTCTCATGTCCTGGTCAAGGAAGATATTGATGTTTAAGCCAATTTATCCATGACAATGTATCGAGTTCTAATTTTTGATATTTTTACACTAGTTATTCATGAAAAGTATAAATGGTTTGTCTATGTGGTATATACACATATTTCATATTCTCATGAGAATTGGGATCAAGAGGAACATATTAAATAGGTGGGGCATAATCTCTTGGATTTTAAATCATCACGACATAATTATTGAATACATAATGTTTTACATAGTAGTTGTTGTAACATCCTGTTATATAACTTTAGTTACATTTAAAACCTTTTTTGATCATTCTTATGTTGATGATTTCCTCAGGTTGTATCTAGTTTAGTAAAAAAACTAATCCTATGGGGCTACACATGGTGGGCACATGGTTACGAAAAACCATGTTCTTGTCTAAGAAACCCATTCCCCTGATGATGAGTCACAAGAATGGGAAACACTATTTTTCAAAACTGTGTGACCACCCCTCATAATGAATCCCCCCCAGATAGTGGTTGTTATCATAGTTGGAATATTCTTTTAACTAATTTTTCATCCAAACAATTTATGAAATCTAAATTCTCCGTTAAAGTGGACAATTACTCCATAGTTAACACGAACCAGGTGGTCCATACCCCAAACCCATTGATGTGGTTTCTAATCCCCCCAAAACACTATCTAATTTCCCAAAACCCCTATATAATTTTCCAATGAACACCCATTCGACCCTAACATTATTCC
Organism: Viscum album; assembly: GCA_963277665.1. NCBI lineage: Eukaryota > Viridiplantae > Streptophyta > Magnoliopsida > Santalales > Viscaceae > Viscum > Viscum album. The sequence goes on along the minus strand of OY728151.1, from coordinate 1,096,446,219 downwards.
ATTTATTTTGGAGGATCCCTAGAGGTTATTCCATCTATTTCAACATATTATCTTGAGAATAAATGTGTCAGTGGAAGATCACAATCCCTCTTTGGAGTGTGTTATCTCCATTGATCTCTTAATTCTATCTACCTTTAATTTGTTGATTTTTTTTATGGAATCCTAATATGGTTGTGTAATTATATATTTAATTTAATGGGCCATGATTCTATTATTTATTCAATAATCTCCATCACATTTTTTCATCATTGGTGACGCTTGTTGTAGGTGTTGTTTTGATTGTGTAATTAATGGTTTGTGGTTTCATAATGATTTACCATTCAAATAGATACTTATATTTGTTGATTTATTTGGAATAAGTTGTTAATTTTTTAAATTCTCTATATGAGCTTATTTATTATTTTATATAAAATGAAAATGGAATTTTTGAAAATATTCCAATTTCAATAGAATTGTAATTTTTTGGTAGATTTTGAGAGAAATAATGGATTGAATAGAAATTTTTTTACGAAGTGATTTTATGTAATTATTTATTAAATTAGTTTTAATTAGATGAATTCATGAAAAGGTATCAATTTGATGAAATCCTATGATTTGTTTTGAAATGAAAAGCCATGTTAAAGCTTAAAAATTTGGTTGTTTCAAATTTATTTGAAATGAATGCTTTTCCATTTAGTGATTTATTGATTGATTATATCATATGCGAGCAAGAGTTTTTTTAGTGATTATCAAAATAATGTGAGGACTATGACTCCATATTAATAGACTAATGATGAAAACACTAACAAAAAAATATTGGTAGGATTTTTTCCCAACTGGGTCCCCTAATGGGGGATTTCTGGATAACCGAGATAGCTTGAACCGTTGGGATATGTGCACAACAAATTGAATCATGGTTTTTATTGAGAAGTATGAGTATCCAAAAGCTGAAAACTAAAAAATTGTGTTGTTAATGGGCATGATTTTTTTATTTGTTTCTATATGATTTTATATGACATTATTTATTGATCTTTTTTATCCATTCGAGTAATTTTATGTAAATATTTTATATAAAATGTTTATTAAATCCTTTTTTTCACTTACCATATTTCGATTTTAAATAATATTTTGGATATAATATATAAATATGAATAACCATATATTTTCATATATAAATTGAAACCATAAATGGTTTTTTGATATGGTATTTTTATGGAATCATTAGTTGAATCCTGTAAGGATATTTTGACCTCACCCTACATTTTCTTTCAGATTTTGTACATCAAATTATTATAGGTACAATAATTGTAATATAACCTATTAGAATAATACGGTGTGACTGATTCGTGATTCATATAGTGACGGAGGTTACCAATTGTGATGTGGACCGCTAACCATTTGTATCTTTCTATGTTTTTACGATTCAATATCTTGTGTATTTTGATTGTGTGTTGTTTATTTGTTTCTCCATTTATATAGATGTGGAAATTTATCCTTGAAGATTTTTTGGAATACCAATTTCGTTTTCTGTTATCTTCTATTGTATTTTTTTAATCATTGAATATCCACTCCCTTTGACTTCTTAATGATTCCATGTGCATGTCCCTAACCCATAAGGATCAAGAATTCCATTTAGACTATGTTAGATGTAGATTGGTTATCAGTGTACTAGGTTATCAAAGAATGTTTGTGATATAATATCATTTAGGTTTATGTGTTGTGAATCCATTAGATACACATATTGATGGATATCTTAGGGGAAATTTAAAAAAATATAGTAATGTATATTATTAAGGGACTAATATGATAGTTTATTGGTTCTTTAGTTTAAAACAAATGGAATGAGTGAATATAATGGAATTCATTATAGAAATAGTTTTTTGGGTAAATTAAAATATTTATATTATATGGGGAGGTATTATAATTTCTTGGAACTATAAAATTTTACATTAATGTTTATTAATTGTAAATTTATATTATGTTATTTACAACATGTTATATAAAAATTGGGTAGGGGGATTTATCAAAAATGATTCATCAGGTTCTAACTCAATTTCAGTCATAACATTAAATTATAGTGATAATATGATGACTTGTTACTACATGAGATCGGTGAGAAAAACCATTATAATAGATAGAAGAATTTTATTGGTCTAGTATTAAAGGTGTTATCATAGACTATGTGTTTTAGGAGTATATATCCTATTAGTTAGAAGATGTTGTATCAGGAAATAATTTTGATCAGTAATTTTTTTTTTCAAAACATGAAATTTTTATTTCGTCCTACATGAAGAATATTTTATATATACTCTTATTAGTTTTAAAAAATTGATCTCATTTAGACTCTATTTCATTGAAATTGAAAAGAGTGAAAAGGAGTATGTCATGGGCAGGGAGTGGATGATGTTTGACCCATTCATAAGAATCTCATAACAGGGTAAGAGATTAACTTAGGGATGAATTCAAGTCGCATATTAGAATTTAGGTAATGTGGTAGAGATGGTTATGTGGGATCACTGTAGTAAGGAACTATTCCACAGGCTTGTCAGTGTTCATGGGGTCAAACCCATTATTCATTTTCATGTTATTTTTCACTATTGTGTATAATGAAATTAATAAATATGGATGGATAAAAATGGTGTGAGATATAAATTTTCTGAACAATATATTATAATGTTATATTTTGTATATTTTTATTTATGACTAGATTATATCTTGTTTCCTGATCAGCAACATCATCCATGTAGTAGATTGATCAACAATTTATATGGTTATTAATTCTGCTTTTGAAGAGAGTGTTAAAACAATCCCTATTTATTAAATTTTTGTTATCATATATAGTAGTTATAAACTCCAATGAGTTGTCATTATATTATACAAAGTGTCTTTTATGTTATAATAGTCTGGGTTTTGTTGAATATTTTAAATTAACATTTAATTGTTACCAATAATGAATTAATTTTTCATTTGTAATGGATGTTAGTAACACATTTATTTGGAATATTGTTTTTTATAAATGTCTATATAGTCATAATTTGATTATTTCTATGCTTCCTCTTCTTATAAGACTATTGTGAATCTAGATCAAATCCCTCAAATATAGTAAAATGTCATTATCATTGACTCGATCATTGTTGATTTTTAGCATTCCACAACAGAGAGATGTTATTCTATCTATTTAGTTGGATCATTATGTAAATATTATTTTTATTTAAAATTATTGTTTAAATATAGGTAATGATTCAAATAAACCTTCACGCATGACTATATAATTAGTTCGGAATGAATTTATTAATGGTGGTTGGATATTGTGATGGAGGAATGTTTTGTTTCCTTAAGATAAATTAATTCTGATTATCATGTCTTGATTATTTATTGAGTCTCCAGCATTGTATATTTGATGAAATCTAATGGGGCTCTTTATATCTTCAAACCAATTCATCTATCAAATACCATTTAGACCAACCATTCGTACAAGACCCCATAATTGGTCAAGAATAATGGGGGTTATGTATCTTGGGATATGTTATATGAAGCCCAGTGAAATATCAAGTACTAGCATTGATGTCATTCTCTCCATTGGTTTAATATTTGAAGGTCTTATTTTTTCCATCACAGTAGAATTTTTGGATTTAATTTTTTTTGTGATGACATTTGAACTATCTATAAATTTTCATTTAATAATTGTTATGGAACAGTATCCTATGAAAAATAATGGTATTGATAGTCAGAGTACAAGTTGTTTAGGAACAATATAATTCATCATTTAATATATCACACTATATATTTCAAGGATAAAATGCAGGCTCTCTCAAGAATTCCCAAAAACAGCATAATGAAAATCCACATTAGCATGTCACAGTGTTTCAAATCTATGTTTAATGAAAATTGATATTCTCACTCTATTTAAGATAAAATATTTTTTTTTCACGACACACACTTGACAATTTATTATTTGAATATATATGATGATACATCCATTTTTAAGGATGAGTTCCACTCTATGGGATTCATCTATTTTTATTAATGCATTACACTATTAGATAATGAGCCTTCTCTAAAACAATTTATTTTAGAGTTACAGACATTAATGAATACCCATCTATAATTCCAAAAAATAGATAGATGCAATAATTAATGACGAGACTTATCTGTTTCTTGACCCAATCATATTAAAATATGGATGTGACCGGAATAAATAATAAATAACGTTTTTAATTTATATTTATATTTAATAAATAGAACATTATCTGAATTTATTTAGGATTATCGAGATGTTTTTAAACATCTCAATTTCAAAGAAAGTATTGTACATAATAAAGATACATTTAAATTTAATGAATTAAATACTTTAAACATAAAAAATTCTCATAAAATTTCATGTTTGATAATTATATAATTAAATCATCACAAAAAGAACATAAATATTTTGGACATATAACAATTTAATATTTTTCATATCATCAACAATTCATAGACTTATTATAGACATATTCTGTGATTCATTCACGAACACCCTAGGATGAATATCACTAAATTTACATATGAAGTGACACATCATTTTTGTTTATATAATAAAATAAATACAATATAGGAAATTTTTTATCTCTACAATACTCTAGGATTCTTACTAATTCATTTAGACCTATTGTGTATAAATAAATAATAACGTCTGATATTGAAATAAAATATATTATGAATATCTATTAATATAAAAAAATCAATATCTAATCCTATTTTTACCCATTAGCAACATTATCTAGGATATACCTAATAAATAATCTATGTCGGAACTACCAAATGAACAATTTAGGGGTTTAAATTCAATATCTCTATTCATCTCACATGTAACCTCTCCTAACAGAGATTTATTAAATTAATCGTGAACATATTTAAACCATATCATATAAAAAAATTTAAAAGTACCATATTGTATCAATATTATCACATAATCATTTATTAAACTTATATCTCAATTCATATAATTATATCAGTGGCTATATGCATCTAACTGTGTTTCTCAATCATCACAATTAATAAAAATATTGGGAATTTGATTATTCCAAAAATTATTTTGTAGTAATATAACCTTAATACACTCATCAACTTTCCCACATGTATCTTAAGAAATTAATTGTTTGATCCATGGTTTATGTGAAATATAATATTCGATGTGAAATATATTATTTTTTCCTAATTGACTATGATGTAGCTTAACCTCCATGAGTAAGAGACCATCGATATGCAAATGGATTATACCCATTAATAAGAATAAAACGTATATTGATGTATTATTTTAATATTGATGGATAATAATTATTGAATAAATTTAAATATTTTTCAATCTTCAAGTACCAAATGTTTCTCATGCTAATTTTTCAATGTTCCACATGAGGAAGAACAGTATATCTATGGAACTAAATATATTCTGGAATAATGTAATATTGTAATCAGTGTAATATTATCAACATTGGAATAAAGCGGTTAAATTATCATCATTTCTCAAATAAAGTTATATGGTTGTTCTAAATATGTTTTGGGACTATAATATTGACCATGAATATTATATTTATCCCACTACATATTGAGTGATTGAATATGGTAGCCAAAAAACATACCAGTAAGAAAATGGCTTTCTTCCCGCACTTTTTGAACAAATAATACATGTTTTGGTACTATAGAATTATAATTCATAAGAATAATGGAGAATTTTTATATGTTTAGAGTTTTACAAAAATAATTTCCATTAGGGGCCAGTCCTCTAAACAACACATTGATCAACAGAAATTCATAATTCCTATAGGATTCCACAAAACATTAGATTGAATCATGATGACATAAAAATTCAATGTTCCACCACTATGAAAAATATAAAAATAAATATTCTTATAATACTTTAAAAATAAATGAGTGGGAATGAGGAGGAACACAAATTACATAAGATTAAAATTTATTTTAATTGAAGGGACATTAGGTTTTATCCCTCTTTAATTAAATGATACACTCTGTAAAGAGTTTCCAATACTTAATGAACTGTAACATGCTTTAATTAAGATTATTCTATAGCTCTCCCTAATGGAGAGTTACACTCACTTGTGAAGAAACATATCTATATTTATTTAATGGTGATATTCACTCTATAATGTAAATCCTTATATATCCCAAAAGGTTTCAAAGTCAAACCTAGATAATAATAAATAAATAATATTTATTTTATTGAATAAATATTTGTTTATAATATATATAACACACCCTTGGTCGGTGCAAGATTTTTGGGTGTTGAAGGGTTGTATATTTCTAGGTGGAAATATCTATGAGGTATGGTCATTAGTTATCTTATGTTGATGGGGAGTTCATGATGTTAGAAGAATGTTATGATATTCTTGAGTGACAGGGGTTGGTTTATTAGTGTTAATATTTTTAGCATAAGCAATATATTGGTCATGCTTAATTGTTGGATTTTATTCAATAATACATATGAATTATTGGTTATGTCATTTTTTGATAATACACCAAATTTTCTTCAACAACATTGAAAGAGTTTGTTATATTTTTTAAATGAACTGTAAGTGATCGCTATCTTTCTGGACATGTAACATGATTCTAAAAATAAAACATTATATATTATAACATAACTTTTAAATTGATTTGTTTTTATATAATTTTCCACATTATTAAAAATAAACATCGCATTTTTTAGAATATTTAAAATGTATTAATTAATGTATAATACATATGTTCTAATTTGTTAATGTTAATTTATTCCTCAGAAATAGGATTTCCTAAAAACTTTTTTTTATTATATTTCATGTTTTAACATTATAATTAACTTATTTGAATATTATAAATTGATTTTTATAAAAAGGGTGTAATTTTTTAATTCATGATATCAAAATGAACCTATTGTGATTTTTTACAATTTTTCTAAAATGAATGATTTTTTACGAATAGTGAAAACTATGGATTTTTCTAAATAATGTCATATATTTTTAATAATTAAAGTAATATTAATATCCCATTAAATATTATAGTTATTTTATTGTGAATTATTACACCTGTTTTTTAAAAATAAGCTAATTATGAATTTTATAATTAATAATATTCATTACATTTAAATATGTCAATTTTTATGATTTAAAAAGAATTTTCCTATTAAATATTTTGATTACATTAAATGAATTTTTATTAATGATGATTTATATCTATTCATTATATTTAATAATGAAGAAAGGATACAATATTTGTAATCATAAAATTAAAATTTGGAAAATAGTTCCCTTTTACTTTTTTTCACTATGAATATTAACTGTTCTAAATATATATCAACTCCATATGTGTAGAATATGTAATAGAATGTCAAACCCTTGAGTTATGGTCCCTAAATATTCCAAGAAGTAGAATTTATTTTATTTTATTGATTTAAATCGATGATAGATATCCACAATTCTACTATTTTATATTTTTGTTCCATTTTCCATTGACAATGAAATTTAAATTGTTTTAAGAAATTATAATTGTGAAATTTATGTCTCTTAAATTTAATATATATAAAATTTTTACTTATAGATTAAATTATGATAACATGGATTTTTATTTTAAATATGAATTATTTTTTTCATTGAAATATATTTTATGTTTTAGTGATGAAATATTAACTTTATATCTTTACACAACACAGACACACTACTTCGAGAAGATGTCATAAAATCAGTTATCTATTTTTGGAAACACTAAAAGTAATATTTTATGGGTGATTTATAGTGTCCCATTAATTTTAAAGAATATTATAACATTTTATATATGTTAAAATGTTTTATATTCAAATTAAATTACTATATACTTGTCTTTAATTTCAAATTAAATAAATAGCCTCTGAAATGTAAATAATTTTATTTTATGATTGATAATATAATATAAAATTCACTACAAAACACAAATATATTTATTGTGGATAGGTATGATGATAAATGTTATAACATGTCCCCCTTTAAACATTTATGAGTTAATTTATCACATATATGTACACTTATAATCATTTAAGAATGAAAAATATGGTGTTATAGTTAATGATATAATTAGTTAACAAAGGTGTTGAACAAAAATATATGTTTTAAAAAGAAAAAAATTATCTAAATATCATTAGATAAATTAATTTATACCATAGACTATTTTTATTCTAATATCTATCCATTTGGAATCATGTTTCTTGAAAATGAAATTCTTATATTTTAATCTATTGGTAATTAGAAGTGTAACCTTTCCCTCCCATATAGAAGGACACCCCTTCTCCCATTTTCATACAAAACATCGACCAATAAAAATTTAAAAAACCCTACCCAAATTCTCTAATAAAATATCATTTTTACATATTAATGCCTATATTATTCATAACCGACCATAATAAAAGAAAAAAATAAGTGATATTAAGTAATTCAATAGAATAAAAGGGTTAATGTTCTTATAAATAAAGTCAATCCCAATGTATATTTTTTTTGTATCACATTTATTTATATGAGAAATGATCTTTATTTTAAAAAATTTCAATTTATAAAGAGTATAAAATTCACATAATGGTATTTTATTATAGTTCTTCTAAAAATAAATGAGTTATACATATCCATAAAAAGTTATATTTTTTTGAATGGGTTAATTGAAAAGCTACCAAATTGTATTGGGATTTCTATTATGATTTCACTATTTATCTAAATTATTTATATTTATTTTCATTTTGTTAATGTTATAGGATCTATATATAAATAAAATAACTATTTTGCCCCTATTTAATTCTAGAGATTACATTTTTTAGATTTATTTTCGTATTTGAGAATATAAGAGTTCAAAATAATATTTTAATGTAAACGTGACATTATTTCCCAAATTTGATGAAAATCATCATTATTTAAAACCTTTATTTCAAAAAATGATATCTAGAAATTTTTTAATATTTATATATTATTTTTAAATTATTTATTACACAATTTTTTAATTTTAGCCTAATGTATTAAAAGGAATATTCTTTTTGTTTCCCCAGTGAGTTTATTTTTACTGTTATAAAAATTGTGAAAAGGATTTTTTTTATATTTACATGGTATAAATGGAATTTAATTCCATCATGACCACTAAATGATTTAAGTATTACTTTGCAGGTTTTTAATATACATATAAAATAAATAATTTATAACAATAATTTAAAAATTGATAGATATTATTTTTTTATTTAAAATAAAAATATATTTTTCACCCATGAAATTCAGAGATGATCTTTTGATAAAATTCCCCAAAAATAAAAACATCATTTAATGATTCATATCCTACAGTTGGGTTATAATTAATTTTTTCCATATTAATTTCATCCTTTTGTAGTTTATGATCTTGATGATGAAATATCCATGAGACCCATTTTATTTTCAACTTATTAACTAATGAATACTTTTTCTGTGATCTTGTAGAAAACATGTCGAAGAATTAATGATTATATAATATGTGGTCCATGAATTATTTTTACATAAAATTAAATTTTTAATGATTCATGTTCTATGTGATCATATTGTACATGTGGGTTTTCCCACACCAGAATTACAGTATTATAAAAGTAATACCAAGCTCGATATAGGATACACATGAAATTATCCCAAAATTGAATTAGGGTATGGTTATTTTATATCTAAAATAGGTAAAAGTGATGTTATCACAAGCCTAACATGTTATAAATGTTATAATGGGTATCCTTGAACTAATATTTTTATAAAAATTATTTTAAACACATTATAAAACAATTTTATTACATGAACTTATTCAAATGTTATGTTCTCATGGTTCTCTTTATTTTATATTTTTAATATTAATTTCTCATGAACTTCTAATATTTATTCAATGAAACATGTTTATGATCAATGAATTTATATGTGTGAGTCTAAAATAGAAATATTAGGTTCTTATACCCTTTATTATCATGTTATTTTTAAATAATCATTGATATATCACCTGTTTAACCTTACTAAAATCTATAATCTCCCTTTATTATATTTTCCTTTCTCTAATATATGAGGGTAGGTTCAGGTGTGGCCGGTCTAAGGAGAAAGAAAAATTGGACGAACTAAGTGGGATGTATTGCATATCCCTTATGAATAATAATTTTATTTAACAATGTTTGAAAAGAAAAAAATATAATATGGTCTCATCCTAGATCATATTGATATTTAATGAATATTTGACTAATAAGATGAAATACTTATATATGAAATTTCAATGATGATATAGTTTTTATTAGAGTTGGGTTGAGTTACATTTTGAAACTATGATGGGAAAAATTAGTGAGATACCATAGGATAACAATATGAAAAGAGTAACATCCTATGTTACAGTATTAAAAGGAGAGTGTTTCCTTAGATAAAGAACATTTTTTTTTACAAAAACAGGATGTGGTTTTGTAATATATTCATTTAGGGATAATTAGATTGAAAATACATGGTCATGTTTATCTTGGTTATCATTTTTGTTCATTGTTTGCATTGCCTTACTAAAAACATAGTATGGGAATCCTTGGGGATATGAATGAGATAATTTAAATTTTATTTATAATATGTTATGAGGGATTGTAATAGATGATCACCATGAATGACCTAGCTGAAACTGTGGATTTCATTTATTGAAAATAAGTTTTAATGATTTTGAAATAGTATTAATGATATTTCACAAATATATGGATTCTTAATATGTTTATTATTTCTAGAATTATGAATTTATTCTATTAATAACATTGAATATAAATGGATTATTGTCAGATGTTATAGAAAATGGAATAACTACCATTACGGGAAACTAAATGAACTAAGAACTATTAGGGAAAACCTTGTAATAAAAAATAATTATTTCTCACCTAATATGAGTAGAAATATCATATTATATGAGTTTCGTGATATGCCTAATAGGAGAAATATAATTTTTTAGGATGACCAATGATGAAAGAATATTTATCTTCTTACATGTCTAGAATGTTGGAAGAAACACACATGGGAATTTCAAAATGGAATAGTAATAGTTTTATTCTTTGTAAAAGAAATACACAATGATAGTAATTGATGAGAAAAATTTGAATCATTAGGTTAATATAATTCATGAAAATAATGGCTTCACAAAGGTATTAGTAACCATTAGAGGTTCTAAAATTTCAAAGTACATGAATTATAAAAATTAATTTCTTGTGGGGTATTCATTACAATAGGATTTCAAATGTTGTATGATTAAATAATTTTTTTATGAAGAAGTAATTACAAAAGAAAATTGAATGGAATGTGGAATTAAAAAAAAGGCCATGAACCCCAATTAATAATTAAAGGAGAATGTGAATTATTTTATTGTTTATGTATTGATTCTCTATAATAAATTTGTGGAAGTATATTTATAAATTTTATTCTATTTATAAGATTCATGGAACATCTATGGATTGTTTTGTATTATTTTTCAGGAAGGATTTTTATGAACTGATTATGATGTGTCGATGATGAGGAAAGTATTTTTCAAATAAGGATACATTTTTAGAATAAAAACATTATTGAGGTAAATATGACCCCTAATATGTGTGAAATGTTGATATAACAATGTTTAGTTCATAAAATAAGAAGAATTTAATTATTAATGTTTACTGGATTTCATTTGTGACCTTTAAATTTGGTTTTGAATTTGATTAAAAATATACTTATTTAATCTTTGATTATTTTTTTCACATTTTTTGATTTATGGAATTTCCGGGACAGAGTTAATTTAATAAAAAAATTATTTTACCCTTCCGTTTTTATAGAATATTGTTTTATTTTGAAAAATTTTATTCAGGTATGAATATAATATATGGTCATGATAATCAATTAGTTTGTAAGGGGAATTATGAGATAATTAATTTTCACCATGGATAAATGATAAAATTGATCATAAAAAAATATGACCAGATATTTTGGAATGTTTTGTTTTTCATTTTTTTTCAGACATATTTTAGAGGAGTCGTAAGGGTTATTATTTATCAAGTGGATTATATTGAACCGTGGTGATTACTAATGAGATTCTAAATATTAATGCATTATATAAGTATAAAATAATTTATCCATGTTAGATAAGTTTTACTAACAAATTTTGTTTTGATGACAACATTATATATGAGGAAGTAATTATGGTTTTTATTGATATTATGTTCTATTAAGTGATAATTTTAGTGGTTTAGTAATGAAAAATTCATCATGAATATTGTTTTCATGGGCTAAGAGAATAAGTTTAAATTAATTATAGTGGGGGAAAATATTAATGAGTACTTATGAAATTAAAAAAAGGATTGCACTTATATATTCACACAATATATATCATGATAGTAATAGAATCAATAAAAATTATTAAAATGATATTGAAATAAAATATTTTTCTAATCACTATCATTTGTAGTGAATAATTTTTTTCCATCCCTAATCGATTTGTGGTTTGGTAGTCATTATCTTTTCCATGGCCATGTTCTCTATCACACTATACAGGTACATAAATGTTAATTATCTCCACTATTTAAATATTTTATATTCAATGTATTTTTACCATTTTCTAAGAAACCAAATATTTTTTATTTTGAGTAAATATTTTATTTCCAACTTCCAGTTTTTAGGGAATGTTTTATTATCCATTTGTATGATATGGGAATTGAAAAAATTAATTTTCAAAATTTGAACCTTTATTAACCAAGATATAAAATGTGTGGGTGAAATTTATTTAAATGTATTATAATGTGACACCCAAAAGATTTTATCAAAATATTTTTAAATAATTTTTACGTGTTTGATAGCATTCTTGAGATGAAACACAGAGAATAAAAAAATGTAGGGAAAGTTATAACATAGTCATTAATTTCATGGGTTTGAATTGAAGTAGTGACATTATTATATATATATATATATTATTATATTTCAAATATAAATTTTTAATAAAAATATATAAGTACTTAATTTTTTGTAAATTTATTTTATGTTTCAAATATATTCTTTCATTAAAAAATTGTGTTTATTGATAGTTTTGTGTGGAGGTTATAAAGAATTTATACTACACTATGATTTTTAACTATTCCAAAGGATTTAATATTCTAATTTATATTAACAAAATGAAATTATTTTGGGTTATTTTTATATTTCTAATTTGATTGTTTTATAGTGGATATTAAAATATATCTTTTTTTTAAATAATGTTATTTATTTTCATTAGATCATGTTAATTTAAGGTCCCATTCTGCTTTTATTTTAATTAAATTTAAATATGAGATTTATTATTCTGTATAATAAAATTCATTACAGTTGAATTAGAATTAATCATTATTTTGAAATAAGTATATTTATATATATATAAACACAACCCTCTAAAAACTATTTTCCATTGTGTATCGTGTATTTTTATATAATAATATTTCATCCACATCTAGAGATTGAATTTTAAAAAATGGATTCTATGTTAAGAATTATGTGATTAATATTTTTTAAATAGACACCTTTTATATTTTGGCATTATGAATAGTAACCATGCATAATATTTGTCACCTTAGTGAGGGTAAAATGGGTAAAATAGGGTAATAAATATGAGATAAGGTCTCATACACATAAAAAAGAATAATTAATTTAATTTTATGAATTTAATTTTACAAAATAAGTCCAAACATTGAATATATGGAATTTGATTTCTTTTTTTCCATTGATAATTAAATTTATATTATTTTATGTAACGATGTTTTGAAAATGCCATGCTCTCGAATTTAAAACCTCAAAATATTTTACATAACGATAAAAAAATGAGAAGTTAAAATATATATGATTAATTTTAAATATTTTTATTTATTTTTATCACGATAAATTATATTTAATATCTAGTAAAGAAATAATTATCTTAATAAATTACACAACACCAACACAAATCTAGTGGAACTTATTGAAAATTCATCTTATTGTTTTTAAAAACTATAAAAAAATATTTTTTCAGATATTTATAGTACCCCATGAACTTATTTTTGAATATTCCATTTTAGGGATTTCTTAAATGTTTATATTCGATTGTAATTACTATATTCATTCCTTAAATGTATAATTAAAATAATAGAGGGAAAATGAAATTAATATTAAATTAATTAAAATAAATTTTGAATAAATTATATAATACACATAAAAATATTGATGGATAAAAAGTATGATGAGTAATGTTCAATGATTTCACACCATGGAAATCTATGAGCTGACTTTTTACTTATAAGTAAAATTATAAACATTTAATACTGACTAACTTGTTACAAGAACTAATGTTCAAATCATTTAATAATGTGGATAATGAATGAAGATATGGTTTAAAATGATAACTAATCGTATCTAAATTTCATTATATAATTATATTTTAACATTACACTCTTTTTCATTGATTATATGAATAGTAAGAATCATATTAATTAAGGGTTAATTAATATATATTAATTTTTCTGTAGTTCCATGTGTTTAGTTTCTCTCTATTATATAATGAAACTCGTTCTCAATATTCATTACATCAAATTGATCCATCTAGATCATCCAAAACATAACCAATATTTTATTAATACTTCTATAAATTATATAAAGCTGATTGTTTCATTAAAAGACTATATCTTCAGTCTTTAAAATGTGATCTAATGGAATTTCACCATATAAGATATGTATAATAACATTTAAAGTACATTTAACTCATGGTTATTGATTTTTTCACACTTTTATTTCTATAAGATAGAATAAAATATTCATTTTTTAATTTTTTTATATACACTTGATGAATTAGCATTCTTTTGACTCTTAGGAGAGTCATAGAGATATAAATACCCATATAAGGTTCTTTATTTCATGGCGTTTTGATTCAATATTTACCAAAGTTGTAAATCCATTAAGTTATAATGTATTTATTATAAATAATATTTATGATATAGTTTTTAATTATGAAATTTTATTATCTAACTCCCAGGAAACTTATTTAATATATTTTTCATTTTTTATTTGTTGAGAATTAATTTATACTTTTAATTTTCCTTTATATATGATGGCAAGATACTGAGAGAATGTTTTTAGGAAAATAATTTGTATCTATATCTATTGTTGAAAAAAATATGTATTCCATGAAAAAGTTCTATAAAAATATTTTGAAGAATATTTTGAATATTCTCCTATGATTATATTAATAAAATTTACACATGGATGAATTAAAAAAATATTAAAAAGAATATTCGTGTCATTTACTTAATGAGGTACTTTTTACATTATAATTTTTTTAAAGGAATAATTATTTTAAAATACAAGTGATGATTATAATTTTCCAATATGATAAAAAATTAAATGATGTAAATATTACTTTAAAATTTTCAATGGTTCTTATTAAATATAATTTTTGTTTGAGATTTTTATTTTTTTAATTTAAATATCTATCAAAGAAATATTATAGATATTTACATAAATAAATATTCTAGTTCTATTTTAAATAAGTTTTTCATATATGATAAAATACAATGAAGTTTCTTAGTAATTACTATGAATATGATCCATTGATACCATATTTGTTATTTATTATGGGGTTTATGGTTATAATGGTGAAATATCGATTAAAAGAATTTTATTTTAAAGTAGTTAAGGAATGATGAATGTTTTTACAATATCACGGAATATATACAAATGAATTTGTGATTATGGGATAGGATGTTCTTATATTATATATCACACTAAATTAATATTTGAATACTAATGTTCATTGATCTCATGGGTATATGGAAGGTTATTCAAATCTGGAAATAGGATATAATAGAGGTAATCCTAATCTTAAAAGATGGTATATGGGTTCTTATCCCAATAAAGAAATTATGTACATGATATATAATCTGAAGCCTAAATGAGGCTACAAAAGAGTATTTAAAAAACCCAAAGTTGATATACATATTTTTTTAATTACAAAATTTTTATAAATATACTGGTGGGAAGACATCATATAATATGTCAATGAAATTGATTATAAATCACATTATGCCATATTTTTCTGAAATGATCATATAGAAATTATATTATATTAGGGATCATGTTATTTGATCCCTTTATGAATAATTTATTGTGAACTACCTATAATTTTTCAATTACACATGTTTAGGATCAATGAATATCTGGGAAAGACAATATATGTTATGGTAATGTACTTATATCCAATATGATCAAATTTTGATTAAATTTTTATTTATATTTTCCTTGTTTACCATTATTGAGCATTGAATGTCAACATATATTATATATTAAATTCCATAGGATATAATGATATTTTTTATGTATGATGTTTATAAGAAGGGTGCTTGTTTTAAAGAATTATATAGGAGAATATTTAGAGATATATTGATTTTATTTATCGAATTCTCAATGGAAACTGAATATATACAATTTATCCATGGAGTGAACTATTATAAGATGGATATTTATTTCATTATATGTAATATATTTGTAAGAACATTATGGTTCTCTATATCATTGGTGGTATTATAGTTTGATAGAGTGAAGATAATAGTGTCGTGTTGATGGATTTAGGTCTTGGTAATGATAGATTTCTTCAACATTCAACATGTATTTATTTGTCGATAATTGGATGAGTGAGATAGTGTTGAAGAAATGTCATGATGACATTGTGACGGTGTTGCGATAATGTAAATATCATATGATGGTGAAATTGAATTTATCATTCCCATGGGGCATGAATCATTTTTCTCATATGTGGCCCAACGCTTGATATGGTTTTTGAATTTGGAATACGTGTTTACATATTGTTCTAAATTTATATTTTTCTATTTATCTATTCAATATTTTCCCCCTATTCTAATTTCATTTATATGGTTCTCACCTAACCTTATTGTGGATTTGATTTATAATACCATAAAATATATTTTTAGAGGTATATAACAACATATTATATATGAAATTTTAAATTATAATGTATTAATATGTTTTATTATATCTCATATTCTATAGAGTTCTCATCTTATTTTAATGATGATTATTTTTCATTAACGACTGTTAAATGTCTTGATTTTTAATTTTTCTACTAATATATGTTGTATTAAATTGATTTTTATCCATATAATGCTTTTGTAAAAAAAATTGATTATATAAAAAAATATTTTTGATCATTTTATAATCTGAATTATGCGGGATTTTAAATGCAATATCATTTTTATTTATAAAATAATATACATGGGTATATTAAATTTATATTTAATAGTTATATGTGATATTTTATTTAAAATATTTTATAAAAAATATAAGTTTTCATTATTTTTTAACATAAGTCAATATTGAATGTTGATAATGTTTATTTTTTAGAATTATTAGTATTTATAAAAAGTAAAATATACACATGAATATATTGATTATTTGATGGCAAAATGAATATGAAAAGATTTGAATTTCAAAACATGAATTTTAAATTTTATTTATATCTATTATATATATGTTATTTTAATCAAAGGAAGATATCATATATCGTTATTAAAGGGTTTTCCCCAAAAGGTCATCTCACAGAAGTTATATATATAATAGATAGAAATAAAATTATAACTATAAGATTGAGAAATGAATCAAATATCTCATGAAATGTTAATTAAAATATTTTATCACATCAATTGTAAAATTCTATTACCATCATTTATAAATTTATAAATGATAAGTATACTTACATCGATGCTATGAAGAATCTTAAACATAATTAGAATAATAAAAATTCTTCTGTAAGCACCAATAAGGGATAATTGAAAGAATAATATTTTAAAAATATTATGTATCAATGTTTTAAAATTTTTAAATGGATAGGATACATTTTAATATGAATTAATAGTGAAATATTTCAACTGGGGTGGTGTAGGTAAATTTCTTAAGAAAATATCCAAATTCAAAAAGTGCTTACTTAGGAAAAAATGAATAAGATTAAAGTAAATAAAATATTATATGGAGTAAACATATCATATATAAATAGGAAAATTCATATTTTGAGGAAATTAAAATGTTTATGGATATACATAAGAAATAGATTCAATATGTGATGAAATTATGGTAAAATATTTAAAATTCATGGGTTTGGTATAGAATCCTGATTAAATTTAATTTATTGATATCAAAGATGAAGTTAGTTATTCAGAAAATATTATTTTAATTATAGGACAAGTATAAATAAAATATGTATTGTAAAACATATTATAAGATAATGAAAAAGGATTCTCAAAATTTCAGGAAAAATATAATCCCAATTTATTATAAATTTAGTAGATTACATAATTAAGCTTGATATTATAATATATTATTTCACTATAAAAGATAAAATCATGAAGTAATTTGATGAAAATGTTTCCACTGAGGACAAATAGTTATATGAATCTTAATAAAGGTAGATGAAGACTGGGGATTCCATAAATTTAATAGATTACATAATTGACGTTGACTAAATGTTTTATAATATTATATAGTGAATTAGTCAAAAAAATTATTGATATTAATGTAATAATTTATTTACTGGGTGTTAAATAAAAAATATCCGAGTTAAAATGAAATAAAGGGTTGTCTAAAATATATTTTTTGGAAATATTTGTAATTAATAATATCTAATTACAAATAATGGTCAAATCTATATTCTTGTGGAATGAAAAAAACATGATTTCACCATTTTATTTTAAAAAAATTATACCACTCACTTTACATATAAAAGGACACACCCTCTTCTCTCATTTAGACACCTTAAAATCGTTTTTGTTCCAAAATTTAATTCCCAAATAACATTAAAATTTTCCTAATCTCATTAATGATTCCTTATACTTTGATTAATTCCAACCAAGGAATTATTTTTCTTCAAATTTAAGGAGGCTACCTAAAGTAGACATAACATTTTTTTTATAAGAGTTTTTATTTTTTTTCATCATCCCACTATATTTATTATAATTAATAAATATTAATATAATAAAATTTGATTCCTAAATATAGTTTTATTTTTTCATATTAATTACATAAACCATTTACAAATCCATAATATCTTTTTTAAATTCATCATTGATGTTTACGGTAGGTTACTACTTCACGAACCAAAGACATTCATTCTTCCATTACGATATATCACAGTAGTGTATTTTGATGGTTATAAATAATATATATGATAATTATAGAATAATAAAACTTTTTGAGTAATTATATAATATATATGTTTTATATCTCTATTAAAAATGGGATATAATATCACTCATGATTCTTATTTTGTAGATTATGGAACAATGATCAATGTAAGGAGGCCAAAAAAATAATCAAAACATATAGGGAAAACAAATCTGTTGTAATTAGAAACATGATTTTAATAATCAATTGTTAATAAATTAGTAATGAATAGTCAAAAGTTAGAAATATATGATATAATATATTTAGTAATGGTTCTATAATTTATTTCTAATAAACTCGTTTTAATTATATTGGATCTTCAAACGTGTATGATTGAAGCTAGAGTTATGGTACAATATATATAGTCTATCTTTTATTTCAGGGATAAATAAGGAAACACAACAACTGTTTCTTTTGTGTGGTTCATGAAAATCAATTTTTAAATGTTATATAATTAATATAATTATTTTATTGATACATGATGTATAATATCATGTTTTACTTTATTCAATATTATGGTCTAAAATATTACTAATGTGGTAAGGGATTTATGAATCAATTTTTATCTTTGGTGTGAAACATTACATTTTCAACGCCAATTTCTTTTTTGTGGTGCATATACATCCCATTAATTTATTTAAATATTATTCTCCTGAATATTATTTTAATTACATATAAATTATAGGATAACACATTCATGTAGATTTTGTAATAAATTTTAACAAATTAGTAATATATTTATATTAAAATATCATTATTTACAAGGATTAATTATGATTAAGTCTCCAATATTTATATATTTTAAAGTAAATCTAGAAAAATAAAATGAAATTTTATATCATGTCATGATTGAAGATATATTCAAATAATAGTATCATTCTTTTACTATCTAGAATAAAGATTAATAGAAAAAATATTTTTAGTAAATAACATATTTAATTAACTCTTTTGTCAAAAAATATTTTTCATCTGAAGAAATGGATTCCCAAAAAAATAGAATGTTTTTTTAAAATTATAGAATTTATTTATAAAATATTTTTTTGACCATTATTTACTTTTGAAATATATTTTTAAATGAATATTCATGTTGTTTCCCAAATTTCCATTTTATAAAAAACATATGTGATAGGAATATTTTTTTTAAAATGTAAAAAATGAGTGAAATTTTCTTCAATAATGACCATTATTTTATTTAAATATTCACGTGTATATTTTTATATGTTCATTTTAATGAAAGGGATTTTTAAAATGATTATAAAATTTAGTATTAAAAATGTGGTTTTCAAATAAATTTTATCATCTTAAATTAATGTTCTAAATGAAATTTCAGAATCATTATCCAAATAAGATAACATTTATTGATGTATCTTAATCTTTTATAGTGATATGAATGGAGGATTAAATTATTATTCTTTTGATGAATTTTTATCAACATATGATGTTTATTAAATCGGTTTCCCTTCCATGGGTTATTATTGGGTAAATTTCTTATGAAACCATCTTTTTTTATGTGTAACTATATAATTAAATGATTAAATGATTATGAAACCCATCACTTGGAAAAATATTTTGACGTGGTAATATTTTTATGATAATCATTTAATTTCGTGGGATACAATTTAAGGAATGTTTTATGATATTTTTGACCACATATGTATGATTATAATATTATTCTAGGTGGGACCTATATCTCTCAAAAATGAATTGTGTGAATATGGAAAAACAAATATTAAATAATTTAAACATCATCTAGATTGCATGTTAAATATGTTATGAATTAACCTATTCAAATACTCATAACATTTTATGTAAACCTGATTTCAAATTCACTGTGTAATTTTTGGACATATATTTCATGTTTATAATTTTATGAATTTACCTTGTTTCAAGGATATATATATATATATATGCGAGCTCAATATTTTATTTCATTATCATAATGAGGAAACATGATTTCATTTACACATGTTTATAATGTTACAATATGATGTGTCTTCCATGAATCTATGTCTTATTCTAATATTATTCACTTATACATCATGTTCTTTGAATCTCGTATTATTCATGTATTATGAACATCCAATCATTTTTCCATGAAATAATAATATGATCATTAATATGAGTTTAATGGTTTGAAAATGTTATTAATACGTTATCATACACTAAGATTTATGTTATACTTAAATATCTCCCTTATTTACCCTTACTAAGAAGCTGATCTCACCTTTCTTATGTTTCATTTTCCAAGGTTAAGATCAAAGGTTTTAGGTCATGTTTTTTATGAGTAATGAAAAGTATGATTTTTATGTGAGATGTTCAATATCATAAAAATAGAATATTCTATATCTAGTGTCTAAATAAGTTAAACCATTATAATACTATAGTCTGATTTTTTTTAATTTATTAGATATACATCTAAAATGATGTAATACCATTATATGTGAAACATGGGTTTCAATAGTTTCTATTAATGGAAAGATTTCCCTACGGATATTTCTAATGATATGTCAAGGTATATATCTAAGAATATATATAGTGATGAGTTAATGTATTGTAAAAAGTCTTATAATATTGTAAAATTATAGAGTGACTTGTTTCTAATAAATTATATCTATTTATGTACACTATAAGTTGGAATGGATTTATAATTGAGGGACATATTGATATTAACATCAAAAAGTATGCATAAATAATGACTCAACTGTCAACTAGTGCATGGAAATTGACCTTACAAGACACCATGTTTTAAATCGGTAAGAGATATTATTGAGAAATTTTTAAACTATTTACAAAACAACACAATGCATTTAAGTTGATGGTGACTATTATTGAACTATGAAATTCCTAAAGTATTTTAGAATAAATATGGAGAATTATTAAATGATTTATAAGATATTTATGTGGTACCCATATAATATTATTGTTTCATAAACTCTTCTTTTTTGTTTTAGTTAGTGTTTTGAGCCTAGAGGAACTATATTAATATTGAATGAAACAGAAAATGAAATTATTTTCCTCTAGAGATATTTATTTTATTGGAGCAGAAATGATAACCCTCATGGGTATTATGACACATATATCATAATATTTAACTCATGTTGATGTTCAGAATGAGAAAAAGGAGGGAACAACAATCTATCGAGTCCTTTAAGAGGAAACATTCATCTTATTTCCATCAATTTGTTGCTCTCGTTTTTTATTAGAAATATATCTATACCAATGAAAGGATTTATTAAATTATCCATTGTTTATAAAATGAAAAATTCATTTTTTGTCTGTAAATTGATTATTGAGATCAATTAATCCTGGAATCATACAATTTATATGATTAAATGATAAACAATTTACACTATTAAGTGAGATTAATTAAAAAGATTATTTTTCAACAAGTACATACCTCTTAATATTTATACAAAAATTGATAAGGAATTCCTTAAGCTACAGCATAAGGATGATGATTCTTTTGGAACCTATGGAGTAAATTTTAAAATATTATTTGGGTACTCATCACGTATTATCCTTATTGCAAAATTTATGGTTGACTGATTTTATAGTGTCTTGAATAAAAATATATTGTAGGAATTATCCATAAGAGACTTTGGATTCTATTATTACATCATTATATGTGCACTAAATGTGGAAATTGTGGCTCAAAAACCTATTAATTATTTTTAAAAGATGTAGAATATTGGGTTTTATTGAAATTCCATTGATATATCACATGTTGGGATGAAAATAAATCAAACTCATAATTTCCAAATCTATGGGAAATAGCACAACATAGGTAATTACCAGAAAGGAATGTAAAGAATTTTCAAGTGATTGAATCATATACTTCTAAAAAATTTATTATTAGCATGTAGAGTATATATTACTAAATTAATTGAGAGATACCTCACTATATTTCACCAACCACACTAAAGTGTTTCAAGGGAAAATAGTTTGAGCATTATGTGAATCAATTCCATATTCCAAGGGTCTCTGTAGATATTAATTCATAACATTATCTAAGGAAAAAAGGAAAAATGGTTTTATTATTTAATCATAATGGACGAAGTGATTGATGATTATGAGGTCACTATTATCTTCACCTCAATGGATGGGAATTTAATGTTTTTTATAAATTTGCCCTATTGGTTTCTTATTGATCATCATTTGTTTAAATTTCATGTGATTGTCTCCATCATTATTGGTGCTCAAATATTAAAAATACATTTCATATTATATAGATACCATGATGAACCCAGAATTATAAAAAAATAGTTTCTTATAAGTAAGAACATATATAAGGAATAAATTATGAATGTTCATTTGGATGTCTATATGTGTCCATGTAATATTAAATTATGAAAAATGGGTTCCATCAAGGGTTTTTAATTTTATGGGTTATATTTAGTTCAATATCATTTATTTTTTTTGGGTTTTATGTTATGGAAATTTATTAGGGTTAAGGGAATTTGAAAATAAATTTATTTCAATAAAACCCATTGGTTTTGTGTATTTTTTAGTGAATATGTCATCTTATGAGAAATTCTTTTACTAAACAGGATGATTTGAATCATTATATGACTTCTCTTGCTTTGGGATGTCACCAAAATCTGATTTATAAATTGGATGTTCATCTGTTCCACCTTAACCAAACATAGTCTAACTACTGTTTCATTTTCAACTTTGAACCAATGTATAGGATGTTTATACAGATACCCACAAAAATAGTTAAAAATAGTCTTTCTGATGGAATATTGTTAACTCTTATTCTAAAAATATTAAACTACCCTAAAGTTACTATTCCAAAAAACTCTATGGTCTATGAAATAAGAAAAACCATATGTTTGATAATATGATTAGTGATTTTTTCATTCCATCCTTTTGGGAAGGATATACAATTCTCAACTTAAACCGAGTACCCATTTCCTAATAGAGGCAATGCAAAACCATGAGCGAAAATTGGGGTCCTTATCAAAGATAAAATCTATGGGATTCCATTGAATATATAAGATCTGATTAACTTGAAACATCACCATGTTGAAAAATTTAGTGGTGTCACATTTTGTTATGAAATGGTTTGACTAGGTCAACCAATGAATCCCAAAAAATGGAATTAGTATCAATTCCATTGAAATATCATTCCTATTGTCTTATGTCATTGGAAGATGTTAGAGAAAATAAAAATTCTTTGTGTTCTCTATTATAATATTTTGTAATGTATAACATGGAGATAAAAATTAATCTTTGTTATGTTATATACCAATACAGAAATACCAAGGCCTCTTTTCAGAAAAAAGTATTGATGTTATATGATGAATAACAAAGAAAGAATAATGAAATTAGACAGACCCAAAAATTGATAGTTTCTTTGAAAAATGTACCAATTTCTATAATAGAGGATTCCCTATATATAGAGATACCCTTTACAAATAATCTCCACACCATATAATGAATATATGATACTACTAAACTCATCATCATGTAGTTTCTCATGAAAGACCATCTCAATGAGAGAAGATTTTACAATAACACTAACCAAAACATTAAGACATCCTTCCTCCCCATAATCCAGGTGAATCATATAAAATATCTATATCAATTTGAATATTTTTATTGCTTTTTCATAGTCTTTGAAGGCTATATCTTGCTAAGATCATAAATAATTGCATTTAAAATTTTGGGAGTTTAGAGAACTCCAATTTTAAATGACTATTGGTATTATTTCCAAAGTTCCTATCAATGATTCAAATTTTTTTGGAAACATTATTGTAAAACAACATGTTTTTTAATGAATTATATTCTTTATAGTGTTCTGAACAAGAATTATCAATATATATGAAAATTGAGATATATTATAATAGTATTATAATTTAAAAATAACCATTATTACCAATATGTTCAATTAGTGGGATTAAATATATTAATACTCATTATTAAAGACATATATGTATATATTGAAAATAATAATTTCAAATTTAATTATAAATTCTATGTAATTAATCACACCTTTTTTAGTAAAGTGATGTTATCCCTAAAAATAGGTTTTTATCAAAAAATGGAATTTTTTTTATTTTATTGAGAACATATAAAAATAATTTTATAGAATTGTTATAATACATATTTTATTAAAATTAAAAAACATGAAAGTAGAATATTAATAATTTTTTAGGCTTATTTTGTAGTATTTTTCAAAAAAATTGACTTTTCCGTGAATCGTAAAAAATACTCATAATTATTGAAAAATATAATTTTATTACAAAGATTGAAAATCTAAAATTATATAATGGAATTATTTTTTTAAATTTTATTTGTTCATTTTTACTAAATATAATCCAAGTAAATATTATAGTTGAATTAGTATGATAATTGTTTATTCAAAAAAGTAATATTTTGGAAAAACTATTTTTCGTTTAGTTTTTTGTTCTAATGATAAATTAATTTTTTCAAATTCTATAATTTAAATCATGAAACATGGATTCCATATTTATATTGATGTCATGAAAATTTGTTCAATAGATGGATTTTATTTAAGATATGAGGAATAGTTACAATAGTAAATAACAGTTACTACATTATGGGTAATTCAACAAATGACAGTTAAGAATAATTTGATAATGACTAAATAACTACCCAAACACTTTACATTATCCTATTAGATGATTGGATTTAATCCGTTTCATTGCAAATAATTAAAAGAATACAAATTGGCCTGATATTTCATCTATTATGAACATTATAATATTATTTGCAAAAAAAGTCAAAATATCATTTCATTGGTATATAATACGTATATTTATTACATCGGAAAAATCATAAGATATTTTTTATTTGATTGGTCTATTTATAGATAAATTTTTTTATCATGGTAATTTATTTATATTTTTTTAATGATATAATTATATTATATAGTTTTACACCAAAATATTATTTACTATATTAATAGAAAAAATAAATAATTAGTCATAAAAATAATCAAAGAAATATATTTTTAATTAAATAAAATTTTCATATTAATTTATAGCTAAATATATATTATTAGGGATTTTTTATAGGATTATATTAAAATTTCATTTCTTTCATGTTGTTTTCAAAAAAAAATGAAAAAATTTGTTCCATAATCCACATTAATAATATTATATAATAAAAAATATTTCATTAAATGATTAAAAATTTATTAAAATACTATCTTCATCCAAATAATTGAAATATGGTTGAAAACATCAAACCTGTTCAATTCATTTTTTAATTGACCATTAATAGTGACTATCTTAACAGCTTATATGTAATGAACATTGTTCTCTCCATAGTTTTTAGAATTATAAATGATTATTAAAAAATGATAAGGGTAACAACATTTTATATACTTGTAAAAATTTTATTTTATGATTATATTTATAACTATAATCGTGCAATTTTTTAATTATCCTATTGGGATCCATTTTTCCATTAAAATTAATATACATCAACTTATTACTTTTTTTAATTCCAAGAGTGTCAATCGTCTAACTTGTGGAAGGAAACATCAAATCATATTTTCAGTAGAAAACATAAACCATATGTTTCTAAAATGACATACCTAAATACCTCACTAATATACCTCCAATGAATCTAGAGGTCCTCTTTACATACATTACTAACCTTATATAGCATCGATTATAAAGGAATTATGGTTGTACAAAAAAATGTATATCTTTTAACAGAATGTTTTATTTTTATTGGTTCTTATACCTCTTTAAATTATTCTTAAAAAATGATAACATAATAATTTAAGTATAACATAAATACTAATATTTAATTATGTTAATGTAATGTCATACATCAATATCCTCTTTAGTGAAATTGAATAAAAAATTGGTTATTGTGTGTATGGGGGGGACTATCACCTCATGAACTGATGCAGTTTATTTTATATTGTTGTCTGTAATGGATGGTTATAATGATTGATATGAACATTAATATATGATAGTTACGATTAATTATTGATTCTAGTAATTTGAATATTTATTTAACATTATTTCATTCTACACATCAATAATGGAAACTTCGTTCATTCAGTTGTATGGATTTATATCTCCATGTATATAGTAATACATTTTTTATCACAACAGTTTTTGGATGAATTTATATATATATATGAAATATATATCATATTAAAATCATGGTAAAAAAATTTTATATACATAATTAATGAGAAATTACTAAATAAAATGAATGTATGACTTACCGAGGAATAAAATACGAATCGGTAATCACCAATAATAGTTTGAATGGCATGAATGCCATAGATTATTATTAATTTTCCAAAATTCACATTTTTTAATTTTCTTCATAGAGAACCATAAAATTACCAATAATACTATATTCATAAGTCCTAATATCGGGATAGAAGTCCCAAATAACTAACAATAATATATTAACCCCTCCCATGAATACACATAATCATTAATGACTAACTCCCCCACCCCTTGTAGGGATTATCAAATTGTATTTAACTATGTAGCGATACATGGTTATTTTTATAACAACCCTGCTCTTTATTACACACATTGACATGATTTATTAAACAATCATCACATGATATAAAAAATATAATCAATAGTTCTAGTGTCTTTGGGGATTAGGATCATTACATATTAACTTAGAAAATGAAATACAACATCATTATTGAAAACATCCTTTACATGACAACAACATTCTGTTGTACTTAACAATGCATGGGATAACTAGAGGACATCCCAAAGAAAAGGGTGTGATATTAATCCCAATAAAGGAATAAACATGAAATAACATGAGGAATACAATACATATTAAAATATATGCATATAAATGGATCACAATATACGCATGAATATTAAGCCATGATAAATCATGATAATCATAACAATGAAATATGGAAACAACACGTAACTTGGAATTAGCATGAGCCAAGGATCATTGCACATAGAGCATGAGTAAACCCTCAAGGCACATGATGGACGTGAAAAACCTCATTTTACTTAAATTAGAATGGTCAACACTCATTTCACATTACGCATCATGATACTATACATTGACCAATGCAGTGGAGCACTATCAGGGCACACCCTTCTTAAAAATTTCTTTTCATGCATAAGTGTACCACATAGATCATAAAAAATGGATCATATAGCATGGAATCAGACAACATCATAAGATTTTTCATGATTAAGTAATTTGGAATAAACCTATTAATATACCATTCAATATTTATATGTGCGTAATGGTGAATAACATTGATAGAGACTTGGGTATCGTATTCACTACATAATGATCTTGGCTTGGAAAAATGCGGTGCAATTTCGGTAGCATAACCACATGATATAAGGATTACGGAAAATGCTTGATGAGAGATAAATGTGTGTCTCATCATATGTACATGAAATAGATAGTACTAGGGTCATATATACACATGTCTCAACAAACATAATGGAATTTAGATGCATAATACCAAATAATTTCATGGATGTACAAGAGGAGAGATAAATCCCTCACTGAATTTCAGCATGTTTATGGGTGTACATGGGAGGCATTATTGACAATGAAAGGGGTCAAAAATTATCAAAACATAATGAAAGAAGTATGGGGGTGGTTTGAAATCAAACCCCCAACATTTTTAATTGAAAATAAAAGGGAATAACTATATTAACAAGCTTTTATAAAAAAGAAAGGTCGGAATCCCATACTACGAAGTGTGTTCCCAAAGGCTTTTAGTGAGGCCCGAGAGTGGATTATTGGGATCTTGGGGAACCATGGGAGGATTCTAGAGAGAGTAGGGTCGGGTTTTTCAAACTCCAATGGCACTGAGTGAAGAGGAAGTGACATCTTGGGTGGGTTTTTATAGGAATGTAGAGGGAATTCTATATTATTTAGGTTTGGAACAACTCACTTTTAACTAATCAAAACTAAAAAACAGCCAATTGGTTTTCACATGGTTTTTGGTAAAGGTGAGTGGAAAATAATATTTTTTCAGGACAATGGACAAACATCTTAAAATAACCGTACTTCTTATGTGGAGGTGAGACACAAACTTAAGGAAAATAATTTAAAAAGACAAAATTTTTTATAAACCTTGAAAGGTCCACTAATGTTTTTAAAATAAATCTAACAAAACCAAAATCATATTATCTTAAAGAAAAAACATATATTGGCTGAACATAATTTTTATATTATTTTATTACATCAATATTGGGTCATTATTATGTCATAAAACGCATTATATATTTAGAAGGTATTTAATTTTTACCAAAAAATTCGATTATCATAGAAAAGAATTAAAAATTGACTATTGGATAATTTCGACATCCTGATTCAAAAAATAATATTCATTTTATCTATATAATTTTATAAATTTGTGAATTTCTAATTTTAAAATTAAAATCGCAATTTACCTACAATTCATGGGTTTTGACAAAAATAGCTATAAATCCTTAATAAATTACAATTGCATTCATAAAATTATATGATAATTTATATTTCATAAATTTTTATTTAATAATAATAATAATAATTTATTAAAATATTATTTTATTCAAAAATCCATTATTTCATCAAAATAGATTTCTTAGTTGAATATTAACTAAAAATACTATTTGTGCTTTAAAAACTATTAATAAAGTAACAAAAATAAAAAGAAGGTATATTATCTATACAAGAATAATTTACATAATCATAATACTAGTGTTTTATTACATCACCCATTATAACACCCACATAAGACCAAAGGGTATGGTGTCTGATGGTGATAGACTCTTGGGGTAGCTCAGATAACATCCCTCGGGTGGTAATCTCTATTATCATCCACTTCTCAGTAGTCAATTTCGCTCAAGCTTAATGGGTTCATGATCAACTTGGGATTGTTCAAGAGTGAAGCCCAATGTTGCCACCTCATTTCCAAGATTCAAAAAATGTTCTTCATACATGGATATTCTACTAGATGAGGCCATCACTTCCTCTGTATAAGTTAATTGGATTTTTGAAAGCCCTATATTTATACTAATCATGTGATCACTCTTCAATGACTATATTAGAAACGGTCAAAATTCATAATGGTATTTTGAAATCCAGAAACATAAAAAATAAATAATTGAATATGTTTTACATAACCACCAGAAGACATTTAAATAGATCATGAGGAATTTTCATTAATAATGTTTTGGGTCGTTACAATCGTCCCCCCTTAAAAAATTACACTATCGAAATTTTCGTTCCACACTCTAATAAAAATGTATGTAACTCTAGTTTATCACTTCTTATGATCCCCACATCGCTTCTTCAAAATTGTGGTTTCACCACACAACAATGATGAGGGGAATTGTCTTATTTCGTAGAACATTTTCTCTATGATCTGAGATCTTCACTGGTTGCTCCTTGAAAGAAAGATCATCATCTAGCTATACTACCAATTATCGGAGTACATGTGATGGGTCTAGAATGTACGTCATTAAGTTGATTAAATGAATGAAATCATGTACTTTGTTCTTGGTAGGTGGAAGTTCCAGTCGATAAGCCATAGGTCTAATAAGATCAAGACTCTTTAAGGGGCCGATGTTCCTAGGACATAAATTTCTGTTCATTCCAAACCTCAAGACCTTCTTCAATAAAGATATTTGTAGAAATACCATGTCTCCAACTTTAAACTCAATTTAACATTGGCGGTTATCTATATAACACTTTTGTGGAATCGTTGTATCTTGATATGATGATTAATGGTTTTTACATTTTTCGCCATTTTTTTGACCATTTCTGGACCTATTACCCTACGCTCATCGACTTCATCCCAACATAAATGTATTCATAACCTCTTCCTATATAAAGATTCATAAGGATCCATTCAGATGCTCTAGTGGAGACTATTATTGTAGGAGAATTCAACTAGTGGAATATGTTCGTCCCACCCTCCTTTGGAGTCTAAAGATCATGATATTAACATATCCTCCAGTGTCTGAATAGTTCTCTCAGATTGTCCATCGGTTTGAGGGTGATAGGTCATACTAAAGTTCAATTCACTATCCAGAGAATGTTGAAAACTCTTCCAAAACATAAGGGTGAATCTTAGATCTCGATCTGATACAGTAGATAGTGTTAATCTATGTAGTAGAACCACTTACATGATATATATTCGTGCATGTTGATCCAATGAGAAATCCTTCTGAATTTCAATGATGTGTGAAAACATTTTAAGATGATCCCCAATACCCCAGATTTCATTGTTTCCTTTGGATGTCTTCGGACATTCGGTGACAATGTCCATGGTGATGTTCTCCCATTTCCATGCTGTTATAGGAAATGATTGTGTCTTCCCCTTAGACTTCTGCCCCTCTTCCTAACATGCTTACACACAAGTAACACTGATTTATACTCAGTGATCTCCTTCTTCATATTATCCCACCAAAAATTCACTTAGAGATCTCGATAGATCTTTGTGTTTCCTTGGTGAATAGATAAATTTTAATTGTTTGCATCATCCAAAAGTTCCTTTTTCATCTCAGGAGTTGATGGAACACATTTTTTTCCAAAATCTCATTAAAATTTCATCATTATCATTGAACTCCAAGGATTACACTTTTCTAATAGATTCCTCTTTTTCTGAATTCCCACATCATCATTTTAGGCATCCTTTATCTTTTCTAAAAGATATTGTTGAGTAATCATTTGTGAAAGGATTGATAATGTTCCCTTGTTTATGATTATCGTGTCCATATTTATCAAATCTAATAATGTTGATTCCTTTTTAATTCTCATCAATGATAGAATTACATGTTCTTTTCTTCATAGAGCATCTGTAAACTTCTTCTCTTTCCCAGGGTGGTAATGGATTGCCCAGTCATAGTTTTTGATATTCACTATCTGTATTTTTTAGCGCATTTTCAACTCTTTTTGTGTGAATATATACATGAGGCTTTTGTGGTCCATATATATTTCACACTTATCCCCTAAGAGATAATGACACCAAATTTTTAAAGCGAAGATCACTGCATCCTACTCCAAATCATGTGTTGGAAAATTGTTCTCATTAACATTAAATTTCCTTGAAGAATATGAAATGAATTAGTCATTTTTCATCAACACATAGCCCATGCCCTTCTTCGATGAATCCCTGAATACCACAAAAAGTTATCCACTTGTGGGTAATGTGAGCACAAGCACAGTGATAAGCCTCTTCATTAACTCCTTGAAGCATTATTTGCATTCTTAACTCCATGAAATCATCACTCGCTTCTGAGTTAGCTCGTTGATAGGGTTGGACAATCATGATAAATTTCTCAAAAATCATCGATAATATTTAGTTAACCCCACGAATCAATTGATATCTGTTACCGATGATGACATCATCCGTACATCAATAGCATCTGTTTTGGAGGTATCCAAAGATATCCCATTGCTTGTGAGAATATGGACCAACAATGACACCTCCTTCATAAAAAAATCACACTTTTTTTACATTGCATTGGGCTTCTACTTCCACAAGGTCTCCAGTACAACTCTTAGATAATCCTCATGATCATCCTCGGTTTTATAGTATATCAGAATAACTTCTATAACTACTACCAAAAATTTATTGAGATAATCCCTAATGACTCTATTCATTACATCCATGTATATTTTTGGAGAATTAGTGAGTCCGAAAGGAATTACTATGAATTCATAGTACCCGTATATTGTATGAAATAGCAGTCTTGGGGATATCTTCCTTCTTCACCTTTACTTGATAATATCCTGACTGCAAATCCACATCGAGGAAGTATTGTGCTCCACGCAGCTGATCAAACAAGTCATAAATTCTTAGGAGAGGATACTTTTTCATTATCGTGATTTTTATAAGCTTACAATAATCGATGAAAAGGCTCATTGACCCATCATTCTTTTGATGAAGAGTACTGGTGCACCCCAAAGTGAAGCACTTGGGTTTATAATCCCTTTATCCAGATTCTCTTGTAGTTGTTTTTTGAACTCCTCAAGATCCACAATAGCCATTCTATATCGATTCTTGGATATTGGAAATGCCCCGGTATAAGATCATTTGATAATTCTACATCTCTTATAGGAGTAAGACCAAGAAATTCCTCTAGAAACACATCATCAAATTCCATCACAATAGGTATGTCTTCCATGATGGTTGTCTCCTAAGACATAATCGCCTGAGCTAGATATGATTGCTCATAGGGCAGTAATATCCGCATTTGAGATGATGGAGCTAAAGAATATTCAACTTACCCCTATCACTAGTATTGAATCGGGGGTGATTCTCCACATTGAGAGTGATAGCCCTCTCACGACAATTTTTTTTGGTTCTTTATAAGGAAAGGAAATCCATGCTAACAATTGCCTCAAATTCCACAATAAGGACTATGATGTGGTTCACTGGGATGTTCAATCATCTGATTATGATAGGGGATGAGTTATATTCATGGGATGCAATGAATTCCCCAATTTCCAAACTTAGAGACATCTTTACTTGCATGATTTGTGGGGGTGTTGGGATTGTTCTAGAAGACTTTTGGGATATAAAATAATGCATAAAACCTGATTCAAAATGAATGTTCACTATTTTGGAACGAATATATAGTGTACCTATCCTCACATAATAGTTGGGGTTCAATTTGGAAGTGACGTTGGAAAAAGCTCTCCCTTGTTGCCTTGGAGGTTATTGGTTGCCTCCGAAAACCCTTGTCTTAGGGTACTGATTTGCATGTTTCCCAGGTTCATTGGAGTTAAAGCAATGAAAAATGCATAG
Organism: Viscum album; assembly: GCA_963277665.1. NCBI lineage: Eukaryota > Viridiplantae > Streptophyta > Magnoliopsida > Santalales > Viscaceae > Viscum > Viscum album. The sequence goes on along the minus strand of OY728151.1, from coordinate 1,096,412,316 downwards.
AGAGTTGAATGGAGTGTTCCTCTCCTCAGTTGTAGGTGAATGTTTTTTCTTATTGGAAGTTAACAGCTTGGTGCCCTTCTCTTACACACCTGAAGCATTTCCTCATCCCCTTCAGGCAATTTCTGAGGTACTTCTTTCCGCACCATTAGAAAGTGGGATGCTAGATCTTATTATCACTAATGGATTTATCCATCGGTCCACCAACATTGATGTCCACCTTACGCTTATTATCCCCATGATACTCTTGAGATTATCTGATATCCATTTTGACCATGAGGTCACATTAGAGAATTTACTCAAAGCCTTCATAGTCACGGATCGCCAGCGCTTTCCGTAGGCTAGGATTCATCCCACCAAAGAAGCGGTCAACCTTGCATTTGAGGGTGACGACAATTCTAGAGGTGTATCATGAAAGCCTTGTTATATTTTCCTCGTACGCCCCAATAGATTCGTTGTCCTTTTTCATCAGGTCAAGGAAGTACATTTCCATATTAAGTCGTAGGTTGCACCGAAAATATTTATCAGAAAACATCTTCCTGAAATCCTTCCATTCCAATGCCTCGATCTCCTCCTCAGGCTTCATATTTTTGATCATTTTCCTCCATTTATATGTTTTACCCTCCTTACTATAAGCATCCAGAAGAACCTTCTCTTGTTCAAAACATTGAAGGATATAGAAGTTCATTTCAATGGAGTAGATCTATTGTTCGCTGATTGAGGGATCTGATTATCCATTAAAATTAGGAGGCCTTTTTCTCATGAAGCTCTCTATATCGAACTGTTCTTTCATGTGGGGGTGTTGAACGTTTTCTTGAACTGTGTTTCTATTCAAAGCATGAATTAACAGAGAGATAATCATGACAATGTTCTCATTTCCCACTCCCACCAGATTGGGCATCTCGTTAGAAGAATCATCACATTGATCTCCACATCGGAAGTTAGACGGAGTCCTCATATTACCGTTAATTGGCTAGAATAAAAGGAACGTTAGGGGTAACACATAAAGGATAATCTAAGGGAAAAACTGATGACTTATAAATAATTTTTTTTTCTTTAACTTATGAATCCATAGGATTCAATTTATGTTATCCAATATATATTATAAAGCGATTTTTTAAAATTCCTTTAATAATGGTTCATACTAAGATTGTGAATTTAATAATGCATATACCCCATGAGTTTCATAACCAAGAGGGCACCAGGGCCCATTTTTAAGTACCCGGATACCCCGTGTCAAGCCCAAAACTCCTTGTTGGGGTTTTCACCCCTACGTACATATGTTCTAGATCCGCCTCTATCTGCTCGTATCCAGACTCGGATTTATTTTCTTGATAAACCGCTTAATAAATAAAAACCAAAACATGGGGGTGTTTTTATTATACATAGTCTTTCATTAAATATTTACCTGGGTTTTCTAGTCCTAATCCCAAAAATAACTTTACATATCCTCTAATACCAACTATAACAACCCCACTTTTTATTGAACACTTATACATGATTTATTACATAATCTTCACTTGATAAGACACTGTTGATCGACGGGTCTAATGCCTTTGGGGATTAGGATAATTACATAACAACTTAAACCCTGAAATAAAATATCATTATTGAAAACATCCTTTACATTACCAATACATTCCCTCGTACTTATCATTGCACGGGATAACCTGAGGACATGGATAAGAAAATGGTGAGCTATAAAGCCCAGTAAGGGAATAAAAATTTAATAACATGAAGAATACTATACGTTTTAGACAATAGCTGTATCAATGGAGTACAAGAGAAACATGAAAATAATGGCATGATAAAGCACGATAATCATAAGATGGAAATGTGGCAACAAGACTTAACATTGAATTAGCATGAGCCAAGTCTCATTGCACATGGCACATGAGTAAACCCTCATTGAACATGAAGCATGAGTAAACCCTCATTTCACATTAATTAGAATGAGTCAACACTTATTTCACTTGAAGTATCATGATACTATAATCTACCTAATGCATTGAAGTGCAATCCCGGTGGACCCTCCTTAAACATTTCATTTCATGCATATGTTTTCCACGTGCATCACATAACATTGAATCAATCATCATTATAAGTTATTCCTTGATAATTTAATGTGTAATAAATAAATTAAATTAACATTCAATAAGTATATGTGCATAAAGGTGAATACCATTGATAGAGACATGGGTATGGTATTCACTACACAATTTTCCTGGATAGGAAAAATGCAGTCCAATTTCGACAGCATAAGAGCGTGAAATAAGGATTCATGAAAAACATAGAAGAGAAATAAATGAGATTCTAATCATATGTTCATAAAATGGACAGTAAGGGGGTCATATATATAAATTTCCCAACAAACGTATTGGAATTTAGTTGAAAATACAATATAATTACCTGGATGTTAAAGAGGAGAGAGATATCCCTCAATGAATTTCAGCATGGAAATGGGTGTACATGGGAGGCATTAATTAGAGAGAAAGGGTTATCCCATTATCCAAATATAAAGAGGAAGGTATGGAGGTCAGGCGAAATCATATCCCAACATTCGTAATTGAATATAAATAGGCATAATAATATTAAGAAACATGTATAAATAGAGAAAGGTAGGAATCCCTTACTTGGAAGTATGGTCCCAAAGACATGGGGGAGTTTTGAGAGGGACTTCTTGGGATCATGGGGCACCTAGGGGGGATTATAGAGAGAGGAGGGAAGGGGTAGTACAAATTCCAAATGATCTGATTGAAGAGGAAATGGTAGCTTGGGAGAGTTTATATAGGAATGGAGAGGGAATTCTTTATTATTTATGTTTGGGACACCTCACATTATACTAATCAAATCCACAAACCAACACATATTTATTGCCCATGGTTTTTTCCAAAGGGGAGAGGAAAATAATATTTTATAAGGATAATGGCCTATGTTCTTAAAATAATAGGGTTGCTTATGTGGAGGTGAGTCAAACTCTCAAAGAAAACTATTTAAAAAGACAAAATGTTTTATAAGCCTTGAAGGGTCTACTAATTCTTTGAAAATTAAATCAAACAAACCAAAAATAACATTATTTTAATGTTAAAACATATTTTGTTCAAAAATAATATTTATATTATTTTATGACATCAATATTGAGTCATTATGATGTCATAAAAACATTATATCTTTAAACGGTATTTAATTTTTAACCAAAAAATCGACTTTCTAAAAAAATTAGTAAACATTCCCCATTGGATAATTTCGATATCCTGATTCCAAAAATAATAAACATTTTATCTAAATAATTTTTTTATTATTTAAATTTTTACATTTAAAATAAAAACCACCATTTACCAAAAAAATCATTGGTTTTGACCAAAACAGCTTTAAAAATTATAATTGCATTCATTAAAATTATATGATAACAAATAATTAATAAAAATTAATTTAATAATAATAATAATAATTCGTTAAAGTATTATTTATTTAGAAAATCAATTAATTAATCAAAATAGATTTCTTAGTTGAACAATAACTAAAAATACTATTTGTGATTTAAAAACTATTTACAAAGTAACAAAAATAAAAAGAATGTTCATTCTCAATACAAGAATAAGGTACATAATCGTAGTACTAGGGTCATGTAACATAACCCATTATAACACCCACATAAGACATAAGGGTATGGTGTGCCACGGTGACAAACGCTTGGGGTGGATCAGATAACATTTCTCATGTGGTAATCGCTATTAACATCCACTTCTCTCATAGTCATTTCCACTCAAGATTAATGTGTCGAAGATCAACATGGGCTTTGTCCAGATCGAATCCCAATGACGCCACCTCCTTTCCAAGCCCTGACAAATGGTTTTTATATTGTTCAAGATTATAGGATGAGGCCACCGATTCATTTCCCTGATTAAATTGGATTAGTTAAAGAACTATATTTATACTAATCATTTGATTGTTATTCGATGACTATATTAGAAATGGTCACAATTCATAATTTTTTTTTAAAATCCAGAAACATAAAACAAAATAAGGGAATACGTTTTACATTACAATAAGAAGACATTTAAATAGACAAATAAGTATTTTCATTAATAAAATTTCAGGTGGTTAAAATTTTTACTCATAGTGATTATGAACCCTTATTAATTCCATGCATTGTAGGAGTTATTTCATTGGATAATACTTTCTTATATTCCACATCTTGGGTCATCTCCGATCCAGTTTGACCTCACTGATTCATGACCCAAATCAATTGTGGCTCAAACAACTATGAGGCAAAGGCCCGAGGAGGCATAGAGACTATGCTACTTGAAAATCCATGGCGGACCAAATACTCTTTTTTTCATTGGCCAAAACTACTGTTCTAAAGGCCCAAAATGGATAATAGTTATGTCGCTACAATACTATTTTAGTACCTGTTATAGTTTCACTATAGTGACTTATTATAATTATTTTAATAACTAATTGATAATAAATTGGTCTAAAAGTACTAATAGAATCATATATTGTATGATATATGTAATTTAGTTTTTGGGATACAAGATTTAGTAATATATATTATTATTCATAATTTATTTAATCATAAAATTAATGATAATACATAATGTAAGGAATATCCTAGAAACACCTTTTTTTATTAGATTAAAACTATTATCTATCTAACAAAATGTATCACCCCATTTTTCCTATATATTTTTTCAAAATTTAATATATATTACCATTAAATTTATTCCATTCTCATTATTTCATACATTGATGGTCTAATACATGATAAATATGATTCTAAAATTACTACTTTAAAATCAATCCAAATTAGTAATATTTTTTCTATCCATCAATCTATTTAATAACACTCATTTGGAATTTTTTTAACAAATTAAAACTTCTTTTTAATAACCCTGATTAGGTAAACAAATGTAGACATAAAAAATATTTAACACCTTATTCTATTTGAATTATTAATGAAATTTCGTTTCCAAATGATATGTGGAATGATTATGCAACCCATTTTTTTATATAGGTAACTCATACAATTATTCCATTTGATTGATTTCGTTTTGTGGCACAAATAACCATGGACATATTATGATGGGTGTGACTAGAAAGTACTCTAGTGAATTGGGTGAATTGTTTGATTCATGGGATGTTATGTATGGGATTAGGGAGTAAAATCAATATATAATGGTGCTCTTTCCACCTTGTGTTGTATTTGTGGATGTTAGCTATAACATCTTTCCATGTCATGATTTATGTATCTTTAAAATTATTATATTTCAATGATAATATAATTCCATTTTTTTATGTTATGCCCATGTGTGATTATTCATGATCCTCCCCTCTGTGATATCATGTTATGTGTTTTATTGATATGTTATGATTCTCCATCATGTTTGTCCACTTCATACGATTTATAGACCCCTCCATTCATTTACATATTCCATATGTTATCCAATAAATTTCTATGACCTAAATAGGTTATTAAATCTTATTATTTGTATAAGGACATGAGAATAAACATTACAAAATCTAGAAAAATCAACTAGAATTCGATTTTTTATATTTCAAGTAATTTTTATATTTAGGGTATTAAAGAATTAGATACTAATATATAAATAAAAGCCTATATTAATAGAAATTTTATATAACTAAAATAGAGTCCATTTATTCCATATTACTAATTATATTCTAATTAAACAAATATTCTTCAAAACATTCTTCTTGGCTTCTTCATTTCTCATAACCATACATAATCCATGTGAAAAAAATTATAACATTGAATGAGAATAAAAATCATAGTATGGGACGGAAAATGATGGAAATAAAGTGTTAGTCCATCAATAATTATACACATATGAAATCATTTCTAGAATATATACTTCTCACCTATAAATTCATCATATAATTAGATTGGGAAAACCTGAGATTCCATACAATATAGAAAACATAAATAATAACATATAGGTAAATTAATGTATAAAATACATTATATTTTAACCCTCATGGTTACCATTGGATTTGTAACCCTCATAGATACATTAAAATGTAACCCTAATGACTACCATATGATGCAACCATCCCAGTTACACTTAAAAAAACCATTACGGTAGACATACAACATAAACATATTCAAATAATTTGATAGAGATATAGGGCCCACAATTTATCATAAAAATTTACCAATAATTTTATGAAAATAATAAAATAATAATACTTTTATTATAAAAATATTCCTTTTGAATTTTGTTAAAATAGAAGTTTAAAAGATAATTTTTAATTAAAACTCCATTTACATAGTTTTTTATTTCATAAAATATGTTTAAAACTCTTGTATAGTGGTTTAATGTGTGTTATTTTTATATTACAGAACTATATTCAGTTTTTATATTACCTTATATTATATTTTTATAATAAAACTTCTCCAATTTATTAATAATATTTTTTTATTTTCCCTATTTTGTGTGCATTCTTATCTTAGTTTCCATGGTTTGTACATTATGGAATTTCATGTAAAATGGAAGAAAAAATCCATAATATTAAATAATTGGTATTTATATGTCTCTATAATTTTTAATAAAAACATTAACATTTTTTTCTAATACAATGATAATTCATTTTGTAATACATTAGTGATGAAGAGTAGTTTATTTTGTCGAATTTTGATCATTAAAACCCACATTTGTCTTATAAATTGAAAGAATGTATAAATACTAGTGATATGGAATTATATGACATATAATATGTATAATATAATTTTATTTTACCATAATAATTGTCTTATGACAATCCATGAAGGTGAAAGTAAAAATGAAAATGCATAATCCAAAATGATGGTAAATTAACACATAACTAATGATGGTTTCATTTTTGAAAGAAAAGTGGAAAATGAAAGAGATTGATGAATAATTTTTCCATAAAAATGATTAAATTCCATTTTAAATAATATTATAAATTTTTCATTCAACTTGGATAAGGGGAGTTGAAAATATAACACCAATTGAATGAAATTTAAAAAAAAAATTAACGAAAATTAAAGATTATTTTTCCTCCTGAATTATTCTCATTGAGAAATTCATCAATGCCCTTGTTTTACAAATTTGGGTGAGAACATTAGGCCTTGGACGTTGGGAAGAGGATTTACAAGGTAATTTGGATGAAATTTAACAGGCAACAAGGATTTGAGGTTTGAGAAGAAGAGGTGGCGAGGGGTGGTATTTATAAGGGAGGAGAAGGGTGTTTCATTATTATTTTATTCATTAGATTATTATTTTGGCTCAAAACTATGAATAGATCGGGAATTATTACAAAATATATTAAAAAAATGTAAAATAATTCTCAATTTTGGGATTATATCTATCAGGACCCGTCAACCTGGGTCTGTTTCATGACTACCCCATGACTGCCTTCCATAGGCCATATAATGGAAAATAGTGCTGAGGAGGAAAATCCCACAAAGGGGAGGCTTTTTCCAGAGTAACGGTACACATGAATATATCTCTAAGAAAAATTACTAAAACTAATACACTATATAAATAGATATGCATCCCACTAAGACAACCACTTAGTGTAATAGTACAAGACTGAAATGTAGACGTTCTAGAATACAAGCCCAGTTGAAATAGAAAAGTACAAGCTCTCGGAACTTATACGATGAAAACCCTTCCTGAAAGGCAGGTTTGATAAGAAACTTGAATATTGATGATGCGCACCACATCTGTTAGGCCTCCCTGAAGAACCACCAGTATCCATCACACTAGGTACTCCTTTAAATCTATCGATCGTCTGCACGAGACATTCCATGTGCGGGTGAAACCCAAGTAGGGGTGACTAAAACAACACTCTATAGAGACCCCAGACCACAGTTGTAAAACAAAAATCAAGACACAAGTTAGGATACCCATGTGGTGAAAAAATTATAGCCTCTGTGAATAATAGTCAAGCGTGTAACTAGAGTCATCTCACACTGGAATAAATATAAAGAAAGAAAAACATGATTATCATATGTAGTACATGGAATACCTTGTATCAATGGGACATGTATTCTTAATGAGGCACCCAGTCCCAATGACACACTGAATCCTGATGAAACATTATATCCCGATGATACACCTAGTCTCAGTATGTCATGTAGACTCTAAGTCACAAATCGGTAAACTCGTATAGTCACCGAGACTCTTCAACAATAGGACTCCATTCGTAAATAAATTATTCCAGGATAACCTACTCAATAAGAATAGGTTTGTAATTAATGTTCCACAAAAACTGACTTTGAGTATCTGAAAAATAATGCCTCATTGCGAGGGTATAAATTCCTCAAACGACTCCTCAAATGGATGCACAATTTGAATGTAATGGGAATTTTTGTGACAACTGGCCTAGTTTGGCGTGGGCTTAACCTGACTCAGTCAGTCTGGATTGGACCGAAGTCATGGCCCGAAGTCCTGGCCCAAATAACTAGCATGTTGGTCCATTGGACTACTGACACCAGCCCATCGGGATACTGGAGTGGGTTGGTCTTCATAACACATCTCATCCTAGGTGGACCGGCCCCTACCTATCACAAGACATGTCCCGCTGGCCGTATCTCCCCATGTCAATGCGGCTGAACCATGTTTCATGAGGTTTATATACATTAAAAGCTCAAACATGTTTCTCAATCATGGGTCCTATATCTGAAGAGGCATGGGGAGACACATCCCTCTAACGTCGCGGCCTCCGGCCGCAGCTTGTCACCGGCTACCATGATCAATGTATTCATGGTTTCCCACCATGAGTCGTCGAGTCGGCAGCCTCCTCCACCACCACTCACGTCACCCCCTACCATGGGGTTTCCCACTGCCATGGTCCCATTGGACCATGGTTTATCTTGCTACCGCGGTCCCCTTGGACTGCGGTATGCCACCATCGCCGAATACCAGGTCATCGACCATCCGCTTGGCCCGCCTATTCTGCCAGGCCGATGCCACCTACATCACAATCTATTACACCATAGGGCTCCTCTAATAATGGGGCTTCAATTGTACCTCCATGATATTGTTGGGATGTCATTTAATCGATTTATGGTTTTTGTGTTGTGAATAGAAGGCACAATAACCATTCGCTCACTAAATCATGATGATTGTGACGAACAACCTAGGGGAGAGAAGAAAAAATGAACCCAAATGATGGATCTCATATCCAATTAATTTCATCCCCGATTCATCCTTGTTAGAGGTATTAATAAGAACTAAGAAATCACAGGGAAAGAATCTCCAATTAATCCCCAAAACATAAAGACCCATCATGTAAGGACGATCGACACACAGATCAACCTATTAGTTGGTTTGTACACTTACATTTTAAAATTATTGAACAGGGGAAAAATCACAAGGAATGAAACCCTACCTCGAGTTCGGATCACTTGCAGATGTATATTGAAGTTGCATGATCATGTTGATCATCGATCCACCAGTTTTCATCGAGCCATCATCACTTGATCATATCCAGATCTATGATATATTGTCTCTGGTTAGAGAGAGCCTCATGCTCCTTGCCTCAGGTAAACTCTAGGGTTATGAAATTAATGTTGGATTACTGATGGGTCTTATTTCAAAGGGAAACTACCACTTTAACAACACGTTACATCTAAATAAAATTATATTATTTAAATATTTTATTGACCTGCACATCCATAAATTAGACTTCACCCTCAACAAGCATTGGTTGAGGTTAGTCCCCACCTATGAAAAAAACTCCATTACAAACTAAAAAATGGTCTCAGACTTCCTATATGATTAACTGTTAATGAGTTATATTTATTGGAATAATAAAATAATTTTATTTAATTATTGTAGTTATGGTTACATATTTTTCATGTTTTTCTATAGAAAACCCATGTCGACTAAACATAGGTCATTATAGTGTAAATTCACTCTTCTAAGTTCGATGTTTCTCTCAGATTTCGGATCCATGGACTCATTTAAATATTATTCAAAAATTCAGAAATCGCATGCACACGTGTTATTAAAAATTGAAAAATTTACAATGAATTGTTCTGGCCACACTGTGCATCATAATCAAACATCGTCTTAATGCTTAGTCTTATATTTTTCTTAATTTATTTTTAGAAATAAATTTGGGAAAATATGAGCCATTAAATTCTCCCCACCTTATGGCTTTACTTCAATGAAATCCAAACAAGGGGTTACTTAAAGTAAGGAGGGAACTGAGCATGAAACATAGCCTCCCACCCCTATGTGCTCTTCCAAGGAATCTTGTGAGCTCATATAGTACACAATAATGAAATATCTAATCCACAAAGGGTCCTCCCATTTAGATCATCGATCTCTATGACCATGATGAAAGTGACCATCATGAAGTGAGACTATCATCAGGGGATCTCCATGGAGTCAAACTATATCCTTCACGTAGATGTGTCCCATGATCCCTACGAAACTCTACTCCCATATATGTAGTATGTGAGACGACATGGTAACTTAGTAAATGATCAACCAGATAGTATCTCGTCCCCTAGTTGATCATGATAAAAACATCATGATTTCTATCAATAACATTTACCACTTCTTTCGTAGCACCCCAAGAAAGAAAATGGGAAACCCATTCTAAATATATGAGTCTCAACATAGTTTGTTGATAAACAATGAAATAAATCAAACAAGTTCCTAGCTTTGATAAAAATAGATAATTCAACCTTTACACACTACGAGCCATCTTATATCCAATGGAAAAATATGGAACCTCTTCAGTACATCATCCCTACACATTCTTATTATAACTATGTGTCCCTAAAAAAGAACAATGTGATACCACTCCCATTTTGAATATCCGTTATGGGAATGTTGTATATAAATATGAGCACCGAAGGTCTCATTGTAGATATTCCCTTGATATGCCTCTCTGAGACATTGTAAGAGTAGATAGCGGAAAAAAATACACTATAGGTAAGTTGGTGCATCAATATCCATAAACCATACAAGAAACATGGATTACTTTATGAGTAGATGATAAACCACTCGATACTTAGGTATTGTCACCACATATTCTTCATGAAGAATACAAATATAATCTCAAGATTAGGGGCCACATAGCTCTTCCCATACTATCTCAAATGGAGTGAACCATAGGAAACCATCACTTGCCCATGCATCAGGACACGACCATGCGTGATCCTTGATGCATCCCCAAATTCAACCTACATGGCCCCTTCCTCTAATAGCCTAACTATGGGAGTGCTCATCAACCTCTACCTCATCTCCTAATTGAACTGCTATCATTTATATGTCCATATAAAGGGGTACCCCTTCCATATTAAATCCATTAGGGGTGCGGCTATCATAGAAAATTCGAGCACAAACCGAAAATAGTACCCAGCAAAACCTAAGAAACTCCGCCCCTCGGTCACACCCCTAGATTGATCTCCATCATGAACTGTCTCTATCATTTCTCAATCCACTATAGCTCTGACATCTATTGTGATGTGTACCAGAAAGTGGTCCTATCTAATCGACAACTAACACTTCAAGCACATCACATTAAGCTAGTTTATTTATAGTGTATCCAGGACCATCCTCAGGGGTGTAGCATTCCCCCCTCAGCCACTGAGTATGCTAGGATGTAATCAACGAAGACCACAATGATCCAGTTTTGTTAGGGTTGGAATAATCATGTTCATGAGTCACAAAAAACAAATATGGGGAATTCCTCATGCCCAACAGTATCATAGTGTACTCACAGGGGTTGTACTCACATCTGATATCCATATTTGGAGTTTCCTCATCACATACTCATAACATGTGATAGCCTGATATGAGCTCTATCTTTGAGAACTATCTCACACACTTCAGCTAATTGAAGAGTTCGTCAATCCGTAGTACATGATACTTATTCACCATGTTCATGTGATTCTGGAATTGAAATTCCACACATAACCTCAATCTCCTATATGCCTTCTTAGAAAACATTACTTGGGCTACCCACGGTGTAACACTAGTTCTCACAAATCACATCCTCTAAAATTCCTCAAGCTATTCCTTCTATTCACAAATCACTACATTATCCATCTGATATATGGATGTAGATATCGGTGTCATCATGGGTTATAGGTCAATGCAAGAAGTCTACCACATTGTCAGGAGGTAGCCCTAAAACATCTTCAAGAAAGACATCCTCTTACTCATTCATCACTGAAGGAATCTATGGACTCTTCTCATCCACTACAATAAGGGTCATTATTTCCAAATAATGGATGATCAGCTACACCCTCCTACTTGCGAGTCCATCATGCACATCTTGTGTTCACTTTGACTGATAATGTAAACCCTAGCTCTTATACGATGGACACACATCATTCATCTCCAAAAATATTCTATTTGAGGATGAACTATAGATACCAAATCCATACCAATAATGACTTCATAAGTCTTGAGCTCCACTACTAAGAGATCAAAACCTAAACTCTCACGTCTAAGAGCCAGGTAACACTATTGGCACTTGTGAATGATCATTTGGTCTCCTTAAATATGAGTCTCGAAGCATCAGGGTCATGTCAATTATTCAACTAGAATCATTGATCCTTTAATATGATTTGTGGCATGAATAGGATAACTAGTACCTATGTCTTTCAATATGGAAGCATATGAAGAATAGGAATATATAGTACTACGAATAATTCATAGAGGACATGGGATATATGCCTCGACCACATGTATTTGTCCCCTTTCCAATCCTCCATCTCCCTAAACCTAGAATAGATCACCTCAGGTGGTGGTGGTAAGACGTCAAATTATATTCCACCTCCTACTACTCTCTTAGATCCTCTTCCACATCCACTTCCCTAAGGATCTATCTTCTCATGGATTCCTACTACTAATAATCACTAGACAAATATCCTCATCATTTGGACTATTAACCAAAAATTTTCCAGTAGAACCCTATATTATGATGGAATGGATAGAGGGATTACACTAGATGGGACATCCTTAAGAACCCCTTCTCTAAGGGTCTAGCCAAGAAGTATTGGTCTTTTATCACATTCATCGAGTAATGGGAGATGTTGGTATGCCATTATAAATAATTAGATATTGAAATATCATACTACTATAGCTATATATTATCTTGGATCTATATATATCTTATCTTATAAGGAGATAACTACTTTCTTAAAAATGTTATCAAAATCTATCCCCAAAAAGTCACCTCATCATAAGATTGAGTAACCAAACCCCCTTATCTCCCAATTGAGCCTCATAGATGCGTTAATGACAGAAAAACCAGTGGAATTTTATAGTGTATTGACTAGGTGGGCATCTTGGTTCACAACCTCACACCAATTTTCATCCTCCCATGTGTCGGTTACAGAATCGAAAAGCAGAATTCTGGGTCATGGTGTGTGGATGCATCTGAGGCCGAACTGTCAACGTACACCCTAGAATGAAATTCAAATTCGAAACACATAACACTGTTACAAAAAATAAAATTTATAGACACTTGGTTCATAATAATGAACTAAATCCCTCTTATAACACTCTGTCACATCCCATTCCCCAGAAGCATGTTTTGACTACCCCAATCCCACCTCCCATGGGGTTGGAGTCTCGCACTATGTTGGAGTATCCCACAATGGAGATGGATTTTCCAAAATACATGTACACACACACTCATCTATAAGGAAATGTATTGAAACTAAAACAATGATAAAATAGGTATACATCCTACTAAGACAACTACTGTGAGGTACACCGCTATACTGAAAAGTAAATGAGCCAAAATACAAGCCTAAATAAAACAGAAGTGTAAAAGCTCCTAGATATCATCTAAAGAAAAAACTACATGATGTGTAGGTACAATAATCTTTCTTCATGTCACTTAAGCATACCACATCTATCCGGTCACCCTGGAGGACCACTTATCTCCAGCTGACCATGGACTTATACAATGCTATTGATCATCTTTACAAGACATGAAACATGTGGGTGATTCCCATTCATGGGTCAGTAAAATATTACACTATAGGGACCCTAATCAATAGAGGTAAACCAAAAATAAAGACCCAAAAAAGACTACCTAAGAGGTACATGATGTGTATCCCTTAATATGTACTGTTGAGGGAGTCACTAGAGTAATATCACACTGGTATTAGTCTAAATCATGAAAAAAATAGATTATCAGATGTAGTTCAAAGAACATCACATATCAATGTGACATGAAGTCCCGATAAGACACCAAGCGTCAATGAAACACTCATTCCTAATGATAATATTATTCATGAGGAGACACCAAGTCTCGATATGTCATGTAGAGTCCATGTCACAAAGCCACGTAGTCATATAGTGACATAGTATTTTCCCTCTATATGATTTTGTTTGTAGTGAATTTTTTCCAGGAGAACCTACTCGTCAATACTATGGTCTTAAGTCAAATTCGACGAAAAATCACTTAGAGTATCACCAATGGATAGAATCTCCATAATGGTCCCAAATCCTCAATTGGCTCCTAAAATGGTGCATGGTTTATATGTTATGGTAATTTTAGTGAAAACCGGTTTCGCTCAAACCAACCTGACCTGGTAGCTCGGGGTCATCCCGAACCGACCCGGTCCACTGTACGAGGGCCAGCTCCAGCTTTCCACTATAGATAAGTCCCATTGGAAGAATCTTCCCATGTCAATGCGGTTGGACCACGTTTCACACGGCATGTCCTGGTGACTAGCTCACACTGTTGGCTCTGTCGCAGGTCCTCTGTCTGATTTGGCTCGATGAGTTGTGTCCTTCCACCGTTATGGCCTCCTATGGTGGCATTTCACCGCCGCCCATGACTGATGCGATGGTGGAATTCCACTGACAGCCTCCTCTATCCCCACCCACAGCCTCACCTACTGCGGGTTTTCCCACCTCAGTGGACACATTGGACCGCAACTTTCTCCCACCACCAGATTCCATGTATGTGGATGTCTTCCATGCCCAGCCCCACCGTTGGGCTGGTGCCACCTCCCCCAAAGGCCATTCCTCCAGTAGTATCATCTTGTGTTATGCCTGTCATCACATATTCATGGTATCATTTTGAAATCAAATCCTTTGTTTGGGGTTGTTACGCAAGGAATCAAAAACACAACAACTATTCTCTCACAAACTCATGAAGAACTCGATGAACAACTAGGGGGAGTGAGGAAAAAAATCTCCTAAATGATGGATCAAAACCTCAATTCATGGATGAAAAAGATCCATCCTAATTAGATGTATATCAAATAATGATGAAATGACCCTAATCTAATCCCCAATTAATCCTCACAACATAAATTCCCATCCCAAAAAAATGATCGACCCTTGGATCAACTTTTTCATGGGTTGTTCTGCATTCGTCGTATCATTTATGAACAGAGAAAAAATCAAGAATAGTGAAACCCTACATTGATATTGGATATCTTGAAGATGTTTTTCGTTGTTTCATTGTCACGTCAATCCTTGTTATGTCAGTGTTCATCAATTCATCATCGCTTGATCGAATCTCAATCTCTAATATGTTGTTGCCGGTGGGAGAGAGCATCCTCCTCCATTCCACAGGGAAACACTAGGGTTATGAGGTTAACACTAGATTTCTGTGGAGTCTTATTAAAAATGGAATCTTATACTGCATCAACACGTAATGTCCAAATAATATATTTTCATTGATATATTTTGTTAACATTCTTGTCCAAAAACAAATATTCACCATCGACCTCCACCGATCAAGGATAGTTGCCACCAAAGGAAAACACCTCATTACGAACTCAACGGTGGTCTCATATTTTAAATATGAGTTCCCATTAATGAAATAAAAGGATTTGACACATAAAATAATTTTATTTAATAATTTTATTTATGGTTACATCCTTTTTTTGGGTTTTTCGATAGCATAAATGTGCCGACTAAACATAGGTCACTCCAATAGTAAATCAAATGCTCTGAGTTCAATGGTTATCTATGATTTCGTATATGGGAAGTCATTTTAAATTTATTCCACTGTTTCAGAAATAGTCTTGCACGCATTCTATTGAACACTGAACAATTTTCAACGAACTATTCTGGGCACAATGGGTCGTAGAATCACAAGTCGTCCCAGCAACTCAATTCAGAATTTACCGAATTAATTTCTAAAAATACATTTGTTTAAATATAAATAATTCCAATAACATCCTTAAATCAACTATGACTCAGTAGTTGATGAGTTTTTTAAATACCATAAGTTGGCATATTTCACTACTGACCTAAATTGAGAAATTTTATAAATATCCCAAAATAAAATTCCAATGTTTTTTTTTGCTTTTTAGAATTAAAAAAATGTAGTCTATTTTATTAAAATAGTTTTATAATTATAATAAACACAATTTTTTATTAAAATATTTATTTATTAGAAAAATTACAATTGTAAAATGTTAAATAATTTTATAATACTTTGAAAAATTATTTTTTTATTATAAAATTTTATTATAATAATAAGAAAACAAGATATTAATTTATGAATATTTTTTGGAAGTATATCTTCTTTTAAATTATTATATTAATTATAAAGTTGTAATTAAATATTTAGTACTTTCAAAATTACTAATACTTAATTTATTATATTTAAAACATTTATTCATGAATACTACGATTTAAATATATCATATTTCTATTCCTAAGATACATAAATTTTATTTATAATAACATAGGTGATGTTCCTATTCTATTAATGTGTATTCCTTAATTTTTTCTAAATATGAGTTATTTTACTAAAAAGTTATAACAAATTTAACTATTTAAATACTGAATAGAAAAAAATTATTATATAAATACCTAGTATTTTATATTCTACATTCCTTCTATAAATTGTGTCATCCTGAATTTATTTCTGTTATTCAAAAAGTGGTGATACCTTTCCCTTAATGTGTTTTAATATTCCCAAAATACTTATACAACCTTGTGGATTCTCCAAAAAACCATAACCAGGTAAATTACCTAATTTCACATTACAAATCTCTATAATCATGAATTTGAATTTTTTTATGCTCATTAGATAAGCTCTCTTCTAGTTGAACAACTTCTAGGCTCAACTAATTAGATAAATCTGGCACAAAATTTCCCAGCATCAAAACACTAAAAACATTATCTACAACTGATAAATTCAGAAAAACATTTACTCTTTTTTTAATTGGTCCATATTTCTCATGAATTAAAAAAGGTATAATGAAAAAATGGAAATATATTTCCATTATTTACCATGATCATCACACTTTTACAACGAGATATTTTAAAAAAATTATCACCTACCTTGAATTAAAAGTCTTTCCTCCAGATGTCTACATAAATTTTGTCCCTAGACTGAGCTTTGCTATTGTATTTCTATATTATATTCACTTTATCAAACACATTATCGTATTATTCTAATCCCATATACTTCCTCTCCCCAACATCAACCCGTAATTTTGGACTTCGAAGCCACTTTCTATAAATTTCGTCAAAAATTTCATCTATATAATGGAATGAAAATAGTTATTATTAGAAAACTCAACTAATGAAAGTTGATGATCTAAAATTCCTTGTTAAATCATTAAAACGACTCTAAGAAATACTGTAATTTCTAAATAGTTCTCGTGGTTTTTCCATTAAATTGAGTTTGAAAGGATATTTTAAAATTTAATTAAGTTCATAATGACTTTTCAATGCCTTTCCAAAAGTTAGAGTTGATACTAGGATCATGGTCAGACACAATAGAGAGAGCAACAACATATAACAAAAAAATTTCTAATTGGTACAATAGATAATGCTGATCTAGAGAATGGGTTCCGCAAATTTGAAATGAAATGGGTAGATTTTGTCATCTAATCAATAATAACCCAAATCAAATTGTTACCTCGAGATTTCTTTGATAGACGCACAAAAAAACTCATGGTTATATTTTCTCATTTCTACATTGGTATTGGGAAAGGCAAAATCATCCCCATTGATAGTTTTTTCTCTTCCGCAACCTATAGAAAATTAAAAAAGTTCATGATAAAATCAATAATATTTATTTTTATTCCATCCCACTAGTAATACTCTTTATGGTCTCTGTACATCTTGGTGCTACTAGAAATAACTAAAAACATATAATTAGGAGCTTCATTTGATAACTCTTTCATCATCTTCTAATCACATTTCACAGTTATACTCTACCAAAATATGATAATAAATTTTCTGTCATTGTTAAATTTATGAAAACTACTCTTTTCCACCAATTATAACGTTTTTATAACTCATGGTAATCCTTATTTACATTCTTAATTCTATCTAAGAGTGAAAAGAGAACCATCACTTGAAAAGGAAAAGACTAATTTCATATACCAACAACTTTTAAGAAAAAATCCATAAATTTTTTCATCAAGGGGCCATTTTCAAAATGTATTGTGGTTAGTGATGCATGATTTTTTCATCTCAAGGGATCTCCAACATAGTTCTCTTTTATATTATGGAAATTGATCATATAATAATAATATTTTATATTCTTGAACCATCTTCTCTAAATCATGATCAATTACATTTGAGTAAATAAATAAAACTAACTGCAATGTTCATTATATAAATGATTATTCATAATATTTAAACATGAACCATAGCTTCTAATTAAAAATCATTTGCAGGATAATTTGAATCATGACATATTAGTTCACGAGAAGCATAAGAAATTACCTAATCATTCAAAATCAGAAAACAACAATGTCCCTTCAATGAAGCATCATTTTATATAACAAAATACCCATTTTTAAAATTCATGGTGAAAACTAGAGCAATCGCCAATATTAATTTAATTTCCTAAAAACAAATATCTGTGTCAGTTGTTCAAATAAATTTAACCCCAACTCGTGTTAACATAGCTAGAGGGCTATACTGAAATGTAATGTTTTTAAAACCCATTGGTAATATCATGTTAACCAAAGAAAACTATGAATCTCAGTAATGTTGGTATGTCTTTTCCACTCATTATCTACCAGGAAATACTTATTAACAATGAATCCATGAAAATCAATTTATTGGAAACCAAAAATCCCATTTTCTAAATTTCCATTATAATATAATTTCATTGAGAATTTTCATAATAATCCCTCAATGTATTTCATGATCTTTATAAATTTTTTAAAGATCCAAAATATCATCAATTAATACAAAAAAATATTCATCCATATATTCTTTACAGTTTCTATTAATAATATCCATCAATATGGTTGGGTTTTCTTGTCAAATCGAATGGAATAAAAGGAAAATTAGAATTCCCATATCAATTTTGGAACAAAATTTTTTGAATTTCATTCTCATTCATCTTCTACTGATGGTACATGAATCTCGTGTCAATCATGGAATCATACTGAACTCCCTATAGATAATCAATCCATTCATCAATATAAGAAAATGTATATTTATTATTCAATGTAATGTTATTCATATCTCTATAATCAATAAAATATCTTGTGGATCCATTTTTCTTTTTAATGATAAAATAGGTTCCCCCAATGGTGATGTTCTGGGATGAATAAAACCGTATTAAGAAACTCATACGTCTTCTTTTTAAATTATATAATTTCCACTTGGGCCATTCTATTAGGGGTTTTGAAATTAGATTAAATCATGAATAATTTCAATAGTAAATTTATCTTCACAAACATGTACAACCCTGAGAAACTAATTATGAAAACATATACATATTCATTCACCACAGGTACATCATTATTATATATAGTTACCATATTTTTAGCAATGTGAGAAAGGTTATTTTCAATTCAATATGTTATCAGTTTTCTATCTTCTTGATATGTTATAAATGATATGGGTTCAATGTAATAGAAACTGAAACTATTTTGGAAAAATTCATATTTAGTCCTATAACAAATCTTTTCATGATAAAGATAAATCAATTCCATACCATGAAAAACATCATACTCTGCTAAGGAAAAAACATTTCTGTAGGTAATTTCATTCCATAGACAAAAATAAGAATAGTATTATAATGTTGTTTTGCCTTAATATTTTAACTTAGTGTTTTTACCATAAGCCCTTGTTTCATTTAATGAGTTTTCATTTCTAATTTATCAAAAAAATGTATCAGAAATAAATGAATATTTATACCACATATCAAACTAGAAATTATGAAAATATGTGTAAATAAAAAAATTACCACATGTGACTTTATTGGATTTCCTAGCATCGACTGAAGTAGTCACAAAGGATTTCACTGCATAATCCTACTTATAATATGGTTTCTTTTCTTCATTTAGATCATTCATTGAATATGTATTTTCATAATGACCCATCTCACCACATTTATAACACTTTATAGTTTTCTTATTATAATTAAACACTACATAACTAAGACCACTTTCTTTATAATCCATAGCCATATATTAACACTTACCACATCCTAAAAACATACAAAATTAGATAAGGCATTCCTCATGATTTTTTTACCACACTTCTAAAAAATTGGAAAATGAATTTTCATATATTCATATTTCTTGTATTTAATATCCCTCATTACATACCATCTAGAAATATTCTTCATCTTGTTTTCAAAGTACACATGATACGTAAAAAACAGCATTTCTACACTCTTACCCATCGAACAAGTTCCTCATAAATTTTCAATTTATGGTAGGCTAAATCCATTCTGTATAATCACATAAATCATCTGTAAATGATATTGAATTTCTTATCAGGATCCCAAACAAGATTTGGATAATGCCTTAATAATCTAACGATGTTTTCTTTATACATGACCACTGAATCATCCTTATATTTTTCAAATAAAGAAATTTATTATCCATCCTAATTCAATCCACATTAGAATAATATTTTTCAAGGATAATATTCTTGAATTCATTGCATTCCAAGGAATCAACCTCCTCAATATCCAAGATATTCATGACAATTGACCACCGTTGGTCTACTTCACCATAAAAATGATAAATAGATAGACTTTTCTTTTGATTGTATGAGAACACCATGATAAAAATTATATTTTAAGGGCCTTAATCCACCCTCTATCTGGAACATGGTTAGAAGATCCACTAATTGTAGGAGTTTGTTTCCTTATAAAATGTTACTCTATCATCACGCCCCTTTATGAAATCTCCAGATGTTCTCTTTCATGGATTTCATCACCATTTATGGCCTACATCAACTGATCTGTTATAGTAATTCCCAGACTATAAAATCCCATATTTAGGGCATTATTTTAATACATTGGCATGCATACACGATATCAAATACCAAATAACCGATCATTTTAGAAGTGATGGAAATTATATTACATACACGAAGCTTATGTTACAATTAAAAATAAAAAATATAACATAAATAATAATTTTAAAATGAAATTATTATCCTATCATAACCCTACATAACATTAAAAAACACTTCTTGTAATCCTGGGAGAACAAAACATGAGAAATGTGTGATCTCAGATGCTTAGTAAGGGGAAGTGTACAGTAGATGACAATATAAATAAATAATCATAAACATTATATAAAGATGTATAAATAAAACACAAGACCTTAAAACAAAATTTTGAGCATATTATGGCAAGAATAAAAAATATATTATAAAATAAACATAACAATTTATATTATACTAGTCATATAATCCCATGGAATATCCATTACTAATATCATAATGATAGAATGCATAATGTCATACATCATCACTATCAATATATATCCATAAGATACCTACTCTCAGAATATATCCTCATGATAGTTTTAGTATAAGGGTAGAAAACCATATAATTAGTGTCAATATCTATCCTCTTAAAAGTGTTAAAATTCTTTGAAAACATGAATGAAGGTTTTTTAATCGAAAAATTCATTCATTGAGACCTACTGATGCCTCGAGGGGATATAGCGAGCCCCACATGTCTCTTATAATATCTAATATAATCCTCATATGAAAATGGTGAAATATAAATGACATACTCATTCATAATAAAAACTAGAATAGAAAATGGGAATAATTTAACCATAAACCATGAATGGTATCTAAATAGCACATCAACAATCAAACTAATCATTAACCATTCCATAAAATATAGTAAACAATATCATAAGATAAAAACCTCAATTACGAAAAATATACAAAAAGGATGATGGCATAAATAAAAAAATATATTAATATAATTAAAAATATACTGTGATAAATTCCCCTTTTCTTGGTAATCAATTATAAAAAAGTTGTGCACTTATAAAAGAAGAATTTTAAAAATACATTTTTTGAATCAAATTGTCCCATTCCAAATTAAAGCATTATTAATTAATTAACATTACGAATCATTAATGGCCCTAAAAAATAAATCCTTACACCCATTTTTAAACCATGGACATTAATGATAATAATTTAAGAAAAATAAATCATTAAAACATTTAAAATGGTGTTTTAGTTAAAAAATTTGTTACAAAATCCTTAAAAAGAATCTTTATAGAGATATTTTTCTGAAACATGGTCATGGATGATAAATATGTCCTAGTAAATAAATCCATATAAACAATCCTATATAATAATGAGCCTGTGAAATTATCTGTTACCATAGGTCTGATTCCCTCTATATCTATCTTAAACTCTTCCTCATCAAGTCTCACCTTTTGATTTTTACAAAAAGAGTCCATAGGATGGATTTCTGAAAAAATTATTGCCTCTTGGATTAGGTGAGATAACTTTGGCGGTGAAATGGATAGTTTTGAGATGTAATAAATGTATTTATTGGTGTAAATAAAAGAATAGGATATGTACCCTATTATAAGAGATGGGAGGGGAACTTTCGGAAACACCAAATCTAATAATGTATTATAAATTAAGTTTTAATTTAAAAAACCTCCATAGTTATTTATATAGAATATGAGATGAGTATGGGTTGAAATAATCTAAAAAAATAAATTTTAGACATATTTATTTCACAAAAGTAACCACCCCTTTTGACTTTATCACTTAGTCAAACAATTTAACTATTACTATAAAAACTGGTCTTTTTATAAGATAGGGTTAATATAGTTACAATAAAATTCCAAACAAAACACAATTGGATCTTTTATAACATATTTATCATTTTTATTATTAGTTATCTGACTTATTTTTTAAATGTTTTTATCATTTACTAATATATTATTTATTTTAAAATATGATTTCTATTAATTTTGACACTAGTTATTATTTTAGTTTTTTAAATTTTATTATAACTTAAGCCTTAAAAAACACATTTTTAAATCATCCATCACATGTCATATTCATCCAAAAAATTCTTGTATCGCATCAAATATTTAAAATTATATTTATTTTAACAATATTTATATCATTTAATTGGTACTTCCCTTAATAAATAAATGTATTGCATCATTATTGTCTCAAGATTTAATTTAATAAAATATTTTATAAAATTATAAATAAATTAACATGATGTAGAGAACATTTTATAGTTATTATTATTTATATTCTAGCATATCAATTATGTAACCTCCTATTAAAATTTATATAGATATTAAAATTTATATATTTCATTTTTAAATATTATTTATATATAAACTAATAAAAATCCTAATCTTAAAAAAGTGAAAAAATGGTTTGAATTTTTGAACTAAGGTTCATTTGTGTTGAGAAACACTTTTTCAATGAAATTACAAAATTTTTTAGGGTAATTTTATATTATTATAATATTATTATTAACTTTAATATTCTCATTTATCATTAATAATGGTAAATAAAATTGAAAAGTTATTATTAACCAAAAATATATTTTGAACCTATTAGACCACATATTTCATACATATTAAAACCATTTATGTTATTTTATTTTAAATTACATTCACATAAGTTGTAAAAATTCATAAAATTTTAATCTCGTGGATGTGGCTAGAAGGCGAATAAAAGGGATTATTAGAAGTTCAATAAATCGTGGAATCTAATTCTATTATAAAAATTGTATCAATGGCCTACATGGTTTTAATATATTAATTATATATTTATAGTGACTTTAATATAATCTTAAAAAAATAGTTAATTAAATTTAGAAATCTGTTATTAACAATAATGCAGAATTTTTCACTATTCATCAAAAATTTAATCTATTGAGAAAAATATCAAAAAAAACACAAAATTATTTATGATAATCCAACTAAAAAATTATTTCTATTTTAAAATATATAATTATAAATTTCAAAATTTGGGGATATTATTCATATGTTGTTTTTAAATGACTAGATTGATAGATTGTAGTACACTCAATGTTGGTGTTGCCTGCAATGCAAGCTAGTGAATTTATTTAAGAAAATACGTACTATAAAATATTCGGGTGTTATACTCTCCCTTTCTCTAATAAATTGTTTCCTCAAAATTATTGATTTCAGGTTTGGTAACTAGGGCTTGACTATTCATAATTGCTATATTGAAATCCCAAATCAGAGCAATGCTCAATAAATTTCTAATTTAAAATTATGAAAGGGATGTAATAATTTTATTAGAGATAACACATACATTTGTTCCATGTAGAATAACATCTATATGAAAGAAAAAATATGCTTCATTTTTTGACGGTGTGTGATAGAGACTGTGGTTAGAAGAATGTTAAAAATCACAAAGCTATAAATATATGATTATATAAGTTACCATTTGATTCATTGAAAAATGTATTACGATAATATTTTTTTTGTTTCAAGAAACATTCCCTAGAATTGACAAATTATTTTACTATTCATATAAGCACATAATTGATTTCTTTCCATGTCATAATAATAATATTATCCTTTGGTTGTGCTTCGATCTATATTTATATCATCTTTTATACCTGGAAATGAATGATCAATATGATTTTTTCACAATTAAAAACATTTGATTAACCATAAGGCATTCAAGTATTTCATTAAACCTATAAAATTTTACTAAAACCAATAAGGGTATCTCAAATTATATAATAAATCATTCTTTATCCTAAAACAATTATATCTAATGTTCAACTTTCTCCATTCCAACGATAATACATTTACAAAATATTTTTATTCAAATTATCATTCTAAAAAGGTCTTTAAATTTTTAATATCAATATTAACATCAAATTTTCCTGAAAAATAATATTTTTATAATTTTTAAATACAAAAAATATTAATAACTTGATCACAATAAAACTGTAATGAAAAATTTCCAGCATAAAAATTCTTAAAAAAAGTACTACATTACAATGTTAATATATTCCATAATTATCATAACTGGAACATTGCTAAAAAATATTCAAAATACATAATCTGTGATTCCTAAAAACACAAATAAATTAGTTTTTCATTATCTATAGTAGTTACAACATATACTTGACCATGATCCCAATGATTTGTTTGATATATTTCCTTGATGATTTGGACATTTATTTGTGTAGAGACACATTTTACTATAGTTAAAACACTGAATACTAGTCTTTTCTATATTTCCAATGCATTTTTTTCATGATGAACCTTGTTTCCACACTTATTACAAACACCCATTCCTTTCATTAACTTCCATAGTGATTCTTTACACAATCATCACTTGTGGGAAAATCATTGATTATATTATTTCTTATATTCGTCTCTTGTTCTTACATCTTCATCAAATATTTCATTCCCTTAAAGTCTGAAAATATAAATAATTATTTCTCTAACATGTAATCACATCAAACTATAAATTTGTATGATAACACTATTTGGGAAACCAAAACCTTTTAGAGAAATTTCATTAACCCATCCAATAAGTGGCTAATAATATTCCTTATGTTATATTTGCAGTCGTCAGTATTCCTTCTTATACTTGTGAAGTTGGCCTCATAGTTCAAAATATTTACATTTTTCTTTTTTCTTAGACCTTGAAAAATCCTATCCAAATCATCTCATTGTTCAAAAGGGAAATATTTTTCAATGAAAAGTTTCTTAAAATCCTTTCATTTCATGTTTTTATTTTTTATTCTTCCATTTTGTTTTCAATCAATGACTACCATGGATATGCATCTCTAAGGAGAAGATATATTGTCATGACAATCATCTATCATTCATTTATTCCAAAAGAAAAAATATATCTTCTTGAAGGAACATATGAATATCTCAGTTAAAATGGATTTGTTTTTCCAATGAAATTTGGAGGTTGTTGTCTTAAAGAGCGGTCTAACAATTGTCCTCCTCATTATGGATCAGTCTGATCCATTGGGTTAGGTTATGTTTTATAACTGGATTCAGTTTTCCAATTATATTTACAAGTTTTTCAGAACCAATTGCAGTTCCTTCTCCTAATATCATTATCTTACATAGGAGGGATCCATATCTAAATAACAACATTCACTAGATTATGTTACAAATCATAAAGCGTGATTTCAAAATACATAACATAATTTTTAAAATTTAGGCATATTTAATCTCATAATCATAAACATGGTTTCTTTGGGGACATTTTTACATTCAAATACATCATAATTGTTCATAATGAATTTTTGTTTCCTATGGATATCCACTGGGAGTGTCATAACTAGTGCGTAGTAAGGCCCATTTTCATGTACCTGGTTACCCTGAGTCATCCCGAAAACACCTTTTCGATGATATTATTCCTAGGTAATTATGTGATAGACCCACGTCCACTTGTTCTATCTCGATATGGATTTATTTTCTAAGAACACACATATAATCTCTAAATTACCACAATTATTGGATGTTATTCAATATTTATCCTAAAATTATATCTTATGGTTATGTTTCTTAATAAATTTTTTATAACTATAATTTCCTTGGTTTTTGTGAAACATCCATTGATACCAACTATTACTCCTCGACCCAAGAATCCTAGAGTTGGTGTATTATTTTAATACATTAAAACGGTTATAAGGAATCAAATCTCGTTGGAATGACCATTTTAGCAGTCTTGGAAAATAGATTACTAATTTAAACCTTTAATTAAAATTCAAAACATAAAAATAAAATATTAATATTCAATTCAAATCCCCATTATTCTATTAGTTTAACCCAACATATCAGGTTTAAAACACTTGTTCGAATCATGAAAATATTAATCTTAAGAAATAGGTGAGCTCAGATGCTCTATAAGGGTAAGCATTCAATGAAAGATAATATAAATAAATAATCATAAATCATATGGCGAGATTTATATATGAAAAACAAGCCCTAGAAACATAATCATGAGCACAAAAAAACATGAATAAACTATACTATATAAAATAATCATAACCATCGATATTCTACTAATTGAATAATGACAAGGAATATCAATAAATAATATTATAATTATGGAATGAATAATTATATACAACTGCACTATCAATATATACACTTAACCAATATACTAAGAAGATATTTCCTCATTAATGTTTAATTAAGTGTGTAGAAACCCATCTGATTTGTTTTAAGATATTTCCTCCTGACAATGTTAAACTGGATGGAAAAAAACACAAAGGGTTTTTCACTAACTAATTCATCTCATGAGACCGACTAATACATCATGAGGCTATAGAGATCCACAATAATCACTTATTAAGTATAATACATTACTAATATAAAAATCGTGAAATATAAGCAACAAATTCATTCGTATTAAATAATAGAATATGAAAGATGAATACTTTAACTAGAATCCTAGAATGATATCTAAATAGCACAACTACACTCAAACTGATCATAAACAATTCCATAAATTATGGTAAATGATATCATAAGAGATAAACCTCAATTAAGCATGCAAACCAACAATGAATGTTAACATATATTGAAAAAATATATTAAAATCCTTAAAAAAATCTTGATACAAATACCCCTTTTCCTTTCAAATCATTTATTCAAAATTTGTTCACTTATAAAAGAAGTAATTTAAAAAGATATATTTGAATCAATATATCCCATACCACATTTAAATTTTTTAAATTAATTTAAATTGTATATCATTCATGTCTATATAATGAAATTATGAAAACCTTTATTAAAACATTCATTTTAATGATTAATATTTTAGAAGATGAAATCTTTTAAAAATTTAGTAAAATGATTTTATTACACAGTCTCTTACAGAATCCTTACAATGCTTCATTTTGAAAATATTTCTAAGAATCATGGATTTGGATTATAAATATTTTCTAATAAATACATACATATATACAATCATGGATAATAATTAGATTGTGAAATTATATATTGCTTTAGATCTGATTCTTTTTGTACGTGTCTGAAACTCCTCTTCTTCGAGTGTCTCCTTTTTATTTGAAAAAAAAGGACACCTTAGGTTGGATTTTATCCTAATTTATGACCTCTAGGATGAAATAACAGATGTTTGGAGGATAAATTTTCGTGGGCTGGTTAAACTAAAGGGCATTAGAGGTGTGAAAAAAATTAAACAAGAGGTGCCCGTTTATAAGAGAGGGGAGAAGCACTTTATGAAACTCCAAACCTATTAAAGTATGATAAATTTATTTTTGATTTAGAATAACACAGATGTAAGTCATTTGAAATTTTATATGAGTATGGGGTGAAATCATCTCAATGAATTAATTTTAGACATATTTATGTTACAAAATTAACCTTATCTTTTGTATTTAACCCTTATTTGAACCATTTAACTCTTACTATGACAACTTTCCTATTTTAAACTATATGGTTAATATATTTAAAATAAAATTCACAAAAAACACAATAGAATCATTTATGACATATTTATAATTATCCAAGTTTGTTGGATGAATTCAGTATTTTTATGAAATTTTATTTTCATTTCATAAAATATTATTTATTTTGAAATATCATTTATGTCAATTTTGAAAATATTTTTTATTTGTTTTCATAAAAATTAATGAAAACTAGATTATTTAGAAAAAACTGCATTGACTCATCCATAACCTTCCATATTCATCTATAAAATTTGTGGATGACATCATATATTTGAAATGATATTTTTTTATTTTATTAATATCATTTATACGATTATTCCATTAATAAATCAATTACTACATCACCATTATGTCACCATTTTACTTAATTATATATTTTATAAAATTATAAATAAATTAACACGGTGTAGGAAAAAAATTATATTTCTAATGGGTCTTTATTTTTGACCATATCACTTATAAAACATCATATTAAATAATATATAGTTATTAAAATTTTAAAATCACATTTTAACTCAATATTAAGAAAAATATAATAAATTTCCTAATATAACACAGAATTCATAAAAGAGATCTTATTTTTAAATAATGATTATTTGGGTTTATAAAACTTATTCAATGAAATTAGGACAAGTGTTATGGTATTTTTCTGATATTATAATAACTTTTTAAACTTTAATTACATTTTTTAACTATAACCATGGTAAATAAAAGTCAAACGTTATTATTCACTGAAAATAATTTGATCTTATTAATCAATATATTTTATTCTTATTACAACCATGTATGTCAATTTTTTTAAATTCAATTCAAAGAAGTGGTAGAATTATGTAAATTGTTGACCCTGCAGATGTGGCTAGAAGGTGAGTAAAAGTGAAATTCAAGAGTTCAATAAATTTTTATATGTAATTATATTATAAAAATGGATCCAATAACATATATTAGATTAATATATATATTTTTTTCTATTTTGAATTTAAAATAATATAATTATTTAAATTAAAAAACCATTTATCAACAACATTGCAGTATTATTCAGTATTAAAAAAATTTAATTTTTTTTAAGAAATACCAAATAATCACAATATGCTACTTTTGATATTAAAAATTACAAAATTGACACTATTTTGAAATATTAGATTTATAAATTTTATAATTTTGTTAATATTATAAATATCCACTTTAAAAACATCATGTTTGATATAATATAGTGTAATAGAACTTGGTGTTTCATACGACCCAAGCTATTGAATTTATTTAAGAAGGAATGTACTATGATATAATGGGTATTTAAAATTACTGTCAAAGTGCTAGATTCTATTTCTCACAATTATACATTATAAATTTAGAAATAAATCATCCTATTAGTGCCTTCCTATATCATATTTCCTATTCTTTCTGAGGAAAAACATTCTTAATAGACATATCATCAATGAAGAAACATGTTAATTATTAAATTACATATCAGTTAAATATTTCCATAAGGTAAAAAATAATTTATTTTATTCTATTAACATCATTATAACCGTTAATTTATCTAAACCATTCCCATATACAAACTTTATTGAACCATCCATAAACATTACATAATCAAGTAACTTCAACTAGAAGTAATATTCCTATATTACCAAAGATAATTTTAATTTATAGTTTTAGATAATTAGGTCATAATATATACATATCAACCCACAATTATACAAATTGGAAATCACTAAAGTATTATCCATTTTTTCTATAGTACAATTGTTTTTAATAAAAAATTAATTCTTAACAAGATCCATCTTTGCTTATTATTTTAACATACTCAATCTTAATCCCTTTGAAAAACATTGTAAAACAGGGGATGAGGATAAAGAGACCATTAAGGGACAAAAAAAATATGGAAATGAAATGTTATTCCATTAATACTAAAACACATAGGAAATTTCTTTTCCATGGTATACTTCCCACCAATAAATTTTCATATACATACATTGTGAAAACATGAGATTTAATGAATATTAGTAAAAAACTAAAACATTATAGGTAAATTTTTGGAATTAGATACATAATATTTTTACCCTTATGAAAATTATATTATTTCTAACCCACATGGATACCATAAAATGCAACCCTCATGGATACCTTATGATGTAACCATCACAATTACACTAGAAATAACCATTGTAGTTAATTCCCACAGAAACATTCCAAATGCATTTGAGAGAGATATATATGCCCCACCCTTCATCATAAAAATTATCAATGACCATTAAATAATAATAAAACATTAATAATTACATCATCAAAACATTCCTTTTGAATTTTTAAAAAATATATATTTAAAATATGATTTTAAATAGAAGTTTCTTACATTGGGTTCTTATTTCTAAAAACACATTCAATCCCCATATATAATTAATTAAAGAGTATTAAAAGAATATTAATAAACTATATTAATATTTATCTTAACTTATATATTCTTTTTATAATAAATTTAGAGTCTGTTGTTAATAGTAATTTCATTATTTCCATAGTTTCGTGTGCATTATTCTCATAGTTTTTGTGGTCGGTTTGTTATGAAGTTTTTGGTTGAATTAATGAAAAGAATTATAAGTGGAATTAAATGGTATTAATTTTTCCAAATAAATATAAATGGAAGAATATGGATTTTTGTTTTTTTATATGACGACGATTCAGTAGATAAAACATTTTTAATGAACAATTTTTTATTTTCATGAATTTTGATCATAACAAACCACTTTTGTTTAATTAGTTTATATTATGTATAAAAATTGGTTCCAAAACATTATATAACATATAATATGAAAAATAAATAATTATTTAACCAAAATAATTGTATTATTACTATAATTTAATTAGTAATGTAAAATTATAACAAATCATCAATGATGACGGTAAATCGACACATTAGAGATGGTGATTTCATTTTTAGAATAAATATTAGTGGGTAATGAGTTTGATAAAAAAGATATTTTATAAACATGATAAAATTATAGTATGTATATGATAATGGAAAATTCATACCAAATAGATATGGGGAGGAGTATATAGAATAATATAAGAAAATAAATTGAAAGGAAAATAATAAAATGAAAGTTGGTTTTACCTCCTTATTCTTCTCATTGAGAACCTTCTTAAATCCCCTAGTTTTGGTCTTTTTGTGAGACAATATATTCTTGTTCAGGGGGAATAGGATTGTTAAGTTAATATATTATAAATTTAACACGATAAAAATCATTTATATTTAAGGAGAAAAGGTAGTTATGGGAGGTCTTTATAGTGGAAGAGATGGGTGTTTTTTGATGATTCTATTCATTAGATTATTATTTGGGCTCCAAAATCTAAAGAGTTTTGGGATTATAACTAAATATATTAAAATAATAAAGGAGTTTTGGGATTATTTTTGTACATCCTCCTTAAAAAATCAATAAACCAATAATCCATAAATTTGTTAAATATCATAAGTTATTGTATTTCACTATTCACAAAAAATTCAACAATTTCAGAAAAAATCCAAAAATGCACATCAATAATATTTTGATTTGTATAATTTAAAAATTAACTAAATTATTTGAAAATAATTTTATAAATTTTATAAATTTATTTATTAATTCAATACATTATTTATTCAAAAATTACTTATTTAAAAATTAATTTTTCCTTCATAACACTTTGAAAAATTAATAATGGTCTCCTAAAAATATAATATTTTCTTAATAAAAGAATAATACTTTTAGATTTTTTTTATGAAAATATATTTATATAATACTATTAAATTAATTAAAAAATTATAACTAAATATTTATCCTAAAAAATAATTATACATAATTTATTATTTTCAAAAAAAATTAGTTGTACCACATTATAAATATATCATTTATACATTTATAAGATACATAATTTTATTAAAAAATATAATAACTAATGATAGTATTCTACTATTGTATGTTACTTAATTTTTACACATACTACTAATTGCATATGAATTTTTAATGAATTTTAATATTTAATTTTAGAATGGAATCGAATTATATTATATGTACCTAGGTTGTTACAATTCATATTAAAATATCGAAAATTTATTTTATTTTCATTTTGTTGTATTGTGTATGTTGATTTCCAACGACACTACATTTTTTTTATTTTCTCGTTATTTAATGTTTTTATATGTCATGAAAAAATGAAATAATATGTCTAAAAATACATGAGTCACTAATGATTTTATCATGATAATTTTTTTATTTTATAATTAAAATTATGATAAATTTTTGAGATCCAAAAGGGTATGTCAATGTATGTAATAAAATATAAATGATATATAAATTTAGTTATTCTTTCATTTTCATCAAAATACATACATGTTTGTATACAATAAGTGGATGTGGTTTGGTACATAACTATATAGTTGTAAGAACACTGAAAGGAGTTGGTTAAATTTATCATATTCATAATTATGGTGAATTTTGAGTGATATTTTACTAGTCAACTAGTTTAAAACTCATGAGGGTTATTATAATGTTATTTGAAATTTACTTCATGAACCTTCAAGAAATATATTAAAAGTTTATGTTCATAGATGATCTTGGATGAACCTATGGATTGAAAATTTTAAATCAATATTTCATGATTTATACACTTATTAATTTTTTCTCAGGATTATTATTATCCTTTCTCAAGTCATGATTTTTTGTTTTAGTTATTTGGTGTAAACATGAAGAAAAAGTTTATCAAAGAATGTGATGGAAATGCATTGGTTGAACAAAATAAAATAGAATTATATCTAATTTAAAATATAATGTTCTTTTGTAAAATAATTTATCATGATATATGATTAACATATGGTACCTTAACGTACACTCAGAATCCCTAAACAATATATGGAAGGAGTAAACTTTGAACTCGGATAATAGAGGCCATGGGGGAAATATGGAACAATTTCATTTATATATGAAATCTTGATAGAGACACCTGAGAGAATGTCTAGAAGGAAAAAATGTTGTTGTCATAGAAAATAAGGTCACCAAGAAATTTATTATCTATTAAATATTATGAGTTAAATGGAGAAAAATAAATTTCATCAATGATTTATAATTATCGTTTATTGTGTTAAATTTGGGTTAAATTATAATTTATCAAGTCAATTCCCAAATATAAATGATAACTCAAAGACCATGTATATCATATATTTTATAGAAATCATTAAAGTTACTGTATTGATGTATTTTAGTATTTGGGATATCTAATAATATCGTGAAAATATTATTATAAATGGTAGTTTTTTTATAACAATCACCAAACTAATTAGGATTTTTAGACATTAT
Organism: Viscum album; assembly: GCA_963277665.1. Taxonomy (NCBI): domain Eukaryota; kingdom Viridiplantae; phylum Streptophyta; class Magnoliopsida; order Santalales; family Viscaceae; genus Viscum; species Viscum album. The sequence goes on along the minus strand of OY728151.1, from coordinate 1,096,378,357 downwards.
TTTTTTAGCATATAAAATATGATGTTAAAAAAATGATATCTTTGAAAAATTATTTACTCTTATGATATTATTTTGGGAAAACATATAATTCAAGTAAATAAAATCATTAATATGTTCTTCATTTTGAGAAAATAATGTTTCATTACGATAAAGGGAATATAGAAATTGATATTGTAAATGAAAAAGTACTTGTAACCTTGAAATTAGTTATTCATTTGATGAAAATTTCATTTAGTTTTTTTGATGACGTTTATAATTTTTTTATATTTTATAGTATATTTAATATCCTGTGAATAATATGGATCATGTAATTTTTTTGGAAATATATATGTCTTTATTTGATGTAATCATAAGAGTCATACATACCGTCATGGTTTTATATGTTTAATTTTTATCATATTTTCAACAACATAGTTACCACATTGAGGTTTTATGTGATAGGTTTTTTCTAGTGATTTGAACCATTTATTGGGTTTTAGGAATATCAATTTTTTGTTTTTTAAATAACATTACATGATATTATATGATTTTATTTTTTGTTAATATTATCATTACATATAAAAAATTTTGATTCCAGAAAATTCCATCATTAACAATTAAATATTTTCAATGATATTTAGCGTAAAGATAAAAATTACCATCCATGGAATTTTTGAAATCTTATTCTTGATATTTTGATAATGTTCACTACATTAAAAAATATATTGATTTAAAATTTTTATTAATGATGTTTTTTTAAAAATAATTGGAGGGGGATATATATATATATCCTTTAGGTTTTAAAATTATTTAACATAACTGTTTTTTTGGAAAGAATGCATGAAAATATTTTTGAATATAAAATTAAATATATGAGTTCACATTTAGGGATAAAACATTATATAATGCTGAGGTTATTTAGAATATTTGCAAGGTAGGGTTTATTTTGAAATTATCTATGTAAAAAAATTGATATAATTATATATGTTTTTTAGATTGACATATTATTTCATCATATGAGTGTTTATATTTTTTGGGATATTATCTTTCCATGTGATAAATAATAAGTTTATTTAATATTTATAGATATTTTGAAAATTTTAAAAACACTTTTATATGTTATTAATTTTAATTTAGTTATTAATTAATAAAAAATTCATATTTATTTCTCATCATACAGATACAAAAATAAATTAAGGTATAAAATTATTAATGGATTAAATTATAGTTATTATGTATGTATCTTTCTTTTTTTAACAGTCATTATGGTAAATAAATTCTTTGACACTAGGAAAAGAGTATTGATAGAAAAATATGTCATATTACATATATTTCTATGTAATTTGAGGTATTGTTTCGCTTATTTTATTTAGGGTTATCAATCATTAACTGTTTTGTGGTAATTCACATTATTATGATCAATGAGCTTAATCACTCTCTGCCATTATTTGGAAATTAATATTTGAATCCATATATATATTTTCACATACCACCAATTGTATCTTATTTGGGAACCTAGTTAATTATTATTCCACATAACCATTGTATTTCAATTTACCACATTTGAAAAGGAATTTGTATTTATCATTTTTTATCTGTGATATCAAATTAAGTATTTTGAAACATAAAACCCTTTATTTTCGATTCTACATTGATTTTCAATAGAAAAAAATGTTATTAAATGTGATGAATGTAAAAATATTAAATTTTTAAAGAATAATATACATGATATATTTCTTAGCACCCAACACCATTCTTTGAGAGAATAAATATATACAATAAAAATATAATTACTTTAACGTGAGTGTTATAACACAACAATTGAATTAGTTGGTATGTATATGATTAAACACATATTTAAAAATATATAAATGTTCAAGGAAATAAAAATTTATTGAAAAATTCATCCGAAATAATCTCCCAATTTTTTCATAAATTAATTTTGTTGATTAGAAATTTGTTTTTTCAGAAAGGGATTTTTTCTTGTTTGAGAAAAATATTATTATTAATTTATTTAATTTTTATAAATATAATTTTTTAAAATGATGTAATATGTAAAATCGTCATATATAACTGATATTATAGTATTTGTTTTTTTATTTTTCTAATAATTTATATTTTTTATGATTATTAACATGTGAAATTTTATATAATGTTTGTTTAAAATAAATAAAGTGAAAAATAATATTTTGGTGTAGTTTTAAAATTTAAAATTCTATTTATAATTAAAAATAATCCAATTATAGTCTTTGGAAATAATTTAATACATGAATTTGGTATAAAAAATTTATACATCAAATGAATTTTCTATAATAACTGTCATTCATTTCTTACTGTGTTATAATACTAAATTAATTTCAAACACAAAAAGTCACATTATAAAAGAAAAGTGAATCTGTATTAGTTATTATGATGTAAAAAATTTGTTCAATCAATCCTTTTTATGTTTTTCTTTATATATAATAACAATATTATTTAACCATGTTAAGGGTGATTCGATAATTATGGTTTAAAATAATGTCATAAGGAATCAAAATTCACAAAAATACATTCCCTTATTGTATTTTATAATTTTATTTTTTCTATGATCATATATATTTTTTAAAATATAACTACCTGGTAGCATATTTCATTGAATTTGAATTTTATATTATTTTATGTAATGAAAAGTGAAGAATTTCATTTTTTTTATTTTATCAACCACAATTTTTTTAATATCAGAATAAAATAGGATTTGACAAGTTCTACATTTTTATTTTAGATATTATTTAGTTTTTTACATTGTATTTATTCAAATAATTTTAAAGTAAAATAAGTGATTCTAAACATATTAAATGAATCGTAATTTGAATGAATTTTTGGAATCCAAATTTTTTTCGGATAAATAAATAGTTCCATAATTTATATTAATGGTATTTTATAATAAATTGTATTCTATTGGATGATATAAAATATTAATAAAATCATAATATGCCTAATTATTATGATATGCTTCTCAAATATCTTCCATGATTTATTTATGGTCATATTTTCCTTGTATGATAACAATCATAACCCATAATGAGTTTAAAACATTGAAATCGCCATATTTTCTAGAAAATATTAATTAGAGGTTATAAAATATAAGGATAAAACATAGTCTTGAATTGTTCAAAATTTATTTAATGTGATTTTTTAGACCCATAATAATTCTATATTATAATTATATTTTTTCCTTTTTCGGGAAAAATTATTTTTTATTTAATATTTTATCAAATTACCACACTTTCCCCCACTAACTTATAAACGAGATCCTCTTCTCCACTTTTGTTCCTAATTGGAGAAAAATTTTCTTTTTTAATTCCCTAAACAAATCAATTTATATCCCCAGTAACTAAACTCTAGATGTCATTGTTTTAGAATAATATCATCCTTAGAGAGTATAAAATGTAACTTCAATCAGGTTGTGTAATGAATAGTTATATTTATTGAAAATATATATAGTTTTATTTTTACATGTACCTCCATAAAATTTGATTCAAATAAAATTAATTAACAAAAAACTTATCTTCTATAAACTATTATGTTTTTATTTTAGTGGAATAACATATATCAATTTCATCTTCCATCAAATGAGAAGTGAAATCATTGTTCATTTCTATGGTGAACTACCGTGTCATGAAATGATATAATTTTTTTCTATAAACACCTATCATGGATCATTCGGATCATATATTTAACTAAAAGATATATTATTTATTATATTATTACAATTCTGAAAATATAAATTATTATTTACACTTCTTTTAATTCTATCATTCAAAAATGGAAACAATGTTAATATTTATGTATGGCATATCATCTCCATGAATGATCTAATAAGTTATTTATCCCCACTTTTTATAAATAATATTAATATGTATGATGAATATATATGATATTAATATAATTTTAAAAATTATTGGGATGATAGAACCATGAAAAATTTCTTAAAAATGAGACTTCTGAACAAAAAAATGCATGAAAAATGTTGTGGTTGAAACCTAGAACAATTATTTTAATAATAAATAATTCAAAAATAATTTGTAAGTTGTTATAATAAAATCATATATGTTATGAAATATTTTATTATGGTATTATAATACTTTTTTAGAAAATCTATATTCATTATGCTCTTGTTTCTATATTATATGATGACTTATGAGACATAAGGTAAGTGACTTATCTGACCACTATTTTCATTTGGTTAGGAATATTCAATCTCTATCCTACATTATATCTCTATTTTTTATTAAGTAATTCTTAAGAAATATTAATATATGTCTATAAAATATATTAAAATCACATTACCCCCTTATATTTATGTAGTACACTATTCCAAAAGTTCATTTGTCAAAATCTATCTTTGAAATCAATAATGATTAATGTGATATTTTCTATAACAAAATGATTTTATCTATTGATAAATTAATGTTATTATTAAACAATGAATTAATAATTTTTATACCTTAAATTATATACATATATTTTATCATTCATAATTCTTAATTAATTATTATTGTAAAAATTAATAAAAAATTTCATTTGATTATGAAATTAAGAATGATCATGAAACCTAATTATTTCCTTGTTTAATTATTTGGATTAGACTTATGGTCAATTTCCTTTTTTTCAAACATAATCCTAATCATGTATTGATATGTGTTCTAATATATAAATATATGGCATTGGGTAATGTTTTTTCTTGTGATTTTTTATTTGATGCAGTGTGGGGTAAATCTAATCAATGATGGGACTTCGTTAACCATGTAATATTACATTGGCAGTTATCATTGACTTATGCTTCATTCATGTTTTATGGTGATTCCACATTCGTATGATTCCATGATCATATGCTAAAATTTTATTTTCGATATTGTAACATGTGATTAATCAGTATCCTTCCATTTATTATATAATGTTATGCATTATAATTCATATATTAATCATTACAATCATTTCTTTTCTCACAATAGTATTTATTGATCAACCATTTCTTTTATGCATTCCCCGTGTTATACATTTTAGTTTTTATTGATCAAAAAATTTATAATATCACAATACTCTCAATAATATTGAAATGTTTTATTTTAACCTAATATTATTGTGTTATGTACATATTTTTTTCAACGAAACTAGGAATTTCAAAAAAAATTGTATTTAATGGGTATTTATGAAAAATAATATATTGTAATAATATTTTAAAAAAGTAATGGTTCAAAATAAAATACCCCAAAGTCTTTTGAACATAGAATACTATAACTTTTTTCCCGTAATTATAGTGGAACAATATTTTAATGTTAATCACATTGGTTTTATGTTCCAAATCTTATGTGGGGTAATTCCTCTCAATATCTTTCAAATAAAGAGATCCATAAGACACCACATGATCTCCCTTAATTAGAATACAACCTAAACAAACACATACAGAATCATAACAATCCACATTTACATTAAATAACTTTAGAAAAGATATAATTACTACAGATCTCGCACAACGCTGTAATTCATTTGAGGAATACAAAAAAATTGAATCCTTTACGAATATCACTCCCTATATAGTTATATCTTTCAAAAAGGATTCATGATTTTTAGGATCTTTTAAAACACCTTGATAATACCACACAAATACCGTGATTCTATGATTCATGAAGTACTTTTTAGATTCATTCCATGACATTAAATCCATTATTTTTCAACCATCATGTGATATAACATGTCACAAGGTAACATGTCCCAAGAACATAACTTATTTAATAATGAATTTTAATTATTATTGTATATATTATAAAACTACAAAAACCAACCTCATGTGACACACCTGATCTTCCATAGACTTTTAGTACACAATGATCTCACCCATGAACTCCATGAAGAAATTACCTTGATGTTGTTGGAATATTCATTTCATAATCTCTGCAATGATAGGTAGAGAATCAATGCTACAAAAAACATCATGAAGTAATCAAAATATCTATATATTCACCAAAAAATTATCGTAGTAATATATGATTCCATAATTATGAGTTGGTGATAACAAAACAAGATATCATTTAGAGAAAACAAATTTTCCCGATTCAAATTGAAGAAAAATAATCAATGTGATTAAATGGATATTTTCACATTATAGTTACATTATTGATCATTATATAGTCAACTTAAAAGAAAATATTCCCCTAAACCATCTTAGAAAATTCCATAGGGCATACCCAATGTGAAAAATCATTTTTAGAAATCCCTTCTGTCTCAAATAATATTGTTAATCTTTCATAAATTTCAAATAATCTAGAGAAAATGATAATCTTCAATGATATGGACTAAATTCCAAACACCAAGTCTATTGATAACTTCTACTGGTACTCTAGAGAGAAACATTAGAAGTCATTTAGAAAACAAATCAATAAATAACTGGTTAATAGAGGTATAATAACAATAATATATTCCTATAGTAGAATTCCATCATAATAAAACATCATCCGTAAAATATATTGATGATTTGATCTCTCTTAACTATACCATGGATCCCACTAACCTTGAAATATTTGATATTTCTCATTAAAAGTAGTGAGGAATGGTTGTTAATGATAATATTTGATATGGTCATTGAGAGAAATTAACCAGAATATCCGGATAATGAAATTTAATAGGTCCATGTCAAGAATAATAAAATACCAAAACATCTCTATTTCTTATTTAAGGAAAGTTAATGAGGGATATTTAAAACCCTTCCCACATTTCATTCCCATAGGTGTCACCAATTCTATGATGAAAGGAATGTGTTTTAATGGGTGTTTTTAAATATCCACTATATAAGTTGACATGATTGGGTAAGAGGACCTTGTATCAAATAAATCAAGCGTAGTGGTAGACTAAAAAAATGTATATCTAATAGTTGTAGGACGCACAAAATATTTTGTTATAGAATATTCTATTGTGTGTTACTGCTTCATCTAAGAGTATTTTGGAATGAACCCTAGAGTCCCTGAAGATTCTGAATGCTCATAAGGTCTTCTATGAGACTAAGAGTACATTATATAATGATGAAATGATATTGAATAATATAAATTCTTTATGTGACCATGACCCCCCAACACGTTGAAATATTTTTGGAGACATGGGAAAAACTACTTCAAAAATCAGGTCTGACCACACTGGAAATAAGGAAAACTATGAATGGCCAATGATGGTGGATGAAGATAATTTTTAGAATCACTAAATTTTTTTCAACTATGATACTCACCATTTCTTATTTTTATATTTAAGGAGACACTTAAACATCAACTATATGAGTCAATATGTTTTTTCATCCCTAACATGCTTTCACGGTCAATGTTTTACCTCTACTCACTATGCACTTCATCAACACAGGTGATTAGCTTCATCGTGATTATTTGTGATCAAATATCATCTCAAAGAACCATTAAAAAAATATGATAAATCAAATTCTTATTATATATTTCCTCCTTTTAAAATATAGTGTGTGTGTTGAGATGGTTAGCATACTCTATCATTTATTTGTTCATGTGAATAAGGTTGAAGAACCCCATTGTTATTGCAATGGTCAATGATTCTATCATTTAATTTCCCATTTAAAATGTCGTTGGTGTATTTCTAGTCAATGAGATCATGTTTCTTAACATATTTAAATGATTCCTCCAAATTCCCACCAATTCCACCAATCATGATGATATTTGTTGACGCTAAAAAAAGTCTGTAACTCTCGGAGGATGTTTCATAATGACGAAGCGTAGTCGTTTTCAGAATCAAAGGCCCGATCCGGAGGCCCAGGATGTGGTGCGTGAAATAAAGGAGGCTCCGTGTGAAAATTTATTCTATGTGCGTAGAATCACCGGGTTTCGCGGAATTGAGTCGTTGAGGCGTGCAATCTTTGTGCACCCCGGTTCCGCGCGGCGAGTTCTTGTGAGCCGGCTACGCTTGGCGCGAAGAATTTCATGCGCTGCCTGGATTCCGTGCCGGAGGTCGCCTATAAATAGAAGGTGACCCCGAACGATTTGGGGGTTGAGGAATCCGAAGCGACTCTCATGTGCGCAATTCGGCTCCCCCCGGGCGCAAGATGACTTCCAGGTAAAACCCTCATTTCACACAACCTTGCCCCGGAGTTCGCCTTTGCGCACAACTCCATCGGCTTCAGTGAATTTACCCCCTTCCCAGTGTTCCAGCCTTGCGCGCAATGCGTGGTTTGTGCGCGCAATAGGTTGTCGTGCACGCAAAACCCTGCATGTAGTTCCCTCTCCGCGTGCAATTCCATTGCTCCAATTGCGCGTCGTCCTGGAGTTTTGCGCGCAAATCCCAGGACTCCTCACCTTGACGCCCCTTGGCTTCCCCCTGCACCGGCACCTGATGCCTCCCCTGTCAGGCATGCACGCCATGCGTTGTTTTCCAGTACGGCCTCCCAGGCTCGTGAGAAAAACCTCAAGGTCCCTTGGGCCGTGTTTCCCGTTGTGTTGATTTTCCTTATGCTTCTCCGCGTAGGCACACTAACGGCTATTGCTTCTTGTCATAGCCACGCTAACATGGACCCCCCGGTGGTTCGCCCTACGACCCCCCTTCATTATGGCCTTGTCGATGCCTTCCCTTCCACAAGGGGTAGAGGGAATTGGGAATGTAAGCCCTAGGGGTGTGGAGCGAACCCACCTCGTCCAAGCTACAGAACGTTAAACTGCTAAGCACCTCTTCCTTAACACAAGACGTTAAACTGTTGTTCGACCCCGTGCTTCACACGCAGGGTCCCCCCAGCTCAGACATTATTTACGCCACTCGTCTCCACCGGAATGGACTCTCTCTCACACAGAATGAGATCATCCTTGTCGGAGCGGCGTTTTTCGGCGAGGGATGGGCTGCCTCAGAGCTTAATCCCCTATCCTTTCTTGCGGATTATTGCACACGTGCATCTCCGTACTTCCTGTAACATCCCCAAATGATAAAGGGTTAAATGACTAAATGATATGACTCATTCAACAAGGTGCACCTTCCTTTTCGGGAGCCTACGTGGTTAGAACTCCATAGTTAAGCGTGCTTGGCCTGGAGTAGTGATCAGGATGGGTGACATCCTGGGATGTTTCTCAGGGTGTGTGTGAGTGAGGAAAAAACACACTGGAAAGGACATGTGTTGGCCTATGGGGACTATCATTAGTTAGATAACACGTTTAGGCATGTGGGTGGACCCTGGGGTGGGCCCCACGTGTCTGCGGGGAAACTGGTGGTACCTGGTGGGCCAGGACTCGACGGCCATGTTAAGGCGGGGTGTCTGGGCTGTCACCGGGGCCCGGTTGTCACATTTGGTATCAGAGGAGGAAGTCAGCCTTAAGTGCATGATGCACTGCCTGGGTTGAGATGTAGGGCCCACAACGAGGGCGTTGTGCTCTAAGGGGGGGGGGATTGTAACATCCCCAAATGATAAAGGGTTAAATGACTAAATGACATGACTCATGTAAACAAGGTGCACCTTCCTTTTCGGGAGCCTACCTGGTTAGAACTCCATAGTTAAGCGTGCTTGGCCTGGAGTAGTGATCAGGATGGGTGACCTCCTGGCAAGTTTCTCAGGGTGTGTGTGAGTGAGGAAAAAACACACTGGAAAGGACATGTGTTGGCCTATGGGGACTATCATTAGTTAGATAACACGTTCAGGCATGTGGGTGGACCCTGGGGTGGGCCCCACGTGTCTGCGGGGCAACTGGTGGTACCTGGTGGGCCAGGACTCGACGGCCATGTTAAGGCGGGGTGTATGTGCTGTCACCGGGGCCCGGTTGTCACATTTGGTATCAGAGGAGGAAGCCAGCCTTAAGAGCACGGTGCACTGCCTGGGTTGAGATGTAGGGCCCACGACGAGGGTGTTGAGCTCTAAAGGGGGGGGTGACTAAATGATATGACTCATGTCAACAAGGTGCACCTTCCTTTTCGGGAGCCTACCTGGTTAGAACTCCATAGTTAAGCGTGCTTGGCCTGGAGTAGTGATCAGGATGGGTGACATCCTGGGAAGTTTCTCAGGGTGTGTGTGAGTGAGGTCAAAACACACTGGAAATGACATGTGTTGGCCTATGGGGACTATCATTAGTTAGATAACACGTTCAGGCATGTGGGTGGACCCTGGGGTGGGACGCACGTGTCTGCGGGGCAACTGGTGGTACTTGGTGGGCCAGGACTCGACGACCATGTTAAGGCGGGGTGTATGTGCTGTCACCGAGGCCCGGTTGTCACACTTCCCCCCGGCCAAGGCCAGTGGATTCCTTTTCCCACTGCGCTTTGTCGCACCACAGGCCTCCACCCTGGAGTAAGTCCCGACACCAAGGGCCGCTAACCACATGTATGCCCCTATTTCCTCTTTGGGCCGCTCAACGCGTAAGCCCCATTTCGCTTCTCACAGACGCACCCTTTGCAACGTGATCGTCTTGTCTCTGCTGCCTCTTGTTTCCCACACCATGTATGACTCACGTGGGCTTAGAGCGCGCATCGACCATGACATCCTCTTATGGGCCGCCCGAGAGCGTAAGCCCCATCCCAGCGAACTACGTGGACTTTGATCTGTGTTAACGCACGGTATGTAGGAAGCCTCCACGAGGTTCAAGACCACCACCCGGCCGTCCAAACCTCTCCATGTCGGTTCCCCGACCACCTTGGGCTGCCTCAGAGCGTAAGCCCCAAATATCGCGTCTCGCATGACGTTAAACTGTATTCCATCCCGCATGACGTTAAACTGTATTCCGTCCTGCATGATGTTAAACTGTATCGCATCCCGCATGACGTTAAACTGTATACCCTCTCTTGGGTTGTCTCAGAACATAAGCCCCATGTCTCACTCCACCATCCTTCCTGATCCTTACCCGGGTTGTCACATCCCGGTGATATCATGCCACCCTATCCCACTCCATGATATATGGGAATCCGCCCACGTTTTGGCCCCAACACCGGTGTTCCCCCTAGGGATCCTTCAACCTGATTCGTCTTCGCAAGACGTTAAACTCGCGACATACCCCGTGTTAAACATCGGAAGCTGAGGAAAACCTTAGATGGTACACATTCCCCGCGTTCGATGTTGGATGCCTCGGGCTTCCGCGCCCTCGAGAAGCCCTGTGATGAGGGACCGAAGAAAGACATGTCGACGACGCCCCAACGTGACCATTCTCCTCACCGAAGGTTGCTGTCCCGACAAGACCCCTTGGAGCGTCTTGATGGAAGCAGCGTAATTAACTGGCGTCCTTGTAGATATGGCACCAGGAATGAGCTTCATGAATCTTTCTTAAATCTATGAGGGAGACCCTGACTAGGTAATGAGCTCTGAGGAGGAATCCACGGAAGGAAGAACTGACATCCCATCATCCCGGTTTCGATCAAGGAGCAGACGTCCCTGAACAAGGAACAGATGCCGCCCATCTTTGGAAAGCGGGAATGCGGGGCAACAAGCTGTGCGTCCTCCCCACAGACGGATGCGCGCACGATGGAAAAAGTGTCGGAAACAAAAAATGGTGAACCCGACATGAATCTCTTCGCCTCAACACGGGGAATGGTAGCTGTTGGGGCGTCAGCTCCACACCAGGTCCGGGTAACCCTCACCGGGACATGAACCCGCTAGGGGTCGAGGCGGTCAGGACGTTGACTACTATGTTCTGTGACGTCGTCAGCGTGGATCCCTCTCGCCGACCATAGAAGATGGAATGATGTTGGGCCTTGGTTATTGATCTCCATTCCTGTTGATGCTAATGGGTTCATCTCCCCGTTTCTAGGAATCGGATCACTGCATTCGGAGCTCGATCGCCACCTGCCCACCGGCACAAGGGTAGGGGCAGTACCGACGCGGCTACCCCACGCGGTCCCACCTATTCGGAGGTCACTTCGGCTTCGCCGTTGTAGCAGCCGGGCGCTTTTTCCCCCTCTCCCCGTCAGAAATCATCCAACAGAGGGTGTTCAATAACCTGGTTCGTAGGTATAATGAGGAAGGGGTCATCCCCACCAGGGGCATGGCCCGCTCGGATCTAGAGGTGGCCGCACCTCACCACCATCGCCGGCCTTGAGGGCCACGCAGGGAGCCGCCACTCCCCCCACCGACGTTCAACAGCTTCGGGAGCCTATCCCCAGAGCGCTTTGACACATACCTACCCTGCGCCAATGTGGTGGGGGATGTCCAGGTCCACCCGATCAGTGATCCATCCCAGGGGTTACCGGCAAGAACCCCCGCCAGGATGCGTCGACGCCGCCGCCCGACTCCCCGAGCCGAGGATCAGGAAATCTTCATTCCTGCATCGCCTTTTCCATCCCATCTGACTCGACGCCAGCGTCGGGCGCGAGCGGGAGAGAATCCCTATCCTGGGGCACCTGCATCAGCAACCACTATGGCCCCAACCACTGCTGACTGCTATTCCCAGATCCTTGCGCATGTTGAGCAGGGGCAGCCACGTGCCCGACTGGGATCGAAACCCCGAACGCCCTGCAGGTAGGTTGGGTCGAATCTCCCGGTCGTAGACACTGGCAATGGCCACTGCGGACCAATCCACGGTAGTGCCGCTCACCATGGGGGCTCATTCTGTGCTACCGATCTGGGAAGCCGAAAGATTCTTCGCGACGTCTATGCTCCGGGTATGACTCCTTCCAGCGCCCACTGCATGGGGTATGAGGTCACTCCCCCTACTGCCGGTCGCGAGCATGGAGTCGTTGTGTATCCAGTCGCTCACTCACATGGAGGTCCTCCCCATGTCCCTTTCGACATCTTTCCCAGTGCTTCTCGAACCCCGGCCTTTGGTCCACTCTGCCCCAGCTCTATCGTGGCCGGGGGACCCCATGACAGAAGTTGTCCTTACCCTGAGGAGCTACCCAGCGGCAGGAAGTCTGGGCGTCGTCGCCGTAGGAGGAATGTCAGGGGAGTCCGGACGGGAATCAGACCAGTCCGTTTCTCGGATTCGGAGGCAGAGTACGACTCGACGATGGAACCTCCCCCCCAACCCTTCGAGTTGAGGGCATGGGTGGGGACGTGGCGCGTCAGTCTCGTACTCCCCGAATGCGAGATCCGTATGATTCCCTCCTCCCTTCGAAGGTATATCCAGGAGGATGAGGACTTGGCATACCGCCAGGGATCAAGCCCGCAGTTTCTGCTGATCTCCTCGGAAGCACCTCCTGCCCCTGTTTGGGAGGGTGAGGAACTTTTCTAGGGACCTATGGGAGAATCGTGAGGTGACACACCCTCGGCGAGCACCGACGTTGTGACAGGAGGCCCATCCACTGGCCCATCCTATCACGACGTGGCTTCCAGGGCACTGCAACCCCTGGAGGATGACCCAAGGATCGGCGGCCAATCGGCCTGTTCGCCGTATTCCCCACCGGCCAGCCAACTGCCCCGACAGCCTGCCTCGGCGCCCTTTCCAATTCCCCGACTTTTCTCGGTGGATGAGCAGGGGCGGCATGTTCCGGACCCCGAACCAGAGCCATGGAGCTTCTGGACCGTTCTTGCTGCCGGCCACTTCCCTGATAATTTTTGGCCGATCGCAGAATTGGGTTTTGATGTGCCAGAGTCACTCACCCCAGGAGAGTTTGAATGCTTCTGCCAGATTCTTCGGGTGACTCACTCCCGCCATCGCCATCAGCTAGCGCCTTATCCCGGGAGCCAAGCGCATCTCGAGGATATTGGTGAGCATTGCCGCCAGGTCAACCTAGCAGCACTCCCTGCGGTCCGGCACCCTGAGTCACTGCACCTCCAAGAGGCCCTTCACCAAAAATGCGTCCATAGTTTTCAAGTAATCCGAAGAGTTATTGAGGAGGCCACCCCCCAAGCGCACATCCGCGGGTGTGGGAAGTACGTTGCTCTCTTCTTCTGTGCGATCCGTCGGCAGCCCGATCCACTGGGCAGCCCTGAGGGAACGTCGCCAAGGGCAGTAGAAGTCAACATGGTTGAACCTTCAGATGAGGGAAACATTGTGGAGCCCCTCGATGGATACTCACCCCCCAAGGACAGGCCGCTACTGGACCCATCTGGGAGGATTACTAGCCAATAGAGGAGCCTCCTAGGCCTTCCTGTACCCATGGAGGCACTGGCAGTGGGCCGAAACATCGACAGGGGTAAAGAGCCCGTCGGGTCTGTCATGCTCGCTGACCAATCTGATTCAGTGCAGAAGGTAGAGGAAGATCCCGAGATGTCCACACTGCGCCAACAGCTAGCCGAGCAAAAGAGGTTGGTTGATGAGCTCTTGGCTGAACGCATTGCAGAGCGGCGGCCTGACTACGACAACCCTACACCAGGACATCAGGGGCAGGAGCATCTACCCCTTGCTAAGATCCCCCTGGGCAACCGTGACAGTGTCGTGTTCGCTGACATGGGAGACACTGGATCCCATGGAAAGAGGGTGTGATATGTTTCTCCAAACCCTCTCGAGCGGCGAGACAACCTGGGGGACCCTGCTCGATTTCCTCCCGCCGCTCTGAGAGTCGCTCCACCAGCTGCCCCCTGAGCCGCTGAGCATGACTATCGTATCGAAGATCCTGGAAATGCTCTTGTGGTTAGAGATCCTCGTCAGGACAGGAATCCACATCCGGATGATCTGATGGAAGTACTCATCGCTCGCTTGGAGGCCCTGGAAACTCGGCAGGTGGCGATCCCACCGGATGGAAAGCCGTACCCCACATTGGTGGATGACATGACGGCCCAGCCGGGAATTGGGAACCCCACTTTTTCCCTCTTTAATGGGACCAGAGACCCACCACAACACTTGGACAACTTCAACTCAAGGTGTGGGCCTATGTTAGGGACTCCGGCGCAGCAGGAGGCTGCCAAGCTCCGGTGCTTCGTTCAGACATTGGAAGGACCAGCATTTGTTTGGTACATCCAGCTCGCAATTGGATCAGTGACTAGCTGGGAGGTCCTTCGCCGACAATTCCTCTACCAATTCAGTTCCACAACTCGGAATACGAACATTTCAGGCCTCTTCAGGTGCAAGCAAAGGCCCGACGAGCGAGTCACGGACTTCGTCACCCGGTGGAAGGGGCTCACGTACTCCCTTGACATGAAACTGACTCAGAAGAAATTTCTGACGATGTCTGTGGGGAACATCAAGGAGGAGTTGGTTCCTTCCTTGATCACACAGAATTACCCTGGAGGGTTCCGGGACTTCTCGGACAAGGCTCAGCGCCTTGAAAAAGCCCTGCAACAGGCCAGTCAGTTACGCCCGCGGCCTCTTGTAATCTCTGCAAGGAGTGCCACCAGAGCCGAGCCCATTGTTGTGGCGCAGATAGAGGTCCCCAGATAGCTAGATTTTCTGCCAGTGAGTCCAGTTCAGCAGGCTCATAGGGGTCGACCCCCACAGCCTCCGGCCCAGCAGCGACCGCCTGAAAATTGGCAGGCGCCTCCTCGTAATGCACCGCACCACCTAGGAGAGGTAATCCGGCTCCGCCTCCTTGGCCTGCTCCTTCAGCCCCTGGCCATGGTCATCCCCCAAGAGTCCCCTTTCTAGACATAAGGAATCAGGCTTACTCATTTGGCGAGGCCCAGGTCCCCCGTTATTTCTGTAGCGCCTTGGATCAGAGGATCGTGCGACTGCCTGAGTGCCGAAACACAGAAGAGGCGTGTCTCACGGATCACCCTAACTACTACAATTATCACTGGTTCCTGGGACACACCATACAGCAATGCTATGTGTTCAAGGACTAGCTCCAAGACCAGATTGAAAACAACATAGTCAGGTCGGGCCCAGCCCCGGCACAGGTGGCAGGTGTCTTCGTGGGATCAGATGGTAGTACTGACGACAAGGATGGGTGGGAATAGGTTTCCGACCGTGGGTCCCAGAAGTATAACGACTGGATGGAATGCAGAACAGTCGCCCATGCCCATGGAATCATCTGTGCCTACCTGGATCAGCCAGAGCCCTCAGAATCTGCGAGCGCTGCTTCGGCATCGTCGTCCCAGCCTACTTCTTCCCAGAAGAGCAGGCGACGACGCAAGAAGAAAGAACGCACCCTGCCATTGCCATCATCTTCTCGCATGCTTGGCGATTTCATGCCACCGAAAATGGGGATCCCTCCGAGACCCCGTCTGATAATGGATGACTCCTCGAGTGAGAGCTCGGGGTACGCTTCAGTTAACACAGTAGAGTTGGTAAATCCCTTTGTGGCTCCCGATGATGAGGAGCACCAGGTGGACCTCCCCGAGAGCCCGGGGTATGCTTCGGTTAACACCGTAGAGTTTGTAAATCCCTTTGTGGCTCCCGACGACGAGGAGCACCAGGTGGACCTCCCCGAGAGCCCAGGGTACGCTTCGGTTAACACCGTAGAGTTGGTAAATCCCTTTGTGGCTCCCGACGGTGAGGAGCGCCAGGTGGACCTCCCTAATGTCCCCAGCCGTCGCCAATGTCAACGGAGCCGTGGCTACGTGAATCGCCGGGGCACGGTGGTCTTCACCTCCAGTCAGGTCGTGCACGCTACCGAGACCAGGCGGTAGGCCCAGTATAGAGAGTAGCACTCATGACTCCCTCACCCGGTGACAATAGGTTCGCTTCCACCACCGTTTCTGTTGCTGGATCGGGCAGAATTGCCTTACATGCGTCGTAACCAGACATGCCCTGCCACTGGCCGACTACGGCCTTCCTGTCCTAGCATGTCAGCCACCTCCCGGGCTTGAGCCGGTGAACAGCAGGACGTGCCTAGTACTAGTCAGTCACCGGTCCCACCAGCAAGGCCCGTCATGCCCCCAATCGCAGAGGGACCTCCTGTAAGAAGAAGATCGTGTTTGGCGCAAATGTATGATGTCCTAAAACATCTGGCTGGCATTCCGGAATGTCTTTCCATCCTTGAGGCCCTCTTCCTGTCGTCCGAAATGCGTGAGGCGCTCGCCGAGGCTCAAAGGATCCCCCTCCAGTTTGAAGCGGAGGTCGCGGCCGCGGAAGCCATCCACACCGAGCTGATTGAGGACGCCGAATGTCAGGCGGTTATCTCATTCTTCGGTGAAGATAAAGACCCTCCCATACAGGGGCACATCCGCCCGCTGTACATCACCGGCCATTTCAATGGCGTGGAAGTCCGTCACTGTCTTGTCGACATGGGTTATAGGATTAACTTGATCCCAACTCAAACACTGCGAAAGATGGGGTTGTACGAGGATGATTTAACTCCCTCCGACCTCAGAATCCATGGGTATGACAGGAACGAGCAAACTCCACTCATCAAGATTCATCTGAAGACCCAGTTCGACGGCTTAATTGCCAATACTGAATTCATGGTGGTCTATCAGGACACTGCCTACAACACATTGATGGGTAGGTCGTGGCTCCATCTTCACGCAGCGGTTCCCTCATCATAACATCAGTGCCTCAAATACTCCCTTAATGGACGAGTGGGTGTGCTCCAAGGAGATGTGTCTCCATTTTCCTCTTGTGAATCTTGTTACCTGGACAATGACTATTACAATAGAAAGGACAAGCAAATCATGGATGGTGAGGTTGAGCCCGTCGCTGCCGCGAGTGATCCCTGGGAAGGTTTGGAAGACGCATATGTCTTCCCAATCCATCGGTTGGAGGCCATGAATCCCGATATGGGAGAGTGCTTTGTTGTCCTGGGTACCAGAGGAATGCATATTTCTGGGTCTAAGCAGCGATGGTAAATTACCTCGTACTCTTACACTAACAAGGCCTGGGTGATCCCCGAGCCTCCTACCCCCGTACGATATCAGGACGTCGGGCTCATGGCTACGGATGTACGTCAGACGTATCTGTTTTGCCAATCTGGGATCGACCGGATAAAGCCAATGCCTCACCACTGCTTGGATGTCGTAAAGTGCGGCCCCTTGGGCCGCATGCCGACTGGGACTGGATCAACCGCCTTTGTCGCTACGGTCTCTGCGGTGCATGAGTCTCTCGTCGTGACGACCTCTACCACCCAAGTCGGTGCTAGCTCCCCATCAGGGTTGAGTAGCCCCGAAACGGCTCCCCCCATGGACGATACTTCCACAAGAAGAGAAGAAGACATGAAATATGTTCTTCATGACTTTGAGGAGGGTGTCTCCACCACGGTCTATGAGCTAGTACAGGTGAACCTCGGTAGTGACGCAGACCCGAGACCCATATTGGTCAGCGCCGCTATGCCTCCCGAGGAATGGCAGCAGTACATAGACTTCCTCAGACTACACCATGATGTGTTTCCCTGGAGTTATGATGAGATGCTGGGACTAGATCCCCAGGTAGTCGTCCACCGCCTTGGCCTCCCAGAAAACCATCGCGGGTTCAAGCATCCTCCCATAAAAATGCACCCCTTTCACGGTTCCATGGTTGAGGCCAATGTTGATAAGCGCATTAAGGCCAACATCGTCAGGGATGTCCAGTACCCCAGGTGGCTAGCTAACACTGTGCCTCTCAGGAAGAAGAACGGGCAGATCAGGGTCTGCATCGACTTCCGCGATCTTAATCGCCACTGTACGAAGGATGACTTTCCCCTTCCCGTGACAGAGCTGTTGATCGACACAACAGCCGGGTTCCAAGCCCTCTCATTCATGGATGGGTACTCCGGGTACAACCAGATCTGGATGGCCCCCGAGGATGAAGATTTCACTGCCTTCAGGGCCCCCAAGGCACTTTCTGCTATCGGGTTATGCCCTTCGGCCTGAAGAACGCGGGTGCAACCTATCAACGGGCTATGCAGCGCATATTCAAGCCAATCCTCGGGACGCTGGTGGAGTTCTATGTAGATGACCTGGTGGTTAAATCTCGTCAGCTCCAGGACCATCTCAATGAACTTGAGAAAGTGTTTGGTTTGTTCCGTTCTCGCCACTTGAAGATGAACCCATTGAAGTGTGCCTTCGGGGTCACCTCCGGAAAGTTTCATGGCTTCATCGTTAGGTATCGAGGCATCGAGATCGACCCCGAGAAGATCAAGGCCATCAGTCAGATGCCTCCCCCAAATAATATTCAGGAGCATCGAGGCCTCCAAGGCTACTTAGTCTATATACGCTCATTCATTGCAAATATGGTCGGCAAGTGTAAGCCCTTTTCTCGGCTCATGAAGAAAGGTGCCCCCTATGGGTGGGATGAAGAGTGTCAGACCGATTTTGAGGAAATCAAGTTGTATCAGCTTCAACCTCCGGTCCTGATGCCACCCGTTCCCGGAAAGCCGCTGGTCCTTTACGTGACCGCCCTGGAGCGATCCCTCGGTGCCCTTCTCGCCCAGAAGAACAATGAGAGAATGGAGAATAGCCTCTACTACCTCAGCCTCATGCTCCTCGACGCAGAGGTTAGATACTCTCCCCTCGAGAAGAGCTGTCTGGCGCTCATCTTTGCCTTATAGAAATTGCGGCACTACTTGCAGCACCACGGGGTACAGGTGGCCTATCGGGTAGACCCGTTGAAATACATCCTGAGTCGGCCTATATTGACCGGCCGATTGGCACACTAGGTGGTGATCCTCCAGCAGTTCGACATTTGGTTCGTACCTTAGAAGGCCGTCAAAGGATAGGTGTTGGCAGGCTTCTTAGCTGCCCATCCAACCTCTACGGACCAGCGAATAGATTTGGGCTTTCCTGATGAGGCAATTCATCTCAGTAGATCACGGCACCCCATGCTGGCAGATTCACTTTGATGGCACCTCCCAAAGCCCTACCGGTAGAAGGCTCAATGATCCGAGGCTTAACAGAGTGGGCCTGGGTATCGTCTTCATCACCCCGGAGCAAGTCGTTCTGCCATATTCATTCTTTTTGTCAGAAGGCTACACCAACAATGAGGCAGAATATCATGCCCTCATCACCGGCCTCGAGTTAGATTTGGAGGATGACGTACCCCACCTGTATGTAAAAGGGGACTCTGAGCTAGTCATCAAGAAGGTTAACGGTGACTACGCTGTCAGGAAGCCCGAACTCATGCCGTTGCTGGAGTGCACCCTCCATCTAATGGCTAAGTTCCCATCACGACCAGATGTCGTTCACGTTCCCCAGTCGCAGAACAGTTGAGCGGATGCTTTGGCTAGCCTGGCCGCATCACTCGTAGAGCCCGAACAGGATCACCTAATCATCCACGTGGTGTACTGAAGAGTCATTGCTCCTGTTATCCCGGAGGGTGATCGTGGCCCGAGAGTAAACCAACTCATCGCTGGTTCCCCCGCGTCAGGACCCCCCAGGGCTTCAGGCGTGGTGATTGAGACAGTTTCTGACTAGAGGACACCCTTGGTTGAATATCTCCGGCACGACAGTCTTCCGATGGACCAATCAAAGCGGGAATGAATCTGGCACCGCGCGCCGCAGTTCACCCTTCAATGCGGTCCCAGCCATGACTATCTCCTTTACAGGCATGGGTTTGATGGTGTTCTCCTCCGTTGTCTTCAAGGAGATGAGATCCCACAGGTCATGCCGGAATTGCACGCTGGTTCCTGTGGCACCCACCAGGCTGGGTCGATGTTGTCCCACCAGATTCGGAGACTGGGATACTTCTGGCCCTCCATGATCCACGACGGCATCGAGTACGCCAAGAGGTGTCATGTTTTCCGAGTTCATGCTAACTTTGTGAATCAGACACCAGAGCCTCTCCATACTACTATGTATTCTTGGCCCCTTGCGGTCTGGGGTTTGGATGACATATGGCCTTACCCACCGGCGACGGCCCGCCAGTGCCGGTTTATCTTAACCTCCACAGATTTCTTCTCAAAGTGGGCAGAGGAAGCCCTGCTTAGGGAAGTCAAGGCTGGTTCTATCGCCGAATTCGTGAGTTCCAATATCATTCACCGGTTTGGAATACCTCACGCTATCCTCACGGATAATGGAACCAACTTCCGAGCGGCCGAGCTGAAGAGATTGTACGCCAAGTACCACATTCGCTCTAACCACACCTCCTGCTATCATGCGGAGGCGAATGGACAGATTGAGGCATTTAACAAAACCCTCTCTAACATTCTGCAAAAAATGGTTGGTCAGAACAAGAAAAGTTGGCCGGACAAGCTCCCCAACGCCCTCTGGGGTTATAGGACGACGACTCGCAATTCCAACCAGGTGACCCCGTATTCCCTGGTATACGGAGCTGAGTACGTCCTTCCCATCGAGGTCCGGCTGCCCTCATTGTGCACGGCGGTCTATGACCAGCAAGCGCCTGAAAGAGCTGCCGAGATCCGTCTAGCCGAATTGGAAGCGCTGGATGGAAGTAGGCTTCATGCTTTACATAACTTTCAAAGGCATCAGAGCAGGATGGCTCGAGCTTTCGATAAGAAGGTTCGCCTCCTCTCCTTCCTGCAAGGTGACCTGCTGTTGGCTCTCAGAGCGCCAATGATTCCCGACAGGAAACCATCCAAGTTGGAACCCATGTGAGAGGGGCATTTTATTGTCCATAAGGTCTATCCTAATGGAGCGTACTGCCTGATGACTATAGATGGTGAGCTTATCACTCCTCCCACCAATGCTAGGTTCCTCAAGAAGTACATTGCCTAGACTATATGGTCCTGCATGACCTTAAACTGTATGGTCCTGCATGACCTTAAACTAAACTCTGACCTACATCTGGGATCCATGGTCCGAGCTCTAAGACCTAAAACTAAGATCCTCTTTCGGTTCTGCCCTTTTCACGGTCCGAGCTCTAAGACCTAAAACTAAGATCCATATTTCATCCAACATGACGTTAAATTGTATTGCCAGAACTACGTCTAGCTGGATTCCCATCCTAATGGGATACATAGGAACACCCAGACCTCTCGTCTTTGGGTCCAGCTTGAGGTCCGCTGTCGCGTCTGTTTCGCCTTTGGTACCTCGACCACAGGGTCGCGTGGCGTGGTGTGAGATTATGCCCCCATTCACGTCGGGTTTGCAATGGCTGCACCACGCGCACCCTATTCTCAGGGTTTAGCCCTCCTCGGTCCAATGGCGTTTAATGATGCATATCAGGAACTACGTGTGGCTTGATTCCCATCCTTATGGGATACATAGGACCAACTGAACACCTAGATGTCATGTCCAGCCCCATATCTTAGGAGATCCCACGATCTCCCGGTTCCCATGGTGTTTGGTATTACACCCCCTCTTTTGCCTAGGGATCAGCCATCTTTTGGCCGCTCTCGGACTGAGCCCTCTGACCCATTCCAGTGGTATGCAGATGTTCTCAAGGAACTATGGTCTAGAATGTGGAGTGCTAGATTCGACTTAGGCAAGTCACATCCACTTGCCAAGCTTCGTGTTCCCCTTCATTCGGGCCCCTGTCATCCTTCATACCCGGAGGGACCCCCAAGAACACACTGTATACAACGCCCAAGGGCTCTCCTACCATCATGGGCCAATGCCCCCGAGGGTTTCATACAACAAATTGATACAAATCCCACTTTGCGAACATGGTCAGCGGTTGATGCTCATTTGTTTGTCCCCGTGGCTAACACGACAGGATGCTGCGTTGCGAACATGGTCAGCAGTAATCCTCAGTCGTCACGCTGGTTTACCCAAGCCCTGAATGTTGGTGGCATGGTTCATGTCATGTTCCGCCCCACAGTGTCAAGGTGGAATCTCGACAATCTTTGTACTAACCCTGAGCACACCCCCACACATCAGACAGACCGAGCTGCGTAACGGTGTCTCTCGGGGCTCCTGCGATCTGAGCGCTAGAGTATGTGCTTGGGTCTCTTCTTTACGGGGTGCGTGCAACTTGACCTTCATCCCCTTGGGGAGTGAGGAGTCGCCCATACATTGCTTTTCGGGCACAACATAGCTGGGAGGTAGCATCTCCTGCCCCTCCCTGATTGTTGAACCCTCGTAGGCCCCTTTGGCCCGAGGCTCCTCTCTTGGTTGGTCCAAACCATATGACCATAAACTGTGTTGTTGGTCCAAACCATATGAACTTAAACTGTGTTGTTGGACACAACCATATGACCTTAAAATGTGTTGTTGGTCCAAACCTTATGACCTTAAACTGTGTTGTTGGTCCAAACCATATGACCTTAAACTGTGTTGTTGGTCCAAACCATATGACCTTAAACTGTGTTGTTGGTCCAAACCATATGACCTTAAACTGTGTTGTTGGTCCAAACCAGATGACCTTAAACTGTGTTGTTGGTCCAAACCATATGACCTTAAACTGTGTTGTTGGTCCAAACCATATGACCTTAAACTGTGTTGTTGGTCCAAACCATATGACCTTAAACTGTGTTGTTGGTCCAAACCTTATGACCTTTAACTGTGTTGTTGGTCCTAACCATATGACCTTAAACTGTGTTGTTGGTCCAAACCATATGACCTTAAACTGTGTTTTTGGTCCAAGCCTTATGACCTTAAACTGTGTTATTGGTCCAAACCATAGGACCTTAAACTGTGTTGTTGGTCCAAACCATACGACCATAAACTGTGTTGCCGGTCCTACCACACGACCCTAAAAGGTGACATTATCGTCCTGGCCGCACGAAAAAAAACGGCATTGCATTGTGGTGACCTCATTGTAGAGTAAATCATGTTGGGTATTGGTCTTATGCCATGCCATTTGTCAATGCCTATCACGGCTTGATTCTTGTGGCGACACCACGGCCTACTACTATAGTCATGTCGCTTCACAACAAAAAAACCACTCGCCTTAATGGACAAACAAGATTTATCAAATTCCGCATCTTTTTGTGCAAGGGTCACTCCCACACTCCCCTTTTCCATTGGCACTGGTATCTTACCATGTCATTTTCAAGAACTACGTGTGGGATGATTCTCATCCTTATGAGATACGTAGGAAACCCTGGGCCACTTCCCCACGGGTCTAGCCTACCTTCATGTTCGGTCCCTCGACTCGAGCATTTCCCCAGAGAGCACATGGTAAGTAGGGCTTAGGTCCTCCTTCACGTCGGGTTTTGTACCCGCCTGGCCAATTGTCTATTTCTCCCCTTTCATCACGGTCCGAGCTCTAAGACCTAAAAATAAGATCCTCTCGGTCAGAGCTCTAAGACCTAAAACTAAGATCCTCATGGTCCGAGCACTAAGACATAAAACTAAGATCCTCACAGTCCGAGTTCTAAGACCTAAAACTAAGAACCGTATTTCATCATGCATGACGTTAAACTGTATTTCATCTCGCATGACGTTAAACTGTATTCTGTCCCGCATGACGTTAAACTCTATTCCGTCCCACATGACGTTAAACTGTATTTCGTCCCGCATGACGTTAAACTATATTTTCAAGAACTACATGTGGCTTGATTCTCATCCTTATGAGATACGTAGGACCGTCCGAACATTTCTTCTTAGGTCCAGCCCCAGGGATTACTAAACCCTGCCCTTCCTTATTGTCGGCCACTCGGCCCGACTTCATGGGAAGTGGTGTAACCGGGATATCTACCCCGAGCATGTTCGGGATGCCCCATGGTAATAATGGGAAGCAGCAGTTCTCTCACCAAAGAGGTCCTTCCAGAACATTGGGACGACCCGTGGTCAGGTTGGTACGTCCACCTAATGCACCTTCGCCATGGTGGCGCAATTTCGGGAGTGTTGGACTCTGTTCGAACAAACCACCACTACACCTTCCACGCCTTGCGTCCCCCTTATTCGGATCCTCATTTCCTTTCGTGTAAGATGGGACCCCCTAATAGCATGGATGCTCGACCTATGGTCCGCCTACTGTCCTGGGCCAACGTTCCAGAGAACTGGTCATGTTTGACGGGACCCCCTAACAGTATGGATTCTCGACCTATGGTCCACCTACTATACTGGTCCAACGTTCCGGAGAACTGATCATGTTTGACAGGACCCCCTAACAGTATGGATGCTCGACCTATGGTCCGCCTACTGTCCTGGGCCAAAGTTCCGGAAAACTGACCATGATATTTGAGTTAGGCCCCATATTGCGAACATGGTCAGCGGTCATCCCTCATTTATTGTCCCCCCATTCCAGGACAACGTGATGTTGATGATGTGTTTCCGACAAGGTTGATTTTTTTCCTCCATGGCTGCGCCCCATTGGGATCCTGATTTGGGCAGCGTGATTCACCTTTCCTCTCCATTCCCCTGTGTTCGGATGGATTTTAATTCCCTCGGCATTGCCCCGCTTGTTTGTAAGATCACATTGAGAAGTCGACACATCAATCGTCTCAGTGGTCTCCTCAGAAGTCCAGGCCCAATTTTGGACACCTGAAGCTTGGTCAATGCCCCACAGTTGAACGAAATGATGGTACGAGCATCTTCTGCTTCTTGTGTTAGGAACGACCCACAGGAGCCTAGGGATGAGTTGTTATTCGTTTCCGAACTATGGTTGAGCACATTAAACCAAGGGTACAAATGAGTGGATTTGACCACATATTGTACTGAGACGATGAGCAGTACAACCAGAAATTTCAAGAGATGTAAAAAAACCCCTTAGGGATTAGGGCGCTGAAGCAATCTTTCCAGTGCTGCTACCCTCTGGATGGTAGCCTCCAGGACCGCTTCTCGCTCATTGAAGACTCTCTCCTCATCGGCCACCATGGAACACAGCTCGCCAGCCCTAGCTTGTGCCTGCGCCTGCTCGGTTTGAAGTACGGTCATTTGGTGACTCGCCTCCACCAGTTGATCCTGCGCATCAGCCAGCTGGGCTGTCAGTTGCTCTACGAGCTCAGAGCATGTTGCGATGAAGGCCTCCTTATCTGTCGTCTGCCCTTCGAGGTGTCGGACTTCCTGCTCCGCCATCAGCAGTGCTTGAACGCTCGCCGATCCTTCCAGGCACTGGGAAATGTTGGTGTGCCGGCTTCTCTCGCGTATCTTCTCATCCATGTAATCACGGGACGTCAGATGAAGGCGATGAGCATCAGCCCCTCCAGCGCACAGGAAGCGTAGCCAGGTCTGAAGTGATCCCATATTCCTCAGCCAATCCGATTGGGGATTCCTGAGGAAGCACTGGATACATTTCCACCCTTTGTGCTGTGTCATCCGGCTCTCCTCGGCGGCCTCTGAGTCTGAGTCATCAATATCCTCAGGGTCAGCAGGTCGGTATATGGGGAAGGCCGCCAACAGATCGGCAACAGGATCCACCCCAGGGATGTCTTCATGAGGAATAGAATCCTCGACGTCCGGGCGACCTTCTCTCGCCCCAGAAGAAATGGCACCTCCACCAGCTTCCGACAGTGTTCCAGGAACAGCACCGCTGATGTCCACCACCTCCTGTTCATCAATTGTCGGGGCCGAATCAATGCAGAGAGCATGTTCCGAGTGAGGTGGTATGTCCGCCACTGGTCCGCTTGCGGATGGTCCGGGCTCCGCAGCTTGACGTGCCTCCAGTGTTGATATCACTGCGCAGGGCATACGCTGGTTAGATGGGATCTTTTGACACCAAGAACCAGTAGTTAAGGGTGATACTTACAGGAATCCAGAGCATCGGTCCCCAGTGTCCCGACCGCTGTAGGAGCTACCGTAAGGGGTGACCCCTCTGCGCTGGTTAGTTCAATGATGGGTGTCAGATCCCTATCATGTCCCACTAGTTCATCTCCGCCCTCCTCTGCTGTGGATGCCCGTCCACTGCTCAACTGCTCCTGAGTAGGATGGGGAAGTGAGTTAGAAGTTGGAAAGTAGAATGGATGAATGAGGGAAATGAATGAAGACAGAGACAAACCTCGAGAATCTCGGTTATGTTGAGATCAGAGTCGGCAATCTCACCACTCTCTTGGAGACTCCCTTGGTAGGTCACCCCTTGCGACCCCTCACCTTCAGGCTCCTCTTCTTCGTCTTCTCCCTCGCCTTCATCCTCTCTGGTTTCCTCCTCCCCCTCCGGCTCTTCGTCACTGTCGCCTTCTCCCGATGACATCAATTCCAGATCATTCTCCTGGACGAGCATCACTTTCACTAGGAATGTTGGCTCTCATGCCTCCCCCATTGGCACGCATATGCATCCATGGCCGTTAGATAAGAATGCCACCGATGGAAGTTCACTCGGTCGGTAATCCGAACGAGCCCGACATCCGGCAGTTGGATCCCGTTTTGCATTATCTTCTGCCAGATGGCTTCGACGCTCAGCGATTGCCGCAGGGTCATCCAGGCCGACCACAGTGCTAGGAGAATTGCATCTTGGGAAGGTTTGAGTAGATATCTTATCTTTTTCCTGGGTAGTTCCCTGTCCACCTCATGTGACCCCCCTGCGGGTAACTAGGACGTGGTATCACCATGTGATGTTCCCGCTGCCGAAGTCCCGGCCTGCGCAGGCCTCGCTACCTGACGCGCCCTTGATTCCCCCCTTCCAACGGCACCGTTCCTTCTTTTCTGTCACCCGGTTTCCGCGCGAGTAACCTCAAGTTGCCGGACGCGCTTGTGTAATAGCCCCTCAGGGTACGCAATGGTCCAGTTTTCGGCATATTTGGTTGCTAGGCCAGCATCGACCCCTGTGGGAGGAAGAGTAACAACGTCGCCAGAGCTGAAAGTGGTAAACATCAACCACATCTGGTGTAGGACACATGGATTCTTCTCCTTCTAGACAGCCGTGAATACCTTCTTCGGCTTTCGCTGAAGGCACACGAACTGCCTGGCGAATCGGGATGGCACGTAAGTCTCGCATATCACATTCCCGTCGATCGTACCACGAGCACCCCGCCCCAAATGCTATGGAAGTATTCCTGCTATTCCAGAGAGCCTTGCCCGTTGTCCACCAGCTGGCCAACTGGGGTGGGGATCGGGCTGATGTTGAAAATGGCATGGTTGCCGATGCGGTTCCTCACGCCCTCCCTATTGAGCGTCAATGGCGCCACCCTGGTGATGTTTAGAAAGGACGATCACAGGCCATTGCCTGGAGGACTGACATCGTTTGGGAAAGTATACCCACCGAGATGAGCCGCCACTCAGCCATGGAAGATCTGGAAGGGACCACAGACTCTCCGAGGCAACCCCCCTCATGAGATGCACCCTAGGATGGTATACAGCTTGGCCAGCATGGGGACGCCCAAGTTGAACCGTTTGTTGGCGGCCATGGAGCACGCCATCACCAAAGTCGCTGGACGGACGTCCATCCTCGCGTCCCACACCGGCAAGAGCCACCCGCTCAGGAAGGCGGGAAGGAACCCGGCATACCGGACGTTTGGGTCTCGGGCCTCAATGACGCGGTAACCCCATGATTGGTATTTCCCCACCTCCAGGTTATTCCAGTATGACCCGTCCCTGCTCCTCTGAGTCGTGGTTGGGCACCGTTTTCCCCGTCCCGGCATCTTGACGGTGGGATACCTCTCAAGGAATAGGCTGAACCAGCCCTTGTAGGCAATGTCCTTCAAAAATTCTTTAACTCCCATCCTCTCCTTGGCCAGCTGCAGCAGGTTCCACATTATCATAGGCATCCGTGACCTGTCACCCCAGGTGTTCCTTGGAGGAATGAACTCGTCGTATTGGTAACCCTCCAGTGGGATACCTCCGATGCAGTGAATGTCCCAGAGACTAGTGTCGACTTCCCCATGATGAAGGTGGAACGTGTGGCTGTAAGGAGACCATCGGGTGAATAGCTCTGGTCCAAGTTCAGGCTGGCGGTGGAAGTGGAACTGCGATGTCCATACCACCTCGAACAGGCCGATATACCACATTTTGTCCCAAAACTGGTCACAGGTATGGCGAACCCAGAACGCCCAGGCCCATTCGCTGGTGAAGTTACCCTCGTACCGCAGGTCCCAATCCTTCAGCGAGCACTTCGTGTCATCCCTGATGCTTTGACGGAACGTTCTTGTGTAGAGTTCCGGAGAATCCTCCGCAACAGGCTCGTCCCCGGTAATGGTCCTAGTCCTTGGGTTCAGGACATAAACGTCCACATGTCTAGTTTCCCTGGAAGGATGGTCGTTGTTCGTGACGTTGTAGTGAGAAAGTTCGTCCTCCCGAGTCACCCAAGACCGCGGCATGTCCACTTCAAAGCCCGGCAAGGGCACCTCCTCCAGGATGCCAAAATTCAAGAGCGAGAGGTTGTCCGACAAGGGATATGTCTTCTAGGCCAGAGTCAGCAGGTTGAACAAGGTCAGATTGTTGGAGACAATCACCTTGGCGCCGTAATCCTACTCGGTTGCCGCCATTTCTGTCCAACGGGAAGCAGCTTCCCCCTCATCAACTCGGTTTGCAGCCATCTCAATTTTTTTGGAAGGTGGGCGAAATCAGGATGCAGTGCGCGGAATCAGAGAGTTCGGTGCGAAATCTGGCTGAGTTGCGCGAAATCTTGGATATGAGCGCGCAATCGGCACACGGACCGCGAAAAAGCCCGATGAGGCGCGAGATCACAGCCGAATTTCGGATGGAATTCCGCACTACCAGTGCGTTATTACGCGCCGCTGCGGAAGCGATTTCGCGCACGAGAGCGATAAGCTTATCGGGAAGAAAAAGCGGAAGTACGGATTTGGGACCCAGCGCCCCTTTTTATAGGCGAGACCAGGGTTCCGCGTCGTGCGGAATGAGGATTTCGTGCGCGTCCGTAGGATT
The DNA here is from genome assembly GCA_963277665.1 of Viscum album. Taxonomy (NCBI): domain Eukaryota; kingdom Viridiplantae; phylum Streptophyta; class Magnoliopsida; order Santalales; family Viscaceae; genus Viscum; species Viscum album. The sequence continues at coordinate 1,096,349,040 of OY728151.1, read as the reverse complement.
TGCGTGCCAATCAGAATTTTGCAAGCAACTTGATCCGAAGACTTGGATTTACGGTGTTTCGGCGTTTCCCTTGGAATCTGATCGTTGTGACCTCTCGCCAATCCAATTCCAAGGGGGGGAATTTGTTGATACCGAAAAAGTCCGTAACTCTTGGAGGAAGTTTCGTAATGAAGAAGTAAAGTCATATTCGGAATCAGAGGCCCGATCCGGAGGCCCGGGATGTGTTGTGCGAAATAAAGGAGGCTCCACACGAAAAATTGTTCTACATGCGTAGAATCACCGGGTTTTGCGGAATTGAGCCGTCGAGGTGCGCAATCTTTGCGCACCCCAGTTCCGTGAGGCGAGTTCTTGCGCGCCGGCTACGCTCGGCGCGAAGAATTTCGTGCGCCGCCTGGATTCCATGCCGGAGGTCGCCTATAAATAGCAGGTGACACTAAACGGTTTGGGGGTTGAGGAATCTGAAGTGACTCTTGTGCATGCAATTCGGATCCCCCCCCCCCCGCGCAAGATGACTTCCAGGTAAAACCCTCATTTCGCGGAACCTTGCCCCGGAGTTCGCCTTTGCGCGCAACTCCACCGGCTTCAGTGAATTTACCCCCTTCCTAGTGTTCCAGCCTTGCGTGCAATGCGTGGTTCGTGCGTGCAATAGGTTTTCGTGCGCGTAAAACCCTATGCGTAGTTCTCTCTCCGCGCACAATTCCATTTCTACAATTGCGCACCGTCCTGGAGTTTTGCACGTAAACCATCCCTTTTGCGCGCAAAGCCCAGGACTCCTCACCTTGACACCCCTTGGCTACCACCTGCACTGCACCTGATGTCTCCCTTGGCGGGCATGCGCACCATGCGTTGTTTTCCCGTACGGCCTCCCAGGCTCGTGAAAAAAACCTCAAGGTCCCTTGGGCCGTGTTTCCCGTTGCGTTTCTTTGCCTTATGCTTCTCCGCATAGGCATGATAACGGCAATTTCTTCTTCGCATAGCCACGCTAACATGGACCCCCCGGTGGTTCGCCTTGCGGCCCCCCTTCATTATGGCCTTGCTGATTCCTTACCTTCCACAAGGGGTAGAGGGCGTTGGGCATGTAAGCCCTAGGGTGTGGAGCGAACCTACCTCACCCAGGCTGCAGGACGTTAAACTGCTAAGCACCTCGTCCTTAACACAAGATGTTAAACTGTGGTTCGACCCCGTGCATCACACGCAGGGTCCCCCTGCTCGGACATTCTTTACGCCACTCGTCTCCACAAGAATGGACTCTTCCTCACATGGAATGAGATCCTCCTTGTCGGATCAACGTTTTTCTGCGGGGGAAGGGATGCCTCAGAGCGTAAGCCCCTAGCCTTTCTTGCGGATGATTTCACCCGTGCATCTCCGTACTTCCCCCCTGCCAAGGATAGTGGAGACCTTTTCCCACTAAACTTTGTCGCACCACGGGCCTCCACCCTGGAGTAAGTCCCGACACCAAGGGCCGCTAACCATGCGTAAGCCCCTATTTCCTCTTTGGGCCACTCAACGCGTAAGCCCCATTCCGCTTCTCACGGACGCACCATTTGCGACGTGATCGTCTGGTCCCTGCTTCCTCTTTTTTCCCACACCGAGTATGACTCATGTGGTCTTAGAGTGCGCATCGACCATGAAATCCTCTTATGGGCTGCCCCAGAGTGTAAGCCCCATCCCAGCGAACTACGTGGACTTTGATCCGTGTTAATGCATGGTACGTAGGAAGCCTCCACGAGGTTCAAGCCCACCACCCAGTCGTCTCGACCTCTCCAAGTTGGTTCCCAGACCACCTTGGGCTGCCTCAGGGCGAAATCCCCAAATATCGCATCCCGCATGATGTTAAACTGTATTCCGTCCCGCATGACGTTAAACTGTATTCTGTCTCGCATGACGTTAAACCGTATCGCGTCCCGCATGACGTTAAAATGTATCCCCCCTCTTGGGCTGTCTCAGAATGTATGCCCCATGTCTCACTCCACCATCCATCATGATCCTTACCCGGGCCGCCACATCCCGGTGAGATCATGCCACCCTATCCCACTCCATGATATATGGGAAGCCGCCCACCTGCTGGGCCCAACATCGGTGTTCCCCCCTAAGGATCCTTCAACCCGATCCATCTTCGCAAGACGTTAAACTCGCGACATACCCCATGTTAAACATGGGAATCTGAGGAAAACCTCTGATGGTAAACATTCCCCGTGTTCGATGTGGGATGCCTCGGGCTTCTGCGCCCTCGAGAAGCCCTGTGATGAGGGACCGAAGACAGACATGCCGACGACGCCCCAACATGACCATTCTCCTCACCGAAGGTTGCTGTCCCGACAAGACCCCTTGGAGAATATTTATGGAAGCAGCATAATTAACTGGCGTCCATGTAGATATGGCACCAGGAATAAGCTTCACGAACCCGTCTTAAATCTATGAGGGAGACCCGGACTAGGTAATGAGCTCCGAGGAGGAATCCACGGAAGGAAGAACCGACATCCCATAATCCCGGTTTTGATCAAGGAGCAAACGTCCCTGAACAAGGAACGTATGCCGCCTGCCTTTGGAAAGTGGGAATGCAGGGCAACAAGCAGCGTGTCCTCCCCACATACGGATGCGCGTGCCCCGGTGAAAGCGTCGGAAACAATATCACAACTCAATTTTCCCAAATAAGTAGTATTGAAGAATTTAATGAGCCTCTTGATCCTTCACAACCAAAACTAAACATCTTTACTATTATTCATAACATAGATAGATGTTGTATTTTTATGAATAATTTCTTTGGAATGATTCATATACAAAGTAATTCAAGGTCCCATATCCTTTCCAAGAGTGTGAAATATGAAAAAACATGGTCCACAGTCTACATAATGCTGAAAACATCTCCAATCAAATTCTGCAAAAACTATATGGGTTTCCCTTTAATAGTTCATCATTATCATCCTCTTTATGAAATGATAAAAATATTAATTGTGGAATGATAATAAACATAAATAGAAAAATAGACAAAAATACACGAAATCCATCATTCAATTCCTATTAAAAATAACATATGTTTATCTGAATTTAAAAGTTAAAAATAAAAAATGAGAATATAATTTTAATTCATTGAATCCCATAAAAACACACTTTCCAACCACCCATGGTAACATTAGGGTCATTAAAATGATATTTGGATAAGAAATCACTAGTAACCTACCAGTTCAGTCCCAACATTCCTATTTTTAATCCACCCAAACATCCCATAATATACATTGTTAATGGATAAAACCCCCCATTGATAATAATTTTATATAAACTGTCCCATATTACCCATCTATCAAAATCTCAACATTGTCCAAGAATAAAATATATGATCCATTTTTTTGGGTACACCACTATTTTTTCTTTTTTTGTGCCATTGTGGACATGACTTATGTTATATAGAGATCCTTGGATTTGGAAATGATGTGAAGTTAAGAGATATATGCTTGTCTGAAATTATGGAGTCCAGGTATAAACAAGATAAATATATTTTTATGGGTTTTTTATTCTAGGGAAATATTTGGGGGAGTTTTTCATCCCTAAGATGCAATGTATGAAAAAAATATCTCTTGTGTGATTACATGTTGTGTTCCTCTTACACAACATGTATATTCCTGCATAAATAGGCCATGATCCAATAATATGAATTAAAATTTTACATGTCTTATAAATAGTTCATACCATGTAAAATTCAATCATGTTTAAATACTATCTATGGTGGTAAGTTTTTAATCATATCCATTTATAATTGAATACACAACGTGTAAATGACTTATATATCAAGTAATATCCTGAAAATTATTTTTTGAACGAGTAATGTGAGTGATTTTTTTTCAATCACCTAAATATTTCATCCTCTCAAATTTGGGAATATACAATGTTATTTTTGAGATACATCATCCATTCCATACATATTGGTTGAGTAAACAAATCATGTTTAAGTCATTCTATTTAGAGTTTACCTTCTCTCCCACTATTTTCTGACCATTATTGTGTAATATATTTTCCATGGTGGTTATTGATTTTTTACATGATCATTTATGATCCTAGATAATTATTGTTATCATATAAACCTTCTTTATTGTTGGATGATCTTACTGGAAGAATGTTCTGTCATCATTTAATGGTATGATTTGTAAACCTAAACACTATGGTTTTTAGTTAGATTTATGCACAATATTTCAAATTGCACCAACATAGCATGAACCTAAATTAATTAAATGAAGATTTGGAATAATATTTAGAATCCTATTGGATACAACAATTTATTACCTAGATTATATATATTGACCAGGTTATATAACCCTTAATGATAAATTAATTGACTAATAGCTTAAAGAGTTTCTATAATGACATGATTTCTCGATTATTTCTTAACATAGGTTCACCTCAGATTGGCCTTCTTATTTAAATGACAGGAATTTTATTAGAATATGAAGAAATAATAATGAATGTTTGTTTTTGAATTAAAAATGGTAATTTTTATAATCAATAATTGACTTTTATGATGTTACATTGTGATATCCTTTCATCATTACATGGTGATACATGTATAAATGCTTATATACATATCTTATACCATGTAAGTTGTGTAATTCACATATAGATGGTTATTCGCATAGATTTATGTTGTAGTTATTATTATCCAGGATTGGTCCTCAAATATTATATAATGCATATATGTACCTCATGGACCAAATACCTACTTAAATGATTATATAATGGGTAAGACCTAAATTTGTGTTATTTATACCATGGATATATTATTATGGTGGGCATAGTTATGAGGAATTCTCAAAGAAATCATTGAATGTTTTCGATGAAGATTATGTTTTACTAAGGATATATGGTTATGGTTGGCATAGTTCTCAGGCTTTTTTAGAGATATTTGAACATTATTCCTAAGTATTTTGATGTGGTATTATTTTAATTAATTAATTAATTAATACTCATGTTTATTTCATTATTGTGTGTACTTTTTATTAGGAATGTTTTTTTTAATTGGGGATTCAACCTACAAATTTATACTCACACCCTATTTGGGCCTCTTTTTGGAACCCATGCAGAACACATGAATTCAAATGTTGATAATGGAAGAGGGACCTTTCTATTGATTGTACCTTTCTGGATGAGATTGAGTTCATAGACGAGGCTGACATTAGGGTAAAGACAGGATAATATTGAGTCTTTATTTTAATCATCAAGTCTTATATTTTTATTACATCTTGTATGAAATTTAGTTATATTTTATTATGTCATTACATTATTATTTTATTTTTTATTTTTTTATTCAGTTGTTATTATCTTATGGCCTAAAAGTTGTGTTGAATTATTTCTATTATTTCATATGCTTTGATATTTATTTATTTTTATATTAATTTTATATTCTTTTTTTATCACATTTACTAGGTGTATAGTCCACACAAAATTCGTATCAAGACCTTATTTTTAGTCTATAGCCTATATCACATTAAGAGGAATGATTGAGTTCCGGTAAGAAACATGTTACATTCACGTGAGAGATTATCTAATCAGGGGATGTTACAATGTAGTAGTATAAGACACAAGGCTTCATTTCTGTTTCATTACTTTTTTTAATAATAGAAAGGAGTCTAAGATGTGTCGGTACATGGTAATAAGTGTATTATTAAAAGTATCTAACCTATATATAGGAGATAATCTAAGCTCCGTAAAAATGATTGTTGCCAATACTATTTTATTGTTACTGTTGATGTTACCTCACCCTGAGTGATTCACATGTGGGGTGAGGATATTATTTCATGTTGTTATTGGTTATTGAGATTTATACTTGTGTACCGGTTTGGTGCGAGATGAGTTTGTCTGCATTGTGATAAGAACATTATGAAATATATTGATGATCATTTTTTATGTTATGATCATATTTATTTCATGTGATATATAATTTCTATAAGAACATCGATATGAAATACCAGTTATATCTATAAAATGTAATTAATTGAACTTTTATGTCCTTCTATAAAACTTATAATCCATGTTTAGAGAGAAAGGAGTTAATATTTCTATTATGTAGTCACCTATTGAGGTTTCCCATGTTTTTTTAACAAATATTCCAAGGATGTTTTTTATTTTGTAGATGAAATCTCTCATCTTCATCATTGATATGAAAATAAAGAGAGTTGAAATCAACATGATACTAACACAAATGAAATGAATATTACATTATCTATAGAGGAATTAATGGAATTTTAGCATCACGATAGATTCTATAAGGTTATGCAATTTATCAAAATAGATATTGTTCCTAATTTCATTTCGAAGTTTGAGTTGATGAGAGAGTTACAGAAGCATTATCCACCTATGATAACTAGTTTTGGAGGACCCTATGTATCAAGGATAAATATTCAATCATAATAAATAATTATTTATAACTTTGAGTCACCCATTGATAAAAAGGTGATAGTATTTTCATATATGGTTCATGGACCAACCATGAATTGTTGGTATATTTTTTAGAAATAAGGGTAGTATAAGGATATGTCTTGGAAGTATATTAAAGTGAACTTCCTGAACTATTTCTATCCCCTTACATAGAGGGATGAGAAGGCTGATGAGTTCATGAAACTAAATTGATAGGATATGTGAGTGATGGAATATATAGATCATTTCACCGACCTATATCACTTTTCACTATCATTGGTAGTTGATGAGATATCAAGGATGCGGCATTTTCTTGATTGGGTTCCCATTAAGATCATGTCATAGGTTAATATGTTCCATATGATAAATTTTTTGTTTTTTATGAATTAGAAATATATTAAAAAATTTAATCGAAGAGAGTCCTAAAGCTATGTTGAGCTTATTTTAGCAAGGATGAATGTGAATTATTTTTCTAGTTGAAACAAGTGTTTTTATTCTTGTTTTTTCTATGGAAAAATTGGTAATAGTAGTCATGGAATTTTGAAGGCATCTTAAGATCGTATTACATTATAGTGTTATTATTCTAGAATGATCGTTAAAAAATGGCCTTAGTGTCTTTACCATAATTTAAAATGTTTTCATTATTGTAATTAATGCATCATATAGACGTTTTGTAGGGCTATACTACAAAAGATTAGTGACAGGGGATAAAAACATATACCTGGGTTTGGGAAGGACTCAATTATGCTTCAACCTATAGGTATGTAGAGTGGAAATGAATTTTCTTGTCAATGTAAGTGTTGTGAAATATAGTGAAAGAATTATAGTATAAGTTATAGGGAATATCTAATGGAAGGGAGATTGGATCCAAGGGTAGAAGGGATGGTCTACATAACATTTTGCAGACTACTCCAGCTACTGTGAATGCCAAACTGTCTACTGTCATAGGTATGATTATTCTATCATATATTCTTTACTATTTTTTTGTTTGATGTATGATCATCACATACCATTTTTATCCTGTAATTTTTTAAATATTTTGGTATTGGATGTGAAACAAATTGGTGGAATTTTGAAATTAACACACATTTTGGATTGAAATGATTGAATATTGAAGGTTACAAGGATTCATATTTAGAAACTGGTGGTTACAATTTCGTTTAGAACCCTCTTTTGACATATATAAAAGGATTTTATTAGACTCTTGTTATGTATTATTTAGTTATATACTAGGTTCTTATAAAATTCTAGCACAGGAAACATACATTTATATCTCTTGAAGGATGCAACAATTTTCACACCGGAGAGTGCGATCATTATGATGGTCATGTAGGACCATTTTAGTTTAGAGTGGATTATTTCATGGATTAATTATCTTGTATAACTATAGATGATTATGTAATTTATTTGTATTATTTTCCACTAGTGGTAGATCATTTTTAGGATGGCTCCCTGATGAGATCAACTTCTTCCAATGCATGAAATTGAGCGATTTTTTGATCAATTTGATTTCTATAGAAGATTCTATTACTATAATACCATTTTGATTGGAACTAGAAATGATTCAAGACTATAATGTTCAGTTGGATGAAATTGAATGTACTGGTTTCATACATCATATTACATCTCCTTGGGGTTCTCTAGTTCCATTTTCCAATATGGTGAATGGGAGGTTGCACTTTTATGTGGATTATCAGAGGTTAAACTGTGAGATTGTTTGGGACCTCTATCCCCGTACTCATATTTGTGATATCATCCATAAATTTATATGTTAGAAGATGTTATACATGGTTAATATGTTATTAGGATATCATTAGTTAATCATGAGAGCCCCAAACATTCATAAGAAAACTATTAGGTGTAGGTATGTCTTGTACTAGTTTGTAGGGATTTTGATTGGTTTGACCAACGCACTAGAATTATTTATGTACGTGATTAATATGATCTTTCATCCATTTATATATTATTTAATTTTGGTTTTTTTCAATTACATATTAGTGTACTCCGTGTTAATATATTATCTTTTCAAATATCATGTCTTCATCTTAAGTACATTAAGAGTGCATCATATTAATTGTATGCTAACCAAATATAGTTTCAATAATTATAATTTAAACATCATGGCCCATGTCAAATCTGATGTATGAGATATATTTGACCTAGAAAAATTTTCACCTATTGTATCTTGGTTGAATTCCATGAATTCATTCAAAACTAGAGCTTTATAGGTTTACCAGGTTTTTATTGGTGCATTATAAAATATTTCAACCATTTGGATTCACAATTGTAATGGAAGACCAATAATGGATTGAATTTTGTTTGTTTTGATACTTATGATATTTATTTTCCAAAATAAAATGGAGGAATGGACTCAACCGAAATACTCACATTACATATTCTATGAAAATAATATACCATGTACAGTTAAACATCTAGTGTTGGACTATGAGAAGTCCAGATGTAGGAGGCTCGACTAGTTGATTATGGATACAGACTAGTATGACCACTTGAGTGGAATTACCCTACACTCATTATGGAGTTAGAAACAGTTGTATAATCGTTTTGATATTGGGGGAATGATCTCATGGGTGAGTGGTCTTTGGTGTACTTGGACCATGAGTCCCTCAAGCACAACTTTGTTAAGTAGGACCTGAACATTCTACAGAGGAGGGTAGTCGAGTATATACAATCTATAGACATCGATTCTGTTCATAAAACGGGATGGGGAAATGTTGTTTTTGATGCATTGAGACAAATCATATAGTAAATAAAGTAAGTAATTTTTTTTCTGAGAAGAGGATGATGGAACAGTCAATAGACATGAATCTAGATTTTAAGGAGATTAAGGGATGAGAAGCTCTGATTTCGACATCTTTTATATCCCTTTATTAGGAACATATCAGAACTGAGTAGTTATCTGTTCTCAATAGATAATATCATTGAGAAATATCATATGGTGGGGAGACACCATCATGATAATCTCTTTGAAGTGTCAATTTTATTATTTTACATGGATGATTATGGGTGCCAATATACTTGAATGAGGAGATCTAGAGACATATTAATTCATTGATATTGGTGGTACATCCTAGTTTTACTGTGATTTATTATGATCATACTAGATAGTACTGGTTGTATGTATTGATGAATGAGGTCACAATATTTTTGGTGATATGATACACTTTTCAGTAGGTGAATGTCAAGAGTTAGTGGAAGACTAGGATTTTTGGTCAATTTCCCATACTCGAGTGGAAATGGGATGATTTCCCCATGAATGTTAGGACAATATTACCTTTGAAAACCCGTAATAATGATGTTGTATGTTCAATTTTGGATTAAATTTAGAATTATCCCAATTATTTCTTATTAAAAAGACCTTTAATGTTGATGATCTAAGTAGTTTTTATATGAACAATGTTGTTCAAAAGCACTGTGTAGAAAAGGGTGTTGTTTTAGAAAGAGATAATTATTTTCAAATATTCTTTCTAGAAACGTCATTTGAATGACTTGGGATAATATGTTATTTTGATTTCAGCCTATAATCCTAAAAATAGTGGTCAACCTGAGTGGACTATTCAAAATCTATAGAATATATTATGATCATGTGATTTATATTTTGGTGATTCATCGGAGATGTATATGTCACTTAGGGAGTTTATAATTTATAAAATTTTCTAGGAATCCATATATATGTAGCCTTTTCGGTAATTTAATATCATTTTATGTAGTTATCCCACTGATTAGTTAGAGGTGGGTGAGTTATCGATTTTTAGGCCTTGTCTCATGCAAGAGACATCTGAAAAGGTTTAGTTGATCCGGAATTGTATGATGATAGTGAAGTGGATGAAAGTATCATTCGCTGACCATCAAATATATCCTAGGGATTTTGAGGTTGTTCAACATTTTTTAGTCAGGTGTCTCAAAGGTTGTGGTAGCAACATATCTGGAAATAGGTACAAAATGCGTCGATATTTTCTTGGTCATTTGAGATATTTGATAGGGTCAGTCCAATGGCATATTGATTATCCCATCAACCACAATAAAATTTCATGCATGATGTATTTTACATTTCATAGCTTCAGAGATGTCATTTAGACCCTTTCCATGTGATAGATTGATCATAAAATAAGCGTAGTGATGATGGGTCCATTGTTGGGCTTCTTATATTAATTTTTCACCAAGGTGAGAATTATCTCTAGGGTAGGACTAATCTTTGGATTATGTACAGTGGAAGAATGGTCAATATCATCCTGAGACGTAGCATAGGGACTTAGATATGCGAGCATAGTGTCAATACATATTCTCTGACAAAATATAGTGATGCATGGATTAGCTTGGGGACAATATGTTATATGGGGGGAGGTTGTAATGTCCCCTATATTTTCATGTATGTCCCTCTATGAGTTTTTCATTTGGGACTTGGTGGACTAGTCTTATTCGGATTTGGAGGCTCATTGTTTTTGGGAAAATGACCTAATATTCACGAATCTGTGTTTTCTTCAATTTATAGAGTTTATATATAAATTTTGTTGCATAAATTTACAAGGGGCTTCCATTCATGATATGGAATGGGAGGTGTTTTATGTACTTATGTAGGAAATTATACTGAATACTATATTATAGGAAATTATATATTGTATATCTATTACAGGATGTGTAAATTCTATTGAACCCATTTTCTAAACCAATGTAAGGTATGAAATAGTTACATATCATGGAACTATTCACAATGTGTAATAGCCTATAAGGGTTAAATATAATCGAAGGATACTGGTTTTTTAGAGTGTCCCATTAAATGGAATACTCACTGTTTTAATAAATTAAATTCCATGTGAAATTCCAAGTAGTGTTTTTATTGGATAAATGATGCATAATTTACATTCAATACACTATAGACTTCCTCCTCTCGACACTAGGGAATCTCCTAGTTGATTTTATAGGACCATCCTTCTTTTTGGGATACCTAGATGATCAAATAATTACCTAGAAATTCATTCAATTTTGGTTTTCCACTCTCTTCCATTTTCCTCTGGTTAATTTAGTTGAATATATTTTCCTTTTTAATTGTTGGGTATTATTTTGATCGATTATGTTAATGGATGCTTCCTGAAATCATTTACAACTTCATTCTTCTTTGAGTATCCTACTAGAAGCATTGGCCGATCTTCAGTTATTGATTGGGGGTCTATAACATAACCCTATGGTCTGTCTAATTGTATATCTGTGAAATAGTTCATATCATACTAATGTATAATGTTGTTAAATAAATAAAATGTTTAATTTGGTCACTATTTTTATTCCCATATGATCCAATTTTTCATCTCTTAAATTATTTATCGTTCAAGGAATGAACACTTTATTATAAATGAATTGGGTAATGGCTCAATGATTGTTTATTAGGACTTCTGTTTTCGGTGATTGATTGATATAGATTCCACATAGATTATCCATATTATTTATATAACTCGGATATAATTAGTTTCTTATGTTATCCTAAAATAAATGAGTTTTTTAAATATCAATATAAATTTACATAATTAACCCAAGATACTTTTGATGTTGCATTGTGATACCCTTGCTACTATGCCTATTAATACAGGTTGTGATGCGTATACCTCTGGAATATCCCTCGTACATGTTTTAATACATTTATAGAGAGTTATTCACAATGATTCATGTTTAATGCTAACATACCATATTTGGCATTGAAAAATTTTCAAATAGTTATATTCCAGGCATTGCCCTGTTCAATGCCAGAATTCATAGTTAGTGGGATTAACCAAAAATTTTTTATTTATACCACAGATATATGGTTATGGTTGTCAGGTTTATGAAAATTCATTGATACAAATCGTCCTGATTCCAAAAAAAGGTTATCTTTTACCACGGATATGTGGTTTTCGTTGGCATGGTAGTGATACATGGTATGGTATATTCTAACATGGTGAGAATGAACGTTTTTATAGTATTAATTTTATTGTTTAATTGATTAATAAACATGATTATTTCCTTATTGGTTGAACTTATAATCACAGTGGTTATGTTTAGACACGGTGCTATTAAACTACTAGGTTATACTCAATCCTTCTTTGGGTCACCATTTTCTACCCTAGATGATAACATTAATGTTCGTTCAAATAATGTTGATGTTCAAGGATGTTGATAATTACCTGATGGATGTGCTAGTGTATGGAGATGGGGCCAAAATTGGGATTGAGAAGGGGAAATATGGTTCCTTATTTGAGTATGCAAGTATTTTTTTATTACATATAGCTTTAAATTAAAATATATTTAAATCTACAATTACATTATTCATTTATTATTTATGAAATTTTTGGATTCGATTTTACTATTGTCTTTTATATTGGATTGTACAAATTCTATTTTTTCTACTACTCATATATTCATTTTTTTGTATGATTATTCCACTTTATTTTAACTTTGTAACCATGGGGTATAGTCTCCCCACAATATTTATCACCCTCGTGCTTCTAATCAAAATTTTCAGGTATATGGGGAGGAATGCTTGATGTCTCAAAACCAAACTGTTTCATTCATGAGAGAGATTTCCTGATCGGGGCAATTACATGAAACAAAACTATAGTGGATGTTAAGGGAATATACTACCAAAAATCTTGGCAAAAATATTTCCAGAATCCACGTTTATTTCAATAATGTGATCCTATAAACATGGGAAAAGGGATCATGCATCTTGAAAATAACCACCAAAATTATTTTAATTAATAACAATTTGGATATTCTAAAACATATCTACAGGACATAGTGACCCAAATATTTGATGAACCAACTAACTCCCCCTTCCAATCCTCCACACAATAGTCTTCACTCTACACATCAATAATGCTAAAATTCGTAGACTACCAAAACTGTCTTCCAAACCATAGTTCCCCAACATCAATATAGACACAACCACCACAATCCAAAGAAACCAACTTAATAAAATATATTCAACATAAAACAATAATGAATATGAAAAATAAATATGAAACTAAACATAATAAGTTCATCAAGAAATTATTTCTAGAATGTTACTGGTCTGTCAATAGAAACTACTATAACAAACAATTGTTCTATATTTCTTAAATGTTTTTACGATAAAGGAAACATATCAAGGGATTTCCATTATGCTGGAAATGAGGATTCAACCCGTACAAAATATTGTGAGGTTGAAATCATAGTAAATATATATATCTTCAGTTTATTATAGATTACACTGATTCTATCACAGAAGAAAATGATAATAAAATTTTGAAGGTCAAAATTTATTAATGGGAAATTCAATGTACCAACCTGAGATTTCATAATATATTTTCTTTAAAATAATCATTTTATGGGTATATTGTTTAAAATATAAAACAAACTAAATTGATCAATGAAATATAAAATAAATATTATAATGGAAATTTATGAACAATAAAACATAGATTAAGTAATAATATTTTAATATATAATAAATGAATATAAAATATGATTAATAACACAAAATATTTAAAAATGAAATATTCAATAAGAGAATTTTTTTCATATATGATAATTTCATTAAATTTTTTAATTTTATAATTTTTTAAAATGTTTTTTTAAAAGAACATAATATTTTAATAATTTAACTAAAAATTTTCATAGGTTGAATTTTATTGACTTCTATTAAATAAATATTTTTTATATTAACGAGGAAAAATATTGTTTTTAGGAAGAACATAGAATTCTTGATTACATAAGATTATATATACAACTCAGGAACATAGAAAAAACATTTTTATCAAAAACTGAAATGGGGTTTTATGATTTAATTATAAATTAGATGTTTAATTTATATCACACATGTTTTAAATTTTTAATAGTATGAAATTTTTACTCAAATAAAATATACTTTTTAATTTTTATTTAATAATTATATTAAATGTTAGTATTCTATTGTTATTGATTTCTAATCCATATAACCATATTTTTTTAATAATTAATTTTTAATGTTACAAAAATGAAATTGAAATCTATATTTTAACCCAAAACAGTATTTTGAAATTAAAAATACAATTTAACTAAAAATAGATTATTACACATTATATATTCTAATGTAAAAAATAAATACTATTTAAATAATAAATTTTATATGAGGAATAATTATTAATAATATATAATATGGGATAATTAAATTCATGAATTAAAATTAAATAACTTATGTAATAACATGTTAATATAGAAAAACATTATAATGATAAAACTGAAAATTCTACGTGTAGAAATAATGAATTTTTTTATAGCATATGTGAAATAGTTTTTCTGAGTATTTCTAATACTTAACACTGAAAAATCCTTTAATACCCATTATTTGAATGATATGACCTTTTATTGGCGACTTTACCTTTTTTATATTTCAAAAATGGAACTCCACTCACTTATATAAGGAAAAATCACCACTCAATATCTCTTCACATCCCAAACCTCTTGGTTTAAAGAAGTCTACCCAAATTCCAGATGAATACTCTTATAAATTTCCTTGATGTAATTTTCATATATGTAAATATCCTCTTAATGACTTCATATTTTTTTTCCAAATAATGTTTCCAAGGATTAATATAAAAAATTCCCAATTAATGACCTTTCATTGGAATTATTTTCAATGTATATTGAGTTCATTACAATTAATTTTTATATTAAATTTGAAATAAGTACTTATTATTAATGTATAGTCATATTATTAAAAATAAATGAAAATTATTAACTACCCCTAAACTTTTACGTGTAAATATGTAAAAGGATCATGTGTTATTAGTTGACAACCACCTATATAAGCCACATGTTCTATTGATAAAAATCAAATAAAAATGACGATTATAGAAAATTATTTCATTAATATAATTAAATTTTAAATATTAATAATATATTTATGATTAATCATTTCTATTTATTCATCTTGATCTATAGAAAGTGATAATATTTCTCATGGATAATTATGAACTACTGCCTCTATGAATATGATATGTTTCATTTTTTCTTATAGTATTATCATAACTAACAAAATGTATTATAATAATATTAAATAAATTAATAAAACATAAATAATATCATTAAACATCAATAATAACTATATTATAACCAAATCACCCAATAATCATACTTATCCATAAATAATATCTTTTTTTTGTATATATTGGATTAATGGGATAGATGAATAACACTGAAAATATATTTATTTGATGACTATTGATAATTAATTCTTGGTATTATTTAATATTAGTTATCAAATAAGTATTTTTATAGATCTGGAAAAGTTATATTAATTTTTACATCATTATTAAAATAATTAATATTTTTCATCCAAAATTACTAAAACAAGCTCATTACCAACTTTATCCCCATTGATAATAAAAAAATTATTTTGAAATGAAATAAAATCACTATATATAATTTTGAAAACTAAATTCTTGTATAAATACATCAACTGGAATGGTAATCATTGAATCTACAACAAAAATATTTACACTGCCATTATTAAACTATTACTAAACATATAATCGAAACCTATAAGATCTGATGACTATAATAAAATATAGATAATAAGTGTAAATGACAATAAATTGTGATATTTTATGGTTATATTTAATATATATATTCCTAAAATTTGTAAATATTAAACTTATTTTTTTTGAACTATAGGTTAGATAATTTGTTTCAATGTGGTATTTTTGAGATAGTGTTTCATCTCAATTTCCATTCTACTAAAAAATTTCTACATTCATATAGAATAATTACTTTATATTATGTGTATGATATCAATTTGGTATATTTTATAATTAATTATAAATTATTAAATTCAATTTATGTTCAATTCTATTCTCTCTAGTTCAATGTATTTCTAATAACATGTTTCATCTGTCATATTTTTTTTGAATGTGTATATATTTATTAGGGATTAATTATTTTCATAATTTTATTTTAGTCTGTATTATTTATAAATAAAAGTCGCATTTTAAATTTCATCGTATTTCAGTTAAAAAGATTGCAATGTTTCAAGGGTATTGGTTATCTGATCTCCCTTCATTGAGTTATAATTCTTTTTGTTGAACATATTTTTTACAAGTGTGGTTTCATCAATAAAAATATTTCCATTAATGGTATATACTCTTCATCTATATGTAACATGATTTTATAAATCATTTATTTTTCCATAATAAATTTCTTCCTACAAATTTATATCATTGTTGTGATAAATTCACACACTCTTTAAAGACATTTTCATCACATTTTCAAATTTTATATTATTATTGTTGTTCCCGTTCATATTTCTGAACCCTATTATTTGTTATATCATTAATAATACACATATTACTTTCTCACATATTATATGTATGTTTTATTACCACATTTCAAAATGTTTTCTTTCAAAATAATATTTTAAAGTAATATTGTTTTATTCTTATCATTATCATATATTTTATCATAAACATTTATGTTTTATTAAAAACATTATGAATATTCATGATAAATTATTTATGGTCCTATTTAAAATAAATTTTTTCAACATTTTAAGTAATAAATTATTGAAAAAAAAGTCTTTTTACTCGTAACATTATCATTTGTGAGTATTGTAAACAAGTTTTATTAATTCTATTATGGTATCTCTTTTCATATGTGAAATTTTCATTATGATTAATACTTTATATATTATTATAAAATAAAATTATTTTAATTATTGGTGAATTCTAAAACAAAAATAAATATTCTTATAGTTTTCCAACATTGATGTTTTATTTTTAAAATGTGTTTTCTATTTTAAATGGGATTTTGAATGAATTTGTATTTTAGAAATATTTCTTAAATTTTTTTATTTATTCTAAAATATTTCTTTTAAAAATTATTCTTCTTAAAAAAAATAATTCTCTAAAATAATGTATTTTTATTAAGTGGTTTTTTATAAATTTTATCAATTTTTACTATATTTTATTTTAAATAATTTATTTTTATTAGTTTTAAAATTTTTAATAAATGGATATTTCATATTATTTTTCAATATGATTTATCCAATAATTTTAATATGTTCTCTTAAGAGTAAATAAATATATTTTGATATACCTTTTATAACACTTGAGATATATTCTCGTGGTACAATCCACTTTTCTTCTCTGACTAGATTATAAACTGTTCTATGAGGGACTCATAGATCAAAATAATTTTCCACAGGTTAATTAGGTGAATATTTAAATATGAAATATTCATTTGATTTGGATCACATATGTTTGTATGATTAATGGGTTGGGTCTATCATCTCCCTCATATGCATTGGTTGGGGTTTAATATATTATGAGAAAATGATATTGATCTTGAAACTGATGTGGGATTTCTAATATCACAATATTAAGTAAGAACTATAAATATATTGGCCAATATAATAAGAATTATTATGAACTCAATATATATTAGCTAGAACCAATATATTAAATAGAAACTCTATCTGTATTAGCTAGGGTTTCAATATTAAGACTGAACCCATTAGTTATTAGCTCGATTCACACGATTGGTCATGAAACTGATTTATGTTATCTAGGACCACATGAATGGGTATGAATGTGATACATATTACCTATGATTAATTTATTAATAATGGATCTTCTGTAATTATCTTGGTTCAATATTTTAGAGTTCTTTATGTTTATGATTATTCAATATTTCAAAGTTATATTATTGATATGCTCCCAGATACAAGTTTTATGTATCATGATTCCTTATAATTTTTCCATTTACAATGTTTGTTCATTTTAGATGGAATTTACATTTATTAAATTGACATATAAAAAGAAAATATTATCTTATGTAATTTTTAATTAGATATTTCTCCCATGATTGGTTTTTATTTTATTCATACAAATTATCCCATGTTTACATATTAGTGTGGTTTCTATTACTATAAATTTGTTGTTACCACTTTTAGATATCTCTTAAATAGCTCGTGAAAATGTGTTTAACCTATAAGGAGTCTAGAAATGGGTTTGAAATGTTTTTATAGATAAATTATTGAGGATATAGAAAAAAACATTTCTTATATAACTGGTCCTAAAAGACACTAAACCATCCATTCTTCAAATTTTCCAATTATTGTGATATTTAATTCTTGTCATATATAAATAAAGTATATAAATATATGAATATATTGGATTATTAAACCACGTATAAAATCCAGTGTTTAATATTTTTTTGACAATAGGAATGGATGTATGTGGATAGGTTGGCCCATGTCCTTGGATTTGTTCAGATAAGATGGGATGAGACATTAAATTAAGTATATATTCTGTTCAATCAAATGTAATATTTTATTTATGGAGTTAAGAATGCTTAATAAATTTTTTTTATATAATATTGGTTTATTACATATTCATATAGTATAACCAATCCATGCTTCCAAGGATTTGATATGGAGATATTTATTCAAAAATAAAATTGAGATATTTTTAAAATATTTGTATTTATGGTCTATGTTTTTGGTTATTCTCAAGGTCCAGGGAGGAAATCGAAATAATAACAAGAATTTACTTGTTTACTATGTTAAAATGGATTTTTTATTATTGTACATTATAGGGAAAAATATTTTTAATGGAATGCATGGATTTAAATTAGTTACACAATCAATAATAAATTATTTTTCCTAAATAACCTATTGGTGGAGAAATATTTAAACAAAAAATATGAGCAATTTTGAGACAAACATAATTAAAGAGTGAGACTATAGATATGAACATGGATATTATGATAACGAACCAAGAGTTGGTGGATGGGTATATGGATATCTTAATGATGATGTAATATATAAGAATGGGTGATTGAATATGAGATGAGTTAATTAATATGATATCAATTAACAAATATTAATTTATTATTTTTCCAATATAGGATGTATAACCCATTAATTAATTTAGAGAGAATAATGATTATTAGATAGGGATCAATATTTTTCTACTTCTATTTGGATAAGACAATGGCCTTCTGTTTTTCCTATTCTGAAAAAATGGGAGGTATTTTTGATGATATCTCGAGAAAGATGGGTAATTATATTCATTCTAAATCCATTACAGATAAGAATCATTGGTATATTTTTCACATGATATAATTAAAACACAGATAATGTTTTATCATTTATCATATTAGGAATTCAAATTAACATTATTATTTCTTAGATATGGGCATAAATGGTATGATTTTTCTAAATTATAGTATAATTAAGTTCATTATATACTAATTAGGAGTGAGAGGATAAGGCCATTAGGATATGATCTAGGTGGAATATGTTGAGTTGGGTTAAAGGGTTGTTTTACTGTATATTATAACCTAGAGAAGGGATCTCAATGAATATTTTGGAATGTATACTTACTATGTGAGTGGTTCTTCAGTAATCCATTAATTGTTGGATAAAGTGGTCACAATTACTCAAAATACATTACATGAGGTAGAGTATGACCTGATAGCATCCTAGTGATGTTAATCATGTGATACACATATTAAATATCTAGGGAATACAATAAGAATTGGGAGGCTGGTAATTTCTTTTCTCATCATATTTTAAATAATAAATCATAATATTATGATTATTTTTCCAAATAATTTAATTCAAATGATCATGATTAGAGAGTGAGACTATAGAGATGAAATTGTGATTTCATTTACAGTCATGAGATCAAAAATATATTCATACATTTACCATTCCATATAATGATGAGGTCTTGTTTATATATCTTGGATCATCATATATACATCATGGGAATGATTATATATTAGGCGTGATTGAATTATGTATAATTTTACTTATATATCAACCATTTCACACATGAAGAAAATAAATATTTTAAAACATGTAATTATGTTAGATTAATATAATTGTATAAATTCCATTATATTTTTTCATAAAAATTATAGCCCATATAATATTTAATAAAATAAGAACAATAATGTCATTATTTTATATTAAATGTGTTTAACAGAAAATCAATTCATAAATAAATAATTATATATTTTAATATGTGATAGAGAAAAAAATATAATTTCTAGTGGGTCATTAAACTCATTCCACATTTTACCAAGAAATTATTCAAGTTATAAATATTATATGTATTTATTTGATAAAATAAAATAAATATTATATTCAATAAACATGTGAGTAAGTTTTTATTTTAATAATCACATAACATGAATAAAATATTTTTTCATTATTCACTAAATATGTAAATAAATTTATATAATATACATTAAATCTATAATATGTATAATAAATGTTAAAATCAACTAAAATATTATATATTTGTATATCTGAATATTGAATTTTTAAAAAAATATAAATTGAATAAAATTTTCCCACATTATGTGAATTAATTGATTTTTGAAAATAAATTAGCAAAAAAGTTTAATGAATTTCAAATTACCATTGTTGTATGACTCTCTAGGAACCTTTATCAGTAAGAATTGATATATGGAATCTTAATTATTTGACTAGACATTGATATTATGTCATGAAACCCGATAAACTATTTGATAGAGAATATACTACAAATACATATTAAAAATACATTTATGTAATAGGACCCATCTTTTAGTGACTATCTTATCGATACTGATTCCTACTTATCTCATCACCAAATATGCTTCATTTATCTATAATTTTGTTATTGAAATATAATTTTCTATAGGTTAACTAACCCATGGTGTTTCTTAAATATCATTATTTAAATAATAGGGATAGATATATATTATTCTATTGACATAGAAGATAAAAATAACTTTTTTGTGAATAATTTTTATTATATATCAAATTATATACACGAAACATTTAACCTCACAACTACAGTGATTTTTAAATATTTTCATCATCACATCATTGTGTGAGATTCATGATGAAAAATAATAATTTTCACATGTTAACATAACAATATTGAACATCAGATACAATAATATAAAATTATACTTAAATCATAAGGAATATTTTATGGACTATAAAGCCACATTACATCTCTTATCACAGATCCCTCTTCCATAACATTAAGAGAATAGATCATGTTCATTTTGACCATCAATATCTAATTTTTAAACATTATATAAGCACCATTAAATTTACATATCTAGACTATGTAAAAAACATCACTTTGATACATTTTAATTCATGATTTAAAACATAAGATTACATATAATACAGCCTGGATGATCAAGATGTCTAGTGTCTTTGGGAATTAGGTACATTACATAAGAACATTAACTGGATAAAACATAATCTTTATTGAAATTTCATTCCCATGTTCATATTTAAAACATAATTGGATAACCAAGTTTAAACCGATGAAATTGGTCAGAAATAAAACCTACTAAGGGAATAAAAAAGGAATTACCTGAATAATGTAATCTATGTTATACAATAGGGATATATATGGTGGATAAAATATGTGAGAATCATAAACAAAAACAATATTACCAAATATAGAATTATAACATAAATTCAACATGGTAAATGTTTCAACAACATAATACATTCCATCATAAACATATAATTGAGATGACTACCAAGACATCATGGTGTATAATATCCCATAAAGGAATCATGTTTACTCCATATCCCAACAGCAAATCTCCTAAGATGAAACATTACTATGTACATTGGAGAGATATATAATTCTTATTTCAACCATAATAATCATTTCATTCTCATGCTTATGTGTTCCAGATAGATTAAACAACATTGATTCACTCATCATCAAATTTCATTCCATGATAATGAAGAAAAAAATTAATACATTGAATTCACTAATCATTATGTATAAATGAATAATTATTATCACCTTTGATAATAAATTCTTATGGTATTTATTACACCATTTTTTGGCATGGGAAATCATGGTGAAATTTTGACAACATAAAAGTGTCATAAAAAAGTTTTAGAAAATTGTTTGATGTTAGATAATGGGGTCTCTAATAATTTGAACTTCAAATTGAAACATATAGGGATATTGAAGAAGAATTCCCAATAATAGGAATTTGAAATAAAAGGAATTAAATAATTATTAAAATAGAATAAAATGAGAAGAAAATGAACCCTTATATTGATAGTGTAACTCCAATTACATTGGAGGGGATTCTTGAGGGCATGGATGAAAATGGGTAGGACTCCGAAGAGGTGATAGTATAGTATCGATATGATCCATGTATGTTTTGTGAATTAAAATGGGGGAATGAGTGTTTTTATAAAGGAAACGAGTGGGTAATTCATTATTATTTATTAAACATCAGTTTTGGACCCTATATTTCAAAATAACCAAAACCAAACACAATCCTATAGTTATTTCCTATTTTTCAGCAAATAATATTGGTTTTCATTATTTTATATAAAAAAAGAAATACTTAATAATATAATATGCATGATTATGTGGAAAAAATAAATTTTATATTTTCATGTATTGGTAACGGATTTATGATATTAATCAAATATTAATAAAAATACTTTTTAAGGGGGAAATATATTTCGACATGGATACCTTCTATAGAATTTATTACATCCATTTTTTGGTCATTATGATGTAATAAAAAACATAATATATTTAAAAGCTATTATATTATTACATGGAAATGTTATTTCCTTAGAAAATTATGAAAACATCATCATTGAATAGTTTAATCATTATGATTACAAAAATAATATTAATTTTATCTAAATTATTTTATAAATATGTGAATTTACAATTTTTAAATGAGATTTGACATTTCTTCTGAAATGATGTTTTTTTAACAATAAATGTATTTGTACCCCTATATAAATTACATTTTACTTTATAATAATTATATAATCATTTATATTTGAAGAAAAAATTAAAAAAAAAAGTTAATAAAATATTATTTATATAAAAAATATATTAATTCACAAAAATAAATTCCATTAATTGAATATGAATATTACCAAAAAATTCAAATTTTTTAATTATATCAAAATTTAAATCATTTATAATGTGACAATAATAATTTGAATATTTATTCATTATTATATAAAATTTATGTACATACTTATATTATCCATGGTATTGATACAAGTCCCATTAATGTTCTAGAGAACTCCCTATGAGTAAGGTGCGTGACAATAAGAATTTCATGGGGCTGATTGACATACATGGTTTGGGATTTATTCTCAATTAGCTTGAACTTATCCTGTAAATGGTTTCAATCATGCTTTTGAGTCTGGATCTCATCCTCTTCTTGGTCAAGGGTATATTCCATTGATTATTTATTCCTTATAAGGTCCAATAAATGGGCTTTATATGTAATGATCCCAGTGGTTGAGGACGTCACTCCCTTTTTTTAACAATAGGATTTATCGAAAACCATGTATTTATACTAATCTAGTGATCGATGGTAAATGTAAATATTATCATCATTATAGATGTTTATCAGTGCATTGAATCTGATATGATATAACGAAACCAAATATTTGAATGGTTTTTATATAACCAAAATATATAATAAGACATTTAATTTTATTTTCAAGGTGAATTTTATTTATTCAAGTTTAGCTCATTTAATTATTCCCCAATTCAAGAAATGTTTCCCATGAATATTACATTTACTACACAAAAATAGATGAGAGTTACTCAATATCATCACCACTTGTACTTCCCACATCATTTCATCTAACATATTATTTCTCAATAAAACATTGACTAGGTGTTTTGTCTTATTTCATTTCACTTTTTCCCTATGATCTATAATCTTCACCCGATTCTCATCGTATGCGATATAATTTTCCATAGGTACCACCTTTGGATTGTATACATGTGATGGGATGGTTATGTACTTTATTATGAGGGATCATGGAATGCAACATGTACTTCATAATGGCTAGTTGGGAGTTCTAGTCAACAAGACACCACAACGATGCGAATAAAAATTTCAAAGGGATCGATGTGTCTTGGACTAAGCATTACCTTCTTCCCAAATATCATTACATTCTTCCATAGAGATTCGTGTTTGAATACTATATTTCCAACATCAAAATATAGGTCACTTTGATCATTTTCAACATATCTCTCTTATCAAAAAATGAGAAACATTATTCTGCTACATAATGGTCTTAACATTTCCACAACTTCTTCGACCATTTTAGAACATATCATTGTGTGTTTCCCATATTCACTCCAAAGGGTAACTTTTCTATACCTTTTCCAATAAAAGGAAATCCAAAGGATCTATATGGATCCAATTCTGGAAAGTTTTATCTTATTAAAAGAATGCATGAGGAATGTTTTTATTCCATCCACCTTTTAAGTCAACTAAGTATTTTTTTTCAACACGTAAACATGTGTCTGTATAGTCAGCTTGGACTGGCCATAAGATTAAAGGTGATACCTAATGTTGAACTTCAAATCCATATTGGGAGCATATTGCATACTCCACTAGAAATTATATTTAAATCATGGATCTTGATCAGTTAAAAAAGTAGTGTTTTTCTATAAATCCTCACCACTCTAATGTATATCCTTTCATGTTAATATTGTAATAACTCATCTTGAATTGAAATGAGGTAAAAATTATTTGTAAGATAATCCACCACATCCCATATAGTAGTATTTTCTCTTGATTCCTTCAAAATACCAGTGATAAAGTCCCTGGTGAATTTTTGAATTTCCATGTATGTATGGGTAATGGATGATTCATCCTCTTATATTTATTTCTATCTACCATCACATGATGACGTAAAATAAATCATGATTTATATTCCCTGATCACTTTAATTTTATTAACCCACCCGTTGTGCTCTCGAAGATCTTGATTCATCATTTTAATTCCTAGAGTGATTGAGAATGTTGACCGATGTGAAACATCTAACTACACATTCATTAATTATTGATATGATGGTATACATTGTCTTGACCCAAATCCTACAAATCTTTCCTCATTATAATTTAACTATGAGGATTTCTTATTTCCTTTTGTTTATAGATTCTTATGCATTCCCACACCATATCATTGAGAATCAATTATATTCTCGAGAAGGGATTGTTGAAAAATCATTTTTCTGAAGGATTTATGATGAAGGTTATTTTATGATTCCTTTTTTCATTCAATTTTATAACTATGAAGATTGGATCCTTCTCAATTATCATAAATGATAGTGTTTTTATATCCTTACTTCTTAGAGATAATCCCTCTTTATTTTCATTACTACTATTATTGTGGATTAAGATGTCAGTGTCCTTGATCATCCCTATCCATGTTCGTTAGAATATATCCATCTCTTTAAAAGTGAATATATACATGAGGATTTTTCTATTCATATATGTTTCACACTTCTCCACAATGAGATAATGAAAGAATTTTTTTAAAGATTGGGTCAATGCATCCTATCCGAGATCATGTGTTTTGTAGTATTGATTGTGAACTTTCAACTTCCATTAAGCATTGGCTATCTATTTTTCATTATGTATTAACACATAGTCCAAACACTTCTTTGAAGAATTATTGAATAGAATAAAATTTTCTCTTATGAGTAGTGTGAGTACATGTGTTGTGTAAATCATGCTTTTCAACTCAATGAGGCTCAATTAACACACATCATTCTAGGAAAACATTACTCCCTTATGTGTTTTCTTGGTTAGAGTGTCTGAAAATATAGATAAATTTGTCAAAAATAGATTGTCGTAATATGATATTCAAATGAAATGAAAGATTTATATCACAAATGTTTGACTCAACCATCAATAGATATATTATTTCATTTAAGAGTCCATAGATATCCCATTATTTGTGATAATATTCCCCACGAATGAGCCTTCCTTCAACCAAAACACACATTTTATATACTTTTCATAATGATTCTCCTCGCATACAAGTTTTTTACTAGTGCACAAATTCCCATCATGCTCCTCCTTTCTTTTGGACTATATAATAATGTCATCTAGAAAGACAACCACAAATTTTTCAGTGGTAATCTCTAATGAATCCATTGATCTAGTCCATGGAAATTTTTGGATTATTATGGAGTCCTAAAAGAATTACAATGAACTCGTAGTTCTTGTAACATGAATAAAAATCTGTTTTGTGATATCCTCCTTTATAACACTAATAAGTTAATATCATGACTACATATCCTCCTTAGATGAGTATTGTGATCCGCATAGCAGATCAAAAAATCATCATTCCAAGGAAGAGGAAACACGTACTTTATCAGGATCATATTGAGCTCAAGATAATCAATATAAAGAGTCAATAACCCATCCTTCTTCTTGAATAAGAGGTCATTTTTACACCATGGAGAATCCCTTGGGTGTATGAAAAATTTACCTTTATAGTAATTTAGTTTGGTCTTCACATCCTTTTGTACCACAACATATATTCAATATGGAGTCTTGAATAATGGTAATTCCCTAGGTATAATCTCTAGTGGAAATTCAACCACTCAGCTTGGATGAAGACTAAGCAGTTCCTCAACAAACAAATATGTGTATTCCATTATAATGGTAATGTCCTTAGAAATGATTCATTATAGGGACTCAATCATTTGAGCTACACATTCTGTCATGAGAGAAAAGACCCCATTTTTGAGAAGTTTTTTCTAATGAATATTAATCCCCATCATTTCACATCTATAGTATCTATGATTGATTTGTGATATAGATAGTGAATTCATCCACATCATGGCTTATGTTTCCTTTATATTAAGAAAACAAACTCATACATTGAATTGCATCAAATTACGCAAAATGGTTTATGAAAGGGTTCAATTGGATGTTCATACCACAAAACGTTACAGGGGATGAGTTATATACATGGGAAGTAATAATTTCCACATTTTCTATTTTCAATCACACCTCTACTTCAATGTTTTATGGTGGTGTTTCAATAGTTATACTAAACCTTCTTGATATAATGGAATGTTTATATTCTGGAAAAAATTCTATTCACACTCTTGAATGAATAGATAACATACATATACCAAATTCTTTATTGGGATCTACCACTACAGTTTTCATAGAAAAATCTCTCCACTACTAAAATGGAAGTTGTCGGTTTTCTCTAGAACACATGGATTAGTGCATTGTTTTGCAAAATACACTGGTTTATTATAATGAAAAATTATCTCCAGGTTGATTGGAGAATTCTTTTCCTCCATCCCATTTGTGGGCTTCTCTTTTTGGAAATCACTAGAAAGTTGACAATCCTTCCCATACGTAAAGAAATTATTCATCTCTATTAAGAAATTTTTGAGTTCTTTGTTTTGATTAATTGATAAATTGATATTGAAATTTTTTTGTATCATTAGATTTTTCCATCATAAAAAATATAATCTCTAATTTCTACTTATTATCCCCGTGATACCCTTGAGATTCCCTGATAACCATCTCGACTTTGAGGGCACACCATTAATATTTCTCATAGCTCTCAATGTTTTGGATCGCAATGGTTTTTCGTAGATTAGGTTTTATTCCACCCAAGAAGATGAAAACCATTCATTCAAGGATAATGAAAATTATAGAGGCGTATGATGCATGTATTTTGAAGTTTTCATCTTCCACACTCATAGATTCATCAACATTTTTCTTGAGGTCTAGAAAATACACTTCTATTTCACGATGTACAGTGTGAGGAAAATATTAATCAATAAAATTTTTTCAGTAATCTTACCCCATAAAATAAATATATTCCGTAAGACTCATATTATCGATCAATTTTCATGCCAAATTAGATTCACCCACCATATGATGAAATTCCAGTAGAACATTCTCTTTTAGGAACACTGAAGCATTGAAATGATCTTTATAGTGAAACAAATCTATTGGTTTATAATTAAAGTTTTATATGATCCATTGAATATGAGAGGCCATTTTCTCATAATGGTTTTAGTTTTAGATTGTTCAATATTAGGGTGATTAATATGCATCTTCTGATCTAGGATTCAATTTTTAAATCATGTCATATGAGAGAGTTTCTTTTCATATTTTTGAGATACCCACTCACATCATCTTGGGAATCTCATTGGGGGTTTTCATCACATTGTTTGTCACAATGTTTATTTACCCAATTCCATATATTTTTATCCAATATCATTAATAAAGTGAAACCTAGGGATGATTATTTTTAGACTATTAGACACATAAATTATAATAAACAGACATCAAAGTGATAACATATGAATACTTGTATTTCTTTAACATATGAATTTCTCGGCGTCAATCTATGTTATCAAGGATTTGTTTCCTAAAATATATTCTTATTAGTATTTTTCTATACCCTAAATTATTGTTTTTAATGATCTTATGAATTTTCCAAATCATATCCCCAATGAGTGTGAAACCATTTGTCATTAAGGCCCATTATCATGCAACAGTTCCAGGTTGAGTCAGATCGTCACTGTGTTTTTTAGGTTTTACCCCCATGTATATCTATTCAAAATCTACAACCACATATAATTTCTATATAGGGAATTACATTCATGATAACCCACATACTCTATACATACCAAAATTTAGTGATTTTTTCATATATTTATTATTATACCTATGTCATTCAAAACATATTTCTAATCATAATCCAAAAAATAACATATATTTTATTTTAATTCCCACTGTGACAACCCTACACATTATTAAACATTAATTCAAGATTTATTGCATAATATTAATCATAATAAGACCTATAATATTAATATTTATAGAGTCTTTTTGAATTAAGTCCACTACAAAATAACATAAAACATGTAATACATCATCCTTACTAAAAAATTCCATGATATACATGTACTTAAAACTGTATGGGATAACATGGGAACATAAATAAGAAAGATATGAGATACAAATCACTTAAAGGGAAAAAATGGAATTACATGAATATGGTAATACATGATAGGCAATCGGAATGTCAATGGGGAATAAAAGGAATGATAATCAAAAAAATGAAGAATACAACATGATTTAGCAAGATAATAAAAAGGATCATGGGAAATGTGGATACAACATAAAACAATGCCTCATCAATATAGGTCAAGGATAACATCCATGAAATCATTTTTTAAAAAGTACCATTAAAAATAAAATTTACTCCCTATCACAACATGATGTCTCAAAAGAAATAATATTACTTAATCCATTGGGGAACAATATAATTCTGAGTGCACCCATCATATTCATTTTATTTTTATACTTAAGTATCCTGCATAATTTATAAAAAAGGATTCATTCATCATAATATTTTATTCATTGATAATGGAGTAAGAAATAATTTCATGTAACTCCCCAATAAATATGTACAAATATATAATGTTGAACACCCTTGATATTAAATGGGTATGGAATTCACTACCAAATTGGTTTGTCATGGAAAATCATGGTGAAAATTTCACATCATTAGGGCCCCACTAAAATACTCATAAAAATGTATTATGAAATTGAATGGGGTAACTAATCAATTGGAATTGAAATTTATAGTAATAGGGACATGTAAAAACATTTCATAATAATATTAACTGGAAATAGAATTCATAAAATAATAAAAAAAATGAATAAAAATGAGAAGGAAAAGAACCATTACCTTGGGAGTGTGACTCAAAATTCGAGGTAGGGGATTCTTGAGTGCTTGGGGGAACCTTGGGAGGATTATAGATATGCGAGGTTTAGAGTAAAGATGTGCTCTGATGATTTTTAGTGAATATAAATGGAAGAATTCATGGGTTTATATGTTAAATGAGTAAAGAGTTCTTTATTATTTCTTAGAAATAGATTTGGGACCCTATATAATGAAATAACCAAAAGTAGATACCATAACATAGTTTTTTCTCATGGTTTCATTAAAACATGAGTGGTTTTCAATATATGGGAAATGCGTGAAGAGTTCATTATTATTTATTAGACATTGGTTTGGGACTCTATATAATGAAAAAACCAAAACTAGAATCCATAACATGGTTTTTTCTCATGGTTTCTTCAAAACATTAGTGGTTTTAATTATTTATTAAGGCCAACGGTCGAACAAAAAAAATGAATACCCCTGATGATATGGAATTGAGCCATACTATTAATGAAATTATATTAAAACATTATAATATAAAAAATTATTTAGAGGTTTAAATTGTATTTATACAATTATTTTTAAAAAAATTATTTTAAAGGGAAATCATATATTTTATCATGGATAGATTTTATATTATTTATTACATCCATTCTGGTTCATTATAAATTCATAATACACACCATATATTTATAAGGTGTTTAATTTTTTTCCAATGAAATAGACTATCATAGATAATAATATTTACTTTATCTAAATAATTTTCTTTATATGTTCATTTATAGTTTTAAATTAATAAATGATATTTATTATTAAATGATGGGTTTTTGAAAATAATATTTTTTGAAATGTTATAAAAATTAATGTTGACATTATTAAAAATATGATATTTTATATATTATTAAAATTATTTAATAATAATATTTAATTAAAATATTATTTATTTTAAAAACAAGTTAATTAATAAAAATAAGTTTGGTCAACAGAATTTGAATATGATATAAAAATATAATATGTTATTTATTGTATCAAATTATAAATCATTTTTAAATTTACAATTATAGTCTACAAAAAAATTCGTTATTATAAAAAAAATGAACAATATCATATTTTTAGTCACTTTATACATATTAAATTAATTGACTAGTTAATTCCTTAAGAGTGGGGTGTTTGATGGTGGGACACTCATGGACTAATTCAACATCAACGGATTGGGTTCTGATCTTGGTGATCATGAACTTCTCCCAAAAACATTTTTCCTGATGATTAGGTTGTTGTAAATAAGTGTGTCCTTAATCAAGAGAGAATCAATGTGATCCTATCTCCCTCTAATTATCTGATAAATGGTCTTCATATAGTATGATCCTACTATTTTCGTCTATCAATTCCACTAATTGTGTTAATGGGATTTATCAAAGCCCTATATGTCACTACCCGACCCTACCCGGGCTCAAGCCGTAACTACCCCATGCCCGCCTCCATAGGCCAGGGCTCGCGACAAGCGCTGAAAGATAAACAACTCAGGGAGGCCTTTTTCATGAGTACCTGTAGACACACACGCAGCCCACTCAATGCCGAAGTGCAGAGTAAAAAATAAAAGTAAAGTACCAACTGCTATAAATAAACAACAAAGTGAGTCGACCACTAAACAGTACAAAGTGAGTGCTGAAGGTAAGCTGAAAATAAAAGGGGAAAAAAACGTGCCCAACCAGAATAGTGCCGCAACCCAGAAATAGGTAAAAAAATGTAAAACTACTGGGAGAGTCCCACACCTAGAACCCGACAACGACCACCGCACACGGTCCATGATCCCGAATTCTTAGTATGATGCCTCGAATTCTCGAGGGAGAAACAAAGGAGGTACTGAAGAGGTGAGTAGTAGATTGAACAGGAAAAAGTAAAGGAGTGCAATAGAGAGTGCAGTAAAGTGTAAAACTCAACCCAACAAGAGGAAGGAAGTAGACTCGCCCAAACACAAGGAGAAAATAATAGTGAGAAGATGAACCTCTCATCGAGTCTTCGCTACCTATAGAAGGTGAGTAGGATCGTCCAAACACGAGGAGCTAGACATGGAAATCACATGGCATACCCCGCGAGTATTATCCTCTTCTGGAAGGAGAGTAACCAAAACCCAACAAGTGGGTGCTGGAACAAGGTATACATTTATATATACTCTTTCAAGAAACCTGAACAATATTGTAAGGAGATCACCATCTCGTAGCTCAGCCCAAGAAAGCGAGTAGCCAACAGTTCCAAATGTAAACACCATGGATGCCCAACATCCCGCATTTCTTCCCCGAACTGCAAGTCAAGGGGCTCAAATCACCACACCTTGACACTATCCTCTTTGGGCGGAAATGACTCTCCCGCACGGTTTTAGGTCACATCTCAAGGACATGTCGTGGTGGGGAAAGCACCCCCCGTACTTGAGAGTTCTGGGGAATGTCAAACCACACCTCTTCACTGCCCCGTAATCGAGAGGTCTCCTCAACGTCGATAGGTGACCCCCCGCCCAGCCCCACTGGAGGGTAATCCCTATAGGTTAATGGGTTCCCACTGGAGGGAGACCCGGAAAAAGTCGATGGGTGCCACACTGCCCAGTCCCGTAAAAGGGTAATCCACTGAAGTGATACCCGAAAAAAATAATCGACAGGTCCCATTGCCCAAACCCGTGAAAGTTATCTGCTGGAGGGAGGCCCAGAATCACCAATGGGGACCATTTCCCAGCCCAGCTGGAGGTAAAGACGTCATTGGTGACCAAATTCCAACCCCGCTGGAGGTAAACACGGAACCGCACTGGCCATCTCTGTTGGATGGTACAATGCTAGCCATCCCTGCTGGATGGTAACCCAGTGGCCATCTAGGCTGGATGGTAACCCACTGGACATCCATGTTGGATGGTACAACCTCCTGGCCAGCCCTGCTGGAAACAACCACCTGGGTAGAGGAACGGTGCCCATGTAATGTGTTGGTCACACTGAATCCACAAGAACTCTACCAGGTAACATGAATCAACTCTTCCGGCCAAACCATCGAGAGTAGAACCAGGGGAAAACCACTCAACCCTGCTGGTTGAAACCATCATGAACATGTCTTGGGGGAGCCCACTCAACCCTGCTGGTCAAACTAATGAGAACAGATCCAGGGGAAACTCAACCCTGCAGGTCAAACAAACGAGAAGAGAACCATGTAGAAACTCAACCCTCGTGGTCAAACAAATGAGGACACAACATGGGGGAAACTCAACCCTGCTGTTCAAACAAACGAGAATAGAGGGACCCTTTACATCGCGAGAGGTCAATGGTACGTAAATTAGAACATGGCATGCACATGGGGCCTACACTACCCATGGCCCCACATCAACTCAAACCAAGGGAATAAACGTTCTCAGGTACAAACAACCACATGTACCTTTAAGTGTCCCCGTATACTCCCAGATTATACTAGTCTTCCAGCCTAAAGGCTATCATGCACATGGAACCCAATGTAAATGCAAATCACGTAAACATAACAACTCCAACTTGCCACCACATCATCCCAGGAACGACAAAATATATCTCGTAAAAAATTTACTACAATCACACAGGAGTGCACACGATCACATGCCAAGGTATCTCTGCAAACACTGTGGAAGGAACCACTACTGGTACACCTTTCATGCTTCCAAATTTAAATGAGGTCTCGAATGAGGCTCCTCACATCTGAACGGTTCGTTCCGTTGTAATCCTCATGAATAAACATGCGATATAGACTATTTACTCACCTCAAACGGATTCCTGATAGAAAAGTCGCCAATACCGCTTTACTCTTGAAGTACGTGATCCCGAGCCTCAGTCCCGAAAACCATCAGGCACATCACACTGTTGTGACCAACTCATAAATATATGTCAAATTGACTACTCACATGAGTGAAATGGATATCCAGAGAAGACGATGCATTTCACCGTACTGCACATGATCAGTGCTTCGTGGGTCCCGCATCTCGGCCCCGAAATGAAAAAAAACGGATCGCACTGTTGTGATCCTCTCGAAAAAGTACACAATATTAACTATTCATTCGCCCGCAACGGACACCCGGTGATATAGATGGATATCACCTCCAACTCTCAAAACGGCCCTCGTGGGGCCTGCACCATCGTGTAGACTTAAAGCGGGCGGATTTCACCGTTGCAATTCCCTCGGAAAAACACTCAGAATCGACTTCTCGCACACCCTGAACAGATGTCCGATGAAAAAGTTACAAAATGTAGCTCATGGATTAAAAGATGGGTCGTGGGGCCCACGCCTCAACTTCGGCATCAACACCTGAAAACCTCTTGGAAATCGTCATCTTGATGCCAGGGTCGCAATGCTGCTCACGGCGGTCAAATCGGACATCAAATGTGCATGCACCGTCCAAAACAAGATCTCCCAGAAAAACAACAGACAACTTAACCGGCGTGTTGTGCCATCATGTCCTTCGTCTCGGGAATAAAAAATCCCCTAGACCATCTCAAAATGTTTGTCTCGATCTGAGGATCGTGTCACCGTAGAGGGAACGTGAATCCAACGCCTGGTCGGAATGTCAGAGGCGTTTAAATTTTTAACAGACAATTACAGGTGGGTTGGGTCGGTTCGGCTGACCCACCATGGTTGAATCGGCCCGCAGTTCACGCAGGCCGGCTGCCTCACCTGGACCGGCTAGAGCGGGTCCGGCTCCACTTCCATAGGACCCGCATTGTGTGGGTCCTTGCCAGCCAGCCCGGGTCACATAGACCCCGATTTTCCTGCTGCACGACGACCGACAAAGCCCATCGGCCGGGTCTCCGCACCTTGCTGGCGCCCAGGCCGAAGCCCACTCACCATCATTGTATTCGACCTTCGGTCGCCTATGCTGAAGAGCCCTCGTGCCGCCTAGCTGCCTCGCGCAGCATCTCGCCCGGACTGCCACCACGCTTCCCGCCGAAGCCCGTAGCCACGCCCGGATGCCTCCCGCTCGACCTCGGCATCCGCTGACTGCCTCCGCTGAAGGGAGCCCGCCCCACCGCACTCGAAAGGCCGGACCGCCGCTACCCCAGGACGTCGCTGCCCGGATCTGCCTGCTTCTCACCCGACCACCGCCGAAACCCCCCAGAAAACACCCAATCACATCCAACCATTACTGGACCGTTGCGGAGGGCTCAGGAATCAGAATTAAAATCCGTAACAAGCGTCATAAAGATAAGAAAATATACTACACATTCATGTGATTTGATTGAAAATAAAACCTAAATTAGACGTAATTAATCGAGCTCAAATTATTTTCGGGAAAAGAATAAAATGAAATGCATGATCCTACCTCTTGGGCGTAGCCCGATGCTTCGTCGTTGGTGGACCCTCGCCGTTGTCGCTTCCACCATTATTG
Source organism: Viscum album (assembly GCA_963277665.1). Taxonomy (NCBI): domain Eukaryota; kingdom Viridiplantae; phylum Streptophyta; class Magnoliopsida; order Santalales; family Viscaceae; genus Viscum; species Viscum album. The sequence continues at coordinate 1,096,313,714 of OY728151.1, read as the reverse complement.
GGAGGGAGGGAGGAGGAGGATGTGGAAGAGGAGAGGAGGTTGAGGGTGAGGGGGTTTTTCTAGGGGGTGGAATGAGGATGGGGGGAGAGGGAGAGGAGAGTTTAAATAATTAAAATCTTTATTTAAAAACTCGCCCTCTGAAAACACTCACGTCGAAAACCCCCAACGTGGTTAAAGCTAGGTCGTGTCTAGGGTAAACACCACCCCCCGAGCACAACAGAAGTCTCAAAATTTTAATCATAGGCCCCATTCAAATGTTATAAAACTTTACGACCAGGGCCTCTAAATTACAAAAACGCCCCTAGTGGAATTTTCCACAGAAGGCTCGCGTCCGCAAAACATACACCCCTCCTAGGGTAAAAGACATGCTCTGGACTCAATGATGCCCTCGATTTTCCCATCCGAGAAACCCTTTAAGAGATACTTGAGTTTACCCATTAAATGAATAAATTAATTATTTTATTTATATGTTTAACATTCTAGTAATAGGAAAGGGGTCGCAACGCACCACGCCAACATGTTCTATGTTGTTCCTAGGGTAAACACCCCATTTTGGACCCATATGTACTCTCAGATTTATGTTTTGAATTATTATTTAGGATTTATCCCATTTATTTGGCGTGTACAGTGTGAATGCAATGAAAATTTAATTTCGGCCACACCGGGGCACAGAATCACATGGCGTCTAAAGGTGCTGCTCTGGAATAAAATCAAGAATATTCCAATGGATTTTATAGAAAAAACCGGGTTCTTATATAATACCCTACTTAATGATTTCCGTCCCTGAAAATACAAAACTAGGAAACAACTCAGGGTACCAAGCCCACACCTGGTTCTCTCGTACCCAAGAAAACTCATGTACAGTTCTAGGCCATGGCACACAGACCAAAGGATTTGATCTATTCATACAAGGTCTACGCTTTCTGATGACGTGCAAAGGAGCACACACACTCCTTCTCGGGTGAGTCACGTGGGAGACGTCATGGACCCAAACCAACCTTTGGGGCTAGGGCAAGGCGGTATGGAACCTCGCCATTGCTTGCACGGTCTCAAATGGACCGATGGCCCTCAGGGGTAGCTCACCTCCCCGACCGAACCCCTACATCGCACGTCACGACTGGAATCACCGTCAGGACCTGGGACAAAGCCCGATGATTTCCTCCTTCAGAATATCCATATGGTGAAACACCCAAGGATATGTTGTGATGCAAGGTTTCACAGTCGATGTCTCGCAACCAATACTCTCTTACACGCTTGTAAAGGAAAGGAATCGACACCATCGACTAAATAAAAAGGTCCCACTCCTTCTACCTTACCAACACAGGGTTACACTGACACCCCGCACCACCCTGGTAACAACTAAAACAAGGAGCAGGGAGGAATGCATTTCACATACATAGTCTAACAATCCTACTACAAAAAGTAGAAGATATGTAGAGAGTACCTCTTACCACCTCATGCTGCATAGGATTGTAGACATCCACAGATCGCAACTGTCCTCCGTCCCTACTGTTAGCTTCGGGAGAGTAACGTAAACCACCTGTTGGTGATGGGAAGACCTCATAAGGTCCTCCGCCACTTCCAGCTCCTCCCACTCCTCTGCAAGAACCACCTCTCGGGGTGCTACTCCGATCACGGCGCTGCCTGTGCCATGGTGGTGCACCTGCTGCCAGCCCGATATTCTCAGTGCGCCCGGTCGGGCAGTCCTGCGCCAGGTGAACTCACCCATCGCAAGCATAACACCAGATCTCTTCAGGCTGCCTTGGTGCCATCTGACGCCCCTATGTCGTACGACCACGGACCTGAGCCTGGTTATTGGAAAGCCTCCTACGTCTTGTTTCTGTCTAATGACGCCTGCTAGTTGCGGCAGCCGTCTCGGATTAATCATGCCCACTACCATTGCCAACTGTAGAGCATGACAGGATGCACTCTGTCACCAGTGCCGACTCTAGAACTCCAGAATAAATGGGAATTCCCAAGGGTACTATGAAAGCATAAATATCTCTACGAAGACCTTGCTCGAACATCTGCACTCGTAAGTTTCCATCATGGATCATGTCTGGGTAAAAGCGTGCACAGTCTGTGAAACTAGTCACATACTCAGCCACCATCATCCTTCCCTGCTGAAACTGTAGGAGCTCCTGGATTTGAAAGGAGTGTAAGAAAGAAGGGTAAAACACCTCACAAAACAATAGCTGAATGTCACCCCCCCCCCTCGAATGTGAAGACTCATCAAGAAACTGAGTCTCCAGACTCCACCAACACCAAGATGCTCCACGGAAAAGATTTGTGGCCAAATCCACCATAAGATCTGTCGACATCTGCACAAGACTGAAGAGGAGAAGCACTATCTCTAGTCAATTCTCTGCTTCTCAGGGTCTGGCTCACCACTGAACCTCAGCTGTCTCTGTCACTGGAACTCAAGGAGCATGCTCAACATCCGCTCAAGCTCGGTCTGCTCTACTGAAGCTGTCTACTACTCAGCAGGTGGGGGTGCTACTGCCGGCCCACCTGGATAAAGGAACGCGCCTGATGGGTCCTAGAATGAGGCCTCTTCGCTCACAAGTTCATCATTACAAACCAAAGTTGGTATCCTGGTAGACTGTCTTCATGGTGTTATCATGAGTATTATCAAGGAGTGTCACGGTCAGATGAGCATATATGTACATATAACAGTAACAAAAAGGGAAGCAGCCTCAATAAGGAAAGTCAAGACTCAATCCTATGTGATTAATAAATCAATTTTCCCTCCAACGGGCCCTCATCATGCGGAGTCGACAAACAGGTTATCAGGGTCATGGGGAATGGATACGTCAGCCTCTGCACCATCACTGGACTCCCTAGCCTAAGATCCACTCTCGAGACATGTCGACACTGTTGCCCTAGATCCCAACGAATTCCTTTTTAGGGACGCCTGAACAACATCCAAAGGAATGAACCCCATTTTAATCCACTTTGTCATGACCCAAACCTTCCCGGGATAGATCTGCAACTACCCCAAGCCTGCCTCCATAGGCCAGGGGATGGCGACAAGCACCGAAGGCTAGAAAACTCGGGGAGGACTTTTCCTGAGTACATGTACACACACATGCATCCCACTCAATGAAGAAGTGCAGAGTAAAAATAATTGTAAAGTACCAACTGCTATAAATAAACCACAAAGTTCATTGACCTGTAAACAGTACAAAGTGAGTGCTGAAGTTAAATTGAAAAGAAAAGTGGGAAAACACACTCCCAACCAGAAAAGTGCCACAACCCGGAAATATGTAAAAAAAGTAAAACAGAAGGGAGAGTCCCACACCTGGAACCCGAGAATGACCAACACATGCAGTCCAAGATCCCGAACTCTTAAGCTCCTATGATGTCACGACCAACCTATCCTTCATCTTCAAGGGCACACCATGTGTGGGAAAATCCCAAGTAGGGGTGAGCATAAAAATACTCAGTAGGATTCCCCTAAGGCTCGAGGGAGAAACAAAGGAATTACTGAAGATGTGAATAGTATATCGAACAAGTAAAAGTAAAGGTGTACAACAATGAGTGCAGTAAATAGTACAAATCATCCTAACAGGAGGAATGAAATAGACTCTCCCAAAACCAAGGAGAAAAAAATGTTGAGAAGATGAACTTCTCGTCCAATATTCACTATCTGTAGCAGGAGAGTAGAGTCGCCCAACAACGAGGAGCTAGACATGGAAATCACGTGGCATACCTCGCACGTCTTCACCTCTCCTAGATGGAGAGTAACCCAATACTATGAAGTGGGTACTGGAAAAAGGTATATATATATATATGCCCTGTCAAGAAACCCAAAAAAATGTAAGGGGATCTCCATTTCGTATCTCAGCCCATGAAAGGGAGTAGCTAACAATCCCAGAAATAAACACCATCGATGCCCAGCAACTCGCACGTTTTCCCCAAACTACAAGTCATGGGGCTCAAATCATCACACCTTGAAACTATCTTCTTTGGGCGGCACTGACTCGCCCGCACGGTTTTAGGTTGCATCTCAAAGACGCGTCATCGTGGGGAAAGCACCCCTCATACTTGAGAGTTCTAGGGAACGTCAAACCACAACTCTTCACTACCCCATAGTCGAGAGGTCTCCTCAAATTCAATAGGAAACCCCTTTCCCAACCCTGATGGAGGTTAATCCCTGGTTGTCAACGGGTTCTCACTAGAGGGAGACCCGACAAAATTCGACGCGTGCCACACCTGCGAGTCCCGTAATAGGTTAATCCACTGGAGGGTGACCTGACAAAAGACATCGATGGGTCAGAATTCCTGTAACCATGAAAGGTATCCAGTGGAGGGAGGCCCAGAATCACTAATGGGGACCACATCCTAGCCTAGCTGGAGGTAAACTCGTCATCAGGGACTACATCCCAGCCCCGCTGGAGGTAAACCTAGAACCGCTCTGGCCATCCCTGCTGGATGGTAAAACGCTGGCCTTCCCTGCTAGATGGTAACCCACTGGCCATCCCTGTTGGATTGTAACCCACTGGCCATCCTTGTTGGATGGTACAACATCCTGGACAGCCCTGTAGGAAACAACCACCTGTGTAGAGTATTGGTGCCCGCGTAATGTGTTGGTCACAACGAATCCAAAAGAACATTACAAGGGAACACGAAGAAAATCTACCGGACAAACCATCGAGAGCAGAACCAGGGGAAAACCACTCAACCCTGCTGGTCGAAACCATCATGAACAGGACCAAGGGAACCCACTCAACCCTTCTGGTCAAACAAATGAGAACAGAACCACGGGAAACTCAACCCTGCTTGTCAAAAAAATGGGAAGAGAACCAGGGGGAATCTCAATCCTGCTGGTCAGACAAACGAGAACAGAACCAGGGGAAACTCAACCCTGATGGTTAAACAAATGATAACCGAGGGACCCTATACATAGTGAGAGGTCTATTGTAAGAAAAGCAGAACATGACACGCACATTGGTCCCACACTACGTGTGGCCCCAAGTCAACTCCAACCAAGCGCACAAATGTTCTCAGGTACAAAAAACCACATGTACCACCAAGCGTTCCTGAATACTCCCAAAGTATACCATGGTTCCAGCCCGAAGGATAACATGCACACGGCACCCAACGTCAACGTGAAGCATGTAAACGTAACAACTCCAACTTGCCACCTCATCGGCCTAGGTACGGCCAACTACATCTTTTCAAAAATTTACTACACTCACACAGGAGTGCAAGCGATCACATGACAAGGGTTTTCTACAATCACCATGGAGGGAACCACCACTGGTACACCTTTCATGCTTCCACATTTAAATGAGGTCTCCAATGAGGCTCCTCACATCCAAACGGTTCGTACTGTTGTAATCATCATAGAAAACATGCAAGATAGTCTATTTACTTGCCTCAAACAGATACCTAACGGAAAATTGCCCAACACCTCTTTACTCTCGAATGGCGTCCCCTGATCTGGAGCGTCGGTCCCAAAAACAGTCGGTCACATCACACCTTTGCGATCTCCTTTGGAAGTCGCATCAAATTGACAGCTCACTTGAGTGCAACAGATATCCAGAGAAAAAGATGCATTTTGATGAACTGCGCATGAGCGGTGCTTCGTGGGTCTCGTATCTTGGTCCCGAAACACAACGAATGGACCGCACCGTTGCGATCATCTCGAAAAAGTACACAAGATTGACTATTCATTCATCCTCAATGGACATCCAGTGATAATGATGGAAATCACATCCAACTCCCACAACGGCCCCCGTGGGGCCCACACCATCATATGGAATTAAAGCGGGAGGATTGCACTATTGCAACACCCTCGTAAAAACACTCAGAATCGACGGCTCGCACGCCCCGAACGGAAGTCCGATGAAAAAGTAACAAATCATTGATCACAACTTAAAATAAAGGTCGTGGGGCCCACGCCTCAACTCTAGCATCAACACCTGAAAACCCCTTGTAAGTATTTTTCTCGATTCCAGGGTCGTAACGCCACTGACGACACTAAAATCGGACATCAGATGTCCCCGCGCTGTCCAAAACAAGAACTCCCGGAAAAACGTCAAACTACTTAACAGGAGTGTCGCGTCATATAGTCCCTCATCTCAGAAATTAAAAATCCATGAGACCATCTCACAATGTTCTTCTCGATCCTAGGATCGCGTCTCTTGATACGACACGCAAATCTGACACTCTATAGGAATTTTAGATGCGTTTAAATTTTTAACGGACAAAGACAGGTGGGTCTGGCCAGTTCGACCACCCACCATGCTTGAACCCGCCCGCGGTTCATGCAGGACGACTGCCTCGCTTGGACCGGATGGAGCCGGTTCGGCTCCACTTCCATACGACCCACATATCGTGGGTCCTTGCCTACCAGTCGAGGTCACGAGGACCCCGGTTTTCCCGCTGCACAGTGATAGGAAAAGCCGGTCGGCCGGGTCTTCGCGCCTCGCTGGAACCCCCGTAGGCAGGCGCCCTTGCCGAAGCCTGCTCACCCTCGCCATCAGTGTGCCCTGGCTACCTCTACTAAAGACCCGCCATGCCGCCTAGCCGCCTCGCGCAACAGCTCGCCCGGACTGCCTGAACTCTCGCCCACCGAAGCCTACAGCCGCACCCGGACGCCTCCCGCTCGACCTCGCCATTCGCTGAATGTCTCCACTGAAGGGAGCCCGTGCTGCCACACTCGGAATGTCAGACTGCCACTACGCAGAGCCGTCGCAACCTGGATCTGCCTGCTGCTCGCCGGACCACAGCCCAAACCCCCCCAGAAAACACCTAAACACATCCAAATTTGTCGGACCACTATGGACGGCTCGAGACTCAGAATTCATATCCTTAACAACCGTCAGAAAGATCAGAAAAGATACTATGCATTCATGTGGTTTTCTCAATTATCATACCTCAAATAGATTCATTTAATCTATCTCAATGTAGATGTGGGGAAAAATAAAATGAACCTCATGATTCTACATATTGGGCGTAGCCGATGCTTCACCGCTAATCCACCCTCGTCGTTGCCGCTTTCACCTTGATTGGGAGGGAGGAGGAGGAGGTGGAAGAGGATAGGAGGTTGAGGGAGAGGGGGGTTTCACCAGGGGGTGGAATGAGGATGGGGGGAGAGGGATTGGAGATTTTAAATAATTAAACTCTTTAATAAAATACTCGACCCCCGAAAACACCCACATAAAAAACCCCCCGACGTGGTCAAAGCTAGGTCATGCCTAGGGTATACACCACCTCCTGAGCACAATGGAGGTTGGGGAATTTTGATTCGAGGCCCCATTCAAAAGTTATAAAACCTAACGACCGGGGCCGCTAAATTATGAAAATGCCCCTAGTGTCATTTTCAACAGAAGGCCCTCTCCCACGAGTCATACACCCCTCCTAGGGTAAACGACACTCTCCGGACTCAACAGTGCCCTCATTTTTTTCCATATGATAAATAGTATAAGAGATACTTGTGTTTATCCATTAAAATAATAAATTAATTATTTTATTTATCCATTTAACATTCCGGTGATGGGATAGGGGTCCCATCTTCCCGCGCCGAAATGTTCTATGTCATTCCTAGGGTAAACACCCCATTTCAGACCCACCCATACTCTCAGATTTAGGATCTAAATTACGGTTTAGGAGTTATCCAATTTAGTTGCTGTGTCCAATGTGAACGCACTTAAAATTTAATTTTGGCCACACCGGGGCTCAAAATCGCTTGTTGTCTGAAGGCACTGCTCTGAAATAATGTCAAGAATATTCCAAAGTATTTTATAGAAAAAAGAGGGTTCTTACAAAGTATATATACTAATTATGTGACAGTTATTCTATTAATAAATTATTAATTGTAAATATGATTAAGTAAAATTCAAATATTATAAGATATAATAAAAATAAATAAGTTCATGTGATTGAAATTACCATCATACCAAATAATAAATTTATTTTTGTTTTCATAGTGAATTTTATTTACCATGGCTGGGTCGTTACATAGACTGTAAGAATTATTTAATTAATTGTGTCATCATTAATTTTTTAGGGTTCCCATTATAGAGGGTAACAATTATATCTCTTTTAGGAATCAAATATTCCCATGTAAGTATCAAATTAATTTTATAGAGACCAATAATCACAATGTTAAATAAATAAATAAATAAATAAATAATTTTAATTTAATGTGATGATTTATTTGAGACTATGTCATCATATCCATAAATTCACATTAAAGTAAAAAAATTAATTTGTAAATGATTTTAATTTTTACCACAATCATGAAATTAATAATTCTACAATGTTTAGGGATTATATTATGGTGTACCACAATAAAAAAAAATTTATTTTACTTATTGCAACATCATCAATTTATGAAAACCATTCTGATAGAATAATTTAAAAAAAATCCATACTATTAATTTAGTTTACTCAATTTTTACATTAATCTTGTGTTTGGTAAATTTAGAAATAATCAATTACATTGATATTTATTTACTGATTATTATACTGTTTTCCTAACTATGATATCATTTCAAATTGCTCATTATGAAAATATGTTATGTATCTCATCGAATTAGTTTATTTTATTCAATATATATATGACAAATATCATCTATACAACTATAATACATTATGATAGTTTAAACAGTAATAAATATAGTAATTATGTACTTACTAGTATAATGTATTTATTATATAATTAAACTCATCCCTGGAGATTATAAAATTGAAATTATTATCTTATGCTCCTTATATATGACAACACATCTTCTTTATGAAATTTATATCATTTGACATAGGAAGAAAATAAAAGGTGTTTTCAATATATTTTACATATATATTCATTGAATTAGTATAACTATCCACATTGACCAATATTTTTATATTATAATTCCCTACATATATAATTCTCTTTATAATTAAATCCTTGTGAATTATTTATTCAACATCGTATTAACTATATATAATACATACATCTCATTCCCCATTAATATTATGTCACCAAAAAAATATAATTTTGAAATTAATCAATCTTCTAATATCCTTTTATAGATAAATAAACATATTTCTTTCTTTATGAAGGAATATTGACTTATGGACTCCTTAAAATGATATTTTATGATCTTGATGGTTTTAGTAATCTATATATGGATATATATATATATATAATTAATACTTTTTCTTCACACATTGGTTTCAAAGGCACTTATTATTGTTTCATATCAAAATAATCCTTAAGATCCCCATTTAATAATATAGTCTAGACATGCATCCACTATACATACATTCATTAATCACTTCAACGACATGAAAAATTATATTTTATTCAATAATTGAAATTATTTAAAAGGGTTCATCATAATCAATATCATTGAATCATTTGAACCTTATAGCTATGAATTGATTATTATTTTTTCTTGTAATTAGTATTCATTTCCATTTTCATCTAAAATACACATTTACTCCCAATATGTTGGACATCAATTTTTGGTTCTAACTAAACAAAAATATATTTTTACTTTAATTTAATTTATTTTATAATTCATATATTATTTCACCATATTAAATTTTGATCTATTTATTACATCATTGGGAGATATGGGTTTATTATTCTCAATTTTCAATGTATTATCATCCTCAACAACAAGAAAAGCTTATAATAACAGTTCTTTAAATTCATTAGTAGATAAATTAAATATATTTGTTTCTAGAACAACTTATTCCATTCAATCATATATAGTTTCTTCATGTGATAAATCATGTTTATCTTTACTCATAACATCATAAATCCTATCTTTCATCTACTATGTTTTTTGTAAATATGTTCACTTTCTCAAAATATATATTGACCTTCCACTATTATTTTTATATCTACAAGATTATATAGATAATATCACCTTATCCATTATGAAAACCTATGGGGAATCCCTTTATTCCTTGTGGTGCATGTTTGATTTTAGTATTAGCGTTGAAAAATTATTTGCATCCCAAGAAACTAATGTGTGAAAAAATACTTTATTCTATAACATAAAAATTGTGGGATTATGTTTCCCACTATAGACAATTATGAATTTATTATATATGACTCTAATTATAAATTGATATCCCTAAAGTGTAATTGGGAATTTTCATGAGTCATTATCAATAATAGTATAATACCATAGAAATCCCCTATTCATTAGAACCACTCAATTGAGAATTATATAGAGTAGTGATTTGAAATAATATCAATTAACATTTAAGATATGTTAAGAATTATTTGATAATATATTTGCCTCCTCTATCCAAGTAATGTTTTTTATATTCATACATAGATTATTCGGAACATCATTCATAATTTTATATATATATTAAAAGAATCAAACATATATCTTATGATATATATATAAATATACATTGAAATATTTTATAAAAATAATGTAGAATGAGAAATCCCTAATATACTATATTGGATATAGTCTACAGACATCAATATGAAATAATTATAGAAACTATAAATCACTTTCACCATTAAAAATATAAGGGGGTATTGGTCCTTTTACCTTATAAACAAGAAATAAATATCTATTTTTTAATTCACAATATTCTAAATACACTTCAAGAGATAACATTTTCAAGTAATTTTATATATCATCACAAGGAATATTTGACGAAACAGTTTTTTTTGAATCCTGAGAATATTATTATATATCAAAAGAAATTATTATGTTTTGAAGTCTAATTCTTTGTATACAATTATATTAATGTTCCATAAAATAAAATAAACAATCAATATAAAAAAGTTTTCTTTATTTACGAAAATTATATAAAATTAATATATGATTAAACAAGAAATAGAATTAACATTTTTTAATGTTTGGATCATTATATATATTTATTAAAAAAATACCAATTTCTTCATAAATCTAGGAATGTAATCTAATATAGCTATACTTACAACTATTTCATTCATTGTAGATCAAGGATCCACATCACCTCCTAAAATCAACATAAATCCAAATTGTTCATTTCGTTGGAAACAAATGTGTGGTCAAATGACTTTATCAAACACATAGTAGGTAGAAATGGGAAGATCCAAACCAATAAAAAATGTAGAAAAATAGATCTCTAATTTGTTCATTGATATAAAACTCCTCTTGTTGTTGCTATTTATAAAACATGAATATTAAAAACAAATTTATTCATTAACTTCCATATGGATCTTTTGTTGAATAAAATGATGATATAGATGTTCCTTTGGATTAGATCCTTCCATAGACCAATTTTTAACTATATTCCATTTTTCTGTATAAGGCTGAATGATTTGTGTTTCTACATTTCATTAAAAGTGTGTAAAATTTATATAATGAAATATATAAGTGGAATTAGTAACTTATTTTTATTAAATATTAAAATTAGTTTTTAGAATTTGGCAGAATCATTTGGGGAAATAATATATTTGGATTTATCATAAGGTATTTTGAATACCAAAATATGAAAATGATCATAGTTACCTATAATTATTAGTTTATAAGTCCAATTAAGGACACCCTCTAAATATTTTCATGTTAATAGTGAAAGGATAATTTTATTAAAATTTCATCTATATTTCTTTTGAAAAATCACATTTTGATGAAAAGTTTTGAATATTTTTTATTCTCATTTGACATTTAGGATATAATATATTATTTAATATATAATTCATCAGCCACATGCTTCTATAATACATATTTCTTAATCTCACTAGCATTATATGGAGGCAAATCATGTATTAAGGATTCAAGTGCATAATCTTTCGTACTTTCTCATATCTTGATTTCAAAACACTCATATCACTAAAAATGTTTTTTAGAAAAGAAATATTCATTTTTTATTATTTATCATGTTGGAAGTGTACTCTTGGTACTAATTTTGATTATATAAAACACATAAAATAATAGTTAAATACTTTATTATGATAACCAGTAGTAAAATAATTAATTTTTAAATTATTTATATATCGTAATGTTTTATGAAACTCCATTATCCATAACTAATGATTTTATAAATTCTTTTTATTCAGATATTTTAGAACAAAGGATCTATATTTTCCGTCATAGAACATAAAAAGTGGCCTTTAAAAATTATTCGAAGGTATTTTTGTTGGGTTTATTATTTCCAACTGAATTAAAATAGAGTTAAATAATCTCTTAAGTGGATACCCCAATCATAAAATCCTATAATCATATTTTTTCAACATGTTCCTCCAAATTACACATTGCATTATTTAGATATTTCCCATTACTTTTATTCTAAATTGAATCTGATTTTTTATTAAAATTGCCTTGTAAAATAATAGACCTCAATGCGGACCATACTAATGTTTTGAACGAAGAATGTATTTTAACTCATATGATGGATGTTGTTTAATGAAAATCATTTTTATATGGGGGAATATTGTAATCAAATGAATAAATATGCTCATTTTATTTATTAAAAGCATAATACCCTGAGACTTTAGAATGTATATTCCCAAATATAACGATTATATTGATACTATAATTCATACACTATACCAAACTAAAATAAAAACAAATATATATATATATATATATAAAATTTTAAAAAAATTCATTAAAACATAGATGCTCAGTGAGCTGGTATAAATTAATCTAAAATTCTCATAAAAATTAATAAATTAAATGGGATCCAGAATTAGATTTCTTTAATAAGTATCTAATTTATCTAAGCTCATAAGAAAGGTAACTTAAACAGGGGTTTCACAAGAACAATCATAATAGGAAGTGATGTAGTTATGGTTTTAGAAAAAAAAATATGGGAGAAGTTCATCCTCATGTCCATCGTCACAAGATACATTATCACTCAACTACCACCTAAAACAACAACCCAAGTGGAATAGTAAATGTTAGCTGGAGATCATGAGAGTAATCATAATTCATATAATAGAGTCTATCAACTTGCAGTGATGGACAATGGTGGAATAGTGGGGAGACTATACACTCATGGTCAGAGTGTAAAATAGTGGAATAAAGATATCAATAAAAAGTGGCATAGTAAATGTTATCTGGAGATCATGTGAGTAATCATTATTCATATAAATTAACAAGTAAAATACATCCATAAATCTTATATAAAAAATTATTACCATGGAATTTTATAAGAATAGAATATATAGGGGAACAAGAGAATTGGTATATAAAATATTCAACAAAATAAATAAAAAAAGAACCAAGGTTATGTCTAGTATAATATCTATCATAGGCTCAATCCTTTTTCCTTTTACACTATCCTATCTAGGTAATAAATAATACATAATAGGTAAATTTACCATATCCCTTCATATATCAATGAAGTATATCAAGATACCCAATAGTTCCACAAAGATATTTTAAGATATACATTGTGGGACACTAAAAAAAGTGTCTTAATCCATTCAATATATGAGTATATAATAAAAGTCACGTAATTAATTGTAATTATATAAATGCAATCAAATAATAAATAATATAAATTTGAATGGCTTACCATTTAATGTAAATACTATGCTACCATCTCTATCCTAAGAGGGAATATATCTAATTAAATAGTCAATACTTATTTAATTGATAATTAATTATTTGGATCTAGCTCATAGTACAAGCATCAATCATGAATAATATCTCTTCAAGATATTTATAATAATCCTATTATAAAAAATGTAAGGGCCTTACCGAATCCATGTATTCTCTTTAGCATGGTAATCATATCATCTATCCGTTTTATTGCTTAATTTGATGAACCCATAAGCCCCTATTTTTTAATCATAATTTATAACTTAGGTATCTCTTTATGTATAACATGAACCCATCACCTTACCAGATCATCCAAGGAATTACTCATAATAAATATGGTATCTCTATGGGTGTGGAATAAAGTCAATTCCATCTAAGTCAATCCATTGTAGTCCAGAACGGATGACAAGTTTCACTCATGGTGTATATAATGACAATTATTTTGAGTTAGTGCATTTAATTCCTCAAAGGGATTCTATGTAAAAATCAGCAAAAATATAATATTAATTCATCTTGGTCCAACCTCAGCAGTCCATGTATGGTGTCTATGTATCACTTGTGGAAAATATAATTATCTATATAACAAGAGACTCTATCCGAGGTGTTCATAATAGAAACAATGTTTAATACATGATACATGAAAGTTTAATTTAAATTTCTTTTAATTCAATAATATTGATGAGTCTATTTATGGAATTCTATGTCGAAACCCATGTTTGGATCTATACATGGTAATATGAATTGGAATATCACATAGTCTTAGCTATACTATCTAATATCATATTTAATTACATTTTACATCTCATTTATTTTTGTAATATTCTCACCACAAAAGGGGGATCAAATTGTATGATAGTATTAAATGTCCTAGAATTCCATGAATCTGCTCATTAATCACAATTGAGCCTTTCTATTTAAATACCATCGTAAACCAAAGAGAATGGGGACTGTGTACAAAATATTAGGGACATGGTATTCCAATTACAATTCTATTTAATTATATTTTTATTGAAATAATTGAATTTAAAACTCCTAAAATGGGTAAAGGAACACACCTTAGAAGGTGAATCAATTTCACAAGCCACATATGGTAGTTTAATTAAATTAAGAAAAAACTCATGGGGTGGTTCAATTCATGTTCCATAACATCCTTTATTCCATGATCGATTCTCTTGAGTCATATAGGTCCTTAAAATTTATTTAATTTAAGGTAAATTCAATTTAATAAGAATTGCTCAGAAAATATTCCAAATGTCATAACAACATCATACATAAGCATCATGAAATTAAGGTAAAAGAAAAATACCACATACCATAGCATGGTATTAAACTCTTTATTCATTGATGGCCTCTAATCAGGGATAGAATGAAAGAGATCATGTAAAAATAAAAAATCCATGAAAATATAGAATATTAGCTTATTCCTACTTAACTACATCAAAATTAAGATAAATAAAAAATTGTACTAGAGGAATTGAGATCATATTTTACACAACTAGTGAGATGAATGGTGGCTCGATCAATATCCAGATAGAGAAGATACCTAAATGAAAAGCTTCTGGTCAGAGGAGAGTACCCAATAGATGGAGTGATTGTATGAAAGGATTAGAATGAAAATATATGGGAGGAGTTTAAAAGAATGGAAGGGAAAAATAGTTATTTCATCAAATTTAAAAGGTCTAATAGTTTGGGCAATTGGTTGTACAAACTATGCACCAACCATATGCCATGTGCTACCCCAAGAATCCCCTCTCATGGGAAAGGCACAGAGATTACTAACCATGCAAAACCAATGAAAAATCCCCCTATAAATAATCCATCATCATTATCATGGACGTTTATCCAAGGATAAATTGTTCGAAAAAACTATGTGGCCCCAAATAGATCACTAGACCACCCTATATAGTTCAATAAAATTATGCATAAATGGTTTCATAGTTTATATTTTCTATTTGGCCCACCCATTTCTCCCCACAATCGAGGAACAATGGTCATTAAAATCACCAAACATCCCCATAACCTCTGTAAAATAATTAAGCAGTTCAATTTATAAAAAACTAATGATATAAACTAAATTTAAAATGCTTCATACATATTGAAAAATCCAAGTTCTTAAAATCATTCCTACTTATAGAAACACATATATGGGTTTCCCTTCATATATTGGTAATGTATCATCAGTGAATAACTTTGGCCACGGGAAATGTATTATTTCCTCAAACTCCTAGGTCTTATCTTTTAAATGGTATTGCTGTAACATCACACAAACAAGAGGAATTGATATTCCTCATAGAATCATCATTCCCTAATCAAAAATGTGAATATTATGCTACTAAAATGATGAAACAACCTCCGATTCAAAATCCCAATGATGTAAAATATGAGGATGATTTTTATGATATCTTTGAAAGAGACATGTATATAAGACTTCAGGCATAGTTAAATACCTCTGAGGTAACTACAACGGATATGTTGTCAGCATCACTCTCACGGATATATTGAACGACCCAACATAACATATTAATAAATTACACTATTTTGGAGTCCGTTTATTAAATATTATAGGTGAATCTTGTATAAAACCATACTTCCCACCTCAAACTCCATAGGTCATTGGGGACACTCATCCATCGAATTATACCAACAATGAGCTATTGAAATACACTTCCTAAAAATTTTAACAATTTCTGACATCCCTTGAATGAGATAAGGATATAGAAGTTCAATTTTTCTTACCTTTCCCCATAAAAGATGAGTACTAAAAGAAAAACTGTATTTGGATTAATATGGATCTGTCTGTGAGGTCACATGAAATTTTTTTAAGAACTCTTAGTGTTATGTTTATCTTTACCCCAATAACCTCTGAAATAATTGGTATATTATCACAAAAATTTTCTCTAAAGACATGAATATGCCACAACAAGGCCTTCATTTAAAGGAATGGAAAAAATCTTATTTTCTAATAAAATTATCATACAATAATCATGGACCTCCTAGATGGACTCACACACCACATTTGTTTCCCCTTCTCTACATGTCATCATCTCCCCCAGATCGATCAGCCTTAGTTTTCATTTTAAAATCAATCATATAATTAAATAATAGGCCTTGCATGTGTTGAATTTATACTCAAGGGTCACCCTATTACCACATTCATAAACTCAAAATTTTCATTTCTTTTTTTATGGAACACTAATAAGTAACATGAACAGGTTACCAAATGATCTTTCCTTTCAACTTATTCAATTTATAATGAGTAATAACAATCAAGGAGATATAGAAAAAATTGTTGTAACAAGAATTTCAAGATATTTTACTAATAATTTCTAATGTATTAAAATAAATAAAAAAATTTATCCATGAAATCATCCCCCCATGCACGAACCATGACTAATCCATCAAATGAGGAGATTCTGACTAAGGTTACTCAAAATAATAATGAGGTGTCCACTTACTAATAATCTGAATTGTGTCTCCAATTCCATAACTGAAATATCCATAACATGAAATAGTATTTCAGTAACGAAAAAACTAAGGAAATTTCCCCTTTGAAAATATCCCCATACATTCCAAGATACCTTCATCCTTAAAAAACCCACGATAAGGAAAAATATTCATAATTTCATTAAATAGAATGACACTGGGTGTTACATAGACCACAACTCATTTGATATATTTACAAAATACATTAACTAGAAATGTCTAATGACTAGTCACATAAGATTATTCATTAAGTAAATTAATTCCTAATAACGAAATAACAAGGAAAAGACAAAAAAATTCTTAGGGGACCACATTTTCTACAGTGTTTTCATGTTCTTCATCATCATCTCTATTATCCATCCAACAGCCTTAAGGCCTTCAATTTTTTTTATTTTGATAATACCCCTTTTTAATTAAAGAATGGTAGAGCCCAAAAAGACATCATGACTTATGAAAAATCACGACCTGAAGGTCATAGAGAATAAGTCGATATTGACAACAATAAATATCCCCTCCCCATCATTTTAACGTGATGATTCCCTCCACTCTTTCATAGCAATCTGGCAAGAAAGTTTCATGTGTCAATGCACATGGCCAATATGATAGTTAATTCCATAACCTCTCAAACAACCAAATCCAAAAAAATATGCAAATATGGTACACCATCAATGAATCCACCTGTAGAGCATATTTCATGAAGTCAAATCTGGCTTTTGAGACTTCCCACCTTCGAAAACAAACCAACCAAACAAACAACTTCAACCATTGAAAATCAACCAACTCAATCCATGAGATTCAAAACTACAAAACCTTCACATCAAGAATCATTATTCTCCAACTGATAGCCATCACGAAAAAACCTTGTCGATGAAAACAATCCCTCTTGTAGAGACAACAACAATCAATCCATGGTACCCCAGCCATAACATTATGCAGCCGATAAATCATGACCTGCTCTCTGGGAAACAAAAATGACCCCATTGCTGAGGAACACTGTATCATGAACCACTTGGTCGGAATCTAGAATCATGGAAGAAGAGGAAGGCCCCATGAGGAAGAGCAGAGTATGGACCGAGATTATAGGAAGGACAGGTCTTGGCGCCAACACTGCACCAGAATCTTGACCCCACGCCACAATAAATCGCAACCACAAGGCCACACCGGATCTCACCATAAATATCGCCAATAAAATAGATCTCGACCACATCACACTAAATTGAAACCCCGTTTCCATAGGGAAAATAATTATAACCCTGACGCACCTGATCGTGACCCCTTCTCCAAATAGTATTGGACCCTAACCCCAACACACCAGATTAGAGACCCCTTCACCTTCGAGAAGGACCACAACCCTGGTGCTACATGAGATATCAACGCCATGTTGTAGAAGATCAGAAACATGACCCTAAATCCACCAAAAACAAGTCCCTTCTCACCTCATAAGAACAAAACTCAAGCCTCCTGAATGAGGCCACCTTTTAAAAGATATAATATTGAGTTCTACATTACATTATTTGTTGCTTATAATGAACTATAATTTTATCAATGAAATTTACCCTCAATGTGTATAGTTAATTCATATATAGTAATGTGGTATTATATAAGTCACATGCACCACATGATAGAACAAATAATAGTATTTTACAAAAAAAATTAATTAACATTTTCATAATAAATATGTCCATATGAATTTAAAAAACAAAAAATTTATTAAAATTATAAAATCTGATAATAAAAATAAGAAATTTTGGATCTTTTCGATCCTCTTGAATAACTATACTAATTAAAAATAGTGTATAATGGGAAAAAATAAATCATAAAATATTATAATTGGAAATGAAAATATAAATAAACAGAAAAAAATATTAATGAATTAATAATGAATTAAATATGTGTTATTTATACACAGAAGAGAACATATTTGACAGTTTCTCATATTAAGGTTATAATAGTAATCCGGATATGGGAATCTGACAATTCGAATAGTATTAAGCTCATTAAGAATAATAACATAATTGTTAGAAAAATATTATCACTAATGAAATTGTAAAATAATATTTACTTGTATTTTAATATGAAAATATTACATATTTATAAGAAAATACTAATAAATAAATTTTTTAAAATTGATAAAATAATTGTTTCTATTTTAGAAAAGCATATATGATTCATTTTCATTTTTTGTAGATGATATAATTACATAAAATAATATTTATATTCATGAAATATGTTAATAAATTATCATTTAAATGATTTATAATGAGAAAATAATTTTATGATATGATAAATTATTTTTTAAAGGGTCTAATAATTACCCTAATATTAAAATTATTAGTTTTCAAATAAATAAGGATTAAATTTAAAACATAATTTTTATTATATTTAGAAAATAGTTGTCATAAATTGAATTCATTTAATGTTTATACAAAATTAAAAATGTTCTAGGTTAACTTTCGGGGCTCTCCTAAAATAGTTGAATTTCTGTTGAATAATGAAATATGGTAATGAATGGTATTTAACAATATAAAGTAAATATAAGAGTAATTTCATAAGGGATTATCTAGGAAACCATTTTTTTCAAAATCACCTGACCCATTTTCCAAATAAATCCACAATAAACAAAACTATTGGAAATCTTGATCCAAAATAGTAAACTAATAAATATAATATTAAAAAAACACCCATTCCTACACTTATAAATACTAACCTCGCCTCCACCAATAAATACAAATCTAACCTCCTCTTAACCTCGCATATTATAACAATTATATCTTGAAAAATTAATACCCAATTATCTTTTGAATCAAATCCCTTTTTTCCTAGTGGTACTTTACTCACGAAAAGACTAATTCCAAATAAAATAATGAGTTTTTTAAGGACAGAACATTCAAGAAGAAATATTCTCAAACTACATCTTTTAATTTTTTTCTCCTTCTACCTTTTCCTAAAATCCCTCATAAAATATAGAATAATAATTAAAGTGACATAGATGTACACTAATTTTATAGTTCTATTCAAACATATACCATCCATCTTTTTCTTCTCTCTCTTTATTGAAAAATGATACAATTTTTCAGATTATATTGGTTCACCACCTACAAGGATGATGCATTTTAATTTCCCATTATCTAATTTAAAATAATTTTTTTAATCATAATGTTTTAAAATAACCTAAATATTTATATTATATTTTTCCTATTATTATGGATATATATATGGCCTTAATATTAAATAAAATCAAACAAGTTCTTTATGGTCAGCAGAACAACCAAAAAAATCTAACTATTTTACATTATCATTTATTTAAATAAACATTCCATTTAACAAAACACAAATGAGTATTTAGGACGATTAAAATTTCAATAATAAATTAATATATTTTATTTTGACTTTTGTAGTTGTAGTCCCATTTCTAAATAATTTCCATAACTATCCTCAAGTGATCCAACCCCAGAACAACGAAATGAACACTCTTAAAAAATGAAATTCATCATTATATATAATTTAAATGATTTAAAAAGAAAATCCTAATTATATTAAATCAAATAATGATGTAAAATTTTATCGATTATTTGATTAATGAGGTCTATTTCATTTCTCTAGAGGTTATGTACGTGTGTAGAACAATTCGTGGGCCTAATGTAATGGATCTCTATACACCACCCTACTTTCATAGGATTAAACTTTATCAAAATTTACATCAATTTAAGCCTATATTTTTATTCTTAACTTATTATATATTCTATATAATGTACCCCCACACTTATAAAAGGACTAATTAGCATTTATTTTATGGGGATATACATTTACTTAATGTCAAATTGTTAAGTTTATTCTGTAAGTGAACCAGATTAATGGGAACTCTCTATCTCTTACCCAATTTCAATTACCACCACATAAATGTTTTAAACTATAATAATTTTATAATAATTCCCATTTTATTATATAATCCCCATTTTTAGTTCACTTTTTTTTCTATGTAAATAAATATACTCTTTCCTATTATAATTACTCTTATCCTTTTCTCAAAACCTATCATGAGAGGATCATTTGAAAAGTAATCTATTTTCGCTTTTTTATGTACTCATCTCACTTGTAAACCATTTTAATAAAATAGTATTAATTTTAATTTATAAACTCCATGAATTTTTAAAACAATAATTCATATAAAATTTATTTTTTTCCATCTAGTTTTGCTATAATATTTGATTATGAAACCCATTTCCATCCTTGGGAAATATTTATGTTTATATGTTATGTTGAATTCTTTATGTGGACCATATAGTCTTGTACATATCAGGGTGGGTGATCCTAAACAGTTCCTTAATTTATTGGGTAAATTTTATGTCTCATGAGACAATTTGAATGGGATCATTGAGTAACCCAAATCAATGATGGTACTCTATAAAAATGTGATTTTTCTTTGTAGTCAGCCTTAAATTATACTGATGTTATGAATTTTATTATTCCCACTTTCTAGTTTATAAATTATCCTATGGTTCTAGGTTCATTATTTAAATCTATCTTATTATTATTCATGGACGTTTTCTTTTGTGGTACTATGTTTTTCTTTTTGAAAAATATGTTATGCATCATTAGAATGTCTATTCACTTACCATTCTCTTTACCCAACCACTGTTTTTATGTATTCTTAATATTATCCTATTCAATTTAACAAGTTCAAAATATATTTAGGAGATCATTGTGGAGATTAAAATAAGGAATTATTCTTTTAGATTCATGTTATAATTTAATGAACCTAGTCTTCCAAATAACCCAGGTCTCTTGATCATTAGGTTGTGTATATTTGAGATTTATGTTAAGAAACCATGTAATAAAATGTATAAGAGGTTGGGCTTCTACATATTGTATTAAAGAACACGTATAGTTATATTGGGATATTATAACATTATTATTATAGTAATTGTGATATGTGTAGGTATTGGAAAATATCATACAATCTTGGTGAAATATAAAGTGATTGGTTTCAATAAATTACAACCCTTTCTCGATTCAATATATGTTTTTCATTCTATAATAGATTAGCCTAGGGGTAATAACACTGAAAAGGGTAGATTGATTATTATTTAGATTATCACATGTGGCCTTAAATAGGTTACTTTATGTATAACTAGTTTAAAACACTTGGTTATATGCTTTAAAAAATTAACAAACTCTATATAAAACATTATAAAGTACATGAATATATTATTACCTTAGGAAAAATTATAGGGAAATTCTAATTGATAATCTATATTGAAACCAAGAGAATAATAAGATAGAATTTACATGTAATATATAAGTCATTCCTTTATTCTTAACATTCTCCCTTCTTATATGATTTTAATTTGATTCTATTTCTTATCCAAAGATTTATTTTAGATATTGTAAACAACAATATCCAAAATCAAACAGTGAATGGTGTGACCATCATCCATTAATGAGTTACATAATTCTTCTATGATTATCATTGTACACATTTATTCTAATCATATATTTTTTTAAAACAATTCAAATACCACCTAAAAACATAGAGGTTGAGTTATCCCTGAGAACATAAAATAGGGTAATTTTTATCTATCATGTATATAACTCCCCAAGCCAATGATTTTGTACTGATTTTCATATAATATCATATCTTACTTTTTGAGGAAAATCTAATGATATATTACATTGGGATTAGATGTCCATAATCAAGCCCAATATACATATTTAGGAAGATAGAGATCATTATTTTCCTCTATATTGATCCCATGATTCTATATATGTTTTAGGGAGACGAGGAATATCCATTGGCTTATTTTACTGAAGGGTGTATATTATTTAATTATGAGAAATAATTTCAAGAATACAATATAGATGAAATGGATATAGTCCTTATTTTACACATGCCCAGTGTGGTGGACTATAATAATGTTTATCATGATGATTATCATGGTCTTCCTTCTAGCCAAGAGATTGTTTTCAAAATTTAAATTATACCATAATATATTTCATTTTCCTAGAGTCATTATGGAATGACCGCAATTGAGTTAGAAGAAATGAATAAAAAGTTAGAATATAATCTTAAAGGGGTAAAATTCACCCAGGTGATTCATTGTGGGAGGACCATTCCTAGTTTTCAAAAAAGAATGATGGATCAATGCACCACAATATAGATTAATTTGAGCTCAAAAAGTCATGAAAATGAACTTATATCGCAAAAAAATGGATTCATAACTAGTTGGATCTACTACATGGGGCATATTACTTCTATAAGGTGAACCTTTTATTAGGATCTCACCAATTAAATTGGATGAAGGATTGTATTCCCTATATTGTTTTCAAATTGGGGTGTGGACACTATAAGTTCATAATCAATCTCATTAGACTCAATAATACTATAGAAATATTCATCGGTTAAATTAATAGTGTTTTTAGAAATTAAATACAAATAGTTTGTTGTTGTTTTAATTTTTTATATTTTGATATATTCCAAATGATTGAAGGATAATTATTAATATTTTAATACTATTATAAGAACCATTGAAAATGAGAGACTATATGTAATGTATAGTGAATTTCAGTATTGGGTAGAGGAAGTATCAATCTCGAGGAATGTTCTCCCTGTAAAAAATGATATATGTTTACCCTATAAAGACATTTGAAATTTTTGAGGTATCCATACATTATTTTGTAATTGATTTCCAGAGTTTTCATGGAATAGATGTGCATTACCCATGATTTGTTATAATATTATCACAATTTTTAGATGTTCTTACATTGTTTACTTGACATAGGTAAATTTTTTCCATAAAAATTAATATGAATAGATCTTAATAGAAATAAAAAATTATTGTATAACTACATAAGAACATACACAATACACAGGAGGGAAATAATTATTTTTATACAAGAATCCTTCAATGATATATTGGGCATGCGTAATTGTGTATAATGATAATATGGTAGCATAGACCTCAGGGGTACTAAAATTTCATGATTAGGACTATCCAAGGCATGATATTGAGATTGATACAAAAATATCTGAATTAAAAATTAGGCTACATTATCTCTATTGGATGAATTGTAAAATATATATATAGTAAGGGCCTCAAATATATATTCACATATAAAGATAATAGTATGAACAAATGATGATGGTTTGAACGAATCAATGTCAATGACCACTGAATCCACTGTCATATTGGGAATTTTAATAATAAGGATGATGAACTATTTTGAAAAGATATTGTGACCTTATTGATGATAATAATTTGAAGGGATCAGATATTCATAGTCATGAATAGACATGAAATGTTAATCCTAAAAGAAGAAATATCATCAATAATTTCTTAACTAATTGATCAACTATCCCTTCTGGATATGATATAGGATTCATAAAAGGATTTTGAATAAAAAAAAATAATTAGGCAGGAATATTAAAATATAAATCCTAATAGATTAAAATAAAAGGATAAATTATGTATAATTTGGGTCACTACTATGTGTACTGTCAAATATACAGATATATAAGGAATTCATGAATAATTAACATTGCTCGACCTTCTCCAACGACTCACGGATCCTGAAGATAAGTCTAGATCTCCCAGAGAAATATTTGTGGCAAAAACGAAGAATGCGGTAAAATAATATTCATAAATCATCATGGTGTCATACCATGTGAATGTTGAAAGGAAAATATCCAAGGGGATGATGCAACCATTATCCAGACAGATATAAAATGGGAGAATGACATTATGGATTATGTCATTGGTCATCCAAAATATCTAATTAATGTAATTTTATATTGTTGTAGTGTATCATATTTTAAATATCACTCACTTAAATAAATATTTAGGTGAATTCTCCATCGATTGACTAGAAAAGATATAAATTAGATTAGTGGTGAGGCAATATAGAACACTACTATCAATCAAATCTGATAAATATATGATTGTTACCTCTAGATATTGTAAGATTCTAAAAACTTATGTAAGCACTGGGTAAAACATCAATATGGATTAACCAACCCAAAAGGATGGCCACTCTAAGAGAACTATAATAAAATTTTATGACATGTTAAGAGTATTCTCATCAAACATTAAAGGTTGATGGGATTAACATATTCCTATGGATAAGTCTCATAAAATAATATATTTAAATAAATCATCCAAATGGTTTCATATGAACCCCTTTTTGGGGAGATATGTAAAAAACATACATGATGGGATGAATTTGTAAAACATAATATGATTGGACCTAAAAAGGCCAATAAAATTCTAGAAAAGGTCATGATTGTTAAATAACGCATTGGGGTTTCTATGAGTTGATAGAAGATCAACACTAAATATCATAGATGAGACATGGATTCTATGGTTGGAGAAATATTATTCCACTATATATCACTATAGAATTGGGTCATGTTATTTATGAATATTTCAAAGAACAGTCCCAGTTACATTATACCCATTAACACTTTAGCTCACATTGTAGTGATGGATTAAAATATTTTACTCCCAAATACCCTCTCTCAAGATATTTACAAATTCCACATATCAATCATGAGGAAGTAAATACAAGATAAATCAAATGTAATAAAATTAAATGGGGTAATAGTGGAAAATTATATCTCATATGTGGAGTAGTCAATGAAGATCTTAGACTATAGAGTCAATTTTTAACAGAAGACAACACCCCTAGTCAATGTACAATTACGAAACCATAAGTATGTGGATTTGACATGGGAAATGAAGGAAGAAATGATGTATAAATACACTCAAATATTGTCACCTTACTATGTAAAATGATATTCTGTTGGAAATGTTTTTAATATGTTAATGAATTTAACGACCCAAAATTTTATCAATGGAATATCCCCTTTGATTATATAATTGTGTCATACATAGTAATGTATTATTATATAAAGAACATGCAATACCTAGTAGAAATACAAATTATTATAACTGTTTAAAAATTAAATTAATAAAATAATTCTTGAGAGAAAAATTTAAAATAATTTAATGGAATAAAAAAAGATAACTAGAATATAAAAATTTGGACCGACTCAATCAACCCGAATAACCACACTCATGAAAGACACTATAGGAATGAAAAAATATAACCTGAACTAATATTATCCATGGAAATGATAATATACATTTAATATTGATTGAAAATATATATAATAATTAATAATGAATGGAATATGATGTATTTATTGGAATTAGGGAACCTATATGAAAGTTATAAACACAGTAATTTAATTAGTAATATATCTGATGAAATATTAATGATGGAATCCAAATATGACCATTATAAATATTACAATGATCATTAGAATAGTTTCAGTAATTATAAAAGATTGAAATAATATTTATGTGTCTTATAAAATGAAAATATAAAATATTTATATAATGATAGTTCTAAATAATCAAATTAAAATTAATTATATAATTTGTTTTAAATAATATATTTATAATTTTTAATTTTACCTAAAAAAATATAATAATTTAAAATAATTTTTATTTTCACATGTTTATTTAGTATATAAATATTTATATATATTATAATGATAATACAATTTTGGTATACAATATGTAATTTTCATCCAGTCTGAATATAGATCATAACGTTAAAAGTATAATTTTTAAAAATAAAAACAGATTTGACTTAAAATATAAATTACATAAATTAATTAATATATTCGCATAATGTGGATTTTATTTCTATAATCTTCACATTTGAAAATGTTCCAAGTTTATTTTATTTATTTTTATTAAATAGTTGAATATTTGGTCAATAGTGATGTATGGTAAAATACAGTATTTAATATTATATTATAAATACTTAATTAATTTCATAACTAAGGATATTAGAACGCATAAGTTCAAAATAAATTTCACTAGTTACTACTCATATTAATAGTAATCAACGCTATTAATTTTTCGAGCCAAAATATTTAACTAATAAATAAAATATTCAAAAAAACACCCAACTCCCCCCTTAAAAATACCACATCCCTCATCCTATTATAAATTCCACCCCTCTTATTACCTTCTCCTCCCTTATTTCAAACCTTAGATCATGTAACACCATACCCCCCTTTACCCCGAGTCAGTGGATTAAATTAATACATTTTCATGATTATAAGGAATCACGTCCTGAATAACCGATCAGTTTAGCTGTCTTGGGAAATAAATTACATACTTGAAATTTACATTATAATTCCTAACATTAAACACAACATAAATAGTCCATTGAGAATTCCATTATTCCCTTTTCATAAACCTACATAAAAATCATATTAATCTTATTGGAATCTTAGGAAATTAAAAATAAGAAATGGGTGTGCTCATATGCTCAATAAGGATAAACAATATAGCAGAAGCTATCATAATTAATAATAATCATTTATGTAAAGTTATAAAATGGAAACAGAAGACATTTAAACATAAACTAAATCCTAAAATGGAAAATATAAATCAAATAATTCCATTTACTTATTCACATGGATATTCTAATAGTTGAATAATCACCAGTAATATCAATAGATAATTTCATAATGATATAATGCATAATCCCAGACATCATAACCACATTGTCAATGCCTCGTGATAAGACTAAAAAATGATTTCACCATGTCCTTGAATCGAGACACTATTTTTTCTCATGATACCTACTAATTTTTCAAGGAGATATAGCAGGCTCCATCTGTCACTGACTAA
Source organism: Viscum album (assembly GCA_963277665.1). Lineage (NCBI taxonomy): Eukaryota > Viridiplantae > Streptophyta > Magnoliopsida > Santalales > Viscaceae > Viscum > Viscum album. The sequence goes on along the minus strand of OY728151.1, from coordinate 1,096,286,023 downwards.
CACCAATGCATTCTTAATATGAAAAGGTTGAACCATAATGTAAACATTCGTATTAAAACTAGCATATGAAATGTCAATAATTTAACCATAAACCATTAATGGTATAAAAACAACACAACCATAGTCAAACATATCATAACTCATTCAATACAATATAAAACATAGTATTAAAATAAATAATCCTTAAACATGACTAATTTCCATTAAAGGATATTGACATAGTTGAAAATGAACAGTTAGACACCTTCAGATAAATATGCATTTTTCATGTAATCATTTGAAGTCACACAATATAGAAATAATAAGAAATTTAAAATACATATTTGAATCTAATAATCCCATAACACTTTGAATACTTTGAATGTAATTAACATTTTAAAAAATTCATGTCCATATAGACAAATCCTTTTAAACCATTTTGAAAATATTGAATTTATTTAGAATGATTTAGAAGAATAAATATTTAAACCAATTAAAATGTTGTTTTAGTTATAGAGTCCCTTAAAAAGATCCTTCTAAAAAATATTTTATGAAACATGGATATGGAAAATAAATATTTTCCAATAAAAACTTATACATAATCAATCTCATATAATAATGAGATTGAAGAATTAACCCTTACCTTTTACATTCCTTTGGTCGAGGGTACATTTAACATCATTTATAATGTCCATAGTATGTTATTAAATTATAATATAACCATATTAATATTTATGATATCATACATGATTCATTTATGGATTTATACTACCCATTTAAAAATAACATCTATGTTAAAATAATATTTCGGGTAATAATCGCTTTCTTTATCATACGTGTTTTAAATTGTTATTCATGATCATATAACTTATATCATGATTTAATTGATTCCCGAATATAAAACGTAATTTATGTATTATATATATTCTTAATTAAATTATGTATAATTTATTGATATACGAAATGGAAATCACCATTTATGGAGACAGTAGACCATACATAAGCATAAACGTCGTTTCCGTTTTCATATCGTATTGAACGGAAGTAAGTGAATGAGATATATGTAAATACATACATACACACACACACATATATATATTTCTAGTATCGTTATTATGTCATATATTACATATATATTAATAAAATATGTATATTTATAATCATCATTGAATGGTGACTTTGAAATGAATCTCATCCCATCGTAGAGATGGTAAGCCGTACATACGCACGAGCGATGATATCGTTATATTAATGTTGAAATCATATGTAATTAGATGGTATATTACATATAAACAAACATTAAACTATTATATTTATTATTTACATCAATTATACTCATTATTATACCCATACAAATAATGAAGTGTTGAATAAAAAACTACACCATGACGTGGAGACGGTAAGCCGTACTTACGCATGTATGGTGACTGTGTCATTCTTATGGTGGATAGAATAATGAATATGGTTGTAAAATATTTATAATAAAATTACAGTATTTATAAGGTAATATAGTAATTATTTTTGTATGGAAACAACAAATAATGAGGATGTGGAAGAAGAAAAGAACATTGTAAGATGTGGTGAAATTATTTCCTCTTCTTCGGGTGCTTCCTTTTGATTTGATCAAAAGGGATCCATAGGTCGGCTTATAGATCAATGTATAGAATCTAGGATGATGTTAGGGTAGTTGGGAAGATATTTGAGTAAGGTTTGGACGACCCAAATGGCTTTGGAAGTGTGATTTTTAGGGAATGTGATGTACCATTTTATAAGAGATGCCAGGGTCACTTTCTGAAAATATTGAAATATTTTATTATTATACAAAACAATTCCGATTATAATGGCTCAAAAAGAATTTATTTTGAGGAAAAGGTTGGTATGGGTCTAAAAACTCTCAACCATTGTCATTTTGAGATGTTAGGTCACTATATTAACATTATCATTTAAATTTAACTCTTAGTCAAACTGTTTATCTTTTACAATCTCTTCTAGTTGTTTTATATTACATGGTTAATAATCTTACTATAAACTGACAATAAAACCCAAAGTGGTTCATTAATGACATATATATCATTATATAAGTCCTTTGAAAAAAAATATTTTTAGGAATATTATTTCATTTACTAATGTAATATTTTTTTAAAGCTCATTTATGTCAATTTTGACACTATTTAGTATCTGGTAATTGTGAAAGTCCACTAAACTTGATTACTTCGAAAAAAATTCATCAAATCAAACCTAACATGTCATATTAACCTTTTTTTTGAATGCATCAAAAGTATCAATTTAGAGTTATTTGGATATTTATAATATCAATCATTTTAATCCTTCATTAATAAGGCAATTACTTCATCACTATTGTGTCATAAATAAATTTAATTTTTCAATGTCTAAAAATTGTAAATAAAATACCATTATTCAGGAAATTTTTTTTCCTTTTAATGTATATTTATATTCTATTTTATTTAATGTATAACACCATATTTAAAATGATTAAATTATAAAAATTTGAATTTAACACTTTTAACGCTTCTTTAAATAAAATATGAAAAATGTCCTAATCTAATAATAGTGGATCAAAGCGGATCGTATTTTATTCCTAAGGTTGATTTTGATCTAAAAAAAATTATAATATAAAATTAGGACATGTGTTAGGGTAATTTTAATATCATTTTTTAATTTTAATTACCATATTTACTTTTAACTATGGTAAATAAAATTCAAAAGTTACTATTCACCAATAATAATTGTCATCTTATTGAACAACATTTTACTTACTAATTTCAACTTTTTCTTGAAATTTTTTTAAATTCAATTCATAGAGACAGTAAAATTACGTTTTATGCCAATTTGCATATGTTCCTAGAAGGTGAATAAAAGATGTTAAAGTGTTCAATAGAATGTTATACATCTAATTTTATTATAAAATGAATTGAGTGAATTAAATTGAACTTATAAAGGTATTATGTATATATTTTTAATTAAAATAAATTAAAATAAAAAAATAATTATTTTAAAAAAGTTAGTTTTAAACAATAACACAACATTTTTTAATATTCATGAAAAATGGAATGTTTTCAGAAAAATACCAAAAAATCACCCTAATATAATTTTGATATTAATAATCCGAAAATTATGTCTATATTACCATATTTAAAACATATAATTTTCATTAATTTAATTAAAATAATTTCTCTTTGTCAAAACCAGATAGTGATTTTCTAAGAATTAAAAACTATCAAAAGATTGAGATGTGTTTGTGTACAATTTAAATGTGAAATTATATCCAATGACATAAATTATAGTGAATGATAAAAACATAATCAAATGATACATTAAAACCAATAAAATGTATAATATAACACTATAAATTATTTCAATTAAAAAAAAGTTGTTTTTAATTAAAAGTTAGTATATTCACTATTCATCAAAATATGAAAGTAATAAGAAAAGTACCAAAAAAATTTCTAAATAATATTTTTTTTATATTGATTCTGAATAAGAATATAATATAATTAAATTGAATATATAAAATTGTCAAATATTGGATTTAAAAAAGGTTCTCTATTAAAAGGTGGGAAAACTACATTTTTTACCAATACTTATTTTATCTAAAAAAGTGAATTTATCCATATATTATGTCCAAGAAACAATGCTGGTAAATTATCTCAGAGGCTTGGAAAACAGATGTTATAGGTAGTTCATTGTTCATTCTGAATGCTAAGCTGAAAATTGTGAAATCCAGACTTAAAGAGTGGAGTAAATTGACCTTTTCCAACATCGTTCATGATATTAAAGAAGCTGAATCTCATTTGCTGAGCTGTCAAAAGAGGAACATGCAGCAGGAAAGTCCATCCCAAGAGGTGGTGGAAGCTGCTTCAAAGCTTGATAGTCTCTTATCCCGTAAGGAGAATCTTGACTGAAATCAGGTCAATGTTAAGTGGCTCAAGGATGGGGATATAAATTTAAAATTCATTCATTATATGCACAAGGAGAAAAAGGCTAGAAAAAATCTCAAGGCCTTAAAGATTGATGGTAATATGCTGACTTCTAAAAATGACATTGTCAATGGTGCCACTTCCTATTTTGGAAATTTATACTCGGGCTCTGGTGTGAACAACCTTGATAAGGTTATTAGATGTGTTGAACCCAGTGTTGATGAAAATCAGAACAGAAAGCTTATTAGTACTCCTTCCCAAACAGAAATTCATCATGCCCATTTCTCTCTAAATATGGACAGTACTTCTGGCCCTGATGGCTTCACAAACAAGTTCTTTATGTTCTACTGGGACATTATTCACATGGAAGTTATTAGTGCTGTCAAGGAATTCTTTCATCACTCCTATATGCCATTTGGGATGAATTCTAACTTTATTGCATTAATCCCTAAAAAGGATAATGCCTTGGACATTAAAGATTTCAGGCCTGTTGCCCTTGGGAACACGATTCCAAAAGTCATCAGCAAAATCATGGCTACCCAATTAGGTGATGTTGCTAAAAGTCATGTCTCTGATAATCAGTTTGGATTTATACCTGAAATAAGGATTCAGAATTGTCTCTTCACCACTTCATAATGCATTAACATCATGAGAAACAATGTTCCACATGGTAACATGGCCGTGAAGATTGATATTGCAAAGGCCATTGAAACTATATGGTGGGACTTTATTTTTTCAATTCTTAAGATGCATGGCTTCTTAGAGAAGTTCATTATTTTGATTCATACCATTTTGAAAAGTGCTCGACTATCCATCCTTATTAATGGCTCCCCAAGGGGCTTCTTTCGAAGCACAAGAGGGGTCATGCAAGGGTATCCTTTATCTGGGATTTTGTTTTCCATCGTAGAGGATTACCAGAGTATCTATCTTCATGACCTTGTCAACACTTGTATTTATCAAAGAATGAGGGAAAGTAGGAATCTATATGCCCCATCTCATCTATTCTATGCCGATGATATACTTTTGTTTTGTAAGGCTGAAAGCAAGACAATTTTGTGCATCAAAAGTATCTTCTCACATTCTGAAGAGGTTTCAGGTCAAGTGATCAGCTGGAATAAATCCTTTGTTGTTTTTGGGGAAGGCATTAGAATTTCGAAACAAAATAGGGTTGCTCGTAGGCTCGGTGTTAGAAGAGGCACACTTCCCTTTAATTATCTTGGGGTTCCCCTATTTTGGGGAAGGGTGAAATGCTCCCATTTAGAGGACATTGCGTTAAAAATTACCAATCAATTATCAAGTTGGAAAGGGAAGACAATGTCTCAGGCTGGTAGAGTTTTCCTTTTCAATTCTGTTATTACATCTATGTTTGTCTACTCTTTTTTTGTGTATAGATAGTCGGCTCTGCTTCTTAAGGAATTGACTAGAAAGATTCGAAATTTCATTTGGACTGGATCTATTCATCAGAGGAAGCTTGTTACTGTTTCTTGGAAGGAGTGTATAATGCCACTCAAAATTGGAGGGATGGGGATTAAGGATGCTAGAAAATTCAATAACGTGCTTCTTCAGAATTTCACTTGGAGGCTTCTCTCTAAGCCTGGTTTTTCTCTTGATTTTATGGTTGGCAGATTTGTGGAAAAACTGTAAAACAGTAGGTGCATATTTCTTAAATCTTCTGTTTGGCCTTCAATTAAGAGTTCTTTTTTCATCTATTATGTCTCAGTCAACTTGGTTGGTCTCTTCTGACTCTTAGCTGAACTTCTGGAATACACCATGGCTGTCCTCTCCTTTGAAAGATCATGTTAATATTCCCCCCTCCCTCGGAAATCTCTCCATCTCTAATCTGCAGGAAAACCTGATTTCTCATGAGCTTATTCCAAACAACCTGCGAATGGAAATTATCAATTATGTCTATGTTGATAGTGATACTTTGATCTGTAAACCTTCCCTTTGTGGTGATTTTTCCAGTAGGGATTGTTACAGTATGCAGTCTGGCACTCTCTCTGCAATTCCTTCTTGGTTGGAAGGTTTTCATCAACCATACATCTCTCCCAGTGATGCTATGTTGATATGGAGGATATGGAAAAACATAATGCCAATTCAGTGTGTGTTGCAGCGTGCTGGGCTCAACCTGGCCTCGGTATGTTACCTCTGTTTCAGTGGTGATGAGTCCCTTACGCACCTATTCCTGCACTGCACTTTTTCTGCACATTTATGGAATTATGTGGCATCAATTTTTCACTACTGTCTTGATTTATTTTCCCTTGAATCGGTGATGTGCTCGCCCTTGAGAATTGAGTTCAGTGATCAATTGAATTCCTTGTTTACTGCTACTATCACGTCAGTCTTTTCCTACATATGGAAATTTCAGAATTCTGTTGTCTTTAATAATGGAAAGCCACCATTCCGGGATGGTGTTCTGCATATACACCGAAATATTGTAGTTTCTTCCAGGATACAAACGGGGTCTATGCATAATAACATTTCTGACTTTGTCATATTGAGATCCCTTGGTGTTAGTGGCAGGGAACGAAAGCCTAGAATGGTCAAATATATCAGGTGGATTCCACCAATTCCAGATTGGCTGAAAGTGAATATTGATGGGGCGGCTGATGGTGCGTCGGGTCCTGCTGGATGTGGTAGAGTGTTCAGAACTCATCGAGGCTTTGTGAAAGGTTGTTTTTTCCATTATATTGGTTATGCACATGCTATTGAAGCTGAGCTATGGGTGATTATCAAAGCTATCAGGTATGCAGTTCGTTATGGTTGGCATAGACTATGGTTAGAGTCAGATTCGTCTCTTGCTGTGCAGATATTGAAGGATATGTCTCGAAATGTTCCTTGGAGGATGATGCCTGACTGGATCTCCTGCTTGAGGTTTGCCGACAGCTTACTCCTTGATGTCTCGCATGCATATCGTGAAGCCAACCAGGTCGCTGATGCTCTTTCTAAAAGGGCCATTGTGGAGGTCAGTTCCAGCTGGTCTTTTGTATTGCCTTTCTATTGTGAAGAGTTGAGTAGCAATGATAGGAATGGGGTTCTGTACTCATGTCTTTGCAAAGCCTCTTGTTCCTGAACTGTTTTCTATTGTTTACTTCTTTTTTTATTAATTTTAATGGGAGCAGGTTTCTGCCTGTTTCCTGAACCTTCTGGCTATGTCCAAGAAACCCAAAAATAAATGTTAAAATTATATAGGATATATATAAAAATAAAAATGTGGTTAATACTATACATAACCACTTTATAGATGGCAAGTTTGATAGGTCGTGATGCGCTTGAACACGGTGTTGCGTGTAGTGTAAGCTATTGAATTACATTAATGATATAACATATTATGAAATATTGGTGTGTTACATTCTCCCTTCCTTTAATAAATTGTTTCCTTGAAATTTGAAATTTTTCTTCATAAATATGAGGTTGAAAATAGAAAATTCCTTTATGGAAAACCTAAATTGGAAATAGGGTTACTAAAATTTAGTATTAATAAGTGGAATGGGGAAATGAAAAAGTCCCCAAAAAATTATGATTTCGAATAGGAGAACATTTGTGGAAATTTGAGACACCTAATTGGAGAAAAACATAAATATTTTTAGGTGGTGATTGACGTCATCAATCCTAAATAAAGAAACAATAAATAAAAAATTTAGGTCCACAAAGCCATAAATCTATGATGACTTAATTTATCATTGGTTCATCAAATAATTAGTTATTAGGATAACCAATTTTTTGTCCTAAGATCCTTTCCTTAATGTTTAAGAATTAATTTAATCAAAGAATAATAAAAAATACTTGACACGTAGAGTTTCATCCTTTAACTAAGTTCAACCACAAACTCATCATTCACTCCAAAATATAATAGAACTCAAAAATATTCTATTTATCCTAATTGAATAGTGTTTCAAAAAAATGAAGTTATAATTCATCTATCAAATTATTTAAAAAACTACATTATAAAAATGAGGGAATCACATAGGATAGTGGTAAGTGATGAACCCTTGTCACCATTCAATTGTGGGTTCAAGTCTCGTGGTCGTGCCGGATGTGATGCGTTATTGCCCAACCTCTGGGTTGTCCATTTTAAAACAATCCAAAAATAATCCTATGAAATGTTATAACATTAAGAAATAGTATCCAATGTCAAACATAATTCATTCAAACCATTATACGTATCCAAAATACTTTTTTCATCACTCACAGAACAAAATTTATAAGGAAGGTAATCATAATGAAGATATCTTTTTTCCACATAATAACATGTGAATAACTTCATCATTTATTCTCTTAAAACATAGTATCACCCTGAATTACCATAAAACATTATGAAATATGTTTAGCCACCATTATTCCTTATTTAATATAGAATATACTACTTAAATCAAAAAAAATTAAACTCCAACAATGATGGAACAAACACACAATAAATTAGATCCAATGTAGTCAATAATATCCAATATTCTTTATCCAACATAATTATATCTTATTCCTAAATCATTATCTCAGTTTAAGAAATATATTAAGGATTATATTTCCCCCAACCTTATATTTTCCAAAATGTTTAACTTGAAACTGTGTCACTTTACATGGTACCATAAAATCTGAAATCCTTAATAAAAATGTACCACAGTACAATCCTTGTATAATCTAAAATTCTTATAACATTAACTCAAATGAAAAAATTCATTAATAACAACATAATAACACTAATCTTTTAACATCATCTACGGTAGTATCATAACATGATTATTATCCAATAGCATCATTTGGGATATACTCTGATGAATGAGACATTAATTCATGTAGTGTACCAAATCTTTGAAGATGGAACATTTTAAATTTGAAACCTTTTTCCTACCCTTGGAATCATGAACATTGTATCATTTTTCTCCACACATATAACACACTTGAATTCTTTTCATGCACTTCCTAGTGTGGTTCATTCCACAGTTATCACATATGGGAAAAAATTCCTTTTTTCTATTCTACTCTTTATCCATCTTTCCCTCTACCATCCTTTTCTTCTCTCGCTTCCCTTCAATGCCATACGACTCAAAAAATTCATTACGTATCTTATTAACACATGATACTATTTATTAATATAAATATAATAAGTGGGAAACTTTATTCCTCCAATATGATGGCTTAAGACTATGAATTATATGATCCTTTTTAATCATTGGATCATGTGTATTACTGGAGTTCCCATTCCTTCTACTGGGAGTCATTTCTAAATGATGAAATACACTTGGTTATATCACATCATAATGTATAATCCAAAAACAAAAAAACATCTCCATATGAATTGAATATTTTCACACATCTTGTCTCATAATCACAAAAAAATTTCTTTATTGAAATACTTACTCATAAATCCTTCATAATGGTTTGTAATTAAAATGTGAATTATTATAAGCATTTACACTAGGGGTGTCATAACCAAGTGTGCAACAAAGACTATATTTGTGTATAAGGATACCCTGGGTCAAGACCGAATCTCAATTTCGGAGTTTCCTCTCGAAGGTAAATTTGTTCCAGAGCCATCCCTACCCGCTCGTATCCAAACAGAGATGTATTTCCCATTAAATTCACAAAATATCTACATTACTGAAATTATAAGATGTTCTTCTATACTAATCATCAAAGTCTATCTTATGATAGTTTTTTCTAATCAGAGATTTTGTAAATCTAGTTTCCATGGTTTGTATTTAACTTCCACTAATGCCAACTTTAATGCCCCGACCCTGGTTACCAAGAGTTAGTGCATTATTTTAATATATTGGAATGATTTAATGGAATCGCGTCATTAAGGATAGATCCATTTAGCAGTCTTGGAAATTTTCTTACATAAATAAACTTTACTTTAAAATTTCTAACATAAAACATACTATAAATAATATTGTGAGAATTATATAATTCCCTTATCTTAAACATACATATAAACCATAATATACTTTTTTGAATCCTAGGAAATAAATAATAAGAAATGGGAGAGCTCAGATGCTCAGTAACGATTAAAAATATAGCGGAAGAAATCATAAATTATCATAAACATTTATTTCAAGGTAGAAAATTGAATCACAATCCCTTTAAACATAAACTATAGCATAATATGTCAAAGATAAATCAAATAATTTCATTTACTAATTAACATGGATATTATTCTAGTCAAATAATCACATGTAATATCAATATCTAATTTCATAATTATGGAATGAATATTTCAAGACATCATAACCATGTAGTTGCGACCTTGTACGAAGACTACAAATAATATTTTTTCAAGGCCTCGTACGAAAACAAAAGTATGTCTCGTGAGACCAACCTATGTATGCAAGATTTATAGCAGGATCCACCCGTGACATATAGTGTCTAATATATTCCTTATATAAAATGTTTTAAACATAACATAAACATTCGTATTAAAACTATCATAAGAAATCTCAATAATTTAACCATAACCCATGAATGATATAAAAACAACACATCCATAGTCAAACATATAATAACTCATTAAATGAAATATTGAAAATAGTATTAAAATAAATAAACCTATAACATGAATAATATTCAGAAAAATATGTTGACATTGGTTAAAATTATCAGTAAATTATTTGATATAAATATACATTTTTCATGTAATCATTTAATAATCACACATTTTAGAAAGGAAGACATTTAAAAGAAATTATTGAATCAATGTGTCCCATAATACTTTGAATGTTTTGAAAGGAATTAACATTTTAAATCATTCCTGTCAATGCAAATAAATCATTAAAACCATTTTGAAAACATGGACATTAATGAGAATGATTTAGATGAATAAATATATATACAATTTAAAATGATGTTTTAGTTGAAGAGTCCCTAAAAAATCATTTTGAAAAATATTTTATGAAACATGTACAGGGGTAATAAAAATGTCCCATAAATAACATACACATAAACAATCTCATATAATAATGAGATAGAGGAATTAACCATTTCCTTTTACATTACCTTGGTCATGGGTACATTCAACCTCTTATGTAATGACCAAAATATGTTATTAAATTATATCAAAACCATATTCATATTTATGATATCATACTTGATTTATTTATGTCTTTATAGTACCCAATTAATAATAATTTTTATGTTAAAATAAATGTTCTGGTAATAATATTCTTTATCAATCGTGTTTTACCTTGATATTCTTGATCATATCACTTATATTATGATTTAAATGATTCTATAATAAAAAAAATTATTTATAAATCATATATATTCAGAAGATAAGCATGTATTATAGATAGATTCGTGAAATGGAATACATTGTTTATGAAGTTTGGAGGCCATGCGTATGCATGAACGTCGTTTCCATTTTCAAGTGGTAATAAACAGATGTAAGTGAATGATATATATAAATATATATCCAGTATAATTATTATTTCATATATTACATACTTATTAATAATATATATATATTTATAATCATCGTTGAATGGTGAACGTGGAAATGAATCTCATCGTGTCATGGAGACAGTAAGCCGTACGCATGCATGATTAATGATATCATTATATTGATGGTGAAATCATATGTAATTGTATTATATATTACATATAAAGAATCATTAAAATTTTATATTTATCATTTATATTAATTATAATCATTTTTATACCTTCCCAAATAATGAAGTGTTGAATTACAAACTACACCACGACATGGAGATGTAAAGTCGTACGTACGCACGTATGGTGACAGTGTTATTCATAGGATGGATAGAATAATGAATATGGTGGAAATATATTTATAACAACATCAAAGTATGTATAAGGTAATGGAGTTAATATTTTGGTATGGAAAAAACAATGAAATAATATGTTGATGAAGAAAAGGACTTTGAACGAGGTGATGAAATTATTATCCTTTCTTTGGGTTCTTCCTTTTTATTTTTTCAAAAGGGATCCATAAGTCGTCTTTATTATCCATGTATGTCCTCTAGGTTGATGTGAGGGAATATGGGAATATATTTGAGTAGTGTTTGTCCAATAACAATGGCCCGGGAGGTGAGATTTTTAGAGAAGGGAAGTACCCTTTATAATAGTGATGAGAGTCACTTTAGGAAAATCATGAAATATTAATTTATTATACAATTAGATTCAGTTTATAATGGGTAAAAATATATTTATTTCGATGATATGGTGGGTTTGGTTCTCAATCCTCTCAACCAATAGGTTTTAGACATGTTTAGGTCACCATATTAACATTATCTTTTAAATTTGACTCTTAGTCAAACAGTTTAACTTTTAAAAGGTCTTCTTGTATTTTTATTTTACAAGGTTAATAAATATACTATAAAATGACAATAGAACCTACTTTAGTTAATTAATGACATATCTATCATTATATAATTATTTTGGCCAAACCATATAATTTTTGGAATATTATATCATTTCAAAATATATAATTTTTTTTTAAAAAATAGCAATGCCTATTTTGACAATATTTAGTATTTGGTTTTTTTGAAAATAATAAAAGATGATATCTTCGAAAGAAAAAACGTTAAATGAATCCTAACATGTCATATTAACATTTAATTTTTTTAATGCATCAAAATCCTCAATTTAAATTTATTTAGCTATTTATAATATCAATTATTTTAATCATTGATTAATAAGGTAATTATTATATCATCATTGCGTCATAAAAAAATTTAATTTTATATTATATAAAAATTATATATATAGTATTATTTTATAGAATTTTTTTTTATTTCTAACTAATATTTATTGTCGAATTTATATTATTTAAAACCCTATATTAAAAATGTATAAGTTATTAAAATTTGAATTTAAAACATTAAAATATTCTTTAAATAAAACACTATTAATATCAAAATATTATCCAAGAGGATCAAATACGATCACATTTTATTAATAATGTTTGTTTTGGTATAAATACACTTTTAAATTATAATTAGGAGATGTGTTATGGTAATTATAATATAATTTTTACTTTTAATTACCCTATTTACTTTTAAGTGTGCTAAATAATATTAAAAAGTTATTATCCACCAAAAATTATTTTCATCATATAAAAAAACATTTTACTAATTTATTTCAACTATTAATCTTTTATTTTTTAAATTCAATTCAGAGAAGCGGTAAAATTATATTTTATGCAAATTTGAAAACACCCAAAAAAGATGGGTAAAAATCGTTATAAAGGTCAATAATATTTTATACATAAAAATTTATTATAAAATTACTCCAATTAATCAAATTTAAAATATATAGATATTATTTTTCAATTTTGACTTAAAATAAATTTAAAAAATATTAATAATTATTTCAATAAAAAACAGTTTTAAACAAGAACACAGTGTTTTACAATATTTATGAAATATTGCAAGTTTTGGAAAGATACAAAATTTTCACCCCAAGATAATTTTAATATTAATAATCCACAAAAATGTCCATTTTACCAAAATTTAAACATATAAGTTTCATGAATAAAATTAAAATTAATTTCTATTGTCATAACTAGAAAGGGGGTTTTTAAGAATTAAAAACAATCAAAAGATTGACATGAGTTTATGGATAGTTTATATGTGAAATTACATCCAATGTCCTAAATTATATTAAATTATAAACAAACAATTTAATGATAATATAAAACAACCCAAATGTATAACTTTACACTATAAAGCATTTCATTTAAAAAAGATGTTTTTAATTAAAATTTTGTATTTTCACTGTTAATCAAAATATGAAAGTTATATGAAAAGTTAAAAAATCCAAAATATATTTTTTATGTACCTCATGTAAAAGAGAACTTTATATCATTAAATTGAATATATAAAAGTGTCCAATATTGGATTTAAAAAGGGTATTACATTAAATGGTGGAAAAATAATATTTTTATAAAAATACTTCTTTTATCTGAAAAATTGAATTTTTCCTTATATAATTTCTACGAAACAAAAGATAAATGGTAAAATTATATAGTATATGCATAAAATTTAAAATTTTGTTAATTATATTCATAAATACTTTTTAAATGGCTAGATTAATAGGTTGTGATGCACTAGAACTCGATGTTTCATGTAGCACATGCTATAAAATTATTTTTAAGCAATAACGTACTATGAAATCTTGGGGTGTTATAGATCATTATAAATTTCATCCAAATTCTTTTCAAATTTATCACCACCACCTTCTAACAACCAATTACATTATTTACATTTTTATTCAAATAAAACATAATATATTTCATAGCTTTCCTTTCAAACAACCCTAAGACCATAGAAACCATGATGTATTAGACCATTATAAAATAAAAATTGAATAAAAATACATGAATAGTAATAAAAAATTATATAAGATATGTATAAATAATTTTATTAATTAAAATATATTGATTAATACCTAATTTATTAGTAATCTTTTTTCAGAAAAATCATTTTACGCTTCAAAAATATATTTTCTTAACACTTATTATCGCATTTTTCACATGCAATGAATAATTAATTTCTAAATATTTTATAATTTTCTTAAATAATTAAATATAATTTTTTTAATCATCATTTCAATGTTATATTAAGGTGAAATTATAAGGTTTTTCAAAAATAACTTTTTAATGAATAGTGAAAAATATTGCTTTTTAAAAAATTGTCATATATAATAATCTTAATATACCATTATGATTTAAAATTAATATCATTGATAAATAATATAATTTATTAAAAAAAATAATCTAATTAATTACACAGTAATCATCATTATTCATTACTTTTCTATAAGTTAATTTTTTGTCAAAGAAACACATTTAAAAACTATTTGTATGAGTAGTGTGTGTTTTTTATTAAAAAATATTTAATATATAGATGTTAAAATTTTTAAAGAAAATAATTTATTATTTATTAAATATAATATTTTAAAATTAAATTTATAAATTTTACATGTCATGGAAAGGATGTGAATTATGTTTTATCGTAAAAATTTTTTTTTATGAAAAATGAGTTTCTATCGCCCTTTTTCTAAAAAAATTAAATTAACTTCTTACTCATATACAAATTAGAATAGGTTCTAAGGGATTAAATATTTATATTTACAATTATTAATTATATTTTACAGTTTCAATTTAATCTTCCATCAATGTGAATAGTACAAAATGTCAGAATTTTGTTACCATAGTTAATATTAAAACGAGTTTAATGATGGGTTTTTCCCTGAGATATGGGTTCGATTACCACCAAAACATTTCAAATTTTTATTGTATAAATATATTAAATCATTATGTTACCCTACCATCAAAACACATATCCATTTTTTGGACAAATTCTTAAAAAAATGACCTTAAATCATTGAAATCATCTAAGAAATTTCATCTATGCCACTCCCCTCAATTATAATATTACTCTTATTTTCGACTATTATTAAAATTATTTTTAGATTTTATATTAGTGAAATATTAATAAAAAACATTCCTAGAATACATATATTATTCATATAGTTTAGATTCTTCTCATAACACATATCCTTTAATCCTTAAGGAGTAATCCAATGGATGGATCTCATAGAAGATGTTTAGTTCTAAACCAAGTCCTTTCAATTATATTTCTCCTTCTACTTCCTCTAAAAATTTTGTTTCAATTGAAAAATATAAATAAATTGTTATCAATATATAGATATGTTATTATAATATTTTTACAACCATTTAAAATCTCTTCTAAAACTAAAGTGAGTTGATGTATCGCTCATTAGAATATGTAGAAAACCACCTCTACAGTTTGATATGATTCATTTTCCCCCACCATTTATAATTTTTGGTTATTATGAATGATTTAATGATTATATAGGACATTAATGTCATGACAATGTTTTTAAAGGTGAATAAATATTAACCATTCCATCATTTCAACAATCTACAAAAGAAAACACCACTCATGCATACATACAGACTATCATCTCCTCATAGGGATGTAATTTATTTCTCATAATTTCCTTTTATGAATATTTTAAAGTATATAAATAGTTAATATATATGATATATATATATATAATTGTTTACGTTATTGATATGAAATAACAACTATCAAAATTTATGTTGTATAACATTCAAATAAAATCATACCTGAAAAATAACGTAGTTAAGACCAGAAATGATGATGAAAATGAATATAGATAATGAATGAGTAAAAATACATAATAATTAGTCATTTATTATTATTATAGGTATTATTATCATATGATTATATAATTAATAAAAATTAATACAATTAACGAAATGCTTAGATCTATAATAAAGAAGGAAGGATTGTGGGTATGATTTTTATATTAAAATCTTATTTTTTTCGTGATTGATTATGCTTAAATATTCATATGATTAAATTGTGGGATATATCTCTCACAAAATAGGATTTAATTTCATCTCATAAATTGTTTTATATGCAATATAACTATTTTCAACCCTTTGTGTATTCACTAGGTCAAAGTAATATTTTTAAGGAAAACAATCCTTTTTTCATTGGTTTATAATATTCTTCTCCTAGTCCATATTTTATTTAAAATGTTTTCATGAATGTATAAAAAATACCTAATTATTTAAAAATATATATTTCAAAAAATTGTTTAGGTTATATAATATTTTTAGAAAAATTATTCTTATCATTTTTCAAATGAGGTATTTCTTTATTTTTACCAAAAATGTGAAATGAGTTCATATTTAATCATATAATTCAGGAATAAAATTCCCTAAAAATTTGAATTCTATTTTATTTCAATATTACATTATATTTTGTTTTTTTATTATCATGTAAATGATTTTCCTTAATATTACTGAAATTAATAGATTCTAAATATGTCATTACAAATGTAAAAGGTATTTTTCACAAGAAATTTTTCAGTTATATTATAACGGTATTTTCATCTATAAAATATCAATTGATATTTTTTATTATTTACTATGTATATGATCAAATTTTTATATCATTATTATTTATAAGAATTTTTTATGATTGTAACGATGTTATTTTTATAATACTTGAATCTTTTTCTAAGGTGACGATTTGATAAAATAGTGAATGTATTGTGAGCTATTGAAATACTTATGGATGGTTTTCATTATGAGTTGGGTGTGCCCAGAATTATATATACCTACAATAAATCATGTAAAAAAAGAAAATATCACGAGATGATATATATTAGAACTAGTTGTGATTCTATATCAGTAGTATAATTTTTCCTCTAACATGGTCATGGGTGTGAACAACAAATTTATTCCACTATGATAGTCTTTGTAATGATCCTTGATTAAGGAAATTATATTCTATAATTATGTGATTTTCAAAAAAAAATATTTAATTTGGTTATGATATATTTTCATGGTTCATGAATGGTCATTGATGATTTCACATTCTTTTTTATTTCGTATTTCGATTGATTCAAATTTATTCCATGTATCATGAATATGATATTTGAATTTATGAGTATTATTATTTAATTTTTACGTCATCTTCACATACACTCATGCTTATATTATTCTGACTTATGATCAGTTACTGATATCTATAATTTTTTCCTTTATTGATCATCTGACCCCAAACTTTGTTATGTTTCCTTCACTAGGTTACAGATAATGTTTTTATAAGATTCAAAAATAAGAATATTTCTAGTAATAATTATATAAATTGGTTATGATGTATATTTTTCATTATTTATTTGTAAATGAGTTCGAGTTTCCAAATAAAGTAAACCTATATGGTCCTCAAAGATTTATTATTGTGAATTATATTTAATATTTATCTAAAATGATTTAATATTTATATATGAAATGTATTGGTTAATATATTTCTAATAATGGGGTGTTTTAGTGGATTTAGTTAACTAGGATAATGAAAATAAATGGGATTCCTTAGGATTATACTAAGAGTAGGAGAACATCCCCAATTATAGTAAATAAATGGGTTTTGTTTCCATAATAAAATACTCCCCAAATTAGGTACAAGAAGTGTTTGTGGATTTTATATAAATGCATCTATGAGTAATAACACAAAAAATATTTTTCATGTATATTTTTACCATCATTATACTGCATGATGAATGATCTGGTACTGCACCATTAGGTTGACACTTTTAGGGTCTATGATTAGGTTATATCACATTTTATTTAAGATACATTATGTATGATTTGAATATAAAATGACCAAGTTTGACCAATGATAGTACTAACATTTCAAATATTTTAATGTTTTTTTAATTATTTATAAATCCTATAAATGATTTCTAGGATTATTTTATTTCCCACAATGAATATTTTTTCTCATACCTTTCATTTTTTTTTCAATAAATTACCTGAATGAAAAGTAACCATGACAATTTTAAATGTGATAGAAAAGTAAACTATTAAACCCCAAATATTCTGAATGTTATGGGAATTTGAATTCAAAATAATGTTGTTATACATAGACAACATTCTCACTCCATTAATCATGTTGATCATATAAATGAGAAATAGAAGGAATAATACACTCATTACCCCTTCAACTGATAATTACCTTCTTGTTTTAGTGGGTTCCCAGATAAAATAATTAATGATAAATAGATTCATAAAACTGAGGATTTATTTTCTTGTCCCTCATACTCCATAAAAATTTTTTTTATCTTAATTATTTGTTATTTGGAATGTGAAGTAGATTAATAGTCGAATCTTATCTATAATATGAGGGAAATGGAATAAATTCACTTCATGCTGTGGGATTACTGTAATTTCTTAATATTGATTAATTAAAATCCATATATCCTTTATAAAAATATGAGTATTTTCATACATGAGATTGAGTAGAAAGATGAAGAAATCATTGGTATATATATTGAAAATTTTACAATAAATTAAATTTATGGTTCTACTATTGTTATAGACCCAAAAAGTAAGATAGATCAAATTTTATTGGCCAAAAGCCTTGTCTCTAATAGAAACAATCCATAGGATACATCCGTTTCTCTGATTAAATCATTTAATGTGCTTCCATAATGGAAATAAAGATTGGATTTACCTATAAATTTCATTGTTTTTATAATAAAAAAATATGAAATTCAAAGGATATTCTAGAAACTAAAATTATGTATGAAGAAATTTTTATTTTATATTCTAGACATGTTGAAGGAAGCATAGATGGAATTATCCTAATGGGGCTGTAAAGGAATTTTATGTTTTGAATAGATGGTCATTATTCCATTGAATACTAAAGTAAGGAAAAATAATTATTCTAATGATAAAAAAAGGATAAATCTCTACAAAAGTAACCATGCACACACTACCGTTTTAATTGAATTGTGTATAGAGATTATAATAACAAGTGATCAAATATAGGGGTTATTTATGATGATCAACATCAATAACCTCAAAATTACATAGAAAAATAGAAATATATTGTGATCAGTATCACTGATATGGGTTTTGATAATGATTTTTTAAAATTAATCTCACCATCATCTATATAACTACTTTTGTCTCATTAGATTTTGGTTCTAAAAACTATTTTTTACATGAAAGTTTTTCTAATGGTGTCACATTACCACCTTCATAAATAAATGATAAAATATTATTAAAGAATAATAATCATACAATAATCTCATATAAAGTCATATAATCCTCCCAAATTCATTTTTTTTGGAAATGTGCCTCCTATAAATATTGTAATTCCAATTATATTTTAATTTTATTTGATTTTGTATGTTTACTAGATATCATTATATAAATTCAAAATATATTCTTGAAAAAGATAAGATACATTTTATATTGTGAAAAACATATGATTCACAGTTATTATGAGCATATACACAAAATTTTGATTTAAATTACATCAATTACATAGGTCATTATTTCTATTGAGAATTGTTATTTATCTCATATTAATGGGGAGAAAATAAAAACTTATGATATGCTTAATGTAGATGACTTTTTTGATTCCTTTCTTGAAGAGAATCACATTCATCCTCTAAATCTCAACGTTGGGATTTCAATATACTCAAACATGTTCCTAAATTAATTTCCATGACTCTATATATAATAGAAATGATATATTTTTAGGAGATGAAGAATAATTTCAAGAATAATATTGATAATGGGTTATTTCATCCATGTTTATCATCTTTGGGTGCACTTATACTTTGGGATAAGAATAAAAATTGATGAATTAGTCGTTTTATATATTTTATGGAACATAATAATATAGTGATCATGAATAATATTCATCTACCCCATATTAATTATTATTTTTCATCAAATACAAGGATATCAATATTTTTTCATGATTTATATTTATTATAGATTCTATGAATTAATGGTAAAAATTGTGGGCATAACCATGATAAATTTCTCTTTGAGTAACGTGAACTATAAATTTATGGTAATTCAAATGTTTTTAATAAATCCACTATGATCTTTAATGATTTAATTAAAATAGTTTTCACAAATTACCTTGATCAATTTCTAGTAGTATTAAATAGTGGAATAATAGTAATAATTAGCATGAATATTACTTGATTATTGTATTATATACCCTATGGGAGGATAAGTATTTTTGAAAATTTACCACATGTAAATTTTTCTTATAGAAATACTCATTTTTTGGTTATATAATTTCTATTGTGAGTTTGTTTATAGATCTATAAAAGCCTACAATTATTGAACAATTAACCAAACCAACAACCATGACATAAAATTATGATTTTCATGAATTTTATGTATATCATTGAATATTTGTATAGGATTTTTCATGGATATCTTATTCAACCATAATGTTAAATAAGAAAAAAATATAGTACCTATAAATTGTTGACTGTTATGAATATTTCATGGAATTAAAGAGAAGGTTGTTCATCTAAACTATGCTCACACAACCCTATAGTGGGAATTTTTTTTGATATTTATAGTTATTCTCCAATGAAGGGTGTCAAATTTTTTATAATTAAAAATGATATGGTGATTTTTTATTCATCATTCTAATTTATTTCTCATGAGTAAAATTACCTTACTCATGATTTTTATTTATCATATCTAATCATTATAATAGTGATATGGAGGCATAATATTTATGGATAATGTTTTGACAAATATAGGGATCATAAATGATTAAATTAAATGCCCACTGAGAAAATTTTGAAAATTTTCCAAGGAATATGTTCAGATTTCATTAATGATTATGAATCAACATTACACTACCACCTTGAGAAATAAAAAAAGGTGGTATAGTCATTATGTTTTAAGTATCACTCCAGTAAATCTATGATGACGATCACAAAATATCCTATTTTTATGGATATTAAATTTATTGACCATGAAATATTAATGGAATGTTAAAAATATTATTTTCACAAATGTGTGTTCTACCATATACTTATGTAATGATTAAAGAGGTGAAAATGGAGTATTTGGAGCTATAAAAAAGTGATAAATGTTCTTGAGTTTAAAATTTATTTAGTTAGAAAGACAAGTTTCCAGAATAAATCATGTGTCATGTCAATACTATACCTTAAGAAGGATCAATTAGAAGAATATTATAGTTCTCAATTCAAAATTCATACGAGAAGTATTATGATATATGTAGATTTGACAAATCATTTCCATTTGGAGAAAATTCAGATATATATTGAAGAACAAGTATATTGATGTTTTCTATTTTATCATGTTAATATTTAGAGATAGAATTATAGTGAAATTTCTTGACCATTACTCATACTAGAAATGTAATGGTATATCATATCCATAGATTTAGTTGTTGGACTCCAAGAAACATACAATGGAAATAATTATATTTTAGTTATTGATGATATCCTTATTAATTTATGGAAATTAATTACTATTAGAAAATATTTATATCCGGATCATTTTTCTATGATAATCCTTATTGAAGTGGTTAGGCTATTTTGGGTTACACGTTATAATTTATCTGGTCAAGATCTGACAATTACCTATATATTATGGATAAGTCTTTAGGAAGCTCTAGATAAAGTGTTTTGTATTAGTACCACACATCATCTATAAATATATAGTCATTCTAATAGGTAAATTAAAATGTTGGTGGATATATTGATATCATGTTCTTTATATTTTAAATTTGGTTGGGATAAATAGCTTCCTCTATTAGAGTTTTCATATGATAATTGCTTTCACTCGATAATTTGAATGGATCATTATGAATTCCACTATGGAAATACGTATATATATCTTATAATAGTTTAAATTTATATAAATAAATCAATAATTACTTGGGCTAGCTGAGGAAATGGAGTATAAGGTTTTATATATATTACATCATATCAAGGAACATCAAATTACCAAAAATTGATATATAGAAAATCATCAATGAGATATGGAATTATTTGTGGATGAAAAAAATGTCCAATGAATTTATACTTTTATTTAGGTTATGACATTCATAGATAATGTAAATATGAGAACTATGAATTTATTTCACTTTAATTTTAATGCTTTGCATTTGTAACTTGACCAAAAATGAAGAAATTTAAAATTTCTTGTTGTTGGGCATGATTTTTTTAAGCCGAGCGTCGGAACAATTGTTTTTTTGAGAGTAGATGATGTGTGGTGATTTTCTTTTAAGGAGATAAGGTAACTAAATTATATTAGATGTTAAAATGGGATGCAAATTAAATGTATTTAAATGGAAAGTAAATAATAATTATTTCAATATAAATAATAAATTAAATATTATTATGCTTATTATTAATTATTAATAATAATATTTTAATTATTAGTATTTTTTACTATTATTGTTAATATTTTAATAACTAATATTATTTTTATGATTTTTAGGTTTTTAGAATAACCCTATGGAGGGATTTCCTCCACCCATGGAGACCTACACAGCTCAACCCCTTCCCCTTTCCTAGTGCATGACCACGCTTCCCCTCCTCTCTCCCATGGGTCACGCGACACCCCCATCTCGTCTCCTCCTTCATATGACAATTTCCACCAATCTTCACCAATTTTCACGTTCGATCCATCCAGGTAGGTGTAAAAACACAGAAATGCAACATAATTTTTTTAATTATTTTTTATTATTACAAGTTTTCAAAAATTTATGGTGCATGTTTCTGAGACCCAGTGATCCCAAAATGGAATTTTGACTTTTTTTATGTACATTCAATAAAAATATGATCAAGAATTTCTATCTTTTGAACCGGTGCTTGGAATTGAAATCTGAGGGCACTGTTGAATATTCAGTGTTGGTATTTGCTCAAAGGAGGCTTAACTTCGACGGTAGTAGGCTATGAAGAAAATTTAGTTCCAAATACTTTTTGAAATAATAATAAAATAAAATAACATTTTATTTTATTTTTCCTCCACATCTTGAGTGATAGTGCTAGGGACTATGGAGATGGCCTGAATTTTAATGTGGGACATAAAATTCTTGTTACACATTGATTTTGTTACCTCCCCTCATCTAATTAATGTGATATATTTATCTAACTAATAAATGAACCATTAATTGAAATGAGGATTAACCTCTTAACTCATCCTTTGGATTTTAAAAAATGTTTTCGAGGGGAGATGGTGTTGAGATATTTTGGGAGAACACTGACGAAGTGCCAACAATCAACCCATCAAACAAAAAACAGAGGCTTGGACAACATCATTAGGGACAACGATATGGGATCAACGAATGTCGGCAGCTTCAACGAATATGGATTCATTTCCCACAACTGTGACATCTCCTAAGATTTTGAGGTAGGGGTTTTTTAAAATTCAAGTGCGTTTGTCTCAATCTATCATCCTTGAAAAATGAAACGAACTTGGATTAACCAAAATTTATTAATATGTGATTCTTACTAAATTTTTGGAGGTTGTTGTAGGAGTTTTGAATGGGGTTTAGTCTTCTATTTATGATATCTGAACTCTTACCCATGTTATTTTTCTAACACATAGGGTGTGGGGACATCGAACAAGCCCCAGACCCTCTACCTTTATTTTTTTGATTGTGTTATTCATGTGAAATCGGAAAATATGTCAGAAACATATATCTGGGAACCATGTAGTGTTGGAACCATCCTGGGTGGCCCATAGGCATAATTGAAAGGGAAAATGGTCCACTAGAGGTCACCCTGGTGCCCATAGAATCCTTGATGGAGATCGGCACCAGCGGGCGATGGCGGCGGCCAGCCCTCACCAGGCCTGGAAGAAGGATGTGCGTGAAGGTGCCATGACATATAGTAGGGGAGGTCGGTGACATTCCATCGCATGCTATGGAGGGATGTCGCATATTCGAGCCACATTGGAGGGGGACCCGAGATGTGGAGGGAGGTCGTGGGTCGGGTCGGCCCAGGTCGGGGTAGGTCGGACTGCAATCAGATCCTTTTCGACCCAGTTTCACATAAAAGGATTTATCTCACTAACCAGACGTCAGTTTGACGAACCGTCTGTGGCGCTGGAATCCTTGGAACCACATGGTAAATTTGAGATACTAAACTTGTGTTTCGGAAAATGTTGGAGTATGGTCGGGTTGGATCAATCCTAAATCCAACCGAGACCTCGGTACTAAAACGATTATAACTCATAGACTGGGTGTCCGATTGAAGCTTCGTCTATCGTGTTGGGATTCATATGACATGAATTTCCACTGGGTTTATATTTTTTTGGAAATTTTTGGTATTTTAGGCATTACCGATTTCTTGAGATGCAGATTATACAGAACTCAAGAACATTGAATGCGGGGATGTGGGCTGTCAATTGAAGAAAGACTATGTGTAGATCAACATCATAGTGACCTGGTGTGGATCAACATCATAGTGACCCTATTTGGATCAACATCATAGTGACCCTTTTTGGATCATCATCATAGTGAACCTTTTTGGATTAGCATCCTATATACCCTATGTGGGTCATCATCCTAGTTACCATGTGTTGATCACCAATGTACGACCCAACAGAGTCCGACCTTAGAGTGGCCCATCATGGTTCCGCGACATAAGACACTGTGTGGATCGAAAATGGAACAAATTTTTCATTGTTTAGTTGTGGATGTTAATAATGGAATAAAATGATATATCATAATACTAATCATATTTATTCATGATCTCTATGTTATATACCTAGTGTAAGATAACTTTATTTTATGCTTTGTGAGGAGGTCATGCTTTGTGGTTTTTCCATTGTGGAATTATAGTAGTCCATCAGGGGTCTCGGGGTCCCTACTGGGAATAGTTATACTCTCCCATGCACGGGCTTTTCCTGGACGTTTTTGTGACTTGTGTAGAAAACTAGTATCTTGGCCGAGACGTTAGGGAACTAGGACTAGGCGGTACATTGAGGATACTGCTTGACATTGAGAGATGTAGAGACGAGCTATACCTACCCTTCTGGTAGGATCCTTGGTGGAAGATCTCAGGATTTGTTTTATTTTGTAGTTGTAACTTATAGTTGGGAATGTATTTTGGCCCCCTTTACTCTCAGTACACACTTTTGCTGCTTCAGTTTACTACGTGGTTTACATATTATTTTTTTCATGGTCCGTTTTTTTTTGTGGCATAAAGGAAATCTCTTCCCAATCATAGGGGAAATACATTCTGGTGCTTGTCGTCATCCCCTGGCCTATGTAAGATGGGCATGGGGTTGTCACGGAACAGGCCCCGGGGGGCGGGTCGTGACAAAGTTGTATTAGAAGAGTCTGTTCTGTAGATGAACTAGCACACTCATCATTCTAATGGTGAAATATTGTTAAGTGTTTGGAGTGTGTTTTTCCATTCGGGGAGTCCGGTGTTTGTGTGGCGGCCAATGTATCCATACACAAGGACTCGAAATTATGATTTCTGACTCAGTACACAAAAACACTGATTGTGTGGGCATAAAAAGTCTTGTTTTTCTTTTTTGTTATCTTTTGTGTCAGCTCACCAGATATAACATATTGATAGTGTTGCACCTGTATTTTTTTAAGTATGCCTCCATATATAAATCCATCTTGGATTATAGAGTGAGTTCATGATGATTGCCCACCAATCCAGGAGGTTTTGGTATAGGTATCTCTTACAGTGACAACACCTTCGAGTGGTACACCAATAGCACCACTACCTATTGGGATGTGGTTGCCGCCAGTCGCACTAGTAGACGGTGCACGCATATTGGACGTGTTTCACTAGTCCCAATTGAAATAGACTCCATGATTTCAAGGTGATACGGATCTACATGTAGCTAAGGACTGGATAGAGGTTGTGGCTAGAGTTTTCTGCCTAGTTGGGACACCACCAGAGCATATGGTGATTCTAGATTCTTTTCTTTGGTACGATATGACAGGGAGATGGAGGATCCTGATACTCCATTTATTGGATGAGATGACCCTCACCTGGATGGACTTCAAGAGCCTCTTCAGGGTGGAGTTCCTTCCAGTGTTAGTACAATCAGTGCTTATTCCTGAGCTCCTAAACATAGAGTAGGGCAGCCTGACAGTGGCCCAGTACTCGGTGAAATTCACATACCTCCCTCAGTACTCCACCGACATGGTACATGACCATTTTTTCAGGGACTATGCCTTTGTGAAGAGTCTCTGGTGGGATATCAGGGTGTCTATGAAATCTCTCAATATCCTAACATGGGCTAGAGTACTCGAGAGAGAATTATTGGTGGATATATTCTTAGCTGGGAAAGAACTGATGATAAGAGCCAGCATCAGAATACATGTAGCCAAGTCATCTCTAGTAGGCAGTAGGAAGATGACACAGAAGTCCATGTGGGCTAGACCATATAGAGGATGACCCTAGGACACAAGGTTGGAGGTGTAGAGCTACCAAGGTAGACCAGTAAAATAGAGGTGGAAAAAATGCTTCACAGGTAATGGGCATGGCCACAGGGCTAGCGACTGGCGAACCCGCAGTACCAACGATCAGCATATGGTCGACGGGCCTCCGAGGCTGAGGTAGATATTCGAGCGATGAGGTCTATAGTGCAACGAACATGGAAGAGGACTAGGCCATGCAGTAGGTTGTGGTAGGTGATTTGAGTTTCTACCACCACCACCACCTTGTGATCTACCCTGGCCTCAGGGAAAAGGAGTCCAGGGATGATCACATCTTCAGGAAGATGAGGACTATAACCACGGTGCTCCAGAGATTATTCTAGTTACATTCTCTGTTTACTCCACCCTAGTTGTAGTACTTATAGACAGAGGTTCCAGTCACACCTTAATTTCAACAGCCCTCATTTATAGCTCGGAGATTTTGGTAGTGCCATTGGTTCTATCCTGACAACTAGAGACTCCTACGGGAGGGGATTTGAAGATTACGCATTGGGATCGGTAGTGTTAACATACACTAGGAGGCATGAGATTCGGGTTGGATCTCTTAGTAGCAGTTTTAATGCCTTATGATTTCATATTGTGTATGGACTGGTTATCCACGGTCCATGCTCAGATTGATGTTTTAGGCACAATGTGTGGTGTGTCTATGAGGATGGGACCAGGTATCAATTCACTAATGAGAGGGGAACCATTGTAGCTCCAAATGGACGTTCCCAAAGGAGGGTGCATCCAATCACACATCAGTAGGTTATCCTTACCCTCAGAACCATTGAAGATTGTTGTCTGAGCTATCCTGTAGTGATGGAAAAGTATGCAAATGTATTTCCTGAAGATGTTATGGGGCTACCTCCTCGTAGAGTGGGAGACTTCGACAACAAAATTTACCCCAGGGCAACACCGATATCTACTCCAGCATATCGAATGGTTCCCGTAGAGCTTCATGAGTTTCATGTACATCTAGAGGAAACATAGATGAAGTGGTTCATAAGGCCCAATATTTCTGCATGGGCATCTTCGATTTTGATCACCAAGATGGCAGATTGGAGTCGGAGGCTTTTTGATGACAATCGATGCCTGCAGTAGGTGACCCTGAAGAACATGTATCCCCTCCTAAGGATTTATGATCTCTTTAACCAACTAATTGGAGCTCAATGGTTTATAGATGATAGACCTCAAATCAGGATATCATCAACTCAAGGTACGTGCTGAGTATGTACCAAATACAGCCTTTAGATGTCAGTATTCCCAAAATGTCTTCTGGGTAATGACTTTCGGGATGACCAACACCACAACAGTGTTCATGGGACTCATGAACAGGATATTCCCACTTTACCTTGATCGCTTCATGTTGGAATTCATTGATAACATCTTGGTTTACTCAAAGATGGAGGAGGAGCTTTCCACTCACTTGTAGATAGAACTAGATATACTCTGAGAGAACTAGATTTATGGAAATCTCTCGAAGATCCAATTCTGGATATGAGAGGTCTACTTTTTGGGACATTTTATCTTGGAGATTAGTGCTGCAGGGGATCCAATGAAGACAGAGGTAGTGATTTTATGGGATCCACCCAATAGTGTTCTTGAGGTACGGAGTTTCCTAGGATTAGATGGGTACTACCATATAATTTTACCTAACTTCTCCATGGTAGTGGTACCCTTTTCAGCATTGACGAAGAAGGGTCATCCTTTATTGTGGACAGAGAAGTGCCAACAGAATTTTCTAATGATGATGCAGAGACTGATGAGTGCCCCAATCTTTTGTCTACTAGAAGAGGGCATTGTGTATGTAGACTACTGCGACACATCAGGGGTTAGACTTGGTTGTGTCCTAATGAAGGAGAAAGTGGTGATTGGCTACATCTCTCGAGAGCTGAGGCATCATGAGAATAACTATGCTAACCATGACCTAGATTTAGAATCATTGGTCTTTGCATTAAAAATGTGGCGGCATTACTTTATGGGATAACTGTTTACTATTTACTCTGATAAAAAGAGTCTAAGGCATATCTTCTCAATGTAGGACCCAAACCTGAGACAACTGTGATGACTAGAGTTCCTCTGGGACTATGACATTAAAATATTCATCACTCCTGTGACGGGGAACGTAGTAGCAGAAACACTCAACACGAGGTATGGTCCACAGTTTCTATGTGAGGTGATAGAGTAGCTAGCCATGTTGTAGATCTATTTCATGGATAGAGATGGAGTAGCTTACCTCTAGTCTATTACTATCAGTCCCCCACTTCTGTAGCGAGTTTGTGAGGCATAGCATGGGGATGTTGACTGTGAGGTCTGATGTTTTCATATATCCTTAGGACAATCTCTTGAATGATTTCTTGAAGGAGGGAGAAAATCATTCCCTTCCTAGGACACAACATGGTACCAGTGACGCTACGAAAGGATGTATTGAGGGTGTTCCACACATCCCATGTGGATGTACATAATGGAGTGGCGAAGATATACCGGGACCTATGGCATCCATACTGGTGACCTGGGATAAAGAAAGTGGTGGAGGAGTTCATATCATGATGCCTCACTTGATAGCAAGTGAAGGCAGAGAAAGAGGTACTAAAAGGATTAGCTCAGCCACTTGAGGTTCTAAAATGGAAGTGGTAGGTTATCTCCCTTAACATCGTGATAGGGGAACCACATGTGTCTCATTTCCAGGATTCCATCTGGGTGATTATTGACTGACTCACTATGTCGTCCCACTTCCTACCCATATGAGAGAAGGGATCAATAGATGAATTGTGAGGCCTCTAAGTACATGCGATTGTACAGATTTATAGGGTGCCATTAACAATCATCTATGATTGCGACACTCAATTTACAACCCACTTGTGAAATGGATTACACGAGGTGTTTGTGAATCAGGTGAGCTTGACCATAATCTTTCATCCTCAGATAGATGGTCAGATAGAGAAGACCATAAATACACTCGAGGACATGCTTAATTCTTGCATCCTAGATTTTTTCCACAGTTTAGAGGACCACCTACCTCTTTTAGTTCATATAAATTAATAGTCACCACTGCACCATCGGCATGGAACCATTTGAAGCCCTGTACGAGCGACCATGAAGATCACCTCAATGCTGGACAGACCCCGGGGAGTCAACACTTATGAGTCCAGAGTTGGTACGGGATACCACTGTGAAGGTGAAAATCATCCTGGAGCAGATAAATACTACACAAAGCTGGCAGAAGTCTTATGCCGACATGTGACAAAGCCCCTTGAAGTTCAAGGAGGTAGATCATGTCTTCTTACGGGTCTCACCCAGACAAGGATTGCAGAGATTTGGCTAGGGAAACAAGCTATCCCTAAGGATTTTCTTATCTTTCCAAATCCCTATCATAGTAAGAGAGGTGGGGTACCATCATTCTCTTCACCCATAGATTCATTGGATGAATAATGTATTCTGTGTGTCGTAGCTGATGTGGTATGTGCATGATCCAATGCATGTTATCGACCGTGGAGAAATGGACATCGATGATGAGGTGACGTTTGCCGCATTTCTAGTGGAGATAGAAGATCAACTAGATTAGGTCTATCATGGGTGTTTTATTACTTTGGTGTGAGTTTGATGGAAGTTGGATAACCTATAAGAGCGCACTTGGGAGTGGTAGTATTAGATGCGAGAACAATGCCTAAATTTGTACATCATGTTCTGTAGTAAATTTTATTGTTGACAAGTCCTACGGTGGGGACAATTTAAAGACCAATATATTCAATATAATTGTTTTTAAATAATTATGGATTAATAATGGTCTTCGAAATTTGACAACACGTGATTCGGATGTCCAATGTGCCCAAAACAGAATTTGGAACTATTTTTAAAGGTATGTTTAGTAAAAGTGAGAGTTAGAATTTCATACTTTTGAAACGTTGCTCAGAATTGAAATCTGAAGTTACTTTTGAATTTGAAATGGTGGGATTCTCTTAATTGAGGCTTAATTTTTACTTTTGTAGGCCGAGAGAAAAATTTATTTTCATAGAATTTTTGAAAGAATAATAAAATAACATAATATGTTATTTTATTTTTGTACTTTCTCTTGAGTGATGGTGGCAGGGACAACAATGATTGTCAAAATTTCAATGAGGGACATCAAATTCAATTTACAAATTTATTGTGTAACCACCCCTCATTAAATTTTAGTGTTAATTTATTTCACAAATTAATAAACAATTAATTAAAAAGAGGATTAACCACTTAATTCATCCATGGGATTTTAAAAAAACATTGTCGAAGGGAAAGGGTAGTGAGATATTATGGGAGAACATTGACAAAGTGCCATTGATAAACCCTTCCAATGAATAACGGAGGATTGTTTGACAACATTGGGAAAAAGGATTTGGGATCTGTGAACGCCAACAGCTTCAATGAACATGGATTTTCCCCCACAACAGCGACATCTCCTACGATTCTGAGGTAGATGTTTTTGTTTAAATTCAAATGATTTTTTTCAATCTATCTACATTGAAAAACGTGATGAATGTGAATTAATTTCGTTATGTAAATCTATAGTTTGTACGAAATTGTGGGTGGTTGTTGCGGGAAATTGAATGTAGTTATTATTCCCTCGATGATGATTGAACTCTCACCCTTGTTATATTTCTAACGTGGAGGGAAAGGCCCAAAAAAACAATGTTTGGACCATCCTCCAATGTTTCATTGATTTCATTCTTCATGGGAAACTAGAAAATATGGTGTAATGATGAATCCGGGAGCCATTCATTGATTGAAATATCTCGGGAGGTCCATTTTCATAATAGAAATGGAAAACAAACCACTGGACCTCGCCCGGTGAACCGTGGAAGCCCCTTGGGTGCGTCGCCAGCGGGCAATGAAAGAAGAGAAAGGCGGTGCCCAAAAGCACTGCGGTGGATAGTAGTGGAGTTTTTGACATGGTTGGGTGCGTAGGAAGTTGGCGGATCACCATCACATGCCGTGGAGGGAGGCCTGACTTTGAGTTGCGGTAGAGGGGAACTCTCTTCCAGTGGGTCCTGCTAACAATGGGGATGGCACCATGTGGTAACTTCGTTCAAAAATAATGGATGACTGTATGTTTGGGATGGGATTCCACCCCCGCATGGGCCGGCAGGTCCCACCCAGCCAAGGCGGGTCAGGCCGGATTGTGGCCCAGCAAGATGAGCCTGTGGCCCAGCGGGCCGGGCCAGCTATGGCACAACTTGCTCGGGCCGGCCCAGATGGTTAGGTCGGGCCGGGTCGGACCCAGATGGGGTTAGGTCGTCCCGAACTGGGTCCAGTCAGACCCAACCAGGTCAGGGCATGGTGGGTTGGGCAGATCATTTTGGTCCGACCATGTCAGACAGAACACATACCCTTTTCAACCCATTTTCTCTTAAAAGGTTGTATCTGACAAACCATACATCCGCCAGACGAACCATCTATGGAACTGGATTACTTGGAACAAGATGTTCAAATTTAAATAATCCACCTATGTTTTGGAGAATTTTGGAGAATGGATGGGTTGGATCGAACTAAAATACAATCAGGTCCTTGATACTAAAACCCGTATATCTCACAAATCAGGTGTTCGATTGACGTTCCATCTATCGCATTGGGACCCTTAAGACATGTTGGTCCATTGGGTTACTCCTTTTTGGAACATTGTGGTTATTGATGAATGATCGATATCTTGGGGAGAAGATTCTATAGAACTAACACGCACTAAGTTCTAGGATTCCTGTGGTTGCCAATCAATTGAATAGTGTCCCTGTGTGGATCAACATCATAGTGAACATGTGTGGATTAGTATCATAGGTACCATATGTGGATAAACATCATAGGGACCATATGGGGATTATCATCATAGAGACCCTTTCTGGATCAACATCATAGTGACCTTGTGTGGATCAGCATCATAAAGACCTTGTGTAGATCATTAGTGCACGACCCGATGAGGACCTTCCGTAGAGAGACCCATCGTGGATAAGTGATATATGACCCTGTGTGGATCAAAAATGAAAAAACATTTTTGTGTTTCACTTGTTGAACTTCCTAATAGAATAAAATGAAATTTCTTAAGATTAATCATCATTATTCTTGATCTCTGAGTTGTATACCTACTATAAAATGAATTTATTTCGTGCTTTGTGTATGAGGTCATTATTTTTAGTTTTCCTTGGGAATTCTAGGTGTCCTTTGGGTGTATCGGGGTCCCTACTGTTTATTGTTATACTCACCCTGATAGGGGTTTCACCTGAACCTTATTGTGTCTTGTGTAGATGACGAGAATCGGGGATGAGACTTTTGGGATCTCGGACCAGGTGGTACACGAAGGTGACAGGTTAACATGGATAGCTGCAATGACGGGTTGTACCTACCCTTCTGGTAGGATCCGTTGTGGGTGATCTCAGGAGTTCTTTTTTCTTGTAGTTGTACCTTTCAGTGGGGCTTGTATTCCGGCCCCCTTTACATTCAGTACACACTTTTACTACTATATTTTCACTACATTTTTTGCATCATGTCTCGTTATTAGTCTGTGGGTTTGCAGGATTAGAGGCAATGTCTTCCCAATTTTAGGGAAATTCCATTACAGTGTTAGTCAAAACCCCATGGACTATGGAGTGTGGGTTTTTAGGAGACACATCACGAGCCCCAGGGGACAGGTCATGATATTTGGCCCTTCTCCTACTTCTCCTCTATATTTTAGGCTGATTTTCGGAATCCCCTTCTCCCGAGAGGGTTTGGTTGAATCCCTAGGTAAATGGATTATGTGATTTTGACTCATCCATTATATGTTAGTATATTCAACAGACTCTTCTGGATGTTCTGGGGTGTGTACCAGCAATCGTCACCAAACGTGAGGTGGTTTATGTGATTTCGGTCCATCAGCTAGTTTTTGAGGTAAGGTTTTCATCTCCTTCTTTGTTTCACACTTGTTAATTTTCAGGCTTTTGGTATTTATGATTCTATGGAATGAGTCTTGTAGTGTGTTGAAATCTTTAGTGTGATTTTTGGGTGATTTGGTTTGTCTTCGCCATCCGATTTAAGGTTTTTTACCCGCTATTTAGTTTTCCCATGTTTTACAGTGTCTATTGGGTGTTTTATAGTTCTTAGTTTTTATCCTATAGATCAATGGTCCTTGTAAAGTGGTTTTGTGTTACTGAGTCAAGGGAGACATTCCTGTAAATCCATAGGTTTGTATTAATATATATATATATATATAGGTTCCACAGATACATGTATATTCATGGATTCAAGTGTTTATACTTGTATGGGGCTCAGGGTGCCTATGTATATATTTATAAATTGTATGCGTAGGTGAGTGGATACATACATATTCATATAAGAACTTGTGTAAGAATCCCCTAGTGCATGCCCATTATCATACAGGTGTGTGCATAGGGGATATGTGTTCCTGCATCTGTGTGATGTTGCGTATAACCTATCAGGGATCATCAGCTTTAATTGGTAATCATGAAGTGTTGGAGTGCACATATATGATCCACATGAGGTAGGATCCTATTCTATTTCATTTTAATTTAATGAAAGTGTCAATTAATATTTTTAAAAAATTTATGGTTATCTTTTATTAGTTTTAACATAATGAAATAAAGAATAGATTAACTACATTTTTAATGACAATTTAGTGTGATTCCAAATAGAAGCATTAAATTGATAAATGATTGCATGATATGAAATTCATGGTTTTATAATATAACCCTCCAACGAAGGTGTGCTATCTGCAAAAACTCATAGTGCTGATTTGTGTTTATTTTTAGTTTTCTTGGATTATTTCAGTTTTTTAGTTCTGAACTAGTTTTTAAATAAATGATAAATATCACTAAACGAGATTTTTGATAATGTAATGACATTTTTTGTGATAAAACTCCTCCAATTGAGGTAATATTTCTTCAAAATAAAAATATAGTAGTGATATTTTATTCTTGGTTGCCTTAATGGGTTATGTCTCTTTATGCTCCACAATATAAATGATAAATTTCATTTTTGTACATGACTCTTATTGGTTATTTCTATATGACGCTGCTCCTTTTAAAATTTAGAGAAGACCTAAAACACCTCCCAAGTGTGTCTCAAATGCATTTAATTAGGATGACTAGTATATGGTTTTTACCCTCTCATCTTTTCTTTGTCACATATATCATGTCATATCTTTTTGCAGCTCACTAAAAACATTCGGTGATGCCTTGTCATCACTTTATAAATGTAATTGTTTTCTGAAAAGTGATGGTGTGGCCATCACATATGGAGAATCCCATTGGGTGTGTTCATCTAGCCTATTGGCAACCCCTTTTTGGGTGAGCTCTGCGTTAATGCCATTATGCCATGTTCTTTATGTAATACATGTAATGGTATTGTTTGATTTGAATTCCCTACTTAAACATTTGGTTATATTTTACTATTTAGTTTCATTAATAACCTATAATTTAGGCATGTTTAAAAAATATGACTTCTTTTACATTCTATAGTATATGAAAGTTCCATATTGTGATACCATCTTATGGTGGTTTTACCTCTATTAAAATCCTATTCACTTGAGAAAATAAAAATGTTGTTTGGTATCCTGATTATTTCCAAAAACCAAATAGTGATATAGGTTCCCAAAGGTATTATCGAGGAAAAACTAATTAGAAATGTTCCTACAAAAATCCTTAGGTGATACATGACCTATTCTATGTAAACTGGGACATGATCTCGGTAATTACATCCCCCGAGAAAGACTTCGTCTTACAAAATATCTCCTTGGATGGGCTCGGTGGTATTGGGTAATTTGATGGATGTATCGAAGTGATGCCTTTTTGTACAGTCTTGGAATCTGACTCAAATATATAAACATACCAATAATAATTTTGATGTTTGGTTTCCCCATCTTTTCTAAATACCTAACAGTGATACCAGTTCCCATAGGTATTATCAGGGACAAACTCATTGGGAAAGTGGCTTTGCCAAACCTCGGGTGACACTATACCCCTTCTATGTGAAACCGGGATGGGATCATGGTAAATCCATGACCCAAATGATACCTTAGCTTTCAAAAGATGTCCTAAATGGGCTTTGTGGTATTGGGTAATTTGATAGCTGAACCGACGAAATTCCTTTTGTGATGTTCTCAGACTCTGACATTAAAACATGAAAATAATGACAATAAAGAAAATCTTTGGGTTTCCCTTGTTGTTTTTGACACCTTTATAATGTCTTATGACACTCATTATTGATACATATATTATACCCAATGTAAACACACTAGATTTGGGGTATGCTTAATTTTTGGTCGCCTTCAGTTTCATAGCCTCTTTATATATAAATATACATCATGATTTATACAGGCACTCATTTCAGATTTCCAGCTTAGGATGAAGTAGGTGGTGTGGTAAGGGTGTCTATTCAGGAACCCAGACCAAGTTGCTATTTTTAATTACTATCACACATTTCTATATTATATGGAACACTTTTTGTTTTGAATTTCATTGTCTGGATAGGGTTGGACACTAGTGGTTCCAACCTATTGAGATTTATATCTCACACCCTACTCAGGCTGCCATTAGACTAGGGTACCCATGTAGAATTTCTTGTTTGCAGTACTGTAGATGATGATTGATTTCTCATGTTGTTCTGTTTGGGTCTAGGAGTTGGGAGTAGAGGACCAAGCTTGAGCTTGGGATGTTCAAGGAGTTTTCCCATGTGGCATTTCTATATTTTCATTATTATTGCAATGCTTTTTCGAGGATGTTATATTGTTTACTGCACTCAATATTTATCATCAGCATAACATTCATTCATCTGTTGTATAATTTGGTGTTGCTGAAATTTATTAATTTGTATAAATATTGAATTGTGCTTCTTTTTCACGTATTTATTTTGTCTTCTCCACTGTCTATGATTCATTTGTTTCTTGCATTGTTGTGTTTTACTTATACTCTTGTATAAAATGTTGAAACTCTAATAAGAAGGTATAGTCTCCCCACATTCATCTCTCAACACCCTCACTACTTGTGGGAATCCATTGGATTATAGTTAGGTATGTAGGAGGTCATGTGACCCATCGGTTAGACCACAATGTTTTTTGGTGAGCCAGGATGGTATGTGATAAAGTATTATCATAGGTTATTTTTCATTATCTTACTGTTTTGGGTTGGTAGAAAAGAGACTAAGAGTGTGTATTAACTTGGTTAAAAGTCATTCCTTGGACTCATAACCCCATGTATTGGAAAATGACTAGATGTTCATGGCTGGTAATTGACATTCAAGCTTTTGGATATTATATTTTATATTATTTCACCTCAAGTGATTGGTGGGATTTCCACTGCTTATGAATTTATGATGTTTATTATGTATTAACCTTATCCTATCAATGTAAGGATGAAGCATTTAATGCATCATATATGAAACATATCAATTTATATTCCATCCATTATGTCATTCCATGTAGTTTCATTATTGTTTTCTTGATGATATGATTGAGTTCCATAAATGTATTCTATGTTTTGTATTTATTTTTCATGACAACAATTTTTCATGCTACATGTTTACTAAAATGTTTTCCTTATATCATGATTTTGTACTTATTTTCATGTATCCTTGATTAATGTTCCAAGCTTATGTTTTATAGTTTTCAGGTTATTATTAGCTTCTTATAGTATCATGCTTTTCCCTTGGTTGAATTTGATAAATCAAGTGTCCAGTTTTTATTTTAAAATGGGTACATCCAATTTCATTTAAACCTTGTAAATTTTTTAACAAAATTTAAATGTTAATAAACGTAAAAGTCTTGGGAATAGAGTCTATAGTGGTTTCCTCATTTTATCCCACATATATGGATATCATAAGTCTCTCTATGAGTTTTTATTAGATGAAAGTTCATTTTGTGTCGATGGGGATTTTCATTAAAAGCTTGCTCGATATGGGATTTATGGTCGATAGGCAATTTTAATATTTATGACGTTAAATCCAAATGTGGGAAGTAAATATTACTAGATGTGTAATGAGGTTATGAATTTGTTTTTTCATTAAATGAACGTTTTTGGGTAAGTTTCTTCTTGGTGGTTCAACTAGAAATTGAGCTTTGGATCAGATCTTAATGGATTTTTTCCACATTCTTAGTCAATTCTTGAAGGAGTGTTGGGTGTTTAGAGACGAAATGTGGTCGTATGTGCAAGTTTTTCAAGACCATTATAGGTCGGGTGAGAATTACATTGTTATTGAAGTCTTCCTGGGGATGAGAACTTATATTGTGGGAATATTGTAATGTTCCTCATTTTGAACTAGAAAAAATGACGAAATTTAAAATTTTCTGTTGCTGGGAATCCTTTTTAAAAGATGAGCATTAGAAATCTTATTTTTCTTATACTGTATGTTGAGAGGTGTTTTTCTTTTAAAATAATAAATTAATTAAATTTTAATAGAAGTTAAAATTGTATGTAAATTTAATATAATTTAATGGAAAACCAATTATAATGATTTTAATAATAATAATAAATTCATTATGATTATGATGATTATTGACTATTATTGTTATTGTTTGATAATAATAATAATAATTTTATTATTATTTTTATTATTATGTATTTTTAGGATTTTAGTAAAACCCTAAGGAGGTCTTTCCTCCACCCCCTTAGAGACTCGTGTGGTGAACCCACGTCCCAGTACATAGAACACGACCCGACTTCCCCTCCTCTCCCATGTCAGTTGCGAGACACCCACTTATGAGTTCCTCTTTTAAGTGTTGATTTCCACCATTTTTATCCCAATTTCACATTAGATCCAGCAAGGTATGATCTAATACTGTTTCAGGCCATGTTTTGGTCTCCCAATCTCCCTAGAGGGTTCAGTAGAAACCCTAGGAAAATGGGGTAATTGATTTGGACTAATTCATTCGATGATAAGATATAAAAAAGACTCATTACATTGTATTGGTGCGTGTTTCGACAACTGTCACCAATGTTGAGGCGGTTCGGGTGATTTTGTTCCTTCGACTTGGTTTGGGGTGAGAATTTCCTTTTTCCTCTAGGTGTCCCCTTTACGGGGGTTTCCAACCTAAATTCCATCTTTCCTTACTCATTATGTTATACAAGTAATGGGATTGTTTGAGTTTTATTACATTCATGATCAAGATGGTTTTGTTTTACTATTTAATTTAATTAATAACCTATAATTGAGGCACGTCTAGGCTATATTCTTTAGTTTACATTGAATTGTACATGAATGTTCCAAATTGTGATTCTTTGTTATAGTGGTTTGACCTATATAGTAAACATATTTTCCTGAGACAATAAATGTGTTTTTGGGTTTCCATGGGTTCCTAAATAACTATGAGTGATATCAGCCACCAAAAGGATTATTGAGGAGGGACTCATTGGAAATGTGTCTACCCCATGCCTCAGGTGATACTCTACCCCTTCAGGGTGATACCGAGATGGTATCAGGGTAAATCCATACCTCATCCAATAAATAGTCTTTTCAACGATTACCTTGGATGTGATCAGTGGTATTGGGTAATATGATGGATGTACCAAAATGATAATTTTTGTACCATCTCGGACTCCAACTCGTCAACTTGAACATAATAATAATAAATATGTTGTTTTTTCCCTAGTCTTTCTAAATACCTATGAGTGTTACGGGTTCTGAAAGGGATTATTGATGGAAAACGCGTTGAAAAAGTGGATATAACAAGCTTGGGTGATACTCAACACCTTCATTGTGATACTAGGATGGGATCATAGTAAATCAATGAACTAAGAAATACATTGTCTTTATAAATATTTTCTGGTATGGGCTTGGTGGTATTGGGTGATTTTAAGGATGTACCAACGTGATACCTTTTCTGACATGCTCAGACTCCATCCCTAAAACATGAAAAAAATTAAAATAAATCTATTTTTTGGTTTCCATTGTGGTTTTTGACACCATAATGACATCCTATGACACTCTTTTTTGATACATATATAATACATAAAATTAAATCAACGGCATTGGGGAATTATTCCATTTTATTTGCCTTTTTTCTTGCCTCTATATATATAAATATACATCTAGCTTCTTAAAAGTATTCGTTTCTAATTTCCGGATTATGTAAAAGCATGTGTTATGGGAAGGGTGTCTGTTTATGAACCTAGACCATGTTTTTTGTTTTATTCTCTATCGCACACCATTTATGTATATGACACACTTTTAAAATTTCATTTCATTTTCTGGATTGGGATAGACACTAGTGGTTCCATAATACATTGATTTATATCTAACACCCTAATTAGGAACCCATTGCATTAGGGCACCCAAGTAGACATTTAATGTTTGTGAGACTGTATATGATAGTTTATTGCAAATGTTGTGATATTTTTGTCTATGATTTGGGAGAAAAGGACAGAGCTGGAGCTCTGGATGCTCAAGGAGATCAACCATGTGCAATTTCTGTCTTTTATTTATCGTTTCTCTATGTAGTCGAGAATGCTGTAGTGTTTTCTAATATTAGTATATATCATCACCATGATCTACATTAATATACAATATAATTTGGTGTTTTCCACTTTAATTAATCTGTTAAATATAGTATTCTGCTTCTTTGTCATGTATTTATTTTGATTGATGCTGCTTTCTATTATTCATTTTCTTCTTCCACTATTTTCTTTTACTTATACTCTTTTATACCATTGTGAAACTTTAATAATAGGGTGTATTCTTCTTTACATTACCTCCAAATACCCTAACTTTTTATTGGTACCCTCTAGCATACGGGGAGCCACTCTTATGTTCATGTGACCCACCAGTACGACCTCCGTCTGAGAGATGAGGTTGGTCTGTAAGTGAAAAAGTTGTATAAGGTGTTATTTTCCTTCATCATACTATTTTGGGTAGGTAGACATGATACTATGAATGTGCAGGTACATGGTTAATAGCAGTTCCTATGACAGATCACCCCATATATGGGAAATTTCCATGTGGTCTGTGTTAGGAATTTGTGTTCATGCTTTTTGATATTAGTGTTTATATGATTTCACCATGAGTGATTGGTGTGATTTTCACTACTTGTGAATTGATAATGTTTTTAATATATTACCCTTGGCATATCAAGGAAATTATGAAGCATTTCAGGATTCATATTAAGAACATATTAATTCAATTTCCATTCATAATTCAATTCCATGTAGTTTCATTTTTGTTTTCCTCCTGATATGGTTGAGTTCCATTAATTTATTCCATGTTTTGAATTTATTTAGCATGGTAGCCTATTTTTAAGGTGAAGTTTACAAGTGTGTTTTCCTTATATCATGTTTTTTTCTTATTAGAATGTGTCTATGATTAATGTGTTAGGCTATAGTGATATATTTTTCTAATTAGTGTTAGCTAGTTGGAGATACAAGCATTTACCATGGGGGAATTAGTCAAATCAAGAATGTAGTATTTATTTTAAAATGGGTACATGATGCTTCTTTTTTAACCATATAAATTTTTAAAAAAAGATAAATGGGAATAAATGTAAAAGTCTTGGGAAATGAATGTGTAGTTTTTTCCCCGTTTAAACCATCATGTAAGGATTTTTTAAGACTCTCCTTGAGTTTCATTGTGGCCAAACTATTGTTTGTGTTGATGAGTGATTTTCATCAAAATATGAATTGACTTTGGCATTATGGTCGATAGGTAATATAAATCTATGTAATGTTAAATCCTAAGTAGGGAAGTAACTGTGACAATATGTTTAATGAGATGACGACATGGTGGTGTCTCTAGCTGAATGTGTTTGGGTAAGTGATATGTTTTTCTTTTGTTTGGAAAATTAGAGTTTGCTCGGGTCGTAATGGATTTTGTTCTCTTTCCGATTCAATGTTGGAAGGTTCATTGTGCATTTGGAGAAGTAACATGGTCGCATTTGACTGTTTTTTGCGAACCTTGTAGTTTGGGTTAGAGTAACATTGTTCCTGAAGGCTTCTTAGTGATGAGGAATTCTATGTTTGGATTATTGTAACGTTCCATGTCTTGAACCTAAAAAAAAGAAGAACATTAAAAAATTTTGTTACTAGGAAGCCTTTTTTTAAGCCTAGTGTCAGAACCCTTATTTTTACAAGAGTGGATTCTATGAGGTGTTTTTATTTTAAGTAAATAAATAAATTATATTAGATTTGCAGTTAAAATGGGATGTAAAATAAATGTAATTAAATCGAAAAAAGTAATAATAATTATTATAATGATAATAAATTAATTAGTATTATGATTAGGAATTATTATTATTATTATAGTTTTTATTTCTATTGTGGTTTAAATTCATTAATATTTTTATAATTATAATTATTATTATTATGTTTTTTTGTATAGTTTTTTAGTAAAACATGTAGAGGGCTTTACTCATCCCAGATGGTGACCTACGGGGCGCACCCCCTTCCCCTTACACAACATGTAACCAGGCTTCCCCTCCTCTCTCCCATGGGTCATGCGACATCCCCCTCTTGGCCCCTCCAAAATGCCCCAATATCAATCTTTATTATCCTAATTTAAAATTTAATCTGGTGAGGTCAGCCCTTCTCCTCTCTGTTTTAGGCTGAGTTTCGGTCTCCCCATCACCCGGGAGTGTTTGGCCGAAACCCTTGGTAAAGAGTAAACTAATTTAGACCCCTTATTTTTTGTTATGATATGAAACAGACTCCAAGGGTTGTGTTAGTGTGTTTTCTAACAATTGTAGAAGACGGAGAGGCAGTTAGGGTGATTTTGGTCTATCGACAAGGTTTCTGGGTATGATTCTCACCTCCTGATTTATTTATCAATTGTTAATTTTAGGGATTTTTGTATTCATGAGTCTCTGGAATGTTTCTTGTAGTGCGTTGAAATATGTTGTGTGGATTCGGGGTGATTAGGTTTCTCGCCACCATTTGAGGTATGTTTTTTTACAATTTATTTAGTTTTACAATTTTTTTAGAGTTTCCTTTGGGTGTTTTATAGTTCGTAGTGTTTATCTTATAGAACG
This sequence comes from Viscum album, assembly GCA_963277665.1. Taxonomy (NCBI): domain Eukaryota; kingdom Viridiplantae; phylum Streptophyta; class Magnoliopsida; order Santalales; family Viscaceae; genus Viscum; species Viscum album. Next base: position 1,096,243,376 of record OY728151.1, on the reverse strand, counting down.
TTTGTCCTGGTAAAGTGGTTTCGAGTTGTTGAGTCAAGGGAGACTCACCTGTGTATGCATAGCTATGTATATATATATATTGGTTCCCATGTCACATGAATATTCATTAATGGAGGTTTTTATACATGTATGGGGTTAGGTTTTCCTATTTATATATATATAAAATTCATGCGTATGTGAGTGGAGACAAAAATATACATATAAGAACTTGTGTAAGGACCCCCGTGTGCATGCCCATGGCCATGAAGTTGTGTGTATAGGGGATTGGATTCCTTGAATATGTGTGAAGATTCATATTCCCATTGGGGGAGCATCGACATTTAGTTAGAATGAAGGAAGGGGACATAGTGGATGACATAGTTCCTCTTGAGGTAAGATCTCATTCCCAGACCATTTAATTTAATGAAATAATCAATTAATAGTTTTAATAATATTTTAAACGCAATTTTATTAATTTTTACATAATACATGTAATGTATAGATTAACTGCCATTTTAATGATAGTTTAGTGTGATTCCTCATATATGTGTTAAATGTGATAAATGATTTCAAGATAAGAAATTCATGGTTTTATTATAAAACCCCTGCAACTTAGGTGCACTTTCTTTAAATACCCACAGTGATGATTTGTGATACATTTTAGTTTTCATGGGATATTACATTTTTTTTGTTCTGAAGATGTTTACAAATATATGTTAAATATCAATATATGAGTTGTTTTATAAATTGATGACATGTTTTCTGATAAAACTCCTCCATTAAAGATGATATGTCTTCAAGATATAAATTTCATGGTAGACTATTATTCTCTACTACATTAATGTATTATTTCTCTTTATGCTCACTATTATAATTTTTAAATTATAGTTTTGTACATGACTATTCTTGGTTATTTATAAATTATGTTTCTCCTTTGAAAAATGATTGATTACTCGAAACACATCCCACGTGTGTGGATCATCCTTTTAATTTGGATGAAATGTATAGGGTTCCTACCCTCTCATCCTTACATAGTCTCTAATGTGGTTTAACATCTTTGTGCTTCTCACTGCTACCTTCCAGTGATGTGTTTTCATCGCTTATTAAATTTTATAGTTTGTTCAATAGTGTTGTTGTGGCCTTCTCTTATGTAGAAACCCATTTGGGGTGTTCTCCTTTCCTCATGGACACCCCTTTTTGGGTGTGCCCCACCTAAATGCCAAATTTAATTTTTCTTTATGTTATACATCTAATGGGATAGTTTGAGTTGAATTCCCTTACTAAAAAAGTTGGTTAGATTGTACTATTTAATGTCTTTAACAACCTATCATTGACGTATGTTAAGCCATATAATTTTGTTCACTTTCTATTTTACATGAATGTTCTAAACTGTGATGTCTTTTTAGTGGTTTTACCTATATTCTAAACTTATTCACTTGAGATAATAAAGATGTTGTTTGTTATACCTAGGATTTATAATCACCTTTGAGTGATTCTTTTTTCAAAAGGAATTATTGAGGATAAACTCTTTGGAAAGGTGGCCAAGCCATGCCACGGGAGATACTCAACCCCTTCTGTGTGATACCGGGATGGGATCATGGTAGAGCCTTTCCATGAATGATACTTGGTCTTTAAAAATATTACCTTGGATGGGCTTGGTGGTATTTGGTAATTTTAATGATGTACTAAAGTGACGCCTTTTGGGATGGGCTCGGATATCGACTCTACAACTAGAATAAAATAAAAATAAATATCTTTTTCTGTTTCTGTGTGATTTATAAATACATATGAATGATACTGGATCCTAATGTGATTTTCGAGGATGGACTCTTTGGAAATGTGTCTATATCAAGCATTAGGTGATATATTAAGCCTTCTGTGTGATACCGGGTTGGGAAAATGGTAAAGTCATGCCAAGAGCGATACATGGTCACTTGAAAGACTACCATGAATGTGATCAGTGGTATTATGTAATTTGAAGGATGTACCGAAGTGATACCATTTGTGACGGGCTTGATCTCCAACTCCACAACTAGAACATAATGATAATAATGATGATGTTTGGTTTCCCATGTGGTTTGTGACACATTTCTGATGTCCTATGACAGTCTTTATTAATACCTGTATTAGACCTGAAGATAATGAACTAGCATAGGGGCATGTTTCCTTTTTTTTCTATCAATTTTCTAGAAACACTAAATAAAAATATACATCTTTCATCAAACAAGGACTCATTATAGATATTTTGCTTAGGCTGAAGCAGGAGGAATGGGAAGGGTGTCTATTTAAGAACCCAGACCAAGTTCCTAGTTTTAATTTCTATCACACACCAATATATTATATTGAAGACTTTTTATTTTTCATTTCATTTTTTGGATTCGGTTAAAAACCAGTGGTGTCTATGTACTGAGAATTATATCTCACACCCTAGTCGGGTAGCCATTTCACCGTGTTACCCGAGTTTAATTTTCATGTTTTTGGACTGTGGGAAATGATTGATTGCTCATGTTTTGTTTTTTTTGTCAGGGATATGGGAGTAAAGGAACGAGATGAAGCTCAGGATGCTCGAGGTGGTCGCCCGGGGGGAATTTCTATATTTTCTTTATTATTTTTCAATTTTATCAAGCATTTTGTATTGTTTAATGCACTTAGTATGTTTAATCACCAGGAAATTCAATCATCTTCTGTATAATTTGTTGTTTTCCACATTTATTAATTTGTAAAATATTGTATTTCGTAGTATTTTCAGTATTTTTTTTGTCTTACACCAATGTCTATTATCCATTTGATGCTTCCACTATTGTATTTTTATTTAATTCGGTTATACCACTGTGAAAATCTGATAAGAGGGTATATTCTCTACACTATCACCTCTCGAGACCCACACTGCTATTCGGTAGTCTGTATCATATGGGGAGGTGCGAATGAGGTCATGTGACCCATTGGTCCAGATACCATTTTAGAGCTTATCCTAGTCGATATGTGACATTATTAATCATTATTAATTGGATACTATACATTATAACATTTCACACCCCCAAACCGCTCTCAAATTCATGAATTGTTATATATAGTTATCATGAGAATGTACGTAACTAATCCTTTAAATGTACTAATTTAAAAGGTTTAACCACTGGATAATGATCTTTACAAGGGATAAAAATTTGCATATATATTCTATCATGGAGATAATCATCTACTATCCAAGAGTAATCTCCTGGTAAATTTTCTTATGATGAATTAAAAATTTGAGGAAGAATCATGGGGACCTTAGGATGTGGTGATGGAGATATGTACTCATATTTTTATAGAAGAGTGTCATATGTTCAAGAAAAAATATATATTTTAGAAGTTGAGAATATAAAACCCCATTAATTTATATGTATTCTCATTTTAGAATAACCCTAAGGTGGAATTTACTCCTCCTCCTTAGAGAGCCACACAGTGCACCCCCTTCCCCATAACCAGCGCATGACCAGGATTCCCCACCTCTCTCCTGTGGGTCACAGGATAGCCCCCTCTCATATCCTACTTCATTCGAAGATTTCATACATTAATATCCCAATTTATCTTTTATTCTAGTGAGTTAGGCTCTTCTCCTCCTCCTTCTATCCGTTTGAGGGTGAGTTTCAGACTCCCCGTCTCCCAGGAGGGTTCTGCGGTAACCCTAGGAAATGGGATAACCATCTTGACTCCTACATTCAAATATAGGATATGGAATGGATTCCCAATGTTGTGATGGCGCGTGTTCCAACAACCGTCACCAATGGCGAGGCAGTTCGGGTGATTTTGGTGTGTCTACTTGGTTTCAAGGTTAGGTTATCACCTCCTTCTTTGTTTCGCACTTGTTAATTTTAGGGATCTTTGTATTTATGAGTCTCTATAATGTTTCATATAGTGAATTGAACTCCATTTTGTGATTTCAGGGCAATATGGTTTATCACCACCATCCGAGGTATGGTTTTTTACCCGCTTTTTAGTTTCACCCTTGTTTAATGGTTTTCTTTAAGTGTTTTATAGTTCCTGCTGTTAATATTATAGAGAGTTGGTCCCTGTTAAGTTGCTTTGATTTATCGATTTTTTGCACCACTTGCCTACATATGTATCAGAATGTATTGATATTTATATATAGGATCCCTCATTACATGTATATTCATTAATTACACTATGTATATGTTTATGGGGCAAGGTGTACATATACATGTATATTAAAAGTGCATGTGTATGTGAGGGGAGACGAACAAATGAATATAAGAACATGTGTAAGGATCCCCTTACACATGCCCACAACCATGCAGGTTTGTGCATAGGGAATAGGTGTCATTTCATATGTAAGAATTTGCACATGCCCTATGGGGGAGCATTCGATTTTAGTTAGAAATAATGAAGGGCTGAAGTGGATGGCTTAGTTCCACATGAGGTAGGATCTTATTCCATTGCCTTTTATTTAAAATAATTAATAATTTAATTTTTTAATAAATTAATTACATATATTTTATTATATTTTACTTAATGAAATAATGTATACATTTACTATATTTTTAATGAGAATTTTATTTGATTCATGATAGAAATGTTTATTTTGATAAATGATTACTTGATATGAAATTCATGGTTTTATAATAAAAACCCTCCAATGGAGGTGTGCTATCTGTGAAAACTCACAGTGATTATTTATAGTTTTGTTTGCATATTTCATTTGTTTGGTGCTGAAATAGTTTTAATATAAATTATAAATATCAGTAAATGAGTTGTTTGCTAATTTAATGACAAGGTGTCTGATAAAAATCCCCCAATTGAGGAGAGCTATATTCTAGATAAAAATACAGTGGTAGAATTTTATGCTTTCCTACCTTAATGTATTGGTTCACTTTATGATCTATATTATTACTGTTAAATGTCATGCTTGTACATGATACTTCTTGGTTTTTTCTGAAGGACATTGCTCCTCTATAAAATTTTAGAAGACCCAAAACACCTTCAAAGTTGGTGGCTCAACATATTAATTATGATGACTAGTATAAGTTGTCTACCCTCTAGTTATTAATTCATCTATTATATCATGTTGCATCTTTGTGCAGCTCACTACAACCTTCCGGTGATTCCACTTCATCACTTATTAAATTGTACGGTTTATTCAATAGTTCCACTGTGTCCATCGCTTATGGAGAAACCAGTTCGGGGTGTTCTTCATTCCTCATAGCCACCATTTTTTGGGTGAACCGTACCAAAATTATCTCTTTCCTTGTTCTTTGTGTCAAACATGTAGTGGGATAATTAGAGTTGAATTCCCTACATGGAAAATTTGGTAATCTTGTAATATTTAATGTCATTATTAACCTATCATCGAGTCATGTTTTGTCCATATTATTTTGTTTACATTCTACTGTACATGAAACTGCCAAATTTGGATACCTTGTTCTATTTGTTTGACCTACATTATAAACATATTCACTTGAGAAAATAAAAAAGTTATTTGTATTCCCTATACATTATAAACATAAATAATTGATATGAGTTACCAAAGCGATTATCATTTACAAACTTGTCAGGAAAGTGGAAAAAACAAGCCTTAGATAATATTGACCCCTTATATGTTATACAGAGATAAACTCATGATAAAGCTATGACCCAAATGAGACATGGTCTATTGAATGATTTCCTTAGATGGGATTGATAGTATTTGGTAATTTGGAAGAATTACTGAATTGATTCCTTTTGGGATTGGCTCAGACTCCAATGCTTCAAATTTTAAAAAATATTAAAAAGTTGATGTTTTGTTTCCCTAGGAATTCTAAATACATATAAGTTAATTTGGTTTCCAAATGGGCTATTAGGGATAGAGTCATTGGAAAATTAGATACACCAAACCTCGGGTGATACTTGACCCCTTATGTGTGATACTTGGATGGGTTCATGGTAAATCTAGGCCTCAAGAAATAATTCATCTTTCAAAAGATATCCTTGGATGGGATTTGTGGTATTGTGTAATTTTAAGGTCATAATGAAGAGATTCCTTTGGGGATGTGCTCGGACATCGTGTCTTTAACATGAACATAATGATAATAAATATGATTTTTGGGTTCCCTTGTGGTTTGTAACATCTTCTAATGTCATGTGAAACTATTTGTTAATAGTTATTTTAGACACAATTTTAAGGAATTGGATTTGGGGTATGATTCCTTTTTGGTTTCCTTCGGTTTTCTAGCATTATTATATATAAATATAAATCCTACTTCTTAAAGGTACTCAATTCATATTTCTAGCATAGTCCTGAGTAGGTGGTATAGAAAGGGTTCATGTTTAGGAAACAAGACCATGTTTTTTGTTTTAATTCCTATCACACAATATTATTTTATATGGTGCATTGTTTAATTTGGATATTATTGCTTGGGTTAGGTTAGATACTGCTGGTTCCAGACAACTGAGATTTATATCTCACACCCTAATCAGGATACCACAGGACTGGGGCACCCATGTAGACTTTTCTTATTCACGGTACAACAAATGATGATTTATTACTCAAGTTGTGATTTTTTTGTCTGGGAGTTGGGAGTAAAGGACCGAACTGGAGGTTGAGATGGTCATGGAGATCGCTTGTGGGTCATTGATGGATTTTATTTTTTATTTATATGTGTTTTCAACCATGTTATATTATTTAATGCTCTCAATATTTATCATCATCAATACATGAATTCATCTTTTATACAATTTGGTGTTAGCCACATTTATTATTTTCCAAAATATTGTATTCTGATTCTTTGTCATGTATATGTTTTGTCTTCTTCTGCTATCTGTTATTCATTTGTTGATTCTCCTATTGTCTTTTAATTATACTAATAAGTATAAATATGAAACTATGATAATAGAGTATAGCTTCCCCACTATCACCTCATGATACCCTCACTACTAGTAGACAACCTCTGGCATACGGGGAGGCATGCCCGAGGTCATGTGAACCACCGATCCAACAATCATCATAAAGGTGAACTTGGATGGTATTTGACAATGTTGTGTAAGAGGCTATTTCGCTTCATCTTACTATTTTTGATTTGTATAAAAGAGACTAGGAATGTATCAGTGCATGTTTAATAGTTCGTTCTGGGATTGATCTCCCAATGTACGGGAAATGACCATGTGGCCAGGATTGGGAACTCATGTTCATGCTTTTAGATATTACAATTGATTTTATTTCACCCTGAATCATTTGTGTGATTTCCACTTCTTATTAATTTATGATGTTTATGGTATATTACGCTTTTACTGTAAAGGTTGGGATGAAGCATTTCACACATCATATAAGGCACATAGAAATTCACATGTCATGCATAGTACCATGCCTAGTAGTTTAATTTATGGGTTTTTGCTGATATTACTGAGTACCGTAAATTTATGCCATGTTTTGTTTTTATTTAGCATGGTAGATTATTTTCATGTTACATATTTACTTTCATATTTTCCTTATATCACTCTTTTGTGATTAATATCATGTCTCTCTGATTATTGTGAAATGCTTAGGTATAATAGTTTGCCTATTATTATTATAATCTTGTTGTAAAATGTATTTCCCTTGGGAGAATTTGATAAATAAGGTATCTAATTCTTTTAATAAAATAGGTACTTGATTTTTCTTTTAAACCCTGTAAATTTTTTAACAAACGATAAATGACAATAAATTTAAAAGTCTTGGGAATGGAACCTGTAGTGGTGTCTTCATTTAATCCATTGTATAAGTATTGTTTAAGTCCATCTGTGAGTTTCTTTTTGACAGAAGTGAGTTTTGTGTCGGAGAGAGAGTTTCATAAAATGATGTCTCGATATGGGATTTATAGTCGATAAAGAATTTTCATCTATATGATGTTAAAGAATATGGTGGGAAGTAACATTTACCAGATTTTTAATGGGACAAAGAAATGTTTTTGTATATAATAGAATGTGTTTGGGTAAGTGTTTCCCCGATGTTTTAGTTGGAAAATGAGTGTTCTCTACAATCTTAATAGATTTGTTTCCGCATTCATAGTCAATGCTTGAAGGTGTGGTGGGTGTTTGGAGACACAATGCAGTCGTCTGTGCATATTTTTCATTATCCTTATAGGTTGGGTGAGAGTTTCATTGTTCCTGAAGGATTCTTAGGGATGAGAACTTCTATGGTAGGAAGATTGTAATGCTCCACATTTTGAACTGGACAAAAATGATGAAATTTATAATTTTCCATTGATGGGAAATCTTTTTATAAATGCTGAGCATCAGAACACTTCTTTTTTGTAGAGTGGATGTTGCGAGGTGTTTTTCTCTTAATGAAATAAATTAAATAAATTAGATTATACGATAAAATGGGAAGTAATATAATTATAATTAAATAGAAAAACAATAATAATGATTTTAATAATAATAATAAATTAATTATTCTTATGAATTTTATTAATTATCATTATTATTATGATTATTAATATGGTTAACTATTATTATTACTTTTATAATTATAATTATAATTGTTAAAAAAAATTTTGGGTATACTTTAAAACACAAAGGGTGCTTTCCTCCTCCCCCATGGAGACCAGCGTGGTGCACCCCTTCCCCTTACCCACCATGTGACAAGCCATCCCCTCCTGTCCAAGGTGGGTCGAATGACACCCCCTCTCACCTCCTCCTTCAGAAACCAATTTACGAAGTTTTTATCCCAAGTTCACATTCGATCTTGCGAGGTAGGCCCTTATCTTCTTTCTCATCTCTATATTAGGGCATGTTTCGGTCTCCCAATCTGTTAGGAGGGTCCAACAAAAACCCTATGTAAAGGGTTTAATCAATTTTGACTCCTTCATTCAATGTTATGATAAGAAATTTACTCCTAGGTTTGTGTTGGTTCATGTTCTGATAATCGTTCCTATTGGTGAGGGAGTTCAGGTGATTTTTGTACGTCGGTTTGGTTTTAGGGTAAGGTTTCCACCTATTTATTTGTTTCAAATATCTTAATTTTAGGTATTATGGTATTTATGAGTCTCTTTCATGTTTCGTGTAGGGAGTTGAACTCCTTTGTGTGGATTCGAGGCAATTTGGTTTGTTGCCAACGTCTAATGTAAGGATATTAAACAACTGTTTAGTTTTTCTCTTGTTTTATAGTGTCCTTTCAGGGTTTTATAGTTCCTAGTGTTATCTTGTTGATCATTGCTCCCTTCAAAGTTGTTTTGAGTCTTGGGTTCAAGGTCGACTTTCCTACATATGAATAAGTATGTATTTATATATATGTAGGTTCCCCCGTTACATGTATATTCCTGAATTAGTGTGTTTATATGTGTATGGGGAAATGTGTGACTATGTATATATATAAAAAGTTCACGTGTAGGTTAGTGGAGACAGAAGTATCCATATATGAACCTGTGTAAGGATCCCACAGCGCATGTGCAAGGCCTTGTAGGTGTGTTCATATGGGCCAGGTGTACTTGCATATGTGTGAAGTTGCAAATGCCCAGTGGGGGAGGATCATCTTTTAGTTAGAAAGAATGATGGTCCATAGTGGATGGCTTATTTCCACCGGACGTAGTATCCTATTCCATTTCTTTTTAATTAAAGGAATTCATCAATTCATATTTTTATTAAATTTCTTTCTGCACATTTATTAGTTATTACATAATGCAGTACATTGTATATTAACTGCATTTTTAATGAGAATTTAATTTGTTTCCTGATAGAAGTGTTAAATGTGAAAAATTAGTTGTTGATAAGAAATTCATGGTTTTTTAATAAAACCCCTCAATGGAGGTTCGTAGTCTTTGAAAACTCATTGTGAGTATTTATGATTATTTTTAGATTTCATGGTTCATTGCATTTGTTTAGCGTCAGAAGAGTTTTAAATAAAATGTTAAATATCACTAAATGAGTTTTTTGATAATGTAATGAAACTTTTTTTGATTAAACTTTTCTAATGGAGGTGAGCTTTCATCAAGATAAAAATGTAGTGGTAGACTTTTTTCATTCCTCCCTTAATGTATTACTTATCTTTATGCTCGATATTCAAATTGTTAAATGACATGCATATTCATGAATATTCGTGGTTATTTCTATATGATGGTGCTCCATTGAAAAATTTTGGAAGACAGAAAACACCTCCCATGTGTGTGGGTCAACCTGTTAATTATGATTCCCAGTAAATGGGGTCAACACTCTCTCCTTTACATTGTCGGTTGTATCGTTTCATATGATTTTGTAGCTCACAACATACTTTTTGGGTGTTCCCAAACTAAATGCCCTCTTGCCTTGTAAATTAATCAGATATTTTGAGTTGAATACCCTTATGGAACATGTTGGTTATATTATACTATTTAATGTCATTAATAACCTATCATCGTGGCATTTTTAGGCCATATGATTTTGTTTACATTCTATTATACACACATGATTCAAATTTTGATACCTTGTTCAAGGGGGTTGACCTGCATTCTAAACTTATTCACTTGAGACAATAATGAATTTTTTTGGTTACCCAAGCCTTTTTAAATACCTATGGGTGATATCAGATCTCTAATGGATTAACAAGGTCAGACTCATTGGCATAGTGGCTACACCAAGCCTCGAGTGACACTCAACACCATCTGTGTGATACGGGGATGGGCTCATAGTAATGCCGCGTGTAGAGATATACTGGGTCTTTTAAAATAATGCCTTGGATGAGCTCAATGGTATTGGGAAATTGGAATAATGTACAGTAGTGATACCTTGTGGGATAGACTTGGGCACCGACTCTACAACATGATCATAATAACAATAACTATGTTTTTTGGTTTCCCAAGGATTTCTAAATACATATGAGTGATATAGGTTCCCAAAGGGATTATCGAGGATAGACCCAATGGAAATGTGTTTACGCCAACCCTCTGGTGATAATCGACCCCTTCTGTATGATAGTGGGATGGGATCATGGTAAATCCATGGCTTGAGCGATACGTGGCCTTTCGAAAGATTTCCATGGACATGCTCTGTGGTATTAGTTAATTTGAAGGATGTACTGAAGAGATACCTTTTCTTACAAGCTTGTAATCCATCTCTAAAACATTAACATAATGATAATAATGATAATTATTTGTTCCCATGTTTTGTGTGACACCATTCTTATTTCCTATGACACTTTTGATTATTCTTATATTATACGTGAAATTAAAGCACTGTTTTTGGGGATTGTTTCTGTTTTTTTTTTGCCTTTTATTTTCAAAGATCTTTATATATAAATATAAATGCTTCTTCTTATAGGTACTCATTTAAGATTTTTGGCTTATTCCAAAGATGGTTGTATGGGATTGGTGTCCTTTTAATAACCTAGAACCGGTTTCTAGTTTTAATTGCTATCACACACCATTATATTATATGGAACACTTTTTAAATTGAATTTCATTTTCTAGATTGGGTTATACACGAGTGGTGCCAACCTATAGGGATTTATATCTCACACCCTACTTGGGAAACCATTTCATAAGGGTACCCGAGTAGACTTTTCTTTTTCGTAGGATTTTAGATGATTACTTACTACTCATGTTCTACTCTTCCTATTTGGGAGTTGGGAGCAATGGATGGAGATAGAGATCAGTATGCTCAAGGAGATACCCCATGGGGCATTGCTATATTTTCATTATTATTTATCGGTGTTGTCAAACATGTTGTATTTTTTACTGCTCTCATTATCTATCATCACCATGGCATAAATTCATTATATGTGTAATTTGGGGTTGTCCACATTAATTAATTTGTTAAATGTTGTATTATTCTGAATTTTCAGGTATTTATTTGGTCTTTCTCCACTTTCTAGTATTCATTTGTTTCTTCCATTGTTGTTTTTTACATATACTCTTATATACCACTATTTATCAATTATAATTGGGTATATTCTCTGTGCTATTAAATCCCGAGACCCACATTGCTAGATGGAATCCTCTGGTGTATTGGGAGGCATGCCTGAGGTCATCAGACCCACCGGTATAGCCACATTCTTAGAGATGAGACGAGAATGTATTTGACCAAGTGATATTAGTGGTTCTTTTAATTTGTCTTACTATTTTGGGTAGGTAGAAACATTACTAGGAATGCGTCAGTGCTTGGTTAATGGTCATGTCTGGGAGTGATCTCCCCACATACAGGAAATAACCACGTGGAAAGGGTGGAGAATTGGTGTTCATGATTTTTGATATTATAGTTAATATGATTCCCCCTAGATTCATAGGTATGATTTCCATTTCTTATAAATTTATGACATTTATGGTATATTACCCTTGGCCTGTCATGGTAAAGGTGAATCATTTCATGAAACATAGTAGTAACATAGTAATTCAATTTCAATGCATAGTTTTACGTCATGTAGTTGCATTTTCGTTTTTTCTGATATGATTGAGTTCCTTAAATGTATTCCATGTTTTTTATTTTTCCGCATGTAGTCCTGTTTTTATGATACCTATTTACAATCCTATTTTCCGTGTATCACATTTTTATTCATATTATCATGTCTCTATGATTAATGTTATATGCTTCAGTGTTATATATTTATTCTAAGTGTTATAATCCTTCAATAACATGCCTTTCCTTTGGATTTATTTAGCTAAATCACCTGTATAGGGTTTGTTTTAAAGCAGGTACCTATTTTTCTTTTAAACCATGTAAATGTTTAAACAGAAGATAATTGTGAATCAATGTAAAAGTCTTGGTAATGGAACCTATAGTGGTGTCCTAATTTAAACCCTCATATAAGGATAGTTTAGGTATCTTGTTGTGTTTCATTAGGATGGATGTGTGGTTTGTGTCTATGAGATATTTTTCTAAAAATTTGTCTTGACATGGGCTTTATGGTTCGTAGGGAATTTGAATCTCTCTATTGATAAAGACTAAGATGGGAAATATCTTTGATGTGATGTTTACTGAGATTAATACTTGGTTGTGTCTCTAGGTAAATGTGTTTGGGTAAGTTTCATCTCAATGTTTCAGTTGGAAAATGAGCATTGGCTCAGATCGTAATGGATTATGTGTTGCTTTCGTAGTTAATGTTTCAAGGTGTGTTGGGAATTTGGAGATACAACACGGGTTTCTATGAATCTTTTTCAGAACCCTTGTATATTGGGTGAGAGTTATGTTATTCCCAAAGGTTTCCTAGGGACTGGAAGATATAAGGTGGCGAAATTGTAATGTTATACATTTAGAAACTGACAAAAAATAGTGAAATTTACAATTTTTTGTTGTGGGAAGTGTTTTTTTATCCAAACATCAAAAACACTTGTTTTTTTAGAGTTGACTCTATGAGGTGTTTTTATTTTAATGAAATAAATTAATTAAATTATACTAGAAGTTAAAATGGGATGTAAATTAAATGTAATTAAATAGAAGAACAATAATAATGATTTCTATAATAGTAATAAATTAATTATCATTATGATTGTTAAACATTCTTATTATTATTATTGTCATTTTTTCTTATTATTATTAGTTTTATATTTGTAATTATAATTATTATGTTTTTTTATTTTGTTTAGGTTTTTAGTAATGCCTTAAGGAGGGTTTCCCCCCCCCTAGATACCAGCACGATGCACCCCCTTCCCCTTACACAATACATGACTAGGTTTCCCCTCTTATATCCCATGGGTCGCATGACCCCTCCCTCCTAGATTCTCTATCATGCACTAATTAAAACCATTCATCTGAAAATTTCATTTTTTATCTAGTGAGTTAGGACCTTATCCTCATTATCCTCTGTTTCACGGTGAGTTTTAGTCTCCATATCACCAAGGAGTGTTCCATAGAATTCCTAGGAAAAGGGGTTAACCATTTTTGACTATTTATTTCATTGTTAGGATATGAAACCAGATCCTAGGGTTGTGTGGGATTTTGTTCCAGAAACATGCATTTAAAGGTGAGGTAGTTAGGGAGATTTCAGTCCATCGTCTTGGTTTATAGATTAGTTTTTCTCCTATATCATTGTTTATAACTTGTTAATATTACGTATTTTGGTATTTATGAGTCTTTGTAATGTTTCTTGTAGTGTGTTGTACATTGTTGTGTCATTTCAAGGATATTTGGTTTGTTTCGACTATCCAAGGTATGGTTTTTTTCATATTGTTTAGTTTTTCCCTTTTTTATGGTTTCTTTTGGGTGTTTTATAGATCCTGCTGTTTATCCTATAGAGCGTTGGTCCCAGTCAAGTGTTATCGAGTTACTGAGTCAAGGGCAACTGGCATGGGAATTCATAGGTATGTATATATATATGTGTGTTTCTTTTCCAATTATACATACAAACATGCATGGTAGTGTTCATATGTGTATGGGGCTAGGTGTTCCTATGTATACATATATTAAGTGAATGTGTAGGTGAGTGGAGATAGAAATATGCATATAATAACATCTGTAAGGATCCCCTTGCATATGCCCATGGACATGAGGGTATGTGTATAGGGGCAGGTTCCCTTGAATATGTGTGAAGTTGAATATGCCTAGTGGGGGCATCAACTTTTAGTTAAAAAGCATGAAGGGCATGAGTGGACTGGTTAGTTCCACATGAGGTATGATCCAATTCTGTTTCCTTTTAATTTAAATAATGCATCAATTAAGACATTTAGTAAATTTATCATTGCACATTTATTAGTTTTTACATAATGTGGTAAAGTATAGATTAACTTTTATTTTACTGGGAGTTTAGTGAGATTCCTGATATATGTGTTAAGCGTGATAAACTATTTCCTAATAAGAAATTCGTGGTTTTATAATAAAACAACTAGAATAGAGGTCTGTTGTCTTCAAAAACTCACATGAATGATTTATGAATCTTATAATTTTTCTTGGATTATAGGATCTGTTTAGTGATGAAAGCATTTTAAAATAAATCTTAAATACCACTAAATGACTTGTTTGATAAATTAATGATATTTTTTTACAAAACTCCGCCAATGGTGGTGAGATATATTCAAGATATAATTTTAGTGGAAGAATTTTATGCTTTCCAGGCATAATGTCTTATGTCTCCTTATTCATGAAATTATAATTGGAAAATTACATTCTTGTACAAGACTGTAATTTGTAATTTCTAAATGACACCTCTCCTTTGAAAAATGATAGAAGACCCAAAAAACATCCAATGTTTTTGGATCAACCATTTATTTATGATTACCAGTATAGGGTTTCTACCCTCTTGTCTTTACTTAGTCGTGAATGTCGTGTTGAATTTTTGTGCAGCTCTCTACAGTATTCTGTTGATGCCCGAAAATCACATATTGAATTTTCTAGTTTGTTCAATATTGATGTTGTGGCCTTCGTTTATGGAGAAACCCATTTGGGGTTTTCTCCTGGCCTCTTCTCCACCCTTTTTTGGGTTTTCCTCGCTTTATTTCCCTCTTACCTTGTTCATTAAGTTATACATGTAATGGGATGGTTTGAGTTGAATGCCTTAATTGAACATGATGTTCTTATTTTACTACTTAATTTCATTAATAACAAATCATTGAAGAATGTTTAGGCCATATAATTTTGTTAACATTCTATTATACATATTAGTGCCAAATTGTGATTCCATGTTCTAACGGTTTGACCAGCATTCAAGACATATCTAGTTGAGAAAATAAAGATGTTATTGGGTTTCCCTTGGATTTCTAAAAACCTATGATTCATACTGATTCCAAAATGGATTATCAAGGATGAACTTGTTGGAAAAGTGGATATGGAAAGCCTTAGGTGATACTCAACCCCAAATATAGGATACTAGGATGGACTCATAATAATGTAATTCCACAAGCAATGCATGGTCTTTCAAAAGGAAACATTGGACGGGCTCAGTGGTATTTGGTAATTTGAAGGTCATACCATAGTGATTCCTTTTGGTGTGGGCTTAGACTTAGACTCTACATCTTGAATATAATAATAATAAATATGATGTTTGGTTTCCTTGGGATTTCAAAATAACTATGAGTTATACTATATCCCAATGTGATTATTGATAACAGAAGTCATTAGAAATGTTTCTTTTCCTAGCTTTTAGTTATACTCCACCCCTTATATTAGATTCTGAGATGGGCTCACGGTAATGCCATGCCACGAGGGACACATGGACTTTAGAATGATTTCCTTGGATAGGGTCTGTGGTATTGGTTAAATTGAATGATGTTCAGAAGCAATACCTTTTTGGATAGGCTTGGACTCTGACTCTACCACTTGAACATAATGATAATAATGATCATGTTTAGTTTCCCCTATGGTTGGTGACACCTTTTTGATGTACTATGACACTCTTTGTTGAAACATATATTAGACCCAATGTTAGATCACTAGCTTTGGGGTATGTTTCATTTTCCTTGCCTAAGGTTTTCCTAGACTCATTATATATAAATATACATTCTGCTTCTTACATGCACTCATTTCAGATTTATATATTAGCCTAAAATAGTTGGTATGGGAAGGGTGTCTATTTAGGAACAAATACCAATTTCTTAGTATTAATTGCTATCATAAACAATTAATTTATATGGAGCAAATTTTAATTTACATTTCATTTTCTGGATTGTGTTAGATAACAGTGGTGTCGGCCTACTGAGGTTTATATCTCACACCATACTCGAGCATCCATTTCACTGGGGTACCTGATTAGAATTTTCTTGTACGTAGGACTACGGTTGATGATTTATTTCTCATGATGTGCTATTTTTGTCTAGGAGTTAGTAGAAAAGGACCGAGCATGAACTTGATATGCTCAATGAGATTTCCCATGGGGCATTGTTGTCTTTTCTTAATTATTTCTCTTTGTTGTCATGAATGATGTATTATTTATAGCTCTCACTTTTTGATCATAATGACATACATTAATCTGCTGTATAATTTTGAGTTTTCCACTTTTATTATTTTGGTTAAATATTTTATTCCACTGATTTTTGAAGTATTTATCGTGTCTTTTACTACTGTCTATTATATATTTACTACTTCCTTTATTTTCATTTACCAATACTCAGTTATACCAATGTGATAATCTAATAAGAAGTTGTAGTATCCCCAGAATCACCTCCCAAGACTGTCACTACAAGTCACTACTCTCTGGAATACCAGGTTGCATGCCTAAGGTCATGTGACACACCGGTCCAACCACCATCTTATAGGTGAGTCAGCTCGATATGTGACATTAAGAATCATGATCATGTAGAGACTATAGATTATCCCTTGGCACACCAACCAAACTTGTCCCATGATCATTATTTGATCTATATATCTATCCTGAGACTATTCATAACTGATTCTTTACATGAAATAATCTAAATGTATTTACCTTGGATCATTATATTATCTAGGGATAACAATTGGTATATATCTTGGATCATGTAGATTATCCTCTACATACCATGCCTACTCTTCGGGTTAATGTTCTTAAGAGGAATCAGAAATTTGAGGAAGCAACATGGGAACCTGAGAATGTGGTGAAGGTTATATGTACTAAATTTTTTATATTTGAGTATCATATCTATAGGAATAAAATTATCTTTAAGATGGAATGAATATAAAACCCCATCATTTTATATGTATTTCGTTTTAAATAAAACATGATGTATTCGAATGTGTGTCATATATGTAATCCAGTGACTATATATAAGGAGATATGGTAATAAATTTTAACCTATCAATTAAATTTCATTTTATGAATATTAATAACCCATTATCAAAACAATATTATAATGTTTTTTAAGTCATGATAAAAAATTAATCAATTTTCAGTTATGTTATTTTACTATTCCAGCGGAATTTTAATTACATTTTTTCATTTTATAAATATAATTAATTAATTAATATTTGTTAAATTTCATTATAGTAAATTAATTTTTTTTTAAAAAACTATGAAGATTACATTATCATAGGATGGAAATTTAGTATTCTAAAAAATGATTTTTCTATAAATAGTGAAAAATTTCATTCTTTTTCAAGTAAATTCATCAAAATGTTTTAAATTTTATATTAATGTAACATAAGACTCGTTTAATTCTGAAATATATAATTTTTTACATATTAATCTTCATTATAATTTATTTTGATATATGTTAATTTGTAGGCTTAAAAACACATTTTTCCAAAAAAACTACTATTAAACATGATATGTGTATTAATCATAATAAATAAACGTAATATATATTTATAAATGTTTTAATGAAAATTTAAAATTCAATTTTCAATAAAAAAAATTAACATTAATTTTATTATTTTTAGTAGAAAATTAATGAATGGATATACTATTTTATGCTTAAAAATTCGTTATCTAAAAATATGTTTTCATTGTGGCTTTTATGAATAATTGAAATTAAATTACATGATGTATAAAAATTAAATAATATAGAATTTACTCCACTCATTATTAATAATAATTATTTAATTTAATATATTTAACTTAATTATTGGTCATTTTAAATAGTAATGGGAGTAAATTGTTGTAACCATAGTAATGGTTAAAATTGGTTTTCTGGGGGAGTTACACCTTGATATAAGTTTATGATTTCCACCCAAAGATGTGACGTTATTTTTCGACGATGATATTGTATCCTTATGTAATCCACAATTTAGATAAATGGCTATTTTAATACACCTTCCACTGAAGGTGTCAATAAATCCCAGAAATCTGTTATGAATTTCCATGTGTGTCCCTCTTCTCCCATATTTATGGGAACCTATTATCCTCCCTTATTTAAAAAATTGTTGCCTTATATCTCATAAATTACTCACACCCAAACCCTCTAAAAATAATGAAATTCATTCAAAATCTTAATTTTTATCTTAATCCTAATCCTTCAAGGATTAACTGGAAAGCTAATTGAGGTCTCTCAATGAAGAGGTAATGATCGTAACCAACCCCATTAATTTTTCTTCTTCTTATAAATTCCTATAATCATTCTAAATGAATAAAATCATGATTACACAAGTATTATCATTAAACATAGATCTTATTTTGATAATGGAACAACCATTGACTAGTTACTCTAATGGTTAATGAATGAATCGCTCATTCGTATGTGTGAATGAATGGCTCTATGTATTTATACAACTAATTTTCCACTCATTCGTATGTGTGAAAGAATGGCTCTATGTATTTATAGGACTAATTTTCCACCACCATCATCAGTGTTTGATTGTTATTATAATGTTAATGTATATATATAATATATATGTCATAATAATTATTCTATGAATTTAATTTTGTATTTAAATTTCATTAATTCCATCCATTTTAAAATGGAAGTGTCACTCATGGGAACATACGGACTACCGTTTTCATGTAGGGATGCAATCCATTTTTTCATCCCAAGGTTATATGAATTTTTATAAATATGTTTATAATGAAAATACATATATAATATTTATATTCTTTTTATTATGTATAAGATGGAATTTAGATCAAATATAATGGATGATTACAAACAAATACAAATATATATGAAAAATTATAAAGTTAGCACCAGAAATGATGATAAGAATGAATGATTGTTAATGAATAGTTGAAAATATGTTATAAGTAGACCATATTTGATATTATACACAAGATTATGGTTGATTTAAAAAATTATAAACAAAATTTAATATATTATAAAATAGTGTAGATATATTAAAATGAAATATATACATGAGTTATGGGTGTTATGTTACAATATCATTTTTACCATGATTTTTAATGATTAATTTTTCTGATATTAAATCTCTTTTTATATCTCTCTAAAAATAGTATTCAATTTATTATTTTATAGTTATTAATATATTTTTTATTTCTTCCTTCCATTTTCCACTCTTTAGATACTCACGTGGACAATATATTTTGTTTCTGGAAAATTGACACTATTTTTTCACATTTATCAATAATCTATTCTTCTATGTTCACATTTTGTTTGAAAATTTTACATTCATGTTTTTTTGATTACATAAAAATTAATTTAATGAAATTTTTTTCCATGTTTAAATTTAAATTGAAATGTTTTATAGGATTCTTTTATTATTTTTCCAAAAAATGTACTTTTGAATTTTTACCAAAAATGATAAAGGATTTTCTATTTTAATGTTAATAATATGAATGAATTTATCTAAAATCATGAAGACACATGTCCTTATAAAATTATATTTTATGCAATTTCCAATAAAAATTATCTTTTATATTTTTATATTTTTATATTCTAAATATGTGATTTTATATAAAAGTAATATTTTCCTTCAAAAATTTTCCACATAAAATTAAAATTTCTTTTTATCATCAAATACATATTTGGATGTTTTTTATGATTTACAGAGCATATGACCAATGTTTATATCTCTATCTCATCTATAGTTTATTTTTTATCATGTTTATTTCTTTACATGAATCTAAAATCCTTTAAACGGGTTATGATTTGATGGTATGCGGAATTTTTTATAATCTCATTTCACACAGATATACTATTTTCATTATGTGGTTTGTGGTCAGGAATTATATATCCCTCAAATTTAATTAATAAAATTAAATATCTCATGAGATAATAAGGGCATGAATTGGGAGTGATCCGTGTTCAGTAAAAAAAATATCCAATAAGGTATTCATGGGAGTGAATATAAATTGTGGAAATATTGGAATTTGGAGTGATCCTAATCTAATATTATAGTCGTATAATTATAATTAACTATGGAAATTATTTTATATTCTTATATTAATTCCAAAAACATCGGTATTTTTATTATTAAATTTATACACATCACATGATTTATTATTATGGATTATTTAAACATTTTTCATATATTCTTGGATTGATAAAACAATTATCCATTTTTCAGGAATATGATATAAGAAATTATGGATATTATTTTCTAATATTTAGCTTATGTTATCATACCCTTATTCTTATCATATGCTAACATAGATCATTCATTGACATGTTAATTTTTACTCTAATTATGTATCTGGGATCAACCATTCTTATTATTCCCATACATAGGTTATGGAGGATGGTTTTATGTATGTTTGGTTTAATTTAATTTCATGATTTTAAGAAGTAAATGTGAAATGATATAGTTATTTTATATAATAGTTTTTATAAATATCCATGATTCAAAAGACACTAAAAATGTTATCTCCTCTCCTATAAATTATTTGGAAATGTATTAAATATTCGTTAAAATTTTGTAATATATATGTATTAAAATTATTCTTCCCTCTAAAAATCAATGAGATATTGGTCTCAATAAAATTCTAATTCCACATTCCTTCAAAAGTTTTTCACGGTGATGACATTCAAGAGGTAATATTCCCAAACTACCATATTAAATTCATTTCTTCATCTACCATCTATGAGTTGTCCTTATTAAAAATGGTATAATAACATTAGTATCATTTATATACAAAATTTTATAGTGATAATGAATTATCGACCATCAATTTATTATGTTATCTACTTATTTAAAAACATAATCCATTTTCAATATCCTAGCAGTTTACTTCTATTGTGGAAGATGGGGGTTTTTCCATTACCACCTTCATAATAATTTTATATTATCTTATAATGGTTTTAAATTACAAAAATATTTAAATTATAATTTCTTCACATTATGGTATAATTAATTGGAATTAATAAAAAAAGATACTTTATTGTAATTTTTTTAAAAAAAACACTAAATTAAACTCACAATATAACATTAACATTTTGATAAAATTAATCATCCATATAAAATAAAAAATATGAGAAATCTATACCATTTAATTTTTTTAGAACATTAATATCATTAAATTTATCTTTTGGTGTTGTATCCACATTTTACCAGAATACACATAACTTTCCTCAAGTGAATTGACCTTAGAACCATGAAAAAAACACCCTCAAAATAGTGAATGTAAATATTATATCTCTTTGATATGGTTCTAAATTTAATATACATATATATATATTAGGAAAAATATCAATAAAAATAATTCTTAATTATGTAATTAGTGACCATGATTTTATTATTTACGACTGTATGTTAATGTTTCGAACGATTCTCTAATATAAGGTAAGGGATCTCTCAGAACAACCTGATATACATTGTGTTGCATTTCTATACATTTTACCATGCATTCCCTCTCTATTTTTATATAAATCCTCTATAATATGTATATATGTAATGAGAAAATATATATAGTTCCATTATCCTTTATTTAATGGTTATATACACATTTCAAAAAATTAATTCTTAACGTCATTAAATATGGAACCCTATCGTAGTGTAATTCTTCTATATCTTACTCAATTTGAAGTACCACTCCGTAAAATATTTTAAACCAACCTAGAATTGTATAATTTATTATTTGATTATGTAAATATAATTTTCATTAATAACTAGTTTTATGGAGATAAATATCAATATTACCTCTTTAAAAACAATTTTCACTTTTCTAAAACCCTATTTAAGAGATACATTGTGGATGTTATATATCCACTTCTTTTCACATATTAACATACAGTAGGCATAATATTTCTTGAACCATTCTTAGTTTTTATCTATGAACATCCAATAATTTTTTAATTCCTAATTTCATTGAAATATTTTTGATATTCTTCTTAGTTTTTCAATGTTATATGATTAAGAAACTCATTTATGTCCATGATTAATATTTATTTTAAGGATTTATATTCTATTCTACTTTTTGCATACTTATACATGTATATTTTATGATGGGATGCTGTAGTTATCTCTCCAATTCATTGTGTATCATTTTTTCTCATGAGACAATATATATGGGATTAGGGAATACCCCTAATACTCAAAGAGACTCAATTGACCATGTGATTTTATGTTTGATGTTTGAATTGACTTATGGTTATTTCACTTTTCATTATGTTCACACATTAATTTGTTTACATGATCATATGATCACATTTTCTATATATTATTCTCCCATTATTGGTAATTTATTAATATTGATGGAAAAACTTATAAAAATCAATAATTATTGTGTTATCTAAAAAAATACAATATAAATGATAAATATATCATATAACCTCATCCAGTAAAAACTATACCCATCCATGTTTAGAGGTGAAGAAAAATGAAACACATTTATTCATGGAGATGGTAGTCTTCACAATACATGATTAACATTTTATTTACCCAATGAATGAAAGGATTGATTTTAGATATTAAATGATCATTAATTTTACATAAATAGATTATGTTTGATCATAGAGTTTATAATGGTTAACAGTGTGGTTTGAATTAAAGTTTAAAAAATTAAACTAACTACAAGCCCAATCCTTCTTATTAAGTTTTATTAGACCCAGATAACATTTGACGGTCAATGATTCTATATAAGACACACAGTACATCCATAAATTCAGAGTATAAAAAAGATTTCTGAAATAAATTTTATATATCAATATAGAGGGTAAATTAAATATATTTTACGAACGACTAAAATAAGAACAGAAGGTAAATTTATGAATGACATAAAATATCTATATAAATGATTTTATTCGTTTTATCCTTAAGTGTTAAGGAATTATCAAACACAAATATCGAGTATACAAGATTTTCAACCTAAATATATTGTTTTTCTATCTAAAATAAGAAATACCTCAATCATACATACCATAATTTTCTATATATTATTATCCTTGAAATCCTAAGATGACCATCATCCAAATCAAAAATCTTCCAATCCTACAATCCCCTTAAACTAAACTAATATTATACATGACAATTATAAATTCATATTAATTCTATTAAATTTACCGTAATCTATTATATTTATAAAATAAAAAACTCTCCCAAAATTGAAAAAGTGTGAGTAAGAAGATGTTATAGTAAGGAAAATTTCATATGCATTAATACAGAAAATCATTATCTCCCAACTCCTTGAATTCACCTCTATTTATAGGCACACTTACAATAGTAATATCATGTGTTTTATTAAGTTGGTCAAAATAGATTCAAAAGATATTCAAATCAACATCTATGAATGTTCTATACATAATTATCTGATGTTTTTTTTATAGAATCAACATAATTTTGTTTATTTCTTCCTTATTGTAGAAATAATTTTGAAAGTATGACTATAAACATTATCATTATGAAGGAATAAGTTCTATTTAGAATATAGATTTAAAATATTTTTATTCTGATGGACGAAACATAGTCAAACCGATAGAAAAAACACAGTCACATAGATAGAATAAATTTAGTCACATAGATAGAATAAACTTAGTCACAATGATATATTATACTCATTCACACTGATTTACTGGATTTTTAATTCGGTTGGACTATATTTTTAATTCGAAAGTTCATTATTTACTCATTTTGATATAGAAGACATTTTTAGTTTGATTGATCATACATTAGTTAGACTGATGGATCAAACAATAGTCATCCTGATAAATGTGACTTCATTATGTAAGTTTTTTATTCACGAGTTTATAAATATTTTAGTGTCAATGAAATTAGTGGTTTTCTACAATAACATTATAAAATAAATCATAAATATAATGCCAGAAAAAGATTTTCTAAAATATTATTTTGTGATTTTAAAAACTAGTGATATAAATTCTATACTATATAACATTCTACTGAAAACCTATCCCTTTTTAAAAATCACAAAACAAAACACTTAATTTTAAAAACCAATAATTATGAAAAATTTACAAACCCACTATTCAGTTGAGAAAACATCTACCCATAACGTTTTTACCTTCCAAAATCTATATAACTCATTTTTTCAATCACGTTTATCCAAAAAAATAAACTCATACAATAGATTCTCCACAAATAAAAAATTCCTCCATATATACACCCACTTGGAAAGTTTTAATTAAAATATGGGGGAGATAATGTTCCAAAAATTTTATAGAAACAATAATAAAAAAATTAGTTTAAATAAACATTCATCCAAAAATATATAAATAAAATTCCATAAAATATTATTGAAAAAAAATTCCACCAAATTATGAAGATAATTATGAATTCAATCACAGGTTCATTAAAAAAATGTTTTTCATAAATAGTATATAATGAATAAAAATAATTCATTATTATAAAATTTATTTATAATAACATTCATCATTAAAATTCATCCTGATATATCACTTCCTCGGCAATTGTTGAATCTGACATAGAGATCATGTCCTCTAGAACATGAAATCATTAAAAGTATTCTATTCAACTAATAACTTCTTCATATGGAAACTATGTTGTTTTACTCTCCACATATAACTAATAAACATTTTCTTGAAGAGATAAATTATTCCTTTTAGGATATGATATTTCAAAGACATGAGATTCCAAAAAAAACTTCAAATATCCAATAATTTTAACCTTTTCTAAAGCATAAAATTAAAACATCCAAAAATAATTAGAAATTTGAAAATATTACTTATTTACTTATTCACTTTTCTAATCATATAAATTTTAATATATTTCGGTGAATTTCATGAATCATGAATTTATATATTCTCTTATAATTTCTGCCTTATAATGAACATTGAAATAATTGTGATGGAATTAATTTTGTAAAACTTTTTCTTCAAAAACTAAAAAAATATCATTGTTCTAATATAGTTATCCGCTCATGAATATTATTGCATCACAATTCATTAAATTTTAGAGAAAAAAATTCATCTGTCATCATTCTCAATGATTCGTTAATGTTTTCAACCTCGATTGAACTCTTTGATCTGATTGAGTAACTAAAGATTTAGTTGAATCCAATGAGATAGTGGAAACTTTTCTTCAAGAAGGACAATCAGATAAATATTACTAATCATGTTATTTGAATTTATCAAAATCTGATATTTAAATTACATAAACATTTTTAATTAGTTCATCACAATCAAATACCTTTTTTGGAATTTTTATTTTTTTATCATTCTCAAATCTTTTCTAGTTTTTAGAAACAAACAATTTTCTGTATTTCTTTTACTAAAGATTGAAATATAAAGACTAAGAAGAAATTTTTTTTCTTCTCATTCATATACATATTCCCCCACTTATGATATTTATTTTGATTATTATTGTATATCTTAAAATAAACAAATTCTAACATTTCATAAGTTTTAAAAAAAATCTTTTCCATATTTCCTCACACATTTTTCAATATCATAGATATGTTCCAAAACAACTTTATCATTTATTTTCTCAATAGTTAAATGTAAATTTGGTAGTTATGATTTTTTTATTTCTAGTACATCAGATTGATAAAATGGATTGAGGAACTTGTTGGGAATCCTTAATAGTGACTCTAAAATAACTCCTTAGTTATTTATAGCATGGAGATCTCCTTGATCATATTCAACTCATTTCATTATGATTTCATGTAATTTTTTCTTAATAAAAAATTTTATGTTTTTTATAATATTTCACATTTTATTATAAAACATCATTAGTTTTCTCATTAAAAACTAATCCCTCTACCTTATCAAGTCTGAACTCTAGATTACCATGCTATTTTTATGCATTATGTTTCAAAATAATTCTATTGTGTTCATCTTAAATTACCTTCACAATTTTTATATACCCGCTGTGAAGAAAAAGTAGTTATTTTATATTTTATAATATAATTTATTTGGATAAAATTCGCATTAGGTGATTCTTTTTCCTATTTATCAACACCACATAGAAGAAAAATTTAAATCTAAAAATGGATTATTAACATATCAAAGATATTTATTCTCACCTATAAAATTACCATTTCTATATCATAATTACAATCATGTAATTTTCAAAACTCTTTTTAATGAAATAGGGAACAATATAATTCTTAATTTCATAAAACTCTATTTTACTACCTCAATTTAAAGGATCACAAACTTCAAAATATTTTATATACATAAATTCATCAAAAATTTAAAAAATAAACTATATTTAATACCATAAATGCCTCTTTTTCCAAATTCCTATGAATGAGAAATCCTTGAATAAATAATGAGACTACTATTTTATATTTTTTAAAATGATATATTTTCGTTAATTTCTCAAAATTAGGAAATAAATATGTCTTTACCTATGAATTTTCTAAACATCTAAGCTAATCTAGAATCTTATGGATTACTAACTAAGCATCCACATCCAATGAAACTTATACGAGAACTGGTACTTGTTGAATGATCATTATTGGAACACCCATCGAAAATATTAAACATGATTATTTCCAAATTGTCTTATTTACAGAAAAGAACAGGTGAATAGTGCTACATCACTATCGTATGATAGTAAACATCGTGCTCTTGTTTCTCGACGTAATGTTTATCCAATTTTTGTAATTTAATAATTTATTTTAATATAGAATATATTTTATCATTCCATTTTATTCAATAATTATCTTCATCACAACTTCATAATTTTTAACTTCTTCTAAAAAAAGTAATTTTGTGAAATCTAATAGAAATTTATCGTTTAATGAAAAAAATCATATCATACAAATTCCTAAAGATCAAAAAGACAGATTATTTGTTAGTTGAGGATTAATAACAATCTAAAATATTTATATGATATGTGGTGACCCATTATCATATTTATAGGATTAGGGGAGAGTTTTAAATTTATAGAGATCTAACAGCTAAAAATAAATCTCATTTTTGATACAACATTTGATATTATTCCCATTAATATTTATATATTTTTTTTGATCACATAAAACTGTTAAAAATTTTTTATCAGATTAAAATATTTGCATGAATTGTTTTTTAAAAATTATTAAATATATAAAATTATAAGAAAAAAAAGAAATGAAAAGAACATATTAAAGACAATATAGAAAAAATTAAATTCTAGATGGGAAATAAATAAATTCTATGAGAAATTTTGTCTGATAAATTATTTTTCTTGTCATTGAAAAATGATTTGTTTAGAATTACTAAAAAACATTGGTAAAAAATGTCTTTGTATAGTATGTAAATAATGAAGAACATGTTTTTTGTAAATAATTTTTAAAAAACCTATCTATAGAGAAAACAATAAAATTTTAAAAAAAACTAATTTTTTAGAAAAACATAAAACGTAATAAAAATATCTATTTATCAAAACCTAAAATTTTAGAAAAAATATTTTTAAAATTATAAAAGATATGTAGTCCTTATTTGATAAGGTTTTAATTAATGTAAGAATATTGGTACAAAATAAATATATACGAATTAAAATTTATTATTGAAAATTCATAGATTCTATTTTAGATACTAAAATCATCCATTATTAAGTCGTTTATAAATATGCCAACATATTGTTCTCTCATTTAGATTAACTAAAAAATATATCATGTTTTTTATTTTTTCACATGAATTAAATTGACTAATATATATAAGATTTTATCATGAGTGAAATTATGGATTTATACATAATGAAGGAGAACTTTTGTTATTGCACATAATTGGAGTTTAACTAAAACTCAATCATGGGTCAGTGAGTGTGTGTCACATCATCCACAATTGAGATTAATAACTTCGAGATGTAATATATTCATCCTCAATAGAAGAATGTTCTATTGAATTTTCATTCTTATTAGAGAAATAAAATAATACTTATCTAATTAAGTGAAAAGATGCAAATTTTCTTTTTCAATATATTTTATATCTACCAAACTCAATATCAAAAAACCAAATTAGATAAAAATTATTTCCAAACGTATAAAATAATACTATGTCCAATGTTCCCTTATGAATATTGAAAATTAAATTTTCTTCCATAAAATGGGACTCCTTTATATTATTATTATATCTTGACCTAAAAAATATAGAAAACATTATATCTTTAAGACTAGTTGTTAATTGTTTTAAACTACCGATAATTCTTATAAAGATCTTTTGACCAATTTATTTTCTATATTCATCAATATCTTATGTATTTGGTGTTATTATAGGAGTACTAATACTTTTAATATTTTCATATAAATTTGTCATAATAATATATTTCATATAATTATGTTGAGATATAAATGTTTATTATGGTTTTGTGAAATTTGAAAAACAATATAGTAAATAATTTCACTCATCATCCTCACCTATAATTAATCTTTATTTAGATATAAAAATTATGATATTAAATATATTTGATTATATAAATGTATAATGTAATAGAAATAAATTTGAAAATGATATCATTTTTGAGTCATTTTTAACAAAAACTTGTTTGATATGTTACATTCGTAACAAAATTGTTTGATATCAAAAATAAAGTTAATCTAACATAGAAGGATCCAAGGGATTTTTCAGGTCCATAATGTTGAGTAGTAAGTATAATTACATCGTTTTCATACTTTTTTTCAATAATAAGGGGTTTTCAACATAAATTCCCTCATCCGCTTATTTATTTTGAAAACCATACGTAACATACATTTGTAAAATATGAATATTTGAAATGATTCAAATGTAAGAAGATTAGAATAGAATCAAGTCTGGATGATAGAATAGAAGTTTATTCATAGTCTATTCCATATTATATATTATAACCCTTTTCAACTATTCTTACTTTATTTCTAATGATAACACTATATTCACCACACTTGTCTGGAAAAAAAATTTACACCAATTCAAGAAGTATCATTAAGGCATTCAATTGAATCCTACACATGATTCGTATAAAATCTTATAGAATTTATCCATTATTCATATCAAAAATCATCATTATATGTTATAGGATCAAATTTTTATAATAATTTACAATGTACAATATAATTTTTTAAGGAATTTCTTGTTCTAGTAGGTTGATCTACACCACCAATGATATTAGCACTATGATTTTTCTAAATAATCAACTAATTACAAGATTTTATGAAATTATATTATTAAGTAATATGTTAAAATTATTCTGGTGGTAAAACGTAAATAACATAATGTTTATTTTTCTCACATTTTGATTAATTTCAAACATTGGTCGAAAATCAATTTTTAAAATAATATATAATTATGTGTATTGATGTAGTTTTAAAATAATGATCAGTTTCATTAAAATTTCATAGGAATTATTTTTTCAATATTTCATGATAATTATTAATAACTCTATAGGAAATATTATCTATACAATATCACATATACATTCCATCATAATATTTTTGTAGAAAATGATGGAAAATTATCTTTAGTATTCAAAATAAATTGTTTTCATAAAAAATAAATAATTAAGAATATTATTTATCCGTTATATTACACATATCATTAATAGTTTAATGAATAAAATGTATTAAAAAATATTTAAATTATATTAGTTAATTCAAACTACATTATACAAATAAAATCAACTAAGTATTCACTCATTGTGGTTCTCGTAAATTCTTGGAGAATTTTATTTTTTCATTCAACAACACCATTTTTTAGAGTTGCTGAAAATTTTTTTTTTATACCATTTTCCTATGAAATGATTAAAAATAATAATTTAAAATTATTATAATATAATCACTCTGAATAGTTACCCATGATAGATTTTCCTCATTTTTACCATTGGATTCAAAAAATTATAAAGAAAAAGGACTATGACATTTCTGCAAGATAATTTACAAATGTATATCTAGATTAATAATCAAGTGATACATAGAAATAATATTTTCCATAGATACAGAGAGTCTTTGTTGGACCAACTAGATCCTTTTGAAATAACTATAAATAATCATAAGTTTTGACTTGAAAAATATGACTTATATTTCATTCAGAATTGAAAAGGATAAAAAACATTAGAAAAATCCAAAGTTATACCTTGTAGATGTTTTACTAGTTCATCCTTATATATTTTATCTAATTTAATAAAATTAAAGTGTCTTAATATTCTATTATATAACCAAGAACTGAAATTCATTGAACTATGGATTGGTTGATCTTGTATCCTTCTCTCCATTATGTAATGATAGTTAAGATTATATTACCTATTTGAAAAGAAGAATAATTTCATATATTAAATTATAAAAAATATATCTATAATTATTAATGTTTAAAATATACCCATCATCATATAATTGAATTATTGTAATAAGGTTTTATAATAATGAAAATAAATAAAACAATTGAAATCAAATATGTAGCATGATGAATAATGTTACTTATAATTTCTCTTATATAATTATCACTGAAGGGAAATTTTACATATTTTCTTTTATTAATATTTGTGATGAAATATTTTTTCCCAATAATATGATTTGAACTACAACTATTATTGTAACAAATATTTTTATTAGTATATTTTTTATTTGGAAGAGAACAAAAATATTCGTATTTTGGTACCCAATCAGGCCTAGGACCAGCATTCCTAGAGAATAATATTTTTAAAGTCAATATATATCAATCAATTGTATTTTGAGTTGTTGGTAATTGTTTTCAAAAATAATCATTAAAAAATTTAATATATTTTACATTATTTAGGAAATTTTTATACTCCTTTCATCCTCCAGTATTAATTTTTTAACCAAAGGGGGCATTATTTTGAACAAAAATGAATTTTGGGAAATATGTTTTTTTAGTAAAACCCATTCTAGGAACATCCATGTAAGGTTTTACTTTTCCTTACAACTTATCAATATTTTATTTACTAAAATTAAATATTCATAGTATATTTTTTATACTAGATACATCATAAATTATATTCAAAATATTATTTTTTTCAAAAACATAATTTTTCATCTAATTGAGTATTTTCACCTCATTTGTATTTATCTGATGAAGATGAATAATTTTATATTTTACTATTAGAATAATTGGAATTTAATTTAAGAATTGTTATGTTTTTAGTAGACACATTATCAATGAATAAATTATTATTCTTAAGAATCTTTTTAAGAAACCAATAATATTATGATCATCACATCCATCCTCTGAAAAACAAATCTAATGAACTATATCCTCTACTTGTAAACCAAGTATCTAATGATTTCATATATTTCATATTATTATCTATATATTAATTATTATATTTATTTATTTAATTTATATCCTCCATTTATTTCCTCATCAGCATTGGACAATCTTGAATGATATAACCATCCTTCTTTCACAGAAAACTAATTACATCATAATAACTTTTCTTATCACTTGTTTTAACATCAATTTAATTTTACTAATAATACAATGTTTTCATCCCAAAAAATCTTATTAATACTTTTATTTAATTGATTTAGTATTTCATACATTCTTCAGATCAACTAATTTATATCTTAACTTTAACATTTTGATTCTTATAATTCTATAAAATTCTCTCACCTAATTTGAATTTTTTACAAAGATATGATGTTGAAGTAAATGAAAATCAACAATTATTCATATTTAATTTCATAGAATCTCTCTTCAGACTACCCACAAACAAAATGCTAGTTTATATAAGATCAACCAAATTCAAATTATTAATTCTATTACTGTCATATAAACATTTCCTTTAAGACTCCCATTATTTAAGAAAGACAATAACGGCCTTTTCATCTAAAATATCTTCTAAAATATATTTATCGAGAGGAGACTGTAATCTATTAAAAATATTTATATATCTCTTATGTATTTTATCCACACATTCACCATGAAAAATATTGAAAGCATTATAATTTGTAAGAAGACAGGTTCTCCTGGTTTTAATTCATTTTAGAAGCTCCAAATTGTATAATTTCAAACATCTTCTATATGCTATTTATAAATTTGAAAGAATATATTTGAGTTTGTGTGTATATATATATATATTCATGGAATAAATGAAATTATTCCTCATACAATAGTTCAATTGATATTTTTTTAATCATGATTAGTGATGTAAAAAAATCAATCTCATGATTTTATTAATT
The DNA here is from genome assembly GCA_963277665.1 of Viscum album. NCBI lineage: Eukaryota > Viridiplantae > Streptophyta > Magnoliopsida > Santalales > Viscaceae > Viscum > Viscum album. The sequence goes on along the minus strand of OY728151.1, from coordinate 1,096,210,684 downwards.
TTATATAGACATGAAATATTTATGAACTCTAATTTTATTAAAAATGTCTCTAATCATTCTCTCCATTGTTACTAGTCATCACCATTAAAAATTGGTTGTCATCTAGGAATTAAATTTGAAATTGTACCAAAATTAACACATTTCATCATACAAAACAAAAATAGTTTATAAAAAATTAAAATTAGTGTAATACTAGTTTAAAATATATTATAATCATGGAAACTGTCTTTATATAACAAGAAATATTTACAATGTAAATATAATCAATTGATCCTTCTCTATTTCAAAATTTTTTATCATAAAGATCATAATGGATACAATATTGGTGGAATTCAAGACTAAATAACCTATTCATTATGGTTTATCATACCCAGATATCACTAGATGATCATAGTAACTATATCTAACAAAATGTAGATCCGAAAAAAAGAGAGTAAATATCTGTTTTGAAAAATGATCTTTCTCTATTAATGAAAAAAATATATAATAACATTTAGAAATAAGTAAACGAAAATATAGTAGTAAAAGTACGAATTGCGTAAAAACTGGTCTATAAATGATATTCTACTTATTAATATTAAGAGTTTTGAAATTAATAGTATCTGAATTTTAGTATCCTCAGTTTTCAACCAAACCATAGTGTATGTATTTCTATTACAAGAAACCCTATATGATAATTAATATTATTATATATGTATTCATATCCCTAGAAGTTATCAATCATTCTGGTCGGGATCAAAAATCCTCCAATCCGTAGAATCCCATGATCTAAACCCATATTGGACATAGTGAATACAAATGGAAAATGTTCTATAGAATTTAAAATCGTCTCATGGATTCAACAAAAGAAAAAAACCCTCATAAATTTACAAAGTGGGAGTAACAAGATGATTTATAATAGAAATATCATATGGAATGATTCATAAAATATCAAACTCCATGGTCCTCCAATTCACCTTAATTTTAGGTATAATATGAAAGGTAAAATTATAAATTTCTTATAACATTTTACTACAACATAAAATTAGTTCAAAATTGATATATATTAATGTTCTATACATCTTTATCTGATGTCATTTTGATTGAATCATTTAAATTTTATTAATGTATTCCATCTGATAAAAAGGATTCCAATTATCTGATTAAAAACATTATTTTTCCAATTGAATAAATTTGGTGTATTATATTTAATTAAAAAATGATTGGTCTATTTGATTAATATCATTTAAACTAATATACAATACTAAATCATTTTAAATGACTAAACTCTAACACATTGATACACAAGACTCAGTCAAACTGACAGACTAAACTCATTCATACTATTATAATAAACCCAGTCATCCAATGTGACATGGTTTTCCATGCCAATGGACTAGATATTTACATTATCATAGACTATATTTTTATCATACTAATGGAAAATACGTTATTAGTCAGATATATCAGACATTACTCGGCCTAGTAGATTGATATTTTTCAGTCTGATGAACTAGATATTATTGTTGAATGTTTATTTAAATCATTTTAGAAACACATATTCATTTGGTAGAAAATTTGTTTTCTATAAAAAACATTCTAAAATATTTGGGAAATATAATGTTATAAAATAATTCTTTAAATGAGTGTGTATTTATTTTAAAACTATATATATAAAATATAGAAAGTATAAATTTTAAATCAGTATGTTATGTATGTCATATTTTCTAATATGACCATCACTAAGTCTATATATAAGATATATTGGTGAAAAATAGAAAGCATCACATCAAGGAGGTAGTAATATAAGAAAATGAAATGACAATAATTATTATTTTTCTTGCTATATTGAAGAGGATAAAAAGTTTTTTAATGTCATTGTAATATCAACTCAATTATATTATTATTCTAATATTGTTAACATACTATTTTTATATTTAGTTTATAAAGTAAATTATATGAATGAATTGTTAAGAATGATGTGATATCTGTGTTGAGACCTTGAACTTCTTCTTGATGAAGACATATATTTAAGATAATTAGTTTAAATTTTTTGGAACAAGTGCATTGTTGGGGGAAAAGGAAACCATATTCCATAATTATTGGATGTTTTTTAAAAAGATTCCAAAATATAAGGGGGGTTTTGAAAATATGGAAGTGAAATCTAATTATAATAGAATAAAATTCACATTTTGGAAACATTCATCATTTTTTAATATGTTTGTTCTTGTATTCAAATTAAATTAAAAAAGTTTATATTGATGGTGTTTTTGGAAAAAATGTGTATAAAATAATCCCAAATAGTTATTTCAAAACATGTTCTGGCCATTTACCTCTACTAAATGACTTCTTAATATTTTTACTTTTCACATGGATAGATAAATTTTAACCTTACTAATTAATTTTTTTACAAAAAAATAAAATTGAAATCAATTAAAAATTAATTAATGAAAATTTTAAATTTTATTATAGTTTTATCATATCATATTTCAAAATGTGTGAAAAAATAAATCTATATTACAATATTATATAAATATGGAAATAAAAAAATGAAGTTTTTTCGACATGAATTATAAATATATGTTAAAATTATCATTTTTAGTTATTTTTAAAAAATAAATTGTTATTTTATAAATAGAATGGTTTTTATTAGGTATTTAATGAAATCAAAAAATGAATCTCACATAGAAAATACATCACAGAAAGAGAAGAAAACACATTTTTATTAAAGAACCAATATTTTTTTAGTTATATAAATATTAGACATAATATTTATATGGTAAAATAATAAATTAGTAGTATTAATGTTTTTTATTTAAGAAAAATTTGATTACTTAAGAGAGTTTTTTTAAAAAATTATAGGATATTCCCATATATTGCTAAAATCTTAAAAATTACAGTTTCACAAAAACCATATTTTCAACTTAAAAAATAATTTTCTCATAAAAAATTATAAAATAATTATTATTTAAATATTAATGTAAGTTTATAAAAATTATTTTTTTTATTAATTATTCTCTTTAATATATTGAAATTAAATTTCTAAAATAAATTAAAATATAAATAAAATGGTTTTACTGAAATAAATCCTCCACGATATTAACTCTTATTAATTACCTATCACATAAATGTAATATATTTTATTAGGTTATTATCAAAGTGTTAATTATCGATATATTAATAAATTTATTTTTTATATTTATTGTTTATATATTTTTTTCAGCATAACATATAGGTTATCAAACAAATTATTTATTTAATAAGTAAAAATTCAGGTCATAAAATTTTTCCACATTCAAATAATTTAATTCATGATATTTTATTATAAGGAAAGATATTAGTAAGGGTAATTTTCTATCATCAAATCCCCATGTACCCACATAGCCTCCTAAAACATGTGATTTATTTAAAGAACATTGACCAGATGAGTGGTCCTATTTCATATATCATTATCTCTTCAATCTAAGGACTCCACTAGTTGTTCCTCATATGAGAGTCATTTTCAAGTTCGAAATTGTCTTGATTTAACACATATAGTAGATCTGATATGTAATTCCTAAATAAAATAAATGGAAGAAATTATACACTATGGGTTTCTGAGAATGAACCACTATGAGATATGAAATAACTCCAACATGATCAAGGATCTCAAAATGACTGATGTATCTAGGGATCGTCTTCCCATTCTTCCCCAACATCATGACCCTTTTTCGAGGTCATATTTTGATAAATACATTATCACCAACATTAATCACTATATCTCATCGAGGATTATCCAGATAAATTTTATTTTTAAATTTTCCCGTTTCACATTTCATTGAATGGTTTGAATGTTCTCCAGCATTTCCTACGTATAGTCCAGTCCTATTGGATCAATAACTCTAACTACGTCCAAACATGATAGAGTCTTATATATCTTTATATATGGGCATCTTATTGCTCTATAAAAATGACCAAATTGAATCTGTATATATATGATAGTTGTACTATGGGGTAATGATTATCCTAAAGTAGTATACTATTCGGAGAATAATATCACAACATATCCCATAGTGTTTCAATTGATCTCGTAGATATGACAACAGTCTATGGGAAATATGTAGTGATGAAGCTCATTTCTTTCCCAAATTGGATATTATGTCTTTTCAAAATCCTCATGGTAAACCTATTTACTCATTGAAATGAGTTGGATAATTGTATTATATTGAAAATTACAACTTCCCTATATATATCATAGTGAGTTGGTCATGAGGGAAAAACCATTGATTGAAATGAAATGATTTATATTTTAAGGAAGTAAAATAAAAATGATATATCATTATGACTTTAATGTTTTTTTGTGTCCTGTGATTATGTAAACAATGGTGCTTTACTATTTTCATACTAGTCCAAGTAATGGTTTTATCAATCCTTTTGTATTATTTCATTCTTCTTCATTATACAGACATGTCAAACATCATGATATATACTTTTTTATTTTCCCATTTATAATATCCCACCAAATGTTTACATTAGATCTCTGTACATTATTTTGAATCTATGATGGATATAAAAGAATTAGAAATCAACATTATCTAAAAGATAATTTTTAATTTATAGTTTTATATGTGACACGTTTATGGGTATTAAGCCATTTAACTCTATATTTTTGCAATACAAACACTTGAATATTCACTACATTTTCCTGTAACTCAAAATTATTATTCATGGATTAATTAATCTTCATGTTAATTGATGGTTATGATGTAACATAGGTGCGGTATGATACATCTCATTCCATTACGACATCATGATTTATCCTATAAAAATACATGAATATTTGGTTATTTTCAATATTTATTATTGATAATGTAGCATTTCCTTTTTTACTCTGCACATCAACCACACCATTATCAATTTTTAGGTGAAAATGTATTGAGTAGTCATAATATTTTTAAAAACTATCAATAACCTTTGGTTTATGTTTTACTACATCTATATGAAGACATATTTCTAGCTATTGTGATCAGTGTACATATAAAAAATATAACAATAAACGTAATGAATCACTGCCACTAATTCCAAATAAAAAATTCGATTAGTTTTCTTGTGAGTCTATTAATTGCTACGTGGAATAAAAAATTACATTTTTATTTTTCATGGGGAATCATCTCAATACTTTTTAATGTTGAATCACTATAAATTACAAACTTGTCACTAATACATGTTAATATATTCAGTAGTGTATTCACCATCCTTTCCATGATCTCCTTTAATCATTCCCCATATAACAACATATATAATAGCATGAATCCGTTTTATTTTAATTTTTTAATGTGTCTAATAGATATTTAAAATTTACCATAGGCCATTGATAATATCCATCGAACCAAAAAAATAATCTATTTTAGTCATAGTAGTTAGTCTAGGCCATTTCATGATAACTTCAATCTTTGTTGGATCTATATCTATACCTTCACTTGTGATGGAATGACTTAACAATGATAATTTTGGTAGCTATATTGTTTATTTTTTGATTTTGTAAAATATCATATCTTTCCATAGGTTCTTCAAAAAAATACTTTTGTTATATTCATTAGATTACATGATGTAGGAATATATAAGGATAAACTCAATAAAAGATACCATAAAATGATTTAGGTAATCTCTAAAGACAGTATTTACTTGATTAAAAAATATATGGGAAATTGGTAAGTACAAATGACATCACTAAAAACTCACTGTGTCCATACCATTTCTAAAATGAGGTCTTCGTAATATCCCCCATTATACCCTTAGTTAACGATATCCAGACTAGAGGATAGACATTGATAGTAATTATGTTCCCCTGATTTGATCAAACATATCACCAATATGGGGTATAAAATAATTTATTTATCATGACTCTATGAGATCACGATAATTGTAAGGCCTCATCCATAAACAATACATTGTCTATAGTTTTTTTCAAGAATATACATTCTCCTATATTGAAGATATTATTTATTATAGAATATTAGATAATAATTAAATAATTCATCTAGAAAATCACACAATAATAAAAAGTGAATACTACAAATAGTTATCCAATTTCAATAAATGCAATACTTTTAAAACAAAACATGATTTCTTTTTCATAAAAAATTATTCGTTACATTCTTCTTCATTTAATCATTTATATTACAGATCCTTATATCGTATGAAAATCATTTTAAAACATAGAACGTGTAATAAAATATCATTTCTGGATATAAATGGAAAGAAAACATTTAGTTCACGAATCTGATGAAAAAAAATATAAAACACTTTTCTTAAAAACATAACATTTCCCCAAAATGTAGATAACATTCCATTAAAAAGTTCATTCACTTTTCTTTTTGAAAATAAATAATTCACATAAATAATCCTTTGTAAGGATAGATATTACATGTTGTTACCTTGGGATATCATCACATATAACCCATATGGAACACATACAGATTAGAATAACCATATGACTGACATCTAACATAATTATCATGAGAAATAGATCAATACCTAATCAATTGAAGCACTATTTGGGTGAATCAAATTGTTTTTCCATAACCGGATCACCCAATGCATTCTAGGTGCACATTTCAATTCTAATTTCCAACAACCAAAACATGAATAAATAATTTAAAATATCATTTTTAATACATGGACATGGAAGATGATTAATTTAAAGAAAATACATAAGATATTATTTTTGAAAAGAAAATTCCATTGTCCCATAAGAAACAAAGGAATCATAAAAACCAATAAATAATTACTCTAAAACTAAATACTATTAGATTAGTAAATTCTAGATATATAATTTTAATATGGTTAACATCAGAATTGTCACATTGAAGAGAAATTGGGACGAAATCCAGTTCATTGGGTCTGACTTGTCATTTATTCATTTATCTTACTCCATATTGATATAATTTTTTAAATAACAAACTTAATAACCATTTTGGTGTGTGCTGTTACATTTATTTAACTTATTACAATTTTGAAAACAACTACTTAAACAATTAAGTTTACATCAGGTGTTTTTCCACATTCAATTTTTGATCCCAAAATGACATTGGTATGTAAATTATGGTCAAAGGGGAAATTATATAAACATATCTAGAATAGTAATCACAATATAATTATCATAATTATATAAGAATTAAAATTCTAAAATAAATAATTAATTATGGTTATGAAAAGAATGAAAAAATAGAATGATCATGGAGATATTATGTTGTACGTATGAATGAGTAAGGTTTCCATTTTTCAATGATCGTTAAGGGAAGAACGTAAGTAAAAATTATCTTTCTTGAATAAAAATTACATCAAATATAACATGTCATTTAGTCATATAAACTTATATATATATATATTGATTTGAAAGGATTTTCACCGCATCGAGTCGGTGGTGGTCCACACATTCACGAACTTTGTTATCAGTAATTAATTGTGTGAGAAGGATTCAAAGGTAATGATATATTAATTTTATAGTAAGCTAATTATGTCATGAATATAACATGGATTCTATTTTATTAAATAATTTTTAGATAAAACCATCTTTAATACATTCTTGGTAGGGTTTATTAATATCTCATATCATATTGAGGACTTCCCCAAATAAAATTATCGTACTTACAAAAATTGAAATAATTAAAGAATTTTTAATATAATAATTTCCAAAAGTTTAAATATATAATTAAAATCATATATAGCATATAAAAATATAGTTTCCACTATAATTCTCAACCATTAGAGGTGGTAATTATAAAATCAACAACATCGTTTCCTAAGGTAGTTTGTCCCCCTACAAAAAATGGTAAGTTCGTTACCAATTAGATTGATGTATGTGGAACTTAAATTTGACAAATTAGAAAAAAATATCACATTAAATTTATGATATTTTTTTATTATATAATCATTTAATACTATGAGTTGATGTGATGGATAATGTAAATGAATGAACCGAGATTGACAAATGATGGTACCTCTTATTTGGGTAAGTCCTTTTTTTCACAAAAGGGCTTCCTTGGATGGATTTTTTAAAAACTGGAGGATTAGTTGAAGAATGCAGGAATTTTTTGAAGTATATTGGGAATATAATTTCTAAACCCAATTGGTTTTTTTCTGTATTGAAAAGAGAATATTTTATCCCTTTTATACGAGAGACGAGGGTTAATCATATATTTCTTTAAAATATTAAATTAATAAAAATAAATTTTATAATCTTAAAGGAAGCAAAATGATTTATTTCTCATAGGGAATTACTGCCTTTTCTTAATTATTTATCTTTGTTGTCACGAATGATGTGTTATTTATAGCTCTCATTTTGTATCATCACAATTACATGCATTCATCTTCCATATAATTTTGAGTTTGAAACTTTTATTAATTTGATAAATATTTTATTCTGCTGCATCATCAAGTATTTATCGTGCCATCTGCTACTATCTATTATATATTTACTTCTTCTGTTATTTATATTTTACTTATACTTGGTTATACCACTGTGAAACTCTAATAAGAGGGTGTAGTCTCCCCACTATCACCTCTGAAGACTCTCACTTCCAGTCACTAGTATCTGGAATACAGGGAGGCACACCTAAGGTCATGTGACCGACCGGTCCAACCACCATCTTAGAAGTGATCTAGGTCTATATGTGACATTAATAAACATGATCGAGTGGAGACTATATATTTTCCCTTGGAAAACTGACCAAACCTCTCCAATGATCATTATTTGATCTATATATCTATCATGAGGATATTCATAACAAATCCTATACATGAAGTAATATAAAGGTATTTATAATTTTATCATTATATTATCTAGGGATAACAATAGATATATATCTTTGATTATGGATATTGTCCTCTATAGACCATGCCTACTCCCGAGGTTAATGTTCTTAAGAGAAATTAGAAATTCGAGGAAGCAACATGGGAACCTGAGGATGTGGTGAAGGTTATATATAATCATTTCTTTATATTAAAGTATCTTATCTATAAGTAAAAAATTATCTTTAAGATGGCGTGAATTTAAAAACACGTGATTTTATATGTATTTCTTTCTATATAAATCATAAAGTATTCGATAATATGTCACAAATGTAATCTCGTGACTATATTAATGGAGATATGGTAAGAAATTTTAACCTATCAATTAAATTGCCTTTTATGAATATTAATAACCACTTAATGAAAGAATATTATAATGTTTTTTAAGTCATGATAAAAAACTAATCAATTTTCAGTAATGTTATTTTACCTTTCCAAGGGAGTTTTAATTACATTTTTTCATGTTATAATTATAATTATTTTATTAAAATTTTTAAACTTTTATTATAAGAAATTAATATTTTTTAAAAAAATTTCATGATAGCATTATCTTAGGTTGAAAATTTAGTATTCTCACAAAAAATTATTTTTCTATAAGTAGTGAAACATACAAAATTTTCTAAAAATATTCATTCTTTTTCATGTAAATTCATCACAATGTTTTAAATTTTATAGTAATTTAACATAAGACTCATTTAATTTTAAATTTTATAATTATTTAAATATTAATATTCATTATAATTGATTTCGATATATGATAATTTATAGTTTTAAAAACACATTTTTCCCAACAAACTACTATTAAACATGATATGGGTTTTAATCATAATAAATAAAAATAATCTATATTTATAAATGTTTTAAGGAAAATTTTAAATTCTATATTCAAAAAAAAATTAACATTAATTTTATTTATTTTACTAGAAAATTAATGGATGGAAATAATGTTTTATGATTAAAATCCAATATTTGAAAATATGTTTTCATTGTGGATTTCATGAATAATTGAAATTAAATTTCATGACATATACAAATTGAATAACGTAGAATTTATTAAACTCTTTAATAATAATACTTATTTAATTTAATATATTTATCTTAATATTTGATAATTTTAAATTGTAATGGGAGTAAATTGGTGTTACTATAGTAATGGATAAAATTGGTTTTCTGGGGGAGTTAACCCTTGAGATATGTTTATGATTTCCACCCAAACATTTTAAATTATTTTTTAATGAAGATAGTTTAACCTTATATATTCCACAATTTAGATAAATGACTATTTTAATACACATTCCACTAAAGGTGTCAATAAATCGCTGAAATATTTTATAAAATTCCATGTGTGTCCGTCTTCTCAAATATATATAGAAACCTATTCTCCTCCCTTATTTATAATATTTTTGCCTAATATCTCATAAATTACTAACTCCCAAACCCTCTAAGAATAATTATATTCATTATAAATCTTACTTTTTCTTTTAATACTAATCATTCAAGAATTAATTTTTAAGAAAATAGAGGTCTCTTAAAGAAGAGTTAAAGATCGTATCCCACCCATTTATGATTTTTTTCTTTTTATAAATTCATATAATAATTCTAAATGAATAAAATCAGGACTAAATGATTATTATCGGTAAATATAGATATTATTATGATGTTGGAACAACCATTGACTAGTTACACTAATGGGTAATGAATGTATAGCTCATTTGTATATGTGAACAGATGCCTCTATGTATTTATACGACTAATTTTCCACCACCATCATTAGTAGTTCATTGTTAAGAATGAATTAATGTTTATATATAATATATCTGTTATAAAAATTATTCTATGAATATAATTTTTTATTTAAATTTCATTATGTCCATCCATTGTAAAATGAAAATGTCACTCATGGGATCATACAGACTACCGTTTTCATGTAGTGATGCTATCAATTTTTTCATCCCTAGGTTATATGAATTTTTATAAATATGTTTGTAATAAATATACATATATAATGTTTATATTCTTGTAATTTTGTATATGAGGGAATCTATAACAAATAAAATGGATGATAACCACCAAATACAAATATATATGAAAAATTATACAGTTAAAACTTGAAATGATGATCATAATGAATGATTAAAATGAATAGTTGAAAATATGTAATAAGTAGACCATATATGATATTATAGATATGATTATGGTAAATTTGAAAAATCATAAACAAAATATAATCTATTATATAATAGTGTATAGATATTAAAATTCAATATATACTTGACATATGGGTATTATGTTACAATCTTATTTTTGATATGATTTTTTATGTTTAATTTTTCTAATATTAATGTTATTTGATATATCTATAAAAAATTATATTTAATTTATTTTTTTTCCAGTATTTCTATATTTTTTATTTCATCCTTCCATTTTCCACTCTTTAGGTACTCATGTGGCCAAAATATTTTGTTTCCAGAAAATTGACATTGTTTCTTCACTTTCATCAATAATCCATGCTTCAATGTTCACATTATATATGAAAATATTTCATGCTTGTTTTTTTATTACATAACAATTGAATAAATGAAATTTTCTTCCATGTTTAACTTTCAATTGAAATTTTTAATAGGAATATTTTATTATTTTTCCAAATCATGTAGTTTTGAATTTTTACCAAAAATGATAAATGATTTTATATTTTAATGTTAATAAAATTAATAAATTTCGCTTCCACCATGAAGACACCTTTCCTTAAAAAATTATTTTTTTGTTATTTTCAAAAAAAAATTATTTTTAATATCATTATATTTTAATATTCTATATATTTTATTTTATATGAAATTGATATATTCGTTTAAAAATGTCCCACATATATTTTAAATTTATTTTAAACATCAAATACATATTTTGATAATTTTTTATGATTTATTGAGCATATGATCCAATGATTCTGTATTTATTTTTTATATGGAATTTTTTTTGATCATGTGTATTTTTTACATGAAACTCAAATCCTTTAAATGGGTTATGATTTGATGGTATGATGAATTTTTTATAATCTCATTTCACACATATATACTTTTTCATTATGTGATGTGTAATCCAAAAATTATATATCACTCCAAGTTTATATACAAAGAGGATTGTCTCATTAGATAATATGGACTTGAATTGGGATTTATTTTTGTTCAATAAAAAATTTTCCCAATAAGTAAGTCAAGGGAGTGAACATAGATTTTGGAAATAATGGTATTTGGAGTGAACCCAATCTAATATTATAGTCTTATAAATTATAACTGACTATTGAAAATATTTTATATTATTATAAAAATTCTAAACACTTAGGTATTGTTATTATGATAGGTTTTCAAATCACATGATTGATTATTAAAGAATTTTCACAGATTTTTCATATATTCTTGGATTGATAAAACAGTTTTCCATATTCCAGGAATATGATATATGAATTTATGGATATTATTTTAAAATTTTTGTCTCATGTTATCATACCCTTATTCTTATCATATGATAACTTAGATCACTTATTGGCATCTCATTTTTAAATGAACTACATATCTGGGCTCACCCATTCTTATTATTCCCATACATTGGTTATGGAGGATGGTCTTTTGTATGTTAAGTCTAATATGATTTCATGATTTGATGAAGTAATTGGGAATTGATATAGTTATTTTATGTCATTGTTTTCTAAATATCCATGATTCAAAAGACACTAAACATGTTATCTCCTCACCTGTGAATTATTGGGAAATGTATTGAATATTCTTTAACATTAAGTAATATATATGTATTAAAATCATTCTTCCCTATAAACATCCATGAGATGTTGGTCTCAACAAAATTATAATCCACATGTCTTCAAATTTTTGTCATGGTGGTGACATTCAAGAGGTAATATTCTCAGGCTACCTATTTTAAATTCATTTCATCATCTACCATCTATGGACCTCCCTCATTAAAAATGGAATAATAACTTTAGTATCATTTATATAAAAAAAATTATAGTGATTATAGAATATCCACCATCCATTTATTTTGTACCCTACTTATTTAAAAAATGAAACCATCTTCAATATCATGGCAGGTGACATCCTTTGTGGAAGATGGGTTTTTTTCCATTACCTCCTTCATGATAATTTTATACTTTATTATTAATGTTTTAAATAAAAATAAATAAATTATAATCTCTTCACATTATAGTATAACTATTTGGAATTAATATCAAATAAAAGGATACTAGTTTGTGAATTTCTATAAAACCACTAAATTAAACTCACCATATAACATTAACATTTTGGAAAAATTAATCATCCATATAGATTAAAAAATATTAGAATTATATGTCATTTAAAACTTTTAAGAACATTAATGTCATTAAATTTCTATTTTGGAGTTGTATCCACATTTTACAAGAATACATATAATTGTCCTCAAGTGATCTGACCTTAGAACCAATAAACAAACACCCTCAAAATAGTGAAATTAAATATTATATCTCATTAAAATGGTTATAAATGTAATATATATGTATATATATATATTAGGAAAAATATCAATAGAAATAGATCTTAATAATGTAATTAATGACCATGATGTGATTATATAAGATGGTGTGTTAATGTTTTGAACATTCTTATAACATAAGGTAAGGGATCTATCTGAAAAACTTGATTTACCTTGGTTTGCATTTATCATCCTTTTTACCTCGCAGTCCCTCTCTAGTTTTTTATATACATCCTCTACATTATGTATATATGTATTGAAAAAATATACATAGTCAATTATCCATTATTTAAGGTTTATATAGAAATTTCAAAGGATTAATTCTTAATGTCATTTAATATGGAAACCTAATTTATTGTAATGATTCTATATCTTACTCAATTTCATGTTCCACTCTATAAAATATTTCAATCCAACCTCGAATTGTAAAAATTGTCCTTTGATTATGTAAAAATAATTTTCATTCATTACTGGTTTTATGGAAATTAATATCAATATTACCTCTTTAAAAACACTTTTCACTTTTCTAAAACTGTATTTATGACATACATTACAGAAGTTTTATATTTACTTCTTTTCAAATATTAACATACGATAGACATAATTTTTCTTTAACCATTCATAGTTTTCTTCTATGAACATCCAATAATATTTTAATCCCTAATTTCATCGAAATAATTATGATATTCCTCATAGTTATTCTTCGTGATATAACTATGAAACTCATTTATTTCAATGATTAATATTTATGTGAATTTATTATGTTTTATTCTATTTGTGGCATACTTATTCATGTAAATTGTATGATGGGTTGATGTATATGTCACTCCAATACATTGTGTATCGTTTTTTATCATGCGACAATATTTATTGGATTAGGGAATAACCCTAATACTCAAAGAGACCATATTCACCATGTGATTTTATGTTGGATGTTAACATTGACTTATAGTTATTCCATGTTTCATTTTGTTCCCACATTAATATGTTTACATGATCATATGACCACATTTTCTTTATATTATTCTCCCATTATTGGTAATTTATTGATATTTATGGATAAACTTATAAAAATAAATAATTATTTTGTTATCCAAAAAATACCATATTAATTATATATATATCATATAAACTCATCCACTAAAAACTAAACCCATCCATGTTTAGATTTGAAGGAATATGAAACACATTTATTCATGGATACAGTAGTCTTCACAATAATTGATTAACATTTTCTTTACCCAATTAAAGAATGGATTGACTGTGGATATTAAATGATCATTTATTGTACATAAATAGACTATGTTGGATCACATAGATAATGGTTGAACGTGTGGTTTTAATTTTAGTTTAAAAAATTAAACTAACTACAGACCATATCCTTCTTATTATGTTTTGTTAGACCCAGATAACATCTGATGAATGGAGTATCTATATAAGACACACAGTACATCCATAAAATTAGATTATGAATATGAATTATGGAATAAATTTTATATATCTATATAGAGGGGAAATAAAATATCATTTACAATCGACTAAAATGAAAACATACAGTAAATGTATGAATGACATAAAATATCTATATAAAATATTTTTTCGGTTTATCCTTAAGAGTTAAGGAATTATGAAACACAAACATCGAGTATCCTTGATTTTCAACCTAGCTATATGGTTTGTCTATCTAAAATGTGAAATAACACAATCATACATACCATAATTTACTCTATATTATTATCCATAAAATCTTGAGATGACTATCATCAAAATAAATAATCTTCCAATCCTACAAACCCCTAATACTAAACCAATATTAGACATAACAATTATAAATTCAGATTATTATATTAAATTTACCATACTCAGTCACATTTAATAGAGAAAAAACTCTACAAAAATTTTCAATGTGTGAGTAAGATGATTTTATAGTACGGAAAGGTTCATATTTGTGGATATGAAAAATAATTTGCTCCCAAATCCTTGAATTAACCTCTATTTATAGTGACATATACAACAGTCATATCATATTTTTTTAAGTTAGTTAAAATAGATTCAAATGATATTCTACTCGACATCTAAGAATGTTCTATACATATTAATCTGATGTCCATTTGATTGAATCATCCTAAATTTGTTAAATTATTCAATATTATATAAATAATTCTGAAAATAATATTATAAACAGTATCATTATGAATAAATTAGTTATGTTTAGTGTAATGATTCAAAACACTATCATTCTGATGGAAAAAACAAAGTCAAACTGACAGACTAAACCCAGTCACACAGATAGACTAAATTCAGTCACATAGATAGAATAAACTCAGTCACACTGATAGATTAAACAAATTTTCACTGATTTATTTCGTTGTTTTATTTAGTTAGACTATATTTCTTAATTATAAAGTTCATTATTTTATCGTTCTGAGGTACAAGAAATTTTTAGTTTGATGGATCATACTTTAGATAGACTGATTGCTCACAATCTGATATTTCCATTACATAAACATTTTTAATTGGTTCATCACAATCCAATACCTTTTTCATCATTTTAATTTTCTGTTTATTTCTCAATGTTTATTTATTTTTTAGAAAAAAATAATTTTGTTTCATTGTTTTACTAAATATTGAATTATAAGGACTAAGAATAAATTTATTTTTCTCCACATTCATAGATATATTCCCCCGATTATGATTTTTTTTCATTCTTCTTTTGAATCCTTTAAAAAAATAAATTTCTTAACATTTCATCAGTTCTAAAAAATTATTTTCCATATTTCTTCACACTTTTTTCAATATCAGAAACATGTTCCAAAACATAATTAACTTTTATTTTCTCAATAGTTAAATGTATATTTGATAGTTATGAATTTTTTATTTCTAGAATATTTGGTTGATAAAATAGATTGAGTTACATGTTGGTAAATATTAAAAGTGAAACTAAAATACTTCCCTATTTATTTATTACATGGAGATCTCCATGATCATATTGAACTCATTTCATTACGAATTCATATATTTTTTCATAATCAAAAATTTTATATTGTTTCTAATATTTCACTTCTTCTTCTGTAACATCATTAGTTTTCTCATTAAATACTAATACCTCTACCTTATCAAGCCTGAACTCTAGATTACCATGATATTTTTCTACATTATGTTTCACCAACTTTCTCTTGCCATCATCTTAAATTACCTTCACATTTTTTTTGTACCCATTGTTAAGAACAAGTAGTTTATTTATATTATATAATATAATTTATTCTGATAACCTTATAATTAGGTGTTTCTTTGTCCTATTTATCAACAAATATTTTCAACAGCAATGTGAAGAACAATTTCATTTTAAAAAAGGTTTATAAACATATCAAAGATACTTTTTCTCAGCTATAAAATTCCCATTTCTGGATCACAATTACTATCATGTAATTTTGCAAAAAAAATTTAATGATAAAAGGAAACAACATATTTCTTAATTTCATTAATCTCTATTTTACTATCTCAATTTAAAGGATCACAAACATGTAAATATTATACGTACTTATATTTATCAAAAATTGAAAAACATATATATTTAATACCATCAATGTCCCTTTATCGCATTCCCTTTGAATGAGATATCCTTGAATAAATAATTAAACTACTCTTTCCTAATGTTTAAAATGATATAGTATCCTTAATTTCTCAATATTAGGAAATAAATATTTCTTTACCTTTGAATTTTCAAAACATATAAGCTAATCTCGAATCGTGTGGTTTACTAACTAAGAATCCTCATCCAATGAATCTTCTATGATACCTGATACTTGTTTAATGTTTAGTTTGTAAAAACCATCAAAAATAATAAACATTATTACTTCCAAATTTTATTCCTGATAAAAAATAACCGGTTAATAGTACTGCATCACTATCGCTTGATAGTGAAGATCAAGATCTTGTTTCTTGATGTAGTGTTTCTAAAACTTTATTAATTTAATAATTTTGTTTAATAAAGAATATATATTATAATTAAATTTTATTCAATAAATATATTCATCACAACTTCAGAATTCTATACTTCTTCTAAAAAAATTAATTTTGGGTAATCTGATGGAAATTTTTAGTTAGATGGAAAAAATCATATCAGACAAAAAAAAATTGATCATAAAAATTCCCCAAGATCAAACAGACAGATAATTTATTGGTTATGTTTTAATATCAATCTAAAAGTTTTATGTGATATGTGGTGACCCATTCTCATATTTATAGGATTTGGGGTGCGATTTCAATTTCTATAGATCTTACGGCTAAAAATAAATCCCATTTCGGATGCATAATTTTATATTATTCCCATAAATATTTACATTCATATTATTTGATCCCATAAATATTCATTAATGAACATTTATCAGATGAAAATCATGTACTGAATTTTTTGACAAACATTATTACAAATATAAAATTATAAACAAAAAATAAATGAAACAAAATATAGTCAAGAGAACATAGAAAAAATTACATTCTAGATGGGAAATAAATAAATTATATGGGAAATTTGGTCTGATAAGTTATTGTTCTAGTCTTTGAAAAAAACATTTTAAATAATACAAAAAATTGTTGGAAAAAAATGTCGTTTGATAATCAAAAAATAAAGAATAAATAGTTTTTTAGAAATTTTTAAAAAAACATATCTATTGAGAATACCGTAAAAGTTTAGAAAAAACTAATTTTTTATAAAAACATAAATCATAATAAAAAATATTTATTTATGAAAACATAAAATTTTAAAAATACTATTTTTTAAATAACAAAATATATGTACTCCCCCTTTGATAAGGTTTTCATTAATTTATGAATATTGGTAAAAATAAATATATATGAATTATCATTTAGTATTGAAAATTCATAGATTCTATTATAGATATTCAAATCTTTTATTATTAAGTAGTTTATAAATATATCAACATATTTTTCTCTCATTCAGATTAACAATAAAAATATATCAATTTTTTTTATTTTTGGTCATGAATTAAATTGTCTCATATATCTATAAGTTTTTCACATGAGTGAATTTATTGATTTTTACATAATGGAGTTGAACATTTATTATTGCACATAATTGTGATTTAAATAAAACTCAATCCAAGGTCATTGATTGTGTGTCACATCATCAAAAAATGAGAAAAATAACTTAAATATGTAATATATTCATCTTCAATAGTGCAATTTTATATTTAATTTTATTTCTTATTAGAGAAGGAAACTAATAATTTTTTAAAGAACTAAAATGGTACAAATTTTATTTTTCTTTACATTTCATATCCACCATAATCAATGTCAAAAAAATAATTTAAAAAAAATAATTTCTAGAATAATAAAGTAATACTAGGTCCAAAGATCCCATATGAATATTGAAAATTAATTTTTTTCTATAAAATGGGACTCCATTATATTATATTTATTATATCTTGACAAGAATAAAATAGCAAACTTTATATCTCCAAGACTATTTGTTAAGTGTTGTAAACTACCAATTATTACCCTAAATATATTTTGACCAATTTATTTTCTAGATTAATCAACATGTAATGTATTTAGGATTATGATAGGAGTACTAATACTTTAAATATTTTCATATAAAATTTTATTAATAATATATTTCATATAATTATGTTGAGATATAAATGTTTCTTATGGTTTAGTGAAATTTGAAAACCAATAGAGTATATAAGTTCACTCATCATCATCACCTAAAATTCATATTTATTTTTATATGAAGAGAAATATATTAAATATATTTTATTATATTAAATTATAATGTAATCGTTATAAATTTGAAAAATGATATTGTTTTTGAATAACTGTTTACAAAAAAATGTTTGATATGTATCATTCATAGCAAAATGATTTGGTATCAAAAATCATGTTAATATACCAAAGAATGCTTTAAGGGATTGTTCATATCCATAATGTTCAGTAGTATGTATAATTAAATTGTTTTCAAATTTTTTATTTTCAATACTAATTGTTTTTCAACATAAATTCCCTCATTTTCATACTTATTTTGAAAACTATACGTAACATTTATTTGTAAAATTTGAAATTTTGAAATGTTCCATATGTACGATGATTAGAATATCATTAAGTCTGGAAGATAGAATATAATTTTTTATAGTCTATTTTATATTTTATATTATAACCCTCTTCAACAATTCTACCTTTATTTCTAATGATAATACCATACTCACCACAATTGTTCAGAAAAACTCATTTTACATCAATTCAAGAAGTATCTTTTGGACATTAAACCAAATTCTAAACATGATTCGTATCTAAATTTATATAATTTATCCAATATTTGTTTCCCAAATCATCATTTTATGTTTTATGATCAAATTATTATAATAATTTAAAATTTTCAATGTTATTGTTTAAGGAATCTATTGTTCTAGTAGGTTGGTCTACACAACCAATGATATTAGCACTACGATTTTTACAAATAATCAACTAATCACTAGGATTTACGAAATTGTATTCTTTAGAAACAACAAAAAATAATTCTTGTGGTAGAACATCAAAAACATATTGTTTAGTTTTTCTCTCGTTAGGATAACATTCAATCATTGGTTAAAAATCCATTTTTATATAATTTATAATGATTTGTATTGATATTGTTTAAAAATAAAGATCTGTTTCCTAAATTTTAACAAGGATTAATTTTTAAATATTAAATGCTTTATATTTTTAACACTATAGGCTATACTAGTTATACAATATCACAGATACATTCCTTCATAGTATTTTTGGGGAAAATGTTGCAAAATTAACTTTATTATAAAAAATAAATAGTTTTCATCCAAAATAATAAATTAAGAATATTTTTTATTTATTATATTCCACATATCCTAAAATTCTTAAGGAATAAAAGTATTAAAAATGATTTAAATTATATCAGTTAATACAAACTACATTATACAAAAAATCAACTGAGTATTCACTCAGTGCGGTTCTTGTAAATTCTTGTTCAATTTTATTGTTTCTTTCAACTACACTATATTTTTATAGTTGCTGTTAATTTATTTATTATACAATTTTACTATGAAATGTTTCAAAATAATAATTTAAAATTTATCTAATATAATTACTGTGAATAGTGACCAAGGATATATTTTTCTCATATTTACCATTGGATTAAGAAATTTATAATAGAAAAAGGACACTGACTTTTCTATAAGAAAATAGACCCATGTATATCTAGTTTAATAATCAAGTGATACGTAAAAATAATATTTTGTAAAGATACAGAGTGTCTTTGTTGTACCAATTAAATCCTTGTGTAATAAATATAAATAATCATAAGTTGTGACTTGACTAATAAAAATAAAATATGACTTATATTTATTTTTGAATTGACAAGGATAAAAACAATTATAATAATAAAACAAATTCACTTCCAGATGTTTAACTAGTTCATTCATATATATTTTATCTAATTTAATAACACTAAAGTGTCTTAAAATTATATTCCATAACCAAGAATTGATATTTAGTGAACTAAGGAATGATAGATCATTTAACCTTCTCTCTTTTATGTAATGACTGTAAGATTATCATACCTTCTGGAAAAGAAGAATAATTTCCTATATTGGACTTTTAACAATACATTATCCATTCTTAATGTTTATAATAAACCCATAATCACTTAATTGATTTATTATAATAAGTTATTTTAAGACTGAAAACAAATAAAACATTTGAAATAAAATATGTACCAAGATGAATAATGTCACTCAAAATTTATCCTTGAGAATTATCATTGAAGGGAAATTTTACATATTTTATTTTGATAATATTTGTGATGAAATCTTTTTCCCAATCATATTAATTGAACTAAAACATTATTTGTACCATATATTTTTTTGGTAAATTTTTTTATTTTCATGAGAACAAAAATTTTCTTATTTTGTAACCCAATCAGTCCTGGGTCCAGATTTGCTAGAGAATACTATTTTTGAAGTCCATATCTATAATTCAATTTTATTTTGAGTTGTTGGTAATTCTATTTAAAAATAATCCTTTAAAAATTTATTTATTTTACATTATTTAAGAAATGTATATTCTCCTAACGTCCTCCAATATTAATTTTTTTTTTCAAAATGTGGAATTCGGTTGAACAAAATGCAATTTTGAGAAATATGTTTTTATAGGGAAAACCATTCCCGGAACATCCATGTAATGTTTTATTTTTCATTACAACATATCAATATATTCTTTACTAACATTAAATATTGATAGTAAAATTTTTAGACTAGATACTTCATAAATTATACTAAAAATATTATTTTTATTTTAAACATAATTTTTATTCTTATTTAGTGTTTTCAACTCATTTGTGAAATTAATTTCACTAAAATAAAATATTACAAATTCTATTAAAAATTATGTATTCTAAAAATTATATTATTTCTAATTATTTTCAATGATTATAAATCTATTTAGAATGTGTAGATATTATTGAAATTTATTTATCATGTTTTTCCTCTATAGTTTCATGTTTTTTTATTTTATGACATTTTTTTATACATTTTTCAAATTTTGATACTTCTTCAAAACTAGGGAAAGAATAATTTTTTTCTCATGAAGTATATAGTTTATCTGATAACATTGAATTATTCAATATTTCACTATTATGATAATTTGAATTTAAGGTAAGAATTGTTGTTTTTTTAGTTGACACATTATTTATGATTAAATTA
The DNA here is from genome assembly GCA_963277665.1 of Viscum album. Lineage (NCBI taxonomy): Eukaryota > Viridiplantae > Streptophyta > Magnoliopsida > Santalales > Viscaceae > Viscum > Viscum album. The sequence goes on along the minus strand of OY728151.1, from coordinate 1,096,188,620 downwards.
TTATTATTATTAATCATAGAAATGAAACCTATATTTTTATGATCATCACATCCATCATCTGAAAAAAAAAATTATGATGAACTGTATCTTCTACCTATACACCAAGTGTTTAATGATTACATATATGTTCTATTTTTATTTATATATTAATTATTATAATTTCTTCCTTAATTTAAATCCTACTTTTCATTCTTCATAACCATTAGAAAATAAAGAATGATACAACCATCCCTCTTACACACAAAACAAATTACATAATAATAACATTTCATATCACTTATTTTAATATAAATTTAATTATACTAATAATTAAAAGTTTTAATCCCAAAAAATATTATTAATCCTTTGATCTAATTTATCAAGCTATTTCATACATTCCTCATATGAACTAATATATATCATAACTTTAACATTATTCTTCATAGAGGTCTCAAAAATTCTCTCACCTAATTTGACTTTTATAGAAAGATATTATGTTGAAGAAAAAGAAAATAAAAGAGTCATCATATTTATTTTCATAGAATCTCACTTTAGACCTACCACAAACAACATGGTAGTTACTATTACTACAACCAAATTCAAATTATTATTTCTATTACAATCATATTAATATTTCCTTTTAGACTCTCATTCTCTAGGAATGATATTAATGGGATTTTCTAATAAAATATCTTCTAAAAGATATTTATCAAGAAGATACTATAAACTATTAAAAATAATAATATATATCCTATGTATTTTATCCACTATTAACGATGAAGAATGTTTAAAGTATTATAATTTGAATGAAGAGAGGTTCTTCTGGTTTTAATTCATTTTAGATGTTGTAAATTGTATAATTTAAAAAATCTTCCATATACTATTTAATGATTTTAAATAAGATATTTGATTATATATATATATATATATATTCATCGAATAAATAAAATTATTCCTCATAAAATAGTTCAATTTACATTTTTATTTATCTTAATTAGTGAAATTATAAAAATGTATTTGATGATTTATATAATTTCAGATAAACATGACAAATTTATCAACTCTAATTGTATTAAAAATGTTTCTAATCATTCTCTCCATAGTTCCCATTCATCAACATCGAAAATTGGTGGTCAAATAGGAATTAAATTTGTAATTGTACAAAAATTAATTCATTCCAAAATCCAAAACCAAAACATATTCAGTAAAATACTCATTAGTGTAATACTATTTTAAAAAATATTATAATCTTGGAAACTATCTTTATATAATAAGAAATATTTAAAATGTATGAGTAATCAATTGATCCTTATCTATTATAAACTTTTGGATCATAATGTTTATAATGGCTACAAGATGGGTGGGATTCAAGACTAAAAACCTAATTTGTTATGGTTTTTCATACCTAGATATCACCAGATGATCATAGTGACTATATCAAACAAAATGTACATCCATAAAAAAAGATTACAAATATGCTTTAAAAAATGAGCATTCTATATCAATGAAAAAAAATATACGAACATTTAGAAATAAGTAAAAGAAAATATTGAAGTCAATGTATGGATTTCATAGAAAAATATATGTAAATGATTTTCTACTCATTAATCTTTGGTGTTTCGAAATTTAAAGAATCTGAATTTGAGTATCCTCAGTTTTCAACCGAACCATAGTGTATGATTTCTATAACAATAAACCCAAGATCACAATTATTAGTATTATATCTATCTTTATATCAATAGAATTTATCAATCATTCTGGTTGGGATCAAAATTCTTCCCATCCTTGGAATCCCATGATCTAAACCAATATTGGACATAGTGATTACCAATGGAAAATGTTCTTTAGAATTTAAAATCCTCTCAGGGATTCTAAAAAAGAAAAAAACACTCATTATTTTACAAAGTTTGAGTAACAAAATGATATATAATAGAAAAAAAATCATATGGATTGAGTCATAAATGATCCAACTTTATTATCTTCAAATTCACCTCAATTTTAGGTACAATATGAATGGTTAAATTATGTATTTCATAAAACTTTTTACTACAACCTCATATGATCTCAAAATTGATAAATCATAATGTTATAAATATCTTAATCTGATGTCATTTCTATTGAATCATTTAAATTCAATAAATATATTCCATCTGATAAAAATGATTCCAACTATCTAATTAAAAACATTATTATTCCAATGGAATAAATTTGTTGTAGTAAAATGAATGAAAAAATGGTTGGTCTAATTTACTAATCTCATTCAGACTGATATAATAAACTAAATCACTCTAAAAGAATTAATTTAGACACATAGATACCCAATACTCAATCACACTGACAGACTAAACTCATTCATAGTTGATAAAATAAACCCAGTCACGCCAAGTGAAATGGTTTTCCATTACAATAGACTATATTTTTATATTCTCATAGACTATATTTGTTCATACTAATGGGAATATGTTATTAGTTAGATAGATCAGACATTACTCAGCCTAGTGGGTTGTTATATTTCAGTCTGATAAACATGATATTACTATTGAATGTTTATTTACATCATTTTAGAAATATTTCTTCATTTGGTTGAAAAAAAATTTCAATAAAAACATTCTATAATATTTGGGAAATATAATATTACCAAATCATAGTTTCAATGAGTGTGTATTGGTTTTAAAAATTGATATATAAAATTTAGAAAGTATAAATTTTGAATCCATACATTATGTATGTCATAACTTTTGATATGTACCATCACTATGTCTATTTGTAAGGTATTTTGGTAAAAAATCGAAAGCATCACTTCGAGGAGGCGGTAATCTAGGAATATGAAATGATAATAATTATTGATTTTATTATTATATTTAAGAGGATTAATAATGTTCTAATGTTATTATAATAACAACTCAATAATATAATGATTATACTATTTTTAACATACTATGTTTATGTTTTGTTTATAAAATAAATTATAAGAATGAATTGTTAAGAATGATGTGATATCTTTGTTGAGAACTTGAACTTCTTCTTGATGAAGATATATATTTTAGATATTTAGTCAAAAAATTTGGGAACAAGGGCATTGTTGTGGGTAAAGGAATCCATGTTCCATAATTATTTGATGTTTTTAAAGGGATTCCAAAATATAAGGGGAGTATTGAAAATATGGAAGTGAAATCTAATTATAAGGGAACCAAAGTTCATTTTTTTTGGAAACATTCATCATTTTTTAATATGTTCACGGTTGTATTAAATGTAAATTAGAAAAAGTTGATATTGATGGTTTTTTTGGAAAGAAAAAATTATAAAATAATCCCAAATTATTATTTCAAAACATGTTCTGGCCATTTCCCTATTAAAAATGACTTCTTAATGTTTTATATTTAATAGTGATAGATTAATTTTAGCCTTAATAATTAATTTGTTTTACAAAAAAACTGAAATCAATTAAAAATTAATTAATGAATATTTAAAATTTTATGGTACTTTCATTATATCATATTACAAAATGTGTGAAAAAATTATTTTACATTATACTATTGTATAAAAATTGAAATATTAAAAATGATGTTTTTCAACATTAATTTTATATATACAATAAAATTATCATTTTTAGTTATTTTTTAAAAATAAACTGTCATATTATAAATAGAATAAAATTTATAATGCATTTCGGGAAATCAAAAAACATCTCACTTGGAAAACACTTCTCTCAAAGAGAATAAAAACACATTTTTATTAAAGAACCACTTTTTCAGTTATATAAATATTAGACATAATATTTATATGGTAAAATAATAAATTATAATGATTAAGGATTTTTCATAATAAATATTTTTGATTACTTTAATGATTTTTTTTAAAATTATAGGGTATTCCCACATACTGCTAAAATCATAAAAATAATAGTTTCCCAAAAACCATATTTTGAACTAAAAATAATAATTTTCTCAAAAGAAATTATATAATAATTACTATTTAAATATTAATGGGAGGTGATTAAATAGATTTTTTTATTAATTATTGACTTTAATATTTGTATATTTAATTTCTAAAAAAAATTACAATATCAAGAAAATTGTTTTATTAAAAACAATCCTCCCCAATATTAACAATTATTAATTAAATATCTACTAAATGTAATTTATGTTATTGGGTTATAATATAAGTGTTAAATATATATATATATTAATAATTTTATTTTTTATATATTTTTTTATATATTTTTTTAGCATCGCATATAGGATTTCAAAAAAATTATTTATTTAATAAGTAACAATTCAGGTCATTACATTTTAACGCATTAAATGAAATTAATACATGAAATTTTTATAAGGAATGAAATTAGTGATGGTAATTTTCAATCATCACATCCTTATATACCCACATAGCCTCCAACAACTAATTATTTCTTTAAAGAACTTTGACCAGATGAGTGGTCCTATTTCATATCACTTTATCTCTTCAATCGAAGGACTCCACACGTTGTTCTTTATATGAGATGTCATTTTCTTCTTCCAAACCATCTAGATTTATCACAAGTAATAGATCTGATATGTACTTTGTAAATAAAATACATGGAATAAATTATACACTAGGGATTGGTGAGAATGAACCACTATGAGATATGAAATAACGCCAATATGATCAAGGATTTCAAAATGAATGATGTATCTAGGCCTCATCTTCCCATTATTCCCCAACATCATGACCCTTTTTCAAGGTTGTATTTATAGATATACATTATCACAAACATTAAACACTATATCTCACCGAGGATTATCTAGATAACTATTATTTTTAAATTTTCCCCTTTTATATTTCATTGAATTGTTTGAATGTTCTCCATCATTTCCTAAGTAAGGTCCCTGCCTATTGGATCAGAATCTATAACTACATCCAAACATGTTAGAGAATTATTTTTCTTCCTATATGGGCCTCTTATGGATCTATATAAATGGCCAAATTGAATATGCATGTATATTAGAGATCTACTGTGGGGTAGTTATTGTCCTAAATTAGTAAAAAAATCATCATATAATATCACAACATATCCCATAGTGTTTCCATAGATCTTTCAAGTATTACAACTTTATAAGGGTCAAATGTAGTATTGAAGATCATGTCATTCCCCAACAAGATATTAAAACATTTCCAAAGCCTCATGGTAAACCTAATACCCAGATGAAATTAAAGGGATGATGGTATTATATTGAACATTACTAAATACCTATATATATTATGGTGAGTTAGTCATGGGAGAAAAAACCAATGATTAAAATAAAAAGATTTATATTTTAAGGAAGTAAAATAAAAATGATATTTCATTGTGGAATTTAGGTTGTTTGGTGAGTCTGGTGATGATGTAAATGAATGTGTTTTACAATTTTCATACTATTCTAGGTAATGGATTTATCAAACCTTTTGTATTATTTCATTCTTCTTCATTATACGGACATGTCAAACATCATGATATATACTTTTTGATTTTCCCATTTATGATATCCCACCAAATGTTTACATTAGATCTCTATACATGATATTTAATCTATGATGGATTGAAAAGAATGACAAATCCACATTATCCAAAAGATACTTCTTTATTAATAGTTTTTATGTAACACATTAATGGGTATTAAACCATTTATCTCTATATTTTTGAAAGACAAACTCTAGAATATTTCATAAATTTTTTTGTATCCCAAAATTATTGTTATTGGATTAATTAATCTTCATGTGAATTGATGTTTATGAGGTCACTTAGGTGAGGTTTGATTCATCTCATCCCACTATCACATAAATAGTTATCCTATAAAAATACATGAATATATGGTTATTTTCAATCTTTATTATCAATAATGTAGAATTTCTTTTTTTACTCTGCACATCAGCCACCCCATTTTCCCTTTATAGGTGATAATGTATTGAGTAGTCATAATTTTTTTTACAACTATCACTATCCTTTGGATTATCTTATACTCCCTCTATATGAAGACATATTTCTTGCTATTATGATCAGAGTACATATAAAAAATATCACCATTAAGGTAATGCCTCAAAATTTTCAATGAAAATATCTCCACCACTAATTCTAAATTATATATTCGATTACTTTTATTGTGATTATATTAAATATTTGGTAGAATAAAAATTTACCATTTTATTTTTCATTAGGAATCATCTCAATACATTTTAATGTTGAATGACTAAAAATTATAAACTCATCTCTAATACATGTTAATATATTTATTCGTGTATTCACCTCCTTTCCATGTTCTCCTTTAATCATTCCTCACATTACTACATATATAATAGCATGAATCCATTCTACTTTTAATTTTATTAATGGATCTAATAGAGATAGTTAATTCATCACAATCCATTGACAATATCCATCAAACCAAACAAAACCATCATTTTTATTCATAATAGTTAGTCAGGGCCATTTCATGATAACTTAAATCTTTGGTGGATCTATATTTATACATTCACTTGGGATGGAATGACTTAATAATGATAAAATTGGTAGCTATATTTTTTATTTTTTTATTTTGGAATACATTATATCTTTCCATAGGTTGTTCAAAAAATCCTTTTGATATCTTCATTCCATTACATGTTGTTGGAATATATTAGGATAATTTCAATAAAATATTCCATAAATACATCTAGGAAATATCTAAAGACTATATTTATGTGATTAAAAAATATAGGGGGAATTGATAAGTACCAATTACATCACTAAAAACTCATAGTTTCCATACCATTTCTATAATTATGTCTTTGGAATAACCACCCTTTATACCCTCCGTTGACGATATCCTGACTAGAGGTTAGTCGTTTATAATAATTATTTTCCCCATATTTGATCAAGTATATCACCAATATATGATATACGATACATTATTTATCATGACTTAATGAGATCAAGATAATTGTAAGGCCACATCCTTAAAAATTACATTGTCTATAGTTTGAGTCAAGAATTTAAATTCTATTATATTGAAAATATAATTTATTATATAATTTTAGTTAATTATTACATAATTCATATAGAACATCCCACAATCAAAAAAATTGTATACTAAAAAATAATTATATAATTTTTTTTAAATATAATACTTTTATAACAAAACATGATTTATTTTTCATAAAAAAATTATTCATTATATTCTTCTTCACTTAATCATTTATCTTACCCATCCTTATACAATATAAAACTCATTTTAAATGATGGAATGTGTAATAATGTCTCAGTATGGGATATAAATGGAAGGAAACCATTTAGTTCAAGAAAACCATGAAAACCCATAAAAACCCCTTTTCTTAAAAACATAACATTTCCCCTAAATGTAGATAACTTTTCTTTGAAAAGATCATTCAATTTTCTTTTTGAAAATAAATAATTTACATATATAATAATTTATAAGGATAGATATTACATGTTGGTACCTTTGGAGATCATCAAATATTACCCTTATGTAACACTTATTGATTGGAATAACCATACGACCGACATCAAACATAATTATCCTGAGAAATAGATCATTACCCAATGAATTGAAGCACAATTTGGGTGCACAAAGTTGTTATGACATAACAGGATCACCCAATGCTTTCTAGGTAAACCTTTCATTTCTAATTTACAAGAACCAAAAAATGAATAAATATTTTTAAATATCATTTTTAATACATGTACATGGAAGAAGAATAAATCCATAAGAGATTATTTTTGAAAACAAAATCCCATTACCACATAAGAAAAAATGGAATCATAAAAAACAATAAATAATTACATTAAAAATAAATACTATTAGAATAGTAAAATTCTAGATTTATAATTTCAAATTTGGTGAACATCAAAATTGTCACATTGAAGAGAAATTTGGAGAAATCCTTTTCCTTGAGCCTGACATGTCATTTGTTATTTTATATTACTCAATATTGATATAATGATAATAAATTACAAACTTAATAACATTTTTGGTGTATACCATTATATTTATTTAACAAATTACAATTTTTAAAACAACTACTTAAACAATTAAGATTACAACAGGTTTTTTGCCACATTCTATTTTTGAGCCTAAAACCACATTGGTAAGTAAATTATTGTCAAAAGAGCCATTATATAAACATATCTAGAATAGTAATAACGAAATAAATATCATAATAATATATCACTTAATCTTACTAATGAAATAATTAATTTTTGTTATGAAAAAAATGAATAAATGGTACGATCATGGAGATATTATTTCATACGTACGCATAAGTAATGTTTCCATTATTCAATGATTGTTATGGGAAGAATGTAAGTAAAAATTATCTTTCCAGAATGAAAATTACATAAAATATACAGTATTATTTTTTCATATAAACCAATATATATAATTATTTTGAATTGAAATGAGATTCACTGCATCGAGTAGGTGGTGGTCCACACATCCATGAACAATGGTATCCGTTTTAAATTGTATAAAAATGATTTGAAGGAACTGATATATTATATTTCTAATAACGAAATAATGTTTTGAATATCACATGGATTCTATTGATTTAGAATATTTTTAGATAAACCCATCCTTTATACATTCCTGTTAGTGTTTATTAACATCTCATATCGTATTATGGACTTCACAAAACAAAATTATCGTACTTACAAAAATTTGAAATAATTATGGCATGTGTAATATAATAATTTCCAAAAGTATAAATACATCATTAATATCATACATAACATATAAAAATATATTTACCACTATAATTATCAATAATTAGAGGTGGTAAGGAAAAAATGAACAAAATCGTTTCGTAAGGTAGTACTTCACCGTACAAAAACGGTAAGTTCTTTACCCATTAAATTAATGTATGTGCAAGTGAAATTTGAAAAATTATAAAAACCCATATCATTAAATATATGCTATTTTTTTATTATATAATCATCTAATACTATGATTTTATGTGATGTAGAAATAAAAATAATGAACAGAGCTTGAGAAAGGATGTTACCTCTTCTTTGCGTAACTCCTTTTTGTTTGCACAAAAGGGATTCCTTGGATGGATTTTAAAAAAAGTGAGGATTAGTGGAAGAATGTAGGGATTTTTTGAAGTGTATTGGGAATATATTTTATAAATCCCATTGGTTTTTATGTGTATTAAAAAGAGAATAGTTTATCCCTTTTATACAAGAGACAAGGGGAAATATTTGATTTCTTTAAAATATTAAAATAATATAAAAAAATTTTATTCCTAAATGAACAAAAATTATTTATTTATAATATAAGATGACTTTAGGTAGAATAATCTTAATTCATTGAAAATTAGATAATTTTTCTTATTTTTTAATCCAAATTGTATTTTTAAACACTTAATAATTCTTATAATGATATCAAGTAATTTAAATTTTGTGCGATAATATATTTACCATAAAATTAAAAATAGAAATAAATGAGTCATTGATTTAATTTTAGGACATATTCCAATATAATAAATGATGTATATATTTTTTTGAACTTTATATTATTTTATAAATTATTATTTATTTTTAAATATCATTAATATCATTTTTTACAATATTCAATATTTTACATTTTAGGAAACCACTAGATATCTTAGAAAAAACTGCATTAAATCTCCCAAACATTTAAATCTCATCCCTAAAATTATTTTACGACACATATTATGTCATATTATATTTATTTTTATATTATTAATAGCATTTATTTGATTCGTTCATTAATTAAGAAATTTCTACATCATCATTGTGCCACCATATAATTTAATTATATCATTCTAATAAATTATCAGGAATTATAAAAACATGTAATAATTATAAATACTATTTATAATTGAAAATACCACTTATATAACCCCAACATTAAATATATTATACATGAAAAAAACAAGAGTGTGAAAAAAATGCCTTTTTCATTGAAAATAATACATTAACGGGATAAAGTCCTCCATGTGGTTCTATATGACCATAAAATCATCCTAAGGAAGCTTTTTTTACAATAACTCATAAAATTGAATTAGGAATACCTTTATAGTAATTTTATAATATTATTTTCAACCTTAATTACCCTATATACCTTTAACCATGTTAAAAAATTTACAAGTTACTATTCATAATGTGAAAAAATTCAAAGGAACCAACTAAAATAATTTGAACCTAGTAAATAAAAATATGAAATAATTTTTTGAATATTTTAAAAAACAAAAAAAAGAGAAATTAATTACTAAATAATCCAATGGAAGGAAAGAGAAACCGAGGTTTAAAAGTAAGAGTATAAAAAATTAAAATGTGTTTATAGGAAAAATCGATTTGAAATTGAAACCAATAACCAATAATTGTTCATATTATAAAAGACAGTATAATTATACATTAAAATAACTCAAAAATATAATTTAAAATAATAAATCAATTTAATGAAATATTATTTTTCAGTGAAAATACAGTGAATTTTAACGATTCATCAAAAATTGAATATTATCAAAAAATATAAATTTTTTAATAAAATTAATTTTTTATACTATTATTTTAAAGAAGAATTTAGTTTTTATTAATATAATGTGTAAATTTTAAAAATATAATTAAAATAAGTGGTCCACTAAATGGATTAAAAACTACCTTTTTGTAAAATACTTATTTTATTCATCAAATATGATTTTTTATTATGTGATGTCTAGAAAACACAAAAGTTGAATTTTATTAATTAAATTAAATATATTATACATATATATATTTCATTAATATAATCCAAAAAATAGTGATTTAATAATTTATTGGTATAAAACACACATTTCACACTTAAATAGTTTTTTATAAACACATTTCCTTTTACTTTAAAGAGGGTTTTACATTGATTTATAATTAATTAGTAACCATATAATTAATTATATTTATATGTTTAAACATTAATAACTTCCATTATAACATCTATATGATAACTTCAATATTAATAAATAATATTTAGTTATTCATTTAAGATTGATGTGGTGTATCATGTATGTTGTCAAACATAGAGTTTCATTCATTAAAATACATGGGTTGTCACATTTTTCCCCATAAATAAATTGTTCCCTCACAATTTGACTCCGTCTTAGTAAGAGTGGTTTAACTATTTAAATTACCTTTTTTCTAGTCCCACATGATTAATGTATTTAAAAAAGTTCCATTTTAGAAGAACGAAAGGGAAGTACTGATGTCACTTGAGAAAACACATACTAGGGTCCATTTAAGAAAACACAGATATGGAAGAAAAAATATCTATCATTTTCTGGTAAGGATTGAAAGTAAAACATGGTCATGAGAAAATTAATAGTCACAAACCATATCTCAATTATTTGGTAATAAATCGTTGATTTCATTACAATAAAAGTAAATGGATGACACTTTTGTTTTAAGATACATTTTATAGATTTGAGGAATTAGTTTTGTAACTGGACTAAGAACCTAAGGAATAATACTCACTTGACATGTATACCTTCATAAATTATTCAAATTCCCCCACAAACTCATCATTTTCTTCAAATTATGATAATTTCAGATGAATTTTTCTAGCCTCAATCAACATAATGATCTTATATAGAATAATGTATTCCCAAGAAATATTAATTATATATTTCTATTTTCATTAGATATTAACCAAAAAAATTTAGTTAGAAAAATATATGATTATTCCCCCATAATAATAATAATTATTGGATTAAAAACTACCTCAATCTATAATATTTAATGTTAATACCTGATGCTCGACAAAGACTATTCCATAAAAAGCAACCCTTTAAATTACCCAACAATATTATATAATATTTTTAAAATTAAAAGATCATAAGTATTTGATGTTATAATAAACTAAGATAAGTTTTAAGAATTACCAACTATTAAAATCAATTACTACTAAGTCCTCATACCAAAATTTAATTTCACTAAATAACATAATCATAATGTTTGTTATTCATTTAGATAAATATCATGAATCACCATAACTCCCCAATACAGAAATAGATTATTCGAAATTATAATTCAATATTTATTCCTAAAATAAAAACCCATTATATTATATTTAACACTATCATTTTAACAAACTCAATACATTTATCCCTAAAATTATCGATATTTTAAGACATTTCAAGGGTATAGATTCAATATAATATTTGATTACATATTTTGTTAGAACAACACATACTATTTAAAAATATTTTGGTTCCCTATACTTCCAAAAATATTTATAAAACTCCATTGTTTCCGAAATTCAAAATATGAATACCTAAACACATCCATAATTCAAATGTATTCTTATACCATTATCCTTATTTCATCATCTTATTCCACAATAAATTTTACCTAAAATAAATTATATGAATTTTATCTTTATTATTAACCAATAATAATTGAAGAAAATGTTGTCACCATAAAAGAAATTAAAATAACATATAACTTAATTACAAATGTCAAGAATTATTTTATATCCCATTGTGTATTCTAACATTATGTACAACTTCTAGAAATTAAATTACCATTCCCCTTATGAAGTCTCACATTTCGAGAGAGTTGTTAAATTTTTTCATTTGAAATAAAAATAAAAAGATATGAGGAACCATAAAATTTTTGGAGAAATGAATAATTATCATATAAGTTAGATAGTTTTTGCGAGGTGATTGGAATACTAAGAAAGATATCAAAATAATTTGAATAATATTTTTCAATAATAGTTACAATAAAATCATCCAAATATGATAAAAACTGTTTGAAATATCACTTTCCTTCCATCTTGATGAATGATCATTGGAATATAGAAAATAAAATCAGTAAAAAATGAAATTAATTAAAACATTGTAAAATGAAAATGATATATTAAAAATAACATCCAAATATAATGTATAATACATCATCCATAAAATCCAATATACTAATATTTAATACATTTCTTAATATATTTTGAAAGAAAACATTAGTCACCTTAATATTTCATAACTTAAATCATAAAAAGTGTTTTCTAAGACACTGAAAATATCATTAAAGTCTAAATTATAAACCCATGATGATATCCTTAAATAATAGGATGATTTTAAAATCTCCAAAATAATGTTTAATCCATAGTTTTATACCAATTGTATCTCTATGGCCTTAAACATTTCATAATTCTAATTTTATTCCAGAGTATATATTATCTCATATAGAGAATATTTTCTGGGGTAGAGTTTTATAGTATTATTCAATCAATCATTCATAACATCCTACGGTCATACAAATTGGATACTACTAAGTAGTATCCACATTTTTCAAAATATAAAACTTATAAAAGAAATCATGATTTTGTTTCCATAAGAAAACATCATCAAATTCATCATTACTTCATAGATTCCTTTAACCATCCTTATATCATCTGAAAAATATTTTAAAACATGGGATGAGAAAAAAATATTAGTAAGGGATATAAAAGTTATTTAAACTATTATTTAATGAAATCCATGAAAACACATGGAATATATTTTCAGGAAAACATAATATTTTACCCATAATTGAAATTAACATTCCATTAAAAACATCATTTATTTTACATTTTGAAAATAATTGATCCCCATAAAATCTTATTATAATGAATAGATAATTCACGTAGGTATCATGGGACATAATACAAAAAACCCCTTATAGAACTCTTACAGAACCCTTGTATATCCATTTAAGATTTGAAAATCCATTCAGTCGACTTCTAATATAATAATCTAAGAAAACAAAAAATTCCAATGCATTGGAGAAATACATGGGAACATTTATAATTTAAGTTATAAAGGGATTACCAAGTTCAATTTGTGCATACCCATTATTTATAATGTTCAATAACAATAACAATAATAAATCATTTCAATCATCCATTTAAAAACATGGACATTGATGAAAAATATTTTGAAGAATACACATAAATAAATATTTTGGGAAAGAAAATTCCATTATCACTTATAAAACACATGAATTATAAACCCATTCTATAATTTAATTAAATGATACATTCCATTAGAGTTGGTAAATTTTTTATATATAATTTCAATGTGGGTAATATCAAAATTGTCTTAATGACAGGAAATTGTGTCAAAATATCTTACGATGAGTCTAACTTGTACTGTGTACATTTATCATTTAGAATGATGAAATAATTTTAATAATATACATGATTTAGAAAAAAATTTAATTTTTACATTAAATTTATTTCACTTATAATAATTTTTTAAATAGATGTGTAAATAATTAATTTTACATCGAGTGTTTTGTCCATATACATTTTATGTGTGAAAAAAAACATTAATTTGTAAACTATGGTCAATGAGGTAAATATATAAACGTCCCAAAAATAATAATCAAGAAATATTTATCATATTTATATATGAAATACAATTATCAAACCTATAAATAATTATGGTTTTGGGAAACCAACAAATGTTATGATCATGAAGAGGGTAGGTAGTATATACGCATGAGTGATGTTAACATTTTTCAATGATCACTATGGAAATAAGTAAAGTACCAATTATATTTATATAATTATATTTATAAATCATATACCCTATTATTTACTAATATATACATATATATAATTAATTTTATGTAAAATTCATCACATCACATTGAGGTGGGGCTACTCCAAATGACCATGAACAACGTTGTCACTTTTTCAGTGTGTGAATTGTATTGAAGGAAATAATATAGTATATTTACAATATATTAATTATTTCATTAATATAGTATGAACACTATGTGTATCACATATTTTTAGTTTAACTCATCCTTAATACATTCCATATAGTGTGAGTAAACATTTCTCATCCAATTGAGGATGTGGTTGTCCACATTTCCGCAAATGAAATTATTGTACTTATATAAAATTGAAAAAATTAAGGCATGTGTTATATAATAAATTATAAAACCATAAATGCACCATAAATATCATATATAGTATATAAAATTTCACATTCCATCATAATTCCAATCCAAGAGAGGTGGTAAATGAAAAAATGAACAACATAATTTCATAAGGGGGTAGTTCCCCATACAGAAGAATGATTAGTTTTTACCCCTTATATTGAAGTTTATGCATGTTCAAGATGAAAAATTAGAAAAAAACTATATTATTAAATTTTTGATACCATTTATATTATTTAATGTTGGAGTAATAAGAATTTAGTTGGTGGGGAAAGAAAAATAAAAGAAAATACTTGAGGAAGTTTGCTACCAATTGTATGGGTAACTCCTTTTGATTTGTAAAAAAGGCCTTCCTTGGTTTGGATTTTTCCCAAATGAAGAATTCACGTAAGAAGGGAGGTAAGTTGGTATGTGAATAGGCTAGATTGTGGGTAATCCTAGTTGTTCTTTAAGTGTATTGAATTGAGAAGAATGGATTCCCTTTTATAGGAGATGGGAGGGGCACTCAGATAATTTGATAAAACATTAAATTAATGTAAATTAAATTTTATACTAAAACTATTAAAAATATATTTATTTCGAATATATGATTATATTAGATTGAATCAAATTTATCCAAGGAAAATTATATAAGACTTACTATTTTTAAATTCTATTTATTTTGTTTTAAGCCATATTAATTCAAAAAGTGATATCCTGTAATTATAATATAAGGGTTAATGTAAATAATATAAAATAATAAACAACCAGTAAATGTGTCTTGTATTCCATTTTAATACTTATTCAAATATTTTGTCTAAATTTTGGATATTCATTTATTTTATATAATTTAACAAAATATTATTTATTTCAAAATATCATTAATATCAATTGTAACACTATTAATTATTTAATTTTGAAAAATACCGTAGAAACATTATATCTTCAAAGAACTATATAATATCATCCATTACATGTATTATAATTATATATATTTTTTGTATTACTTGAATTATATCAAATTAAATTTATATTAATGTTTTTATTATCTTCTATTTGATTCATTCATTAATTAAGCATTTATGTCATCATTACCATGTCACCATTTAGATTAATTATGTAATTTAGAAAAATTATAAATAAATCAACATGATCTAGGTGAACATTTTATCTTTCTAAATACTATTTATATTAGAACACATCATGTAACATCCCAGGTAAATAAAACATATGACATTTTCGTATTTATTAATATTTGATAATAAAATATTAATATTACTTTAATGAGGATGCTATGTTTTATGGCATACCCAATACATAACAACGAGTTTCTTTGAAATAATACTTTTCACACTAATAATATAATAATATTATTTTAAATAGTAGATAACGTCTTGCCATTGAAATAGCGAGAATTAATAGAAATAACTAAAATAAAATTATATAGGTTTGTTAAATGTTTTTACATTATTCAATAAATGTTAGAGGCTTAAAATACAAATAAATCCAATTTTAAGAATATATATTCCAAATATCCTTTAAAAGGCCGATTACCTTCCTTTTGATGGAAAACCATGTTTAAATATACTTTTTGACACTATTATATGATATATTTAACAAATTAAAATCTTTCTTTAGAATCAAGACATCAAAATTTACATTGTGTAAATTTTTCTTATTTTCCGATAAAGATCATTCTTAGTGAAAAATGTTGTATTTAAATTCAAAACCTCCTTTTAATATAATTTATTTATATTGTTAGTTTATAATTTTAAATGTTTTAATGTGTAATTAAAATATATTTTTACCATTTAATCAAATCACTGTCATTTTAAATAATTTCACTTTGAAATTGGACATAAACCATTGTCAATCTTTTAATAGATATTGTTTCTAAAATACACGTTATTTATTTTGATAGCGAGAATTGATTATAAAAATAATTAATCCAAATTCTATGAATTTTAATTTGGTAAAATTGATATCATTTTTGAATTTTTAATACCAAATATATCTAAGGGTGAATTTTTGTTATTTTTCTGACAAATGTTTATTTTTAATGAATAGTGAAAAATATTGCATTTTAATTCAAAACTGCCTTTTTATCCAATTTATTTATATAGTTATATTGTAATTTTAAATTTTTTTAAGTTGTAATTTAATTATGTTTTTATCATTTAATAATATTTCAGTCATTTTATGTTATTTCACTTTTAAATTGGATGTAAAAACAAATCAATCTTTTGATAAATTTTACTTCTTAAAAACCCGTCTTTGGTTTTGACAACGATAATTATTTTTAAATTAATTACTGAAATTTTTGTGTTTGGAATTTGGTAGAATGGATTAAATATTTGGAATCAGAAACTCCAAATTATGTAATTAAAAATCTTTTGTTTTTGAACATTATGAATAGTAACGACTGTAATTATATTTAATTATCGCGATTAATTAGTATTCGGGTAGTTAAGGGTAATAAAATAATATCATAATAATATAAAATGACGCCAAAATGCTTCCTAATGCTATTGTATGTGTCATGGACGACCATGGTATGCCTTGTGACATCTTATGGACCCCACTTAATCACTTTTGGGAGATAGTGACATTTTATCATTTAATTTTTAAAGAATGGAAAATATAACAAAAGTATGTAACACCTAAGTAAAAAAAAATTAATTTTGTCTACATAAATGATAAATTAGTCTATAAATAGTCATTGGAAATCTGAATATATTTCCTACATCATTTTATTTTTTTATAATTTATAGACATTAAATAAATAAATATATTTATGACACCATGATGATGCAGTGATTACCTCATTAATGAATGATTTAAATAAAATGAAAAGATAAGGTAAAATTAGAGACTTACACTTGTCTAAAACCTATTTTATGGGTGGATTTATAACCCTTATCACTTTATCCTAGAAATATATCATTTTTTACATTTAAAATCTGAATCTCATTATATAATAAAGTAACATTTTATAGCATTAGAGAGTGCCCCTCCTCCCTCATATAAAAGGCCCCCACCTATACCCCCTTATACACACCTCTAAAGCCTTTGACTCGACAAAACACTTCTCATTTTATCTCTCCACATCCCTATCTTCATCCTAGAATCCTTACCTTCGGCATAAATCTCTTCAAGAAACCCTTTTGGTTCAAAACAAAGGGAGTTACCCGATTTAAAGGTAATGTCTTCCCTTATGTTCTTTTGTTTTATTTTTCATCTCCAACCACTTAAACTATTTTTATTCCTTTATTTTGTTACCAAATCAGTATCTAAATTATAATAGGATGTTTTATGATAAGGATTCTTGCTACACTTACACACACCTCCGTCCAGTGGGTATAGAACATACTGTTTTTGTGGATGGCAAATTACTGCCGCACGAAACTATGATTGTTCTATATTATCCTACCAACTCTCATGGTGGCCATTATGATGGAACTATATTTATTTATTATATATATTATATTTCTTTCCTCTTATTTATTTTTATTTTATATTTGAAACAATCCTTTATGCTTTTCATGTTGTGCAATTGCGACAATTTAATTTGAGGAAGTGTGGACTACCGCCTCCTCAAGTGATGTGACTCATTCATGAAATACATGAAATGTAAAAAGAATGAAATTAATGAACTTATGTGACCTATATAACATATATATTATAATATAATTATAATTTATATCTCTCTGTTTTAGTTTTAATTCCATTAATGTGTCAAAGAAATGAAAGTAGCGTTCATGCGTACGCACGACCTACCGTCTCCATGAACGGTGAATTTCATTTTTTTATCTCCAAATGTTATGGAATAGAATAAAATTAATATATACTGGATATATATGATATTTAAATAATTAATAATATTCTGGGTATTCTTTACTTATAACTACATGGACAATTCATTACAAAATTAATTCATTTTTGACTCATGTACCGGACATCAACAAAAACGTCTGATATGAACTCACATAATTATCTAATTATTATAACATTATAATATGTGATATGAAATGAATAATAAACTATTAATGAGTTCCTTAAGAAATTATAGATTTACCAAAGTTTATTATTCCGGAATATAAATAACCAAACAAGACAAGTCGGACTTGTGGTAAGGGATCCAACCTCTCTCTTTCTTTTTAAGTACTCTTTTTTATGTCACTACTTTTAAGATCCTCATTATTATGATGGGAGATATTATTCTATATTCTTCGTACTGTAATTTTTATGTTCATGTGATGAGAGACCCTAATTGATATCTTCAATCCATTTTTGGATGTTTTAAGTGGCGCCATTAGGCTGCCGAATTTTCGTAAGGGGATATCATATCTCACATTTAATTATGTGAGATTTCCATTGTTTGCCACTTATTTATTTCATGTCATGTATTTTTTTCTTCCATTTGATTTAAATTATCATGATTCTATTTATATTCATGGTTTTCTGTGATTCATATTGTGTTTATTATCTTTTGGTCATACGACTCGGTTGATTACAATGTGGTATGGAGTTTTTATCTAAATTTTTATTCCAATGAGATTAATGTTATATTTGTCACTATATAAATTGTGTGGTGTATGTACTGACCATGATTAATATCTTTGTGTAATTTAATCTCATTTATGGGTATTTAAATCATCATTGTTTGGTCATTATTTCATGGGGTGTATGTTTCGAATGTTACCCAAATCGGTAATGGATTCTTTCACCCTCCTCTTTTTTAAAAGACTTATTTTTGTTATGTCCTTTAATTTACATATTGTTATGTTGGGATATGTTCTTATATATCCTTATTGCTATAAATATTATGTCCATGTTATGAGATACCCTTTTCTCTCTCATAAAATCACTTTCTGAATTTTAATGTGACGTCGTTTGGTTGTCTAATTTATGTAAGGGAACTTCTTAACCCAATTGCAATTCTTTGGGTCAAACCTCTAATTCGTGATTATGTCATACTATGAATTTTTCTAGATGACCAATGATTATTTAACCTTTAATATCCACTTATTTAAGGTGTATTTATATTTTCCACACATAATCATGTAATTGATTTATCCTTAATCTAAGGATACTGTCTTTTTAAGGGACTTCGTCTCAATCTAGTTTCATTGAGGAATATTTTTTTTATACACAAATTACTTTTCTACGGTGCATAAAACCATTTGAATTTTACTTTTATTAAAAAGGAATATTTTTGTACAAAGAGTTTTACTAAACAACAAATGGAATGTTTTGTCTTACGTATGCAGCGACAACGACTTCTCCGCCGATGTGACCATTATTTGAGTTTCAGCTTCCTCTATAAGTAATATTTTTTTTTGAAAAATAAATACCATGTTTTAATTTTCTTTTATTTTTCTATTGAAAATGGTTTTTATAATGTTTTGATTTTATCAATATGTTGTATTGACATCTTATGATAGAAATGTGGAAATTCTATGTTTCCTTTTTGCATGTTTTATGTGATATGATCATGTTAGTGTTATTCGGCATTGTTTATGAATACGGGTGGTTCCATGATAAAATAACGGTGGGTGAGACTGATATATCTCTTCAATGCATTGGGTAATGTGAAGGAGTTAAATTCTAAGGTTTCTAGGAAGCGATTAATTGAATATACCGTGATAGGTATTCCAAACGTAACCATGAGGGTTACTCCCTACGTAAGAATGTTATGAATGCCTCATGTTACCTTTATGTCTTATGATTTCTATGAGTTATACATAAATATTATGATTTCAGAATATATGTTATGATTGAAAGTTATGGTTTCATTGAATTTTATATATTGTAAGGCTAATGTTTTCATTCATTATGTTATAACCCTTACTGAGCCGGTTATGCTCATCCCATTTTTTTGAAATGTTTTTCACAGGTTATAAGGAAGGGTAAGAGAAAGGAAGTATTCATGAAGATTTATATCAAGAAAAGAACTCTTGTTTTATTTAAGGATTTTTTTATTGTTTTTAAATATCAGTTATAGTAGTAGTGTCTACTTTGTAGTCTTTTGAGATGTAATAGTTATGTCCTGATTCTCTAAAACTCTAAACCTAAAAATATCCTCAATGTGAATTATTCATTTAATTCAAGATTATGTAATGTTTTAAGGCTGAATCCTTATTGTTGGTATAAAAGGTCGGTTTAGATACTTTAGAGGTTATAGTGTTGTTGATACACAAGTGAAACGTTTTATTTAACCACAATGGTATGTGTATTAGATGAAGTCATTGTTATTTTTGAATGTTAGAATGAGATTGAGATAACTTGGATAAGTATATCTCGGTTTTTATCTTCATCATTAGTACATGATGATTTTGCTGATATACTCACACTAACATTTTTTGTTTCAGTAAATGGATGGATCTAGAAGGCACCAAAGTGACAATGGGTAAGAAGGAAACTATGGTGGTTCTCTGATTAAGAGACTGGATGAGATGGGACATTCAATGTGGAAACTCGTGGTTATTCTAAACCAACAATCAAGGATCCATAATTAACCACTTGAACCATGGTGAGTTCTCCAATGCATCATGTACGAGAGAACCAAATCAATGTGGAAGTTCAGGTAATAATTATAAAGGTAACCACTAGGGTTTATATGATCCTTACTTTTGAGGTAATTATGGGTTACTAAATGTTATAATGGAAAATGAAATTCATCAGATAACCTTTGTGGTTAAATTATGTTATGGTAATTCTTGAAAATTTTATCTCTTTTTGGGGAATGTTATATGAATTATGTAGTTTTGGAAAACGGGCAACACATACACCTTGTGACAACCCGTCGCGTCGGACGAAGCTATGGGAATCGAACCCACAACCAAAGTGCGACATGGATTTATCGCATACCACTGGACTACGTGAAGTCTCTGGTTAGTATGAATAATTATTTTTGGTTATATAATCTTATTAATCAGGAATATGTTGATTTTGGTTTTTCTATGGAAATGATTAGCCTATCATGGAGGATATGTTATTAGGTTAATTACTTTTCAGTATGAGACTTTAAGAGTAATTGATGTTATTTGGAGATAAATGTTAAGATTTATCTTGGAAGACTATGTGATTAAATCCTTCAGATATTTGTGTTTAACTCGTTGTTTGGATTACTTTGAAGAATTTTATGGACAGCTATTTATTGATTGTTCTTTGTTGAACTTTGGATATTGTTTGAAAATTTTTGAAGATTATGACTAGTATTTATTTTTATAAAGGATTATCTTTTATTATGTATTATCTAATCTCATAATAACAATTTTGGTCTTTGTTTTGGTCTAAAGACATGGGAAATATATTGTTCTCTTTTTTTGGATTAGGTGATTCTATAGAAGTTGATTATATTTCTCTTAATGTGAAAAAGTCATCCTAAATACTAATCTTCTGGAGAAAATATGAGTTTTTGTAAGAAATATAGTAAGAGATAAAAGTCTACATGACAAGTAAGTATGTTTCCTTATGATTTAGTTAATCTCATAAATAAATTCGTCAATTATAAGTAACTTAAAACAAAAATGTTGTCTGTTAACTTTTCCTATAGGGGAATCAAATATTGTTTAACCCATCACAAGTTTGTGATTTTCTGGTGGTAAACTTTCTCCTAAACATGTTTTCTATCACTATCCATCAGAACATGACCCTTTGTTTTTTCTTCCGTATACATGTTTTATAAAATGGAATCCTAGTATGGGTTAACATGGGTGACCTTTGTACTTCTCTTTCTTTCTATTAAAGTGATAGTTTTGCTGACTCTTTTTCTGATTTGGGGCTTCCAATGATGTTTCAAGGTCCAATTATAAAATTGTGAGGATGCAATTCCCAAAAGGGGGGAAGGATTAACATCCAAGGTAAATAAAGAATATGAAATTTTCATATTTATTAATATTTGTGTATAAAATATTAATATTTCTTTAAAGGTGATGCTATGTTCGATGGCATACCCAATATGCAACAACGAGTTTCTTTGAAATCATATATTGCACACTAATAATATAATAATATTATTTTAAATGGTAGATAACATCTATCCATTGGAATATCATGAATGAACAGAACTAAAAAAAATATGATTTTATATGTTTGTTAAATGTTTTTACATTGTTCAGTAAATGTTAGAGGCTTAAAATGGAAATGAATCCAATTTTAAGAATAAATATTCTAAGATTCATTAAAAGGCTGATTAACCGCCTTTTTATGCGAACCCCTTTTTAAATATACTTTTTTCACTATTTTATATTATATTTGACAAAATAAAATCCTTATTTAGAATCAATAAATCAAAATTTACTTTGTGTAACTTTATGTTATTTTTTGATAAAGGTCATTCTTAGTGAAAAATGTTGTATTTTAATTCAAAACCTCCTTTTAATATAATTTATTAATATTGTTATATATCATTTTAATTAGTTTTAATGTGTAATTAAGATATATTTTTACCATTTATTCCAATCATTGTCATTTTAATTAATTACACTTTGAAATTGGACATAAACAAGTGTAAATATTTTAATAAATTTTGTTTCTTAAAAACCCGCTATTTTTTTAATAACGGGAATTGATTATAAAATTAATTAATGAAAATTATATGTTTTTAATTTGGTAAAATGGATATCATTTTTGAATTTGGAATATCAAATATATCTTAGGGTGAATTTTTGGTATTTTCTGACAAATGTTCATTTTTAATGAATACTGAAAAATACTGCATTTTAATTCAAAACTTCCTTTTCATCCAATTTATTTATATAGTTATATTGAAATTATAATTTGTTTTAAGGTGTACTTTAATTATATTTTTAACATTTAATACAATATTGGTTATTGGATGTAATTTCACTTTTAAATTGGATGTAAAAAACAATTCAATCTTTTGATAGATTTTACTTCTTAAAAACTCATCATTAGTTCTGACAAAGAGAATTATTTTTAAATTAATTATTGTAATTTCTGTTTTTGGAATTTGGTAGAATGGAATCCATATTTATAATCAAAAGGTTTAAATTATGTAATTAAGACTGTTTTTTGGACATTATGAATAGTAACGACAGTAATTATATTTAATTATCGTGATTAATTAGTAATCCGGTAGTTAAGGGTTATAAAATATTATTATAATAATATAAAATGACCCCAAAATGTGTCCTAATGATATTGGTTGTGTCATGGCCGACCATGGGATGCCTTTTGACAATTTAGGGACCCCATGAAATCTCTATTGGGTGATAGTGACATTTTATCATTTTAATTTTAAAGAAAAGAAAATATAACAAAAGTATGTAACACCTAAGTAAAAAAAATTATATTTTCTACATTAGGAATCTCTTAGATTATAAATATTAATTGGAAAGATAAAAATATTTTCCATATCATGGATTTTTTTTTAATTTTTAGGCTTTAAATAATTAAATATATTTATAATACTATGATGATGCAGTGATTACCTCATTAATAAATGATTTAAATAAAATAAAAATATAAGGTGAGATCAAAGACATAAAAATGTCTAAAACCTAATGAATGGGTGGATTTATAACCCTTATCACCTTATACTATAAATATATCATTTTGGGACCTTTAAAATCCGAAACTCATTTTATAATAAAGTAACATTTTATAACATTCCAAGAGTGCCCCTCCTCCGTCTTATAAAAGGCCCTGACCTCTTCTCCCTTACACACCTCTAAAGCCATTGGCTCAACCAAAATCTGATGATTTTATCTCTCCAAATCCATATATTCATCCTAGAAGCCCATCCTTAGGCATAAATCTCTTCAAGAAACCCTTTTTGTTCAAACTGAATGGACTTACCCGATTTAAAGGTAATGTCTTCTCTTATGTTCTTTTGT
Source organism: Viscum album (assembly GCA_963277665.1). Taxonomy (NCBI): domain Eukaryota; kingdom Viridiplantae; phylum Streptophyta; class Magnoliopsida; order Santalales; family Viscaceae; genus Viscum; species Viscum album. The sequence continues at coordinate 1,096,163,876 of OY728151.1, read as the reverse complement.
TTCATCTAGCTTCTCCAACCCCTTAAACAATTTTTATTCCTTTTATTTGTAATAAAAAAAGTATCTTAAATATACTAGGATGTTTTAATGATATGGATTAGTGCTACACTTACATACACCTCTGTCTAATGGTTAAATAACATACTATTTCTGTGGATGGCGAATTACTGCCTCACAAAACGATGATTGATCTATATTCTCCCACCACCTCTAATGGTGGCCATTATGATGGAACAATATTTATTTATGATAAATATTATATTTATTTACACTCTATATTTCTTTATTTTATATTTAAAACATACCTTAATTATTTTCATGTTGTGAAAATGCGATAATTTCATTTGAGGAAGTCTGGACTACAGCCCCCTCAAGTGATGTGACTCGTTCATGCAGTACATGGAATGTATAAAGAATGAAATTAATAAAATTATTTTACCTATATAAAATATATATTATACTGTAATTATAATATATATATCTCTCTTTTATTTTTATTTCCATTAATGTGACAATGAAATGAAAATATCTTTCATGCGTTTTTAAGGCCTACCGTCTCCATGAACGGTGCATTTCATTTTTTTCTCCAAATTTTATGGAATAGTATAAAATGAATATATACTGTATATATATGATATTTAAATCATTAATACTTTATTAGAGATGGTTTACATATAACTACGTGGAAAATTATTTTCAAACATGTTCATATTTGTCTCATGTACCGAACATCGACAAAAACGTCTGATATGAACTCACATAATTAACTAATTATTATATCATTATAATATTTGATATTAATTTAATAATAAAATTTAAACAAGTTCCTTAAGAAATTATAAATTGACCAAATTTTATTATTTAGTAATATAAATAAACGAACAAGACATGTCAGACTTGAGGTAAGGGATCCAACCTCTCTCTTTCTTTTTTAGTACTCTCTTTTATGTCACTTTTTTAAGCTCCTCTTTCTTATGTTAGGAGAGGTTCTTCTATATTCATCTTACTGTTATTTTTATGTTCATATGATTAGAGACCCTAATTGATTTCATCAATCCATTTTTTGATGTTTTAAGTGGTTATGTTGGGCTGCCGAATTTTCGTATGGGGATATCATATCTCACTTTTAATGTCATGAGATTTCCATTGTTCGCCACTTATTTATTGCATATGGAGTATTGTGTTCTTCAATATGATATAAATTATCATTATTCTATTTATATTCATGGTTTTATGTGATTCATACTGTGTTTATTATCTTTTGGTCCTTCGACTCGATTGATTACAATGAGGTATGGGGTTTTTATCTCACTTTTTATTCCTGTGAGATTCATGCTATATATTCCACTATCTCCATTGTCTGGTGTATGTACTGACCATGATTCTACACTTTGTGTAATAAACTCTCATTTATGGGTATTTACATCAGTATTGTTTGGTCCTTATTTCATGGGGTGTAGGTTTCTAAAGTTACCCAAATCGGTATGGGATTCTTTCACCCTCCCCTTTTTTAAAAAACTTATCTTTGTTATGTCCTTTAATTTACATCTTGTTATGTTGGGATATGTTCTTATATATCTTTATTTCTATAAATATTTTGTCCAAGTGATGAGATAAACTTTTTTCTCTCATCAACTCATTTTATGAATTTTAATGTGACGTCGTTAGGCTGTCGAATTTCTGTAAAAGAACTTCTTAACGCCATTTTAATTATTTGGGTCAAACCTCAACTTCTTGATTATGTCGTACTATGAATATGTGTGGATGACCTCTAATGTTTTTAAATTTAATATCCTCTAATTCTAGTTGTATTTATATTTTCCACACATAATCATGTCATTGACTTATCCTTAAACTAAGGATACCAACTTTGTAAGGGACTTCGTCTCAATCTCCTTTCATTGAGGCATATTTTGTTTATAAACAACTTACTTTTTTACAGTGTAAAAAACACTTTGAATTTTACTTTAATTCAAAAGGAATATTTTATTATGATGCATTTTATTAAATGAAAAATGGAATTTTTTGTATTACGTATGTGGTGACAACGACTTCTCTACCGCCGTGACCATTATTTCTGTTTCGGCTTCCTCTACAAGCCATAATTTTTTTAAAAAAAATAAATATCATGTTTTACTATTCTTTTATTTTGGTATTGAAAATTGTTTTGATAATGTTTTGATTATATAAATGTGTTGTTTTGACATCTTATGATTGAAATGTAGAAATGTTATGTTTCCTTTATGCATGTTTTATGTGATACAATTATGTTAGGGTTCTTGGTAATTGTTTATGAAGATGGGTGGTTCCTTGATAAACTAAGGGTGGGTGAGCCCGATATAGATCACTAATGTGTTGGGTAACGTTAAAGAGTTAAATGATATGATTTCTCCGAAGAGATTTAGGGATTATACTGTGATGGGTATTCCAAATGTAACCATGACGGTTACTCCCTGCGTAAGAATGTTATGAATGCCTCAAGTTACCTTTATGTATTATGATTTCTATGAGTTATACATAAATATTATGATTTCAAAAGGTATGTTATGATTTAAAGTTATTGTTTCATTGATTTTTATTTATTGGTGGGTTAACGATTCCTTTAATTATGTTATAACCCTTACTGAGCCTTTTATGCTCATCCCAAGTTTTTGAAATGTTTTTCACAGGTTATAAGGATGGTTTAGAGAAATGAAGTATTCAAGAATATTAATATCAAGAAATGAAATCATATTTTATTTAAGGATTTTTTCTATTGTTGTGAAAAATAGGTTATAGTAGTAGTGTCTACTTTGTAATCTTTTGAGATGTAATAGTGATGTCCCAATTCTCTAAAACTGTAAAACTGAAAACATTCTCAATGTGAATTATACTTTTAATTCAAGATTAAGTAATGTTTTAAGGTCAGGTCCTTATACATCACCTATAAATCCCCATGCTAATAATATATTACTTTATAAAAATATTAGTGTGACAAAATTGACTTTTCTTTGAATATAATATTATAAAAGAGTTGATGTCTTCAATGTGTCTCCTAGTCGACATAAGATCATCCATGGATGATTTTGGTCGACAATAACACATACAATGAAATTTGGACAAGTTTTTTGGGTAATTTTATAATATTATTTTTACCCTTAATTAAATAATTAACTATTAACCTTATTACAAAAAAAATTAATCATGTTCCTATATATAATGTCAAAAAAGTAACCAATTCACATAAATTGATCATATTCATTCCAATTATGAATTAAATTTTTATAAATTCTAATCACATAAATTTTGGAAATTAATTTAAAATTAATCCTCTTGACTGAAATAGAAATTGATTTTCTAATGTTAAAATCGTCAAAAGAATAAAATGGTTTTATATAAAAATTAAATATGAAATGTATTCCAATGTCCTAAATATAGATAAATAATTAAGAATAGTCTAATTAATCTTTCAATCCATAAATATATATAATTTAACACTATAAATAAATTTTATGAAAAAGAAAGTTTTCAATTAAAATGTAGTATTATTTTATTATTCACCAAAAAAAGAACCTTATCATAAAAATATCAAAAATTCATCCGAGTAAATTTTGATTCTCCTATTTATAAAATTAATTTCATTTGTTCAATAAAAAGTTAAGAAAATGAAAACTAATATATTTAAAACATGTGTTCCATAAAAATGAGACAAAAATAGTGTCATTCCCCGACTCCCAAAAAACTAGAGTTGGTGCCATACAGAGCATCCATTTCGGTTCGGGTTCCCGGAAACCAGCTACTTCTATCGCGCTTCCTCGGTCATGCTTCTTTAGATAAACCCCAATACCTGAAAATTTTATTTCCAAAACATATGGTGAGAATACGAATGACCAGTAAAGGGTTCTAAAATATAATAATAAACCAGTATAACTTTTTAAATCATTCTTTATACCTTTCCATAAAACTTCTTTCTTAACAAAAATCCATAACACATGTAACATATCATAAAAGTGCTCAATTATAAACATGATAACAGAATGATTAAGAAAAATTATTTCCTTATAGGCATGCTCATTTGGAGTAATAAATAAAAGATGTTCTAAGCATGTATGACATATGCATATGAGAGCAAAAATTAAATATCTAAGAGTAATGAATAATCAAAGTTGTGAATAAAGGTAACCACATTAATTTCATAAATCGAATACTAAATCATTGAGTGATAAACCTATGTCATTCTATAAGATTTTACTTTTATAATACTCATAAGTACTAGCTATTAACCATGGACATTCTACTAGTCAAATATCTATTTGGTTAATTAAATATCATGCACATAATGAGGGAATGTATAATGTTGGACTTTAATTTTTCTGTCAAGGCCTCATGCCATAATCTTGGGGTTAACTATAACCGGAACCCAACCTGGAGAGCCTCTATAACTAGAATCCATCATGGAGAGCTTCTATTACTAGAATCCAACATGGACGGTCTATTGTAACCAGGCCCCAACCCGGAGGGATTACTTTTACTGGTCCCCAACCCAGAATATACTAGTCAAATACATTCCTCATATTTTTAATAAGGCCATGTATACAAACTGTCCCTTACCAATTTCAATACCTAATTCCATGTCTTTTATTTTGGGTTTCCCATACCACTCCAAATAATAAAATTATTAATTCCTTATCATGAGTGATGAATAATAAATATTATGATTTATCATATAAATTAATAACATTACAACTCTTCCATAAACATTCAATGCATTACATATCATTTTTAAAAATTCAGATAGGTATAATTCATGTTAAATTCATGCACAGATATGTGGAAATGACAATAGACTAAATCATAATATGTCTGTTATTATTTAAATAATAATTTTCCCAACAACAAGTATAAAATAGTAAAAAAATTTCCCATGTGATATTAAATTTGAGACAAGAAAGTAATGGAGTTTCCACATAAAATGATAATTCTATTATTTTTTATATCAATGATTTAGGGAAATTAATATTTATTGTTTAAAAAGAAAAATTTAATATTAATACATATTTCCTTTGAACACAAGAATGCACCGATAAATGGTCATGTATTGATAAATGGTCAAACACTATGTTTCATAGAATATATGGTCAACTGATTTGTAGTGAAACATTTGATGAAGGTAATGCATACATTAATGATATTTTAATTAAGCATATCAACAACATAAATTAACCACCAAAATTTGTTTTGGGCCAAACTGTTTTGGACTATAGTTCAAACATATGAGTGTATAAATATTACCATATATATAGACATAAAATAAGTATATGTTGCACCCTTACATTATATATACTGAAAACATAAATTACACACACACACAGACACACACACAGATATATATATATATATTAATATCTTACAAGGAGTGTAAATTTTTTAATTTTAACCAACCATTTGCTTCATCAGTGTAATTAATATTTTTATAAAATGATCTTCTTTAAGAGAACTAGAAAATGGATATGGTATAAAGTATTATATTAATTTCCCTTACATTTTAAAAACATCATTTCAAATCAACACTTGATAGAATTAAAACAGGGTGGATTAAAACTATATATTTGTATGTGTAAATAATATACCAATCCATTTGAACCGAAAACATTATTCTCATCAAAATCATTATATAATGATTAAAAATAATCATTAATAACATAAAATAGAAATATATTGAGTTATGTGTGTATGTCCAAATATAAACCAAGTGTATATTCAATTTTTCATAATTAAAAACTATATTAAACGAAACATAATATAATTATCGATAGTAAAAAAATTAATACACACAAAATTTTAAACTTTAATAATACTAGATTCATCATAGAGATAGTATATATATATATATAATCCATATATAACTGAAATTAAGTGTATAGTTTTTGTGTTTCACAACGAAACAAGTACTACTCGCTACAGTTAAACATTGGTAACAAACATTTAGAAATCCAGAATAAGTTTATCATAGAAACCATATATATATATACATATAGATGAACATATACGTATTAATATATATAAAGTGTGTGTATATGATTTTTCACAGGAAAGAAAAAGCATAAAAATAATATTCTTACAAAAACATAAATTTAAACTTAACATTAAATAAAACATATAATCTATTTATGTGAATTTAAATAGAAAAAGTGAAGAAGACATTTTTCATTTTACAAATAAATTTTTGATAAATAGACATTTGAAAATAAAATTTATTTTCCCTTAAATCATAAAACATAATATCCTAAAAAAATAAATATCTGATAAAAATATTTAACCCTTACCAGCATCACTTCTTCTAACAAGTAAAATGACCAGAAAAGGGAACGAGTCATCACAACACTCATATTTGCAGATGTCTGCAGAAGTCAAGTGCAGAAAATAGAGACAGAACATAAGCAGAATGATACTACTATTTATAATTTCCAACTTTCTCAAACATCTCAAATGATAGAAATAACCCTACTTGTGGTGAATGTTGTGTGTGTAAAAATAATAATCAAGTAAACAGAGATTCCGTTTGGATTACAGACTCATGAAAAAGTCAAAATGAGATAGATTTGTGATCTCAAAATTAAAATCGCATAAAAATATATATATATTTAATCAACAGACCATAAACATTCATTGTTGATGCACAAGAAAATCAACACCAAAATTGGACCAATCAAAATGAGAAATCGTGAATTCAACTAACAGACTACATTTGTAATTAAGAAAATAAAAAGACAGCTAGATAGATTTGATAATGGCGAGGGTGATGTACATAACAGAGTCAAACTAGACCCCTACCTTGCCTTTAACTAATGGCTATGAACATATTAATTCTATACTAGTAACAGATCCCTACTTTGGATCTAGATGGATTGAAACCCTAGCTGGAACCGATGCTTGAACCACCACTCGACTTCAACCGGACTATTGCCAATGAGACTCCACTAAAGCCGCTCGACATGCTCGTCCCGGACCACTACCCTGCCTTTTTCCTCGACCATAGCACAGCCTCCAGATCCCCTATTCAACTCGACCACAACCATGGCTTAAACCTCAGAAAAACTGACCCTCCTCTGCTCAAGATCGTCCAGGCTGTATGACTCGCGATCCCTACAAAGGCCGACAAATCCAATAACACCTCCTTCAAAACCCCATTCCGGTTTTACAACCTTATTATTATAAAAATTTTAATTTCAAAACAATATCATATTATTATTATTAATTTTATTTTTAAAAACATTTATTGTCTTTCTAAAGCATTAAACTTTTGAATTTTTTTAAATTTCATTTTTTTCATTTTTTTTGTTTCCTTTCACGTTTCCCCTTGAGCCTACCATTATAATTTTATTTTGACTTTAGTGAAAAAAAATCATTCCACATTATCACTTTTATTATTACTATTATTATTTTATCTTAGTCTATTAATAACACATATATATTTTAAAAAAACAATAATTATATATAATTATATATATATATATATAATTTAAACATTCATAGATCATATATATTTATTTTTACCAAACATTATATATATATATATAAATCTGGTTTCAAATAAAATAAAAATATAATAATTTTTTTTAAATATGTTTAAAATATATTTTCAACATTTAAAATATAATTATAATTTATAGTTCTAAAACAACAATAATTTTTCAAATATAATTTTAATACATAATTTTAAAACTAATGATTATAATTATATATATATATATATATTTATATCACATATTGGGACTAAAAAACAAATTAGATATATTTATATATTAGTATAATTATTATTTAAAATATTATATAATAATTTGAAAAGAATAAAAATAGTTATTTTTAACTATACTTCAATGTAAATTTTCTATTAATATTTTACAAGAAACAATTTTAAAAAAAGTTATAACTATATCCATTTAATAGAACACTAACGATCACTCAACTTAGACTCCAACAGTTGCTTCATTTTGAACTAAAATGGCTATATAATGGTCACAAGTATTTCTAACAGTTGGGAAAACAATTATATATAAATTTTTATTATATCTCATACCTAAGTTGGTTCATTTTACAGGAAGGTTCTCTAAATTCCATTTACTCTTAGTAATTGTGCCATTCTCCTAGAAATTTCATTCATTTTTATGGTTGGTCCAAGTGATGAGGGCTACCTTCTCATCCTCTTCGTGGTGTTAGCAGGTCTCCCAATTAAGATTCACAGATTTGATATTAGTTTATTAGGCCAACTATGGATTTGTACACTTTTGAGATGTCAACATTTTAGTGATTTATTAATATAATGTGTCTTGTTCTTTTTTGAGAACCACAGTTTCAATGGATAAATATGAAAAAGATATTATTACACATTGAAAAGGTTTGGGGCTTCACATTATTTCCCCCTTTGAAGAATTGCATCCCCACAATTCAAAAATAATTTCACAGAAACCACCACAACACCAGACACACGTGACTGAAGAGCCCCCTTTACCTGGAACACCACTGATGGTAGGGTGCTGACGACCTCAGGTGGATTCCTAAGTTAGTATATTGTTTCTTGATTTCCTTTTCCCTGAAACATTGTGAATAACTATGGTCGAACTTGTGCCTAAAGCAGTCAGCCTTCCAAAGAGAGGTAGGAGAAGCATAGAGGTCAGAAATTTTAGAGTGGACTAAATACCTATAAGTCCCACACACCAAGTATTTCATGAAAATATTGATGTTGATGAGTTCTCTATCCATACTAAAACTCAAGACCAGGAATAGGTAGCCTGCTTGATGGTCACTATCAAAATAAGCTTTTATAAATTTACCTATGGCTCGACAGTTATCAGCCTATGTGAAATATAGAAAAATAGCATCATGAAACTTCCCACTTTACCAATATATCGAAAATTTTGCAATTGCAATACGATAATAGGTAATATTGCATCCTCGATAAAGATGGAGATGTTTTCGGCAGTTTGAAACCCGATGGAGTTATTTACAAGTCAGACGTATGTTGGCATAGGGACGGTACTCCTCGAAGCACGTATTGAAGATTATAGACACTAATAGTTTGGTAAGAAGAGATAAAATATTGGTCAATGAACTCATGTCTTCTTTCTGAAATTTTTTTAGAATTTATCCTTCATTATGGATGTTATAGTTTATATATAGTGATTATTTTGTATAAAATAATATCAAAACAGATAATACAACATCCTTCATTTAGACATGATTTATAAAACTCATGAAATTATGTAATCTATTCATCCCTCTCACAAAACACTAGTATGGATTTCCAGACATCTTCTAAGACGACTCCTCATAGATTCCACTGATGTTGGGGATTCACCTTGTTTTCAAACAAATGGATCCCCAAAGTAGTTCTAAATTATTTTACCTCCTCTTTGCAGATGAAACATGTGATAATAAGGTCAACCACATGTGTACATCTAGAATTCATATTGAGAGAAGCATGTAGGTTATCAAATTGAGTGACATAGGTATGAAGTTGATGCTGATAATCAAAAGGATTAGTCATGTTATCAAGTGCTTCGAAGTCCATAACCCAACCACAGAGACTGTAGGTAAAAATCTTACCTAGATAGGCTGCCCAGAGATCACCCCTTATGCTGATCTGAAAATTATTTTTTATTTTCTTACCAAATCACTTTGTAAGGAAAGTGACAAACCGTAATGTTCAGCATAACAACAAAAAAACACAAAATTCCCAAGCACAAAAAGATTCTACCTCTTCCCAGCATTTTCAACGTGAATGAGTCCACCACCAAGACATGAACACTCAGATGGTCCCTTGAAAAGATGCACATGCACAGTCCCGAGGGCCAGGACATACCCTCTCAGAGTCCAAGTGCCATGCTGAAGTGGTGAACTCGTGCTCTAAACCTCATCTGAAGTAGAACCAGAAAAATGTTGGGAACATAACCCCAAATTCACCTTAACCCACTGCCTGATGATTGGTCCTCATAATCAAACACTCAATCAAAATGAAATACCGAACATTAGTCAGAAAATGCACAAATAGAGTCATTGAAAAAAAAAATTTAACCTACTAGAGTTCATATCCCTAAAGATCTTCCATGAAATATCTGTTACCTAAATATGTGTCACTTCCGTTAACAAGACTTCTAAAGCAGAAGATATTTTATCCCATACCTGTATGTATTCCTTGAGCAGCATCCTTAAATTATTGAAGAGAAAATAAATTATTGGATAAGGTAAATCATTTAAAGATACCGTCAAATTATATCACTTGTCGTACATAGAATGGGAATTGAATGCTCGTCATGAGTTAATGGACAAAACCTGCTCCATGGTGAAGTTGGGGTACATGAGGGGAGTTGGATAATCGGTAGAGGGTCTTTCCTGACAAACGGATATTTTCAAAAGTTGTGTAGTTTTCTACACATGATTTTCCCACTATGGTCTCTATCACTTCTCTTGGATGAGAAAAAAGAGCACCACTTTTGTTTTCCATCTGAAATTAAGAAAACATCATTATTTGTATTGATTAAATAAATTTTCATTGTCCAGTTCTGGTTATCAAGAGTTATCTAAACTGAATCCTCTGATACCAACTGTCACGCCCCGACTCCCAAATACACATAGATGGTTCCATACATAGGATCAAATTTCGTTTAGGATTTTGGAAACTAGGAACATCTGTCGTGGTTCTTCATCTAAAAGCTGATACCTGAAAAATTTATTTCAAAAATGTATGGTGAGAATAATAATGCCAAGTAAGGGTGTAACACCCGATACTTTTATGAGAAATATTTAGTTTTTATGTTATATAAATCAACAATGTAATATTTCACTACACACAACACTAGCTTGTCTTTCTTTACACGCAATCGTGACCTTCCTCGATATCTTGCGTCGTACGCAATACCGAGTTTCACGAAACAACGATATGCTAATAAAATATTATTAAAACTAGCCGTTATGAATAGTAATACCCACTTTTTGAAATTTGGTAAATTTTTGTTTTCGAAAGGGACTAAATTTTAGCAATCGGAATGTCGAAATTAGCCTAGGGTGAAATTTTGGTATTTTTCTGAAAACATTCAATTTTTGATGAATAGTGAAAAAATTGGGTTACTATTTAAAAACCGAATTTTTATTTAAATAATTATTTATTTTATATAAATTTATTTTAGGTCAAAATTGATCCATAATACCTTTATAAGTTCAAATTAATTCATTTGTGTCATTTCATAAAATTTTTAGATATATAAAAATTTTATCGAACTTTTCACTGTCTTTTACCCACCTCCTAGGAGAATTTGAAAATTTACATAAAACTTAATTTTACCACTTCTGTGAGTGGAATTTCGAAAATATGAGAGAAATGCTTAATATCATGGACTAAAATGTGGTTAAATGAGATGAAAATAATTTTTGGTGAATAGTGACTTTTTACTTTTTTTTACCAACGTTAAAAGTAAATAGGGTAATTAAGGGTAAACATGTTATTATTATTACCCTAACACATGTCCTAATTCTATTGGATAAGAGTAATTAGACTAAAAACAACCTTTGGAATAAAATATGACCATTTAGTCCCACTTGGATTAGATTATGACATTTATTATTAATTTATTTAAAGAAGGGTTAAAATAGTTAAAATCAATGTTTAATAAGTAAATAATTTTTCATAAAGGGTTATACATAAGATAAATTCGACAATAAATATTAATTAGAATGATAAAAAGATTTCATAAATAATGGTATTTTATTTTTAATTTTTAGACCTTAAATAATTTAATTTATTTTTGACATAATGATGATGAAGTAATTATCTTATTAATGAAATATTGACATAATTGATGTTATAAATACCCATATAAATGTAATTTGAGACTTTTTAAGAATTAAAATAATTTTCTATGATCATATGACATTTTATTATTGATTTAATAAACTTATATAGAACTAATAATTCTGTTTTGACTTCCACAAAAATCAATTACCAAATAGTGTCAAAATTGACATAAAATAGTTTTTAAAACCAATATTATATTATTAATTGTTATTTTATTCCTATAAATCTAAGGCTCAGCCAAATGACTTATATAAGGTTGTATATTTTAATAATAAAAAACTTGCGGTTCGTTTGGCCTGTTATAATATGTTTATTAACCTTATAGCGTAAGAAAACAAGAATACACGGTTACAGTTAAATTATCTAACTTAAAGTTAAATCTAAATGATAAGGTTAAAATAGAATCCTAAACTTGTATAAATTATATTTGATGAGGGTATTGCCAACCATCCCCGCCTTGGCTTATAAATAAATAAATTTGGAGCTATTAAAAACTGAATATGACTTTATAATAAAATAATATTTTTAGTTTTTCCTAAGGTGCCCCTCTCCTCCCTTATAAAAGGGCACCACCTCCCTCTCTTCCTCACACCACATTGAGACTTCATGATCGACCAACCCCATCCAAATTCTCATCTCCACTTCCCTAGAAGCATATTAGAGGCCCTGTTCTTCTTCAAAGACCAATTTTAGTGCCCTAAGAGGAGGTTAAAGAGGCGCTTCAAAGAAGAGGTAATGTCCGTTACCGATTCTTTCAACTTTATTTCTTCATACACATCTTCTTCTTTAGTTGTTTCATTATGAATTAATAACATCAGTATCACTCACATAATGATATGTTATTATAAGTAAGAAACAACCCTATTTCACCATCTATCCATCCTACGGAAAACGAAATCACCGCGCGTGCGTACGTACGGAATACCGTCTCCATGCCGTGGTGTAATCTATTATCCACCACCACCTTACGTGGATGGGTATAATGTTGTAAAAAACAACTATATATGATTATTGTAAAGTTATATTGATTCTGAAATAGTATACATACACTCCAATACAATTCCACGATCATGGGAACGATATCATCGCTCGTGCGTACGTACGGGATACAGTCTCCACGATGTGATGTGACTCGTTCTACATTATCTTCAATGCATAATGATTATATAAATGAATTTAATGAATGAATATGATATATATTACACTAATACCATTCTGTAAATTAGGTATCTATAACCTAAAAAGATGTATAAGAATTTATTCGACAAAACACACATAAGAAAAAAAAGTAATAAACACCCGAATAACAAGTAGCAATGAAATATTACTAATAAGAAGCTAAGAATATGGACATATATTATATCATAACAATGAGTGTGATTTTGGAAAAAGTCAATGAAATTATTTAAAAAATTATACAGGAGGTTCGGACACTTACGAAGCCAATCGGACCTAAGGTAATGGAAAATCTCGCAATCTCTTTTCTAACCGATATTATTTATACTTCAGAATTTACTGGGGAATAGTTATCATCCACATCCATGTTTCCTCAATATGTAACATTTATATCCTTCCACAATTGTTTATATCCAATTTTACCCTTTGGTGTGTTTTTAGTAAAATATATGAATGGAATCTTTTGTCGTTTTTCGTACGAGGTGCTTTTTTACTTTTTCGACAAAAGTATGAGAAGAATTTTTTTTAACTTATACGACATGAATGGATTTTTAAAACATAATTTCCAAGAAGCATACTTTACAAGTTTTCAATTCTATTTTTAATCAACTTCTTTTAGTTTAAAATTGTATGACATGTTTAGAAAGGAAAAATGTTTTTGATGTAGAAAGGATATTTTCCTCAATAATGGAGTTCAAGTGTTTTATCAAAACTATTTTCCATCTATGATAATATTGGGTTATGTTTATATCTGTATTATTACATTGATTGGATTATGTTGTGATGGAATTATTTTTATGAATTCCTTTATCTTATATGAATTGTTTAATGATGTCACGATGTTTAATAATACCATTTTTATTACAAGGGTTATGCAATGATGTATGATATATGATTTTGTGGCACACATAAGAATGATATCATTATGAGATGGGTGGGACCTATATCTCCCTCCAATGCATTGGGTAAATATTTATATCTAATGAGATAGACTTGGCTGGAAATGAAGGTTAAACTGGTTCTGTGAATTAGGACTGAAACGAGGAGTGAACTCGGTTCAGAAATGGACTTTGTGCACTACGATAGTCTTGGCTATGAGTCTTGACTACTAAGATATGATTCTCTATGATTATGTGTGTATGCCACAATGTTTCATGTTTTATGTTATGATTATTGGGATTACATTTCACTACTATGATTTATCCCATGTTATGAAATTATGATCTCTTTTGCAGGTTAAGATTTCCAAAATGTTATGTTCTTATGAATATGATGTGATTGATATTTATTTTGTTTACCCTTACTAAGCATTTGAGCTCACCATTTTGTATGTTTTCTTTCCCCATGTCAAGAAGAAGGTTATTAAGTAGGATATGCCAAAAGGGACTCTAGATAAGATGAAATAAATAGGAGACAATGTAGATGCTTTATGAACCATTTGTTTATGCTTCCCAGTTTCTAAAGACACTATACCTATATGGACCTTTCATGGTTTTGTTATATGTTTTAATAAGCGTACATCAATTTTGAAGTATTAACAATGTATGTGATGTATGGGTCATTATAGTTGGTATTAGAGGAATGGTATAGTCAACCTTTGGAAACTAGGATGTGAAAGCCTTAGTAAGAAACCTATGGATATGTATAAGAATAGAACAAAATCTTAGTGTTTTAGAAATGGCCATGAACAACCTTTGATAAAACCTTAAGTGTGAAATTTTATTCTTGATTATGTGCTTTTCCTATTATAATTAGTGTTGCTCAAAATATTCATCTTAGTTTTAGTCAATGGCTGGAACCCGAAGGAACCGTGTTAATGCGGAATGCGACATGTAATGCAATGATTGTCCCCCTAAGCAACCAAACGTTATGGGAGCTGGAATGAAAAATCATGTAGCCATGCTCACACAAATTTCTCAAGCTATGAATCATTCAGGACTTCCAAAAGAGCAATTCAAGGAGCAACATTATGTTGAATCCTTCATGAGGTAGCGTCCACATTCATTCAGTGAGTCTTCTGATCCATTAGTGGCTGAACAATGGATCAGTACCAACGAAAAGATATTTTCAGTTCTTCAATGTTCTGAACATGATAAAGTCATCTTAGCAGTTTATCGTTTGGAAGGTGGACCTGTTCAATGGTGGAATCATATTAAGAATACGAGGCAATGGGATGAAATTGAGTCCATGGAATGGGGCGAGTTCAAGAACTTATTTTTCATTAAGTACATCCCTAGTATCCTCAGAACAAAGATGGATAAGAATTTTCTTGAACTACAGAAAAATGAGGATGAATCTGTTGGTACCTACGAAGAAAATTTTACAAGACATGCAAGGTACGCTTCTGGGATTACTATCGAACTTGAGAGTCAGATCGATCGATTATTTAGTGGCTTAAAACCAAGTCTTCGAAGGGCGTTAGACATAAGGGACTTCAATAGCTATGAGGAAATTGTTTGATGTGCTCTCAAGGACGATATGGTAATTGGAGTAACCCATTAGTCATATGGGTTTGATAAGAAGAGGAAAATGGAATTCAAAGGAAAATCATAAGAGCACACTGAAAAGAAGACGATTTTTCCCTTATTCTCAATGTGTGGAAAGAAACATGGAGGAAATTGTCTTAAGGGGACAATTAAATGATATAAGTGTGGAAAAGAAGGTCATGGTGCAATTGAATGTCTAAATAATGGGAATAAGATGTCTAATGATGCAATCAATGGAAGGGATACACAGAATGAACCTAATTCACTTCAATGTTTCTAGTGCAAGGAAATAGGGCATTATTCCAATCAATGCCCTAATCCAAGGGTTGTTGATGATGATCGACATCAAAAAACTCTTATGTCTAAAGACAAAGGAATGTCACATGCAATTTCTATCCGTGATGTGGAGTACGATAATGAAGTGGTGAAAGGTACACTTACCATCCACTCTAAAGTAGAAAATGTTTTATTTGATTCTGGATTCACCAACTCTTTTATTTCTGATGAATTTTCTAAGGGTATCACTGTAATACCTCAACAATTAGATGTTGAGTTAACTGTGACAACCCCTAATGGCACAATAGTCGCATCAAAAGTTTATAATTCTTCTCCGATTGAAGTTTCTGGGAAAGTTCTTCCTGCAAATCTTGTGATCCTTCATATAGTGGAATTTGATGTGATTCATGGAATGGATTGGATTTCTCTATATGGAGCTCATATCAATTTCCAAATAAGGGAAGTCAAATTTCATATTCCAGATCAATCTATAATCATCTATCGATGCAAGGATGATCATAACCTTCCAGTGGAAATTTCTTCCACATTATGGGGTTTGATTCCACTAAATGAAGGTTATTTATCTCCAATGGTTGGTGAGAAACTCATGATTAATAAAATTCCCATTTTATGGGAGTTTGATGATGTCTTTCCAGAGGAATTTCCAGGTCTTCCACCAAATCGTGAAGTTGATTTTTTAATAAAACTCGTACCGGGTGCCTTGCCTATTTCAAATACACCTTATAGAATGGCCACAATTGAGTTCCAGGAATTGAAGAAGCAACTCTAAGAGAATCTCGATAAGGGATTCATACACCCTAGTGCGTCACCTTGGGGATCACCTATTATGTTTGTTAAGAAGAAAGATGGATCAATGAGACGCTTCATTGATTATCGAGAACATAACAAGATCACTATCAAGAAAAAATATCCTCTCCCTCGCATTGATGACATATATGACCAACTATGTGGAGCTCAATACTTTTCCAAGATTGATCTTCATTCAGGGTATCATCAATTAAAGGTCAAAAGGGAGGATATACCAAAGACGGCTTTCCGTACAAGGTATGGACACTATGAATTTATAGTGATGACATTTGTTCTTACTAATTCCCCTGCTATCTTCATGGATCTGATGAATAGAGTATTTAGAGACTATCCTGATCAGTTTTTGGTAGTCTTTATAGATGATATTCTTGTCTATTCAACGTTCATGGAAGAACATGAAGATCATTTGAGAATTATATTGAAGACCCTGAGAAAGGAGAAGCTTTATGCCAAATTTACCAAGTGTGAATTTTGGCTTCAAAAAGTTTCATTTTTGGGTCACATAATCTCAAAAGAGGGGATATCTGTGGATCTAGAAAAAACAGAGGTTATCGAAAGATGGTCAACACCGACAAAAGTAACTGAGATCCGAAGTTTTCTTGGTTTGGATGGATATTGTAGACGTTTTTTGAATTATTTTTCACGATTATCTAATCCACTAAACAGGTTCACTCGAAAAGGAGTTATGATTGTTTGGACAGAGGAATGTAAAGGGAATTTCAAGGAGTTGAAAAGAATGTTATCCAGTGCACTTGTACTCACACTTCCTTGTAGTGGAGAAAGGTTTGTGATCTACAATGATGCATCCAAGAAGGGGCTGGGGCGTGTTGTTATGAAATATGATATGGTTATAGATTATGCCCCATGACAGTTGAAAATCCATGAGAAAAATTACCCAACTCATGATTTGGAGTTAGCTGCAGTAATCTTTTCATTAAAGATTAAGAGGCATTATCTTTATGGCAAAAGGTGTGATATTTATACTGATCATAAAAGTTTAAAGTATATTTTCACACAAAATGAGATGAATATACTCCAAAGAAGATAGTTGGAGCTAATTAAGGATTACGACTGCTCAATTCATTACCACCCTGGGAAAGAAAACAAGGTGGTAGATGCATTATGTTGACAAGACCATTCTAGCTTATCCATGATGAGGATCACAAAAGATCCAATATTTATGGTTTTATAATGGATGGATCTTGGAATTATAATGGAAGGTGAAAATCATATCTTTCTCAATTGAATGTTCAACCATCATTACATGTGAAGATTAAAGGGGCACATAAAGAAGATGTAGAGATACAAAAGAAGGTAAGAAATATTCCTGAATTAAACCTTGATTGTGAAGGGATAATAATGTTTAGGAATCAGTTTTGTGTTCCTCCCATCCCAGAATTAAAGGAGTTGCTGGATGAGGCTCATAGTTCTTCATTCTCTATTCATCCTGGAAGCACAAAGATGTATTGGGACCTAAAAGAGTACTTCTGGTGGGATGGAATGAAAAGAGATGTTGCTGAATATGTCTCTCGATGATTGGTTTGTTAGCAAGTTAAAGCTAAGAGACAGAAGTCAAAGGGGATGTTACAACCATTACTCATACCCAAATGGAAATGGGAAAACATCACTAAGGACATTGTCACCGGACTTCCTAAAACATCCAAAGGCAATAATGCTATATGGGTCATAGTTGATCGTCTTACAAAGTCTGCACACTTAATTTATATTAGAGAGGATTTCTCTCTAGATCAGTTTTCCATGATATATGTAAAGAAAGTGGTAAGATTGCATGGAGTACCACTTTCCATTATATCTGATCGGGATCTGAGATTTACCTCGAAGTTATGGTGAATTCATCAGCATACCCTGGATACATCGTTGAGTTTCAGCACTGCTTATAATCCTTAGACAGATGGCCAGTCTAAGAGGACAATTCAAACTCTAGAAGATATGTTGAGAGCTTTCTCTATGGATTTCAACGGTGGTTGGGATCAACAGCTACCTTTAATGGAATTTTATTATAATAATAGGTTTCACTCCAGTATTCAGATGGCTCCTTATGAAGCTCTCTATGGAAAGAAATGCAGGACTCCATCTTGCTGGGATGAACATGTGGAAAGAAAGCTATTAGGACCTGATCTTGTTGATGAGATGGCATAAAAGGTCAGATCTATTCAACAACACATTAGAGCAGGTCAGAGTCGACTAAAAAGTTTTGCCAACAACCGAAGAAAAGACTTAGAGTTTTAAGTGAGTGATAAAGTCTTCTTACGAATATCTCCTTGGAATAGAGAAATGATATTCAGAAAGAAGGGAAAGCTGAGCCCTCGGTATATCGGTCCTTTTGAAATTATGGATCGTGTTTGGAAGGTATCTTACCGATTGGAGCTTCCACCGAATCTCTCCCAAGTTCATGATGTGTTCCATGTATATCTCCTGAGAATGTACATACCCGATCCTTCACATGTACTCAGCTTAGAAGTTATACCGCTAGAGCAAGATCTTTCTTATGAAGAAGAGCCAATAGAGATTCTGGATCGTAGCGAAAAAGTCTTACGGAACAAGACGACTCTCTTGGTGAATTTTTTATGGGGGAACCACCAATTTGAAGAAGCTACATGGGAGCTTGAGGATATGATTAGGGAGATGTATCCTCATCTGTTTGTTACAATGTGACGATGTTTGATGGCGAAATTTATTTTCAGGGGGGTAGAATGTAACACCCGAGACTTTTATGAGAAATATTTTGTTTTTATGTTATATAAATAATCAAAGGAATCTTTCACTACACACAACACTATCTTGGCTTGCTTTACACGCAATCACGGCCTTCCTCGATAGCTTGCGTCGTACACAATACCGAGTTTCACTAAATAACGATATGCTATAAAAATATTATAAAAACTGGCCATTATGAATATTAATACCCACTTTTTAGAATTTTGTAATTTTTATTTTTCAAAATGGACTTCATTTTTGGATTCAGAATATCGAAATTATCCTAGGGTGAAATTTTTGTATTTTTTTGAAAACATTCAATTTTGATGAATTGTGAAAACACTGGGTTACTATTTAAAAACAAACTTTTAATTTAAATAATTACTTATTTTATATAAATTTATTTTAGGTCAAAATTGATACATAATACCTGTATAAGTTCAAATTAATTCATTGGAGTCATTTTATAATAAATTTAGATATATAAAAATTTTATCGAACTTTTCACCGTCCTTTACCCACCTTCTAAGAGAATTTGCAAATTTACATAAAACTTCATTTACCGCTTATGTGAGGGGAATTTCGACAATCCGAGAGGCACGGTAAATATCAAGGACTAAAATTTGGTTCAATGAGATGAAAATAATTTTTGGTGAATAGTAACTTTTTTATTTTTTTTACCACGGTTAAAAGTAAATAGGGTAATTAAGGGTAAAAATGTTATTATTATTATCCTAACACATGTCCTAATTCTATTGGATAAGTGTAATTCGACCAAAAACAACCTTAGGAATAAAATATGACCATTTAGGCCCACTTGGATTAGATTAGGACATTTATTATTAATTTATTTAAAGAAGGGTTAAAATAGTTAAAATCAATGTTTAATAAGTCAATAATTTTTAATAAAGGGTTATACATAAGATAAATTAGACTATAAATATTCATTATAAAGAAAATAATATTTCCTACATAATGGTATTTTATTTATAATTTTTAGACAATAAATAAGTTAATTTATTTATGACACAATGATGATGCAGTAATTATCGTATTAATGAAATATTGACATAATTGATGTTATAAATACCCAAATAAATGTAATTTCGACTTTTTTATTAATTAAAATAATTTTATATGTTAATATGACATGTTAGTATCGATTTAATTAACTTTTTTCGAACTAATAATTATGTTCTTATTTCTACAAAAGTGAATTACCAGATAGTGTCAAAATTGACATAAAATAGTTTTTAAAACAAATATTTTATTATTAATTGTTATTTTATTCTTAAAAATCTATGTATTGGCCAACTAACTTAGATAAAGTTATATATATTAATAATAAACAACTTGGGGTTCTTTTGTCTTGTTATAGTTTGTTTATTAACCTTATAGTGTATGAAATCACGAAGACACGGTAAAAGTAAAATTATCTAACTTAAAGTTAAATCTAAATTATAAGGTTAAACTAGAAACCTAAACTCGTATAAATTATATTGGATGAGAGGATTTAGACCCATACCCACCTTAGATTCTAAATAAATCAATTTAGAGCTATTAAAAACTGAATATGACTTTATAATAAAATAATATTTTTAGTTTTTCTTAAGGTGCCCCTCTCCTCCATTATAAAAGGGCACCTCCTCCCTCTCTTACTCACACCACTTTGAGCCTTGAAGCTCGGCCAAAACCTGCCAAATTCTCTCCTACACTTCCCTATAAACATCCTAGAGGTACTGGTCTTCTTCAAAGGCCAATTTTAGTGCCCTAAGTGAAGGTCTCAAAGAGGCGCTTCAAAGAAGAGGTAATGTCTGTTACCGATTATTTCAACTTTATTTCTTCTTCCACTTCTTCTTATTTAGTTGTTTCATTATGAAGTAATAACATAAGTATCACTAATATACTGATATGTTATTATAAGTATGAAACAACCCTATTTCACCATCTATCCATCCTACGGAAAACGAAATCACCGCGCGTACGTACGTACAGAATACCATCTCCACGCCATGGTGTAATCTATTTTCCACCACCACCTTACTTCCATGGGTATAATGGTGTAAATAATAACTATATATGATTATTTTAAAGTGATATTTATTCTTAAATAGTATACATACACTCCAATACAATTCCACGATCATGGGAACGATATCATCGCTCATGTGTACGTATGGAATACCGTCTCCACGATGTGATGCAACTCGTTATACATGATCTTCATTGCATAATGATTATATAAATGAATTGAATGAATGAATATGATATATATTACACTAATACCATTCTGGAAATTAGTTATCTATAACCTAAAGATATGAATAAGAATTTATTCGACAAAACAAGCATTAGAACAAATATTAATAAACACCCGAATAACAAGTAGGAATGAAATATTACTAATAAGAAGCTAAGAATGTGGCCATATATGATAGAATAACAATGATTATGATTCTGTAATAAGTAAATGAAATTATTTAAATCATTATACATGAGGTTCAGATAGATACAAAGAAAATCGGACCTAAGGTAAGGGAAAATCTCGCAGTCTCATTTTTGTCCGAGCTTTTTTATACTTCAGAATTTACTGGGGAATATTTATCATCCACATCCATGTTTCCTCAATATGTAACATTTATATCCTTCTAAAATTTTTTATATCCAATTTTAATCTTCGATGGCTTTTTAGAAAAAGATATGAAAGTTATCTTTTGTCGTTTTTCATACGAGATACTTTTTGACTTTTCCGACAAAAGTACGGGAAGTATGTTTTTTTAACTTATACCGCATGAATGGATTTTTAAAACCTTATTTCCAAGAATCTTAATTTACAAGTTTTCTTGTTTATTTTTAATCAAATAATTTTAGTTTAAAATTTTATGACATGTTATGAAAGGAAAAAAATTGAAGTAGAAAGGATATTTTCCTCACGAATGGAGTTCAAGTGTTTTATCAAAATTAGTTTCCATCTAAGATAATATAGGGTTATGTTTCTATCCCTATTATTACATTGATTTGATTATGTTGTGATGGAATTATTTTTATGAATTCATTTATCTTATATGCATTGATTTATGATGTCACGATGTTTAAGAATCCCATTTTTATTACATGGGTTATGCAATGATGTATGATTTATGATTTTGTGGCACACATAAGAATGGTATAATTATGAGATGTGTGGTACCTATATCTCCCTCCAATGCATTGTGTAAATATTTATATCTCATGAGATAGACATGGCTGGAACAGAAGGTTAAACCAGTTCAGTGAAACAGGACTGAAACGAGGAGTGTACTCAGTTCAGAAATGGACTTTGTCCGCTAAGATAGTCTTGGGTATGAGTCTTGACTACTATGAAATTATTATCTATGATTATGTGTGTATGACAAAACGTTTCATGATTTACGTTATGATTATTGGGATTACATTTCACTACTATGATTTATCCCATGTTATGAAATTATGATCTCTTTTGCAGGTTATGATTTCCAAAATGGTATGTTATTATGAATATGATGTGATTGATATTTCTTTTGTTTACCCTTACTCAGCATTTGAGATCACCCTTTTGTATTTTTTCTTTCCCCAAGTCAGGGAGAAGGTTATTAAGTAGGGTATTCCAAAAAGGGACTCTAGATATGATGAAATAAATGGGAGAAAATGTAGATTCTTTATGAACCAGTTTTTTATGTTTCCGAGTTTCTAAAGACACAATACCTATACGGTCCTTTAATGGTTTTGTTATATGTTGTAATAAGTGTAAATCAATTTTTAAGTATTAAGAATGTATGTAATGTATGGTTCGTTATAAAGGGGTTTTAAAGTAACATAATAAACCAATATTAATTTCAAAAATATTCATTAAAACATTCCATAAAACATTTTTCTTAAAGAAATGTTGCAACACATGTTACATATCATAAAAGTGATCAATTAAAATCATGTTAACAAAATTATAAGGATACCTGATTCAATTATAGTAATTATCATTTGGAGTAATAAATAAAATATGTTTTAAGCATGTATGACATATGAATATGAGGGGAAAAATTAAATAGTTAAGTTTAATGAATAATCAGAGTCGCACGTAAAGTTAATAACTTTAATTTCATTAATCGAATACTAAATCACTAAGTGTTAAACATATGTCATGCCATTAGATTTTTCTTTTCTGATGCTCAAAAGTACTGTCTCCTAACCCTGGAAATTCTACTAATCAAAAATCTATTTTTTTAATTAAATATCATGCACATTATAAGGGATTTTATAATGCCGGACTTTAATTTCCTTGATAAGGCCTCATGAAATGACCAAGGGGCTAATTGTAATTGGACCCCAACCTAGAGAGCCTCTGTAACTGGACTCCATCTCTGAGTGCCTCTATAACCGAACTCCATCTCGGAGGGTCTATTATTACCTGACCCCAACCTGGAGGGAATACTTTTACTATTCCCCAACCCGAATCATATTAGTCCAATACATTCATCATATGTTTAATGAGGTCATGTATCCAATGTTTCGAATAACAATTTGAATACCTAATTCCATGTATTTTATTTGGGGTGTCCCATAACACTCCTAATAATGAAATTCTTAATTCATTATCATATGTGATGAACAATAAATAGTCCTATTTTTTACATAAATAAATAACTTTACAACTCTTCCATAAAAATTCAATGCATTACATCACATGTTTATAACTTCAGATAGATATTACTCATGCTCAGTTCCTACACAGATAAATGGAAATGACATTGGTCTAAATAATAATATGTCCATTATTATTTAAATATTAATTAACCCATCGACATGCATAAACTAGTAAACATTCTATGCGCATGTGATATTAACTTGAAACACGCATGTAATGGGGTTACCACATAAAATGGTAGTTCTATAATTTTCAAAATTCTTGATTCAGGGAAATGAATATTTATTGTTTAAAATGAAGAATTTAAAATTAAGACATATCTCATTTGTACACAAGCATGCACCGATAAATGGTCATGTCTTAATAAAAAGTCATACCCTATGTTTCATATAATATATGGTCAACAGATTTGCAGTGAAACATTTTTTCTTTGTAATTCATACATTCATGATATTTTAATTAAGCGTCTCAACAACGTACTTTAACCACCGATGTTTTTTAGGCCAACCTATTTCATATTATGGTTCAATATTATAGGTGCATTTGTATAAAACAATAAGTAAATTTCCCTTACATTTTAAAAACAGAGATTGTATAAAACAATAAGTAAATTTCCCATACATATTAAAAACAACATTGAAAATCAAAACATGATAGAATTAAAACTGGGTGGATTAAAACTATATGGGTGAGTGTGTAATAAATATACCAATCCATTTGATCCCAAAACATTATTCACATACAAGTATTTATTTAAATATTGTAAATAATCATTAATAACATAAAATAGAAATATATTGAATTATGTGTGTATGACTAAATATACACTAAGTGAATATTCAGCTTTTCATAATTAAAACCCATATTAAACAAACCCAAATATAATTATCAACCTTTGAAGTTCTAATACATAATGAATTTTATCCTTCAAAAAACCTAGATTCAACTAAGAGATTATATATATATATATATAATCCATATATAAATAAAATTATGAGTATGGGATTTTTATTTCAAAACAAAAAAAAAAGTACTGCTCACGTCAGTTAAACATTGATAAACAACATTTAGTAATCCAGAATTAGGTTTAGGATGAAAAAACATATATATATATATATATATTTATATTTATATATATATAAACATATACATATTCATATATATAAATAATGTATATATTATTTTCATAGGAATGGTAAATCATAAATAGATAACCCTTACACTGACTTAAATTAAAACATAACATTTAATAAAACATATAATATCATTATATGATTTTTAATAGAAACAATTCACAAAACTGTTTCCATTGCTTGAATAAATTTTTGGTAAATTGTTGTTTGAAAATAAATTGTATATTCCATTACATCATAACACATAAGAGTGTAAAATAAATAGACATTCAAGGAAAATATTTAACCCTTCACAGCATCACTTCTTCTAATAAGTACAACGACTAGAATAGGACAGGAGTAATCACAACACTCATGTGTGCAGAGGTGTACAGAAGACACGTGTAGAAAATAGAGATAGAACATATGCAGAATAATACTACTATTTATAATTTCCAACAGTCTCAAAAGTTTGAAATGAAAGACATAACAATTCTTGTGGTGCATGTTGTGTGTGTGAAAATAATAATCAAGTAAACGTTAAAGCCTATTGGATACAAGACTCTTAAAAAGGTCACAATGAGACAGATTCGTGATCTCCAATTTAAAATCACATAAAATATATATATATATATATATATATATATTTCAGTAATCAAAGGACCAAAAACATTCATTATTGTAGCACAAGACAACTGACAAAAAAATTGGAGCAATCAAAATGTGAAAATAGGAATTCAAATAAATAGACAACCATTGAATTAAGAAAATAAAAAGACGGAAAAATTTATCTGATATTGGAAAGGGAGACGTGCATAATAGAGTCGAACTAGACCCCTATATTTCCTTGAATTTAGACTATGAATATATTGATTCAATCCCAGTAACAGAACCCTTCCTCAGATCTGGACAGATTGAAACCCTAGCTCCAACTGACACTCGAACCTCCACTCGACTTTAACCGGACCATCGCCAAAGTAATTCCAGTGAAGCAACTTGGCCTGCTCTTCTTGGACCACTACCTTACCTTGGACCTCGACTATGGCACAGCCTCCCAGACCCCTGTTCAACTCAACCTTGACAATGGATTCAACCTGAGGATGACTAACCCTCCTCTTCTTGAGATCGACCCGACTCCACGACTCAAGAACTATACCGAGGCCGAGAAATCCTACAGCGCCTCCTACAAAACCCTATTCTAGTTTTACTCCTTAATTTTATAAAAAAATTATTTCAAAAAATTATCATATAATAATTATTAATTTTATATTTAAACACATTTATTGTTTTTCTAAAGCATTAAACTTTTATCTTTTTATTAAATCACGTTTTTTATTCAATTTTTATTTTTTGTCTTTCATGTTTCCCCTTAAGACTAACTTTCTAATTTTCTCTTGACATTAGTGTAAATAAAATCATTCATAAATATCACTTTTATTAATATTATTAATAATATTATTATTATCTTACTCTAGTAATAACACATATATATTTTAAAACAAAATCTATTATTATATATAGTTATATATATATTCATATTTGATTCATTCATAACTCATATATTTTTTTTCCAAATATTATATATATATATATATATTAGGTTTCAAATAAAATAAAAAATTATAAAATATCTATAAAAATATGTATAAAATATATTTTCAACATTTATAATATTAATATAATTCATCATTTTGAAATACCAATAATTTTAGAAATCTGATTTTAATTCATATTTTTAAAACTAATGATTATAATTCCAAACCTATATTTATATCACGTCTTGGGAATAAACAAAAAATTAGATATATTTATATATTAATATAATAATATTTTAAAATATAATTCAATAATTTGAAAAGAATAAAAATAGTTCTCTTAAACTATACTTCAATGTAAATTTTCTATTATTATTTTACAAGAAACAATGTTAAAAAAAAGTTATAATCATATCCATTTAATAAAACACAAATGATCAATCAACTAAGATTCCAACGATTACATCATTTCAAATTCCAATGGGTATAAAATGGTCACACGTATTACTATTGGTCACTAAAAACCTTATAAATACATGTTTTTTATATATCATACATGTGTTGGTTCAGTAAACCAGGATGGTTCTCTACATTCCTTATATGCTTAGTACTTGTGTCATTCTCTTAGCGATCACATTCTTCTTTATGTTTGGTCCAAGCGACGAGGGCTACTTTCTTGGCCTCTTCGTGCTGTCAGCAGGTCTCCCAATTGTGCTTCTTGGATTTTCAATTAGTTTCTTAGGTTAACTATGGTTTTCTACACTTTATTATGTAAATATTTCAGTGATTTATTAATATTATGTGTCTTGTTCAATTTTGAGAATAATTGCTTGAATGACTAAATAATAAAAAGTTATTATTACACATTGAAATGGTTTTGGGTATCATA
Organism: Viscum album; assembly: GCA_963277665.1. NCBI lineage: Eukaryota > Viridiplantae > Streptophyta > Magnoliopsida > Santalales > Viscaceae > Viscum > Viscum album. The sequence continues at coordinate 1,096,136,366 of OY728151.1, read as the reverse complement.
ACTATCTTTTTAGAAAAATAGTTATATTATTCAAAAAATTAGTTTTTCTCTTATATCATGTCTAGAAAACACATAAGATGAATTTTAGTAATTAAATTAAATAGATTATATATAATATTAATTAAAATAATCAAAAAATATTTATTTATTAATTTATTGAAAAAAAATACTTGTGCACACTTAAATAGTTGTTGAAAAAAAACATTTTATTTTATTTTAAAAATGGTTATACATTCATTTATAATTAACTAGTCAAAAAATAATTAATTATATATACATGTGTAAAACATAAATTCTACCATTCCAATACCTATGCGATAACTTCCAAATTGTGTTATAATATTTATTTTTTCTTTTAAGATCGATGTGGAATATCATATAAGATATCAAACATATCATTTCATGGTTAAAAATATTGAGATTTTACAATAATCGATAAAAACATGAAATAATCCATAATTTTTCATTATAAAGATGAATGGTTCCTCAGTTGTTAAAACACAAAGGAATATAAAACAATTTTCAAGACTCTACTGTAATTTATTCTTAAAATCCTAAAATTTAATGAAATATATAATATATAGATACATTGATATATGAAAATATCTATGTATGAGTTCAATTGGGAACTGAACCTCTCATTTTGGGGGAAAACTATGAAATTCATCCAGAAATACATTAACATAATCCCCTACAATTTGAATGTTGACTACATTAACTTCCTCCCTAATAACATATTCTATTAAGGCCTTGTTGTTGTGATTCAATACATATGTTATAGAAATTTATTCTAAAAAATGTACTGGTTCATGCATGCATTGATACCAAATAATAGAATGATTAAGGATATTAAAGTAGATTTTCCATTCTCAGAATTTTTTATAATCAATGTATTAAGAAATCAAAACCCTACCTAAAATTATCTAAAACTAAAATACTTGTATAATAACCAAAGGTTTTGGATGTATCTGTAAAAAACCCATGATTGAAGAATATTTGTACACCCTAGTTTTATTTATCATTCGAGTAGTTTTTTTCATGGATATATCAATATTAATTGTTTTTTCTAATCAATCCATTTTCATTAAATATTTATAATATATAAAAGAATTTGTTGAACCATATTCAAATAAAATATTCATCACTTTATAGAGTATAATTATTGTACCTTTCACCATGTCATTGTTATTGTCGAATTTTGTAGTAGTGATTTCATATTCCATCCCATTATCCCTTAGTCTAAGAGGATGCTGCTACCTATTCCCTTCAATAACACTATTTTTAGTGAATTGATTCACAAAACTTCTATACTCCATTAATTTTAATATTTGAAGAGTATTTGGAGAATCATTTAGTTACTTTTTACCCTATGTGATGTTATTCATCTCATTTCCATTAAGTCAGTGCTTAAAATTTTATTTAAAGGATTTACCCAACTTTTTAAAAATCCCAATAGAGTTAAATAAATTATATGTTTCATCACAAATGTTTTAGATGTGCGTTATTGAAATTTCATACAACTATGATAATATTAATTTTGGCCTCCATGATACTCTATCGTTCTTTTAATTTGTGAAAAAATACAAAGGTATAAATATTACATTTCAACCACAACACACATGGAAAAAATAACCTTTATATTCAAAAATATACTTCAGATAATGAATTTCAAGAAAATGTTTTATGAAACCAATTAGTTTATCAACATTCATTATATGTTTACAGATATACTCTGAGTTGACCCATTTCAATCTCATGATTCATTACACATAAGACCTAATAGATTAATAATACTTTTGTTTGAATTCAATGAATTATCTTTTCATCATAGTGCAATGTTTATGAGCGAAATACTTTTGAGAATAATATTACCTTGAATTAATCCCACATGATAGAATAAAATTCCCCCATTTTCATTAAATACCTAATAAGATTCCCCCATTTTCTAGTCTAACCTTCTAGGTGAAATATAACAAAAATGACCTTCTCAATATTTGACAATTAATAGACAATATATCTTTCAGAATATTGTTACATGTTTCTATGAAATCAATGGGATTAATTTACAATTAATGGATAGTGGATTTTAATTCATAAATTAATCAATAAAACGATTCACCCTTCTTGGTTCATATGGTATCTCCACATTATTTATGTTATAATTCATAACATGAGAGTTTTGAGTGGAATTTCCAAAATATTTGGAACTCTATTTCCATTCCCATCTGGATAAATCCCTACAATATCCATTTCATCTATTATTAGAATGATTTATTCAGGTTCTATCCATTTCCTTGACAGATTAATGTAAATGGTTTGGATTGTTAAATTAATAAACATATAATGTAGAATATCTGATCAAGAAGACATAAGTAAAATATAATGAGTATGTTCTTCCATAAATACTCCCAATTTTTTGATATATTTTATCCCTGAAACATTCCCCACTATATTTTCCTTAACCGATCTAGTCAACATGTTAACCAAATCATTTATAATTTTTAATTTTGGAAATTTTAATTTACCTAAACATGCCCAAAAATAGTGTCAACGTTGTCTCATAGTAAGGTCCCATTGACTATGATCCATAATGAAGGATGAGGTATACAAGACCAAATATTTTCAGGGTTATTAACCCTTGGTATTATGTTCTATAACCATGTCCACATATAGTATCTAAATAGTGAAATATTTATAGAAAAACAAAAACCTGTAATTTACTATTACATATGATATGCTCCAATATATAGGATTATCCTAAGGGTTCTCACTAAAGATTTCCATCATAGTCTCCAATATAACTATACCTTCCTCTTATAAGAACTGATATAGACCATGCTAAATATACATAAATAATAAATTGAATATATCGTTTTATTATTTCTTATAGAAATAATATCACAACCCATTGAACTAATTATTAGTTTCATCATTACATGAATCTTGAAAAATTCCATTCCTATGTCATTATAATCTCTCCATAAACAAGGTCATTTATTAGACACCTCATGATACATAACCTTCTTCAAATTCAAGGGCAGGGAAAATATTATATGAGGTGATATTCAAAACTCGGAAAGGTATAACATTCCAATGATTATATTTTTTGGATCATGAACATATGTAAAATACTAAATATAGAAAATATATAACTTAAAAAACATGAAATAAAAAGAGGTAACCATAAGCATTGAAGATATAAATACCATCTCAAATAATAAATCATAGGCCAGGACATGAGAAAAATATAACATGATGAATATAACATGGGTAATGTCAAACAGGTATGAAATTATAACAATAAGATACATGGAATTTCTTATAATTCTTAACCTAGATACCCAACACCTCATTTACTCATAAATTTGTTTTTTAATCTAAACAAAATCACTCTATCTCTTTTTTAACCTAGCTTCATTCTTACTCATTCAAATTACATTTCCATCTCTTATGGAATAACCTTTTAACCAATACATTAGAGGGAGGTAGAGTTCTGACACATCCCATAATCCATACACTTATATTCCACTTCAGAAAAATAATATACACATAAAAAATAACAATTAGAAATAAAAATGTGTTTTATGAAATTTCCAAATTATTATATAATGAACCCCTGGAAATAAAATAGTTTTAATGAATATCTAAAATGTAATCATTCAATTTTCAATGGTGTCATATGAAATAATAGGCATTTCATAAAATATTTGAATAACATTATTTATTAAATCGTTTGATATGAAATAAATAATCATCATAAATAATTATGATTTAAAATAATAAAACATGATCAACCATAAAACATAACTGAAATCATGGTATTACTCATATAAATCTAATGTGTTTAAAATAAAAAAATTGTTTTAAAATAATATTGTAGAAGTCATAGATATGATTCTCATTCAAACCAGTTTCATTTTATTTTTAATTTAAATTAAATGGAAAATATCAACAGAAAAGTAATTAGTTAAGAAATATTTTTTGAAAAATAAAAATAGATTATCATTTCAAATCCATAATTCATAGATAATTAAAATCTAAATAGAAAAATTCAACTCAAATAAAATATTTTTTGTTATAATATTTCTTACAATTACCCTTGATTATCACTAATGTGATTTAACCTCCTATATTTTAATGATAAAAAATAATTACACATTTCATAAAATTATTCACATTAATTTCTATTCATAATATAAATTAATAAAAACTACCTTCATGTTTTATATTTTCATAATCCATTTTCAACATCATCTACAAAAAATCATGAAAATATTTAACAAGGTTCGTAAAAGTGGTCCCTAGATGTATTTTTCATTGAAAACTCTCCAAATAAAAAAATTATGTAATATTATTTTATTTATAAGGAATTTTAATTTTTTAATACCATTTTATGAAATATTATGTCTATTTTCATGAAATATGGAATGTTAATGAACTAGTTTTTGGTTATTTAATAAAAATTTAAAATTAACTTATAAAGATAATTAAATTATTTATTATTAAAAATATATTTTAATGATATATTTTAATTATATATATTATATAATAAGTCAATAAATTTTAAGTCATTACATTCTTGGAAGTGAAATAAAATCAAACACATTTATTCCTTGAGGTGGTAGTCAGCACAACACATTACTAGGAGTTATATTACCCAATTAATGAGTGGGGTGAAGGTGGATTATAAGTAACAATTTATGAATTATAAATACATTATATAAATTATATGTACAATTAAATATCATACTTTTGAACATTAGGGAGGGTTGGGGATGAAAAGCTGAAATTCTATCTTCATTGAGGTCATAATCCACACACACCCAATATTTATGATTGCAGTTTTCTTAGTAGATTGAAGATGATAAATAACTATTTTGAAAACATTATAATAAATTATAAAAATAATTATTATTATGATATTATTATTATTATACAACAATGGTTAGTATATTAATTAATGATTAAGAAAAAAAATTATGAATGGTGTGATACCTAAGATGAGACATTGAACATTTCTTGACAAGAAACATATATTTGTAGGACATAGGCTAATTATTTCTAACCAGGCTAATTTGGGAGTGTACAGTAATCCAAGTATGATAATATTGGGTAGTGGTTTAAATATATTATTAAATAGTAGTGTTTTATTTTAAATTTTTATATGTTTTATTAACAAAAAACTAGGTAAATATTAATTTTAAATATTTTGATATTCATGTTTTTCAATGTCAACAAACATTGGTTTTAGCGTCTTTTATAATTTGAACTGCCTTCCACATCTTTATTCAATTAATGAGTCATTGTATGGATTATTTTGTTTTAATTATTTAAATTTTATATTGCATTATTTTATTTTTCACTTTGTTTGGATCATTTTTACTTTTATGTTCATGGGATGATTTATATAAGAAGATAGAAATTTTGATCCATGGATGCAGAATTTTCTAAACAAAGAAAAATGGGCATTAGGCCCATAAAATAAATTTTGAGCCAAATAATCAAATCTCATCAATCTAAAATTACAACTTTAGATATATAAAATTTATTGGAACATTTAATTTTACTATGATCCAAAAAAATTCATAGGTTATCATGGTGGTCTAAGTGGCCCATGTTAAAGATTATATTTTAGTCTACATTTCAAGGTCAATAAATTTATACCACCAATTTATTCATAAATAATGAAAGGAATATCCCATTTGGTTTAAAATTATACAATAATTAGTTGAAATATGTATTAAAATGTTTCTATATTACAATGCTAAAAAATTTATCCATATTCAAATTAATATTTTCACATCATCATAGAGAAGAATATTGATCTAGTTTTTCTTGTAAACATTGAAAAATCAACTTTCCTTTTTTTATCTCACACACTATTTAACTCTCCTAATAAATGGAAATGATATATAATGAAATTATATCCACCTAAGGATAAAATATTTCATATTTAAGGTGATCGTGGTGATTTAATTAATGGTTTATTTTTTGTTCTTTCTATTGTGTTGTTACAATATCATGATATTAAAAATTAATTTTCATATAGTAAGTTGTTTCATTTAACAAGATTAAAAATAAATATTTTTTCTTATTATCTTATTTTAATATTTTCAATCCCAATTTGATTCTTTTGAATCATGGTTTTAATTACTTTTCCCCAAAAATTGTGAAATTCATCACTCAGTGGTGGACTGATCATTATTTAATTATTTTTCACTTCATCAATTATTCCTTAACAAGTTGAATTTCATCTTTCATTACTAAATTTTTATTAATATATGTCTAACAATCTATTGGGTTGATACATTGAATATTAAAAGTATTTTTTGTGATTTTATTTCCCATTTGAATAATTCTTAACAAATTATTTACTGGATATTTTTATTCAATGATATACCTTCTCAATTAATCATACTAATTATAATGATACACATCTTGAGTTCTAGAGAGATACTCTACATTGGACTAATCCTGAATATTATCATCCAATTATATATAATTTTAGACATGGGGTAGTGAAAAAAAATTCTATATGTGATCTGGGAAATTCATATTTTGTAGAAATAATCACAATAAAATTTATGACATTGAACCCATTAAAAAAAATTCATTCAATCCACCCCTTGTAATAGCCAATAAAAAATGCATCCTTTTAAATTTAATTCACCTAATTATTTTAAACTATATAATAATATATAGTTGTTGAACCCATGTTTTCCAATATATATCCAAATCACATCCCATGGAAAGTATTTTTCTTTAGGTTTCTTTATTAGTATATGAGGATTTGAAAATCAATGTAGTATTAAAAGAGACGAATTAATTCCTAAAAACATAATAATATTTTGGTCTAACCAAATTTTATGCTATTTTTTGGTACCTATGTAAGTATTCTCAGATTCAATTGTTCTATTATCACCCCATTTACCATTCCTCATCCATTTTTTATTCCCTTCATTCCTAGTGCATGTCCACCTGGACCCATGATATCTAAAATAATTTAATTATGGTGGATAAAACATTAGGGGTGATGAGTCCAATGATTCTAAAGGGTTATTTCATATATATCATTGTATTATTAATAATTTTAATTATAAAATTGAGTTATATATAATGTAAAATATTCCACAAATAAAATTATAAACCAAGGAATAAACCCAAATGGAAACCAAAATAGTTATCCACTAATAAAGAAAATTTGGTAGACCAGACCATGAGTGACTACCTTATACTGGGATGAACCAATTAACACTCAAGAATTTTCAATGATTATATGGGATATGACAAATATATATTCAAATAAAATTTCATGAACAACCTTCAAACCATTCATGGTATTGAAACTGACATTCCATACATTAAATATAAAAAATTCAATGACATTGTTCAATACATGTTCCCATAAAATTAAATTTAATAAGCTTGAATGAGTCCCATCCCTTTTTATTTGAATCTTATAAAAAATAAATGGATAAATAATTTGAGGCTAGAATACATTCAATATTGGATGAAATGTAAAATATAATTATACCAAATATACTTCACCTGTCAAAAAAATCACATAAAAAGAAAGTTAAATATTTGTTTTTGAATAATAGGAAGAAAAATTAAATGAAACATGAGAAATGTTCCATGAAAAATTTAATATTATAAAACACACTAGTCTTTTAATCCCATAAAAATTGATAATTTATTATGAAGGGTCAGTTCTAGGTAACAAATATTTTATTTCATGATGTGTAGAAAAACATTCAAACACAATTCCATAACTGATGCTTATAGTTATTTGGAAAATATTATAGAAGAGAACCAAACTAGGGTAAAATAACCTTTGTATGAGGAGCCCCCAAAATTTTGTGGAATTCATAATATTTGATAAGGACAATGTCTTAGAGAAAAAATCATTACTCTCACTATGATGGTTGAGTAGATCAATCGTAAAAAGGTCTATGAAATCCAAACTATGGAGATTTGTTAAAAAAATTGTGAAATACATTACTATAAGATAGACAACTGACAAACAATTCCTTCTTTCAAGGATGTTCATAAATTAGGTCCACCCGAAAATTTCAATTTATTCAGCTTTGAAAATCTCTAGTACCAAAATAATTTCAATCAATGGTATAATTATATCCATGATTCCATTGGAATACAATCAATAACCAATAGAACAATAATGTATTAACCCCTAAAATCAATAATATGTTAAAAACCATTATCATATCCAACCACAACCATTCCAATACCAACATCCAACTGTACAATACCATCATACCATTCAACATCCAGTCAACAATAAAGTTATCCTCCTTCATAAACCGACTAGCAATGCCCCGACCCAATCTGTCCATCTTCTAATACTTGAATACATTAGTAAAAAGTCCATAAAATTAACTCATACTTCTCATCACATAAAAATTAATTAAACACCAAAAAAACGTTCATGTACCCATTCATAATCATGATTTCTCAACCCCTTCATTAATGGGTGAATCCTGTTACACACAATCCTCTCATGAATAACTAAGAGCATTGAATTAATTAATAACCGTGAGATCAATTAAAAAAAATATAAAATTACAACACCATTAAATGATATAGTATCACATGAAAATGTTGTAGAACCAACATCATATTTTGAAAAATCAAATATTAATGGGAAATAATCACAACCTCACTAAGAAATCAAACAATTTAATCTGGTCCCTCTATATATTGGTGTAAAATCAAATACTGAAATATATGAAACATTAAGTTAAATATTCCCTCATATAAAGATTAACATTCCCATTATTGATGAAATCCAAACCACTCCTACCTTGTAAATGTACATTGATAATTTTTTCACTTTTAAAATGAATTTTCATTTCAAAACCATGTCCTTTTTGTGGCTATTGTCGGTAACACCATTCAATGCCCTAATCCTCCAATGTTGAAATAACTAAGATGTTCATACATCACTATTTACTAAGGTGATAAAAAATACATCAGATTCTATTATAATCATGGATCTACTATGAACCTCATTCCATATTCCATGTAATTTAAATTGGGGTTTGAATATATCCAACCAAGATCAATTAAACTCCAAATTGAAAATCATAGTGCTCAGGTTCATAAGGGGATCTTCATGGATTTTTTTCGGAAGGGTGAAAATTTCATTTACCTGGTTAAATTCATTGACATGACAATAAACATAGATTAGTTCATAGGGATAAATCTCCCATTTTCATTGGTCAGAACATCTTTGTGAAAATCAACTCAAAATTTTGAGTTATGGATGCGAACATGGGAATAATATTAAGAAATATAAGCCTCAATCTAGAAATTTATATTCAAAACTCTCAAATTGAGAATGATGAGGATATCAACAATTCCAATTGGATATACAGTTTAGATAAGGAACCATAATAACATCATTGAACTATTTAATGATGGTTATGACGGGATGAGATTAATATAATTTGTTCCGATGAGTGAAATTTGTCTCATTTTCAAGATTATCTTTAATAAAATCCATAATTGATTTTCTAGGATCACCAATCAATAAATCCATTAGAGAAATCATAAACAAAGGGTCCACACCCATTCAAGACCTCGATCAATCCAATGTGTTGTATGGAACTTCTACTCAAAAGGAACTAATTTGGTAAAATTTTTGGAAAGAGAAACTAGGTTTGATACAAAGTCACATCCATCATTTGATACTATTAAATAAACTAGTCTCAAATTTAATGTATTGAATTTATCAGTCATGTGTTCACTTTTAGGGGACAATCCAAAAATCATTATTTTAATTTCTTCTTCTATAAAATCCAATAAAGTTATTATTCTTGTCTATATATGGGGAATGAAAAACAATCTCATGAACCCCATCAAATATTATTAGGATTTTCAAACTCAATATAAATCATAGTATGGTTCTAGAATCTGTTGTTATACCATGTCATAAACATCATCAGAGACTCAATAACAATCTTATGGATTGGATACATAAATAAAATCAAAACTTAATCAAAATAAGAATCATATACCCAATTGATTAGAGTGATGGGTAATCTTAATTCTTGTTTTTCTAAAGAATAATGGAATCACAATGATTACCTATTAGGATGGTGATCTTTTTCCAAAAAGGATGATTAGTTGATGGAGTTTGTTCGTTGACTATAGAAAGTTAACTTCATGTACAATGAAAGACAATTTTACTTTTCCCTCTGTTGATCATTTTTTATAAACTGTGGCTAGACATCAGTTCTTTTGATTCTTACATGGATTATCAGTATATAATCAAATTTAGATCTCCTATGAAATGAAAAAAAAATCCTTCACCAACCCATTTCGGAATTTTTTCATTAAACACATTCTCCTTGGGTTATGTAACACCCCTAATATCTTCTATAAGTGTATGATAAGGAATATTATCTAAAATGATGGGGGATTATCTAGAGGTATTTATAGACGACTGCCAAAACATTTTGGAAACATATTATGAATTCATGATAAATGTTGAATGGGTTTTTTTATGATTTGAGGATAATAATATTGTCCTCATTTAGAAAATATTCAATTTCATAGAATATAAAAGTCTTTTCCTAGGACATATGGTCTATAATTTGTGGATTTGACTTAATAAATCTATTGTTGATGTCATTTTTCACTGTACCTCTAAAAACAGTCAAGGAAGTGAGGTCCTTCATAGGAAATTATTTTCTTAGTAAAATATTATTAGGAATTCAACACCATATCTCAACATATTTGTGCTATGCTGCTGAATGATTCTCCATTTTATGGACAAAAAACTATTACGAATCATTCTTGATAATCAATTAATCTCATATCTCTCCACCTATATTAATTTATCCCAAATGAAATATTAAATTTGAACTAAGGATTGATGAGTGTAACTTTACTATTGGATCTATCTTCTGAATACATTGTGATAAAACTCAATGTATCATTTTTTTTATTAAATTAAAACATTAAATGATGTAAAAAATCAACAATACCACCACTAAGAAAGATTGTTTTCTATTTTTTCATTATAAAAATTTATTCTAAATCACATAGAGCCCCCATCATTTTCTACATAGATCATTCATCTCTAAAATACCATTTCCAAAAACAAGATTCCATGGATATATTGATTATGTGAAACCTTATTCATCAAGAGTTTAAATTAACAATTACGGATAAAAAGATACATAAAATGTTTTCCATGATCAAATATCTATGATATATGCCAATGAAACAAAAGATCACCAATCAAATTCTGAATCTTTTCAGAATGAGAACCAAAATTATTTATGTGATTTCATGTAGTTTGATGACATATAAAATCACTTGTTATATGTGTCATTCAAAAATTCACAAGTTCAATAGGTATTAATAATTTCATTACTAAAGTCAAAACTTTTCTATAAGATGATCTATGCTTCATAAATTTCAATCTAGGTCTAGTCATTAGGATATATGTTCCGGAGTTTCAGAATGAGTCTGTTCATAAGTTATATCATGGTGATGCATGTGTAGGCCACGTTAATTAAAATAAAACAAATAAACTATTCATAAATGAAGGTTTCTTTTCTCCTTACCTCAATATGGATTCCTACACATTCTTCCTAATTTATACTCGATTTCATAAATTGATATCCATAAAAAAATAAATCAAATTCCCTTAACTCCCATTCTGGTTCTCAAAATCATCGATTATTTGGAAATAGATTTAGTGGGACACTTTTCAATCTCTATGGGATATCTCTATATATTATTAAATTTTTATTATCTATATAAATATATTGAGGCCATTCCCATTAATTCATGAGATTTGGAATTTCTAGGACAATCATCAGTGATCATAGAACTCATTTTTGTAACCTTCCCTTCTCAGCACTCTTATCTATTTATGGGGTTTCCCAAACAGTTTACACTTATGAACATCCCCAAACTAATGGTCAAATTGAGTTGAAAAATATGGAAATTAAGTAAATTCTTGAAACAATTGTCAATTCATCGAGGAAATATTATTTCATGATACTTTTTGATGCCCTTTGGGAATATCATACTACATTCAAAATCATCTTAGGAATGAAACCATATTTGTTGGTTTATAGAAAATATTTCCATTTATTCATTGAAATTTAACGTAAGTAATTTTTGGAAATAAAAAAAATGACTATTTAAATTTCATTGGACAAAGAGATATTATACCTTAAAAACTTGTCGAACATAGGATTAAGGATTATTAAACATCAAGGATCAATAAAGCTAGAGTTGAATCCTACCAATATAATTAAAAAATGTAAAACTCGTTAAACTATGAAAATATTTCCTCTTCTATAGTTTCATGAATGATTTACACCAATGAATTTTATGATTGAGATGGAGAGGGAATTACACAATGCATTGTGTGTACCACCATGGGGGGATAGATATTCAACATACCCGTATCGGTCATTTAATCAATGTAAATGGTCAAAGATTAAAACATTTCATTTAATCATTCCAATATCATGAAAAAAAGGTTGAGTTAACAAGGTCATCCACTATACTATATAAAATTTGATCTATTTGGTTTCTATGCAGAGCTAACGACATAAAAAAAGACCATTCTAGGTTGTTACCCAGCCTATTCATTGATATTATTTGATTTTATTTTGTGTGTTTTTTTATTAAGGGAAACCCCTTGAGGTTTCTTATGTGATATAATGTTTCATTGGTGTGAGATTTAATATTTTAAGTAGTTTTGGTATCATCAAATAAATCACATTCCTTCCAAAGTTCAAACATGAGAATAAATCATCCCCAAGGATAATCCATGGGACCTGAATCCAAACTGGTCAATTTATTGTTGATGGGTATTCAACTTCAAACCTGGTGATTTTGATCTATGATATAATTTTTAATCACCTTATCCCCCCTCTTTATTCCATATTTTTATCCTTATAGTCTCCTCTCTTTCAATAAGGAGGGGTGTTTCATTCAATGTTGAGGAGTAAAAATTTTTGGTTGAAAAAACTGGGATTTTAATGATAATTTAACACAATATCCTTGAATGAGTTATTGTAAATTGTGAAAAATGGAAGCTGGATCTCAAATGATTTTGAATGAATTCAGTCATGTATTCATATAGGTTCATGTTTATGATCATTAATTTTTGAATGAAGGGTTTTTTATGTCATTTTTTAATGTATAGTTTTTAATGCATTTAATAAAAATGATACAATGCCTGTCCATTGTATTTTGGGTGAATTTATGAGTTTTTGGGTCCGTTTCATCATAGAATAGGATTTGGGAACACTCTTTGATTTATTGAATATCTAATAAAAATTACAAAAAATTTCACATAGAGAAATGTTTTGACTAAATGTGTGATGTTCAAAAAATGGGTATCATTACTCCATAGATATCTTTTTAAGTGTTAGGATATATATATATATATATATATATATTCTAGAGAATGTAAATTGGAAAAATGTGTGGTGTTCAAAACATGGGGATCATAACTCTATAGTTTTTTTTTCAAGAGTTGGTATTTTATTCTCTAATGTGGTTAAAAAACATAAAAAATAAATTGACACTCATATTAAGGATTCATGTGATTTCCACCTAGAGCTTCCATTTTTTTCCATTGAACAATAAAATGGGACCCATATCTATTATGATACAAAAAAACACTATCACAGTTAATTGAAATAGGATAAATTTTGTTGATGGACATTAAAAAAGGAAGGAATTTTGGAATTATATATTCTTATGAACCGTGATTTTTTGAAAATATATTGTTAAATTTTATGATTGTTTGGTATAATTTATTTTGATCAGCATAGTATATTAAAATGTTTTCTTCTAGAAATATAATTCAATAATCATATTTTTTATATACTTATTTCTCAATACTTAAAAAACCCAAGATGAGGGTTTTATAAGACATGGTTATAGGTTAATATTAATTTATTATATTTTTATATTCATATGATTCAATTTTTATAAACATTATTTTTAGTAATTTTGGTAATTTAAAACTCATTTCACATCATCGTACAATTAATATTTAATGTGTATCAATCATGGACAAATTAGTCATCATATTTTGGAATACATTATTTTAATTGTGTTATTTTTATATTTGAGGATTCCATTGATCAGATCATTTATAACATTTTTTTTTGTTTCGATGGATGATTCAAATGAGATGATGGTTATTTTTTTCAATAGATGTTGAAATATGAAGAAAAAAATCATCCTTAGGCAATTAAATAAAATTTGGTCCCAAAATTATATTCCAATGAAGAAAAAATTATATATATATATATATATATATATAATTATTGGGAACATTTAATTTAACATTAACTATTGAATATTCATAGGTCTTCATGGTGATGCAGGAGGCCCAAGTTGAAGATTAAATTATGGGTCAAGTTTCAAGGCCCATAAAGTAATCCCACCAATTTAATCATATCATATTAATGGAAGATCCAATTGGGATGAAATTTATAATGTAGTTAGAGTAAATATGGATGAAATGTTTTGTATTCCAAGTATCTCTTAAAGTCAGAAATATTCAATATCATATTTTCAGGTCAACGTGGAAGAAGAATCTTGATCCTATTTTTCTTTTCAATTTTGTAATGTCCACTTTTCCTTTTTTTCTCACCCAACATCTGACTATAATAATTCATAGAGGATGAACCTAGGTATGAAATATACCCTTCGTATGGTGGTGGTGGGCAATTAATTAAAGATATTTTTTTTGTTTTTACTATATTATAACATTATAGTTTTTTAACAACAAGTTGTTTTCCCCAAGTTATTCGATTCACACTAGCATATTAAAAAAATAACTTTTTTTCACCAATAATTTTTATAATTTCAATATAATGTTGACATTGATGATTTAATTTCTCAATTTATTTAAACCAACAATGGTGAAATTCATCACAAAACAGTGTAATTCCCACCATTTTGATGATTTTACATATTCAATTTTTCCATTATATGTTTATTTTACTTTTCTATTCAGATATTTGCATTAATCGAGGGATAAAAATATTATGGTTTGATACATGGATGCTTAAAGGGGTTTCAATAGAGGTTATTTCTCATATTAATAATTCTTAATCAATATATTCATTATGATTTTCATTCAATGGTGTACTGTCACCATTAATATCCCTTATTTTAAGGATATGCATCTGGATATCCAGAATGATCCATCAACATGGAGTAATCCTAAATATGATCCATCAATTTTATATGTTTTTTTCATAGGATAGTGAATACAAGAAATCTGTTACTTGTTTGAGATGTTAATATTTAATTAAAAGACCCACTCTCCAATTTAAGACACTGAAAAAATTAATGGAAATCAAATCATTCAACCCATCATAACAACCTTCGATCAACACTTCCATTTTAATTTAATTCCCATTAACATTTTTAACTCTATAATAATCTTCTAATGTGGAACCCATGATAGATTCTTTATATCCAAATCAACCCTATATAATTTATGTTTCATTAAGTTTATTCATACATATCTAAGGATCCGATAACAAAATTTGTACTACAAGAAACCTATTATACACTACAGACATGGTAAAATTTGGGTGTAACCAGTGGTATCCTTTAATAAAAGATAAAAAGGTAACGTTTATATAAAATCATCATTTTTTAATAATTACCAGACAATATTCATGTTTAAATGGATTGAAAGGAGGAAATATTAATTTTTGGACAATATAAAGATAAAAATACTCTCCAAAAATAAATTAAAAACAAGGTTTTACCATGTTCTGACTATTACTAATAGTAAAAAACATTATAAAAATTTTAAATTTTATTGTGGTTAACATTTTTTCACCTTAATAATTAATTTTGAAAATAAAATTTAAAATAACCATATTACAGAATTTTAACCTTTTGCTTTTTAAATTCAAAATCATTTTCTCATATCAAATTTCTAAATGCGTTAAAAATAATATCAATTAAAACACACTTAATTATGCAAAAACATTAAAGAAAGAAATTATGTTTTATAAATTTAAATTTACATATAAGAAAAAATTATCATTATTACAACTTGTGACAATACTTAATTTATAAAAAATATAATTAATGGTATGATTCATTCCTTGAAAAATTCAAAAAAAATATCAACTTCAAAATACTTTATTAAACTAGAAGACCAAAAATATTATTTATTAAATGTATAATTTTTTCGGTTCTATAAATGTGAGACATATAATTCATAAGGTTATTAATGATATTAAATTCCATAATGTTATTTAAAAATTATTTACTTTATTACTTCAAATGTTTCTTTACAAAAAATTTAGGGTACTCTCTAATAGTGGAAAAAACATAAAAATAGTAATTTTTCAAATATTATATTTTTTTATAAAAAATATAATCTTTTATAAAATATTCAAAAATACAGACAGTGTAAATATTCATTATATAATATTAAATTGAAAATTTTTATCTCATTTTTATTCTTATAATTTTAAATTTATAATTTAATAGATATTATAATATAAACAAAATTGATTTTATAGAAAATAATTTTTTTATATTAAATATTATTAATTACTTATCTTATAAAGGTAATTAATTTTAATAGTTAACTATATTAATTTTATAATAACATTATTAATAATATAATTATAATATATTGTTGTTTTTTATGTCAGTTTTACCATGTATCACCAATTTTCACAAACATAATGTATTTGAGAATTAAAAAACATGGGTAGACACAACGGAGGTGGCCCCACAATAGTGGGATTTCTAGGGATCTTACTATGGTGAACAAAATCTAGGATGGTTTGTTCATTCATAGTGTTATAGGTGGAATATGATTAAGGGAAAGAGAATACGATATCGATTTTGGTTACATTTAAGGTCATTGTGAAGTAGTCATGGGAGGTCCAAGGGATACATGATATATGGGTATTGTATATTTTCTTGTTTGTACACAAATTTTCCAAAAAATATCATTCCAAAACATGTTAAATTATGAGGGACTATCGCACATACGGTTATGATTGTTGAAGAATTTTCAAAGCGTTCATATAGGCAAGGCTACTCTAATGATTTCTATAGGAATTATTTGTGATAGAAACCCAATGATTGGTGGTTCATAAATAATCCTCAAGTATAAACTTTTATGATTGATCGACTTATAGTAGATCCATAAATTATTTCTATGGGAAGCTACCATGGATGGTTTTTATGAAATGTATTCATTAGGGGACTTCAAAAATGATGTCCTGAATGTGAATTTTTGAATTATGCCTCTAAAAAAATGTTGTTGGTTTCACTTCCCATTGTTATATTCATCATTTTAGATATAGAATATAATTGGAAAATAATATTCTCCATAATAGGGAGATCACTCAGCAGTTACCAAATTTATCATTAGATTTTTTCAAACTTCATAGGATTCACACTTTCAGGGTTTCTCTATTGTCTTGTTGTGTCAATTATGTAGTGGGTGAGTAACATTTATATGTGGTGTTCAGTAATAACCCCCTAAAATGGTTAAACATGTAAAATATTCATTTTCACATATGAAAAAGTATCACCTTGTGAATATAGTATAAAAACATATTTAATAAAACACTTTACATACCCATATAATGTCAACTTTATAATGGAGATACAAAGTGGAATAAGAATTATTTATTAGGAGAAATAAAAATAAAGGATTTTTTTGAATTATCTTTATGTCTCACCAATAACGAATAAACATATTTATGATTCATTGACCTTGTAAAGAACCCATATGATTTGTGTATGATCCCCGTGGTTCATATTTTATTTCTATTCAAACCATTCTAAAGTTCCTGAAGAACATTATATGATTTGTTGAAATTTATTCTTTTCAAGTTTTCAATAAAATTTTATTCCTCCTTTTAGATTCCCTTTTGTATTTCTAATTTCACTATTGAAAAGGTAATCAACAATAAAGAGAGTGCCACCCCTTTAACGAATGAAATTGGCGATATAATAATTACTAAAATAGAGAATGAATATCACACAATATGGGAGAACATGAACAATAATCATCGTCAATATATATATTAATTTAAAATACATAATATATAAATAAATAGTATAATGATAAATATATAAAACCAACTAAATGGAATATAGAACTTGTTTGATACATCATGTAAAAATATATCACCACAAGGAGAATTGTATAAGGGAGATAATATATCTGATGAGTCTATAATACATAATGATCTCAGAAGATCCTCTATTCCAAATTTACTCTTGTATCACACTCCAACTACAATGGTCACTAATAATGTCACAAAATACCATTCCTTATTGTGAAACGTAATACATCTCCATTAATGTGCTATAAATAAGACACACTATCTCTACATTAACACACCCCACCATTGAATTTGATCATTATCTTTATAAAAAAACCCCGGAGGGAACAAGGGTTATGTTAGGCATAATAATAATAAAAATTGGATTCCAAAAAAATAAAAGAGAGAAATTATTAAACAAAGATATTTGATAATTAATTTTTTGAAAATAGATTGTGGTTATATAGAAAATACGCTGAAATTTTTTTCATTTAATGTTTGATTAGTTGTGGATGATATGTTTATGATATAAATTGAATAAATTATATATAAATGAAAAGATAATACTTGGTTTTTCAATATGTGGAGGACTGATTTTTTTGCATAGTTAATTTTATATTTAGATATTGTAAAGTGATTCAGGGGATATTTGAGTTCACTATGATTAAAAATGAGGTTTTTCATAACTATCATAAGATATGTTGTGGTGGCTCATCATATGTTTTGAATATTGTACTGGATATTTGGATGTTATATTATAGTGGATCGGGATAATCTATAAGGAGTTGTAATTTTCCTCATGATTTGGTTGAAAAAGGCTTTCGTAGTTATAAATAATCATGATATAATTTTATAAGTGGTGTTTATGGTGGTATAACGTTCTATTGTCTCACTAATTAGTGGACATGACAATTTTGCGGTTCAAATTTATTTTTGTAATGGATTAATGGAATTTGAAGGACCTATGTGTTTTATAAAACATTGTTCAAAAAGCCTTTGTAACATATAAGGTATGTAGAACACCCCCCAGTTTTATGTATGTAAACCTTTATTTATGTATTTTATATATGTAATGTTTTTGTGAGTTTTTAAGTTATATGGAATTTTTTTAGTCTTCTATGAAGGTGAACGGTTTGATCACGGTTAATTGGATCTTTGAAACACCATTAGGAAACTATACATGGGGAGAAAGTAGAATCTAAAATGGTGCATGATTATGTAAAAGGATTGTGCAAACCATATAGCCACCCAGGGGTAACCATGAAAAGTGGAAGAGTGAAAAAAACATGATTTCTTCATATTTTTTCTAACCATGTTATCTAATCATGTGAATGGTTCTTGGAGGTAGTGGATTGAATATGGTTTGCACCTAGTTTTCCTTACTATGTGTCCAAACTATTTATATCTAAAAATAAAATCCATAAAATGAAAAAATCACATCAAATTTTTCATAAACGACTATTTTTTAATTAATTAGTCACTAATTGTGGTTTTATCATCCAAAATGTTTTGTAGACTCTCCTCTCTAAATTGAGAGTTATCTACTAGAAATTCTAGATGGGTTAAAGGCTATATATCTTGGTATGTCTCAATTCATGGTGGTTCTCCTTATACTTGTTATCCCTCCCTCTCTTTGATTCACTGATCATGTATGTTCAGAATAGATATATGATAGTTTATTCCAATCATGATTATATACAGTTGAGCTGATATTAGGGAATAATATCTATGGTAGGAGTTTTAAGATTAAACCCAATTCTATTAAGGAATACGTGTCATTCATTATTTTATACATAGTTTTTTTTAGGTGGTTTTACTCTTGACTCCTCTTATTAAAACATTAATTATTATTTTCAAATTGGTTGACATTCATGAAGTCGATTTTAATAATTTTTTGAAAAACATTGAATAAACCTCATTTAGTGATGTTTTTGGAATTCTGTAATTATTGTGAAAAGTGCATGGTTGAATGACTATAAATTGATTATTTTAAAATAATTTAGTAGTTTGGTTCATGGAAAATGATATATAGGAACGTTATAAAGAAAAATATATTTTTATTTAAAACAAATTTCTCATTTTTTTCAATTTTTTGCAGTAATGGATGGTGTGTGTTCATGTGCTTTGGGATGGTTAATGGTATGGCATTTCCCCCATCATTAGAATATGAAAAATAGTGTGAAATTTCCCCCATAAAAATGGTTCACCAAGAGATAGATTATGTAAGTAATCAATCACCACTTTTGAGAATTGGGAGGTCCGTGGTTGCATTAGTGGATTTGCATGTGGATATGTGGAATGGAATGGGAAATGCAAAGATGAATATTTTGAAATGATATAAAATATTAAATTGGATTATTTCCATCGAAATGGTTATTATTTAGTGAAACTCTTTTGGTATAGATATTGTATATATTATGATATAATCATTTTAAAATTATATTATATTAATTTTTTTTAAAATGTTATAATATGTTCTATACTACTGGAATGAGAAGTGATATCATTTGTGGAAAACCTACTAAGTTTCATTACTCAGCACATGCATTGAAGATTTGGTGCTTTTGATGATTTTTTTATCAAGGCATAGGTATAGGAAATGTATCTCATTTATTTATTGATTTTTATTGGTACTCTGAATATGTATATTATAGTTGGATCCTAGAGATTTTTGGGATAAACAATGTCGGTGAATTTGGAGTCTTCATATTTTGTTTGTTTTGACTTATGCTTTTTTATTCTAGTTTTGTTTCATCATGGTACTCTGATATATTTCATGGTTGTTGAGAAGTTTTATTATTAGTTGTCATACATTATGTTGTTTAAATTTTTATCATCAATAATTTACTGTTTATTTGATTATTATTTGCTTATTTGTGTTGTATATTTTTAAAATGATAATTCAACCTCATATTTTAAAAAATCCCTTGGTATTTATTTCTAGAAATTTCCATATTGGGGGTGTCACATAATGACAAGTAGTAATTACACCACATATTATTCTAGTGAGTAGGGGAAGGATGTTACAAATGGTATCAACATTCACTAGTTTGTCATTCATTTTTAGACATATTGTATTTCTTTTTTGATCATGGAGTAGAACATGATTATGGTTAGTTGTTTAGTTTATATTATTGCAAGGAGTTTTGTCATCATGATAGGAAATTTATATCATAAAAAGTCATAGATGACATACTTATGTTGAACATCAGGTTACCAGGGATATGGGTACATAGGTTTCGTGTATAAACATACAGGATTTTTAATCTCACAGTCATGGGTTTATCTAGTGAGAATATAATGACATGTATTAAATGAAATTAATTACCACTAGTAGTGCATATTTCATTTTTATTAATGTATTATAATTTCATGCTAAAATTGTTGCTTGTTAAATTTATTGAATGTTTTTATCATATTTAAAATTTTAAAAATGGGATGATAGCTGTATTTTAAATATTATTGGATTTTCAAAATCGTGGAGGACTTTTCCAAAATAGATGAAAATAAAAGTGTAGAATTTTGGGAATAACTGTTTTTGAGATTCCTGATATGTTAAATTAAAAATTGTATGCCATTATATTCTAGATAGGGAGGATTTTGGAAATTATTTTATTTGTATAAAATGGATGTTGATAATCATCATACTAACCAACTAGAAGAGGATGCCCAAAGTGTGGTTTAACATAAGCTACACATGAACCAAAAACTAGTTCTGAGCATTTTCCAAGATTTTCAGGCTATGGGTAGAGGGAAACGAATGGATGCACCAATGGAAGTGGAACATTACATTAATTTCTAGAAACATAATATAACAATCTTTTTGGGTCATTCAAAACCATTGAAGGGATAGGTGTGGCTAAATGGGAAGAATCGAATCTTTGATTTCCATGGAACACTAGTAGAGTTGAAATTCATGTTGGAAATACATATTCTAGAAGATATTTTATGCCAGTGTTTGGAATTCATAGTTCGATCTAAATTTGACAAAGGGATTCCATGTATGTATTTTAAAAAATTTATCTAAAATCTATTTAATACATATACTTTTAGGATTGGAATAATGAAAAATCATTTTATATTGAAGCAGGACAACTTTTCATTGAATGAGTATACGTATAAATTTATAAATTTAATCATTTTTTCAATGAATTATTCAAAAGTTCATCCTTTAAAATAGTAATTTTTTGAATCAGTGATTTTGAATGATATTTTCTTGAATATTTTTGTTCGATGTGTAATGGAATGTATTGTTCTGGTCAATAGATAAACGTTGGAGGAAAGGGACATCTCATGAAAAATTGGTGTTCAGAGCCTGTTGATACCTATGAGAAACGATGGGATATCTACTACTAGGAACAAGAGTAAGGGGTCAACTAGTACTAAGGTAGAATAATTACATATAATTGGATTGATGTAGAAGTGAATCTTCCCCCAAAATCCCAGTGAAATCATGTATTTTTTAAATGTTGTTTATTTTACAATAATAATCAATATTTTATGACACCGCCTTGAAAATTATACAATTGATTTGGATGGGGGAATATTCCATTCTATTGTTTAAATTCTCCATGGTTGGGTGTTCAAGACACTTCACGTGTTTCATAGATGTTATATGCTTCAATGGGATGAGTGCAGCAAAATACCTTTTTTCAGCTGAGTCATGCTCTCTATGGTGATTCTAGGAATACGATGACTCGTCATCAAGGGTATTCTTAATAGGTAAAAAAAGAAATTTTTTTATGAATAAGAAATTATATGGACCTAAGAAAGATAGCGTAGATGATAAATGTGGACCATCGATGGTCAGAGGTATGACTCATTACAATTCTACCCTAATTAAATCTTTTTAAGATACAACTAAATCTCATTCATTATTTTCTTCCCATTATAATTATTTTCTATTTTTTAATGTAGAGATGATTCCTTTATTTTTGAATCATAAAACTCTTATTGGAAAAATATAATGAAGAGCCTTTATGTGTAAATCATGTGGTATTGAAATTAATGGAGTTAATTTTATATGGGATTTCTCTATAATTCAAATTTATGTAAATCATATAATCCAAGGTGAGGATTGGGTGAAAATGTTCAATGCTCACATCGACTATTTTTCTTGAAGGGAAAGTATTATGAATAATGATGGTGAAAAGTATCTCTTTAATGGATAAAATAATGTAATTGTGGATAACACAATTTTTTGTCAACCAGAACATTGAACAATATCAAACTATTTTGATGAATTAAATTTTCCTAAAAAGAAAGAGATCATGAATAGTTGTTTTACAGTTGTTATTGGTTAGTTTCCAACATTTATTACAGAATATTTATCATTATTTCCACCCACAAGGGACATTTAGTTGTTGATTGATCTATTTATGGGGAAAATTTTTATTTAACATATGTATTACTGGATAGAACCAACATAATTAAGGGAATCTAATGTCTACTTAGAGGATACCAATGTAAAGGGGTCTATTCGACCTAGCTCGTCTCCATGGGTTGCATAGGTTGTGTTTCTTAAAATGGAAGATGGAACTCTTTGCTTGTATGTGGATTATCATAAGCTTATCCAAGTAGCAATAATAAATCAGTGTAAAATTCCATTCATTGATGATCTTTTCAAACAATTGACGGAAGCCCATTATTTTTCTAAAATTTAATTCTTATCGAAAAATCACTAATTTCGATTTCAGAAAGAGTATATTCTAAAAACCTCTTTCAATATTAGATATAGACATTATGAGTACTTGGTTATGACTTTTGGTAATACGAATGCACCAAAATTTAGTGTGGCATTGATGAATCAGATATTTCAAAGGTATCTAGGTTCTTTTGTGGTGTTGTTTTCTGGATGAAATATCTTTTTATTCAGGGAAAATGATTTATTAGGGGATACACTATTATATAATGTTGTTAGTTTTTTGGGATCATTAGGTATATTAAAAATATTTCATATTTTATTTTTCGATACAATTGGTACATTTTCATATCCATGTAATCTCTAAGAGAGGTGTCTCTAGGGATCCCTAAAAGATAGAGGTTGTAATCTATTTTAAAATAAAAATTAATTTCTTTGAGATATGTAGTTTCCTTGTGGTTATTGGTTATTAACAATTCATTATTCATGATTTCTCATGACAAGAATCGTCAATGGAAATTTTTACAAGTAAATATGGTCCATTCCAATGGATTGATTAATTTCAGATGTTTTTGAAGAAGATAATTTTTTTCATAAATCTGTACAAATATTGATATTTTTGGAATTATTACAATGCTATATGGGGTATTGTGATGCTTCATTGTCTTTTTTGGGATGTGTACTTAGGCAGGGAGATCATATTGTTTCTTATAGATCACAACAATTATGGTTTCATGAGGAGATGTATCCATCACATGATTTTGAGTTGGCTAATGTAGGGTATTCATGGAATACTTGGTATCGTTACCTCTATGGGGAAACTTTAATGGGATTTACTTATCATAATATTTTGAAACACATTTTCATAAATAATGATTTGAACATGTGAAAAAAATGATGAATGGAGTATCTCAAACTGTTAGAATATGCTTAATGTATACTCCGAGTAAAGGAAATTTAGTGGAAGAATTAATAAGAAAAAATTCAAATTCTCATTTGGAAAAAGAGGATTTATATCAATGGTAGTTGATGTCAGTCAAAGAAAACGTGGACATAGAATGTGATAAACTAGGTAGTGTTTTTTAATTCATTACAATTTAATATATTTTTAATTTGATTGTAATAGTTAAGGTAGAATAGATATATGATTTTTATTGTGTTTATATTAGGTCAAAACAAAATGGTGGGGATACAATTAGGGATGGAAACAGGGTAAGTGTTAAATTTTATGGTTTTGTGATCAGTTGGTCATAATTATGGCTTGTAATGACAACTCATTCATGCTTATAAACATTCAAGGTGGATTATTCATCTATGACTATAGAAAATTTATAGGGAATTGAGATTACATTTTTTGTAGGTTGGAATGAAAATATAGGTGGATGAGTTTTTTATAATATGCCCCACCATTCAAAAGGTTATGACAAAACACCAGTGGCATGTGGGAATGTTACCGTTTACAACTATTCCATTTTGGAAAAGGGAGCTGATAGCCATGTATTTTCTAATATGTATTCTAATAATGTTTTGGAACCATGATTCCATATGGGTGGTATTGGATAGTCTCTCTATGTCACCCTACAATTTCAATATTCATCATTCTCATATGCTGATGTAATTGTAAAAAATATATATTTGAGAAGCGGTAAAGAGGAATGGCATACAAGTCACCATATTATCTGATAGAGATCTAAGAATTACATGTCATTTATGGAACTCCATTTATCTTGAAATGAGATCTCAGTTGACTATGAGTATGTGTATCATCGTTATATGAATTAACAAAATGAAATAATGATACAAAAACTTTTAAATATTCAATAGTCTTGTGTAAATAATTTTATTGTCTCCTGGGAGGATCATATAACATTAGTGGAGTTCACCTACAACAATAGTTAATAGGTCTCGAAGCATATGGATCCATCTAAAATATTTTATGGGTTTCATTATTATTCTCTAAAATCTTTGGTGGAAATAAGCGAGACAACACTGGATGAGATTATCCATGTCCAAGAGACAATAGAGATGATTCAGTTGATCAGTAAGAGAACAAATACGACTTAGTGTCACAAAAAATCATATGTGATTCATTGTTGATGAACTTGTTCATTCAAGATGAGTGATGATTTATTCATGGCAATCCTTCTGATGCAAAGGTATCATTATTTTCAGAAGAAATTCAAATTATATCTTCAATACATAGGGCCTTTCAAGATACATGAATGAGTTGGGGAGGTGTAATATCAGTTGGCATTGCCATTATAGTTCAGTTTAGTGCACAATTTGTTTCGTATATCTTAGTTTAAGAAGTGTCATACTGATTGTGGCCAAGTGATTCAATGGGATCACATTGACCTAGTGTCAGATGCTTCATCTGTTTATATTCTAGTAAGGATTGTGGATAGGAAAGATAGTGTCTTTTATCGATAAAGCATCAGTCTATAGCAGGTTTTCTGGAAATATGGTGAGATTCAAGGAGAATTATGGGAATGGGGAAAGGTTACGGTCAATAAGTTGTATGAAATCTTTCAGTAAAATGGTAATGTTTTACATTTGTGGTGTAACACCCCAAGATTTCATTGTATGTTATTTTATCAAAGTAAATCAATAACTTTCACTACACATGACACTTAGTTCAAGGGCACCACGACTTACCAAACTAGCCATTAAAAAGAAGTTATGAATATTATTAACTGAATTTTGAACTATATATAATCCTTACAATTTTAGAACCCATATAATGAGTTTCATAGACATAATGCAAGAACAAATTTCTTTTGTTTCAGATGAAAGAAGTATTTTTCAAAAAATGCACTTTTACCGCCTTTTAATGGAGAAACCTTTTTAAATCTGATATTTGAAAGATTTATATATTCAATTTGAAAAAATAAGCTTCCACTTTAGAATCGGGTCATGAGAATTTAGTTTCAATAAATTTTGGGAGTTATTTTGATAACTATCATATTTGGGTGAATAGTGAAAAATACTATATTTTAACTGAAACCAATTTTCAAATCAAAATAATTTATAATATTAAATTATACATTTTAATGGGTTGTATGTATAAATATATTATGTTTTTACAATTCAATCCAATTCGGTTCATTTTAAGTAATTTCACTTTGATATTGGACATAAAAAAGTGTCAATCTTTAGATAGTTATTGCTTCATAAAAATACGTCTTTTGGTTTTGAAATTTGGAATAAATTTTATATCAATAAATTCAACATTTATGTTTTGAATTTAGTAAAATAGAATTCATTTTTGAATTCGTAATATCAAATTTATCTTATGGTGAATTTTTGGTATTTTTCAAAAAACATTCAATTTTTAATGAATACTGAAAAACACTGAGATATTGTTTAAAACCAGCTTTTTATTTAAATAATTATTTATTTTATTTAAATTTATTTATGGTCAAAATAGATATATAATACCTTTATATATTCAATGTAATTCCTTGGTGTCATTTTGTAATAATAATATATATAAAAAATATATTGAACTTCTCACCGTCCTTTACCCACCTCCTAGGAAAATTTGGAAATTCGTATGAAACATAATTTTGCCACTTCAATCAGTGGAATTTCAAAAATCCAAGAGACACAGTTCATATCAGTAAAAACTATGTGGTTCAATAAGATAAAAATAATTTTTGGTGAATAGTACCTTTTTACTTTTATTTTCCACGGCTAAAAGTAAATATGGTAATTAAGGGTAAAAATGATATTATTCTTATCCTAAAACATGTACTAATTCTATTGGAAAAGTGTAATTATACCAAAAACAACCTTATGAATAAAGTATGATCCTTTAGGTCCACTTGGATTAGATAAGGGTAGTTATTATTTTTTAATTCAGAGAATAGTTATAAGAGTTAAGATCAAAGTATAATAGCTAAAACATTTTTAATATAGGGTTATACATAAGATAAATTCTACTATAAATATTAATTAGAAAGATAAAAGGATTTCCTACATAATGGAATTTTATTTAAAATTTTTATACAATAATAATTAAATTTATTTATGATACAATGACGATGTAGTAATTACTGTATTAATGAAATTTTAAAACAATAGACATTATAAATATCCAAATAAATGTTATTTGAGACTTTTTATAAAATACATTAATTTTAAAGGTTATTATGACATTTTATTGTTGGTTAGATCAATTGTTTTCGAAGTAATCATGTTGTTATGATTTTAATAAAAAAAACAATTACCGAATAGTGTCAAAATTGTCAAAAAATAGTTTTTATAACAAATATTATATTATTAATTGATATAATAGTCCAGAAAATCTAAGGTTCAGCCAAAAGACTTATATAATAATATATAGGATATTAATGAACCAATTTCGGTTCTATTGTCATTTTATAGTAAGTCTATTAACCATATAATATAAAAATACAAAGAGATGTGGTAAATGTCATACTATTTTACTAAGAGTTAAATCTAAAAGTTAAGGATAATATGGTGACCTAAACCTCTCTAAAACCTATTATTTGATTGTTTTTCGACCCATTCACACCATATCCTTTAAATAATTTATTTTGGAACCATTATAAACCGAAAATTAATTTATTATAAAATAATATTTTATGTTTTTTCAAAGGTGCCCCTCACCCCTATTATAAAAGGGATCTTCCTTCTCTCAAATTCACACATCCAAATCCATTGGGAATGGCCAGAACTTACCCAAATATCCTCTCAAATAACCTACCTTAATCCTAGATTCATTCCTTTCTTTAGAAAGACAACCTAAAGATCCCTTTTGATCAAATTAAAATGAAGAACTCGAAGAAGAGGAAATGATTTGACCACCCACTTCCATGTTCTCTTATTCTTCCACTTACTCTTTCTTTGTTGTTTACATTATAAAATAATAACTATAGTATCTTCTATATAGTGTGGTTTTTTTATAAATATGGAACTGCTATATTCATTATTCTATTTGTCTTATTAATGATAATGTCACCATGTGTGTGTACTTATCGTTTACCGTCTCCATGTTGTGGTTTAATTTGTTATTTAACACTATGTTATTTGGATGGATATAATGATGAGAAATATGTATATTAATAATGAAATTAACATGATAATGTCTCTGTAAAAGTAACATACCATCCAATTCCAAACATTTAAGGAAATTATATTGTCACTCTTGCCTACGTACGGATTACCATCTCCACGACGCGATGAGATTCATTTTCATATTAACCATTCATAAACAATTATAAAAATATATATTACTAATAAGTATTTAATATATGACATAATATTGATACTGGATATATATATATATATATATTTATTTACTTATATATATCTTATTCACTTATTTCCCTTCAATACAATATTAAAACGGAAACATCGTTTTTGCGTACGTACGGACTACCGTCTCCATAAACGGTGTTTTTCATTTAATATATATGTCTATTATAAATATTTATATTCTAAATATATATGATATATAAGTCATGTTTTATTTTATATATGTAGTTAAATCTTGATCAAAGTGATACAATCAAGTGTGACAAGTTAAAACATGTACGATAAAGAAAGCGATTATTACCCAAAATGTTAATTTAAGAGTGAAATTATTATTAAATGGGAAGTATAAAGTCATAAATGAATCATGTATAATATCATTAATTTTAATATGGTTCGGTTATTATTTAATAACATACTATTATAATAATACAGGAGGTTAAACGTACCCTCGACTAATGGAAAGTTCAAGGTAAGGGTTATTTCCTCAATATCATTATTATCCGAGATTGTTTATGTGTATGTATTTACTGGGAATTTTTTATCATCCATGTCCATTTTTCATAAAAATGATTTCAAAATGAATATTTTAAGGATTTGTGAAAGGCAATATTTATCAAGATTATAATTTTAAATGATTCAAATATTTATCTTTTTAAATCATTTTAATTAATGTCCATGTTTTCAAAATGATTTTAAGGATTTTTTTATATGGAAATGAATGTTTTGAAATGATAATTCTTTTAAAAAGATTCAATGTGGTATGGGACACTTTCATTAAATAATATCATTTAAATTACTTCCTTTATAAATATGTGACTTTTAAATGATTTTACAAAAAGGATATTTCTCTCAAAATGTTTTACTCATCATTTTAAACTATTTCATCATCCTTTACTGGGTATTATTTTTTATTGGGGTTGATTTATTATAATACAATCTTCCATATTGTATTCAATGAGTTATGATATTTTTTACTGTGGATGTTCTATTTTTATTCTATTCATGATTTATTGATAATGTATTGACATTTCGTATGCAGATTTTAATACAAATGTTTATGTTATGATTAAACTTTTTCATATGAGAAATGCAATGGACTTAGTAAGTGACGGGTGGAGCCCGCTATTTCTCCTCAATTCAATGGTAGGTCTCATGAGATAAACTAGTGTCTTGGAACAAGGGCTTGATAAAAATTTTATTTTTAGTCTTGGCACAATACCTTGACTCTGTGGTAATGATGTCCGACATTAGGCATTGTCTCATTATGAAATTAGGCATTACATGTTATTATTCGACTAGTAGAATATCCATATTCATGTTTATATGGCAATGTTTGATTTATATTTTCAATATAATATTCATGTTTATGTTTAAAAAGTCTGTTTTTTATCAAACATCTTTCCTTGAAGTTTTATAGCTTTCTATAAATTATTTACCCTTATTGGGCATCTGAGCTCACCCCTTTCTTATATTTTATATTCCTAGGATTCCAAGAAGTGTATTATAATTGGTATACATGGTCAAAATAAAGGGACTAATTCCATTATCAACGAACTATCTATCTTGTGTTTGATGTTTGAAATTTTGATATAATGTTAATTTATGTAATCTGTGTTCCAGGCCTACTAAACTGATCTGTCCTTCGAGACATGATTCCTTGTAATCATGACAATGTATTAAAATAATGCACCAGCTCTGGGTAACTGGAGTCAGATCATTACAGTTGGAATCAATGGAAGGTTAAAAATAACCATGGAAAATAGATTTTGATAAACTCGGATTAGAGAACATTACCCTACAATAGACTTCGAGGATTAATATAGAAGAAATTCCTAGAATGTTGGTAATGTAGAGATTTTGTGAATCTTCCATGAAAATACATCCATGTCTGGAGACGAGCAGGTAAAGGTGGATCTGGCACAGATGTACCTTGGGGAAAAACTCGAAAATTCCGCTTTGAACTAGACTCGAACAGGATCATGTGCACGACAACAGGCCTTTCTGCACTCTCGGTTACGACACTCCTGGGGGGATATGCTTAGATAATTCTCATTTTCATTACAAATAATTATGAAGGATTTATGAGTATATACCTCCTCAAAGAAAATATATTTTTCGATTATATCCATAAGATGTTCAATTTACATTACGTATTTTACTAGTTTGGAACTATTCATTACAATTCATAAACTGACATAGTGTATACCATTTTCTAGGAATGGCTCCCAGTAGAAGGAATGTGAACTACAGCAGTACGTATGATCCAAAGAGTAAGAAGGATTATATCTTTCACGGTATTAAGGAAACATTTATAAGGTAAATAGTCTCCCATGTTTTCTCAACATATTAAGAAATAACATAATGTGTTAACAAGTCAAGTAAATAATTTTCTGAGTCCAATGGATTTGAAGATAAGTAAGGGATGAAAAGGATGGAAGAGAGAATGTTGGATAAAGATAAGAGGGAAAAGAAGGATTTTCCCATATGTGATAACTGTGTAAAGATTCACCTTTGTAAATTCTTTAAGGGAATGGGAGTTTGTTATAAGTTTGGAGAAAAAGGACACCAAGTACATGATTGCAATGGTATGAAAAAAATTTAAAATTTACAACTCTTCATCAACAAGGATTTGGGACACTAGGTGAATCAATGTCCAAATCATCATAGTATACCCAAAATGCTTCTATTAGATAAGAATCAAGTTATGATACTATAGAAGATGAAGAGGAATGATTAAGAGTTCTTATGTTGTTATTAAAGTATTGTGTCATTTGAGTGTTGTATCAATGATGTACTGGTTATATGAATTATATAAATAAATAAGGATTTTACTACAGTAAAATTTCATTGGGAATTTGAGATTATATGGTCCTGATACTAAGGTAGTAATTTTGGAATAAGAGATGGTTGATGAGGATAAATTTTATTGGATATTCTTGACTATCTTGGAACTAATTAATGGTTTGTTTATTTCATGATTGTTTTAATATTCAAAATTTTTAGATATAAGGAATATATCCAGTATTATATAATGTATAAGGGAGCATGAATGTAATCAATAAGGTTTTATGGTAATTTAGGGTGTTATCATGTTTTAAAATAATACATGATGAAGGTGTTCACATGTTATTACATGGAAAAAAGATCTTCATTGTGTTTAACATCCTTATAAATTTTGGAATATGAGTTTGGATAGAAGTATTTTGGATAAGTCTAAAGGTTGTAATAGATTATGTTTTAAATTGGATATTATTGTTATGGTTATTTTTGGATTGTTATAAAAAGGAAAACACACAGACTAATTGACAATCTATCACGTTGGACAAAGTTGCAGGAATCGAACCCACACCATAGTGCGATTGAGATTTATTGCCACCACTGGACTACATGAAGTCACTGGATGGTATAATCTAGTTTTTTTAAAGGTTCTGATAGTTGAATAATAAATTAATTATTTTTGGAACCTTATACGAATATGATAAATAAAATATTTTTTGAAATCTTTTGGAGTGAAAGATGAGTTTGTGGTAGGAATTATTCAAAGGATATAACTATACTTGTCAAGTATGTATATATATGATTATATCCACTTATTGAGACTAAATTTTATTAACCCAATTTATGGTATGAGTTCTCAAAAAAGGAATTTTCTATTTTCAACCTTTTATTTTCGAAAAACAATTTCAAATTGTGAGGACGTAATTTATTCAATGAGGTAATAATGTAACACCCCAAGATTTCATAGTATGTTACTTCTTCAAAATAATTGAATAACATGCACTACACGCAACACCGAGTTCAAGCGCACCAAAACATACCAAAATATCCATTCAAAAGCGGTTATGAATAGTATTAACTGAATTTTTAACTATATATAATTCTTATAATTTTAGAATCTATATAATGAGTTTTTTAGACATAATGTTAGAACAAAATTGTTTTTTTCATATGGAAGTAGTATCATTCAAAAAATGGTCTTTTACCACCTTTTAATGGTGAAACCTTTTTAAATCTAATATTTGAAACTTTTATATATTCAAATAGATAAAAGAATATTCCTATTTATAATCGGGACATAAGAATTTAGTTACAATTATTTTTTTTTGTGTTATTTTGATAACATTCATATTTGGGTGAATAGTGAAAAATACAATAATTTAACTGGAAAAAATTTATTTAATCAAACAAATTTATAGTGTTAAATTATACATTTAATGGTTTGGAAGTATAAATCGATTATATTTTTACCATTTAATCCAATTCTGGTCATTGTAAGTAATTTCACTTTGATATTGGACATAAACAGCTATCAATATTTTGATAGTTATTGTTTCTCAAAAATACTCCTTTTTTGTTTTGACAACGGGAATTAATTTTAAATTAATCAATGAAACTTATATGATTTGAATTTGGAAATATAGACTTCATTTTTGAATTTTGAATATCAAAATTATCTTAGGGTGAATTTTTTGTTTTTTCTGAAAAATTACAATTTTTTATGAATAGTGAAAAACACTAAGTTATTGTTTAAAAACGACTTTTTATTTCAATGATTATTTATTTTATTTAAATTTATTTTAGGTCAAAATAGAGAGATGATACCTATATATGTTCAATGTAATTCATTGGTTTCATTTTGTAATAATATTAGATATATAAAATTTTATTGAACATTTCACCGTCATTTTCCCACCTCCTAAGAGAATTTGCAAATTCTCATAAAACATAATTTTACGACTTCTGTGAGTGGAATTTAAAAAATACAAGAGACATGGTTGATATCAGTAATAAAATTTTGGTTCAATATGAAAAAAATAATTTTTGGTAAATAGTATCTTTTTACTTTTTTTACAATGGTTAAAAGTAAATAGGGTAATTAACGGTAAAAATGATTTTATTCTTACCCTAACACATGTACTAATTCTATTTCATAAGTTTAATTCGACCAAAATCAACCTTATGAATAAAATATGATCCTTTAGGTCCACTTGGATTTGATTAGGACATTTATTATTGTTTAATACAAAGAAGAGTTAAAAGAGTAAAAATAAAAGTTTAATAAATAAACATTTTTAATATAGGGTTATACATAAGATAAATTATACTATTAATATTCATTAAAAAGATAAAAAGACTGCCTACATAATTTTATTTTATTAATAATTTGTTGACATTAAATAATTAAATTTATTTAAGACACAATGATGATACAGTAATTACCATATTAATGAAAGATTAAAATAATTGACATTATAAATATATGAATAAATGTAATTTGACACCTTTTATAAATTTAACTAATTTCCTAGGTAATTATAAAATTTTAGGGTTTTTTAGATCAATTTTTCTCGAAGTAATCATGCTTTTATGATTTTATAAAAAAAACAAATACCAAATAGTGTCCAAATTGACATAAAATTGATTTTAGAACATATATTATATTATGAATTGATATAATAGTCTTAAAAATATTATATTCGGAAAAAAGACTTATACAATAATATATATGACATTAATTAACCAATTGGGGTTCAATTGGCATGTTATTGTATGTTTATTAACCATATAATATAAAAATATAAAGACACTTGGTATGTGTCAGACTATTTACCTAAGTGTTAAATCTAAATGATAAGGTTAATATAGTGACTAAACATGTCTAAAACCTATTGGTTGATTGTTTTTAGACCCATCCACACCATAGCCTTTAAACAATACATTTTTGAGCCATTATAAACCAAAAATGAGTTTATTATAAAATAATATTTTAAGTTTTCCTAAGCAGCCCCTCGCCCCTCTTATAAAATGGAACTTTCCTTCTCTCAATTTCACACCTCCAAATCCATTTGGCTCGACCGAACTCTTCCCAAATATCCACCCAATTATCCTACCATCATCCTATAGGCCTTCCTTTGGTCAAAAAGCCAACCTAAATATCCCTTTTGATAAAATCAAAATGAAGAACCTGAATAATATGTAATGATTTCACCACCCTCTTTCAAGTTATATTATTCTTCCACTTAATCATTCAATGTTGTTTCCATTTTAAAATAATAACTCTAATATCTTCTATATACTGTTATTTTATTATAAAAATGGAACAAAAATATTCATTATTCTATCCATCTTATGAATGATAATGTCACCATGCTCTCGTACGTACAACTTACCGTTTCCACGTTGTGGTGTAATTTTTTATCCCACACTATGTTATTTGGATTGATATAATGATATGTAATATGTATTTAAATAATGAAAATGACATTCTAATGTCTCTATAAAATTAATATACCATCCAATTCCACACCATTAAAGAAATGATATTGTCGCTTGTGCGTACGTACGGATTACCGTCTCCATGAAGCGATGAGATTCATTTCCATGTTCACCATTCATCGATGATTATAAAAATATATATTACTAGTAAGTATGTAATATATGATAAAATAATGATACTGGAGATATATATATATACACTTACTTATGTATATCTTATTTACTTTGTTCCATTCGATATGATATGGAAACAGAAAGAGCTTTTATGTATCCATACGAACTACTATCTCCATAAACTGTGTTTTTAATTTCATATATATGTCTAATATACATATTTATATTCTAAATATTTATGATATATAAAGCATTTTTTATATTCTAGAAGTACTTAAATCTTTATCTAAGTGATACAATCAAGAGTAACAATTTAAAACACATATGATAATGAAAGCGATTATCACCTAAAATGTTACTTTAACATGGAAATTATTATTAAATGGGAAGTATAATGTCCTAAATGAATCATGTATGATATCAAAAATAATAATGTGGTTCTTTTATAATTTAATAACATACTACTATCTTCATAGAAGAGGTTAAACGTACCCTCGACTAAAGATATGTGCAAGGTAAGGGTTAATTACTCAATCTCATTATTATCTGAGATTGTTTATGTGTATGTATTTACAAAGAAATTTTTATCATTCATGTCCATTTTTCATAAAAAATATTTCAAAATGTATAATTTAAGGATTTTTGAACTGAACTCTTTATCATGATCAGAATTTTAAATGTTTTAAATATTTATCTTCTTAAATCATTTTAATTAATGTCCATGTTTTTCAAATGATTTAAAGATTTATTTATATGGAAATGAATGTTTTGTAATGATAATTCTATTCAAAATCATCAATGTGGTGTGGGAAACTTTGATTCAAAAATCCCTTTAAAATTACTTCCTTTCTAAATGTGTCACTTTTAAATGAATTTACATAAAGGATATTTATCTCAAAATGTTTTACTCATCATTTTAAACTATGTCAACATCCTTTCCTATGTATTATTTTTGATTGGGGTTGATTTATTATAATTAAATATTCCATATTGAATTGAATGAGTTATGATATGTTTGAGTATGGATGTTCCATTTTTATACCATTCATGGTAAATGGATAATGTATTGGCATTTAGTATTCTAGTTTCAATACGAATGTTTATGTTATGTTTCATCTTTTTCATATGATGAATGTAGTGGACTTAGTAAGTAATGGGTGGAGACCGTTATAGCTCCTTAATGTTTCCTTAGGTCTCATGAGACAAACTAGTGTCTTGGAACAAGGCCTTGACCGAAATTTTATTTGTAGTCTTGGAAAAAGGCCTTGATTATGTGGTAATGATGTCAGGCATTAGGCATTCCATCATATTGAAATTAGTTATTACATGTGATTAGTCGACTAGTAGATTATCCATGGGCATTTTTATATGGTAATGTCAGATTTATTTTTTCCATATTATGTTCAAGTTTATGTTTAAAAGGGATGTTGTTTTTATCACTCATCATTCCATAAAAGTTTATAGCTTCTGCTAACTTATTTACCCTTACTGGGCATCTAAGATCACCCATTTATTATATTTTATTTTCCCAGGATTCCAAGAAGTGTATTATGATTGATATGCATGGTTATGCTAAAGGGGATAATGGTGTTCTCAAATAACTATCTATGTTGTGTTTTATGTCTAAAATTTAAATGTAATGTTAATGTATGTAATCTATTTTCCAAGACTGCTAAATTGATCAGTTCATTGGGACTTGATTCTTTTTAATCATGCCAATGTATTAAAATAATGCACCAGTTTTGGGTAAGTAGGGTCGGGGCATTACATGGGGGATGGAAAGTCTGATGGTAGAGATAATTTAGAACAATCAATTTCGTAAAACAAGCCCTTTATTTATGTATTTTAAGTATGTAATTTTTTTGGGTGATGTTTTGTAATGGATTTGGTCCAGTTCTGAATGTTCATGGAATGTTCTTGGATAGTATAAACCATGAAATACCTTCATTCTCTTATTAAATGGAAGATAATGGTTTCTATATAAGATAATAATTATTACAATTTTTTGGTCACCTAAGGGTAACCATGAAATTTGGAATGGAGGAAAAGACACTATTGGTGCATAGTTTTTCTAACTATACGAGCCCACTCAATGAATTGTTTTTTAATTCTTTTAACCACAACTCATTTTATATTCTCCCAAAGTCTTTATAGACTCTCTTAATTGATTCATGTGTGATATGTTGGAAAATAATGGTGCATTGTTTGTTGGAGTTCTAGGTAAGTCTCCGTTCATGGTGGTTTTTCTTATATGTTTTATTCTTACAAATATTATATTAATATATCTAGTATGTTGGGGATAGAACTATGATATTTTCTGCCAATAGTTTTGATATATAGTTTTTTTGATATTATTGAACAATATATAAGGTACGTTTTTTCATATTCAACCCAATTTTGTTGAATATTTCGTATCGTTCATCCTCTTCACCATTGTTTCTAGGGTAGGTGGCTTCACTCTCGACTCCTCTTATTAAAACCTAAATGTTTGGTTTCATATATTTTTAATTTTATGAAATTTATTATGGAATTTGTTTTGGAAAATCATTTTAGAAACCTTCTTTAGTGATGGTTTTTGGAATTATGGAATGTTTGTTCAATGTGATTTGATTAATATTTTT
The DNA here is from genome assembly GCA_963277665.1 of Viscum album. NCBI lineage: Eukaryota > Viridiplantae > Streptophyta > Magnoliopsida > Santalales > Viscaceae > Viscum > Viscum album. The sequence continues at coordinate 1,096,098,327 of OY728151.1, read as the reverse complement.
AAAATAATGATTTTAAAATATTCGGTGGGTTTGATTCATAGAAAAAAGAATTTTGGAATGGTTTTTAAAAAATTATTGATTTATCGACTTTTTGGAACAATTAGATTGGAATTTAGTTTTTGGTATAATGGATGGTGTGTGTTCATGTGTATTGGTACAAATAAGGGTATCATGTTACCACCATAATTCATGGATGGATAAGGATATGATCCTTCTCATATCAAAATGGTCCACCAACTAATGTGTTGGTGAATGAAAATCACACCACTGATGTATATATAATGTTCCATGGTAGAACTCATGGTTAGAGATGTGAATATGTGGAATGGAATGGGTTAAGCCAAGATGGATGTTTAGAAAAAAATTTCAATAATTGTTTGGTTTCATTACATGAAAATATATTTGGACAGAAATAACTGTTTTGTTATAGAAAATTTTAATATTATTATATAAACTAATTTAAATTATTTATAAAAATTGTTCTATATAAATTTGTAAACATGTTCTATTCTAGTAGGGTTAGTCGTGAATACATTTGGAGGAAACCTATTTTTTTTATTACTCACCCAGGGATCTAGAAAATTGTGGCTTTCATAGATATTGTTTACCATTACATAGGTAAATAAAATTTCTCCTTTATTTTTGTATTCTTTAGGATACATACAATATATCTTGTGTAGTCAGATCATGGGACATATTGGGAGCTATTAGGTCAGTGAATTTAGAGTCATTGAGTTATATTGGTTTCTTACTTCAACTTTGTTTTTTGATTATCGTTTGGATTACTCATGGTACTGTGATAAAGATCATTGTTATAGTGGATTTAAATATTAAATTATTATACTTTGAAATATATAAATTACTATAATGCCTTATTTAGTTGTTATTTTTTATAGTGTTCATGGTTGGGTTGATTATTTTAAAATAGAAAAGCGTTCACCATATGTTAATGAAGCCATAAAAAAATTATTGACACCCATTAGAATCAGGGGTATATATCTTGTGGCCATGTGGATATTCCACCACTTCTTAAGATAATGAGTATGTGATGGATGTTACATCATAATTCTTGAATCTCTAATAGGATAGTCATTGGTGAGTGGAAGGTAGTGATTTTGGAACATTCTCAAAGGAATGATTTTTTCAAAGAATTGTAAATAGTTTACAATGGATGCATAAAGGCATATTTAGCTTTCAAAACATAAATAAGGATGAAGTATTTTCAATGTGATGTAGAGGATGATTTTTTAAGAGTATGTCTTTTTTAGATAGGTGATTTATTTTTGAAAACCCCAACAACAGTTTTTTACTAGGAAAACCAAAGAAGATGATCAGCCTATATAAGGATAGTTTGTGATGAAAAACAAAGGGTTCTTTCATAATTGTGAGGTCAAAATTTCATTCAATGTTTTCTTGAAAATCACTCTAATCTCATCCTTAGGTATCGATCAGAATTTTAAAAAAATTTATGTAGAATTAAGGGATAAAATTTCAATCCTGAGTGTTTGAATATATAATTTTGGCATGTCGAAAATATAGTTCGTGATGTAATCTGTTCATGAAGAAATGGGATCAATAAATTGAATGAGTTTCATGAATAATAATATACAAAAATATGGAATTTCCTTAAATCATAATGGGAAATTCATGAGTTTTTTACTATTTAGATGATCTATGACCACAAAACACACAGGGTTATTTGAGAAGGAGAAAATTTAATGAATATTATTCCACATATTATTTTCCAAGGAATGTCCACATAAAACACATGTATTTTCATGAAGGGGTATTATTTTGAATAATATTTGAAGAAGAAATGTAACCATGAAGCATTGGTCACGATGGAGTATCATCATGAAGAATAGATTGTGAAGGGATGTTGAAAATGTTAGTATGAAAAAGGAAAGTACAAAAGATGTTAAAATTTATTCAAAATAATTGACTAGATAATTTCAATAAAAACAATATTTTTGTATCATGGAATTATTTTCATATAATGAACTATCCCTAGAGTGATATTGAAGATTAAAAAACGTCAACAACTACATTAATGTGTATCTATCATCCAGAATATAGGATGTAGAAATTAGTGGAGGGAATTGTAATAGAAAATCAAATTTGTAGTTAATATACAATTTTATTATTTTTATGGTCATAGATATTTTTCTCTGAACATATCTAGTGGGGGAGATCAATTATTTAATCAACTATCAATGAAACTACATCTATTTAGTTTGTGGAAGTGGAGAAGGGAATGTGCACCTAGAGTAAGGAACGACCATGAGAACAATATTTTCAAGGAAGGGAGCCTACTATTTAAGGAATATGGTGACAAAATTATATCCAATAAACAATGGTGGAATATTTTATTTGAGTATGAATCAAAAATTTTGGATTTTTACTCCCGTGACTAGTTAGTAGGGGTGAAACAAATAAAATCCTTGTTTTATTTTTAATCATCACTTTTCATTATGTCTGTTAACTTTTATCTAAGCTTGTGAGATAAAGTGTTCATGTAATAGGTCAAACACTATTTCTAACAATGTGGTGACAAGATCCTAAAGAATATTAAATGGATTTAAAATAATATTTAAATATTTATAGTACAATGATTCCCCCTCCCTCATCTGGGTGTGAATAGTTCCATCAAATTACACTATAGAATGTTATCTAAACTAATGGTATGTGAGTTGGCTTGTGTGAAAGTGTCAAGGAAATCCCCATGTCAAATCATAACTCAATATAATAAAATTATTTCAATGGAAAGCATAGATTATAATCAATATATTCTATTCAAAAATGAATTCTCAGAGAAAATAGTAGTCTAAAACAACTCAACTCCAACCCACAAAGGTTAAATAAAACAACTAGAAGTTATATCCTAGAATACCAAAGAGTTAAATAAACCACAAGATAATACCAAGATCCAACATAACTTCATGAATGTTTCCCCAATGGTTTATAGGAATCCCAATTCAGATGGAAATTTATAAAAAAATAGGTAAAAAATTCATGATACCGCTGAAGCCCATGAAGCCGAGCATACTTATCCTTGTGTGAAACTCATCTAATGAGTTATCAATAAGACCTATGGTACATTGAATCCTCCAATACGATCTAATGAAAAGAAAAGAATCCCAATTTACTATAATTATGTGTGGGAAACACATATTTTGAAGATGGATCTATTGGAAATAAGACAACATAATAGGTGGGGTTAATTAGTGTCACAAATGTTTTAAACACCTCTTGTACTCCTTAAAAATACACTTCCCTTTTAAAATTAAAAAACTACTTATGTAGACCAATAATTCAACATGTTTTTTTTTAATAAATAAAAAAAAATTTCACATGAAATGAAATAAGAACAAATTCCATGATTTACACAATTTACTCAAAAGTGTTACTCAAAGAGAACACACCAATAGTTTTTTTATCACTGATATAATTGTCCACAATATTTTAATTAAAGGAATTATATTGAATCACTGTTAAAATATGTTAAATCCCCCAAACTCTACACTAATAACTAAATCTATGGATTAAATAATTTATATTCTAGAATATAAGGTCTCTTTATGATCAACTAGGTTAGAAAAAAAATTGTTCACCGTTATCTATGAGTAAATACAAGTGTATATTTGGAATTTGAACCATATTATCCATAAATATAGATTAACATAACTACATAATAATATGGTATCTGTTTCTATATATTTTTAAAATAAAATACAACTCTTTGAGAGGATGACAATTTAAAGAAACTGTAATTATAATTTAATGATATTTTTCACTAATTAGTATATATATTAATATTAAAAGTCCACTAATTCATCTGATAATTATATATTCAAAAACCATCACCGGTTATACTCTTCATGTAATCTAATTGTTTCCTCTTATTTTTGATTTCATAGGAAAATATATGTCCAAACAAGATGGATTCTTTTTCTTATACTAATATATTCATATGTATCTAGGAAATTCCCTATTTTATTACAACTTTGTATAATCATAAAAAATTGATATACTATTCTGATACTAATTCCATATCAAAAATTTATTCTTAAATGATTGAAAAAGTGTTTATATGTGAATTCTCAACTCCATTCATTGCATCATATGATGAATATCACCACAGACATCTCCTTTGGTTCCTGATTTTCAATGATTTCATTTATGGTAAACTTATTTCCATTCAAATAAACTAATATGATATTTACAATATAACATAGTTAAATATTATTGAATATTGAATCCTTTTAATTAATATAAAATTTCAATTCTATATTCATGACAATGTTTTTTGTGAGTGAAAACCGATCTTTCGGTCAAATTCTCAATCCTTGTATTCTATGACTCTCTTTGTTGATACTCTTGAATCAATTATTGGAAAAGATAATTTCATTTTAATTTCCCAATTAAAAAGGAATAATATTTCAAAATATATTTTAGTATTGAACTATATGAGACATGTTCCTTGCGAGATTTAATAGGATTTCAGTTTCATGATATGTCTACAACTGTTCATATAAAGGGATTAATCTCTCATAATAGATTTCTCTATATTTAAATTCCAATCACCATCTCTTATAAATTTTTAAAAAGAATTATACATCCTCATAAACCTACCTTTGGTCCAATATAATTCTTCAAATCATTCCAATATTTTACTTAATGAAAATAATTTTTTTTATAGAATGAAATATACTATTATATCATTCAAAATAACCTTTATTTGTGCCTATACATTATATTGGATGTATGAATATGTGATAATGGTTACCTTTTATTTGAATGTATTTTTTTCCCATAATGATATAGAGATTCGTAAGATTGAAGTAGGAGATTATTTTACTATCACTCCATAAAAATATCTACTTCGATTTTTAAAATATTCACTATACATGATTGGTATTCATCCCACATAAAAATAAAGATCTAAATATCACTTATTTTATTATCTATAACTCAGCATAAAATATAATGAAAATACTCTTAGGTTATACCCTCCTGATGATGAACTAAACTCTAATTAATCTTCCCGCATAATCACATGCATATTAGAACCTAAATTGGTTCTTTCATCATGTTTCTATGTCATAAGTTTTCACCATGTGCTATAGGTATTGTGATAGTCCATTATAACAATAGGAAGTCTCTTCTTTAGTTATGACATTGGATGATCCGTATTTTTTAGATATAATCTATTTTTTATAAATAATTATTTCATATATACATATATTTATCATGTGACTATATAGAACCAAAACTACCTTACATTAGTAAAAAAAATCTCTACAAACAGTGCCACTGTTTTCAATTAATTCAATTATCCTTCCATTCACCACATCGAAAATATTTATAATAATCATCTATGAATGATATCAAATGTTTTCCCCCATTACATCATTCATCTAGATTAAAATATGTCCATATACATATTTTCAATAATATTTATATATATATATTCAATATGAGTACCTAGTACTTATTTAAAGCATATTTATATTATTAAAAAATAATTCATTTCCATGCATTCTCAATGATAATTTTAGGTTTTTAGTCATAGAGGATACGTTCATAACACTTACATAACAAAACCATAAATTATAATTTCACAATTACTCTTAGTATAAATTTTTCACATATAGCATGACATTTATACTAAACAATGTTTTACTTTCATGAAATGACATTATGATTTTATACTCGACTTATTATTTTTTCCCACCCATCCTTAAGAATGATGAAAAACATTTGATAACAATGTATTGTTAAAAAACATAGGTAAGAGTAAATAATATGAAGAATGAAACATATTAGTCTATTTTATAATCAAGAAATCCTAAGGATTATTTTTTCCTTTTAAATAATATATATTAAACTAAAATAATTATTTTTATTGCACATGAAATTGGATTTACAGCCCATGGATTTTTATAAAACGAATTATTAGAATTCATAATGTCAAAATAATAATCTTGAGGGTTTCATAGAAACCAGGATAACCCAAGTAAATATTTTTCTTAAATGATACCTTTTTTCCCAAAAGGGTGGTCGTAATCCTTCCTTTAAAACAATATTTTATTATCCTACCTTATTATAACTAAAAATATTTCCAAGAAATCACATTAAAAAGAATAGATAATTTATATTCTTTCAATATGAGATAATACTCATAGAATACACACAATAACCCATACATTTAAAAAAAATATTTTACTCACATTCTAACATAATTTCATAGAGAACACAATTATTAGGAAATGAAATAGAGAGATATATCAGGATCACATGTCATCCTCATATATATAGGGATCAACCTTCATCATGAGATATGTACGAGTCAACCATCATGATAATAAATTTCCAATGACCATGGAATCTATGAAACAAATAAATTATTTCATTTCCGTCATAAAACATGTAAAAAATATACTTTTAAACCCATAAGAAAAAATTTATTATATATTTAAAAATTGCATTCCTTTCCAATCGAATTTTCAAATGTAAAATTCCCATTTAAAAGGGATTTCGGTTTTTAATTTGAACAATATATGGAATATTTTAAATGGATTAAAATATAAAATAATTGTTGTGGCTAAATGGAAATCCATTGACATCATATACCTTAAAATAGAACATTCCTTTTTTTCAATAGAAATTGAAAACATTCTGTATAATAGGATTAAAAAAATTCCCTTTTAAACCCTCTGAAAGAATAGACATATGGATATAAAATATTTTTTATAATTAATTTATATAAATATAAATATATCCTTTAACATATTTTATGAATATCTAAATTGAAGGAATATATTTTGATAATATATCTGTAAATCATTTATGATGATATTTTATGGTAAAATGTCTCATACCTAAAGTCCAGCGCATCACGTTTGTTATTTATATTCCTGAATAATAAAAAAATGTTAATTATTCAAATTCTTAATAACATGTTTCATGGTTTTTATTCCGTTAATGTTATTTATTATAAATTTTTATAAAATTTATTAATCAATTAAGTTCATGCTAGTTGTTCTGACAATATTTTTCTCAAATGTCCAACATGGCTGAGGTATGTGGATTATGATCAATGTGTTCATTATTCCAGCATATCCAAAATAATACCATTAAAATAATATAATTTTTATACATAAATAATTATTTGAAAAATGAATTTGTTAGTTACTTTTGAAAAATGAACTGTATAACAATCATGAATATTGTAATTATAGGTAAGAATCAGTAATGTTTCATTTCTTCATTGAAATTGATGGAATAACGGGAAGTATTATTTTATCTTTCCAAAATTTTGATTATATCATTAGTAAAATATATTTTCATTAAAATCATTTATATATATCATTCATGTAATGTGGTCTTGAAATTAAATCACATCACTTCATGGAGTTCGTAATCTAAACGTACTCACAAATGATATTACCATTTTTCAATTATTGAAAGGGTGAATAATTAGATAATATATTACCTTTTCAAAATGATAAATATATCTTAAATATAATATATATTTATGTAAAATTCATCATTATTATAATAATTGAGTTGTGGTGATGGAAAATGAATCACATCAGTTTTTGAGGAGGTCGTCCAAAGTGCACACGATAGATGGTTTTCATTCTTATTTGATGGAAAGAAGATAGATATAAATTAAAAAATTAATAGAAAAAAATAAAGCTATATGGAAGATATTATAGTTATTATTTCATTATGGTTGAAGAAAAATATAATGAGGTAGAAAAGAAGAAATATGAAATAAATTTCATGTAAACTACTAAACATATAATTTAGATAACCTCTTTATGTTTATACATAAATTATTCCATGTATAATTTTCTAGATACTAAATATACTATAGGATGTGAGTAAGGACCTATGGAATGGATTTGCGTTGGGGTTTTCTTAATCAAAAGGATTTTAAGGGTTGGAATTTAAAAGAGAGGTGGTTCCCTTTATAAGTGGGGGAAAGGAAAAACATAGATTTTTTAATAACATTAAAATATATTAATTTCTTATTTATAATAAATATTCAAATAGTTTACAATTTAAAAATATTAGTGATGATATTTTTTAAATATTTCCATAAAACTATATTTTCAATTGTTCATGGGTCATTTTAAGACTTATTTCTTTAGTTTACCAATAGTATACTAGTTTTAACCTTAACATTAGTAGGAGATTTTTAATTTTTTACTATTCATTATGATAAAAAATTAATTTCAACTTATTTCACAATAATAATTATTATAATTAATAATATGGAATAAATTTTATCTAATTATATTTTTAGAAGTTGATGAATTTATTTTCAAATTGAAAGAGAGAATTTTGATAAAATATTTTTTTCAGAAAAAAAAAATCGTTTTTAATTTAAAAAATTATTTAGTTCCAAATTCTGGTATAATTTTGATTCTAATAAATTTTATTTTATTATTTTTTAGAAAATAAAAAATTATATTTTAAAGATAATCAAAAATGGAATGTTCCATTGTAAACACATGAATAAAACATTAATTTTTTCATAAAAATAAATATTATTCATTATTCATTTTAAATTTAAACTTATTATAAGATTTTCCAAATTTCAACAAGATATAATTTAAGCTTTATTAAAAATAATTAATCATTTATTTTTGAAAATTGAAATATTAAAATTTGGATATCAAGCTTTAAAATAATACAATATATGTCATAAAACCCCATATTAGTTATAATTGAATTTTTTTTCCTTTTGACTAAAAACATTACTGATATTAATAAAATGAATGTTAATTTTCATAATATAATTTATAGAATTAAAAGACATGAAATAGATTTACTATTTATAATAAATAGGTTCTTGTATTCTTCTCCATTATTTAAATTGTCTCCTCCCAAAAATTTTACAACTTAAACACGTGCTGCTATATTTTCCTCATATCATATTACTATTCACATATTGTTTTTTCAATTATATAGGTTTTATATTAATACATAACCTAGTGAATCACCTTATTCAATAATGTCTTCTCTCTAGGACCAGGAGTATATATAGTCATTTTCTCATAAGAAAGACACTCTTCCAATAACACTACTTCATGGATGTAAACATGAGATGCATCTGGAACATATTTTCATAAAAATATACCATGAAATACATCATGTACCTCAGAAAAAATCTTATGTTATGCCATAGGGTAAAAATTAATACATATTTATCCATGATCTTATATGTTCAAACAAACCGTACACATATCTCCCATTTTTTCTAAAATACCTACCACTTTTCTATAAGGATAAATTAAAGAAACTAATTCCACCTTCCATGAATTAAATACATCTCCTCTATTTATCTACATAACATTTCATACTGCTTTAATCCATCCTCATATGTAGATAAAAAAACACCACTTTCTCAATAATTTTTGTTCTCATGAACATTCTGTCACATACCTCCTCCCATAAATCTATTTTCATATATCAATTTCAATATATTTCCTAAAAAATACATTTTTATTCTTTAATGAAAATTATTATTATAATAAAAATCAACTAATTAATGATTTTGATCAAATAATTATTAGAAATAAATTGAAAAATGTCATCTCATACCTTCCATGATCTGAATCATTCACTTTGTATTTCAATCATGTTGAGGAATAAAATTCGTAATGTAATTTAATTAAATAATGAATGAATTTCGATGGAAATAAAAAAAATCGAAGTAAATCGATGATCATGGCTAGATACAAGAGTAATAGTAACTCAATGTATCACCAATATCATTTCGAGGTAACATCATGAATGTTTATGTGATGACTTAGTACCACCAATTGAATGGAAATGTGTAGATTTGGTTATTCAATTAATAAGAATAAAAATTGAATTATTACCTTGATTTTTCTGCAATCCCATAAAAAATTAATAGATTTATTATTTTATTTCTATTATACAACTATAAATTTATAAAGCATCAACTTATGAAAGTATAATTATTAATAAAACTATTGAAAAAGAAAAATATATTGAAATTTTAGAAATATTTATTTTTATTTGATCCCATAATAAATACACTTTATTTTAACATTACATATTAGTTTTTTTAGGATGAAACAAACCATGGTAACTATGAGATTCACTCAATAATACTATCTTCCACTGGGAATCAAAAGTCACACAAATTGTTTTTCCAATTCTGAAAACTCATTCTTCAGAAATCGAAATATTTTTAATCTTACACTTAATAGAAGATTCTACTATTTCATGTAAAACATGATCCCACATTTTTATATCCTTAATTCATTTTAATAGTTAGGATTGTACTGAGATATGGAACAAAATTATGGAAGCTCCAACATATAATATTTCTTGGTTAAAATTCATCAAATCAAGAACCAAAGTGTTATTTTACATACAAAACATGGTACAAATAGCATTATCATTCTGACTTAATTAATCGACTATGTTGTTTTATCTTCAAGGATGGTAATTAATTGTGTATTCATTATCCATAATCAGTTCGAGCAATCATGAATTCCTCATTTTTAAATCTTAATGGATAAATATATAAATCAAACATTTGTTTTAAGTATATATATCACATAATAAACTATATAAATAATGAATACAAAATTTTAAGGAAAACCCAATAACAAAAATATATAGATCTTTTGTATGATAGTTTAACTCGTGAGGTTTTTGTTGACAAGAATATTAAGAAATTACCTAACCATTCTATATCAAAAGAAAACCCATTCCATTCAATAATTCAATTATATAGATGGAAAATTCTCCATTTCTTGAGGGAATGGAAAAAACTACAGAATTCACAAAACAACATTTCCATTCATAAAAAAAGTCATCATATATGTTTTCCCTAATGAATTTTACTCATTTTTTAGTTAACTTATTTAGTTGTCTATAACATAGAACAAATTATTCAAAAAACATTCGATGCTAAAATAATAATCCATGAAATTAATTCAACGCTATAAAATTTTTAGTTCTTTTCCTATCTTTGACAACATTATTTTTTTCATGGTTATCAATTATAATAATTTTAGAAATAATAGTATAGGGTAATGAAATCAGTTATAATGTAAAAAATTATTATATTTAATATATAACTTCTTTTATTCAATGTTTTAAAGAACATCCATAGGTTTCTTTCATAATATTCATGAATCTTTTCATATTCCAATCTATCATCAATAAACCCAAAAAGAAACTTATCTAAATTATCACGGAAAACACTATTTGTATGATCAATGAATACAACTAGTTCATTAGAAACTGTAAACGGAATAATAACAATCTTGTAATGCCCATATCTAGTCTAAAATAGTTTCTTATTAATATATTCATTCTTTACCATTAACTAATAATATACTATCTTTGGAAAAATCTCTAAATAATACAACACTACTTAGATTTAATCAAAAAAATTATCAATCTGAAAAAAGTATAATTGTTTTTAACAATGATTATTTTCAATGATAAATAAACAATAAACCTAATGGAAGCATCTTTCTTTTTTTAAAAACACAATGAGTACCGTATGGTTATGTGTTAGAAAAAACGAATCATTTATCTATCAAATCCTAAAAAAATTAAATACAAAACATTCTCTTTGATCCATTCCTTATGGTCTATAGAAATTATTATAGCATCAAGAAATAAAATAAAAATTTAAACTCAATTCCTAATCTATTATAACAGAAGGATACTCATCAAGAAAATCATTCATATATTCAATTAATACAGATAAATCAATGAACGAAATAGTAACCATAATATCAATAATGTCTAAAATATAAATTTTATTTAAATCTATTATTAGATTACTAGATTCTTATTATGTTTTGAAAGAAATGAATTTATTTATATATAGTATCTAAAAATTATTCTAAAAAATAATTTATTTAGATATAAATTCATTCTTCTCCTTATAAATATAAATCCAATACATTCCGAAGAAAATTTCATAGTTCACATTTGGTAATAAAATTAGGTTTGTTGTTAAATTCATTCTATAGAAAACAATATGAAGATTAATATATATTCCATTGTCTTAATACATGTATTTTTACCAAAATTCGTGGCCCAATTTTAATATGAAAACATTAAAATTTATTATATAATTTATCATAAATGAAGGATTATATAGACCTCTAATAAAATATTACATTGAAATAATCTAAATAAACTTTTAATGTATCTATCACCACATCCATGCATAGCATAACATCTACTTATGTTGTTAAAAGGGATTTAGCCATATCTATTATTTTATGTTCTTGTTGATTCCTATATTTAATTCCTATCATTTGAAAATACCCACATAATGAAATATATCATTACAATTAAAGAATATTATTCTCATATTTTTATTATTTTCTAGATATTTTTATTTTTATTCATGAGTCCCAAGTCCAAAATTTATACATTAGAAACATTTCCCATATTTTACAATAAATTTCATATGCTTAAATTTACTAAAATTATCATAGTATAGAAAAAACATCTTCATACTAGTATGTTTCATTAATCAAGTCTTCCATGACACTTTATATATATTCCTTTCATTATACTTATTTCTATGGAATACATAGTTATTGAAAAAATCCATTTCTACTATGTTGACAGATTTGACATGTTTTTTAAAATATTTTTATTCTTGGGAAACAAATTTCATTGAACACCTCTGCTTGAATCCTTTGTAAAATTTATTAATCATAATATCATGATCCTGGGAAAAATTCAGTTCATACATTGTTATTTGAGTGAAATTTTATAAAAACATGACCACTGAATTTTCCTCATAATTCATCAATTACAAGAATTTATTTTCTATGTTATGATAAAAAAGAGTGTGATAATTTTAAAACATAAAATATCATTAAATTTTTCTCATTTTAATTTTTTTAATATCTACTCTTCTAATACTATTCAACACCATTTAAAAAATGATCAATACAACCATATGAAATTTAAATAATATGGCATACCATTTAATTTTCAAAAAATCACATGATGTTTAATATCTTATAAAATTCATTTAAATACCATATAGCTATCATAGGGCCATAGGATCCTATATGTTCTTGAGGGTGAATTTTTGTGAAATTACAACTATAAAAATGTTCTTATATGATTTACAAGGTTTCACTCTCACATGGAATTCACTGTAATTTATATCCTCTTCAAAATGATTTGTCTTAACAGAAAAAACATTTCTCTAATTAATCTATTATAGGTTATAGATTTTGATGGATATTTTCCTATTAGTTCCTTCATATTTCATCTTCCTTGTTTCATTTATATAAAACTATTCTAAAGATACATAGTTTTGATGATTAAACATTGTCATCTTAAAATTATATTTCATAATAACTATAAATTATATCCTCTTAACGGTATTTACAAACATTATAATAACCTATAAAATCATATAAATATTTCATTAGATTCCAACAATAATTTCCAAACCCTTATTCAATCATTTATTTCATTTTTAAATATGAATTGAATTTTTGTATTCCTAAATATTCTCTCAGGAATACGGTTTTAGAGAATTTGTTCATAAATATTATATAAGAAACTTATATGTTACAAATTTTATAGAGCCTTTTATTATCCATTTTTTCATAATACAATAATTTTTAAAAAATAAATATATTTTTCTTGAAAACCATTATGGTATTTATCTTAAAATATTTTCCCTACACCTCCTTTAAAAATGTTATTTTTTATTGGAAAGAAGGAATGAGACAAAAACATAGTTTAGGTACCAATGAAGAAAGTAACCAATTCATCCATTTTATAACAATGTTACGATAAAATATAATTCTACTTTAACATAAAGAATATATAGATAAAATAATCATTTACATTCACATGAAATTATGTTAACACAATAATGTTTTTTATAAAGTATTTTATAAAAACATCCATGAAAAATATAATAATCATGATGATTTCATTGAAATATGAGAACCCATGAAAACCGATTTCTGAAAAACATACTTATTTTTCCGAAAAGAGTATAATTCTTCCTTTAAAACAAAATATCATAGGCATACAATTTTTAAATAAAACCATTTCCATGAGGACTAATTTAGAGAATAGATATGTCATGTAGGTTCATTTAGACATCATCTTTATTAGACCCTTAAAAGGACCCATAAAATTAGAATAAAGATTATGGAAAAATTTCAACCTAGTAATTTGGGGAAAAATCAAAACCTAATTAATTGGAAATATATACCTGTGTCTCCCATCACCATGATCTATATTGAGCTCAACCTACCTCATGAAATATATTTCAATCACTATTAATCATAAATAAATTCCATGGGTAATAAACTTTTAAATGAATATAAAATATTTCATTTCCAACATCAAACTCATAAAAGCATACTTTTGAACAAAAAAACATTTTTAGATATTTATATATCCCTTTCCTTTAAACCCCAATTTTAATAAATAAAATTCCAAGAATAATGAGAATGAGGGTATTTCACTGATAAAAAACATGGAAAATTCTAATTTAAGATACAGATCAATTAATGGCTATGGTAGTGGGGAAGTATTTTTACCTTCTACACACTAAAATAGAATATTCCATTTGTGTTTTAAAAATAATGTAAAAACATTCCTAAAACAATATCAAAAAATAATAATTTTCATAAACATTGAATGAATTTAAAAATATAAAAAAATTACAATATAATTCATTTTTTTCATATAAGAACATCCATAAAATAATTTTAGGAATATGTAAAAGGAATAAAAATATTTGTAAAATTATTATGTAAAGCAGTTATAATATGGTTTGACGTTAAAGTGTCCCTTTCCTAGTGTCTTACTCAGTCATGTATGTTCTCTATATTTCTCAATTATATAACTAGTTAATCATTTTCTTTATTAATAACCATTTTGATGTTTATTTTTAGTTCTATTTTATGTATAATCTGGTAACATACATTTTTTTAATCAACTATGTTCAAATCAGATGTTTGACAATATTTGGATCATATATACAAAATAAATTTAGTAACATAACTATAGTAAAACTGGCTATTATTCAATCACATATCCCATGATAATGTTGAAAAAATTATCATTTTTTAATTAAATTACAATTTCTAAACAAATCATGAATGGTGGTTATGAAAATTTGACTAAAGTACAATCATGGAGAAGGTATGTCATACAAATATATGAGTATTGTTTAAATTTCTCAATGGAAACATTTAGAAGAATATATGTATTATTTTATATTCTCAGATTTGTTATTATATAATAAATATACTATTATTTTTTAAATTTAATTAATTTATATCATTGATATGATGTTGTTCTAAAGATAAATTCATGTCCCATCATTGAGGTTGTAATCTACATGAAAGAACGAAGGACATTATCATATTTTAATAAATGGATATGTAATTTAGTAGATTGTATATAGTATTTATATAACTATAAATATGTATTTTGTGTCATGCTTATACACACACACACACACACATTAAATCCATCATTATAACCATCTATGTTTGGAAGTGATGAAAAATGAATTACATCATTTGAGGAGGCTAAAATTTACTACACAAAAATACTGGTTTCATTTCCCATATTATGGAGGAGGATATATATATAGATTATTAAATTACCATAAAAAGCCAATTCATATCGAAGATAGTTTTTTTATTATTTCAGTGTGGTTGAATAATTTTTAAATTATCTGGAAAAATAATAATAAAACACTTAGTTAAGAACTACATAAGTACACCTTGTGTCCCCTTTAGGATTATACAAAAATCCTTACTATGATGGTTTTATGATCAATGAAGGTACTCTAGAACATGGGGAGGGATTAAGGGATGGGATTTGGTTAGTTATTTAAAAAACCCAAAGTCTATTTAATTGTAGATAATAGGGTATAATGGGTTTACTTTTATATGTTTGGAGATGACACACATTAAATATTTAAAAATATTAAAATTTCATAACGTATCAATCAAACCCAACAGTCCTAAAATTGTCCGTTACAGAATATTATACAGTATAAGGTAAAAATATGGACATATAATATGATTTCTAAAAAGTTTATGTCATTTTAACCCTTAGGTAATATTTTTACTTCATTAATAATCATAAATTTTCAAATCATTTCATGTTCCCCCATAATATAATCAATCAAAACAATATAACCTCAAGCCTAATTGAGATTCATTCAATTCTTAAATCATCCTTTAAATTATAATTTCATTTTAAAATTACTTATGCACTCTTCTCAATATAGAATATGTGAATAATTTGTTTTCTATATGATTTTCATAAAATACTTTAATCCTGCTAAGTTGGAAAACAATATAGGAAACTATGTAAAAGATAAAAATTTCAAATATGTATATTTTTATCAATTAATCTGTTCTCCAAAATAAATCTGGAGTAATAAAAACCAAATGATATCAAATAGAATCACACCAAATACATTGTTCCAAAACATTATGATAGATGGGTGAGGGATGTAATGACCCTGAATTCTATCAGTGAATGTGCCCTAATTTTAATTCTTTCATATAGTATGAATGACATAAAATAACATAGATAACACAATAAAAACATTATAAGTGAAGAATACATGAAATAATATGTTTTTTAGATATTAAGGAACCCAAACCAATAGAGTAATAACATGACCATTGGAATTGTAATATGACCCTTAGTAATAGTAATATTTCCGTTAAAATAGTAACCACTTTTATTAAATTTTAAATAAAAAATATATATATTATAATGGAAAAAATAATATATCTTTATCTTGTAATAAGTATATTAATGTTTTAGAATTGATAATTTAAGTGTTGTTATTTTTGTAAGTTATAAATATTTAATTATAACATTATATTTATAATTACAATTTAAAAGAAAATATATTTTCATAAAATTTATTATTAAATTAATATTTCGTTATCTTGTGATTATAGGATAATTTTATAAGACCATAATTAGTTTTTCAAATCATTATAAAACCCGTTCTAATTTTAAAATTTTTATTTTTATAATAAATGATGATTTATTTAAAATATTAAATTCCTCATTTATTTTAAAATATTATCATAAAATGAAATCCATTTTTTAATTCTACATATTTTAAATTCATACGGTATGTTTTTGGGTTTTCTTAAATAGATGAATATTTGGTGAATATTAGAATACGATAATTGTATGTATGTAATATTATAGGTTAAATACACTATTTCCTAGGTCATTGCTTATGTATGAAAAATATTATCATGATATCCTTCTCTACATAATTTATTTTTTCATTTAATAATCTATATTTCTGGTACTGAGCCTAAAAAATAAATTAATGATTAAATTAATTAAAAAATTCCTATCCTCCAATTTAAATACATCCCCTCACCATCCTTTCTTCTATCACCACAAAATCATTGATGATTATCCATAATCTACCCAATCATCCTCCAATTTATCTTTCCCATTACCATGATTCATTGCTCTCAACAAAATATTAAACTCAATACCCAAAAGAATGTTCTCAAGGAGTGGAATTCAAGTGCTAAAAACTTCCTTCTTATTCATGTAATTATATTTCAATATATTTTTCTTATTATATCCTAAACTCCCCTTATCCAAGTTAAATGAAAATACTATTATATATTATATAATAGAATATTATTTTTTTAATGGAACAAACCATCATTATTTATATTCTCCTCCCATTTTATTCTAAAAATAAATACATCTTCCATGAGGTGTTGATTTAACACCTAAATAGATGACATGTTTTACATTTTCAATTCTTCCATCAAGGATGGTTAGAAAATAATTTTTAATATTTAAATATGTTATCATATTTTTTTACAATAAACTATTTATTGTTTTGAAACTTGTATATATATAATAGTAAATAATAAAAACACTAATTCTTGATTATTTAAAAACAACAATATATTCAAAACAGATATCATTAATGTTTTATCTAATGAATAATCATAACATTTAGAATAAAAAATTATATATAAAACCATTCAATTTTATATATGTTCATTGATAACATATAATTTCAATTCAATAAAACTATCATCATTTCAAATGATGTTCCATATACTTATACAAGTGAACTGATAATGAATACCAAAGAACAAACACTACCAAATGATGAAATTGTATCGTATAACACATCAAAAAGGTCCTAAATGGACCTAAGAATACTATAATAAATAAAATAAATGTATAAAAGGTTCTGAATTATTAAATTAATTGATTGAATTTTTTTATCCAGTACATTATGTACTTGTGGATAACACTATCAAACATAAGGTAAGGGATTTTTCTGAACCTCCATTGTTTCTGTCGAGTTATTATTTAACCCGCATTACCCCATTGTAATTCCATATTATTTTTATATAATTTTTCATGAATATATAAATATATTAAAAATTCATATTTCCATATTCATTAATCATTGTATTTTGGGGATAAACAAGTTTTAAAGAGGTTCCCTTATCAATAATTTGTGATCAGCAAGCTTGGTTAAAATGAACATCTCAAATTCTTTAATGTTTCCAAGTGCTCTCCACACACTATTTTAAGCCACCGTTCTTTTTATAAAACATTTAATTTTACCATGAAGAGATATATTGGTGAATTTTTTAATATAAACAACAAATTAATCCTTTTACATTTTAAATAATTATTAATATATTATTTAAACCGAACATAAATTTTTTATTTATATGGATTCATAAAAACTAATTTTAAATGTTTTCATTTTCTCGTGAAATAATTTTATTATGAGATTCATCTATTTTCACTTATTAATGTCCATTTATAACATAGATGCTTTCATTTAATAACATCATTATGATATCTTTTATGTTATTCCTTTTGACATGATCAGGATACCATACTTTTTCCATGGGTAAAAATTATTTTTATGCTTGACTCATTATATATGATTCTTCCTGAGAAACACATATTCATAAACATTTAATTATGGGAGAACCTAGATATATCTCCAATGCAATGGGTAGTGTTTATTCTTAGGATATGTCAGGTTAAATGGTCTTAGAGGTACGCCTCGACTCATGCTACTCTATGTGAAATGGTTTTGGTGGTCACATTGACTCGTGATCCTCCATGTGAAACAGTCATGGTGGTATACTTGACTCATTACAATCCATCAATAATGGACATGGTGTTTATCATTTCATCATCCTCCTCCATGTGCAATTGTATTGGAATTTATCATTGACTCATACTTATGTCAAGTTATATGTTGTTTTTACATTTCTGTGATACCATGATTATTAGATCCCATGATCTATATGATATGATTCAATTTGATTTGTTATGTTAAATTTATTTGTATGTCATAATTTAATTCCATCTAACCCATGTGTTATGCTTTATATTTATTGTCATCCAATAACTGGATTTTTAATATCATACATTTTGTTCTTGTATTCCCTAGGTTATGTTGTATTGATATAATGGTTCAAAAGGAGGTTGTATCACATTCACAAGAATAAATAAAAGTTCTTTTAATTTGGTTTCATGTCGTTTAATTATGTACCTATTCGTCCAAATATACTAGATATTGTAATCCTTGGTTGTATTTTATGGTTAAATTTTCATCAAATCTTGTAATAATTTGTGTAAATGTTGGGTCCTCTGTTGTTGGTATTATATCATGGTATAGTTATATTTGGAGGTAAACAACATAAAACAATAGAAAGAACCCTATTTGTAATCCGATCACCATTGATAACATTGATTCGAATATAGGGAATCACAAGTTACGAAATACTATTCACTTTCATGTTTATCCTTTTATGACTAATATTTATTTTTTATATTCTAATTAACTATGTAATCAGTCCCCACTCATTGTACATTATTTTTCTTGGTTAATCGATAGAAATAGGAATACACAGTCCAATAATCAATGTGATATGAAATTTGAGTCATTCCCTATAAAAAAGAAACATATTACTGGTAATGGAAGCTCAAAACATTATGAAAATACTTGATCAACTGGATCATGTAATGATTAGTAACATGAAATGTGTGGGACTCTATAATTCTCCTAAGAATGACATTTTTTCCATCGAATATTTGTAGAAATAATGGGCTCTTATGTCACGACCCGTCCTCGGGGCCCATGTCGTGACTACCCCAAGCCCGCCTTCCATAGGCCAGGGGCTGGTGACTAGCACCAAGGCGTAAGTCCCGGAAAAAGGGAAGGCATTTCCTTTATAAAGTAACCAACAAACACCACAAAGTAAGTAGGCAGAAGTAAACACTAAGTAAAAACTCGTACAACAGTAAGTGCGGAACGTAAGAGGGCCAGAATACAAACCCAAACTGTAAGTAAAGTACAACTGAAAAGGGAAAAACAGCAACTGAAAAGTAAAGCCGCAACGTCGAGCTGTCCACTAGGAATCCCACCTAAAGGGTGGGTACAGATAGCCTCCACTGCTCCTTGGGTCCAGCCGACCGCTCCGAGTACGTCCTGCCCAGTGGTCCACCTCTAGGTACAGTCCTACTCCGCAAGCCTCAACCACGATCAGTGTTTCCCATCTTCTGAAACCAACACAACGTAGTGCAGGCATAGCCCGTGCAGGGGTGAGTATAAGCTACTCAGTAGGGACCCCGAGACCCCCGTAGGTCTCCCAGAATCCACAAAGGATAAACCACAAAGGGAAGATACAATCACGAAGTAACATCTGACACTGCTTAGGTATATTCCCATACATATTCCTAAGTCATCAATTCTCGTTTTTCTCCAACATCCGAGCCCATGTACAACCCAATCCACACAGGAAAGCAAAACTTAAATCCACATAGGATAGATCAACACAATCCACATAGGAAAGTAAAATGGAAATCAGCTCACACAGGTACTTCTTTGTATGACGATAAAGATTACCAGATATTTCCACTGATTCATCTAAGTCGTCGGACCCACAAAGGATCGATAAATACTAACCCCTGCAATGACCCACATAGGATCGATCATGAAGTTGAACCCAAAGCTATTGGGAAACTCCTTCTCCATCAAGTACAGTTTTTATGCCGCTACAACCAAGCACTTCCCTCTCACCTTGGACTGCTGTAGTACTCCACCTATCAAGTATTGTGGGCCTGCTGCTACAACCAAGTGCTTCCCACCATGGGTCTACCGATACAACCAAGCGCTCCCCCTTATAGCTTCTATAGGTACTCCTTATGTTGAGTACCGCGGGTCAGCCGCTACAACCAAGCACTCCTCCATCGTGGGTCTGCCGCTACAACCAAGCACTCCTCTGTCGTGGGTCTTCCGCTACAACCAAGCGCTCCTCCATCGTGGGTCTTCCGCTACAACCAAGCGCTCCCCCTCATAGCCTCTAGAGGTACTCCTTCTGTTGAGTACCGTGGGTCTGCCGCAACAACCAAGCGCTCCTCCGCCGTGGGTCTGCCGCTACAACCAAGCGCTCCCCACTGGGATATCCGTAACACACCGAGTCATCTGATCATCAGTCGTCAAGTCTCAACCGGCTCTAGGGTTTCCGCACACAGCATGCTCGTTTCGGGAGGGTCCACTCCACGAGCTAAGAGGTCGATGCATCAACGGACATGTAGTCCAGAGTTGACGTATCCAAAGATGTACCGTAGAGGTCACTGCCGAAAACACGGAGGATCCCCGTACTGTTTTCATCATCGTCGTAGTCGAATCCACTGAGGATCTATGTACAGTCGTCGTCGTCACAGTAGCAGTCGCAGCCAGCTCTAGGGTTCCCGCACATAGCAAGCTCATTCGGGAGGGTCCACTCCACGAGTCGAGAGGCTGATACATCAACTGACACATAGTCCAGAGTTGATGTATCCAAAAGTTCTGTATCGTCAACAGGAACTCAATGTCTCAGACGGCGCGTCAATTGGACGCTCATTCTGAGAGTTATTGGCTTTTTCGTTCTTGGGGCCCGGTTGTTTTCTAAGGCAAACCCAACCCGACCGTACTCCCCCTGCATCCAAACCTTGGGTGGAGTAATCCAAAAGATCTGTCTCACTTAGAGGAATCCATCAAAGTCGACGGTACATCAATCAGGCATTCGAAGCTCAAGATACGAGCGTTTCCGCTCCGAGGACCCGGTTGGTTTCGTGTACGAACCAACCCGGCCGAACCCAATGAATTCCTAAACATTGAGTGTGACATACCAAAACGACTGTCTCGATCCAAGGACTGCATTTCCGCTGACGGCACGTCGTTCAGAGGCCCATTGCTCAAGTTATGAGCAAAAGACCGAAAAAGGTCCGGAAACGGGGGGTCTGGGCCCGGGTCGGCCCAAACCGGGTCGCCCCGACCCGAGTCCCGGTCCGACATCGTTGGGCGCGACCCGGCCCGACCTGGGTGCGACCCAGTCGGCGGGTCGGCTCGGCTCGGCCGAGCGGCCGAGCAATGGAAGCCGTGGGGGGCGTGCTGCCCCCGCGTGAAGCGAAGACGCGACCCCACGTGGGGCCGCTCGGTGTCACCGGACGTGGCGGCGCCACTGCGTCCCTGCCTTCGGTTCCGCGCGGCGGTGGAACGAGCTCCCGCCACCGCTGCTTCAGCTGCGCCAGCGACCCGCACCGCTGGTGGTGTCCGCGGGCCACCAGAGTTTCTCCAGTGGTCTGATTCCATTTCCGTATGCGCCGTAGTTCAACCCGGGTCCCGTTCTTCACTGTGGAATCAAAAAATCATCTCTGCGGCACGTTTGATCATCTTCTGCCATTTCTCCGACCAAGAAACAAAGGGCGGTGGGTTCGGGCTTGTTCTTTGGTCCGCACCCACCGCGTTAGCGGTTTGAAACAAGACCATGAATCCCAAAAAATGATAAACCACGTCCCGAAATAATAATCTTTCCTTGGAGGAATCAAGCATAGGTAAAAGAAATCATTTTCAAAACTAACCCTACCTCGTCGTAGCTGTCGTCGAACGAGGGTTCTTCGCAAAATTGACCGTCGCGGAAGAAGAGGATCGTCGCGTTGCGGAAGGGTGTCACGGAAGGGCGTCGCGTCGACGATCTCCGAGGTTTAAGTACATACAGATTTAATTATAACAAACAAGTCCATGTTGATGTTATAACCGACAAAAAATTAAAAGGACCGCAATATCTTACCTCAACGGATGATAGAAGATTTGTCGTGGAAGAAAGAACGTTGCAGAAAAACTTCGCGGGAGAAGAACCGTCAGCGTCGCGGTACGCGGCGTCGCGTCATCGATCTCCGAGGGTCTGGCATTCTTCGTCGCCCTTCGTCGGAGGTTGGCTTTCTTCGCATTCTTCGCGTTCTTCACGTTCTTCGTGTTCCTCGCGTTCTTCGCGAAGGAGGATGAAGGTCTTCAGAGATTCTCCAAAGTGTTAACACAACAACCAGAAAATAAAATAAGTCCTCCTCTTATTTTATTATCAACTAAAGAATTTGAGAACAACGATAAGTAACGAACAATTAATTCACAGAATTAATTGCAACAAACTTAACCGCCCAATTAATAGGGGCATTAAGAATTTAGAAGACGTGTCAGTTGACTTTCATTAAAGACAAGTTTTCAAGGGTGCATTACTTAGCGGAAAAGAAACGATGGGGCTCGTGCGGGCCCCACCCCACATATATCCTACCAAGAGGGTAAGATATTTTGAATTTCACCCTATCCGCTTTAACTCGGCTTAAGCAGCTTTAAGTGGATTTAAGCGGCTTTATGTGAAATAAAATAACATTTGTCATACCACATTATTTTATTCCTTAACTTAATGCCCAAAAATTAAAAACCACACCCGAGCAAACACAACTCCGGAAGAGGCGTTTCTAAGTAAATACTGGCGCTGCGATTCCATCGGTTCCCTCGGAATTTGATTCCGAGCACCGGTTCAAAATTTATAAAAACCCACTCATTCATTCACGGAACGTACCCGAGCCAAACTTCGGAAAATGATTCCGGGCACACCGGTCCTTGGAATCAGGTGCCGTCAGAAACTACGTTCCTGTAAAAATCCAAAGAAAATTAAGAAAAAAATTCCCTTGAATTTTACAGGTCTTTACATCACTCCCACCTCAGAACTTTACGTCCCCGTAAAGATACATCAAAATCTAGTGAAAAAAATGAGGGTACTGAGCACACATCCGAGACTCCCGCTCCCAAGTGCTCTCATGGAGGTTCACATGATGCCATCTGATGCGCACTAGAAGAATCGATCATCCACGTAGGAATCGCTCCTGTCGATCCTCGATCTCTACTGGGACCTCCGCAAAAGTCGCCCCATCATCAACGTCCAGCTCCCCATGGTCAATGATGTGCGTCGGGTCGTGCACATAT
Organism: Viscum album; assembly: GCA_963277665.1. NCBI lineage: Eukaryota > Viridiplantae > Streptophyta > Magnoliopsida > Santalales > Viscaceae > Viscum > Viscum album. Next base: position 1,096,073,957 of record OY728151.1, on the reverse strand, counting down.
CTCCTCAGCTGGGATACGTGGAAGATGTCGTGCACCCGGTGCAACTGAGGTGGTAGAGCCAGACGATAAGCCACCTCACCAATCCTGTTGAGGACCTAGAATGGTCCGATGAAGCATGGAGACAACTTTCCGCCTCGGCCAAATCTCGTAATCCACTTCGAGGTGAGACACGCAAGAAGATGTGGTCGCCATCCACAAACTCTAGTGGCCTCTGCCTCCTGTCAGCACAAGACTTTTGTCGGCTCTGGGCTGTCCTCATCCGCTCATGGATGACTTGGACCCTTCTGGTCCTACAAGAGCTACTGAGATTTCTTCTTCGCCGATAAGAGAAATCCGGTCTCATCCCCTGGATGAACCATGTTATTTGCCTAATACAGTCAATCCTGACATGGATGATACTATTCCATACCAAGGATGACGTCTTAAGGCCTCGAAGCTACTACCAAGAGATCCAACCGTTACTCTCGCCTCCAAGGGTTGAGTCACACTGTCAGCATCATTGTGTGATCACTGGGTCTCCTCCAGTAGGTATCTCAAAGTGAGGGTCAAGTCAACGATTTTTAAACCGGAACCTCTTAGTAACAACTAAAAGAGAGGATATGAAGGTAAACTCCACAAGAAAAGTGTCTTTTATTACTACAAATCAATGTACAAAGACACAAAACGTCTACAAAAAAACATCATCAATGCTTGAAGCAGCATAACAAAAGACTTCAGGTCTGGAGCTAGTCCTGCTCCTGTCCATCTGCTCTCGGAGCTCTATGATCGTAGGCCTCATCTGCCTGAATCTGAGGTCTCCCACGTCAACCAGCTCCCTGCGGTTGAGGTGGACCTCATGGTGGTGGTGGTGACAACACCTCGAAGCGTCGTCCACCTCCAGCTGCATGGCCAGCTCCCCTGCCACGGTCTCCTGCTCCATGCGATCCGCCTCGTTCAAACCTCTTCCAGGGAGGTCCTTTGTTCATCTTCTGGTCATCCATATGGCGGGTCGGACAGTCAAGAGCCATGTGACCAACCCCGCCGCAGGAGTAACATTGTCCTATCATGGTAAGTCGTTGTCCGCCCCGGGTGCCTCGCACAAACGATCCTGAGTCACGCGGTCGACCACTGGTAGGTCTAGTCCTCTTGGACCCCTGCGTCATCTGTCTACTGCCCGCTACAGAAGACTCTGCCGCATGCCGGCTAGTGGTGGTTCCTGCTGCTGAAGACTTCTCAGCAAGGAAACTCTCCACTAAGAGGGCTCACTCCAACACCCATGTCTGTGTTGGAATGCTGTGAGAAACAACGGAAGCTCTGATCTCTTGCCTGAGCCCCTACTCGAAGGTTTGGGCCCTGAAGAATGCGTACCATACCATGTTTGTGGAATAGCGTGAGAGATCGGTAAACCTCTCCACGTACTGGGCTACTGTCAGGGTACCCTGCCGCAGTTGTAGTAGCTCCTCGATTCGCACCGCTCGGAGGGTGGCTGGGACAAACTCTGAGAAAAAAAGGCTCTCAAAGACCGTCCAAAGGAGTGATGCCCCGTCGTGCACCTGGAGCATCAAGATCCACCATCTTCCTGCTTCCGCATTGAGGAGGCTCACTGTAAGGACCACCATAAGGTCTGCTAGTGTCCTCACTAACCGGAAAACTCGTACAACCGCCTCCAGCCAGTCCTCGGCTGCCTGGGGGTCCATCTCCCCGCGGAACCTGGGTGGTCGCTGGTGCTAGAACTCATGCAGTGCACTAAGGCGATGTGCATCGTCAGCGGCTGGGGCTAGAAGAATTGGTGGCTCGGCGGGTAGAGGTACCACCGGTTCCTCTGCTGTCAAAGGGCCATGCACCGAGGCCTCATCGCTCGGTGGGCTATCATCACGTACAAACCTCGAAACCCTAGCTGGCTGCCGTCGTGGGGCCATCTTGAAAAGGAACAGGTGTGCCACGGTCAGAACAGTATACCTGGTGAGTTGACATAAAGTAATCACAAAGAAAACTTGTAACACACATGCAATCAATGTTTTAGTGCATTAAGTCGAAAATCAGAAGTCAGGTTCCTAGTGTACAGATACGTCGACCGCCGCACCAACACTGGGCTCCCTAGACTGATAACCCCACTCAATACGCTTAACACTATTGCTTCACATAGAAGAAAGATCAGAGTCTGTGGTAGACCCAAACCTCCCTCTGATACCAATTTGTCACGACCCGTCCTCCGGGCCCGTCTCGTGACTACCTCAAGCCCACCTTCCATAGGCCAGGGGCTGGAGACTAGCACCAAAGTGTAAGTCCTGGAAAAAGGGAAGGCATTGCCTTTATAATGTAACCAACAAACACCACAGAGTAAGCAGGAAGAAGTAAACACTAAGTAAAAACTGGTACAATAGTATGTGTGGAAAGTTAGAGGGCCAGAATACATACCCAAACTATATGTAAAGTACAATTGAAAAGGGAAAACCAGCAACTGGAAAGTAAAGCCGCAACGTCGAGCAATCCGCTGGGAATCCCACCTGAAGGGTGGTTACAGATAGCCTCCACTGCTCCTCGGGTCCAGCCGACCGCTCCGAGTACGTCCCGCCCAGTGGTCCACCTCCAGGTACCGTCCTACTCCTCAAGCCTCAACCACGACCAGCGCTGTCCGTCGTCTGCAACCAACCCAACGTAGTGCGGGCATAGCCCATGCAGGGGTGAGTATAAGCTACTCAGTAGGGACCCCAAGACCCCCAAAGGTCTCCTATAATCCACAATGGATAAACCACAAAGGGAAGATACAATCATGAAGTAACATCCAACACTGCTTAGGTATATGCCCATGCATATACCTAAGTCATCAATTCTCGTTCGGATCCATCATCCAAGCCCAAGTACAACCCAGTCCACACAGGAAAGAAAAACGTAAATCCACATAGGATAGATCAACACAATCCACATAGGAAAGTAAAACAGAAATCAGCTCACACATGTACTTCTTTGTATGAAGATAAAGATGACCAGATATTTCCACTGATTCATCTAAGCCGTTGGACCCACAATGGATCAAAAAGTACAAACCCCCGCAATGACCCACACAGGATCGATCATGAAGTTGATCCCAAAGCTATTGGGAAACTCCTTCTCCATCAAGTATAGTGGTTATGCCACTACAACCAAGCACTTCCCTCTCACCTTGGACTGCTGTAGTACTCTACCTATCGAGTATTGTGGGCCTGCTTCTACAACCAAGCGCTTCCCACCATGGGTCTACTGCTACAACCAAGCATTCCCCCTCATAGCTTCTAGAGGTACTCCTTCTGTTGAATACCACGGGTCATCCGCTACAACCAAGCACTCCTCCTTCATGGGTCTACCGCTACAACCAAGCGCTCCTCCGTCGTGGGTCTGCCGCTACAACCAAGCGATCCTCTGTCGTGGGTCTGCCGCTTCAACCAAGCGCTCCCCCTCAGAGCCTCCAGAGGTACTCCTTCTGTTGAGTACCGCGGTTCTGCCGCTACAATCAAGCGCTCCTCCGCCGTGGGTCTACCACTACAACCAAGTGCTCCCCACTGGGCTATCCGTAACAAACTGAGTCGTCCGATCAGCAGTCGTCGAGTCTCAACCGGCTCTAGGGTTTCCACACACATCATGCTCATTCGGGGAGGGTCCACTCCACGAGCTAAGAGGTAGATGCATCAACTGACATTAGTCCAGAGTTGACGTATCCCAAGATGTACGGTAGAGGTCACTACCGAAAACACGGAGGATCCCCGTACTGTTTTCATCATCGTCGCAGTCGAAACCACTGAGGATCTCTGTACAATCGTCGTCGTCACAATAGCAGTCGCAGCCAGCTCTAGGGTTCCCGCACACAGTAAGCACATTCAGGAGGGTCCGCTCCACGAGCCGAGAGACTGATACATCAACTGACACATAGTCCAGAGTTGATGAATCCAAAATTTCCGTATCGTCAACATGAACTCCACGTCTCAGACGGCGCTTCAATCGGACGCCCGGCCTGAGAGTTATTGGATTTTTCGTTCCAGGGGCCCGGTTGTTTTCTAAGGAAAAACCAACCCGACCGTACTCCACCTGCATCCAAACCTCAGGTGGAGTAATTCAAAAGATCCTTCTCACTTAGAAGAATCCATCAATGTCGACGGTATGTCAATCAGACGTCCGAACCTCAAGATACGAGCGTTTCTGCTCCAAGGGCCCGGTTGGTTTCGTGTACGAACCAACCCGGCCAAACCCATGGTATTTTTAAACTTTGAGTGTGATATACATAAACGACCACCTCGATCCAAGGATCGCATTGCCGCTGACGGCGCATCGTTTGGAGGCATGTAGCTCATGTTATGAGCAAAAGACCGAAAAAGGTCTGGAAACGGGGGGTCTGGGCCCGGACCGACCACCCCGGGTCGACCCGACCCGAGTCCCGGTCCGACACCATTGGTTGTGACCCGGCCCGGACAGGGCGGCCCGGCCCGGCCTGGGTGCGACTCGGCCGGCGGGTCGGCTCGGCTCGGCTCGGCTCGGCCGAGGGGCCGAGCAAAGGAAGTCGTGGGGGCGTGCTGCCCCCGCGTGAAGCGAAGCCGCGACCCCATGTGGGGCCGCTCTGTATCACCAGACGCGGCGGGGGCACCGTGTCCCTGCCTTCGGTTCTGCGCGGCCGCGGAACCGCCTCCTGCCGCCGCAGTTTCAGCAGCGGCGGCTCCGTCCGGCAGCACGCCGGGGCGCCGCCGCATCCGTCCGCCGGCGCCGCTGCGCTGGCGACCCGTGCCACCGATGGAGTCTGCGGGCCACCAGATTTTCTCTGGTGGTCCGATTCCATTTCCGTCTACACCATAGTTCAACCCAGGTCCCGTTCTTTACTGCGAAATCAACAAATCGTCTATGCGGCACGTTTGGTCATCGTCCTCCGTTTCTCCCACCAAGAAACAAAGGGCAGTGGGTTCGGACTTGTTCATTTGTCCACACCCACCGCATTTGCGGTTTGAAACAAGACCATGAATCCCCGCAAATGATAAACCACATCCGGAAATAATAATATTGCCTTGCAGGAAACTAGAATAGGTAAAAGAAATCATTTTCAAAACGACCCCTACCTCGTCGTAGCTGTCGTCGAACGAGGGTTCTTCGCGGAATTGACCGTCGCCGAAGAAGAGGATCGTCGCATCGCGGAAGGGTGTCGCGTCGTCGCGGAAGGGCGTCACATCGACAATCTCCGAGGTTTAAGGACATACAGATTTAATTATAACAATCAAATCCATGTCTATGTTATAACCCACAAAGTATTAAAAGGACCGCAATCTCTTACCTCAACGGATGATCGAAGATTTGTCACGGAAGAAAGAACGTTGCAGAAAAATATCACGGGAGAAGAATCGTTGGCGTCGCGGTACGCGGTGTCGCGTCGTCGATCTCCGAGGGTTTGGCTTTCTTCGTCGCCCTTCGTTGGATGCCGGCGTTCTTCATGTTCTTCGCGTTCTTCGCATTCTTCATGTTCTTCACGTTCTTCGCGTACCAGATAATAAAATAATTCCTCTTCTTATTTTATTATCAAATAAAGAATTTGAAAACAAGGATAAGTAACGAACAATTAATTCACATAATCAATTTCAACGAACTTAACCGCCCAATTAATAGGGGCTTTAAGAATTTAGAAAACGCGTCAGTTGACTTTCATTAAAGACAAGTGTTTGCGGGTGCGTTACTTAGCGGAAAAGAAACGGTGGGGCTCGCGCAGGCCCCACCCCACAAATATCCTACCAAGAGGGTAGGATATTTTTAATTGCACTGTATCCTCTTTAACTTAGCTTAAGCAGCATTAAGTGGATTTAAGCGGCTTTAAGTGAAATAAAATAATGTTTTTCGTACCACATTATATTATTTCTTAACTTAAAGCCCAAAAATTAAAAACCACACCCAAGGAAACATAATTCCGGAAGAGGTGTTTCTAAGAAAATACTGGAGTTGCGATTCCATCGGTGCCCTCGGAATTTGATTCCGAGCACTGGTTCAAAAGCTAGAAAAACCCGCTCATTCGTTCACTGAACATACCCGAGCCAAACTTCATAAAATGATTCCGGGCACACCAGGCATCGGAATCAGGTGCCGTCAGAAACTGCGTTCTTGTAAACATCCAAAGAAAATTAAAAAAAAAATTCCTTGAAATTTACGGGTCTTTAAATCTTTTGTTTAGTGGATATTCTAATCCCATCATCATGGAACAATGGATTGACTCAATTGAGAAGATATTATTTGTCCTCCAGCACTCAGAAGAATATAAATTTCTTCTAAAAATATGTCATTTTTATGGCGATGCTGATCAGTGGAGGAAATTGATTTAGAATATTAATTACAAAGGAAAAATTGATTCCATGTATTGGTAGTAACTCAAGAAAATATTTTTTAACAAATTTTTTTCCTGAACACTCTGTCTAAAGATAGAAGGGTGGTTCTGCAGACTAAAGGAAAATGAACTTGAGTCTATTTAGGAGGACAAGGAAAACATCACAAGGATTACATGATATGCCTACAACTTTTTCAGGAACACTAAAATAGAGGCGTGTCACTTCTTTATAGGACTAATTTTGATTCTCTGAATAGAATTAGTTATTTGACACTGTGAAAGAAATGAATATATTTTATATTATTTCCTAAGGGTGAAACGGTGAATTAATACTCTCAATGGCCTCAATAGCTCACATATAAAAAGAGGAAAATAATTTTTAATATAGATGAATCATTAGATAAATCCAACGATGAAATGAAATTCCAATATCCCATGTTTCAAAATTATTGGAAGAGGTAACATGGGAATTGTCCAAATGGAACCGAGAAATGATTCTAATTTAGAAGAATGGGTCATATGGATAATAACTAAAAAAGGGAGATGATGAATCCCACTAATGTGGAAGAAAAATGAATGGTTAAGATAAACACACAACCTATAGTTTAGTGTTTTAGCTATAAGTAACATGGGCATTATGTTAAACACATCCCTATACAACCATTGTTTTTGGGAAAACACAACATCATCCTCCAAGGAAACAAGGAAGGGAATATACTATCACTGTTATTGAGGTGGAGAATGAATTTTATGTAGTGACAGGTACATTGTTTATTCAATCAAGAATAGAAAAATTTATCATTTGATTATAGTTCTATAAATTCTTACATTTCAATAATATTTATTAGAACTATTTAATCCCACATCAAAATACAGATGTTGAGTTATGTGTGAGAATAGAAAATGGGGAAATTATTTCATCCAATGATTGTAACTCCTCCATAGTTAATGTTTATGGAATGGAAATCTCATAATGTATTTTCATAATTTCTTTGGGGGAGTTTTATGGTATATTGGGTGTGGATTGCGTATCTTTATACAACGAAGACACCATCTTTTGAGAAATGAAGAACACTCTTTATATCTCGAATTATTCTTCAATTTTCTAAAAAAATTTACAAGAAGATGAACTTCCAGCAGAATCATTATATAAATTGTGGATATCATTTCCTTATGAGCTATCATCCCTAGCTCAAATGATTTAGAAAATCGAGAGGATCATGCATGAAGGCTTTCCCACTATAATGGAATACACTATTATGTTCCCTAAAGAATTTAATGGTCTTCCTCCCGACCAAGAAGATGAATTCTCAAACTAACCTATGAAATTATCTCATCCTAAATAAAATAAAGCATATATAATGGCCACAGTTGTGTTAGAAGAGTTTATAAGGATATTATATGAGAATCTGGATTGGTGTTTTCACAACCATGTGCTTCACTGTGGGATTTGTTATTCATCTTCATTAAAAATAATGATGGATCAATGCCCGCTAACATTTAATATCACTATACCAAAAAAATGATAAAGAAAAGGTTACACATGACTCTAATATATGACTTATTTGAACAAATTTGTTGGATAATGTATTTCACTAAGGTGGAACATTAGTGGAGATATAATCTATTAACAGTAAGGAAGGATGATATTCCAATGAAAACATTTTGAATGAGGTATGGAAAAAATTATTTCAGAGTGATTCACATCGGACTCGCTAATGCTCTAGCAATTTTCATGGACTTAATTATTAGTGTATTTAAATATTCCCTAGAAAAAAAATATGGTAGTCCTTACTGAAAATATTATGATATTCACTAAGAGAAATGAGTACCACGATGAGCATTTGAATACAGCAATGAAAAATTTGGGAAGGGATAATTATTTTTTAAATTTATAGTAAATTTTAGTTTGGGATGGAGGAAATATGTCACGACCAATATTCACCAAGATGATGGAAGGGACATAAGATTTCCAAACCCTTCATTCCTCATGTTTAAGGAGAGATTATAAATCCCGAGACCCGGCTTTAATAGGCCCTGGAGTGGAGACTAGAACCATGGGTATAGAATCACACATAAAATGGAAGTCATTAACATTTTTATTTAGTTGGATCAGGAGATAAAATAGGAAATCCCACAACACAAATAGTGGAAGTAATGGAAAATACAAAACAATCCATTCCCATATTCTTGTTCCAATAATAATGCGTTACAAGTACCAAAAAAATCAAAAGGGAAGTAACAAAGAAAAGATAAATAGAAACTTCAACAGTCCCAGTGTCCAAGCTAATATGGTCTGGCATGGTCCTCGAAATCCACAATGAAACCTAAAATCAGTTTTATATACGTAGTGTGAGAATACATGTATACTGAGTTAGGAAAACAAAAAACTCTCATGCACAAGTGGGAAGACATTATAACACCCTGTGAGAAAAGGAGATGACCATAGAATCTAGTAATAAACCTATCCACCCACCCTCACCAAGCCACACTCCCCAAATAACGCATGTCATGTAAAGTAATAGTAATAACACATTAATGTTAGGGTACCCCACACCACTTTTCCACTGGTTATTGAAGACATCCTATTCATCAGACCTCCCCCGCCATTCTCACCGTAGTCTCGCAGCCATACCCCAACCACCCACACCTGGGCTACAACAACCACACTTCCATCTTGCAAACACTCGGGCCACAACAAGAACATGTAACCACGCCCGCAAACACCTGTTCCATAACAACTACCTCTATTCCATAAGACACATAATGCGCATCCCAAAGACACTTGGGAAACAACCTACCCACGCACACATGGGAAAACTACCACAGCTACCCTAACTGAAGATTTTATGGCTATTATGGACTTAAAGCCATCACAACCTGCCCGAAGAGTCTTAGTATATATGGGAAAGTGAGCATGAAAGAACATAATAACCATCTACTCATAGGAGTGTTGGGAAAAAAACCCTCCCCCGTGAATTGGGGGAGTTCAGGATAAAGTTCTCAACTTGGGTGGGGTGCTAATTGGAAATATAATAACTAAATTATTAATATAGGTAAACAAGAACTCATCCCAATCTAGGGGTACCAAAACAATCCCATACATGAACACCCTCATTACTATTCATTCATAAAAGCACAACAACCACAACCACTTCACAACTCAATTACAGGAAAACAATTCCCAATCGAACATATTCTATTTATTACATTCATGTGGATTCATTTAAATAATTCTTCACTACTAGGAAACTAACCGGCATAGACATAACCCAAGAAAGGACAAACAACAAAGAAGTAGATTAATCATTCACACCCAGTTCTCTTTTAAATTCATAACAAAAAAAGTAATCCATGAGATCACTCGATGTACTGGAACCAAATCATGTCCCAACATACAACCCCTCATGGCCTTAAATCCACAAACCATAAATAGTACCACAATAGGGGATCCCATCCCTATCCTAGTCACCCCACCAGAATCAAGAGGAACAACCACACATATTACCAAGACGTAGTAAGGGATTTTCTCGATTCAAACACACTAACCATTGAGTTCCGTATTTCCGTTCATTTAACCGGGGTGATCACACAAGGATTCTTGTTCACTGGACATCCATTTAATCAACCCAGTTTACGTGATTAACTAATTTACCTGTTACATCCATTCAATCATCATAGAAGATAGGGGTCCATTACTATACATTGAAATACCACCAACGACCATGATTTTCAATGGAAATAAGCCTAGACAATTCACAACATATAATAAAGGGTAAACGAGTACCACAATATCATCAAGCACACCCCTTCATTATTTAAAATTCTGTTTATTATCTTCATTAAGGGTTGGATTCATCCATCCTAATGGATAATTATCATACCCACCCACATGATACAGAGTAAAGAGAGATGAAGGAAGAACCCCACATGGATGGTCAACGATTGAAGTTTTTCTCAATGCCCCATGAACTGGGGATGTATGACTTGGAGGGGAGGAACTCCTAGGACGCCAAGATTTACTAGGAAAGGATCTAGCACCAATGCTCCACTATCCTCAGGAAGGGGGACTCCAAATGAACCAAGGAATGGATATAAAAGCAGCCATGAAGAATGAACAATGCCCCGTGGGATAAAATGTTTGATCATAGAGTTACTAGATATGACTTTTGGGCGTCTTTGAAGGTGGATCCGGGTTTCCCCTAATGGTTGGATGATTACTCATGATGGAATTAATTATTATTTAATAACTATCATTTGATAGGTGGCCATAAAAGCTGTGCTTTTGTAGATTCCCTTTAATTTGAGGAAAACATATAACAGGGGTAGAACAGGAAAGTATGGGAAAAGGTCGTGGAACTGGGGAAAAATCTACATGGTTTGGTAAGTCAAGGGTCTCCCAGCTCTTAGTGGATTCTAGATATCATTTATAGGCTTTTAATTAATTTAAAAGGGCTATAAAAACACTTTTACATCAAAAAATATGTGGCGGGAGTGGAAAAAGTGGGAAACTAGAAAAAAAGAAACAATGGTGGGACACTTTTTGGTTAGACATTGTAATGGTTCCATGGTCAATGATTCCGTCATCATAGTCCACCATCATGGTGCCACCCTCATAGTTCCACCATCATAGTGCCACTATTTCATTGAGAAATAGTGATGATGTAGCTACCGCGGTGCCACTCTCACAATGCCTCTCTGACCAGTGCCACTGTCATAGTACAACTATTTAAGGGAACCCTTTGATGAGACCGATATATTGAAAAAGTACTAGAATAATAGGGTCTATAGCATTACATAAGATACCACTCAAACTATTCTCACCCATGAGAATCAAAACAGGGCCCAATGAAAAGAGTGTCATCCGAACAACAACCTTGAAAGATACCTCTCTAGAGAAATCCTCCTTGACATCTAGGAACACCTCTCCCTCATGTATCCACACAAACATATGAAGTTTTTATAGTCTAGTCATATGGATTAAGGAGTCGGTTTCCCCCATGTTGAGATACTATCCACTTTGAGTAGCACTGACTCGGCCACACGGGTTTAATCGCATCCACCTGAATGCATCTTGATTAGGGATTAGGTCCTCCCCTCCAAATAGTTAGGACTCTTCACACACATACAGATAATAAGTAAAAACCCTCTCACAGATAAAAACAGCATACACTTCATCTCTAATAAGTAAAAAACAAAACTCAAAATAGCTCTCTGTACTAGGCGCACATCTACGCCTCCCGTTCCTAGGTACTCTCCTTGAGGCCACCATGCATCCATAACACAGAAACCAAGGGAATGGTTCATCCATGAATCACTTACTCCTCATGATCCTTGATCCTCACTGGTCTTTCTACAAACGGTGCATTGTCCTCAATATCCATCCTTCCCTAGTGGAGTATGTGTGAATCATTGTGTAGATAATAACATAGCAGAGTCACATGGAAGATGTCGTGCACTCTTTGTATCGGTGGTGGTAGCGCTAGCTGATAAGCCACATCGTCGACCCACCGCAACAACTCAAAGGGTCTGATGAACCAGGGAGAAATTAAACTTCCTCTGTCGAACCTCAGTTTCCCATGATGAGAGGAGACCTTCAATAACACGTGGTCCACGACCACAACCACTAAGGGTCTTCTTCTATGATCTTAATACGACTTCTTTCGGTCTTGAGCTTCCATCATATTCTCCTATATAAGCCGATCCTTATTCATCGTGCTCTGCACTTCCTCTGGACCAAGAACACCAGTTTCCCCATCCTCTGTGCAGCACATAGGTGAGTGAAACGACCACCCGTATATGGCTTGGAATGGATCCATGCCAATAGTAGAGTGGTATCTATTGTTGTAGAAACACTCTACCAGAGGCAAGTGTCGTACCAATGATCCCCCAAAATCCAAAAAACATGCCCGTAGCATATCATCCAAAATCTGGATGGTGCACTCTATATTCCCATCTATCTGGGGGTGGAAAGCTGTGGTGAAGTATAGTTGGCTGCCAAACACAAGTTACAATCCATTACATACTCGTGAGGTAAACCGTGTATCCTGATCAGAAACTATGGACCTCATAATTCAATGAAACTAGATCACTTTGTCCACATACATCTGTGTTAGGGAATCCACTGCACTCGACTCCTTGATAGCTTGGATGTGAGCTGATTTCATCAGCTGATCCACCACTACCAAGATAGCATCGTAACCCCTTGAACTCTAGATAGTCCCATGATGAAATCCATTGAGATGTCATGACACTTTCACTCAGGGAAATCTAATGGTTATAACAGAAATTTGGGGATGCATTTTTCAGCCTTCACCTATTGTCACATGAGGCACATTGCCACAAACTCTACCACTGCCTGCTTCACTAAAGACCACCAAAACTGACCCCTCAAACATCAGTACATATTGGAAACTCCTAGGTGTACCACCATGGGTGAGTTGTGTAAATCACCAAGAAATATCTCACACATTACCACGGGGATGAACAACCTTCCACAAAACAACATTAGAATCTTCACATCATCCGACCGTCCAACTGAAGCATCACCCTAGATTACAAGATCACGCTTCACATCAACCTCTAAGTCTTCCAACTGGGTCTCCTCCACCTCCTGCAATAGAGAGGACTGCACAGTCATCTAGAATAGATAGCCATGGCCATCCTCCACCATTGCATCCAGGTGTATGGAAGCCAACTCCTCCATCAACTTCCAAGCATCTCCGGACTCTTGAACCAAATCCTTCTATGACTTCCTACTCAAGGAATCAGCCACCACATTCCCCATTTCTGATGATTATGAAATTTCAAAGTCATATTCCTGAAGAAACTCCAACCACCTCTAATACCGCAAGTTTACGTCTCACTGAGAGAAGATATACCACAAGATCAAGTGATCCGTGAAGACCAATAAGTTCTCCCCATTGTGGCGGTGTTGCCACAACATTAGTGCGAACACAACCGCTTTATGCTTCAGATCATGGGTGGCATAGTTACGATCATGGGGACGTAAATACCTAGACTCATAAGAGATCACCCCCTACTATTTGATAAGCACACACCCTAAGCCTTGTCCTGAAGCATCACAGAAAACCTCAAACGTCACTACTTCTCCTGAAAACCTCTGTACTGGGGACTATACAGCTTCCCCTTCAGATAACTAAAGACTTATTGGCACTACTCACTCCATATAAAATCCAAGTCATTCTTGGTCAAGGTTGTCAAGTGCGCTTCAACTCGATAAAATTTGGGCATGGATCTCTAGTAGTACCCCGTTAAACCCAGGAAACTACTAACCTATACCATGTTCTTGGGTGATTCTCAAAAAATAAAGACCTCGACCTTTTATGGGTCCATTACTATTTTCAGTTTGGACACCACGTGACCAAGGAAGAGAACCTATCGTGTTCAGAACATGCACATGGGGATCCTTCCATAGAGATGGTGATGTCGGAGGACCCCTAAAAACATCCTCATATTCTTAGCATGGTCCTCCTCTGATCTTGAGTAGATCATGATTTCATCAATAAACCTGACTATGAACCAGTCCAAGTATTCCCAGAAGTCGGACTCCATGGGCCCCATGAACATGGATGGCATGTTCATAACGATGAACGGTATGTCCACGAACACATAGTGGCCATATATAGAACTGAATTTATTCTTTGAGATGTCACCCTCCTTCACCCTCAACTAGTGATACCCTATCCAAAGGTCAATCATAGAGATCCATCATTCCCCCTTAAATGGATAGAAAAGGTCATCTATCCTAAAGAGAGGGTAATGGTTCTTTACCATTACCTGATTCAACCATCTATAGTCAATAGAAAGTCGGAGACCACTATATGAATTCTTTGTAGAACTATAATTGAGAACCCCATAGTAGCACGCTTGGTTGAACAAAACCCTTCTTCATCAGATCATCAATCTGAATATGTATCTACCGAAACTCAGAAGGCAACATCCGATAGGGAGAAATCAAAATTGGATGGGCACCAAGTTGTAAGTATATTCCAAACTCAACAACAAATCAAGGGGGTGGAGTCACCCCCTCTTCAGGGATAACTTCTGTGAAATCACTGACTATCCCTGAATCTTTAACCATGTCTAAGTACGCTAACACCACTAACAGCTCTACAAACAAGGAAATAAGGGGCTCCACTCACCGGCTGCCCTCCTGGTAACCCATTTTGGCAACATAAGCTACACGCTGGCCACCCATATCTGAAAACGAAACCCTTATCCAGAATAATTCGATAAGGGAACACATAGAGAAGATCTAGTTGACTCTTATAATGAAATCATATGGCTACATTTGTAGCAATAGAAAGTCCTCACTGGACTGATGTGGTCCCAACATCTGTCTACATCTCCAAAAAACATGTGATAACCTGGTCTGACCTCCGACTAGCATACTCAAAACCAAGGGTATGGGAAGTCTCTCTACATTTATACCCATGATGTGGGCTATAATGGGTGCAATAAAGGAGTGTGAAGCTCATTTATCCAACAAGGCATAGGATGGAGTACTAAACAAGCTGATAGTACCTCAAACAACCATAGGACCTACTGGAACAACAGTCTTCATGGCATGTAACTGCCCACTCCCCGCTCCTATTTCGCCCGGCTATCGGTCGCCTCCCCAACAACGCCCTGGTAGAGGTCCCTGAGGAGCGCCCTGAGGTTGGCCTCCTCCTGTACTGTCTGCTCTCAGAGGAGCAGGGGCTCGCTGTCCCTGTTGCTATTGCTGAAAGGGCCTGGCTGGAATCATAGGCAGCTGAGGTGGGCGTTGAACCTACAACCCCCCGCCCCCACTATACAACACTTGGTCTGGGCGCTGATTCCGAACATTCCCACGGCTTCCCCAGATGAAGCATCTCGATACTAGGCCCATATAGAAGGGGCGAGGATTGGGAGATTAGAACTGGAATTGCCGGGGCCTACTCCCCACTGCTGAAACCTAGAAAGTCCTAACACTGGTGGTCTATTGCTGACAACCTTCCCCTTTGATGATCCCAGCAGTCTCCCCTCTTGCATCACTCCTTCCATTGTATGCATCCACTCCACCACGACATCCTTCTTCTGTACCACCATGTATGTCGGTAGAGTGAAGGGAGTAACAACATACTATATAGAAGTTTGGAGGGCCTCTTTTAAATGCCTCTCCTAAGAATCCTCATCCTGGAAAAGTTCTTGAGCAATGTGAAGGAGATCCTGTAACTTGATCCCCAACTCTCCCACTAGATGCTTCCCTACTGAAGGGCGAGTAGATCATGTCTCTTCTCCACCTTCATAGTGGAATAGAGAAATTCTACCAGGAAATCCATCTTGAGGTCATTCCATGAATCCTCACCATCTCTCTTCTCCCCAAGATAGAGTGTCCACCACTGATGTGATGCTCCCCACATATGGCTTACAACTAAGGGAGCCCATTACTCCGTCGGAGGCTAGATCAAGCTGAAATCTGTCACTAGCTCCTTGATCCAATTTTTTTTCTCCCTGTATGAGATTCTACCCTTGTACTTCTCAAGGGTATTCCACTAAAAGGCATGAGTTTTCAACTGGAACTGGTTATCCTCTTCCTCTCTACCAACCCTATATTTATTATCCAAATCATTCATTGGGGCCTCAATCACCCGCACTACATGTGGTTGTCATCCGGGTTCCATAGCTTCGAGGTAAACAAGGAATTCCTATGCCTGAGTAGTGTAGAAGATATCATTAAAATTTTTCTTAAACAATTTTTTATTTTAGATCCCCTAAGGTACCCAAGAAACATAAGAACACAAGTTATTATGATGCATGTAAATTTCCTAGGGTGTCCACCCTACAATCAGTGTAGACTCACTGGGTCATTCGATATGTCCAGATTCCTTGCATCTGATAATTGGGGGTGCTAAATTCCCATGTCATATCAGGACATTCCTAGCCAATTTCACATGCCATGATTTCCTAACACTATTTCCCTATCATCCCATAAAATCCACATTGCCAAACTCCGAACTCCATCTTATCTCTCAAGCTCTCCTCTAATACCATTTGGTCACAACCCACCTTCACCAACATGAGGTAAGGGACAAAATATTGCCAAACCCTTCCTTACTCAAGATGAAGGAGATATAATAACCCCTGCGACCAACATACAATAGGCCCCAGAGTGGCTACATGCACCAAGGGTATATAATCACACATAAAATGAAAGGCATTACACTTTTTATTTAGTATGATTGGGAAATAAAATAGTAAATCCAAAAAACACCAAAAGTGGATGTAAAATTATATCCAAAACAATAAATTCCCATATGAATATTCTAATAACAAAGTGCTACAAGTATAAGGATAGTCCAAAGTGTAGTACTAACATAAAAGAAAAATAGCAACGTGTACAGTCCTGAAATTTTTGATAATAGGGTCCAGCACGGTCCTCAAAATCCACCTGGAAACCTAAAAGTAGTTTTTTATACGTAGAGTGAGCGTACATGTATACTCAGTATGGAAAACCTAAATCTCTCATGCACGAGTGGGGATCCATTTTAAGGCCCCATTAGAAAAGGAGATAACCATATCACCGTGCAAGGAACCTATCTACCCACCATCACTAGGGTACACTCCCCAAATAACGCAAGTCATGTAAGGTAATAGTAATAAAAAATTGATGTTTGGTTACCCTGCACCACATTCCCACTAGTTATTAAAGGCATTCTACAAGTCATACCTATATCACCATTCTCACTACAATCCCACTTCCATTCACTACCCGCTCACACCTGGGATACCACAATGACACATCCCGCCTGCAAACACCTGGGCCGAAACAAACACACATAACCATGCCTACAGAAACATGGTCCCGAACAACTTCCACTGTGCCTAAAGACACCTGAACCTCATCCCAAAGACACTTGGGAATCAAACCTACCGGCACACACCCAAGAAAACCACCACAGCAACCGTTCTCAAATACTATTGGGATATAATGGACCTTAGGCTATCACGGCCTACTCAAAGAGTCCTGGGTTACATGGGAACGAGAGAAAAAAGGATCTAATAACCGACCACTCATTGGAGTGTTGGTAATAACACCCTTCCCCCTAAAATTGGTTTCTTTGGGATGATGTTCTGAACTTGGGTGGGACACGAATAAGATACATAATAACTAAATTGTACATAGAGGTTAACAAGCACTCATACTAACCTAGGGGTTCCAAAACTTGCCCATACATGAACACCTCCATTACTCATTATTCCTAAAAGCACAATAGACACAACCAAGTCACAACTCATTCTCGGAAAACAATTCCCCATTTAACCTATTCTTGTTATCACATTCATGTGGATCCATTTAAATATTTATTAACTACTGGAAAACTAACATGCATAGCCAGAAGCCAAGGAAAAAAGAAACAACCAAGTAGAAGATTAAGCATTCACACCCAGTTCTCTTGTAATGTCACAAAAAAAAGGGATCTATGAGATCCCTAGAATTAATGGAACCAAACCATGTTCCAACATATGTCCCCTCACGACCTCAGATCACCAAACATTCAATTGTACCACAACAGGGGAACCCATCCCCATCCTTTTCACCCCACTACAATCAAGTAGAAGAACCACACATATTACCAAGACAAAGTAAAGGAGTTTCTAGATTCAAACACACCATTCATTGAGTTCCTTCTTTCCGTTTGGTTAATTGGGGCGATCACACAAAGATTCTTGTTCACCAAACACCCATTTAATCAAAATAGTTTACATGATTAACCAATTTCCATGTTGCATCCATTCAATCATAACAATGATAGGGTTGAATTATTGAGAAAGGAAATACAACTAACGCCCATGATTTTTAGTGGAAATAATCCCTTACAATTCACAACAAATAAGAAATGTTAATAGAGTCTAGCAGCATCATCAAACACACCCCTTCATTATTTGAATGTCTGTTTATTATCTTCATTAAGGTTTGGTTTCATCCAACCCTATAGAATCATTATCATACCCACCCCTCATGATACACAGTAAAGAGAGAGGAAGGAAGAACCCAATGAGGATGCTCAATGATCGATGTTTTTCTACACGTTCCAAGAACTGTGGACTCGCAACTTGTAGAGGAGGAACTACTTCGACTCCAAGAGTGAGAAGGAAAACCTCCAGCACTATCTCACCACTAGCCGCATGAAGGGGTACTCCAAATTCACCAAGTAATGGAAATGAGACTAGCCTTGAAGAATGAATAATCATCGTGCGATAAATGGTATGATCCTGGTGTTACGTGATAGGGATTTTGAGCGGCTTTAAATGAGGATCGTGGTTTCACCACGTGGTTAGATAGTTACACACAATGGAATTAGTTTTTATTTAATAATTATAATTGTAGTGGTGGCCATTAAAGATGTGAGTTAAAGGATTTCCTTCAATTAGGGGAATATGCATAATAGGGGTGGAACTGGAATATACGGGAAAATGGTGTGGCACCGGGGAAAAAGCCACATATTTTGGAAAGACAAGGTCCACCTGGATCTTGGGGGATTTTGGATATCATTTATGGAATTATAATGGCTTTTAAATGGGTATAAGAGCACTTTTACATCAATAGATATGTTTTAAGAGAAGAAAAAGGAAAAAACTAGAAAAAAGAACATGGGTGGGATACCATTTGGTGAGACACCGTAACGAGGACACGGTCACCAGGCCACCCTCACGGTGCCACCGTCAGGGTGCACCCTCATGGTTCCACCCTAACAGTGCCAGCATTTGTTTGAGAAACCATGACAGTGCGACTACTATAGTGCCACCCTCACAGTTCCATCATTTTGTTGAGAAACCATGACAGTGCAACTACCACAGTTCCATTGTGACGGTGCTTCAATGAATAGTGCCACCATCACGGTGCCACTATTTCGGTGGAACCGTTTCATGGGACTGATGTTTTGGAAATGTACAAGACTTGGAGGTTCCAGGCCAATACAAAATGTCATTCATGGGGAATATTATCAATAATAAAGGAATAACTATTGACCCTTCAATGATAATTTCAATCGAAGAGTCACCCAGTCCAACATCTATAATGAAGATTTTTAGTTTCTTGATCATAACTATATATTATAAAAAATATCTGAATAAAATCTCATGATATTCAAACATAATAACCATGTTCTATTAGATTGGAGTGAAGTTATTATGAACTAGTGATTATGAAGACTTTTTCAAAGAGTTGAAAAGGTAGCTTATCACTACATCAGTATGCGCACTTCCATCAAGTGGGGAACTCTTTTTGGATTATAGAAACATAAAAAAAGGGGGAATATTCTATATTCTGAGGAAAAATTATAAACTGATAGCCTATGACTCAAGGTAGATATAAATATAAGAGAAACACTATCGAACACAAGATATAGAGTTGGTGGCTATGATCATTCCATTGAAAATTTGGTGGATTTATCTTTATGGGGAGAAGTGTAAATTATATATTGATCATAGATTCCTCAAGTATATATTCACACATAAGGATATTAATATGTGGTAGTGATGATGTTTAGAGAACATCAAGGATTACAACAGCTCCATACACTACAATCCTTGTAAATTAAATAAGGAGGAAAATTCACTATGTAAAAAGGATCCAACATCCTTATCATTGATTATAATTGAAAAGGATCCAATACAATTACACTTTTAGAATATGGATATGTGAATCATAACGGATTGATGAATATAAATCCATTCTAAAATGATGGATCTACCAACCCTTTTTAATTAAATGAATGATTCTTAGATAAATGATTTGGTAATTAAAAAAATCATAAAGATATAATAAATTGGAAATAATAGGAGTTCTAAACAGAAGAAGAAGGATTACTGATATTTGGGCCATGAAAATGTGTACCATCCAATCCATAGATAAATAAAGATCTTCTATGTGATTCACATAGATCAATTTTTTCTATTCAACCATTGATAAAAATTATGTATTAGGATCTTTGATAAAACTATTGGTCAGACAATATGAAGAAGGAGATATGTAAATATACATAAAACTTCCTAGTATGTCAGAAAGTGAGGGATTAATGGAAAAATTATTAGGAAATAAGGAAACATTTACCCATACCAACATGGAAATGGGAAAACATCACAATGGACTTTGTCAATAGACATCTAAACACAGCTATATGAAATAATTCTAAATGGGTTGTTGTGGATGATCTTATAGATATAGGTAAAATTATCAAAATTTGAGAGGACATCTCACTAGATCGACAAGAATGGATATACATCATTTAATTAGTAAGGATGTATAAAGTACCACATTCAATTATATCCAGTCGGGAAATGAGATTTACCTCCATGTTCTGGAAAAGACTCCAATGTGATCTAAACCCTGAGATAATCTTTTTTAAGGATTATCATCCTCAAACATATGTCCAATCTGAGAGAAATATTATGACACTAGAAGAAATGTAGGTAGAATTTTTTATTTGTGTCAAAGGATTAGGGGACCAAAATCTACCTTTAGTGGAGTTCTCCTTCAACAAAAGTTTCAAATAGAGCAACCAAATTGATCTATATTAATCCCATTATTGTGGAAATCTTTAGAAAATAGGCATTCTGAGATGATGTTTTGGATTTTAAGCTGTAATGAACTGAAATGGATGATCAAATGGTGGAAATTTTAAAACCATTCAACAACACATCAAGGAAACCCAAATTTGATAGAAGAGTTACTTAGAAAATCATTGACGGGACCTGGATTTTATTATTGGAGACATCGTATTCCTCCACATATCTCCATGTATGAGGATCAAGAGATTTGTGGAGAAATGAAACTTAAGTCCTACGTGCATCAACCTCTTTGATATTCTTGATCATTTCGGATCTATGACCAATCTACTAGATAGTCGACCTACCATGTGTCAAGTACATGATGTATCCCATGTATCCCACTTGTGGATGTACATATAAAATCACTCACATGTACTAAATTAGAAGGATGCATATTTATAAAATGATCTCCCTTATAAGGATCTATCATGACTCGTCCACTA
The DNA here is from genome assembly GCA_963277665.1 of Viscum album. Lineage (NCBI taxonomy): Eukaryota > Viridiplantae > Streptophyta > Magnoliopsida > Santalales > Viscaceae > Viscum > Viscum album. Next base: position 1,096,052,612 of record OY728151.1, on the reverse strand, counting down.
GGGCTCGTGCTGTGACAACCCCAATCCCACCTCCTAATGGTCAGGGGCTCGCTACTAGCACCAAAGGAATTATCCCATGAGTGGGAGGAATTGGCCAGAGTACCTATACGCACACACACAACAACATCCAAAAAAGAAAACAATTAAAAACATGCATGCCACTAAAACAAACACTGATTAAATGTAAAAGCTGTAATTCAAATGGTCCAGAAGAAAAACCCCAAAAAAGAAAAACTGAAAATCCAAATGTAAAAAAGATCTCTAAATGGACATTGGAAGAAGAAGCCCACCAATAGGGTTGGTATGGAGTGGCTATCAGAAGTTGTATAAGTGGGTCCCACCTGTCATATCTCACTAGGAACCACCTGGCCCAAGGCCACCAAGGTCTCTAGTGAATCCCATGTCACCTGCACTAGACACAACACGTGTGGGAAGAGCCTATGCAGGGGCCAGTTGCACAATACTCAGTGAGGGAAACAAAACACAAGGTAATGACCACAAAGGAGAGCATGCATAAGGTAATTTCTTCTCACTCAGGTATAATATAATGTATAAGAAGAGAGAATATTTTTCATAACACTGAACACCTTAGACTGATGATGTACTCATCCCGGATGAGTACCCTGGGTCTGAGGGGTAACAAAAACCAGTTCCCCACCGTGGGTCTGCTTGGTGACATAGAGTTGTCCCCCACTTTCGCCAACGTAGCTGGTCCACAAAGAGCCTCTTATAGTTAGTCCACAAAGAGAGGGTTATATATGGTATACACATGGCCCATTATAGCCGGTTCACAATGTTTCTCTTGTAGATGGTTCAAATAGATCTCCTTGTGGTTGTCCCACATATGGAAGCTTATCCTCTAGGCCTACAGTGTCACTTAGATCTGTTCTCCAGTAGTTTTCAGGTTTCTTTTAGCCATAGAATTTCTATATGTAGTGTACATGATTCAGGGAGAATCCACTCCTCAGGCCATTCGTTGAATTTAAATATAAATTAATTCATTCTTAGATCATTCCAAAAGAGTCACCTTATTGTGATAGTTCTACAAAAACAAACATCTCCTCCATTTTGTGTGTGATTTGATAGTTGTCGCTGTTTTTTTAAAAAGGGGTATGTGGGGTTTGGGTCCAGTCCACCCCGGTTAGACCGACCGGGCCTAGGGTCCACCAACCCTAACTGAGTAGGCCGATCCAACCTCAGTCCGACCAAGGCAAGATCTGACCCGACCCACCTATTTTCGGCCCATTGTGTTGGCCATCACTCTCCTAGACCAAATACCAGGAGGCATCCAGTTTGTTCCACCACGTGGCTGGCTAAGGTGAGCCACCCCCTGTCCCACAGACGATCCATGTTGGACTATGTTCCATTGCAGACAGTATCCTATAGTTGTGGGTGGCTCCTCTAATGTGGCATGGTAGCCATATACATCTCCACCAGCCGACGGCCTGCGTGCTGACGACCCCTACAACAACGTTGCTTCCCTAGCTGGTCGTGGCCTCCACATCGGTGCACCACCAATAGTATCTTCAGCAAACCACCTAGTTTGCTCCAGTTTTCAGTTTCTCGAACCGTCTCTTCCCCCAAACGTCTTCGGTCATCATCTTCCGTTCTATATCCCCAATGATTCCCTACCATCGATTCAGAGGTGCAATCATGAAGATCACAAGAACACCAAAAAACGGAGTAATCAGGGCCTTGTTCTTGTCAACCTAATTCCTCCACATTATAGTTTTTGAAACATGGGAAGATGAGAGTAAGGTTATATCAAAAAATAACCTTCATGAAATCCTCTAGATAAACCAACCCTCCCATGTGAACAAGCGACGCAAAAATCAACATATTTGTGGGTTGAACTGCATTTATTTTTTAGAAATAATGAACAGGGAAACATGTATCAATCAAAAGACACCCTACAAGATTGGAGTTGAATCATAGGAAGAATCTATCACTGAAGTCGATCCATCCGTGAAGGTCCTTGATCCCTCATCGGGGGAGAGATCTCTCAAATAGGATATGGAGTTCTCTAGTCATTTGAAATCTTCATGTGTCATTTTTTAATAGTGATCCATCATAGATTCAAAGTGTTTCTCCCAAAATATATAAGACACACCCCTCTGTTAAAACATTATAGTAGGAAACGATTTTCTGATATGATTTTATTGTAGTGCTATTACACAAATTCATTTATGAAACAATGTTTTGATTTTTTTGAGTTACAATGAAATTTCACTGCAAAAATTTCCAAAGGTCAAAATAAAATTAAAAAAATAAAGTTTTATTTCATTTTATATTTTCATAAAATAATTTAGAAAACACATTCACCCTCGACTCATGCTAGTTGAGATTAAACTCCACCTAAAGGAAACATTCCCTCAAGATCTCAATAGTACTCTTCGACTTCCATTCCGAGTTATCCTTTTGAAGTTACAAGAATATAAAAATGAAATATTTTTGAATAAATTATTTTATTTATGACCAAAAAATAACTTCCACTATTGGACTGCACCAGAAATCATTACGACCCTTCTAGGGGAATCACAATTCTCTTTGTTCAATGATTCCCTCATATTTTCGACCGCGGAACTGGTTTAAATGATAGAGAAACATTCTCATACAATTATATAATGAAACTAAAAAATGTTCAAAAATACGTTCTGGCCACTATTTTCCTTAGAATTACCTGCCATCTCAGAGCCTGGTTTAGGAAAAACCCATATAACATTCAAAAAAACTGACTTGGTATTATGGGATATTACATTAATCCCCCCTTTTTGGATTTACTTCCTATAAATTGTAAACAAAGTATATCAAATAAATGGTGTATTGAACATAAATCAAAGCCTCACACTTCTATGTTCTATCCTGAAGATTTTTGTTCTGATAAAAAACACACACTTGAGGATTAGACAATCCATGAATGGTCCTCTCATGCTTATCCTCTACCTCTACCAGGTAATCTGAAAATGTCGTCTCATTATCCATCTCTAGCTTGACATTGTCGATGATGTGAGAAGGGTCACGCACGTATCTCCTCATTCGTGATATATATAAGACATCATTCACCCTCTCTAACAATGTTGGTGTAGCCATGTGGTATGACACCTCTCCCACTCTATGCAGTACCAGTAAATGTCTGGTGAGCCTCAAAGATAACTTTTCCCCCCAACCCAATCTATTTATCCCTCTTTGATGAGAGACTCATAGGAATACATGGTACCCCTACTCGAACACTAAGGGTCTTTGTCTCCTATCATCATAGTACTTCGATTAGCTCTGTGTAGTCTTTATCCTCTTGTAGATGACCTACACCATATTTTTGGTTTCCTGTACCATCTCAAGACCCATGAGTGCTTACTCCATTGGGTCTTTCTAGCATAATGCTAACCTGTATGGTCATCCATATAGTTCCTTGAATGATTCCATACTAATGGTGGAGTGGAAGCTGTTGTTTTACACAAACTCCACCAGTTAAAGGTGGTCCCCAAACTATGACAAAAATAAATGATGCAACCATGAAACATGTCTTCCATGATCTGTAAGGTCCTCTCTATCTGAAAATCTGTCTGAGGTTGAATGGTTTTTCTCAAGAATAGACGAGTCCCAAGATCCTATTACAATACTTACTCAAATGGGATGTAATGCATGCATCATGATCCGAGCCTATCATAGATGGGACTCCATTGAATCAAATTATCCCCTACATGTAGAGGTGTCCTATGCTCTCTACTGAACCCTTCTCTCGAATGGGTTGGAAGTGAGATGACATGGCGATCCAATCAATGATCACCTAGATAGTATGGTGTCCCATGGACGTGTGTGGTAATCTACTCACGAAGTCCATCATGATACCATCCCTCATCCTCTTTGTTACCTCATGTGGATGGGACAAGCCTATTGAAACTTGATGCTCAACATTTTGTTACTTACATGTGAGGCTCTGTGAAACGAACTCTTCCACCACATTCTTCATACCTAGCCACTAGTAATGACGTCAGAGATCGCAGTACATATTTTCCACTTTAGGGTGTATCTCCAATGGGGAGGTTCGGAAATTCCTATAAACATCCCCTCTAAAACCCTCTACTACAAAGGTGCACCCTTTGAAAAGAATTAACTGCTTCCCACCTATCAAGAAGCCATCAGGATCTTTTCCTATTGGAAACTAAGTATGTAAGGCCTCGCAGTCGACATCTATGAGTTGAGCCTCCCTAACTCGATGTAAGATGAGGGGAGTGAAAACTATATACATAATGTAGGTTCTTCCATCATCATCCAAAAATGATATCCCCATCACGGCCAACTGTTATGACGCCTCAATCACCAACTACAATATAGATCTCTTGCTTAGTGCATCTTCCACCATGATCTACTTCCCAGAAGTATAGACTATCTTGATGTCATAGTCTTGTAGGAACTCCAGCCATCAATACTACCTCGCCTTCAGGTCCTTCTGGGAGAAGATATACCTAATACATTCTTGGTCGGATAAGTCCTTACCCGCTCAACCATAAATTAGTGCCACCACATCTTCATAGGGAATACTACCACTGCTAGCTCAGGATCTTGGGTTTCTTAGTTATGATCATGTTGCCTAAAATATCACAAACCATAAGAAATAACTGCTTTCCCATATATCAATACATATCCCATTCTGGTCCCTGATGCGTCATAGAAAAGTACATATCAAACACCTTCATCTAGAAGTTGCAAGATAGTGGCACTTATCAGTCTCTGAATCATCTCTTCGAAACTCTGCTAGCACTTTTATGTACACATGAAGGGTTTTCCCTTTTATGTCAATGCTAATATGGGTGATTCTACCCTAGATAATTCAAGCATGAACCATTGATTGTATCATACCAACCCCATGAAACTACACACCTCAGTCATGCTCCTGGGCAGCTCCCAAGAAAACATTGCCTCTATTGTCGTCAGATCCACTGCAACTCCTGCCTTAGAGATGATGTGTCCCAGAAAGTGGACCTCTAAAATCAAGAACTAGAACAATAATATATTCCTATAAAGATTTTACTCTCTGAATGTATCCAGGACTATCTAAAGATGTGTTGCGTTCTCCTCCTCGGAGGTCACGTACACTGGGATGTAATAAATGATGCCCATGATGAACCGGTCATGATAAGGCTGGATGATCCTATTCATGACTCCCATGAACACTGATGTGGCATTGGTCACATCGAACAACATCACCATGAACTCATATTGTCCATACTGACATCTAAATGATTTCTTCAGTACGTCCTCATCATGTACCTAAAGCTGATCATAGCTAGACATTAGGTCAATCTCTGATAACCACCATGCCCCCTTCCTATGATCATTGAGATCATTTATCCATAGCAGTGGATATTTATTTTTCTTAGTCACCTAATTTAGGTGCCGATAGAACATGCATATCCTCAAGCATATGTATTCTTTCTTTGAAAACAAAATTGGTGCTGCCTTTGGTGAAACATAGTTCCTTGCAAAACCCTTCCTCTACAAGTCCTCCAACTATACCCTTATCTGCAAGAGCTCTTTAGGAGCCATCCGATATGTAGTAATAGATATTTGTGTCACCTTAGGATATAGGTCACTGCATAAGTCGACCTCCGTTGGATGAGGTAATCCTGGAACGTCCTTTGGGAAGATATCGTCATACTCATCCACAATTATAGGGAACCTAGGACCCTCCCCTTCCACCCCAAAAAGGGTGAGGTTATCCAACTCATGAGAGATTGGATACACCATTCTTCAAGAAAGTCTATCTTGTGTTTCATGTATCCCCCTTTCAGCAGTAAAAGAGAACATGGTTCCATATTCATAGATACACCACACTCTGTGCCCAAACCATCCAATATGAGCATAGATGGATGATAAACATTTCATACCTAAAATTATGTCAAAAGGAATCCATGTCACTACTAGGAGATCCCATACAAAGATCATGAATTAAAGGGTTATATCACACTACCAGCACCAGTGGGTAATTGTCAAATCCCCTCTAGTGGGAGTCTCTAACCGTATGGATAGAGCCTACAACTCCACCAGAATATCTGAACATCGAACAAGTATTGTTGAAAGGAATGAGTGACTATAACCTCTGTCTATATGATCTGTCTCTATGGTGGAGAGGACAGTTATTGTACCTTTAATGATTTATAGAGCATTGTGGTTATAGGCCTTCATCTATTGAAGATTTTCCTGCCCCAGTCGATCGGATCCCAAAGCCCGTGGTGGACTTCCTAGGGGTAGTGGTGGTAGAACCTCGATCATTCGCCCACTGCCTGCTACACGACCTGATCCGCTTCATTTACTTTCACCCTGAAGACATCAATTCTCCAACCTATGCCTCTTCCTCAATGATCCCTCTACCATTTTTTGATCGTCTTCAAGTCGTGTCATCCAATCATGAGCCATGTGTACATGCTCGCTACATGATAAGCACATCCTGGCACAATACAGACTTCCACTGCTATAGCATCAATGCACTACCGAACCTGAGTCCTAGGGTCATTTCCTCAATGACCTGAACTACATTGGAACCTACACCTACTGCCTGCTTCCCACCACTAAATACTCTACCGCATGATGTCTACTAGTGGCTCCGACTATCAGTGCCTAATCTTCCAGGAGTCCCTTTACAAGTAGGGATCACTCCAGTACCCCTACGTTTAGTATAGATGTTAGAGACACCATGGATTACCTAATATCCCAATGAAGTCCCTTTTAAAAGTCTTGAGCCCTGAAAAATTGGTCTGAAATAATGTATGTAGAGTAGTGTGAGAGTTCGTTGAATCTCACTGAGTACTCTACTATTGTCATGCTACCTTGTTATAGGTGCAGTACCTATTGTATTCACACAGAGCGCAACATCGCTGGGTTGAACTAATCCATGAAGATGCCCTCATAGTCTTTCTAGATGAGGGTCTCCTCATCATGTGTCTGAATTTTCATGCTCCACCATCTCCCTATCGATCCCTAAAGAAGGATCTCGGTTAAGATCATCATCTGGTCAAAAGGCATCCTCACTTTTTGGATGGCTCACAAAACTGCCTTGAACCAATCCTCTTCCACCTGGGGGCAGTCACTCCCCTGAATAGGGGTGTTCCCTACTTCTGGAACTTCTGCCAGGCACTAAGCTTTCATGCATCCTCTACTAGTAGGACCAAAAATATCTACTGATCAACAGGTGATGATAATACTGGAACACCACCCGGTTGGGAAATCTATATAGCTGGTCCATGAATCAGCGCATCCTCTCTAGGTGGGTTAACCAAACAATCATGCATCGGATCCATGGATGGTTGTTTTCTTAGAGGCATCCTGAAATAGATAATGATGTACCATAGTCAATAGATTAAACCTGGTGAGCTGACTCAGATTCAAGATGAACATGAGGAAACAACGAATTTCTAAATGATGCATGAAACTATTTGATTCATGTAACAAGTTGGAAAGAAGAATTCAAGGTCTGGTAGTGTGGGAACATTGGTTTTTGCACCAACACTGGACACCCTAAACCTAAAAGTGAAACTCGAAACAATCAAAACTATTTCATCAAAACAAAACCACAACCTCTAAGTCTATGATGTAGTACTGACCAACTATGATACCAATTTGTCATGACCCATCCCCTGGGGGGGGGGCTATGTTGAGACTACAAAAGTCCCACCTTCCAAATTACAGGGGCATGAGACTAGCACCGAAGGAATTATACCATGAGTGGGATGCATTATTCTGAGTACTTGTATTCACACACACACAACCACATCCCAAAAAGCTAAAAAGGAAAAAGATTCATGACACTATAATAAACACTGATTAAAGGTACGTGCTATAAGTCAAACGGTCGAGAATAAAAACCCAACAAAATACATAAATAAAATAGAAATGTAAAAAAATATCTATGAGTGGTCGTTGAAAGAAGAACCCCACCTCTACGGTAGCATGGAGTGGCCACATGACGATCTAGAAGTGTGTCATATCTGTTGTATATCATGGGACACTTCTTGGTCCCTTTCCACCAAGGTCTCTATTGATGCACATGTCGACTACACCAGAAACTACATGTGAAGTTGGATACCAAATAGGGGTGAGTAACACAATACACATTAAGGCCCCCGAAACACAAGGGAATAACCAAAACAGAGTGTATTCCAAATGTACTTTCTTCTCATGCATATATAATCTAATTTATGGAAATAATGAAAATAAGTCATAACATTTAACACCTTATACTGTTGAGGTGCTCATCCTTGATGAGTAATGTTGGTCTATGGGGTCAAACATAGTCGCTCCCCACTGTGGGACTGCTGGGTCACATAGAGTGGATCCCCACATAGGTTGTCAAGCCTGGTCCACACAGAGCCTCTTATATCTAGTCCACATAGGGCCACTTATAGGTATTTCACACAGAATCACTTGTAGTTTATTAATACAGATCTAGATGTAGCTAGTCCACATAAGGCCACTTTTCATATATGCCTAGAGGATCACGTAGACCCTCTCTTCATTAGTCTTTGTGCCTCCCCCAGCCGAAGGATTCGTAAATGTAGTGAACTTGATTATAGGATAATACACTCCTCAAGAAATTATTTAATTTTGAACTTCCATGGAAGCCTAATTAAAGAATTCAAAATTAGCTTCCTCATCATGAGGTTTCCAACACCACAAATAGTTCATCAACCAGGAATATGGTTTAAAAGTTATGAATGTTTCCTGAAATGGGGTCAGTCGAGTCTGGGTCCAGTCAGACCCGGTCTGACCGACCTGACCTGGTTCCGATCTGAACTGGTGTACTAGGCTGCAGGACCATCACACATGCAGCATGCATACTATGTAGGATGACTCTCCCCCATCTCGGATGCCAAGGAGCCTCTGGCTTGTGCAGCCACATGGGTAGCTGGGGCCAACCACCCCTTTCTTGCAAATGGTTCTCGCATGACCACATGTCAGTGCACACCATGGCCCGTAGCCATTGGTTTCTCTTATGACATTGTTGGGTGTCCGCAGCATCTGCCTCAACGCATTTCTAGGGCGTGCCACCACCCACCCATGGCAGCCGCCACATCCACCGCATGTATTTTCTTCGGACCACCAGGTCCGCTCTGTGGATCTGTTTCTAAAATCGTCTATGCCCCTGCACATCTCTGGTCTCCATCTTCCCCAATTTGGACTTCATGTATCCTTTACTCTAATTCGGAGGTGTGGTCATGAATATCACAAGAACAACCAAAGATATAGGAATCCTTGACTTATTCGTTTCCTCCTGACTTCTTTGTGTTACTGTTTTTGAATCATGGGATGAAATGATTAATGATCTATCCACAAATACCCTGATGCCATCTCTGAGATAAAACAACCCTCCCTAAAGAAAAAACGTCCCACAGATCAAACTATACATGGGTTGACCTGCGTTCATTGTTTAGAAAGAACGAACGAGGGAACATGTATCAATCACAAGACAATCTACCAGGTATGAGTTCGATCAAATTAAGAATCTCTCACTAAATATGATCCATCTGTGAAGGACCTCGATCCACCATCAAGGGATGGATATCTCTATGAGAATGAGGAGTGGTTAAGTTATGGACGATTATCTTTTTTCATTCTTGAACATTGATCATCCAATGATTAAGTTTGTTTCTTCCAACGTGTCAAAGATAGACCCTCTGGTTAAAACATTATATGAGGAAATGATTTTCCATTACTATTGAATTGCAATGACATTAAACTATTTCATTTTTGAAACATCATTTCTATGTCTTTATGTTACAACCCCATTTGGGTGAATCAATTTCGAATGTTAAAAAAATCAACTTTATTTTATTTTAATTTTACTTAAAAAAGTCTAAAATCTATCTTTCACCATCGACCTGCACCTGTAGAGGATATGATCCGCCTAAGGGAAAAATACCCTCAGGAGCTCATTGGTACTTTGGGATTTCCAATATGAGTTACCATTAATATGTTATAATGATTTGAAACTAAAATAATTGTTACTTATTTTATTTACAGAAAATACTAACATCCACTATTGGCCCGCATCGGCCATCATTAGACCCTTTTTAGTCTAATCTTGATTCTTTGAGTTCAATAGTGACCTCAACTTTTTGACCTAGGCCCTAGTTCAAAATTTATAAACACCCACTTTCAAGATTATTTAATGAACCTAAAAATAGTTTAAAATTAATTTCTGGCCCCTCCGAGCCTCGAAATTATTTGCCACCTCAGAGCCTGGTCTCAAGTAATCCCATTTAATTTTCAAAAAATACTACATGGATTTCATGGATTTATATGAGAATCTATTGAAGATCATGGACCATATAGATAATGTTATACACAATAATACTAATCAAAATTTCAAAGTACTAAGGAAAAACCATAAGAAAAATAATCGGAACCAAAGGATTCAATGAAGGTGATGTACCCTCACATGTTTACCCCTATGTAAAAAAATCAAGGGAGAAATTTCATAAGGGGTGAATAATGTGATGACCATAAATTCTATAAAAGGAAATTACCTTCCATAATTATTTCAAATATTTTAAATCACATAAAATAATATAGATAAAAAACACAAACATTATAAATGATGACTGAATGAAGTAAGATTATTTTTCATAAATAAGGAACCAAAAACCATGGAGTAATAACCTGACAATTGAAATAGTTATATGATCCTTAGGAATAGTCCTTTATCTAATAGAAATGTAACCTCACAAATGATAGTATAATTAAAATTTATGTATTTAAAAATTTTAAATATAATATATATGTATGTATGTATATATATGTATTTATATATCTTTGAATAAAAAATAATTTTTTCATACAAGGTAAATTATGTGTTGGTTCTTTTGGATGTTATAAATATTTAATTACATTTTTTAAATAATATAATAAATTAAATGAAATTCTATATTTAAAAAAAAAATTCATTAAGTAGTATTATTTTTTATTATGATTATATTATTATTTTATGAGATGTTAATTAATTTATCAAATTGTAATAAAATCAGTTATAATTTCTAAATTAGTATTTCTAGAATAAATGATGATTCTACATAATAATTAAATTTCTCATAAATATAAAATTATTTTTGTAAAATGGAGTTAATTTTTTAATTTTAGATGTCGAATAATAGATAGGGAAAGGTTTTGGGATATTTCTAAAATTGTTGATTAAGGGGCGAATAAGAAAAATCAGAAATTTATATTATATAACTATATATGTTAAATACAATACGTATTTTTTAATAATTTATTTAAAAAACATAATGTAGTAAAATAATTCTCTATATACTATATATATTAATGGAATTATCACTTTTTCATGTCTTGAGAAAATGTAATAAACTAACTGTTAAATTAATAAAAAACACCTCTCTCTAACAATGTAAATAAAACCCATCACCACCCCTTCTCCTTAAACATAAAAATCATTAAAGCATCCAATAATTCTTCCCAATACTAATACCATGTATATACTTGCATCCAATATCCTTTTCTATTACCAAAACACCAATCCCAATTCCCCTAAGGAGGTTCTCTATCAGAATATTTCAAGAGGTAGCCTCTTTCTTTTTCTCTTAATTTCTTTCAAATTTCTTTTCTTTCCCTATTCACTAATCATCTCCCCTTATCTAGATTACTTAATAACTCTATAATATTTTATATAATTTAATTTTATTCCTTTAATTGAATATCCCATCATTATTTCTCTCACACTCTTTTTTTCATTAAATGAAAACATCATATGTGAGGTGTTGATTAACTGTTATCATATACGATGTGTTTTTGATATTGAATTCCTCCATAATTAAAGTTTTAAAAAATAAGTATAATGGATCATAAAGATTATAATATATTTATTAAAATAAATTTAATTTTATTTATACAGTATATATACATAATATTAATGAATAAAAAATAGTTCATCGTGATAAAAAAAGGAAAAATAGTATGGATGATTATCATTAATGTTTTATCTGATAAATAATACTCACATATAGAAAAATTGAAATATAAGAACAATTAACTTTCCATCAGTTCATTAATAACATATATTTTGAATTTTGAGTCGCTATCCTCATTTCACATGATCTTTCATACACATATACAAGTTAACTGACCATGAAAACCAAGGGGACAAACACTCACATACCATGATATTGTATCTTGTAACTCATAAAAATCCATAAATGAACATAAAAATTTATAATAAATAATATAAATGTATAAAATGTTTTGAGATAATTAATTAGTAAATTTAATTTTTTATATGGGATATTAAGAATAGGTGTATAACACTCTCGGTATTAAGGTAAAGGATTTTTCCGAACCATCATTTTTTCCATCAGGTTAGGCTGTCTATCTCTTTACCCCAATGAAATTATTATTTAGTTTTATATAAATCATATAAATTCTATGTATATGATACAATATCATGAATATTGATCATTTAATCTTTCTTTTTTATTGGATATATAGGTTTTATAAATTTTCCATTCTCAATTATTCCAGATAAGGAAGCCATGTTAAACAGAACTTTGTAATTTCTTACCCATTATCAATTTCTGTAAATAATATATTTTAATCCACCATTATTTCAAAAAAAAATCAGTAACTTTTTCAATAAAATCCATCTTGTTTCATTTAAATTTTTATAAAAACAATTATTCGTTTTCTACTTTTAATGAATTAGTAATATTTTCCATAAACCTCACTAAAATGTATTATTTCAAATGTTTTCTGAAAAAATTCTACATTTATTATATTTATTTTTACATCACATATCATTATGTAATCTTATTTTCCATTATTAATGTCCATATATGTTTCATGGACACCCTTCTGATGTTCCATTTTTTTATTCCTTTTATTATAAATATGTTACCATATTCCTTAAAAGTTTAACCCTTATGATTATGTTTGAGTCCTTATATATGATTCTTCATGTGGCACACATATTAATGAACATGCTATAATGGGTGTATACACTTATCACTCCAATGAATTTGGTAAGGTTTTGTCTCATGAGACTTCATGTTTAATGGTCGTGGTGGGTAGCCTTGAATCATTATCTTTTATGTATAATGTTCATGGTGGTTAGCCTTGACTCAAGCTCATCCGTGTAACTTTTTTTTCAAATTTAGACTTGAATATTTATCCTCCATGTTCAATGTTCTTGGTTTTTAGCCTTAAATCATGATCCTCAATTTTTAATGGTAATTCCGGGTATCCTTTATTTATGCTTATGTCATGTTATATGTTGTTGCAACATTTCTATGATACCATTGTTACATGATCCATTGTAATATATGTTATGATTATATATGTTTTATTATGTTCCATGACTTTTTATGTAATCAATTTATTCCATATAACCCATGTTCTATCCTTCATTCCTTTTCTTATTCCCTTAATAGGAATTTTAGCTCATCCATTTTGTTTATGTATTCCCTAAGTTATCCTATAAAGATATTTGTTCTCAATTGGAGTTAGGATATCATTATAAAAACTAAATAAGATTTTTTTTTATTTTGGTTTTCTAATGTTTAATTATGTACCTAATATTCAAAATACACTATTATATACAATACTTGGTAGTATTTTATGGTTAGATATGCTAAAAATCACTTAAAAATATGTGAAAAGGGATGTGGCCACTATTACAAACATAACACATATAGCAACTAAATGACTTGATTAAATTGATTAAATAATATAAATGTATTTAAAATATATATATTATTTCTTGTATGTACGATCAACATTTAGATTCATGAATAAAACTACCCATCTCTATTTTCACCATCAATGCATTTTTTTAAAAAAAAATTATCATTGGAAATAATTACTAATACCTCATTTTTGATACAATATTTTTATTTAATTAAATATATATATTATATATTATAAAGTATATTCTTAATAATGTTATTCATGCTCTTTTTCAGGGTTCTACGTTATAAAATAGTTCATAAAACCATTTGTTCCAATCAATATTTTCCTTAATACATACTCGTATTTATAATTACAATCAAAATGATTGTACTTCATCATGTAAGATTATATTCGAATGGGTTCTTATAAAAACGTACATTATATAATTTTTTATTTAGATTGTAGCATAATTTTAGTATGTATGAAAAAATTTACACAGGTGTTATCTATGATGATAGATTTGAAATTTAATTATATATTGGATCATCCAATATACATGATAGATTTATTTAGAACCAAAAAATTTCCACCTTTTTGTAAAAATATGTTGATATCAGAAGATTATACCTAATTAAATATGTTTATCAAATTTCTTAATATGATATTCCTTGACTTAGCCTTCCCAATTTTCATTTAAAATGTAATATCTGATTCATAAATCTATTACTTTTAATGAACCCATGGTGTATATCCAGAATCAATACAGAATTATATATCATGGAACCTTTTCTAGAGAAATCAAAACAATTTTTATGATCTTTCAAATGTGGTAATGAAGAATATAAATTAATCATTTTACAAGATGCATTTTTTACTCTTTTAAAGCTCATTGATTATACAATCAAAATATTCAAAAATATAAATATGAAATAATGCATGTGGGGATTTAATTTTTTAATCCTCACTCTTCCTCCTAGTGGAATAATTCCAAACATTCTATGACATGTTTTTACAAGAATTATCAAGATGAAAAATATTTTAATTTGTTATATATTGGACACCATCCATCACTAAAAATCAATCTACTTTATATCAATATTTCATTTTGAGTTTATTCATCAGTTAAAAATATATAAATCTATAATTAATATTCTATAATATATCATTATAACATGATGTTTTGAGTTGAAACAATTCCATATAATATACAAATTACTCAATAAGATTTGATTTGTGAGGGAATTAATATGAAGGATAATTTCACCCATTCAGGATGGTCTAATAAAAATAGAAAGTGATCAAAAAAAATTTCATGTTGAGAGGTGTTCCAAATTACTCCTCCTGACGAGAAGTATGGACAGTTTTTTGAAATTTTCAATTTACATCTAGTATTCTTCAATATCATTAACATGGTTTGATTTTTCATATAAAACTATTAAAAACATTATTTAGATTAAATTCCCCTTTAAAGTGAGACTCATCCCACTAATATTGGATAATTAATTTTAAGCATCATTATTTCATTTTCCATATTAAATAATATTTATCAATATAAATAAAACACAACTAGTCTTACAATTATTCTTTTTTGAGGTATGAATGATTCTACACAAGCATACCATTATAATTTTCACAATGGATTACATGTGAACAATATATTCCTTGTTTTTTCAATACATATTACTTACCATTACTGATAGGTTGGTCATTATACACTCCCTTTGAAACATGATTACTTAATATTGTCTATTATTAATAGAATTCTCCATGGGTTTTACCATTTTCTTATATTATTTTTATTATTATTTTCTCTACTTATTGCTTTCTAATTTTTAACTTTTATTTATAGAGTGGCTACTTATACAATGTCATTAAATAAAATTTAGGAATATCCTCCTCTATTATTACTTAATAATTATATGTTATAGTAAATCTCATTTTAGATCATCCATATTTCCTGTTCAACTTCATAAAATATCATTTGGGGAAAATATACTGGTCATTATTCTATCCATACTTATTTATATTTATTGGTGTGGGAAATTTCATCATGATAATCTTTTTTACTTCAACAATTTCATTCCATTTCCTAATGAAAATTGTTCTAAAAAATAAAAAAAAATTCCAGAAATATCATATCATCTAAACTATTGTCTTGTTTGAAAACTCCCCAAACCTTGTGTTTTTTATGTAACTCCTAGTATTCCATAAATACAGAAATAGTGACTACATTATATTCAATAAAATATTATAAAAATGTAATAAATATTTTAAATCCATCCATATACGTTACAAAAGTTTGGGATAACTGAACAATAAATGATAGATTTTTTGAATCCTTATTGATTAAATTTACAGTGTTGGTTATAGTCTTCACATGATAAAAATAAAAAAACTTCAACTTTTTATAGAGTGAAACTCTCCATCATGAGATATAATAAATATATCCTTCTCTTTCATTAATATTTCTAAATTCCTTACATTTGAATTATATTCATGATTGTTATTATTACTATATTATTCATGTTATTATCTATGTGTATTGATTTATACTTCATGGTTCTTATCTATTTCTATACTAACCATCATCTAGTTAATTATTTTATTAAGCACATCAAATTTCCCTTTTAGTTTATTTTATTCTTGTGTAATGATTACCTATAAATAAATTATCTGAGTAAATTTCCACTAACAATTATCTCTTTTTTAATGAAATTTGTCTCAAATGGATTCATCCACTCATATAGGTTTTACCAAAAACTTCTTGATTTTCCAAAAAAAGGTGTTTCATTGTCCTCAAACTTTTTAGGAGATATAAAACATATCCCTTCAAATTTATAACATGTATCTTCTATTATATTAGAACCAAAAATGCGTAGGGAGAAATTTTTATGAGAAAATGTGAACCCAATATCTCGGCTATCTTATTATTCTTATTTTCCAAGATTTTACACTCATTAAAATAATCTTAATTAGGATTAAAAACATGATCTCATAAACATTTTTTAAACTAATAGAAACTACCATGTTCCTCTCCTTCAACATATGTTATTTATCATAGAAATATTCTGAATGTACCAATATATATTTTCATGGATTGAAATTAGAAACGTAGTCTTAAAACATATTATTTATGGTTATTTTAATTGAATTTGAAAAAACTCATTAATAATAAATTTTCATTTATTTTTCTCATTCAATAATCCACGTCAAATTTTCAAAACAATCCCACATAACAAAAGACAACAAGGGACTCCAATATGATCTTCTAAATAATATATGATTTCCCTTTTCCAACTAGACAAGAAAATATCAATAAAAAATAGGACACTTAAAATTTAAAACCATAACAAACACAATATTCATATAATATATAAGATGGGATGAAAAATATAGAACATGTTGGTTTTAATAAAACTTGTTGGGTGATAATACCTCATGATATGGGGGATGAATTTGGGTGATATTATTTTTAACATTTTATTTGATTCCTTGTGGATCTATATCCATTTTAAGAACATCATACAATTTTAGAAGTAAAAAAATAAATTTATTTTATCACAAAAATATCCAACACATATCATGAAATTGTAATGAATGAAACAAGGATACCTAGATATATTTGGATCACCAAAATGTGCATCTACTGAGAGAATGCACCGATAATGTTGCGGTGTGTTGGGATGTAATACAACCCAATTTTCAATTACAAGTACTAAGAACAAATAACTTTTGATCCTTGCTAACATCATATACTACACTCTAAAATATAAATCTATTGGATAAAAAGTTAGTTTGTAAACTTGACTATCTCATGATGATCAATATCGTATGATTTTTGTTTCAAATACTAACTTTGATTAGATAAATATGTATCTGAAACATCATTCTCTCATCCATCACATTTTTTGAACCTAACTCTTTATAAAGAAGGGTTGATTTAATGTCTCCTATAGGACCAAAATATCCTTACTCTTGATGATGATATTACCATGAAATTTGAAGCATAAATTTATTCTTCTTATCCATGATTTTAAAAAATACTAAATGTATGTCTAAAACACATTTACATATTCGTATTCCATTACAAATAATCAAGGTATAAACACTAGAGATCCAATTAGTCTTATTTCTTATTTTTTTTATTTAAAATAGTTATGTTAATATATAAAACCTCATATTTCTTATTCGTACACAATTTATTGATATATAAATATAATTCCCTTTAATATTATATCTTATTTGAAATATTATAAAATAATCGACAATAATAAAATTACATACCTCTCATTATTTATTTCGAACTACTTCAAGGATTATTTATGTATGCATTCTCAAATCAATTTATTTTAATATATTTTATAGATCTAAAAAACCTATACCATGATTCATGATTTTTCTAGTAATTTATTTTGGAAAAAAATTAGATTCAAATAAATAATTTAGATGTTCTTGATAAAACATCTTCTCATTTTATTTATTATGAAAAATGTTGAATTAAAGGAATTCTTCCCTTATCAATACCCTTGATTTATTAGCCTATGAATGATCTCAGTAGTTAATCAATCAATCTATAGAATCCCATAAATACATTCATTCATTATTTTATTTTTAATATACGGAATAGGTATTTCTATTTCAGATTCTGAATAATGTGAGAAAATAATTTTTAAACTCAAATCACTTTTGATATAACATGACATGTGCTATGTCAACATCACACAGATTTTGGTTCCATGAAATAGCTATAATGTTTTATATGATACGATGTACCTATATTAAATAAATAATCTATATTTTCTATCAATTCATACCATCTTATGATTTTTTTATGATTTAATAAAACTACTAAACATGTTTTGGAAATTCTATAATTATTTTTGTCATGTCCTATTTCATTGTAATAAGTTTTTTTATTTTAATGGAATAAAATATCATTTAATTTCATTTTCCATACATAATTTCATATCCACAATATCTTAACCATATGGATGTGATCATGGTCTCTTTTTTCAGTTGAGTTGGGGTATTCTGTTTTACAAGTATGCCTGGATTCAGGGGGTTGATGTAGGAGTTGAGTTCAACTATGTTTTAACATTTAATTCAAAGGAATTTTTAAAACACTCACAGTACTGGATCTGAATGTTCCCCACCTTAGAATAACATGCCTATATCAATTGTTGTTATTATATAAAACATGTCACTGACACATTGATAAGAATCATAGGGTAAAATACATGATGAGAACTTATCGTCATATAAACCTACCCATACATACCCATTCCCATTAAATCCCATATAGTTTCCCTTAACCTATTCCACTATCTTATGTAACCACCTTTTTCAGTGACTATAATATAATTACCTACCAATTTAAAGTACTGACTATTTCAACCCTGGCCATTTTAAATCCCTATTTTTTAGTTATAAACATTTTCAATAAATGATTTTATTCCTATGTATATATATTTTCCTACTATATGTCCAACATATACTCATATATATATATATATTTATAGAACTATATGTTTTCATATACCATACAACCTTTTCATATAACTCAACAAACCACCCATATAACTCATCTAATCGATATATAACTATCCTGTATCCAATGTATTCATATCAATAATCCCTGTACAATGTCCAATAATTTTCTGTTGTAGTATCACATACATTTTTTAACATAAGTATATTTATATGTATATATATATATATATATTTAAAAAAATCTGACATATAAATCCATGGTTTCAATAGGATATAAAGTGTAAGTGATCTTTTTTACACTTCAATAATTGACCTTCATATATAGGAATCCATGACCATGTAAGATGGTGAAAATATTGACATTATTCGTTATATACATAAGAGATTCCACACCTTAATCCCATGATTCAAGGGATAACCAACCCTATATAGGGATATTTAAAGAGACTATTCCATAATGTAACATTATAATTTAATAAGATATACATTTACCAAGAATGCATGAATTCCAAGATTAATCTCTGTAATGATTATGTAATCTATCATGGTCACTTAAACCATGTCCATATATTTATCTTCATATTCCATCAAGACATCACAATATATAATGAAAAATCCCATGATGATCTACTCCCACATCTAATACTGATCGCATACAAGAAGATAGGACAAGTAGGTTAGTTTCAATGGAGTATAGGGAATTTTTCATGTGCCACATAGCGTGAAGAAAAAAATATTCTACTTTTTGTACATCAGTTCACTGCATATAATTTATGTATCCACATATATGGTTTTTATGTTATCATGAATAAAATATGGGTTCTAGGATGGTACTCATCATTTAAAACAATTTATATATCATGTACCACAAAAGAATTATGACGTGTCGTCTAAAATTGGACAGCATGTGAGACCACTCATGTTCCTATAAATGTAATCCCAATATAGCCTGATATAACTAGTTAATTTTCCCATGGTATATGGGTAAACACAATGGATTAATATATTTAACACTCTTATAAAAATTATACTATGCATCTCAATAGATACATGACATCTGCTCTTCAAAACTATATGTTTTTTAGTCAAGAAATTTACAAAATTCACTTTCATCCCATGGTCCTCCACTAAATCTACCAATATGCAACTAATATATCTAAGATAGTCACCAAATAAAAATATTGAGGTGGAATACTTTTTAGTGTCAGGATCTTGGAATCCATTTGTTGAATAATTACATTCTCGTCATCAAGAAAAATATAATGTATGTGTATACCTCTATTTAGTTGTTCCACGAATTATTAAATCCTAATAAAGTATTTCCAATATTAATCCAAAATTTTAGAACAAAGACGTGATCCATAAAAATGATAATCACTCTTATAATGAATCAGTCTATGGGAAATGTCAAATTATCAACTAAAATCCAAATCCATTGAAAATCACTTAATGAATGGAGGAAAAGATCCATATAAAATTTATATTAAATGATCAATTATGATCTTACTTCATTCATCCTTTTTTGTGAGATGTAAATTGAATCATAAAGAGGATAACCATAGTTCCATATTAACCACTAATTATAATTCTATTTTAGTACATATGTTTATTGGGCCTCGTAATGAACAAACATAGATTCAATTCTTGAGAAATAAATTCATACCTACTATAATAATAAATATAGGCTCAATCAATAAAAAATACCCCCCTTAAGGGGAATAATGAAAATTTTAGTTCCATAAAAAAATTTATATGAAACATTAATTGTTTTTATTTTTATATCTGTTATGGTTCTCCTAATTTGAAATCATCACTCCAATGACTTGATCCCTCATCCACAACCCAGGTTTTCTTAATGATCAGAGAATAAAACTATAAGGAGGTTTCATAACAGGATATCAAATAGAGGATCAATAAAGGATTTCCCTATATTTAATTAGTTTTTAAATTAATTAACCTAATTAATATAATATATTCATGAATTTGAACACACATATATCATTAAAAAAATTTAATGAAGCATAATACTAAGGAAAACATCCCACTTGGGACGTATCCACTCTCTTTATTTACCATTTTATGGCCTCTTTATGTGATATAATCATTCAAAAAAATTCATTGACCTATATGATATACATTACCCTATTTTTATCATATTATTAATGATTATTTTTGAATCATCGTTTATTATATAGGCTCTTCTGAGGTGTAAAACCAAAATCAAAAGCCAACATATCCTTCAAAAAATTGAACGTTTAATACTAGGATAAAATTTTTATATCACTTGTAGAGATATCCTAAGACATTAAAAACAATAAATTTTTCTATATCCATCTTTTGATAATACATAGTTCCAAACAAAATCTAGTTATTAAAACATTTCTCCTAAAAAGGGAGACATAAAATGATCCATTAGAATGATTCTCTTAATGAATATATAGGCTAAGGCACCACACAATCATACACACAACATTCATCTAATATTGTCTAGAATTTAAGTAATCTCATTAAAAACTAGTTATGGAAGAAAATAATACCATAATATATTGTTTATATTAGTTATGTCCATCTCAAATATATTTTTAATAAGATAAATATATTGTCTCTGAACATGTTTTCAATGAAAAAACATAACATATTATCTATATTATGGTTATTTACCACATGGTATGAAATTAAACCAAAAAAAAACAAAAATATTAAAAATGGACTCATTTAAAATGTTTCTAATAGTTGGAATATGTTAGACACAATATTTATAGAAAATTCCCAATGGTTTTTATATTATACCAACACATCCATGTCTCAGTTTAACAATAGGTTCTTCAAAAATATCCCTTTCTAGAAGCCAATGTGTTGTTATGAAAAAATTATTCTACATGCCATTTTCTTTGTCACTGCCACGTACTATCAGTATGGTACTAGTAGTTCTCCTACTACCATATGGATGAAGAGTAACATGTTACTTCTCAAGAATCTATTAAATGAAAAACTACTGGAGACTCTTTTTTGCACTATATTCCTCAATAATATTTCTCCCAATTATAATAATAAAATGATAATATTATCATATGAAATTTACAGTATAAAATTATGATATCATTCCAAAAACAAATACCTCTCTCAAGAACTAAAAAACAAACTACTAACTTTCAGGTGTAAAAATATACCACAACTTTAAATAGAAATAACTAACTTCTATGATGACCCTACTTTTCTAGCCCATATTGCAATGCCCCAACCCCAGTTACCAAAAGTAAGTGCATTGTTACATAAAATTTTCATGATATAAGGAATCATGTCCAGAAATAATAATCAATTTAGTATTATTGGAAACAAGATAAATATATAAGTTTAACATAACAACATGAAAAAAATAAAACACTAATTTATTCCAAAAGAAACATCCAGGCCTCCTAGATTATTACTGCATGTCACGCAAAACTATCTTCTTCATATCCTATAAAAATGAAAATTAAGAAAGGGGTGAGCTCAAATTCTCAGTAAGGGTAAGCAATACAACATAAGAGAACCAAAACATTAGGCATTGTGAATAATAAAAAACACATGCCTTTACAAATTATAATCTTGAACACTTTATGGAATGTGTATGAGTTGAGTAATCAAATACATAAAAAACATAGTAATGGGTATTCTAGTAGACAAATAACCACATGAACCATCATTATTATTTTCATAATGATGTAATTTATATTGTCGGATATTCTAAAACATCTTGTCTAGGTCTCGGCCAAGACATCTAAAAATAATTTAGGCCTTTCCCAAAACCATATATCAAATTGGTAAATGCCTCATCTAATTTATTTTATAATTCTCTCATGAGACCTATCGATGCGTCGAGGAGTTATTGCGAGCCCCACCCATCAAAAACTAATCCCATTACATTCCACATTCGGAAAAGATGAAACATATCTTAAACCTTCACATAAAAATTAGCATAAAAAATATCAATACTCTAACCATAAACCATGAATGGTATAAAAACACATCCATAGTCAAAAATATCACAAAAACATCAACACAGTATGGAAGATTTGTATCATAATAAATCTACTTCAAACAAGTTTAAAATATATCAAATGATGTCGACATAGATAAAATAAAAACTATTTGAAAGAAATACCTCTTTAAATTTTGACACCATTTAAGAGTCCCATAATTATAAATGAAAACATTTATTTTGAAAATATTATTATATGTCTATAATGGAAGCTTCGATGATGTTATAATAATGGAAAATATCTGCACCCACCATATAAGTTAAAAAACATTCTTACATTAATTTTGTTGAAAAGGTCAAAAAGTACCTTATTTGGAAAATGACAGAAAGATTCCATTCAAAACATATAAGGTCAAATAAGGGTATAAATGACTTTAAACCATCGTCTAGAAAATAGAAAAAAAATTGAAATACATTTTTAAGAAAACATGGATGTGGACGATAAAGAGGTCCTAGTAGATACTTACGTAAAAACAACCTCGGATTATAAAGAGATTGTATAATTAACCATTACCTTGTACATTTCCTTGGTCGAGGGTACATTAACCTCTTGTATAATCATTAAATATTTGTTATTAAATTATAAAAGAACTATATACTTAAATATGATATCATATATGATCCTCTAATATTGTTTTTTTAATAATATTTCAGTAGTATCATCATTTTGGGTGTTAACTGATTGGTTTTCCATTATATTATTGGTTACGTAAGACATATTTTTAGGGATAGGATGTATTTGATTCATATATAGAATGATATTATGTGGAGAAAAAAATTACTCTTCAAATGGAAATTTTCCTTGAATGGTTTCTATGGAGAAATGAATTTCATCGCGTTCGTGGAGACTGTAATCCGTACGTATGCATGAGTGAGAATATCATTATATTGATAGAGAAATAGTATGTAATTGGATGGTATATCGTATATAAATAATCATTAATATGTTATATTTTTTATTTACATTAGTTATAATCATTTTTATACCCATCCAAATAATGAAGTGATTGAATAACAAAGTACACCACGACGTGGCTACGGTAACCCATACGTACGCATGCAAGGTGACTTTGTCATTTATAGGATGGATATAATAATTAATGTTGGACTCCTCATGTATTAATCAATTTTTAATGATAAAAAATTTTATTCTATCTAGATCGTGAGTTTTTATGTTTAATGTTTTCTCATTCTTAAAGAAGTGCCATGCATATCTTAATTTCACTATATTCATTTTCCTTACTTTATACTATCATTAATATAATTTCAAAATACCTTCTTTGACAAATAATTAAGTCTAATAATTTATATTTTCATCATTATTTATGTCTGATCATAGTTACATTGAAAATTATAAGACACCGTGAAGCAAGACACCATTAAGCCAGACACCGTGAAGCAAGACACCGTGAATCCTGACACCCTGAAGCCAGACACCGTGAAGCTAGACACCGTGAAGCAAGACACCTTGAAGCAAGACTCCTTGAAACCAGACACCATGAAGAAATGAACAATGATCATGATAGATCATGAAGCAAGGCACCTTGACCATTAGAAAACGTGACCATGAGACACCGTGACAATCTGACACCATGATCATCCTAGACACCTAGTTAAGAAGATGCCATTTCTATGACTTGTTGTGACACCGTTTTATAACCAATTATGTCATCTTTCAATTTAATTTCTAACGTTCATATTTGATGGCATTAATGCACTAAAATAAATAATATTTCTTTGTAGACATATCACTGGATATTAGGAGGTACGAGGTGCAGAACACATGCAACATGTTGGCTCCAACATGTGCATTCCAAGTTAAAAGAGAAGTTTGATAAAGAATCATCATATGAAATACAGAAAAAAAAGTAAGGCCGTGAGCACAACATCGAAGAAGATGCTGAGAGGAAGTTTTCAAAACAACGCCAAACTGCATGTAACTCGACAAGGATGAACACACAAAGCATTTTTGAAGCCTAAAAAACATCTCTACTCGACTGAACATCACAGAAAACAAAAGAAGAATCATGAAACTCTATTTTCCTCACAAATTCCAGAGAAGGACTCAAAGCATCATCTTCTTCAACCCAAAAGAGTCCAGAACTACATCGACATCACACAAGAGAGTTCTAAAAATCATCTCTATATTTGTTTCTCGACTGTTATCATCCATTTGTTTACATTACAAGCAGTGTGTGCTTCAATCTATTTGAACACACACTGACTCTTAAGCTGAACTGGAGGATTTCTAAATCCTCACTCAATATTTTCAATACACTATTATGTCCCACTGTGGATAGTGGTAGAGGTCTGAGGACCTAGACAGTCGGTGAGTTGTTGCTATTATTGCTTTCCCACATAGAACATTGGTAGAGGTATGAGGACCTGGAGAATCTGAGTACTATTGTAAAACCTGATCCCAGGTGTGGATCAATGTTTTATATAAACTGTTTGAGAGGAAGATGTCTCATCTTGAGACTGAAACTATTGGTTAAATCTACTTCTCATCTTATTTTATTTTAAGCTATTTCCTCTATTCCACTGCTATGTACTTTAAATATAAATCTATTTTAATGTTACCATGATTGTGAAACTAGAAAGTGTTTGTATTTATTGTAAAATAGTAGGATAGTTTTAAAATATAATCTAACTTTCAGGTTTGATTAACTGAGAACTAATAAATTTATTGAGAACCTATCTGAACTTTTATTGTATTGAAAATTCAATACAGTTTAGATTTTTATTTAAATTGGGGGATTTCAATATAAGTATTTTAAATAGAAATTTTATATAGGAACCAAATTAACCCCCCCCCCCCTCTTGAATATCCACTCAGACCAATATTTTGTATCTCTGGGTTGTTAATAGGATTTCAAAACACACTGTTTGTGAAGATTTTCTTCTGTGATTTTAGATGTATCTTAAAGATCTCAAAATTTCTGTTATTTCTGAATTTTATCTCTTTAAATATATTTGTTAAAATATTATTATTTAGAATAGGCAAGAAGGTGTAGCTACCAACATTCCACCCTTCTTTAATGATGTAAATTATGCCTAATGGAAATCTCAATCAAAATCCATTTTCAATGTATGGGATTTGACATTTCGACTGCTATAGAGACTCTGTATAAGATTCTAGAAACGTCTAGAACTACTTGGGATGAACCTACTAAAGCTTCTTGCAATAATAATTATAAATCAATGAATGCCCTTTATTGTTCTTTAGGAGATGAATAATTTAATTGAATGTCTGGTTGTAATACTGCTTATGAAATGCGGGATACTTTGGGTGTTTCTCATGAGGGAACAACCAATGTCAAGGAAATGAGACTAAATACATACACTATTAAGTATTACAATTTTAAAACAAAATACGATGAAACTATTTCTGGTATGTATCTCAGGTTTGATTAGATAGTTAATACAATGAGATCACTGGGTGAAGCAGTTCTAGCAAAAGAGAAAATCGCGAGAATGCTCATATGTCTGCTAGAAAGATATAGAGGCACATCAGTATCAATAAGAGAATCATGTGACATTGGCATGCTACCTTTAATGGAGATTATTAGAATGTTGATGATGTATGAAGAATAATTTAAGGTAAACAAAGAAGAAGATTTTAAACCAAGAAAAAAATCAGTAGCGTTCATGACCTCTTCTTCAAAAATCAAGGATAAAGAGAAAATTCAAGCTTTGAGTGATAGTTCAGTAGTGAAGAATATGAATCTGATAGTGATGCTGAAATGGCTCAGATATCCATAAGATTTAAGAAGTTTTATATGGAAATGATGTTTTCCAGAAAATCAAATGACAAGGGAAATTAGGAAAATAAAGATCATTGGAAGAAGGATTGGAAAAAGGCTGATAAAAGTGATGAAATAGTCTTCTACGAATGGAAGATTATAGGACATGTGAAAGATAACTCTCCAAAGTTAAAGTACATGAAGAAATATGAGTACAAGGGAAAAAATGATAAGAAATCTATGAATACAACCTGGAGTGCTTCAGAAGATAGTTCAATTTATTTTGATTCAGCTCAGGATGAAAAATATCAAAAAGCTAATATATGTTTCATAACAAACACATCTAAGGTAACATTGGATACTCATGATTTAAACACTTATTATTCAAGAGATAATTATGATTCGGATGTGGAAAACATGTCTACTGACGAATTATTTTAATTCTATGACATGATAGAGGATACCTACAATGAGATGAAAGACAAGTATAAAGCCTTAATTAAATATCATGCTATAACTAACACTATCAAATCTGTACTAGATGTATAAAAGGAAAATAATACTCAACTACTCAATGAGAATACTGAACTGAAATTATATAATGAGAAACTCATGAAAGATTTAGAAAAAAATACTAATGAAAAGGAAACTCTTACAAAAATGCTATGAAAACAAGTAGCACCAAAATATACTACATTTTTAGGCTATCATCCAGAACAAAAATATATTACAAAGAATATATTTATTCCTAAATATGGATAGTATGATCCAAGTTCCAGTTCTGGAAATTCTTATGTCCCAACCAGCTACTCACATAGTTATAGATCAAACGATTTTTATCTTTCAAAATCTTTTAAAACTACCAATTATATGAAACCCATTAGACAAATTCGGGTACCAAAAGTACTTCTTGCTAACCTGTGTGGAACCAAGAAAATCATAGTTCCAAAATCATTTTCTATCTAAAATCATGTTGTAGGAAATCTACATAAAAATTTCTTATAGGAAGATATGATACATGGAAAGTGTATGTTCACGACATATGACATGAGACTTTCCATGTTTTAAAATTTTAATCAATTTTGATGGAGGATATGTCACCTTTGGGGATAACTCAAAAGGAAAGATCATCAGCTTAGTTCATATTGATAACACTGATTCAATCTTAATTGCTAATGTTGTATTTATTTATGGACTAAAGTATAATCTGTTAAGAATTTCTCAATTGTCAGATGATGATTTCAATGTTAAATTTGAAAATTATGCTTGTAATGTATTTGATTCTAAAAATGATCTGGTATTTACTGGACTGAGAAATGAAAATTTATATGCTGTAGATTTGAATTCTTTAGTTAAGAAAAATATTACCTATTTAAATTCCTTTAATAAATAATCTTGGTTTTTTCATTAAAGATTAGGACACTACAATATACACTCACATAGAAAACTGACTAGGAAAAACTTAGTTAGAGACCTAACTACATTGGAATTCACAGCTGATAGTGTTTTTAATCCCTTTTAAAAGGGAAAGAAACATAAATTTTCCTTCAAATCAAAAAAATAAGTTTCTACTTCTCAACCTCTCGAGTGGGTTCGCATGGATTATTTTGGACCATATAGAGTTTCTATCTTAAATGGGATGCATTATGTCTATGTCCATGTAGATGAATTTTCTAGATATACTTTGGTATATTTTCTAGCTCACAAAAGTTAAGCTTTCTCTTACATTATTAAATATTCCAAGTCTTTAGAGAACCTTAGTGGACTTAGGATCAATACAAAGAGAATTGGTCATGGTCATGACTTTGAAAATCAATAATTTAATCTTATTTCTCAAACAATGGCTATAGTAACAAATTATCTGCTCCTAGAACACCTCAATGGAATGGTGTTGTTTAAAGAAGAAATAGGACTCTTCAGGAGATTTCAAAGACAATGCTCAATGAATATGATTTACCAATTTACTTTTGGGCGGAAAATGTTAATACAACTTGTTACATTATCAATAGTTTTTTATTAGACCAATTCATAAAAATACCCCTTATGAGCTTTGGAACATTAGGAATCCTAAGGTCAAATACTTTAGAGTTTTTGGTGGAAAAGTCTTTACCCTTAATACTATAGATAATCGTGACAAATTTGCTTCCAATAGTGATGAAAGAATTTTCCTAGGTTACTCAATATCATGAAAAGTCTATAGAGTATTCAATAAGAGAACCAAATGTGTGGAGGAATCTGTACACATCAAATTTAATGAAACTGATCCACTTGAACATAAGACTCCTCTTGAAAATCATGAAAAAGATATGTCCATTCTAAACCTTAATGGAAAGAATAGTGAACCTGTTGTTAAGACAACCTGTTCTGGAAATGCTCCAGAATTTGAATCTCTTGAAACAAAACTAGTAAATGAATCTGAAATCTCTATACCTATCATTTCTATACCAACTAGGTCCCATAAAAACCATCCTTTATATGTTGTAGTAGGATATTTAGATAGAGGAACACAAACTAGAGTTTCTCCAAGAAATCGGGTTGAACATCAAGGTTTTCATTCACAGCATGAACCAAAAAATATCAATGATGCTATCAATGTTGATTTTTGGGTGATATCTATGCAAGAAGAATTAAATCAATTTAAATGAAATAAAGTTTGTGAATTAGTAGACAGACCTAAGTACACTTTGACAACATGCACTAAAAGGGTCTTTAGCAATAAATTTGATGAAGCTGGTAACATAGTTAGAAATAAGGCTAAACTAGTTGCACAAGTCTATAGGTGAGGATGTTATTGTTGAATAACCCCCTGGATTTACAAACCCTCATTTTCCAAATCATATTTTTAAACTATAAAAATATTTATATTGTTTAAAGCAAGCTCCAAGATATTGGTATGATAGATTGGGAACTTCTCTTATTTCCAAAATATTTACAAAAGGATTGGCTGATCCTACTCTTTTTATAAAACAAATTTCTAATGATGATTTAGTTGTTCAAATCTATGTAGATGAAATTATTTTTGGATCTTTGAGAAATTCTTTTTGTGTTTATTTTTATAAAATGATGAAAAACGAAATTAAAATGAGTTTAATGGGAGAACTCAAATATTTTATTGGATTTCATGTTTTTCAAAATGAAGATGGAATCATTTTTAATCAAAGTAAAAATACAAAGTATATTCTAAAACCTTTTGGATTTGATACCACTAAAAGTAGGGACACTCCTAAGAGTAAAACTTGTAAGTTGGATCTTGATGAATATGAAAAATATGTTGATCAAACCACTTATAGAGGAATGATTGGATGTTTACTTTACCTAACTAGTAGTAGTCCTAACATTATGTTTAGTGTGTGTAGGTGTGCTTGTTTTCCAGAAAACCTTAAGGAATATCATTTAAACGGTCTAAAGATAATTTTCAAATACCTCAAGCATACACCCAATCTAGGACTGTTCTATCCTAATGGAAAATATTTTTAATTAGTTAGTTACTCTGATGTTGACTTTGGTGGCTTAATGTTAGATAAAAAAATCACCTCTCGAACATGTCACCTTTTAAGAAAGTCACTAGTATCATGGTGTAGTAAGAAACAATATTATGTTGCATTATCTGCTGCACAAGCTGAATACTAAGCTGGTGGTTGTTGTTGTGAACAAATTTTTTGGATGAAACACACATTACTAGATTATGGATATCAATTTAGAAATTTATCTATAAATTTTGACAACACAAGTTCTATTAACATCTCAAAAAATGTTGTTTCACATTCAAGGAAAAAGCATATTGATGTAAGACATCACTTTTTGAGAGATCATTATCAAAAAGGTGATATCACTTTGGAATTCATTTGTACTGAATATCAAATTGATGATATATTCACTAAAATATTAAATTGTGAGAGAATATACTATATCATACATGAACTAGGCATGATAAATCTCAAATAGAGACCCTACATGATACTGCTTTAGGTTTTACTATTTGATACCTTACTGTATTATACTTTACTTTTTCATGATTACGGTTTCTTAGTTAGTGTCTCTTATGTTTACGGTCTCACTGTTAGCACTTTGTACTTACGGTCTGACATTTCCTGTCTCACCGTAACGCGCGCTGGAAATCTCACTCAAGGTCTCACAGTGAAACGCACTTACTATCTCATCATAATGATCACTTAATATCTCACCGTAATGACTAGTCATGGACTCACTGTAAAAATACATTTCATTTTTTCTAACCCTTATCGTGGTAATTATTATTTGACCTCTTCTATTTTCCGTTGTTTTTATTTTTGTGTTGTTTGGCATTCCTAAATGATAAAACAAAGTAATTATCACTTGATTCTTCACAAGTGGTTTCATCTACCAACTCTTTTCAAACCCTTATTTATTATTGCAAACATTCTCTCACTCGAACTGTCATTGAATTCCGAGGATGAAGCATCTTTCATCATCAACACCTCAAAAGCACAGCTCAAAGAAGAAGAATATTTCACCTAAGCTGACACCTGAAGGGCCTTTAAATCCGAATCTGGTAAACCGCAGTGTTGAACCTGTGAAAGAAATTTTCCCCTAGTGGCTTCTGTCTAGTAATTCGATGGTACTGAAAGTGTTAGAACAACAAGGTTGGTTATAATGGTTCTCAAACGAGGACATTCCCATCTATCCTAGGGTTGTGGCTCAGTTTTACTAGTACTTACTATTCTCATTTGATTCTAGTGAGAGTTATGTTGTAAGAATCTGGGTGAATGGCCAAAGATTCTCATTCTCTTCGAGGTTATGAGATTCATGCCTTAGGATACCTCATGAGGGAATTTTTGATGATTATCAAAGAGGAACACCACCTTAAATAGATTTATTTGATTTAGAAGATGCCCTGAAAACCCAAACTAGAAATGGCACTCATAGAAGAGCCATCACTGCGGAATTAGATAGAGAATCATGGCTTCTGTTTAAGTTTGTATAGAATTTGGTAGGTCCAAGAAAATGTGATTTTACTGTGGTAAAGTATCAAGATGTGTTTTTGATTAACCTCGTGAAAAATGGACATAAGATCAACCTGTGCAAGTATATAATACACCACAAGTGTGAGTGGATAAAATTCACATCCAAGTGCACTTAGCTATTATACTCTAACTTATATCATCCATGCTTCTGGAAAAAGGTGTGGTTGGACATAATGAGTATGTAATTATGGACTATGGGTACTATCTCCCGAAATCCACCAAAAATAGAATGTAGATAAACTAGAATCCTAGTAAAAAGGAATGTGTAGAAGACAATGATAAGGATTATGAGAAGTTCAATCATGTAGATTATCCCTAAAGGCCGAAAGACATTTCTAATCCTTGTTTGGAACAAGATGAGCTTGTTGTGTATCCTAAAGAAGAGGAAGAAGATGTTTTAGTGCCACATAAGGAGGTTCTTGTTGTTGAAGAAGATAGAACTACTATTTATCAGGAAGTTATTAAAGAAGAATTCCCTTCTCTTAAAGAAATTGTTAGTTTGGAAACTCAACCCATGTCTGTAACAGAATCAGTTGCCAAAGATTTAGAAAATCATTCCTTGGAAGAGCATGTAGTAGAAGAGCCTATAGTGGAAGAGTTACCTCTTCTGAAAGAGGTCAATCTTGAGGAACTCCCTGTGGAATAATCTTTTCCTGAAATCATACCTTCTATTGAAGAAGGGATGGAGCTGTATTTTCAGATGGCTAGACAGGAAATGAGTGAGGAACTTAGAGATGAGTCTATGGATTTAGACCAAGCTCCAAAGACGCTTAGTCCTGAGAAGGAGGCACTTGTTGAGGGGGTGAAAATCCGAAATATTGAGTCTGCTGAAGCCTCACATCAAACAAAGTCACATCATGTAGACACTCAGTAAAAATTTCTTAGTTTCTATGATGTGAATGAGTCTCAGTAGGTTACGGCAACCGGGCCTGATATTTCCTCCCTTTTTCAGTTGATATCAGTCTCTAGTTTGGAACCCGTAAGCAATATGAGCCTGTACCAGTTCCTACACCTGAACCCTTATCTGAACATCCTTCCTTTGTGAGTAAGGATGATCTAAAGGAATTTGGAAATACTCTCTTATATGAAGATTAGAAACTCATGAATACCCAATCTTTTCATGTGACATGTTTAAGTGAGATAGATTCCTCAATATTATTGATGTAGATTATTTGGAAAATAAATCCTAAGATTCTCCATGAGATTCATGAGGTAAGAGTTGAAAATAGGATTCTTAGTAATGAAGTTAAGTCCCTACGAAGTATGCTTGAAGAGATGCTGAGATAGCTGCATTCGAGATCTAAATTTGTTGCGCCTCCTGTAGAAGCTATTGCTCCACAAATCCAATAGGTTGGTGTGTCTCAGATTCAACCTTATCTTGCATCCTTAGATGAAAAGATTTCTGAAAGGAACTGGAAAATTGTGAAGGAAATGAAAGTTCTTGTTTCCAACCATAATAAACTCACTGATGAGTACACAAGATGTCTTAAAAATTTATTGAATCAACTAAAATGGCTGACCACAGCTATCAAAGAATCTAGTCAACCCTCTTAACCCTCCTTGGGCAGTGATATTATCAGATCTATAGTTAAAGAAGAGTTTCATAATGCCTTTAATGGATTTAATGTGGCTTCTTTATATGAAGTAGTCAAAAACAGTGATAGAGTTCTTGAATTAGTAAAAATCCAATCCAAAACTACTAATGATACTCAGCAAGAGATTTCCAAGAAAGTGGATTTCTACTTCAACAAAATTTTCTCCAAGTCTGATATGAAAAATCATTTCATGTACCTTTTAGAAAATCTTTGGATTTCTCTTGTGACTCATGTTTTCAAGAACCAAGTCTATAAACTCATAGAGTATACTCATTTGTTGGAAAATATTATAGAGAACAAGGAAGATTTTTTGAAATTCCAGCAGTATGGTGGAGATATCATTATAGATTTCATCAAACTCCTCTAGACCTATCTTCATGTTCTTTGTACAACCATTATTGTTCTAGTGGTTACACCTCTCAGACCTAGGTTTCCTTCCTTCATCTATTCCCTAGCCTCAACCACCATGTCTTTCGGACAAGCACTCAGTCGGATCAGGCATGTGATTCTTAATCCGCAACTACCTATATCATCTACTACTCCTACCTTGTCTCCCTCAGTATTTGAAGGCCTTCCTTTGCCCTCTTTATCAACCACATATCAGCATTCTTCTACCTCAACCACTACGTCTATGGCTTCCTCTTCTGCTACTGAAAAAGAAAAAGAGAAGGCCATCCCTTGAAGAAGAATAGTGTTTACTCTTTTTGATAGGGTTTCTATTGTTTTTGTATTAATTTTTTTGTGCACTATCCATTATTTTATAATAATGGACTGTGAACCACTTTGACCTCTCTTAGTTCATATTTGTTTATAATCCCAAAAGGTGGAGATGTTTCTATATATTATGTTATCAATTTATCTTTATAGTTGAATCTAATATACACATTAATAGTATATGATTTGTGATCATCAAAAAGGGGGAGATTGTTGGACCCCTCATGTATTAATTATTTTTTAATGATCACAAATCTTATTCAATCTAGATCATGTGAATTTGTGTTTAAAGTTTTCTCATACTTTATGAAGTTCCATGTAAGATCTTAAT
This sequence comes from Viscum album, assembly GCA_963277665.1. NCBI lineage: Eukaryota > Viridiplantae > Streptophyta > Magnoliopsida > Santalales > Viscaceae > Viscum > Viscum album. Next base: position 1,096,018,047 of record OY728151.1, on the reverse strand, counting down.
TGCTCTTCATTCAGTTTATTTACCTTATAATATATTTAATCTACTCTCAAAATACCTTCTTTGACAAATACATAAGTATAATACTTTCTATAATCGTCATTTAATAATTCTGAACACAGTTACTTCAAAAATTATAAGGCACCATGAAGGAAGACACCATGAAGTCGGACACCGTGAAGCAGGACACCATAATGCCAGACACCGTGAAGACAGACACCGTGAAACCAAACACTGTGAAGCCAGACACTGTGAAGCAAGACATCATGAAGGCGAAAACCATGAAGTACAGAATAGTGATCATGAGACACCGTGAAGCAAGGAACCATGACCATGAGACATCGTGACCATGAGACACTATGACCATGAGACACCGTGACACTCAGACATCGTGATCAACCTAGAAATCATGTGAAAGAGACAGGGTTTCTATGACTTACTGTGACTCCATTTCTTTAACTATTCTTCCATCCTTCAATTTAATTTCTAACGGTCATATTTGATGAATTTAATTCACTGACATAATTAATATTTCTTTGTAGACATATCATCAAACAGTATGAGGTACGAGGTGTAGAACACATGAAACATGACGGCTCCAACAAATGCATTCCATTTTAAAAGCGAAGTGTGACCACGAATCATCACGCGCAATATAGAAACAAAAATTAAGGCAGTGAGCAAAAGATCGAAGAAGATATTGAGAGGAAGTTTTCAAAAAAAAGTCACACTAAATGTAACTCGACACGGCTGAACACACAAAGCATTTTTGAAGCCTAATGAACATCTCTACTCAACTGAGACTCACAGAGAACACATGAAGAATCGCAACACTCTGTTTTCCACACAACTTCCAGAGAAGGACTCAAAGCTACATCTGCTTCAATCCAAAGGAGTCCAAAACTGCACTGGCATCACACAATAATATTCTATAAACCATCGCTATATTCATTATCGACTCTGAGCATACTTTTGTTTACATTACGAGTAGTGTGTGCTTCTATCTGTTTGAATAGACACTGACTCCTAAGATGAACTGGAGGATTTATAAATCCTCACTCAATAGTTTCCTTACACTCTTATGTCCCAATGTGGATAGTGGTAGAGGTCTGAGGACCTGGACAGTCTGAGTACTATTGTAAACCCCGATCCAGGGTGTGGATCAATGTTTTACATAAACTATTTGAGAGGGAAAAGACTCAGCTTGAGACTAAAACTCTTGGTTAAATTTGATGTGCATATTATTTTAGTTGAAACTATTTTCTCTATTCCGCTTCTATGTACATTAAATATAAATCTATTTTAAAGTTACTCTAATAGTTAAATTAGCAAGTTTTTTTAATTTATTATAAACCAGTAGGTTAGTATCAAAATATAATCTAACCTTCAGGATAGATTAACTGAGAACTAATCAATATCTTGAGAACCTAACAGAACCTTTTACTGTATTGCAAATTCACTATAGTTTAGCTTGTTAATTAAATAGGGTGATTTCAACATAAATATTTTAAACAGAAATTCAAAATAGGAACGCAATTCACTCCCCCCTCTTGAGTGTCCACTCTGACCAACAATTAATAAGGTAGTAACATATTTATAAAAACATCATAGTATGTTGAAGGTACTGGATTTATTATATTGGTATGGAAACAACAACTAAAGGGGATGTAGAAGAAGAATAGAACTAGAAAGAGGTGATCAAATATTAACCTCTTCATCAGGTACTTCCTTTTATTGATAAAAGGCTCCATAAGTTGGCTTTCCGACCAAAGGAAGGCCTCTAGGATGAAGAGAAGAAATTTGGGGGAGATATTTGGGTATACGTTGGCCGAGCCAAATGGCTTTGGTGGTGTGATTTTGAGAGAAGGGCATGTTCCCTTTTATAAGAGATGTGAGGGTCACTTTATGAAAATCTTGAAATATTAATTCATAATAAAATCATTTTCAGATTCTAATGGCTCAAAAATGATTTATTTAAATGATATGGTGTGTATGGATCTAAAATCTTCCAACCAATTGGATTTATATAGGTTTAGGTAACCATATTAAAATTATCTTTTAGATTTAACTCTTTATTAAATAGTTTGGCATTTACCATGTGTTTTTTTATTTTATATATTATATGGTTAATAAACATACAATAAACCACCTAGAAAACCCCAAGGGGTTAATTATTGATATATATAAACTTATATAATCCATCTGGCCAAAACATAAATTTTTATGTATATTATATCAACTAATAATGTAGTATTTGTTTTCAAAACTCAATTATGTCAATTTTGACAACATTTAGTATTTGGTTTTTGTGAAAATCATAAAATCATTATTATAGTGAAAAAAATATTTTATCAACCCTAAAATGTCCTATTAACCTAAAAAATGGTGGGATTCATCAAATATCTCAAATTTCATATATTTGGAAATTTATAATATCTATTATTTTAATATTTCATTAATAAGGTAATTACCACATCATCATTGTGTCATAAATAAATTTAATTATCTAATGTCTAAAATTTATAAATAAAATAACATTATGTAGGAAATTGTTTTATCTTTCTAATGAATATTTATAGTCGAATTTATATTATGTGTAACCCATAATTAAATATGGTTTACTTATTAAACAATGAATTTAACTCGTTTAACTCTTCTTTAAATAAAATAGTAACAAATGTCCTAGACTAAACCATGTGGACCAAATAGGATCATATTTTATTCCTAAGGTTTTTTGGTAGAATTATACATATCCAATATAATTAGGACATGTGTTAGGGTAATTATGATATCATTTTCCCCATTAATTACCCTATTTACATTTAACTGTGGTGAATAAATGTCAAAAGTTAATATTCACCAAAAATTGTTTTCATCTTATTGAACTAAATTTCACTTACTAATATTAACCACGTCTCTCATATTTTTGAAATTCAACTCATAGATGTGGTAAAATTAACTTTTATGCAAATTTTCAAATGCTCCGAGGAGGTGGGTAAAAGACGGTAAAAAGTTCAATAAAATTTATATATATCTAAACATATTATAAAATGACTCTAATAAATTACAATGAACTTATATTGGTGTTATGTATCTATTTTGGACCAAAAATAAATTTAAATAAAATAAATAATTATTTGAATAAAAATTATTTTTTAACCAATAATGCATTGTTTTTCAATATTCAACGAGCATTGATTGTTTTCAGAAAAATACGAAAAATTCACCCTATGCTAATTTTGATATTAAGAATTAAAAAATAAATATCATTTTGAAAAATAAAATTTATAAAATTTCAAAACGTGGGTATTACTATTCACAACAGCTAGTTTGATTGGTCGCAGGGTGTTAGAACCTCGAAGTGGGGTACAATGAAAGCTATTGCATTATTCAAAAGGAAACATTCCATGGAAGCTTGGGGTGTTACATCCTTCTCTACTTCAAATAAATTTTTCCTTGAAATGTCTTTAATACTACTGAACAAAAATATCTGTGTGGTTCTTCATCATAAGTTATACTGGTTCCCATATTGCCTCTTCTATCTTATACCTTCTCCAATGATCTTTTACCTAACAAGTTGTCTGTTGCTAAACACTTTCTCTCTAGTATGAAGAATCTTGACAGGCTCTTCACAATAATACAGATAAGGTTCCAGTTCAATTTCCTCATAATTGAGTATATGCTTTGGGTCAGACATATATTTTATCAACAGTGATACGTGGAACACATCGTGAACATTGGAGAGACTTGGTTCAATTTAAAAATGGTAAGCTACAACCCCAATTGATTCTAGAATTTCAAAAGGTTTGATGTACCTGGGACTTAATTTACCCTTCTTCCCGAAATGTATAACTCCTTTCCATGGAGATACCTTCATGAAAACATGATATCCTACTTGAAATTCCAAATTCATCCTTATGTTATAAACATTGCTCTTTTTTCTAATATGATATTCTTTGATGTGGATTTGGATAACCTTAACCTTTTCTATCTATTCCTAAACATCTTCTAGGCCTATGAGTTTTCTTTCACCAACATCTTTCCAACAAGATTTTTTTGACATATCTTTCTGTATAATGCTTCATATGGTGCCATCTAAATACTAGAATGGAAGCTATTGTAATATTAAAAATTCTACCAGAGGTAAATATTGATCACACATACCGTGAAAGTCAAGTGAGCAAGATATCGACATGTCTTATAAGGGTTTAATAGTTTATTATGATTTTCCATCAGTTAGAGGGTGGTAGGCAGTGCTCAAAAAAAGTTTAGTATCCACAGATTTCTGAAGTCATTTCCAGAATCTTGATGTAAAATGGGGATCATGATCATAAACATTCGATAGGGGTACTCCATAAAGTCTAACAACATCATTAATATATAGTCTTGTTAAACGTTCAAGTGTTAAATTTTCTCTTATAGAAAGAAAATGTGCTGACATGGTAAGATGATCAACAATGAACCTAATTTCATCATTCCTTCAAGGATTATTTGGTTTCCCCATGATAAAATCCATCGTAATATCATCCCATTTCAACTTAGATATGTGAAGAGGTTCGATGAATCCTCTAGGATGTTGTCTTACAACTTTCACTTTTTTGGAAAACCATACATCAAGACACAAAATCATAAATCTCTCTTTTCATGTTGCCCCACATAAAAATGTTCCATCAAATTTCTATACGTCTTGGGGCTCCCATGGTGTATAGAGAAATTAGAGCTATGAGCAACATCCAACAATTCCCATTTTGGATTAGGTATATCGGGAACACAAAGTCTCTTCCCAAATTTCAAAATTCCATATTCATATGCGAAGTCACTCGATATCCCATCATTTATAGCTTTAATATTATTCAGAAACTCCTCGTCATTTGTCTAAGAATTTTCTATCCTTTATAATAAAGATGGTTTGGAAACCATTTGAAAAAAGCTTTGATGTTTCTCCTTCAATGTTTAATCCTATATCCATCCTTAGGAGATACATGAAAATAGTATCCCTTTCAACTCTCATCACGTTCAAAACATCATGGTCCTTTCTAATCAAAGTATGTGACACCTTATTTTCCTTCCCTAAGTTGAAGTGTATAGTGCAATCATAATCTTTGAGTAGTACAAGCCATCATCTTTTCCTCATGTTTAGTTTTTTCTCTGTGAAAATATACATCAAAATCATGTGACCAGTATAAATCTCAAAATTTTCATTATAGGATAGTGTCTCCATATTTTTAAAGCAATTATTACTCCTACTAACTCAAGATCCTGAGTAGGATAGTTTTTATCCTGAATTTTTAGATGTTGTGATGCATAGTTAATAACTCTATCATTCTACACAAGGACACAACCAAGTCCTTTATTTGAAACATCTCTATAAATAATAAACCCATCATTCCGCAATGGTAGAGTCAAGATAGTAGTATTAAATAATATTCTCTGCATTTATTCAAAATAGTCTTCACAGTCTTTTGTCCAAAAATATTTAACCCCTTTACATGTGAGCTTGATAAATGGGTTAAAAAACTGGGAAAAATTCTGGATTAAACCACAATAATAACCTACGAAACCAATAAAACTGCTTAACTCAGTTATACTCATTGGTGCTATCCATTATTGGATTTCCATGGACTTTGATAGATCAACAGAGATTCCATCCTCAGGGACAATATATCCAAGAAAAGAAATATCCTTAAGGAAGAATTCACACTTGATATACCTCATATTAAATTAATTCTTCTAAGAGTCTTTACAATAACGTGAAAGAGATTTTCATGATCTTTGTTGCTTTTGTGGTATACCAAGATATCATTAATAAATACCACTAAAAATTCATTAATTTATTCCTTGGAAACTCTATTCATAAATCCATTAAGATAGATGATTCATTAGTCAATCCAAAAGGCATTATTGTAAACTAGTATTGCCTATACCTGGTTATAATGTTTTTTTCTAAATGTCTTCTTTCTTCACACACAACTGATGATATCCAGATTGAAGGTAAATCTTTGAAAAATATTGAGCTCTATGAAGTTGGTTGAATAAATCATCAATGTGAGGTAGGGGATACTACTTCTTTTTTTTATATCATTGATCTCCCTGTAGTCAATGCATAACCTCAAAGATCCATCTTACTTCCTAACAAAAAGGATAGGGGCTCCCCAGGGAGAAACAATATGGTGTATAAATCCCTTATTACTCAATTAATATAGTTGTTTCTTTAGTTCCACTAATTCAATAGTGGTCATTCTATATGGGGTCTTCGATGTGGGCCTCGAACTAGAAATTAAATCAATGGAAAACTCAATTTCTCATTCTGGAGGATATCCAGGTAAATCCTCTAGAAACATGTCAACATATTATTTCACAATTGGTATGTCCTCTTTTTTTAACATTATTTTCCTCACCCATAAATATTTTGTTCTCATCCTACCCAATAATTGAATTTAGTAGAGATGTTGGGGGTGGATCTAGATAAGAGTCAGATGGTGTCATTTCTACTCTTAAGATAAGGTACTCGTTATCACCATAGAGAATTTTATCCTCCATCTTCTTACAATAAATTTCCAAATAATGGTCTGAAAGCCAATCCATACTGAGGATTATATCAAATTCCATCCTGTTTATTACAATTAGATAAAAAAATAAATATCTCTTATATGCCTTAATAGGGACTGATTCACAAAACATTGTTGCAATGATACTTCCCTTAGAAGTTTTTACTAAAAACTCCCTTGTTAAATCAAATTGAAAATGTATAATTGTCTTTGGAAACTGGGAAGATATAAAACATTATGATGATACATAATCTAATAAAGCATTGTAAAAACATTAGGAAACCATTAAATTATCTGCCACTATGTCTTTCAGAGATTCATCCTCAGCAGTAGTGATCACATAATCTTCGTCTTAATCCCTTGGTCTTTTCTGAGGTAGTTTTCCCTAATGCTTAGGACATTCATTGGCATAATGTCCAATCTCCCAGAAATTGTAGCATTAACCATTGGTAGCTTATTTCATCCCCTTACAATCACTAGAAATATGGCCTTTCTATCAACATTTGTAGCATTCTTCTTTTCCTTTTAGATAGGTTGTAGGGTGCTTCCTTACAAAATTATCACAGGGTGGAAAATCAATTCGTCCCATCTCCCCATTTCCTTATTTCCTTTCCCATAGTGTTCAGCTAATCTCTTCTTCTCTTTCATTACTTTAATTCCATAAGACATAGAGAAATCCTCTTTTGTCATAATAACACATGAGACAATATCTTCATATGATGAGAAGGATTGTGAGACTAATTCTCGATAGAGAAATTTTTAACCAATCAATGAAACGATCATTATTACTTCATGGTTTACATATATAATATGCAGAATGCCTTGATAACATAGTAAACTTAGCCTCATACATTGCGACATTATCATCCTCCATCCGCATCAGACACAGAAATTGTCTTTCCAAATCCGCTTGATGGTCATGAGGAAACTATTCCTCTAATAAAATCATGTTAAACCCCTTCCATTTCATTATTTATAAATCATAATCCTCCTTTGTGTTTTGAATTAATTACCACCATTTTTTACATCTCTGGTGAGGCGATAAACTTCCATGAAAACTTTTTCCCTTTCATTACTCCCAATGAATGAAATATTTTCTCTAAGGAACATATCTATTTCTCTGCTACTAATGGATTTTTACTCCCATTGACTGTTTTTTGTCGTTTCCTCATGAAAAAATATAACATTGATCATCCTCATTATTGATCAGGGTGCTCCATATGGGTAAGGTTATTATTCATAACCTGAGTAAGTTATCCTAGTATGGTGATAAGCTGATCATCACTAGTTCCATCACCATCTCCACTGTAATTACCTTGAGTATGAGGGAAATCCCTAAAAGGATTATGTGCATTGATATTGTTTCCATTCCTTCCACTAGGCGCCATTTCTTAACAATTTCATATAGTATATTAATTTATGAATCAAAATACATAATTCTGAACATGTTAAACACTTAACATAAATTGACCAGTTTATGGATATAGTCCATAATCATAAAAATAATTTCTTTGAGAAGGTATATAATCATAAATCCTTCCTAGTGGTTTTAAAAAACATTAGAATTATCCATATCATATCCCTTGGGAGTTTCATTACCATGAGTCTTGCAAAGCTCGTTGTCATGCTCCAGTTCCCATTCGAGTCTATCTCAAAGCAGTGTTTTCGGGTTTTACCCCTAGGTGCAGATGTTCTAGAGAAACCTCTACCTGCTCATATCCATAAAGGGGTGTATTGCTCGGAAAACTCACAAAATATCTACTGTACCAAAATTCTTGAAAGATATTATGTACTAATCCTCAAATTTAATCCTGGGTTATGTTTTATAATTAGATTTTTTCTAAATCTAGATTCCAATATTCGTACTATACATTCATTAATACCAATGGTAATGTCCCGCCCCCTGTTACCCAGAGTCGGTGCTTTATTACATAACATTGGAATGATATAATGAATAATGTCCTGGAAGTCAGATCATTTTTGTATTATTGGAAATAAGATACATATATAAGTTTTACATCACAACATGAAAAGAAATACAACAATAATTTATCCCATTAGAAACATCCAAGCCTCCTAGATTATTCCTCCAAGTCACTAATAAATAACTTCTTCATATCCTAGGAAAATTAAACTTAAGAAAGGGGTGTGTTAGAATGCTTTGTAAGGATATGAATACAGTGAATGTTAACATAAACATTAGGCATGGTGAATAATTAAAAACACATGCCTTTACGAATTATAAACATGAACACTTTATGGATAGAATATGAGCTATGTAAATAATTCCATAATAAAACATATTCATTGGTATTCTACTAGTCGAATAACCACATTACCCATCCTTATTATTTTCATAGTGATGGAATGTATAATGTCATACATTCTAAATCATCTTGTCATGGCCTAGAACAATATGTCTAAAAATGATTTATCCCTTGGAAAAACCATATATAAAATTGGGAAAGGCCTCAGCCAATTCCATGTATAATTGTCTCATGACACCTACTGATGCATCGAGGAGATACAGTGGGCTCCACCCATCACATACTTTGTCCAATACATTCCTCATATGAGGGGGTTTAAACATAACATAATCATTCGTATTAAAACTAGCATAGTAAATGACAATACATTAACCATAAAACATGAATGGTATGAAAATAACACATCCATGTCAAACATATCACAAAACCTTAAATACAATATTCAATATTTGTATCATAATAAATCATCTTCAAACAAGTTTAAAATCCTTCAATGGATGTTGAAAAAGATGAAATGAACACTATTTCAAAGAAATACCTATTTCTATTTTGAACCCATTTAAGATTCACATAATTATAAAAGAAAAAATTTATTCTGAAAGTATTCGTATAAGCATGTAAGGGAAGCTTCATTGATGTTATAATGGTGGAAAATAGTTTCACACTCTGTATAAGTTAAAAAACATTATTACCTTAATTTTTTCAAAATTTTCATAGAGTACCATGTTTGTAAAATGACAAAAAGATTCCTTTCAAAAAATACTAGGTCAAATAAGGGTATAAATTTTAAAGACCTGGAAATTTCAAGGAAATTTTTTTCTTAATTTCTTTGGAATTTTACGAGTCTGTGGATTCAGACAAAACATAACTCCGCGGCCTGGTGTGCCCGAAATAAATTTCTGAAGTATAGCTCGGGTACGTTCAGTGAACGAACGAGCAGGTTTTTCTATCTTTTGAACCGGTGCTCAGAATTGAAAACCGAGGGCACCGATGAACTTGCAGCACCAGTAATTGCTTAAGGGGACCTTTACCACATTTTTGTTTGCTGCATGTTGAGAATTATTAATTTGGAGTTTAGTTAAGAAGATAAATTAATTTGTTAAAACAAATTTATTTCTATGAATTTCTAATCCTCCCATGTGTGGATATATGAGAGGTGGGTCCCACATGAGCCCCACCCTCTCATCTTTTCATTACTCTCCCCAACCCCCAACTTAGCACCTCTTCAATTTAATGTGACAACTCCACTTATTATAACAACCGTTCACCTCCCTAATTAATTTTCCATCAAGGGTTTGAAAGCTAAAAGGGCATGATAGTTTTATATATTGGGGACGATTCACTAAATTATGGGTTGGAAAATATTTTGGAGAACCTTGTGGGAAACCTATAGACAAATTTAGAAGAGCTCCCTCCTTCCAAAGAAGAACGTTCTTGAATAACAACAAAGCCTCTTCGACAAAGAATGCCTCCGACGAAGAATGTGAAGTCACCAATGATGTTCCTTATTTTCTTCATCCTCCACATCAAGGGAGGAGACACCAAAGTGGGGAATGTCTCTATCGATGACAAAACATCCTCCAACGTCAATGGAATCGGCACTGATCTTCCGCGACGTCTGATCATCGTGAATCTTGCCTCTTTCCGCGGCTCGATGACGTGTGACGTCTTTGCGAGGTAGGGGAATGTTGTATATTTCTCATTTATGTGGTTTATACCTTCGAGCTTGATTGTAGATTTGTAGGATTTATCTATGCGTATTTCTTACCTCATTTTAATTTCTCACGATGAATGAAAATTAAATAAATTAATTCGCGGATCGATTAACAATTTATTGAATTAATTTTCTTCTTGTTTATCTTGAGATTGAAAACCTTGAAGTGTGAGAAATATATATTTTCCAATTACATGTGTTCTTGATTCTCAAAGATGATGGCCAAACAAACATGGCCATTAATTCAGACATATTCCATGACCCTTTTATATTTCTTTCTTCGCACATTCTTCGTGCGTTCGTTCGTGCCAAATAATTAAGTGTGTCAAAACATCTATATATCATTGAGCGCGATATACGGACATGGAGATCTCGATCTGAGGATCAAGAATCTGCAATCTTCATAATTGTTGGGGTTAGAACGAAGGTGCAGCAGCCAGCAGAAGGGGTGACATGGCGATGCGATTCCAGCGTGTCTTCAGAACACGGATCCTGATGAGCTAGGTGGTGCGGCTGGCTTGAAGCGCTGCAACGTGGCAGGATGGAGGCGCGAGGACCCGGCATGCCGGAGGTGGTGCCGGCGGTTCTGGTTGTACGGAGGAACCCCCACCGTTTGGGTTGCTGGAGAAAAACCATGATGGGAAAAAACCGTGAATGAATGGGATTGGAGAGAGAAGGAATAATGTAAGTTAATTAAAATAAAAATAAATGAAAATGAATTGATTGAGGGAGAGGAGATTGAGGGGGCGCGGGGGTTTGAGGTGTGCGTTGTACACAAGAGGTGTGATGTGCTGTACAAAATTCACCCATAACTTTTTATTTGGTTTAGATATATCAATAATAAGATAAAATCAATTAAAATGGAAATTTTAATTGATCGCTACCCTTGTGCATGGAGAGTCTTGATTTGGGTGGATTTTTGTGTATTAATGATAGAATAAAATAATGTTATTATTATTTTGAGTCTTGAAACCTTATTCTTGATATATATCCTTCATACCATGTCAGAATGAAGATCTGTCACCGGCGATGTAACTCTATCTTTGAGACGGCCAATTCAAGTCCAACATTGGATATGAAATTCTGATCTGTAGCTCGGGTCCATGAAACACCCAATGATAATAATAAAATTATTATTTTGGGATCTTTTATCTGACATATCTCTCTCATACGGTGTCGGAATGACGAACCATCTATGACGTTGTGACCCTAGAATTAAGATGGATGATTCAAGACCAATTTTGGATATTTTAGTCAAGGTCAAGGTGCGGGCCCCAAGAGGCCCAGATTGCACTTGTTGCGGTGAAATGCAACTTTTTCGCCGGCTATCCATTTTGGACTAATGGGTAGTCCATATCGTGTGTTTTTCGGAATGGATCACAATGGTTAGACTGGTTTGGTTAACCGGGGTCATTTGAAGTATGACCGGGTTGGATCGAACATGAATCCAATCGGGCCCTCGGTAATAAAGCACTTATAATGTGAGGACCAGACGTCTGATTGATGTGTCGTAAATTACGTTGGATTCCTTATGATGAGACGGTTATTTTGGAATACTCCACTTGAGGTTTGGACGTAGTTGGAGTATGGTTGGGTTGGTTCATACACGAAACCAACCGGGCCCCTGGGACGAAAAGGCAAATAACGCACAGACCGGGCGTCCGATTGACATGTCGTCTGTTGCATTGAGTCCCCTATGACGAGGCGATCCTTTGAGATACGTCCACGTGATATTTTCTAACACTTGTAAGTATCGACCTGTAAATCGGGGTAGAGGACCCTCCCGGAGACGTGTATACAGAGTGCAGAGACCTAATAGTTGTGGACCAGATGACTGCTTGACTGATTCGACTTGGAGTGAGTCGACTAGCCCAGTGGATGGATTGCCTAGTATTTTGCGGTATACCCACGGCATATGGAGTCCCTGGTAGTTGGCAGCAGACCCACGGTACTCGGCAGGAGGAGTACCTCTGTAGACTATTAGGGGAACCGCTATAGTGTTTAGGCGGAAGACCCTTGGCGGGATGCACTACTATTTTTGGGTGGAAGACCCGCAGTACTCGGTAGGAGGAGTACCTCAGTAGTCTAAGGTTTTTGAGTAGCACCTCATAGTCATGATAGGGTTACTGTACTCGACATAGGAATAGTTTTTCAGCAGTTGTGGTTTCGATATCGTGAATAAAATCCTGGTTTGATCCGAGTCAATGACCTTTGTGTTTACCTCAATATTGAGATGGGAACTTGATAACTTAGTTATATGTATGGGCGTGTACCTAATTAGTGAATATCCATTGATTTCATATCTACGTGATACCTCATGATTGAGATTGGTTACTCTATAACATAGGTATAAGTATGGGATTATACCTAAGTAATGGTTATCTGTTTAGATCCTTCTTTGTGGTTATCTTTGTTTGATTTAGTGATACATTGAGTGTCTCAGGGTACATACTGAGTATCGTTATACTCAACCATACACGGGCTATGCCCGCACATCATTGTGTTGGATGTAGATGACGGACAGCGCAGATGGAGGTTGAGTGCTCAAGGACTGGACGGTACCCGGAGGTGGATCTCACGAAGAGTCAGTATCTGGAGGTGGAAGGAGCTTATTCTATCTTCCAGCTGTTTGTCTTTTCTGTTGTACTTTCGTTCAGTTGTAGCTGTACTTTTCAGTTGGGTTTGTATTCTGGCCCATTTACTTTTCACCACTTTCTTTTGTACTTAGTGTATTACTTCCACGTGTACTCTGGTTGGATGTGTTTATTTTTTATAAAGGCAATGCCTTCCCAGTTATCAGGATTTACACCTTCGGTGCTAGTCGCTAGCCCCTGGCCTATGAAAGGCAGGCTTGGGGTAGTCACGGCACGAGCCCCGAGGATGGGTCATGATAAATTGGTATCAGAGGATTCAGTTCAACCACAGAACTTATGACGTTGATCATTCCATTCTATGAAGTAGTAGTGTTAAGGGTACTAAGTGTGGTCTTCAGTTCAGGGATTCCAGTGTTGGTTTGGCGGCCGACGTATCCATACACCAGGAACTTGAATACAGATTTCTGACTTTGTGCACGAAATCATGGATTGCGTGTGGGTTTCCAAAAATTTTAATGTCATCTCAAACCAGGTCAGCTCACCAGGTATAAATTGTTGACCGTGTCACATCTGTTCAGGATGTCTCCACACAGACAATCAGTTGGAGTTCTGAGATAGTACACGATGGCGTCCCATTGAGCGACGAGGCTCCAGTGCATGACACTTTTTACTATATTGGCACCCTTGGGTGGCGTACCAGCACCACCACCACCTGTTGGGAAGCGGATTCCACAATCCATACTAGCAAATGGTGCACGCCAATAGAGCGTGTTGCACGAGTTCTAGCAGTAGAGGCCTCCGAGGTTATGCTGCGAGGAAGATTCCCAGACAGTAGAGGAATGGATAGAGGTGATTGGTAGAGTTTTCCGCCTATCTGAGACACCAGTATAGTGGATGGTGGACTTGGCTACTAGTGTTTTCTAGTGGGTGACCAAGAGTATGGTTTACATAGTGATGAGGCTTCGGTATGTGGATCGATGCCTGATATAGTACCTCCAAGTAGTGTGTGAGCTATACATCACTACCTGTTGGCCAGCAGTTACAACCGGCGGTACCGGTAGGTGACACATGTAGGATTAATGCCTTACAAAGGTTCCAACATCAGATTCCCTCAGGTTCCTAGGCGAGCCCCGACTCTCGGGCGGCTGAGGACAGACTTGAGGAGGTGGCTGAGAGTTTCCTAGAGCTTATATAGCATTGGCAGGACAACATGTCGGTAGCTGAGTATTCATCGAGGTGTATCGATCATTCCAGGTACTCGATAAATAATATTTGATCAGTTCTATAGAGATCGGACCTCTGAGCGTGTCATGTTTAATGATATCTATGCCATAACTTTTTCCTCTATTCATTCCTACTCATGTTAGGGTGCTAGAGAGAACCTTTGTGGTTGAATGTTCTTTGGCTTAACGAATACAGCTAGAGAATGTTAGAAGTGGGAACATAGCGAACTATCACCAGTCTCAAAGACATGGGTGCACGAATGTTTCAAGAAGAGTAAATGATAAGGGAAGATAAATCTATAGATTAGAAGATGTGGAAGTAGAGCTAAGAGAGCAGCATGAGGTGGTGTACATTTCGACATGTTACAATCACCCGCCTTTATAGTCCCCACCAGGCTCAGGGAGCTGGAGGGCAGGGGAAGAGAATAGCTGCTTGCTATCTAGGATTGTGACCCAAGGGCTCTAAAAATGATTTTAGGTATGGTCTATGTCTACTACTAGCTCCTTTATCGATAGACATAGGTACCAATACTTCCTACCTTCCACGAATCTTGTCCCAGACCTACAGTTTCCAGTTAAGCCACTAACTTGACCATCACGTCTGGAGATACCTTTGGGTGGAGACTTGATAATCACACATACGCCGACGATGTGATATGACCCATGAGGTGATATTTTCGGTTGGAACCTCTTGGTGGAAGCTTCGAGGCCTTACGACGTTAGTTTGGGTATGGACTGGGCAACCACAGTTCATACACGAATTGACAGTATTAGGCAAAAAGTTTGTGGTTTATCTACAACATTGGGATGGGGTTTTTCTTTGGTCGGCGAAAAGGAAAACCCAGGAAGCACAGGACAGAATCATTCATAAGAGGGTGCATTCAATCACTCAGGAGATGGCCAACCATAACTTTGTGCCATGAATTCTCCAGAGTTACGGCACCACTTCCAGCAGATCTTTCAGGAGATGGGGTAGAGGTTAACCAATGTGCCCACCCTGAGCGCGTTGGTTACATAGTTCACTTCAATGTGTTAGGGATCGGACTCGGGTGTGTCATGATGCATGAGTGGGCAGTGATGGCATATGGATCGCGGCAGATGAGACTGCATAGAGCTGACAGGAGACCAGTAGAGTTCGTGAATGGCGACCATGTCTTCATACGGGTCTCACCTCAATGAGGTCTAAGGAGCTTTGGATGAGGTGAAAAGTTGTCTCTGAGGTTCATCGGACCCTTGTGGGTCCTCAGTAGAGTAGGAAAGATGGTTTACCACATGACCTTTCTACCACAGTTGTCGCGGGTGCACAACATCTTCCACTTATCTCAGCTGAGGAGATGTATGCACGACCTAACCGTCATTATCGACCACGAAGAGCTGGACATCGATGACAGAGTGAGTTTATCAGGGCTCTAGTAGAGGTTGAGGATCGACAGGAGAGGGTCCTACATGTATGGTCAATTCCTCATGCGCGCTTTCGCTGGCAGCATGGGAACCTCAAGGAAAGAACATTGGAACGAGAGGCTCAGTTGCGTGCTCGGTACCTCCTTTAGTTTCCCTAGTTTGTGTTATAGATTCATGGGGACATAAATCCCTGAGGTGGGAGTAATTTAAAGACCCAGAAATTTCATGGAAATTTTTTTCTTTATTTCTTTTCAATTTTACAAGTCTGTGGCTTCAGACGGATCTTGATTCCGAGGCCCGGTGTGCCCATAATCAATTTCCGATGTTTTTCTCAGGTACGTTCAGTGAACGAACGAGCGGGTTTTTCTATCTTTCGAACTGGTGCTCAGAATTGAACACTAAGGGCAGCGATGAAGTCAGATCACTGGAAATTTATTAAGGGGACCTTTACCGTAGTTGCGTTTGAAGCGGGTTGAGAATTATTAATTTGGAGTTTAGTTAATATGGTAATAAATTTCGTAAAACAAATTTTTTTCTAAGAAAGTTTAATCCTCCCATGTGTGGATATATGAGAGGTGGGGCCCACACGAGCCCCATCCTCTCATCTTCTCATAACTCTCTCCAACCCCCCACTTATCACCTCTTCAACTTAATGTGACAAATCCCCTTATTATGACAACCCTTCACCTCCCTAATTAATTTTCCATCAAGGGATTGAAAGCTAAAAGGTCATGATAGTTTTATATATTGGGGAGCCTTCAATAAATTATGGGTTGGAAAATATTTTGGAGAACCTTGTGGGAAACCTTTGGAGAAATTTAGAAGATCTCCCTCCTTCCAACGTAGAACGTTATTGAAGAAGAACAACGGCTCTTCGACGAAGAACGCCTCCGATGAAGAATGTGAAGTCACCGATGACATGCCTTCTCCTCTTTATCCTCCACATCACGGGAGGAGACACCAATGAATGGAATGTCTCCATTGATGATGAAACTTCCTACAACGTCAATGGAATCAGCACTGATCTTTAGTGACATCCGATCATCGCAACGCTTGCCTCTTTCCACAGCTCGACGACGTGTGAAGTCTTTTCGAGGTAGGGGAATATTGTATATTTCTCATTTATGTGGTTTATACCTTCGAGCTTGATCGTTTATTTGTAGGATTTATCTGTGTGGATTTCATACCTCAGATTAATTTCTCATGATGAACGTGAATTAAATAATTTAATTCGTGGATTGATAAACAATTGATTGAATTAATTTTCTTCTCGTTTATCTTGAGATTGAAAATCCTGAAGTGTGATAAATATATATTTTCCAATTTCTTGTGTTATTGATTCTCAAAGATGATTGCCAAACAAACATGGCCATCAATCCGGACATAGTCCATGACCCTTTTAACTTAATTTATCCATAAATTCTCCACACGTTCATTCGTGCCAAATAATTATGCGCGTCAAAACATCGATGTTTCGTTGAGCACGACATACGTACGTGGAGATCTCGATCCGAGGATCAAGAATCTGCAATCGTCAGAATTGTTGGGGTTAGAACGATGGTGCAGCGGCCCGCAAAGGGGAGACGTGGTGATGTAATTCCAGACTGTCTTCAGAATGCGGCTCCCAACGAGCTAGGCAGTGCAGCTGGCTTGAAGCGCTGCAACGTGGTAGGCTGGAGGCGCAGCGACCCAGCTAGCCGGTGGTGGTGCCTGCAGTTCTGGTTGTACGGAGGAACCCCCACCGTTTGGGTTGCAGGAGAAAACCCGTGAAAGGACAAAATCGTGAATGAATGGGATTTGAGAGAGAAGGAATAAAGTATTTTAATTAAAAGAAAAATAAATAAAAATGAATTGATTAAGGGAGAGGTGATTGAGGGGGTGCGGGGGTTTGAGGGGTGTGTTGTACACAAGAGGTGTGATGTGCTGTACAGAAGCCACCTATAACTTTTTATTTGGATTAGATATATCAATAATAACATAAAATCAATTAAAATGGAAATTTTAATTGAGCGTTACCCTTGTGCCTGGAGATTCTTGATTTGGGTAGATTTTTGTGTATTAATGATAGAATAAAATAATGTTATTATTATTTTGAGTCATGAAACCTTATTCTTGACATAAGTCCTTCATACGATGTCAGAATGAAGATCTGTCAGCGGCGATGTAACACTGTCTTTAAGACGGTCGATTCAAGTCCAATATTATATATTACCTTCTGATCTATAGCTCGGGTCCATGAAACACCCAATGATAATAATAATATTATTATTACGGGAACTTGTATCAGACATATCTCTCTCATACGGTGTCGGAATGATGAACCGTCTGCGACGTTGTGACCCAAGAATTAAGATGGATGTTTCAAGACCAATTTTGGATATTTAATTCAAGGTCACGGCATGGGCCCCACGAGGCCCAGTTCGCGCGTGTTGCGGTGAAATACATCTTTTTCACCGGCTATCTGTTTTGGACTAATGGGTAGTCCATCTCATGTGTTTTTCGGAATGGATCGCAATGGTGTGACCGTTTTGGGTAACCAGTGTCATTTGATGTACGACTGGTTTGGATCGAACATGAATCCAACTAGGCCCATGGTAATAAAATGCTTATAACTTAAGGACCAGACGTCTGATTGACGTACCGTAAATTACATTGGATTTCTTTTGATGAGATGGTTCTTTTTTCATACTCAACTTAAGGTTTGTATGCAGTTGGAGTACGGTCGGGTTAGTTCGTACACGAAACCAACCGGGCCCCCAGGACGAAAAGCGTAATAATGCACATACTGGGCATCCAATTGACGCGCCGTCTGTTGTATTGAGACCACTATGACGAGGCAATCCTTTGAGATACTTCCACATTAGATTTTGTGACACATGGAAGTATCGACAAGTAGATTGTGGAGCGGACCCTCCCGGAGATGAGCGTACGGAGTGCGGAGACCTAGTAGCTATGGACATGATGACTGTTTGACTAATTTGACTTGGAGTGAGTTGACTAGCCTAGTGGGCGGAGTGCTCGGTATTTGGCGGCAGACCCTCGAAGGACAGAGCATCTGGTAGTTGGCCACAGACCTGCGGTACTCAGCAGGAGGAGTACCTCTGTAGGCTATTAGGGGAACCGCTACTGTGTTTGGGTGGTAGACCCTTCGCGGGATGCACCACTGTGTTTGGGTGGCAAACCCGTGGTACTCGACGGGAGGAGTACCTCAGAATTCTAAGGTTAGTGAGTAGCACCTCGAGTCGTGATAGGGCTATTGTACTCGACAGAGGAGGAGTTCTTCAGCAGTTGTGGATTTGACATCGTGAATAAAATCCTCATTTGAGCTAAGTTAATGACCTTTGTGTTTACCTCATGATTGAGATGGAAACTTGATAACTTAGTTATATGTATGGGAATGTACCTAAGTATTGTATATCCATTTATTTCATATTTGCGTGATACCTCATGATTGAGATGGGTTACTTGATAACTTAGGAATAAGTATGGGCTTATAACTAGGTAATGGTTATCTATTTAGATCCTTCCTTGATGTTATATTTGTTGGATTTAGTGAGAACATGAGGGTCTCGGGGTCCATAGTGAGTATCGTTATACTCACCCCTGAACGAGCTATGCCCGCACCTCATTGTGTTGGATGCAAACGACAGACAGTGCTGATGGAGGCCGAGTGTTCGAGGACTAGATGGTACGTGGAGGTGGACCTCACGACGAGTCTGTATCTGGAGGTGGACTTCATGACGAGATGATACTCGGAGGAGGTTTATGGGAGAGAGCTTTGAGGAGGCTATATGTACCTACCGTTCAGGTAGGATCCATGTTGGACGATCCAGGAGATGTGCTAACTATACCTACCCTTCAGGTAAGATCTGAGGTGGACGACCCAGGTGCTGCTTCTATCTTCCAGTTGTTTTTCTTTTCTATTGTACTTTCGTTCTATTGTAGATGTACTTTTCAGTTAGGTTTGTATTCTCGCCCATTTAGTTTTCCGCACTTTCTTTTGTACTTAGTGTATTACTTCTTCTTGTGCTCTGGTTGGATGTGTTTGTGTTTTATGAAGGCAATCCCTTCCCAGTTATCAGTATTTACGACATTGGTGCTAGTCACCAGCCCCTGGCCTTTGGAAGGCGGGCTTGAGGTAGTCACGACACCGGCCCCGAGGACGATTCGTGACATAAATGAATTTAACCCATAGTATAGTAAATAACAAAAATGTTTTGAAAATTTTTTTTATGTAAACAAGGTTATGGATGATAAAGAGTTCTGAGTAAATAATTACGTAAAAACAACCTCAGATAATAATTAAATTGTGAAATTAACACTTACCCTATAATTTTCCTTGGTAGAGGTTACCTTAACCTCATTTACAATATTTAAATGATTGTTATGAAATTATAGAAGTAAAATATACACAAATATGATATAATATATTATCCTTTAATATTTCTTTGTTAATAATATTTCAGTTGTATCATCATTTAGGGTGTTAACAGATTCATTTTCCTTTATAATCTTGGTTAAATAAGCCTTGTTTGTTATGGATAGGATTTTTATGATTCATATATATAATAATATTATGTTGATAAACATTCTTTATAGTCATCAAATGGAAATTATTATTGAATGTTTACGATGGGAAAATAAATCTCATCACATTCGTGGAGACGGTAATCTGTATGTACACACTAGAGACAATATCATTATATTGATGGTGAAATCATCTGTAATTGGATGGTATATCATATATACAGAATCATAAACATGTTATATTTATTATTTACATTATTTATACTTTTTATTATACCCCTCCAAAATATGAAGGGTTTGACTAACAAACTACACCATGATGTGAAGGCAGTAAGCCCTATGTACGCATGCATGGTGACTTTGTCATTTATAGGATGTATAGAATAACAAATATGGTTTTAACGTTTTTATAATAAAATCATAGTATGTCTAAGGTACTGGATTTTTTATATTGATATGGAAACAACAATGAAAGAGGATGCGGAAGATGAAAAAAACATGAAAGATGTGATGAATTATTTAACTATTCTTCAGGTTCATCCATTAGATTTGATAATAAAGGCTCATTAGTTTTTCTTTATCACCAAAAAATGCCTCTATAAATAAGTTAGTAATGTAGGGAGGATATTTGGGCCGAGGTTAGCCGGCCCAAATGGATTTGGAGGTGGTATTTGGAGCGATGGGGAAGTTCCTTTTTATAAGAGAGGTGATGGTCACTATAGGAAAAGCTTGAAATATTATTTTATTATAAAATAATTCTCAGTTACTAATGGATCGAAAATGATTTATTTAGTGGATAAGGTAGAGATGGGTCAAAAAACTCTCAACCAATAATTTTTAGATAGGTTTTATTCACCATATTGACAATATCTTTTATATTTAACTCTTAGTTAATTAGTTTGACATTTACCATGTCTCATTGTATTGTTTATATTATATGGTTAATAAACATACTATAAACTGCAAAGAGTACCCCAAGTGGTTCATTATAAATATATATAATCTTGTCTATGTATTTTATCCGAACCATAAAAATCCATTAATATTATATCAATTAATAATATAGTTCTTTTAAAAACTCAATTATGTCAATTTTGACAATATTTTGTATTTGGTTTTTGTGAAAATCATAAAAGGATGATTACTTTAAAAAAATTATTTTATCAACCCAAATAAGTCATATTAACCTAGAAACTTACTTAAATTAATTAAAAGTCTCAAATTACATTTATTTGGATATTTATAATATCAATTATTTTAATCTTTCATTAATACGGCAATTACCACGTCATCATTGTGTCATGAATAAATTAAAATATCTAATCCTTAAAAATTATAAATAAAATACCATTATATAATAAATCCTTTTATATTTAAAATGAATATTCATAGTCGAATTTATCTTATGTGTAACACTATATTAAAATTTTGTTTAGTTATTAACCATTGAATTTAACACTTTTAAATCTTCTTGAAATAAAATAATAATAAATGTCCTAATCTAATCCAAGTGGACCAAAGGGAATCATATTTTAATCCTATGGTTTTTTATTTTCAAATTATATCAATCCAATAGAATTAGGACAAGTGTTAGGGTAATTATGATATCATTTTTACCCTCAATTACTCTATTTACCAATAAACGTGGAAAATAAAAGTAAAAAGTTACAACTCACAAAGAATTATTTTCATCTTATTGAACCACATTTTACATACTGATATTAACAGTGTCCCTCTTATTTTTTAAATAAAACTCACAAAAGCGGTAAAATTATGTTAATGCAAATTTTAAAATGCTCCTTGGAGGTGGGTAAAAGACTGTAAAAAGTTCAATAAAATTTATATATATCTAAAAATGTTATAAAATGACTCCAATGAATTAGATTGAACCTATATAGTTATTTTGTAACTATTTTGACCTAAAAACATTTAAATAAAATAAATAATTATTTAAATGAAATGTTGGTTATAATCAATAACGCGGGTTTTCACTATTCATTAAAAAATGAATGTTTTTAGAAAAATCCCAAAATTCCGCCTAAGATAATTTTGATATTTTGAATTAAAAAATTAAGTCCATTTTGAAAAAGAAAATTATAAAATTTCAAAAAGTGGGAATTACTATTCAAAATGACTAGTTTTATTGGTCGCGGTGTGTTAGAAACTCAATGTTGTGTACAATGCAAGATATTACATTATCGGATGGGAAACGTACTATGCAAGCTTGGGGTGTTACACATATCCCTAATAGATTACCAGCTCAAGTGACTAGAAACCACAACTTATTGAGAATAACCTTCTCCTTTACCTCATGTCATGAGTTTCTACTAGATGGTTAAAATAAATATATATACATTAAAATCATCACACTAATTTTCTTTCTCATAAATGTAAATATAAAATAGGGATATCCATCATGATATATATAAATAAATTCCAATTGTGTTACCCCTTCTGCTAGGGGGAGTATTCAACATTCTCACCACCCTCAAAAATTCGCATCAAGTTAACCTTATGAGAATGTTTTCTCCATTAGACAAAAATAACGATATCAATACTGGTGGCCCCAAATTCACATGGTTAAAGTTCATGTGACCATCATATATCGATATTGATCAAAATATCCCTATCAATAAAAAATGAAATATCTCTAAATCATTTTATGTAATCACAACCTCTATCATCTATACACATAGTCCTCTCCATGATGTGTTTACCACCACTCCCTTGATAAGTTAATCTGATATCATTAACAAGCATGTGTTCAAATCCCTAAAGGAAAACTTTACCCCATGAATTGTATCCCACAACAAGATAGTTTACCACACTACTGTTATTCTTAATATATTTACAATGTGGAACATCTCATAATGTAATTAGTTCCTTGATGTGGTCAATGTTTATAATTTATCATTTTTATATTATTACGAATCCTAAATTCATAGTTAAGTGATAGTTATGGTCAATTCCATAGAGAAATAAGAATAATTGAGATATTTATTTATTAAATTATTAGTTATTCATAATATTTATTGATAATTATTAAATTATGTGAAATAAGTGAAATATATTTTACTACGAATAAATTAAACATTATATAATATTAAACTATTAATGTTGTAATATTATAAGGGAATCAATTTTTAGGGTTAGTTTTCCAAAATTTAAAACTAATAAACTATGCTCAAGAAATTAATTAAACAACTATCATGTGAAATCATGAAATAACTAGTTTTACCAATCAATATAATCTTGAACTATTCAATCCCATTGATCATATTTAAGCTAAAATATATGTATCCTATATTTATTGAATTATATATCTATAGAAATTCATAGTGTTATGTCAGCCCTCACTCCCCCAATCATGTTACTCCTATTGGTTTTCTGTCTCCTAACACTGATCTACCAAGCTATGTGATTAACAAATTGGATATTAATTTTTCTTAATTTCATTAGTATTAAATAGAAAAACCCACAAGTGATTAATATTATAATTGGATGATGTATTCATCTCTTTTAGCCAATTCCAAATCCATATATGGACGTATCCAAATATGGTTGGTGATTAATTAGAAAAATATGAACTATATAATATTGTAATATTTTTAAAATAAATTCATTTTTTAATTAAAAAATGAGTCACACAAATTCATGTTAAAAATTATAATACACATCCATGATCATACATAAAAAAATAGAACCATTATTAGCAACACATTTTCTTTATGTCCACTATCAATTTTCTAAAATCTATGTAGATGAATCCCAAATTTTTTTCTTTTATTTTCCATTTTAAATTATTCCATCTCTTATCAATTGGTAAATAATCCAAACAAAACATTAATCTATGTAAATTACTCAATGAAAATTCTCTTCCATTGTTCCTAAAAGATACAAGTCTGTTAAATGAATTTCGTTCATGTTGAATGCTGTAGAATGGGAAATCACACTATGTGGTATATTTATATCCTAAAATCACAATTCATCCATAATTATTATTGAAAAATGTTGTGGCCAACACTATTGTTCATTCCCATGTTTAAAAAAAATTAAAAAATTTGGTAAAGAATCCTATTTTGAACAAAAATAATCATATGGAAGAATCTTATTCTTCCTCACAAATCATGGACTCAGTTAGACTACAATATCCTCTTCAAAAAGGCCTATAGAATGGAATTTGTTCGTCCATGAAACATCATATTGAATTTTTTATTTAATTATTATGAGACACTCCCATATTCCACTCTTCTACATCGCTTCATACCTCTATGTCATTGCCATGCAACTACATAAAAATTACATATCCTTATAACTCATCCCATAGTGAAACTAAAAAATCCTCACCATATTCAAAACTCTATTTTTTTATCATTTATATAGGTTCATAACTATAACACGATTCTATGTTACCCAGGTAAAAACCTTATTTAATCACCATCAATAAAGATGTACGGGAAAACCTTATATTGATGGTTTCTCCATCAAGCATGTTTACAATGTCACAAAGGTCTCCAGTGGTCTAACAATCTCATCCCACTATTTAATTAAATGGGAAGTGTTGAAAGCCAAATATTCTTCATCTCATCTACATCATAACGCTATACTCATTGTTGTATCTCTCCAAATAAAATCTCCATCACATTATTCATGCATGCATGAATAGAGACTACCTTTATTCACAACGGATGATTCAAAATTTTCAAAGACTTATTGATACTTCAATGGTCATCTAAGCCATCCTAGATATGGATTTTATCTTTATAGTACTATTTGTGTAAATTCTAAATCACCCATTGTAATGTAAAGTGATTTATAGAGGATTCACATAGAAGTATGAAATAACAAAGCATATAGAGTTATTTGAATTATTATAATGATAATGATTGTAATTGTGATGAACAATTCCCATCATGTTGCATCCCATATTGTAGTTCTGATGATATTTTCCTCACATAATAATATTTTTTTACATTAAACCACAAGAAACAACCTATTGTACCACCATAAACCATAACGTCACTCTTTTTATTCTTTCCAACTTGCATGTTGTGCTACGAACATCATGTTGATGCCACAAACTCTCTCTATCCTATAATTATAACACACACCTTCTCAATCCCCTATAACTAACCATTCATTTTTTTCCACATAAGGAAGATCTAGCCATTAGGCTTGTTTGGCCCCCCATTCAGTGGATATGTGGAATTCTCTTAGGTTGAGGGTTTTCTAGGTGGTGGCATATATTTTTATATCTCTAATACCTCAATTATATTCCATATTTTCAGAGTTAATTCTTAATGTAGATTACAATGAATTCATCCAGAGTATATCATTTAATTGGAAAACATCAAGTTTCCATATAACTTTATAAAATGTATTTTAATTAAATAAATAATTATATCAACCATAATTAGGCTAATATAGAAATAAAAATTCATATAATTAATGAGAAAAAAATTTAACAATTATACAAACAAAACACCCCCAAAGTTAAATATTTAATTTTTCTAATAAAAATATCATCATCATACTCATAGAGGTTCCAAACAATAGTAAAGTAAATTTTAAAATGACCATTATAATACAAATAAATTTTTAACTAATGACTTTTAAAAGTTTTAAAACATACCCAAAATCATATTTCAAATCAAGATTTATGAACCATTTAAATTCAATTCATTTTCCCGCATTCCAATGAATGTTCCAATAATTTTTTGAATATAAATTTTTATTATGAATTAGATCACCATAATATATATTACTAATTACTCAAGAAAACATTATATGGAGGTATACTCAATCACTGTTATGTAAACTCTACCCATAATATGTAAAGTAATAACATATTTTAAAAATATTAAAAAATCATTAGGAAATGTTCAACCTGGTAATAATGTATTTTAGGGTTAAAGTTGGTTGGTGATGATGTTTAAATTCCTAATCAGATGTTAAAATGGAGGCTAGTATTCATTGCGTACCATGAATGGTATTCTATTATTTCTTAATTATTTGACATCATCAATAAAAAGAGGTATTTCCCAGCTCCTGGAATATAATATAAGGATATGAATATAATTAATATATTTATTTATACAATCATGTTTTTTTATTTATCTATTTTTGGAAATATTTTCAAAGGAAATAACTTCTATATGTCACCCTTCCCCCAATGATATCCTCAAAAAAATAATTTATTTTATTAAAAGATAATTTTCCATGTAATTGTGATATTTTAGCAGCCAAATAAGTAATAAATATTTCAAAAATTATTAATTTTTTCCAAATTCATTGAATTTTTTAATATTTTATGACATTTTTAATTTGAATAATAATGGAATAAAATGATATATATATTCATGAAAATATTTACAACATCGTTTAAAACCACCCCATACAGTATCTATATAACTAATAACAACCAATCTACCATGGAAAACCTCTCTCGCACATTTAGACACTTGAATACTGTGTAATAAAAATATAGTTGGGTAGAAATGGATATTTTTTTTTAATGTGGCTATTTTTGATAAGGTAATTATTGGATTATATGGTTTAAAATAAATATTAAATTTTAATATATCTCTCAATATTAAATGGGAATAAATAAAAAATTGATGGTCCCAATCATTTTTGGGAAGGTCAAATAATCATGCATTAATAATAAAAATAATAATGTCTTACTTGTGGCATAATTCACATAATATCCTATGAAATATGGTAAAAAATATCAAAAATTACTATGAACCCTCACTAGAATTAAAATTAATTTTTTTTGAAAATCAATTCATATCGTGATTATTAACAATTATTATAATAAACTATAAAAATATAAGAATAAATTTAAACAATATAAATCTTCAAAAAATTACTTTTAAAAATACTAAATTGTAAAAATAACATCACTTTCACATATGTTCACCGATATATTATCTATTAATGTCAGTAAACATTCATACTTTTCTAAAAAAAATAGATTTTTTTTTCTGAAGTGAGGTTATTTACTATATTCGCAAAAAAAGGAAATAAAAATAAAAATTAGGGATATCTCTGGATTCCTCCAACATTATAATTTAAATATTATCCAAAATGTTTAAATAAGGTTATGGTGGTTCATGAAAATTTTATAATTATATACAACCCATGAAAGGATTAAAATAATGAGAAAAATAGAAAATCAATTTGGTTTGAACTACTACCTTTTCCATCATCATAGTATGAGTGGATTGTTGTTGAATCTATTTGTGTTTTTTTCATCTAATTTCCACTTTTTTATTTTTTCAATTCTCATTAATCAATATTCATGTAATATTCATATTTAGATCTATGAATATAAATTAATTAATAAAATGGTTGAGGTTCCCCAGACTCATCAACTCAAATACAATTCTAAAAATAATTAATTTACACATGAATTCAATGTTAAGAGATATATATAATAATTTATATCAATATACTAAAAATATTTTTTATGGATTAAATAATAAATATAACAAATATTTCATAGTCCAAAAATCTTTGGATTTTAATCACTGAGGATTAGTTGTGTAGGAATGTTATTTGACGATAAATTTAGACCTTTCTTTGAAATCAAACCACACAAGTTTACTTTTAATACACCCTATATGTAATTATCATCTTCGTATCATGGGAATGGAATCATAATAATTTATAGGTCATAGTTTCTAATTTTGGAAATGATTATGATATAAAAATTAATGATCATATGTGAGTATAAGATATATACATGGTTATAAAATCATATTAAAAATCCATAAACATATCATTATACTATCATACCCAAATAAACATATCTCAAAAGACATATATAAATGATCTAATAATGACATTAAAATTATGGAAGCACAACATGACTGTGATGAAAAGAATATAAATTTGTAATATACATAAGAATGTAAAAAATAATACAATGAAGAAATAATCACTATACCTCGCCCTATACATATTGGATTAAGCATCAGAACATGATTTCGATAACATAGTGGAGTGGGAGTCACTACCTGATTCCCATATCATAGCGTTTTGAAATAATAAGTCATGACACATCTTGGGTTTTATCTATAAACTCATGAATCATCTTATGATTGGGCTAAAAGCCAATGTTCCATCTTGGTATTGGTACAAAATCTTATCTACGTTGTTTGTCTTCGGATAAAAAAAGATATACTCTGCCATTATTGGTCTAATAACCCCGATAACAATAGAGAATGGGCTACTATGCTTGTATTATTTTGATATCATGATATATAATAACATAACCAATAAATCTAAGGGAGGTATAAGACCCCCCATGATCATACATTAATATGTATCCAATAAGATTAAAAACATTCATCATTTCATTAATTATAATGGATGGGAACTTTTTTCAAATAATTTTCAATTTGTTTCGCATAATGCAATATGATATATAGATTGGATTTTACTAAAAACTAAATATCTCAAAATGTGTATTCCAAAAATTAATTTAAAACTTTGTTTATAATTAATATCCCTATAAGAGATAAATATTTTTAAGATAATGAGGATTTTAGATGTGAACTGTAAAATAGTATTTAGAAAAAAAATTCTTAATATTTTCATAAAAAGAAGAAGTTATTTATTTCTTTTGAAATTGTCTCTACTAATGAAAAAAAGGAATTTTCAAATTCAATGTTAAAAATGAAATCCCAATAATGAATTGTTAAATAAGAAAAAAAGTATAGAAAAAATTGTTCAAAAAATTAGGAAAATATTTTCATTAATAAAAAAAATTAAATATCAGATATTTTAAAAATCTCTCTATCAAATAATAATTTTTTAAATCAATTTTATCTATTTAAAAATATAGATATATTAAATTTTGCTAAAAAATAATTAATTTAATAATCAATTGGAAAAAAAATTTGAAAAAAAGGAAACTTTAAATTGAATAATTCTCAAAACTGAGAAATAATGAATTCCTGGAGAAAATGTTAAAGGGGGTGCTTTTATAAACATGAATAATGTGTAAAACCAATTAAAATTCAATTAAAACTATTTTAATGTAATACTAATTATTAATAACAACCTAAATCAATTATTTAAGAAATGAAAAGAGAATTCATAAAATAAAGGTGGAACTAGAGGTCTATAATTACTTATGGAAAAGAAGAGCTGGGTTAAATTCAACATACATGCATTAAACTAGGAAAATTATTTTCCATGAAAAATAAAATACATATATGAAATGTAATAAGTAAATAATTACCCTAGTAAATTAAAATAGTTTTTGTTTTAGTGAAATTTTTCATTGAACCAGACATTCTTGTAGGATAATACATTATATGGATCTATATTACCATGGATAAACATTAAAGGTGTGATAAAATATATTTATGAAATTTAAAACCATAAAAATATACTAAAGAGAAGAATTGTTTTAGGATTTACTGAGTTATATACAATAACTAAATGTTCTTGGAGGATAAAACATTATATGGATCTGCAATACAATTGATACTCAATTAATGTTTCATAAAAGAGAGATATTTGGGAATCATATAAGAAAAATTAAAAATATTATATTGGATAAAAAATAAATCTAAATTGAAAAAAAAAATTATAACGAGAAACACATTACCATGTATTCTGTATTAGTTGAACAGTCTCAAGGTTCTCAATGAATATGAACTATATCACGGCGTATATCATATAAATAAAGGCCATATGGATTTTAAATATATTATAGTGGCTCAATGTTCTGGTTGGGGGTATGTGGGAATCTAAAATTCTCTATCTTCACAAGGAAATTAATTTTATGGTTTTGTATTAAATGCTTGGAACATGTGATTCAAATGGAAATTTGAACCCAAAGTTGGAAAAAAATGTAGAGGATATAGGTTTTGGATGATCCACAACTCATCCATTTTGTTGAATAAATGTTTTTAAAATTTTTCTCTTTATTATTTTACCCTAAGTTAGACCACTTTTATCATAATTTAAGTAAACAATGGAATGGACAATTTTAAGCTCAGTAATAAAAATTATGATTAAAATGAAAATTTCTAAGTTACCCAATTTTTTTATTTTAATTTCATATGTTGAAACCCTATGATCAAATAAAATTTCCAATTTTGAGTAGAAGGTAATTTTAATATTATATTAGTCATGGAATAAAGACCCATTTTTAGGAAAACTGTAATTTTAAGAATAAAAATTGATTTTGTGAATTTATTATTCAATTTATTATATTTATATAAATATATTTAGTTTATTATTGGAAAATAAATAGTTTACGGAAAAAAATAAATGGAAAAAAATATTTCCAAAATGTGAAATCATAGATAAAAAATGGAAAACTATTTTTTAATAGATTAAAATAATACATAATTTTTAAAATGATAAACAAGTTTTTTCTATGTTTATCATAGAATTTTAAAATGAATCATTTTTATGCTTAATAAAATTTATGATCATGGAAAAAAATTTGGAATTTTTTTTAACATTCATAAATCATGATAATGCACAAAATTGTATGATGTTAATAATAAAAATATATTTCACTTCTCACATTATGATCATTCCTTTCGAGATATCTCTAAAAAATTAATCAGAAGCTAATTTTGACATTGATAATTGTTAAATTATTTTAATATCATTATTTATAAATTCTAAAATTATAAAATTTATCTTTAAAATTAGAATGAAAAATATAATAAAAACATGTTTAAATAGAAAAATAAAATTTGAAAAAATAGATGTTGTTAATCATATTTCTCATCAATTCAAAGATTAATGAGTGTTAATATACTATTTTGATATATTAATTATTATCAAGTTCATCTTCCAAAAGTGATCAATGTAGTTTATTTAGTAATATCACATCACATTAAAACTAAATATGTGAAAAATGTACCTTTTAACATTTAATTATTGTTTTCACATTTAGGTAGTTAATTATCTTAAAACTCTTAAATATAACCAATAAATAAATAATTCCTAAAAATTATAATATTTAATGAATTTAAATCTATAAGTATATATATTTATTTAATATTTTTTTTATTATACTTTAATTTACTTATGAATTTAATGTTATTTTAATTAATTTATTTATTTATCATTCATTATTAAAAGATGTTAAAATGGTATGTTCTGGTTTATTTTTGTTTGTAATTTCATGTGAATCAAGATATCAAACACATAATTTTTTTTAAGTAAATTTTATATATTTAAATCATGGGGTGTTACCTCATCCTCTGATATATATAATATGTCCAAATAATTTTAATTATCACATACTGGTGAAAATATTTAAGGGTATCTCAATGATAGACATGAATCAAGACTTAATTTCTATTGTGACATATATTTAATGATCCTAGGTATGAAAAATATTTTTTCCCAAAATAAAAAGTTTTTATATAATTTTATAGAGTTAAACCATTAAATTCCTCATTTTCATGATTATATTCACTAATTCATACTAAAAACCTAGTAATGAATATTTTAAATGAAAATTAATTAAATGGTTATCATAATTTTAAAAATAAAACCCATGAAAACTTTACTAATGAATCTTTAAAGTTAACCTTTTACTCTTCCGACTAAACAAGAATAAAAATTATCAACAAGTAATGTCTTCTATTTTACCTATGTTATCGATGGTCATATTCATATTAGGAAATTTAACAAAACTTGTTGTATATTAACTCAATAAATTTCATTTAAATATTTTATAATTGTTCATAAATAGTCTTTGAATCCCAAATGAAATTCCATTGGAAGTATCAAACCAGGTGTTCAATAATTCTAATAATTAATTAAACATATGAAGATTTAATTAATAATAAAATTTCCATTTCAAGGTTACTTCCTAGTGGTACATTTGTACCAATGAATGCATCAAAATTTTTATATGTAGTTAATAATTTCATTTCAAAGAAACTAAAAAATCTTTAATTTAACAAAGCATCCTGATTTTATGTTACGCTTAGACATCTCCCTTAGGTTTTAAGTATTGATCACTCTTCACAATCCCCAAAATGACAAAACCAATCATCAAAAATAACTAAACCCTTCTTTGACACCAATTATGGATCCCCAAAACTTCCCTCCCAGATCAAGTTATAAAAAACATATTTTATAGTTGGATATAATACAAGGTGAGTTTCCCTAAGATAATATTTCATATATATCCAATTATTTATATTTTATAAACATTAAATATTATAAAAATATCATAGTACAATGAATGTAATGTTTAGTCTCTCTATGTATGAAGGATATAGGTGAGTTATTTTATAGTATTTTTCACTGAAAATCAATAATCAGTCAATTGTAGGATTCTTTTTAGATTCTTAATAATTAATAATAATGATCATAACCTTTAGAATGATAATAGAAAAAATTGTTGATATCATAATCTCTATAAGGATAACATAAGTGACATAAATTGATGATATTAAGTGAGAAGAATATAATAATGTGTCTATTATAACATAATCCATGTTAATAAAAATAGTATTTTGAGATCTCACCCAAATAAACATGAAATAGAAGACAAAAATTGGGAATATCATCATGAAATGATATAGAATCAAATACAACATCACTATGATAAAAAATATATAATTTTTTCCTATAACTAAGAATATAAATAGAAAAATACTATAACATAATGAACTACATGTTTCCTATAAAATGGTGGAGATGATATAAGTATTTATTTTACATAACAATGTGGATTTAGCGTAACTAATAAATTATAATAACATAGTTGTATTGGGATAAAAAACAAATACCCTATTGGTCCTCTTATAAAAAATTTGGTACAATCATGGTCATAGTTTAACACATGTACCCTCTTGGGATTCCACTAAAATCTTATATACCATCTTAGGCATGGTATTATAACTTGGATTCCCACTTGAGATAATGATGGAAAAAAATATGTCTTCTTGTTTATGTGGTAATATTTATGAATATTTTTGATCCCATAAGATATAAAACAATATATATAACACACATAGTTTTTAAAATGTGATCTGTGTTTGATAAAGTAAAAGATATGCAACACCAATCATTAAAGATCCACCTGATACTATTTAAATGTGACAATTATGACATGAAAGAAAAAACTAGTTGTATGAATTATAACAGTGTATTTCTAAAAAATTCTGTATAAATATTTTCGATAATGAAAATATATTTGTAGATGTTGAATCAATTATTCTGTAATGTTTTTACATCAAAATATTTATCATTCTTTTAATTGTTTTTATTATTTATATTTGAAAATAATACAATTACATTCATAAAATTTTAGAAACATTATTCAAAAAAATTAGTTTCATATTTTAAATCACATTTTTGAAACTACTAATGTTGAAAATTAGTAATGTTTCTGAAAAGAGTGATTTTTCAATTAATAGTGGAATATAAATTCTTTCAGAAAACAATCATTTCTTTTTAATAAATTAAGTACTTTAAGAGTACAATAATGAGTTGAATTATATTTAATAGTTAATAAAATAAAATTATAATCTAATTAATCTAATTAATTACTTTTTAATCATGTTGATATCATATTTTGTTATATAATTTTTAGGCATAAAAACTAATTATTCATTAAAACAATTTAAGTGCACAATGTTCCCCCAATTTAATTAATTAAATAAAACACTATTCTATAAATTTATAACAAAAATTTATAAATTATAAATCATAATATTTGAATTAAAATCAATGTAATTATGGTGAATAATCATTTACTTAATCTAATATATTCTTATACTTGAAAAAAAAATCCTTCAAAAGCTATTTTTCGACACATTTCTCGTCTTCATTTTTGAAAAAAAAATTCCAATTCATTGAATTCAATTCCATAAACTGGATTATATATCATTATTCAGTATAATTAATAATATGTTGTAATATAGAAATAATATTTATTCCTAAGGAATATAAATTGTAACATCCCAGGTAAATAATGAATAAGACATATTTCATATTTATTAATATTTTTGAATTAAATATTAATTTTACTTTAAAGTGGTTTCTATGTTTGATAGCGTACTAGATACGCAACAACAGGTTTCTTTGATATCTTACGTTACACACTAATAATATAATATTATTATTTTAAATTGTAGTTAACTCATAGCTGTTGAATTGAAGTGAATGAGAAAAACTAACTACAATGTGATTATACATGTTTGTTAAAAGTATTTACATTTATCCAACAAATGTTAGAGGCTTAAAATGAGAATGAATCTAAATTTAATCATAATTTACATTAAACGGCCGGTTTACCGACTTTTAATGGAGAAACCTTTTTAAATATAATTTTGGTCACTTAAATACATTTTATTTGAACAAATAAAATTCTTCTCTTGAATGGGGATATAAAAATTTACCTTGGGTAAAATTTTGGTATTTTTCTGATAAAATTCATTTTTTATTTAATAGTGAAAAAATACCCTATTTTGATTCAAATATACTTTTTAATATAATTTATTTACATGGTTACATTATATTTTATATTGGTTTTAATGTTTAATTATACTATATTTTTACCATTTTATCTAATGATGGTCATTGAAATTAATTACACATTAAAATTGGACATAAACAAGTGTCAATCTTTTGATAGATATTGTTTCTTAAAAACATGCTATTTGTTTTAAAAACGGGGATTAATATTAAATTAATTAATTCTACATCAATGTTTTTAATTTGGTAAAATGGAAATAATTTCTGAATTCAGAATATCAAATATATCTTAGGCTGAATGTTTGGTATTTTTCTGAAAAACATCAATTTTTATTGAATAGTGAAACCACTTAGTAGTAGTTAAAAAACTGATTGTTTCATATAAATGAAACTTTACTACTTCTATGAATTGAATTTCTAAAATCTGACAGACATGGTTGTTATCGAGAAGCAAAATGCGATTCAATATGATGAAAATAATTTTTTTTGAATAGTAACTTTTGACTTTTATTTGTCGCGGCTAATGGTAAATTGGGTAATTAAAGGTTAAAAGAATATTATAATAATTCACAATTATCTGAACACAAGTCCTAGCATTATTGTATTAGTAATGGCCGACCATGGGAATCTTTGGGTCTATTTTGCGACCCCATGGAGCCACTTATGATGGATAATTAAACGTTATATTAATTTAATTAATTTAAAGGCAAAAATGACATAAACTAAAATATTTTAGTAAAATAATTTTTATAGAGTGTTATATAAATTATATTTTAGACTATAAATATTAATTAGAAATCTTAAAATATTTCCTATATCATGGTATTTGTTTATAATCTGTAGACATCACATAAGTTAAATTATTTATGACATAATAATGAAGTCGTATTTACCTCATTAATAAAATACTTAAATAAATAAGATTATAAATTTAAAAATAACATCCAAAACCAATCCAATATCTATAGAATGATATTATTTGGACTATGAGTCGTTTTAAATTTTACGTTAATGATTTTTGGACTTTTAGAAACCGAATATCCTTATATAATAAAATAATATTATCAAACTTTCATAAAGAGTCCCTCCTCTACTTTATAAAAGAAGACCACTTCAAACCAATTCCTCACACCACTAAAGCCTTTTGGCTCGTCAAAAATCTGCCCAATTAAGCTCCCTAAATTCCTCTCCTACTCCTATAAGCCTTAACATATGCATAAGTCACTTCAATAAGTCCTTTGGTTCAAACCAAAGGGAGTTACCCAAATTAAAGGTAACAATTTCTCTTAAATTGTTTTCTTTTATTTTACTTCTCAAACCCCTAAAATATTTTAATCTAATTATATTGTAACAAAACCAGTACCCTCAATATACTAGGATGTTTTTATGAGAATTATTTGAACAACACTTACACACACCTCCATCCAATGGGTGAAGAACACAATGTTTCTGTGGATGGAAAACTAACGCCTCGCGAATCGATGATTGTTCATATATCTCAAAACACCTCTCATAGTGGCCATTATGATGGAATTGTATTTATATATGATATATATTATGTTTAGTTTTTCCTTATTCTTCTGTATTTTTTCATTTATAGAAATACTTCATGGCTTCAATAGTGTGTAAATACGATAATCTCATTAGAGAAAGTGCGGACTATCACCCCTTAAAGTGATAGGACTCGTTAATGCCTTATGTGGGATGTATAAAGGGTGGAGTTAATAATATTTTGTATTATATTATACTGTAATTATAATATATCTATGTATCATTATACTTTTAATTCCATTAAAATAATAAATATAAATGGAAGTAGCGTTCATGCGTACGTACGGCTTTCCGTCACCATGAACGGTGCATTTCATTTCTTTCCTCTAAATGTTATGTACTATTTTAAATAAATGTATATAATGGATATATATATGATATATATGATATCTAAATAATTAATATCATTCCTAATATAATGGATATCTTACCACATGGACAACTTGTAATTAGAAGTTGTTTTTTTTACTCAAGTACCAAATGTTGACAAAATGACCGTTATTAACTTAAATGATTACATAATGTTTATAACATGGTAATCATTAATATAAAATGAATAATAAACTTTAAAAAGGATATTAATCAAGCAAGAAATTACATTAGTTTATAATTCAGGAGATTAATGATCGAACGGGTCAAGTCGGACACAGGGTCAGGGATTTTCTTATCTCACATTTAATTTTGTGAGATTTCCATTGTTCGCCACTTATTCATTGCATGTGTTGTATCTTGTACTGAAATTTGATATATATTATCAAGATTCTCATTATACTCATGGAATTAAGTTATACATTTGGGGGTTATTAAATTTTGCTCATACGACTCAGTTTATTACTACATGGTAAAGGGTTTCATCTCACTTATTATTTCCGTGAGATTCAAGCTATATTTTCCACTATTTCATTTTGGGTGGAGTATGTACTACCCCTGATTGTACTCTTTGTGTAATATAATTTCATTTACGAGTATTTACATCTTCAATGTATGATCTTTCTTTCAAGTGGCGTATGTTTTGTAATTTACCAAATCGGTACGGGAACCTTTGTCCCTCCTCTTTTCAATAGATTTCTTTTTGTTATGTCTTTTAATTTAAATATTATCATATTGGGATATGTTCTTATATATCCATATTTATGTAAACATTATTTTCATTTGTTGAGATACCCTTTTATCTCATCAACTAATATTTTTAATTTTAAAGTGACGCTGTTAGGTTGTCGATTATTTACAGGGGAAGTTCCTAACCCAATTTCCATTATTTAGATTCAACTTATACTTCCTGAATATGTCATCCAATGAATATGTGTGAATGACCTCTGATTGTTTTAAAATTAAAATACACTTATATTGGGTGTATTTATATTTTTCACACGTAATTATGTGATTGATTTATCCTTAATTTAAGGATACCATCTTTATAAGTGATTTGATCTCAATTTACATTTCCACTGAGACTTCATTGTTGTTATGCACCCATTCACTCTTATATGGTGTATATACTGTCCATTAAAATATTATATCATGAATCCCTTTATTCTCATGATATTATAATGTCCAGATTAAATGTTATTCCACATTTATTATTGTTCTAGAATCACTCTTTGTGTTAAAAAAACTCTATAACCAAAATATCGTTTTAAATATATTAATGATTTTTCTTCTAAATATTTCTCATTAATGTCTATGTTCTAAAAATTGGGTTTTAGGATTTATTTATATGGACATTAATGTTTTCAAATGATAATTCATTTAAAATATTAAAAGTGTTATGGGACACTTTGATTCAAAAATCATTTTTAAATGGTTTTGAAAATGATTTGATAAGGCATTGTTTATTCCAATATGTTGATATGATATATTGGGATGTGGAAGTGTTATCATTCCATTATACTTTTTTTATGATTATGTTATTGTTACTGGGCATTGTTTACGTATATGGGTGGTTCCGTGATAAACCTAGGGTGGGTGATCCCGTGATAGCACTTCAATGCATTGGGTAACGTGATGGAGGTAAACGTGATGTTTCTCCTAAGAGATTTAGGGAATATACTGTGATGGGTATTCCAAGTATAACTCCTTGTGTAGCTGTGATATCTACAATGTATGTTTGATATGGATGTCATTTGTAACCTTTATGATTTATGATTTTTGTGTTTTATTCATAAATCTTATGATTTCATAAGGTATGTTATCATTGAAAAATA
This sequence comes from Viscum album, assembly GCA_963277665.1. Taxonomy (NCBI): domain Eukaryota; kingdom Viridiplantae; phylum Streptophyta; class Magnoliopsida; order Santalales; family Viscaceae; genus Viscum; species Viscum album. The sequence goes on along the minus strand of OY728151.1, from coordinate 1,095,979,546 downwards.
TTGTTTCATTGATTTGTATTTATTGATGGGAATATTTTTTCCTTCCATATTTTATAACCCTTACTGAGATTTTTATTCTCATCCCATGTTTTTGAAATGTTTTCCACATGGCTTAAAGATAAATAGGATGAACGATGGGATCATGGAAAATTCATGATGTCTAAAATATGGAACTAGAGAAGTTTTTTTTAATAATTTTTATTTTATGATAAAATGGATACTGAGTAGTAGTGTCTACATTTAATATTCAAGTTGTTATGTAATATGTATGGCCTAATTCTATAAACCTCTAAACCTAAAAATATCTTTAATGCGAATTATTCATTTAATTCAATATTATCTATTGTTTAATGTTTGGTACTTATAGTTGGTATCAGAGTTCGGTTTAGACAACTTTTGGGATTAGGAGTTTTAGTTAGACACATGGTTAATCCCTATGTTTATTCGTTCCATCAAATCCTTGTTTAATAACTTTTTCAGATCTAGGAAAGTAAGATACAAATGGTAAGAGGAGTATCTCAATTGACATTCCTATCTCTTCCTGATGACATGCTTACAATAATTATTACAAAGTCATGTTCGGATGATTTTGATACTTTTTCTAGGATACAACTCATTTTCTAGAAGTTGTTTGAGATATCAAACACCTCCACTATACCTCGTTATCCTCGTGGATCATGGTTTATATTTATAGAAATCCTATTTTCACAATATTAACATATTTTCAAGAAAGTTATATATTATGAAGTCATTTTCAAATATTTTGTCCCCATCACAAGATTTTGAAGCATATTTTGATTTTAGAAAAGGTGCTAAAGAATGAGACCCTTACACAACCTATTTATATTTTCTTTTACAATATATTCTCTTAGCACATACCTATGGTATTTTAAAAGTAAAATTAATTGATTGTTTTAACTCAAATTTGGTCTGATTATTTTATAGAAATCATGTTTTATTAGATGTTCTGAAATTATATGTCATACATGATTATTTTCCAAAAATATTTTTATGTGAAGACCCATATTATCAATGTTGTACAATGTTTATTTGGATGGATGAATCAAATGATTTTTAAGGATCTATAAATAATTGTTTCTAAGCATGGAACATCTACCTACATGAACAAGATGATGATGAATCCTAATGGACACCATGATCAAGGAATGTTGTTCTTCATTTTGGGGATTGTCCAATTTTATCAAATGGTGGTGAAATAAGACTTCAGGAATTAAGATGTTGCGATCATAATGAATTTAGAGAAATATCAGAGGTATAAGGAAACCATTGAGTTTAAAACATATAAGGGTTTTTTCTGAGTTTTATAAAAAGGAAAACTCATAGGATGGGTGACAACCCGTCACATTTGGAAAAGCAGCAGGAATCGAACCCCCAACTAAAGGGCGATAAGGGTGCATTGTCTATCACTAGACTACTTGATTTACCTGGTTATTATGACTTATTATTTTTGAAAAATGTTTTTATAAAACAATAATAAGTTGATTTTTGGAACTTATGTTTTATCAAATGGATATACTTAGTATAGAAAAATAATTTAGTGATTAAGTGATAATGGTTGTTGTGGAAGATGTGATCTCGTTTGAGGAAACACTATATGCCTAAGGAAGATAGAATTCAATGGATTTCAATTGTTGAATAATGTTTGAAATTCTAGTTCGGAAGAATCTATATTTTTTTGTGGACATATGATGATTCGGTTTATTTATGAAAATGATTAACATATTATGGAGAACATGTGATTTGGTTAATTACATTTCAATATGATACTTTATGAGTAACTATTTTTATTTTGAGATAAATGTTATCTTGGAAGACTATGTAATTAAATCCTTATGAGATTTGGGTTTCAATCTTAGTTTGGATCACATTTGAAGAATTTTACGGAAAGCTATTTTTTTGAATGGTCCTTATTGGACATTGGGTTTTGTTTGAATTTTTTTTTAATTAAGAGTAGTTTTTCTTTTTGTAAACGATTATCCTTTTGGGTATTATCTGATGTCGCACTAACAATTTTGGTTTTAGTAGATATATACAGACAATGGAAATATACAGTTATTATTTTTTGGATTATGTGATTCTCAAGAAGACGATTCTTGTGCTTTTTATGTGACCAAGTCTTTTTGAATGCTCTTTGTTTAGAGAAAAGATATGTTTTTTATAGAAAATTATTACAGGATGAAACTCTACATAAAGGTAAGTATATTTACATTTGTTATTATTCTATGTAGTAGATGAATTCTTCTAAATTATGAAAAGTTATGTAAAACAAAAACATTGTTGGATTACGTTTCATACTGGGTAATCAAAGACCGTTTAACACAATATAATTTGTGATTTTCTGGTGGTTAACTTTCTCCTAATCATGATTTATATCACTCTCCATCTAAATATGACCATTTTCCCTCATCTATATCCATGATTTCTTACATGGAATCCTAGTACGGGATATCTCGGGTGACCATTGTACTTTTCTTTCTTTCTTTTAAAGTCATATTTTTACTAACTCTTTTCCGATGTGGGACATTTAACGAAGTTTCAAAGCCCAGTTATAAAATTGCGAGGACGTAATTTCCAAAAGGGGGGTAGGATGTAACATCCCAGGTAAATTATGAATAATACATATTTCATATTTATTAATATTTTTTAATTATATATTAAATTTACTTTAAAGGGGTTTATATGTTTGATAGTGTACCCAATATGCAACAACGGGTTTCTTTGAAATCTTACGTTACACACTAATAATATAATATTAATATTTTAAATGGTAGTTAACTCCTAGACGTTGAATTGGTGGGAATGAAAAAAACAAAGTAAAATATTATTACACATGTTTGTTAAATGTATTTACATTTATCCAATAAATGTTAGAGGCTTAAAATGTGAATGAATCTAATTTAAATACTAATTTACATTAAAAGGCTGATTTACCAACTTTGAATAGAGAACCCTCTTTAAATCTAATTTTGGTCACATTAATACATTATTTTTTACCAAATGAAATTATTATTTATAATGGGGACATAAAAATTTTCCTTGGGAAAAATTTTGGTATATGTTTCTGATAAAATTCATTTTTAATGAATAGTGAAAAATACTATATTTTAATTCAAATCTACTTTTAAATATAATTTATTTATATGGTTAGATTATATTTTTTATAGGATTTAAAGTTTAATTAGATTATATTTTTACCATTTAATATAATTATGGTCATTGAAATTAATTTCACATTGAAATTGGACATAAACAAGTGTCAATCTTTTGATAGATATTGTTTCATAAAAACACGCTATTTGTTTTGACAATGGGAATTAATTTTAAATTTATTAATGAAACTTCTATGTTTTGAATTTGGTAAAATAGACATCATGTTTTAATTCTTAATATCAAATATAGCTTAGGATGATATTTTTGTACTTTTCTGAAAAACATCAATTTTTATGAATAGTGAAACCACTTTGTAGTAGTTAAAAAACAGACTGTTTCATTTAAATGAAATTTTACTACTTTATTGAATTTAATTTCAAAAATAAGACATAAATGGTTGTTATCATGAAGCAAAATGTGGTTCAATAATATGGAAATAATTTTTTTGTTGAATAGTAACTTTTGACTTTTATTTACCACGGTTGATGATAAATAGGGTAATTAAAGGTTAAAAGAATATTTTAATAATTAAAAATTACCTTAGCACGTGTCCTAACCTTATTGGATGAGTAATGGCCGACCATGGGCATCTTTGGGTCTATTTTGGGACCCCATGGAGCCACTTATGAAAGATAATGACACGTTAGATTAATTAAATTAATGTAAAGACAAAATGACATAAACAAAAATATTTAAGTAAATTAATTTTTATATGGTGTTTTATAAATTATATTTTCTATTATAAATATTCATTGGAAATAGAAAACAATTTCCTACATCTTGATATTTTTTTAAATTTTTAGACATCTCATAAATTAAATTATTTATGACACAATAAGGATGTCATATTTACCACATTAATAAAATATTTAAATAAATAAGATTATAGATATTGAAATAACATCCCAAACCTATCCAATTCTTATTGGTTGATATTATTTAGACTATTAGTCATCTTATCTTAGACTTTAATGTTTTTTTGACCTTTAGAAATCGAATATCACTATTTAATAAAATAATATTATCACACTTTCCTAAAGAGCCCCTCCTCTCCCTTATAATAGGAGACCACTTCTGACCAATTCCTCACACCTCTCAGGACTTTTGGCTCAACCAACCTCTACCAAATTATGCTAAACAAATATCTCTACTCCTCTTAGAAACCATACCATAGGCAGAAGGCACTTCACGAAGTCCTTTGGTTCAATCCAATGGGAGTTACCCAAATTAAAGGTAACAGTTTCTCTTAAATTGTTTTTTTACTTCTCCAACACCTAAACACTTCTTATTCCATTATTTTGTAGCAAAACTGGTATCCTAAATATATTGGGATGTTGTTATGAGATGTATTCTAACTACACTTACACACACCTCCATCTAATGGGTGAAGAACATAATGTTTATGTGGATTGAAAACTAACGCCTCACGAAACGATGATTGTTCAAATATCTCCCACCGCCTATCATGCTGGCCATTATGATGGCAATGTATTTTTATATGATATATATTATGTTTATGTTTTCTTTATGCTTCTATATTTTTCCATTTCTAAAAATACATTATGGTTTCCATAGTGGGTAAATACGATAATGTCATTAGAAAAAGTGCGGACTACCGCCCCTCAAAGTGATATGACTCGTTAATGCCTTAAGTGGGATGTATAAAGTGTGGAGTTAAACATATTTTATATGATATTATACTGGAATTATAATATCACTATGTTGGATTAATTTTTTTAATATCATTAAAATAATAAATAGAAATGGGAGTTGTGTTCATGCGTACGTACGACATACCGTCTCCATGAACAGTGCAGTTCATTTCTTACCTCTAAATGTTATGTACTATTATATATACATGTATATAATGGATATATATGATATATATGATATATATAACATTAATATCATTCTGAATATTGTCACAACCCACCTTCACCAATATGAGAGAAGGTACAAAAGATTGACAGACCCTTCCTTCTTCAAGTTGAAGGAGATATAATGACCCCCGAGACCCGCTTTCAATAGGTCTCGGAGCGGTGACTAGGACCAAGGGTATTGAATCACACACAAGATGGAAGGAATTTCCCTTTTTCCTTAATAGGATCAGGAGATATGATATTAAAACCCAACAACACCAAAAAATGAGGGTAAAAGTAAATCCAAAGAAAACCATTCACATAAGCTTGTTACAAAAGTAAAAGCCACAATGTATAATGAGACTAAAAAGGTAAAATACCAAAGAAAGAAAAACAGTAACTGCAACTGTCCCAACGCCCGTGCTAGTACGACCCTACATGATCCCTAGAGACCTACTGGAAATCTTAATGCAGTTTTATATATGTAGGGTGAGCACACACATATACTCAGAAGGGGAAACCAAAGACTCTCGTGCACAAGTGAAGAGGAATTCTAATGCATTTGGGAAAAGATAAAACCAAACACCTAGCAAGGAAAACTATCCATCCAAGCCTCACCAAGGAACACTCCCCAAATAACGCAAGTCATGTAATGTATAATAATACCAAATTGATATTTGGGTACCCCACGCCACTTTCCCACTGGTTAGTGAAGACATCCTACGCATCAAACCAATCTCGTCATTCTCACTATAGTCCCACTGCCACACCCCGCCCGTACAAACCTTAGCTACAACCACACATCCCACCCACAAACACCGGGGCCACAACCACTATCCCACCCGCAAACACCTGTGCCAAAACCACCATGCGTAACCATGTCGGAAAACACCTAGGACAGAACAACTACTACCACGCCCGAAGACACATGGGCATCATCCCGAAGACTCTTGGAAAACAACTTGCCCACACACACCTAGGCCAACCACCACAACTACCATGCCCGAAGAATCTTGGGCTACAATGGATATCAAGCCATCACAGCCTTCCCGGAGATTCTTGGGCTATTTGGGAAAGGGAGTAGAAAAGGATCTAATAACCAGCCACTCATAGGAGTGTTGGGAAAAACACCTTCCCCCATTAAATGGGGGTGTTCGGTAGTATGTTCTCAACTTTGGTGGGGTGTGAATAAGAAACATAAAAACTACAGATATATGTATAGGTAATAAGAACTCATCCCAAACTAGGGTTTCCAAAGACAACCTATGCACAAACACCCTTGTTAGTATTTATTCATAAATAAAAAACACAGCACTCACGGGCATGTCACAACTCATAACCAAAACCAATTCCCCATTTAAACCATTATTGTTTTCATGTTTTAGTGATCCCCATTAGGTGAATTCTGCATTACTGGGCAACCAACTGGCATAACCACAAGCCAAAGACAACAAATAGCCAAAAATCAATTTAAGCATTCACACCCAGTTCTCTTGTGAAGTCACTATAGAAAAGGGACCAATGAGATCCCTCAAAGTACTGCAAGCAAACAAAGCCTCAAGATGCAGCCCCATACAGCTTTATATTCACACAAAAAATGTGCCACAATAGAGGCTCCCATCCTCATCCACATCACCCCATTAGCATTGAGCAGAAAAACAGACATGCAACCAAGACAGAGCAAGGATGTTTCAAGACTCAAGTACATCATTCATTATGTTTTCTTCTTTCTATTTGGTTAACTAGTGTGATCACACAAGGATTTTTGTTCACTGGACATTCATTTAATCGGCCGAGTTTACGTGATTAACCAAATTACCATGTTGGATCCATTCAATCATCACAGAAGGAAAGGGTTCATCAGTGCTCAAGGAAAGACCACAAACCACCATGATTTTCAGTGGTCATAGGCCCACACAATTCACAAAATAAATAAGCAAGGGTATGGAAAAGCAGTATAACATCGATCACCCCCCCCTTGAATGTTTAAAAGTCTATTTTTTATCTTTGTTATTGTTTGGTTTTATCCATTCCCATATAAACAGAAGCTCACCCACCCTGCATGATACATAGTAAGGAGGGAGGGAGGAAAAATCGCTACATGGTTGATCAAGGATCGAAGTTATCCTCCACGCATCGATAACTGGGGATGCGTGACTTACATGGGAGGAATTTTGAGGACTCCAAGGGTGAGAATATAGGCTCCAACACAGGGGCACCACTTTCCTTGGGATTGGGAACTCCAAACGCACTAGGAAGAAAATGATACCAGCCCAAGAGGAAGAATAAGAAAGAATTCCCGAGTGATATCAGGATGAGATCCCGTTGTTACGGGATATGGAAATTTGAATGGCTATAAATTTTGATCGTGGTTCCCCATGGGGTTGAGCAATTACGCATGATGGAATTAATTATTATTTTAACAATTATCCTCGGTGGGGTGGTCATAATGGCAATGCGTTAAACAGTTTTCTTTAACCATAAGGAAATGCGTAATAGGGGAAGATCTGGAAGGTACGGGGAAGGGCATGACACCAAGGAAAAACCACACGTTTTGGTAAGTTAAGGGTTTCCTGAATCGTGGTGGATTATTAGATACTATTTATGGGGTTTAAATGGATTGAAATAGGAAATTAAATCATTATTACGTCAAGAGATACGTTGCGGGAGTGGAAAAAGTCGGAACTGGAAAAAGGGACGAAGACATGGTGAGGACATGGTGCCACCATGACTCGTTCCACCGTCACGGTGCCACCATGACCGGTGTGCGGCCGTTACAGTGCCACCATAACCGGTGCCACCATCATGGTGCCACCCTGACCAGTGTGTGATCGTCATGGTTCCATCGTAACTGATTCCACCATCATGGTCCCACAGTGACCATTGTCACCATTTCGGTGGAGCTGTGTTTTGTCAACGTAATGGACTATGTGGGTCTGGACATTACATCAGATACCTCTCAAACTATTCTCACCCTTGAGAATCAAAACTAGACCCGAAGAAAAGAGGGCTTCCGAATAACCACCTCCAAAGATACCTCTCAAGAGTGACCCTCATCGACATCTAGGAACACCTATCCCTAAAGTAACGAGGCAACACTTGAGGTTCAAACTCTCCAGTCATATGGGTTAGGGAGTTTCTTCCTCCATTTCAAAATAATATCCCCTTTGGGTCGCACTGACTTTCCCGCACGGGTTTAATCGCATCCAACTTAATTTGTCTTGATTAGGAATCGGGTCCTCCCCTCCCCATAGTCAGGACTCTTCACACATATCCACAGAATAAGGAAAATGGCATGTTCCATAGTAAACAAAGTAATGAATTCCATCACAAATATGTACAAAAAAAAACAGAACAAAACTCAAAATAGCTATGGGTGCTGGGCGCGCATCTGCGTCTCCCTTTCCCAGGTATTTTCCTCAAGCCCTCCATGCCTCCACAACACATGAACCAATGGAATGGTTTGTCCATGGAGCACCTTCCCCTCTCGATCCTCAATCCTCACTGGTATTGCTGCAAATTCCACGTCGGCCTCGATTTCCATATTTCCCAAGTTGAGGACGTGTGAATCGTCGTTTAGATACCGTCGGAGTTGTGACACATGGAAGACATCATGTATTCTCAGTAGCGGTGGTGGTAGCGCTAGCTGATAAGCCACTTCTCCGACCCATCGCAACACTTCGAATGCTCCAATTAACTATGTACAAAGCTTACTCCCCCTACCGAACCACCATTAACCATGCCTAGGGGAGTCCTTCAAGAATAGGTGGTCCCTGACCATGAACTCCAAGGGTCTCCTCCTATTATCCCCATATGACATCTGTCGGTCTTGAGTCGCCTTCATTATCTCCCATATAAGAAGAACCTTCTCTGTAACACCCTGAGATTTTATGAGAATTCTTTTTATGTCTTATGTTATATGCAACACCAATGGAATCTTTCACAACACACAACTTGAACTTGGCGTACATTACACGTAATCACGACCTTCCTCGATAGCGTGTGTAGTACGCAATACCGGGTTTCAATAAAACAACGATATATTGTTATGGACTAGCCGTTATGAATTGTATTAACAACATTTTTAATTTTATAACATTATTATTCATCTTAATCATTTACTAGGACATGGTAAGGGAACAAAATAAATTTTTCATGTAAAATAAGTATTTTTCAAAAAATGCAGTTTTGCAGCCTTTTGATGGCGCACCCAAATTAAATATAGTTTTGACACATTTATAAGTTAAATTTGACAAAATAAAATTCTTCTTTTTAATCAGGATATAAAAATTTACTTTGGATAAATTTTTGATATTTTTCTGATAACTTTCATATTTTGATGAATAGTAAAAATACGCTAATTTTTAATTAAAAAAAACTTTTTCCATTGAGATAATTTATATAATTAAATTACTATATTGAATGGTTTTAAAGTATAAATAGAATATATTTTTACCATTTAATATAATGTATGTCATTAGCATTAATTTCACATTGAATTCATAGGTAAAAACATTTCAATCTTTGACAATGTTTTATCTTCTAAAACCCATTTTCTTAACAACAAGATTTATTTTAAATTAATTACTACAACTTGTGTGTTTTTAATTTTGAAAAATGGATTCCATATTTTCAATCAGTGGGTCTAAATTATGTTAATAGCCTACTTTTTATTTTTGGGCATTATGAATAGTAACTACGGTAAATTTTATTTACCATAGTTAAAGGTAAATCAGGTAATTAAGGGTAAATATAAGATTATAAAATTACCCTAACACCTGACAAAATCCTATTGGATGACTAAACGTAGACCCATATCACCTAAGGGTCGGATTATATTCATTTAATGTACTTTTTTCCATGAAAATAATTTAATTATTATTAAAACCAAAGAATGTGACAACATGTAATTTTCTTAAATCTTATAAGTATAATAATTTTAATTTAGTGACAAACTTAATAAAACTTCGAAAATGAATAGTATCAAGAAAGATAATACAATTATCAACATCATAAAAATTTATTTAGTATTTTTAGGGATTAAATAATTATCATTAATTATGACACAATAGTGATGTTGAAATTATTTTATTAATTAAAATATCAAATAAATGGTTTTAAAAATATTAAAATAAATATTATATGAACAATTTAATGTGCTAAACTAATTTTCTAGATACATAGGATATTTTATGGATATATTAATTCTTTTAGTTTGAACATATCTTCTGTATATATTTTATTTAAATTCAAATAAATGAATAGTGTCAAAATTGACACTATTGTTATTTTATAAAAATAACATATTATAAAATTGTTTAAAAATCACAAAATATTTAAAAATTATAATTTAAAATTTATATGATCGAAAATGTCATAAAGTGTCAAATTATGGAAAATTAACAACACATATGTAATTATTTATAATAATTTAAAATTTAGAATATTATTACCACAAATGAAATTAAATTGATAAATAAGGATAAATCAAGTTGATAAAGTTTAAAATAATTTCCTAACATGTCTAAATTTTATTTGTTGATGAGATTACAACACTATATCATCTAATATTCGGATATGAGTCATTTTGGTAGTTTTTATGTGGGGATGGGATTTAATATAATCTAATATTTCTTATATTTCCAAAGGTGCCCCTCTCCTCCCTTATAAAAGGGAACCTCCTCCCTCTACGCCTCACACCAATTTGAGCCATCAAGCTCGGCCAATACCTGCCCATTTCACTTCCCCACTTCCCTAGAAACATCCTAGAGGTCCGGGTCTTCTTCAAAGACCAATTTTAGTGTCCTAAGAGGAGGTATCAAAGAGGCGCTTCAAAGAAGAGGTAATGTCTGTTACTGATTCTTTCAACTTTATTTCTTTTTCCACTTCTTCTTATTTTGTTGTTTCATTATGAATTAATAACATCAGTATCACTAATATAATGATATGTTATTATAAGTATGAAACTACCCTATTTCACCATTTATCCATCCTACGGAAAACAAAATCACTGCGCGTGCGTACGTACGGAATACCGTCTCCACGTCGTGGTGTAATCTATTTTCCATCACCACCTTAATTGGATGGGTATAATCGTGTAAATAAATAACTATATATGATTATTGTAAAGAGTTATTGATTCGGAAATAGTATACATACACTCCAATACAATTACACGATCATGGGAACGATATCATCACTCGTGCGTACGTACGGAATACCGTCTCCACGATGTGATGTGATTCGTTCTACATGATCTTCATTGCATAATGATTATATAAATGAATTTAATGAATAAATATGATACATAGTACACTAATAACATTTTGGAAATGAGGTATCTATATCTTAAAGAGAATAATAAGAATTTATTCGACAAAACACGCATAAGAACAAAAAGTAATAAACACTCGAATAACAAGTAGTAATGAAATATTACTAATAAGAAGCCAAGAATATGACCATATATGATATCATAAAAATATTTATGATTATGGAATAAGTCAATAACATTATTTAAATCATTATACAGGAGTTTTGGACACTTATGAAGTAAATCAGACCTAAGGTAAGGGACAATCTCACAATCTCAATTTTTATCCGAGATTGCTTATACTTCAGAATTTACTGTGAAATATTTATCATCAACATCCATGTATCCTCAATATGTAATATTATTTATATCCTCCTGCAATTGTTTAAATCCAATTTTACCCTTTGTTGAGTTTTTAGTAAAATATATGAAAGGAATCTTTTGTCGTTTTTCATACGAGGTACGTTTTGACTTTTCTGACAAAAGTAGGAGAAGAATGTTTTTTTTAACTTATACGGCATGAATGGATTTTTAAAACATTATTTCCAAGAATATTCCTTTAAAAGTTTTCATTTTTATTTTTAATCAAGTTCTTTTAGTTTAAAATCGTATGACATGTTAAGAAAGGAAAAATGTTTTTGAAGTAGAAAGGATATTTTCCTCAAGAATGGAGTTCCAGTGTTTTATCAAAATTATTTTATATCTAAGATAATATAGGGTTCTGTTTCTATCCCTATTATTACATTGATTTGATTATTTTGTGATGGAAATATTTCTATGAATTCCTTTATCTTATATGAATTATGTTATGATGTCACGATGTTTAAGATTCCCATTTTTATTACATCGGTTATGCTATGATGTATGGTTTATGATTTTGTGGCACACATAAGAATGGTATCATTATGAGATGGGTGGGACCTATATCTCCCTCCAATGCATTGGGTAACGATTTTATATCTCATGAGATAGACATGGCTAGAACGGCAGGTTAAACCGGTTCAGTGAAACAGGACTGAAACGAGGAGTGAACTCGTTTCAAAAATGGACTTTTTCCACTAAGATAGTCTTGGAAATTAGTCTTGACTAATAAGAAATGATTCTCTATGATTATGTGTGTATGCCACAAAGTTTCATGTTTTAAGTTATGATTATTGGGATTACATTTCACTACCATGATTTATCACAGGTTATGAAATTATGATCACATTTGCAGGTTATGATTTCCAAAATGTTATGTTCTTATGAATTTGATGTGATTGATATTTCTTTTGTTTACCCTTACTGAGCATTTGAGCTCACCCTTTTGTATGTTTTCATTCCCCAGGTCAGGAAGAAGTGTATTAAGTAAGATATACCAAAAAGGGACTATAGATATGTTTAAATAAATGAGAGACAATGTAGATGCTTTATGAACCAGTTGTTTATGTTTCCCAGTTTCTAAAGACACTATACCTATATGGTCCTTTCTTGGTTTTGTTATATGTTGTAATAAGTATGCTTCAATTTTTAAGTATTAGCCATGTATGTAAAGTATGGGTCACTATAGTTGGTATCAGAGGAAATTTATAGTCATCCTTTGGAAACTAGGATGTGAAAGCTTTAGTAAGAAACCTAAGGATATGTCTAAGCATAGAACACAATCTTAGTGTTTTAGAAATGGCCATGAACAACCAATGATAAGACCTAAAGTGTGAAATTTTATTCTTGATTATGTGGTTTTCCTATTATAATTAGTGTTTCTCACACTATTCTTCTTGATTTTAGTCAATGGATGGAACCCGAAGAAACTGTATTAATGCGGAATGCGACGGGAAATGCAATGATTGTCCCCCTGAGCCACGAAACGTTATGGTAACTGGAATGCAAAATCTCCTAGCCATTCTCACACAACTTTCTCAAGCTATGAATCATGCAAGACTTCCAAGTGAGAAAAGGAAGGAGAAACATTATGTCGAATCCTTCATGAGGCAGCGTCCACCTTCATTCAGCGGGTCTTCTAATCCATTAGTGGCTGAACAATGGATTAGTACCACTGAAAAGATATTTTCAGTTCTTCAATGTTCTCAACATGATAAAGTCATATTAGCAGTGTATCGTTTGGAAGGTGATGTTCATCAATGGTGGAATCTTATTAAGAATACGGGGCAAAGGGATGAAATTGAGTCCATGGAATGGGACGAGTTCAAGAACATATTTTTCAATAAGTATTTACATCGTATTCTTCGAACAAAGATGGAGAAGGAGTGTCTTGAACTGAAGCAAAAGGATGATGAATCCGTTGGTACCTACGATGTAAATTTTACAATACTTTCAAGGTATGCTTCAGTTATTATTATCCAACAGGGGAGTAAGATCGATCGATTCTTTAGTGGATTAAAACCAAGTCTTCGATGGGCTTTAGCCATAAGGGACTTCAATAGCTACGAGGAAATCATTCAATCTACTCTCAAGGTTGAGATGGAGATTGGTGTAACCCATCAGTCACATGGGTTTGATAAGAAGAGGAAAATGGAATTCAAAGGAAAATCTAAAGACCACACTGAAAAGAAGATTTTCTTTCCCTTATGCTCAAATTGTGGAAAGAAACATGGAGGAAATTTTCTTAAGGGGACAAGAAAATGTTATAAGTGTGGAAAAGAAGGTCATTGGGGAATTGAATGTCTAAATAAAAGGAAGAAGATTCCAAATGATGCAAACAAAAGAAGGGACACACAGAATGAACCTACTACACTTCAATGTTTCAATTGCAGGGAGATGGGGCATTATGCCAATCAATTCCCAAATCCAAGGATTTGTGATGATGATCGATGTCAACAAACTCTTATGGCCAAAGACAAAGGAAAGTCACATGCAATTACAATCGGCGATGCGGAGTACGACAACGAAGTGGTGAGAGGTACACTTACCATCCACTCTAATGTAGAAAATGTTTTATTTGATTCTGGATCCACCCACTCTTTTATTTCTGAAGAATTTTCTAAGGGTATCACCGTATTACCTCAACAATTATATGTTGAGTTGGCTGTGACAACTCCTAATGGCACAACAGTCGCATTAAAAGTTTATAATTATTCTCCGATTGAAGTTTGTTGGAAAGTGCTTCCTGCAAATCTGATGGTCCTTTCTATAGTGGAATTTGATGTGATTCTTGGCATGGATTGGCTTTCTTTATATGGAGCTCATATCAATTTCCAAAGGTGGGAAGTCACATTTCATATTCCAGATCAATCTATGATCGTCTATCGATGCAAGGACGAACATAACCTTCAGTGGAAATTTCTTCCATCTTATGGGTCTTGATTCCACTAAATTAAGGTTATTTATCTAAAATGGTTGGTGGGAAACTCACGATTAAGAATATGCCAATTGTACAGGAGTTTGACGATGTCTTTCCGGAGGAATTTCCGGGTATTCCGCCAAATTGTGAAGTTTATTTTTCAATAGAACTCGTACGGGGTGCTTTTCCTATTTCAATGACACCTTATATAATGGCTCCAATTGAGTAACATGAATTGAAGAAGCAACTCCAAGAGAATCTTGATAAAGGATTCATACGCCCTAGTGCGTCACCTTAGGGAGCACCTGTTCTGTTTGTTAAGAAGAAAGATGGATCAATGAGACTCTACATTGATTATCGAGAACTTAACAAGATCACTATCAAGAACAAATATTCTCTCCCATGCATTGATGACCTATTTGACCAACTATGCGGAGCTCAATACTTTTACAAGATTGATCTTCGTTCAGGGTATCATCAATTAAGGTTCAAAAGGGAGGATATACCAAAGACGGCTTTCCATACAAGGTATGGACACTATGAATTTATAGTGATGCCATTTGGTCTTACTAATGACTCTTCTATCTTCATGGATCTAATGAATACAGTCTTTAAACACTATCTTGATCTGTTTTTGACAGTCTTTATAGACGATATAATTGTTTATTCAATGGGAAAGGAAGAACATGAAGATCATTTGAGAATTGTATTGAAGACCCTGAGAAAGGAGAAGCATTATGCCAAATTTATCAAGTGTGAATTTTGGCTTCAGAAATTTGCATCTTTGGGTCACATAATCTCAAAAGAGGGGATATCTGTGGATCCAGCAAAAACGGAGGTCATCGAATGATGGTCGAGACCAAAAAAAGTAACCGAGATCCGAAGTATTCTTGGTTTGGCTAGATATTATTGACGTTTTGTGAAATATTTTACACGATTATATAATTCACTCACCAAGTTGACTCGGAAAGGAGTTAAGTTTGTTTGTATGAAGGAATTTGAAGAGAATTTCGAGGAGTTGAAAAGAAGGTTATCCAGTGCACCTGTACTCACACGTCCTTGTAGTGGATAAAGGTTTCTGATCTACAGTGATGCATCCAAGAAGAGACTGGGGTGTGTTCTCATGCAAAATGATATGGTGATAGCTTATTCCTCACGACAGTTAAAAATCCATGAACAAATTTACCCAACTCATGATTTAGAGTTAGCTGTGGTAATATTTTCATTAAATAATTGGATGCATTATCTTTATAGATAAAGGTGTGATATTTATACTGATCATAACAGTTTAAAGTATACTTTCACAGCAAAGGAGGTGAATATTCGCCCAAGAAGATTGTTGGAGATGATTATGGATTACAACTGCTAAATTCATTACCACCCTGGGAAAGTAAACAAGGTGGAAGATGCATTAATTCGACAAGACAATGCTAGATTATCCATGATGACGATCACAAAAGATCCAATATTTATGGATTTACAAAGGATGGATCATGGAATTATAATGGAAGGGGAAAAATCGTATCTTTCTCAAATGAATGTTCAACCATCTATACATTTTAAGATTAAAGAAGCACAGAAAGAAGATTTAGAGTTACAAAATATGGTGAGAAATGTTCCTGGATTCAACCTTGATTGTGATGGGATAATAAAGTTCAGGAATTGGGTTTGTGTTCCTCCCATCCCAGAATTAAAGAAGGAGCTGCTGGATGAGGCTCATAGTTCTTCATTCTCTATTCATCCTGGAAGCACGAATATGTATAGGGATCTGAAAGAGTACTTCTGTTGGGATGGAATGAAAAGAGATGTTGCTGAATATGTATCTCGATGCTCGGTTTGTCAGCAAGTTAAAGCTAAGAGACATAAGTCTAAGGGGATGTTACAACCATTACCCGTACCTGAATGGAAATGGGAAAACATCACTATAGACGTTGTCACTAGACTTCCTAAAACATCCAAAGGAAATAATGCTATCTGGTTTATAGTTTATCTTCTTACAAAGTCTGCAGACTTCATTTCTATTAGAGAGGATTTCCCTCTAGATCAGCTTGCCAGGATATATGTAAAGGAAGTGGTAAGATTGCATAGAGTACCACATTCTATTATATCTGATCGGGATCCGAGGTTTATCTCAATGTTATGGAGAAGTCTTCATCATACTCTGGATACAGAGTTGAGTTTCAGCACTACTTATCATCCTCAGAAAAACGGTCAGTCTGAGAGGACAATTCAAACTCTAGAAGATATGTTGAGAGCTTGATCTATAGATTTCAAAGGTGGTTGGGATCAACCCCTACATTTAGTGGAATTTTCTTATAATAATAGCTTTCCCTCCAGTATTTAGATGGCTCCTTATGAAGCTATCTATGGAAAGAAATGCAGGACTCCAACTTGCTGGGTTGAAGTTGGGGAAAGAAAGGTATTAGGACCTGATGTTGTTGATGAAATGGAAGAAAAGGTCAGATCTATTCAACAACACATAATTGGAGCTCAGAGTCGACAAAAAAGTTATGCTGACAACCGAAGAAAAGACCTAGAGTTTGAAGTGGTTGATAAAGTATTCTTACGAATATCTCCCTGGAAGAGGGTCATGAGATTTGGAAAGAAGGGAAAGATGAGCCATAGATTTATCTGTCCTTTTGAAATTCTGGATCGTGTTGGGAAGGTAGCTTACCGATTGGCGCTTCCACTGAATCTCTCTCAAGTTCACGATGTGTTCCATGTATCTCTCATGAGAAAGTACATACCTGACCCCTCACATGCACTCAGCTCAGAATGTGTACCACTGAATCAAGATCGTTCTTATGAAGAACAACTGATAGAGATTTTGGATCGTAGAAAAAAAGTCCAATATAACAAGACCACTCGCTTGGTGAATGTTTTATGGAGGAACCACCAATTAAAAGAAGTTACATGGGAACCTGAGGATATGATGAGGGAGAGGTATCCTCATCTCTTCATAATGAAGTGACGTATTTCGAGGGCGAAATTCATTTTAAGGGGGGTAGAATGTAACACCCTAAGATTTTATGAGAAATTTCTTTATGTCTTATGTTATACACAACACCAATGGAATCTTTCACAGCACACAATACGGACATGGCTTACATTACACGCAATCACGACCTTCCTCGATAGCGTGTGTAGTACGCAATATCGAGTTTCACTAAACAACGATATATTGTTATGGACTAGCCACTATGAATAGTAATAACTACATTTTTAATTTTATAACAATATTATTCATCTTACACATTTTCTAGAACATGGTAAGAGAACAAAAGAAATTTTTCTGGTAAAATAAGTATTTTTAAAAAAATGCAGTTTTGCTGACTTTTGATGGTGCACCCACATCAAATCTAGTTTTGACACGTTTATAAGTTCAATTTGACAAAATAAAATTCTTCTTTTTAATCAGGATATAAAAATTTACTTTGGATAAATTTTTTATATTTTTCTGAAAACGTTCATATTTTGATGAATAGTAAAAATACGCTAATTTTTAATTAAAACAAACTTTTTCCATTGAGATAATTTATATGGTTATATTATTATATTGAATGGTTTTAAAGTATAAATAGAATATATTTTTACCATTTAATATAATTTATGTCATTAGAATTAATTTCACATTGAATTCATAGGTAAAAATATTTCAATCTTTGACAATGCTTTAACTTCTAAAACCCATTTTCTTAACAAGAGGATTTATTTTAAATTAATTACTGCAACTTATTTGTTTTGAATTTTGAAAAATGGATTCCATATTTGGAATATGTGGGTCCAAATTATTTTAATAGCCTACTTTTTATTTTTGGGCATTATGAATAGTAACTACGGTAAATTTTATTTCCCATAGTTAAAGATAAATAGAGTAATTAAGGGTAAATATAAGATTATAAAATTACCCAAACACCTACCAAAATCCTATTGGATGACTAAATGTCGACCCATATCACCTAAGGGTCGGATTATATTCATTTAATGGTCTATTTTCCAGGAAGATAATTTAATTATTATTAAAACCAAAGAATGTGACAACATGTCACTTTCTTAAATCTTATAAGTGTAATAATTTTAATTTAGTGACAAAATTAATAAAACACTGAAAATGAATAGTCTATATAAATATAATACAATTATCTACATCATAGAAATTTATTTAGTATTTTTAGGGATTAAATAATTATCATTAATTATGACACAATAGTAATGTTGAAATTATTTTATTAATTAAAATATCAAATAAATGGTTTTAAAAATATGATACTAAATATTATATGAACTATTTAATGTGCTACAATAATTTTCTAGATACATAGGACATTTTATGGATCTATTAAAGCTTTTATTTTGAACATATCTTCTGTATATATTTTATTTATATTCAAATTAATGAATAGTGTCAAAATTGACACTATTGTTATTTTATAAAAATAACATATTATATAATTGTTTAAAAATCACAAATTTTTTTAAAAATTATAATTTAAAATTTATATGGTCTACAATTTCATAAAGTGTCAAATTATGGAAAATTGATAGCACATATGTAATTATTTATAATAATTTAAAAATTAGAATATTATTACCATAAATAAAATAAAATTGATAAATATGGATAAATCAAGTTGACAATGTTTGAAATAAATTACTTGCATGTATAACTTTTATTGGTTGATAATATTACAACCATATCACATCTAATATTCTGATATGAGTCATTTTTGAAGTTTTTATGTGGGGTTGGGATTTAATATAAACTAATATTTCTTATATTTCCAAAGGTGCCCCTCTCCTCCCTTATAAAAGGGAACCTCCTCACTCTCCTCCTCACACCAATTTGAGCTTTCAATCTCGGCCAATCCCTGCCCATTTCACTTCCCCACTTACCTATAAACATCCTAGAGGTCCTGGTCTTCTTCAAATACAAATTTTAGTGCCCTAAAAGGAGTTCTCAAAGAGGCGCTTCAAAGAAGAGGTAATGTCCGTTACCGATTCATTCAAATTTATTTCTTCTTCCACTTAATCTTCATTAGTTGTTTCATTATGAATTAATAACATCATTATCACTCATATACTGATATGTTATTATAAGTACAAAACAACCCAATTTCACCATCTATCCATCCTACGGAAAACGAAATCACCGCGCGTGCATACGTATGGAATACCATCTCCACGTCGTGGTGTAATATATTTTCCATCACCACCATTATTGGATGGGTATAATGGTGCAAATAAATAACTATATATGATTATTGTAACGTTTTATTGATTCTTAAATAGTATACATACACTCCAATACAATTCCACGATCATGGGAACGATATCATCACTCGTGTGTACGTACAGAATACCGTCTCCATGATGTGATGCGATTCGTTCTACATGATATTCATTGCATAATGATTATATAAATTAATTTAGTGAATAAATATGATATAAATTACACTAATACAATCCTGGAAATGAGGTATTTATAACCTAAATAGAAGAATACGGATTTATTCGACAAAACACGCATAAGAACTAAAATTAATAAACACCCGAATAACAAGTAGTAATGAAATATTACTAATAAGAAGTGAAGAATATGACCATATATGATATCATAACAAAATGTATTATTCTAGAATAAGTCAGTAACATTATTTAAATCGTTATACAGGAGCTTCGGACACTTACGAAGCAATTCGGACCTAAGGTAAGGGACAATCTCGCAATCTCAATTTTTATCTGAGATTGTTTATACTTCAGAATTTACTGGGGAATATTTATCATCCACATCCATCTTTCCTCAATATGTAATATTAATTATATCCTCCTACAATTGTTTAAATCCAATTTTACCGTTCGGTGAGTTTTTAGTAAAAGATATGAAAGGAATCTTTTGTCATTTTTCGTACAATGTACTTTTTGACTTTTCTGACAAAAGTACGCGAAGAATGTTTTTTTAACCTATACGGCATTAATGGATTTTTAAAACATTATTTCCAAGAATCTTCCTTTACAAGTTTTCATGTTTATTTTTAATCAACTTCTTTTAGTTTAAAATCGTATGACATGTTAAGAAAGGAAAAAAATTTGAAGTAGAAAGGATATTTTCCTCAAGAATGGAGTTCAGGTGTTTTATCCAAATTATTTTCCATCTATGATAATATAGGGTTATATTTATATCCCAATTATTACATTGATTTGATTATGTTGTGATGGAAATAGTTTTATGAATTCCATTATCTTATATGAATTGTTTTATGATGTCACGATGTTTAAGATTCCCATTTTTATTACATGGGTTATTCTATGATTTATGGTTTATGATTTTTTGGCACACATAAGAATGGTATCATTATGAGATGGGTGGGACCTATATCTCCCTCCAATGAATTGGGTAAAGATTTTATATCTCATGAGATAGACATGGCTGGAATGGTAGGTTAAATCGGTTCAGTGAAACTGGACTGAAACGAGGAGTGAACTCGGTTCAGAAATGGACTTTTTCCACTAAGATAGTCATGGAAATGAGTCTTGAATAATAAGAAATGATTCTCTATGATTATCTGTGTATGCCACAACGTTTCATGTTTTATGTTATGATTATTGGGAATACATTTCACTACCATGATTTATCCCAGGTTATGAAATTATGATCTCTTTTGCAGGGTAAGATTTCCAAAATGTTTTGTTCTTATGAATTTGATGTGATTGATATTTCTTTTGATTACCCTTACTGAGCATTTGAGATCACCCTTTTGTATGTTTTCTTTCCCCAGGTCAGGAAGAAGGGTATTAAGTAAGATATTCCAAAAAGGGACTATAGATATGTTGAAATAATTGGGGGACAGTGTAGATGGTTTATGAACCAGTTGTTTATGTTTTCCAGTTTCTAAAGACACTATACCTATACGGTCCTTTCATGGTTTTGTTATATGTTGTAATAATTATTCATCTATTTTGAATTATTAACCATGTATGTAAAGTATGGGACGCTATATTCTCAGTCGTGCTCTTCACCACTTTCAGGCAAAGAACACTTGTTTCCCCAACCTTGGTCCAACACATGGGTGGGAGAAATGGGCACCCATATAGGGCTTTGAACGGAGCCATGCCAATGGTAGAGTGATAGCTATTATTGTTGGAATACTCTACTAGAGGCAAGTGTCACACCCACGATCCCACAAAATCTAGAATACCTGCTTGTAGCATATCCTCCGACGTTTAGATGGTGTGCTCTATCTGTCCATATGTCTAGGGATGGAATATAGTGCTATGATTGAGCTGGGTTCCAAAATCATGCTGCAATCCTCTCTAGATTCATGAGGTAAACCATGCATCCCTATCCGAGACTATGGACATCAGAACTCCATGCAACCACACCACGTCATCCGTGCTCCTTCATGCTAAGGGATTTACTGCTCCTGACTCCTTTATTTCAAGAAAGTGATCATATTTCGTCAACCGGTACACCACTACCCCGATAACATCGCAGCCTCCTTGAACTTTGGGTAGCCCTGTGATGAAATCCATCGATTTTTCATCCCACTTCCACTCGGGCATGTCTATTGGCTGCAATAAGCCACCTGGAACACGATGTCCGACCTTCACCTATGGACGCACTAGTCACCTGGCCACGAACTCTGCCACCTCTGGCTTTACCTCGGGCCACCAGAACTGACCCCTCAAGCCCTGGTACATTTTGGAATCTCTCAGGTGCACTGCTAGGGGTGAGTTATGGAACTCACCAAGAACCCTTTCGCATATCGCCTCTAGGACAAACAGCTTCCCTCATAAATGAATCTGATTTTGACCATCCTTCGACCATCCTTCCGGAGCATCGCCTTGGTTAGCCCGATCGTGCATCACTTCACTCTCTAAGTCTCCCCATTGGGACTCCTCCACCTACCGGAGTAGAGAATACTACACTGTCATCTGATACAGGAAACCTCAAGCACCATCAATCCTTGCATCTAGGTGCAGGGCATCCAACTCCTCCATCGCCTTCCAAGCATCTACCGATTCTCGAACCACATCCTTCTATGACTTCCTGCTCAAGCCATCGGACACCACATTCCCATTTCCTTTGGTGTAGGATATCTCGAAGTCATTGTACTAAAGGAACTACATCCACATTTAATGACATGAGTTCAGGTCCTGCGGGGTGAAGATATACTTCATGATTTTGTGATCCGTGAAGACCACGAAGCACTCCTCAATGAGGTAATACCACCACATCTTTAGTGCGAAAATGACCGCCGCAAGCTCCAGATCGTGGGTGGAATAGTTATGCTCATTGGGATGTAACTGTCTAGGCCCATAAGAGATCACCTCTTGTCGTTGCATCAGCACACACCCAAGGCATTTTCCTGAATCATCATAGAACACCTCATACGCTGCACCTTCTTCTGGCAACTTCAGCACTGGGGCACTTACCAACTTCTCCTTCAGATAGCTAATGGTTGCCTGGCACTGCCCATTCCACACGAAATCCTAGTCCTTATTTGTTAAAGCTATCAAAGGTGGTGAAACTCGGGAAAAGTTGGTCATGAACCTCTGGTAGTAACCTGTCGTCCAAGGAAACTACGAACCTCTGCCATGTTCTTGGGTGCTGCCCAAGACACAACCTCCTTGACCTTCGATTGGTCCACCGCTATTCCCTGCTCGGACACCACATGCCCAAGGATGTGGACTTCTTGCATCTGGAACATCCAATTGGGAAACTTCCCATAGATTTGTTGTTGTCGTAGGAGCTCTAATCCATTCTCAAGTGCTCATTGTGATCCTACTCTGATCTAGGGTAGATCAGGATATCTTCAATAAACATGACTACTATCCGATCCAGGTAATCCTAGAAGACGGTGTTCATGACTCCCATAAACACACTTGGTACATTTGTAACGCCGAATGGCATGACCACAAATACAAAGTGACCATATATGCACCTGAAGGTAGTCTTCAAGATGTCACCCCCCTTCACCCTCAGCTGGTGATATCCGGACCGCATGTCAATCTTAGAGAACCAACCTACTCCTTTTAACTGGTTGAAAAGCTTTTCTATCATCGGAAGAGGGTAACTATTTTTGACCATTACCTGATTCAGTCTCTGGTAGTCTATGAATAGCCTGAGACCACCATCTCGCATCTTTACGAATAATATTGAAGTACCCCATGGTGACGCACTTGGTCTAACAAAACCCTTCTTCATCAGATCATCAATCTGAATCCTCAAATCCTGCGACTTGGAAGGTTCCATCTCGTAGGGAGCCATCGAAATTTGATGAGCACCAAGTTTCAAGTCTATCCCGAACTCAACATCACATCGAGGGGGTAGAATCGCCCCCTCCTCAGGGAAGACGTCTATAAACTCACTGACGATCCCTGAGACTTCTACCATTTCTTCATCCACCGACTCCACTTATTTTTTAGCTAATAAAGAAATGAGGGGCTCATATCGCCTGCTGCTTTTCTGGAAACCCTGCTCGCTAATGAAATTTATAAGTCGGCCTCCCAAATCTGAAAACACAACCCTTCCTTGGAAGCAGTCAATGATGGCACATGCAGAGAATAACCAGTCAATGCCTAGGATGACATTGTATGGTTATATCTGCAATAGTAGAAGATCCATGATAGACTGATGTGACCGTATCATCAGTATACACCCTCGGCAAACATAAAACAAGTCGGTCTGCCCTCCAACTAGTTTGCTCAGCACCAGGGGCACTAGAAGTCTCTCAGTGTCTAAACTCAGAGCACGTTCCAGACTAGGTGCAACAAAGGAGTGAAGAGATCTAGTATCGAACAAGGAATATTCAAGGGTATTAAACCAGCAGATCGTACCTCGAACGACTTCTGGCCCTTCTGGAACAGCTACCTCTGTAGCATGCAACTGTCCACGCCCAGCTCTGCTACCTCTCAGTTATTGGCCACCTCCCTGACCATGCCCTGTTCAAGATCCCTGAGGGGCACCTTGGGGTTAGCTGCTTCCTGCCACATATGGTCTCAGAGGGGTGGGAACATGCTTCCCCTACTGCTACTGTTGAAAGGGCCTAGCTGGAAACTGCTGCTGCTGAGGTGGGCGCTGAACCTTCCCACCCTCTTAGTAATATACTCTGACTGGATACTGATTCTGAAGGTTCCCATGGCTTCCACAAATGAATCATCTCGGACCTGGGCCTGAAAGGAAAGGGTGATGGTGAGGAGATCAGAATTGGAACTACTGAGACCTTCTTCCTACTTGTCGATACCTAAAGGGCCCTGATTTTTGTGGCATGTTGCTAACGGCCTTCCCCTTCGACGACCCCAACTAGATTCCATATCGTGATACACCTCCCAGCGTGTGAATCCTTTCCACCATTTCAAACTTCTTCTACACCTCCATATACGTCGGTAGGGTGAAGGGAATAATAGCATACAAGATATAAGGTTGAAGTACCTCCTCCAAACGTCTCTCCCGATACTCCTCATCTGTAAAGAGGTCCGGAGCAAAGCGGAGGAGATCCTTGAACTTGATCCCCAACTCTCTCACTGACATGATCCCCTGCTGGAGGTGGAGTAGCTCCTGCCTCTTCTCAGTTTTCATCATGGATGAGAGGAATTCTGCCTAGAACTACTTCTCGAAGTTATCCCATGTAACCTCAACCTCTCTCTTCTCCCCAAGATAAAGAGTCCACCATTGACGCACTACTCCACGCATATGGCTTACTGCCAAAGGATCCTAGTACTCCGTCAGAGCCTAGATCAAGCTGAAGGATATCAACATCTCCTCTAGCCATCTTTATATCTCCATGTCTGAGATGATGCCCTCGTACTTCTTGAGGGTCTTCCGTTGAAAGGCGCGAAGCATATTATGCCACTGATTTTCCTTCTCCTCTCTGTTATCCCTCTGTTGATTAGGAAAGTCAACCTCTTGGGCTTCGATCGTCCACAATACTTATGGTTATCTCCTAAGTGCCATAGATGCAAGGTAAACAAGAAATGCCAAAGCCCTTGTAGTGTAGAATATCGAAATTAAATTTTCATAGGCTTCATATTCATTTAAATACTCCAAAATACCAATGAAACACAAGAACACAAGTCATTATGATGCATGTAACTTCCCTAGGGTCTCTACCCTACAATCAGTGTAGCCTCACTTGGTTGTTCGGTAGGCCCAGAGTCCTTGCATCAGACCACAGGGGCCCCTAAAATCCCGTGTCTTAGCCAGTCTTCCCTGGCCTATTTCTTGCCCAAGATCACCCAACACTTTTTCCCTACCATCCCATGCAATCATCAGTGTGCCTAACCCTAGACTCCATTCTATCTCTCAACCACAGTCCACTGATACCATTCTGTCATGGCCCGCCTTCCCCAAAATGAGTGAAGGGATAGTAGATTGCCAGACCCTTCGTTCTTCATGTTGAAGGAGAGATAATGACCCCCGAGACATACCTTCAATAGGTCCCAGAGCAGCAACTAGCACCATGGGTATATAATCACACTCAAGATGGAAGGCATTAACCTTTTTCTTTAATAGGACCCAGAGATAATATAGTAAAACCCAACAATACCAAAACTGGGGGTAAAAGTAAATACAAAGAAAAACATTCCCAGATACATGTTACAAAAGTAAAAGCCACAAGGTAAAAGGGAACTACAATGGTTAAATACCAAAGAAAGAAAAATATCAACTGAAATTATCCCAACGCCCGTTCTTGTACAGCCGTGCATGATCCTCGATGTCCTCCTAGAAACCAGAAATCAGTTTTATATACATAGGGTGAGCATACAAGTATATTCAGTAGAGGAAACCAAAGACTCTTGTGCACAAGTGAGTAGGGATTCTAATGCCCGTGGAAAAATATATAACAGAACACCTAGCAAGGAAAACTATCCACCCTAGCCTCACCAAGGCACACTCCCCAAATAATGTAATTCAAGTAATGTATTATAATAACACATCGATATTTGGGTACCCCATGCCACACTCCCATTGGTTATTGAAGACATCCTACGCATTGAAGACTCTTAGGAAGCAACCTGCCCACACACACCTGAGCCAACCACCACAACTACCCTGACCGAAGAATCATGGGATATAAATGACCTCAGGCCGTCACAGTAGTCCCAAAGTGTCTTGGGATATTCGGGAAAGGGAGTAGAAAAGGAGCTAATAACCAGCAACTCATAAATGTGTTGGGAAAACACCCTGCCCCATGAAATGGGGGTTTTCGAAACCAAGTTCTCAATTTTGGGGGGGAGAAAATTAGAAACATAAAAACTACGTATATATGTATAGGTAATAAGAACTCATCCCAACCTAGGTTTTCCAAATCCAACCTAAGAACAAACACCCTTGTTACTATTGATTCATAAAAGAAAAATACAGTACTCACGGCCACGTCACAACTCATTACCAAAACCAATTCCCCTTTTAAACCATTCTTGTCTTCATGTTCAAGTGATCCCATTTAGTTGAATTATGAACTACTGGGAAACTAACCGGCATAACCACAATCCAAAGAAAAGAAACAGCCACACATCAATTTAAGAATTCACACCAGGTTCTCTTGTGATGTCACAACAACAAAGGGATCAGTGTGATCACTCAATGTACTAGATCCAAACCAAGCCTCGAGATACAGCCCCACATAGCTTCAGGTTCACAACCAACAACCGTTCCACAACAGAGGTGCCCATCCTCATCCACATCACCCCCATAAGCATCGAGCATAACAACAGACATGCCACCAAGACAGAGCAAGGAAGCTTCCACACATAGGTACATCATTCACTAAGTTTTCTTCTTTAAGTTTGGTTAACCAGGGTGATCACACACAGATTATTATTCAATGGAAATTCATTTAATTTGACAAGTTCACATGATTAACCAAATTCTCATGTTGGATCAATTCAATCATCACAGAAGGCAAGGGTTCATTAGTGCGAATGGAAAGTCCTCCAACGACCATGATTTTCAGTAGGCATAGGCCTGCACAATTCACAACATAAATAATAAAGGGTAAGGAAAAGCAACAGAACATCGACCCCACTCCCCATTAATTCATTAAAAGTGTGTTTATTATCTTTGTTAAGGTTTAGTTTTCATCCATTCCCATAGAAAAAGTAGCGCACCCACCCCGCACGATACATAGAAAGTAGAGACAATGGAAAAATCCTTACTTGGTTGATCAAGGATCAATGTTCTCCTTCACGCGATGAGAACTGGGGATGCGCGCCTTGCAGGGGTGGAAAAACAAGGAATACAAGGGTGTGCAGAAAGGCTCCAACACAGGTACACCACTTGCCTCATGAAGGGGAACCCCAAATGCACCAAGAAGAAAAGGAGACCATCCCAAGAGGAAGAAGAAGAAGGAACTCTCGGGCGATATCAGGATGAGATCCCATTGTTACGGGATATTGAAATTTGAATGACATTAAAGTTGGATCATGGTTACCCACACAGTTGAGCTGTTACACACGACTAGATTAATTGTTATTATAACAATTCTCCTCAGAGGGGTGGTCATAACAGCTATGGATTAAACAGTTTTCTTTAACAATAAGGAAACGCGTAACAGGGGCGGATCTGTAAGGTACGGGGATGGGCATGACACCGAGGAAAACAAAACGTTTTGGTATGTTAAGGGTTTCTTGACTCTTGGGGGATTTTTAGATATTATTTATGGGATTTAAATGGCTTGAAATAGGGAATTAAATCATCTTTACGTCAACAGATACGTTGTGGGATCAGAAAAAGTCGTAACTGGAAAAAGGGACGAGACACGGTGAGGACACGGTTCCACCAACACGGTGTCACCCTCAGGGTGCCACCGTCACGTTGTCACCCTCACGGTGCCACCGTTACCGTGCCACCCTCAGAGGTCCCACCATCACAGTGCCACCGTGACCAGTGTGCGATCATCACGGTGCCATCGTGACCGGTGCCACTATTTTGGTGGAGCCATGTTTTGGTAATGTAATGGACCAGGTGGTTCCAGACCATTACAAAGATAATAGATATCTTACAAAATGAACAACTTGTAATTATAATGTGTTTATTTTTTTTACTCAAGTACCAAATATTGAAAAAATGACAGTTAATAACCTAAATGATTACATAATGTTTATAAGATGGTAATTAGTAATATAAAAGGAATAATAAAAATTAATAAGTTTCTTAAGCATGTAAAAATTAACATTAGTTTATTATTCAGGAGATTAAAGAAAAAACGGGTCATGTTGGACACAAGGTAAGGGATTTTCTTATCTCACTTTTAATTCCGTGATATTTCCATTGTTCGCCACTTATTAATTGCAAGAGGTGTATTGTGTACTTCCATTTGATATATATTATTTTGATTCTCATTATATTCATGGTATTCTATGATACATTTTGTGTTTATTAACTTTTGGTCATACGACTCAATTGATTACTACCTGGTAAAGGGTTTCATCTCACTTATTATTCCCGTGAGATTCATGCTATATTTTCCATTATTTCGTCTTGTGTGGAGTATGTACTGCCCATGATTGTATACTTTTTTTAATATAATTTCATTTATGAGTATTTAAATCTTCATTTTATGAACATTCTTTCATGTGGCATATGTTTTGTATATTACCAAATCGTTACGGGAACCTTTGACCCTCCTCCTTTTGAAAGACTTCTTTTGTTTTTTTTAATTTACATCTTATTATGTTGGGATATGTTCTTATATATCCATATTGATGTAAAAATTATATCCAAGTGATGAGATACCATTTTAACCTCATCAACTCATTTTTTGAATTTTAAAGCGACACTGTTAGGCTGTCAAATTTTTACAAGGGATCTTCTTAGCCCAATTTCAATTCTTTGGGTTCAACTTGTACTTATTGAATATGTCATCCAATGAATATGTGTGAATGACCTTTTATTTTTTTACACTTAATATACAATTATATTTGGTGTATTTATATTTATCACACATAATTATGTGATTGATTTATCCTTAATTTAAAGATATCGTCTTTATAAGGGATTTCATCTCAATTTACATTTCAACTGAGACTTCATTGTTGTTATACACCAATTCACTCTTATATAGTGTATATACTATCCTTTGAAATATTATTTCATGAATCCTTTTATTCTCATGATACTATGATGTTATGATTAAATTTTATTCTTTGTTTATTTTTATTCAAGCATCACTCTTTTTGTTAAAAAAACACTTTAACCAAAATATCATTTTAAATATTTTAATGATTAATTCTTATAAATATTTATCATTAATGTCAATGTTTGGAAATTGTGTTTTTTGATTTATTTATATGGACATTAATTTTTTCAAATGATAATTAATTTAAAAGCTTCAAAGTGGTATGGGACACTTTGATTCAAAAATCACTTTTCAAATGGTTTCGAAAAGGATTTGATAAAGCATTGTTTATGTCAATATCTTGATTTGATATATTGGAATGTGGGAATTTTATCTTTCATTTATAGTTGTGTTATGATTATGTTATGGTTATTGGGAATTTTTTACATATATGGGTGGTTTGGGATAAACCTATAGTGGGTGAACACGTGATAGCTCTCCAATGCATTGGGTAATGTGACATTGGTAAGCGTGATGTTTCTCCTAAGGGATTTAGGAAATATACTGTGATGGGTATTCCAAGTGTAACTCCCTATGTAGCTGTGATAGCTACAATGTATATATGATATGGATGCCATAAGTAACCTTTATGATTTATTATTTGTGTGTTTTATACATAAATCTTATGATTTCATAAGGTATGTTATGATTGAAAAATATAGTTTCATTGATTGGTATTTATTGATGGGATAATGTTTTCCTTCTTTATTTAATAACCCTTAATCTGATTTTTATGCTCATCCAAAGTTTCTGAAATGATTTCCACAAAACTTAATGATGAATAGGATCAAGTATGGGATCAAGTAAATGTCATGATGTTTAAAATTTGGAACTACACATGTTTCTTATAAAGTGTTTTTATTTTATGAAAAAATGGATACTGAGTAGTAATGTCTACATGTAATATTCAAGTTGTTATGTAATAGTTATCGCCTAATTCTCTAAAACTCTAAACCTGAATAGATCCTCAATGTGAATTATTCATTTAATTAAATATTATGAAATGTTTATGGATGGGTCCTTATAGTAGGTATCAGAGGTCGCTTTACACAACTTTAGGGATTATGATATTTCGTTAGACACATGGTTAGTCCCTATGTCTATTATTTATGTTAAATACTTGTTTTATAACTTTTTTAGATCAAGTAAAGTACGTTACAAATGGAATGAGGATGACCTCAAACGACATTCATATCTCTTCCTGAAGACATGCTTGCAATCATTATTGAAAAGACATGTTCGGATGATTGTGAAACTTTTTATAGCATACAACTCACTTGAAAGTAGTTGCTTGAGATATCAAACACCTCCACAATTCCTCATTATCATCACGGATCATGGGTTGTATTTAGACAAATACTATTTTCACAATATTCTAATATTTTCAAGAAAGGTAAATATTATCAAGGAATTTTCACATATTTTTCCTTATCACAATATTTTTAAAGAAAATTATGATTTTAAAAACGCGGCTGAAGAAGGAGACCCTTGAGCAACCTATTTGTATTTTCTTTTACAATATAGTCTCTCAGCACATACCAATGGTATTTTAAAAATACTATTAATTGAAGGTTTCAACTCAAATTTTGTCCGACTATTTTATAGAAATCATGATTTATCAGATGTTTTGAAATTATATGTCATACATGATTATTTTCCAAAACTATTTTTCTGTGAACACCCATATTACCCATGTTGTAGATGGTTTATTTGGATGGAGGAAGAAAATGATTTTGAAGGATCTATAAATCATTGTTGCGATGCATGGACCTTCTACCTACAAGTAAAAGATGATGATGAAACCAAATGGACACCATGGTCAAGGTATGATGTTCTTTATTTTAGGGATCATATTATTTTATCATATGGTCGTGAAACAAGACTTCAAGAGTTACAATGTTTAGATCATAATGAATTTGGATAAAAATCGGAGGTATATGGAAACCATTGAGGTTAAATCATTTTAGGGTTATTTTTGGAGTTTTTTAAAAAAGTAAAACCCTTAGGATGGGTGACAACCCGTCGCATTCGACAAGGATGCCGGAATCGAACCCCTAACAGAAGGGTGACAAGGGTGCATCACCTATCACTAGCCTACATGATGTCTTGGGTTAGTATGAATTATTATTTTAGAAAAAAAAATTATGGAACAAGAATAAGTTGATTTTTGGAACATATGTTTTATCAAATGGATATACTTAGTATAGAAGAATGATTTAGTGATTAAGTGATAAAGGTTGTTGTGGAAGAAATTCTCAATTTTGAGGAATCATTATACGAATAAGGATGATAGAATATTATGGATTTCAATTGTGGAATAATAGTTGAAATTTTATTTTGGAAGAATCTATGTTTTTATTGTGGAAATATGACGATTTAGTTTATTTATGAAAATTATTAACCTATCATGGAGAACATGGGATTTGGTTAATTACTTTTCAATATGAGACTTTATGAGTAACTGTTGTTATTGGGAGATAAATGTTATCTAGGAAGACTATGTAATTAAATCCTTTTGAGATTTGGGTTTCAATCATAATTTGGATCACTATTGAAGAATTTTACTGAAAGTTGTTTTTTTGAATGGTCTTTGTTGATCTTTGGGTTTTGTTTTGAAAATTTTGGGGATTAAGAGTAGTTTTTCTTTTTGTAAAAGTTTTTCCTTTTTGGGTATTATCTGATCTCGCACTAACAATTTTGGGTTTAGTTTATTTCTAATGAAAATGGAAATATATAGATTTTATTTAGTGGATTATGTGATTCTCATGAAGATGATTCTTGTGCTTTTGATGTGACGAAGTATTTTTGAATGCTCTTTGTTTGGAGAAATGATATTTTTAGGTAAAAACTTATTACAGGATGAAACTCTACATGAAGGTATGTATATTTCCTTATGATCTTATTGTATGTAATAAATTAATACCTCTAAATTATGAAAAGGAATGTAAAACAAAATGTTGTTGGTTTACGTTTCCTACTGGGTAATCAATGACCATTTAACACATCATATGTTTTTGATTTTCTGGTGGTTAACTTTTTCCTAATCATGTTTTCTATCACTCTCCATCAGAACATGACAATTTTTTCTCACATCCATATCCATGTTTTCATACATGGAATCCTAGTATTGGTTATATCGGGTGCCCATTGTACTTTTCTTTCATTTTTAAAAGTGATAGTTTTACAAACTTTTTTCTGATGTGGGACTTTTAATGAAGTTTCCAAGCCTAGTTTTAAAATTTTGAAGATGTAATTCCCAAAAGGGAGGAAGGATGTAACATCCCAGGTATATAAAAAATATAACATATTTCATATTTATTAATATTTGTGAATTAAATATTAATTTTACTTTAAAGGGGTTACTATGTTCGATAGTGTACCTGATACACAACAACAGGTTTCTTTGAAATCTTATGTTACACACTAATAATATAATTTACTTATTTTATATGGCAGTTAACTCCTACCCGTTGAATTGGCGGGAATGAAAAAATCTAACTACAATATGATTATACATGTTTCTTAAATTTATTTACATTTATCCCATAAAATTTAGAGGCTTAAAATGTCAATGAATCTAATTTTAAGTATAATTTACATTAAAAGGCCGATTTACCACCATTTAATGGTGAACCCTCTTTAAATCTAATTTTCTCCACTTTAATACATTCTATCAGACCAAATAAAACACTTCTTTAGAATTCAGACATCAAAATTTAACATGGGTAAAATTTTGGTCATTTTTGATAAAATTCATTTTTAATGAATAGTGAAAAATACTTTATTTTAATTAAAATATACTTTTTAATCTAATTTATTTATAGATAGATTATAGTTTTTATTGGTTTTAAAGATTAATTAGATTATATTTTTACCATTTAATCTATTTATGGTCATTTATGTTAATTTCACATTGAAATTGGACATTAACTAGTGTCAATCTATTGATAGATATTATTTCTTAAAAACACACTATTTGTTTTGAGAATAGGATTTAATTTTAAATTAATTAATGAAACTTATATATTTTTAATATGGTAAAATACACTTCATTTTTGAATTCGGAATATCAAATATATCTTAGGCAGAATTTTTGGAATTTTTCTAAAAAAACATCAATTTTTGATAAATAGTGAAACCACTTAGTACTAGTTAAATAACTAACTATTTCATTTAAATGAAATTTTTCCACTTCTGTGAATTGTATTTTAAAAATCCGACATACATGGTTGTAATAAAAAAGAAAAATTTGGTTCAATAAGATGAATTTTTTTGTTGAATAGTAACATTTACCTTTTATTTACCGCGGTTAAAGGTAAATAGGGTAATTCATGGTTAAAAAAATATTGTAATAATTCAAAATTAACTTAACACATGTCCTAAAATTATTGGATGAGTAATATCCAACCATGGTCATCTTTAGCTCTATTTTGGGACCCCCTGGAGCCACTTATGAAATATAATGACACTTTAGATTAAATAAATTAATGTAAAGGCAAAAATGATGAAAAAAATATCTTTTAGTAAATTTATTTTTTTATGGTCTTAAATAAATTATATTTTATACTATAAATATTCATTGGAAATCTAAAAGGATTAATACATCATGGTATTTTTTATAACTTTTATAAAACACTTAAATTAAATTATTTATGACACAATAATGACTTCTTACTTACCTCATTAATAAAAGATTTAAATAAATAAGATTATAAAAATTAAAATAACATCCAAAACCTATCCATTTCCAATTGTATGATATTACTTTGACTATAAGTCATGTTATATTCGACTTTAATTTTTTTTGGACCTTTATAAACCGAATATCATTATATAATAAAATAATATTATCACACTTTCCTAAAGAGCCCCTTCTATCCCTTATAAAAGGAGACCACTTCTTACTAATTCCTCACACCTATAAATCTTTTTGGCTCATCCAACCTATTCCCAATTAAGCTCCAAGAATCCCTCTTCTCCTACTAGAATCTGTACCTTAGGCATAAGGCACTTCAAGAAGTCCTTTGGTTCAAACCAAAGAGAGTTACCCAAATTAAAGGTAACAGTTTCTCTTAAATTGTTTTCATTTATTTTACTTATCCAACCCATAAACTCTTTTTATTCCTCTATTTTGTATCAAAAAAAGTATCCTCAATATTCAAGGATATGTTAATGAGAAGGATTCAAACTACACTTACACACACCTCCATCTATTGGGTGAAGAACATAGTGTTTCTGTGGATGGCAAACTAATGCCTCACAAAACGATGATTTTTCAAATATCTCCAACCGCCTCTCATGGTGGCCATTATGATGGAATTTTATTTATATATGATATATATTATGTTTATTTTTTATTTATTATTCTTTATTTTCCCATTTATATAAATACATTATGGTTCCAATAGTGGGTAAATATGATAATCTTATTATAGGAAGTACGGACTACCGCCCCTCAAAGTGATATTACTCGTTAATGGCATATGTGGGAAGTATAAAGGGTGGAGATAATAATATTTTAGATGATATTATCCTGGAATTATAATATATCTATGTATCATTATGTTTTTAATTACATTAAAATAAAAATAGAAATGGAAGTAGTGTTCATGCGTACGTAAGACTTACCGTCTCCGTGAACGGTGCATTTCATTTCTTACCTCTAAATGTTATGTACTATTATCAATACATGTATATACTGGATATATATGATATATATGATATCTAAATCATTAATATAATTCTGAAGATAATTTATATCTTACCACATGAACAACTTGTAATTGTAAGGTGTTCATTTTTTTAGTCAAGTACCAAATATTGACAAAACGACCGTTATTAACATAAATGAATACATAAAGTTTAAAACATGGTAATAAGTAATATAAAAGGAATAATAAACTTTAAAAGGGTTATTAAGAAAGTATAAATTAACATTATTTTGTTATTCAGGAGATTAATGAACGAATGGGTAAAGCCGGACACAAGGTAAGGGGTTTTCTTATCTAACTTTTAATTTTGTGAGATTTCCATTGTCGCCAATTATTGATTCCTTGTGGATTATTTTGTACTTTCATTTGATATATACTATCATTATTCTCATTATATTCATGGTACTCTGTGATTAATTTGGTGTTTGTTAACTTTTGGTCAAACGACCCAGTTGATTACTACATGGTAAAGGGTTTCATCTCACTTATTATTCAAGTGAGATTCATGCTATATTTTACACAATTTCGTTTTGTGTGGAGTATTAATACCCATGATTGTACTCTTTATGTAATATAATTTTTTTTATTAGTATTTAAATCATCATTGTATGATCACTCTTTCTTGTGTCATATGTTTTGTAAGTTACCATATCGGTACGAGAACCTTTGACCCTCCTCTTTTTAAAAGACTTCTTTTCGTTATGTCTCTTTATTTACATCTTATTTTGTTGGGATATGTTCTTATATATCCTTATTGATGTAAAATTTAAGTCCAAGTGATGAGATAACCTTTTTATCTCTTCAAATAATTTTCTGAATTTTAATGTGACGTCGTTTGGTTGTCAAATTTTTACAAGGGATCTTCTTAAACCAATTTCAATTATTTGGGTTCAACTTGTACTTCATGAATATGTAATCCAATGAATATGTGTGAATGAACCATGATTTTTTTACACTTAATATACACTTATATTATGTGTGTATATATTTTTCACATATAATTATGTGATTTATTTATCCTTAATTTAAGGATACCATCGTTATAAGGGATTTCATCCCAATTTACATTTCCACTGAGACTTTACTGTTGTTATGCACCCATTCACTATTATATGGTGTATATACTATCCTTTAAAATATTATATCATGAATCACTTTATTCTGTTGATATTATAATGTTCTGATTAAATTTTATTCATAATTTATTTTTATTCAAGCATCACTCTTTATGTTAAAAAAACTCCTTAACCAAAATATCATTTTAAATATTTTAAAGATTTATTCTTCTAAATATTTCTCATTAATGTACATGTTTTCAAAAAGGGTTTGGGGGTTTATTTAAATGTACATTAATTTTTTCAAATTATAATTCATTTAAAATCTTCAAATTGGTACGGGACACATTGATTCAAAAATCACTTTTTAAATGGTTTTGAAAATGATTTGATAAAGCATTGTTTATTTCAATTTCATGATTTGATATATTGAAATGTGGAAATGTTATCATTCCTTTATACTTGTGATGTGATTATGCTATGGTTATTGGGTGTTGTTTACGTATACGGGTGGTTCCATGATAAACCTAGGGCATTTGAGCCCGTGATAGATCTCCAATGCCTTAAGTAACGTGACACAGGTAAACATGACTTTTCTCCTAATAGAGTTAGGGAATATACTGTGATGGGTATTCCAAGTGTAACACCCTATATATATGTGATATCAACAATGTAAGTTTGATATAGATTCCATAAGTAACCTTTATTAATTATTATTTGTGTGTGTTATTCATAAATCTTATGATTTTATAAGTTATGCTATGATTCAAAAATATAGTTTCATTTATTTCTATTTGTTTATGGTCTAATGTTTTCCGTCCTTATTTTATAACCCTTACTGGGAATTTTATGCTCATCCCATGTTTTTGAAATGTTTTCCACAGGACTTAAAGATGAATAGGATCAAGGATGGGATCAAGGAAAGGTCATGTTGTCTGAAATATGGAACTAGACAAGTTTCTTTTTAAGAGTTTTTATTTTATGAAAAAAATGGATACTGAGTAGTAGTGTCTATATGTAATATTCAAGTTGTTATGTAATAGTTATGTCCTAATTCTCTAAAACTCTAAACCTGAAAATATCCTCAAAATGAATTATTCAGTTAATTCAATATTAGGTAATTTTTAAGGCTGGGTCCTTATAAAAATAATAGAAACGACATAACTACCAGGATTAATTTTAAAATTGGGTTTTCCCATTACATCAACATGTTAGAATAATTTTTTCACGCGCATGGAATTTTTAATTGATTTGTTTGATTTCATATTAATAGTAAATGTGTCCAGATTATCTAATAAATATATTTAATTTATTCACAAATAGTATATTGATTATTTCAAAATAATATTTACAATGGTGAAAAGTAAAATTATAAAGTTAGTAACCAATTTGTTAAAGGGAATCACATTATTAAAACATGATTATTTATAGTGGTGGAGGAATTTGTGGACATTTCATTCCATACATCTCATTATTTATCAATTTTTGTGTTTCTTGGGTTGATATTCACTTCACATTAATGAATAGTTTTCTACATTTATAAAAAGCCACTCCTCCTCAATTAGAAAAGGGAACTCCCACCCCTAACATATTCACACCTCTCCAGTCTGATAACTCATCAAAAACCACTAGAAATCACTGAAAAAAATACTAATTCAAATTTTATAGAATCCTTTAATCTCAATATACCATCACAAGGATCTTTAATTAGTGATCCAAAGTATTGTTTTCTAAGAAAAGGTAATCATAATCACTAAAGGCATTATTTTTTACTTCTTATCATTCCATCATAACTTATGAATTAAATTAAAAATAAAATAAATAAATTATCTATGACAATGTTATATTATTTTATTTTTATTTGATAATGTTTAACTATATCCTTATTCAATAAATGGGAAGCAAATACATCAGTCATCTGTACGGTAGACTACCACCTCACGTACTGATGTAATTTTTTCTCCATCATCGACTCAAATGGATTTTCAAAATGATGTAAATAATGAATATATATGATAAATATGGAAGAAATTAATTCTTTATAATTATTATATCATCCTACTGCATACCCTTTCACTAATTAAGGTAATTATATGGCCTATTGTGTGTAAGTATGGCCTACTGTCTTCATGAAGAGATGGTGTTAATTTGACATGACCAACATTCAATAATTTTTTTAAGTTGGTATATAATGAAAAAATTTGATATTTATAACATTAATATAAATTTTTACTTTATTGATATATATGTCATTGACAGTAATTTTTACATCCCTAAAAAAATTCACTAAAAAAATAAAAAGATAACACTCGAAAAAATGGTAGTAATGAAATATAATTTAAGACTGTGTGGTAGGATTTTACAAGAAGATAATATATGATACTAAAAATATAAATATATTTATGTATATGATATAAATTAAAAATAATAATTATAAAAAATGTTAGATAAAATTTTAGTCCATGATAAATTAAAGGGAAATGTTAGGTAATGTTCTTAGTCTTAATATATTTTTATCGAGGAATATTATCATGATATGAACCAATTTATTTTTTACGAAGTATTTAATACCCCTTTTAAATGTTATATAATGAATCACTTATACTAAATAGTATATTATATTTCAATTATAATTATTTCATCCAATCTTATATGAATTGAATGCTAACAAGTGGTAAGAGGTTTTATTACTAAATACCCTTTCATTAGGTTATATTAATTCTTCATTGACTTTGATATTATATGATTATGTGTGTAATGTCTTTAATTTTTTATTATTTATTTCAACCTATTTTACTTGGATTGAAATTTGATACACATAATAAATTTATTGACTTGTTCTCAATTTAATGGTATGATCTTTGTAAGAAATTTAATAACAGCTTCCTCTCCATTGAGACATATTTGGTATTATGAAAATATTTATTTTTATGAGTTTTATATATATCAAATTTTATATATTTTTTCATGAATATCTCTATATTCTCGTTATTTTTTGATTCATTGGATTTTATTATTTTCATGATGTTATGATTCATAATTTGACTAAATGGTAAGGCATTAGTCATTAAATCTCATTTTAATTGGGATTTTTAATGATTGAATTTACATTGAAGATATTATCTAATAATTTTCTTATAAACGCATTTAATTATCATCACTTATTTTTTCTTGAAAATTTCATGTAATAGTAACATTTTCTTCTCCTGTGTATATAAAATGATTAAATTTTTTTTCTTCAGGAAATTCAATTTTAATTATCCTTTTAATTTAAAATGTATTTTAATCCATATCAACATTTTCTAATAATTTTTCAATATTTTTTTCAAGGTCATCTGGATATTTTTAATGTATTTTTTACCAGTTTTGACATAAAAAATATTAAAATGAATCTTTACATATCTTCCTCAAAAATTTAATGTTTAATTAAAATGTGATAATATTGTTTTTTAATTTGAATGTCTTAAATACATTTTCATGACATCATGACCGATAAATACATTTGATAATCATTTACAAGGATACATGTTTCTTTAGAAATAAAATATTTTTCATAAAAATCTAGTTTTTTAATATGATTTCAAGGATTAAATGGTATTTTCCTCCTAAATTTTTCGATGATCTTTCTATAATTTTTATAAAAATCATTGATAAAAAACCATTCTCTTATGAATGCTCCACTTATAATATGTAGTAATTATACCTTACTTATTCTTTCTCTAGATGTTTCATGATCATATTGACTATGGAATGTTTTGAAATTCACATTTTGGATTAATTATGTGGTCATTGACATTCTCCAACAACATTCACATTATTAAAATCATTGGAAATTACATTTCTATTAAACATCCATATTCTATATAATGTATATTTTTATTGCTCACACTATATATCAATTCTATATATGGTGTTTTACAATAATATTTATATCATTTATTGGGGAAACCCAATATAAATCTATATTCTTTTCTTAATATGAATATATAATGTTAAGGAACATTAGTTAATTAATTAAATATATTATTCCATATATGATACGTGAATTAGACAAATAGTGAAATGCGGGACCTAATAATATATAGAAACTTAATGCATCAAAATGTGTCATGGGAAAAATTTCTACAATATCATTAAATGGGTTTTGGTGAATACCTACCAATAAATTAAAAAATCATAGTGCCAGTTCCTGGTGGTATAGATATCATGATGAATGATTAATGACGTATTATTCAATGCATTTTTTGGGAGAATTTATATATTGATATCCATTTTATTATTTGATTGGTTATTATATATATGAATTAACATCAATTTCATTTTATTATTTCTATTACAA
The DNA here is from genome assembly GCA_963277665.1 of Viscum album. Taxonomy (NCBI): domain Eukaryota; kingdom Viridiplantae; phylum Streptophyta; class Magnoliopsida; order Santalales; family Viscaceae; genus Viscum; species Viscum album. Next base: position 1,095,938,699 of record OY728151.1, on the reverse strand, counting down.
TATCAAATCATAATTTATTTCTTCTAGTTTATTCTTCTTGTTCATTTTTTTATTAAATGGAATGTGTTTTTTAGTTATCTACCATACCATATTGATTATTCTATATTAATTTTGTATTGAACCAACTGTACAAAACCATTACTGAGCATTTGAGATCACCCTTCAATTATTCCTTAACATAGGATATGAATAATGAATCAATAAATGGGTTCATATATATAGAAAATTTACATTCACTAAGATGTATTTTTTTCATCTGTAATGATAGAATCATGTATGTATCTAGTTTACCTTGACTACTATATTATTTAGTTGTTTGTGATTTTTTCACATGAATTTTATGCTAATTTAATGAAGTTACAGCTTATTCTAAGAAAGTTGATTCGTGGTATTTAATGTGTTTATTATAGGAACTTTTGTAGAAAACCAAGGAAACTAAGGAACATGATATATATATATATATTAGGGGATATCCCACTATGACTTACATTGAGGTTTATTATATGTATAGTATAACATTATAATGATTTGGTAGAATTGATATTATGTTTATTTCAATGAAATGCATCCCTTTTTGGATTCTACATGTTGATTTGGCTCTATAATAGCTTCGTATAGGGTTAAAACTCTAAAAATGGTACATTGAGCATTGACCAAATCATCACCCAATGCATGAAAATAGGCCTTGTTTGACACTTTTTTTGACACTCTCAAGAAATTTTCTTTATTAATTCACTTTTTTTTTACAAACCATGAGATAGATTTGAATATATAATAATAGTTAATGACCTATGATAAACCTATGGTTTCTTCGATTTAATAATTTTTATTTTCTAGAAATCTGATAAATGATTATATTGTTTTAAACTATGATTATTATTTCTCACAGTATGTTTTTTAGTCGATGGCTAGAACACATAGAAATCATGTTAACATTGAAGATGATGGATGTTGTGGTCATAATGAAAAAAAAAACATATTTGATAATGAATGGAGTAAAAGATATAATCATTAGGACTATTTGTTTATCATAATATATGATTTGAAACATACACCATATCCAACTCTCCAACTCACCAAAGATAAAAAGGATGGATTCCGCTAAGATCTCATGTGGTGGAGACCATTATGGAATGAGGACTTGATTTCCTTCACTGAAAAAATTTCGAATGATTCAAATATGAGAATTCATCATTGGAATAGGAAAATATTTTATCTCTGAGAAATAGAGGCATGTAGAAATTAATTTCAAATGGATAGTGATGATTTCAATGGGAAGGAAAAAATGTCATCTTATATATCCATTTATAGCTATTTGTCTTAAATATAAGGATTCTAAAAAAACTACTTGTTCAACTAACTATATTTAACATTAACTTCTAGATAATGTAAAAACCTATTTGGATGTAAAATGGTTCAAGTATATTTTTATTAGGGTTAATGAATCATATTTTACATTTACTTTTATCAATTTTATTTTGGATATACGAACCATGAATCCTATATGGATTGTGCAAATTTTTAAGAAGCATATATTGCATTACATATTATTAACTCAAGATTTGTGATTACCATCATTGGTTTTTGAGTATTATGTTGATCTTATTTTCAAATTCATCGAATTTTTTTTGAGGTTTTATATAATTTTATTTTCATGTGATTAATGATATACTATAATATATATTATTAGGTCGAGGTATATGTTACTCTTGAGTTCAACATGTAGGTATATATAGGGAAGATTTCTCTCTATATATTTATTAATATATTGAGCACAACTAGGTTCAACAAGATCACTTATGTTAAGGTAATAATTTTTTATTAAAAATATTTTATTTTGTAGAGAAATAGTCATATTGAAAACCCATGTGGTTTAAATGTGATTTGATGAAAAATATTATTTGTTTAGATGATCAAAAAAATTGGGAATTTTATATGATTTATAATAGTATACTTCTAATTGTGGATAACACTCATGATGGGTGATAACCTATCTCATCCAATGAGTCTACATGGTTTAAACACATAACTAATGGGGGACAATGATGCATCGCTTTCCACAGACTTATGTGATATTCTAGTTAATATGAATTTTATTTTTCTAATTGATATATTTTATAAATATAAAATTTAAATTTTGGTGATATGTTTTGTTTAGATATTATTATATTATATTGGATAATTTTTTTATATCTATTTTGGTTTTGGATAACATTTATAGATATTTGAAAGGACTTTTCACCCTTTTGTAGATCTTGTGATCAGTTAAAAGTTAATTTAATTGATTGAGCTTAAAAAATAAATGTGAATATTCATTTAATTATGTAATAGTTAATGAGTAAATTGATGAACCACAACAAAAATATGAAATTTTTCTTATATAATGATAATATTTAAAGTAATTATTGTTTATGTCATTCTATATCATGATAGTAATATAATCCCATAACTTTCAGAGAAATATTTTCAAATAAAATGGTTACAAATTTACCTTTATTTTTTATGAATCAACGGTATTTCAAAAACCACATTATTTTATGGTTTATTATTCATCAATTTTATATTTATAACTTGATTTATTGTGATCATTTATCTCTACCACTCAAAAAAATTATTTTTTCATTCCTTCTATTTCCCACTAATGGTTTCCTACTATGAATCCGAGTTATGTTTTATTATAAATAACCTTCATAATTCCAATTCCTTCATATCAAGGGATTGTTTTGTTAACACCTTCAAAGATATAGTTATTCAATAAAAGAATTTACAAATAAAAACCCCTATTTTTATTTTCAAAAGATTATATTTTAAATACATAATTTAATGAATGTGTAGACAATGTATCATCCCAGGTTTAAATAAACTGTGCTCAATAACATATATGACATGCAATATGAAATCTAGATGAACTGTGAGATACACTTTATACTTTATTGTTATGACTGTACAATTAACATTGATGATATGAATAAGAATGACCACATATAAAAATTAATGAAAATATATTTTAGGTAAATCAAATATATGGGTATGTAAGGAAATTGTTTTAGTAAATATATAAATACTTAAATATATATTTTTACAGTAAAAAAATGTGGTACATTATGTTTGAAAATAAAATAGTTAATTTCATAAATTTGTCGAAACATTATATTAAAAAAATGATATTATTTTTTAAAATTAGTTATTTAAAATTAACATAGGGTGAAATTCTGGGATTTCACAGAAAAGAGGGATTTTTCAGTGAATTGTGAAAAATACTATTTTTTTATAAAAATAATATTTTTCAATAAATAATGTAATTTAACCATACGAGTAATATTTTTTATTTAAAATTAAAATATAAATTATTTATAAATATTTAATTTACATAATTAAATATTAAGTATTTTAATATTAATTTTTCTATAATATTGTTTTTTGGCTTCAAAAACAGTTTCTAAAAACACTTTTTAACTGCAAATTTCTCCATTATTTTAATAAATTAAAATATATAATAAAAAGTTTTAAATTAAATTAAATGATTATATATATAAATTAATTAATTTAAATAATATAATTATGAGAACTAGTCATATAGTTAATGTCAGATAATCGTGTTCGTGAAAAAAACATTTCATGAAAAATGCTTATTCAACGCATTTTACGGCATCAGTTTCAAATTATAATTTTCCAATTCAATGATTTTAGTTTAATAAAATATATTTTATATTTTGAATAATAATAAATAATTTTAGTTTATATGGTTAAATTAATTTTTTTCATAATGAAACTTATAAACACTAAAAATTTAACTACCATGGATAATGTTAAAATGAGGTTATGTGGATTAAATGATATTATGTCAAGATTAATATCCCAAAAATGTAGAATTTTTATTTATTAAAACTTTTAATATATTACTAACATGAGGTTAATAATTATATAATATGGATCAATTTTTTTAGGCAAAAAGGATAAATTAAATCGGTTATAAAACTTGTTATTATGGTGAAAACAAATGTTAAGAGTGACTAACATTGGAGGGAAAAGGAATAACATGTTTAGAACATGTTTCATTATATATTTTTTGTTTATTTTATATGTAATAGTCTCTATAACCCATAATTTATCTAATATGGATTCCAATTTGTTGAAATTATCATCATATTATTGAATAGATTTTGTTATTTGCTTAAATGTCACTACTCCTCAATTATTAAAGGACACCCCTCCCCTTCACATCATTGGACCTATAAATCCATTTAGATTGTCCAAAACCACCAAAACTATCTCCCACATATAATCATACACATCATAGAGCTACTGTTTCTACCAAAATACTATCCCAATGGTCCTTATTAAGTGATCCAAAGGAGGTTTTCCTAAGAGAATGTAGTCTTCCTCACTATAATCAATATTTTTTATATCTTATTTTTGAACATTGAGTAACGAAATAAAATTTTAATATAATGATACTGGTATTTATGATATAAATATATTTAATTAGGTTTATTTAAAATTATTCATATAACTCATTCTCCATAAAATGAAAAACAAATACAACTCTCATATCTATGGAGGACTACCGCCTTGCGAATCGAGTTAATTTTTTTACATCACTAACTAACATGGATTGTTATAAAGATAGAAATAATGAATATGTATGATAATTATGATATGATATTAATTATTTAATATTAATTTATCATCCAATTCCGTACCCTTTCAAACTTTAATGGAATGATATCATTGCTCATGCGTACGTAAAACCTAGAATCTCCATGATGTGATGCGATTAATTTTATATGTCCAACATTATAGAGTGGTTATGAATTGAAATATAATAAATAAATGTGATAATTATAACTTTAATATATTTCTGTATAAAATCTATCTATATCGTAATCATATGATTCAAAACATCCCTGAAAAAAACAAGTATTAAAAAATGAAGCAGTTAACTCTAAAATGAATTGTAGTAATGAAATATTATTAATGAATGGGTGATAGGCCATTACAAGAAGATAAAGTATGATATTATAAATATAAACATTGTTATTTTAAGAATTAGTAACATAATTAAAACAAATATACAATTTATTATATCACGATCCACTAAAGTAAAACATGGGGTTATGGATTCAGTCTCAATATTCGTAAATTAAGACATATTTTGATATTATGTACCAATTTAATTTATATGGTGTATATATGTATACTTTTACATGATACATCACTAATAAAATATAATTAAATATAATTTATGTGTATGTTAATATTATTTCTTCTATGCTTATTTTCTTTGAAATTTGAAATGTTGTGCAAGGATTTAAAACTCAATTTCCTTTCATTGGGTTATATTTGTTATTCATTTTATTTGATATTATAAGATTATATGTGTTATTTGTTTTAATTTTTTCCTATTTTATTTCATATTTTTTTGAGTATTTAAATTTCATACACATAATCAAATCATTGATCAATTCTAACCTTAATGGTATGAAATTTTTAAGATTTACCAGCGAGATTTCCTTATCTTTGATTCATATTTTTTATTATTCACCTATTTATTTTGATGTGGTGTATATACTACAGATTTGATATGTCATATAATTAATACCTTTTTATTAGTGAAATTTACGGTTTCATTTTATGTTTTTTATTTTAGGGTATATGATTAAAATGTTACCTAAATAGTATCAATTTATGCATTAATCTCATTTTAATCTGGATTATTACAAATTGAATTTCCATTGATAGAAATTTTTAGATTATATACAAAAAAATCCCCATTAATGGTATTCTTCTATAATTATTCATGTAATTTCATATAATAGTACACCATTCGCCTTTTGGTACTTAATTTTTTTTTTGAGAAAATGTATTTAATTAATGTGAACCATATTTCTATTTTTATTCAATTTTTTCTTCTTCTATATCCTTGTTTTATAAGTATATTTTAAAAAAAATATCTAATACTATGTCTTTTTAATGTAAATTTTATTCAATTTTTAGGTATATAATAAAATTTGAATGTAGTATTCTTTTCACTTTCCATATAAGTTATTATTCATCTTTTTAACGAAAATTTGAAAGGAATATCTATAACATGTACAGTATGAACCAAAATTTCCACCATCATTATCACTCAATAAATTGAATTATATTTTACATGTTTATAATGTTCTTTACGAAGAAAATATTTTCCCTTATATTCTGTAAATTTTTTGCTTTTATAAGTGAGTTTCAATGAGAAAATATTATTTTTCAAAAGAATATTTTTATTGGTATTTTAATAGTATTTCTTTTCATCAATTAAAAATACCCTTTATTTAACATATACTTCACTGAGGATATGTTGTAGTGATACTATCCATAATTTATCTCTAGATGGTATATGATTTGATTGGTCAGGGAATGTTTAGACATTTAAATTCTTCATTAATTTTATAGTTCTTAATATTCTCTTGTAATATTCACATTCTTATGATCTTTGGAAATTAAATTTTCATTCGATATACATTATATCTAGGATAGTTATTATTATTTATTAAATTGTTTCTACATACATTAACTTACAATGAATCATAGTTGATTGACTTGGTAAAACCATGATAAATATATTTCCTTATCTAAATATAGACATTTATTGACAGGTTATATTATTCTAGAATTAAATTGATCCTTTGATATATTAGAAATGAATTTCACTTGCATTGATGAGTGGGGACCATAATTATATAACCCCTTGACGCATCGACCGGTCTCATTAGATAAATCTGTAATCTAGAATTAAATTTGTTTTTTGGAAAATATATACCCATTTATGAAACTATCTTGTTATATGGTTTCGATGGTATACATATCATGAAATGTGATATCTTGATGTCTAATATTAACCATTTACATCACTGGGAATTAGGTTATTGATTTCCATGTTATTATTTTATTAGTTATGGTTTCCATGGATTAACATCAAGACCATGTTATTATTTATATGTAATTACCTGATAATCATTTTTTCATACCATATTATTCTTCATTAATAAGTTATTAATTAAATTTATTTTATTTTCATTTATTTACTATTATAAATTTATTATTATTTACTGATTCATGATATCTTCCATTGTACATAACCCTTACTGAGCATTTATGCTCACCATTAATTTATTTTCATATTCCCATATATAAAGAAGGAATATTTTAAGGAGTTCATGGATGAAGAATATTTACATTCACTACAGTGATATTTATATTTTCAAATATTATGGAGGACTCAAGTATGTATCTATTTTAACAATACTACTGAAATATTCAGTTATTTTTTAAGTGATCCCATTTATCTAATTCCAAATTCATAAAGGTACCCCTAATTCCAGGATACAAGATTTAGGGTCCCTATATTAACCTATGAATATGAGGGAGATATAGGACCCCCAAAATCAACATATATACATATGAGTCTAATATAGTGTCAATCATTCATAATATTCAGATAATCAATGGAATGAAAATGTGGTTTATATCATTTATAAATGTTATCATATAACATGATATAAAAATTACCTCAGTTGACACCAAAATTTCAATAACCCAAAAGGAGTATTTCAATAATTCAAATATTTGGAGATTGGTAAAACAAAACTGAACAGGAGCTAAACAATTTAGACAAAAGTTTAATATTGATGAAAAAAATAAATGTGTTTTAAAAAATTATTAGCATTATCATAAAAGTAAAAAGTTATGAATCAATTTTGAAAATATTCTTTTTGAGATATTAAAAGATTTTATTTTCAGATACATTATTTGGAATGGATTATAAAAAAAATTATTTAAAATTAAATAAAAAATAATGCAATAATTTTTTTTAAAACATTAAATTTTAGAAATAATATCCAATAATGGAGACTTGAAAAATCACTTATTAAAATCCAGAAATCATTATTTTGAACTATTCTAAAAACCATTAAAAATAAAACTACATTTGGGAAACCATTTTAAATCAATAAAATGAATCTTTATAAACCATAATATAGTCATATAGAAAATGTTAAAATATAATATTATGTCAAAATGTTATATCAAAAAATGCTAAAAATTTAATTTAAAATAATTATATAGAAATTTAAATAGTTGAAAATGACAACAATAAATTCTTTATTTATGGATAAGAAAATTGGTAAAATAAATATGGGCATGGAAGAGTAATATTTTGGAATGAAAAAAACAGGATTGTTCGATTTTACATGGAAATGTAACATCATGAAAATTATTTACCATGTGAAATATAATCAATATAGGACATGAAAAACCTCAATAATAAATATAATAGAAGAAAATGGTTGGGGATTATTGATATTAATATTATATATTGATAAGATGAATTATCATTCAAAGGAAATATTGATTCGAAAATGATTTTTGTGACAAAACCCCCCACATGTTTGGTAACCATTCAACTCAATGTCCGTGAATGATAACACTACAGATAAATATTTATTAAATTTTATATTAATTGAAATTATAATAAAAAATAAATTGGAATCATATACCCCACATGATATAAAACATCTTGTGGCTGTGAAAAAACTATCAATGAAAAAAATTGTCATGAGAAACCATAAACGTTGTACTCCTTCTTAATTGAATGTTCTTTAACTTTGTTGAGAATTGGAAATTTATATTGATATACTATATTCAAATGGAGGGTGTATTAAATTTACCTTTATCCTGGGGTTTCCAATCTTGGTAGATGGCTAATGTGTAAGAATATATTGTAATCGGTCAAGGGGAAATTAAATTATACAGTGGTATTTATGTGGTGGTGGAATTCCCCTTTTAGAGGTGGATAGAATTATTTTTTAAATATAACCTATAATTATAATTAAAAAATATTATTCTCATGTAATGTAGAGTTAGAGTGTAAGATAATGTATAGTGTATATGGTTTAGTCGATCCACACATCAATCATTCATTTAAATTCAATATTTTAACATATTTTTTCCACTAACCATTTTTTAAATAATGTTTTTGTTAATTTATTATCATTATAATAACTACATTATTATACACCATAACTAAATTTTCATAATTAAAAGAAAATATATTGTATTTTAATTTATAAATTTATAATTTAATAGATACAATTATTTCATATTATATTTCTAGGGGTATAGAAAATTTAATTTTAACATAGCACACATAATTAATAAATATTGGTTTTATGAAAAATGGTATTTTTAATAATAGAAAATATGTTTCTAATAAAATTATCAATGATGCTCATTTCTATTATATTTATTAGATTAGTATTGAAATAATTTGTATTATTTGTCTAATAAATGTTTCCAAAACAAAGTCCTACACTAGGAAATAATAATTAAATAAAAAAGGATATAAATATTTGTTTAATTATAAAATATCACATGAGCTTAAAAATATTAATAATTGGTTTCCAATATTCAACCATGTGTTTTTAATTAAACCATTTTAGTCACCAAGAACATTAATTGAGAGTGAAATGATTTATAAATAATTCATTTACTCCTTTGATTAGGATAAATTCCAAAACACAATGGTATTAATAAAACCTATTGTTTTATTTATTCATCAAAAAAATCAATTAATTTAGAAAAGTTCTAAAATGTTTCCCAAGGAATATTTTCATATGATAAATTAAAAAATGAAGTTAATTTCATATAACTAAAAATGTATAACTTGTAAACTTATCATTTAAATGAAAATATATATTATTAATAAATTCTATTTTAATAAAAAATATTCATTTATCCATCAATATTTTTACTCTTATTTAATATCCATTAAAAATTAAATTAGAGTTTATATATATATTAATATAAAATTCTATTTTTTTTAAATGATAAATGTAATTTTTCTGGAAAAATTTACATCCCATTAATAATAGTTCATGATAAAATATCCTTTTTTAAATTTTAATAGTTTTAATCCTATTTATTTTTTATTTATATTCTAACAATTAATGTAATAAATATGTCAGCAATTCCATAATAATAATAATAAAATGTATGGAATATAATTATATGTTTATATAATAAAAAAATTACATTTTTATTTTAATATTATATTTTCTCTTTCTCACTTTATTTCACTATTTTAATATGGCATATAGTTTTTTATTTTAGTTTTGTGTTTCATTTAATGAAAAAATTTGAACAGTTTATATTTATTTGAAGGAATGATATATTGAAAACCCATGGAGAATTAAATGTGTAAAAATAATTCATTTAAGTTATAAAATATTTTATATTCAATATCATCCACCAAAAGAAATATAAAAAATTTAAATTATAATTCAAAAAACATCATAAAGGCTAGAAAAATCGTAGGATTTCTCAAGGTTTCACATTTTTTATGGAATTTAGGCTAGAACAGTATCTTGGGTGGTACACAATTAGAGTATCAAATAATGTTACCCCTTGTGGATTTAGGAATGACTTGATGTTCATATCATACAGTGTATATGGTTTATTTTTATTTAGAAAATGTCTCTTTAAACTATTTACATTTGACTCTAAGTGATGGAATAAATTAATGAATATAAAAACATGAAAATATGACAAGACTATATATCATTTTAATCTATATCTTCTCCCTTGATCTCTTTATCAAATTATAGTACAATTTAACAAATTCCAGCAGCTTCATATAATTTTATTTTTGGGCATTTTTCAATCATATTATTTTCTGCCTTCTCATTTAATTTCATCCCCTCTAATAATTAGCTGAATATTTATTATACTATTAAAAATTAAATTTTAGTTTTTTTATCCACCGCTTAATGGATTATAGGTGCTTTATTTTCAATAATACCAGAAGTTATTCAATCCACATTATTATCTATATAATCTATTCGCATCAAAACCTATTTCTTCAACCCTTCATGTATCATGATGTGATGTTGTAAATATGAGGTGTTCTCTCCCACTTCCTAAAGAGGTAGGTATTTTTCTTAAAACATTTCTCTGAATTCAGATACATATTCCTTATATTCATTCTATTAATTGAATTTTATAAAATACCCATGATTTATAATAAAATAATCATTGACTGGGGGTTTTAGGAGTAATTTTACAATAATCATTCCATCATCTCAATGTATTCTTCATATTCCACCACTAATTATGCTAGTAATCAAAAGAGGGAGTATCATTATTTTTCATTGTATAGAATTATTGTTAGGTTCAACCTTACTAGAATATTTTCATCCTCCTTCCCTATTCCAACCATCTATATATCTTCTATATTCACTATTTCTATATTCCCTATAGTTAAATATTTAAATGAGTTATATAAAATAGAATCTAATAGCTTACCACGATTTCTATCTTATTGTACAACTCTTCTTTTTCTCTCATAATTATTACATGATACAATATATTTTTTCATTTTTTTCATATCACTGTCATTATTTTAAGCATATTTGATGAGAGTGTTCATCAAATCTACTCATGTATTTTACTCCTAAGATGTTCTAAATATAGGCGATCCTTGGTATTACTTTTCTACCCCTAGTTCACATTGGTTTTTATGATAGTTCGGAGCTTCAATATAACATGTATAGTCAATGACACACTTATTTTGGTTTCTCAATTTATAAAACCCATAAATGGTTTGAATCCTTCGATATTTTTCATTATTGTGGCCACCATGATAAACATTATCAGCACTATATCACAAACTCATTTAGATATCTATTATTTATCATTAGTGTGGAGGAGTAATAATACATAATGTTATTCATATGAAAAATACACGAAAACCCAAAGAGTTTTAAATGAAAGACAAATGATAAAACATAAGAATAATACTAAAATAAAATAATTTAGTATAATTGTTCATAAAAATATTTATGATTTAAGAAATTGGTTCCTTTATCATAACCAATTTCAATTATTCCCCTATAATAGAGAAAAACATGACACATATTAGGTCATCATTAATTCATCATGGGGGTCGATGTTAAGAATTTATGGATTCCCTATTATCACTAACCCAAAATTTATTTTAATGTGATTTTCACAGTTGATCCAATGGAAATCATGGAAGCTTAATGAGGATCATTAAACAAATTTTTATTCCTTCATACTCATTTTACCTAATTATATAAATGAATAAACATTTAACATAATATAACTACTCATTAATTTACCATAAACTATTAGTTAATAATGTTATGAAATATGAAATGAATGGAATAAAATTTCATTATAGGTTTTACCTACTTGAAATATATTAAACTAAACTAGTGAAAGTAATCAAAAAATTATCTTGAGACTAATGGAATTAACTATGTAACACCCCCATGTCGCACTCTTATTAATTTTGGATAATTTCTATAAGTGGATGTTCATATTGTGTTTCAATGGGGTTATGTCTCCGAATAGGTAAAAAAAAATTGGTTTACTTCAATGCAAGGTTATAGTAATCATTCAGGGGGAACTGTGTGTTTTCCCTTCATGAGGTGAGTTTACAGTTAATTTTAAACTATGCATGGTTTTTCGGCATGGGTTGAACAAAAAATATCCCAATCCATACATCCGTTATGTGACATTTAATGGGTTCAATTTTTTTGTTTCGGGTTTGGCATAGTACCTATGTATAGTTTGGAAAATCTTGTAGAAAGTACATGGTTGGATTTTATTTCAATTTTTCATATAAATTTTGACAGATTCTGTACAGTTTTTCAAATAGTACAAGAAGGCCTACGAGGATATTCCTGGAATGATGTGGTCTTGGAGTGAGTCCAAATATTTGATTAACCATGTGGCCTTTTGAGAGTAACTTATTCACTTGTGGTTATTTTATAATAAGTGGTGCTCACGTGGTTGGAAAATGGTTTGTCAAATGTGTCGCCAAACCGTACAGGTTTTCTTTGGGTTTAATTTTGGGAGTTTTCCCAAAATTCATTCCCTAATTTTCTGGTTTTCACCCCCATTTGTCTTCCCTTTATCATCTGACCATTGGTATCTATTGGGTTTTCCCACCTTCCTCCTCTCTTTATTCATTCCCTCTCAATATTATTTTACAAGAGGTTTAAGGTGATATAATCCTTTCATTACTTCCTTGTTCTATCCCCCTCTCTTCTCTTTTTCATTTAGCTTCTCTAATGAACCCCAGTTATCATGTGTATCAATTATTGTGGTCTATGTGCATTTATTGTTATGGGTTTCATTTTCTAGGTGTTTTAGAAATCATTGATAGTTTGATGGGTGTGGACACTATTGGACGCAACATGTTTTGGGATGTCTTGTCTATGATTATTCTTATTGAGGTAGGTGTTAAAATGAAATTGTTTTCTTTGTGAATTATAATAATTATTCCACTTTTTATATTCCCTATCAATAAATTTAAAATTATATATATAATTCATATGATGATTTGGATCTTTTTTTATGTGTTTTATGCTTGGTATAATTTGGTTTACATTTTAATTCCATGTTTTTTTAAATGGAATGTTTAATCAGTATAACCTTATTGTGAAATTATTTTTTTATTTTTAAAATAGATTTTGTAAGTTGAAATGGTTCCTAATCCATTTTTTGTTTTCAATCAGTGAAAATAAGTTTTTAAAATGGAATTTTTTTTTGAATTGGGTGTGTAGCTCAATTTTTTTATAAAGGGGTGTTTTAGTTTATTTCAAATGGAGATATGTAATGTGTGTGTGGTTTAACCCCTAAACAATTCCTTATTATTTTATTAAATTTTTTTTTATAATTGGTTGGACTCTAGGCTGGATTTTTTATTTCAAAGAGAATTCCCCTTGCCAAAGGGTTTTATTGCAGCATTTTAAATAAAATGGGTGATTTATTAATAACACATAAAATGTTTTATGTTGTGATTTGTGAAAAGTGTAATGGAAATAAGGCCTTGGGCCAACTTTTTATTTTAAAAAAATATAACTTTCTTATTGGTTAATTTTATATGATTGAAATGATTTAGTGTTTCCGTTGTTTTCAAAATGTTGTTTAGACAGTGTTTTATGAATGTTGAAAATGGAATGAAAATCTGAATAGTGCTTTTGAATTAAAATCTTTTTTGAAAAATTTGTTTTAAAGGGTGTAAATGTGTAGTTCCCTTGATTTGACCTTTCATTTTTACTCCATATGATGGATTTTGATCACTATGTCAGGATGTTTTTCTTATATGTTTGGAAATTTTCATGATATTCATTTGGTGAATTTTATCTGTTTGGGAATTTCCATCGTTAAATATAGGGGTGAGGTATTTATGGTTTTTAAGTGTGGGTAGAATTAATTTTTTCACTATTACTCACTTCCTTCTTGGTCATGGTATGACCTGTACAATTTTGAATGTTTAATTAGATCCTCTAGTTTGTCCACTGGTCACTAGATACTAATTACAAATGCTATGAACATGGTATAGTTGTGTTTATTCAATTGAATGATATTTGTGTGACATAATTGGGTGAAGGTATATACATAGAATATATCGGTAGCTAGTTTGGTTCATTATACACATATTAGATTTTATTATTTTCACATTAGTCTTTGGGTTGGATAATGACACATGTTTTCTCGATGAGTTATTTATTTAGGGTAGTATGATATAGTTTATCATTTTATCATTTATGATGCATTCTTTGATATGGAACCATTTTTTATTATATATCATTTTTATAAGTCATTATATATATATATATATATATATATTTGGTTAACCCTTTTTGTTCTAAACCTGTGTGAGTTGAGTTTTTTTCATAAAAAATGGTGACTCAATGATGTTTTTGAAAACATTTTTAGATTTTCTAAAGACAATTGTGTTATTAATTTAATGTACGTTTCCAAAAAAATTATCTTAATGATGGATTCAGCTAGATATGATTTTAAAAGTAACCATTAACATTTAGATACAACAAGTGTTATTTTTTTTGAGAAACATGAACAATTTGTGTCATTTTGAGATGTCTTGGGTAGATGTATTTATTCAAAAAAATCATCTGTTCAGTTTTTGGGGATCAATGTGAGAATATTTTGAATTGGGATTATGGAATTATTTTGATTTTCATTCATAAGATATATATAAATCATAAATTATCTATTCATTTCCAAACTATAAATGATAAATTTTCTTAACAAATAAACTCTATAGTCTAAGTTGGTTCTATTGACCTACAATGTTCTTTTTGTCATGGCTACAAAACTTAAGATTATAGGTTCTCAAATAAATCATTATTATTCATCATGGGAGATGTTGTCTTAGTTGGGTAGTGGTGAAAAACCTATGGATGCATGGAGTGAGTTCCAATGTTGTCTCAATTTCACTGGTTTATAGTTTCTTTGTTTTTAGATAGAGATCCATTCAAAAAATTTCCCCTAGTTGCATCTTTTTTTTGGATTTCGACATTGTATATGAAATTAGGTTGGATCATGAATGTATGTTATGACCAATTAATAATGCTTTAGGTTTATTTATGCTTTTGAATTATCTATTTTTACTATTTTTTCTCTAATTTGGGTATACACATTCCCAAAGTAGTTCATATGATTCTGAGGTTCTTGACATTACTTTATGGAGATCATCAATTCTATTTGAGACTCGTAGTGAATAAATTTGAGTTCAAGGTAGGATAGTATCCTTGGATAACTTATTACATACTAATTTATAAATTATTTATATACTAGGTCCACCTAACCACACTAATCCCACTTTCATGTTCCTCTATAACTTTCTTAGATGAACAAAATTATATCTTTAAATTAATATAAATAGTTTTGTCGGATCTCACTCCCCCACATTGGCTCTCACTACCTCACAACCCACTATAATATTAGTTTTATTACCAAAATTACCATAGTAATTTTTGTAATATTAAGGGATATAGTATTAATTAATATAATTATGATAAAAATTAAATAAGACAAACTCTCATGTAATGAAAATTAAAAAACATGTGGTTTCAATATTCTTAAACCACTCAACCCATTTCTATGATAGTTTTTACAGATTTTCAATGGTTTATTAGTTATAAAGGTACTTGAAAAGCTAAAATACTGAACAATAATAATTAAAATATATATTTTTTATAAGAATATTCAATCACATTAATTGATATCAAAATTTATATTACACATATATGATTACAAAATTAAAGTAGTATAAAAAGGGTACCTAACTAAGTAGAATCTATAATGTTGGTCTACCCTTGATCATTAAACCTCCAGGTAGTTGATCATGTATTTTTAATGTTTATTTTCCATTTCAATTATTATCTCCCTTCCCCTAGGTAATATAATTAATGAAAATAATTATTTATCAATGTAATTGCATTGCTAGAAATATTCCACGAAAGTATTTAAATGATAGTAGTATCATAATCTGTTGTATTGTTTTTATTGAATTCTCTAATGTGGGAAAATCATTCTACAATAGCCTTCCATAGTTGATTCCGTACTTATTGAATAATATTATACTCTATATAAAATCAGTGATGAAATCATCCAATCAAATCTATATAATCACACAGAAAAAGCAACTTATTCCACTAAAATATTAGTTTCTCTCGAATTGTATTCTCCTCTTCAAAATATGATACAACATAGATAATTTAATTTATTGAATGATCATTTAGAATTATTAGTCAATTTATATAAATCTATTAATATATTTTTATCTTCCACAATGTATGAAATCTATATACAATTTCAATGAAACACTATAAAAATTAATTTTCCATCCCACCCATATTATACAGTAATCAAATTAATTTGTTAACATTCATCACTCATTCCTTATTCCCTATTAATATGATAAAATCACTAGTTTATGGTGCATGATTTTCAATTATAGATCATACCTTCAACACCTAGAACTATAGTTTATGGTAAATCACTACGTTGGATGGATCTTAATCATGGATACATAATTGTTCATAAGAATTCATTATATTGAATCTAGCACTTACCAAGGTGTAATGTCATAGAAAAGTGAGTAGACACTTCCTTTATAAATTCACTTTTAATGTAATTTGATACTCTTGATAGTTGCTCATCCTTCAACATACTCTCTTTTAACATCTCAATCTGTGCATGCATGGTGCCTCTTGGCCTTCACAGTGGAATCTTAAAGGGTCACAAAATATTCATAGTTATTTCAATAGTAATCTCAACCATCATATAAGTTATTTTTAACATTATCGTGGTGACCATGAGTGTTATTAGTGTCATGGTATGATTTTGGATGTTGGTGGCATGGAACATTCTATATTTGAAAATATCATAGTGAATGGAGGCAGTTGTGGTGGCAGAATAATGATGTTTTTACATGTGATGAATACATCCTTTTTGGAATCATATCACATATGAGTTACAATGTAATTTATTCCATTTTACTATCAAATTTTTTCAAATAAATCTACAAAAACATAAACCAGTACCACACAATATCATATATTCCTTCAATATCTATTTCCTTGCATTCCCATTAGGCCTCTACAGACCATGATTCATCACCATTCTCAATCACTCTTATCATGATCATACATGAACCCATTCAAAACCATATGATAACCTATGTCGTGGTCTATTGTAGTAGAATGGGATACCCATTTGGATTTTTCATCCATCACATGGGTGGTGATATTGGTTTCCCTCTAGTTGGAGCATATCCAGGTGTTACCTTATATTTGTATTTCTATAATGTCACATTACATTTAAAAACATCGAACCACAAATCTAAATTTTGGGTTTTTTTATGTTAAAATACTTTAATTCAATATAAAAAATTAAAATTCCATAAAACTCCATACAACAAACATTTATTCCACAAATAATTTAAAAAATACAATTAAAAATGTATAGAGTAAAAATTCATAGAACTTTTTAAGAATATATATATTTATATATATTAAATTCCTTGAACACCCCCTTACATAATTAATTTCTCATGTTTGAGAAAAATATTTCCACCAAACCAACACAGGGTCCAAAAATCAGCAAATGAAATATTAAAATGATCATGATAAAAGAGATAATGTTTTAACTAGTGAATTTTAAAATAATAAAACCAAAAAAGTTGTTGAAAATCATAACTGAAAAAAATCATATTCAATTGTTCTTTCCACATTCACACACTTCATTACACTATATATTAAATATTAATTCCATTTAACATTTACCTAGTAGGATGTCATATCACTCATCACTCAAGGAAAAATTATATAATATTGTGGTCAATATCAAATAATAGAACATTGTATATAATATTTTATGTTATCAAAATATCCACAAAGAAATTAAAATAAAACAATTTTGAACGCATTTTCATTATAGTTCAAAAGTCTCTATGGATTGAGGTGGGTGGATAATTATTGGAAATGTATTAACATATTACCTTACTTCAGGTATTATTTGACATTGTTTTGATTTTTTTCTATGTTCTTTGAATTAAATAATTCTTAGAGATAGAGGGAGTTTTCTAGGGGTAAATTACATTAAATCTTTTGATTTATTTTTATTTTAATTTAGCTCATTCCGGTATAAATGTGTTAATGGACTTAAAACTAGACTATAAAATTCTTGATGGACATATTCATGTTAGGAATCATTTATCTGATGTGAACCAGATGTAGGGAAAATGATAGAAGTTTTTTTAAGAGTGTGAAAATATGCAATATGTGAAATTATTTCAAGTTATTAATAGGTAAATCATGATTAATTAAACCTAAGGTGGTGCCTTTTTTGGGGTGCTTTAATTTTTTTGAAATCATATTTTAAATGTTTTCTACGATGTTAATTATTAATTTGGTGGGGTCTCAATCCCACCTACCAAATAAGCCTTCTGATTTCTTATTAGAGTACGTACCTATTGATTTTTGGGTTATTTTAGGTGATCTCCCTACTTTTAAATCACTCGGTTTTTCATTTGACAGTGATGGTGGTTTCATTTCATATCACTCATAAGTAGTATTACTACTTCATTGTTGCCTATTTTCATGATTGTGGAATTGGAAATTTTTTGATTCCGATTGGGAATGATTGGTGTTTTCTATGAATCCTTTTTAGTTTTATTTCATACCTAATATTTTAAAGGAAAATCAGTTTGTTTTCATTCACCATTTTAAAAGGTAGAGAGGCATCAAAGGATTTTTCTGTAGGTTTATCTATGAAATTTCTTCCAATTCTTTAATTAATATTTCTTCTTATCAATTTTGTTGGGTTATTGAAGAAAAATGCAATTTTTACATGGAAATTATAATTTGGAAAAAAAATTTGTTTTTAAAGTGATTTAGAATTAATATTTTGTTTTTATTGATATTAAAATGATTTATTAAATATGAACTTAGATATTGAACTTTATTTGAAAAACATATCACCTTTGGATTCTCGATTCTGTCAAGAAATTGACACTTTACTTTAGTGTGTGAAATGCTAGTAGAAGATTTGTGATATTTAATAATGTGGATGGACTATATAATGTTTGGAAATAATGAGTTCCTTATTTATAATTATTTTCGGTCTATTATGTATTCCCATAGATTGGATTCTAAATGGTTTTTTTCATCTATACCATTTTTATCTCATGATGCATTAGTTTATGGATAATTCCTCACATTATTATGATAGGGTGTAGCCATAGTTCTTTTTTTTACTTTAGATACATAATTTTAATGTTTCCAAGATTTTATTAATCTTATTTTAATTTCTAGAAAATGAAATAATATTCACAAAAAAAATTTCATGCATAAAAAAAATTATAATCAATTTTTTTAAAAAATAGTAATTTTCTTTCTTGATATTTGATATTGTATAGATTATTTGGTGATATCATAATAGTCTCTTTGATAAAAGTCTAATTTTTCCATTTGTAAGTTTTATAAATTGTTTTATAGGACTTTTGTTAATGGAAGGGAAACATAGAGCATGTATGGTTATATTGCAGTTCATCACGGTCTTAGTGGGATGGTTTGTTAATGAAAATTGGTCACATTGAGACTTGTTTATTTTGGTCTTATTTATTATTCTAGTTTTCATAGTTTGGATTTACTTGTATATATTTTATATATGTATTCCATTATTCGATGTTTTACATTGATGTTTCTTCAGTAGTACATTAGTCTTGCGAGTCTTCTCTAGGTCTCTACATGTGGTAGACCATTCATGGTAGCATGTCTAGTTTACCCAGGTAGGATCCTTACAAATTAGTATCAAATTCAATAAATATATTTAATTATAGTTTTATCATTCTATGATTGGTTAGTAGTTATGGAATATTAGAGTTAGGACCTTGAATTTTTTTTGTTGGGAGTGTGGAAGGTGGGTATGTCTAACTCACTTTCATTTCGAAATCTAGGTTATTATGGATGGTTAGTTATTTTTTTAAATATTGATGCATGGTGGATGATGTAGTCTGAATAAATCAGTTATGGGGTTTATTAAAATGGACATGTTCATTTTTTTAGTATTTTTTATGTAATTCCTGGTTTATTTAAATTTTGTTGTTTAAAAGCATGCATATAGATACTTGATGTTGATACTGTGATATTGGAACCACCTCATTACTACATGGTTTTTTCCTTATAATTATTAGACAATACTTCCAAGAAGAGATATTCTAATTCTAAGTGAGGAAACTATGTGGAAGGTTCAATAGGAATATCCACTTTTGGAACCATCCTTGGTAGAAGTTATAATCATAACTACACGGACTCTATGTGAAGTTGCTGTCGGGAACCAGGGATTAGTAGTGTATCACGGTTCCAAATTTACTAAGCATCATCCACCTATATTTTTTGGTGACAAAAGAACCAAATCTTTTTTGAGAATGGATTTAGCTAATTTAGAGGATATTGAAATTTATATGGATTCTATGTTATGATTTACTTTTATACTCTTGGATGAAAAAGAAGGATAAGGTGGGATATTACTGTGAAAGATAAAATTCATGATGAAATCACATGGTAATCTTTCATGAAAATAACAAAAAAAATTATCTTGAGAAATTATGAGGGGAATGTCCAGGGTTGTTTTGAACATAGATAAATTGGATTATAAAATTATTCAAAATTAAATCATTTTCATGAAGATAGATCGCATTTAACCCTAGAAATCCAAAAAATATTACATGAATACTAGAAGGTTTGAGTTGGGGTCAGGGGATAATAAAATTTTCATGTTGATTCACATGTGGATTCCACCAATTACAGAGGTTTTTGATAAGACAGGTTTGGTATAGGATGAAATAGAATAAAAAGTGGTTTGTATGAGCTTCATTTGGTACATTAATTAGAGAGTGAGTAACTTTTCGCTATAAAAAATCACAATGGTATCTAGTTTTCTTCAAAACTAGTTTTGGTGGATTTATCGAGAAAATAATAGTTTTAATTCTATTGGTGTTGAAGGACTATTTATACCAAGACCAATTGTATAGAGGCTCCAAATATGTTTCATCATCATAAAAAATCTAACTATATAAATCATTTTTGTGAAAGGATGTCCAAATGTAGTAAGGATGGAATAACTATCACTAAGAGGTCACATGTTTGTACTGATCATCCAAGGGTCATGGGTCTTATACTCTAGATATTAGAGACATTAATATGTATAATAAAGCTTTTGTAACTGTAGATATCAGACATCCTAATGTCGGGGAGTATGAACAAGACGAATTTGAAGAGGTTCATACTATTGTTACAGGTATGGTGTTTATTTTAACTTATGTGGTGAAATCATTGTTTGATACCACTGCAACTCATTTTTTATATTTTCAAAGTTATTAGACAAGTTTATATTATCTTCTTATATCATGATGTTCTAGTTATATATTTCCACACCTTTGGATAGGAGGTATAAATAAAGATTAATGTATCCATTTTGTCGAGTGATGATCATAGTCCACATGGTGGAGTGTCGACGCTTGTTTCTTTATCATGATATCTTGAACATAATTATTAGCATGTATTGGATGACTAATTATATGGACTGTAGTTTTTTAATGGTTTGGGCCAAAGCCTCAATTTATTTTTTAAATAGAAAACCTCTTGAGTGTGGGTAGAGGGAGACCCATTGCATATCCCAAAGGACCAAGGACAAGTAGCTAGAATACAAGCCTTGAAAGCCTATTATTTAGACAAAAGGACCCCCTCAGTGAACAGTATTGCTACAATACATGTGGTACTATAATACCACCATAGCTACAGTAGCTACTATAGAGCCTCCACCAATGCTACAGACTGCTATTGTGCCCTGCTATATTACTGCTATAGTGCCTGGAATTTTGTCCTTACTCAGATGTGATCCACGGTCTTTTGGATGCGAAGAAGAATACTATACCACTTGGGTACAAGATCATTGGTGATATGTCCCATATTGATTATTGTCTCCATTGATTTTAGTTTCTATCATCAAATGAAATCACACAAGTCTTTATGGTTGAGTGGGATTCTAGGTGCTGGAGAGTGGGTCCTATTTTTTCTAATGATGGGCTGATTAAATGTCAGTTTTAAAAATTCTTCAAAGATTATGATGATCCTTGTTTGAGTAATCTATTTCATGTGGTAGTTTGTGTAGAAACTATGGCCTTTATCTAGGATTGTATTAGTTTACTACCATATATAATGGTTTAGTTTTCCATAAAACTACAACATGGTATGATTCCCAATTCTATACTATCTTATCATATGGCTCATGTTCAGTTGGTAGAACATAATGAACTTCTTATAGATATCATTTCTAAGGGTATTATTCTTACTAGTGTGTCACCAATGTCATTTTATATCCAATTTTATAATAATAATTTTGGGATCCATAAAAATTTTATTTTTTTGACAAATAATTAGATGACCTTCAAGAAAAAATATCAATTTCTAAGGTTTGATGATATCTTTAATCATCTATAAAGGGGATCATTGTTTTTTTGAAATTTAGCTTTGGTCATTGTAGCATAAGTAAGGATTTTGAAAAGAAGACATACCCTATACAATAATTTGGTCTTGGAGTGGGTATTCCCTATTTCATGTTATTTAGTTTGATCTGTCTAATTCTCTTTTAATGTTTATATCATTGATGAACTGAATCATTCATTGTGTCATGAACCAAGTTGGGTCGCCATCTGAACAGACACCCATCCCGGCCCTTGGCAAGGCCCAAAGGGTGTTCCCAATCCCTACAGGCTGTAAAAAGTGCCTAGGGTATCCAAATAAACCATGGGAATGATTTTACCAGAACAAACAGATTTAAAGAAACCAATAATATAACGCCATCCAAAAGTAAGAGTCGTAGCCAAATGATTCTTTAACCAAAACCTTCTTTTTCAGTCACATGTAAAACCAAAACCCAAAAAAAATACTAAATATATGGTGACCCAAATACTCAGACAAAAATTGTTTCCCAGTGAGAGGACACCACCCTCAATCCACCACCAAAACGCCATGTCAGGAGGTCTGCTAACAACAAGAACCATTGCTCCCAAATGCTGGAACCTTACCTATATCAGACATAAAAAATCTAATTACACCCAAAGGTGTAAGTAGGGTGTGAGGTATCACATAGAAGGATGTCACCAAGAAAATATTCCATGCAAAAGAATCAAAATAAAATTACATTTGCTATGATAAATAAACGAATGTAAGAAATGATTATAAACGATAGTCAAAATGGTTTTCATAAAATGACTTTAAAGAATAGCACTTTAAAGAAGACACATGTTTGGGTAGTAACTCAAGTAACATATCATGTATCATTGGTGTGCACAAAGTAATTAGTAGCCCCAATGAATGGGAGAGGACCTATGGGTACTAGAAACAGTTGGGACCTTAGAACGTCATGTCTTGGTGAATCATTGCTTAGAATCCATGACCCTCAGAAAATGAGGCTTAGAAGACCACATCCCTAAAAAATGTGTCTTAGAAGGTTATGAACCTCAAAAAACGTGGATTAGGTGGCCAAGACTCACAGTCATCATATTTTTTGTTAGTGTTTCAACAGCCAAACCTTCCAATGAAACCAGGCCAAGCCATCTCCGGAACACTAGCTCACTAGTCCTAGTCCCCATGCCTAATACACCAGGCTTAGCTCTTTGTGCTCACCAAAAACCAAAGTTCACATAACATGTCACATTTACAATTAAAACCAAACTAGGTTCTTACCGACAATAACATGTCACCTACACACTAATTTCCTCTTTAAGAACCACGTGCAAACCAAAAACATTTTAGAACATAACATGCGCCGCTAGCACATTAAATTAAACCAGCTGCATAGTTTTATAAAAAAACTTTTTATAATCATGCAATCCACTAAAACAAAATCATTAAACAGTTTCCAAACACGTCGAAAAATATTTAAAGCGAAAAATTTCACTCGAAATATTTTCCAAGACAACCACATTTTTAATACTATGACAAAACAAAATTTCATAAACCACATTTCCTAACACAAATGCAGTGGAGTTTGAAAAACTCCGATAAACAGTCCAGACAGGTTTTCACAATGAAATTCACCAGTATCACATAAACATAACTCTAACTGAATAAATTCACAATAAAACTCAGTCAAAGATAATTTCTCACTATGTGAACATATATAAAAAATCACTGAATTAATTATATAAGCAAGAAAATGATTTTAAATTAATACTTGTGTACGGAATCACCTACCAGTGTGTCACAAATGTCATAACCTTAGTTCAAAACTATCACAACACAACACACGCACCACAAGGAGTATATAATGGAAACTAAAACAATATATTGAATATAATAATCAAGATCCTACCAATTGAAAACCAAACCCGGACTGCAAAATCACCCAAAATTGAAGTACAACCTGGTCTAAGGGAAGTTCACCTACGACGAGGGTGCAGAAGGTCGGTCGGAGCTCGGAAGAGCATATTCAGCTTGTCGATGTCAAAAAAATGAGTAGCCACTGAGAAGAGGCATGAACATGGAAGGAGGGCCTCCAGAGCTTCGGCCGAACCACAAGGAGGAGCGCGGGAGGTCGGTTGGACAAGACAGAAGGTAGCTAGGAGGTCGTGGAGGAGGCTGCGAATAGGGAGGTGCGGCTTCGGCTGGCAAGACGAACGGTGTCAGGGAGGGAAGGGATGAGCGTGGGGTCATAGATGGGTGCAAGAGGGATGATTGTGTTAGGTAGGCTGGGGCATGTCTGGCCGGGAGAAAGAGGATAGTGGTCCGACGAGTAGTGATGAAAGGGAAGCGCGACTATGGTTTTTTTCGCGTGAACAGTACCCACAATGGGGGAGTGGGAGGAAAAGAGAGGAGGGAAAAATGAGAAGAAAAAATTCATGTGAAATAAATAATAATAGAAATAAAATAAAATAAAGAATAAAGGGAGATAAAATGAGAGAGAAAGGATAAAATAAAAGAAAATAAAAAGAAAAGGAAAACTAAAATAAAGTAGAAGAAGAAAGAAATAATCCAATTAATAAATAAAATTATTAGTAATAATAAAAATAATCATAAAAAACCTAAATAATAGAAACACCCGAGATGAATTATTAACTTAAATAATAATATTATTATTATTAACATAATTGAAACATTAACTTGAATAATAATAACTCTAATAAGAAATCTAAAGTAATAAAAACCCCAGTTGCAAAATGATTGCATTAATTATTCACCTGGACACCGCACACAAATGTGTGCATGATCACAGGAAAAGTCATGTGGTTGTGTAGTAATAAATTTAATCATAAATCATTATCTTATTAAATTTGGGCACTTCAAACGGTCGCCAATACAGTGGCAC
The DNA here is from genome assembly GCA_963277665.1 of Viscum album. NCBI lineage: Eukaryota > Viridiplantae > Streptophyta > Magnoliopsida > Santalales > Viscaceae > Viscum > Viscum album. The sequence continues at coordinate 1,095,912,950 of OY728151.1, read as the reverse complement.
ACCCCTATAAGATCCCAATTTCTTTAAAATAGAACCGGTTCAAACTACATCTCAAAAGAAAGACCCAAAATAATTAAAATAAAATAATGTGTTGGGATGGCGTGTGACAATTCTCCCCACCATGACACTTTCTACCCCTTAAAGTCCCAAAATATATGGTCAACACAAGATTACAAGAAAGACTGTGAAGATACATAAAACAAAACTCAATCACCCAAAGATCGGGCATTCAAAACACCAATGACTTGAAACTCCAAATATCTCAAAATTTGAATTACTAAGAAAAATATCCAGTAACAAGGAATTTACCTTAGGAATAACTACAACATGGAACTCCCTGACACATGACTTACGAATCATTAGGGCTGCTTGAGATCTCCATGTACACTCGTCCAGCGACCCACTACCCAAGATAACCAATTAGCATGGTTATGGTCAGGTGGAGCAGAATTAAGGGGTTTCTCCGCCAAGAACACTCTGAAAAAACAATTCCCCATGTTTTTCCTATGGTGGTCTCCCCACTATATTAGGATTTTTTTTTCAAACATTTGTTCTCCAAACAAAAATGACTCACAATCCCAGTCAAACCATTAATACTTGCTTGTCCCTCCAAGATCCCTACGTTAAACTGAACTAACACAGGAGGAGATATAACGACCCACACTTTACATACATTGTTAATACTTCAAAATTGAAGCACACTTATTACAACATATGACAAAACCACAAAGGACCGTATAGGTATAGTGTCTTTAGAAACTGGGAATCATAAACAACTGGTTCATAAATCTTCTACAGTGTCTCCCATTTATTTCATCATATCTAGGGTCCCTTTTAGCATATTCTACTTAATATCCATCTTCCTGACCTGGGGAAAAGAAAACATAAAAGGGTGAGCTCAAATGCTCAGCAAGGGCAAATAAAGGAAATAAAAATCATATCATATCTTTTTGAAAATCAAAACCTACAAAAGAGATCATAATATCTTAACATGGAATAAATCATAGAAGTGAAAATGAGATCCCCATAATCATAACATAAAACTTGAAACTTTGTGGAATGCACACATAATCATGGAAAATCATTTCTTGTTAGTCATGACTCATTGCCAAGACTATCTTAGTGGACAAAGTCCCTTTCTGAACCGAGTTCACTCCTCGTTTCAGTCCTGTATCACTGAACCGAAATAACCTTCCGTTCCAGCCATGTCTATCTCATGAGATATAAATCTTTACCCAATGCATTGGAGGGAGATATAGGTCCCACCCATCTTATAATGAATCCTTTCTTATGTGTGCCACATAATCAAAAAACATACATCATCGCATAACACATGTAACAAAAATGGGATTCTTGAAACATCATGACATCATAAATCAATTCATATAAGATAAAGGAATTCATAAACATAATTCCATCACAACATAGTCAAATCAATGTAAAAATATGGATAGAAACAGAACCCTTTATTATCTTAGATGGAAAATAATTTTGATAAAACACTTGAATTGAATTCTTGAGGAAAATATCCTTCCTTCTTCAAAATCAATTTCTTTTCACAAAACATCATGCAATTTTTAAAGAAATAGATTTTATTGAAAATAGTCATGAAATATTTTAGAGGAATCTTCATGAAAATAAGGCTTTATAAAACAGTAGAAATCCGTTCGTGCCGTATTAGTTAAAAAAACATTCTTCGTACTTTCGTCGGAAAAGTCAAAAAAGTACCTCGTATGACAAAAGATTCCTTTCATAAATATTACTAAAAACTCACCGAAGGGTAAAAATGGATTTAAACAATTTTAGGTGGATGGAAATAATATTACATATTGATGAAACATGGATGTGGATGATAAAATACACCCCAGTAAATACTTATGAATAAACAATCTCGGATAAAAATGAGATTGTGATATTTCCCTTACCTTAAGTCCAATTTGCTTTGTACGTGTCCGAAGCTCCTGTATAATGGTTTAAATAATGTTATTGACTTATTCCAGAATCATACATATTGATATGATATCATATATTTTCATATTCTTTGCTTCTTGATAGTAATATTTCATGGTTACTTGTTACTCGGGTCTTTATTGCCTTTTGTTCTTATGCGTGTTTTGCCGAATACATTCTTATTCTTCTTTTAAGGTTATAGATTACTTATATCCATAATGGTATTAGTGTAACATATATCATATTTATTCATTCAATTCATTTATATAATCATTATGAAATGAAGATCAAGTAGAACGAGTCGCATCACATCGTGGAGACGGTATTCCGTACGTACGCACGAGTGATGATATCGTTCCTATGATCATGGAATTGTATTGGAGTATATATATATATATTATTTCAGTATCAATATTACTTCATAATAATCATATAGAGTTACTCATTACACCATTATACCCATCCTTGTAAGGTGATGGTGGAAAAATAGATTACACCACAGTGTGGAGACGGTATTCCGTACGTACGCACGCGCGGTGATTTCATTTTTCCGTAGGATGGATAGAAGGTGAATTAGGGTTGTTTCATATTTTTAATAACATATCAGTATGTAAGTAATACTGATGTTATTACTTTATCATGAAACAACTAAAGGAGAAGAAGTTGAAGAAGAAAGAAATTGAAAAGATCGGTAATGGATATTACCTCTTCTTTGGAACACCTCTTTGAATCCTCCACTAAGGGAACTAAGATTGGTCTTTGAAGAAGACCAGGACCTCTAGGATTATTCTAGGGAAGTGGAGAGAAGAAAATGGCAGGGGTTTTCCGAGCTTGAGTGCTCAAATTGGTGTGAGGAGGAGGGGGAGGAGGTGCCCTTTTATAAGGGAGGAGAGGGGCACCTTAGGAATATCTCAAAATATTATTTTATATTAAAGTCAAAATCGGTTTATAATGGTTCCAAAGGGTCTTATTTCGAAGCTAAAGTGGGGATGGGTCGAAATCCTATCAACCAATAGGATTTAGAAAAGTTTAGGGTATTATTTTAACCTTATCAATTAGATTTAACTCTAAGTTAATTAATTTAACTTTTACCGTGTCTTTTTGTTTTCTTTCACTATATGGTTAATACACTTACTATAACATGCCAAACGAACCCCAAATTGTTTATTGTTAATATATATATCCTTATCTAAGTCATTTGGCCGAACCTTAGATTTTTAGGAATAAAATAACAATTAATAATATAATATTTGATTTAAAAACTATTTTGTGTCAATTTTGACACTATTTGATATATGATTTTTTTGAAAGTCATAACAGAATTATTTGTTCGAACCAAGTTGATTAAATCAACACTAATATATCATAGTAACCTAGAAAGTTAGTGTAATTCATAAAAAGTCTCAAATTATATTTATGTTGGTGTTTATAACATCAATTATGTCAATATTTCATTAATAAGATAATTACTGCATCATCATTGTGTCATAAATAAATTAAATTATTTAATGTTTAAAAATTACAAATAAAATACCATTATGTAGGAAATCTTCTTATCTTTCTAATGAATATTTATAGTCGAATTTATCTTATGTATAACCCCATATTAAAAATGATTTACTTATTAAACATTGATTTTAACTATTTTAACCCTTCTTTAAATAAATTAATAATAAATGTCCTAATCTAATCCAAGTGGGCCTAAATGGTCATATTTTATTCCTAAGTTTGTTTTTGGTCGAATTACACTTGTACAATAGAATTAGGACATGTGTTAGGGTAATATTGATATCATATTTACCCTTAGTTACCCAATTTACTATTAACCGTGGTAAGAAAAAGTAAAAAGTTACTATTCACCAAAAAATTATTTTTATCTCATTGAACCACATTTTACTGACTCATATCAACAGTGTCTGTCGGATTTTCGAAATTCCATTCACAGAAGCGGTAAAATTAAGTTTTATGCAAAATTCAGTTTTTAACCTACCACTTAGTGGTTTCACTATTCATCAAAAATTGAAAGTTTTCAGAAAAATACCAAAATTTTACCCTAGGCTAATTTCGATATTCTGAGTCCAAAAATGAAGTCCATTTTGAAAAATAAAATTTATAAAATTTCAAAAAGTGGTTATTACTATTCATAACGGCTAGTTTTAATAGCATATTGTTGTTTAGTGAAACTCGGTATTGCGTACGACGCAAGCTATCGAGGAAGGTCGTGATTGCATGTAAAGCAAGCCAAGCAAGTGTTGTGTAGAAAAAGATTCCTTTGATGATTTATATAACATAAAAGTCTCGTGTGTTACATTATACCCCCCTTAAAAAGAATTTCTCCCTCGAAATTCGTCACTTTGTAATAAATAGATGAGGATAATTCTCCCTCATCATATCCTCAAGCTCCCATGTAGATTCTTCAAGTTGGTGGTTCCTCTATAAAACCTTCACCAAGCGAGTGGTCTTGTTTCGTAGGACTTTTTCGCTACGATCCAGAATCTCTATCGGCTGTTCTTCATAAGAAAGATCTTGCTCCAGCGGTACAACTTCTGAGCTGAGTACATGTGAAGGATCTGGTATGTACTTTCTCAGGAGAGATACGTGGAACACATCGTGAACTTGAGAGAGATTCGGTGGAAGCGCCAATCGGTAAGCTACCTTCCCAACACGATCCAGTATTTCGAAAGGACCGATATATCTAGGGCTCAACTTCCCCTTCTTTCCAATTCTCATAACCCTCTTCCAGGGAGATATTCGTAAGAACACTTCATCGCCCACTTCAAACTCTAGGTCTTTTCTTCGGTTGTCGGCATAACTTTTCTGTCGACTCTGAGCTGCTCTTATGTTTTGTTGAATAGATCTGACCTTTTCTTCCATTTCATCAACGAGATCAGGTCCTAATAGCTTTCATTCCCCAACTTCATCCCAGCAAGTTGGAGTCCTGCATTTCTTTCCATAGAGAGCTTCATAAGGAGCCATCTGAATACTGGAGTGAAAGCTATTATTATAAGAAAATTCCACCAAAGGTAGGTGTTGATCCCAACCTCCTTTGAAATCCATAGAACAAGATCTCAACATATCTTCTAGGGTTTGAATTGTTCTCTCAGACTGACCATCTGTCTGGGGATGATAAGCAGTGCTGACACTCAACTCTGTATCCAGAGTATGCTGAAGACTTCGCCAGAACTTCGAGGTAAATCTCGGATCTCGATCAGATATAATAGAAAGTGGTACTCCATGCAATCTTACCACTTCCTTTACATATATCCTGGCAAGCTGATCTAGAGAGAAATCCTCTCTAATAGCAATGAAGTGTGCAGACTTTGTAAGATGATCAACTATGACCCAGATAGCATTATTGCCTTTGGATGTTTTAGGAAGTCCTGTGACAAAGTCCATAGTGATGTTTTCCCATTTCTATTCGGGTATGGGTAATGGTTGTAACATCCCCTTAGACTTCTGTCTCTCAGCTTTAACTTGTTGACAAACCAAGCATCGAGAGACATATTCAGCAACATCTCTTTTCATGCCATCCCACCAGAAGTACTCTTTCAGGTCCCTATACATCTTCGTGCTTCCAGGATGAATAGAGAATGATGAACTATGAGCCTCATCCAGCAGCTCATTCTTTAATTCGGGGATGGGAGGAACGCAAACCCGATTCCTGAACTTTATTATCCCATCACAATCAAGGTTGAATTCAGGAACATTTCTCACCTTCTTTTGTAACTCGACATCTTCTTTCTGTGCCTCTTTAATCTTCACATGTATAGATGGTTGAACATTCATTTGAGAAAGATAAGATTTTTCCCCTTCCATTATAATTCCAAGATCCATCCTTTGTAAATCCATAAATATTGGATCTTTTGTGATCCTCATCATGGATAAACTAGCATGGTCTTGTCGACTTAATGCATCTGCCTCCTTGTTTGCTTTCCTAGGGTGGTAATGGATTGAGCAGTCATAATCCTTAATCAGCTCCAACCATCTTCTTTGACGCATATTCAACTCCTTTTGTGTGAAAATATACTCTAAACTTTTATGATCAGTGTAAATATCACATCTTTCACCATAAAGGTAATGCCTCCAAATCTTTAATGCAAAGATTACCGCAGCCAACTCCAAATCATGTGTTGGGTAATTTTGCTCATGGATTTTCAACTGTCGTGAGGCATAAGCTATCACCATATCATTTTTCATAAGAACACACCCCAATCCCTTCTTGTATGCATCACTGTAGATCACAACCCTTTCTCCACTACAAGGCAGTGTGAGCACAGGTGCACTGGATAACCTTCTTTTCAACTCCTTGAAATTCTCTTCACATTCCTCTGTCCAGACAAACTTAACTCCCTTCCGAGTCAAATTGGTGATTGGATTAGATAATCGTGAAAAATCTTTTACAAAACGTCAATAATATCCAGCCAAACCAAGAAAACTTCGGATCTCAGTTACTGTTGTTGGTCTTGACCATCTTTCGATAACCTCTGTTTTTGCTGGATCCACAGATATCCCCTCTTTTGAGATTATATGACCCAAAAATGCAACTTTTTGAAGCCAAAATTCACACTTGGTAAATTTGGCATAAAGCTTCTCCTTTCTCAGGGTCTTCAATATAATTCTCAAGTGATCTTCATGCTCTTACTTGCTCTTTGAATAGACAAGAATATCGTCTATAAAGACTACCACAAATTGATCAAGATAGTCTCTAAAGACTCTATTCATTAGATCCATGAAGATAGCAGGGGCATTAGTAAGACCAAATGGCATCACTATAAATTCATAGTTTCCATACCTTGTACGGAAATCCATCTTTGGTATATCCTCCCTTTTGACCCTTAATTGATGATACCCTGAACGAAGATCAATCTTGGAAAAGTATTGAGCTCCGCGTAGTTGGTCAAATAAGTCATCAATGCGTGGGAGAGGATATTTGTTCTTGATAGTGATCTTTTTATGTTCTCGATAATCAATGCAGAGTCTCATTGATCCATCTTTCTTCTTAACAAATAGAACAGGTGCTCCCCAAGGTGACGCACTAGGGCATATGAATCCCTTATCAAGATTCTCTTGGAGTTGCTTCTTCAATTCCTGCAACTCAATTGGGGCCATTCTATAAGGTGTCTTTGAAATAGGCAAAGCACCCGGTACGAGTTCTATTGAAAACTCAACTTCACGATTTGGTGGAAGACCCGACAATTCCTCAGGAAAGACATCATCAAACTCCCGTACAATGGGCATATTCTTAATCGTGAGTTTCTCACCAACCATTTTAGATAAATAACCTTCATTTAGTGGAATCAATACCCATAAGATGGAAGAAATTTCCACTGGAAGGTTATGTTCATCCTTGCATTGGTATACGATTGTAGATTGATCTGGAATATGAAATGTGACTTCCCTTCTTTGGCAATTGATATGAGCTCTATGTAGAGAAAGCCAATCCATGCCAAGAATCACATCAAATTCCACTAAAGGAAGGATCACAAGATTTGCAGGAAGCACTTTCCCACAAACTTCGATCGGAGAAGAATTATAAACTTTTGATGCGATTGATGTGCCATTAGGTGTTGTCACAGCTAACTCAACATCTAATTGTTGAGGTAATACGGTGATACCCTTAGAAAATTTTTCAGAAATAAAAGAGTGGGTGGATCCAGAATCAAATAAAACATTTTCTACATTAGAGTGGATGGTAAGTGTACCTTTCACCACATCGTTATCGTACTCCACATCGCTGATAGAAATTGCATGTGAATTTCCTTTGTCTTTAGCCTTAAGAGTTTGTTGACGTCGACCATCATCATCAACCCTTGGATTTGGGCATTGATTGGCATAATGCCACATCTCCTTGCACTTGAAACATTGAAGTGTAGTAGGTTCATTCTGTGTATCCCTTCCTTTGTTTGCGTCATTAGACATCTTCTTCCCATTATCACGGCATTCAAATGCCCGATGACCTTCTTTTCCACATTTGAAACATTTACTTGTCCCTTTAAGACAACTCACTCCATGTTTCTTTCCACACTTTGAGCAGAAGGAAAAGCTCATCTTCTTTTCCGTGTGCTCTTTAGATTTTTCTTTGAATTCCATCTTCCTCTTCTTATCAAACCCATGTGACTGATGGTTTACTCCAATCTCCATCTCGACTTTGAGAGCACATCGAACGATTTCCTCGTAGCTATTGAAGTCCCTTATGGCTAACGCCCTTCGAAGACTTGGTTTTAAGCCACTAAAGAATCGATCGATCTTACTCTCAGGTTGGATAATAATACCAGAAGCGTACCTTGAAAGTCTTGTAAAATTTGCTTTATAGGTACCAACAGATTCATCATCCCTTTGCTTCAGTTCAAGAAACTCTTTCTCCATCTTTGTTCAGAGAATACGAGGGAAGTACTTATTGAAAAATAAGTTCTTGAACTCGTCCCATTCCATAGACTCAATTTCATCCCTTTGCCTCGTATTCTTAACAAGATTCCACCATTGATCAGCATCTCCTTCCAAACGATACACTGCTAGGATGACTTTATCATTTTCAGAACATTGAAGAACTGAAAATATCTTTTCAGTAGTACTAATCCATTGTTCAGCAACTAATGGATCAGTAGACCCGCTGAAAGAAGGTGGACGTTGCCTCATGAAGGATTCAACAGAATGTTGCTCCCTACTTTGCTCGTTTGGAAATCATGCATGATTCATAGCGTGAGAAAGTTGTGTGAGCATGGCTACAAGATTTTTCATTCCAACTCCCATATCGTTTGGTTGCTCAGGGGGACAATCATTGCATTGCCCATCGTATTCCGCATTAACACGGTTCCTTTGGGTTCCAGCCATTGACTAAAACCAAGAAGAATAGTGTGAGCAAAACTAATTATAATAGGAAACCACATAATTCAAGAATAAAATTTTCATGCTTAAGGTATTATTCTAGGTTATTCAAGGCCATTTCTAAAACACTAAGATTGTGTTCTATTCTTAGACTTATCCTTAGGGTTCTTACTAAGGCTTTCACATCCTATTTTCCAATGGTTGACTATACCTTTCCTCTGATACCAACTATAACGACCCACACTTTACATAAATTGTTAATACTTCAAAATTGAAGCACACTTATTACAACATATGACAAAACCACAAAGGACCGTATAGGTATAGTGTCTTTAGAAACTGGGATACATAAACAACTGGTTCATAAATCTTCTACAGTGTCTCCCATTTATTTCATCATATCTAGGGTCCCTTTTAGCATATTCTACTTAATATCCATCTTCCTGACCTGGGGAAAAGAAAACATAAAAGGGTGAGCTCAAATGCTCAGCAAGGGCAAATAAAGGAAATAAAAATCATATCATATCTTTTTGAAAATCAAAACCTGCAAAAGAGATCATAATATCTTAACATGGAATAAATCATAGAAGTGAAAATGAGATCCCCATAATCATAACATAAAACTTGAAACTTTGTGGAATGCACACATAATCATGGAAAATCATTTCTTGTTAGTCATGACTCATTGCCAAGACTATCTTAGTGGACAAAGTCCCTTTCTGAACCGAGTTCACTCCTCGTTTCAGTCCTGTATCACTGAACCGAAATAACCTTCCGTTCCAGCCATGTCTATCTCATGAGATATAAATCTTTACCCAATGCATTGGAGGGAGATATAGGTCCCACCCATCTTATAATGAATCCTTTCTTATGTGTGCCACATAATCATAAAACTTACATCATCGCATAACACATGTAACAAAAATGGGATTCTGGAAACATCATGACATCATAAATCAATTCATATAAGATAAAGGAATTCATAAACATAATTCCATCACAACATAGTCAAATCAATGTAAAAATATGGATATAAACAGAACCCTTTATTATCTTTTATGGAAAATAATTTTGATAAAACACTTGAATTGAATTCTTGAGGAAAATATCCTTTCTTATTCAAAATCAATTTCTTTTCACAAAACATCATGCAATTTTAAAAGAAAGATATTTTATTGAAAATAGTCATGAAATCTTTTAGAGGAAGCTTCATGAAAATAAAGCTTTATAAAACAGTAGAAATCCGTTCGTGCCGTATAAGTTAAAAAAAACATTCTTCGTACTTTCGTCGGAAAAGTCAAAAAGTACCTCGTATGACAAAAGATTCATTTCATAGATATTACTAAAAACTCACCGAAGGGTAAAAATGGATTTAAACAATTGTAGGTGGATGGAAATAATATTACATATTGATGAAACATGGATGTGGATGATAAAATACACCCCAGTAAATACTTATGAATAAACAATCTCGGATAAAAATGAGATTGTGATATTTCCCTTACCTTAAGTCCAATTTGCATTGTATGTGTCCGAAGCTCCTGTATAATGGTTTAAATAATGTTATTGACTTATTCCAGAATCATACATATTGATATGATATCATATATTTTCATATTCTTAGCTTCTTGATAGTAATATTTCATGGTTACTTGTTACTCGGGTCTTTATTGCCTTTTGTTCTTATGCGTGTTTTGCCGAATACATTCTTATTCTTCTTTTAAGGTTATAGCTTACTTATATCCAGAATGGTATTAGTGTAACATATATCATATTTATTCATTCAATTCATTTATATAATCATTATGAAATGAAGATCATGTAGAACGAGTCGCATCACATCGTGGAGACGGTATTCCGTACGCACGCACGAGTGATGATATCGTTCCTATGATCATGGAATTATATTGGAGTATATATATATATTATTTCAGTATCAATATTACTTCATAATAATCATATATAGTTACTCATTACACCATTATACCCATCCTTGTAAGGTGATGGTGGAAAAATAGATTACACCACGGCGTGGAGACGGTATTCCGTACGTACGCACGCGCGGTGATTTCATTTTTCCGTAGGATGGATAGAAGGTGAATTAGGGTTGTTTCATATTTATAATAACATATCAGTATGTAATTAATACTGATGTTATTACTTTATCATGAAACAACTAAAGGAGAAGAAGTTGAAGAAGAAAGAAATTGAAAAGATTGGTAATGGATATTACCTCTTCTTTGGAACACCTCTTTGAATCCTCCACTAAGGGAACTAAGATTGGTCTTTGAAGAAGACCAGGACCTCTAGGATTATTCTAGGGAAGTGGAGAGGAGAAAATGGCAGGGGTTGTCCGAGCTTGAGTGCTCAAATTGGTGTGAGGAGGAGGGGGAGGAGGTGCCCTTTTATAAGGGAGGAGAGGGGCACCTTAGGAATATCTCAAAATATTATTTTATATTAAAGTCAAAATCGGTTTATAATGGTTCCAAAGGGTCTTATTTCGAAGCTAAAGTGGATATGGGTCGAAATCCTATCAACCAATAGGATTTAGACAAGTTTAGGGTATTATTTTAACCTTATCAATTAGATTTAACTCTAAGTTAATTAATTTAACTTTTACCGTGTCTTTTTGTTTTCTTTCACTATATGGTTAATACACTTACAATAACATGCCAAACGAACCCCAAATTGTTTATTATTAATATATATATCCTTATCTAAGTCATTTGGCCGAACCTTAGATTTTTAGGAATAAAATAACAATTAATAATATAATATTTTATTTAAAAACTATTTTGTGTCAATTTTGACACTATTTGATATATGATTTTTGTGAAAGTCATAACAGAATTATTTGTTCGAAAAAAGTTGATTAAATCAACACTAATATATCAGAGTAACCTAGAAAGTTAGTGGAATTCATAAAAAGTCTCAAATTATATTTATTTTGGTGTTTATAACATCAATTATGTCAATATTTCATTAATAAGATAATTACTGCATCATCATTGTGTCATAAATAAATTAAATTATTTAATGTCTAAAAATTACAAATAAAATAAAATTATGTAGGAAATCTTTTTATCTTTCTAATGAATATTTATAGTCGAATTTATCTTATGTATAACCCCATATTAAAAATGATTTACTTATTAAACATTGATTTTAACTATTTTAACCCTTCTTTAAATAAATTAATAATAAATGTCCTAATCTAATCCAAGTGGGCCTAAATGGTCATATTTTATTCCTAAGTTTGTTTTTGGTCGAATTACACTTGTCCAATAGAATTAGGACATGTGTTAGGGTAATATTGATATCATATTTACCCTTAGTTACCCTATTTACTATTAACCGCGGTAAAAAAAAGTAAAAAGTTACTATTCACCAAAAAATTATTTTTATCTCATTGAACCACATTTTACTTACTGATATCAACCGTGTCTGTCGGATTTTCGAAATTCCATTCACAGAAGCGGTAAAATTAAGTTTTATGCAAAATTCAGTTTTTAACCTACCACTTAGTGGTGTCACTATTCATCAAAAATTGAAAGTTTTCAGAAAAATACCAAAATTTCACCCTAGGCTAATTTCGATATTCTGAGTCCAAAAATGAAGTCCATTTTGAAAAATAAAATTTATAAAATTTCAAAAAGTGGTTATTACTATTCATAACGGCTAGTTTTAATAGCATATTGTTGTTTAGTGAAACTCGGTATTGCGTACGACGCAAGCTATCGAGGAAGGTCGCGATTGCGTGTAAAGCAAGCCAAGAAAGTGTTGTGTAGAAAAAGATTCCTTTGATGATTTATATAACATAAAAGTCTCGGGTGTTACAGGAGACTTCAGGGAGACCCGCACTGAGTCTTCCCACCATTTTAATATTTTCCCAGCATCACGACACCGACATGATCCTTCCTTATTTACTTTAAGACATATGAACTGAACACTTCATCACAATCGCACCAACCCAGACTGACCTGTACTGATTATTCCAACAGTGAACAACACTCCACCAAATGAGATGGTTTTGATAGCGGAAACTGCTAACCTAGCAGAAAACTAGACATGCACGCATTAATCCCACAATACACGAGCATCTCTGAAACAAGTTCAATTTTGATCCATAACTGATCACGAGAATGTTCACAGGGCACGCCCGCTGTAATTACAAGAATACCGATTCTTCAGACCTCTTTAAGGCCCAAGAGGAACTCCCACAAAATATGACTACAACAAGGATACACGACGTTCATACCCGTCACAAAAAAATGAATCCTTCATAAGCGATACCGAAATAAAGGAATTTAATTTGTCCCCATCTATCACTACAGACTTATGTCAGACCAAACTCAAAACACATTCGATGAGTTTTGACTATGATCAAGATTCACCCCAAGACCTATGGCTAGGGTCCTGATGTCTGAAGCATCTACCCCCTCACAGTCTTAAGGTGACCAACTATTTCTGAACTTCCCCCATAGGAAAGGAATCCTACATACTTCTCCTCATCCCCATGCGGCCACTCCGTCAACCCACCAACTGAGAATTGCGGTAAACAACTTAGAGTGCCCTACTGACCACACTAGAGATTGGAAATTGATCGCTATGTTAAACGCATGACGCAAACTGACTAAAGGAGCACTCTAAGAACAAGCCCCTTTTTTTCACACCCCTCATCAGATGAGGGGCCTACAGTTACCATATTATGAGCATGACTGCAGCTATTACAAGTTTTAAACTAATTACTCCACACTACATCTGGGGAACATGAAATTAACTCATCAGAAAGGTCAACACACCCCAATATCTGCCTATTTATTGGTTGAGAACCTATGAGATCCACCATTTCCTCTCGACGTCACATCCTTAGGTACAATTGTGGGGTGAATCTAGTCTAGAGGATCACTGAAGACATCATATCCACAAATAAAGCAGAAGGATCGCCATTCACGGGTTTAGTCCCGCTGCACGGGATGCACTCAAGATAGTTTACACCCATACAACATTTGGAGCTTTTCCAATACCGAAGACACATCCAACATTCCCATGAACTCAATGATATTCATTCAACCTTAACGTCAACAAACAGTCGACACAACTAAGAAGAACCCAACTCTGCCACTCCATTGGAAGTATACGCTGAGCCAAGAACTGAGTGACCTGCTAGAAACCCATGGGACCTTTCTTGGGGGCATATCCCAAATAAGAAACAAAAAACTATCCATCCAAAAAACCAAACACATCACAAAACAAACATCCACGCATCACACATGATTCCAACAAATTCCAATTTAAACATCAATTTTTTTAAACGATTAAATCTTACTTTAAAAATGAAGCATAGTACAATAAAGCCAAAAACTCTTTTGAACCCATCAGTTCCCCTCCAGACTCAAAACCATTTTCAAATTTCCAAAACCATTTAAGCACCAAAACCCATTATAGTGAGAAACACACTTTTCATGAGATAAGAAATTACCTTAGAAATCAGTCACTCACCACTGATATTCAATGATGCCTCGTGAATATGCAGTTTTGTGCTGCTTAGGAACCCATCCGCACGATCCGTCAATTTTCCATTAATCACGTCCAAGTGCACATGTGAGAACCCATAGGAATATCACTAGAAAAAAAAATTATTCCGATTTAAAAATAAATAAATAATAATAATAAATCATTCCCAATATTCCAAAAATAACTTTTTCCCAAACCATTTTAAAAATTCAAGGAAAATTTTCAAAATGCATTCCATTTCCAAAATAACTCACTTTGATTTCAAATCACCCAAATAGTTTTTTTAGAAATTCATCATTGAAAAATCGAATGCCGAATTCTAGAAACAATGTTCAAGAGAAACGCACCACAAAAATCAATCCAACCACACATCAAAATAAAATAAGAGCAACACCAAAGTCTGCTTCCCTTTTTAAAGGAAAACAATTTCGTGCCAATCCCAAAACTGAAGCAAAACATCACTAACATTAATGCACCTAGATAGAGGACTAGTGGTCGTGTGTAATCTGATTACATGTTTTAGCAGACCTTGCCCTAGGCAAGCACCAACTACTAGGATTGTAGATACGTACTCTTGGGAATCACATGGGTCGCTACTCCACGTGAGCGACGCGTAGTACTGGTTTACTTCTATTGTCATCCCCCATCTACACAGAGCAAATCCAAAAACATAAATCCCAGACTACCCCTGGTTACTCAAGGATCGGAACGAGCAAGAGTTCATGACACTCTTCTTGCAGCTTCCCCTCGAGTACCGACTGTCCTATCCCTGATCTACCTTACATCCCAAACAATAAGAACAATGTCCCTCTGATACCATTTTGTCCCGAACCAAGTCGGGTCGCCATCCGAACCGACGCCCGACCTGGCCCGTGGAAAGGCCCGAAGGGTATTCCCAATCCCCAAGGGCTGGAACAAGTGCCCAGTGTATCAAAATAAACCTTGGTAATGATTTTACCCAAACAAACAGATTTAAATAAACCAACAAAATAAACCCAACCAAAAGTAAGAGTCGCAGCCAAACAAGTCTTTACCCAAAACTAGATTTTTGAGTAAAATGCAAAACCAAAACCCAAACGATACTAAAAGTATGGTGACCCAATAACTCACCCAAAAACTATAACCCCACGACAGGAAACCACCCTCAAGCCCCCACCACATCACCATGTCAGGAGGTCTGTTAACAACCAGAACCACTACACCCAAACGGTAGACCCTTACCTGTATCAGACATAAACAAATCTACTAACACCCAAAGGTGTATGTAGGATGTGAGAAATAGACCAGCAGGATTTCACCAAGAAAAGATTCCACACACAAGCATAAAAAGACAATTACATTTCCAATGATAAATAAATGAAAGTAAGAAATGCTTATCAACGTTAGTGAAAACAATTTTCATAAAACATCCTTACAGAAAAGCAGTTCAAATCAAACACATGTTTAGGAAGTAACTCAAGTGAAATATCATGTATCATTGGTGGGTGAAATGTAACTGGTAGCACCAAAGGATGGAAGAGGCCCTATGGGTACTAGAAATAGGTGGGACCCTAGAACGTCATGTCTCGGTGAAACGTTGCATAGAAACCACAACCCTCAAAAAACGTCGTTTAGAAGACCACGACCCTCAGAAATCATGGCTTACAAGGCCACGACCCTCAGGAAATGTGGCTTAGAAGGCAATGACCTTCAGTTATCATATGTTTAGTTAGTGATGTAATCGCCAAACCTTCCAATGAAATCGGGCCAATACATATCCGGAACACTAGCTCACTATTCCTAGTCCACCTACCTAATACCCCAGGCTTCCCACTTTGTAGTCACCTAAAAACAAAGTTCACAAAACATGCCACATTAACACTTAAAAACAACATGAGGTGATTACACAGAAGAATGTGTCACCTACACACTAATATCCTCTTTTAGAACAACATGCATACCAAAAACATTTTAGAACATCACATGCACCACTGGAACATTAAATTAAACCGGATGAATAGTTTTATAAAAACACTTTTTATAATCAGGAAAACCACTAAAACAAAATCATTAAATAGTTTTCAAAAATTTAGAAAAATATTTAGAGGGAAAAAAGTCACTCAAAATATTTTCCTAGACAACATCATTATTAATACTACGTGAAAACATAATTACACCAACCAAATTTCCTAACACACACGATGCGTAGTTTGAAAAATTCTGATAAATAGTCAAGATAGGCTTTCACAATGAAATTCACTAGTATCACTTAAACATAACTATAACTTAATAAATGAACAATAAAATTCAGTCAAAGATAATTTTGCAGTATGGTAACATATAAACAAAAGAACTAAATTAATTAGATAAGCAAGAAAATGTTTGTAAATTAATACGTGTGTACGGAATAACCTACCAATGTGTCAAAAATATCATAACCATGGTGCAATACTCTAAACACATATAGAACAAAATACAAGGAGTATATAATGGACCCTAAAACAATATATTGAATAAAATAATCAATATCCTACCAATCAAAAACCAAACTCTAACCACAAAATCACAAAAAATAGAAGAACAACTTGGCTGAAGGGAAGCACACCTATGACGAGGGTGTGGAAAGTTATCCAGATCTCAGAAGTGGCTATTCAACATACCGGTATCGAAAAAAGAGGGGGAGCCACCGAGAAGAGCTGCTGCCAAGGAAAGAGGGTCGTTGGAGCTTCGTCCGAACCCGAAGGAGGCGTGTATATGGTCGGCTGGACAAGACGGAAGGTAGTAGGTCGGTCGTAGAGGAGGATGGGAATAAGGAGGTGCGACTTCGGCTGGCACGACAGACAATAGCTGGGAGGGCAGGGATGAGCGTGAGATCGTGGAAGTGTGCCAGAGGGAGGCCGGTGCGAGGCAGGTCACGGTGTGGTAGCACGGCTAGGGTTTTTTTCAAGTGAACAGTATTCACGACGGGGGGAGGGGGAGGAAAAGAGAGGAGGGAAAATGAGAACAATGAAAAAAAACAAGATAAATAAAAAATAATAGAAATAAAATAAAATAAATAATAAAGGGAGGTAAAAAGAGAATAGAGAAAATAAAATAAAATAAAAAGAAAAGGAAAATAAAAAAAATAAAAACAAGAAATAAAAAATATAATTAATAAAAAAAATTATTACTAACAATAAATATACTGATAATTAAAAAATATAAATAATAGAAATGACCAATTTTAAGTATTATCTGAAATAATAATAATATTATTAATAACATAATTGAAAAATTAACATGAATAATAATAATACTAATAATAAATATAAAGTAATAAAAAATCTGTTCCCAAATAATTGCATTAATTATTCACCTGCACACCATACACATATGCAGACATGATCGTGGGCACAGTCGTGTGGTCATGGAATAATAAATTTAATCATAAAACCTTACTTTATTAATGTTGGCCACTACACCGGGTCACACATACAGTCGCACACTAATATAAGATCCCAATTTCATTAAAATAGAACCACATCAAACCACATCTCAAAAGAAAGACCCAAAATAATTAAAATAAAATAAAGTGTTGGGTTGGGGTGTGACACATTGAGTCCTGGAAAAAATAATTATTTAATTGAAGATTTTTTTTATCAAAGCTGGAGGAACAACACATGAGAAATTTATATGTCATTATTAGAACATTGAGCGAACATTATCTGAATGGTAATCTTTTAATATATGATCCTTATATTAAAGGATTAGTTTCTCTAAGAAATGTTATATCAATGAGGGTATCATAGAGGTTTCTAAAATGGTACATCTAGTTTTCTTATTAATGTTTCCCATAAATTTGGTTGAGATGTGATGATTCCTAAGGCTAGTTGGTTATTTTAGGAGGTTTGTTCATGACTTATCAAAGCATACATCTCTTATTAAATCTTTAACTCAAAACATTTTAATTCTTTAGATGAATGTAAAATGCTAGAGATATTTTTAGGAACTAAATATGAGATTTACTACATCACATATTTTTATTCTTCTAGAACCATTACCTCATTTTGATTTCATTAATAATGCTTATGTAATGAGTTTGGGGTGTGTTTTGATGCCGAGGTTATAGATATTAGCTTGAATATTTATCTATAGTTATTACCTAGTGATTAATGTGATCCAATCCATGATCTTGAGCTGGCATCATTTTTTTCAAGAAATAGAAACATAGAATGACTCATGCATTGGTTAGTGGATTGCTCTATTTTTTATCATAGGAGAGTAATGAATAGTTTCAATCAGAGGGATGTAAACCTGAAAAAGAGAAATTTTGTGGAGTATCTATTGATATTATCTTTTGATATTTCTATAACTCCTAAAAACTGGAATTTGGGTTCTAATGTGTTGATCACGAGATTAACGACAATAGTATAGATGAAATTTGAGTTAAAGTGTCCTATAATGTTATTTTCTTTCTCAAATGAGCCTGGGAATTGAAGAATGTACTGGGATGGAATTTTTTTCTTGTCGAAGTTTGAATCATTATTTTATGAGAATATTCATCTAGAGAATATATTTTTCACCATGTTCTAGAGATTTTGTAAAATCTTTTATGGTGAGGAGACCTTAGGTGTGTTGTCTCGGTATGATAGTGGTGCTTCATAAATTCATAATAGGTTGGTTTTTCCTTTTTCTCCAAGGAAGGTGTTGAGGGATATTATACATTACTATTATCGGTCTTTACACCCAGTTACAACCAAGATGTACTAGTATTTAATACATCAGAATTGGTGTTTGAGGATAAGAATGTATAATTAATATTTTGTATCATTGTATGTTACCTTTTAGAGATTTGAGGTAGTGATGCAGTGACTTATTTTTTTATCCCTTACACATTCTGATGTGGAAACAGGGTCATACTTCAAGGGAAATTTTCATTTTTTTACTATATACTCATGGTGTTAATGGTTTTATTTGGTTGACAATTAATATATGCATAATATATACAATTTTATCCCTGTCAAGGGGGTAATGAATGTGGCACATCTTTTTTATTTGTTTATGTGAGGTTTTATTATACTGCATGAGGTTTCCTCTATGGTTGTTTTGATAGGGTATTTAGGTTAACATATTTGTTTTGGGATGCTTCATATTAGGATATGGGTTTCTAATTGTAATTGAACAAGTAATATTATCTTTAGATCGATGGAATAATATAGATGGTTATCCGGGTTCTTGAAGTTATGATTTTTTGTTTTGTTTTTTCATTTTAGTGGTTCATGGTAAGTGAATTTTCTATTAGTCAGGTGTTCCAATAATATTATTTATCATGCCTCAATAAAAATGGAACCCTTGAATGGTTGTTATGGGATTCTAAATAGATATCCATTACATTGGGTAGATTTTGGATATTGTTCCTTATTTGGGATAAGTCTTTTTCAGAAGATTATTGAAATGAAGTATTTTTTTAAAATTGAGTGGTCATGAAACATGGTAATCATAAATCTTATGGGGATCATCATCATCTTCCATTGGATTTTGGGATTAGTGATTGGGTCCTTTATATAGTTTCACCTCGCTTTGGGCATCATTAATTGTGTATGAAAGGTAATTTGGAACTGAGGTTTTTGGGAACCATTTATATTGTTGGATGACTTTGAAAGTTGGAATATCAGTTGAACTTACTATCTCATATGACATAGATCCACAATGTGCTTCATGTTTCCCACATTTGGAGGCATTGACTAGATCTTTCCCTTGTGATCGAATTTTGTGAGGTTGATCTTGAGACCAACACTACTATGGTTGAGAAACCAATTCAGATTGAAGATCGCTAAGATTAGGTATTATGTGGTAAAAATGATTCTTTGGTTCTGAGTACTATGACAGTGCAGAATAGATAGCCCCGACGCATGGGAGTGATAATTGATAATGAGGTAGTAGCGACCTTCACCTTTTTTGAGTATAGTATCTTGAGGACTTTGTTGGGTTAGAAAGTGTTTTTGGTGGGGATATTGTAACTTCTCATTACCTTTTGTAGGTATGATTTGACTGATGTTTTATATATCCAGATTTATTTCGGATTATTGTGGGATTATAGGGGATAAAGAGAAATTTCTTGGGAACATGGACTAAATTCCATGAATATTTTTTTTGTTTTAATTGATGAACTCCATGAATAAATGTGTAAATGGAATTAGAGGGTGCTTATTGGGTTTGGAGAGAAAAATTAATTGGATAAGAGATTTATTTTATAAAACATTACTACACACTACATATTAGACAAATTATTGTTTAGAATGGGATACAAGGCTTGAACTTATTGTATGGTTAATGTTGTGAGTCCTTTTTAGAGCATGAAAACTTACAATCCATGAAATTGTTACATGTTTTGGTTGTGACTCTCTAGATTTAATTAAACCCAAGGTGATTTTATTTTCATTTTACATTAAATTCAGGGAATTCATTCAAAGAATGTGGTTCATGAAATGAATTATTTTGGTTCAAATGTTTTAATCACACTTCATCCATAACCATTTTGTTTTCTAGTGTGAATACATCACTCTTTATATTTACGGTGATTTAAATAAATTTAGGGTGTTCTTCGTCTTTACGGATCACTTCATTCGGTGTTTCAATCCCATGGAAATTGCATCACATATCCCTAGTATGTGGTGTCCTTATTAATTGTTTCACCTATTCACAGAATCAATGTTTCTTGGGTTTTGTATTTATATTTTGATCGGTTATTGTATTGTATTGATAATTTTACATTTCCTTTCCCTTCTTCTCTTCCAAAGGTTGATCTATGGGTTTCTTTTGTCCATTATCGAAGGTGGCAATGTTTTCCTCATTATTGGGGTGTGTTTATATATGCATGTTGTTTTAATTATATTATTATTATATATTCTTATAAAATCCTTAAGGTTATTGAATAAGAATTAAAATATTACCCATTGAATAAATTTATTGGAAAAGATTCACACTTTTAAAGGGATTTGAACAAATTAGCATTCATTCATTGATATGAAATTTTATAGTAAAATGTTATAATGGATTTTAAAAACATTTTAAAAGAATTAGAACATTGGGAACATTGGGTGCCTTTAGAAATAGACATGTCACATTAGTGTGAAAAATGACACTAAAAACTTTGTAATATAAAAGGAATATGGATGGACTCAATATTAGTTGGAACCAACGTATTTCAAATATAGGATTTGTGGATTTCTTTTATGACTTAGCATAATATAGATCGAAGATGGTGTGATTTATCATTTATACATGGTTAATATCATGATGTATTAGTTCATGGATATTTTTTCACATGATTATATTATGATGTATCCAAGGTTAGTTATAGTTAATCTTAACTACCTTTTAAATATTCCTGGATTTAGTGAATATGGTATGCATTTTTGGAAAATGAAGGAATGTTTACAATGAATATTTCATTTATGAAAATTATATATATAATATATTATTTTAACTCTATAAATTATTCATTATAAAAATTGGAACATGTTTATATTCATTTTTCTTAGCTTAATAGGCTCTAATCTCACACCCTAGTTATGACTTTGGGTGGTTATGGACTATTTTTTATAGGAATCAGGTAATGGGAAGGGTATCATGTAGTATATTGGTTTCTCTTATCATTCATCTCTTTTGTCATTGTGTATGATTTGGTGGTGACATATGGTCAAATGGATAATTGATTATCCTTATCTGATTTATCTTTTTGATTTGTATTATTCTTTTAGACATGTATGTCTCATGATTATTTATTCTTTCATTCATGTTTTACATTAATATTTCTTGAGTTCTATTGGCGTCTTAAGATTATTTTCATTATCTCACCATGTTGTGGATCATTCTTGGTGGATTTTCTTGTTGACCAAGGTTAGTTCATTACATGAAAATTTTAAATCAGAGGCCGAAATCATAGGATAAATTTCTAGACTGGAATTTAATAAATTTAAATTAATCGCAATGAAATTTCACCCTAAATATGTAGATACATCTCCACATTCATGAAATCAATGTTAGGCTCATAAAACCATGAATACAATCAATTTTACCCTATTTATTTTAATTTTAGCTTTCATTCATTTTTGTGATTTTTTTATTTGGAAAATTATCACATCCATAACCAAACTACACATGATCTTCTTAAGATGATAATTGTGAATGTAAAAAAAATTAGATCATTATTAATGAAATCGTGATATTTTATATGACCAAAACACTCACATTTTTTAAATAGTATCAAATAAATCTTTATTTATTTATTTTATAAAAAATTAATTATTTAAAATATATATTAATGGAATTATGTGAACTACCTAATCATTAACCATTTCCAAAAATCAAATGAAAGCTCCAGAAAAATCACTCCCTAAAAGATAAATATTTTTTACTTCATGGAAAACCACACCCCAATACATAAAAACATACATATCATTGAATAACTAAGAATACAGTTATAAAGGATAAAATATTATGTAATGATAGATCATTCCAAACAACATTATGAATGGTTTATATGGTATTAATGAAATATTAAATGTTATGGTTGGTCTCATTGTCAAATTTTCTTTAATAAAAAATCTATGGAATCAATAATTTTAATAAATTTCAAAATGATTACGTTCCAATAAAAATAATCAAGTTTGAATTGTTTAACACATCCAATGTTCTCTTATTAAATATGATAGAATAAAGAAATTGTAAAAAATGGCTCCAAATTATCCTTGGAATGGAAACTAAAATGTTCCTACAATCAATTCAGGGAATGAATATTAACAATTGGTCAAATAAATTAAAACATTTTGAAATCGAAGTGATGATTATAAATATTTTTCTAAAACACTATTACAAAAACCAAAATTTTAATTCAAACTCTACATTCAAAAATCCACCTAAATTTTTTTCATTTATTAGAATAATAATTCCATATTATCCCAAATGTATAAAAAAATAATTCTTCAATGTGGTTGTCTCTTATGTCACTATCAAAAAATAAAGAAAATTTTAAATACAGGTATACATGTATTCATCCCCAACACATAAAATGAACACTATCACAAATTTCCAACTAAGTGTGGGGTTTTGTGTCACGACCCCCTTTACACAGGGTGTACCACTCCTAGACCGGCAATGTGAGAAGAGAGATAATGACCCCCAAGTACTGCCTCTAGTAGGCCTTGGGTTGGTGACTAGCACTGCGGATATAGTAAACACACAAATGGGATGCATTACCCTCTAAAACAACACATGAGAAAGAAAGAGATAAGACAGACACCAACCAACTCCAACTCATATAGAAATATAAAATAAATCCCAATCACACATATGTAATGTGATGCAAAACTACTAATATTGAAGGGGAAAAATCCCAATACCCAAAAGAATGTAAAATAAGCAACAACCATGAAGCCCAAACAGTACCTGTAACACCAAGCTATTAAAACCTGGCCTGATCTCCACCCTACTCCAAGTGACCTGAAAAACATTTAATATAAATAGGGTGAGTATAAAAGTATAATCAGTAGGATCCTCCTAAAGCCTCTCATGAAAAAGTAAAGAAGGCATGCTAAAGAGCAGTAAACAACAAGTGAAACTAACTCGTCACCTAAACCGGTATACTATGTTCCCAGCCTCACTCTAGAAACTTTCACCAAGTATCAAATACCAGAGTATATAATATATTAAAGAACATCAAGGGTACCCCAATAATTTTTTCCAACCATTTTTCGATTTGCATCAACGTTGCACGTCCTAAAAATTTCTCTCCAAAAAGGATGGCCCACAGACACCTGGGAGAATAACCACAACATTCACCACATGAAAACAACACACCATGCCCATGTAAGCAATGTAATTAGATAGTTCCTAAGGGACACAAAAACTCACTTAATGTGTATCATACAATAGAAATTATACATCAAGTCATTAAAACCCACACAGTGAGTAAGGATCCTCAATCCATCAAAGCCCATGCACGTTACACCTATAGTTTTACGTAGGAAAATATATCCAGAATATATGTTTGTGAATACCCAAAAGCCATTACAAACCTCTACAACCATATATGGTGAAATCTAAATTTTCTTCTCACCAACACATGTAACTACCAAGAGAAGAGTGCGAGGCCAAAGGGGGTTGTAAGCCATCTATCCTCCCACCAGAATGTTGGGGAAAACACTCTCAGGGCTCAGAATCCATGGGGGTTCAGTTTCCCTAAACGATGGGGTGTTGTAGCATATAGAAACACAAAAAGCACAGAATGTACTATATCATAAAACAACATTATGGGAATAACATAGTATTAGACTCAACTACAGCTAATGTCTCTCAGACTCCGGGTTGCCACTTCTTAGACATGGTATCCTATAAGAACACAACAATTTTAAGATATTTATTACATTACATCATTCCCTTTTTTTCAGTTTAACATTAATTTAATTAATTAATTAAACATTAATTAACAATTAAAAATTTCCACATTTTAATTCATTAGCATCACACTCGTAGTCCACTGTTCCTTTAAATTGAAACCCTAGCATTTCAACCATGACTTTTCCAACCCCATGGGTTAACATCATTTAATCTATCATTTATTAACATAATTACTTTCTCATATCCAATGGGATTCGAGAATAAAATTCTAAGCTACTAAACACAAGGGCCTCAATATGGTGAGTAGGTGAACTACCCATCAAGTCATCACCACCAATAACTAGAGAATAGACCAATTCTCCCTTGAGAAGCTAAACACGGAAGGCACGTGGAAAATGCTGTGTGTCTTCGCCCTTTTTTGGAGGAAGGGTAAGAAAGGCTAGCTTCCTTGATCACTGGGGAAAGTAATGTTTGAAAACAAGCAACAAGATTAATCAAGCATCCAATTATTCACATCTAACCCATTTCATCATCTTTAGTTCCCTCCAAGACACCCACATGCATAAACCAATTCATCTCACCACTCTAGGTGTCAAATGCTGCCATAAAAAATAGGCCACCCTTCCCCACATATCACAATAGCCTTATAGGATCACGTCACAACTCATGAAACAAGAAAAAAAATACTAACTAGGATCTAGGACTTTAAACAAGCATGAGGGTAACTCAGAATATAGAGACCCGAAGCCTAACGTACATGGACATTACATTACTTTTGCGGAATAATTTGTACATAACAAAAACACACACATAAGGACCGTAATATTTTAGTGTCTTTGGAAACTCGGAATATAATCTTTTAATCATGGTGAAAGATCTTCAACATCTCCCATAATGATCTCTTTTTTTACCTAAAACCTAATTCCTTTCATTATGTCTTGAAAAAAAACATAAAAGGGTGAGATCAAATTCTCAATAAAGGTAAACAAAAGAAATATCAATCACGTCATATTCATAAGAACATATCTTTTGGAAATCTTAACCTGCAAAAGAGATCATAATTTCATAACATGGGATAAATCTTAGTAGTGAAATGTAATCCCAATAATCATAACATAAAACATGAAACTTTGTGGCATATACACATAATCATAGAGAATCATTTCTTGTTAGTCAAGACTCATTGCCAAGACCATCTTAGTGGAAAAAGTACCTTTCTGAACCGAGTTCATTCCTCGTTTCAGTCTTGTTTCACTGAACCGGTATAACCTACCATTCTAGCCATGTCTATATCATGAGATATAAAAACATTACCCAATGCATTGGAGGGATATATAGGTCCCACCCATCTCATAATGATACCATTCTTATGTGTGCCACAAAATCATAAACCATACAACATTGCATAACCCATGTAATAAAAATGGGAATCTTAAACATCGTGACATCATAAAACAATTCATATAAGATAAAGGAATTCATAAAAATATTTCCATCACAAAATAATCAAATAAATGTAATAATAGGGATAAAAACAGAACCCTTTATTATCATAGATGGAAAATAATTTTGATAAAACACTTGAACTTCATTCTTGAGGAAAATATCATTTCTACTTCAAAAAAACTTTTCCTTTCTTAACATGTCATACATTTTTAAACTAAAATAAGTTGATTAAAAATTAACATAAAAACGTTAAAAGGAATCTTCTTGGAAATAATTTTTTAAAAATCCATTCTTGCCTTATAAGTTAAAAAAACATTCTTCTCATACTTTTGTCTGAAAAGTCAAAAAGTACCTCGTACGAAAAACGACAAAAGATTCCTTTCATATGTTTTACTAAAAACTCTCCGAAGGGTAAAATTGGATTGAAATAATTGTAGGTGTATGGAAATAATATTACGTATTGAGGAAACATGGATGTGAATGATAAAATACACCCCAGTAAATACTAAAGTATAAACAATCTCAGATAAAAATGAGATTGTGATATTTCCCTTACCTTATGTCTGATATGGTTTGTACATATCTGAACCTCCTATATAATGATTTAAATCATTTCATTAACATATTACAGAATAATATTCATTGTTATGATATCATATATGGTTCAATTATGACTTTATATTACCATTTCTTTTGTAAATTCCATGTTAAAAGCGTTTTGGGTAAAATCGTTTCATTTATCGTAGGTGTTTGGACTTGTTGTTCTTGACATTATTATTACTTATATCATGATTTACTTATTTCCAGAATATAAAACATGATTTATATATCATATATACTAAGTATATATATATATATATAATAGATAGATAAATGAAATGAAACACACCGTTCATGGAGACGGTAGTCCGTACGTACGCATGAACGCTGTTTTCCTTTCCTTATTGTCTTGAATGGAAGTAAGTAGATGACATACATATATATATATATATATAAACAAATACAGTAGATTTAACATGTCATATATTTCATTATTATTCATTATATATACTTTATAATCATTCATGAATGGTTAATGTGGAGAATGAATCTCATCGCGTCGTGGAGAGGGTAGTCCGTACGTACGCATGAGCGATGATATCGTTCTCATGATCGTGAAATTTTGTTGTAGTGTATGTATACTATTTCAGTGTCAATATCAATTTATAATAATCATATATAGTTACTCATTACACCATTATACCCATCCAATTAAGGTGGTGGCGGAAAATAGATTACACCACGGCATGGAGACGGTATTCCGTACGTACGCACACGCGGTGATTTTATTTTTTCCGTAGGATGGATAGAAGGTTAATTAGAGTTGTTTCATATTTATAATAACATATCAGTATATATTAAATACTGATTTTATTACATTATCATGAAAAAACTAATGAAGAATAAGTTGAAGAAAAGAAAGAAATTGAAAAAGATCGGTAATGGATATTACCTCTTTTTGACGCGCTTTTTCATAACCTCCTCTTAAAGTACTAAGGATGGTATTTGAAGAAGACCAGGACCTCTAGGATGTTACTAAGGAAGTGGGGACGATATTTTGGCAGGGGTTGGACGAGCTTGAAGGCTCAAAGTGGTGTGAGGAAGAGGGGGAGGAGGTGCCCTTTTATAAGGGAGGAGAGGGGCACCTTAGGAAAATCTCAAAATATTATTTTATATTAAGGTCAAATTCGGTTTATAATGGTTCAAAAGGGTCTTATTTCTAATATAATGTGGGGATGGGTCGACATCCTCTCATCCAATAGGATTTAGACAAGTTTAGGTTATTATTTTAACCTTATCAATTAGATTTAACTCTAAGTTAAATAATTTAACTTTTACCGTGTCTTTTTGTTTTCTTACACTATATGGTTAATAAACTTACCATAAAAAGCCAAACGAATCCCAAGTTGTTTATTATTAATATATCTATCCTTATTTAAGTAATTTTGCCTATCATTAGATTTTTAGGAAATAAATAACAATTAATAATATAATATTTTTTTTAAAAACTAATTTATGTCAATTTTGACACTATTTGGTACATGATTTTTATGAAATTCATAAAATAATGATAAGTTCGAAACAAGTTACTTATATCAACAATAACATGTCATATTAACCTATAAAATTAATTTAAGTCCTAAAAAGTCTCAAATTACATTTTTTGGGCATTTATAACATCAATTATGTAAATATTTCATTAATAAGACAATTACTGCATCATCTTTGTGTCATAATAAATGATAATTATTTAATCCCTAAAATTTCTAAATAAATTCCTATGATGTAGATAATTGTGTTAGACTTCTTGAGACTATTCATGTTCGATGTTTCATGATGTTT
This sequence comes from Viscum album, assembly GCA_963277665.1. NCBI lineage: Eukaryota > Viridiplantae > Streptophyta > Magnoliopsida > Santalales > Viscaceae > Viscum > Viscum album. Next base: position 1,095,884,471 of record OY728151.1, on the reverse strand, counting down.
ATCACTAAATTAAAATTATTATACTTATAATATTTAAGAAAGTGACATGTTGTCACATTCTTTGGTTTTAATAATAATTAAATTATTTTCATGGAAAAAAATCCATAAAATGAATCTAATCCGACCCTTAGGTTATATGGGTCTACTTTTATCCATCCAATAGGATTTTTCCAAGTGTTATGGTAAATTTTTAATCTTATATTTACCCTTAATTAACCGACTTACCTTTAACTATAGTAGATAAAATTTACGGTAGTTACTATTCACAATGCCCAAAAATAAAAAGTAGCTTATTAACATAATTTGGACCCACTGATTCCAAATATGGAATCCATTTTCCCAAATTCAATACAAAAAATATGCAGAAATTAAATTAAAATTAATCCCGTTGTCGAAAGAAAACTTGTTTTTCTTTAAAACATTGCAAAAGATTGAATTGATTTAACCTACGAATTCAAGGTAAAATCAATGCTAATGACATACATTATATTAATGTCACGACCCGCCCTCGGGGTCCGTGTCGTGACTACCCCAAGCCCGCCTTCCATAGGCCAGGGGCTGGCGACTAGCACCAAGGCGTAAATCCCGGTAAAAAGGGAAGGCATTGCCTTTGAAAAGTAAACACACACCACAGAGTAAACAAGCGGAAAGTAAACACTAAACAAAGCAGAGTACGACTGAAAGTGCGAAAAAGTAAATGGGCCAGAATACAAACCCAAACTGAAAGTAAAGTACAACTCAAAAAGGGAAAAACAGCAACTGAAAAGTAAAAGCCGCTACTCCGAGCTGTCCACTGGAAATCCCACCTGAAGGGTGGGTACAGATAGCTCCTCTGCTCCACGGGTCCCGCCGTCCGCTCCGTGCACGTCCCGCCCAGTGGTCCACCTCCGGGTACCGTCCCGCTCTGCAAGCCTCAGCTAAGGTCAACGCTGTCCGTCGTCTGCAACCAACACAACGTAGTGCGGGCAAAGCCCGTGCAGGGGTGAGTATAAGCTACTCAGTAGGGACCCCGAGACCCCTGAAGGTCTCTCAAAATCCACAAAGGATAAACCACGAAGAAAATAACAATCACGAAGTAATAACCGACACTGCTTAGGTATATGCCCATACATATACCTAAGTCATCAATTCAAATACGCTCTAACCTCCGAGCCCAAGTACAACTCAGTCCACACAGGATAGTAAACGTATTCCACACAGGAAAGCAAAACGTAATCCACACAGGATTTCACAACACAATCCACACAGAAAAGCAATAGGATTCAGCTCACACAGGTATACTTCTTCAAGGATGATAAAGATGATCACTGATCCATCTAAGTCGTCGGACCCACGAAGGATCGATATATAACTAACCCCCGCAAAGACCCACACAGGATCGGGCCCACACAGGACCTGTAGCACTGATCCACGTAGGATCGCTGAGTGCTGAAGTCGTCGTCGTCGAATCCACACAGGATCTCTGTACTGTCGTCGTCGCAGTCACAGTAGCAGTAGTAGTCGTAGCAGTCGCAGCCAGCACTAGGGTTCCCGCACATAGCAAGCTCGTTCGGAGGGTCCGCTCCACGAGCCGAGAGGCTGATACATCAACTGTCACGAAGACCAGAGTTGATGTATCCAAAAGCTCCGTATCGTCAACAGGAACTCAACGCAACAGACGGCGCGTTGATCGGACGCCCAGTCTGAGAGTTATTGGCATTTTCGTCTCCGGGGCCCGGTTGGTTTTTAAGGATAAACCAACCCGACCGTACTCCACCTGCGTCCAAACCTCGGGCAGAGTATGCCAAAAGATCCGTCTCACTAAGAGGAACACAACGCGACTGACGGCGCGTCAATCGGATGTTCGTAGCTCAAGATATGAGCGTTTCCGCTCCGAAGGCCCGGTTGGTTTCGTGAATGAACCAACCCGGCCGAACTCAAAGTAAACCGAAACCTTGAGTGAGATATACTGAAACGACCTTCTCGATCCAAGGATCGCGTTGCCGCTGACGGTTCGTCGATCGGAGGTTCGAGGCTCAAGTTATGGGCCAAAAACCAATTCTGGTTCGAAACGGGGGGGTCCGGGTCCGGGCCGACCCGGCCTGACCCCCCCCCCCCCCCTGGGGCGGCGGCGCGGCGGCCTGGCGGCGCGGCGGCGCGGCGGCGCGGGATGTCGCGGCGGCTCGGGGTGCCGCGAGGGGCCGCATGCGGTCGGCACGCGGGGGGCAAGCCCCCGCTGATTTGTGAAGCGGCGCGGCCTTTGTGCCGCGCCATTTACAAAAAACGGCCCCCGTACGTGGGGGCCGGCTGCCCCCCCCCCCCCCCTCTCTTCAAAGAACCGCCCCCCTCATTAAGGGGGGGTTTGTAAGATGGCCGGGGGATTAATTCCCCCGGTTTTAAAGGTATCCGGCCGGCCAGCTGGCCGGCCGGTTTTCTCTAACGGGACCGGAAATTCCGGTCCCCCCCTTCGGCTTCCGACGCCGGCGGACCGGCCGCCGGTCTTCTCTTCCCGCCGCGGCCCGGAACCGGCCGCGGTCTCCTCGTCCCGCTGCGGCCCGGAACCGGCCGCGGTGTTCATCGTCCGGCGCGGTGCGACGACACCGCGCCCCTTTCGCCGTGCCATGATTCCTTTCAACGCGGCGTGACGGCGTCGCGTTCTTGAAGATTCTACCTCGGCGTGGCGCGACGGCGCCACGTAAAATATTTTCACGATCATCCGCGTGGTGCGACGACACCACGCCACTTTCTTCCACTCGCAAGAATAAACAAGAACGATGGAGGGGGGTTCGGCCGTGTTCGTGTGGTCCGGCCCCCCTCACGTTAAAATAATAACGCAACTTAAAACATTCAAAAGTCTCATGTTTGACATGCGAAATCCATGATCAAGAAATGGAATAAATAAATATTGAATCAACAACCCCTACCTCGGGTATAAGATCGAAGATTTGACAACATCCCGCGGAAGACAACGTCGCGGTGGTCGGGCGTCGCGGTCGTCGTTCGTCAATCCGTTGACGAAGAGATATGCCCGAAGAGTTACGTCGTTGGCGAATCTTCGTATGCCGACGAAGAAGGTCCGAGGAGGAAGCGGTGTTCTCTTTCGTTGACACGGGAGACGAAGAAGAGCGGAGCGGCGTTCTTCGTCGGAAATTGAGCGTTCTTCGTCAAGTCTTGAGGAAAGTCAAATAATAAAGAAAACAACGAACTCAAGAACCCCTACCTCGATAGTTGCACGTTGACGTAGTCGTGGAATATCGGTGTCGATTCCTTTGACGTCGGAGGAAGAGTCGTTGTCGATGGCGTTCGTCGCGGGAAAACCGTCGCGGAAGAGATGACGCGGAAGAAGTACGTCGCGTCGCGGATACGGCGTCGCGGATGGACCGTGTTCTTCGGCGGAGAAGTTCTTCGTTGAAGAACGACGTTCTTCGCGTTCTTCGTTGAGTTTGAAGAAGAAGAAGAGCTCTCCACCTCTCAAGAAGACAAACAAATAACCCAAAATAAAATAAGACAACATCTTATTTTATTATCACAAAACACATTAGAATTTCAAAAGTTTGAAATTCAAAAGGTTTAACTCCCATAATTAAAAGTAACTCAAGCCATTAAATGAGGCGTTAAGGGAGTTGGGAGAATTTGAAAGGTTTAGGGGTTCGTGTGGGCCCCACCACACTTAATCCTCCCAAGGGAGGTTAAGTGGGTGTGGGTCCCACTTCCAACCCCCTTTGGTAGGTTTTTAACAAGTTATAATAAAATTTGTTCTATACAAATTTTATTTAACTCAAACTAAAAACCCCTAAAACTAACTTTCAACCCGCAACAAACGCAACTCCCGAAAAGGTCTCTTTAAGCGAATATCGGCGCTGCGAGTTCATCGGTGCCCTCGGATTTCAATTCCGAGCACCGGATCAAAAGTTAGGAATTCCCGCTCGTTCGTTCACTGAACGTACCCGAGCCAAACTTCGGAAATTAATTCCGGGAACTCCGGGCCTCGGAATCAGGTGCCGTCTGAAACCGCGCTCTTGTAAAATTCTAAAAAAAATTAAGAAAAATTTTCCCTTGAATTTTACGGGTCTTTACATTACTCCCACCTCAGGGCTTTACGTCCCCGTAAAGATACATCAAAAACTAGGGAAACAAATGAGGGTACTGAGCACGCATCTGAGCCTCCCGCTCCCAAGTGCTCTCCTGGAGATTCCCGTGATGCCATCTGATGCGCACAAGAGGAATCGATCGCCCACGCAGGACCCGCTCCTGTCGATCCTCTATCTCCACCGGGACCTCCGTAAAAGCCGCCCCATCGTCAACGTCAAGCTCCCCATGGTCAATGATGTGCGTCGGGTCGTGCACGTATCTCCTCAGCTGGGATATGTAGAAGACGTCGTGCACCCGGTGCAACTGAGGTGGTAGATCCAGGCGATAAGCCACCTCGCCAATCCTGCTGAGAATCTGGAAAGGTCCGATGAAGCGCGGAGATAACTTGCCGCCTCGGCCAAATCTCCGAATACCACGTCGAGGTGAGACCCGCAAGAAGACGTGGTCGCCATCCTCGAACTCCAGTGGCCTCCGCCTCCTGTCAGCATATGACTTTTTCCGGCTCTGAGCTGTCCTCATCCGCTCCTGGATGACCTGGACCTTCTCTGTCGTGGCCTGGACCATCTCCGGTCCCACCAGTGCTGACTCCCCAGGGTCTGTCCAGCACAAAGGAGATCTACATGGTCGGCCGTACAACGCCTCGTACCGTGCCATCCCGATGGTGGAGTGGTAGCTGTTTTTGTACGCGAACTCCACCAAGGGTAGGTGGTCCTCCCAGCTACGACCAAAGTCGAGGACACAGGCACGGAGCATGTCCTCGAGTGTCTGAATGGTCCTCTCCGTCTGACCATCCGTCTGAGGGTGAAAAGCTGTGCTAAGACGTAGCTGCGTACGGAACGCATCTTGTAACCCCTTCCAAAGCCGGGAAGTAAAGCGGGCATCTCGATCGGAAACGATATATGATGGCACGCCGTGGAGCCGCACAATCTCCTGAACGTAGAGACGTCCCAAGCTCTCCACTGAGCCCTGGTCTCTGATGGGTAAGAAGTGTGACGACTTGGTGAGTCGGTCAACAATCACCCAGATGGAGTCGTGACCTCTGGAAGTGCGTGGAAGTCCAGTCACGAAGTCCATAGATAAGCCGTCCCACTTCCACTCCGAAACCTCCAAGGGCTGTACCAAGCCTGCTGGTACCTGATGTTCTGCCTTCACCTGCTGACAGGTGAGGCATCGAGAAACGAACTCTGCTACAGCCTTCTTCATACACGGCCACCAATGCTGTCGTCTGAGGTCCGGGTACATCTTCGCCACTCCAGGATGTACCGCTAAAGGAGAAGTGTGAAACTCCCTCAGCACTTCCTCTCGCAAAGTGACTGGTACCATGGTACGTCCTCTGAAAAGGATGTCGTGCTCTGCTCCAAGGGAGAAACCATCAGGTGCCTGTCCCGAGGATATCTGTGCACGCCGTGTCTCACAGTCAGCGTCCCCATGCTGTGCCTCCCTGACTCGCTGCAGTAGTGGAGGAGTGACTGTGAGAGACTGAAGAAAGGCTGTTCCATCTCTATCCACGAAGGATATCTGCAAAGAGGCTAGCTGCTCCGTCGCCTCCTCGAGTAGCTGAATGCACGTCCTCCTGCTGAGGGCATCGGCTACTACGTTCCCCTTACCAGGAGTATAGACTATCTCAAAGTCATAGTCCTGGAGGAACTCGAGCCATCGCCGCTGTCTCAGGTTCAGGTCCTTCTGCGAGAAGATATACCTGAGACTCTGATGATCGGAAAAGACTGTAAAGCGCTCGCCCATCAGATAGTGTCGCCATGTCTTCAGAGCGAAGACCACTGCTGCTAACTCCAGGTCATGGGTAGCGTAGTTCTGCTCATGCGGCCTCAACTGACGTGATCCATAGGCGATCACGGCCCGCTCCTGCATCAGAACACATCCGAGTCCGGTCCCTGATGCATCGCAGTAGACTACGTACCCTACTCCCTCCTCAGGCAACCTCAAGATAGGTGCGCTAGTCAACCTCTGTCTCAGCTCCTGGAAGCTCTGCTGACATCTGTCTGACCACACGAAGGGTTTCCCCTTCTTCGTCAAAGCTGTGAGTGATGCCGCAACTCTGGAGAAGTTCAGCACAAATCTCCGACAGTAACCAGCTAGACCCAAGAAACTCCGAACCTCAGTCACGCTCCTGGGTGGCTCCCATGCTAACACAGCCTCAATCTTTGCGGGATCTACTGCAACTCCCGCCTCAGAGATAACGTGTCCCAAAAAGTGGACCTCACGTATCCAGAACTGGCACTTCGAGAGCTTACCATAAAGCTGGTGCTCTCGGAGTGTGTCAAGGACAAATCGCAAGTGATAGGCATGCTCCTCCTCTGTCGTAGAGTAAATCAGAATGTCGTCGATGAAGACCACGACAAACCGGTCGAGGTATGGCTGAAAGATCCTGTTCATGAGAGCCATGAACACTGCTGGAGCATTGGTTACACCGAAAGGCATAACCAAGAACTCGTAGTGGCCATACCGACATCTGAAGGCCGTCTTCTGCACATCCTCGTCTCTGACTCTGAGCTGATGATAGCCTGACCTGAGGTCTATCTTCGAGAACCACCGTGCTCCCTTGATCTGATCAAAGAGGTCATCAATCCTCTGTAGCAGATACTTGTTCCTCACTGTCACATGGTTCAGGCGACGATAGTCAACACAAAGTCGCAAGCTCCCGTCCGCCTTCTTGGCGAATAATATCGGTGAAGCCCAGGGTGAAACACTGGGTCGGATAACCCCTTGCCCTGCAAGTCCTCCAACTGTACCCGTAGCTCTCGAAGCTCGGCAGGGGCCATCCGATATGCTGGAGTAGATATCGAGGCTGTCCCGGGGTACAAGTCAATATAAAAGTCTACCTCTCTGCGAGGAGGTAGCCCTGGAACGTCGTCGGGAAAAACGTCCGCAAACTGATCCACCACTGCAGGAAAACCAGGACTCCGCACGTCAACTGCTCCACGGATAAGGCTATCCAACTGATGAGTAATGGGCTGTCCTCTCCTCCGCGGAAGTCCATCCTGTGCTGCTAAGGCTCCCTTCTCACCGGTGAAGGTGAACCTGCTCCCGTCGGTGCGTACACAACGCACCTTGCGCCTAAAACAGTCAATCTGTGCATGGACCGTAGATAGCCAATCCATGCCCAAGATGACGTCGTAAGGCCTCGACGCTGCTACAAGAAGATCCCAGCCGAAGCTCTCGCCTCCTAGAGTAAGCTCACACTGCCGGCACCAGTGCGTAATCGTCGAGTCTGCTCCCGTAGGAGTCTCTAGCCGTAAGGATCGAGCCAACGACTCTGTCGGAATCTCCGAGCTCCGAACAAGGGCAGCGGCTATGAAAGAATGACTCGCTCCTGTGTCTATAAGAACTGCAGCAAGGGTGGAATAGACACAGATAGTACCTCGAATCATCTCGGGTGCGCCGTGGTCGTAGGCCTCTGCTGCCTGGATCTGTGCCTGTCGCTGCCCGCCAGCTCCCTGTGGTCGGGGTGGACCTCCTGGTGGTGGTGGTGGTAGAGCCTCAAAGCGTCGGCCACCACCAGCTGCTCGTCCAGGTCCTCTGCCTCGTCCGCCTCCTCCCTGCGGACCGCCACGGTCGATCCTCTTCCTCTGCCTCGGTGGTCCATCAACTGTCTGCTACTCCTCGGCACGACGGGTCGGGCAGTCACGAGCCATGTGGCCCTGCCCGCCGCACGAGTAGCACTGTCTGCCTCTCAGAAGACTGGCCCCGCGTTGTGTGCCCCGCACTGCTGAGCCAGTGCCCTGAGATCGTCTGCACGAAGGTCTGGTCTGTCTGGACCCCTGAGTCATCCATCGACTGCCTGCTGCGGATGACTCTGCCACGTGCCGCCCTGCGGTGGGTCGCTGTGCTGGTGTAGACTCAGCAAGGAAGCTCTCGATCAGAAGGGCCCGCTCCAGTACTCATGTCTGAGTCGGTATGCTGAGGGAGATCAGCGATGCCCTGATCTCGTGTCACAAACCCTGCTCGAAGGTCTGGGCCCGGAAGAATGGGTCCCGTACCATGTCGGTCGAGTAGCGCGAGAGATCGGTAAATCTCGCCGAGTACTGAGCGACCGTCATGCTGCCCTGCCGCAGCTGTAGAAGCTCCTGGATACGCACCGCACGAAGGGTGGCTGGGACGAACTCCGAGCGGAAGAGGCTCTCAAAGTCCGTCCAAAGTAGAGATGCCTCATCGTGCACCTGGAGCATCAAGCTCCACCATCGTCCTGCTGCTGCGTGTAGTAGGATCGCAGCGAGGATCACCATGAGGTCTGCTGGTGTCCTCACTAGCCTAAACACTCGAACTACTGCCTCCAGCCAGTCCTCTACTGCCTGGGGATCCGTCTCCCCGCGAAACCTGGGCGGTCGCTGGCGCTGTAACTCATGCAGTGCGCTGAGGCGACGTGCATCGTCAGCGGCTGCTGCTGGAAGCATCGGGGAATCGGCGGGTAAAGCTACCGCCGGTGCCACTACTGGAAAAGGGCCCTGCACCGAGGCCTCGTCGCTCGGTGGGTTGTCGCCTCGCTCGACTCTCGGAACCCTAGCTGGCTGCCGTCGTGGGGCCATCCTGAAAAGGAAACAGGTGCGCCACGGTCAGAACAGTATACCTGGTGAGCTGATATAAGTAATCACAAAGAAAACTTTGAAACACACACGCAATCAATGTTTTCGTGCATTAAGTCGGAAATCAGAAGTCAGGGTCCTGGTGTACGGATACGTCGGCCGCCACACCAACACTGGACTCCCTGGACTGATATCCACACTCAATACGCTAAAAATTATTGCTTCACATAGAAAAGATCAGAGTTCACGGTAGAACCGAATTCCTCTGATACCAATTTGTCACGACCCGCCCTCGGGGTCCGTGCCGTGACTACCCCAAGCCCGCCTTCCATAGGCCAGGGGCTGGCGACTAGCACTAAGGCGTAAATCCCGGTAAAAAGGGAAGGCATTGCCTTTGAAAAGTAAACACACACCACAGAGTAAACAAGCGGAAAGTAAACACTAAACAAAGCAGAGTACGACTGAAAGTGCGAAAAAGTAAATGGGCCAGAATACAAACCCAAACTGAAAGTAAAGTACAACTCAAAAAGGAAAAAACAGCAACTGAAAAGTAAAAGCCGCTACTCCGAGCTGTCCACTGGAAATCCCACCTGAAGGGTGGGTACAGATAGCTCCTCTGCTCCACGGGACCCGCCGTCCGCTCCGTGCACGTCCCGCCCAGTGGTCCACCTCCGGGTACCGTCCCGCTCTGCAAGCCTCAGCTAAGGTCAACGCTGTCCGTCGTCTGCAACCAACACAACGTAGTGCGGGCAAAGCCCGTGCAGGGGTGAGTATAAGCTACTCAGTAGGGACCCCGAGACCCCTGAAGGTCTCTCAAAATCCACAATGGATAAACCACAAAGAAAAGTAACAATCACGAAGTAATAACCGACACTTCTTAGGTATATGCCCATACATATACCTAAGTCATCAATTCAAATACGCTCTAACCTCCGGGCCCAAGTACAACTCAGTCCACACAGGATAGTAAACGTATTCCACACAGGAAAGCAAAACGTAATCCACACAGGATTTCACAACACAATCCACACAGGAAAGCAATAGGATTCAGCTCACACAGGTATACTTCTTCAAGGACGATAAAGATGATCACTGATCCATCTAACTCGTCGGACCCACGAAGGATCGATAGGTAACTAACCCCCGCAAAGACCCACACAGGATCGGGCCCACACAGGACCTGTAGGCGCTGGCTCACACAGAACCGCTGAGCGCAAGGACCCACACAGGATCGGGCCCACACAGGACCTGTAGCACTGATCCACGTAGGATCGCTGAGTGCTGAAGTCGTCGTCGTCGAATCCACACAGGATATCTGTACTGTCGTCGTCGTAGTCACAGTAGCAGTAGTAGTCGTAGCAGTCGCAGCCAGCACTAGGGTTCCCGCACATAGCAAGCTCGTTCGGAGGGTCCGCTCCACCAGCCGAGAGGCTGATACATCAACTGTCACGAAGACCAGAGTTGATGTATCCAAAAGTTCTGTATCGTCAACAGGAACTCAACGCAACAGACGGCGCGTCGATCGGACGCCCGGTCTGAGAGTTATTGGCATTTTCGTCTCCGGGGCCCGGTTGGTTTTCAAGGCTAAACCAACCCGACCGTACTCCACCTGCGTCCAACCCTCGGGCGGAGTATGCCAAAAGATCCGTCTCACTAAGAGGAACACAACGCGACTGACGGCGCGTCAATCGGACGTTCGTAGCTCAAGATATGAGTGTTTCCGCACCGAAAGCCCGGTTGGTTTCGTGAACGAACCAACCTGGCCGAACTCAAAGTAAACCGAAACCTTGAGTGCGATATACCGAAACGACCGTCTCGATCCAAGGATCGCGTTGCCGCTGACGGTTCGTCGATCGGAGGTCCGAGGCTCATGTTATGGGCCAAAAACCAATTCTGGTTCGAAACGGGGGGGTCCGGGTCCGGGCCGACCCGGCCCGACCCCCCCCCCCCCTGGGGCGGCGCGGCGGCGCGGCAGCACGGGATGCCGCGGCGGTTCGGGGTGCCGCGAGGGGCCGCATGCGGTCGGCACGCGGGGGGCAAGCCCCCGCTGAATTGTGAAGCGGCGCGGCCTTTGTGCTGCGCCATTTACAAAAAACGGCCCCCGCACGTGGGGGCCGGCTGGAATCGAACCGGGGGGCCGGCTGCCCCCCCCCCTCTCTTCAAAGAACCGCCCCCCTCATTAAGGGGGGGGGGGGGGGGTTGTAAGATGGCCGGGGGATTAATTCCCCCGGTTTTAAAGGTATCCGGCCGGCCAGCTGGCCGGCCGGTTTTCTCTAACGGGACCGGAAATTCTGGTCCCCCCTTCGGCTTCCGACGCCGGCGGCCCGGCCGCCGGTCTTCTCTTCCCGCCGCGGCCCGGAACCGGCCGCGGTCTCCTCGTCCCGCCGCGGCCCGGAACCGGCCGCGGTGTTCATCGTCCGGCGCGGTGCGACGACACCGCGCCCCTTTCGCCGTGCCTTGATTCCTTTCAACGCGGCGCGACGGCGTCGCGTTCTTGAAGATTCTACCTCGGCGTGGCGCGACGGCGCCGCGTAAAATATTTGGACGATCATCCGCGTGGTGTGACGGCACCACGCCACTTGCTTCCACTCGCAAGAATAAACAAGAACGATGGAGGGGGGTTCGGCCGTGTTCGTGCGGTCCGGCCCCCCTCACGTTAAAATAATAACGCAACTTAAAACATTCAAAAGTCTCATGTTTGACATGCAAAATCCATGATCAAGAAATGGAATAAATAAATATTGAATCAACAACCACTACCTCAGGTATAAGATCGAAGATTTGACAACGTCCCATGGAAGACAACGTCGCGGTGGTCGGGCGTCGCGGTCGTCGTTCGTCAATCCGTTGACGAAGAGATATGCCCGAAGAGTTACGTCGTTGGCGAATCTTCGTATGCCGACGAAGAAGGTCCGAGGAGGAAGCGGTGTTCTATTTCGTTGACACGGGAGACGAAGAAGAGAGGAGCGGCATTCTTCGTCTGAAATTGAGCGTTCTTCGTCAAGTCTTGAGGAAAGTCAAATAATAAAGAAAAGAACGAACTCAAGAACCCCTACCTCGATAGTCGCACGTTGACGTAGTCGTGGAATATCGGTGTCGATTCCTTTGACGTCGGAGGAAGAGTCGTTGTCGATGGCGTTCGTCGCGGGAAAACCATCGCGGAAGAGATGACGCGGAAGAAGTACGTCGCGTCGCGGATACGGCGTCACGGATGGACCGTGTTCTTCGGCGGAGAAGTTCTTCGTTGAAGAACGACGTTCTTCGCGTTCTTCGTTGAGTTTGAAGAAGAAGAAGAGCTCTCCACCTCTCAAGAAGACAAACAAATAACCCAAAATAAAATAAGACAACATCTTATTTTATTATCACAAAACACATTAGAATTTCAAAAGTTTGAAATTCAAAAGGTTTAACTCCCATAATTAAAAGTAACTCAAGCCATTAAATGAGGCGTTAAGGGAGTTGGGAGAATTTGAAAGGTTTAGGGGTTCGTGTGGGCCCCACCACACTTAATCCTCCCAAGGGAGGTTAAGTGGGTGTGGGTCCCACTTCCAACCCCCTTTGGTAGGTTTTTAACAAGTTATAATAAAATTTGTTCTATACAAATTTTATTTAACTCAAACTAAAAACCCCTAAAACTAACTTTCAACCCGCAACAAACGCAACTCCCGAAAAGGTCTCTTTAAGCGAATATCGGCGCTGCGAGTTCATCGGTGCCCTCGGATTTCAATTCCGAGCACCGGATCAAAAGTTAGGAATTCCCGCTCGTTCTTTAACTGAACGTACCCGAGCCAAACTTCGGAAATTAATTCCGGGCACTCCGGGCCTCGGAATCAGGTGCCGTCTGAAACCGCGCTCTTGTAAAATTCTAAAGAAAATTAAGAAACAATTTCCCTTGAATTTTACGGGTCTTTACAATTAAATGGTAATAATATAATCTATTTATACTTTAAAACCATTAAATATTATAACTTAACCACATAAGATATTACGATGAAAAAAGTTTTTTTTAATTAAAATATAACGTCTTTTTACTATTCATTAAAATATGAAAGTTATCGGAAAAATATCAAAACTTTATATAATGTATATTTTTGTATCCTGATTCAAAAGAAGAATTTTCTTTTTTCAAATTGAACATATAATCATGTCAAAAACTATATTTAAAGTGGGTGTGCCATCAAAAGGCGGCAAAACTGCATTTTTTTAAAAATACTTATTTTACCCGAAAAATTTATTTTGTTCTTATACCATGTTCTAGAAAATGTGTAAGATGAATAATAATAATGTTATAAAATTAAAAATTTAGTTAATACTATTCATAACGGCTATTTCATGATAATATTATAATAATATATCGTTGTTTATTAAAACCCGGTATTGCGTACAACACACGCTATCGAGGAAGGTGGCGATTGCGTGTAATGCAAGCCAAGTCAGGGTTGCGGGTTGTGAAAGAATTCTTCTTTGTTTCTTATAACAGAATCCAACCATATTTCATTTATACATTGAATATATATATATATATATATACTCAATGTTGCATAGAATAAATATTATCAAAATTTTGTGTAACACGATCCAAGAATAGTGTTGCGTATACTGCAAGCTAATACGGTGTTTCGTATAGCGCAAGGTAATATTGGTGTAGAATACAACACAAGACATTAATGAAATTAAAAGAATATTTTTCATAAAATTTCGGGGTGTTACATTCTGCCCCCCTTAAAATGAATTTCGCCCTCGAAATTCTTCGGGGTTATAAATGGTTTACTACTCAAAAGGTTGTTTAATAGAAACCCACATAGTAAAAAGGAATACCAAAACATGGCTTTAAAAACTAAAGTATGAAATGTAATGGTTACCCAAATTAACTCATCACTGGGTTTCCACATAGGAGAAAATAGGTGAAAATATGGATATGGAAGAAAAATCTAACCATCATGTTCTGATGGAGATTGGTAGTGAACATGGCTATGAAAAATCCAACAATCGCAAAGCCATAAATTTGTGATGATCTAGGGTACCATCTGATTCATCAGATATAAGATCACTAGGACAACATTTTTGGTTTTCAATATCATTTCCCTAACGTTGAAAATTTTGAATTAGAATAAATACTTACTTGATTTTGGTACATTCTCACTGTTGTTCGTGCTTTGAAAAATTTCCACTTCATCTCTTAAAGAAATGAAGTTGAATTTGTTATTCGTGAAGTGTTAACAGATCATGTGATAGAATGATGGGTCATTCCATCTGTTTCAAAAAAAAGTTTAGCAATAGTTATCAAATATACATAAGTCAGTCTTTGGTGAGGTTAATCATATACGATTCCAAAAATGAACTTATACTTCATATATCATACCGATTAATAAAATAAAACTAGTTTCTACTAACTATGGAATTTCTGTAGGCCAGTGGTATGCGATAAAGGCCCATCGCACTTTAGTTGTGGGTTTGATTCCCCCAGCCTTGGCCGACGCGATGGGTTGTCGCACATCCTGCAGGTTGTCCTTTTTCTAAAACTACATTATTATAACATCCCATCAACAATATCAAAAAGAGTTTTATCCTTAAACAATACTAACATATGTGCAACATAATCCATTCCAATCTTTAGGCTTATCTAAAATAATTCGGTCCAAGCTCATAGTATAGAGAAAATGATCATGTGAATGCCATCATTTATCCCTCATATATCTTGTTGGTCACATTCCAATAATGTGAATACCTTAATCATGTATTCTCTTGAAAAATGAATACCTATTAAACCTTAGTGAAAACATGAATGCTGTCAAAAAGTTAACTCTTACCACATACCAAAATCCAAAAATTCTATATACTCAAACCATGAAATAACCTTCACCTTATATCAGTAATGAGCTCATGAATACTATGAAACATTTAATTTTCTCCTTATCCCTTCATTATGCGCATATCATCTTCATTCCAAAAATATCTGTATAACTTTTCATGGATACTGGTAGCATTAATCACACACTTTCAAAACTCAAGGAAATACAACAATGTAACAATCCTTAGATGTCTCTTTATTCTATAGTACCATGAGATTATTTATACAACATTACACTTGATAAACATGTAATCATTCCACTACCTTCTTAAACCATTGACCGAGCTTCAAAAATTCTTTCATCTCACATATCATTTGTAGTCTCTTCATCATCATCAACATAAATACTACCCATACGGCCATACTGATTCTCTTCATGAGACTTTCCCTTTGGGCATTGGTTTGCATAATGCCCGTACATTCCACATTTAAAACATTTAACCATTGTTGATGTCGTAGCAATACCATTATCCTCATCCCTGGTGTTAACTGATCCATTTCCTTTTCACTTACTGGCTTTGTGTCCTTCTTTTCCACACCCAAATCATCTTCCAGTTCCTTTGAAACATTCTCCTTGATGCCTCTTCCAACATGATTTACATAGGGGAAATTTAACTTTCTTTCCTCTATGATCATCATGAAACTCCATCTTTCTCTTATTAGCTGAGTCAGGAAACTTACCAAATTTTACTTTATTGATCATATTATGAGATTGTTGATTCAGCATAATAATGATGTTTGGACTTCCAAATCCCATTTCATTTGGTTTCTCATGAAGAATATCATTCCATTGTCCATCATATCCTCCATTATTGTGAATCACCTTGTTTCCAGCCATTTTCTAAAACCCAAAAAGAATATTGTGAGAGGCAAAAATCATAATAAAGGGGTAGTAAATTCAATATCTAACATCTTTGTTTTAATCTAATATCGTTACCATAGTTCTAGGACTATATCCTATATGTATACTTATCATTAGGGGCATCCCTAGACATACCTTAGAAATATCTCTAGGGGTCTGACTAACGTTTTCACATCCTAGTTTCCAAAGGATGACTTAAACTTTCCTCTGATATGAACTGTAAAGACCCAAAGCCTGACGTACATGGACATTACATTACTTTTGCGGAATAATTAGTACATAACCAAAACACACACATAAGGACCCTAATAGTTTAGTGTCTTTGTAAACTCGGAATATAATCTTCTAATCGTGGTGAAAGATCTTCAACATCTCCCATAAAGATCTCTGTTTTTTTACCTAAAACCTAATTCCTTTCTTTATGTCCTTGAAAAAAAACATAAAAGGGTGAGCTAAAATGCTCAGTAAGGGTAAGAAAAAGAAATATCAATCACGTCATATTCATAAGAACAAATATTTTGGAAATCTTTACCTGCAAAAGAGATCATAATTTCATAACATGGGATAAATCTTAGTAGTGAAATTTAATCCCAATAATCATAACGTAGAACATAAAACTTTGTGTCATACACACATAATCATAGAGAATCATTTCTTGTTAGTCAAGACTCATTGCCAAGACTATCTTAGTGGACAAAGTCCCTTTCTGAACCGAGTTCATTCCTCATTTCAGTCCTGTTTCACTGAACCGGTATAACCTACCGTTCCAGCCATGTCTATCTCATGAGATATAAAATATTTACCCAATGCATTGGAGGGATATATAGGTCCCACCAATCTCATAATGATACCATTCTTATGTGTGCCACAAAATCATAAACCATACATCATTGCAAAACCCATGTAATAAAAATGGGAATTTTAAACATCGTGACATCATAAAACAATTCATATAAGATAAAGGAATTCATACAAATATTTCCATCACAACATAATCAAATCAATGTAATAATAGGGATAAAAACAGAACACTTTATTATCTTAGATGGAAAATAATTTTGATAAAACACTTGAACTTTATTCTTGAGGAAAATATCCTTTCTACTTCAAAAACACTTTTCCTTTCTTAACATGTCATAAAATTTTAAACTAAAATAAGTTGATTAAAAATAAACATGAAAACATTAAAAGTAAGCTTCTTGGAAATAATGTTTTAAAAATCCATTCATGTCGTATAAGCTAAAAAAACATTCTTCTCGTACTTTTGTCGAAAAAGTCAAAAAGTACCTCGTACGAAAAACCAAAAAAGTTTCCTTTCATATATTTTACTAAAAATTCACCAAAGGGTAAAATTGGATTTAAATAATTGTAGGTGGATGGAAATAATATTACATATTGAGGAAACATGGATGTGGATGATAAAATACACCCCAGTAAATACTAAAGTATAAACAATCTCGGATAAAAATGAGATTGTGATATTTCCCTTACCTTATGTCTGATATGCTTTGTACGTATCCGAACCTCATGTATAATGATTTAAATAATGTCATTAACTTATTACAGAATCATATTCATTGTTATGATGTCATATATGGTTCACTTATGACTTTATATTGCCCGTTCTTTTGTAAATTCCATGTTAAAGAAGCGTTTTTGGTAAAATCGTTTCATTTATCGTAGGTGTTCGGACTTGTTGTTCTTGACATTATTATTCCTTATATCATGATTTACTTACTTCCAGAATATAAAACATGATTCATATATCATATATATTCAGTATATATATATATATAATAGATAGATAAATGAAATGAAACACACCATTCATGGAGACGGTAGTCCGTACGTACGCATGAACGTTGTTTTCCTTTCCTTATTGTCTTGAATGGAAGTAAGTAGATGACATACATATATATATAAATAAATACAGTAGATTTAACATTTCATATATTTCATTATTATTCATTATATATACTTTATAATCATTCATCAATGGTTAATGTGGAGAATGAATCTCATCGCGTCGTGGAGACGGTAGTCCGTACGTACGCACGAGCGATGATATCGTTCTCATGATCATGAACTTGTGTTGAAGTGTATGTATACTATTTCAGTATAAATATCAATTTATAATAATCATATTTAGTTACTCATTACACCATTATACCCATCCAATTAAGTTGGTGGCAGAAAATAGATTACACCACGGCGTGGAGACGGTATTCCGTACATACGCACGCGCGGTGATTTTCTTTTTTCCGTAGGATGGATAGAAGGTTAATTAGAGTTGTTTCATATTTATAATAACATATCAGTATATAAGAAATACTGATGTTATTACTTTATCATGAAACAACTAAATAAGAATAAGTTGAAGAAGAAAGAAATTGAAAAAGATCGGTAATGGATATTACCTCTTCTTGACGCGCCTTTTCTTAACCTCCACTTAAAGAACTAAGGATGGTCTTTGAAGAATACCAGGACCTCTAAGATGATACTAGGGAAGTGTAGAAGAGATTTTGGTAGGGTTTGGCCGAGATTGAAGGATCAATGTGGTGTGAGGAAGAGGGGGAGGATGTGCCCTTTTATAAGGGAGGAGAGGGGCACCTTAGGAAAATCTCAAAATATTATTTTATATTAAGGTCAAATTCGGTTTATAATGGTTCCAAAGGGTCTTATTTCGAAGATAAAGTTGGGATGGGTCTAAATCCTCTCATATAATAGGATTTAGACAATTTTAGGTTATTATGTTATCCTTATCAATTAGATTTAACTCTAAGTTAAATAATTTAACTTTTCCAGTGTCTTTTTGTTTTCTTACACTATATGGTTAATAAACTTACCATAACAAGCCAAAAGAACCCCAATTTGTTTATTATTAATATATCTATCCTTATCTATGTCATTTGTCCGAACCATAGATTTTTAGGAATTAAATAACAATTAATAATATAATATTTGTTTTAAAAACTAATTTATGTCAATTTTGACACTATTTGGTACATGATTTTTATGAATTTCATAATAGAATGATAAGTTCTAAATAAGTTACTTATATCAAAAATAAAATGTCATATTAACCTAGAAAATTAATTTAATTCATAAAAAGTCTCAAATTACATTTATTTGGGCATTTATAACATCAATTATGTCAATATTTCATTAATAAGACAATTACTGCATCATCTTTGTGTCATAATAAATGATAATAATATAATCCCTAAAAATTATAAATAAATTCCTATGAAGTATATAATTGTATTATCTTTCTGTGGACTATTCAATTTATATGTTTCATGAAGTTTATCACTAAATTAAAATTATTATACTTATAAGATTTAAGAAAGGGACATGTTGTCACATTCTTTGGTTTTAATAATAATTAAATTATTTTCATGGAAAAAAGTCCACAAAATGATTCTAATCAGACCCTTAGGTTTTATGGGTCTACTTTTAGCCATCCAATAGGATTTTTCCAATTGTTAGGGTAATTTTATAATCTTATATTTACCCTTAATTACCCGATTTACCTTTAACTATAGTAGATAAAATTTACCGTAGTTACTATTAACAATGCCCAAAAATAAAAAGTAGCTTATTAACATAATTTGGACCCACTGATAAAAAATATGGAATCAATTTTTCCAAATTCAATACAAAAAATATGGAGAAATTAAATTAAAATTAATCCCGTTGTCGAATGAAAATGAGTTTTTCTTTAAAACATTGCAAAAAATTGAATTGATTTAACCTACGAATTCAAGGTAAAATCAATGATAATGACATACATTATATTAAATGGAAAAAATATATTATATTTATACTTTAAAACCATTCAATATTATAACATAACCACATAAGATATTATGATGAAAAAAGTTGTTTTTAATTAAAATATAGCGTGTTTTTACTATTCATTAAAATATGAAAGTTATCGGAAAAATATCAAAACATTATCTAATGTAAATTTTTATATCCTGATTCAAAAGAAGAATTTAATTTTGACAAATTAGACATATAAACATGTCAAAAAATGGATTTAAAGTGGGTGCGCCGTCAAAAGGCGGCAAAACTGCATTTTTTTA
Organism: Viscum album; assembly: GCA_963277665.1. NCBI lineage: Eukaryota > Viridiplantae > Streptophyta > Magnoliopsida > Santalales > Viscaceae > Viscum > Viscum album. Next base: position 1,095,865,058 of record OY728151.1, on the reverse strand, counting down.
AAAATACTTATTTTACCCGAAAAATTTATTTTGTTCATATACCATGTTCTAGAAAATGTGTAAGATGAATAATAATGTTATAAAATTCAAAATTTAGTTAATACTATTCATAACGTCTAGTTCATGACAATATTATAATAATATATCCTTGTTTATAAAAACCCGGTATTGCGTACGACACACGCTATCGAGGAAGGTCGTGATTGCATGTAATGCAAGCCAAGTCAGGGTTGCGTGTTGTGAAAAAATCCTTCGTTGTTTCATATAATAGAATCCAACCATATTTAATTTATACATTGAATATATATATATATATACTCAATGTTGCGTAGAATAACTATTATCAAAATTGTGTGTAACACGATCCAAGAATAGTGTTGTGTATACTGCAAGCTAATACGGTGTTGCATATAGCGCAAGATAATCTTGTTGTAGAATAAAACAAAAGACATTAATGAAATTAAAAGAATATTTTTCATAAAATCTCAGGGTGTAACACAGAACCCTATAAGGAATTATCTTTTATCAAACAACCTGTTCATTAATCCATATTGAATTAACCAATTTATTATTCATAGTTTCCAATGTCGGGAGACCTAAATAGTAAGCTATCAAAAATTGATTGAACTTTTTTATTGCATCAATTAGGTTAACAAAAAATTTCAATAACAACAATAACCATATTCATTTACATGCCTCTTTATCCTTTTCCAAAAAAAATTATCAATTAATTATAGCTTTACATTCATTACCAATTTCTATCAAGAATGAAAATCTAACAAAGCAATCATAGATATCACACTATCTAGAAAAACAAGAGGCAATAAAATACGGTCTATATCAATTAATTTATCAGATTCAAATCATAAATATTTCAATTCCCTTGTGATTCAGTGGGCTAAAACATTATAAATCTACAGTTTCACATAAATCTAAATAGAAGAAACGAATCCCCTAACTCAAACGACTCTTGTCATTCCTTATACGAGAAAGATCCCTAAAAAGGATCATGATCACATCCTCTTGTGACAACTGCATCCACCTGAGGATTCCAAAGTATGAGCATACTAACTGTAACCTAAGAAAAAACCATTAGAATCACGGAGATAACATACCATAACATGTCAAGGAGAAACAAGAGAAGATGAACCCAATCAAACGATGATAAAACATACCTTATAACGATGTAGGATTGAACCTTTCTGCTTACACCAAAATAGGGGTGTGCAAGCAGTAGTAAGAAACTTCAATGGGAAACATTCCAAGGATTAAGGTTCTATCACCCCGCTCCTATGGGAAATATTAAATGTTCAATATTCACACACGATTTAGAACAAGGGAGGAAGATATATCATCTGTTAGAAGATTTAGGGAGCTGTGGTTCATGATACGTTGTATTTTCCATTAAAAGGGGATCATATTAAACCTCAGAGTTTGACAAAATAATGATATCTATAACCATAAGAAAATTAATATAGGAGCTATGGGAATTTATTTGGCCTTAAATTCCTTAAAACAATGTCTTGAATGTGTTTTACGTCAAAGAAAATGTCAAATCTACAAAATTGGGAAAATCATTAAATTTAGAAAAGGAAATACAACACTATTTTGGAACCATTGTAGACTCACCGGTCTGGAAACACTTTAGACTCATCGTTCAAGAAACATTGTAGACTCACCGGTCTGGAAGTATTATAGACTCACAGTTTAGGAAACACAGTATACTCACTGGTCTGGAAACACAGTTCACAGAATGAATCCCCGATCCTATAATCACTGATCTTGGAAACACTGTAGACTCACCTGTCATGAAACACTATAGAATCACTAGTTTTGAAACACTATAGACTCACTATTATGGAAACATTGTAGGCTCGCCAATCAGAAAACATAGTGGACTCACCGATCTTGGACTCACCAATCCTGGACTCACCGATCCTAGAAACACTATTCAAAGTATGACTATCGATCCAGATATTATTCATAGTATGAATCTCAAATCCTAGACCCACTAATACTAGAAACATTGTTCAGAAAATGACTCACCAATCCTCAACTCACCGATCCTAGACTCACCAATGCTGATGGTACTGTTCACAAAACGACACACTAATCCGATGGTATTATTCAAAGAATTGGAAATCGGGAAATGTTTTAGGGATAAGTCACATTGACCACAAAAACACATCAAAAAATATATTTCAATCGAGGATTGGACCTTAGATGTCATGTCTATTACATCAGAAACCTCTCAAAACAATCTCGTCCACGAGAATTCAATACCCACCTAAAGGGAAATAGAAACGGAGTCCAAAAAACTACCAATTGTGATACCTCTCAAAATAGAGCAAGCCACAAGGCACAACCAAATAAAGTCATCTCATAAACATGAAATGTCTACAACCAAAAATACAAAAAAAATACATGAAATGAATTAAACATCAAACAACACATTCTCTCCATACCTCAATCTATAGATCTTACAACAAGGACTCTTACACCTGCTGCACTAGAGATAACTGCACTGTCATCTAAAAAATTCAACATGTGATCCCAACTTCTCCCATATCGAGATGTAATACGGATAGTTCCTCCATAACTATCCAAAAACCACCAAATTCACACACTGCATCACTATGTGACTTCATACACAGTGCATCAGCTACAACATTCCCCTTTCTAGGGATAAAAGATATTTCGAAGTTGAATTCCTCTAAGAACTCCATCCATTTCTGATGTCGCATGTTTAAGTCATTCTGGGAGAAAATATACCATAGACTGTTTTGATCGATGAAAACCACAAAGCACTTTCCAAGGAGGTAATCTCTACACAACATCAAAGAAAAAACCACAGATGCCTACTCGAGATCATGGGTGGCGTAGTTACGTTCATGGGGATGTAAAAACTAAGACCCAGAATAAAAAACTTATCTTTGTTTCATCAGAACACAGCCTAAACCTAGATGAAAATCATCATAGAAAACATCAAACTGAACTCCCTATACTAGAATAGAAAGAAGTGGAGAACATACTAACTACTACTTTAGATACTCAAAAGCTTCCTGAAACTGATCTTTCCACATGAACACATAATCTTTCATATTAAATGCTATCAGAGGAGTCACAACCCAATATAAATCATCTATGATCCTCCTGTAGTAGCCTGAAAGACCATGGAAACATCACACCTATACCGCTATCATGGGAACTACCGAAGACACAACTGCTTCAATCATTGATGGATCCAAATCTACACCTTGTTGTGACACAACATACCCCAATAATGGGAATTCAAGATCCCATAACTAACACACGGAAAATTTCCCAAAGAGATAATGTTGACGAAGAACTCCCAAAACCGGGTGTAGATGCTCTACATTATCCTCCTTAGACATGGAGAACACAAAGGTTTTATCGATCAATCAACCACAAACTTATTCAGGAACTCACAGAACACCATGTTCATCAATCCCATGAACACAACTGGAGTATTCGTCACACCAAACAACATTACAATGAACTTGTAATTCCCATGATGGAAACAGAAAGTAGTCTTCAGGATATCCTCATCCTTCACATGCATATGATGATATCCTGATCACAAGTAGATATATGATAACCAACATGCACCATTTGGTTGATCGAATAAATCATCAATCAGAGGAATACGATAGTGATTCTTCAATGTCACATTGTTTAAATGGCGATAAAAAATACAAACTCACAAACTACCACCATTCATCTTCATAAACAGAACAGGAGCACCCCATGGTGACACACTCGGAAGAACCAAACCACACTGTAACAGATTATAAACTTGTATACATAGCCCTCGTAACTCAGAAGGGTCCATCCTATATAGAGACATGGAGATAGGAGATTCTCCTAGTAGTAGCTCAATCCCAAACTCAATCTATCGTCGAGTGGATAATGTTATAACCTATATGGGAAAGACATCATGGTAATATTCTATGACCCTTGGAAATTCCAATTTCTAAACCTTTGATAAAATTAGAATCACCTCATCCATCATGGATGATAAAGATGGATCATGCCTATCACCCATCTATGGTCTCTCTCACCAAAAAACACCCTAGGATCTTCATCCGCATTGAATAACACAACCTGCCTCCTAATCAAATCCACAATATCTTGAACCAAAAACAACCAATCCATGCCGAGGATAAATTCATATGGTTGTAACCATAAAAATATGAAATCTCCACAAGACCGGTGTTCCCTAATACTAGCTCCTAGTCTCTACATAATTAAAACAATTCAGCTTGACCTCCAACTGGCGTAGTCAATGCCAGGTGAGCTAGAAGCCTCTCTACCTCAAGTCCCAAATCATGGACAAGGGTAGGTGATATAAATGATTGTGTTGCTCCTAAATCAAAAAAATAATACACCAAAGTAGAAACAATAAAATGGTACCTCGAATGAAGTCTATCTAGCCTGGGGTCGGTAACGCTTAAGCATTAAGCTGACCATGACCTCCTCTACAACCACTATGACCTAGATGAATACCACCACCACAGCCATGATATGCTCTTTGTGGACAGTGATCAACCCAGGGATATCATCTACCTACCCCATCTACCCTCTACTGATCCAAAGCTGGTGAAACATACTTCTAAAGCCTTTATTGGAACTACCTCAAAAGAGGAACCTTGAGAGGATGACATGTTGCACGATGACTAATCTAGGAGGCCGATAACTCTTGCCGCTGAGGACCCCAAACAACATAAGAAAAACAAGAACCTGATCCCTTTATATCGCCCTGAGATCGTCCACCCCTGTAGAAACAAGATGATGAGGGCTGAGACCTTCCCCCAACCAAACAGAAACACTTCTACAATAGAAACAATGAAACCCTAGACCACAAATATTCTTCATGAGGAATCATGATGACTCCCCTCTCGCAATGATCTGGTTCTGGAAAATGTCATCTCGATGACCTCTACCCTTTCCATCACCTCAAGGAATGTCTTCAGGGAAAATGTGGTGACCTGGCGTTGTCTCTCTCACCCCAAAGCCTCCTTTAAATTCATTGATATAGCCTCTACATCGGTCAATAGGTTTGAAAAAAATCGTTAAAGGTTCTTAAAAGTATTCCAAACACTCACACACTGGACCTCCCCTGTCTAAGGGTAAGAATCTCCTCGCGAGTAGATGACTTCACCGTCGAATAAAGAAACTTCACTCTGAACTTTTCTCAGAACTCCTCCCATGTGATCACTAACTCCTCGTGACCCATGAGGAACAAGAACCACCACTACCTCATATCTACACACAATATCATTACAACCAAGGATACGTAGTTCTCCTTCCGAGAACAGATCAAAATAAATCATATCTCGACCTCCTCTAGCTAGTCTTCTATTACTGCATATGAAACGGATCCCTCGTACTTCTGTAGACACTGGCGCTGGAACTCTTGGAGTGTCCTCCAGGTGTCTTCTTCATTGACCTCCACCCTACGGCGATCTGTTGGCACAACCTGCTGAACATCTTCTTTGCGATCCTGATGAGGACGTCTACCGGGATCCGTTCAAGTAAAATAACAAAAATTTATTGCTCCAAAACCTGGAATATGGAAGACTCAACATTAATTAATTAAATATTTTCATTTTTTTATGTTAGGTTAACCAATCCCAAAATATACCCATTCAAACATAGGAAAAAGGAAGGATGATACATGATCATTTCCTAGGTCTCTAACCTGCAACTTGTGTCACCTCATTTAGTAGCCATTGAAAACATAAAGGTCAATGCATCAGATCACAAGGGGTCCTAAACACATATGTCTTAGCTCGTCTCCAGTTTCACATCACTTGATAAACATGATTGACATTGTTGACCAACTATCCCATGCTACCTCACCTTTTCTTAACACCTAACTCAATAATATCCCTCAATCTCCATCAAATACCACTCTATCATGACCCCCTACCAACAAGGTGTACCCCTCCTAATCTAAAAATGTGAGAAGCATGATAATGACCCCAAGTACCTCCTCAAGTAGGCCCCAAGATGGTGACTACATCAGAGGGTATATTAAACACACAAAGGGGAGGCATTACCTCTAAGAGAACAAATGAGAATGAAAGAGATAAGACATACACCAACTAACTTCAAATAAGACAGAAATATAAAATAAATCCCAAGTACACATATGTAATTTTATTCCAAACTACTAAAATTGAAAGGGAAAACTCCTAATACCCAAAAGAAAGTAAAAATAGTAGCAACCACGAAGCCCAAACATCCCATGCAACCCCAAGCTAATAGAAACCAGCCTATTCTCCATCATTCTCCAAGTGGCCTGATAACATTTTATATATATTGGGTGAGTATAACCTTATACTTAGTAGGATCCACCATAGAGCCTCTCATGTAAAAGTAAAGTAAACATGATAAAAAATAGTGAACAAAAAGTGAAACTAACTCATCACCTAAACAGGTATAATGGTTCTGTGCCTCCCCATGGGTAATCTCACTATGTATTTCATAGAAGAGTATATAATATAATAATGAATATCAAGGGTACCCCTCTACTAATTCCTCTATGCTTTCCCACTTTTTCCCAATGCTACATGTCGTAAGCATATCTCTCTAAAAATGATTGCCTACAGACACCTGGGTGAAGTCCCACAACATGAACCTCATGAAACAAAACCACCACACACACATAAGAAATGTACCCATGTAGTTTTTGAGAGCCACCATAGCTCGCATAATGTGTATCATACATCGGGCATTATACCACAATCCATTACAGCCCACACACCGAGTAAGAATCCTCAAGCCATCATATCCCATACACATTACACCTATAGTATTTGATATGAAACTATATCCCAAATATATGTATGTAAATGACCACAATCCATTACATCCCTCTATACAGATATATGGGAAAATCTAACCACTGTGTCTACTAGCACAAATAACTACCTAGAGATGAGAGCAGGACCTAATGGTGTTGTCAGCCATCCATCCTCCCCCCATAATGTCAGGGGAAACACGCCCTAGGGCTCAGAATCCCAGGGGTGTCCATTACCATAACTGACATGGTGGACTAGCGTATAGAAGCCCAAAAAGTACATAATATAATATATCCTACACCACACTATGGGAATATCCTATTCCTTGACTCAACAATACCTAATGTATCTCAAACTCTCAGCTTCCACTTCTAAGTCAATCAATCCAGTAAGCACACAACCATTTTAAGATCTTAATTACATTACTTCATTCTATATTTATCAGTTTCACGTTACGTTAATTAATTCATTAAACAATAACTAACAATTAACTATTTCCACATTTTATTTCATTAACATCACACCCAAATTCCACTCTTCAATTAATTTTAAACCTCAGAATTTTGTCCATGAAAGTTCCAACCTCATGGTTTATCATCATTTATTCAATCACTTATTAGCATCATTACATTCCCATATCCCCAAGAATTCTATAAAATTATTCTAAGCTACTAATCACAAGGGGATAAAAATGATGAGTATGTGAACTAACCATCGAGTATTTGACACCTATAGCAAGGGATTAGACCCATTCTCCCTCATGAAGCTAAACACAGAAAGCACATGGAATACCCCATGCATCTTTAACACTTTTATGAAGAAGGGGAAGCAAGAACAACATCCTTTAGCAGTGGGAAAAGTAAAGCAGATAAATGACCCATAAGATTCTCCAAGAATGAAAACATTCACATCCCCACTGTTTCCTCCTATTAAGTTTCCTCCCAGATACGCACATGTATAAATTGATGCATCTAACCACTCTAGGTGTCAAATACTACCACAACCAATAGGACTCCATTCCCCACATATCACAACAGCCCTCCAGGATCACATCATAACAAAAGTAGTAGGAAAACTAACAACATATATAGTAGGCTCTTAGACCTTAAACAAGCAAGAGGGTAACTCAGAACCCTACATGGAATTATCTTTTGTCAAACAACCAGTTCTTTAATCCATCATGAATTAACCTATTTATTATTCATAGGTTCCAACTTGAGGAAACCTAAATATTAAGATATCACAAATTGATTGAACATGCTTGCTACATCAATTTGGTTAACACCAAATTAAAACAATAACAACCAGATTCATTTACATGCCTCTTTGTCTTTGGCTGAAAAATTATCAATTAATTCCAGATTTTCGTTCATTACTAATTTCTATCACAAAAGGAAAGCTAACAAAGCAAGCATAGATAACACAATATCAAGTAAAAAAAGAGGCAATAACATAAAATACATATAAATTTATTTATCATGTTTAAATATTAAATATGTCAATTCCATTGTGATCCTGTGGTGTAAAACATGGAAACACTATAGTTGGAATTAAAAGAAAGGAGAATCAACTAATCCCTTACCTCAAATGGTTCTCGTCGTTATTTATATGATAATGATCCACCCAAAGGAACATGACCTCCTCCTCCCTTGACAACTGCATCCACCCAAGGATTCCGCAGTATGGGTGCATCAACCAAAACCTAAGAAAATACTATTAGAAGCATGGATATCACAAACCACGTCATAGAACGGAAAAAAGAGAGACTATGAATGCAAACAAATAATGATAAAACATAACTTATATCGATAAAGGATTGACACTTAATGCCTGAACCGTATCAGGGGGTGTGAATGTAGCAGTAAGGAACTTCAAGGGGAAATGATCCAAGGATTATGGTTCGATCACACTACACTTATCAGAAGAAGGAAGTTTTTGAGTGTCTCACACAAGGTAGAACAATGGAGGAAGATATCACGTCCCATGGATGATTTAAGGAGTAGAGGTTTAAGATACCTGAGATTTTACATTAAAAATGGATCCCATTAAACTACATGGTTTGACCAAATAAATACATCCTATGCCTTAGAAAAATTATTATATGAGTTATGGGATTTGATTTGGCCTTAAGTCCCATAAAAAAGGCCTTGAATGCGTTTTACGTCAAAGAAAACGTCAATTCCGGGAAACTGTGAAAATCTTGAAATTTGGAAAAGGAAATAATAAACAATTCAAGAAACACAATAGTCTCACTGGTCAGGAAACTCTATAGATTCACTATTCGGGAAACACTGTAGAAACAACGGTCTAGAAACACTATTGGATAATCCGTCTAGAAACACTATAGACTCACCGGTCTGGAAACACTGTTGATGGACCGGTCTAGAAACACTGTAAATTCATCAGTCTAGAAACGTTTTAGACTCACCGTTCTGGAAACACTATTGACTCATAGTTCGAGAAATGCTATAGACTCGTCGGTCTGGAAACACTACTCATAGAATGACTCACTGATCCTGGACTCACCGATCCTGGACATTCTGTAGACTCACCGGTCTGGAAACCCTGTAGACTCACCGGTCTAGAAACATTGTAGATTAACCATTCTGGAAACTCTATAGACTCAACAGTCTGGAAACACTGTAGACTCACTGATCTTGGACTCACTAATCTTGGACGCACCGATCCTAGAAACATTGTTCACATAATGAATCACTGATCATGGAATCACCGATCATGGACTCAGCGATGAAGATAGTATAGTTCACATAATGACACGTTGATGCTGATGGTTCTTTTCACAAAACAACTAACTGATCCAATCGTACTATTCAAAGAATGACACACTGATCCGATGATACTATTCACATAACGACTCACTGATCTGATGGTACTGTTCATAGAATGACTCACCGATCTGATGGTACTGTTAAAAGAATTGGAAATTTGGAAAAGTGTTGGGGATAAGTCACCATGACCACTTGAAAACCTCAAACACAAGATTTCTGCAGAAGAATTGACCAGAGGGGTTCAGTCCATTACACATTACATGAAAATTTTGAAATCTTTGGAAGAGTAAAAAATACATAAAAATCATAGAAAGAAATATTTTTCAATTTAGAAATATGATTCATTTACTTTATCCCAAAATAAGTAGATTAGAGTTTAATCCCATTTCAGGTTGATTTTCCATTTTTCCCTTTTTCACAATATCTCTATTATTTATTCTTCATTCATCTTAAATTCTTAAAATTTCCTACTATTTCAATAATTTAATTAGTAAAACAACATAATAGATTAGTTAGTGTAAAAATATATATATGATTCAATATCAAACACCAAGGTAAATTTGAAACTAATTTTCATATAAATATTTAATTTATGTTCTATAAAGTTGTAAAAACCTAGGGTTCCTCTCAGATGAACTTTTTTTAGGTACATGAAGATATACCTTTATCTTAGGTTTATTTTATTTTATATTTTCAAATAATTTTTCATGATTCATATTTATGTATGACATTAAATTCTATGCTTTTGGTGTAAATGTTATATATTTTTCTTATGAAGTATTTTTTGAGATCAAATTATGGTTTGCTCGTGGTTATGGATAGCTTCATGGAATAAACCATAAATTAAATATCAGATAATATTTTGTAGATTTATTCTCTCACCACTTCTTCATTAATTTATGCCTGAAATCTTGATATTATGCTATGAAATTTATCCGTATAATATTTTTCTAGTTTTTGGGATTCTTCATTTTGGTTGTCTCTAGACAATTCTTTAAATACAATACCCTAGACCAATGTTCCCTCCACATATTCTGTGATTTTATATTGAATTTTAGCACCCATAATTGCTTACTCAGGTTATAGAGTTGATTTAATTTTGATTAATTCAAATGAGTGTAATAACTATATTTAGGTCTCCAAAATATATCCCATTGAAACCCACTTTTTCACTTATTCATGTGAGATGATATAGTGTTCAAAAAATGAGGATTTTTATTTCTATTACATGATAGTTAGATATTTATATTTAAATATATCTAAGAATTTATTGATCTTGCATTTTTCTTCCTTATATAAATTGAATTATTGAATAGATCCATGAATTATAATAGATTTTCATCATCTATTGGATTCAGGGACATTTTAATATGGATATTTCCATTCCATAAATTTATTCCTTATCTTCTACCACTACTTATTCTGTTAAACATTTAATGATGTCTCATTCATCAGCTTTTTCTAGAATTACAATTAATATCATGTATAGATTATCATTTTCCTCTTCCTTTCTTACACCATCCATGTGAACTTCCTATGTCATAATTCTGTATTCCTTGGAGTAAAAGGAAAAAATATGTTAGTCATTATGGAATCTAATAGGTTTTAATTTTTTTCCATGTTATTAACTGACTATTACTATTCACTATAAATCATTAAATAAAACATAATCTTTTGGAAATGTGTGTTTTTTTCCTCTCATTGTTGGTAGTGATTTTCAAGATATTGTTTAGAAAAGAATCCCATGGATTTTGTTCATTAGGTATTTGAAATACTATAACTTCTAAATAGTACTCCTCCACACATGGTTCACCTTTTATTTTTATATAGTTGGTAATTTTTCTCTTGTGTTTGTAGTTTTTTTAAATTATAATTTTTCTATTAGAATCCATTATACCCAAATTGTATGAATAACTATATGAATTTCCCTATAGTTGCCACCATAAAGAATGTTCTCATGTATAGGACATAGAATACACTTTCTAACATGTATCACTCTATGTTTTAGTGGAGAATTTAAAAAATGTTGAATATATATTTGAAACCCATGAACAAACATCGAACAAAAATCATTTAAAATACTAGAATAGAAGAAAAATTATGATCTTGAACTAAATACTGGAAACATGAATGGGGAATATATAAGTATGGATATATGAGATTGGTTTTTTGATTGCAACTAGTTTCCATTGTTCACTGGAAATATAATATAAAAGTTGGTTTGTCTTATTGTTTACATAGATACTTGAGGTTATGAGATATTAGAAATTACATTTTTTCCATGTGATAAAAAATCTAAAAGTATAATATAATGAATGTTTTTGTTGATCCCATATTTAAAAGGGATTCCATATAATGATTTTTGAACCAATTATCTGGTCTTCATAATCTTGTAAATTAATTACTAAATGATCTAAACTCAATTTAATGAATTCAAATACACATAATCTGAACAAAAAACTAGTCATTTACTATGTTATGAACAATGAAGGGATGGGAATTTGGTTTTAGGGATTGGATTCCTTAAACTGAATCCATTCAATATCACTTAATAAATTAATCAAACAAATTCCATGATACTTATTGAATTAAATAGTTTTAAATCATTGTAAAAATGATAATTATTTAATCCTAATAATATATCTGTCCATTTAATATATTTCCATCAATGATGAAATTAATTATGTAACTAAATAGATAAACATAGTTATGTCAACTCTCACTCACCACTACCTTATTAAATTTTATTTTTATCACCTATTCCTCATTAGTCATTCTAGGTGATTGGGGTAGATGATATTAATTAATCTCAATGTGATGTAAATTATGAAATATAAACTCATCGATGATGATGAGTACAAATAGATATTGTATGCATTCATTTAAACCCATTCCCCCATCTTCTATGATAGTATCCACTCATAGTCGATGGTTCATCGACCATGAAAGAAAAAAGAAAACATAGATGATGTAATTTATTTAACTATATCAAATGTATTTAATATTAGAGAAGAATCACTTGAATTTATGTTAACAATATTAATCAAATCCATTATTACACATTGAATATAATAATCTGAAATAGAATCTAACTATGTATCATCTCTTACTTCAGTAATCTCACTCTCTTTTCAATACATCATATAGTTGATAAAGTATTTTTTGCATATATTTTTACATTTATTTATTCTCTCCAATTACAAGAGGAAAATAGAACTAGAAAATTATTTTTATTGTGATTTAATAACATTACAAAAATAACATCCCATTTATCTAAAAAATATATGATAATTATAAAATTCTGTTCAAATATCTTGAATCATACTATGTGTTTAAAGACATTTCGGAATATCCTTCCTTCATCAAGTCTATACTAATTCATTCATGAAGTTCTCCAAGTCACATAGTTTTGCATAGTGATGTAGTCCCAGGATCATAAAATATCCAAAAATTAGGGATAGAATCCTACTTTTTCTCCAATATAACTTCACAAAAAAATTATTCCTCTCCACCTTTCTCTTCCACACTAAAATTACATTTTTTTCTCAAAATGGGTTTTGGAATGTTAAACATACATCAGGTTATGAACTTAATGAATTATTAGGCTGGGGATCTCAATCCCCTACTATATTTGGCTCTTTCATGTCATTATATAGCCCTAATTAATATCCTTTCAACACAATAAAAATTATGTTTCCTTCCACCACATCATAATGTAAAAAAAATTCATCATCACCATGACCATCACAAATTCCATCATCAATATTTTTATTGATAAATAACTAGACCATGGTATAGATATAACCTCATAAGGCCCTAAATGAATCGTCTACAACAAATATTCAAGGGAAAACCATACATAAAAGGGATCCCAATCATTAAGGTTTACTCTATCACATGGGTCTACCATGGATAAAAAATCCCATCCTTTGTGGAAATGGTATATTCCATGGTTAATAACTCAAATTATTCACATCCCTTGAGAAAAATGATGGATTCCTAACTATATCTCCACATTCAATAAACCGCACCCCCTTCAAAAAAATATCTTTTATGCGCGGTTTATATCGTTCATCACAGTGGACTCCCTAAATGTCAAACATTATTCACAAATCCTTCTATGGTTAAAATGACCTTTTCATAACTAGATTTGATATTTTTAGTATTTACCATTATTTATCTCTATGACCTAGTGTGATTTCGGAAATGGAGGAATTTCATTAGTGATAGTGGGAAATGATTTTATAGAGGGATTTTGGTGAAGTAGTTTAATGATGGTTTATTTATAAATTAGAATAGTACCCTATTTTTTCATCAGCCCACATCAGAGTTGTAGTGTAATTTTATCCACATAATAATATATTCTATTTCATTCAATCATAAAGCCACACTTGGTGTACCTTCACATATTTTAACATCCCTTCATATGTATGGAACAAATGGCACACAATACATCAATACGATGATATTTTACAGATTTCCTGGTCTCTCACAAAACAATAATACTCTAGAAATATTTCAATCACCATCACCGAAATGTGTAGTGTACTAATAAACCCTATTGTCATTCTCATTAACCATTATCATCCAACCGGCTGGCCAGGTGTCAGATCATGTTTTTGAAATATTTTTTTTTCTCAGTAAATTGTGAAACATCTAGATAAATTTCTAGATACAAAATAAAAATATATTTATCAAGAATATGTTATTTCACCTAAAAAGAAATAAAAATACTATAGAACTCCACAAAAAATATTTTATCTATAATTAATTAATACAATTATATATATGAAGTAATAATAATAATAATTCATCTAATTTATTAGGAATATATATATATTATAATCCTTATATTAAATCTCTCGGAAAGGCCTAATTATCTCTCCATTGGAATTTTTTATTGTACGATTTGAAATTTTCCCTATATGATGACCAAAAAAGGGCTCATCATCCCACACTACACATTCACACAGTGACCATAGAATGAAATATGATACATACATTTGTCATTCAATATTTTCTAACAATGTGTATCCATTGGAAGGCATCAACACACATCTCCACATGTATGGAAACAAAATTATCACTCATAAACATAGTGCACCAATCCATGATAACAACCTTTGGGATTTTATTTTTTAACTTATTAATGTTTTTCCATGCTCCTCATAATTAAATACAATCTCACCCAATGTTAATGAATGGACCATCATCATAAAAAAATTCATTAACTTCCCAAAACCTATAAAATATTACTAATAAATTCTGATTGTGTGTACTAGTATACTTTATTCCATTAGAGACTCTATTAATAAACATTTTTCTAAAAATATTATAGACTCACATAACTACAAAATGTGACAGAATAAAGTTATCCATCAATGGAAACAATCTAGTGGACCATTATCTGAATAGGGTTTCAACTAGAATATCTATCACATTAAAAATATATTATTTGATTATTAGATTATGTCAACCTAAAACTATACATGTGTTCATGAATAATATCCAAAAACTCAACCCAATACACAACCCCCAAATTCCCATCCAAAACCATTTTTCAGATTAAAAATAATCTAACTCAAAATAGTAGTACTCCATGCCTGATATATACAAACTAATGATGGGGTTCATGGTTGTGTAGAGATATATCGACCATATAAAAATACTAACATAGTATAGGATAATTATATGATAAATGTATTAACCAAAAATAATTCATGATAAGCCACCAACATCTACATGAAGATGTCAAATTCTAGTTAAGGTGGCCGAAATAATTTATACAAAAGTATTACATCTTATCCCATGATTTATGAATAAATGAAATGAAAATACCTGAAATAACCATAAATTTTTAGTTTCTCTGGAAACATGTATACATAAAAAATTATTTATAAACTATTTAAATAATCTCCCACTATGGTATTAAAAAATATATGCCCCTCTAAAATAGATCATACATAAAAAATATATTTATGTGTTGTGGAAATGGAAACATAATAAATGGATTACTCCAATGAAAAATAAAATTAGAAATAGGATATATTAATTGTTCATAATATGTAGGAATACAAAAAGAATAATTGTATTTATACATTATTATAAAAAAAATCATAACCAATATGTCTAAGATCACTAATCATGAATCCTGGAAGAATATTTTTCCAATCAAAAGACATAAGATGTAAGATTGGGGAGATATCAATAATAAATCACAAGTAATGAGAAAATATCCAAATAATACGAGATTTTCTTGTGTCTTAAACATTAGATTATAAAATTGTTAGTTTTTTAAAAATAACTAATAAGGATATCATAGTGGATTGGGTTCAATCCCCATTCTATAATTTACATAGTCATGGTTCACTCCCATGAATATCCTAGTGGATAGAATCCATTAATGAACAATTTTGACTCCACATTTATGTATATACTATCTAATGATATATCCATCATTACCCAATTCTTTAAATGTATATATATTTATGGGCCTACACAT
Organism: Viscum album; assembly: GCA_963277665.1. Lineage (NCBI taxonomy): Eukaryota > Viridiplantae > Streptophyta > Magnoliopsida > Santalales > Viscaceae > Viscum > Viscum album. The sequence goes on along the minus strand of OY728151.1, from coordinate 1,095,848,940 downwards.
CATATAATTAAAACCGTACATATGTTTTCCACAATTTTATAATATATTCACCACATTGTAATATTTTAACCCATGTAATGGAAAAATGTTTTATAAAAATTAAAATATTTTATCACACAAACCATGTAAAATAATTGGGTTTCACAAACATCTCATAATCATAATCATAAGGAATCAGAGATATTATAATGATACATTCATTGGAAAATATAACAAGTAAATCATATGTTACATAAATGGATGTTATCATAAATAAATAACGCCTTCAAAATATCAATGGATATTTCATGAGGAAAATAATTTTTTTTATTGAAATCCCATATTTAAAATGTAAAATTTTCAAAAATATTAAAAAATATTTTTAATTCAGATGAACCATGGAAACAGAAAAATTATGCTAAAAATAATTAATCTATTATGATGGTGTGAAATTTTTGTTGTTCCATTAATATTAATATATATATTCATTTCATATTTTTGGTAAAAAGATAAAAGTTCCTTATTTAGAAAATGGAATTAAGATTCCCTAAAAAATTAATGAATTTTAAAATTGGGTATAAATAAATTTAAAAATTCATATGGGAATACTAAAATCATTATTCAAAACATTTTAATGAAAATATAAACCTGGAATAAAAATATTCCTGACTGAATAGTAAAATAATGTCAGTTTTCATTACAAATATTTTTTTAATTACTTATGTACATGCAAAGAGGAAAATTTAATAAATAAATGTAATATGGAAACAAACAGAGTAGAATTAATTACATAATATTTTAAAGATAAATATCAATTAATTACATTATCCAAATTTTAATAATAAATAATCATGAAAAATGATATTGCAACCTAAAACGCTAACATCATTAGTATCTTTGAATAATAACACCATGGAACAAATAAAATCATATGAAATATGATATAACATTAAAAAATATATTCATTACACAAAATATCAAAGGAAAATTATAAACACTACATTTAAGAATCTAGTGCCGAATATGATATGGGTCTCACAGAAATAGAACTAAGATAATAAACCCTTACTTTATGTTATACTAGGTTTGGTAGGGGTTCCAACCTCATATGTAATAAATTTATATTTATTATAATTATTAAATATATAGACATTAAAAATATTATAATATAATATAATATCCACTTATGACATCTCAACACCAATTTTTTTATATTTCATTATTAAAATCATCATTTCTAGTTGATAAGTGTTTCATCTTTGATGAATGTTTTGGTCCAGATGTTCTGATACTTGTACATTGATTATGGTTAAAAAATCTCTAAAACATAAATAAAGATATAAATATTATATTTATTCATTTTATTTTATTTATTCAATGGTGTTAAATTGTTCATGAATGTTTCATTTTCGATGTTCTACTACTTATCAATAAAGATTGACCTAGGATAACAAGATTTTCCCTTTTATCATGGTGATAAACTGTTAATAATTTTTACTCTTTTTTATATTATAAATTATGTTAACCTCTTAAAATAAATTTATTTTTTATGATTCAAAATATTGAAAACATATTATTAGATTAAATATTTATAATGGGAAAGAATTAAATTTAAAATAATCCCATAAAACATTACAAAAGGGTTTTTGTGAAAATTTCATTATAAAGTATAATATGTAGTTTATAACAAAATTTAGAATAACTAAAGTTATACTACATTATATGGATAATTTTTTATTAAAAATACTGATGTATTATTTAAAAATAATTTTAAATAAAATGAAAATTTTTAACTTCTTCAATAGAAAAGATAGTTTCTCTATAAAAGTAAATTTTTTTACAACTCATGGAAAATAAAATATTTTTAGAAAAATAATTAAATATTAACTTAATATAAAAATGATATTATAATATAACATTTTTTATATTTATAATCTAAAACATCTACTGTTTTAGAAATTAATTATAATAACAATGCATGAAATGAAATAAATACCATTTCTTTTGTGAATAATTTTTGAAGCATAAAATGACTGTTAAAAATTGTGTACTTATTAACGACACATTAAAAAAAGAATTTGAATAATATAAAACCATTATAAATTTTTTTCTTAATTTATTTATTATTTTTAAAATTTATAATTTAATAACTATGTAATAATATTAACAAAAAACAATGTTCAGTAGTATATTATAATTTATTTAAACTCTGTATAGTGTGAAAGGAAATATATCAAATTGATCAGCTTTATTCCTAGTTAAATACATATATAATCATGATGTGTGATATCCCCCCCCCCCCACTAAAATTGATTTATCGCTAAAAATTAAATCAATATGGTGAAAAAAATTAGGATATCATTTTTTTCACCTCATATGGTTCTCAAGAAGAAAATTTGAATTTATGATTTCAACAAAAAAATATTAAATAAATTAGCAATCATGTTTACTATCACATTATCCTTATGATCAAATATTTATATCAGTTTTTCTTCATAGAATAGATCTTTCTTGATTGGTAAAACTTTTATTCTCATCATATGTAAGATATCTTTTATATAATTCCTCATGAAGGATACACGGGTCACATTTTGAACTTGAGTGAGGTTCATTAGAAGATCATTGAGATATTTTATTGTTTCTACCTAATGAAGAATCTAAAATTGGCCAATATACCTTGGGATAAACATTATCTTCATTCCAAAACACTTTTCCATATTTGATAGTGAAATTCATTAGAATACCCACTCAACAACATCAAATTCCAAATTTCACAAATGATTTTCAACATAAAATTTTATTCATCTATAATCTTCAGTGATGTACTACAGAATGGATCTGACATTCTCTTCCATTTAATCATATATCTTAGTTCCTGATAGATTTATTTATGTAACATCATGCCAATAATTTTTAGTTATACACCTCCTCTAAGATATGGATTCTTGAATATTTAGTTGAAATATTGGGTGAAATCTATTATTAAAAGAGAATTTGACAACGTGATGTTTTTTTATAACCATATTGGAAATCAAGAGAACAATATCTCAATATATCCTCTATGTTTTGAATTTTCATCTTAGAATGACCATACATCCATGAATGATAATTAGTATTCACACATAACATTGTATGCAAATCTTGGGGAATACTTCTCTAGAACATCAAAGTAAAAAATCATATCTAAATCAAATATAATAGAATGTGGTACTCTATGAGTCCCTACCACATCTTATATATATATATAAATTTAAGTTGATAAAGAGATAAATATTTTATTTTAATAATAATATTCATTTACATCATAAGGTGATCAACAAATACCTATATATCATTATTACCTTAATATATTTTTTTTAGTACAATAAAAAAATACAGGGTGATGTCCTCACATATTCTTTATGGGGTGGGTAATTGTTTTATCATAAACATGGAATTATTACTCTTAAAATTAATATTCTAACATTCCAAGAAATGATATACATACTCTGCAATATATTTTCAGATATTTATTTTACTATAAATAATATTTTCAATATCAAAGAATTTTCAAACTTACAGGATGAATAGAGAATAATGAACTATGAGTTTCTACAATATCTCTTTCTCCATGTCTGATATTGATATGACTTGTAATCAATTCATAAACTCGATCTTTCCACCCTAAACTAATGTCTCACCTTCTTTGGAATATTTAGATATTACTTGTATGCCTTTTTATTATTTACATGGATATATGGTTAAACACACATTTTATAAAGATAATAATTCACCCATTAGGTTTTCTAGTTCCATCCATTGCAAATCATGAAATATTTCATCTTTTATGATAGTTATCATAGTAAATTTGGCATGGTCTCATTGACTTAGAGATTCATCCACCTTATTCAGATTCCAATGGTGGAAATATATTAAATAGTTGTAGTTGTAAAATCAAAATATTTTATGTAGTAATTATTCTCTGGGATTCTATTTGAATATTCTTTTTAATCGCTATTCTTTTTCGTAAATGACTAAGGATGATTTAGGGAGAATCCAAGGCTTTTTATGATCCCAAAGAATTTCTTATTTGGAAAATATATTAAGGTTCATAGTTCAGTCATGGTTATTAGAAACAGTGCTTCTCAATGGAAAATCCTCATAAGGATAGATGCATAGTGTTATAACCAGGCACAAAAAGCCACATGCGCATTTGAGGTGATACAGAAAATTGTGGTGGTGTATATGGGATATTCATGGTTTTCCGAAACAATTTTCCTATTAGTTTCATATAGGCAGTGTTTCCACATGGTTGGAACATAGTTTAGAGAAATTGTGAGGCCACACTACACTGCCCAATTAATAAAGGGCAAAACGTCCAGTTTCCCCTCCATCCTTATAAAAAATTATATCTTTATAACTTTACTCTCCAGTTGTCTCCCATGAATTATGATATCTCTTATACCTATTAATTAATAACTTGTTCCTCTCCCTCATCCAAACATCAATAAAACATCCCTATATCAGAATATTTATCCAATGTTATTTGATTCAATCCATTGCCTTCCTATTTTTGGTTTATCTTCCCATATTAAATGTTATTTCTATACAATATAATATTCCATATATTTATGGTATTCATCTATTCATTATATTTATCTCAATCTCGATTTTATCTAAGGCTAATACTAGATGACTATTTCTCTACCTTAATTGTAGGTGGTCTCTACTATTACCCTCAAAGTATCTCCCATTTATAAATTGTTCCATTCTCTAAAAAAATGAAATCACAATTTTTTTCCTTATAGTTATTCAATATGTTAAATTAATAATGGAAACTAGCACATAGACCTAATATGATACTCATTGACCTAGCTAGATTTTTTAACCTCTCCATGGAACACCCTTTTGTGAGAATCCATATATACACGAGGCTATGACACCCATTAGATGTGTTGTCTTGACATTCAATAAGGAATTTGATTAAATTATAATAAATTAATATGAGTTATATGTAATGGAAAGGAAACTTTCCATGGAAACTTTTTTTATATACAATTTGATCAATATGTATGCACACTCTTATGTAACATTTTCATTTATAAAATAAAATGAAATAATTAAATTATATAGAAAGGGATAGAGACATGGATTAATACATGTCATGAGATTAATTATAAATAGTATGAAATTATTGTGCACCATTTTCTTAATATAGGATTTTTAATACATGATCTATCCTTGAATCAAGAAGGGATTATTTGATCACTAAGAAGATTTCACCCTGATTCATTATGCCGATTTCTAAGGTAGATACCCACCTTTGAATTCATTCATTTTCATATTATAATATGAATTCATTCATGTATTAATGATTATTAATTTGATTTATACCCATAAATCAAAATGCATTGGATTATATACTTGTTCATAGCTTGAATTCAGTAGACACCCAATGCCTTGGATCATCCCCTTGGGCTCCAGTATTGATTTTCATCATATTTTATTTTGACATAACCAATGGACTCAGTTAGTTACAATTCTCTAGTTTAATGTTATGGTTGTTCCCCTCATATTATCTAGAGACCCTCTAGCTATATTGTCTAGATATTTCCTTGAGTGAGATCGACCCTAGATGGTCAAGGATCCCTTAGTTTCAACTTTGGTATTCCATAATTATTAATATTACATGGTAACAAATACCATATTCACATTCCCTAACTTATTACAAGTTACTAATTCAGAGAAATATGCCTTAGGAAAATATACCTATAATCATTTGGGCATCCCATGAGGATCTCAAAATTAGCATAGTTATTATTTTATATCCATGTAAATAATATTATCAGCATAATTTCACACTACTACATTTATACTCACAATCATTATTTGTTACATACACTGCTATTTGTGGAATACCTATTTTTACTCGCACCTTGTTCGAGAAACTAATTGGGACTCATAATGACTTCATGGTTTCATTTTCAGACAAGGGACAATATATGGAATTTGATTTTTGATTTATGTGATAGGATTGTCAAAGGGAGTACATAACCATGCATAAGCTACAGATACTTCTAGAGTTTAGATATTTTTTTGATTCTATATACATAGTTATAACAAGTACTGATGTTTTTATACTTCAATTATTTAATGATTGACATTATAACTTCATCAATTATATACGACATGGATAATTTCGTTAAACATAAGTTTACTATATCTAGACTATATTCTTCAAATGCTTCAATTTTTCATTTCTTTTTAAGATGATTTTATAATTATATATTTACTATTATTGCATTATTCTACACTATGACATAAGGGTATAGTCTAACAATAGACACACCGTAGGCCCTAAAAATAGTCAGAAGCCTTTGATTCAGAGAAAGGAATGCTTAATTCCATATGGCCAAATAGTTCGGTTACTTATGTTTGATCCATGTCTAGGAAATCACAATAATATTTAATAAAATATAACCATATATTTTTGTGTATATTCATCACTTTCTTGGGAAATTTATACATTAAATTGTTATTAGAATTATATATGTCTAGAAAAATCCATAAAGATAATGTATCTATTTAATTAATGTATTAAATACCATAGGTAACTCGAAATCATGAGTTAGGTAATTTTTTATGAACAATTAATTTGAATGAGGCATCATCTATAATAATATAATTCAACAAGAGGATTCCTCATAGTCCCATATTTGATGCAACACTATGGATTACAAACACTTATCTACTATAGTGAATTTTGACCATCAGATCACTAACCATCCTTTTTTCAACTCCTTTAAAATTTCCCCTCAATATTTTATATGAAATAAAAATGATTCTGTTTCAAGTCCACATGGTGATGTGATTCGATTGTCATGAGAAATTCTCAGAAAATCATTGATAATATTCATCCAAACCCACTATGGATTTCAATAATAGTTGTTTTTCTAAGATATTGTCCCATAACATTCGTCATTGATGGATCCAATGATATTCCCACACTTGATATGATATGATAATAAAATGACACATTATGTAGATAATAATCATTCTTGGAAAATTTTGAATACAAAGACTCCATTCTTAGTGTCTTTAATACATTTCATAAGTGATATTCATACTCCTCCACGATCTGGGAATATATAACTATATCTTCTATAAAAACTCTAAAAATATGAACACGTTAATTTCTAAAGACTCTATACATTAAATCCATAATGATAGAGGGAGCATAAGTAATAAAAAAATATTCACTATAATTTCATAGTGTCCATACCTCATTTAGAATGTTGTATTGTGATTGTATTCAAATTTGATCCTAAATTGATAGAATATAGATGAATGACCAATGAATAAAAAGTTTTGAGATCCTCATAACTGATCAATAAATCATTAATATGATTCAGCTGCTTATTAATATATGTTTTGATCATGTTTAATTATCTAAAATCGATTGAGTTTAAAATTGATCTATCTTTATTCATAAAATAAATAATATATTCACCCCTTGCTGCCACACTTTGCAGATGAATCCTCTACCATGATTATTTTAATGATTCTTTTTAATTTCATGTAACTCAATTGGTTCCAATCTATGTGTATTCTTTGAAATTAATTTTGAAATGGGTATGAATTATATCATAAACTCAACATCATGATATAGTGGAAAACTAGGAAAATAATATAGAATGATATCAATAAACTCTTATACATTTACATATCATTGATTTTCAGTTTTCTCATAACCATTTCATATTAACACTATTTTGAATAAGAATCCATACGCTATAAAATGACAAAAATTTCCATTGGATGTTCCTATTTATCACCATATTGATAAATAGTAATATTTTGGTTTATAAAATAAAATTTATATTACATTAATAGTTAATTAAAATAGGATTTATTTAAATAATTTAATATATTCCCAAAAAAATTAAACTGTTGGGAGAATAATGATATTTAAAGCGAACACATTCCCACAAACTTCAATCTGATAAGAATCATCAAATTGATGTGAGGTCATAAAACTATAATGGGTTTCAATTCTAATTCATCATCTATTCATTGAGTTGGTATTCTTATACCCTTATATAATTATTCAAATCTAAATGTGTGGGTATATCGAAAATCAAAATATAATTTATTAGTTTGAGAGTGAGTAAACTTAATCATAGTGTGGTAACATATAATCATAGAAGATAATTTATAGGATGTCTAAATCAGGAATTAGTTATATCAATCTACAATAGGTTTTTTTTATCCTAGGACATCCATGATAATAATATATCAAATTTATTCAGGTGGGTTTACATAGAATACGTGTATTAACCTATTCATATCCCCAAGGAGTGTCTAGTGAGATGTACAATCGTAATCCCACTCCCCATGCACTAGTGAGGATTGAGTTAATACAAAATCCACCATTTATTATGTAACTACACTTTTTTTTATTTTTACCACATCCACATCCACTCTATAGTATTCATACATGTACTTATTTTCTAGGAAAACAATGCTCATTTTTTCCATAGCATATGATATTCTCTTATAAATAGGCTTATCCTAAAAGTTATCACTAAATCATTCCCATCATATTTTCCGAAAATATCTTAAACATACACTAAAATCAAAAAAAATGATCCAAATCTTACATACATTAATTGTACATCTTATTAGATGAATATTCAATATATAGGATTACAATATATTCTACAACCTTAATTGGTTTTTTATCTATGGAAAATTTGATTCCTAACAAAAATGTATATAATAGATTGATATCAGACCCAAAAATTCAACACAACATTAAACTTTTTTTGACACATCATATACAAAAATATTCATAATATCTAAGATAAAGTGAAACACAATAAAGGCTGGGATCAGATGCTCAGTAATGGTAAAAATATGAGATATTAATTCATTTTCATGTGAAATCATAAGGTAAGCATAAGGGTGTCAGAACATGATAATAAATTTTAGTAATCATACATAATAATTAAATGATATTTAATCATCAATCATATCCTATGATTTATCCTATTTAAATTCATAATACATTAGTGTGTGTAATCAAAAGAAATAAATCATGAGCTATGAGAACACATAATATGAACATGACATAAGATTGTCTTATTCACATAAACATTGAAAATAATTTCCATAGTAAATTATCACAACCAAGGCTATCATAGTGGATTAGTTTAACTTCCCATTCTTATATTTTATTTGTCATTGTTAACTCCTAATACGTTTATAGTGGTCAATGTCCCTTGATGGAATGTGTTCCCTCTTTATTCAAATCATTTTTATCTCAAGAGATAACTATCAATATCCAATGCATTGGAGGTTTATATAATTCAATAAAAAACCATAACACAAGAAAAACCATAAAAATAAGATTCAAAATATCACAAAACAATCATCATATCATCATATAATTACCCTTTGAATGTGAACATGTTTCAAAAACATTTCATACTTTCATGAGAGAAAAACCATTGGAAAAAAGTATGGTTTTATAAAAATATTATCATCATAATCATAAACCATTAATAAAACAATATATATGTTATCACTACATCATATTCCCGATAAATTAAATATAACATCTAAGTATGTTATCATAAATAAAGTTTTATTAAAAGATCATACAGATATATTTGGATGAAAATAAATTTTTATTTTGAAATAAAATATTTAATGTCCAAATATTTCCAAAATATTAAATATTTTTTTTTTGAAAATTAACATAGAATCAAAAAAACGAATCTTTAATTCTTTTATCATTACTGAAATTGGCTATTTTAATTCATGTATTATACCATAAAATAATTATTCACTTCACATTTTCGTTAAAAATCAAAGGTACCTCATTTGGAAAACAACAATAAGATTTCATTTAAATTTTTCTATAATGTAAAACATGGGTAAAAATAAAATTTAAAATTCGTATAATATTATTAAAAACATACTTTAAAAATGTTTTATGGAAATTATAGACATGCCTGATAAATGTTCTTCGCCAAATTAAAAATCATAGTATGCATTTCTAAAAATCACTATTGGAATATCGGGATTACATAGAGATAGGGGAAAATAAAAAAATATATAAAAAACCTAAAAACTATAAAATGAAAATTAATTGTATTTAAGTGATAAAAGACAAATTATTTTTTCATAATAAATTTAGGCATAAACAATACTAGGAAAAATTAAGATTGTGATGTTAAACCCTTATGTCTTTGGTATCATTTGAATCCAAATCCCCATGATATCTGCGAAATAAGATGAAACATTATATAAAATACATTTATATAGATTAAGTAAATAATAAATATATTGGTAATTATAAACACTACATGAATGAATAATGTGGTGAAATTTTCATTTGTATCATAGATACAAGAGTGATAAGAGAAACTACTTGTTTAAGTTTTATATTCATCATAAGAATTACATCCCCAAATGTAATGTATTTAAATTTACAATATTTATATATCAGAACAATTTAAAAACTTATTATATAATATATTATCAACTTATAAAATTTCTACACCCATTAATTAATAAATATTTTTTAATGTCTATATTTATTTGAATTAATTTTATCATTTTTCATTAATGTTTCGGTTCGATAATTCGAGTAATTTTAATTTTATCATGGTTATATAATATCCATAATTCTTTCATGATATAAATATAAAATATATTATTAATGTACATATTCCTAGTCTTCCATAAAAGTTAGAGATAGAAAAATTAATTAACCCAATCATGGATATTGTAGTCTTTACATATGCATGGACACTATTTATGTTTTCTAATGAAAAAAATAATTAAAGGTACATGTTATTTTATCATTAAAGAATCATAAATATATTTTAAATATTATATATACTCATTAAATATTTTATAATAACCAACCATTGATGATAGTGATGTAAAATTATTTATATCTCAATAAATAGCTGGCTGTCCACATGTATGGATGATCAACACTTTCATTTCATATTTTTACAAAGAGGGTGGGTAATGGTGGTTGCATAAAAAATTAAAATTTATATATATTGAGGATTATATGGATATTATTTAATGATTAATAACATATATTTAAAGGAGGTACAAGAATAAAATAATTCAAAGAGGTTGTGTAAGATTGTTTCCTCTTATTCACTAAACCTCATTTTCATCTCATCTTCAGGTCACTTGTAATGGTTTTTCAAGATTACCAGAACCACTAATTTGTTTTTTGGTAGTTTAAAAGTGAATTGGTCATGTTTTATTGAGTTTATGGGTCTCAAGAAGGTGTAATTAAAAGATGATACGAGGATCCATTTTATAAGGGGAATGTGGGACAAAAATAGAATATTTAAGAGGATTCAAATGTTATTTTGTCATTCTCATAGAATAGTGTTCCGTAAATAATAAAATTTTTCAACTAAGGAAATAATGTTATAAATTCACTCATCAAATGAAATATAAACTGAATTTTTTTGGCATTCTCACATATTTTTATCGATGGTTAACCCGATTTACCCATTGTCCATACTGGAAATATTATTATGTGTTTACAATTCATTATGATAAATTATCATGTTTGAATTGATAAATAATATTAATTTTCCTGATTCGAATTATGAAATATAAATTTTTGGTTTTAAACTCAACATATTTTATAAATTCCTTTTAAATTTTTCCTTCAATATCCAAAAAAATTGTATTTGAAAAAAATTATTTCTATGTATAAAAATTTTTTATACATTAATTAAGAATAATGGAAATTGAAATTAAATTTTTTATATTATGTTTAATAAATAATATTTAATTAAATTTAAAAAAAATTAATAAAATATAATACATCCAAATGAAAAATATTTTTTTTATAAAATCTGTATTTCTTCACTATTTGCAGTAAAAATCTACTTTTCATTAAAATAATAATAATTTGCATTAAGATAATATTAATATGATGGTTTCAAAAATGTTATAATTTTATAAAATTAAAATTTACAATAGTTTAATAAATTAATTATATTAACTACACATAAAACGAAATAAAAACAAATTTTTATGAAAATATATTTTCTAAGAATAAAATGGAATTATTCAAAATTACTTAATTTTACATTAATTAATAAATTTTCATTCTAAAAAACATTATTAGTAGTTTTCATTATTTTTTAATTATTATTCATATTGAAAATTTAATAGACATATTACAGAAGTTGTATATAAATTATCATAACTTAATAGTATATCACGTTTCATTTAAACTATGTGGTTCGTTTAAAGCAAGATATCAAATAATTTTTATTATTTCATTGGAAATACATAGAAAATATTGCAGTTTTACATAAATTCCTCCAAACATAAGAATGGTATATCCAAAACACCAATAGGTGACCCCAGGTGAAAGAGTATCTTTCAAAAAAACCAAGGTGCATCCGTTAAATGTTATTAAAAGGCCAATGCCCACTCATGGGGATCAAATATTGATATATATTCAAAGGAAACTTTAACAATTCTTACTGACTTATCTGGGGTGTCTATGAAAACTATTGAACTCGAATTATTCCATAATCAAATATATCCAAGAAAAACCTCATGCATTATATGGTCCTCATTGCATACTCAATCATAGGCATTCCACCAAATGAATAAATGACCTCTTATAGAACTCCTTCCTCGAAAAACCAAAAACATTCATCATGGTTGAGAAGGCCCATAACATGTTCAAGAATACATCATTCATGAGTGGTTCACCATTCTATATAACCATTTTGATACAGGAATTGTTATCTTTTATTTAAGATCCAAACCCATATTTTTAAATGAGATACTTTTAGTATAGATAATCTCTCAATCTCTTTAGGATTGAGCTCGTATCACACACTATTAAGGCCTATAAAATCCAAAAAATGAAATATAAAATATATGGGTATTCATTTATTACTCATTGGGAACTACCATCCTCAATAAAAGAAATATTTTCCATTTGATAATAAGTTTGAAAGAGATAGCCTCAGATGACCAGGAATGTGTATCTCTCAAAATAAATTTAGAAAAAAACATCATTTTTCACAATCTAGTGGTGAAAGGACTACAGAAAATAATGTGGAACTCCTAACATTTCTAACTCACACAATATTGTTATTAATGGGTACCACCAACGATTAAATAGGATAAACCCATTTAGATTTGATAATTTTTTGATGATTTGATAGAGGTAGAACATGATAAATCAAAACTGACCACTATATGATGCATATATCAACTTGCTTATAGCCTAAGATGATGCACTAGTGACATGGGACAACTAACAGGATAATGAGAGGGGTAGGTAATATATACATAAGTTTCCACACCAACACTAGTCTCCCTATACTAACAATCAATCTAGAGACACATTTTAACATCATAACATTGTTTTCAAAAATATCCATCATATTATTTCTAACCTCAATCATCATCCCTGAGATATACCCACATTGATACCACTCTAACATGATATAACACATAAGGCCCCATCTAATCCATCAATAACCCGAGGCTTCCACCCCAATCCTCCCTCGAATATTCCGAGGGATGGTAACTAGAACCGAGTGGTGATATCTCAAAATATGGGAGACCTTTTCCTTTAAACACAAAAATAGATATATCTATTTACAAAATATAATATGGAAATGGACAAATACATGATGAATATGTATAATAAACAAAAAAATATATGTAACATTCAAGAGACATAAGTTATAAATACATCCCTAAAAGGGTTAAAGAGGAGGTAAAACAAAATATATGATGATTCTTATAAACAAAGGGCACCTAAAAGATCTATTATGTTTTAAATAATCCTAGATCATACTCCATTGACAATGGTAACCATAATCATCCAAAAACCACATTCTCAAGAGTGTATCACCATGTATCACCATGCATCATCTCTAAACAAGCCACAAAGACTCCCCATAAACCCAAAGCTTCCCTAATTATCTGCATCATCTACAATAATACAACACTTGTCAGAACAAGGACCATATGGTTTGAGTATAAATATTATAAGTAAGATACCACAAAAATGGAAAGGAAATCTAATATAATAATTCCTCTTAACTCTTAGTATCGGTGGAGAAAAAGATGAAGGTGTATAATGGATCACTAATTCATCACATTTATGCATATATAAGACAGTGCCCATGAGAAAATAATGAGTATGATCAATAAATTCTCATCCACCAAATATCTCAGGTACAACATATACTCATTTATATCTAAGGAATAATATTGAAGTCCATAGAAAATGATCAAACATGGGATCCAAGAACACCTATGACACCAAAAAACCTTAATTCAATACCCATATGCATCATCACCATAATTAGTAAACATGTAAACTGAAAAAGAATTATAAGTGTCATATATTTATATTTTGATCATACTTCTAATGGTCATACATCTTTCAGGAACCATAATAGAGATCCCATTCATCACTGGGTCATGATTATCAGGAAAGGGATAATATTATCCATTCATATATCAATACATAATCCCAGGATTTTATTCATAAAAAATAACCCATCTATCCTATATATATATATTTGGATTGAACAACCCAATTATTGTAAAAAGATATCAAATCAACACCCTTTATAGGATCTAACAAATTAAAAGAAGCATATTACAGTCTGATATAAATGGGGTGGTAATAATAACTCCAATGTAGGATCCTATTACTGCTTGGAGTCATTAAATGGGATGAAATAATGACTCTATTGATAATGGATCTCAACAAATCTATGAAGGAATAAATAATGAATTTTTATGATCTTTATGTAGAGGGTCACATGATTCATTCCCATGTAGGGGAAACCTAAAAAGCCTGTGGATAGTAAAAAGAAACTGGACACTAACTAAAATAAACAATCAGAACAAATTTCCATTTAATATAAATACACAAAATAAAACCCAAAAATAATTAATGAAGATGAATTAAATCATCCTTTCTTCAGGAAATCCTATATCACTTTATTTAGAAGTATGAACAATATTTCATTCTATATTGAAGAAAACAGAATATGGACTACATACACATCCAAAACTGAGTTCATACATGATGAATTGTCATATAGGACGGTCTCGAATGAGTACATAAAATGAAAAATGGGATACATATTATATAATTCTAAATATTTGTATTTTAGTGCACTAGTTCTCCACATGGAATTTATGGATACTCCTTCATGGAATGGATGTTAGTATAGATGGATTTTAGGCCATTGGGAGGTACTCATCATGTAATGTAGTCTTTATACATTGTTCCACTAAATACACATATTGAGTGGTCCTGAAAAACATAGAGTTTCATGAAACTCATGTTCATGGAAATTTAGTGCTTTTACATTCTTGGTTGGTTGGGATTGTTTCACATAAAATTTGATTCAATCAATAAATTTGTGATACTTTTGTTTCTCAAAATTTCTATTAGACACATCTCCCATGGAAAATGATATATATTATTTTGGACAACATATCATGTAGTATAGAAATTTACATATTACCCATTCTTCGTAATGTCTTCCATTGTACCTAACAATACACAGTGAATAATATTTAGGTTTCCTCCTAGGACATTAGTCAATGATGAATATGTGCCAATGGATAGTATTCAGACAACCCTCATAATAGAATAACATTCTGATAGTCCCACAATAGTAGTTTTCATAAAAACATGTCACTACTCAAAAGATACATAGAATATGTCCTCCCATTTGACTCCTTCTCTTTATGAACATATTTTTCAATTACGAAATTATATGTGGAACCAAAACCCAATAACATAAGGAGTAATTTTTTGGGAATCGTTGAATTAAAATATAAAATATATGTTTGGTGATAAACACACAATGAATACATGGATAAATACATTAAAAAATAAAAAATGATGGTGTATAGTGGTTCTAATGAGATTTCTGGAATATAAATTAATGGTAAAATGGGATATTAAAAATTTTAAAATATGTCCCAAAGCCAAATATCATGAAAAAATTATTTTCTAAGTCATGATAATATTTACACCAAAATAATTAATGATAACTCTTTCCACTCTCACTAAAACATAATGCTAGGAAATATATATGGAAAATAAAAATCAACACCAAAATCTATATCACTATTGCTTTAGTTCCATCATCATAGTTTTATGATATTTCAATCAACATTAGTGAAAATTCCATCATTTTGTATCATTCTATCATTGTCGCAAAAATGGATCAGTCAATATATTTCGTCCTTTGACTTTATAATGATGAGAACAACTAGCACATGGGTTCTGAGATTATATGAATTAAATTATAGGTTCCCAAAAGGGTTTCATCCAAATTAAATTATTTTTAAAAAATTCCCACTCGAAAATTAGAATACATGTGAGTATACAAGAATAAATAGATCTAAAACTACATACAAGGTAAATACCATGCTCTAAAATAAACCACGACATTGGTTTTCCCATAAAAGGACCAATTTAATTGATATAATAATTCATAAAATATACATGTGTTAAAATTATACATGATAGAGTACTATTCATATTTAATTTCAGAGGATCCATGAAAATAATTTCCCTACCCCATCCTATCCTCAAGGAAACAATATAATATATAACAAACAAACCATTCAAAAAATATTTTTGTTATTGTATGATGTGGTAAAATTTATAATAACTCCCTAAAAGAGATTACAAGGATGTCAAAAAATAAAATTGAAATGTGTAACACATAGGAAAAATCTTAATTACTTTATATATGGAATGTATAGACTAAAAAATAAACATGTAGACTATATGAATCCATATAGGGTTGAAATAATACATTAACCAATCTAGTTAGCCTCAAGTTCTAAAAAAAGTTAATGGTTTACATAGAATGCCAAAAACAACAAGGGGGGAAATGATAACAAATCAGAATGATTTTACATCCATAATTAAAACAATTAAATCATGAATTCCTATAAAAAATTGAAAGTTCCAATTCTTTTGTCTGATTCCCATTTATAAAAATACACATTTTTAACAAAAATTAAATTTCTATAGATATTAGAACTTAAAAAAACTAAAAATCATCTCATAGTGACCATATCTTCAAATGTTGGAAAAAATGTAAACACAAAATGACAAAAATAAAACCACAATAAGGATCCATGGAAATGTGGATAATGCATCAACATCCTAAGAATAAGGATAACACCAATCTTTAAAATCTATTAATCACCTACCCATAACCCATTATCACTACCCATACCTTGAAAATTATCCCATCAAACAAACCTAAGTATAATCTAATTACCATATTTCAATATAGTGAACTAAAATAAAAAAATATACCCAAAATGGTGTATGTAGGTTGTGAGTGAAATTTAAGCTAGTATAATCCTAATACATTTATTTCACATTTCCTTTCAAAATAAATTTCCTTCCTTCTAGATTGATACCTATTTATAAAATTTATTTTTCACATATAATTATAATAAAAAATTAATCGTCCATAATTCATCTAATATAACAGCCACCACCATTTTAGAAAAAAATGATAGAACTATGACTTTAAAAACAACTTCATACACATAAAATAATAATCCATATGTTTTTATTAAAATAATAAAACCATTACTATTTCATTAAAACCTAGATGTGAAGAAAAAAACAATTTAATTAATTTAAATATACCGAGTAAAAATTAATTTTGAATAAAATTTAAGGAATATAACCTAAAATAGTTTAGTAAAAGATCATATGAAGTGAATAATTATATACATTGTAATGTTTTTAGATAGTCAAATTAAAACATTCAATCAAACACACATGTCAATTCTTTAATGGGTAAAAATAAATAATAAGGGGGCCTCATGTATAATGCCTCTAATGAAAACTATGTTTCTTTGGAAACACACTAGGTCTCACAATGAGAAAATACTAGATATAAATATTACCTGAGACTAATTTTCATCCTACATTTCATCCAACAATCCACAAGACACTTGATTCTCTCACACAAGTCTCCTCAAGGGAACCCCTAGCCAGAGTGAAGCATTATCTTGGGGACTCGAGCTATTGTGTTATATATTAGGCATTTCATAAATCATAACCTCTCTTCTGGATCCTATTGTTCCAGTGAAATTAAAAAACTAGTAGTGTGAAAAAATACATCAAATAATTAATAATAAAACAATAATATTATATCTCACCTCAACTCCCATAACCTCATAAGAAGTACACCTTTCAAAAAATACTTCATTATATAAATATTTAAAGTATCCTAAAAATTACATTTATAAATATTAATTATTATTTGATAAAAAATCATTACATATCATTTTTATCCCTTCTAGAACTCTGAACTGTTAGTGTCTTTTGAAACATGATTACATAAAAAGTAATATATAACGGATCTACATCATCTCCCCTTAAGATCTTCATTGCTAAAACCCTTAATAGATATATCACACTAAAAAATATAATCATATTCTTAGAATAATGGGGTATTAGATAGGGTATTCTCAAATACTTAGTAAGGGTAAAAAAGGATATATCAATAAAATAAATTTTTTAAAGCATATCATGAGAATAAGTGCATAATGACATGTGGATAAAATTTTAAAATCATACCAATTAATTTATAGATCATGACAATGATACATCTCATAAATTAGGATATTTAAAAATTCATGATAAATAATTGAATAAAATATCATAATCCATGAGAGCATAACATTTCCATATGATCGTGTCATAAAAGAGTGGAATACTGTGTGGCAAAATCATAATCATACAAATATTATGTCATGAATACCCACAGAGACATTCATCGCATATTTGGATTAGTCTAAATACATGTTTACCTAATTTGGGAAAAACATAACCACTCTTGGTCAGTCTTTTTGTATTTAAATAACCTCAAATAATCCAATTTAGCTAATAATAACTTAATATTTACCCAATTAATTAGAGTGTATAATTGACCCTCCAATCAAATAGTCATAATTTATTCTTATGTAAGCCTAGTGAGTTTGAAAATAGTTATCATTTTTTCATAACATAATCAACCAAGTAGAAAAAAATCCAAATAATAATTTCATCAAAATAATCATAAACCCTACAGAGTGAAAATAATGATGGTATCATTTGATCATATTCCCAATAATTTATAATAAATAGAAATGTTATTTTCATCGATGAAAATACCTTTAAAAGAAAATATGATCCTTTATTAAGGAAAACAATCTTAATTATTATATCACTTATTTAAAATATAAAAATATATAAAATATTAATGAAAATATTTTCCTTGAAATGAACCATGAAAATATTTAAATTTAGATTTGAAGAAAATAATATTCATGATGGTTAGAAAATCGTCTCGTGTGGTTTACATTAAAATAAGGTTTCCTATCATATTTTTGGTAAATTATCAAAATATACTAATGTGGAAATTTATAAGAAGATACAAATAAAAATAATTTATAGAATGTATTAAATTGTAAAATAAAATTTTAAAGTCACTAATAACTCGTAATAACATTTTTAAAATCATTTAAAATAAAAAAATGATATGGAAGAAAAAATATTCCATAAAGTATAGATAAATAAAGACAGTGTTCCCACTCTTTTGGTCTATTGTGTAGAAAATGAAATTAAAATGAAAGGAAAATATGTAATCTCTATAAATAAATAGAAGAAAATTAATTAAATGGGATCTATGAATGATATATTAGAATATTTCATCATCTAAAATTCAAGAATAAATAATCCCGATTAAATGGTTTATTGAAACCTAAAACTCTGAATGATTGGTAACCTTGGAGTTGTAATTATAATGACAGTATATAATTCATATATATTGAGATTATATGTGTAACATTGTTAATTTTATACACAATATATATTTCATTAATTTTACTCACACATAATTTATTTATAATACAATCAAATATAGTAATATTTTAATACCTAGTAAAATCACGAACACAGGAAACTATTTTTCTCAAACACATGAGAAGGATAAAATATTTAGATAACCCATAGTGGATTTATAATTACATAATAAAAATATGAGAAAACGTCAATATTAGAGAAATTGAATGTTATTATAATATAAGAAGAATTAATTATGAGATCGTGTTTTGGAATGCATAACTATTAGGGTATAAACATGAGTGTATATTATATATTATGTCATAGAAATGAAAATCAATAATAATCAACCATGGAGACATATGAAGAAAAATTTTCCAGGACATATTAATGTGGACAAAGAATTTAAATTGGTTATTATATAATTATATCAAGGTTAAAAAAATAAATTCAAACCATAATAGACTATGCTAACAACATTATCCCCAAAAGATAATGTACTACGCAAATAATAAATGTCTCATAATAATGTAATCACGTTAGATATAAAGATGTTCCAAATGAATTGGTGTTCTATATAATTTTTTTAATAACCAATCACATAATTATATAACTATACATAATTTTTCCACTGGATGTCAATAATATATATTGTCTTTATAACCCTTAGAAATAAAATGGGTTACAAAACATTTTTATGAGGTATCACATAGTATGTACTTTCAAATTGGATAAAATGATACCCAAAATTCAATCACCCAAAAAGAAAACATTGTAGTAAAATTTAAATAGTAAAAAATGTGATATTAGAATTAAAAAATGTCCATTAATATTATA
Organism: Viscum album; assembly: GCA_963277665.1. NCBI lineage: Eukaryota > Viridiplantae > Streptophyta > Magnoliopsida > Santalales > Viscaceae > Viscum > Viscum album. The sequence continues at coordinate 1,095,828,230 of OY728151.1, read as the reverse complement.
ATTTATAATAGAAAAATTGTAGATAATCATGGAAATTGTTTTCATAACATTTTGAAAATGTTGTCAAAGAAAAATATAACTCACCAAAAAAATTATTTTTTAATGATGAAAAATATAATGAAAATTTTATTTTAATAATAATCATCAATGTTTTTTATATTTAAAAATAAATAAATCTAATGTATTAGAATATTTAATGGAAATAAATTAAATCATATATAATTAGAATTAATTACTTTATAAGAAATTTTTAATAGATTTATGATATCAATATCGATGTAGAAGATATTAATTTTTTTGAGATAAATTATAGATAATTATCTATGATATATTCTATAATAAACATTATAATAATCAAATATGAAAATAAAAATACGTTTTTATAGAAATATTATTGTGATATGAAAATTCCCAAAATATGGGGTCCAATTTTACATTTGAAGCACCACAATTTTATGAAATAAGAGTCAATTATAAAGTATATTATTATATGAAAATATAATTCACTTAAAAATATTTTAAATATAATAAATTAATTTCTTAATGGGAGAATATAACAAATATATAATCTTTTCTGTAAAATATAGAGTACAAAAAAAAATGAGATTGAATTGAGAAAACCTATCATGTCCCCCTCCCCCAAAAAAATTACACCACCTATGATGGAAATTATATAATCAAGATGTTGATCGCTTGATTCCTACCTCTTATAGGCTCCATGGTGGTGAATATAACTGAGGGTTTCACAAGCATCAAAATGGGAGGAATAACCATTTAAGAAAAAATTACGGAAGAGAGAGATATAAGATAGATATTCCAATAAACACCTACTCATATATATATATATATATGAAATAAATCCATTGATCAAAAATTTAATATTATTAATTAAAAACAATAAGAAAAATTACATATACCAAAAAGGTTATCTCAATAGTGAGCACAAATCCCTAATAACTCTTACAAATCCATAATTTACTAATATCATTCCCAATATCCAAACAACTCCTACTAACATTTACATGTTTTATGTATGTGTGTTTGTGGTTTGAGAAACATTGTATACATTGTACAATCATCCCCAAATCCACATCTGCAATAGATAAATAAATCATAATAATTCACATTGAACAAATGTGAAAGTAACTTTCCACATAAAAGGTAAACTATGATCCATAACTCACATTGGTTAACCATCACCAAGTAACACATAAAATAGATCATATATTATAGGAATGAAATATAAATTGTCACATTCTATTTCTGCCCCACTATTCTACCTCTATTCCACAATTTTGCATGTCTAGAGCCATCAAACTCCAAAAAAAGATAGCCAAAACACACTTGGGCTATGTATCACAACATGAACCATGTTCATCACATCATCATGTCATAACAAATAATTTAATCATAGAGTAAATTGTTTGTTTTTGGGAGCCACCACAGCATATATGACAAGTTTCATACATTGGGTATTATGCCTCAAGCCATTACAGCCCATACAATATGTAATTTACCTCAACACATCATATCATATACACACCATACAAGTAGTAACTATTGCGATATCTTTCTAGAGATACATGTTAGTGAAATAGTAATAATCTATCATATCCCACTATGAACATATATCTGAAAACTAACCACTATGAATAAAAATATATATGACTTCCAAGAGAACAGAGTGAGGCCAACAGGAGTAGTCAACCATCTTACCTACAAATGAGTTGTTACAGAAAACAAACTCTTAAAGTCCATTGGGTGTTAGTTTTCATAAATATTATTGGTGGTGTATCATCTGAAATCAAATTATATACATGATATAATATAGATAAAAACCACACTATGGCCATAAAATATTCACAGACTCTAAAGTAACAGACTCCGCTCATACTCTATGCTACCACTATTAACAATAGATATCCTACAAGCACACAATCAATTTAAATAAAAACATAAATTTAATTATTTCCTTTTAAACAATTATCCATTAATTAATCAATTCATTATGGAATAATTAACCATTCACATTATTCAAGATAACAATACATTAATCATTATTTTCGAATCTATAACCCAATAAATAATCCAATCTAAGTCTATAGTTTCTTAATATCACCTCCTCTCCATTCCAGCAACACCAGCCCCATAGTTTACAAATTTATTATAAAATATGTAACTTATTTCATAATTTTAGGTACTTATGATAACAATCCCAAGATACCACCAAGAAGAAATAAGCAACAGGGAACATTATGTAGTATCAAACTGGGAAGAATGTAATTCATATAAAAAAGAAACTCAGCCATCGGATGTTGAACACATTTCTATCATGAAGGAATTAATATTTTGTGCATGAATGTAAAATTCTAGGTTCAACTTTCCCCATAATCAATGGTTTCATCCCTACACCCTGAAGTATATTTTGATGAATCTCTCTATTGTAGGAGTCAATACTTTCCACATCATTCGGGCCTCCCCACCACATATCACATTATGCATCATAAGTTCAGCCATTTTAGGTTCATATGAGATTACATGGAAAATATTAAATCTTGGGAACATTACATGTTATGAAAAAAAGTTCATATAATTACTAGGCCCTAGAACAAAGCATTTTTTCTAATGTATAAAAATGTCTCTCATGGCCCCCAAACAAAGTAAATATTTCATTTCTAAGAAAATGAGAAGTGAGGGCCCCAAATATTTTTCATTATAAAATTTTTCTTACCCAATCATGAATTAATAGATTCATTATTCGTAGGATCCATCTAGGTGAATACTAATGAATGAAGTTATAATAATCTAGAAAAAATTAAAATGATATTAGCATTAATTATTGTTTCAACAGACCTTGAGAAGTACCATTCTAATTTAATAATCCCTTTCAGTTCTATCAATAACTATAATTAAAATGCATCACATTATATGTCAATCACATTAATGAATAGAAGATAATATTAAATTAAACATTCACATTGCATCAATTTGAATCGATATCGAATTACAAGAAACACAATATTCCTTTAACAAATCACTAATTAAATTTCTAATACAATTTATTTATTTATTTTTGATTTACATAATTTAAATTTCAAATTATGGACATCAAGAAAAAACAATCATAACAATGGGATACATAAGCATAGTAGCTATATTACACTATCTATTAAAATAAGTGGAAAACCATTATCTTAGTTTTAAACATCAACAATATGTGATCATAGTCTAGTAATTTGTTAATCCAATTAAATATTTAGAGGGTTAATTACATTTACTTATAAAGGGCTAAACCATGTTAAATATACAACTACAAATATATAAAATAGGTGAATAAAAAAATCCCCTACCTCAAAGATGTTTTCTTTTATCACATAAGAATAGACCAACATTGTGGTGCTCTGATCACCTCTCCTCATAGGAACTATAGTCCCATGAAGATTAAATATGTCGAACACACCAAGAAAAAAACTCTAATGCTACATAATATGAGTGGATATCATGCACCATAACATGTGAAGAAGAAAGGGGAGGAAACCCCAAATAGAGTGATCCATAATGAATAGGGATAAGTATCCTTGGATTTCTATGGATTAATGAAAAGAATATAGTGATTAATATATACTGGAAGGGGATTAAAATCCTTAAAAAATACAAGATTCAAAGGATTTTACAAGAATTATTTATAAGGGTATCAGTGTATTTATAGGCCCACTAAACAATTTATGACCACGATGAAACCCCCTGGAACACACTGAATCACTTTTTGATAAATGTATTTCTTTAGTGCAGTCTAAGGGACCATATCGTAATCACCTTCAGTAAAAGGCTATTTTGAGAATCTTGGACAGATCCAATAAAAATGGGGCTTGAGGTTACAGAAAAGCCAAATCACTAATTCTTATGGATCTCTCATCCATGAAAAGTACCACATTGTGGGATACATCCCATGATGTAGCTATATTTCAATTTTAATATAGCTGTAAAAAGCATTCCTCGATCCTATATTCCATATCCAAGGTTAATTATGCTATAGAAACCATTACCATAGTGCATCACCTACCACCATGCTGCTTGTCATGACCCGACCCAACGTGGCTCAATCCAGAAACTACACTTAGTTTGCATTATAATCCATAGGCTGGATACAAGTCTCTAAACGAATCTCCATCATATGAGGCATTTTCTAAGTGTATCTATAGTAAAGAGAACAATAACCTCCATGTATATCTGTATAAGAATAAATATAAAATACATTATCATCTATATTAACAATCTATCATGTAAATGTTAGGAGATCCCAAATCCACAAATCCATCACCTCAACCCTTGCGCCATCTAGATTTGTCCCAAAATTGTCATCCAAATAATTACACATGAATCTTAAATGAATCCACGTGTTTGGTCATGCCCGACCCTACATGAGAATTTTGAACTGTGGTCCTTATAGGTTAATGGCACACAACATGAAGATTGACGGGGGAAAATCAAAAGAATAAATGGTGAAATAATTACCGCCCATGATTTATTTTCCGATATATATAGATTGGGTATTTCTAGGATGAGAAACATCGCATAATATGGATAAATTGAATAAATTAATTTATTTTAATTGGGTCTCATTTGAAGGATTTAATTAATCACAGATCAATAAAATGATTGATTATACATTATTTAAAAGATAAATTACATGGGATAAATCATAAAAGAAGAGTCCAATGATCATATAGTTCAATCGTTGGTGATGAACTCACTCACCAATATTGGGATCATATTAATTATGGTCCCTACACCATGAGTCAACTACATCCAGATGCTCATCATTATTCGATCTCATCACAGCAAGAAATCATGGTGGAGTTGTCCACCCAATGTTCCAAGGGTTTTGTGAATAATCATTTAGAACAACCAAAATAATTTATTTAGAATGGGAAAATAGATTTATACATTTAATAAAATAAATAAATTAAATAATTTATTTTACATAAAGTCACCAGCAAATGACCTCTTTTTCTATAAATCCCATGTCGCTCTTCTTTTGGTCTTTCCTAGGGTAAACCTCATACTTCGGATTCAACTGTGGTCGCAAATTTTATATTTGATATTCTATTTAGAAGATAAATCATAATTTATCAAAATACATGCATGTATGGAACAGAATATATTTAATATTTCTATAAAATTAATTTTGGAACATCAAGCCTTAGAATCATGTATCGTCTAAGCACCATGCTCAAAAAATATTCCTTAATATATTTTTAATTATTACAAGGTAAAAAAAGGAGGGCATGAAGATTACTTCTTCATTCAATATTATTATCCTAAAAATAAAAATCTAAAAAGAAATATGGGGATACTGGGCATGTATCTATCTCCCCCTCCTAGAAAATCTTTTACATTTTATCATGCTTCCAAAAAACAAAAACCACAAGAATGGTCTCTCCACATAAGATCCTCTAAAGTTGATCCTTGATCACCCTTGGATTCTCAATGAAGGTTTCTCCAACCTCGATGTAAAACTACCCCAACTAAATAATGTGGATGGTATCATGAACCCATCTCTTTAGTTGTGACAGATGGAAGACATTGTCCACCCACACCAACTGTGGGGGTCCGGATATATAGAATAGAACCTCTCCAACACATGCAATATCTCTAACAATCGGATAAACCTCAGAGATATCTTTTCTCCCCATCTAAATCATTACAATCCTTATAATGGGAAGAATCTAAATTAAAAAATTTCCCCCTTATCAAACTCCATGTTTTTATGATGTTGATCTTCATTAGATTCCTTCATGCTTGAGCTTTCCTAATCTACTCACAGATCACCAGGAACATCAGCATCGTCACCTCCACCATCTTCAACCCACCAAGTGATTCCTCAATAATCTCAGTCTCGTATAAGGGTAACCTAAAGTCTCTAACATATACGGACTATAAGGGTTTCATGTTGATAGTATATTTTGATCTACTGTTATAATAGATCACTATTATTATTAAGTTATCCTTTACAATCAATAAAAAGTGTCACACAAAATTCATCATAAATCCTCCAAAATATGGATAGTATGCTCAATCTAGAAATTTTTTTGGGTTAAATGTCCTAATATTCCCCATCTATGTCCTAAATTAATCGTGTAGTCCACTGGACAACTTTTATGTGAACCACACCTCAATGTTTGAGACAAATATTTAGGTTTCCCTATGAAGCCAATTGATCTCCCATTCATACAACTTCCACAAAATCTCCTCCAAACATGATCCACTAATAGAAAGGCTATGTGTAAACTTCAAATGCCATTCAACTATCATCTACATGTTTCATGTCATCTCATTATCTATATAATCCCTATAAAAAATTCAAGGGATATTCAATCCCATTTTCACTCATGGATCTCAAGAGTCTAAAACAAACATATTGGAACATGATTCACAGAATTTACCTACTGACAAGTGACACTTCTAGAGATGATTACATCCACATTCTAGATCATTCCATCCCGAAAAATATAACACTAGTTGTCTCTATACGTCATTACCACACAGGGATTTACATAAAAAGGGTATGTGAAAACACCCCTCATCAACTCTCTAAAATCATGGCCAGGACCACAATTTCTTCCTATAAAGGATGGAAAGATCCCCTCCTTTAGAAAATCCATCTTGTGAATATCTTGAGGATATCTAGTCATGTAATACCACACATTCAATGAATCCCAAATAGGAAACTCCCACATTCTACATAAGTATAGGTTTAATATCATGAAAAGATAAAAGCTTTATCCTCCTCATCAAATACTTTTATCCATAAAGAGGCCAACTGCTCTAACACCACCATCACCAAATGATCCTGGGATATCCTAATAACGATATCTTCCTTGACTATTCCCTTCCTAGGAGTATAGACTACCTCAATAATTTTTTCCTGAATAAACTCCACCCATAACCTATACCTTGGGTTTATGACCCTCTATGTGAAGAAATACATGAGTCTATGATGATCGGATTAAATAAAAAAGAACTCTCTGAGAATATACTACCTCCACATCCTCATAACAAAGAATTCCCCTAATAACTCATGGTTGTAAGTCATGTAGTTCATCTCATATGGTATCAAATACATTTTCCACATTATAATCCCTTCTTATCTCTTAATCAACATGAATTTTATCCCATCTATGATGGAATCGCAATATACTATATATTCTACAATCTCATGTGGTAGTCTCAAAATAAGATCCATCCTCAAAATAATCCCCAACCATTTGAAGCAACTATAGTAAATCTCATTCTAGGTAAATGGATTCTGTTTCTATATTTGGATGTTCAAAGGGGATACAATCTTAGAGAAGTATACCTCAAACCTTCTATAATACCCTTCCGATCCAAGAAATTATTACACCTCTGTCATTCCCCTGAGAGGCTCCTAATAAATCACTACATAGAATCTTCACGAGGTCCATAGATAATTTATCATCAAAAAGAAAATTCCCAATAAAGTTAACCTCATGGATATAGAACTATAAATTTTAGATATTTCAATAAATTTGGTTCTCCTATAGTAAGTCTAGGACCATCCTTATGTGCGCTGCATACTCCTCCTCTGACAAAGAGTACATGAGTGTGTATCCAATAAAGAAAACAATAAATCAATTCAATTAGGGATTTATGATCTATTTTATAACATCCATTGATATAGTGGTGGAATATTCACACCAGAAAGAATCATCATGAACTCATTCCATCCATAGTAGCATCAGAATTCCATCTTTGGAATATAATTCAGGTGGACTCTAAATAAGTAAAATCAATTCCTCATAACGATCCTTGATAATAATATCAAACATCACAAATTATCAAATATTCCATCAATCCTTTGGAAGGGGTACATGATCTTTATCATGTCTTAGTTCAGGCAACGATAATCTACACAATTATGAAATCTATCATATTACTTTTTCAAAAATAATATCAAAACATCCTAGGGGACCCACTATGTCTAATAAAACCATTATCTTGAAGAGCCTACAACTTCATACATAGCTCTCAAATCTCAAAAGGGGACATTATATATTCTATATAGGATATCGGAGAGGTCTTGGGATCAATGTCTATGAAAAACTCGATCTCTCAGCTAAGATCTAGTCCTGAAATCTCCTCAAGAAATATGTCCATAATATACTCCGTGACTAAGGAAATCCAAATGCTTGAAAAGCCTTCATATATTAGGGATACAATATATAAATTATGGGTTATGAATTTAAAATTCTTACTCATAAAACCCTCACATCTGTCCTTTCCATCTCTTTCGGCCATAAGGGAAAATCTCATCCCATTAGTGAAAATCCATCTAACTCATTTGAGATGATAGTAAATATGGGTTTGGACAAGGGGTAAATATGTTATATCCTTTTTAAATTCAAAATTTTCCCTCATAAAAACAAAAAGGTCCAATGAGAAACTCTATCCACTAAGAGATAGCTCATACTATCGATAGATAAAATATATCAAAGAAGCATTCCTTGTAGTATACATAAAACAATTTTGCTACAAGAAAGTCTCAACATGGATATCTATATCTCCCACACGGAGTGATGAGAATATGATATGACCCTCACCTATGTATACTAGTACTAAATAAATATTACAATAAAAAAATATCGTACCTATTATCTTCTCATGAGCTGATGGGTCATAAGCATCCATAGCCGATAGTTTCCCACAACCCCAACTGCTACCTCTCTAATACTATATTGGGTCTCATTATGGTGGTGATTTAGGTAACTCAAAACATCTTCCACCACTAATATATCCTAATTAAATATCCACACCAACTCCTATTTCAGCTCCGCCTCCATGGGGGTCTCCTTCCGTCACATGAGAGATACCTAATCATGATACTTCCTCTACCATGATGGTTTATCAACTACCCGTATTCCCACCAAAACCCATTGGTTCATCCAAAAAAATTCCATGATTTTCCAATGATCACATTAATAAAATAATCCCACTTCGAGCTGTAGCATTCCTCTTTGTGGTCCATGTGTTTAATGGCCACATGTTTTAGTGTTTTCCTAGGGAGATATCATATGTCAAAGCCCATTGGATTGGTACTTGCTATCTATTGTAGACTATCCATACCTCTAATGCAAACTACCAAACCAAGCCTCACAGATTCCATTTGATATGAATATCTCTGTCGCCATTTCTCACTCCAACACTCCATCATAATTTAGAATGCATAGGGTACCACACTATCATGGATTTCACTATCGATACCCTTCTCAAAATTCTTCATCCAAAAGTATAAATATTGAATTATGTAGAGGGCATACCGTGTGAGTTTATTGAACAAGGAAACATACTCATAAATTATCATCCCACCCATCTATAGCTCAAAAATATTCTAAATTCAAATGGTGTGCAAGAACGAGGGGTATATCTGCTCAATATATTGCTTCTAGATTTTGTTCTATGATAAAGTAATCCCATAATGCATCTATATGACTAGAAACCACCATCACCTTGCTAATATATTGAATGTATTGTTTTCAATAATAACCCTTTGATCAGTAAATTTATAGATATGTATAAAAACTCGGTTCACCAGCTATAGAAAATACTCATAGGTATCGTCATATGGTTCACCAAGGATCCTTAGTGGCCTCTGGTACTGGAAGTCACAGTGTGTGATAACCTACGCACATCCTCAACCTTCCTTGTAATTACAATCCACTTCTTAATAGGAGGGGAAGCTACTACCTATCCACCTAGAGGAAATGAATCTGGAAATGCCTCCTAACACGAGGCCTCATCACTCTTCTGTTCATCTTTATGATCCTAAATCAGTTACCTAGATCACAATCTTCAAAAAGGTATCATGGAAATTTAATAAAAATTCTCCATGGAGTGTGATTATATATATAAGGAGTAGACTTAAGAATTATATTCAAAATTGTCCATCATATACGATGAATGTACTAAAGTTTCCTACAACCAATATTTTCGTATACCAAGTTGACAACAAGGTAGTCAGAGTACTAATATATGGATATGTTATCCATCGCAAATACAATATGTTCTCTAGCCTGAAAGGATCCCTCCTGAAAATTTAAAACTATTTCCCTATTTTTCATCAAAATACCCATAAGGGGGAACTCCAAAATGCATCACAAGTAATGAACCACCTCAGATTCCAATCTATTACAACCCAAACCAATATAGCTCGAGATGAACCTACCCCAAGACCACTAATATAGGCCATGGGTTGGTGAAATTTCATGACAGGCATAACTAACTTGGGAGGAATATTTACAATGTACCTATAATCACACACACAACCATCTTCACATAGAAGTGCATAACAATAAATATAAAATATTGTGACATCTAGATTAGTAACCATACATGTAACAAACTCTTGGGAATAAAATTGAATAGTAGTGTAATCAAAAAATAAAGGGGGGAAATACAATCACAATGTGAATGATGAACCAACCTAATAGAAACAAAAAATTTAAATTATGATAGATCCATACTACATATCTCTAAACCCGAGCAACCATACATGGACAAATGAGCTCACATATCGCCTATACACTCATATAATCAACATCAACATGTCCACATTCTATAAAATAAGTGACACATGAAAGATAATCCTATACATGGGTGAGTATACAAATAAATTTAATGAAACCATTAAAACAAATGGGAGAGAAATATGAAATTTTTTTGAAGTAGATATCTCAACCCATACCAAGATAGAAAAAAATCAAACAAAAAAGATACATATATATTATCATAATGGAAGTCCAGTAATATAGAGAAAGGGGATCCCAATCTCATAGTCCATATTATGAAAAATGTATTCCAAAAGTTACAAAAGTTCAGTCGACAATATGCATCATTTCTCATCTGTTTCCATAAAAGTAACAGTTTGGAGGGCCCACAGCTCGCCACATTGTTGCATATTCGATAGGGAATTATCTTTAAGTAGAATACCCACACCCTTTTTTGTTAAGGGTTTTAACCCAATGTAAGGACGGATCATTCCCTAGTCTGTTAGGTAGGAACCACTCAGAATATAGAGTACACATTCCATAGTACAATAGGTGGGTACCACATAGTGGAGAGAGGACCTCTATAGTATTATGAAAGATGTACCACTCACTTGGTAGAGGACATGCTCCATAGTGTGACAGGGGTACAAATCAGAAGATAAAAAACATATACCCATGTCTGATTGGGGGTACCACTAAGTAGATAGATGAATTTGTCCCTAGTGTGATATGGGGTACCACTCAATAGATAGAGGGCCCCCACCCTGGCCTGATATGGGGCTATCACTCAGCAGAATAAGGACTCGTTCCCTAGTCTGATTGGAAGCACTACTCAATAGATAGAGGACTCGTGCCCTAGTTTATTAGATTAGTACCATAATAATGAACATCCACCAACATTTTAATCATTGAACACAACCTAATGATTCATGGGAAAAATCTGAATCCAAATGAAGATGATACAAGTGATGGAAGAATCATCTAGAAATACACAAAGTGTGATGGGGTCCAAAAGGCTTGTGACCTCACCTCATCACCAAGCTATATTTTCCTAGAACATGAATCCTAGTCTATTTATTATTACATATATTTTAATAGAACTTTCCGACATTTCTCATCTATCGTGTCTGGAGACATTCGATTAATATACTTGGATATTAAATGTTTTTATAAAAATATTAATTACATTATACAAACACAAGACCTTGGATTGTAATATTTTACATCCTTTGGAATTATACAACAAATTATTCTAATTTAGGTAAACATATTAAACATTTCTCAAAAAGATATCCCCCTTTAACACTCCTACATAAAACCTTTATTCCTAACCCTTGGAAAGGAAATATAAGAAATTATGATCTTTGATGCTTAGTAGTGGTAAACAAATGGGATATGTTTTCAGAACATGAAGATAAATGTATGAGAGAATATGAATAACATTTGAAAGCTATACCATATATAAGAAAGGTCATATTGTTGAATAAGGGACTAAATATTGGTATTTTATATGGCCTGAATCATAATATAATTAAATAACATTATTCAAGAGAGAATAACAAAGGCATAAGAGTGGGAATTTGTTTCCTACACATTAGAATATAAAATAATTTAACATTATCCTAGTCTCACCACCAAGACCATCATAGTGGGAAAATTAATTTACTGAACTAGGTTCCCACCCCATTCCATCCATGTATTACTCAACTGATTTCACTTCCCATTACAGCCCAATATTATAGAACCAAGTTCACTCTTTGTTTCAGCCTTATATTTTTGAACCATGTTCACTTTCAATCTTAGATCGGTATTATAAAACTCAGTTCACTGCCCAACACATCCATGTATTATTAAACCGAGTACACCTGGTCTTCTATCCCTATATTAATGAATCTAGTTCACTTGGTGATCCATGAAGGTATTGTTGAGTCAATAAGGTTTTCCTTATGACTTTTTCATTTCATTTTGTTTTGAAAATCACAAACACCTTATACATAAGAAAATATAAATTTTACCTCCATATGGAAAATTTACTTCTTTATGGAATGTTACCCTAACCCAGATTTTCTTATACATAGCAATATTTTTCTTTAGTACAAAAACTAGATTCTTACCCAAAATTCCAAAAGTCATAAAATGTAATGAGTTGGAGCATTCTGTTTTTAGGATCCGAATTCTGGATGTGAACTGTAATGAAGTTCCAATCCAAATTCTGGACTCCAAACATTCATGAGTTCGACTCCGAACACGTATGAAGTTCGACTCTGAACTCTTAAGTATTTCAACTCTGAACTCTTACGAAGTTCGACTCCGAACTCTTATGATCTTCGACTCTGAACTTTCATGAGTTTGACTCCGAACTCGTATGAAGTTTGACTCCGAACTCTTAAGTAGTTCGACTCCGAACTCTTATGAAGGTCAACTACGAACTCTTAAGCAGTTTGACTCAGAACTCGTAAGTGGTTCGACACCGAACTCGTATGAAGTTCGACTCCGAACTTTTAGTAGTTCAACTTCAAACTCTGCAAGTTCATATTCCGATCTCTGGTGAACCCAGACACCGAATTCCTATAAAACAGAATCTGAACATTTCATAACATAGACTCAGAATTTCATTTTGGTTAGACTCCGAAATTTTGACTTTCTTACACTCCAAAATGTTGAATAGATTTTACTTACATATGCTTCATTTCAAAACGATGTCGTGCATTCAATTATACATGATTTATTATTAAATGATGTCATTCATTCTGTTTCTAATTAATCGTTGGTTTAGTTACATGTGTACAGGTCCCTCCGAATTTCATGGAAAGTATGACCGTTGGAGGAGGGTGTTGACCATTGGAAATTTTCCTATAAATAGGAGATCATTTGAAAGAGCTCAACAAAAAGTTGATAAATCTAGAGATCACACGCTATTAAGGTGATTTCTGGAGAGAGAATCATTTCATGCCTTTTGCGTACTAAACCACTCGTTTAGATTGCTTTGTGCGACTCTGGATGTTGGTGATTATATTCGAGGACTTCTGGGGATAGAAAGACAGAGGGGCCGACTACCTTGAAATTTGAGGGCTTCCTTGCTAAGAAAGATAGAGGTTCCAACTACCTTGATGTTGAGGGCTTGCGGGTATAGCAAGACAGGGATTCCAATCTTCGTATCGAGGGATTACCCTGGTGGGGGTAAGACAGACTTGCTTGATAGTATAAATCAAGGGACCTTTATCCAAGTTTGTTGGATACCCTTCTCTTTAGGTTAAAAGATTCATATCTTGTTACTTGTAGTTTTACTACTAGTTCTTTCCACTGCACTTTTTTATTTTAAGGAAGGTATAACCTTTTTATATATCCTTACACATGTACTCTGATTAGTTTAGATTCAATGCGCTTTAAGGTAGAATATTATATTGTAAACCTTGGTTCAAATTCTCTAGTTGGTGAATAGAGGTGTTGTGAATTTGCTTAGTTTAAATTTGTTAAACTTAGTTTTTTCCTTGTCTAAGGAAAACATAGTTATCTGGAACCAACTTTAAAGGTTCCAAAGGAATTTTTTTAAGTGTAAAATTCACCCCCTCTTTGATATTGAACATCTACATCGTTATTTTGATCCAACAATTGGTATCAGAGGAGGTCTCTGAAATACTTATACTCACATATAAGTTTTTCTTGCTCAATTTTTGTTGTTGTACTTTGTCATTACGAACATTTTCATTCCAAATATTTTCATTCCAAACTTTGTCATTCCGAACTGTGTCATTCCGAACTTTGTTGTTCTGAACTTTTATGTTACAAACTTTTTTCTACCAACTAGTTTGGTTGCCACGTTTTGATTAGAATGGCAGGAATCAATGTTGAACTATTGAAAATATAAACCTTACAAGACCACCAATATTTGATAGTAATGACTATGAGTATTGGATAGATTGAATGAATACTTTTGTTATCAATACTGGAGTGGATAACTTCGTTATTCTTACTGGTGATTATAAAATTTTTTATAAGTTAGAACTTTCACTAACAAGGAAAAGCAAGAGTATCAACTCAATTATAAGGTACGCAATACTCTATTGAGTTCAATGACTAGAAATATATATATCCTAATTTCTTCTTGTGAAGTAGCTAATTGTATCTGGAAGAAGTTAGTGGTTACACACTTTGGAACTTCTAAAGTGATTGAAAATTGGAGAGCTATGCTTAGAGCCGAAGACCATGGATTCAATTTTCCGTATGGAGAACCAATCTGCAAAGTTCAACAGAGATTTATGAATATAGTCAACAGCTTACAGTCTATGGGAGAAAAGGGTTAGATAATGAAGCCCTTGTGGATAAGATAATTGATATTATGCTCAATGTGTGGGAATCAAAGAGAATAGCTATAAATGAGTACAGGAAGGTCAGTCAAATTTCTCTTGATGAGCTATTCAGAACCCTTCTCCAACATGAAATAAGAATGAAGAGAGATGCTGACAACATCAAGAAGAAGAATGTGAATGGTACTGTTTCTTTTAAAACAACATCAAATCATTGGAAAACTAAGACTCCTGAGAGAGTAACTAGATCCAAGTATAAGAAAGTTATAATCCAATCCGAATATAGTGAAGGTGAAATTTATGAGAATGAGATAGAAAATCTTGCTCGAAGGATGAACAAGATAGCTGGCCAGAGAAATTTCCAGTCCAAGTATAAGAAAAAGGCAAGTAAATATAGGAAAGATGGAGAAGTTACTTGTTATGAATGAAAGAGAGCTAACATATTAGACCAGATTGACCTTTGCTCAAAAACAAAGAAAAGAATGAAAGGAATTCTAAGAGGAATATAACGAAGTATTACAAAACCAAATCTATGAATGTTCTGAAAGAAAATGACACCTAGAGTTCCAGTGGTGGTGACTCTTCAGATGAATCTTCTGATTATGAATCTTCAGGACAGAAGAATCTTGGTCTTATAGCCAGATTACCCATTAACAATCATTGTTTTATGGCCAAGGTACGAAATTCTGAATCATTGACCAATGTTTCTTTAAATTATAATGATAGAAAATATTATAAATCTTCTGATGAAGAATCCTCTTCTGATGAAGAAAATACTTTACCTACCTATGAATAAGTTTCTAGGTTTTCTGAACTTCTTGATATTGAGAATACTAACCTCAATAAAAAACATGATAAGGAAAATTTTAGGAATTCTATTCTTACAAAAGAAATATCAGATCTTACTAAAGATCATGATAGGAAAAATGATGATTTTATAAATATTTCAAAAAATATTGAGGAAGTATGTTCTGAGAAGAACAAACTTTCTAAAGAGTTAGAAAGGGTAATTTCTAGGGAAAGTATCTTTGAGCCTAGCTCTAGTTCTAAATCTAATGTTTTTGGAGATAAAAACATGGTTATAAAACTCAAGTGCGAAATTTATTCCTTAAGGAAGTGTTTATCAAACTTTACCCATGGTAAGGAAAATTTTGAGAAAATGTATTCTCAAATAAGGCCTTTGAGAAACAAATCCGGATTTGGTTATACCCATGCTAAATAAATTTTTAGTAACAATTACTTTGTTCCACAAAGTACCCCATTTTGTACCAAGTTTCAATGTGGTGGTCACTGAGAAAAGAACTGTTCTTTAAATAAAACCCAATCGTTAGGTTTTCATAAGGCCTATTTCTTTTTATAAAGTGTGGGTTCCTAAAATTTTGTTATCTAGAAATCTCGGATCCATGAAAGTTTAGATTCCGAAAGTCTAATTATTTTCTTGTTTTCAAGAAGATAAAGGAAGTACCAACAACAATACATTGTACATGGATAGTTTATTTTCCCGGCACATGACAGGTAACAAAAGCTTTTTTAAAAGATTATCAAAACGAAAGGAGGAAAGGTAACATTCAGAGATAATACTCAAGGAGAAATTGTTGGTATTGGTAATATTGTTATTCTAGGTAAAACATTGATTTCAAATGTTTTATTTGTTAAGGTTCTTAAGCACAACCTCATTAGCATAATTCAGTTATGTGATGAAGGTTACCTTGTGAATTTTACGAATGATAAGTGCTTAGTACAAAATTCCAAGGATTAATTTATTCTCTCAGCCAATAGGCAAGAGAATGTTTACACTTTGAACATAGAAGACCTTAGAAGTCAAAACTTACCTTTGTTAAGTGCAAAGGAAGACCATTCCTAGTTATGGAATAGAAGACTAGGTCACTATAACCTTAGAAACATATGTAAACTCTCTAAGAATAAACTAGTTAAGGATCTACCTGTGCTTATATTTGATTCTTCTAAAGTTTTTAATCCTTGTCAATATGTCAAGAAACATAAATCTAGTTTTAAATCAATTGGTGTAGTCTCAACGACTGATGCATTATAGTTAATACACATGGATCTTTTTGGTCCAACACAAACTGGAAGTATTGGAGGAAAATACGGTGTGTTTGTTTTAGTTGATGATTACACTAGATTTACTTGGGTCTATTTTCTAGCAATGAAGTCTGATGCTTTTTCTTATTTCAAAAGTTTTAGAGCACAAGTTAAAAATGAGTAAAACATTCCATTGAAAACGATTCACAGTGATCATTGAGGAGAATTTCAAAATTCGGATTTTGAAACCTTTTGTAGTAGAAAAGGTATTACTCACAACTTTTCAGCACCTAGAACTCCTCAACAAAACGGTGTAGTTGAAAGAAGAAATAGAATTATTCAAAAGATAACTAGAACCATATTGAGTGAATATTATATAGCTAGACATTTCTGGGATGAAGTTGTATGTATTTCTTGTTCTAATATAAATCGAGTTTTGATTAGACCTTTTATTAATAAAACTCCTTATGAGTTATGGAATGGTAGAAAACCAAGACTTTCCTTCTTCAGGGTTTTTGGTTTCAAAGTATTCATTTTGAATACTAAAGAAAATTTACATAAATTCACACCAAAATCTGATGAAGGAATTTTCTTAGGCTACTCCACAACTTCTAAGGGATATAGTGTTTTCAATAAAAATAATTGTACTGTTGAAGAAATAGTGCATGTAAAATTTGATGAGTCAGATCCTTTTGTTTTCAAACCATCCCAACCTACATCCTCGGATTTGTTTTCAAAAACTGATTGTCTACCTTTGATAGAAGATCCTTCTGATAAGGAAAATGTTCATGAAGATACTTCTGAAACATTTACCCCAGAAGAATTTCTACCCTATGTTGATGAACAGGTTTTACAATACCCAAATCAGGTGTTTCTTAAGAATCATCCTAGTGATAGCATCATTGGTGATGTAAATCATCCTGTAAGGACTAGAAGATCCTTATGAAATGAAGTAGAACATCTAGCATTTATTTCCCAATTAGAACCTAAAAGCACTGATGAAGCTTTTGGTGATGATGATTGGATCAAAGCCATGCAAGATGAACTAAATGAATTTGAAAGGAACAAAGTCTAGACCTTGGCTGAAAGACCTAAGGTAACTTATGTTATTGGGGTAAAATGGGTCTTCAGAAACAAGTGTGATGAAAATGGAGTCATAGTAAGGAATAAATCAAGACATGTTGCTAAAGGCTATAATCATCAAGAGGGAATAGACTGTGAAGAAACCTACACTCCATTAGCTAGACTAGAATCTATTCGTATTCTACGTGCCTTTGTAGCATTCTTCAATATTAAACTTTTTCAAATGGATGTGAAATGTGATTTTCTTAACGGTTATGTTCTAGAGGATGTTTTTGTTGAACATCCTCCTGGATTGGAAGATAAAAAACATCATGATCATGTTTTTAGACTTACCAAAGATTTGTACGGTCTTAAGCAAGCCCCACGTGCTAGGTATGATAGACTCATAGGATTTTTGCTTCAAAATAACTATGTTAATGGAAATTCATATCCAACCCTTTTTATAAAGAAATATAAGAAAAATGTTTTGATTGTTCAAATTTATGTTGATGACATCATATTTAGTTCAACTCAGCAATCTTTAACTGACTATTTTTCAAGTCTAATGAAATATGAGTTTGAAATGAGTATGATGGGTGAGTTAAATTTTTTCATGGTTTTAAAATTTCTCAAAAACTAGAAGGAACCTATATATCTCAACATTAGTATATTAATGATCTTCTTAAAAAGTATGGTTATGACAACAATAAGAGTATATGTACTGCCATCGGTACCTCAAACTCTTTAGATCTTGATGAAGCTGGGAAACCAGTAGATCAAACATCTTTTAGAGGTATGATAGGAAGTTTACTTTAATTAACATCTAGTCGACCAAACTTAATGTTCTCAGTATGCTTATGTGCAAGATATCAATCGAATCCTATGGAATCTCACTTAAAGGCAGTAAAAATAATTTTTCGCTACCTTAAGGGAATCATGGATCTAGGATTATTTTATACTTCTGGAAATGATTTTATTCTAAAAAGATTTTCAGATGCTGAATTTGGTGGATGTAGAATAGATAGAAAGAGTACATCCAGAACTTTTCACTTCTTATGAGATTCATTAGTCTCTTGGTCCTGCAAGAAGCACCATTATGTAGCACTTTCCACTGCTGAAGCTGAATATGTAGCAGTTGGAAGTTGTTGTGCTAAAGTGTTGTGGATGAAACACACACTCACAGACTATGGCCTGAGTTTAACTAAGACTCAAATTTTGTGTGATAACACAAGTTCCATTGCCCTGTGTAAGAACCATGCACATCACTCTCGTGCAAAACACATAGATATTAGGCATCAATTTCTTAGGGATCACACAACGAAAGGAGATATCATTCTTCAGTTTATCAGAATGCAAGATCAACTTGATGATATTTTCACAAAATCATTACCCTCCGATAGATTTGAATACAATAGACAAAAGTTAGGAATGATAACTGTAAGGTAATCATTCTTTATTAACTTCTTGTTGAACAGTCCTCCTAACAGTAATAAACTCCTTCTCATAGGGGGAGTACATTTGATTGTTAGTGTAACTAAAATTTTCGTAGTCCATTTTTTTTTTGTAACTAAAATTTTCATAGTTAGTTTTTCAAACTTTTCGGAACTGATGTTTTCGGAATGGAAATTTCTGAAATTAAAATTTTCAGAATGGGAATTTCCGAAACTGAAATTTTAAGGATTGAAATTCTAGGAATAAGAACATCTGGAATGGAAATCTTCATACTGAGAACTTCTAGAATGGAAATCATCGTATTGAAAACTTCTCGAATGGAATGTTCGTAATGAGATTTTCATAATGGAACTTTTGTAATGAGTTTTTTTGGAAGAATATTACCAATTACGAACAATATTTCTAGCCAATCCGAAAGCTCTTATTTCCTTACTTATATTTTTGTTATCATATTTTTCTTGCTGGTATTTTCACTGTTATTAAATGTTTGGATTCTTGTTTTTCCCCAAATCCGGATGTTTTCCCTAAAAACTCAATAGATCGGAGTCATGTTTTCCTTGCGAGATTGTTTTCAACCATCAGATGAGATAAAATATTTTTCAACCATTAGATGGATTTTGGAAGACCAAAGGTCATATCCATCACCTATATAATGGGGACCCTGAGACTCAACCCACATCGGTTGTTCAATATTTTGCGTCTCGAATCCCTGCTGCACTTCTTAATGCCAGTTCCGAACATTGCAAATCCGTTCTGAATCTTTCAGATTTCATCACTCTGAATGTCTGTAGAAGTAACATCTCAAGATATTTCAACTATGAAACCAATATTTATGTGGTTAGTCTTTAGGGAAAGGTTAGTTCATCTAGATTTCTATAAGCCTGATTCCCTTATAACCATGAATATAAAGCTGAATGGATAGGAAGATGTATGCGTAGCAAAGTTAGATAAACTGGATCTGGTTTATACTGATTTATTGATCGAGTTATACGAGTCTATTTCCTTCCAACTAGAAGATGGAAGAGAGTGGTTTTCCTTTATGTCGTATGGAAAGACTTATAAGCAATCTTACACCAAGGCCGTCAGCTTGGTTGGTTTATCCAATGAAGGAGAAGCTGAATTCTGCTCTCAAAAACTTCCTGATGTGCAAGGAAGTTTCAACAAGGAAAATGCACTAAAGCGTCTTGGTCTTAAGGATGATTCGACTATCAAGATTGCTCGTCTCACTCCGAAAAATCGAATCCTTCAACTTTGGGTCCAAGGCTTTCTGGTTCCTTGAATAGGTGATAAAGACAATTTGAACAAGAGTGATATCTATGTCATAGATTTCTTGGTATATCTAAGAAAGATAAATCCGATGAGTCATATCTTAGTTAAGATCAAGAACATTAATGAAGGCAATTTGAGAGCTCAGATTATCATGTTTTCTACCTTACTATCTAAGCTGATAGTTCGGTGCTTAGACTCTTTCAAGGTCCCTTGCAAATCAAAAGTTCGGAATTGCAACCTTATGCTAGTTAGTGATGATACTCTGAAGAGAATGAAGATGGGGTTTTCCAGTGAATCCAGAGAATTTTACCCTCTGTCTGTGGAAGAGGTTGAAGCAACTCAGAAAGAATCATAGAATACAGAACCATCCCAAAAGAAAAAGAGGAAGAGAAAGATTAAGGAAGTGGTTACTGATGAAGAAAGTCCTTAGGTTAAGGAAACTCAATCTACTCACCCCAAGCCGAAGAAGCAGAAAACATATATAGATGAAGTGGCAGCTAAGTGGAGGGAAGATAAAGAAAAGAGGAAGGAAGGGGATCTACAATTCGGATTGGACCCTGAAGAGGCTAAAGCCTTAAAAGAAAGAGCTACTGAGAAGGTAGAGAAACAAGAGAAGGAAAAGAAAATTAAAAATAAAATGTCTGAAGCTGAAGTAGTGCAATCTTTGCGGAAAGATTCAGAGTTAGCTTCTGAAATGCTTCCCATTCTGGAAACGTTCGATATTGAACCTTCTTTACCTGAAACTCCAGGCAAGAATTATGTCACTCCGGATAGATCCAAGGGTAAAGAAATAGTTGAAGAAGATTATAAAGAAGTTGTTGAATAAGTAGAGGAAGAAGATGAAGAAGAAGAATAAGAATAAGAGGAAAGTGAAGATTTGGATGCCCTGATCAAGAAAGTACATGACTACAATGATAAGACTGAATATGCAAAGTTAGTAACTCCAGGAAAGTAATATGAGGAATCTAGTAAGAATGATGATAAGAAACAGAAAGAAGAAGAAGAAGAAAATGTTTTGTATGATGAGGAAGAATCCTATGAGAGGAATTTCCTTGAGGATGGTCAAGAAAAACAGAAACCAGATGAAGACCAGATTATCCATGTGTCTAAATCCGAGGAAGTATCCCTTAATAAAGAACCTACTCTGAGAGCTGATAAGGGGAAGAAAACTCTCCTTGAGACACCTATAAAAGATGTCATCAGAAAGAAAGAGGTTTGTGGTACCTCTAGAAGAAATTTGGTGCAAGTTGAAGAAGATTAGTCTCAAAGAGAAGTTTCCGATTCGGAATCATCATCTCATGGGCAGGATGTTGTAGTTCAATCCCTGAGGAAGTTGATGGACACCATTGCGATTTTTCCAACAATAGATTCTAGATTCCAGATGCTGCAACAAATTATGAATCAGAAATCAGATTCTTTATCCATGGTCATGGATATGTTTGTGAAGTTGGAAGCTAAAAAGAAAAGTTTTCTTATCGATTATGTTGTGCATATAAAGTCCTACAGTAAGGTAACCAATTGGTCTAAGAGTGTTGATGAAGATTTAGTTCAGTTGGAGAGTTATCAGGCTGAAGTTCAAAATGTTTTGAAATGGAGGATAAAAAGGTTAACGAGAATTATGAAAAGCTGACCCAAGAGAAAAATTCTCAGAATCAATAGGTCAGAGTCTTGAATGGTAAGCTTACCTCAGTATCTCAGAATTGGAAAACTAAAAGAGATTTTCGGATTGAGTTTTAGCAGAAGATGGAAAATAAATATGAGATAATAAAGTTGCAGAAAGAAGCCTTGGAGGCTCAGGCAGAAGCTTTAAAAGTCCAAGAAGAAAAGGTAAAAGCCTTGGAGAGGCAACATGAGGAAGACCAAAGAGATATGAAGAACCTCAAAACCTTGTTAAATAATCTCCTTCCGAAGGAAAAGGAAGACAAATGAACCCACTCCGACCTTTTGTTGTAATTGTCTTTCCTTGTAAAATTTTCCAACTCTAGTGAAATTATTATTTGGTTGGTTGTATCATGTCATATACTAATGTTTCTGGTACCATATTTTGTTTTCCATTCCCTTCAATTATTTTTGAAAATCATAATGGGGGAGAAGGAAAAATAACTACTACTAAGAGGAGAATGGAAAATTTCTAAGAGGCATATTCTTAATGAAAGGGGGAGTTTCCCAGTATGAAGTTTTTTATTCTTACAAAAATGAAAACTCCACTCCGGAAACTCAGAATATAATCCTTAGAGTTTCAATGGCAAAGGGGGAGTTAGTTGTATTCATTTTAATCCATGAACAAAGGGAGATATGTTTTAATTTCAAATCCTAATGATTTTTTTTTCAAAATCCTTATATGATTTTTCGAAAGGATGTTTGTGATTTAAAAAAGGGGGAGATTGTTGAGTCAATAAATTTTTCCTTATGAATTTTTCATTCCTTTTTGTTTTGAAAATCACAAACACCTTATACTTAAGAAAATATAAATTTTACCACCATAAGGAATGGTTTCTTCTTTAATGAATGTTACCCTAACCCAGATTTTCTTATACATCGAAATATTTTTCTTTAGTACAAAAACCAGATTCTTACCCAAAATTCCAAAATTTATATAATGTAAAGATTTGGAGCATTATATTTTTAGGATCTGAATTCTGGATGTGAACTGTAATGAAGTTCCAATCCGAATTCTGGACTCCGAACTTTCAGGAGATCGACTCTGAACTCGTATGAAGTTCGACTCCAAACTCTTAAGTAGTTCGAATCCGAACTCTTATGAAGTTTGACTCCGAACTCTTTAGAGGTTAGACTCTGAACTGTCATGAGTTCGACTCCGAACTCGTATGAAGTTCGAATCCGAACTCTTATGTAGTTCAACTCCAAACTCTTATGAAGTTCGACTCTGAAATCTTAAGAAGTTTGACTCCGAACACTTAAGTGGTTCGACTCCAAACTCGTATGAAGTTCGACTCCGAACTTTTACTATTTCATCTTCGAACTCTTCAAGTTTAGATTCCGATCATTGGTGAAACCAGACACCAATTTCCTATAAAATAGAATCCAAACATTTCATAACATAGACTCCAAATTTCTTTTTGGTTAGACTCCAAACATTTGACTTGCTTAGACTCCGAAATGTTGAATAGATTTTACTTACATATGCTTCATTTCAAAATGATGTTGTGCATTCATTTAAACATGATTTATTATTAAATGATGTCGTTCAATCAATTTCTAATTAACCGTTGGTTGAGTTACACATGTATAGGTCCCTCTGAATTTCATGGAAAATATGACCGTTGGAGGAGGGACCCAACCGTTGGAAATTTTCCTATAAATAGGAGCTCATTTGAAAGAGCTAAACAACAAATTGATCAATCTAGAGATCACATGCTGTTAAGGTGATTTCTAGATAGAGAAGATTTTCATGCCTTGTGCGTACTGAAACCCTCGTTCAGATTGCTTTTTGAGACTCCAAATGTTGGTGATTACATTCGAGGACTTCCGGGGATAGGAAGACAGAGGTGCTGACTAGCTTGAAGTTCGAGGGCTTCCTTGCTGAGGAAGATAGAGGTTCTAACTACCTTGAAGTTGAGGGCTTGTGGGGATAGAAAGATAGACATTCCAATCTTCCTATCAAGGTCTTACCCTGGTGTGGGTAAGACATACTTTCTTGAAATTATAAATCAAGGTAACATTATCCAAGGGTGTTGGATACCCTTCTCTTTGGGTTAAAAGATTCATATCTTGTTACTTGTAGTTTTACTACTAGTTTTTTCCGCTGCACTTTTGTATTGTAATTAAGGTATAAGCTTCTTATATTTCCTTACACTTGTACTCTGATTAGTTTAGATTCTATATTCTTTAAGGTGGAATCTTATATTATAATCCTTGGTTCCAATTCTCTAGTTGGTGAATAGAGGTGTTGTGAATTTTCATAGTTTAACTTTGTTAAACTTAGTTTTTTCCTTGTCTAAGGAAAACATAGTTATCGGTAACCAACTTTAAAGGTTCCAAAGGAATTTTTTTAAAGTGTACAATTCACCCCCTCTTGTATATTGAGCATCTACATCGTTATTTCGATCCTACAGGTATTGTTAAACTGAGTTAATTACTCATTATATTAAATTTTATCTCATGAGATATATAAATCATTACAAAATGAATTGGATTTATATATAGGTTTAATCGTCAAAAAAATATATCATACATATATGTGACATAAGATACAAAACATTAATCAGATCTTGACCCATAAAAAGAGATGGGTTTCATATGAATCTTATCATAACCCACCAAAAATTGGTATCATAAACATTTCATCATGTCAAAACCATTGTAAAAGAGAGAGTTTGCATAATCATTTCATCATAGCATAACATATTAAAGGAAGAGGGTTTCATAAGAATCTTATAATTGTATAACCCATGAAAGAGAAATCGTTTCCATAATAAAACACCCATTGAAATCATGAAAAATTCAAAGAAATAATATTATGGTTTTCATTGCATCATATCACTATTAAATCATAAATTAAATCAAAGGATTTTAACATGGATAGATTAGGACTTTGAAACATCACATGGGGTATTTATTATATAACATAGACCTTATATTAAAATTATTTTCTATGACATATGAAATTTTAATTATGCTTTCCTTTGAAATAAACCTTCAAATCATATGACGTAATCTTCAAAAATCATTTTAAACATTTATCAAGGAATATATCTTTTCCCATTTGAAAACCAATTTTTATAACATAAAACATTGTGAAAACAATTATCATAAAAAATATCCTCCAAAACATATAATTAATTTTTTTAAAATCATTTTAACCACTTTTTAAAACCTAAAAGTTTTAAAAAATAAATTTACATAGAAATAATATTAAAATTTTATTTAAATATATTTTTAACACTTTTTAAGACATGGTTTTTTAATAAATCATATTTTTTACCAAAGAGATAAATACGTTCTGATTTTCAAAAAAACTCCATCTTAATTATCTTAAGTTTCAAATAGTGGAAAATGCTAACATTAAATTAACTTCTAATTAATGACCACATGATAATAAAATTCCTGAGATTTATTTATATATGGATCATAATATTTTATCAATGGAAGAATAATCATAAATTATTCAGATAAATGAAGAGATTTCAGAAATAACATCTTTCAACATTGGTAACATAAATTCTTAATAACCATGAAAAAATAACATTAAATTAATATTATAAATAATTAAATTTTGTTTATTCATGATATAATATATCAATGTGGAAGTATATATACCTCGTAACAAAATATATGTGCATAACATTTTCCTCAATGAAGGATAATTTTCCAAAAAAAATCGTATTGATTTGGTAACATTGAAACAATAACCCCATGAAAGAGTGGTTCTATAATTTATTATTAAATAAGTAAATTATGTATTATAATAATAATGTAAATTAATGGGTGGTATATACACTATGTTGAAGAAATAGGTATTCAACCTGGATTTTAATTCACTGATAAAAAAAGTGAGATGTAAATACCTTAATACATTATTACCTTTTGAATCTTGAATTCCATGAATTCATACCATCATTGAATTTCATGAATAAATAAAATTCATGAGATAAAATTATATATGAATTTATATACACCTTGTACGAAATTAGTGGCCAATATGGCATAAGTCTTGTCAAAACAAAAGTGAGAATAGAAATCCCCATAACTTAAGTCTTGACATCTTTCAAACATGTTCAAACCTCTTATATAATAAATAATGTGTTATTATAAATCTATAATAGAACTATATTTTTATATATCATAACAAATATGATTTTTTTTGAAATTATATTAATATTTTATTAACAATCCCACATTAACATTACATTTCACCTAAAGACCTCTTTGTTTTTCAAATAAGTTTTTCCTTTTTTTATTACTCCTACTCAGATCATGATATAATAATTTATTATATTTATACAATTATATAAATTTAATATTTATTCATTAAATATTTATTTATAATAATCTATAAAATATATAAATATGAAATCAAATACACTGTTCATGGAGACAGTGGGTTGTACGTACACATGAAAGTTGTGTATGTTTACTTATCATATTGAAAGAAAGAAAAGTAAATTACATATATATATATAAATACTATTATTAAATACTATTTTTTATTCCATACATACCATATATTATAATTTAACCCATCCATAACAAAGACTATTTGTTGTGTGAATGAATCAAATCACAACGTGAGGCCGTAATTCTATTTACACACGAACACCATTATCATAATCCATGAAAATGGGAATGCTGATATTTTGTGTTATAGAGTAATTATATATTTATAAGGACATAATAAATATCATAAATATCATATATAAACTATTAATCTACCTTTATTAAAAATTTAATAGAAGAATGAATGACATCAGTTCGTGTGGAGGTTCTCCACCATGCACATGAATGTTCGTTACATATTACAATTTATGGAATTTTCTGAAGTTGTATGAATTAAATATAACATAAGAAAATTTATTTATATTTAATATGATTATGAAATTATATAATAAAAATTTTAAAATTAATGATTTTGTCTAAGGAAAATTAATACAACAACATTTATTAATGAACGTTACCTCTTCTTTCGGTAACCTCTTTTTTTTCACCAAAAATAATTCGAATGATTGATTTATTCCCAATGAAATGATATATGACTAAGGGAGATAATTTTATATTTTATTTTCATGGGTTTTGGATAATACAAATTTCTGGAGAGGTGTGTGGAATTGGGAAGAGTGAATTCCCATTTATAATGGAGAAGTGGTATTCCAGAAAAATACCGAAAAGTTAAACATTATTGGGAGGTCCCCCTTACATCATATACCTATATTAAAGAACCATGTTCTCTAAAAGTGGGTATATGGACTAAATATATACAAAAGTGGGGTTTTTACAAGTTTATAGTTTACTTTTACATTATGTTTAATGTATAGTCCCTTTGTAAAATCATTTTTATCTCAATATTCTTTATTTATTTTAACATATTATACTAATAATTTTGTTAAAAAATTATTTTTCTCTTAAAATAAATTATAAATAATTTTTACTAATAATATGAAATCAGTTATTTGAGTTAAATACATAGAACTAGACTGAATTATTTTAAAATTATTCCCAAAGACGAGATGAGGTAATACGTTTTTATAGTGGAAATGTTCAAATGGTTTAAATAATTTTATATACAATATTAAATTTAAATTTATTTAATGCACTAATTTGATTAATAGATGAATAATTTATTTGAATATACCTTAAAAAAATTGTAAATATAATTTGAAATTGTATATTATTTTGAAGATAAGTCACTTTTCAATAAAAAATCAGTGTTTTTTACAATTCATTAAATAATGAAACAACATCTAAAATACCAAAAATTCACCCTAATATAATCTGGACATTCCCATTTAAAAAATAATTTTTTCAGTATAATTTATAATGTTTTTAAAATTTAGTTTTAATATAATTTCTCTATTAAATGTCAGAAAAAACTCATTTAGATAAATACAGTCCATTATTCATAAAATTGGATTTTTTATTATCTAATTCCCATTAAATATATTGGAAGAATGTGAAAAATTTATATATAAATTTCATTATAAATTTATCAAAATTGTTTTGAATAATTTATTGAGATAAAAATTGTTTTTATATGAAAAAATTGTTTTTCAGAAAAGGAATTTAGATATTTTCAAATTGTTTTTACATTAATCTATAACTAATTGGTTACCAAAGAATTTCTTT
The DNA here is from genome assembly GCA_963277665.1 of Viscum album. Lineage (NCBI taxonomy): Eukaryota > Viridiplantae > Streptophyta > Magnoliopsida > Santalales > Viscaceae > Viscum > Viscum album. The sequence continues at coordinate 1,095,799,732 of OY728151.1, read as the reverse complement.
TCTAAACATGAATTAAACATATTTTTATAAATTATTTAATCCTGTTAATACCCTCTATTTAAACTAATATTTGATAAATATAATATCATTTTAATAATTATATTAATAGTGTTTTATAGTACGGTAATATTTGGTCTCGCATGTAGTGTAAGATATCGAAGGGATACAGTATTATGTGTAAAGAAATCTATTCTTAGTGTTACGTGAAACACAATATAAACATGGTATCATGTGTAATCCATGAAACACTGACTGTTTCATGTAATTAATTTTTACTTGGGGTAGCATGCATGGAAATCCATCAATGAATTTTAATTTATTAAGAATTGATAATTTATAGAAACATATGGTTTTTAATTCTACCACCCTTAAAATTAATTTTTTCCTATAAATTAATTTGGTTCATCAATGTTTTATTACGTGAAATTTTATTTCATAAAAAACCATATAATTAAAATTAATACAAAACATTATTTAAAAAAATAATTATTGGAGACATAATAGTTAACCAAACTAACTCATTACTAGGATTCCTCATAGAAAATCATAAGTGAAAAGTGATCATGTTACCATGGAAGAATTCATAAAATATTATTAATAGTGATAAGGATGAATGATCAAATGAATGTCGGTGATCTATAGATGTTAATAACCACAAAAAGATAAAAAATATGTGTTTAAAGGACATTAATATCATCTAAATGATGATAATAATACAATATTTAACTTTAATATCCTTTTTATAAAGTTTAATAATTTTCCAAAGGATATATACTTACTTGATTTCATTCCATTTACTATGCACAATATCATCGTTTTTTGTACCATTAACAATTTATACTTCATCTATTACACCAAGAAATTAAGGTGAATTTGTTAACCCTAAGGCACTAATAAATGATCAGATCCATCGGTAGAATGATATGTCATTTCATCTATCTTCAGTTATTATCAAAACAATTTGGTAAACATAATTTATCTAGTATGCATATAAATTCTTATAGAGAAATAATATATTAACCTATAAAATCACATTCAAAGTTCAACATAAACCATTTCATAAATGGATATCCTTATGACCCTCTCAAAAGATTAAAATCTAAAACATGACAAATAATGCCGATAAATTTCTCAAAAATCATCATGACATTTATCCACATATATCATAAGTTAGATATTGATTTTTAGATACCCTACCTTTGAATACATTCATCATATAATCTCTTCAAATATGGAAATACCCAAAATTACAATAAAACCTAAATTAGAAACAAATTATTCCTTATTTCATAAATAAAACCATAATTTTTTGAATATTTTCCATGGAAACAATAATTTATTAAACTCTATCAATGATATCATACACTAATTTTTGCATAAGTCATTTATTAGGTCTGAATTCATCGATAATATACATTTTACTTTCTCCAAATTAATCAACTATTTATCAAAACTAAACACTATTTTCTCAAATTAAAAAAAATTATTGGATACATTCCCTTAATCGTGTGTTTTCCATAACATATAAGCATTCCATTAAATTAGTGTGCATGTATATCAATATCATTCTAAATATCCAATCAAATTTTTACCAAAAATCATATACTAAATAGTCCTTATTTATTTTATAATTCATGAATCCCAAATCAAAAAATACTTCAATTATACCACTTCCTTATAAAAAATTATTAAATCTTTTTCTTCTTATTCCTTAAAAATTATTTTCATTCACATGTCACTCATATGTAAGAAACCCATTACTCATACAACTGTGGTGAATTTCTATAGTAGATGCCCAATAATACATTTCTATTTTTAATTAAAATACATTCAGTATATAAAAACGAAACATTAAATGATATTATAGGGGTGGAATTATTCTCATCTATTTCATTCACTATTTTTTTCATTTTCCCACTATAGTAACTTGCTTTGCTACCTTCTTTATAATTGTCAAAATACCTTCCTATTTATCTAATAAAGAAGCTTGTTTTATCTATATATGGATGTAATTTCATGGAAACCGCTCTCTATAACCTTTACCAAAATTCTAGGACATTTTACAAAATATTGAATCATCTGTAGGCTAATCTTTGGATACACCATAGACATATCCACTGAGATATCTCCAAGGATCTCACTAAATTTTTCTCATCCTAGTTCCTAAATAATTAATCAAAATTTCCTTTGATACAAACTATAATGAATCAGTCTTAACATACATGTATATTGAATATTTTTATATGAATATTCATTACATTAACCAAACACATGCCAGAGGACTATAATAGTTTAGGGAATTTTGAAACATCAAGCACATTATTCTAATTTGGGGAAAGATCCTCAATATTTCTCGTAAAGATATTCCCCTTTAGTACTAATATATAAAAAATTTCATTGTAACATGGGTAAATGAAAAATTATAAATGGTGGAATCATATTATTAGTAATGGTAATCAAAAGAAATATGTATGGATAACATGGATATAAGTGTGTGATAACATGATCATAACTTCAGAATGCTAACCCCTACATATCTAATGTCATAATATTGATTTTTTGAATAAATATTAGTTGTTCATAAGACATTAATCATAATATAATAAAAAAAGAGTTATTAGAGTATAACTTAGGCATAATACATGGAATTTGGGGATATACAACAACATAAGAAAATATTTTCAGATTAGTCTAGGTGTATTTCCAAGCCCATCATAGCAAACAAACTCCATTTCTAAACGGGGTTCACTATCTATTCTTGCCTTGTATTACTGAAGAGAGTTCACATCCTATTGCTATACTACATTACTGAACCATGTTCCCGCATAATTTTTACTTATATTACTGAACCGAGTTTACATCACATTCTAACCCTATATTATGGAACTGCATTCACTCCTCATTCTAACCCCATATTACTGAATCGACTTCACTTCCCCTTCAACCACTACTTTACTGATCTGAGTTCGGTCAACATTCTAAACCTATATTAAAAAAATGATTTCATTAATCATTTCATTAATTATTATATCACAAGATATATAAATCCTTACCCAATGCATTTGAGTGATATATTGTTCCCACACTTCACATAATGAAATCACACATACGTGTTCCCAAAGATAATAAATCATTCATAATATCATGATCTATAAAAATAAATGTGTTTAATAAGAATAATATGATAATCCTTGAAATGATATGGGTATCATAGAAATTTCAACATGTCATAACCTATGTAAAAGAGACAGGTTTTATAATAATTTCATCATATAAAACCCTTAAATGTAAATGGTTTCAAAAGTGTTTTATAATGGTATAACCCGTGGAAGAGAAAAATGTTTCCTAATCAATGTGTAATATTAAAAATAAACAATTAATATGCCTAAGAATAATGCTTTCTTTTGATTATATCCCTATTAAATCATAAAATAAATCAAAGGATGTTATCATATATAGAAAATTCTTTTGAAAGATCACTTCGAGAATTTATTAAAGGAAATAGTCATACATTTAAAATCATTTTTAAGACATAAAACCATTTTAAACTCCATTCATTGAAAAAACACTTTGACCACATATAATTTATGTTTTTAAAAAATTAAATATTTTATTTTGGAAAATATCCATTACTATTTGACAAACTATTTTTAAACCATAAAACTTATTAAAACCCATTTTCATTGAATATAACCTTGAATATTTTTATAGGAATATATTAAAAACATTTAAATTTATTTTAAATAATATATAATTTGAAATATAATTTTCTTTTAAAAGTATTTTACAATTACATGTAAAAAAATTGAAAGCATTTTTTAAAACATTTTTTTAAATAAAAATAATTTCTATCCGAATAGAGAAATAATGTCGGATATTCATAAAAAACTATCTCAATTATATTAACTTCTAAAGTGTGTAACAAAAATACCATAACATAAATATTTCATGAATAAAATTAATATCATAAAATTCATTATAATTCTTGATTAATGGATCATAAAATTGCATAAATGAGTGCGTAATCATAAAAAAACCTAAAAATTAATCGATTGTAGTAATAAACTATTACATCTTTGGTAATGTTAGATCCTTATCACTAATAAATAATAGAATTATTTGATTCATGAAATACCATTAAAATATGTATATTCATGATATAACATGTCAATTGGGAATTATATACACCTCTTAAAATAATATAGGTATATATTGCAACCTATGTCTCAAAGAAGGAAAATTGAGACAAATTTCTATTACTAATTTAGTAAAATTTAAATTGTAACCCCATGAAAGAGATATCATATATTGGATGTATAAATTCAAAAAAAAAGTTTTTATAAGAATCATAATTTAAATTCATGGGAATTATATAATCCCTATATAAGAAATGGGTAGTGAACATGGCTTGTGTCTAATGGAAAATAAAAGTTAGATGGAAATCCCTAAGTACATGAGTAACATTTGGATTATTAGATCCATGAAATAATTACATTAATTTAATAATTTAATATCATTACATAAATTAAATTCAGTAAATAACATGTCATTGTAAATTAGATACACCATGAAAATGAAAAGAGTGGTGAGTATGTAAAATTTCTAGTATAAATAAAAGTGAGACAAGAAATACCCTTACCTTAAGTATTGACTTCTTTCGTACATGTTCAAAAATCTTGTATAATAATTGTATTATTATTATACGTATATAAAAGAACCATATTTTCATATATAATTCCTTATATTATTTTCTTATTACATTATGTAACCCATTTATAAATAATCCCCTGTAAATTTACATTTCATGTAACAACAACATTTTTTTGTATATATTCTGCCATGTTATTAATAGTCCTCTTACTGAAATTGTAATTTATTCATATAAATAAATTAACAAATTATATAAATATCATATATATATATATATTAATTAAATATGTATTTATAATAATTTATAAAATATATAAATTGGAAATAAAATATATTGTTTATAGATAAGGTTGAACATACGTATGCATGAATGTTTTTTCCATTTTATTATCAAATAAAAAGTAAAAAATGTAAGATATATATATATTATCATTAAAGTTTAATTTTTATGACATATATATAAGATATTTTTATTAAAATCATCCTGAAATTATTATATGGTAAGTGTGAATGAATCACATCCCTTCACACGGTGGTAGTCCTCCGTACACACAAACAATATTATCATATTCTAAAAAATGGAATGATTATAGGTATGTGTTATAAAATAATTATAAAAGAACAACAAGATCATTAATATAAAAATAATATTATATCAACTATTAATCTATCAGTATTCTCATCATTTAAATGTTCTTATGGAAGAATGAATGACATCGGTTCGTAAGGATGTAGTCTGGCATACAAACAAACAATGTTTGTGTATCCCATTAGATGAGGTGTGTGATGTTTTAGGTTATAAAATTAACACACAGAAAAATATTATTTTATTTATGATGTTTAGGATATTTTATAATCATCATACAAAAATAAATTAATGGGTTTAAGGAATAAATAAAAAAAAGACATTCATTGTTGAACGTTACCTCTTCATTTTAACATTTTTTGGTTTTCACCAAAGGAATTCCTTGTTTGTTTTTTCCAAAATTTATACTTATAAGATTAAGATAAAGAGTTTTGATTTTATCTTCTCATGGTTTTTATGAACCTAATTTCTTGAGATGTGTCAGTAATGGGATAGATTTAATAACCATTTATAATTGAAAAGGTCTGTCATTCTTGAGAATACAAAAATAGTATACATTATTGTAAAGTCTCCCTTAAATAATCATCCTCCAATAATGATATTATTAAATAAATGTTGTTTTATGTTCAATATATGTCTATAAAATGGATTTTTGAAACGATTTTATGTCATTGACCCCATTATATTATTTTTTGTCCATTTTTAAACCCATTTTCTCTTATTTTCGGTGATTAATATTAATTATTTTCACTAAACATTTTGGTCAAAATTATATTTTAATTATTATAACATATTAATATTTAAAATATTTAATCCAATATTCCAAAAAATCATATAAGATTAATATATTAATTTAAAGTTAATCCCGTAGAAGGGATAAGACGACAGGTCTTTACATTTATTATGTTCAAAAGTTTTAGTGGCTTTATATCCATTTTAAATTGAAAATTTATTGAAATGGCCAAAATTTGTGAAATACATGTATAATTAAACTATAAAAACTTTTAGAAAGTTTAAAATAAAAATTTTCATAGTAAATCATTTATATCCATAGTCATGTTTGAATTAAAATTTAGTATTTTTTCACTGTTCATCAAAAAATGAAACATCTCATAAAAATTCAAAAACAATATCACCGTAATATAATTTTTATATTATAATTTAAAAATTAAAGAATATATTGTATAACATAATTTATAAATTTGTGAACATTTAGTTTTAAATTATGTTTTCTTTTAAATGGAGGCCAAACTACCTTTATATAAATGCCACTTTTATGTCAAAAATTAAATTTTCTCTTTTTTTATTCCTATAAATATTATTTGATGAACGTAAAAACAATTAATAATAAATAAATTTCATTAAAAAATTCATGAATATTTTATTGTATAATTTAGTGTGACAAAATGTTCTTGTGCATAGGAAAATAGTTTTTCTTAAAAGGAAGTGCTTAATTTTTAAATAGTTCTTACATTCATTTATAACTAATTTGATACAAAAGAATTTATTTTATAAACATTCATAAAAACAAAAATTTAATAAATTATTTAATCCTTATAATTCCATACATTCCCATGTCTATGTGAAAACTATAATAATATTTTAATGTGACATTAATTTTATATTTTAGTTTGTTATAACTTGGTCTTTCATGTAAATTATGTTATCTAAGGGACTCAATATTGTATGGAGAGGTATCTAAGATCGATGTTGTGTGTAACATAATCCAAATTTGTTATTTTGTGTAACAAAATCCAAAATAAAGATTTTTTTACTATATTATTAACATAGAGTAGCGTGTAACAAAATCCAGCAAATAATTTTAATTTATTTTAGAAAATAACATTTTGTAAAGAAATTGGGGTGTTATACATATTATCTTCCATGTGCATTTGGTCGTGCAATTGTATGATTACTTGGAAATGATTGTGACCATATACCCTAGCGATGTACTATCTCATGTACTCCTAGAGTACATGTCAGGCCTAACAGCTTTGAGTCACACTGCTTGTGTGGGTCCCACATTGCATGTCATACCTATCTCCCTTAGAATCCCTAGTTACTGCAAAAAATAAAGAACACCATGTGTATTCATCTGAACTACATGGTTAATTGTTGGTATTTTCATAGAACCTATGTAATCCACACACTTTTCTACATACGTCTTCTTTTTAGCCATATATAAAATTTTTTAAGAAATAAATTTGAGGACATTTTTTCCACCATTGATTTATTCCCTCCAATGGTAGGAAATAATATCTCTAGGCCTTCAGCATGATGTTGTTGTTGTCACATGTTCATTAATTATTTGTAGTCATGCATTCTTAGCTCAGACATATGAATCCATCACCATTACCCACACACCATTTCAAATCATCATCAAATTCATTACACGTGATTTTGCCTCGTTTCTGAGGGCACAATCAGGCTCGATCATTCCTAGAAATGTCGAACTCTGGTCCCCATTGAAAAACAATTAAGAACATGAATAATGATGGGGGGAAACCCCAAGAAACATGTGTTGCACAGTCAATATACGATGATTATTTTTTAATGAATATAGATTATGAAATTTAGGGGTGAAAAACATGGATCAATGGGTTTAAATCAAATAAAAAATTGATTTGACATTTGTGGCTCATGTGAACATTAAAATTAATCTTACATGAATAAGAGGGGTGATAATCCTTACTTAAATAGATTAATCAAGAGGGTGGAATGCAACAATGATGATTCCTACCTGAATATTGATTGATCATTGGTGAATAATGTGCTCTCTCACAATGGGGGAAGATTAATTGCACTCCTTGCACTTTGAATCAACTAGATCTGGAAGTTCATTATCCTCAAATCTTAACATCCCAACAACGGGTGGGTAATTCTACAACCAATAGTCCTACGGTTATGCATCTGACCCTAGATATTCTCTATCAAAAATAATTGATAGACGTAAAACAGATCTATCTCATTTAATGTTACAAATAAAATAATTAATTAATTTTAATTAAAACCACCCTCCAATGGTTGGTTTATCAGAAGATCCCATGATGAGAAACATTAGGTTTCACCTAGGGTATGAATTATGCTCCACATTCAATAGTGGTCTCAGATTTTTGATTTGAGACCCTGTTTTAGAAATGATCTATTATTTCTGAATAATCATGAACATATTATATAAAATATATTTTATATCTCAGTAAAATTAATTTTGAGGATATTGAACCTCAGAATCCCATGTTGTACAATCTCTTTACTATGAAAATATTGCATTATATATTCCAAAGCCTTGTAAGTAGAAAATTGGATTTCTACACAAATTCCATTCCATTTTTTAAGGTTGGCCCCCTATCTCCCCAAAACATAGTCTAAACACCATCAAACATCCTTTAGGTGTCTCCAACATCCAAAACATGCTAAAGGAATGGGATATCAAAATACATGCCCTTACATAAGATTACTCTAAAATTATTTTCACACTAAATAATAAAATAGAAAAACTAGAATGAAAACAAAAAGGGGTCGTTCAAACTTCCACACATTAATATAACTTTCGCGGATCTCACTATCATATGAGCTCGGAAACTACATCATAGGAATGAATTAAAGACCATAAAACATATACAACCTTCTACTAAATTCTCTCCATTGGAAGATGCGTGTAAAAAAAGTGATTGGTTACCAAAAACAAGTCAACAAGTGGAAACCATATCGTAAATTATAAAAAAAGGTTCAACCACTAAAAAAGCAGCACAAAAAAGAGAAGATCTAAATAAAAAATAACTTGTGGTATAGAGTGGATATTTATATCTATGTTCCAAAGTAATATACCCAATTCTAGTGTTGTAATAAGGCACAAAAACATATCCTAATCCTTCTGGATTTTCACAAGGCCTCTCCTTGGAGATCGCATCATCATGAATATCAATATCTCACCTTATCAATTATTTGAGAGTCATCATAAATGGAATGATAGAGTTGTGACATAGGAAAAACATTCCACATCTCCCTCATCTTTGGGGTATGTGATTTTTGATTCTCCATGACTCCAACATGAGATAAAACCTTTAAATTTCCCAAAAAAATTAGTGAAACCTTAGTGCCAGCGACAAATAATTATTTCCCACATTGAAGATTCACCTTTGTAAACACATTATCACCAATATTAAATATTCGGGGTCTCCTCCTATTATATTCATAGAATTAATGATTGTTAGGTTCTACATTAATCCTTTCAACAATTTCCTAAACCATCTTGGAAATATTATGTACTAGTTCTATATATAGAATTATTGAATCACTAACCCTAGTTTAGTATAATGGTGAACTACAAGGTCATCAAAGAAATATTAAAACAACACCATACCAGTGGTGAATTAAAATATACTTATGAAATAAAACTAAACCATGGTTAGGTGAATTATCAATAAACCTGCAAGATATAGGTTATGAGAGCCGAAAATGTTTTCATGAGTATGGATAGAATGCTCTGTCTGACTATCATTCTCTGGGTCAAATGAAGTGATAAGTCATAACGGTGAGCCAAAAACACAATCGAGACCTTTCCACACCCTGGAGATAAAACAAGTATCTCAATCAGATTTCATCATCCTATGGATTTCCTAGTGTCTCACCTCCTCCTCTAGATACTACCTTCAAAAAACCATTAATGAGATTGTCTCCCTAATCGCTATATTGTTGAATGATTTCATAAAATGTTCCACTACCAACCATATATTATCGTACCTTTCCTATACTCGAGGAAAACTAGAAATGAATTCCGTCAAGATACCCTCCCACTTCTCTAGGGGAAAATGTAATGGCTGTAGAAAACCATTAGGAAAACAGGTCGCAACGTTCACCTTCATGTAGACCTAACATCGAGACAAAAACATTGTGACTGTATGCTTTAACTCAGGACGCCAAAAATATTTTCTTAGTTCTCTATACAGTGGTTTCAATCATTGATTTACCACCAATTATGATATATGGAACTCCTTGAGAACCATTCCACACATCATCTAAAGGACAACCCCCCCCCCCCAAACAACATTGAGTGTTATAAATCCTCAAAACAACAATTAACGGACTCTCTAAAGACACCTCTGTCTCTCCAAACCTCCATCTCAGAATACCCTAACTGTGAATCCACCAATTGTTTCACTTAATATGATATGAGTGTCATCTATAGAAGGGAAAATATACCTCCAACATCTCTAATATAGTGACGAAATAATGAGACATCGTCCATCACTCTCTAATAATTTCAAGATTCAGGAATGGAATCACTACATAACATCATTCTAAATGCATCGACTATAATTTTTAACATTCTGGGTATACAAAAAAAATTGAATTTCAAAATATTGTATAAATTTCATCCTCTATTTCTATAATGAGTTTGATTCTTCTGGGAGAATGAATACCCCGTTATCTTATAATTATAAAAACCCATAAAATGCACACTGATGAGCTAAGGCCAACATAATATCAAGGAAAACAAAATCACCACCAACTCAAGATCTTGAGTTCTATAGTTATGCTCATTGGAACATAACTACTAAGACCTATAAGAAATATATAATCTATTATTCATGAAAACAACTACTCAAAATGACATTGATAATTTGATAAAATGTTAAAATGAACAGTTTATATTGGATAACAATAGTGCGGAGCACTAAATAACATCTTCTTTTGGTTCTCAAAATCTAAATGGCACTATTATGCCCACAATAAATCATGATCATTCTCATTTTAGGATATTATAGGTGTCACAACTTGGGATAAATTGGCTATGAACATCCATTGATATTTTATAAGGCCAAGGAATCTTATTACCTCTATTACTGTCGTGGAGATGACCCAAGAAGAAACAACTACTTTCTATGATGTATCCTCAAACATCCCCACCAGGACATGACAAGACCCTAGAAACATACTTCTTGCAAATAAAATCACACTTTAAAAACTTCATGAATAGTTTATGATGAAAAATAACTCATAAAATGGCATTAATATTCTCTTCATGGTCTTTCATAGACAAAATTTTTTTATAGGATGCCATCAATGAAACCAACCAAGAACTAATCCATGAACCATAGGAATATTATGCTCATTAATCCCATGAACATGGTTGGAGCATTCATCACATGAAACAACATAAAAAACTGATAATTCCCTGGATGATAAAGCAAAAAGGTTTAATGAATATCCTCATCCTTCACTAGAATTTGATGATATCTTTACCGAAAATCGATCTTATATAACAAACATTATCACATAATCTGGGCGAATAAATTATCCATATGAAGATGATGATAGTGTCTCTTCACTTTAACATTATTCAAGTGACAAAAATCTTTTAAAATATATAAAATATCATCAACATTCTTTATAAACTAAAATGTTGTACCCCAAGCGGAAACACTCAGATGAGCAAAACCTCGCTAGAAAAATCATCATGATGTACACATATACCTTGCAACTCATAATAAATCAGCTTCTATAATGATGTTGAAATATGAGTCACATATATCTATAACTCATCCCAAAATCAATATCCCATTGGGGGTATAACACTACAACATCCTCTATAAATAGATCATGATACTATTACAATCCCCTAGGAAACACCATTGTCTAATCATATGATGAAATTAAAATATGATGATCCAGCAAATATATCTAGGATGGAACGTGCCTTCATCTTATCTGAGGGTATTACTCACCAATGAACACTACTGGATCTCCATCTGCATCATATAACGCAACCTATCTCTTGATGAAATACACGATATCAAGCACCAAATACAACCAATACATATTGAGGAGGATGATGTAAGTTATTATCCACAAACATTAGAAGTATCCACAAGAGATATTATACCCAAAATAATAACTCAAAGTATCTATATACCGTAATCAAGTCTGATCAACCTTTAACTGGGATAGTAAATGCCACTGGTACTCGAAGCCCCCCTCTATCACATCCTAAATAATGGTTAAGGGTGTATGATATAAACAATTGTGTATCTACAAAATTAAATAAAGTATGAAGCCATGTATAAAACATGATAATAGTACCTTAAATGATGCTTGTCTCACCCAACGATAGAGACACTAGAGAATGAAGCTGACCATGAATTTCTTTGAGAACTATCTGAACATGCTAATGACCACCTATAAAAACATGCTCTTATATCTAAGGAGGAGATAAATATATAGGATTTCTTGTGCTTTCCACATCTCCTCTTAGATGATCTGAAACTAGAACACCCTACTAATACCATGGCTAAAAATTATTTTATAGAGAAACCTAAAGTGGAACACCTAGTGCATGTGGACAACTATGAAAAATTTAGCACTCTCTTCATTAATGACCACATACTAGGTAATAAAATCAATTTTTTATCACATGTAAAAATGTTTGAGCCTCCACCCCAGGAGGTAGTAGATGATGAGGTTAGGGACCAAAACTTAGATGACTGAATGGTATTACTCCGAAGAAAGTAGGAACCCCATAACCCAACTCTACTTCATGATAAATCTTGATTACCCACATCTTTACCTTGTAAAATTATTCAAATCATCATACCAATAACATAAACACTTTCCATAACCTCAATATATATTGTAAACATTAATGGGGTGACCGTGAACTAGATCTCTATATGTGAAGCCTCCTAGAAATTACATTCTCAAACCTCCACATCCCAAAACATATATTAATCCTAACATATTAGAGTGATGAAACATATCACAAACACTTGTATTCTTGAACTCCTATTCCAAAGTGTAAGAATATCTTGGTGACTACTCAACCTCATGGATGATGAAACAGACTCCTCTAGGAACTGTTATGTGAACTTCTCCTATGAGACTGTTGACACCTCATTATCAATGAGGAAAACATCTTAAACTACTTCAATGTACCACATAGAATCTTCATATTTATTGAAAGCCAATGATACCTCTAATAATAGATGGAACTGTAATCCATCTCAATACCAGATAACAAGTCGTCTATAACTGAAATAGAAACATATAACTCAATCTTATGTGGAATCCATCATTGAAACTCTTAGTGCTTCCACCACAAAGTTTCATCTTCATCTACATCTACTTTTTGGAGATCCACAAGCTCATCATTATATACATAAATTGCATAAAACTAATGAGAAATTAAATCTAGATCCATGCCAAAAAAATGAAAAAAATATATCCTCCTAAACCATGAATATGGAATATTAAATATAAATTAATTAAATATATATTTAATTTTATTTACAGTTTATCCTATCCCAATGTATACCAATATCAAACATAGGTGAAAAGAATAATGTTGAATGATTCCTTTCTAGCTATATACCATGAAATCAATATCCATTCATTTAGTAGTCTCAACAAACTTAAAGGTCCATGTGTCTATTCACAAGGTGTCGCTAAAAACACATATCTCAACCAGTATTTTGTGTTTACATATCTTACTAAGATTAGCTGATACCATCTCCCTACAAATCCGTGCAATCTCACATTTTCCAAAATCCAAACACCAAAATCAATATTATCCCTCTACAATAACCTTTCGTACCACTCTACCATGACTTAATCCTACCAAATAGTACCCAACAAAGGTTGTCAATAAGGGAAGTGAGATGGTGAATGCTCAAGTTCAACCCTAGGTCGGCCCTAAGTTGGAAACTATAAACAAGCATACAATAAGCATACAAATGGGAGGAATTAGACACTACAGAAAAATTTGAAAGAGATAGATAATACAAATACACCCATAAAAAACATAACATATAGATATATTAAATAAACCCTAAGTGAAAACGAGTAATAAAATAGAGTGCAAAAAATGAAATAGAAACTATAGGTACAAAATAGGTTAACTTAGTTGTGATAATGAAGCATAAAAATCACTTACAAAACAATGAGCTACTAATATACACCCAAATCTCCACCCTACATATGATGACATGAAAAAAGTGTATATTTATTTATGAGGTTAGAATAATAGATTACTCAATAGGATCCTCGCAAGATCCTATCATGAAAAAGAGAAAGATATAATTCTAATGGTCAATGAACAAAAGTGAAACAAACATGTCACATAAATAGTTATTATAGGTTTTGATACTCAACATGACTAACTCTCACCATATAATGTATAAAATAGATCATAAATTATAGAAATGAAACAAAAAGGTTACCCTACGACCGCTTCCTTAGTTTATTACAATGCCCCAATATTCCATGTCCTGAGAACTATTACTAATAGGGCATTATCAAACTCTAGACTTTATCTGTTCTATCTAAAAGCCCTAATAAAGGAACCATTTTTCCTTTATAAAAAAAATTGTTAAAGGGTGTCCTTTTTCATTCCTACCAAAAAATCACTGATAATTTCCTCCCATTTATCAGCCCTTTTTTTTAATGAAAATTAAGACCCCCCCACAATATTTTATTACTACTTCTAATAAACGGGTGGAGTTATGAGTGCTAAAAACATGGATAAATTCCACCTTTATCAGGACAATAAAAGTATCACTGTTAATGGGTGGGCTTTATTAGTAAATATAAAAAACACTGATAAAGGGGGGCCTTTGTCAGCGCTTTTTAAGTAGCATGGATGAAATCCACCCTTTAACAGTTCTGTTTTCTTAGGGTAATTTTTTTTTAAATATCATTAAAAAAATTATAAATCAATTAAATTAATATACTTATATATAAATATATTTATATAAATATATATATATATATAACATTTTATTGAATATCATTTATATAAATCCAAATATTCTTTTAAACTTCATATAAAATATATTTTGTCAAAATGGATTACACTAAATTTTTAAAAATACATTAATTAAAAATTTTATAAATATTATCAAGTAATAGTAATTTAATAAAAAATGGATGACATAAAATTTATATAAATTAACTAACCGTCTAAGATAAGTGGAATAGATGGATGGAACTTCAAACGACCATAACATTTGATCTTGGTCTTCGTTTGAGATATAGTACATATAATATTGATTATTTTGAAGATATATACACAATAGTGTTGGGGAGGAACCTCAATCATTATTTTTGATTGGTCAAAAAAGGCCCCAAAGGAATCAAAAACTGTGTTTTTTGTTGGAATACCCTGATTTTTTAATATTACATATTATTTCAGTTTATTTTAAAAGGGTTGTTTTTTCATTTTCAGTGGAGAATGAAGTTATTCTCAGTTATAACAATCATATAGATATTATGGTTTCAAATTTTATCATTTTTCATAATTTTTAATTTTTAATTAAATATATTTATATTTATTTATATTTACATATAATAAATTCATTCATAATTACCTAATTTTAAACATAATAACATTGAAAAAAATTAGATATATTAACCAAGTTGAAATATATATTTATTGTTAATTTTATTTAATGTAAAAATATTGTCAATTTTATTTATCATATATATATATGTTTGGGTTTTAATCAATAGATATATATTTTTATTTAATTTCTAATATATATATATATGAATATTAATATATAATAATTTGAAATAAATAACGTATATATATATATATCATGCACACAAACACACAAATATTTTCTTAATGAATTTAAGAATAATTAAATAAATAGATGGATAGAAAGATATATGCATATATATATCCTAAAATATAAAATAAATAAGATTTATGTGTTGAAATTGAAAACATGGATCTGTAGCTCAAATATTCGCATGCGCATAGGGTGAATAGGAGGATGTGTAATGACAATGTGATGATAAAAGGGATTTCCAAGTCTTACGAATGGGAGGTGGTGGATGGCGTAGTGTGTGTGGGGGGGATTGTGAATGATATTGACAAATAGTTGGAATACGCTAACACATGGGGTAGTAGGAGCAATTTAAAAAAAATATTTTTTCATATATTATAATAACATCAAAAAACACTGATAAAGGTCCCTTTTATCAGTGATTTTTTTGAACTGAAATAGACTCGCCATTATCAGCGCTTTTTTTTTCATGAACTAATAAAGGGGGCCCTAACATTTCTTTTTTGGTAGTAATAAATGGGGAATTCATAATCACCTTTTTAGCATTGATAAAGGGGTCTATATCACTGATAAAAAAAGAACGGAGAAAGGCCCCCCTTATGAGTGAAAAAAATTTATTATTAAAGGCAGCATTTATCAATTCATAGATTATGAATGATTATTAGTAATTTTCAGTCTAATTTTCAATGCTGTAAAAAGTGAAACCTATTGTAGTGGTCCCATCATTCTCCAAAATAATCCATCCTAAAAACACATGGGTTGTGTACTAAAACATGTACCATGGGATTCATATTATCACATAATAACATATTACATTATCATATAGTAACCAGGAATCCTCGAGTACCCACCAAATTAAGTAAGACATGTATCATAAAACATGTACTATACCACAATTCATCTTAACTGATATACAAAGTAAGTTACCGCAAGCCAACTCAACATATAGACGCCATACCCATATTAACCATTTGGATAAAATATCTAGAGATAAATTATTTTTAAATAACCATAATCAATCACAACCATATATACAAATATATTGTAAACCAACCATTGTACATACCATCATGTATATCTACCAAGATAAGAGAGTGGGACCCGAGGTAGTATCCAACCATCCATCCTTCCACCACAATATTATGGAAAACTCTATCCAAGAGTTCACTAGGTATTAGTATCCCTAACATACAAGGGTGGGGTAGAATATTAAATCACAAAATATATAAGATGTAATATATCTCAGCATCATACTGTGGTAATATTCTAGTCTTAGACTCAACTACTACTAACATCACATAAAATCACAATTTCGATTACTACGACTAGATATCCAATATGCACACAGGAATTTTAATAATCTAAATTACATTACTTATTTAATTTTTTTAAAATTTATCCATTCATTAATAAATTCATTTTCCATTAATTCTCCATCCACATTATTCCTTATTTCATTTAATTAATTAGTAAATTAATTTCCATTCCCTCTAGGCATAATCCCTACTTAGTCTGTAGTTTTTAAAGATAATCTCTTTTCCATTCTAACAACACAAAAACCACAGTTTCAAAATTTATTAAAAATTATAAACATCATCACATTATTATAGGTACTCTAGTAAATCCATCCTAATCTACAATAAAGATGAAACATCCAACTAGGTAAATCAAACTACCTCAAGAAAGGGAAAATGGATGAATATAAATAGGAAAATCAATAATCATACATTAAATAGATTCATAAAAAACAAGTATAAAACATAAGAACATCAATAATAAAGCATATAATTAACCCATTCCATCCTCCCTAGTATCATACACAACATCCTCAGGCATATCCTAATACATATTTCCATCAAATGTGTCAATTTTCGCCATGTCATTCAGCTATCCCCACTCCATATCATATCACACATCGTAGACTCAACCATCATAAAATCACACATCCTGACAGAAAAATATCACATACAATGAAAATGAAAGAATGAAAGATAAAAAATTCATCAGGGAAAGTTGAACCTAAAATAATACTTTTAACCTTTTCACACAAATGAGCTCTTACACACCCACACCACAAGGCATATCACCATTATAAGTAACATGATATTCACAGGACCAAAGATTTATTTTTTTAAATCAATTGGTTCTTACTCCAAATTGAAATAATGGATTAATTTTTCATATGTTCCCATTATAAGAATCCTAAGGTATTAATATATATTTAGCTATCAAAATTTAACATGCTCTTAGTATCAATTCTAATTTCCACAAACATAGAGACGTTTCATTCTCAATTAACATGCCTTTTAATTTTTACCATCAAAATGAATTAAAATTATTCATATTCTTTATCGAATCCATTATCATATTAGCGATAAAAATAAATTAAATATGAACATTACTTGAATTACTATAAAATGACAAGGAACCCCAGATTCCTTTAACAATCATTTTCTTCTATTCTTAATACAATTAATCAATTAATTTTTGTTTTATGTTCCCAACCATTTTACATTACGAACATAATTAGATTCAATGAATAATAACATGAAACACAAGAATAGTATAATGATCACATAATATAGAAAAAAACAAGGGAAAAAACATTATCATGTTATCATAAATCAGAAACATACAATCAATTTCCAAATTATTTTTAATATATTTTAATATTTATTTTCTTAATTTCATTACAATTTCAGGGGATAAAACATGTTAGATTTGTGATTCCATGTAAATAAATATTTTAAAGAAGGAATACCCTCTATCAAAGGCATCAACATTATTCTCACAAGAATAGGCCAACATTTCAAATATATGATATACTCCCCCATGAGAAACTATGATCTCTCAAAAAAATTATTCACCCAACACAATGAAAATGATATAAGAAACCAAATATTACCATTGGTGACAAGTTATATTACATGGAAATAATAAATAAAATAAAATAAAATAAAACTGAGACTACTTATAGAGAGTACAAGTAAAACACACAATGGATCACTATAAGCCAATCATGGGAAAATAGAGATTAATTCCTAAAAAAAGGGGATTCAATAACTAAAAAACTTATCTAGGTGGCCATAGATTTGAGTGAAGGATTGAAAAATAAATGGGTTAGGGAGTATCAGTGTGTTTATAGGACCACTAAAATAATTAAGAAAATATGGAAAATTAATGGGTCATGCCATCGAATTCTATGAAATAAGAAATTCTACAACACATCAAGAGGGACCATGCCATAGCCACCCTTAGTCAATTTTTTTTCTAGGAATCTATGCTAAATCATTTAAAAGGGGATATAGAGGTTACAAAATAGCCATATGCGTCATATTACACAACCCCCTCAATCAAGAAAGGGACAACATTGTATTATACAGACCATGAGACTACCCCCCCCCCCCCCCAATTTAGGATTATCCTTGAAACACATCTCAGAAACCCTAAACCATAGTTTAGGTTAACTATGATACAACCACCTTTAACAAGGGGAAATACCTACATTCATGCTACCATCATTTAATTTTTGTAAAGGGCTCTAATTATTTTCCCTAAAAACAATTCAAACACCTTGGAAATGCCTCCAGGTGTCCCCAACATCCAAAAATTGAAATGGAAAGGGCTACCAGAATCTAAGCCCTTAAAAACCCATAACATAGATTCCCACCTACTCAAAAAAAATTCCTCCACGAATAATCAACACTATTTATTTGATTAATCATTATAATAATTTTATGCAAAATTTTTAAATAATATCATTAATTTAAATTTATCTTTTTAAATATATAATAATTATTCATTTTCAATAATGACTATTTGTTGTTAATAGTTTACATATTCATTGTTTTATTTAGTATAAAAGACTCAATAATTTATCAATGACGATGCATTCATCACCTTCAAAATGTTTATTAAAATGAAATTGATATTTCTATTGTTTTTTGTGTCCCATGATAATATTATTAATATTACATTAATGGTTCCTAATGAACTATTATACATTTTCCCAGTTTTTATTACAGAATAAATCAAAATAATTGATTTTATTAATAAATTAGCTTATATATGTTTCCATTACATAATTAAAGATATTGCATTGATTCATCATTAATAACAAATAGTATCAGAATTTACAATTTGATAATAATTTTAAATAGTAATATAATATAATGTTTAATATATGTTTATAAACTAACCCTAATAAAGACACTTTGTAATTTAATGGATATGCATGAAAATATTTCATTATAATTCCATTAAAATATATAGTTGATGATTTATTTATGTTATATGTAATATTAAATATTATATAATAAGAAAATATATAAGAATATGGGAAGGAAATAAATATATGGTAATATAATATTGTAAATTGAAATATGACCTCCTTTAGAAATCATTATTGGTTTTGATGGATCTGGGAATCCTATTTAAAAAAATTGCGTGAAAATTTTAAATAGGATTGTTGTAGATGTACTTATATATTTTTTTGAAATCAAAATACAGTTTTGTTTTTGAGAGGTATGAGGATGTGTACTTTTAAATTTTATTTTAATAAAAAAATTAATGTATTTTGTCCTTAAAACATAATGAATGATAATTTACTAGGAATGTAGATGAAAAAAGGACCAAGGATGTTGATATGACATGAATTATGTTATATCAATAGTTTGGTGATATTATTTATAGAAATTTCATAACATTAAATATTAGAATAACATTTGAAATCATTCTTCCAATTACTATTGAATCCCAATTTTTTCCACAATAAATTTTTCATTAATAAAAAATGAATATTTTGAAACCACATGTTATAATACTAGATTTGTTTTTATTGGAAGACCATTGAATGCATTTTTCTGTTTCAAAAGAATATTTTAGTAAACATCGAATGAATGGAGATTTCCTCAAGAGATTATAGCCATTATAAGAACAATTCATTCTTTGTGGGATAGGTTAACACTATGATCAATGTTTCTACAAAAATGTAATGAATGAAACAAAATATTTTTACATAGGAAAAAAAATGGTTATAACCCATATGTAAGAGTTTGAAATTTTTTATTTTTTAGAGAAAACATATTTATAGAATTAGAAGTTTGGTGATGCTTTCAAATCCATTCAATGATGAGATAATAAAAACTGTTGAACTACACAGTGATTTGTATGCGTAAACTAATGATATGATCTATACATAATGATTATTAACTTTTCAGCTTTTGATGAAATATTTCTATGTTGTAAAATTTTATACATGATAAATATAAGGACATGTGGTTTTCAATGGTTATAATTATTTTGGGTGATATAATTTATGAATGTGGTTCTCCTTGAAAATCTTATGTAGATTGATTTATGAATATATTTTTATTATACAATTTCCATGTTATGATTAATGGGTCCACTCCATGATGGATAACTCATAATTAATGGTATATTTCAATAAAATTTTCACTTGGAGTTGATCTAAATTAAAATAAATGTCTCTTTGTGAAATAAATTTATCTTTATTTGATTCACAAACATTTGATGAAAATTTATTGGAGGGTAAATACTTGAATTCCACAATTTATGATTCCTTGTCATGATTGGTGAACTATATTGAAATAAAAAATAATAATATTTTTGTTTTATCCAAATGGTTTAGCGGTTCTTTGAACATACATTAACTACCAATTTTAATTTATATGATATATATCCACTAGGGATCTATTAATTTGATCTTTATAAAGTACAATAAAATTATCATTGATTGAAGATTGAATTATGAATTTATATTTATTTATTTTTTGTATATATTTAAATCATTTATATAGATGATAAAAATGATAAGTAAACACAGATATCATGAACATCGATGGTAAAGTGAACCTTTTGATGAAAATGCTGTTTTATAATCATTGGAAAACCAAATTCCAATTAAATAAAAGATCATACACACTATAAGTTGTGAATAATTGAATAAATTCTCTAAAACATATTAATATTTTAATTTACTATAATATGTGTGGAATGTTCCCCCCACTCACTAATCTAAGTCAATCCTAATAAATATCTCCCAAAAACACACAACGAATCATTAATGAAGAAGAAACAATATGTATAGTAATGAGTGCACAAAAATATTACACTATTAAATCTGTTATTCATATATCCATGAGATAACACATCCAAAACATTATTTCTCAAGAGATAAAAGTAATTTTTTTTCTTTAATCAGTAATTACTATTATTATGATAATAGATCCAGATAAATACAAGGCACATTCCATAATTATTGGTAGTCTAATAACACACACATATATATATATTTTCATAAACTTTTGTAGCCCCCTCCACCATATGATGTTATTATGGAACCTTCCATTAAAACTAAAAATTAGTGATTCCTTTTAGCATAAACCACCTCAATTTCTATATATGGTGAACTACCCCAAGAATCTCCCATGGAATTTTTAGATTCTCTTATATTCTCATCAGATTGCACCTTCTGATTGAGTTTCTTTTTTCAAGTAGCATAACATTAATGCCAATTTATCTTTAATAATTTCTATTTATGAGGGATTTTATTAATATATGACACATGATTCATTATGTAACAATCCTTTACCCAGATAATATTTCATGTAACTTTATAAAAACCCACTAACACATAGGAAATGTTCAGTAAATATAATTTCTTCTGAAACATTCATCGAGTGTTTTCAAACACCGTCTGGTCTCTTGACTCTATATATGGAGTAATGTCTCCTCATGATTTTTTGGAACAATGCCTTCACAAAAAATACATCTAGGAATTTCCTCCCTTTGATATTCTCTGAATCTATCACTTTATATTCATGTAGATTCTAGATGAATTTTAATTTAAAGGTGATATATCTTTTTCCAGCATGAAACGTTGTATTTCATGAAAATTGAATATCCCTTAGACTGTCATAGAGTAACACTCCTCCTTCCAAAATCATTTTGAGTTCAATCTGTAAGAATATAAACCATATAAATCCATTTTTTGATTTTTTATATACTATGCATTTTTATTTTGTTATCAATAAAGTATATATATTGTAAATAAGATATTATTTACTCTTTATTATAGAAAAACTCCAATGAATATCATGCTCTTTTACGTGTTAAATTCTCAAAAAATGATTGTATATGTGACAAAATTTAATAGATTATCGTCTCTAAAAAATCAAATATCTTATAAAATATTCAGGATATACATTATCAACATAATTTCTTCCTATTATTCAATTTTGTGGCTCAATATAAAGAGACATGTGAGACCCAATTTAAATTAAATATCTAGTTGTATAAAAATAATCACCGTAATCAATCTCTTAGAAGCTAATATAAATTTTACATTCACTATATATATGGAATCTTCATCCATTTTTGGTTATTTCTGATTGTATAAGAAGAAGATTCTGATAATAGTGGCTAAAAACATATTATATCTATACATAAAAAACATTAAAATAATCTTCAAGATGTAGTTCATATAGGATATAAAAAATGTAATCACTTTTTTATACCTCCCTATCATTATCCCCATGACTTTATAGGTTTCCCTAAATATCCCCCATTTTAAATTTTACTAAAAACTTACTATTTTTTTAAAACCCTTAAATCCTGTGGAAAATCTAAAAAAATTACATTGATATATACAAATATTATGATAGATGTCAAATATTTACGTATCTTTCTGTAGAAACACTGATCGGACTCATT
The DNA here is from genome assembly GCA_963277665.1 of Viscum album. Classification (NCBI taxonomy): domain Eukaryota; kingdom Viridiplantae; phylum Streptophyta; class Magnoliopsida; order Santalales; family Viscaceae; genus Viscum; species Viscum album. The sequence goes on along the minus strand of OY728151.1, from coordinate 1,095,776,197 downwards.
CCAAGTGAACACTTCTACCTTAATGAATATCTTAACCATCATGTTGTATTTCTTAAGATATTGATTAAATTTATAGATACCCACTTTAATATTCAATAATGAATGAAATTCTATTAATATCTAACCAATCATATGATTCATGTAATTGACCTTCTCTCTGTCCCCATGATGTATTGAATTTTTTATATTAATTTAATATCTATGTAGATTTTCATAAGGTACTAAACTAAAAAATATAGCAATTTTTTAGTTTTTATTTAATATTGAATATATTTCTGGTAATTTAATACCTTATTTTTATAAGAAACACTTCACCCTAACCGTCCCATTTTATATTCTGAATATTTCAGCTTCTTCCTTCAAATGGAATACTATTATTCTATAGCTCCAACTTTCCTTTCAGAATTGTATTCTTTTTCTATAATCCATTTATCTCTATAGAATCTATTTATTAATTAATTTATAACACCAAAATTCCATGTAACTATGTGTCACTAATTTTCTTATGAATGCATGTTCTCTAATATTCATTTGAATTTGAATGATAATATTAGTTCTATATCAATGTAATGGTAATCAATCTATAGAATATCTTAATAGATAAATATTTGAAACAAATACTATCGACATATCTATTACTGGTGATTTATTTTACATATTATAATATTTTAGATACAAAAAATTTTGATTATTCCCTTTGGAATATGAATATGTTGATAGTAATGTCAGAAGATCTATAAATTATATTTTCGTTAAATACATACTAGTATATGATCTCATTAGAACATATTATTTTATTGTGTTTTTATCTAGATAAAATTGAAAAATGTTAGTTTAATTATTACCCATGACTTCTAATATAATATCTTTTTGATCCTCCCATGGGAAATATTCATTAAAGATAAAATTTATATATTTGATGACTTTATGCTTCTCATTATCCCACAGCTAGAAAACAATGTCATCATTTAACTATTCAACATGAACACACAACATGATGTTATATTATTATTTCTAAATCTATAATTTCAATATATATAAATAAAATACAATCTTATGAATGCATTAAGACTAAAAAATATGATAACTTATATTTTAACATACACTATTTTCAACCAGATGAAAAATTCTAGGGGAATTTTAAATTTCAAATTTTCTCAGACGGCTGTTTTAAAAAATCAAGTGTCAGAACTTATGTTTATGAACATTGACACTACGATGTGTGTTTTAATGAATTTTAATTAAATTAATTAAAATTTAAATAAAAAACAAAAAATGGAAATGTTATCATAATAATAATAATAATAATGTTATTATTATTATTATTATTATTACGATTACAATTATTATTAATTTTAGATAATTTTTCTAATAGAAAAGGGGGCTTCTCCTCCTCATATTACATCATGAATTTCCCCCTCCCTGGGTCTCTCCTTCCTCACATTATAGTCTTCTTGGATGGACCTCCCTCCATGTGACTTCCTCTCTAGGTGATGTGACACCCCATGGTCGAACCACTTAGGCGCATGTTATCCTCCCTTTTGGATGCCTATGATCTCCAATTTCTACCAATTTCCTCCAAGATTCTTTTCTGATACAATAATGTATGGAATTATCCTCACATTTCCTACATTTCTTTGGCCATTTTGGTTTACATGTTTCCCAATTATTATTCAGTTGAGTACTTATCTTAAGGGTTGATGTGGTTTTCATTTTTTGATGATAATAGGTTCTATGAAGGGTCACTTGGGCTACATTTACTCATTTTATATAAATAAAATATAAAGGGGAAGTGTTTCGTTTCAATTTAACAAACCAGAAATGGTTTGTGTGTATTTGTTCCTTCATTCAATGATTATTCTTAGTTTAAATTTTGGAATTTTTTAGTTTATGAGTCCCTAATCATTTTATTGAAGTGTGTTGGTCCTTGATGCATTAATTTTAGAGCCCTGGTAATTTTATTATAGTGGGTTGATCATCCTAGATGTGGTTTTAAGGTTCCTAAGTACTAGGTGACAGACCATTAATGAATAGGTAAACCTATATATAATAAGTTATCATGTAATATGTTTATCCTCCCATGATAGTGAAATTACAAATAAGAGGATGGGTATAATTATGTATATATATGGGAAATGAATACGTGTGTGCCTGATAACGAGATTATGCATGTGAGAATATATATAAGTATCCTCTTGTCTATTTTCAAGGACATGTAGACACAAACATAGGGGTTAGGGCATCCTTATGTATAAAAAAATGTGCATATGCTCAGATGATGGCTGTTGTAGCTTAGTATTGTAGCTAATAAAAGTTTCAAGCATAGAGTGTTCATATTGGTTCTTCTATTGAGGTGGGTTTCTCTTCATCTGCACTTTTTTATTAAATAAGTACATTAAGGGTTTCTTTAATTTAAATTTTATTATGTTATTTTTAATAAATTGAGATACCAATGTTGAATATAATGTTTAAAGATGAAAAATTAATTGTTTGAATAACAAATCATGTTATCCAATAAAACTACTCCAATGGAGGTAAGCTACCTTCATGTTAAAATGTAATGATAGACTTTCATACTTACTTTCCATATTACATTGGTATTCTTATAAAATTAATTTCAATGTTATTTATGGAATATTTAACAATTCTGGATCTTTGGTAATTCCAAAATGATGTTTCCCCTTTTTATATAAGTGTTAAATGAATCAAGACTCTTTTTTGGTGTCTAGACCTCCTGTAGATGGAATTTCCCATGTAGGCAATTACCTTGTTTCCCACGTGATTTAAATTGAAGGAAAATATTTTGAGTAGGCCTATTTCATGAGTTACTATCTAAGGTAATATGTTAATGAATGGTTCATGGTATTGACCTGACTACTTAAATAAATTTTATTAAATGTTTTTAATAGGGTTTTATGACAACACCTATTAATATAATTGAATGGGAATAATTAATATAAATTGTATCAAATAAAATGTCATGGAAATGAGGATATGATTTTACTTTAATGAATTCAATGCTTTGGTTTTAATAGAATTGATCATGGATTTTTTTTATAAGATGTAATGCTGTATTCGTTGTATATTGAACGTAATTTATATTTTACAATGGTTTCTGAGGGTGGTAAGGACATGCCTTTTTATTATGTTTTGAAACTTCTTATATAAATTAATATGCTCCATGCTTGTGTGGCTCACTTTATATGGATCAAGGAGTGAACAAGGGATCCACATTAAGGACTAGTTGATGGACTCTCTGACCATGATGGGTTAAAACCCGACGCATCAAGGATGTAGTGTTTTGGATTTCTCGGAAAGTGCTAGCTGGGGGAATTTATAATACCATTATCTGATACTAGCTCTCTGATGTGAATCTGAGGACAGCCCCACTAGAAGTATGGCTACTCTATGCCTCGGGTAATACTAAATCCCTTACGTGTGATACAAAGATGGACTATATTTTACCATACCACAAGCAACACATGGGATTCAGAAAGGATCACCTTGAATGGACAAGGTGTCTTTAGACATTAAATGAATTTACCATAGAGATACCTGAGCTACAGGCTCAGAATCCACTTTTTGAATTAACAGTATTGATATAAATTCTTGATATATTTTTTATATTTCATAAAGTTTCATTATGTATTGTGATACCTCTCTTATACTTCTAGATTTCATAGTTTTTGAGATATGAATTAGACCCCATGCTGAATCATAATATAGGTGTTATTTTCTTTTTGGTTTCCATGTATACATGGGCACATATACTCATATTATGGCTTTCATGGGTACCTCTATTTGACACCTGACTTTGGATGAAGTAGGTGGTATGGGATGGGTGTCCTTCGAGGAACCCAAACCAAGGAGTTGTCTTTTTATATATTATTTGTTATACACTTTCTAAATATGGAACACTATTTTAATATTATAATAACTTCTACATTGGGATAGACATTGGTGGTCGCGACCTACTAATATTTATGTCTCACACACTACATAGGACTCCATCTCATTAGAGTACCTGGGTATACCTTATATTTTCCGGACCTAGGTAGAATACTTTTTCAGTTTTATTGTACATGAAGAGATAGGAGTATTGGACTGATTTGGAGCTCATGATTCTCATGGGGATTGCCCTCAGGATTGTGACTTTTCTTTATTTGATTCTTTTATTTGTTTTAAAATTTAATTCATGATCTATATTTCTATTTCTTGTTATATATCATCATGTAGACATAGATGTATTGTTTTAACAGGAGTTGTCCATCTTTTATTTATAGATAATATTATTCTTCCACTACATACCATTAATTTGTTTACTACATAAAATAATATCTATTTATTATATTATGTTACACCAATTTGTAACTCTGATATAAGGTTATAGTCTCCCCAATATCACCTATTTAGATCGCCACTACTACTCTTAATATTTTGGTGTATAGGGAGGCACGCTTGAGGTTATGCGACCCACCAGTCTAGCCATGGTCTTAGAGGAGAGATAGGCTAGAATGTTACAAAGTGGTATCAGATCCATGTTATTTTTTTCCTTTGTCATACTATTTTATGTTGGTGGATATGATACTAGGAATTTTTCACCACTTTTTTAGTAGCCAGGACTAGTAATGATCATCCCACATATGTTAAATGACCACGTTTCCAAGGAAAGGAATTAATTTATAGATTTCTCTATATTACAATTAATTGTATTTCACCTTGAATGATTATAGAAATTCACACATCTTATGGATTTATGGAGTTTATGTAATTTTAAACTTATATTGTTAAGGAATATATGAAGCATTACATGAGTCATATTAGTCACATTGAGATTCAAATTTCATGAATATTCCATGCCATGAACCTGGATTCATATGTTGCCTACTAATAGGATTTAGTTCCTTGAATGTCATGCCATGTTGTTATGTTAATTAGCATGATTGTTTGTATAACATGCATAGGTGTAAATATTCTATTCTTCTATTCCTATAGAATTTCTTCCTTTTGTTATATTATTGTGATGACCCATTAGTTTTGTTTTACAGTAATTGATTACATAGGTTAAATGGATTATTTAATATTAAATGTGATCCAAATTCCACCGATAATGTTAATAGGTGATTTATGGATTGGTAGATGGCTACCCATATTACTGTATTGTTGAACATATGCATGTTGTATTGTGAAATATTTTTATATTTAAATGACTTGTACATGGAACCTATAGAGGTGTCCTCTGTTTAAGACCCTTGTGTATGGGTAGATAATTTTTTTTTATTTTCCTTATAATGGAAGTGTGAGGATTCTCCATAGGCATTCTCTATTTTAGCAACAACATAGATGAATGGATTTTGAGCTTGGTGACATATTTTTGTGTGACACGGTTTAAGGGTCGATGCTTCTTCATTGTAAGGTTCCATCTCATGGTAGGTATCACCCTTATAATATAATAATTTTTCTAATGTCATGAGTATACTGTCGTTTTCTTCTATTCATCTGTCTTTGCCCCAAGTCAGACCCCATTTCCCAAAATGAAACATATTTAGGATAAGTGGTAATGTTTTTTTAGCATTTAATATGTTGTGAGAACTAAATGATGCTCAGTTTCAGTAGGTTAGACATACCCCGAGCAAAGTCGGTCACTTTTTAGGTTGCTTGAACCTTTTTTTCCTTAGTAATGGAAGACTAGATATGTCGATGTCCATGTTTAGAGTCATATGAGGCAATACCATTATGGGTTAAATACTATTTATTGAAAACTTGTTACTTGAATTCAAAGGGAATATCACCTAAGGATTGTAAAAATATGTTCCAGTTGCTCACGAAATATCAGGGTAGTATGTGTCGATATAAGCAGTTACCATCGAAGGTTTAATGTTGTGATGAACTAGTTGAGTTCGGTGGAATCATTGAGCCTTGTATTGTTATGTATGGTATCAAGTAATATCCAGAGAAGAGTTCCATGGATGTAAAGAAATCAGTTTCATCCCGATGCTAATGATTACTTCTAGAGACTCGGGTTTTTGGACACACTGGCCATTTTAGCTTTTGTCTTCATGCCAATTGTATAAACATTTATGTTTATGGTAGTTATGACCTAGCATGTTTTTTAGTGGCTAGTATATCTATTCGTTTTTATTATTAGGACACTCCTAAAGGGGGTTATGTCCATTCAATTCTATTAAATACGTGTTCTTCCATGTATAAAGAACACAACAAAAGAGAGAAATTATAGAATGGTCAAGCTCACATAAGTTTCATGAGGCTTGTGAACATTAAATATTGCCAGTGCCTTATCAGAAACACTAATTTGGAATGGTTGGTTGTGTATGAATCCTATTATCAACTTCATTGGTCATGGGTATACCACGGTGGTTAATATTGAACAATCATGGATTGGCTTGGGTGGTAAAGTATTGGTGATCGGTTAGTGATGGTGCGTCGACAGATGAAGCTGAGTTTCTTATAACGAATCGACTAGAAGTCATTAAACCATTTTCCGTGTGGAATTATTTAAAAATAATACTAGTGTACTTAGGTTCAGTGATAAGCATGTCCCATGTCATGATATCATTCTTGATTCATTAATAGAGTTTCTATCTTATGATGCACTAAATTTTAAAATCTATTGGGTAATTTCTATCCGGGTGCACGCTGAACGTGCTGTTATTATCAAAGCATTGTTAGTCTTGAGTGTCCAGTTTTTTCCCATGTATGAATTCCTTGGATTAAAATGTGTACAAAAACCAATTATTCTAACTTGACTGCTACTCCAATGCTACTCTGGGCTTAGTTAATGCTCTGATGTAGAAATCATGTCTTTGAATGAATGTATCATTCATAAACATGGACTATGGACTACCTTAGGGTAGTTACATACAATCCGTTCATTCCAATATGATGTTATAAAGGATTATTTTGGTCATATTTGATGATTAAATAATGTAATATCACCAAGAAAATGGTATGGACTTTGGAGGAAATGTTCTCAGTGAATGAAATATACCTTCTAAGAAGACACGGCATTTCAGTTTGTAAAACATCGGTCGTAGAAGTACAGCATATTCACGAATGTTCAGTTAGAGTGTCTTGACTAGATGTCGCACATGATCAATATAGTGGTTAGTGAATGAAGGTTTTTGGATCATTTTCAGGTGATATGAGTTCAATTTGTTTCGACCATGGACTTTCAGGAAAAGAAAGCTCGATATGGAATATGAGGTCTTTGTGCAATTTACCATTTTCTTTGTTTCATAAATCTCACAAGAATCATTTCTAGAACACTTTATGGAATTTATTATAGGTAATTCCCATGGTGAAAGGTGTCATGTATTTTAGTTTTTCACTTATAATGCTAAAATCTATGGTGTGGAGCACAACCAGTTAGTTGTTCCAAGATATGATGGCATGGCCAGGTATCTAGATAAATGGGCATGTGTAACAATTTTTTTCAATGTTCTGATTGGAAAATGATCATTGTCTCATATCTTAATGGATTTTGTTCCACCTTCCTAATCAATTATATAAGGTTCATTGGGAATTTGAGATGCAACATGACTGTATCTGTGATGCTTCATGACCCTTGTAGGTTGTGTGGTATTTTCATTTTTTAAAGGATTTTTCGGGATGAGAAGTTATATGGTGGGGAGATTGTAATGTACCTTGTTTTTAACCAGATGAAAATCTATTGGAGAATTTAAATTTTCCCCATTCTTTTGGTAGATTCTTTTTAAAACTCATCATTAAATATTATTTTTCTGTGAGTAGACAATGTGATGGTTTTTTCAAGAATTTGAATAAATTAATTAATAATTAAATTGAAATAAATTAAATAATTAAATGTTCTAATAATAATAATAATATAATTGTTATTATTATTATTATCATTTATATTATTATTATTATTATTAAAATCATTTATTGTTAATATTATTAATTTTTGATTATTTTTTTAAAAAGAAAAGGGGGATATCCCCCACCTATTATAGTGTAACATGAAACATCCCTAGGTATCCCCATCCCCACACAAGAGCCCTCTTTATTGGACCTCCCTCTATGTGGCCTCCTCTCCAGGAGATGCGAAACCCCCTGGCCAAACCCCTTAAGAACGTGCGACCATCCCTTCCAGAATCCTCTGATATATGATTTCTACTGGTTTCTTAAATGACTATTGTCTTGTCTAATGAGGTGTGGCCTTCTCCTCCTATTTCCTTAATCACATCAGCTGATATTTCTTACATGTTCCTTTATTTTCATACAACTAAAACCCTCGGTCAAGAGATGATGTGTTTTTAATGTTTTTCTCTAATAACATATTGTGGAAAGGGTCTCTTCTGACCCCTTCATTCTTGTTTTGACAACCGCTACCAAAGGAAAAGTGTTTTGGCTAAATGTTTTTCACCGCCTATGGTTTAAGGTGATTTTTTCCTTTATTCATTGATGTCACGTAGTTTATATTTGGGAATTTTAAAGTATATGATCCATTGGTATTTTTATTCACCTATTTTAGTCCCTGATGAATTAAGTTTAGAACACCTTCTAATTTTATAATAGTGTTTTGATCATCCTTTAAGCGGTTTGGAGGCACTGAACTAAAATTTGAATCATCCCGTATACATAGGTAAGAATATATATAATATGTTCTCCTAGTATATGAATATCTTCCAAGAGTAGTGTGATTACATATTAGTGGATAGGTGTGATTTTGTATATATATATATATATATGGAAAATGGATACGTGTGTGGGTCATAATGGGCTTATGCATGTGAGCATATATATAAGGATACTATTGTGTGTCTTCGATGCAATGTAGACACATACATAGGGGTTAATGTGTCCATATTTATATGAAAAGGTGTATATGACCAGAATATAGATGGAGAATCTTAGATTTAAAGCTGATAAAAGTGTCATTCGCTGAGTGTTCATATTTGTTCTTCTTTTGTGTTAGGTGTCACTTCATATTCCCTTTTTTACTGAAATAAATCCATTATGTGTAAATTTAATAAAGTTGAATTATGATATTATTTTGATAAATTGGGATTCTAACTTTGAATAAAATGTTTAAATAAGAATAAATAATTATTTGAAGAACAATTCATAGATTCTATTAATACTCATATAAAGGAGGTGAGCTACCTTTTAACTAAAAAAATGATATACTTTCATACTTTTTTCCTTATTTTATTAGTATTATTCTGCACTTGATGTCAATTTTAGTTATGGAATCTTTTATATTTTTTCCTCATTAGTTACTAAAATATGAAGTTCCCAATTTTTATATAATTTTTATTAGAAACAGTACTCCCTTTTTGTTATAAGTCCTCTTATAGATTGAATTACCCAAGAATGAAATTACATTATTTCCCACATGAGTTTAGTTAAAGGAAAGTCCTCTATGTTTAACAATGAATTTAGTTACCATTATAATTGAGTTTTTTAGGAATGGTTCTTCATATTTACCTTGACATGACAAATTAGATTGATTAATTGTTTTGAATAGGTTGGAATGACCACACCTCTTAATATAATATAATCAGAATGGTTGAGATAAATTTTAGAAAATGTAATTGAATGGTCATGTTGATATTCTTTTCCTTAAATGAAATGAATGATTTGGTTTTAATGGAATTGAGAAAGTATTTTGAATTGCATACGAGTTAATACCTTATGTGTTGTATATTAAATGTAATGACTCATTTAAAATGGTTTATAAGGGTGTTGAGGCCTTGCCTCTTTCTTTTTTTCAACTTCTTGTGGGAATTGATATGTTCCTTTCTTGTGTGTCTCACTTGATATGGCACAGGGAGATATCATGGGTTTTATTTAAAGGACTCTGGTATATACTCTCCATGCATGATGGGTTAGAACCAGAAGTGTTAGGGATGTGGTGTTTCTCTTCCCAAACAAGGGCTTCCTTGGGATATTTATAATACAACTGTGTGATATGGGTTCCCCAAGGTACAATCATGGATGGTCCCACTATGATGATTATTATTCCTTGCCTAATATGATACTCAATCCCTTATGTGTGATACATAGATGGACATAGGTTTACCATCCCACAAGTGATTCTTGGGACTCCAAAAGGATCTCCTTGCATTTTATGGGTGTAATTAAACTTTAAATGGGCATATGGTAGTGATACCTCTTGGATGGTATCAGACTCAACCTTTGTAATTGATGGTCATGATATAAATACTTGATATAATTTAAATAAAAATTCATAGAGTGTCCTTTGAATTTTGATACCTCTCTTGTGATTATATTATTATTAGTTTCTAAGACTTGAATTAGACCCCAAGCTGAAATATACTCTTGGGGGCATGTTTTTTTTGGTTTTCAATTTCTACTATAGAATGTGGGAACATATTATTTCATGCAATGATGCCTCTTTGAGACCCTCATATTTGGCCAAAATAGTTGGTATGGCAAGATTTTCCACAAATTAACCCAGACCATGGTGTTTTCTTTTTGTATGTTACATGTTCTGTGATTTCTCAAAATTGAACATTTTTTTAATTTTATAATCACTAATGCATTGAGGTAGACACTAGTGGTGATAGCCTACTATGATTTATCTCTCACGCCCTACTCAAGAAACCATTACAATATGGTACTTGATTAGACCTTATATATGTAGGACATTTGTTTAATGATTTTGCATTTTTCTTATACCTGAGGAATTAGGAGCATAAGACTGAGCTAGAGCTCAGGATGCTCTTGGAGGTAACATTTAGGCTTGATTAATTTCTTTATTTGAGTCTTGTATTTTGTTCTAAAATTTTATGCATTCTCTGTGTTACAATTTTTATCTATCTATCATCATCAAGACTTACATTATTTTGTAACTAGAGTTTTCCATATTTTATTTAAATTTAATATTATTCTTCTACTTCTTTAGATTTAATTATTTACTTCTTGTCCGACTATATATTTCTTATATTCTGTTATATCAATTTTAAAATCTCAAATGAGGGTATCATCTCCCCGTTATCACCTATTTAGATCATTAATTCTAGTCGGAAACCTTTGGTGGATGGGGAGCAATTCATGAGGTCATGTGACCCACCAGTCTGGCAACCATCTTAGAGGTGTGTAGGGCTAGGATGTTACGTATATGATCATGTTCCTTTTAGTATCTGTTATCCCATAAAAAAATATTCACTTCTATTTTCAGACTATGTAATATTATTGATTTTGACTTTTCAAATGGAATCATGAATTCCAAAATACACCAACACGTATCATAAATTTCCACCAAATAATTGTTCATTTTCTATACAACACCACTAGTTTTTTGTTTTTTGAGTACAATAATCTCAACCCCTATCTTTTTTTAAGATATATTTTCATGATGTTAATAAAACTTTATTATCCTCTTTTGACGGATTTTATATATTTAAAATTCCAAAAACAATCCCTTTCTCCTATGTTTTGACACTATACAATGTTGGTAAATAAATTTTATATTTAGTTATGAAAATACTTCCATATGTATTATATTGAATAATAGTTTATGTAACAAAAAATAGATCCTTGATATGAATGAACTAGACATTTCCCCATAAACCTATGTCTACTAGTTTAAGATTCTAGGATATAAGCCTCTAACCATTAAAATTTAAATAAACCTAATTTTTCCTATAAAAAAATCAGAAAATATAATATTTTTTGGATTGATCTTTCAGATGCCTCTCACTGCAAGAACTGTCATATTTTTTCACTGAGATTATTAAGAATGAAAATCCAATATTTTTGATCTTTGGAAGTTGTGGTTATAACAATTTCAAGTTATTTGGTAATCTCACCAAATAATGAATTCTATTCTTCCCTCATAATGGTATCTTAATTTTCCATAGAATCACATTCTATAATCCAATTGGAATAAGTAGTACCATAGCCTTCCTCATCGAGAGATCCTATCAAAATTATGATCTTCCATTTACTAGTAATGTTCTTAACTCCATTTAATCTTATTAATTATCCATTTTTCATTAGGATAATCACATATCCTTTTCTAATTAATTTCAAAGAATCATTATCTTCTAGAAAAACTCCATAAATGTTTAATTACCTCTGAATAAAATATTATTTCCTCCATATATTTTTCTCATAAAATTTAATCTTTTATATGTTTTCCTTCTAGTTAAGTCATTATTACTTCTAAAATAATACTATATATGGACACACATGACAGAGTTCAAGTGTGTGAGTCCTAAACTAGTCGATTTTCTTCAACTCTTCTCCCTTGATTTATCATTCAGTTGCAAATTAATTTTACATTGAGGATTGAACAACCTTCTTTAATCATTCATAGAATAACCAAAATGTATATAAACATCCCTTCTCATTATTCATAATCCATGAAAATTTTTTAGACATCCTCATAGAAAATTCCTATATTTCTATAGGAGTTACTAATAATTGTGATTATTTATTCCCATGAAACTAGAAGTGATGAAAATATATCAATTTTTGACACATAATTTTTGAAACTGACCTTCACAAATTCACTCTGGACTCAGATCATGTTGAAGTTGAATAAATAATATACTACTGGCCTCCCCTATAATAAACCCATTATATACTATTTTCACACAAGAACATATTTTCGGTGTTTTTGGTTTCTTATGAATATATAATAGGGCCTCAATCATAAAAAAATTCTCTTATCTCCTCATATAATGATTCCAACCTAAGATAAAATTGTGATTGTAACATATTGGCGTGTTTTTCCCTCAATAAATTTCCAATTTATCATTAATATTTTATCCACATTTACTTTTACTAACATAAAATACAATGTTGGTTAAATTAGAAAAATTTCTATCAAAATATTTAAAAAGAAAATGTCGGTTTCAGTACATTTTAATCATCAACATTTAATTCTTCAGAATCCATATATTTGTAATAGAGTAATCCAAATAAAATTTCGAAATTGATGATGAAAACACAAATATTATATATGATATTTAACTATTTTTTCTCAAATGAATAAATCAACATTGATACACTTAATTAGATGTAGTTTAGGATGTAAAATTTATACAATTTTGAACGTGAGTTTACCAAAAGATCATAGACACAATAATCATTGCGTAGTGGAATCAAACCTCAAGAACATATCGGGATCTTAATGTACTAGGAGATGGGAATAGAATAAACCCCACTCACCAGAATACATGGATCTTATAAACACACACAAATAAATCACATGAAGAAAAGAAAAATAGATAACCTAGAAAATATAATGGAAAAAATAAATATTACATTATTTGGATTCTTAGTCATACAACCGATGGATAAAACATCAAAAAAATTACTAAATAGAAGCTAAAATGTAATAGTAGATCAATTAAAAATTAATCATATATATGAATTTTGGTTTAATTATAACAAAAAATTACTATACATAAAATATATCGTCCACAACACACATTTAAATGATTTTTCAACTACTTGAGTCGGATTCACAACCATCATAAATATTTGGAGAACCATCCTTTAAAATTGGAATCATCTGATTCCCTTTAGTTAACACAACCTCAATTGATACATCTAATGAACCACCCTTGAAATTAATTTTTTACTTCATTAAATTTTTCTGATGGTTTAGTCTGACTTTAATATATATATAATTTCCCTACATTGAGTAGAATAGAATCAGGGATTGTGTATCTTATAATATTTCCATGTTAGGTGGATTTAGTCATAACATGAAACAAGCCTTATTTACAAACACAAACAATAATAAATTTAATGAAATATATTGATCTAGAAAGATAACTATGATATGACTAAATTTAATTGGTGATTATACATAGATGTAAAAAGTTACCATATATAACAATGATGAATAAGAAGTGAACAATAATAAATTTTGAGGAACATGCATTACTGATTATCATTATATCCACATTATAATATTTTCAAATTTGACTTCAATTTAAAAAATATATATATTATAACCATATTGGAAATTAATTAAGGGGGTTGATTAAGAGGTCTTTGATCTTGTATGTGTTGAAATATTTTTTTTTCCTATAATATAAAGAAAATTATAAAATATTTTCCATATTAACGCATCATTTATATATCTTCCTTTGATGTATCTTATAATGATAAATTCTTTCAAAAATAATTAGGTATAATATTTTTTACTATTCTATGTTATTTTATGACTATTTATAATCTTCAATGATAGATTTCAAGTTTCTCTCTCGATGTGATTATAATATCTCGGTGAATATAAGAACAAAATATCCATGTTTTCCTATATCATTCCTCTAATTAGATTGTACATTGGGAACTCATGATCAGTAAGCGGTGTAATAAAATGGTTATTTTTAAGTGAATATATTAACAAAAAGATGTTTTTCATCCAATATAATATAAATAAAAAGGGTGTTCCCTTAGTCATGTGTGGAAATTATTCTTCTTGGATGAATTAAATTAGATATCTATCATTATTCGTTGTGTTTTATATTAACATAAGAACAATTCCTGAAATTAAATTACGTGACTCAACTGAAATGACACATATGAAAGAAGATAACAAAATTTTTTTGGATGAGGATAAGGATCCTAATTTATTTTTATAATTATTTTAAAATCATTTATATAAATAAGTGATGATATTTTTAACAAACAATGGAATTTAGTATACAAATTTAAAATTTTATGAAGGTGAAAATAATGTGAAAATGGAAAGTTGTTTTTTCATTAAATTGGTTTTTACTATTCGGAGAGGAGTTGAATTGAATATGATTATAGCTTCATGGAATTTCATGTCAATGTGGAAATATTAATTTTTAGAAATGTAAAATTATATAAAAGATACTCATATAGTATTCAATATTATCTAGATGTTAAAATCAATTTATAATTAAAAAATTTCACTACATGAATGATTAAATGATAAGGAACTATCTCTTGATTATCTGATGTGTACAATAGTTGTGTATGAAATTTTCGTGAAGGTTAATGTCTATTTAGAAAAATATTTTAAAAAAATTTATTTGAAACTAATATAGGGAAATAAATATTATGAGTCTAATATTTAATAACATGATAATGATTATTTCTTCTCTCATATCATAATAAAGATTAGTAGATGTATGTTAAGATTCATCGGTAAGCATACCCATGTTTTTTTCATTATTGAAAGTATTATTATATCAATGTTAGGTGTTAAGATTTTTTAAAAAACGTGGATGGTGAGTCACAATTTACTAAAAACAACATTTATGTATTCTACAAAAATGAAAGTTATGGAAATAAAATATAATGTTCTTAGTTAAACAAGATGGATAATATGATGAGGAAGATTTATTAGAAGGCATTGAAACTAATTTTATTACAATAAAAAATATAGTGAGATGGGTCTAATTGAACGTAATAATACTAAACTATAATAGAATTATTATCATAGTGGAATCATTGATCTCATTATGGAAATAGGAGGTTCCCGAAGGAGTTTCATCTATAAGTAAATATTGAAAGTAATTTAGAGTATTTTTAATATAATATAAATGTTATATTAAAAATATCGAATTAGAAGTTTACCATATAGGGAAATTTTTTGATCTCTTAAAAATATCAATTGAAAAATTATGATGTTGTGAAATACATGTAAATGATTAAAGAAGAAATATATTCATTGATGGTCCTAAAAATTCTACAAAGGATAATTTTATGAAGATTAAAATACTGGATGGTAATGTTGAATCATTATAAATATGATTGAGTCTAAAATAAAAAAATATCATATGTAAGTGGTTAATATTTGGTATTTTTTAAATTATTTTTTTAATCAAATGTGATGTATGAGTTAAAACATATTATAGAATGTATTGAGTGCTTAATGAACATATTCCATTGGTAAAAGTTTTGTTTGATGTGATTATAGAACATTAAAAGAAATAAAAACAAATATAAATAGATACTAGAAAGAGAGGATATGGGAGTGTTATCTATCATTAAGAATATATCAAAAACAAATGAGTTATTCTATAACATACTAACTAGAGAAACTCTTGTCTGGGGGGGCCAGTCAATGGATCACATGGCATCGAGTGTTCCTCCTTGTACGCTGGAGTGTGCTAACTTGCAGTGATGGTCTAATGTGGTGAAATATAGAGATCATACCCTCATATCAAAGTGGAAAGGGGGATTTTATAATTAAGTTCGAAATAGATGAATCATAATATAAAAATAGAATAATGGAATAATGTATAATAAATAATCATGGAAGCATTAAAAACAATGAAACATGATTTGTAATCAAAATCCCAATGGCTGAGTCTTGTCCATAATGATTTCATGGATTTATGGTACAAAAAAAGGGAAATAGGGAACACATGGGACATAAATATAAAACATTCTATAAGAAAATATTGAAATTCCAAAATATTAGTCCTATTGAATCATGATTATAAGATTTGTCCTCTGTTGTAATGCTTCAAAATATATTTAAAGCAGTTCATGCTTCGGTAAAAGGGAACATTCCCTTATCTATACAAATAGTCATAAGGTCTACTTGGGTAACAAAGGAAACTATAGTAGGGTGTGATATAAAAATAATAGACCAAAACAAATGGTGTGAAGAATAATCAATCCAGTTTACAGAGAATATATGTTTGTGGGTAAAATTAATAACAAATGGTACCAAATAATAAATAACAGCCTGCTCATTTTACAATTAGACACCTGACTCACTCTACCTTCTTTGGTGTAGGCCACTATATGTCTTTTTAGTAATTGTATTTATTTAATAATAATATATATATATATATATAAACACACATAGATACATACACTATACATGAGGATGTCTAGAGCTATATACATGGATAATAGGTGATGTCTAGACTAGGGGCATATCATAGGCATTTATGACTAGCCTAACAAACTAATGGAACCAAAAGGGTATAATCCCATAATCTCATACGAATAAAATACATATCTCTGGTCACTCATGATTTTTTGATGAGTCATCATTCCCAACAATCTAAACGATGTATTGTAATGATCCATGCCTATCATTCAGATAAAAGTATATTGGTGTGAGTCATCATCCCGAGCACCAACCATAATGGATAGTGAAATGGTATGGAAAATATAAACATTATTTTTTGTTCTCCATCCAATAGAAATGACATACTCTAAATAATAAAAGTGAGTGTTTAAGTCTAAAGATTTATAATTATAAATCCTAATGTATCCATGGGATTCATGATTAAATAAATAATGTAATTAAAAATATAAAAAACATTTTGTGTCCTTTCCAGCCATCATCACTTATTTAATTTATTCCATTTTATTATCAATTTAAGAAAATTAAATTTCATGTTGAATCCAAACACATGGATGGTTCTTTGGTTATCTAAACACTTATATAAAAAATAAAATTCCATTTTCATGAAAATCCAAAGACATAAAAGGTGTTTAGTTACTCAAAAAGTTATATTTATGGAGTGAAATTAATTTAAAACACCAAAAAGGGTGTAAATCAATAGGTAAAAAATGTAATAAATTAATAGGGGTGTATGGGAGTATCAAAACGTGATTTAATTTCTTAAATATGTAATAATGAAAATTAATTCATTACATTCATTTGTACCTAATGTGGGACATTTGAAAAAAATCTATGAGTATATTTAAAATCATGGAAATTAATAACAAACAACTTACCATATGGTCTTAGATGACTCATCATCCAATATCATCTTTGGATTTTATGTAGAACATAAGAAATCCAATAAATTGACCAAATTCCTAAAAATAAGGCAAATGATCTCTCACAAAAATTGCATAGTAGATGGAAAGAGAGTCTAATAATTGATGAAGATGATTTTAGTTCGTACATATGGCTTTTCCATTCTCTTTATGGTGTTCTGATCATAGTATAAATTAGGGATACATCAAGATAACTAGGTTTGGAGGAGGAATAACCCATATGGGATGGATGGAGTGGTTCACCACTAGAAATGAAATTTGGATGAGTGATTTGGTGTTAAAAACATTTTAGGGGAATTTGTGAAAAAAACCTAAAAAAATAGGGTTGCACGGTTTGGCCTCATGATTTTCAAAACAATGTATTAACTGGCTTACCTCCACTATCGAAGGAAACTCATCACACACGCTAGGAGAATGATTTTCGAAACCATTCACAAGGTCTGTAAAAGCATCAATCAATGATTTTTTCAATTTAGTATGGTCATTCATTATGGCTTGTATCGTATTAGAGAAATTGTATGGCCTCTCCTATACATCTTGTACCTTGGATAGTTATGTCACATGGTTATAACTATGAATTTACTAACCATGTGGCCCATTATATTTTTCCAATTTCTGAAAATCAGTGCTATGTAGAAGCATTAGTGGCTCCAGAAACCTACCTTATATAATAGGGAAATGATTACCAGGATAAAATAACGGATTTTAACTAAAGGTAATGAGATTTAACTTTGATAATATTTAGGTTGTTACAACCCACCCTCCTTAATGAAACTCTTACCCATTATTTCCATTAGTGGATAAAGAGGGATTGTGTGTGAAAATTACTAGCCACTAGGCTCATTTGTCAATTTCCAACTCCCAGGTCTTCTCTTATACATGTCCATGTTTCTCTAACACCCATACTAAAGAAACTGACAAGCCTCAAAGTATATTTATGCTCTGGTCCATGATACATAGTTATAATTCTCAACGGGTGTATCAATACCTAACTCAACATAATCAGTCATCAGAACATGAAATGTATATAGATAATATATGTAAAGGTGAGATATATGAAATAACCCATTAATATACTCATATCTCTGACTGAGTTTTATCTGGTAACCTAATGGCCTGATATGTATCCTAAACTCAATGTGTCTAACGAATAGAGGTGGAAGCTTACATTTCCACCAAATTCATCAATTTCCAAAACTGGGTGAAACATAAATGCAAACCTAATCCACAACCTCAAACTCAATAGGTTTTCTTCATTAATTATTCTATAACTTCTATCTATACTATGTTATTGTTATTCTTTTTCAAATAGTTTGACCTACTCTATATTTCCTTGATCATGATGATTTGTAATCAATGATTCCTCCTTTACCCCTAACCAGAAAATAGGTGATCAGAAATTTAATCCATAGGAGGCTTTCTAATGATAAATCTTGATGTTATCCAATAAAATATTTTTTAAGATAACGTAACCATGGGTATGTGTTTCTCCCAAGTACCCCTAAAATCAAGGAAAAATGCACAAAGAATGTAATTTAACACTTGAATCATATTCTGTGTCTATTTCCCTGTCTGAGGGTGATAGTCTATGGTTAAAACCAGCAATGTACCCAAGGCCTTCTAAAACCATTATCATATCCAAGATGTAAAGGGATCGTACCTATCAGATATGATAAAATGCAAAGATCCATGAACACATATGACCTCCCTGACGTATATACTACCTAGTTTATTTACTGAGAAGGTATCTCTAACATGTGATAATTGTTCTAACTTCTTAAAATGATCAATGGATACCCATATTGCATCATTTTGATGAGGTGACCTATGGGGAATAGTCATGACGTCCTTGAAAAAAGCATCCCATTTCCACTTGGGAATGGACAATGGCTATAAAATTCATGTGCCTCACTGATGTTCCTCAAACACCTATGGATAGGTTGATCACCAAGTTAGAAATCCAATTATCTCCCATTTCATACCATGCCACCATTACTGGTGACATAAGGCTTGATAAATCATGGTGACAGTGGGATATACCACCCAAAACAAGGCATCAAATTCCTATATAAAATCCTCTCAGATGTCTGTTGGGACCCAAACATTCCTATGAATGAATAAAGACTCATGCTCATCCATAGTCCAACTAGAAGATTTATTTTCATTTGAGATACTATCCCTTAATACTCGTCCCTCAGGGTCAGATATTTTCCCCATTCTAAACCATTCTTTAAGGGTATAAGTCTCTTCTATAACCATTACGTTATTCTAACAATGATCCTTTTGAACGACAATATGAATCTCTAAAAAAAATTCTGTGAGCTTACAATCTATATTGGCCTCCTAAATATCATATTATTGAGTCTTTAGGCTCAGATACTTTAATAGAGTATTTCATTTTCTAGATGTATAGGCATGCTCAAAATCAAAGGACTACATATACTCAACCCATCAGTGCTTCCTGAGTTTGATATCACCATGTGTAAAGATGAAAATTAGGATTTTTTGTTAGTGAATACAACAAAATGTTATCTACAAAAATAATATTTTCATCAACATATGGAATGAACTAAAACAACCATCTCAAGGTCATGTGTTGGGTAATTCCACTTGTGAGGCCTTAACATATGTGACATGTATGCTACAACTAACTTTTCCAAAAATTAGGACCAATCCCAGAAAAATACCTAATGTTTGGTAGAAAATATTATATATTTTTCCTAGATCAGGAAGAATCGGTATTAGTGCTGAAGTGAAACTTATGTTAGACTCCTATAAGGATGCTTCATAGGATTATGACCATATTAATTTCACACCATTTTTGGTCAAGATAGTAATATGTGCTTCTAGGCATTTTATATCCAATTTAAAGCCTCTTTATAACCCGGTTAATCCAAAAAAACATAGTATGTCAATTGAATTATAGGGATTCTTCTAGGAAACTACATTTCCCACCGTCTCGGGGTCTAGTAACATCCATGCCCCTTAGATTATACAACCTTGGAAGTTATCTTTTTTTATTCCAATAGTGTCATTGGTTGAGTTTACTATGTAATGATAGTGGTCCCTTAGTGTATTCAGCATGATATCATGATGTTTGTCATAGTAATTTAAATTATGAGAATAAACTAAGATTTCCTTGAAAAATAAAACAATGAATGAATCCAGGTATTGGTGGAAAACTCGATTCACCATTTCCTTCAAACAATCTAGCACATTGGTGAGACCAATTAACATAACTAAATACACATAAATAACATACCTTCTTGAAATGTTGTTCTAGGTATTTATGATGATCTTACACAGACCTAATGATAACTCGACCTCAAATAAATCTTTTAACATACTTTATCTCCAAGAAGCTGATCAAATAGGATATCTATTTGAGGAAGTGGATAATAGTTATTTATTGTAAGTTGGTTCAGCCACTGGAAATCCACACAAATATTGAGGGTATTATCTACCTTCATAGAAAAATGGAATGTTGAACTGCATTGCGAGGTGCTAGGTGAGATAAATCCTTCATCCTTGAAGTCTTCCAATTTTTTCTCAAGCTCAAATAGATATATCGGATCTATATTGTAAGGAGGAATGGACACAGGTTTAGATATTGGCAGTATCTTTTTAGTGAATTCTACCTCCCTCGTGAGAGGTATCAAAGAAAAGTATATAGATAATGCATCCTTGAGAGGGGCCACTATATGAGGGGAATTTTTTTAAACACAATATTTTTTGTGAAAGGACTCTCAATATGGAATATCACTCTACTCAGATGCTAATGCATGAGTACTATTTTAGATTATGACAACACTGTCATTATAAAAAACTTAAACATGATTTAGTAAATAATATCATCACTTGATACAACATGAATTATCGAGAGTTCTAGTGTCTTGGTGGCTTGGGGTCATTAAATAATGACTTAAAACATGAAATACAACATCATTATTGAAAACTTCTTTTACATGACTACTATATTCCCTCGTACTTAGCATTTCATGGGATAACCTGAGGACATGCATAAGAAAATGGTGAGCTATAAAGCCGAGTATGGGAATAAAAATGGAATAAAATGTGGAATACAATAAATTTTAGAAAATAGGCATATCAATGGACCACAAGAGAAACATGAACATAAAATCTTGATAAAGCAACGTAATCTTAACATGAAAATGTAGAAACAACACATAACATGGAATTATCAAGATCCAAGGCTCATTGCACATGAATCATGAGTAATAACCCATTAAATCTTAATTAGAATGACTCAAGACCCATTTCACATGACGTATCAAGATACAATACATTACCCAATGAATTAGAGAACTATTTGGGAACACCTTTCTTAAGCATTTCATTTCACGCCTAATTGTGCCACATGGATCATATAACATGGAATCAATCAACATCATAATTTATTCCATGATAATGGAATGTGTAATACATACATGAAACTATATAATCAATATGTATATTTTTCTAAAGGTCAATACCCTTGATATAGAAGTGGCCATGGTATTCACTGCATAATAACATGAGACTGGAAAATCACGGTGCAATTTTGGCAGCATAATGACATGACATAAGGATTCATGAAAATGGTTGATGATAGTGAAATGGGTGTCTCATCATATGTACAAGAAATGTACAGTAAGGGGGTCATATAGATACATGTCCCAACAAATGTAATGGAATTTAGATGCCTAATACAAAAGGATTACTTTGATATAAACGAGGACAGAGAAATCCCTCACGGAATTTCGGCATTGTAACGGGTGTACATGGGAGGCATTAATGAGAGAGGAAGGGGTATCCCATTAACCAAACATAAATAGGGATGTGTTGGGATGGTGATAAATCATACCCCAAAATTTTTAATTGAAAATAAACGGGAATAACAATATTAATAATCATGGATAAAAAGATAATGGTAGGAATCCCTTACGTGGAAGTGAGAACCCAAAATCTAGGGAGATGCTTGAGAGAGAGTTATTGGGAGCTTGGGGAACCTTGGGAGGATTATATATAGAGGAGGTTAGAGGTTGGACTAACTCCAATGGCTTTGAGTTAAGAGGAAGTGGTAGCTTGGGAGGGTTAATATAGGAAAGCAGAGAGAATTCTTTCTTATTTTGGTTTGGGACCCCACACATTAAACTAATCAAAACCACAATCCAGACCCTGGATTTTGCTAATGTATTTTCGAAAGGGTAGTGGAAAAAATATGTTATGATTCCAATGGAGGAAAATCTTGAAATAATCGGTTTTCTTATGTGGAGGTGAGTCAGACTCTCAAGGAAAACAATTTTAAATGAAAAAAATGCTTTATAAGCCTCGAAGAGTCCACTTAAGCATTGTAAAAAAACAAACAAATCTAAAATCACATTATTTTAATTTTGAAACATATATTGGAAGAAAATAATGATTATAGTATTTTTTTACATTACTATTGTTTCATTGTGATGGCATAAAACACATTATATATTTAAACGATATTTAATTTTTACCCAAAAATTATACTCTCTAAGAAAATTATTCAAAATTCACCATTGGATAAAATCAACGTACTGATTCCGAAAATAATATTAATTTTTTCTAAATAATTTTCTAAATATGTGAATTTATACTTTTAAAATAAGAACTGAAAATTATCAAAAATTTATGGGATTTGACGAAAACAACAATCAAACCTTAATAAAAATTAAATTTTCATTCATAAAATTATATGATCATTTATAGTTAATAAAAAGTAATTTAATAATAATAATATTTTATTAAAATATTATGTAATTAAAAAATCCATTAATTCATTAAAATATATTTCTTAGTAGAAAATTAACTAAAAATTCTCATTGTGCTCTAAAAACTATTTACAAAGTATCAATAATAAAATGAATGTGCGTTCTTTATACAAAGATAATGTACATAGCTATAGTTCTAGGGTCTTGTTACATAAACCCTTATAAACCCTGCATAAGATCGAAAGGTAAGGTGTGTTATGTTGAAGGACTCTTGGGGTGGCTCGGATAACATCGCTCAAGTGGTAATCTTTATTAACTTCCACTTCTCCCGTAATTAGTTCCACTCAAGTTTAACGTGTTTAAGATCATCTTAGGCTTGGTCAAGAGAGAAGCCCAATGATTCCACCTGCTTTCTAAGCTATGAAAAATGGTCTTAGTATTGTGAAAGTCTTCTGGATGAGGCCACACATCCTTTGTCTGAGTAAATTGGATTTTTTTTAAAGCCCTATAAATATACTAATCATTTGATCAGAGATCAACGACTATATTAGAAACGGTCACAATTCATAATGGTATTTTAAAATTTGAAAACATAAAACCAATGAAGTTTAAATTCTATATAACCATAATAAGAAAATTAATTATATCAATAATAATTTCCATTAATGAAATTTTGTTTCGTTACAATCATACCCACCCCTTAAGAAATTTCCCCCTGAAATTTCCTTTACCCACAACAAAAAAATGTGGGTAACTTCTCATCATCACTTCCTCTGATTCCCATGTAGCTTTTTCAAACTTGTGGTTTCGCAAAAACATCTTGATGAGGGTAATTATCCTATTTAATAGAACTTTTTTTCTATGATCTATGATCTTCACTAGTTTCTCCTCATAATAAAGATCATCTTTTAACTATACTTCCTCGAAAGAGAGTACATGTGAAGGGTCTGGTATGTACTTCCTTATGAGTGATACATGAAAGATATCTGAACTTTTGTCATTTTAGGTGGAAGTGAAAGTCGATAGGCCACATCACCAACATGATCAAGAATCTAGAAGGGGCCCATGTACCTAGGACTTGACATCCATTTTGTTACAAACCTCGTGACCTTCTTCCATGGATATTTGCATTGAAATTCCATGTCTCCAACATTACACTCGAGGTCTCGTCGATGGTTATCTGTATAACTCTTATGTCGACTCTGGGCTGCCTTGATATGATGCGGAATGGTTTTCACCTTCTCTACTATTTCTTTGACCATTTCCGGTCCTAGCAGCTTACTCTCACCAACTTCATCCCATCATGCTGGTATTCTGCACCTCTTCCCATATAGGGCTTCATAAGGTACCATTCAGATGCTTGAGTGGAAACTATTATTGTAGGAGAATTCAAACAGTGGAAGATGTTAGTCTCACCCTCCTTTTTAGTCCATTGAACTTGATCTTAAAATATCCTAAAATGTATGAATAGTTCCCTCAGATTGGCCATCAGTTTGAGGATGATAGGCCGTAATGAAGTTCAGTTCATTATCCAGAGAATGTAGAAGACTATTCCAAAACATAGAGGTGAATCTTGGATCTTGATTTTATACAAAATATAGTGGTACTCCATGCAGTGATACCTCTTCCCTGATGTATATTCATGCAAGTTGATCCAATACGAAATCCTCTCAAATTTCAATGAAGTATGTAGATGTTGTAAGACAATCTATAGCAACCCAGATTGCATTGTTGCCTTGGGATGTCTTCGGAAGTCCAGTGACAATGTCCATGGTGATCTTCTCTCATTTCCATGATGGTATGGGTAATGGTTGCATCATCCCAATAGACATCTGTCTCTCAACCTTCACATGCTGACACACCATGCACTTTTATATAAATTCAGTGATATCCTCCATCATATTATCCCACCAATAATGATCTTGGAGATCTCGATACATCATTGTGTTTCCTAGGTGAATAAAGACATTTCAACTATATGCATCATCCAAAAGGTCCTTCTCCAAATATGTACATGATGAAACACATTGTCTTTTCTAAAAATCTCACAATTTCTTCTTCATTAACACAGAACCTGAGAATTTCCCTCTACTAAGAGCTTCAACATTCTTGAGAATTCCCACATTATCCTTTTGAGAATCCTTTACCCTTTCCAAAAGAGATGGTTAAGCAATCAAATGTTAATGTATTGATGGTTTTACCTTCATTATGATTCCAATTTCCATCTTCATAAAATCTATGAAGATTGGATCCTTCTAAATTCTCATCAGTGATAGAATCACTGGGTCCTTTCTACATAGAGCATTTCCACCTTGATCTCTTTACTAGTGTGGTAATGGATTGAGCAGTCATAGTCTTTGATCAGATATAAACATCTCCGTTGGCACATGTTCAACTCTTTCTGTGTGAATATATACATGAGGCTTTTGTGGTCCGTATATATTTCACACTTCTCCCAAAAGGGATAATGCGGAAAAATTTTTAAAGAAAATATCACCACAGCCAACTCGAAAGAAGCTGTGGGATAATTCTTCTCATGAAATTTCAATTGACTGGAAACATAGGCAATGAATTTGTCATTTTGCATCAACACATAACTCAGGCCCTTCATCGAAGCATCACTAAATACCACAAAAAGTTCTCCACCTATGGGCAAAGTGAGAACGGTAATAGGGACAATCCTCCTTTTCAACTCCATGAAGATTTCTTCACATTCATCACTCCAAGAATACTTTAATCCCTTCCGAGTTATATTGGTTAGAGGGTTGGAAAATCATGAGAAATTTTACTCAAATAGTCGATAATATCTCGCTAACCCCAAGAATCTACGGATATCTATTACCGATGTGGGAATATGGCATCCCTCAATTGCATCTGTTTTGGAGGGATCCAATGAGATACCATTGCCTTTGATGATATGGACCAACATTGAGACCTCCTTCAACCCGAACTCATACTTGTTGCTCTTTTCATAGATCTTCTCCTTCTACAAGGTCTCTAGTACAGTTTTTAGATGCTCCACATGATCCCCTAGTTTTTGGAGTATATCAGAATATCATCTATAAAGACTACCAAAAATTTGTCGAGGTAATCCCTAAAGACTCTATTCATCAAGACCGTGATGTTTTATGGAGCATTAGTTAGTCTGAAAGGTATTACTATGAATTTATAGTGCCAGTATCTTGTATGAAAAGTAGTCTTGGGGATATCATACATCTTCACACATACTTGATAATATCCTGACAACAAATCCACCATGGATAAGTATCATGCTCCATGAAACTGATCGAACATGTCATCAATTCCTGAGAGAGGATACTTGTTCTTTATCATTATTTTGTTAAGCTCACGATAATTGATGCAAAGGAACATTGTAATGTCTTTATTCTAGACGAAGAGGACTAGTGCACCCCAAGGTGAATCACATGGGAGTATAAACCCTTTAGCCAGATTTTACTGTAGTTTTTTCTTCAGCTCCTCAAGCTTCACAACAACCATTCTCTATGGAGTATTCGATATTTTTAAACACCCCAGGTATAAGATCATTTGACAACTCAACATATCTTCTGAGAGGAAGACCAGGAAATTCAATGGGAAACACATCAGCGAATTCCCTCACAATAGGCATTTCTTCAAGGATTGTTTTCCTCCATAGACTCAATAATCTGAGCTAGATATGTGTGCTCATAGGGCAGTAATATCTATGATTGATATGATGGAGATAAAGAAGATTGAACTTCCTCCTTTCACTTGTACAGAATCGGGGGTCGATTCTCCACATAGACAGTGATTTTCCTCTCATTAAAATTTATGTTGGCTCTATATTAGGAAATCCAATCCATGCCAAGAATTGCATCAAATACCACCAGTGGGTGTATGACAAGGTTATCAGGGAAATTAAATCCACTGATTATGATAGGGGAGGAGTTATATTCTTGGGATGCAATGATTGACTAATTTTTCATACTCATTGACATCATTAATTCCATTATTGTGGTGGTGTTGGGATTGTTCTACTAAACTTTTGGGATATAAAAGAATGAATAGAACCTGAATCAAATAGTATGTTCACTATTATTGAATGAATAACTAGCTTACTTATCAGCACATCATTTTCGGGGTTCACTTCAGTAGTAGTGATGGTAATATATCCCCCTTGATGCCTTAGAGGTTATTGGTTGCATTTGAAAACCCTTGGCTTAGGGAACTGATTTTCTAGATAACCTGGTTTTTTGCAGTTGTTGCAATGAACTACACGTGGAGGATCGAAAGGAGTGTTCCCCTCCTCTATTTCAGCCGCGGGTTTTTCTTTTTAGCAATTAATATCTAGGTTCCCTTCTCTTCCACAGCTAATGTACTTCCTCATCCCCTTCAGGAAATTTCATGGGTGTTTCTTTTCTCTGATTTTTCAAGTGTGGTGCTAGATCTCTTTAGCACCATTGGATTTATCCATCAGACCACCAACATTGATTTCCACATTATGCTTCTTATACCCATGATACCACTGAGATTTTTTTATCTCTATTTTGACCTTGAGGGAAAATCATCCATTTTCTTCATAGCTATTGACGTCACAGATCGCAAGTTCTTTTCGTAGGCTTGGTTTCATCCCACCAAAGAAGCAGTCTACCTTGCATTTAGGGGTAACGACAAAGCCGAAGGTGTATTGTGCAAGCCTTCTGATGTTTTTATCATATACCCTAACAGATTATCTATCTTTATACTTGAGGGAAAGAAGTCCCTTTCCATCTTATGTTGGAGGGTGCATAAAAAATATTTATTGAAAAACATAATTTGGAAATCCTTCCAACCCAAGGCCTCAATCTCCTCAGGTTTTGTATTTTGGATCAATGTCCACCTTTTATCTGATTCACCCTCCATACGATAAGCATCTATGTTAACCTACTCTTGTTCATAACATTAAAGGATGGAGAATATCTATTCATTGGAGTTTATCCATTGTGTGGTGATTGAGGGATCAGATGATCCATTAAAAGTAGGAGGCCTTCATATCATGAAGCTCTCTATTACGCCTTGTTCTCTATTTGGGGGGTTGAACGTTCCTCTTTAAAAATGTTTCTATTCAATGTTTGAGTTAACTGAGAGCAATGTGTGACAATGTTTGTGATTCCTGCTCCCATCAGATTTGGCATCACATTAGCACGGTCATCAAATTGATCTTCACATCTGTTGTTAGCCCGAGTCCTCCTATTACTGGCCATTGGCTAGAATAAAAGGAAATTTAGTGGAAACATATAAAGGATAATCCAAGGAAAAACTTATTAATTATAACTAACTTTTATTTCTTTGAATTATGAATCCATAGGCTTCAATCTATGCAATTCATAATCTACTTTCTAACCTATATTCTTAGGGGAATTTTTTTATTCCCTTAATTATGGTTTATACTAAGATTGTGAATTTACACAAGAATATCCCCCAAGAGTGTTGTAACCAAGAGTGTATCAAGGCCCATTATCGTTCACTAGTTCCCTTATGAGTCTATCTCAAAGCATTGTTTTCGGGTTTTACACCTAGGATACATCTGTTCTAGAGCCACCTCTACCTGCTCATATCTAGATAGGGATGTATTTTCTTGATAAACCACATACTCAATACTCAAAAAAACAAAGGGATGTTTTTATTATTCTTATTCTTATGTTTAAGTATTCTCTAGGATTTTCTAATCCTAATCCAAAAAATAACAAAACATATCCTCAGATACTAACTATGCCAACCCTATTCTTTATTACAAACTTAAACATGATTTCTTAAATAAAATCATCACTTGATACAACATGTAAGATCGAGAGTTACAGTGTCTTTAGGGATTAGGATCATTACATAACAAATTAAAACATGAAATACAACATCTTTATTGAAAAAATCTTTTACATGACCAATAAATTCACTCATACTTAGCATTTCATGCAATTACCTGAGGACATGCATAAGAAAAGGGTGAGCTATAAAGATTGATAAGGGATTAACATGGAATAACATGAGGAATATGATACATGTTAGATAATAGGAATATCAATGGGGAATAGGAGAAACATGTACATAAAAGAATGATAAAGAATGATAATCAAAACATTGAAATGTGGCAACAACAAGTAACACAGAATTAACATGATCCAAGGCTCATTGCATATAGGGAAAGAGTAAACCCTCATTGCAAATGAAGAACAAGTAAAACATCATTGAAATTGAAATATCATTATTCAACTCCCATTGCACATGACAAATCATTATACTATACATTACCAAATGCATTGGAGGACTATCAGGGCACACCCTTCATAAACATTTCATTTCATGAATAAGTGTGCCACATGGATCATATAACATGGAATCGATCAACATCATAACTTCTTCCATGATAAATGAATGTAGAATATATTCATGAAACTATATAATCAATAAGTATATTTTTGTAAAGGTGAATACCCTTGATAGAGAAGTGGGAATGGTATTCACTACAAAATAACTTAAGATTAAAAAATCCAGGTGTAATTTCTATAGAATAACGTCGTGACATAAGGATTCATGAAAATGGTTGATGAGAGATAAATGGGTGTCTCGTCATATCTACATGAAATGGAATATAAGGGGTCATATTGATACATGTACCAACAAATTTAATGGAATTTATATGCATAATAAAAAGGGATTACTTGGATGTAAAAGAGGAGAGAGAAATCCCTCACAGAATATCAGCATGGTATGGGTGTACATGAGAGGCATTAATGAGAGAGAAAGTGGTATCCCATTTTCCAAAAATAAATATGGAAGTGTAGGGAAGGTCCAATATCATACCTCAACATTTCTAATTGAAAATAAAAAGAGAATAACAATATTAAGAAACATGGATAAAAAGAGAGAGGTAGGAATCCCTTGGAAGATCAAACCCAAAAGCATGGTAGAGGCTTGGGAGAGGCTTCATGGGAGCTTGAGGAGCATTGGGAGGATTATAGAGAGAGGAAGGATGAGTTTGGATGAACACCAAAGGCTTTTAGTGAAGAGGAAATGGGAGCTTGGGTGGTTTTATATAGGAAAAGAGAAGGAATTCTTTATTATTTAGGTTTTGGATACCACAAATTAAACTAATCAAAACCACAAACCAGCACATGGTTTTTGCCCCTAGTTTTTTCCAAAGGGGAGTATAAAATAATATTTTATGATTAATATGGACTTAATTTTTAGGATAGTAGGTTTTATTATGTAGAGGTGAGTCACACACACAAGAAAAACAATTTAAAAGGACAAAATGTTTTATAACCGTTGAAGGGTCCACTAATGCTTTTTAAAATATATCAAAAAAATATATAATCAAATTATTTAAATGTTAAAACATATATTGGATGAAAAACATGTTTATAGTATTTTATTAAATCACTTTTGGGTCATTATGATGTCATAAAAAACATTATATATTGAAATAGTTTTTACTTTTTATCCAAAAATTCGACTATCTCAAAAAATTATGAAAAACACACTGTTGGATAATTTCGACATCTAGATTCGAAAAATAGTATTCATTTTATCTGAATAATTTCCTAAATATGTGAAATTTTACTTTTAAAATACAAACCAACAATTATCGAGAATTTATGGGTTTTGAGAAAAACAACATGCAAACTTTAATAAAAATTACAATTGCATTCGTAAAATTTTACGACCATTTATAGTTAATAAAATGTAATTTAATAATAATAATAATAATTTATTAAATTATTATGGAATTAAAAAATCCATTAATTCATTAAAATATATTTTTTAATGGAATATTAACTAAAAATAATACTTGTTCTTTAAAAACTATTTAAAAATTAACAATAATAAAATGAATGCACATTATTTATTCAAAAATAATGTACATAGTCATAGTGTTAGGGTATTTTTACATAACCCCTTATAACACCCACATAAGACTGAAAGGTAATGTTTGTGATGATGATAGACTCAGGGGGTGGCTTAGATAACATCTCTTGGGTGGTAATATCTATTAACTTTCACATCTACCGTAGTTGGTTCCGCTCAAGCTTAACGTGTTCATGCTTAGCTTGGGAATGGTCAGGAGTGAATCCCAATGATTCCATCTCCGTTCTGAGCTTCAGCAAGTGGACATCATATGGGGAATGTCTACTGGACGAGGCCATCACTTCTTTTGTCTGGGTAAATTGGATTTTTTAAAGTCCAATATTTATACTAATCATGTGGTCACTATTCAATGGTTATATTATCAATGGTCACAATTCATAACATTATTTTAAAATCAAAAAACATAAAACCATTGAAGTTCACAATTTTTATAACCACAATAAGACATTTAATCAGATCAATATGAATTTTCATTAATGAATATTTGGGTCATTATAGAGATTCCTGGACATATAATTCTTTATCATTTACATTTCTACCACCTTTGGTGATATAAATATTAACCTCTAATAATAGATATCAATATGGTCTTTATAGGAAAATAAGCTTTCTATCCTGCTAATTACACCAAACCCAGTCATTTTTAGAATGAAAAGATTTTATAAGAAATGTTTTCTTCCTTTCTCAATGGAAAAATACATATATCGATGAATACCCTTAGAACAAATACAAAAAGGGTTATGAGGAGTCATCATGCCTAATAAATACTCTATCTCAAGTCCTAAACTCTCTAATTTTCCGTAAAATATAAAATAGTGTGATGCAATTATTTCATATAAAGTAGAAACTAATGTACAGTAAATTATAATAGTAGAAGTTATGTCACTCTGGTCCACTGACATAGGTTACAATGTAGGTAATAAACCCTTATTATAGCCCCGAGTCACATCATGACTTCCATAAGTAGGCTCACTCTGCTAAATCTACAATTTATATTTATTATTACCTCATCCCCAACCTCCACCCTATCTTGATGGTTGGTGGCATTCCAACTCATAGCATAGCAAGATACTCCAGGGCTAATTCTAGAACATGGGGTGGGTATATATCCTTTCTCCCTAGGCCCTAATGGAAAATAATGGTAGAAATGATGGATATTCCCTATCCTATCATATCATATCTGTTATTTTGGAACCCAGTTACACTAGGTTTTTGTGTGTCCCTTCTTATCGCATTGGTGAAATATTTTGAAAATGTCAGTATGATCCATCTAACTGCTAATATCTGTACACGAAACCTCAAAACAGAGCTTCTTCCCACTACAATAACCACTTCCAGGTCTACGTGCATAAAAATCCGTGTTCCCACCACTGGAACCCCTCATATATCTCTCAAAAATTAAGGGCTTGTTTGATTATTTCAACAATAGTCGTCATCCAAAATACATTGACCTTCTGTTGGATATTCTATTCCAGACCATCCTTGAATTGTCTTGTAGTCATAAGATCATCACCATTTAGATTCAGTGTAAAACGTTGTAGCTTATTAGAACAAGTAGAATAATCCATGATTGACATTGATCCTACTACAGGTTCACAAACTCTCTATCTTGGTCAGTAATTAGTATTTTTGGAATGAAGTAATCATAAAATATCATCTTCAAATATTTAAATATCATATCTTGACTTCGGTCTTCCTAGGTAATGACAACCCACCATCA
The DNA here is from genome assembly GCA_963277665.1 of Viscum album. Lineage (NCBI taxonomy): Eukaryota > Viridiplantae > Streptophyta > Magnoliopsida > Santalales > Viscaceae > Viscum > Viscum album. The sequence goes on along the minus strand of OY728151.1, from coordinate 1,095,743,110 downwards.
CTTTTCCAAACTGCATATCATATAAGCAACAATCATGAACCTCCACTCTTGATGTGTCTCAAGATGCTTGAAAATATAAATTATATCCTCCAGACATGAATCTATAAAATGTGGTACTACATCTCCCAAAAAGGTTTGATGATGATATTGATGTAACTCGGGTGTCAACTCTTCCATAGTTAGGGAATATAGAACAACAACATTCATGTACTTCGTCATGAAGAATAATCCATTTAAAAACATTTCATTAGTAACCATATTATGAATAATTGGTGGTTCTATGTGTGGAACTATATAAGGTATCATTGATGGCTCAGTTCCCACCACTTGTTGCGCATGTTCATCACATCCTGCATTCATTACGACATAGGGATATCATGGTGGCATGATTCTGTATTTTTAAATGCACACCCTAGAGGGGAACATAGTAGTTGAAATTATTATAATTATATGACATGAACGGTACATATCCTTACTATAGAAATGTTCAAAACTCTCTTCCTTCTCCAAAATCCAGTTCTATATGAAAACGGGAGACCATATTAGGACATAAAAATAGTAATACTCACTCCCAACTACCCAAAACTAAGGCCAATAATGGGTATAGGGGTCATATAAAAATATTGGGGTTTTTGTATATATTTTTTAAGTTGAAATGTGTAGAGGAAAACACCATATATTTTTCATTTAGAATCCCTTTAAGTGGTAATTTATTCATTTAATTATTTAATTTCATTTATTTTTTTCTTATTTTAAATATAATAAAATTATACACATATATATATATATCATGGTTTAGTTAAATGTGTCTTCTTCCGAATTCTTAAATGTCCGGTACCTTATAATTTTCATTTGGCATGTTATTTAACTATAATGTGACCTTTACATATGAAATAATGTTATTATAGGTCTTAAGAAATGATTTTATTACATTGAGTACAATTAAATATTTATAGAAGTAATTTCTCCTTATACCACATTTAACATTCATGTAACACAATTAACTGACGTTGTCTTATTCCCTATAACTAAGAAGTCTAGAACTGACAACATGGTATAATTAGGAAATTGATGTTCATCACCAATATATGTGGGAAAACACCATTATTTTGATGTAGGCATGTTAATCAATCCAATTATATTACATTTGTATGAAATGATAGCACATTTCAATATATATTATTCAATCCTCAAAATATAAATAGTAGGAAAATTCATGTAGATAATAGACATGGAATGGAAAAATTCATAACATATAAGCCATCAAGTGTGTATAATGATGCATGACATGTCAACTCCACATCATATCATGCCAAGGAACTGTGTCTTTGTTAATAACATAAAAATCAATAATATCAAAAACATGTACATCACACAATGGTTAAATCATATCAACAATAAAATTCATAAAATAATAATAGCGCTAACCCATCCCATGTAATTTGGATTTCCCCTATATGTCGGTTAGCTACTCCTTGTAATAGGCTCATTTCCCAATTCCAATACACTATATTTTCCTATCTAATGCCCAAATAGAAAGAAAAAAAGGAGAATTAATTGCTCGTATACCACTTATTAACATCCCGACATGAGATCCACCAAAATGGGGACCCGAGATAGTTGGTCACATGGTCTCAAGAGTGCCTCCACATTTTCTAGAGGTTGTAAAATAGAATCAAGGGTCTATTGTGGTATAGTAGGGGGACAATACCCTCATATAATAGTAGAAAATTTGATATGATATGTAAACATGAAATAACATCAGAATAATATAATAGATTGTATAATAGAAACAAGCATGATAAATAACAACGGATGCATAAACAACAAATCAATATTAATATTAATCAAAAGTACATAGGATGATTCACCGAATTGATGATGTCATGGAATGATGATATATAAAAACGGAAATATGAAATATATGTGACGTGCATATAAAACATTATATACAAAAATACCAAAATTATAAAACTTGGATCCTCTAGCATCACGATCATTCACTTGGTACTCTTATCCCATGCTCCTTGATATAAGTAAAAGAGATCAAGAGTCTATAGCAGGGAACAATCCCTTATCCAAACCCATGGTCATAAGGCCTACTTGGTTAACAAAGGAAACCATAGTAGGGTGTCTAATAAACATAGTAGTCCACCTCTAATAGTGTCTAGAATAATCAATCTTGTGTACATAGAATATAATTGTGAATGTAAAATATATAATAAATAATGTTGGATAAAAAATAATAGTTGGATTATGTTTCTATATGACATAGGGCTGGATCTACTTGTTATAGTGTAAGTGAGTGTATGTATGATCAGTAACCATATGAATATAATAGTAATATGTAAATATATATATATATATATATAAAGTACACATACATATGGACTTTATATGTGATGATTTTTAGATCCATATAAAAGGATACTATGAAACATCTTGACCCGTGGTGTAACATACATATCAATAACTAGTATAACCATCCAATGGATCCAACAATGGTATAATACCATAATCCTATATGAATGCACAAAATATTTTTGATCACTATGATTGTGGGGTGAGTCATTATGCTCATCACCTAAAATATGAGAACATGGAGTTTCATTCACATCATCTAGATAAAAGTATAATGGTGTGAGGAATTATTCCCATCACCAAAAATAAGGGAGCATGAAACATCATTCTCAAAATAATAATAATTCAATTTTAATAATCTAGTTGTAATGGAATACTGTTAATAATAATACAGATAGTTTACCTATAAATAGTTATAATTCGTATTCCCAATATATCCCTGGGAGTCATTATTATATAAACCATGTATGTACAAAAGAGAAAAAATTGGTCTTCCCATTCCACCCATCGTAATTTATTTAATTCAGTATATTTGATTATCATTAGAATGGAAATTAAATTCCATGTTCAATCCAAATCACTTATAATGATCATTCATCATATAAATAATTATATAGAAGTGGAAAATTCAATTTCCAATATAATATAAACATATAAGATTTGTTTGGTAATTTAAACAATTGGATATAATGAGGTAATTTAATTTGGAAGCTATAAATGGGTGGAAATCAAGTGGTGGGAAACCTATGAAAAATTAATATTGGTGAATAGGTGTTTCACATTATTAATAATTAATCAATGAAGTAAGAACACAAAATATATAATTTCACGGAATTTTCTGGCTTTTGGTTTGTCGAAAAAATCTATGAAAACATTTAAACACCTAGAATAGATTACTTGACCACCTACCATATTTTTAAAGATAACTCATCGTCCAATACTAGATTCATGTTCAATGTAGAATAGAAAAAAAAATGTCTGGAACACTGAAAATAGTGCAAATGACCTATCACCAAAACATCATAGTAGATGGAATTATAAATTATTAATGGATGAAATTTGATTCGTGAGTTTACCCATAGATTTCCAATAATTCTGAAGATTCTCTTATCAGGGTTGAGAGGAAGAAGAAATCACGACACTAATGAGTGGAGGGGGAAGATCCCATGTGAGGGATATAAAGGGGATTTCCACTATAAATGAATGGAGGATGGGTGATTTTGGTTTAAAAACAATTCAATGGATATTTAATAATATCACCATCAAAATGGGGTCACATGGATTGGATTCATGGTTGGCCAAAATGTCTGTTAATCATGAGGCCTCCAATTTCTAAGGACCGACTTGGATTATGATTTTTGAATGGTTTTCCAAACCATGCAAAAGTCATGAAAAAATCCCACATCACCAATGTCTGTAATCCTGAATGGGCATGCTCCCTAGCTCGGATGGTTACAAAAAACCATGTGTTATCTCCTCTATACTAGGTACCTCACATGGTTGAGTCGCATGGTTTGTGGTAATTGTATACTATATATGCATCCCAACATGTTTTTCAAATTTCTAGAATATTAAGGATTAAAAAAGAACCATACTCTCCCAAAATATTATTTAGTACACAAGGTATTCAAACCAAGATAAAACAAATGGTTTTGACTATAAAACAAATGATTCTACAACATTGAGAGAAGATAGGTCATGAAATAATAAAAAAAAATATGTTATATGTGAACATATGGTGTTGAAAATATATTTCCAATGATGGAGTTATTTTTCTTGAAAAAATAGACTGCACCAATCATTATTATGTTCAATACAAGAATTTCTTGAATGGAGAAGCAAATAGAATCTTGAAAATTATAATAAAAAAATATCCCTCATCTTTTAATAGGGACTCATTTAAGGGATATTCATTCAGGAGATATTATTTTTGGAATAATTATATAATTTACTAGAATTATAGTGGATTATTTTCATTTAATTTTAAAAAAATAAATGATTCATGTATTTTAGAAAAAAATCACTCAAGTTTATAGTTCGATTTATTTTTAAAATTTTATTAAAAAGTGTATTTTTTTAAAAGGTTATTGAAAATTTTATACAATAAAATAGACCATGGGGAATTCATGTAAACAATTATTTGTGGAATACTATAATTTATTTGGAGTATTCACATTTAATGTGGTGAAATTTTCTAGTATCTAAAAAAATTGTGACAAAAATTATATTCATATCAAAGTTGATTTTAGAGAAATGGACGTTTTTTCATATAAGTGAAATGTTGTATGAAAAATTGATTCGATTCTACATCCATGAAAATTAAGTAATGAAATTATTTTCTGGCATGCTTTGTGTATTATTGGAAATTATAGATTCTAAAATCATGGGGTTATCATAAGTGACGATTTAAAAAGGTATTTAGTTTCACTTTAAAATAAAAATAAAGGAATCATGTTTTCTAGTAGTGGTATGTTGTGAGAGCGGTGGATATATAAAACCCTAGACCCTCCCCCATGAATATATTTCCATAGACACATAGATTACATATTCTCCTTAGTACCATCAATAAAATTCTAGATACAAGTCAATAATTACAAAATAAATAATGATTTCTGAATTTCATACATCTGATGGATGATTATTTTGTTTATAGAATTAGATAATTATGATACAACATAAATAAATAAAGGAAATGACTTTCTCAACTAATAGGCATTTTTCTCTATATGGGAGAAAATTCTTAAATCATGAATAATATTCAACATCTCCCATAAAATTTTTAATCACATCATATATTTATGAAGAATTCATGTGTAGTTATTTTCCTCATAACATAAGTAATGGAAGGTTATTAATGAGGGGATCCAAAATACTCAGTAATAGAAATATATAATAGATTAAAAATTTCATAAATATGGAATAAATATTACGGAATGAATGGGTAAACAATAATTTTCCATAAACATCTTGATACTATAAACATTCTATATCCATTAAATAAAATAAAAAATCGGACATCAATAATAGTTATCTCATAATACTTGAATGAATAATTGCATTCATTAAGAACCTACTATTAGGGCATTAAGCCAAGTCACATTACGTTTTTTCAAGAACACATTCAAGCCATCTTCATAAATTGGGTAGAAAAAACCAAATCCAAAAACATTTTCTATATCATAATATTTATCAAGGAATTGAGGGGATAATTAATGTCAAGGCACACCTTTTACTATTTTAAGTCAAATGCATTCACCATAATAGTAAACACTAACATTCATATAATTCTCTATTAAAACAATTGATGAATAAATGCATAATTCTCCATATAATGAATAATTTGAAATATCATTACATGATCAACTAGCCTTATAAGTCAATAATCAATCAGAGTGTCACTAATTATCCATAACCAAAAAACAGTATTAATTAATCATATCTTATACCTTGGAATATTATTGATGGTGAAATAATATATAGTCAACTTTAAAATAATAATTTATACTAAAATAACCCAATAATGTATATTAATACATTTCCCCAGTTTAATAGGTATAATACTTTTTACTTGAACATCATCTAATAAAAGTTTTATAATAGTTTGTGGTGACACCAAATAGATGAATTGGTGTGTGACAAAGAAAATACTAGAATTGTATAATCATGATACATTTGGAGAAAGAATGTGGCTGGTTCAAACAGAATATACCCCAATAAGATAGAAATATTTTTCAATGGATTTATGTAGTAGGAATGTGTGTTCCCAAAAAATGGAAATAATACTATGTAAAAAATAAAATGGAATAATTTTATCAAATTATATATCTTAGTTTTATAGATTGATCATAATTCAATTAATTGAAATTGAGGTACCAAAACTTCTCAATATTTGGGAAATAACTAAATTAATATCCACTTGAATAAGGATGATTGATTTTGAATGTAAATCCCAATAAATATAATTAATTAAATTATATAACATTCATTCAAAATTAAATAAATATAAAATTATATAATGATAACATGATGCATAACATGTAACATGTCTCAATTAATCATAATAAATACCAATACAATACTTATGGATAGAGTTACAAATTAATCAAAACCCCATGAAAGTGAGGGATTATAATGTAACATAAAATAAGGTGATTAAAACATAGTTCCTGATATGATATCGAAAATTGATTGTATATAAACCATAAAAACTCAATTATGTATGTAAAACCAAACATTTCTTAGATATAGGAAGTTGAGATGAAGGCTATTAATTTTTCCTAATCAATTGTACTCGCACAAAAATAACCTAGATAATTAAATTGTGTACATTAAAAAAATACACAATAACCATATTGATAACTATAACCATCTGTAATAATGATTTACTATCATTCTATAAAGGTATATTATTTTTTCTATACCTATTTTCAACATATGGTGTATATAATATTTGTCGCATTGAAAAATATTTTTAAAATAGGTGTTCATATGTATTTTTTCAGTATTATATAACTATTAGATAATATAGGATAATAAAATATATTTTCAATGATACCTTAAAAATTAATAACATTATTTCTTTTCAATTATTGTTATCAACCTAGAGCATGAAATGGATAATGGTTATGTGTCATAGATTATTAAAAAAATTTATATTAATTAATGATTTAAATGTTGATATAATATTACCAAATCAAAAAACATTTATTTTGATATTTTTAACATGTTATAATGGTATGTAATTTCTAATATTCATCCCAGATATTAATGTATATTATTGTTTAAGTATATGGTTAGACCATCCAAAACATCATCCTATGATGATTAGTGGATGATTATGACATGGATTAGATGTAAAATTATTATAACATAATAATAATGATCTTATTTAGTGTTTATTAGTGTGATTTATCAAAATTTTAAAAACATATAATGAAATAAAGACAGATATAAAGTCATTACTTAAAAAAATCGACCATTTTACTTTTAGTTCTCTCATTTAAAATAATTGACTTGCAAATAATTTTATGTTGATCATATCATTGATATCTCTATTTTGATTCTAAATAACATTTGTGATATCATAAAATTAATATTTATCTATTAATAACAATCATATTCCATGGCTTGTTAGAAGGAAATGAGAAATGAAACATGTTGCATCATGGAGGCATTAGTCTGTACAACCCATGAGCAATGATTTTTTTAGTAATGGATGGGGTATATGAATAAAAATGACAATAACCTTAAAACAGTAGCATTATAGTATATAAATAATTCTAATAAAATTATATTGTGTTTATATCAAGAATTTAGATGGATATAATTAAGGGGAAAAGCTAAGTAGTTGGTAATACTCACATCAGAGACCTAAATCATCATTTGAAGTCTCTTTATAGATGAAATACTTATTCTTACTAATAGTGAAATTTAAATATTGAATGTGGGACAATATTCTTGGAGGATGTAAAATTAAATGTTTAAAGGGGAAATTATAATGATAGGATAATATTGATGTGGTGGTGTTATCAACATTTTATAAGTGATGAGAAGATTAGTTTTGTGAGTAAACCTCATATTTTAAATTATGTAAGGTCAATATTTAACTAAAAAATAGAAAAATGGAAAAAAATGGGATAAAAGAAGATTTTTCATCTAAAATTTCATCAAACACTATTTTTGAGAAAACTGTGGGTTTTTTATAGCCTTTGGTTTTACCTGTTTAACTTATACCATTATTTAATTTTACCTCTGTAATTTATTTCAAATATTAGTTATTAATTTTAATTAAAAGGATAAGATACAAATTTTACCTAACTATACACTTATAAATGTAAATTTAAAAATAATATTATCAAATAAAATTTGTAACGGTGTGAAAATTTAATTTTAAAATAAATGAACATAATCATGTAAAACCCATATTTAATAAAATAATGTTTTTAAGATTGAAATACATATATATATATATATATATATATATATATTTCCATCATCATGTATACTTATTTTAGTTACAAAAACTGATTTATAGTAATAAAATAATGATTATAATGATTTTATGTATAAGAGAAATCAAATATCCCATGAAAATATATTATTTAAAGAAATGATCCAAACATGTATTTATATTAAATTAACATAATATTTAATCATAATATTGGTTTCCATAGGTTTTCAAGGTTTTCATAATATGTTAAAATGAATAATATTAAATTTTAGAATATTACTTGACTACTTTAAAGTTTTCAAAAATTTATTGTTCATTCATCTTCTATTGTAAATTCATACAAATTATAAGATCCTTTATAAATGTTATTTTTTACTCCAAGTCACCATTTTTTAAAAAATTAATAATGTATACTAAATAAATTTATATTTTAGGAATTGAAAAAATACTTTCATTTTTTTTTATTTCTAAAATATGTACATTAATTTTTTAATATGATTATGAAATATAATAATAAACTTTTTTTGAAAATTCTATTTTCAAATATACACTATTAATGTATTTATTCTATATCATTTACCAATATAAATTGTGTAATAATATACCAATTAAAAATTTATCATTAATAAAATGCTTCTTGAAATATTGTTTCTTATTACATAAAATAAATTCTTATAAAGAATAATTTCTTAATCAATAATTGATATTATTAAAAAATTTAGTCAAACTAATTTTATTTAATTATTAATTAAATTATCCTTAATTTGATGTATAAAAATAATTTACAATGGGGTTTCTCCTATTAATTTATATTATTTTAGTCTGTAGTTTTAAACGGTTACACTATATATATTGTTGTTTCATTTCAATTTGTTGTTGTGAGTGGATGAAGCAATTGAACAAACTAACTTATTTAAAGGTAATAATATATCAATATTTTTGGTTGTTGAATTATCTTCACTTAAATAAGTTTCTTCTTCAATATTCTTATATTATGATTAGATTAATTTAAATAGAGAACCCTTAATTAACCATACACTATTATATAGTTATATGTTAATATTGGACATAGAAGTGTATTTATCTATATAATGAATTATTATAAGCACTTTATAAATGTACATAAGTGATTCTTAATTTTATAGATATTTATATAACAGAATTTTTATCTAGATACATAAGAAATTACATTCTAAAAACTAAGACAATTATTTATTTGATAATCAACCACCTAGGGGTTTCCATTTAATACTAAATATCTAATAGTTGGTTAAAACATACATGATATAAGAGAGTTTAGAATTTTGATTCAAACCTTACTAAATAAAAAACTATTATTAGTTTAATAGGATTTCCATTATTCATATGGTTTTCGGGGACTATCTCCTTCATTTTCCCCCAGATTGGGACATGGAGTCATATAATTCCCAACCCTCTTCCAATTTATTTAATAATTTTTAATATATTCTTTTTTTTTTCTTACACTTATGAGTTCGACAACCTTCAAGTCCAAAATTATTGAATTTATTTTTCTCTCTCAAATAATATTCCCCATGTTTCATCCCACATTTATGAAATATATAAAATAAAATATTTTTCCCTACATCATCTTTTTGACCTGATCTTTTATGAGGCACCATCTTTCTATTCCTTACTGTATTTGGTACTTTGACTGTGTTCACATTGTTAATCGTTCTTAACGATAGTTATTTTGTAATAATCACAAGGTTTATAACTCCAACTATCATCTTGATGGGTTTTTCATTGAAGAAATATCATTATTCTTTTCTCACACCCATTGTTTTTTCATGTTCTCACAATTAATACAAAAAAGTGTTAACATGATTACTGGTCATTATTTGTGAATTGTCATAAGTAACCAAGAAAAAAACATAACCTAAATACCCCTAACATTATATCATTATTATAACAACCCTATTCTCTTTACTAAATTCATACATGAATTAATTATATAAAATTGCACTTAATACTACCTGAATTATAGGTAATTCTAGTGTCTTGGTAAATTATGAACAATACATAATAACTTAAAACATGAAATAAAACATCATTTATTGAAAAATTCCTTTACCTGACCACAATATTTATGTGTTCTTGACATTGCATGGGATAACCTGAGATCATAAATGAGAAAGGGTAAGCTACAAATCTAATTAATGGAATAAAAAAGTAATAACATGTGGAATACAATACATGTTAGACAATTGGAATATCAATGGATCGTTGAAGAAGCATGAACATAAAGTCATGATATAGAATTATAATTATAACATGGAAAAGTAGGAATAGCTTAGAACATTTCATCATTGGTGAAAGCTAAACTCCCATGAATTCATAGTGTAAAATGTACCATAATGGAATCAGGTAGACACTTGTCCCAACATTATGTATCATGATACTAAAAATTTACCCAAGGCATTGGAGCATTATATAATTCTAGGTGCACCCATCACATTCATTTCATTCCCATGATTAAGTGTTCCACATAGATCATAATGCATGGATTCATTCATCATCAAAATTTAATCCATGATCAATGAGTTTAAAATTCATACATTTATTTCCTAAATAAAAAGGAATATTTTTATAAAAGTGTAAACCCTTGATAGTCGAATGGGTATGGTATTCACTAAATTATGATTTTGGCATTGAAAACAATGGTGCAATTTTGGCAGCATAATGATGTGGCATAAAAAATCCTAAAAAGGGTTGATGAGATAGAAAGGGGTATCTCATCATATATAAATGAATTGAAAAGTAATAGGGTCATATAAATACTTTTCCCAATGTAAATAATTTGGAAATATAAGTTGTAACATAATAAATAAACATTAATAAAATGGAAAATGGAATAACACTTATGAAATTTCAGAATGGTAACCGGTGTACATGGGAGGGATTAAATAGAGAGAAATGGTCACTCATAATTATTACATAATAAGGTATCTTTGTGGGAGGTATTAAAACATACCTCATCATTTTTTATTGAACATAAATGTGTGTAACAATATAAGGAAACATTGATTAAAATGAGAATGGAAGGAACCCTTAGTCGAGTGTGTGATTTCAAAAGCATGGAGACGAGATTATTTAAATATTGGGGCACTTTTAAAGGATTATAGACAGGGGATTACATACTAAATAAATGTTTAAAGTATTTTTAGTGGATATAAGTGGGATCATGGGTGGGTTTATATAGGATCTGAGAGGGGAATTCTTTAATATTTCACAAACTTGTGTTTTGGAATCTATATAATTAATTATTCAAAACCAAACACCTTACCATGTTATTTCCAATAAACTTTTCCAAATAAGAGTGGAACAAATTATATTATAATTCCGTGGTCTGAATATACTATAATATTAGACATTCTTTTCTGGAGGTGAGTCACATTATTAAATAAATTACCTTAAAATCAGAAAATATATAAGACGTTTTTGGGGATTCAGTAAGCCTTTATAAAATAAGTCAAAAAATAGAAAATTGCTTTATTTTAATGTTAAAACATATAATTTTCCTAATAAACCTTTTATAATGTTTATAACATCACTATTTTTTCATTATGATTACATAAAACACACTATATATTTATATGGAATTTAATGTTTATCCCAAAATTCAACTGTCTCCGAAAATTATGAAAAATTCATTGTTGGATAATTTTGACATCTCGATCTCAAAAAATATATTCATTTTATCCAAATATTTTTCTCATTATGTAAATTTTAACTTTTCAAGTACAAATTGATATTTATTTGAAATTTATAGGTTTTAAAAAAATGAATTTTTAACCCTAATGAAATTTTTGTTTTGGCCACATAAAAAATTATTTGAGAATTTATTTTTAATAAAAGAAAACTATTATTTTTGAATTCATCAAAATATATTTCTCAATTCAATTTTAATATTATGCAAAAATACTAGTTATGATTTCAATAAATAATAATGAACTGCATGTATATTTGTATTCTATAAAAAAATAATGTACAAAATCATAATGTTTTTGTATTGATACATAAGCCTTTATTACACTAGTATAAACCCTAAGAGTAAGGTCTGTGATGGTGTGGCATTTAATGGTCCATTCAATTAACATGGTTTGGGTCATGATCTCGATGATCACGAACTTCTCCCATAAATGGTTTCACTCATGCATAAGATGTTGGATATCATCTTGGGCTTGGTCGAGGGAAAGTCATGAAATTATATCTCCCTCAGAAGCTCTAATAAATGGACATCATATGGAATGATCCAACAAGTTGAGATCATCACCTCCATTTTATATGTTAAAAGGATTTTTTAAAACCAAATATTTATACTAGGCATGTGATCATTGTTCAATGGATATATTTTCAGCAGTAATGATACGTAATTGTCATTTAAATCCAACTAAATATAAAAAAAAGTGGAGTGTATTTTTTTCCAATATCTATTTTACAAAATAAGAAAATTAATTAAATCAAGAGGAAATTTTCACTTATAATAGTTTGGTTAATTACAATATTCTCTCAAGAGATCTTTCCCTCCAAATATTCATTTCCAAAATTAAAATATATGAGGGTAACTCAGTTTTATCGCCGTCTCTAGTTCCAATGTGGCTAATTCAAACATGTGGTATCTCTAAAAAACATTGACCGGTTGAATTGTCCTATTATTTAGAAATTTTATTCTACAATATATGATCTCCTCTTTCTTCTCCTCATAAGAGACGTCATTCCCCAATGGAACAACCTCTAGATTGATTATATAGAGGGGTCTTGTAAATACTTTATCAAATGGAATACAAGGAATGCATCATGTACTTGAGATAGATTAATAGGGAGTGCTAGTCATTATGACACAACTCTAATGTGATCAAGGATATCAAAACTGTTCATGTACCTTCGACTAAGCTTTCCCTTCTTCCCAAATATCTCTACACTCATCCATGGAAATATACAGAGGAATACCATGTCTCAAACATCATTCTCTAGGTATTGTTAAAAAATTTCAGTAAAGATTTTGTTTTGAAATTGAGCATCCTTGATGTGATGTTGAATGGTCTTAACCTTCTCCACCATTTCCATGACCATTTCATGACATAGCAGTTGTTGTTCCATATCTTCAGCGCATCATGTAGGTGTTCTTCACCTATTCCCATGAAGGGATTGGTAGGGAGACAATTGTATTCATGAGTGGAAATTTTTTTATAATAGAAATCAACCAGAGGAATATATTGATCCCATCCATTATTGAAGTCTATTTAGAATGATCTCAACATGTCATAATGTTTTTGGATAGTCTGGTCAAATTGGCCATCAGTTTGAGGGTGATATATCGTGTTGATGTTTATCTCATTAATCAAAGCTTGTTGGACAATCTTCCAGAACATAGAGGGGAATCATGGATCTCTATTGGATATAATTGATAGTGGTACACCATGTAGCCTCACCACTACTATGATGTATATCAATTCATGTCAATCCAGTGATAAATCCTCTCTAATCACAATGAAGTTTGCAACTATTGTATTATTACCCACCACAACCCATATAGAATTATTTCTTCTAGATTTCATAGGAAGCCCGGTTAAAATATATGGCCATGTTTTCCCATTTCCATGTGTGTATGGGTAATGGTTTCATCATCCCCTTAGATTTTTGCATCTCTTCATTCACATACTAACATATGAGACATATTGATGTATATTCTGCAATCTCCTTCTTCATATTGTCCCCCCAATATTATTCATAGATTTCTGGATACATCTTTGATCTTCTATGATGGATAGAGAAAGTTGTGTTATGTTCATCATCCACTAGATCCTTCTTTAACTCGGGTTATGATGGTACACATAGTCTTGACCTAAATCATACAAAACCTTCTTAATTAACATTGAACTCTGTGGATTTCCCTTATCAAATAGTTTCTAATTTCTTCTTAATTCCCAAATCTTCTCATTGATCATCCTTTAACTTCTACAAAAAATATGGTCGAGAAATCATTTTGGAAATGATTGATGATTTTCCTTCCTCCAGGATTCCCATGTCCATCCTCTTCAAGTATAAGAAGATCTGATCCTTCTCAACTCTCATCAATGAAATATTTTTTCGATCCTTTTAAGTTATAGTCGCTTCCACATTATTCAATTTCTTTGGATGATAGTGATTTAATCATTTATAATCTTTAATCATCTCTAACCATTTCTATAGGAATATATACTTGAGGCTTTTGTGATTCGTATATATTTCACACTTCTCCCCAAAGAGGCAATGTCACCAAATTTATAATGAGAATATCACAACAACCAACTCCAAATCATGTGTTGGATCATTATGGTCATGAACATTCAACATCCTTGAAGCATAGGCAATGAATTTTTCATTTTTCATCAACACATAGCCTAGGACCATCATCAAATCATCACTAAATACCACTAAAATATCTCCCCTTGTGGGTAGTGTGAGCATAGGCACATTGATAATACTTTTTTCAGCTCCTTGAAACTCTCTTCACATTAATCATTCCATGAATATATGACTCCCTACTAAGTTAGCATGGTTTATGGGTTTGAAAATCATGATAAATTTCTAAAAAATAGACAATAATAACTAGGTAATCTAAAGAAAGTATGGATATATATCAAAGAGGTTGACCTAATTCATAATTCAATTGCATTTGTTTTTGAAGGATCCATAGATATCCAATTTCTTGTGATGATATTCCCCAATAAATAAACATTCTTCAACCAAAAATCATGTTTTCTACAGATGTAATAAATATTTTCATTTCACAAGGTCTTTATCATAGTACTTAAACACTCTTCATGCTCCTTAAATTTAGATTATATTATAATATCATCAATAATGTCTTCTAAAATTCTGTCACCTTAATCTCTAAAGACTCAATTCCTCAAGTTTATGAATGTTACCAGAGCATTAGTTAGTCTGAATGGCATTACTATGAACTTATTATTCATGTACATTATACAAAAAGTTTCCTTGGGGGTCTCCTCCTTCTTCACTCCTACATGGTAATATCCCGATCGTTGATCAACCTTGGAGATGTATTGTGCTCTAGAATGATCATCAAAAAAGTCATCAATTTTTGGAAAAGGATACTTTTTATTTATACTGATTTTATAGAATTCATGATAATTAATGCAAAGTCATATTGACTCATCCTTCTTATTGATTAAGAGGACTATTTCCCCCCCATGGTGAAGCACTTCAGTGTATAAACCCTTGATCCAGATTCTCCTATAATTGTTTCTTTTTCTCCTAAATATCCACAATATCCATTCTACATGGAGTCTTGTATATTGGAAATTTCCTAGGTAGACGATCAATCAAGAATTCAACATCCCTTCTAGGAGGAGGAAAAGAAAATTCCTCATGAAACACAATAGTGAAATCATATTGTAATATGCATGTCTTCAAGGATTTTTCCTTCCTTAGACTTAGTCATCTTAGAAATATATGCATGCTCATATAGTAGTAATATCCATTATTGGGTTTATGGTTCTAATGAAGATTCATCATCCTTCTTTCACTTGTATAGAATTGGGAGTTTATTTTCCATATGGAGAGTGATTCCACTCTCACATAAATTTATGTTGGCTTTATATAGTAAAATATAATTTATTCTAATAATTTCCTCAAAATCCACCAAGGGAAGTATAATAAGGTTCATCGGGAAGTGAAATCCACAAATTGTGACTGGGAAGGAGTTATATAAATGGGATACTAAAATTTCCCCTTTTTTGATTTTCACTAACTTCTCTACTTACATGAATTGTGTTGGTTTTTGGATTATTCTAATAAACATTAATGATAGAAAATAATGTGTAGAACCATACTAAAAAAGAACATTTTCTATTCTAGTTTGAATAACTAGTGTACCTTTAACCATTTTATTGTCAGGATTTACTTCAGCGGTAGTAGTGTACAAATCTGTCCATTTCTACCATGGAGTTTGTTGTTCACCTATGAGAAAGGTTGTCTCTGTGAATTTATTTGAGAAATTCCTCAGTTCCATGCAGTTATAGCAATGAACAATGCACTAACGGTCTATTAGGGAAGTCCATTCCTTCATCGTAGTAGTGGGGTTTTCTTTCCATCAATCACTAGCTATGTGACATTTCTTCCCGAACATAAAGCCTTTCCTCAGCCACTTCATCAAATTTCCAGGGTTCTTCTTTCCTCAACTTTGGAAAGTAGCATATTAAAATTTCTCTGCACCATTAGATCTCTCTATCGGACCGCCAGAATTTGACTCTAACTTCTGCTTCTTATCCTAGTGATACCCCTGAGACTCAATGTTCTCCATGTTGACATTGAGGGCACAACCAAAAGTTCACTTATATCTATAAAAGTCAAAGGTCGCCATGGATTTCTGTAATCTAGTTTTTAGCCTACCAGAAAAGGGGTCATCCACTCATTCGGGGGTAACAAAAATTTGAGAGTCCTATCTTGCAAGACTTGTGAGCTTATCCACGTATGATCTGATGGATTCATTGTCTTTTTTCATTAGGGAAAGGAAGTCCCATTCATCTTATGTCGAATGGTGTGAGGAAAATATTTATCATAAAACATTTTCGGTAAAACCATTCATCCCATCACCTCAATATCTAGATTAGTATTTGTATTTTTGATCAACGTCCATCATTGATTAGCTTCACAATCCATATTATAAGTATCTAGAAGAGAATTCTCTTGTTCATAGCATTGAAGGATGGTGAATATCTTCTAAATGGAGTTAGTCCATTGTTTGTAGATTGAGGGATCATATGATCCATTGAAAGTAGGGGGCCTTTTACTCATGATACTCTTGATTTCTGCTTGTTCACTCTTGTGGGTGTGGGGGACTTTCCTCTTGATCTATGTTTCTATTCAAAACATTAGTTAACTGAAAGATTATCCTGACATTGTTTTTGATTCTCTCACCCATCAGATTGGGAATCTCATTAGGGAAGTAATTACATTAATCTTCGTATCGGTTGTTAGCATGATTCCACATATTACTAGCCATTGTATAGAATAAAAGGAAAGATAGTGGTAATAATTTTAAACTATTAAAAACTTAAAGGGTAATCCAATGAAATTAAAGGCATAAATAAAAAATTTAATTTATTTCATTAAATTATGAATTTCTCAGCATAAATGTATGTTATCCATGATCTATTTACAATTTCATATTATTATATGATTTATTACCTTAATAATGCTTCAAAATAATATTATGAATTTATCAAAGCATATCCACTGGGAGTGTCAAACCAGGAATACATCAAGCATCATTATCCAGCATTAGTTCTTGTTCGAGTCTAGCTCAATGTAGTGTTTTCATATTTTACCCCAAGATACATCTGTGAGAGATCCATTACCAATTTTCTGTATTAATCAAGGGATTTATTTTCATGATAAACTACTTAATTTATACCCACCAATATTTATGGATGTTTTCTTATACATAGTCTTATTCATAAGTCTTTCACCAGATTTTTCTAATCCAAATCAATAAAATAACTATACATTCTTATGATAACGACTAACTCTTTTCTTTTTATTAGATTAATAAATGAGTTAATAACATAAAATTACACTTAATAAAACCTAAAAGATTGATAATTCTATTTTTATGAGAAATTAAGAACATAAAAAGAAAATTTAAAACATGAAATACAACATAATTATTTAAAACATCCTTTACATGATCACAACATTTAATCAAACATAACATTTCATGGGAAAACCGAAGGACACACCTAAGAAAGGGGTGTGCTATAAGTCCCTATAAGGGAATAAAAATGGAATAACATGATGGAAATAATACATGTTATTCATTAGGAATATCAATTGATCATAATATTAACATGAATAAAAATGCATGATATATCTAGATAATCATTACATGGAAATGTTGCATCAACTTAAAACATTGCATCATAGGTCAATGATAAACTACCAAGACATCATAGTGGAAAAAGTCCCATAAAGGACTAAGGTAAAACCCTTTCCCAACATGACATATTATGATACTAAACATTACCCATTTCATTGGAGAACTATATAATTATGGTTTCACCCATCACTTTCATTTCATTCAAATTGTTAAGTGTGCCACATTGATCATAAAGCATGGATTAATTCATCATCATAATTTATTAAAAGATCAAGGGGTGTGGAATAAATACATGTATGTCCTCAATAAAATGTTATATGGGTTTATAAGTTAACACCCTTGACTGGGGAATTGGTATGTTATTCACTACATGATGATTTTGGCCTAGAAAATCACGATGTAATTTCAGCATCATAACGAGGTGACATAAAAAAATTAATAAAAATGGTTTATGAGAGTGTAAGGGCTCTACTATAATATATACATGAAATATATATTAATATGGTCATATAAATACATCTCCCAATATATGTAATTTAGAAACATATGGTATAATATAATAAATAAACTTTAAGAAAGTGGATAAATTGAATAACTCTTATGAATGTTTAGCATGGTAACGGGTGTACATGGAAAGAATTAGTGAGATAGAAATGGCTCTTTAACCATTAAAACACAATAGGGGTAGTATGTGGGAGTTTGAAAAACATATCCCATTATTTTTTATTGAAAATAAAAGGGTCTAACGATATAAGGAAATATTGATAAAAATTAGGATGGAAGGATCCATTACTTGAGTGTTTGATTTCAAAAGCATGAAGAGGGGATTATTGATAGATTCATGTTCCTTAGAAGGATTATATATCGGGTAGGACAGATTAAGGACATGATCCAAGTATTTTTAGTGAAGAGAAGTTGGATCTTGGGTGTTTTTATATAGGAAATGATAGGAGAATTCTTAAATAGTTAAAAAAGCATAGGTATTTTAATCTATATAATTTAATATTGAAAACCATAAACCATAAAACGGTTTTATCCCATGGTTTTTTCCAAATAAAATTGGGAAAAAAATATTATATGTCCATATGATCAAGATATTAAAATATTATCCTTGATTATGAGGAGTTAAGTCACATTATTAAAGAAATTAACTTAAAATCATAAAATATATTATACATTTTCGAAGGTTCAGTAGGGATTTATAAAGTAAGTCAAAAAAAAATCTATAATCACATTTCATTAAAATTAGAACTTATATTTTTTTGATTATCCCTTTTATAGTGTTAATTACAACACTGTTGGTCTATTGTGATGTCATAAAACACACTCTAAATTCATATTGTAATTAATTTTTACTAAAAAATTCTACTGTCCAGAAAATTAAAACAAATTAAATATGGAATAATATTTACATCTTCATTCTCAAAATAATATTCAATTTTCAAATAAATTTCCCAAATACTTCAATTTTAACTTTTAAAATAAATACTAAAATTTATTTAAAATGGACAGGTTTTTGAAAAAAATAGTTTTTAAACATTAATAAAAATAAAATTTGGCCTCATAAAAATTATATTATTATTTGTTTTTAATGAAAGTAAAATATTATTTATTAATTATTCAAAATATATTTCTTAGTTCAATTAGAATAATAACCAAAAATAATATTTTTTACTTGAAAACGAATAATAAAATAAAAGTATATTCGTTATTCAATACCAAAATAATTTACATAATCATAATTCTAGGTTCTCCATACATATCCCTATATTTTAACAGCATACGGCCTATGTGTAAGGTGTTCGATGGTGGGTATTTCATGGGGTTATTTGGTGAACATGGTTTCGGTATTAATCTTGATGAGTTTGAACTTCTTCCGTAAATGGTTTCATTCATGCTGAAGTTGTTGGATCTCAGTTTGGTATTGGTCTAAGGAAAAGCCCAAAAATGATATCTTCCTTAGAAGATCTGATAAATGGTCTTCATAGGGAATGATCCTCCTAGTTGAGGCCATCACCTCATTTATCTGTGTCAAAATGATTTGTTAAATGATTATATTTATATAGGTAATTTGATCACTATTCAGCATCTATATTATCAATGGTAATGATACTTTACAGTCATTTAAATCAAATTTTATATAATAAAATAAATTGACTGCATGTTTTTCTATATCCATTTTCTAAAATAATACATTTAATTAAATAAAAATAGAAATTTCACTTATAATAGTTCTGGTCGTTGCAATTATCATGTTATCATATAGTTCATACAGCTCAACATTTTTCAAGCATAGTTCTAATTATATCACTATCATTTTAACATATATCATTCTTGGTTAAACATAGGTAATGTTACTTGGGTTTTCCCATACCTATTTACATAATCCAAACAATAGAGATTCTAAATTACTGTAAACTTTATTAAAATATTCTAAAACAAATAATCTATAAAATCTATAGTCATACATATCCTTCCTTAAACAAAGTTGTTTCTCTAACAATCAAATAAACAAGTATGTATATACCATAACAATATAATCACAATATAAAACCATTCCAAAAACCTATTTTCATTTCAATGACATTTAACCATGTCTGATTATATTCCTCTACAAATTAACTCTATCTTTTATCATCAAATAGTACCAACCACTAGTTCATCTGATCACACAATGATAATTATATATCGTATTATAAAAAATGATATGAAATTATAAATAATATCAACAATTATCAACAATCAAAATTATATTTATACTATATAAATTACATATACAAAATCACCCTACCCTTTACAATCGCGACATCAAATATATACCATCCCGAAAACTTTTCAATCCCTCAGTATTGTGTTCATAAATAGTTATCCTAAAAAATATAACCCTATCATTAAATCACATTTAATGGTTATTGACACCATTTAATATATTTATCTAATACATTAATTAATCAAACTGATGAACAACCCTTATATGTTTCTCATAATCCTCATAAATTTTAAAATATTTCAAAATATTATGTTTAAATATCACTCACTAGTAAAAATTTAAAATAGTATCAAGAAAAAATGTATATTATGATTTGAACCTCACATATATAGTAATGAGTAATAACTTCACTTATTCACTAATAATAGACATATAATATGATTCTTAACAATTTGTGTATGCTCCCATATTTTTTATAAGATATTTTAATTTCTCGGTACGTACCTTTCCCAACATCAATATCAATATCCTTTTTTGACCAAATACACAGACCAAAATGATTAATTTATTATCCAAAACGTGTATGTGAAAACAAAATTCTAACACATTTTCCATTTTCATCCCATTTTTTTAACATGTGATTTATTCATATCATCCAGTGACACTCTTCTCTCAATCATTGGTTATAAATAGTCATTTTTAAATTATATTATCATACCATATTTTTTAATATTCTACATAATACATTATAATGGTTTATTAAAGAAATGTGATTAACCAAAGTATATCCCTATGGAGTTCCTATATATATTTTTTCCACAACCTCACTCATCATGCATCAAATTGATGATTTAATAAATGATCAACCAACCCTTTTCATGTTGATTACCCATTAGTGAATATATGCCACACCTATATCCACTTTGTAGTATCTAGGAAGGGATGTATATATTTTAAAGAAAAAATAATCTATTCTTTACAAATTTATTATGATGTTATCTAATACTTATACATGTTCTATAAAGACTTTGTTATTCCTTATAAGGTGTTTAAATATTTCTTAATATTTTTCTAGAGCCTGGTGCAGAGATGGTGTGTGAATATGATGCCCGGAGTGCCAAAAAATTAATTTTATAAATTTATTAAATATTTTTATATTTCTCATGAACATTTATTTGAAGAAAATGGAATAACTCCTAACATATTGATTATATTTAAAATATGGGACCACATTTCGATCTGGAACGTGATTTTTACCCTAGACATGACATAAAATGAATTTTTGAAAAAATTTCAGACACCTCTATCATTAGCGGTGTGTTAAAGTAATTTATTAATTTATTTAATTAATAAATTTAATTAATTTAACCTTGGAAATTTGACATTAAATTCATTATTATGAAATATTCTCTATGGTTATCCTTATTATTTTCTAAATTCACTGATGAGAGAACCCCCTTCATCTAGAGAATTTCGTCAACAAATGAAGAAACATTGGATCGAGGAAATTCGAAGCCCGATAAACACAAAAGAACTTAGTGAGTGAATTATTCATCTACAATGATCAATACAATCCAGGTAGGTCTCGTCAGTTGGTACTTTCTCCCATTGATTGATTATTTAATTAGATATAACATTATTATTTGATATTTTCCCCTTTTTAAAACCTTTTTATGACCCTGCGCATTGAAGCTCATTTTGTCTCTGTTATTTTCCAATATGAATTGTCAAATCTTGATCAGTTGTCCATGAATTATTGGACAACCATCATCAATCCTTTTTTCTACTTTTCTTTCCCCATTCATCATGTTATTTTTCCATTGGAAACCTATGTTTCCTATATCAATAGTTTTTAGGAAACCCTAGATCGATTTGGTGCTTGTATTTCTAGTGGATCGAATAAACTATGATGATTTTTTGACCATAGAATAAATATGGGATCATCGTAAGGAGTTGATGATGAATCTGAAGGTTTGACACCAAATTATTGAGACTCAGAGGCATAGAGATATATGGAATGATTGACCAAACCACCTTGATGAACGATGGATGTTTTCTAGTGAATTATTTCCAGTGATAATGAATCTCTATCAGATCCATGAGATTTTGGATGAATCGAGGAAGAATCAACGTTGTTGGGACCAGATTTGAACAACAGAATCAGATCATAAAAATTTTAGTTTTCAATCGAAATCCCAACTACAAGGCATTCTCAATAAAGAACACACAATGTGTATCCTCCCCCAGTATCGGCTCTTGGTTTTGGGAAATGTTATGGATGGCATAGCATGTAGTCTTTCCTTTAACACTGTGTACACCTTCCCCGATTGGACATCCTGTGTAATAGGTCACATGGATGGGGCATCGGTGAAAAGGTAAAAATACATGAGTTGGCCACATGGGAATCATCCGGTGTAGACCCACACTTCATGTACCAAAGTACATGGACACAAGGTCCGTGTACACGGACACTTCCAGTAAACAAATCTCGTTCCCTAAAAAGGTGGGACATGTTATATAGTCCACCTAATAGCATGTATCTCTACATGGATGGGACCCATGTACTTACTAGAGACATATTCTGGCAGTGAGGAAGAACCACATGCGTTTTGGGTACCCTCACATGTCGTATGAAGTTGATCTCATTCTAATGACCTTCAAAACTCTGTGTCTCCTACATTTTGACTCGAATTTTGGCCTTTGAGATGCCAACATTGAGTGATTATTTTCATACAACATGATTGTGCCCTTATAAGAGAATTTCATGTTAGGATGTGAATGTTATGGATTAGGAACATATGGAGATGAAACAGGATAATGAAATCAATCATAGAGAACCACTATATTAGTACTTTGATTACCATCCAATTGGGTTAGGTAGTGTCATTCCCCGATGGCAGTTTTGGGATTACCCTCCAGTGGAACTGGGATGTGGAGTGCCTAGATATTCTGGTATTACCCTCTATTGGGGCTAGGAAGTGGTGTTCCCTAGTGACATCTTCCAGTACTAAAACTCTATCCAGTCTAGGTAGTTTCCTTTCCTTGACAACTCACTTGGATCACCCTCCAACAGGACATGGAAGTGGTGTACCCCAGTGAGTTTCCCATGTAGTACCCTCCAGCTGGATTGAGAAGTTGATTTCACCAATGACTACCTGATAAGGAACCTCCTATCATACCAGGACATGAGACACTTCCCTAATTCTCTTTACTCCTAATCTAATTGACACAATGATGAGGTGTGGTTTTTCATACCTTTAGACTCATCAGAAAGAGGAACACTTTACCCCATTGAGACATATTCTTATAATGTGACAAAAAACAGTGATGGTTAGTCAATTCCACATAAAGAGAATGATATCAAGGTTTGGTTACTGGTTCTATTAGACTTTTGTGTCCTAGGAAGAATTGTGTGGTTTTGGACATCATAGATGGAGTTTAACATGGAACTCCTAGTGACTCATCTTCTTGGTATGTGGTGTGAGATGGAGATCACCATTCAATCTCATTTTTGATTCTATGACTGAGAATATATATATATTTATTTATTTATTTATTTATTTATTTATTTATTTATTTATCCTATTTAAGTACCCCCTCCTTGGGTTTTGGTTACTCTCCTCCTAAGAGAGGCGAAAATGCGTTGGGTATGCAACTTGTTTTCTGTGTCTAGATTCTCATGATATGATGGGCCTACTCTATTACAATAGGTAATAAATACTAGATTAAATTTTTAGATTCTCACTATTCTGAGTTCCTTTTGTTTTTATGATTTTACCTTCACTCTATTGTTGGGTTGAGCTATACTCTTTTACCATAGATTGATCTATATACTTCTTTCATGTTTAGTTGTGTCTCTTACTACACATGATTTACATTTTCTAGGTGTTCTTCTTGGTATTCATATAATCTCCCGTACATGGGATTTTCCAAACATGTGTCATGTATCTTGAAGATAGTGGATATATGAATCATGACTTCAGATGATCTTAATTATACTAACTACTTGGACCATATATTGTGTTTGTAGCTTTGGATACAAGATCATGGCTCTCAGATTGTTCTCTTTTCCAGTTTTTTCACGTGGGGACATAATTCTAGTTGTGTATGTATTTTTTCATATTAATTTTTGTTTTCACTACAATAATTTTTTCTTTATTGTGGTCCTTGAATATTTGAGATTATTTAAAGTAGTTATGCATCTTTTATTTTAATTCCCTATGCACTTTTTCATTGAGTTAGAGGCATGCATGTGTATAGGAACATAAGAAAATGCCTCCTTGAGAATTTTATGCCTTCCGTGATTTTCACTAGCACTAGCCTATAGAGGCAGACTTAGGGTAGTTGTGTCTCATGCCCCGGTATGGGTCGAGCTGTGAAATATTTGAAACAGAGGTGGTTATTACCTTGGGACATTGTAACTATGTTCCCTAAAATTATTGGATAGGTTTAGGGAAACAATTTTCATGTTTCTCGAGTGAAGCTCTCTGGCCTGGGAGTCCAGTGTTGGCATGGGTGGTTGATGTATCCATCCACTAGGACCCTAATTACACTCTTTTCAACTCGGATCACTGTGAAATTTTTTTAGGGAACTATGGTACATGCATCATATATGATTGAGTCTTTGACTATCCTTCTTTATTCATCTTCCCATTATTGTTTTTGATATATATATATATATATGTGTGTGTATATATATATTCTAATATGACCTTGGTACTCCTTGATAATTTTCAGGATTCCTCCACGATGAATGTTGTCCAGGATGCCTGCTCTGGTTTTTGATGATCAACATATGATCAACGAGGCCACTGTTTAGGGTCCAACATGTGGTCCCATTCCTCTAAGTGGGAAGGTTGCAACACTTCTACCTATTGAGTTGTAGATATTTCAAGCAGTGTAGGCATAGGATGTGTAAAATCTGAGGGCACTCCCTGAGTTCTGGAAACAGTGATCGCTATGGTTCTATGGTGATCCATATCCCAATGAATTAGAGTGTTGTATAGAGTCATTTTCATATATCTACAAGATTTTTTATACCTCCAATGCTCAGATGGTGGCTTTGGAATCCAGTCTTTTACACATTGGAGGTGGGCATTGGTGGAGCATATTTAACGAGATGAATAATGAGTCGGCACTCTTGTTGGATGAGTTCCAATAGGTGTTTTGTGAGTAGTACTACCCCTCCTTCCTATGTTTTGTTAAAATTCAAGAGAATTTGGATCATCAAAAGTGAGGTATTTTAGTGGTAGAGTATGTGGCTAGGTTCATATACCTTACACGCTACTCCCTTGACAAGATCATAAATGGATACTTCTGACCACAAAATCATGAACTGGGATTCTATAGAGAGATCTGAGACAACGTAGTGTATTTGTGTGTCCTCACCTAGGGTGATATAGAAATAACATGTTATAGAGAGATTTATAAGGGATGTATTCAAGATATATGGAGATATAAGGGGGTGCGAAAGGACTAAGTCATCTACAGTTGCAGGTGAGCACCAGAGATCTCTTAACAGGAGACCATTCTCTATGAAAGCTCAGGGACATGGTTGTATAGTGTAGGGGCATTATAGAGGTCCATAAAATCCACAGTAGGGTCAGTGTTATACTTGTGATTGGAGAGGTCCTATATAATGGGACTGCACGATCAAATATACTGAGCATCCCAGGCAGATTTTTGATGGACCACCTTGGTAGAAGAACACCATGATCAGGGATTTCCCATGTGGGGATAGGGTGGTCCCTATGAAGGTGGAGCATGAAGAGGAGAAGTTATAGATTCAAACGAGGGATAAAGAAAGTAGTTCCTCCCACCACCTCTTCCATGCAGCCAACGTTGAGCTCTAGGAGATGGTGGTTGGGGCCACGGACAATGGAAAGCTTTGAACCTTTATGATCCTACAACACATGAGATGATTTTATATATGATCAAAGTTTATTCTACACTTGAAATAATATTAGTGCACACATGTGTTATTAATTCTTCTCTATCTTGGATCCTAGTGTGAGAGCTAGAGATCCCAGTAGATATGCTAGCACATCAGCTCTTTCTTGAGGTTCAAATAGGGACCACTTCTTATGTGTCTTTCATCTTCCGATAGTGTGAGTTGTCTCTGTGAGGAGAGAGGTTCACATGGACATATTGGAAATTGAAATGGAACTATATTATGTCATACTGTGTATGTATTGGATTTCCATGGCCCAATCCCAAATCTATTTTCACCATATACAACTCATATGGCAATGCCTTGATGGGAATAATTTATCCTTTTTCAGTGAGTGGGACCTCATAGAAAGACAAAAAAGTGATGTGATAAATAGTTTACAACCTATTTCCCATAAGCTAGTGAGTGTGATAGTTGGTGGAGTATAATATTCCAGAATATGGATCACTTCAGTTGTTGAGGATTATATTTATGTCTTCCTCGAAGACAATCTGGGACTACCTCCAAGGTGGGAGATTGTTTTTTTTTACAATGACTTGAATCCAAGGACTATCTTGATATGTTCTGCGGAATATCTAATAGAACCCTCGGAGCTCTAGGGTCTGTGGCTATAGTTGGAGGACCTTTATGAGAAATGTTTCATTTGGCCTAGTGTATACCAACTGGCGGCTCTTGTTCTGTTCAAAAAAGAGAGACATGTTCATACGACTTTTCATATATTATCATCACCTGAATAATTCCAAAATAATGAACAACAACCCCTTGTCGAGGATTGATGACCTCTTTGATCTGTTACAAGGTGTGAGATGACTTTCCAGGATAGATCTCAGGTCTAGCTACCACCAGTTATGGGTTAGAAAGGCTGATATTCTAAACAAGGATTTCTGATGTCACTATGAACACTACGAGTTCCTTTTGTGGTCATTTGGTTTGATGAATTACCCTACCATGTTTATGTATTTGATAAACTCGGTCTTCTTGCCATTATTGGACCGATATTTCTTGTTTTCTTCATCGATTAAAAACTTGTTTACTCTGAAATAATATATCAGAATTCAGAGCACATGGGGAAGATCCTCGATTTACTACAAGAGAACCATCCTTCCAGATGGATCTTGAAAAATTAGTTCTGGATATAGGAGGATCACTATCTAAGGAATGTCATTTCTGAACATTTTTTATCCATGGTTCCAGTTAAGATCAAAGTAGTTGTTTCATAGAAACCACCAAAAAATGTGTAAGAGGTGTGATGTTTTCAGGGGTTAGAGGGTACTATAAGAGACTTATGGTTTATTTATATAGGATCATATCTCCCATGACTACTCTGACATAAAAGATAACGCCATTTAACCAATCTGAGAATTTCCAAAGTTCCTTTAAGGAGTTGAGTTAGAGGCCGATGAGAGCTCTGGTTTTGAAACTACTAGAGGATGGCATTGAGATCGTACTGTTTTGTGATGCCTCGGGAGCTGAAATCAGTTTCATATTAATTTTTTTAGAGAAATCAAGACCCAAGTGAACCTAGAGCCTAGATTTGTTAAAATGAAAACAATAAAAGAAAAAAAAATTAAAAGTTCCAATGTGAAAATTGCATGCCACCAGATATCTCAAAAATGAAAAAAAACACAAACCTCTCAATGATGAAAAGAGGCCTTATTATGCCTCACATTGTAGTAGCCCCATCAGGAATAGTAGTGCCTTTAGAGTCTTTAGAAAAAAATTGAATCACCCCCATGGTTTTCCAAGAAGAGCAATGAACAGTAAATACACCACTCAAGATTTCAATGTTGCAAAACTAGTCTTGCCTTAGATAGTAGGACAAGACTTCAAGATACAGGACCATCCCCATGCTTATGCAGGTGTAGCATTGGAGAGCATATGAAACCCTACACTTGAAGACCCATTACTAAAGAACAAGCATAGAATTATAAAAAACATAATCCAATTACAACAATCTAATTACAGGAGATCTTGACAAGTCTCTTAGAATCTGAGGCAAGAGGACGTCATGAATTTGAGTTGACCGAGCAAGATTACCACCATTAGCACCCATGTTGGAGAGACAATCCTATAGATAATTGGACTCCCTATTAACATGACTGATGAAAAAATAAATTGAATAATGAAAATCCAAACAGGCAGCCCAACGAGTAGTCAGCGACCATATAATATGCTCTGAAAAAACACGTATTTCTTGAACCAATATGAAAGAATCGAACTCCAGCCATTGCTAATTATAACCAAGAGTAAAGAATCACTTAATTGACACAATAATTCCCATATTTTCATCATTAAGGGAGGGGAAACACCACAATATCCAAAATGACATCCCTAAACATCCCCAAAATGATATCTGAAAATATCTCCATAGAAAAAAGAACTATGATTCCCTCTTGAAAATCCATCTATGTTGACATTTAACCTACCTCTAAAATAAGGCTTCCAGAAAACATTAAAAGTACAATGAGGTGGAATAAAATTACATTTTATACAAAGCATCCTTAAAACAGAAAGATCATGAATCATGTTAAAAATGACCCCTTTGATGAATACAAGACTATCTAATAACCCATAAAATATGTGGAAGCATTGTTTGATGGTCAAACCTAACCTAATCATCTATCCATTTGTTACGATACTTCCATATAATATAAATCACCTCCATGGAAAAACCTCAAAAATATTAGGAAGTTTCTAAGAAATTGATAAAGTTGACCAGATTTTAATAAAATCCCCGATAGAAGACATACTAGGAAGAGGAACATCTAAAATGTCAAAAATAGCATGCCACATTGAGGCCACTATTTTACAACTCAAGAAAAAATGATCAATGAATTCACTGTGTTTATAGAAAATGGGACAAGACAAATAAAAGGAAATAAAACAACCCTGTAAAAAAAGTTCTATTGGAATCTTACCATGAACCACATGCCATACCATAATCGACCGAGAAGGTCTAATGAACTTGCATTTGATACTAACTATCCACTTTCTATTGGAAAAAAATACAAAAATATGAGAATAAAAATTATTGGAGCAAAGGAACCCATTAAGAGTAGGTTCCCATATACAACAACCTGGCTTGGGTAAGAAAAAATACCTATTTACTCAAGAATAACAGCAATAAGGGAGCCCTGATTAGATATTTGATCTACAATAGACACAGGGAGATCTAGGATAGAATCACTATCTGAAATCAAATCAATTAGATGATTTCAAGTCTAGTTTATCATCCCAGCATTCAATGAAGAGTCTTTGGAAAAATTCCATCTCGATTAAAAATCAATAACTGATAAAATAATTTTAAAAGCATTCCAAACCAAGGAATCTATATAAGAAATTTTCTTGTTGATAATCCTAGGACCGAATCTGGACATAAGAAATCCAAGAGAAGAATATTTATCATTCATTAGTCTATATATAAAATTTTCTTGCAATGATTGATTAAATAACCTGATATTTTTAATACCAAGACCTCTATAATCTTAAGGCATAGAGTTGGTTTCAAGCTACTATAGCTAGCTTCCTCTCAAGAATGCTACCACTCCATGTAATGTTTTTGATGGTGGTGAAAATTTCCATTACAAGGGAAACATGCCTTTCAGAATCCATGAAAGAATAGAAAAACATCAAAATGATAATAGACTTGATGAAACAAACACAACCACCTGTTGAAAGAGCCGTACCCTTCCAAGATGAAAGTTGTTTTTTAATCTGACTAAGAATACCTACAAAATAACAAGACTTAGGACTACTCCAGAACAATGGAACACCAAAATAAGAAAAATGAAAATTTCCTTCTTAGATACCTAGATTCCCAATAATATCCAGCTTTCTAGAAACAAACCCCCCCCCCCACAACCAAAACACACAAAGGACTTTTTCCGGCTAACAACTTGACCTGAAATTTATTCATAATGAAATAAAGATATATTGAAGTTTCTGATATATCCATTATCCCTTATATTGAAAAAATAATTTCATTCATATAAATATGGTTGGAGGGAACATATAATCCTCTTCTAGCTACTACCGATTTAAATTTCCAATTCCCAAGCATGGTAGAAAAAATTCTACGAAGATAATCCTCGTCTATAACAAAAGGAATAGGTGAAAGAGGATCCCATGGTCTCAACCCTCTATAAGAAAAAAATAACATTTAGGAGATCCATTTATGAGAACCGAGACTCTGGAAGAACCCAGAATTCTCTTAATTCAACTAATAAAAGCTGCATCTATCCTAAATAAGGAAAGAATCGTACAAATAAAATACCAATCCAACATATCAAAGGACGTAATGATATCTATCATGAGAGAAATATTTCCCCCACTGTAGGGTTTTTTGAGAATATTGACACACTCGGAATGAGTGATAAGACAATCTTGGATTTTCCGACCTTTAATAAAACCAAATTGATAGGAGGACACCATCTTATTTGAGATAGAGGACGATCTATTCATCATCACCTTGCAGATAATCTTGTAAGTGGTATTGACCAAGGAAACTCGTCTAATGAGGTGAATTTCATTGGCATTCTCAATTTTCATAATCAATGAATGAAATTGAGAGTTCATAGCTTGAAGAAGAGAACCACCCCTTAAAAAGTGAAGAATCATGTGAAAAACATCCACTTGAATTATCCCCTGATATGATTAAAAGAAAAATTTACCAAATCTATCAGGACTGGGAGAGATCTTACAATTTAGACCAAAAACTGCATCTTTAATTTTCAATTTCAAGCGAAGAGCAGTGAGCTCAAGGTTTTCATTTTGACTGAAAATATAAGGAATAATACTATCTATCGGTTCATCTGGAATGGAAGATCCATTAAAAATATTATTGTAATAGGACACCACATTAGGTGAGATGTCCAACCTTATATTCAAAATCTGATCACCATTTTTTAGAATAGACAATGCCCAAGAAATTATAATAGTTTGTTGAAGTGAATTGAAATATTTTGTATTCATGTCCCTATGCTTGATCCTTTTAGCTTTAAAGGAATTCCATTTCAAAGAGTCCTTGATATTGGAAAGATAATTGAACTTGGAATAAACCACCACATCATTATCTAAGCTATCTGCAAAATCAGATCCAGTACTATGGTTCTGAATGAATTTAATAGAATCTTTAAGCTATAATATCTCAGAATCCAAAGAACTAAAACATTCCTTTCTCCAAGATCTAATCCTTCTTTTTAGAAATTTTAACTTGAGAAAAGAAGATAGAGCAACATCTTTATAGTTAACTGATTTCCAAACCTCCTGAACTGTCTCACCACAATCCAGCTGAGAAACATAGGCATTATTGAATATGAAAGGTAGTGAATATTTCAAACATTTACCATAAGGTCAAGAAAAATCATGTGATGATCAAAGTTATTTTTTTAATGAAGTAGAGGAAGAAATAGAGTCCCATGTGTCAAGAACAACTTCTTTCAAAAAATAACATTCAATATTACTAGAAACCATGCCAGTGAGATGTTTCTTATACCAGGTATACATCATTCCAATAGTGTGGATATCAATCAGGATATTATTCTCAATATAGGCTCCAAACTTTTTGGATGATATAGAATAGTTCCAAACACCTTAATTTTTATTTGGTTTAAGTACAGAATTAAAATCCAAACTCACTTTCCAAGGACCTGAAATGGAATTCTTTAAAGTGTCCAATTATAACTAAAGCCTTATACGATCATGATACATATTCTAGGAATAAATAATAGAACCTGACTTTTTAATGCCTATATAAGAGAATGAGCAAGAGATGTGTTGATCACCAGATGCAATCACAACTGGATTAAGAAAGGAAGAATGAACCAAAACGCCAATATTCATAGTATCATAAGAGCTGCAATTTGTATCATTTAAATGAAATCCTAAACCATAAAGATTTGATATATTATAAGAAAAATCCGTTTTTTGTTCCTCCAAGCAATTCAAAAACAATTTTTTCTTACAAATATGTAGCCTAAGGGATCTAGTTGTTTCACTGTTATCCAATCCGAGAAAATTCTTGAAATGATCCCTCATTTGGATTTATTTTTTAGATTAACCACCCCCCTATTGTCTCTTCATTCCTTCACACATGATTTTGTGGGTATACCATCCTTTTTCTTAGGAGTAGTATTATAAATCAAAGGGTTGATGTCAATACCTTTGGTTTTGGGGAAGCATGATTCTTTACCCTATGAGGGGGGCTGCTCTTGAGTGATCATCTATTTTATCCAAAATCATACGAACACCCAAGTATGGGTGATCCTGTTATATAGTAATGGATCAAGTCGAACCTTGTGATCAATATAAGGATTTTGAGTGACCCGATTAATATCCTAGGTATTATAATCATGATCATCAAAAATATATTCCCCACATGAATGTTCCGACTCAGCTAGAAATGAATGCTCAAAATCCCTAACATCAGGTGCAATAGTTTCAATAATATATAATTCCTCCTCCTCCCCCTAAATTTTAAATCCTAGCTCACTAATCCTAGAATAAAATTCCACTACAAAAGAGAGATCATCCAAGGCATCATCATTACCAAAATCTCCCTTAGAATAATCAAAAAGGACATGCTGAGAGTCCTCATCATCAAGAACTTATTCCTAGGATTTGGATAATTATATCTAAGGAAGGGGGTTAGGAGTCTTGAATTCAGTTGGAGATGAAAATTTTGACATACCCCCTTATTCCAAGAAAATTATTTTACCCTTTTTAGGCACTTCTGTTGAGTCCAAGGCTTGAGGAATCTCTCAATCCTTTGTTTGAAACACTCTATAGACCTCAACTAAATAATCTACTGTCTTCCAATATTCACAAAAAGGAGTAACCATTTCATATTCAATACTAACCTCTATCTTATTTTAATTTAAATATATATTGATGAAATCGGAATGTCTGATTGCTAAATTTATATCAACCAAGATCCGTGCAAAGAACCCTAGTGGAGAAGGAGGGTACGGTCTTTCTACAGTTTATGGTGATGGATCCCTCACTGCTTGAGCATGTGAAAGAGTCCTAGTTAGGATACATCAACTGTGATGTTCTGTGTGATTATATATCCATAGGCAACACTCAAGATAGATATTCTGAATGTGGGAATCATGATATATTTTTCTAGGGGAAGATAGTGGTTCTAGTCACGATGCAGGAGGAGGTGATATGGGAGTTCCACACATCCCCCTTATATATACATCCCATTGTGGTGTAGAAGTAAAAGGATCTTCAATGGTAGTTTTTGTGGTCCATAATCAGATGAAGCATAAACAAGTTCATCTCAGCATTTCTAACCTATAATTAGGTTAAGGATAAGCCCCAGGTTCTGGTGAATTTTTTGTGGCCTCATGAGATTCTGAAGAGGTTATAGGATACCATATCCATAGACTTTGTATCAAGGATTTCATGCATAGAAAAAATCCATGACATCATCTTGGTGGTATTAGAACAACTCATGAAGTTAGGTAAATTCCTTTTAGTCATGGTGAAAAGTAAGATAGAGAGTTTGGGGAAGTTATACGCATAATACATTATCATCTTTCATGGAGTACCATCTATGATTGACTCTGATCATGATGTGTTGTTTAAGTAATGAATGTGCAGAGGCCTATAAGAGGAATTTGGGACCCATTTGCGGATGAGTAAAACATCTCACCCCTAAAATGATAGACATACCAAGTACACTATCTAGGTGCTAGAGGATATGTTGAGGGATTTTGTGTTGGACTTCAGCCAGAGTAGATAGGATCACCTACCTTTGGTATAGTTTTTTTACAAGAATAGTTACCACTCTACCTTTGACATGACACTATTTGAGGCCCTATATAAAAGACCATGTTGGTCACCCCTATGCTAGATAGAGATTGGAGTTTCATATCTTATGGGCATATATTTGGTGAAGGAAAGACTATAGAATGAGCCGGTCATCCCTGAATGGGTGAAGATATCCTAGAGCAGATAGAAATCCTATGAAGAACACTATCATAGGCCCTTAGAGTTTGAGCAGGTAGACCATGTATTCTAGAGTGTCTCCCCATGACAATGAATGTAGAGGTGTGTCTGGACAAGAAAGTTATCCCTAAGGTTTATCGGGCCATTCATGATCATTTGAGGAGTTGGAAATGTTTCCCACCACCTCCCCCCCCCCCACCCCACACTTGGAGTGGTTGTAAGTCATCTTCCACATGTCATAGTTTAGGAGATACAGGAATGACAGTATGCACATCATCGACTACGGTGATATGGACAAAGAAGATGGTGACACCTTGGTAGTACCTCTAGTGGTGATTGAGGTTCGATAAAAGAAAAACTTACATGGATTTACCATACCATTTTCTCATGTTCTAAGGCAACAAGGAACTATGTAGTAGAGTTCCTAGGAGTGGGAGAGACATATGTGGGCTAATTACCCCGAGAACTTCAATTAGTTTTTCTTTACGGGTAGGAAGTGCATGAAGTTGGTAATGTTTTAGAGACCTAATTTTCTTCCTTGAAAGACATTGAAATATTTCTAAATTTATTTCCACAGCAAGGCATTGAGACAATGTAGAAAATCAATCCCTGATGTTCCCTTAATTAATTATATAAAAAATATTAAATATATTATTATTTTGGGCACACAATTAATTAACGAAAATGGGATAACTATGAAATGGTTTAATAGATCATTAATCTGCAACTGTGGTTGGGTAAGGAATGTAGCTCTTACCCTATGCACGTTAAAAAATGAATCGGCATAGGACGTTTAGTCCCCTTTCTCATTAGAGGTGGACTAAGTGAATTAATAAATTAACTAATTTTAATAATTAAATTCATTTTACCTAGGCAAGATGTCTATCATTTCATTATTATGAAATATTTTCTACAATTAGCCTCATTATTTGAAGAATTCACTATTGAGTGCACCTCCTTCCTTTGGATAATTCCATCGACAAATAGTGAGTCTTTAGATCGTGGTGATTTGATGTTCGATGAATGCAACAGATCTTAGCGAGCATATTATTTATCTACGGTGATCGGTACAGTCTAGGTATGGTTATTTAATTATAATTTTCACATTTTGATTTTATGTTTGAGTATATGAAACATTATTCTTCGATCTGTGCCCATGTTACAAAATTCTTCAATATCCTTTGTATTGAAAGTCATTTTATATGAGTTATTTTAAAATCTTAATTTCCTGTTATTGATCAGATTTTCAAGAACACATGACCAATGATTTTAAAACATTTGTTTCATTTCTTATCTTACCCTATTATTCAAATTCTTCCCTATTGGTTCCCCATTACTCCTAACTCATCATCTATTGGGGGACCCATACTCAATAAAGCACCCAGATTCATGGTGGATCGACGAAACAATAATGGTTCCTTAATAAAAGTAGAGATCTGGGATCATTATGATGAATGGTTGATGACTCTCAAGGTTTCACAATAGATCATTGAGACTCAGAGGCACAAAATGAGTAGAACATCTCTTCAATCCCCCATGATGAACAATGGTCAATTTTTTTTAAAGATAACTAGCGAGCAGGAATCTCTGTCAGATATATGAGATCCATGATGAACTGAGGTTTGATCTACGGTGGTGGGGAAAAATTCAAATCACAGACTCAGATCTGTAAAATCAGATTTTTGGTTCAAAATAAAAATTACACACCTTGTTCAAAAAATAATATATGCTGTGTAGCCTCCCACTGGAGTGGCGATAGGGTTGGGAATTTTTAAGGATATCTTGTTGTGTATTCTTTACTTACACACTATGTACACCCACCTGAGATGGGCATCCCTTGTGATTGGCCACATAGATGGGGAGTCCGCGTTGAAGTACACAGACATGGGTTTTCCATACGGGGAGCATTCCCATGTGGACCCACATGACATATACCCAAATACATGGACATAGGGTCTGTGCAAACGGACATGGCTAGCAGACACGACCCATTACCATGATAGGTGGGTCACGCCATGTATTCCACATTCACGACATGTACCTCTACATGGATGGGACTCATGCATGGTCTAAAGACATGGCTATGAAGAGAGGAGGGACTATACACCATGTGGGTCCCCGAACATGTTTCTCTATACTTGAGTTCATTCAGGCGATCGTCAATATTCCATATCTCCTTAGTTTTGACTACAATTTCAGCCCACGATATGTCTTTCCAGAGTATTTATCCTTGTAGAAAATGATGGGGCCTTACAAAGAATATTTTGAAATAAAATTTAAATGTTCTGGGTTTGGCTTGTCTTAATGTTGAACATGATGACGAATAAAATAATATAGAACCACCATAGAAGTTTATGGTTTACCCTTTAACTGGGTGGGGTAGTGGTGTTCATAGAATTATATTCTGAGCATACCCTTGTGTGGGACTAGGTATTGGAATTATTTGATGATATTTATTAGTTACCCACCAGTAGGACTAGACTGTGTAGTTATCAATGTTCCGGTCATACCCACCCGCGGGGTTGGGAAGTGTTGTTCCTCGATGACATATTCCAATAATATCCCTCCAATCGGGTAGGGATGTCGTGTTTCCCTAATGACTCGCCAGGATTACCCTATAGTAGGACTGGGATGTGGAATTCCTCGATAAAATTACCGAGAAGTATAATCCAACTATACTAGGAATTATAATTCCTTGATAATGACCAAAGAAGTAACCTCCTATTGTGCTTGGACACATGACACATTCATACAACTTGTGACTCCTCAACTACACGGAAGAGTGAAGAAGTGTTGTTTTAGGTACCTTTAGACTCATTAGAAATAGGTATTCTTTCCCTGCAGATATGTGTTCTTATAATGCGACCTAAAACCATGTGGGTGATTCAATGTCACACTAGGAAGATAATATCATGGTGTGGTGATTTAAGCCTTTAGACTTGTGTGTCCGGGGAAGATGTGTTGGGTACTGATCGTCGTAGATGGACTTTACCTTGGAACTATTATAGACCCTTCTTCATTGGCTGATCTATGAGATGGAGATCCCCTTAGTCACTCATTTGGGATTCTTTAACTAAGAATATATATATATATCCTATTTCTGTACCCCACTTGTTGGGTTTTGGTTACACTCCTTACAAGAGAGGTGGCAATGTGTGGGGTTCTCCATGTGCTTTATGTGTCTATCTTCTCATGATTTGACAATTCAACTATTATATAATAGTTAGCGAAAACTTGATGAGAATTTTGTATTCTCAATGTTTCTATATCCTTGTGTTAGGATGAATTTACATTCACTCTCTTGGTGGGTTGATTTATAATCTTTTATCATTCATTATTATATCTACTACATTCCTCTTTAGTTCTGTCTTTTGCTGCCCCTCCCCCCTAAACATTTGAGGTACTTCTAAAAGGTATATAAATACCCACCACTATAATGGATTTTCACAACATGTGTCATGTTTATTAGAGATGTGAGGTAGGTCAATAGGGACTTCATAGGAGCTTAGGGATATATACTGCCTAGACTGCCAATGGTAGTCGTAGCTTGGGATACATGAGTTGGGCTCCTAGATTGTTATCTTTTACAATTTTTTTAGGTTGGGACATATTCCAGGGTGGGTCACTATTTTTTCATTTTATTTTCAGTTTACACTACCAATATATTTTCGATTTAGTGTTCAATGCCAATTATGGAATATTTATAAGAGTGTTACATCTATTATTTTCCTTCATTCTACTTTTTTGCATTGATTTGGCCACGTGCATGTGTATTGATACGTAGGAAATGTCATCCACAAGATAGTTATTCATTCGGGTCGAGTCTCCAACACTGGCCTATACAGTCTGGCTTGTGGTAGTTATCACTCAAGCCACAATATTAGCCAGGTGTTGACATGTTCCAAGGGTTTTCATTAATCCTTTCATATCTTAATACAACAATAAAATAATAAATACATTGATATAATTATATAGTATATTTATCAAATTGTATTTCTATACATTTGAACACATGACCAACCCTAACATATCAATCCTTAAATTATTGTTAACAAAAATCCTTAAATGTAATTTGTTTCCAAACCTTTTCTTTGACACTAGCTGTAAAACCCTGGACCCACACTCTGGGATCTGTTTCAATAAACACATACATTATATATTATCTTTTCTTCCTACAATAAAATATGCTATACAACCAAAACAAATAATAAAAATAAATTATTACTCATTATGTATAATGACAAATTAATTTAAACATTGTCATTACTTACTAAAAAGATATAATTTTTTATAAATTCCCAAATTTAAACTGTTGAATTACTAATAACTATTAACTCGTCATATAATTAAATATTTATATGTTTTTTTGCCTTGTAATCAAAAGGATTTCATAAAAATAATAGTTATCCTTTAATTTGGTCCTTAAATTTTTTATTGTAATGCAGTTATTGGAAACGATACATGTTGTATCATGGAGGTGATACTCCTCACAATGCATGAAAAATGGTATTGTTTTTTTGATGTATGGGGTATATGAATAAAAAATGATAATATCCTAAATATATTAACATTAAAAATTTTACACAACACAAATATAATTATAATAATGTGGAAATTATATATTTTATAGAATATAGTTAAGAATAATGTCTAAGTAGTTGATAATACTCACAATAGGGACTTAAATTTTCCATGGTTTTCTTCTTGGAAATGAAGGTCTTATGCTAAAAATTGTTGAAAATAATTTTTTGAACATGGAATATTGTTAAATGAGTTGAGAATTTTTAGTTATCAAATATAAATCTAAATGATATGTTATTCATGGAGTGGTTGAGATGTTACCCTTTTACAACTGAGGAGAATGGATGTTTTGGGAGTATCTCTAACAATTTAAATAATATAAGGCTATTATTTGAGTGATAAAAGACATAAAATACACTAAATATGATGGGATAATGAGTGTGGGTTTATACTCCCCTCATCAACACCTTTTAAATAAAATTTTAATTTTTATTCCTTTTTTATTTTACATTATAGCTAATACCATAATTCTCTATTACCATGGGAATTTATTTCAATCATTTAATTAATTTTATTGAAAAAATTTATGATTGAATATTTTATTTAAATTGATACTTATAATTAAAAAAATTCAAATCTTTTTATTAAATAAAATATCAGAAGGTGTGAAATTTTAATTTTAAAATAAATACACATAATTGCGTAAAATTGTTGTTATAGAATTAAATTTTTTAAGCTTCAAATCTATATATATGGTAAACATATCATCCATACTAATTTCAATGTGAAAATATATTTTTTTATAAAAAATGTATGAAAATATCTAGCAAATCAAATATTGAATCTCCCTTGAAAATACATTATTCATTAGGAAGGCTAAAAACTATTTTTATATTATCTTAACAATAAAATTAGTTATGAAGAAACTATTCATTGGTTTTTTATGTTCAAAGAATATTTTATAACAAATAATATTTTTTCATAATTTAATATTTTATTTCATACTGGATTTTATAAATTTCCAGTTTAGTATTATGGAATGGTGAAGTCATATAAATTTCGTGCTTCGTGAAAAAACATTTTTCATTTAAACCAATTATTTTATGAAAAGGATAAAAAATTAATAGAAAGTCAAATTTGATATGAGTAATTTAAAAAAGATGTTAATTTTGATTAATTTGAAACTAATAAAATTTGTATCCACATTTTTTTCAATAAAATAATTATATTTAATGACATAATATTTTTTTTGGAAAAAGAAATTTTCAACAATTATCATTAATATTCTTATTCCATATAATATACTAAGAAAATTATTGGTATCCTGTTACTAATATAAAACATAATTTGTAATTAATCATAGGATTCATGATATAGAAATGTGGTATCATAAATGGTTGTTTTTTGAAAAAAATAATTTCTATACAATAAAGTATATTATTAGAAATTTTAGGAAACATAATTGAGTTTAATTCATGTTAAATGTATATTTTATATTCAATATTCATATAATTTATAATTAAGTTACTCTTATTTATTCTCACAAATTCAAAAACTATCTTAAAATATTCATGGTTAATATATCATGCTTTTATCTATGTTTGGTGTTTCATGTGGAGTATGATATTAAAAATTAAATAATATAAAGTAAATCATATATTAAAATATACTGGTGTTACATTATATCTCCATAGATAGGCCTCTACCACCCCCATTTTTAGATCGTAAGACATTTAAAAGATTATCTGTCATTATTTTCTCATAACACTTATTTGAATGTAATTATTCCACCAATTCATTTATGGGATCATGAGTTACATAATGAAAGAATATAGTATTTAATGTTAAATTCGTTTTCATTAATGGTTTTAGTGTTATTAAATATTTATTTTTCATGAGACCATGTAGTTTTTTGGAGGTTTAGTGAGTCTCCTGAAAATGTATGGATTCATGAAAGATTGTTTCAATGAAAAGGTTGTGTAATGGTTCTGTGGAAGTGATGTCATAAAAATATCAAGATAATTTCATAGAATTTTGATGGTAATTTTTAAATAATAATTTTGATGAAAGAATAAAACTATGATACATTAAATGCAGTGTAATAAAAATTCATTGAAATCATTAAAGGTAATCTACTAATGTTGAAATGAGAAAAATTCAGAAGACTGGAGAGCATTAAAAAGTGGTTGGTAGTGAACAATGAGGGATAGGGATTCCACTAAAAAATTGTAAAATATATTTTAGAATTATAGATCCTACAACATTAAAATTTTAACTTTCTATTTACTATATATTATCCTAGTTGGTATGAACCATGTAAAATTAGTGTACATGTACATTCATTCATTTTAGTTTTCACATTTCTATGACAATTAGATGGAAGATAATTTATTAATAATGAAATAAATCATAAGGAAAATATAATTTAATAAAAAAATATTATCGAACCCCCATTATAGTATTTAATCATATGGGGATATTAGTTCATTTACATATAAAGGTTAATGTTAGTGGTCTTCTCTCTTAGTGGTGGAAATGGATGCATGCATTCACAAATGGACTCCAATCATTGAAGTAAAGAAATATCTGGAAGAATCACATATGGAAGTATTTATAATAATTATGCATGTATATATATCGATTCTAGGAATATGATTTTAGTTTGTATATATAGTTGGAATTTAGCAGAAGAATATTGTAATGAACTATATGATAATGCTACATGAATCAATGATTTATGGGATTTTTTCCAACACAGTCTATATTATGGTGATCTAATGTAAATACTAACACAAACTATGGGAAAAGTGGATTAAAATTTTTAATATGATTCCAAATTTTGAGAAGATAAATTAAAGTTTCATTGTAATGAATAAGTGATCTTGAGGATGTACCCAAATGAATTTGTAGATATATTTTTTAAAAGGGTTAATTTAATTATTGTAGGATTGATTGTAAGATAGATATGATACTGATTGAAGTATCAAAATATGGTGTATATACTCAATATACAAGAGGGGTTGAATTGTATACTTAAAAAATCCTTAAGAAAGTTTTTTATAAACAAAATTCAAAACACCTCTAACTTCTACTAATTTTCTTGATTCTGGAATAGTGATTCCAGAAATGAAACTTAACAAAAGTTTATAACAACAATGATTCTACCTTAAAGAATATAGAATTCTATTTTATCAGATTAAAATTCTATATAAGTATAAGATAGTTATACTTACCTCAACAACCAAAATTACAACAGAAAACAAAATTGAAACACTACAAGTAACAAGTATTAAATCTTTTAACCCAAAGAGAAGGGTATCCAAAAACCATGTTTAAAGGTTCGTTGATTTATACTTTCAAGAAATTATATCTTACCCAAACTCGGGTAAGCCCTCAATCTGAAGATTGGTATCTGTCTTGATATCCTCGCAAGCCCTCAATTAGTAATGAAATCAGCACATATGACTTCCCAACCTGTAGTCTTCGATTTTATGGAAATCACACCTCTACACAAAGCAATTCTTCATGATGAAATGTTTGAACAAGCCTTTGAAACATTCTTCACGAAGCCTGAGAGTTTATAAGAGTCTCTCTCACTCTATAAATAACTTCAATAACATGTAAATAAGTTCTGCCAAAAATGCAATGTTCTAAGCTCATTTAATTGAGCGTTTATTTATAGGCACGACTTCAACGGTCAAATCCCTCCTCCAACAGTCATATTTTTCTGTGAATTTTGGCGAGACCTATACACGTGTCACTCAAACAATGGTTAGTTAGTAACCGAATGCATGACATCATTTTATCACCAAAACATGCGTAAACGAAAATATTTTTACTTAAGCAAATCCATTTTTCAGAGTGTAAGAAAAAATGAACATTCAGAGTCTAACCAAAAACTATTCAGAGTCCATAATACATGTATATTAAGATTCTTTTTATCAAAATAATTCGAAGATAGAATTATATAGAATTCTGGAGACTTAATTTCAAGGAAAATCATAGCCTTGAATTCATTAGAATTCAGAATCTGAATTCATAAGAGTTCAGAGTCATAATTTAGAAGAGTTTCGAGTCTGAACTTACAATGTTTAGAGTCTGAATTCATAAGAGTTCAGAGTCTGGACTGACAATGTTCAGAGTCTTAATTCAAATAACTCTCAGTCATAACTCCAGAACTTCGGAGTCTAAATTTAGAGAACTCGGATTCAGAACTCAGAAATATCGGAACCTGAATTCGGATCTTGAAAACAGAATTCTAAATATCTATGTATATATATGATTCTTTGGTTTTGGATATGAAATTGAATTTTATACATAGATACGAAATGATCAATTAAAAAATGGTAACGATAAATTTCTTTGGGTAAGGAAATCTTCCTTATGAAAGCAAAGCATAGGGTAAAATAAAATTTCCCTTAAGACAAGGTGTTTGTGATTTTTAAAACATGAGGAAATGGTAAAGTCATTGGAAACCACATTGAATCAATAGCCTCCCTAATCATGAAGGAATGGAAAAGTCATAATTAATCATTATTGAATCAAAAATTATAGTAGACAAGATTTTTCTAAAATAAATCCTCAGTGATGTAAATATTCTCAAGAAAATCCATAGAAGGTTTAAACCGTGTTAAAATCAAAAATTCACTATCCTTGAGGGTAAATTTAACCCCATTGGATTTAAAAAAATCATTATGTTAGATACCATATATGACATGAAAAACCGAGATTAAAACCCTATAAAATATATTATTTAAATATGATCATTACAATGTAAAAATTAAATTAATTTTTTTGAATATGAAAAAATAATTTATAAAATATAAGTATGTTTCCTACTATATAAAAATTAATTGATAAATTATGAATAAATAATCCCAAAAATTTATGTGATGAAATTTTATTCTTCAAAAACATGCTTCTCCAAAAAAAATATTTTTATTTATAATCAAATATTATAAATCATTTTACAAAATATTAGTAATTGTATTTGATAAAATTACCAAAAATTTTTAATTATAAAATAACAATTTAATTAGTGTGAAATTTCTTGATTTTTTGAAAATATTTATT
This sequence comes from Viscum album, assembly GCA_963277665.1. NCBI lineage: Eukaryota > Viridiplantae > Streptophyta > Magnoliopsida > Santalales > Viscaceae > Viscum > Viscum album. The sequence continues at coordinate 1,095,698,688 of OY728151.1, read as the reverse complement.
TGTTATTGAATAATGAAAAATAATTATTTTTGTGAATCTACCATTTCATGGAAATATATTATGAAATTAAATGTCACTTTATTCTTTGAATTTTATTTCAAGTTAAATAGTTTTTCTTTAGTTACATTTAATCCAAATAATTTCATTTTAATGATCTTAATACTAGATTTTATTATAAGTTTAGTCTTATGATCGAAAATTAATTTTTTTTTAAAACTATTTTAAAGTACATAGCATATATCCATTTTAATTAATTAAAATAAAAATAACTGAGGAATTATTTAAATTAAATTTATTCATTTTATATTTATAAACAATAATTGAAATTAATATAATGAGGATTAGTTGTAGAATTTATATATGATCATATTCTACTTGAAAAATACATTTCTTGATAAATAGTTTTTCAACACTTTTTACGTGTTAAATTTTAAATTAAATTCATCAATTTAGGTGAATTGAATTTGATGAAATGGATTTCATATATATAATAATAATAATTAATATTATTTAATAAATTCCACTTAATTTAAGTCATAATAAATAGTGAAACTAGTAAAAACAACATTCTATGGTGAAAAAGAACTAAAAATGTAAAAGTGAGTAACCATAGAGTTTAATGGAATAACATTATTAAATCATGATTTTATATTACATTTTGAGGTTTTATTCAACAATATATCCCCTAAAATACATTATTTATCTATTTTTAGGAACATTGTATGAGATTAACTGCCAATTATTTAATAGCTGTAGGTGTTTACAATAATGTCGATCATCCTCAATTGTAAAGGGGAACCTCCTACCCTCACTTATTCACACATCCTAAGTAATTTGGATAAAAACCCCATATAATAATATCTCCCCAACCTAATTAATCACATTTTATAGCTTCTGGTCTACCCACAATACCAACCATAGGGTCCTTAATAAGATATCCAAATGTGGTTCTTCTAAGCGAAAGTAATCATCTTAACTGAGATCCTTATTTTTTATTCCATCTTCATCCATATTAATATTATGACATAAAAATTAAAATATAAAAATATCAGTATCTAATATGTACTGATATGATATTGTGTTTATGAAATTATATTTATATATATCATGTTCTATTAAATGTGAAACCAAACCATCATTCGTGTGTATGGTGGACTACCGCCTCACGAACTAATGTATTTTGTTTTCCATCATCTCTTCACAATAATATTAATGATGGTGGATTTAATATTTTTATATAATAATCATAGATTATTATTCATTATTATGAATTAATATATCATATAATTTCTTATCTAACCATCCATTTAAAAATGATAATGTCATTCGTTTGTATGGCGGATTACCTGCTCACGAAGAAATGGGATTAATTTTTTTATTACCTCATCACATGGATGGTGCATATATGTTAATTTAAAATAAATCATATATAATTTAGGATATTGTTATAATTATGTAAATATAAATTAACGTATATCTTCTTTCCATCATTATCTTTGAAAATTGGGAATGTTACACTTGCATATCTATGGCCTACCATCAACCTGATTATAACATAGTTTATTATTCACAACCATAGTACATGGTTGAGTTTAATAGTATATTTTCTATATAAAAATTGTATTTATTTCATTATTATTATTCTATAAATTATGTGATAATGAATCCTTGGTCCAATTTCAACCCAATAATTCCCTTTTGAAATTATGAACTTATAATCCTCGAAACAATCAACTTGGATATAACTGAATAAGTAATTAAATGTGTAATTGAAATAAATAAAGTTCATGGATTATGTATAAGGGAATAAATCAATAATTAATTTATGTAAACAAATAGTTGATATAATTTTATTATAGATGTGATAAAGGACATTCATGAAAATTCTGGAATTAAGCTAAGGGATTTGTTGTCTCACTTTTACTTCATGAGACATATTCTATATTCACCACATACATATTTTAGGTGTTGAATATAATAACCCTTGTAATTTTATATCATGAATCAATTTATCAACATTATTATTAAATATTAATTTAATTTTACTTCTTTCAAGGGCATTATGGTTCAAAATTTACCAAAGTGGTAAGGGTTTATTTCATAACCTCATCATTATTCAGGATTGTTTATGTTTAATCCTCCATTAGAGGAATTTTTTGTTACTTGTATTTTAAACATAATATATTTTCTTCTCATATAATTTTTTTGATAAATTATATTCTTATAATCCTTTTCCACTCTTTAAGTACAGAAAATAACCAAATAATTTTTTACAATAAAATGTCCTTTATTTCACTATTTCATTAAAAATCTATTTTCGTCCATATTGTTTTCTACTAAAACTATTTTAAATAATTATTCTAACATTCTGAAAATTAGGTATTAAATTTTTCATACCCATTTTGACTTCATACTAAAATTTTTTAAAGGAAACATGTTTTCCTTTTTTAAACGAGGTACTTTTTTACCTATTTGCAATAGTGTGAAATGAATGCTTTCACCTTATATGGAAAGATTATAATTACCTGGTAACATGAAAACCCATTTATTTAAATATACCTTTATAATTATCTATTGTTTTTTTAAAGAAATTTCATTTTGTTATATTTATAAATTTTTTAGATTTTGAAGAATTAATTCCAATGTGAAAAGGGTATTTTCCTCATGAAATAATCAATGTAATCATTATAAGAAATTTTTATTTATGAATACAACCATTTATGTTATAGACTGAATCTAAATTATATATATTTGTCTCTGAAAAATATAAAAATTGTATTCTCCCATAATTGTATTGGTTAAAACACCCCTTATGTTCATTTCTCAAATTACTTTATTATGAATTTTCCATTGATTATGATATGAGAATGATTATGAAACCATTTTCTGACCATGGTTAATTTTTATTTTATTCCATATGTATGATTTCCTTATATTTCACACATATTCATGTATATGACCTGATGGTGGTTGGTAGGACCAAACTTTTATATCCATCTAATTCATTCGGTAATGTTTTAGTTTCTTTAGACATAGGAAATTGGATAAGGGAGTGAACATAATCCATTATGTGACTCTGTCCACCTTGTGTGGTTATCTCTGCAGTTATCCTTGAACTGCTTATATGTCTTTTTCTATGTTTTTCCCAATTTCCTATATTGTTATGATCTTATGGTACTATGTTCTTTATGTTATGATTCATTGTGATTTCTCATGATCCTTCACTTTTATGATACCATGTTTTACCATTGAATCAAATGCTATGTTTCCATGTAGTTATTATTACCTAACTTTTCATTTCAAATCAAACTATTCTTTATTTATACCTCATGATATACTATGTAGTTTTTGATGATTAAAATGATTTATGAGATCATAATAGTGTTTAAAATAAAGATGTTTAATTTTTATTATCATTATATTGTATTGTAAATTTATTCTTCCAAAGACCTTAGGCCCCATGATCTTTAGGTAATAATTAATGGAATTTATATATAAAAATCAGGTAATAATATGTCTAAAATGATTGGGACACAATAATAATGATCAAAGTGATATAATGATTAATATTAAACATTATAATATCTTCGTATTTTACATGGGGAATGATGATAATGAGATTATGGTAAATGATATTTCAAATGAGGTGTAATTTAAATCATTAAATAATATTACCATAGAGGAATATCTACCACAAGATATTTTAAACAATCTCATGTCATTCCATCCATTAAATTTATAAAATATGTAATTAAATGATTATTTATATACATCTACATGTATCCTTTCAAAAATTAATGGTTGGTAATATTGTAGCAATGTTTCCTATTAAATTTCAAGATGATGAAGGGAATTATGGCGTTCTTATAAATAAATCATTCTTCAATGTGATTGGTAAGAATACTTAAAAATGTAACATCTTCATGAAAAAATAAATTTTTATCATATGAGGAGAATATTTTGTGATAAGAATTGTTAGAATAGACCACGGATAACACAAAATATAGGGTTGAAACACACATTTTCATTGTAATAAATTCCCAAAAAGGGGAAGATATTGATGGAAAATGATGATGATGATGTAGAGGGGTATTATATCTCGAAGTAGAATATGAGTATTATATTTAAGAAATAGATGTTGTAAAGAAAAATAAGAGATAGTAAATATATTGGTTAATCATTAAAAAAATTACATAAAACAAAAATAATAGTATAATATCATTTTATGATTAGGATCCATAGTGATAAAATCTAATAAATAAGAAGTTTTTGAGATGGTTGTTGAGTGGTATCTATGTATTTAGGAAAATACTTAGGTTATTGATGTTTGGAATAAAACAGTAAATGACCAGGTCATATGTATTAATGATAATAAAGAGTATGTTTTCTACCATTGAGTAAAAATAGAATTGCATGAGTTACTTTTGTTTCCCGATATAACATTAAGAAAAAATAAGAAAAACATGAGGCTCAAAGTGGGAATATGGAGAATAATGGTCCAAAAATAGTCGAATGATGAATAGAGGAATAAAATGATTTACTAGAATGAAAAATACAATATTGGTATTGATAAAAAATATAAATAAATGGTAGTTTACAGAGTTTCACAAGATCTCAATCTATATATGAATGTGAATTTTAGTATAAATCAAAATAAAAAAATTTATAGTTATAGAGTAGACAAAATGAACCTTTTATTTGGGGTAATTTGTGTTTAATATTGAGATATTGTGAACATGTTCATTTTATATCCAAGAGGTATTTGAGAACTCAAGTGAAAAAAATGATAGTTTAGGGAGTCCAATATTTTATTTATGCTATTTGAGGTCACTATTTTTGTTGTGGAGGATTTTCACATATGTCAAAAATTTATCACCATCAATTTAAAATAATTTCCCTATAATGATATAAACTTTTTAGATACAATTGATCAATGAATCATCAAGCGGCATAAAACCCAAAATAATTTCAATGATGTAAAGGATGAAATTGTGTCATCATTCTATAAAAAAGATTTAGAAGAATAATAAAAAAGAATTGATGTTGAAAACATGTATAAAACGATATGATCTAAGAACGTAGTACTTCTCGATGATTCTATCAAAAACATATGATCAAGTTCGTGTCAGGATACTCAATAGCAGACGTATAGAACATATGATTGTAAATAAATATCATTGCATAAGAAATTTGTGAGTAATGGATTGTATCATTGGATTTTTATATTAATATCTTTGTAAAAGAAAATTTTTAGGGAAAATTAAATGTAAAAGCTGTATTCCATAAGTATTAATGTACTTAATAATAAATTCTTATGCTTTCATCATGTGTGTGACTTCAGGAGTAAAATAAAAATTTCCAACAAGACATGTTTCAATGGGATTAATGATAGAGAAGTTGTTTTTATATGGATGTTTGTGATGTGTAATCTCAATCTTGTTACTGTGGAATATGATATGTGTTTTATAACCATGCATAAAGAAAAAGGATTGTATAATAAATATATTGGAATTTTATCCATGCATCATTTGGTAAAAAACCAATGATCTATATATCTAATTAAATAATCATGTTTTTAAACACACAAGTGATGTCATAAAAGGATGGAAAATAATTCAAAAGAAATACATATAAAAGGATCATAAGTAAATAAGGGTGCCTGAATTGGTTCATGTTGATGTGTATAGACTGATATCACTAAGGGCCTTTTAATAAAGAGGTAATATGTGATTTTCAGTTAATATTTCTTTAAAATGACATGGAAAATAGTCATTAAACACATGTATAAGTTGTTATGTTGCAATAGTAAGTATTGGAGGAAATTGAAAAGGAATCCTTCTTAGAGGATATTGAAATTCTAGAACAATATTTCAGTAGATATCACAAATAGAGAGGTTGAGGATTGTTACTAGAAGATCAGGATAAGGGATCATGTAAAAAAATCAAGAACTCTACAATAAAAAATATTATTTATATAATAAACATGATAATAAAAATTGTTCAATAAATAATGATTATTGAGAAAGACTTTTCACCAACTAAGTCATGGGGCTATCCAACCCGGAACATTGACTAATTCATGGTATGGATCGATGAGAAATCCCAATCACCATGAGCTGGAAACTAGTTTTTGGGTATCAATTAACACTTTGGTATTGAGTTCACTAGTTTAGATAATCACAAAAAATATACAATAATAAGAATCATAATAACTAATTACCAAAACAAAATAAGGAACTACAATTTTCAGAATCAATTTTTTAAAACATTTTACAAAACTAAAAGTATGAAAATAGATTTAAAATAACAAAAATATCCCAAAATAATCCATGAAACAAGAGGAAAATCACCCTCAAGTCACAACCACAAACACCTGGAAGTAGTGGAACACGAGCAACTAGGTCCACCATCACCACATTAATACATCATGCTCTCACCTATGTCATATATAACAAATTCTACATTCACCCAATGGTGTATATAGGTTGTGATCCAAATCCTAGTATAATTCTACCTAATAACATGATTCCATGATATAATATTACAAGAAAAAATCTTCATGAAAATTTGCATAAAAATATTTGAAACATTTCTAAGAAAACGTTTTATGGGAATTATTCTAAATAAAATGTTTTCAAAGAATTTTTTTTGAAATATTCTTTTTTGAAATAAATAATTACACAAGGTCTACCATTTTTAGATGCCTAGAAAGAAATAATATATACATAATTTTACTATATAGAACAATGTTTAAATACCTATAAGTAACTATTATAATTTGGATACTATGAAACTCGTACCGTGGAGATCAATATCCTCCAGCAAAACTTCCAGTATCATCTTCAGTCCTAATCTACTAGAAGGGAATGCATCCCAAGATTATAGTGGTCTTTAAATCATAATTGAATTCCAACAAATTTCAAATGAAAGTGAAATTGGAGTGTATCCCATCCCAAAATTATAGGGGTATCTAATCATATAACATGTTTAGTTACTAATTTTGAATCAATCATTCTCGATTAATCTAAGCCACGACACTGCTAATTCAACTAGAATACTAGGTCTAGTTGCCCCACCTAGGTACATGAGATTCCATTTCTGTTGAAATTCCATTTCACATATCACATAAATCATCACATTCACATATACATTACAATGATTAAAAGAACACAAGTAAGTCACCACTTTAACATTTTCTCATTGATCCAAGGATAACTATCCACATTAAAACCACGATTTTCCAAAATCAAAAATACTTTCCATTTTACACCCACACCAAAACTATTTAGAAATATATTTTTCATCACATTCATTATTTATGAAACCCATTTATAAATACAATAAGAAGAACCCATTTAGAATCCATCCGTTTACATGGGAAAACCACCTTTCAAATTCATACTCACACAAAGATCATTTTTATAACAAGCTTTACATAATTTTTAAAATTAAAAGACACATTTAAGTTCAGAATAAAGAATCAAACATATAAAAAATAAATTTCTCGCGTAAAATCCAATTTCAACAAATTTCCACCCATACATATAATTTAAAACACATTTCACACCTTTCAAACAAGGCATAAAACATATTACAAAAACACAAAAATGAAGTCCACATGAAACATAACCAATTTCCTTTACAAAAACCATTTTCATAACATGTTCATCTAAAACCCATTACCCAAAATGTTTATCACCACAAAAATAATCCATGGAACACATTTAAGCCAACAAGCAAGCTATCTAAACTCATTTAATATAGTAAAATCATTGAACCACCTACCTCACACTTGGGATCTTACGGAAACAAATGAAAACCCACATGTGCACCTCTATAAGACCCAATAAAAAATGATAAATAAAAAACCGTCATTATTTCTCATTAAAACAAGATATTAGACCCTAATTAGATTAAATAACCCAATATAAAATAAAAACTCAACATAATGAGAAGGGAAACCCTAATAAAAGTGAGAAATCATTAGAAAGGTGACATAGTTTATGATCCATTGAAAATATACACCTAAACCACCAAAATATAGATTCTAAAATACACAAAAAATGCTTGGAGGAATATCCAAATATTGAAAATTTTATATGGGGTGAATGGGAGGTGTTTTATGGTTAAATATGAAGAGGGAACAAAGGTAATGTCTATGTTTCTAATGACCTGGATAGGAAAACTATTTTTCCTGCATTTTTTTCCAAACAATGTGGAAACCATAGATCCCACACTATCTAAGAGGGAAAATCTTCACTGTTATCCCACATGGTTTTTCAAACTCTGTGGTCTCCATTTTCCAAAAATAAAATTATTTGCATGGTTTCCTTGGAAACTACACACAGGTTCCCCTAACCGTGTGAAAACCATTCGCCACATGCAGTCAACCCCAAAATCTCAATTTATCACCAAAAACATAAATTAACACACAATGGTTAATTCAGGAAAAAATAAAATAATAATTCCACAAAACAAAACAATTTATGTGATAATTACCTTCACCATGAAAACTTTACCCCCTCAGAAAGTCAACATGATGCCTGATCCGAGAACAAAAATATATACTCATCCTCATCCTAAGAACTATTCTCCCATGTCTCATGGCCATCAATACCATAAAACCAAAGAACTCTAAAACATAGAATAGACTTACCGTGAATCACTTTCTCTTGGGAGTCCATGATGCACATTGGAATCTCGAACACCAGAAAATCATGGTCCTACACCTACTCCTCCCAATTCAACACATGGGATGGATTTCAGTTGTACTTTTTCATTTAGGAGACACAAACCATGTCAATAATTGATATTAACTAGGAAATAAATGCTAACATGTATTCTACCTTACTAATATGATATGAAATATCAAAAGGTCTCACATACCTCAACTCAAGCTTCCCTTGCTTACCCAAACAATTATGACCCATGGAAGGTGTCCCTTTTATGAAAAATTTTCACCCATAGAAAATTCCAAAGATCGGCAGTACTGATCATCTTAAGATTTATGTTGTCTCTAAAATATCAAAAAAAGATTCATAACCATCTAAACATTTTCAAGAATTTCCTTCATAAGGACCGGCCTTAACAATGAGGTCTCACCCACCTCATCCCAACAGAAAAGAGACTGATACGATCGACCATAATGTGCCTCAAAAGAAGCCATTTGAATTAAATATTACTAAATATTTTTATATGAAAAATTAACCAATAACAAATAGTTGTTCCATGATCCTCCATATTTCAAAACACATTCCCAAGTTAATTATTCCAAAATTCGATTCACCCACTTTGTCTTACCATACATTTGAGGATTGTATGTCCTACTCAACTTGACCAATGGCCCCATCACCTTCTAAAGGACTTCATAAAATATTGATGTAAAATGGGGATCTCTATTTGAAACATTTTTCTAAGACACACCCTGAACCCTCACTATCTATTGATCGTACAACTGACTGAACTCATCAACTTTCGTTGAAACATTGATCAGAATTGAATGGGGAAAATTCCTCAGAGGGTTAATCCCTACCCAAATTAAAATCCTTCACCATGGTGTATATGTTATATCACTATAATGGTCATGGTGATCTTTGCTCACTTCTAGGATGGAATAGGTAGGGACTAAAGTAAATTGGAGGGCCTGTGGTGCTCTGCATTAATCTACTGACATGTAAAACACCACGATACGAAATCAGCTATGTATCTCCTCATTCTTGGAACCTAGAACTACTAAAAAAAATCTTAAAAAATAATTGAAATACCATAGTGAATGAACATAAAGGACTATTGGATATCCTGAATCAGAAAAATTTTCAAGTAAAATGGCATAATGAGTCCACTATTAAAACATTGGACTCCATTAGGAGGAAAAAACCAAAGGCAATGCCTCTCTCCACTATTTAGGAACTGAAAAGTAAATTGGTATAGATAATCACTCATTTTATCTTTATTAATCAACTCTATAAGGGATGGGGTCCACCGTACACTAGCTAATAACAGACATCCATTATGTTCTTCATTGTATCAGTGCATATGAGAAAAGATACTTGTAAATGTACACTCATCACTGTAATTTTCAAGGATTTCACATGAAAATTCCCTTCTCAAATAATCGACACTCACATTTCCACTTTCAAGGGTATGAATGATATCTAAATTGAACCCATAAAGGTACTCAAAACTGTAATGCTGCCTTAGATTCAAATGATTCTAGGAGAAAATGTATGTTAATCATTTACGATTTGTATAAACCACAAACTTCTCCCCCAAAAAATAATGGTTACATGTCTTCAAGGAATGCATCAATGCATCCATCTCTATGTCATTTGTAATGTCCTAACACTTCTCATCAGTTTGAGATGGTTATGATATGTTACTTTGTCTTAAGAGACATCCCCAAGATGGCTAATGATGGATATAAATGAGGAAGATATTCAATACAGGTGGGGGATGAATTTACCTTTGAGAATAAAAAAATACTAAAAACCAAAACCATATAAAACACTACATGAATCATGATAAAAATTAAATATGACACAAAAATTTCAGTTATATCAAAAAACTAGATTCTGACACAGCAGAAGACAAACTAATAACAAAATAAATATCCATACACAAACTATCAAAACTCAAAGACAACCGCATGACTTCAAATCTGTAATTGCTCCACGTTCCAAATCCACCAAACAACCCAAGTATCACAAAGTGGTACTAAATATGTGTGACACTTTACCTTTTCCTGTATCTAGATAGATGATATATTGAAAAGCACTGAAGTTCAAAAGAAAGGGTGGGTACTAAATCTTAGTATGTTTTCCCCGATGACTTCCTAACTCATGCCATTGTGATAGAACAATTCAGAAACATTTATATAATATAATTTAAATAACTCATTTTCTATAATAGTTTACATTAAAATATCAAAATATCCATGGTAAACAGTTTTCCAATGAAATTACATAAACTATCTTTTAATCATTTAATATTCAATTTTTTCATACCCAATCCATGGTTCAAAACACAACCACACATTCTTCTTTGTTCCATAGTTCCATAATCACGAGTGGTCGCTCATCCAATCACCTTGTGTCCTACTGACACATTCCCTCAATCTAGGGTCATGCATCATGTAACCCACCGGTACACATCCCTTATTCAAGGGAACATCGAACATGAACTCACATAAGAACCATGTGTTCCAAAATAATTCTAAACAAACCATTTCAAATCCTTTCAACAAAAATTACCTTTTATTGAAACCCATTCCAACAATCTAGTTAAAAATCTAGTAAATCCATATTTTAAAATAAATAATTTATATTAATGAAACCAAATCACTTTGCACAACCATTTACCATCATTCAATAATTTCACCAAAAACCAAAAAACTTCATGGAGGTTGATTTATAACATGATTTTCACCACAAATAAAAAATTAAAATAAATAAAGTTAAACCAATTTTAAACTATGTATCCATGTTGTAAATAGAGTTGAGAGTGATTCCACATATATAAGGAGTTTGGTGAAAACAATATACGACACGAAGAATGGTCATGAAACCAAGATAAATCTCCATGAACCCTCCATTATTCTCTTCCCCTATCATAAACCAATATAATTATAATCATATTTTTCAACCTCAAAATTATATCTATAGATAATGGGCTTAGATAAAAAAAATGAGAGTCCTAGTGAAGTAAATCAATCAAAACCCAACAAGAACATTAATGAATCATGACTTACAATTAAAATCCGGCTTCAAATCACCAATGGAATCCTTTGGATCACCTTAATATTCATTGGATAACCATATTTGAATATTTTGATGAGATAATACTAAGTTAGGGCTACATATAACAAAAAATGAGGAAGTTAAAGTCTAATTTGAGTGAGATCCACAATTTTAGGATCTCACTTTTGACACAAGCATGGTTAGTGACACTGTTATGAAAACTACATGCTAACATTGCTCTAGAAACTACCTCAAGGACGAGCTTCACATGGTTAGCTTGCGTGGTTTCGAAATGATGCGACATCCTTTCCAAATCTCACTATCCAAAATAGCATAGTTTCTCTTAGGCATCTGCATGCTTTGGACAAACCAAAAACTTCCCGTGCACTGCCCCTTTATCATATATCTCATTTTACATGGTTTCCAACAGGTTTTGCATGGTTTTCACAAACCTTGATACTTCAGAAGATCCCAAAAAATCTTCAAAGGTTTCTAAAACCCTACTAAAAATCAACCATAAACATTACAGACTTAAAAATCATAAAGAATGGGTTACATATGAAAAAACTGTGGGTTTAACATTCTTCCATCCATTAGACATTTCATCCATGATTTGTATAAAACCATCATTTACAAATAATATTTCTATCCATTTCTCTTTCATTTCCTTCTCATGTTCCTGTGTCTCTTCCTAGATTTGACCATTCTCCCAAAAAACCGAATCCAGATTGATGCTTTTCATTACAAGACCTTCTCTTTCATATCAATAATCTACACTGGGATATATACCAATAAATCACCAGGCACTATGGCAATGTGATCCCATCAGATCACATGGTTAGGATCTGGCAGATACTTTTTCAACTAAGATATATAAAACACACTATGTACTATATTGAACAATGGTAGTAATGAAAAGTGGTGTTCCACCTCTGTAACTCATTCTAGAATCTCAAAAGGGCCTCTGTATCATGTATATAACTTGCCATTCTGCACAAAATTTTGATTTACAGACCTTGGAGAGATTCTCAAGAACACATGATCACTCACTGAGATCAAAAAGGGACATCAACGATGATATAACTATGATTTTTTTGGAATCAAATCCATTTCCATCTATTACCTAGTCAATATAATCTTATATGGTGTTTCTTGACAATGCCCTCTCCAACTAGTTGTAGAGACCCGTATCTTGACGTACATAGACATTACATTACTTTTGCGGAATACTTAGTACATAACAAAAACGCACACACAAGGATCGTAATAGTTTAGTGTCTTTGGAAACTCGGAACGTAATCTTCTAATCGTGGTGAACGATCTTCAATATCTCCCATAAAGATCTTCCTTTTTTTTACCTAAAAACCTTTCTTTATATCCTGGGGAAAAGAAAACATAAAAGGGTGAGCTCAAATGCTCAGTAAGGGTAAACAAAAGAAATATCAATCACATCATATACATAAGAACATAGCCTTTGGAAATCTTAACCTGCAAAAGAGCTCATAATATCATAACATGGGATAAATCATAGAAGTCAAAATGAGATCCCCATAATCATAACATAAAACTTGAAACTTTGTGACATGCACACATAATCATGGAAAATCATTTCTTGTTAGTCATGACTCATTGCCAAGACTATCTTAGTGGACAAAGTCCCTTTCTGAACCGAGTTCACTCCTCGTTTCAGTCCTGTATCACTGAACCGAAATAACCTTCTGTTCCATCCATGTCTATCTCATGAGATATAAAATCATTACCCAATGCATTGGAGGGAGATATAGGTCCCACCCATCTTATAATGAATCCTTTCTTATGTGTTCCACATAATCATAAAACATACATCATCGCATAACACATGTAACAAAAATGGGATTCTTGAAACATCATGACATCATAAATCAATTCATATAAGATAAAGGAATTCATAAACATAATTCCATCACAACATAGTCAAATCAATGTAAAAATATGGATAGAAACAGAACCCTTTATTATCTTAGATGGAAAATAATTTTGATAAAACACTTGAATTGAATTCTTGAGGAAAATATCCTTTCTTCTTCAAAATCAATTTCTTTTCACAAAACATCATGCAATTTTAAAAGAAAGAGATTTTATTGAAAATAGTCATGAAATCTTTTATAGGAAGCTTCATGAAAATAAGGCTTTATAAAACAGTAGAAATCCGTTCGTGCCGTATAAGTTAAAAAAAACATTCTTCGTACCTTTGTCGGAAAAGTCAAAAAGTACCTCGTACGAAAAACGACAAAAGATTCCTTTCATACGTATTACTAAAAACTCACCGAAGGGTAAAAATGGATTTAAACAATTTTAGGTGGATGGAAATAATATTACATATTGAGTAAACATGGATGTGGATGATAAAATACACCCCAGTAAATACTTACGAATAAACAATCTCGGATAAAAATGAGATTGTGATATTTCCCTTACCTTAGGCCCGATTTGCTTTGTTCGTGTCCGAAGCTCCTGTATAATGGTTTAAATAATGTTATTTACTTATTACATAATCATAAATATTGATATGATATCATATATGGTCATATTATTAGCTTCTTGTTAGTAATATTTCATTGTTACCTGTTACTCGGGTCTTTATAACTTTTTGTTCTTATGCGTGTTTTGTTGAATAAATTCTTATTCTTATCTTTAGGTTATAGATAATTCATTTCCAGAATGGTATTAGTGTAGTATATACCATATTCATTCATTAAATTCATTTATATAATCATTATGAAATGAAGATCATGTAGAACGAGTCGCATCACATCGTGGAGACGGTATTCCGTACGTACGCACGAGTGATGATATCGTTCCTATGATCGTGGAATTGTATTGGAGTATATATATATTATTTCAGTATCAATATTAATTCATAATAATCATATATAGTTACTCATTACACCATTATACCCATCCTTGTAAGGTGATGGTGGAAAATAGATTACACCACGGCGTGGAGACGGTATTCCGTACGTACGCACGCGCAGTGATTTCTTTTTCCGTAGGATGGATAGATGGTGAAATAGGGTTGTTTCATACTTATAATAACATATCAGTATATGAGTGATACTGCTGTTATTACTTCATAATGAAACAACCTAAGAAGAAGAAGTGGAAGAAGAAATAAAGATGAAAGGATTGGTAACGGTAATTACCTCTTCTTTGAAGTGCCTCTTTGAGACCTCCTCTTAGGGCACTAAAATTGGTCATTGAGGAAGACCAGAACCTCTACGATGTTTTTAAGGAAGTGTAGAAGAGATTTTGGCAGGGTTTGGCCGAGCTTGAGTGCTCAAATTGGTGTGAGGAGGAGGGAGAGGAGGTGTCCTTTTATAAGGGAGGAGAGGGGCACCTTAGGAATACCTCAAAATATTATTTTATTTTAAAGTCAAAATCGGTTTATAATGGTTCCAAAGGGTCTTATTTCGAAGATAAAGTGGGGATGGGTCGAAATCCTATCAACCAATAGGATTTAGACAAGTTTAGGTTCTTATTTTAACCTTATCAATTAGATTTAACTCTAAGTTAAATAATTTAACTTTTACCGTGTCTTTTTGTTTTCTTTCACTATATGGTTAATACACTTACTATAACATGCCAAAAGAACCCCAAATTGTTTATTATTAATATATATATCCTTATCTAAGTCATTTGGCCGAACCTTAGATTTTTAGGAATAAAATAACAATTAATAATATAATATTTGATTTAAAAACTATTTTGTGTCAATTTTGACACTATTTGATATATGATTTTTGTGAAAGTCATAACAGAATTATATGTTCGAACCAAGTTGATTAAAGCAACATTAATATATCATAGTAACCTAGAAAATTAGTGTAATTCATAAAAAGTCTCAAATTACATTCATTTGAGCATTTATAACATCAATTATGTTAATATTTCCTTAAAAGGGTAATTACTGCATCATCGTAGTGTCATAAATAAATTAATTTATTTAAAGTATAAAAATTATAAATAAACTCTTATTATGTAGGAAATCTTTTTAGCTTTCTAATGAATATTTGTAGTCGAATTTAGATTATGTATAACCCCATATTAAAAATGTTTTAGTTATTAAACTTTGATTTTAACTATTTTAACTATTCATTAAATAATATAATATTAAATGTCATAATCTAATCCAAGTGGACCTAAATGGTCATATTATATTCATAAGGTTGTTTTTGCTCGAATTACACTTATCCAATAGAATTAGTACATGTTTTAGGGTAATAGTAATATCATATTTACCCTTAGTTACCCTATTTACTATTAACCGTGGTAAAAAAAAGTAAAAAGTTACTATTCACCAAAAATTATTTTCATCTCATTGAACCACATTTTACTTACTGACATCAACTGTGTCTCTCGGATTTTTGAAATTCCATTCACAGAAGCGGTAAAATTAAGATTTATGAAGAAATTAATTTTTTTAACTACCACTTAGTAGTTTCACTATTCATCAAAAATTAATGTTTTCAGAACAATGCCAAAATTTCATCCTAAGCTATATTTCATATTCCGAATTCAAAAATGAAGTCTATTTTACCAAATTCATATCATAGAATTTGCATTAATTAATTTTATAATTAAATCCCGTTGTTAAAACAAATAGCGTGTTTTTAAGAAACAATATCTATCAAAAGATTAACACTTGATTATGTCTGGTTTAAATGTGAAATTTCATCCAATGACCATCATTGTATTAAATTGTAAAAATATATTCTAAATATACTTTAAAACCACTCAAATTAATAATTTATCACTATTAATTATTTCGATTAAAAAAGTTGTTTTTAATTATAATTTAGTAATTTTCACTATTCATCAGAATATGAAAGTTATCCGAAAAGTACCAAAATTTCACCTTAGGCTAAATTCGATACTCCGAATCCAAAAATGAAGTTCATTTTGAAAAATAAGATTTACAGAGTTTTAAAAAGTGGTTATTACTATTTATAACGGCTAGTTTTAATAATATTTTAATAGCATATCGTTGTTTAGTGAAACTCGGTATTGCGTATTACACACGCTATCGAGGAAGGTCGTGATTGCGTGTAATGCAAGGAAAGTCAAGGATGCGTGTTGTGCAAGCTCCTTTTGGTGTAGCGTACAACACAAGACTTTAATAAAATTAAAAAGAATATTTTTTATAAAATCTTGGGCTGTTACATTCTACCCCCCTTAAAATGAATTTCGCCCTCGAAATTCGTCGGGGTTATAAATGGTTTACTATTCGAAAGTTTCTTTAATAGAAACCCACATCGTAAAAAGGAATATCAAAACCAATCTTTAAAAACAAAAGTATGAAACGTAACGGTTACCCAAATAAACTAATCATTGGGTTTCCACATAGGTGAAAATATGGATATGGAAGAGAAATCTAACCATCATGTTCTGATGGAGAGTGGTAGAGAACACGGCTATGGAAAAGCCAGTAATCACAAATCCATAGATTTGTGATGATATAAGGTACCATCTGATTCATCAGGTATAAGATCACTAGGACAACATTTTTGGTTTTCAAGATCATTTCCCTAAAGTTGAAAATTTGAATTAGAATAAATACTTACTTTATTTTGGTACAATCTCACTGTTGTTCGTGCCTTGAACAATTTCCACTTCATCTATTAAATAAATGAAGTTGAATTTGTTATTAGCAGATCATGTGATAGAATGACGGGTCATTCCATCTGTCTCAAACAAAAGGTTAGCAAAAAATATATGCATAAGTCGATCTATAGTGAGATTAATCATATATGGTTCCTAAAATGGACTTATACTTCATATATCATACTGCTTAATATAATAAAACTAGTTTCTACTAAACAGGGACTTCCTGTAGGCCAGTGGTAGGCGATAAAGGCCAGTCGCACTTCGGTTGTGGGTTCGATTCCCACAGCCTTGTCCGAAGCGATGGGCTGTCGCCTGTCCTGCAGGTTGTCCTTTTTCTAAAACTACGTTACTATAACATCCCATCAATAATATCAAAAATCTTCTATCCATAAACAATACTAACTTATGTCCAACATAATCTATTCCAATCTTTTAGGCTTATCCATAATACTGCAGTCGACTCTCATAATATAGTGAAAATGATTACCAGAGATTTAACACCATCATCGATCCCCATATATCATAAGATATGTTTTGTTGGTCACATTCCAAACATTCAAAGTCCTTAATCGTGTATTCTCTTGAATACCTTAGTGAAAACATGAGTGCAGTTAAAAGTTAACACTTTCCACATACCAAAATCCTCAAAATTCTATATACTCAAACCATGATATCACTTAGTCCTTATATCAATCATGAGCTCATGAATACTATTAAACATTTCATTTTCTTGTCTTCATTATGCGCATATCATCTTATTTCCAAAAAAATATCTCAATCACATTGAATACCACATCAATAAATATTGCAATACTCAATGATACAACATTATTTTGGAATCCCATTACATAAACACTTAATCATTCCACCACATCGTTGTCATATTCAACATTGCCAATAGTGATCGCATGTGATTTCCCTTTGTCCTTTGCCTTCAGTGGTTTCTCATGTTGATCATCACTAACCCTTGGATTAGGGAAATTATTAGCATAATGCCCCATTTCCTTGCACTTGAAGCATTGAAGTGTTGGTTGTACGTTCTCTGCAGTTTTTGCTTTATTCACTTCATTAGAAACCCTTTTTCCATTACTTCGACACTCAGCTGCTCGATGACCTTCTTTTCCACACTTAAAACATTTTCTAGTCCCTTTAAGACAATCTCCACCATGCTTCTTTCCACACTTTGTGCATAAGGAAACAGTCATCTTCTTTTCACCATTATTCTGAGATTTCTCCTTGAACTCCATCTTTCGTTTCTTGTCAAAACCATGAGATGGATATGTAACACCAACATCCATTTCTACCTTGATAGTACAACGCACAATTTCTTCATAGCTACTGAAATCTCTTATAGCTAATGCCCTTCTAAGACTTGGTTTTAAGCCACTGAAAAATCGATCAACTTTACTTTCAGGTTGGATGATAATACCAGAAGCATACCTTGCAAGTCTTGTAAAATTTGCTTCATAGGTACCAACAGATTTATCGTCCCTTTGCTTCAGTTCAAGAAACTCTTTCTCCATATTTGTTCGAAGAATACGAGGGAAGTACTTACTGAAAAACAAGATCTTGAACTCGTCCCATTCCATGGACTCAATTTCATCCCTTTGCCTCGTATTCTTAATAAGATTCCACTATTGATCAGCATCTTCTTCCAAACGATACACTGCTAGGATGACTTTATCATGTTCAGAACATTGAAGAACTGAAAATATCTTTTTAGTAGTACTGATCCATTGTTCAGCCACAAGTGGATCAGAAGACCCACTGAAAGAAGTTGGACGTTGCCTCATGAAGGACTCAATAGAATATTGTTCCCTTCTCTGCTCATTTGGAAGTCCAGAATGATTCATAGCTTGTGTAAGTATAGCATTAAGATTTTGCACTCCATCTCCCATAACATTTGTTTGTTCAGGAGGGCAATCATTGCATTGTCCATTGCATTGATCAACACGGTTCCTTCGGGTTCCAGCCATCGTCTAAAACCCAAAAAGAATAGTGTGAGAGGAAAAAATCATGCTAGGGAAAACAACATAATAAAGGGGGAGTACCTTCAATATCCAACATCTTAGGTTTAATTCTATGATCGTTAGCGTAATTCTATTACTATAACCTATACGTATACTTATCCCTAGGGACATCCCTAGACATACCATAGAAATATCTCTAGTGATCTCACTAACGTTTTCGCATCCTAGTTTCCAAAGGTTGACTAAACCTTTCCTCTGATACCAACTGTAGAGACCCGTATCATGACGTACATAGACATTACATTACTTTTGCGGAATACATAGTACATAACAAAAACACACACACAAGGATCGTAATAGTTTACTGTCTTTGGAAACTCGGAACGTAATCTTCTAATCGTGGTGAAAGATCTTCAATATCTCCCATAAAGATCTTCCTTTTTTTTACCTAAAAACCTTCCTTTATATCCTGGGGAAAAGAAAACATAAAAGGGTTAGCTCAAATGCTCAGTAAGGGTAAAAAAAAGAAATATCAATCACATCATATACATAAGAACATAGCCTTTGGAAATCTTAACCTGCAAAAGAGCTCATAATATCATAACATGGGATAAATCATAGAAGTGAAAATGAGATCCCCATAATCATAACATAAAACTTGAAACTTTGTGGCATGCACACATAATCATGGAAAATCATTTCTTGTTAGTCATGACTCATTGCCAAGACTATCTTAGTGGACAAAGTCCCTTTCTGAACCGAGTTCACTCCTCGTTTCAGTCCTGTATCACTGAACCGAAATAACCTTCCGTTCCATCCATGTCTATCTCATGAGATATAAAATCATTACCCAATGCATTGGAGGGAGATATAGGTCCCACCCATCTTATAATTAATCCTTTCTTATGTGTGCCACATAATCATAAAACATACATCATCGCATAACACATGTAACAAAAATGGGATTCTTGAAACATCATGACATCATAAATCAATTCATATAAGATAAAGGAATTCATAAACATAATTCCATCACAACATAGTCAAATCAATGTAAAAATAGGGATAGAAACAGAACCCTTTATTATCTTAGATGGAAAATAATTTTGATAAAACACTTGAATTGAATTCTTGAGGAAAATATCCTTTCTTCTTCAAAATCAATTTCTTTTCACAAAACATCATGCAATTTTAAAAGAAAGAGATTTTATTGAAAATAGTCATGAAATCTTTTAGAGGAAGCTTCATGAAAATAAGGCTTTATAAAATAGTAGAAATCCGTTCGTGCTGTATAAGTTAAAAAAAACATTCTTCGTACCTTTGTCGGAAAAGTCAAAAAGTACCTCGTACGAAAAACGACAAAAGATTCCTTTCATACGTATTACTAAAAACTCACCGAAGGGTAAAAATGGATTTAAACAATTTTAGGTGGATGGAAATAATATTACATATTGAGTAAACATGGATGTGGATGATAAAATACACCCCAGTAAATACTTACGAATAAACAATCTCGGATAAAAATGAGATTGTGATATTTCCCTTACCTTAGGTCCGATTTGCTTTGCTCGTGTCCGAAGCTCCTGTATAATGGTTTAAATAATGTTATTGACTTATTCCAGAATCATACATATTGATATGATATCATATATGGTCATATTATTAGCTTCTTGTTAGTAATATTTCATTGTTACCTGTTACTCGGGTCTTTATAACTTTTTGTTCTTATGCGTGTTTTGTTGAATAAATTCTTATTCTTATCTTTAGGTTATAGATAATTCATTTCCAGAATGGTATTAGTGTAGTATATACCATATTCATTCATTCAATTCATTTATATAATCATTATGAAATGAAGATCATGTAGAACGAGTCGCATCACATCGTGGAGACGGTATTCCGTACGTACGCACGAGTGATGATATCGTTCCTATGATCGTGGAATTGTATTGGAGTATATATATATTATTTCAGTATCAATATTACTTCATAATAATCATATATAGTTACTCATTACACCATTATACCCATCCTTGTAAGGTGATGGTGGAAAATAGATTACACCACGGCGTGGAGACGGTATTCCGTACGTACGCACGCGCGGTGATTTCTTTTTCCGTAGGATGGATAGATGGTGAAATAGGGTTGTTTCATACTTATAATAACATATCAGTATATGAGTGATACTGATGTTATTACTTCATAATGAAACAACCTAAGAAGAAGAAGTGGAAGAAGAAATAAATATGAAAGAATTGGTAACGGTAATTACCTCTTCTTTGAAGTGCCTCTTTGAGACCTCCTCTTAGCGCACTAAAATTGGTCTTTGAGGAAGACCATAACCTCTAGGATGTTTTTAGGGAAGTGTAGAAGATATTTTGGCAGGGTTTGGCCGAGCTTGAGTGCTCAAATTGGTGTGAGGAGGAGGGAGAGGAGGTGTCCTTTTATAAGGGAGGAGAGGGGCACCTTAGGAATACCTCAAAATATTATTTTATTTTAAAGTCAAAATCGGTTTATAATGGTTCCAAAGGGTCTTATTTCGAAGATAAAGTGGGGATGGGTCGAAATCCTATCAACCAATAGGATTTAGACAAGTTTAGGTTCTTATTTTAACCTTATCAATTAGATTTAACTCTAAGTTAAATAATTTAACTTTTACCGTGTCTTTTTGTTTTCTTTCACTATATGGTTAATAAACTTACTATAACATGCCAAACGAACCCCAAATTGTTTATTATTCATATATATATCCTTATCTAAGTCATTTGGCCGAGCCTTAGATTTTTAGGAATAAAATAACAATTAATAATATAATATTTGATTTAAAAACTATTTTGTGTCAATTTTGACACTATTTGATATATGATTTTTGTGAAAGTCATAACAGAATTATATGTACGAACCAAGTTGATTAAATCAACATTAATATATCATAGTAACCTTGAAAATTATTGTAATTCATAAAAAGTCTCAAATTACATTCATTTGAGCATTTATAACATCAATTATGTTAATATTTCCTTAAAAGGGTAATTACTGCATCATCGTTGTGTCATAAATAAATTAATTTATTTAAAGTATAAAAATTATAAATAAAATATCATTATGTAGGAAATCGTTTTAGCTTTCTAATGAATATTTATAGTCGAATTTATCTTATGTATAACCCCATATTAAAAATGTTTTAGTTATTAAACATTGATTTTAACTATTTTAACTATTCATTAAATAATATAATATTAAATGTCATAATCTAATCCAAGTGGACCTAAATGGTCATATTATATTCATAAGGTTGTTTTTGCTCGAATTACACTTATACAATAGAATTATTACATGTTTTAGGGTAATAGTAATATCATATTTACCCTTAGTTACCCTATTTACTATTAACCGTGGTAAAAAAAGTAAAAAGTTACTATTCACCAAAAATTATTTTCATCTCATTGAACCACATTTTACTTACTGACATCAACTGTGTCTCTCGGATTTTTGAAATTCCATTCACAGAAGCGGTAAAATTAAGATTTATGAAGAAATTAATTTTTTTTAACTACCACTTAGTAGTTTCACTATTCATCAAAAATTGATGTTTTTCAGAACAATGCCAAAATTTCATCCTAAGCTATATTTCATATTCCGAATTCAAAAATGAAGTCTATTTTACCAAATTCATATCATAGAATTTGCATTAATTAATTTTATAATTAAATCCCGCTGTTAAAACAAATAGCGTGTTTTTAAGAAACAATATCTATCAAAAGATTGACACTTGATTATGTCTGGTTTAAATGTGAAATTTCATCCAATGACCAACATTGTATTAAATTGTAAAAATATATTCTAAATATACTTTAAAACCACTCAAATTAATAATTTATCACTATTAATTATTTCGATTAAAAAAGTTGTTTTTAATTAAAATTTAGTAATTTTCACTATTCATCAGAATATGAAAGTTATCCGAAAAGTACCAAAATTTCACCTTAGGCTAAATTCGATACTCCGAATCCTAAAATGAAGTTCATTTTGAAAAATAAGATTTACAGAGTTTTAAAAAGTGGTTATTACTATTCATAACGGCTAGTTATAATAATATTTTAATAGCATATCGTTGTTTAGTGAAACTCGGTATTGCGTATTACACACGCTATCGAGGAAGGTCGTGATTGCGTGTAATGCAAGGCATGTCAAGGATGCGTGTTGTGCAAGCTCCTTTTGGTGTAGCGTACAACACAAGACTTTAATAAAATTAAAAAGAATATTTTTTATAAAATCTTGGGCTGTTACACTAGTGTTGTCTCACATGTTTCCACCAAACAAAGTGGAGAAAAAAAGTTCACCCCTACACATATTCAAACTGAGGCATATGTATCAAGGCTTGATAACTATTGTTATACAAGAACACCAATAACATCATGTTCTCTTCCAATGATCCACCAAAATCCATTACACAATCCCACAACATGTCTTCCAATTTTATTATTTCCCTTTCGTATTTACCATCTAGTTGAGGATGATATACCATAATCATAGTTAGCTAAGTCCCTAGGTATTATATCAAGGACTTCAAGACACAAAACATGAACCTCGGATCTCCGTCGAAAATGACAGAATCAAATATACCATGCCTCTTTACAACTTATTTGATATTGATTTTTGACAAGTCCTACACTATATGAATTTCATTATTACGAATGAAATGAGCTGAATTCATTAGTTGATCCACTATCACCCATATTTTATCACATTTACAGACCATTATGGGGAGACATGTTACTAAATCCATTTTTATCTACTCCCATTTCTAAAGAAGAATAGGTAAAGTCTACAACATACCTACTAGTCACTGATTCTCTGCCATAACTTACGGACAAGTTATGCACCTTGAAACAAACTCATCCACCATTCACTTCATGCCAATAGACCAATACTATGCTTTAATCCTTTATACATTTTCAGTATTCTAGGACAAACAACCCATCTTGAATCATAGTAAGCATGAAGAAGTTCCTCTTGATAATGTGTATGTACATCCACCAGATTTATAAACCATAACAACGAAATCTCATTTAGATTTCAGCCCTCAATGGTCTCCCAAAAATTATGTTTTGACCTCCTCACCACACATTCTGATCTTGATTTATGTTCTTCGTATACCATATTTTTTTAATCCAAGACACTTAAAATAAGAAAGAAATCCTTTAATTCCCCTTGGTTCTCACAGTCCATGTTCATGTCTACTCGGACTGATATAAATGGACACTCATCGGAGGCATGATTTTCCAACTAAGAATATGAATTATATCTAAATTCATCTACCACCATATTTCTATTCCTCATTGTATACAACATTTCAAAGTCGAAAATTAGGAGATACTCTATCCATCTTATTTTCCTCGGATTCATATCGCATTTTGAGAAAATTTGTTTCAAGATATTATTATACATAAAGACATTAAATTTATCACCAATGATAAAATAACTAAATGTCTTCAAATACTAGAAAACTAAAGATAATTCAAAATCATGTGTTGGATAGTTCTTCTCATGCACACATAGCTTCCATGATTCATAAGAAACAACCTGGTCTCCTTGCATGAGAACACACCCCAAACCAAATCTCTAAGCATCACAATACACCCCAAACCATTTTGCTAATTCCAAACAAAATCTTGGTCGGTTAAAATATAAAGAGAACCTTAAGATCTTGAAACAATTTATAGCATATCTCATCCCATTTTAATTTAACATTCTTGTTTGTAAAAGCTATCATAGGTTTGGCTAGTCTCGATAAAGTAGGTAAAAATCATCAGTAATAACTCGGTATACTAATGAAGCTACGTATCTCAAAAATTTTCTTTGGTAGTTTCCAAGAGATAATTGTATCTATATTTTATTGATCAATAGAAACACATTTTTTAGAGATAACATGTCGAAGAAAACATGACACTTGTATCCCAAAATCACACTTTGATAATTTGGCATACATACAATTGTCTCTCAAGATTCGCAACATTATTGTCATGAGTTTCTCATGTTCAACCATTATCCTTGAATAAACCAAGATGCCATGAAAAAAACACCCCAAAAGAATCCAAATATTGTTAGAATATTTGATCCATCAATTTCAAAATAAATTATGGTGCATTCATAAGACCAAATTGAAATACCACCTATGTGTAATGGTCATATATTCATCTGAAAGATGTCATTGTAATATCATCATTTAGAACATGACGTTAGTAATATCATGATCACATGCTAATCATAGAGTGCCACTCAGCACTCAGAAATTGATTAAATAGGTCATTAATGTGTGTAAGTGGATATCTATTCATTATCATAACTTAGTCAAGTTTATGATAATCCAAACACAGCTGTAGAGTTACATCCTCCATTTTCACAAACAAGACTGGTGCTGCACATGGAGACTTGCTCGTCTGAATAAACTCTTTTGTTTCTAGATCTAACAATTTCACCTTTAGTTACCTTAATTATTTTGGTTCTATACGATAAGACGTAAGTGAGAAAGGACTGGTCCCTGGATGGATACCAATTGTAAACTACACCTCTCTTATTGGTGGAAATCATGAGAAATTTTTGGGAAAGACACCTGGAAATAGATGCACCACTTATAGGAAAAATCGAATCTCAGTATGATCCATCGATTCTAAATTTAATACCACCAACTATTAAGATATTATTTCCACTACAACTTCTAACAAGCCCGGTGCACAAATATTCACATTCCTTTATCCTCTAAAGAGATTCTAAATATCATCCTTATTAATGAAACTAACTATTCTTCTATAATATTCAATAAGGGAATTCATTGTTTTCAACTAATATATATTGAGGATTACATCATAGAAATGCATTTATTACATGAGTAAATCCGATTTTAGCTTAACTCCATCAACAGTTATAGAACATGATCTACACTAGAAGGATATACATTCAATTTTCTGATGTTAGGTTTGATATTTTATCACAGATCGCATCATCCCAAGTTTTAAACATTAAAAATCAAAAACATGAGTAGAAATGAATGAATTCGGTTCACAAGTTTCAAGGATAACTTGATTTATGGTAGAATTCAAAATAATCATACCATGAACCATTTATAGTCCTACCCGGTCATCCACAATCACCTACTTAGCTCGATATAATTTCTCACATGCAAGATTATGTACCTTGTTTCCCTGTTAAGATGTCCATTTCCAAGTATTCGTGGTACTACTGGAATCACCATGGATAGAATTGTTCTATTGACAAGATTCGTTATGTTTCCCTCACCCCGTTGAAGAATACAATGTCTGTGACACCTGAGATGTGTCCTGAGCACATGACCACAGAGCACCATAACCATAGCACTAAAAATTCCCCATTTGGTTGCAGTTGTGTCAGTGTCTTGGTTGTTCCATACACTTTATCTTTTATTAGGTCAAATGAACCACATTGGAGGCATCTTTATTTTCTCTTCGGACATAATTGATTGTTCACTAATCCAACCAAATGATTTTGATTCATGATCCATCCTTGGAAATAGGTGTTCCTCTTCGATTGATTCACAACATTAAAGTTCACACTTTTTCCCATGGTTATCAACATACTTCCTCCTATTGTAGATCCTGAGATATCTCATTCATCCACCATCACTCATTTCATTATGTCTGTATCATCTGTAATACAGAGCATAACTATCTTTGAGTGAATATCTTATCTCATCCCTGATTCAAATATGTGTTCCTTTGATAATTCACTTACTGAAACCTCAGGTTCAAATCACACAAAATTCATGAATTTATCCACATAATTCCTGACAGATCGATTTTTATACGTTAGGATAAGATAATATTACTTACTCTATAGGAGTATCTCATCTCTCACCTCTCAGTAGCAATGCCCTAATAGATATTGATATGGCCTTGGACTCCCCCTTCCTAAAATCGGTCGGGGGGAGGACCTCACCCAATTGGATTTCAAGCCCATCTCCTTTCTCCCTTTCTCTAACCCTGATGCCCACACTAAATTTTAGACTATTTCCCTAATCCCGTAAGTTCTTGAGCTTTTTGATGGTATGCCTTAACTTCCATTATTACTTTTGGAGTTCATGGAAGCCTCAATCTTCTTTGATATGACCCTAGTATCTCATTTAAAACATCTACATCATTCAGTAAATGAATTTGACCACTTATTATTCGAATCATTATTGTTACAAGGGCACCCAATTGGTGGTATTCTCGACAAATGCAACCTGATGGTTCATTTCACCTCAAAGGAAGATGTGGATCGCATGCCATATAGTGCTACATTTTAGGGAATTGGTTACAAATTCATTCTATTTTTTTGTTCTTATTTTTATTATATGAATCAGGATTCCTATTCAGTCGTTATCTGGGTTTGTTTCCTAGAACATCATTTTCCATTCCAAAACCCTCCAATCCCATGGATGATAGGGATCACAGTTGGACATTTCTATGTTCCAACAACTGAAAAATTTCAGTCAGTCATTTAATTAACCCACTGATATGTGTGGAGGTTACTATATCCATGCAACCGGTGGAGTGGGTGTGGGTTTCTTTTGGTTAAGAATTCAGGTGCAAGCAATCGGCCTTCCTTGAATCCTAGGTGGATTATTTTATGATGTGTAGGTGTGTGGGGAATCTAGATTATCATTGTTGGTGTGAAGCCAGGTGTGGGGGTGCTAATATGATGATGGGAAGAGGTGATTAAATGGATCAGGTGGGAGGTAATGATGTGGTTCTTGATCCCCATATGGAAGTTGGAATACCTTTAACCAGTCCAAAGGTTGTGGAATGTTTTTGCTCGCCAAAAGAGCGATTTTGGTAATCGCAATCTGACTAAGAAGGCTCTGTTGGATATAGAGAAGGCTGAGTATAATGACCCATACATTACATACATTGTTATTACTTTATAATTGAAGCATTCTTATTTCATGATAAAATAATACCATGATAGGACCGTATGGGTAAAGTGTCTTTAGAAACTGGAAAGCATAAACAACTGGTTCATAAAGAATATACATTATCTCCCATTTATTTCATCATATATAGAGTCCCTTTTTTGAATATCCTACTTAATACCCTTAATCCTGACCTAGGAAAAAGAAAAATATACAAAATGGTGAGCTCAAATTCTCAGTAAGGGTAAACAAATGAAATATCAATCATATCATATTCATTAGAACATAACATTTTGAAAATCATATCCTTCAAAAGAGATCATAATTTCATAACATGGGATAAATCATAGTAGGTAAATGTAATCCCAATAATCATAACATAAAACATGAAATATTTTGGCATACACACATAATCATAGAAAATCATTTCTTATTGTTCAAGACTCATTTCCAAGACTATCATAGTGGAAAAAGTCCATTTCTGAACTGAGTTCACTCCTCGTTCCTGTCCTGTATCACTGAACCAGATTAACATGTTGTCCTAGCCATGTCTATATCATGAGATATAAATCTTTACCCAATGAATTGGAGGGAGATATAGGTCCCACCCATCTCATAATGAACTCATTCTTATGTGTGCCACAAAATCAAAAATCATATATCATAGCATAACCCATGTAATAAAAATGGGATTCTTAAAAATTATGTCATCATAACATAAACCATATAAGATAAAAAGACTTCATAAAAATAATTCAATCATAACATAATCAAATAAATGAATAAATAGGGATAGAAACAGAACCCTATATTATCTTAGATGGAAAATAATTTTGATGATGCACTTGAACTCCATTCTTGAGGAAAATATCGTTTCTAATTCAAAAACATTTTTACTTTCATAACATGTCATTCAATTTTAAAATAAAATAAGTTAATTAAAAATAAACATAAAAACTTATAATGGAATCTTTATGGAAATAATGTTCTTGAAATCTTAAATATCCATTCATGTCGCATAAGTTGAAAAAACATTCTTCTCGTTCATTGGCCAGAAAAGTAAAAAAGTATCATGTACTGAAAATGACAAAAGATTCCTTTCATATATTTTATTAAAAATTCACCAATAGGTAAAATTGGATTTAAAAAATTATAGGAGGACAGAAATAATATTAAATATTGAGGAAACATGGATGTGGATGATAAATATGCCTCAGTAAATTCTGAATTATAAAAAATCTTGGATAAAAATGATACTGTGAGATTTTCACTTAACTTAGGTATGATATGATTCATACGTATCTGAACCTCTTGTATAATGATTTATATAATTTCATTGAATTATTACAGAATCATGTACATTGTTTTGATATCATATATGGTCATATTCTTATCTTCTTATTTGTAATACCTCATTGTTACTTGTTATTCTGGTGTTCATTTCTTTATGTTCTTAGGCATGTTTTGTTAAATAAATTCTAATTCCTATTTTTAGGTTATAAATACCTCATTTACAAAATGTTATTAGTGTAATATATATCATATTTATTCATTAATTTCATTTATATAATTATTATTCAATGAAGATCTTGTAGAACGAGTCGCATCACATCAGGGAGACGGTAGGCCGTACGTACGCACGAGTGATGATATCATTATTTTGATATTAAAATCATATATAATTGGATGGTATATCATATATAAATAATCCTAATAATGTTATATTTATTATTTATATCATTTATACTCATTATCATACCCATCTAAATGATGAAATGTTTCAATAACCAACTACACCACGACATGGAGACGGTAAGTAGTACATACGCACATGTGGTGACTTTTTCATTCATAGGATAGA
Source organism: Viscum album (assembly GCA_963277665.1). Taxonomy (NCBI): domain Eukaryota; kingdom Viridiplantae; phylum Streptophyta; class Magnoliopsida; order Santalales; family Viscaceae; genus Viscum; species Viscum album. The sequence goes on along the minus strand of OY728151.1, from coordinate 1,095,668,550 downwards.
TAAAATAACTAATATGGGTGTACCATTTATAATAAAATCATAGTATATAGAAGATACTGGAGTTATTATTTTAGAATGAAAACAACAAAGAAGGATGAATTGGATGAAGAATGGATCTTTAAATAGGTGGTTGGATATTTACCTCTTCCTCGAATTCTTTCTTTTGATTTGATCTAAAGGGCTCCATAGGATGGCTTTTGGACTAAAGGAATTACTCTATGAGGAAGGTAGGATAGTTGATAGTGTATTTGGGAAGGTTTGGGACGAGAAAAATGGCTTTGGAAGTGTGAATTAGAGTGAAGGAGGAGTTCCCTTTTATAAGAGGGGTGAGGGGCACCTTAGGATAAACACAAAATATTATTTTATAATAAATTATTGTTCTATTTATAATGGCTCCAAAGTGACTTATTTAGAGTATAGGGTGGGGATGGGTAGAAATATTATCAAACAATAGGTTTTAGACAAGTTTAGGTGACCATTATAACCTTATCATATAGATTTAACTCTAAGTTAAATAATTTAACTTTTACCATGTCTTCTTGTATTCTTCTAATATATGTTTAATAAACTTACTATAAACTGACAATCGAACCCCAATTGGTTAGTTAATGTCATATATGTTATTATATATGTCTTTTGGACGAAACTTTTATTTTTATAAATAGAATATCAATTAATAATTTAATATTTGTTTTAAGAACTCTTTTATGTCAATTTTGACATTATTTGGTATTTTGTTTTTTATAAATTGATAACAGCATTATTACTTCGCAAAAAATACATACAACCAACCCTAATATGTTATATTAACCTAGAAAAATAGTGTAATTCATAAAAAGTCTCAAACAAGATTACTTTTAGTATTTATAATATCAATTATGTTAATATTTCATTAATAAGGTAATTATTGCATCATCATTGTGTCATAAATAAATTTAATTATTTAATGTCTAAAAGTTATTAATAAAATACCATTATGTAGGAAATATTTTTATATTTCTAATAAATATTTATAGTCGAATTTATCTTATGTATATCCCTATATTAAAAATGTTTTAATTATTAAACAATGATTTTAATTCTTTTAACTCTTCTTTGAATTATATAATAGTAAATGTCTTAATCTAATCCAAGTGGACCTAAATGGTCATATTTTATTTCAAAGGTTGTCTTTGGTTGGATTACAATTATCTAATAGAATTAGGACATGTTTTAGGGTAATAATAATATCATTTTTAACCTTAATTACCCTATTTACTTTTAACCGTGGTAAATAAAAGTAAAAAGTTACTATTCACCAAAAACATTTATCGTAATGAACAAAATTTTACTCCTTGATATTAACTGTGTCTCTCGGATTTTAGAAATTCAACTCACAGAAGCGGTAATGTTTTGTATTATATAAATTTTCAAATTCTCCTAGGAGGCGGGTAAAAGACGATAAAAAGTTTAATAAAATTTTTATCTATCTAAAATTATTATAAAATGACTTCAATGAATTACATTGAACATATATAAGTATTATGTATCTATTTTGACCTAATATAAATTTAAATAAAATAAATTATTATTTAAATAAAAATTCAGTTTTAAACTATAACTCAATGTTTTTCACCATTCATCAAAAATTGAATGTATTCCGAAAAAAACCAAAAATTCACCCTACGCTAATTTCAATATTCTGAATCCAAAAATGAAGCTCATTTTGAATGATAAAATTTACAAAATATCTAAAAGCGTGTATTACTATTCATAATGGCTAGATTATATATTATTTTAATAACATATCGTTGTTTTATGAAACCCGGTATTGCGTACAACGCAAGTTATCGAGGAAGGTTGATATTGTGTGTAATGAAAGTCAAGATAGTGTTGTGTGTAGGGAAAGATTATTTTGGTGTTTCTTATAACATAATACAAAAAAAAATATTTCTCATAAAATCTCAGGGTGTTACACTGAGGAGGCTCGAGATGATGAGTCCCTAAACATTAGGCTGATTTCACCTCATCCAGAGGTAGCCCTTGAACAAGGGGTGGTGTCTTTCATAACAGTGGATGAAGATAGTGGTGAAAAGAGTCTAGTCTATCAAAATCTATGTAATATAGATGATTTGGTGTGTCGAAAGGATAAATCCACCATGAGTCCAACCCAGATTAGCTTCCCAATTAGAAACCAATAAAAAGGCATGGATCCTGAGGCAGTATCACATGATCAGAATTGGTTAACTCATGAGCAAGAACATCATTAGGGGGCATGAAATTTATGGAACATCATCGGGAGAGGAATCTCCCTGTTACTATTCATAGGACAATACAGGTCGGAGAGACAACCACGGTCAGTAATTTCTGAGAAAGAAGTAGGGTATGAAGACTAGGATAGATTCTAAGAACTAAAATTTGACTAAGGGGAAGAAAAACAAAGGATGTAAGGACTATTTATTCCTTCCAAAACCGATGGATACTAGGTATGTAATAAATCTAAATCTAATGAGATGGTCTCTTTGACTGTTGATTATGATAAACTTCTAGGAAATCCTGATGGAAAGTGTTTTGGCTTGGGGTGGCTATGTCAGATAATGTTCTAGATAGTGATAAACAGTAGATGGGGGTCAAGAATGACCATAACATGAACCCACTAGAGCTCCTAGCTCATTCAAGGGAGGACATGATGGAGGAATATCTTACTATCAATGGAACAATAGGGGAAGCAAGAAGAATGATGGAAAGATTACTCTAGGTGGACAATAATGGAGAGAAGATTTCATGGATTAATAAGAAGGGATGCATATTGATAATTGGATTCAATTAAGGAAAGATAAATTGTGAGGAATACATCCAAATTTGGTAGAATGTATAATGTCACTTTGATGAATTTATAATGGAAGATCCAGGAACACATGTATGTTCTCTCTCCTAGAAATTATTTTGGTAAAATGTTTCCAATAGGATCAATCTTATCGTCAATGATTATGTTATGTATTTTTATGGTTTTATTCCTTGCTGAAATTGATGGTTTCTCACTTTTCCTCAAAATTTTTTGATAATAAAAAAAACTAATTTTCATTTAATTAGGACATATAATTCTGTTATTTTTTGAATTTTGAATGTAAAGACCCGGACATTTCAAGGAAATTTTTTTTTTAATTTTCTTTGGAATTTTACAAGAACGCAGTTTCTGACGGCGCCTGATTCTGAGGCCCGGTGTGCCCGGAATTAATTTCCGAAGTTTGGCTCGGGTACGTTCAGTGAACAAGCGAGCGTGAATTTCTATCTTTGGAACCGGTGCTCGGAATTGAAATCTGATTGCACTGATGAACTCGCAACGCCGGTAATTTCTTAAGAGAACCTTTACCGTAGTTGCGTTTGTGCGGGAGGAGAAGTTAATTTTTGGGATATAATTAAAAAAAGTGAATAAAATTGTTAAATCAAATTTTAACAATGTTAAGTGGTTAACTTCTCCCATGGGAAGTTGGTGGTGGGCCCACATCCATCCAACTTCCCATTTGTGGATATTTGAAAGGGTGGGGCCCACACGAACCCCCCCCCCCACCTTTTCAAATTCCTTAAACTCCCTAACCCTCTTAACCCCTCACATTCCAACTCCCCATTAACTCACATTCTTTAATATTTTCCAACTTGATTATTTAATGAGGTGAGTTAAGTATGGTTTATTTGAATTTCAATCTTTTGAAATTCTTGCCAACACAATGCAATTAATTAATTAAACCAAATTAATTAATTATTTTGAGTGTTTGAATTATTTTGAATTCATATTTCTAACATTAAAAACAGAGATTATATTCTTCTTTTTGGGTTGGCATAAACCTTGTGGGGAGAACTAAGGAGAGGAGAAGAACTTTGGGAAGATCACCAACCTCTCGAGGAAGAACGTTCCACGTTTCCGAAGAACGTGAAGCAACACCTCCGACCATCTTCAACCGGAGTAAGGAAGGGAAGCACCGCCGCCTAAAAAGTATACAGAGGGTGACGTCTCGGCTTGACTTCACCGAGCTCTTCTCCCACCAACCTAGACAGAACGACGCCCGACCTCCGCGACGCTTGTCTTCCACGGGTCTTTGAAGAACACTGTTCTTGAAGCCGAGGTAGGGGAATTTATTTTGGAATTCCTTTATCTTTTGAGAAAAAACGACGAGCGCGGACCAACCAATACCGGGTTGATCCGTGGATCGTCCAATCAAGCGGTTGATGATTGAGGGTTTTTATTTATTTAATTGTTCGTGAATACAAACTTGGTGATGAACGTGGATTAAAACCCTTTTTGTTATTGAATAACGCGAGGGGGTCGGACCGCACAAACACGGCCGACCCACCTCATTTTTTTTTTGTGATGGTTTCTTGAGGATGATACGAGAAAACGTGGTGCCGTCGCACCACGCGATTTATTGCGGAAGATACGCGCGGCGCCGTCACGCCGCGCCGTGGAATGAAATCCAAGAACGTGACGTCGTCGCGTCGCGTCGAAGAAAGTCAAAGTCGCCACAGCCGGAGCGGGGCCGCGGTGGAGGGAAGCGATGTCGTCGCATTGCGACAAACGGCATAGGCCGCGGCCGGTTCCGGGCCACGGCAAAGCAAGATGACCGGCGGTCGGCACTGGGCCGCCGGTGTCGGCGAAGGAAGGACCGGCCGTCGTCGGTCCTTGCTGGCGAAACCGGCCGGCCAGTGCGGGCCGGCCAGGCAGTGGAGACCGGGGGAATTAATTTCCCCCGACCGGGTCTCAAAAGCGGCCCCAATTAAGGGGTCGCGGTTCTCAAAGGGGGGGGGGCTTTGCCCCCCGCGCGCGGCACCCGAACGGCGCCCAGGTCGCGCCGCCGTGCCGGTCCGCGCCGCCGCGCCGGACCGTGCCGCCGCACCGGCCCGCGCCGCCGCGCCGGGCCGGGATTTTCCGAGCCGGGCCGGGTCGTCGGGCCGGGTCTCCGCCCGGGCCCGGTCGACCCGGTTCGGCCGACCTAGGGGGGTCGGCCCGGGTCGGCCCGGGCCCAGACCCCCAGTTTCGGACCACTTTTCGTCAAATGCCTGTATCTGGGGCTACAGGCCACCAAACGCCTCGCCGTCAGCGGCAACGCGATCCTTTAATCGAGACGGTCGTTTCGGTATACTATACTCAAGGTACATCTTCCTTTTCGGGAGCCTACGTGGTTAAAACTCCATAGTTAAGCATGCTTGGCCTAAAGTAGTGATCAGGATGGGTGACCTCCTGGGAAGTTTCCCAGGGTGGGTGTGAGATGGAAAAGCCAATAACTCTCAGACCGGGCGTCCAATTGACACGCCGTCTGTTGATTTGAGTTCCTATTGACGATACGGAACTTTTGGCATCCTCCGCCCGAGAATTGGATGCAGATGGATAGTGGCCGGGTTGGATCGCACCGAAATCCAACCGGGCCCCGGGAACGGAAAAGCTGATATCTTTCTGGCAGAACGTCTGTTTGACGAACCGTCAGCGGTGTTGGTGATCTCGTTGAGAAACGGTCCCTATGAGTATACCATATGAGAGTTTGGGGTACAGTTGAGATACAGCCGGGTTTGGTTCGCTCCCAAAACCAACCGGGCCCCTGGGACGAAAAGGCTAGTAACTCACAGACCGGGCGTCCGATTGACGCGCCATCTGTTGTGTTGATACACCAATGACGAGGCGGTCCTTTGAGATACATCTTCGTGGGAATTTGACATACTTGGAGTTTCGACCTGTAGCTCGTGGAGCGGACCCTCCCAGTGACGAGCGTGCGGAGTACGGAGACCGTGTAACTGGATGAGACCTGACGACTGCTTAACCGACTCGACTTGGAGTGAGTCGACTAGCCCAGTGGACGGAGCACTACATTCTGAGGTGCAGACCCATGGCGGACGGAGCACTACCTATGTGACAGTGCCGACCTGCGGTACTCGTCCGAAGAGTACCTCAGCAGGCTACTAGGGGGTGTGCACTACTGTGTTTGGGTGACATACCTCGGCGGGAAGCACTACTGTGTCTGGGTGGCTGACCCACTGTACTCGACAGGAGGAGTACTTCAGCAGTCTTATGTTAGTGAGCAGTACCTCAGAGTCGTGACAGGACCACTGTACACTCCAGAGACGGAGCTCTTCAGCAGTTACGGTTTCGATAATGAAAATCCCGGTTTGAGCTGAGACTTTTGACCTTGTGTTTACCTCATGATTGAGATGGGTCACTTGATAACTTAGGTATATGTATGGGAATATACCTGGGTTGTGTTTATCCGTTGATTTCACAATCCTTGTGTTTCCTCATGATTGAGATGGGTTACTTGATAACTTAGGTATATGTATGGGCATATACCTAAGTAGAGGATATCTGTTTAGATCTTCTTTGTGGTTATCCTTGTTGGTTTTAGTGAGACCTTGAGGGTCTCGGGGTCCCTACTGAGTATCGTTATACTCACCCATGCACGGGCTATGCCCGCACCTCGTTGTGTTGGTTGCAGACGACAGGCAGTGCTGACGGAGGCCGAGTGTTCGAGGACTGGACGGTACCCGGAGGTGGACTACTCGACGAGTCAGTACCCGGAGGTGGACGACACGACGAACCAGTACCCGGCGGTGGACTACACGACGTGAAGACTCACAGAGGAGGTTGACGGACGAGAGCGTGGAGGAGGATATCTGTACCAACCCTTCAGGTAGGATCTGTGGTGGACGACCAGGAGCTGCGATATCTGTACCTACCCTTCAGGTAGGATCCGAGGAGGACGACCCAGGAGCTGCTTCCTTCTTCCAGCTGTTTGTATTTTTGCTGTTGTACCTTGTTCAGTTGTAGTTGTACTTTCTTTTGGGTTTGTATTCTGGCCCATTTACTTTTCAGCATTTCTTTTGTACTTAGTGTTTTGCTTCCGCTTGTACTCTGTTGTGCTTGTTTTCTTTGGTAAAGGCAATGCCTTCCCAGTTATCGGGATTTTACGCCTTTGGTGCTAGTCTCCAGCCCCTGGCCTATGGAAGGCGGGCATGGGGTAGTCACGACACGGGCCCTGAGGACGGGTCGTGAAAAATTTGGTATTAGAGGAGTTCAGTTCTACCGCAGAACTTATAACTCTGATGTTTCTTTCTGTGAAGCAATAGTGTTGAGAGTACCGAGTGTGGTTTTCAGTTCAGGGAGTCCATTGTTGGTGCGGGCGGCCGACGTATCCATACACCAGGACCCTGACAACTAATTTCAGACTTTGTGCATGAAACACTGATTGCGTGTGTGTTTTCAAAGGTTTTCCCTTAAAACAGCTCAAACCAGGTCATCTCACCAGGTATAAACGTTTGACTGTGTCACGAGGTTTCTTTCTGGATGCCTTTTCACAGACGACCAGCTAGAGCCCAGAGGGATGTGCGTGCTGACAGCCTGTCGAGCGACGAGGCTTCAGTACAGGGCCCCCTTGCAGTTGAGGCACCAACAGAGGCACCAGCGGTACTGCTAGTCATTGGGCCACCGATGCCACCAGCCCCAGCAGTAGGTGATGCACGACTCTTGAGCGCACTGCACGAGTTCCAGCGGCAGAGGCCACCCAGGTTCCGGGGAGAGACGGACCCGCAGGCAGCTGAGGTTTGGCTGGAGGCTGTGGTGAGAGTTTTCAGGCTAGTGGGGACGCCGGCAGGCTTCATGGTGATCTTCGCTACCAGCCTCCTTCAGGCAGCAGCAGGCAGGTGGTGGAGCCACTGGTTTCAGTTTTGCGACGGGATGAACTTCGCATGGGAAGACTTCGAGACCTTCTTCAGGGTGGAGTTTGTGCCAGTATCTCTACACCCCGAGCGTGTACAGGAGCTTCTTCCTTTGCCGCGTGTTTTTCGATCAGTAGCCAACTCATCTGTGGGCAGTAGACAGATGATGCAGAGGTCCATGAGGACCAGACTAGAAGTTGGACGATCTCGGGTTTTAGGACCGGTGGTGCGGGGCACCCGGGGTGGGAACAGAGCTAGGCATGCTAGAATAAGGTTGTGTTACTCATGCGGAGGAAAGGGTCACCTGGCACGTGACTGTCCGACTCCTCGTACAGTTGATCCACAGGCGTTGGAGGAGCCACCGATCCAGAAGCAGCGACGAGTGCTTGAGCAACAGCCGAGCAGTGGACAAGGTAGTAGAGCTCCGAGAGCAGGTGGGCAAGAGAGGAACTAGTGGATACGCCATTTGTACTTCTAGTTCCATGTTGCTTTTGTATTCGTGTATTTGTTCTATGAGTTGTAATAATAAAAATACACTTATCTTTGTTTGCTTTCCTGTCCTTTTGTTTGGTTGATACTAAGTGGTCCTAGTTAAACTGTTGACTTGACCCTCACTTTCGAGATTTCTACTGGAGGGGACCTAGTGACCTCACACTAATGCCGACAGTGTGACTCGACCATTGGAGGCGAGAGTGACAGTTGGATATCTTAGTAGTTACTTCAAGGCCTTATGACGTCATCCATGGCATGAATGTATCATTCATGTCAGGATTGAATGTATTAGGCAACGAATGTGGTTCATCTAGGGGATGAGACCCAATTTCTCTTATCGGCAAAGAAGAAATCATAACAGCTCTTGTGAGACTAAAGGAGGTCCAAGACATCCAAGAGAGGATGAAGACTGCACAGTGCAGTAAGAAATAGGAAACTGGTGCCATTCATAGAGACTCTCGCGTGTTAAAGAAGAGGAAGCTTAAAGGAGAGATGAATCTACGAAGCAGCAGACGTGGAGGCAGAGCTAGGAGAGCAGCATGAGGTGGTGTACATCCTAACATTATACAACCACCCGCCTTAGTTATTCCTGCCAGGCTCAGGGAGCTAGAGGGCGGAGGAAGAGTGTCGCTACTTGCGGTCAAGGAGTGTGACCCAATGGCTCTAGAAATGATTCAAGGGACAGTCTGTGTCCACTACTAGCTGTTGTAGTAACGGACATCGATGTGAATCATTTCTTGCTTTCACGAATCTTGTTCCAGACCTAGAGTTTCCGGTATGCCGTGGACTTGACCCTCACGTCTGGAGATACCTTGGGAGGAGACTTGATAATCACACTTACGCTGACGGTGTGGTCAGACCATCAAGGCAAGAGTTTCGGTTGAAATCTCTTGGTGACAGCATCGAGGCCTTACGACGTTAGTTTGAGTATGGAATGGGCAATAACTGTTCATACTCAAATTGACGGTTTTAGGAAAACGTCGGGATGGGTTTTCCTTGGTCGGTGGAAAAGGAAACCCCATGAAGCACAGGGTAACTCTTGCACAGGAGGATGCGACCGATCACTCTTGAGTCGGACAACCTTACCCTCGTGGCAGTAGCCTTTCGAGTTCCAGTTCTAACAGAAAATGGAGACCTCTGGAGTTCGAGGATGAAGATCGCGTCCTTATATGGGTCTCACCTCGACGAGGTTTATGGAGATGTGTCCAAGGCGAAAAGTTATCTCCAAGGTTCAGCGGACCTTCTTAGGTCCCCATCTGGGTAGGCGGGGTGGTTTACCACTTGACCCATTCACCGCAGTTGCACCAGGTTCACGACGACTTCCACGTATCTCAACTGAGGAGATACGTGCTCGACCCTTTGCATACCATCGACCATGAGGAGCTGGATGATGGTGATGGGGTGTCTTTCACGGAGATTCCAGTGGGGATCGAGGATCAACAGGAGCAGATCCTTCGAGGACGATCGATTCCTCGGGTGCACTTTCTTTGGCAGTACGTAACTTCCAGGTAAGCACATGGGAGCGGAAGGCTCAGATGCGTGCTTTGTACCGCTTTTGTGACCCTAGTTTGTGTTGAAGCTTTACGGGGACGTAAAGCCCTGAGGTGACAGTAATGTAAAGACCCGAAATTTTGAAGGAAAATTTTTTCTTAATTTTCTTTGGAATTTTACATGAATGCAGTTTCTGACGGCGCCTAATTCCGTGGCCCTGTGTGCCCAGAATTAATTTCCGAACTTTGGCTCGGGTACATTCAGTGAACGAGCGAGCGGGAATTTCTATCTTTTGAACCGGTGCTCGGAATAGAAATCTGATTGCACCGATGAACTCTCAACGCCGGTAATCGCTTAAGAGAACCTTTACCGTAGTTGTGTTTGTGCGGGAGGAGAAGTTAATTTTTGGGGTTTAATTAAAGAAAGTGAATAAAATTGTTAAATCAAATTTTAACAATGTTAAGTGGTTAACTTCTCCCATGGGAAGTTGGTGGTGGGCCCACATCCATCCAACTTCCCATGTGTGGATATTTGAAAGGGTGGGGCCCACACGAACCCCCCCCCCCACCTTTTCAAATTCCTTAAACTCCCTAACCCTCTTAACCCCTCACATTCCAACTCCCCATTAACTCACATTCTTTAATATTTGACAACTTGATTATTTAATGTGGTGAGTTAAATATGGTTTATTTGAATTTTAATCTTTTGAAATTCTTCCCAACACTTTGCAATTAATTAATTAAACCAACTTAATTAATTATTTTGAGTGTTTGAATTCTTTTGAATTCATTTTGCCAACATTAAAAAGAGAGATTATATTCTTCTTTTTGGGTTTGCATAAACCTTGTGGGGAGAACTAAGGAGAGGAGAAGAACTCTTGGAAGATCACCAACCTCTCGAGGAAGAACATTCCACGTTTCCGAAGAACGTGAAGCAACACCTCCGACCATCTTCAACCGGAGTAAGGAAGGGAAGCACCGCCTCCTACAAAGAATACAGAGGGTGACGTCTCGGCACGACTTCACCGAGCTCTTCTCCCACCAACCTAGACGGAACGACGCCCGACCTCCGCGACGCTTGTCTTCCACGGGTCTTTGAAGAACTCTGTTCTTGAAGCCATTGTAGGAGAATTTATTTTGGAATTCTCTTAACTTTTGAGAAAAAACGACGAGCACGGACCAACCAATACCTGGTTGATCCGCGGATCGTCCGATCAAGCGGTTGATGATTAAAAGTTTTTTATTTATTTAATTGTCCGTGAATACAAACTTGGTGATGATCGTGGATTGAAACCATTTTTGATATCAAATAACGCAAGGGGGTCGGACCGCACAAACACGGCCGACCCTCCTCCTTTGTTTTTCGTGATGGTTTCTTGAGGATGATACGAGAAAAAGTGGTGCCGTCGCACCACGTGATTTATTGCGGAAGATACGCGCGGGGTCGTCACACCGCGCCGTGGAAAGAAATCCAAGAACGCGACGCCGTCACGTCGCGTCGAAGAAAGTCAAAGGCGCCGCGGCCGCAGCGGGGCCGCGGCGGAGGGAAGCGATGTCGTCGCATCGCGCCGAACGGCATAGGCCGCGGCCGGTTCCGGGCCGCGGCGGAGCAAGATGACCGGCGGCCGGCACCGGGCCGCCGGTGTCGGCGAAGGAAGGACCGACGGTCGTCGGTCCTTGCTGGCGAAACCGGCCGGCCAGTGCGGGCCGGCCGGGCAGTGGAGACCGGGGGAATTAATTTCCCCCGGCCAGGTCTCAAATGCGGCCCCAATTAAGGGTCCGCGGTTCTCAAACTGGGGGGGGGGATTTTCCCCCCCCGCGCGGCACCCGAATGGCGCCCGGGCCGCGCCGTCGTGTCGGTCCGCGCCGCCGCACCGGCCCGCTCCGCCGGCCGGGCCGGGATTTTCCGAGCCAGGCCGGGTCGTTGGGCCGGGTCGCCGCCCGGGCCGGGTCGACCCGGTTCGGCCGACCTAGGGGGGTCGGTCCGGCTCGACCCGGGCCCAGACCCACTGTTTCGGACCACTTTTGGTCAAATGCCCGTATCTTGGGCTACGAGCCTCCAAACGACTCGCCGTCAGCGGCAACGCGATCCTTGGATCGAGACGGTCGTTTCAGTATACTATACTCAAGGTACATCTTCCTTTTCGGGAGCCTAGGTGGTTAAAACTCCATAGTTAAGCGTTCTTGGCCTAGAGTAGTGATCAGAATGGGTGACCTCCTGGGAAGTTTCCCAGGGTGGGTGTGAGACGGAAAAACCAATAACTCTCAGACCAGGCGTCTGATTGACGCGCCGTCTGTTGTGTTGAGTTCCTGTTGACGATAAGGAACTTTTGGAATCCTCCGCCTGAGAATTGGATGTAGATGGATAGTGGCCGGGTTGGATCGCACCGAAATCCAACCGGGCCCCGGGAACGGAAAAGCTGATATCTTTCTAACGGAACGTCCGTTTGACGAACCGTTAGCGGCGTTGGTGATCTCGTTGAGAAACGGTCCCTATGAGTATACCCTATGAGAGTTCGGGGTACAGTTGAGATATGGCCGGGTTTTGTTCGCTCACGAAACCAACCGGGCCCCTGGGACGAAAAGGCTGATAACTCACAGACCGGGCGTCCGATTGACGTGTCGTCTGTTGTGTTGAGACCCCTATGACGAGGCGGTCCTTTGAGATACTTCTTCGTGGGACTTTGAGATACTTGGAGTATCGACCTGTAGCTCGTGGAGCGGACCCTCCCAGTGACGAGCGTGCGGAGTACGGAGACCGTGTAACTGGCTGAGACCTGACGACTACTTGACCGACTCGACTTGGAGTGAGTCGACTAGCCCAGTGGATGGACCACTACTTTCTGAGGTTCAGGCCCATGGCGGACGGAGCACTACCTTTGTGACAGTGCAGACCCGCGGTACTCGTCCGGAGAGAACCTCAGCAGGCTACTAGGGGGTGTGCACTACTGTGTTTGGGTGACATACCTCGGCGGGAAGCACTACTGTGTCTGGGTGGCTGACCCGCGGTACTCGACAGGAGGAGTACTTCAGCAGTCTTAGGTTGGTGAGCAGTACCTGGGAGTCATGACAGGACCACTGTACACTCCAAAGACGGAGCTCTTCAGCAGTTACAGTTTTGATAATGAAAATCCTGGTTTGTGATGAGACTTTTGACCTTATGTTTACCTCATGATTGAGATGGGTCACTTGATAACTTAGGTATATGTATGGGCATATACCTGGGTAGTGGTTTTCCATTGATTTCACAATCCTTGTGTTTCCTCATGATTGAGATGGGTTACTTGATAACTTAGGTATATGTATGGGCATATACCTAAGTAGAGGTAATCTGTTGAGATATTCTTTGTGGTTATCTTTGTTGGTTTTAGTGAGACCTTGAGGGTCTCGAAGTCCCTACTGAGTATCGTTATACTCACCCCTGCACGGGCTATGCCCGCACCTCGTTGTGTTGCTTGCAGACGATGGGCAGTGCGGACGGAGGCCGAGTGTTCGAGGACTGGACGGTACCCGGAGGTGGACTACTCGACGAGTCAGTACTCAGAGGTGGACTACACGACGAGCCAGTACCCGGAGGTGGAATACACGACATGACGACTCACATAGGAGGTTGGCGGACGAGAGCGTGGAGGAGGCTATCTGTACCTACCCTTCAGGTAGGATCCGTGGTGGATGACCAGGAGCTACGATATCTTTACCTACCCTTCAGGTAGGATCCGAGGAGGACGGCCCAGGAGCTGCATCCTTCTTCCAGCTGTTTGTATTTTTGCTGTTGTACCTTGTTCAGTTGTAGTCGTAGTTTCTTTTGGGTTTGTATTCTGGCCCATTTACTTTTCAGCATTTCTTTTGTACGTAGTGTTTTGCTTCCTCTTGTACTCTGTGGGGCTTGTTTTCTTTTGTAAAGGCAATGCCTTCCCAATTATCAGGATTTTACGCCTTTGGTACTAGTCCCCATCCCCTGGCCTATGGAAGGCGGGCTTGGGGTAGTCACGGCACGGGCCCCAAGGACGGGTCGTGACATTGAACCTATTAGAATATAATTTTTTGTTGAACAATTTCTAAATATCCTCCCAACCAATTCCTTTATCCACTCTAGCCTAAACAACTAGATCCCTCCACTGGCATACAAGATACACTATCATATACATCTCTAGAATTACATTATGTTATATTATTATTTCGATTAAATCAAAGATATTATTCATCCAATTTAGCCACACATACTCTATTTTTGGTTCAGAATCACCCCAAAAGATGGGTGTATTCAACTTCTAAAAGGGTCGGAAAGATCCAATATTCTTGGATCATCCATCAGATTCCCTGTTTCCATAGCCTAAAATGAATGTATGATACATTTAAAAAGTTATTGGTTCACCAACTGCTCATGTAAATTCATGTTCTCTATATCTTCATCTAATGTTTTCATATGACACCTACCAAGTTCAATTTTTATATAGATAAAAAATTCCATGAATCTCACTCCCGATCATCTAATGTCTAGGAATTTAAAATTCCATCATGACAACTATCAAAACACTGCTTCCAAAAAATCATCCTTGTATGCGTTTAACGGTTTTTGAAAGGTCTCTTCATTCATTTCAGAATAAAACTATTTTCAAAATACCACAATCATTCTCTTTTTAAAAATGATTCATTTTAAAAAATGATTCAACATTTTTCAAAAATCAAAAAAAATACACCAAATCATTAATCATTACTCAAAATGAAATATGAACTTATAGGGGGAATTTATTCCTATAATGCATGCCATGCTTTTCTCATTGCCTAAACCCAAGATATTGAGATTCCAAATCCTGTAAGGGTCTCGAAAAACATCTGTATCCAACTCCCTGGTAGCATCATGTTTAGCATAAAAAGGATAGCTACATATTTTTAGGCACAAATTTTCAAGTACTTACAATATTAATCCTTCCTACAAACCTAATACAAGGAATATACCTAAATGAATACTAACTCCAAGAAAAATAAATTGAAGACCACTTGTTGGGCATTGACTGAACAAATAGAAACCACTTGTCATAAATTGATTTTGGATCGAACAAAACTGATTCAACTTGTCACATTCCACACCGCATCATTATATTGATAGGGTGGTTATACATTACATGACATTAAAAACATCCCTAATATATCAATGGTTGTAAATAAATTCCAATGGGATTTAATGAAAGTAGGTAAAATTTTCTCATTTATAATAAACAACCAAACAACAATCCACAACCAAATCAAACACTACATCATGCATGATAAAAATTAAGTAAGACTAAAACATTTAATTTATATCAAAACCATCCAAATAGTACCACAGTAGAAGAATAACCAACATAAAATTAAATAGATGAAGACAAACTATAAAAAATCAAAGATAACCACATGACTCCAAAGCTCCAGATGCTCCAAGCTCCAACTCAACCAAACATCCAAAGTATCACGATGTAGTACCAAATATGTGTGATACTTTACCTTTACACATATCATAGTAGATGATATCTACAAAAACAAAAAAGTTACATAGAACGGTTGAGTACTACAACACTGTATCTTTTCCATGATGAATTCCCAACTCACACCCCTAGGATATAACTTGTTAGAAAATTTTAAATGAAACAATTTAAATAAATCAAAATCTAAAATAGTTTATATGAAAAATATAAAAAAAATCAGTGTAAGTATTTTTCCTATGAACATACATAAATAATTTATAAAATATTTTAACATTCTATTATGGAATACCCATTACATGGTTCAAAACACACCAAAACATGAATTCTTGTTTGATATTTATGTACTCATGGGCAATCTCACATCCAATAACATTTTTTCCGACTAAGAGAACCCCTGAGATGGGGTCACGTACATTGTACCCCACTAGTACATGTCCCTTATTCAAGGTCACGTAGAACATGAAATCACCTAAAATATGTGTACGCCAGAACTGTGAAAAAAAAAATTCAAATATTTTCAAAAAAACATTTTTTTTATTAAAAACCATTCCAAAAAGGCATTTCAAACATCCATCAAATCCATATTATAACATGAATATTTGAATATAATTAAACCAAAGATCATTGCTCAACCAATGACATCGATTCCATAATTTCACTGAAAATAATAAATCGTTACTAAATTAGATTTATAAAATTCTTTGCACCACAGTTTCACCATCATATTCATGAAAAATAAATGAATTTCAAACTAAGCCTGCATGTTAAAAATATAGGAGTTAATTGTAAACTACCAACCTAAATAATTTGGAGAGAATAATAATGACATGAAGAAGAGTCATGAAACCGGGTTAAATCTCCATGAACCCTCCTATGATCTTGTCCCCTATAATAAAACAATCAAAATATAATCATCTTTGGCATCCCAAACCAGAGATCTATCCATTGTGGGAGAATATCTTTGAAACTGAGATAGAGGGTAAAGTAGTTCTATGAAAACCCAACAATAACTACCACTAATGTTGACTTACCATAAGATTATTTCTTAAAATCATCATGGAATGCCTTTGGATCACCTTATGATTGATGGGAGATCCTTCCTTGACCTTTGGGAAGCGAGAATATTGTTGTTGGGTTTCATATGAGGAAAAATGAGTGAGTTAGAGGGTAAAATGAGTGAGATCCAAAATGTTAGGATCTCACGTTTGACCCATGAATAGTTAGTCACATGGTTAGGAAAACCATGCACTAACAATGAACCATCCACAACCTCAAGAATTAGCTTCAGTTGATTTGATCACATGGTTTCGAAACCATTCACCATTCATTCCAAATCTCACTATCCAGCATTTCAAGGTTTCTCCTTGGCTTCCACATGATTTTAGAAAATAATGCACCGACCACTCCAACACCTTTAGTCTCTCCCTCATTTTCCATGGCTTCTTATAGGTGTTGGATGATTTTCCCAAACCATAGAAAAATCATGAAACGTTATAAAATATAACAAAATAATCCAAAATTTATTCAATCTCTCCCAAGCATCACCCAAAAAAATTAAATACTTAAAAAGCATAAAGAAAGGTTTAATTACTAGAAACTCGGTGTGATACATCATGGATTGGGTAATTCCATCCATGTTGTTAGAGTTGGCATGAACCATATACTAGCACATGGATATCATGCATCATCACACACCCAAGACCTATACATGTTTCATCACAATAGACCACATATCCCTTTTTTGGTTCTAGAGAGATCAAAACATGCATCATGGAAACCAACATCATAAGATCTGTAAAAAATTCTTAACACTCTACGATCCATTAAAACATTACCCCTTTTGTGTAAGCGTAGTAATAGAAAAATAAATCAAATAGAATTATCAAATGAACCACATGTAGTTTCGTTCTAGGAAAAAACATCTAATTTCAATAACTTTCTTTATCTCTTCCAATGACATCATTGCACTGATCTTTTCAGCGTCCACCAAAACCCCTCATTTGGAGATCACATGACCTAGTAACATCACCCTCTTATCCAAAAGATTAATTTACAAAGAATCACTTTGAGATGAAGGTCTCAAATGGTGCCTTGCACTATACTCAAGTGCTTCTCATTCTCCTCCACAGTCTCTGAATAGACGAGGATGTCATCAAAAAATACCATAATAAATGAATCGAGATAATAGTGGAACACCTTGTCCATGAGTTCCATAAAAAACATTGTATTATTTTTTTAATCCATAACGCATGACCACATAATCCAAATGGTCATACTTAATTTGAAATACTTATTTTAGATCATTTTCCTCTAGAACTATGTCTTGGTGATACCCAGAACGCATTTCACTCCCGGAAAACCAACTTTCCCTATTAAGATGATCGAAAGGTCATAAATTCAAGGAAAATGATATTTTTTTAATTTTTCCCTTATTAAAATTCTATAAATAAATAAATAATGGAGATATCCAATAGGATTTATCACACAAAAACTGGGGAGACCCAAGTTGAGCTACTTGGGTGAATGAATCCTTTAGATACCAAAACATCCATCAGTATTTTTATCTCTCTCACCTCAGTAATGTCCATATAGTAAAATATATGAGATATTAACTATGATCCTCATGTCATGTTGATGGGGAAGACTATATCCAGCTCTATAGGAAATCTAAAGAAATCCTCTTGAAATACTTCTTCGGACACATTCACCACATTATTTAATCCACCCGTATGAGCACTATCATCGTACTCCAACATGAATGATGAGATATGATAAACATGTTTTACCAATTATGGAAGTGGGGGTCCAACATGTCCTGACTAAGAATCCCATTCACATTAAAAAACCAGGGTATATCCAGCAGGTTCCATAATACTCACTCACTGCCTATAACAATCAATGTGATCTTGAAAGCACGCTATCTAATCCATATTAATGAATAATTTAATGATGTCCATTTACAAAACCATTAAATCCCATTCTAGGTTAACACCTAACATATTGATCACATAAGATGGAATCCTGAAACCATACTCTCACATCTTCCCAAGTCGCAGTACAAACACCATATAATAAAGATTATTCTCAATAGGAAACTTTTAATCATTCACAAGACATGAAAAAAAAATAAAAGAAACTAAATTTCTATTATCAAAAAAACAATAACGAAATATTATTGAATAACAAAAGATACATTGAACAATTTCAGGCACTGCATCATATTCCGCTGGCCCCCATTTTATAGGGTAAAGTTCCCTCATCTCATCCTGACCCCGAGAATGACCACCGGCCTGTGGCTATTCCATGAACTTAATCTTCCCATATTAGGATCCAAATCTATTTACACAACCTCCAAATTGAGATCATGCAATCCTGCACTGTTCTAACTGGGACGAAATCCTTTTGTATGGTAAATATCCTGCACCACATTGATATGGTCATGCAATCTTGTAGAATCGGTACAAGTTCCCCATACCTCCACACCGAGGACAAGGACTGGGTGGATTTGAAAACACAGATCTCATGTTCCCTACCTTCCCATGCTACTGTAACAAGAACAACCCAACATTGGAAGCCTCATATGAATATATTAAGGATGGATGGGTTAAAATACCACCCCCTTCATCCCATGATCTTCATGTTTCATATTCTTCTCTAATGAACTACCATTTCCCACTTCTTAAATTACACTAGAAGAATAAGAATTTCCCTTATTGTCAATTTCTACCATTATGGAATAATCAATCACATTAATATAGGATTTAATGTTGAATAATAAGAATTAGGAACTATTCTATGACTGAAACCCCATCACAATCTTTGGATCCTTCCGCTACTCATTGTAAAATATCTCATGTGCATACCAAACAAAACATCATTGTTCGGTATCCCTAGATAAGCTCTATAAACTCCCAGAACATGGAGAAATCCAAAATATAAGGAAAATACTACACATCAAAGAAATCCTTGAAATCCTTCCAACACAGCTTCTCTTACTTTCTTGCATGCACCACATAGTACCACCACTTCCTAATTGGTCTTTACAACATGATCGAAGCACATTTCACCCTAACCACCTCAAGAGTATAAAGAAACTGATACATCAGCTCTATCATTTCAATTTTATTCTATGATTCTTTTGGTTTTGTTCTACCCCAGAAATATGGAGGCATGGTCTTGAGGAACTATAGATTTTGGTCCCTTCCAGGATTTGGTTTGGCTTCTCTAAACCAAGTTGGACCAGAGCCTACCCATTGACCGAAATACTGTAAATAGAAAACAACTTCCTACAAAAATATCTATTATATTGGTGAGGGATAAATCTATCTTGACTCATCCCATAGTTTAACAGGATTCATTTGAGGAGTTATCTCACTACAACAAGAAACTGTCACAATGTAAAGTCCTTCAATACATCCATCAATGCATGTTCTATAAATTCTCATCAACAAAAACCAATTTGAAAAATAACCTTATATAAAAAATAACCAAATCTATCACAATAACAGGACCAAAAAAACGACTCCACCCCCACCCATTGTCCATATACTGTCCACATCCTATATATCTCACATTGAGAAGAAGTCAAAGAAAATTCCCCAACATCACATGGAGGCTCAAGACCAATCATGATGTTTGTTGGACTGACACCCCACTCATAACCAGAACCTCAAGCCCTGAAAATCATATCTCCAGTATATCTTGACATTTCTGAAACAACTTAACCAAAAAAGGCTGTGTCCTACTCCTATAAAATTTTGTGATGAACCAAGTCACAGTGTCATCCAAAACGAAAAATGACTGGATTCATGGCATGGCCTGAAGGGCGTTCCAAATCCCCATGGGTAGTAAATTAGTGCATAAGTATTGAAAATACAACATGGGAATGGATTCAACCATTTATATAATCACAAAAAAACATGAATAATATCAATCACAATAACTAATAACTATATCCAAATGAGCAGCAACAATTTTCAGATTCATTATTTTATAATATCAACCAAAACCAAAATAAAATCAATTGAAAGGGAACAAAAAAACTATCCAATAATCTTAAAAGTAATAAGAGGGACCTCACCAAAAATATGCCACCACTAACACCTATAAGAAGTGTATCACTAGCACAATGATCCACCATCACTACAATGATACATCTTACAATAACCAGGGTCATACATAGAAAAGTTTACATACACCCAAATGTGTATGTATGATTTGATCCAATTCCCTTTAGGATTCCACCATAAAAATATTACATGATATAATATCAGAATAAAAATAATCCTTCACATTTCTATAATAATATTTGAAAAAATTCTAAGAAATCATTTTAAGGAATAATTTCTCAATGAATGCTTTTTAGGGAATCTTTTTCAAAGATAAGATTGATTGAAATAAAAATTTTCAGAAGGTCTATTATGTACCGATATCAAGCACCACATCACATTTGAATCATCTCAAAAGAGATAAACATGTGTAAATACCTATATGTAACTAGAACAATTGGGACCCTATGAACCTCATACCTTAGTGATAAAAAACTTCCAACTAATCTACCAACAATGTCCCCTGCTAGAGAACCTAGTGGGAAACACATCCAGATATTTTAGTGGTATCCAAATCATTATCAAATACCAAAACTGTTCCCATTCACAATCAACTAGAGGATCTCATCCTAAAATTCTAGTCTTCTCCGATTTTATCATGGTTTTAGTTAGTTTTTTACCACTAATTTTGCAAAGTGAATATGGCCCTCACCACTACCGAGTCAACTACCATACTAGTTTTAGTTCACCCACCTAGATACCTGAGATTAAATTTGTTCTCAAATTCCATTTTACATTTCACCTATTCCATCACTTTCATATGCACATTCAAATCATACAAATATCATAAGGAAATAAACCTTTTAATTTTTTACAATGATCTAATGATCAAAATCCATATAAGAACCAAAATTTTCGATAATCAAAACCAATTTCTATTTTACATGCACTCCAAACACTTTTGGAAGTATATTTCACACCACTTTCATAATTTATAAGCCCTATTAGGAAATATAAATAAAAACACATGTGGAATCCAATGATTTCAATGGGAAAATTCCCTTTGAATGTCATACTAACATCAACACCATTTTTATAACTTTCCTCAACTCACCTTCACAATTCAAATAATATGTTTTTGTTTAGAAAAAAAAAGAAAAGAAAATCACAAAATACCATTTATCAAGGAAAATAAACTGTTAACACATTCACACCATAAAAAATCCTTGACAACACATATTCTTCCTTTCATACAAGGTATAAATCATATTCATGAAACACCACCATGATGTACATAATAAACAAAACCAATTTCCTTTAGAAATGACACGTTTATCACATGGGATTCTCAAAACCATTCCATAACATATTTCTCAGTACACGAATAATCCATAGAACACATTTAAAAAATAAGCATGAAATCCAAACTCATCATATAATGTATAAGTGTTGATCTACCTACCTCGCAATTGGAATCATCAAGAAACCTAGTAAAATACACAATCACACATCAAGAAGATCATATAATGGCATGATCAGACAACAACAATACATATTAAACCCCAAAACACATGATTGGACCCTCATTTGGTACAATAACCCAATCAAAAATAAGAACTCAGGAAAGAGGTAAGAGAAACCATAAAAGATGGGAGAATTCATGAGAAGAGAGACTTACTTGATGATTACATGAAAAATCCACACCAAAACCACCCAAATATTAATGATCGAAGGCTATAATAATGTTTTGAGGGACATACTAAGAATAAAAATCTTGTATGGGGTGGATGGGAGTTGTTTTAAGGTCAAATCCTTGGATGTAAAAAAGTTAAATTTCATCCTTTTCAGGACCTAGAGAAGTCACACTATTTTTCAGCATAGTTTTCCAATCAATATGGATATTATGTATCCCCACAGTCCAAGAGGGACAAGATGCACAATTATCCCACGCTATTTATCAAATGGTGTGGTCGCCACTATAAAAAATAACATTGGATAGAAGGTTTCCTATGAGAGGGTGTACGACTTCCCTTAACCCTGAACCAACCTTGTACCACCTAGTGCTAAGCCCGAAATGTTAATTTTTCACCAAAACTCATGGTTATAAACAATGGTATCTGAAATACCGAAAATAATCAAAATAATACCCCAAAAACAAAAAAAAATATGAGAAAAGAACTATAATAGATATTTTTTATTGTGATATTAATAAATAAATTACATATATAACCTATAAATTTTATATTTGGGGTATAAAAGACTCCATATAATATTTCAAATGGAATGAAAGAGATTTTTAAGTACATTTAAACCTTCCAATGTGAGTGATTAATCAAAAATATAGAGAAAAAAAAGATGATTTAGTCTCATAGAGGTAGAAAATGTTCATTTCTTACTCAGAAAAGGATAAAAATATAAATTCATTAATGCTTAGATAGGAAGGTGTATTGAATGAAATGATATCACTCATCTAGAAAATGAGAAGAATATTCATTAAAATAGTGTGATGTTTTTGGATAAAAGGGTTGAGGAGTTTAATAGTATAGTGGGAGAACATGCAATAGTGCAAAATTTAGAAGAATACGCTATTGATGATCAGGAAGAAGTTATATATGCATCTAAAAAACAATCATAATTGAAAAGGTAAAATTATTATTCTAAATATCATAGATAATCTTGTATTTAAATTTCTTATGAGTAGAATAAATTCTCTTCAAGAATATATTTTCTTATCATTGGTAGATTAATTTTTTTTAATATTCTTCCAGTGATGAGAATTTAGTTGATTTAATGAATGAAAAACATTTCCAAATTGAAAATAATTAGATGTGGGGTATTTTTTCTAGGATGTAAAACTATTATTTTATTGATGAAAATGGGTTTCCTAAATCATACTAAATGAGGATGATGTGATGGTTAAAAATAATGATTTACCTGTTTAAAATAGATACTCTCTAATATAATGTTTCAATGTATATGAAATATGTGCACCCATGGAATTACTAGAGAAAATTAAACTATTCATAGCTATAATAGTGATAATGAAACTCATTGTATTCTAAATGGACAACATGCTATAATTTTGAAAAAGTGTTCATGAAGAAGATGTGTACATAGAATATCTGTATGGTTTTGATGTACATGAAGATGCGAGAAATGTTTTTTGTATGAAGGATAAACTTTATAGCTTAAAACATGAACCAAGAGAATTGTATTAGGGATGGATCAATACATAAGGAACCTCTATTTTCAGTGTAGTAAATTTTTTTATAATCATTATGTCAAAAATGAGAGTGATCAATGGATACCAGTACTGGTGTATGTGGATGAAAAAATATTTGTCGGATCAAATGAAGTATAATGCAAAAAATTTATAGAATTCATGTGGTGTGACCTGGAAGTGACAATGATTATGGAATTAAATTTTTTTCCTTGAACTATATATTTCTAAATTAAGGTAATTTGATTTCATTCTTCATTGTAAATATGACATGGAGGTTTAAAAAATGTTTTCAATGAAATTACTCAATGTCATGAAATCATCAGTGGTTACCCAGATAAAATTGTGATGTAATGATGATTTAAAACTGATCATCATCAAATAATTCATATAGTTCATTATAATCCCATTATACCCAATAGATAAATAATGAGATATTGTATTTGATATCGTTTATGATTACTTTTACTAGTTAAATCCAAAATACATCCATATTCTAGTAGTGAAATGAATAATTTGACTGATCGAAGATATAATGTATTTTTTTATACGTCGTAATATCTCAAAAATAATTATTGGGATATAAAAAAATATGGTTTTAAAGA
This sequence comes from Viscum album, assembly GCA_963277665.1. Classification (NCBI taxonomy): domain Eukaryota; kingdom Viridiplantae; phylum Streptophyta; class Magnoliopsida; order Santalales; family Viscaceae; genus Viscum; species Viscum album. The sequence continues at coordinate 1,095,644,553 of OY728151.1, read as the reverse complement.
TTAGTGGATGGTAAAATGTATATATCTAGATTTCAAATTTAATATATATTTGATTACTCATTTCTTTTCACTGCAAGAATAATTACATTATTTAATTATGCACTCAAGATGCAGAATATATTTTTACTATTGAAGTTTAAAAACAATTATTTTTTGAACAATTATCATGATAGATGAATTGATGTGATGTATCTGATTAGAATAAATTATAACTACTCATGTTCAATTAATATCATAAAAAATATAGTCCATCACTAAAGGGAAGAAATTGAAATCATGTACCATATTATAATTATTAAAGTAGAGCATGGGTTGGTGATGTTAGTGTAAGATTATATAAAACATTTGGTTATAGAAATCGATAAAAAGGCCTTTCCAAATGAAATATTTGAAAGTAATCTTATAGTCCATTCTTCCCATGACAAATAAATAGTTTGGATATGGAACCCCCACTACCTTAGTTTGTTTCATATTTCCCTATGTACTTATTACAATAATTTTCTCTATTGCTGACCAAAAATGAGTAAACATTCAGTTCATTGAAAAAGGGTGAGAAATATTGATCATGAAAGGGGTAATGATAATTCAAACCTATTATTGGGAGAGTAATTGTGTGATTGTTAGTTTTTTTCAACAAATAATAATAGAGTGAATGGATGTAGGGGGATTAAGTAAATATGTAAATGATGGAGATGTTATATACATGGATAAATATTATAAAAGCAGTGACCTTTGATTTTATAATGTAATAACTATAATGCATGCTTTTTCAAGTCCATTCAAAGGATTATTATGACCAAAAATTAGGTATCAAGAATTATTTAATTGGTTTTATCAACAATTAACTAACCATTTATGAACTTTATATACTATTCACATTAATCATGCAATGAATGACTCATGTGCACTAAAAGTACGTCTTGAACATGTTAGTGAGTATAATCTGGAGTAGGATATATTATGTGATTAAAATTGAAATATTTATTCATTTAATAGGTATTTTTGTATTTTAAAAAATATGTCAAGGGGTTTTAGATAGTTTTTGACAAACTCATCCGGGATTATTGTTGGAAAAAATACCTTATGATGCATTTTCATGGTATTTAAAGTCGTTTTTTATTGAAAAAGTGAATGGGTGTTCATAAATAATGTTCAAAATGATTCATAGTAGAGAAGAGAAGTGATAATTCATGGATGTAATTCATTGTAAAAGGTTATATGTTGTTGAAGAAGTTGTGTATTTATTTTTTCTATATTTCCCCACGTCCTCTAATGTTTTTAGTGAAATAATTTTGATGAAGGTGAATATTGCATTCTGAGAAAATATATGTTTCCATGAAAGTGTAATGTTATGAGAAAATGGTTATTGGAATCCAAATTAGTGAAAATTTTGAAAAAAATGTATTTAAATGAAAGCTTGAAATATTACAATAAAATTGGTTTTTATGAACATGGTACAAGGAGAAGTAAAGATTCATGATGGAACTAATTTATGTGTCGAAATGATGAATACAGGTGTTTCATTTTTTGAGTTCAGAATTATTCCATAATTGTTGGATACACCAACAAATAGACCTATTCACCAATATTTGTAGAGGCAAATTCCGAGATAAAATATAAGGGCTCTATTTCTATGTTTTAATTGTGTGAATTTAATTCCTATTTAAAATTATATATATTGTCATCAGTTTTTTAATGAAAGGATATTTTATTTCATAGACAAATGATGTTCCAAAAACATATATAGTTTTATGATAGTTTTAATTTTTTTTTGAAATGATGGTGTTTAATTAATTTTTGTGTGTTTTATAACTTATAATATGGGCATTAAAGTGTAAATATTTGTGAAATTTTCATAATTATTTTGTCGAACTGATGCTACACAAACCTAAAGAGAATTTCTATTTTCTTTGATGGAATGTTGGAGTCCTTAATTTTTTTGAATAAATTTCTTCATGACACAAAAATGGTGGAGTAATCAAAATACTTTAAAATCAATTAAGTATATACATTAAATTAATAGTGAATAAGAATTAGAGAGAGTATTGAGCCTTCCACGTCTGTGTAGGAGTGAACCAAGAGATGTAGTGAGACTAATCTTAAAATTCAAAAAAATAAGTTTACTTTTCCGATTCCAATACTCTATCACATTTGTTTTTTATACACCTAGTATTATCCCAGTTAGGGTAAACTAATAAAAATTTTCTATTTCATGTGTTTATTTCAGTTTTATTATTGAAATGAGAAGTGTATATAAAAGATTTTTTATTATCCGACCAAGTTCAAATGTGAATTTTTTTTCGAATCCATCATACCCTTAATCACCCCTCTCATTATATTTATTCTAATGGTTCCAAAAAATACAATTCAATTGAATTCCTTTCAAGAATTTTTTTTATAAATTATTTTAATACTAAAATAATTTGGATAGTTGTCATGAAGAATGTAATAAGACACTTAAACGTGGTTGAATGCATTATAGAGTAATATAGAAAGAGAGTTAGAAAAATATGAAGTAGAATTGCATTATTGTTGAGATATATTTGAAGTATATGAACAATTTTTGTATATATACTCTTGATACTCCCAATTCATCTAATAATATGAGTAGTGATAATGATCTTAAGAATGTGAATGGGATATTTGATGGAACTATTAAATGTGAAAATAATAGTTCTCTAAATATTAGAGGAAAATATAAAACATTCTTATCCATACATGAATTAGATAACACATAGGTTCTTTATGGTAATGGGCATCAATAGAATTTTTAAGTAGATTACAATAATGTGAATCAAAATTATAATACAAGTTCCACTAGAAAGGTTGTAATATCAAAGGAATGGATGGAAGCTCGCGTATACAGTGTTGGAGGATGAACTTAACATTATATGTTAGATAGTATGGATAATACATATATATATATACTAAAAAAGAGAATAATAGTTTTTATAATAAGGTACATAGTTACATTCGTTATCAATGTATATAGAGTGATTTATTGTTAAATGTAGCAATCAAAATTCATTAACAAATGAATAAGTGAGAAAATATTTAAAATTCATACATGATAGTTAAGATCGTGAAAAAACAATATAACCCAACGAATGGGAAATCATCAAATTATCAAATTTATTTAAAATAAATTTATATAGCCTAATAAAAAAACTATGAATTTAGCTGGAAGGATGATATGTGTTAGGTTAATGTATCCTAAGATATGAATTTTGATCTTTAATAATAGATTCAAATTATGAGAGGAAAATTAAACATGAATAATGATGGAGATTTTGAGGTCATAAAATAGAATCAAATAAAAATTTATTTAGCCTGAAAATTATCTTAAGAAACATGGAATAATGATTAAAGATTCCATGGTAAGGACTCCTTATATGATTTCTGTTGTGTAAAAATGGGATCAAATAGTAAATAATAAGGCCAATTCCTTATTTATTCAATTTATTATATCACAACACTATTGAATAGAAAATTCCGAAGTTTCTATATACACAAAGTATTGATCATTTAGATGTCCTAGAAAATGGAATAGATCGTATGAAATGAATCATTTCATTAATATATAATTAAACCGTCTAGGATTAATTAAATCAAAAAATTTCATTTTAAATTTATATAAATTAGGGTATATATAGTGGTTCATCTGATGAAAAAATTTTGAGGACACTCATCTAAGGGTAAATAATATAATTTTTTTAGTACTGGGCTCATGAAGATAGTTTAAAATGGTTCTATAAAACTTGTTGAATGTGAATTTTTAGAGAATTATTGATCTTTTTTATAAATAAGTGATCTTTATTCTATAATTTATCTTTAGAAATGATTTTTTAGTATGATTTTTTGAATATATTTTTATGTTTATCATTTCACATAATTATTTCATAAATCTTTCATAATAAACCCATACATTACAAAGTCATCACTTCCATCCAATTTTCATTTTTTCCACACTACAAATTTCTTTAATAGAACATGTTTTCTTTTAATCCAAAATCATAATGATTTCAACTTTACAGTACCATTTTTCTTAATAACCTTTAAACACTATAAAAACATTCGAAAATGTTATATTAGCACAAAAATCATAGTCGGGGACATATAAAAAGGAAGAATGAAACCCATTAGTCAATTTCAGATCCATTTGATCATATAAGAGATTTTTTCCTTTGATGTAATATATATTTATCTCAAATGAGCATATAATTAATCAATAATTCATCTTTACTAACCAAAATATTTCATAAAAACATATATTATATCATAATAGTAAAATCCTAAACAAGTGGGTATATTAAATAACATGAGAACCCACCAAAAAAATTTAATTAAAAATATAACATTTTACCCTAAAAAGGAATGATAATTCAATTACAAAACATCATTAGATAATCCAGTGAAGTAAAAATATTTACCTAAAAATTCATTAGAATTCAAAGAAACTACGTGTATGTTCTGTAAGGACCTCGACTCCAGTGGCCCAGAGTCAGTGCCTTACTTTATTACGTTGGTATGATTAGAAGGAATCACATCCCAAATGAATTAATTGTTTAGTTTCTTTAGAAACCTAATTGTATAACTTAACATCACATTTAAATTTAAATGGAAAAAACTTAGGAACTCCATCGATAACTCCCAATATCTCTTAGATTTTCCATTAATGTCATTTATAAAATACCTCTCAAAATCATGGGAAAAAAGAAACCTATGAAATGGGTGAGATCAGATTCTCATTAAGGGCAATTAATAAATAATTAGATATCATAAACATAAACCTTAGGTATGGTGAATAAATAAAAACACACTACTTTTAAAATAATCATCGACATAGTATGTAAGGAATGGAACCTAAGTAAATAAATATATATAACTGATCATAAGAGAATAAAACATGATCATGGACATTATACAAGTATACTATCATATAATTTTCTGTAACTGATATCATAATGAGGGAAATCATAATGCTAGACATCATAAACCTATAGTTGAGGCCCTAACCTAGACATTTTTAAATAAATTGGTAAGGCTTCAGCCAAAATCCATTTTTGTTTTGTTTCATGAGACCTATTGATGCATCGAGGGGCTATAGCGGGCCATGTCTGTCATATACGAAGTCCAATGAAATCCTCATATGTAAAATTCAATTATATCCTTAAATAAAAGTCTCTCATAAATATTTTATGTCTCATAGATGAAATTTATCTAATATAATCATTGACAAATTATAGAAGAAAATAATCTTTAATCATTCTAAAGTGACACATACCACCATGAAACATTTAAATGTTAATATATTTTAACATTAAATGAAAATTTTCATATCATGGAAATAAAATATGAAATGATATAAAATATTAAATTAAATTATTTATACCACAAATAAGAAAATAATGGTGAATAAGGTATATATCTCATAGAAGTAAAAGTGAGAAATTAAAACCCCTATTTACTTTCAAAAGAATAGTTATTTTGAAAAATCATATATATTTTTCATCAAATCAGATTTTAAAATTTTATATACCAAAAAAGAAAAATTAAGGACATCATATTTTAGGCATAAATGAGTTCTCAATAAATTTAAATCTTGTAAAAATAGTTTTTATGATACTTAATAAGTAAAACATTTTAGTGCTGTTTAAGGACAATATTAAAGAGATTTTAATGTGGAAAATAATGTTTGTTTCCATAAAAAATGAAATTATCAAAAAACAAATCATGATAAAATATGTGATTTTAGAAAAATAATAGTGTCATAAAATAGATTTTACAGTTCACTTGAAAACAGATTAGAATCGGAAAGTTCCCTTGAATAGGTCTTGCTTATCAGGAAGATTTGAGGAGGAACCCTTTTCAAAACATAGATATACCTATCAAATAAGGGTGATATGATATGGATAAATGATTTCCAAACATATAAACAGAATTTATAATAAATATAAATCAATAAATAAGCATTAAATTTGAGTACTGATGCAAAAAGAGTAACCCAAAGGAAAAAAAGGGTTTGGATAGAATCCCTTACCACTTTGTAATCAAGGGAACCATATCACCAAAATTATTAATATTATAAAGATAAATTAAATACCCTGAAAATAAATATATTCATGATAAAATAAATCAAAATTTATTATACATACACCACACACAATAATTAGTGGCGAGTAAGGCATACCTCACGGAAATGAAAGTGGGTTGAGAAAACCCTTACCATATATCTGAATGTGTTCTACACATGACCTTAATATTGTATATAATCAAATTAAATCAATTAATTTATTTATTAATAACCTTATATAAGTGTATTTTATTTATTATAATTTTATTAATTTCATTTATGTCCTTTTTATGCATATAAGATACAATTGTATTGCTCGAGAGCAATTGTTTCTTTGGTGTTCATGATCAGTATACTTGTACGTGGGTATGAAAGTCCATTTGGAATCTGAATAATTCTATAGAATTTAATTAAATGTTATAAATTAACATAAATATGTTTAAATGTATATATATATATGTATATATATATGTTGGTTTCATGGTATGAGGGTTTTTCATTTGATAATACATTTAGTGATAATCGTTTGCATTATTATAGCATTTATTGATCATAGCAAACTCATTTTTCTTTATCGTTTTGTATTACATAAATATGTTACCTTAAGAACATTATAAAGGTTTTAATACATATATTATAGTCTGTTTTAACCATAAAAAATGTTTCTTTACTATCTTATAGGGAGAAATTGATTAACATAAATTTGTCGTCTGTGAAGTATGTAAATCGGCACCTCCCAGACGATGGTTTTCTTTTTAAACTAAAAGAGATAGAAAGAAAAATATTGTGTAAAGATATTTTATTAAAATGATATAATTTCAGTATATATATGATAATGAGGTTATAATTATCATTTGAAAAAAGGAGTTGGGGAGAGAATAATAAATTAAACGAACTTCAAAAGAAACAAAAATGAAAAGGAATTGGATTTTACCTCTTGAGTACACCTCATTAAAAAAACTCCTTAAGGGGATTTGTTTTGGTATTTTGTTAAGACCAATAGATCATGGAAATGTGATAGTTTATTGGGGGTATTATTGAGTAGAAATTGGTCAATCAACAAGGATTATAGCAGTGAGGGTATTTAGTGGTGATGGGTTATATTTAAAGTGGAGGAGAGGGGTTGATTTCTCATTATTATTTCCGTTATTTTATTATTTTTCTCAAGACAAGTAATAGTGTTGATTAAAGTGACTAAATAAAGTAATAAGTGCATTTTAGTTTGAACCAAGGGTTATTACATCATCTAAACCTCACCTATGACCCAATAAATCTTGTATATATCATTTATCGTAAATTAGCATATTTTACTATTCAAAAAAAATTTAATTGTATTAAAAAAATACCAAAACATTACTCTAACAATTTTTCAATGTTTTAAATATATAAATGAACTCCATTTGATGAAAATTATTTTATAAAAATCAGAAATTTATTTATTTTATTTAAATAATCATTTAATCAAAAGGTACAGATTTTAAATCTATAAATGATTATGAAACACCTTCAAAAATTAACTAATGTCTCAAAACATTATCCTAAAATAATATGAAAAAAATATAATATATTATAATTAAATTTTATATAAATAAATTTTATATTAAACCATTTTATTAATTTTAGAATTTTAATTAAATATTTATGACTTACAAATATACCAACGCTTAATTTAAGAATTTTTAAAATATTCATTAAATTACACTATGATTATATAATACCATAATTTATAAGATACCTAAATTTTATTTATACATTCTTGGATGAGTTTACTCTTCATTTAAATAATTTAATATTCATAGGGTTTATATTACTATTATATGGGTAACATTACTATTCCCAAAGTTCAAGTTACTCATCACCAAAAAATTAGTTGACATTATCAGACATTAAATATTTTAATAATCCCAATTGTGTATATCCTTTTTTGAAATTCATTTTAGATAACCATTGAAATTACATTTTAAATATGTTCACCATTATAAGGTGGTAATATTTATTTTAGAAAAATATATCCTTTTAATATATAAAATTGAATTCATTCTTGTATGAAAAATTCATATAATATATAAATTTCCTATTACTATTTATTCCTGGAAATTTAATTTCTAGGTTAAAAATATTATTTTAGAATAATGATATTTAATTATTTATCATTATCTGTTTATGTTCGGTATTTTGGGAAACCTATGAGGTTTAAGTAATTAAATTTAAGAATGGTCATACAATAAAACATGGGGTGTTAAATTCTCTCATCCTACAATAAATTACATTGTCAAAATTTTATGTTTCCATTCAAAAGTTAATGTATGAAACATTAAAATTCTATTATGGGAAATCCAATTCATAAATAAGGTTAATAAAAAACCAACTTAAAAATATTTTAATGGAAATGAGGTGGTTTCCACAAAATTACAATTTTGAGTAGGATAATATTTATGGGAAGGGAAAACATGGTCATGAATGATAAATATAACCATCATGTTCTAATGGAGAATTATAGAGGACATATTCATTATAAAGGTAATCTTCATAAAAATTATAAACTGAATTTAGGAAAATTTCTATGATATCGTAAAAAAGTATGATAAAAGTACAAAATTTATGTTTAAGACTCTTTTCCTAGAGTTAATGAATTATTTTACTCTATAAGTGTTTAAATATACCTTTCTACTTTATAAACACAATATTATCCTTTATTTTCACATATAATGTTTCTATATTTCATCTCATTGAATAGGTTCCATAATATGGTGAAATAATACATTAACCTATAAAACCTCATATAATTATCAACATAAAACATTTCATAAATGGTTAAACTTCCCAAAATATCATGATCAAGCATGTTAGAATCATTACCATGGAAGTTTGTACTGTCAAATTTGAAATATCCATATCAACAATCACTCTATAAAGAATCATTATCTCATTACCAAAAACATTTTTAGGTTTATCATTACCTTAACAATGATTTTTCTAATTTTTAACATACTACCGAATCTTTTTTCATAGTACCATTCAACAAAAAACTTCAAGTGCTTAATGAAGTAGTACTGTGCACAATCTGTATATATTCCATAATTCTTATGAAAATAGAATCATTGATAAAATACTCAAATTAAATAATATTTAATCCAAACATAATAACATTATTCATTCATCTTTTTTCGTGGTATTATCATAATCTTGACAATGATCCATTATATTCTTCATTGGTATACTCATTTGATGCGTGGGACATCAATTTGTATAGTGTCCCATCTATTTTATGTTAAAGCATTGAACATTAGAAGACTATTTCCATCCCTTAAAATCATGATCATGGTGAAATTTTTCTCTACAATTGAAGTAAAATTCCTTTCCTCTTAATAATATACAATATTGTTTCCTTCCATATTTGACACGTGTGAGAAAATTCTTCATTCCCTTCATCCCTTTATCTATCTTTTTTTAGTTCTCCTATTATTATATTTCATCATTCTAAATCCATAATACAAATAAATTTTTTTCTATATCTTGTTAAGAAATGATAATATCTCTTTATATAATTAGATTGTTTGAGATAATAGTTCCCTTCGAAATAATGGCCTAAACCAGTCGAAGAAACAATCATTCTTACTATTTGAATTATGTGCATTGATTCGTTTCCCATTCCTTTCAGTATGAAACATTTACAAAAAATTTCATACAACATATTAGATTATAAGATTATGAATCATAATTTACAATCTAAATACTACTGAAATACATAACATAAAGTCAAAATTTTATGTGTAGCTAATCTCATAATCATAAACAAGGTCTCTTTGAGGACCTATTTACATTTAAATCTGTTATAGTGGGTTGTAAATAGACTGTGACTTATCCTAAGAATATACCCCAAGAGATTCAATCCAGGTGTGTAGTAATACCCATTTTCATATATCAGGTTATCTCAAGTAAGGCCTGATAATCTATGTGAGTGTTGTTACCCCTAGGTACATCTTTTCCAGAACCACATCCAACTGAATTTTCCAAACAGGGATTCATTACTAGAAAGATCCACATAATTTCTTCCTTATCTAAATATTAGTATAGTATTATATTATTATCGTCAAATTATATCTTATGGTTATGTTCTGTAATCTATGTTTTCTAAATCTAGTTTATATGTTTTCTACAAATCAACCTCTGATATTAACTATAAGGATCTTGAACCTAGTAGCTTAGAGTCAGTGATTTGCTTTATTACATTGATATGATTACAATGAATCTCATCTTTAAGGAACTAATAGTTTAGATTTTTTGGAATCTATATTACCTAAATGAAATCTATATTAAAATTGAATGTAAAACAATATAGAAACTATATTTCTAACGTAGAAGTCCTCTTAGATTAACTCTTCATGTCATTCAAAAAATACCTCTCAGGATCCTGGGGAAAAGGAGTCATGTGAATTGGGTGAGATTATTTGATCGGTAAGGGTATGTAATAAATAATTAGTTATCATAAAACTAAAAAAATCATATTGAATAACTAAAAACACATGCCTTTTGAAATAAACATGAGCATAATATAGTAAGAAAGTACGTTGAGTAAATAAATTCATAGTTATTCTATTAGTCAAATATCATATGTATTATCAATTTCAAATATTATAATGAGGGAATTCATAATTTCATTCACTATAATTATATTTTTTAGGCCTCATCCAAGACTTCTGAGAATAAATGGTTAAGGCGTCGGCCAAAATCCATTTCTATTTTGTCTCATGAGACACACCAATTAATCAACATGATATAGAGGGCCCTTCCTGTCACATAATAAGTCAAATAAATTCCTCATACATCTAATAAATTTATATATTTAAATAATTTTTTTTCATTCCACTTTTAATTTTCATAGATTAAGTTAATCTAAGAAAATATTTGCGAAATTCTTGAGGAATAAAATCATTAAACATTCCTAAGTGTCCCGTTCCACCTTTAAAAATTTAATTATTAATATATTTTAACATTAAATGAAACTTTTAATATCATGAAAATACTATAATTAATTATAAAATATTTTAAAGGGTAGTATATAAAACACAAATAAGTCGATATTGATGAACAAGACATATATCTCATATTAGTAAATGTGAGGTAAAAACCCTATTAAATTTTGTAAGAAGAGTTTTTTTTTAAAATAATTTGTATTTGTCATCAAATAAGATTTTAAACATCTATATACCAGAAAATAAATTTTAAGGTAATTATATTTCAATCATTAATGATTTCCCACTAAATTAAAATCATGTAAAAATTGTTTTTAAGGAACATTATAAATAAAACATTTTAGTGTGGTTTAAGGAAAATTTTAAATGTATTTTAAAGGGAAGAGGAATATTTGTTTTCATAACACTAAAAATGATCCAAGATAGTTTCTCATGATAAAATGAGTGATTTTAGAAAAATAATATTGGCGTAAAATATATTTTGTAGTCATGTTTAAAATGGGTAACAAATCGGAATGTTCCCTTGAATTATGCTTGATTATCGGGAAGAATTGAGAAGGGAACATTGATAAAACATGAATATCCCCATAAAATAATGTTTCTATGATGGATATATTTGAATTTTTAACATATAAAAATTATTTATAATAAATATAAAATAATTAATTAGCCTTAGATTTAGGTAAGTATGGAGAAAGAGTAACTTGATTGAAATACAGGGGTTCAAGTAGAATCCATTACCACTTCGTTCTCAATTGGATCATATGCCCCAAAATTAATAATAATCAAATGATATATTGAATAACATTATAAATATATATATTTATTATATGATAAATCAATTTTCTATATATATACATCACACTAAAGACTTAGTGGAAATTAAGGCATATCTCATGAAAATGAATATGAGTGGAGAAAACCCTTACCTTAGGCCAAAATGTGTTCTACACTTGACCTGAACATCATGGATAATAAAATTAAATAAAATAATTTATTAATTAATAACATTATATACATTTATTTTATTTTTTATAATTTAATTATGTTCTTTTATGACCTTTTTAATGAGTTATCAGATACAATTTTATTTCTCAAGAGCTATCGTTTCATTGGTTTTCAAGATTGGTATACTTGTATATAAGTATGGAAGTTCATGTGAAATGCATATAATTTTCCATAATTCAATTTATAGGATATTAATGAACCTTAATAATTGTAAATGATAATATATATCTATTTCTTACAAGGTATGATGATGAATCATTAGATAAGACATTTTATGATAGTATTTTTAATTATTATGGTGATTATAGATCATAACAAATTAATTTTGTTTTATTGTTTAGTATTATGTAAATATTTAACATATAGAACATAATAAAATTTTTATACTTAAATTATACTCCATTTTAAAATCAGAATATGGTTTCATTTCGATCCATGAATGACAAATTAAATAATAAAAATTCATCATCCTTGAAAGTTGTAAATCGGCACCTCCAATACAATTATATCATTTTTAAAATATAAGAGAGAGAGGGAGGGAGTAAGGATTTTGAGTAAAGATATTTTATTAATTGGATATGATTTTAATATATATAGTATACTATATATATCATGATCATTTGAACATAGTAGGTTAGGAGATAATAATAAAAGTAATGAACATGAAAAAAAACTAAATTGAAAAGGAAGGGTATTTTACCTCTTGAATCCTCCTCCTTGAGATCCTCCTTAAGAAGATTTGTTTTGGTTTTCTTAAATTCCAAGAGGTCCTAGAAATAGGGCAGATTCTTCGGGAGAGTATTCGGCATAAAGTTTACAAGCATCAAGACTTACAGTTTTGAGGAGAATTGGAGGTGATTGTGGTATTTATAGTGGAGGAGTGGGCTGATATCTCATTATTTCATTTATTATTTTATTATTTTACTAATGACATGAAATAGGGTTGATTATTTTGACTAAATAAAGTAATAATTTCATCTATGTTCAATAAAACAGTGCTTTCATCATCCAAACATCACCTACGACTCAATAAATCATGTATTTATCATTTATTATAAATTATCATATTTTACAATTCAATAAAAAAATTTTATTTTAGAAAAATCCCAAAAAAATAACCCTAAGAATGTTCTGATAGGAAGTATTCAAAAATAAACTCCATTTTATAAAAATTAAATTTTAAATATGAGAAAATTTAAATTTAATTAAAACTATCATTTACTTCAAAAATACTAATTTAAAACATATAAATGATTTTATCACACATTAAAAAATTAACAATTTTGTCATTAAATTATCTTAAAATAATAAGACAAGAAATGAATATTTATCAATAAATTGTATATAAATAAAGTTTCATTTAAACCTTTTATTAATTAAAAAAATTGTAATTAAATATTAATGACTTAAAAAAATACCAAAACATAATTTAACAGTTTTTAAAATATTTATTTATTTATACTATGATTATATCATACAATAATTAATATGATGCCTAGATTTTATTTATACATACATGTGTCACATTACTATTAATTTGGAAAACTTACTATTTATAAAGGTCATATTTCTATTCAAAAGGGTAACATTACTATTACCAAGGGCCATGATACTATTCACCAAAAAACTAAGTTGATCCTATCAAACTCTAAATATCATAGTAATTGAAACTATGCATGGCCATTTTTCATAATTAAATTCACATATATAAAAAAATTGTGTTTAAAATATTTTTACCATTATAGGGCCGTAAAAACCCATTTAGACAGATATAGCCTTTTAATATGTAAAATAGAATTCATATGTTTAATGAATTTTATATAATATATAAATTTCATAATATTATTCATTCCTGCCTATTTAATTTATTTGTTATGATAGTCATTTTAAAATAATGATATTTAATTTTTTTATCATTTTTTATTTCGGATTATTATTGTGTGAAACTTATGTTTTTTAAGAAATTAAATGTAAGAAGGTTTATACCATATAATATTGGGGTGTTACATGTTCATTGGTACATATGATTCAAAAAACCTTACAAGAACCCATATAAATGGAATATCCATATTGGTTAATTCTAACATGATTATCCAGAGAACATAATCATTACTCAATCAATTAGATAGATATATTGTGATAATCCATCATCATAAATGAACTTTAAGGACTATAATATACATGGAAAACATATAATCATTCATTTCCATCTTTAAACCCATATAAAAAACTTTTTTACACATCAGGATTTTTTATAATATTGACATATCCCATTCCATTAAAAAGAGATTTTCAAAAGTAGAATAACTTGAAGAAAGGAAGTTTCTATTTGAATAAATAAATTAACATATTAGATAAATACAAATATAAACTAATTTAAATGATGGCAGGAAAGGCTTTCAACATTGTATATGTAAAAATTGAATATTATTTATTTTATTTGAAAATTCCTTACATGAAAAATACATAAAAGGATTTATTTTTAAATCCATTAAAATAATGTTAATATAAATATATAGTATGATTTTTAATAATTTTATTTTCAAGTAAATGTATTCATATATTTTTAAAATAATATGGTTTTGTAATAAAAATGTTAAGAAAATCAATCTTTAATATATTTAAAATGGGGGTTTTAGGTAAAGTATCCCTTACACCATGCTATAATTGTCACATACATTATTTAAAATCCTAAATAATAATTTTATGTTATTTATTAACTTTCATTACAATTTTATTAGGTTTATAATTTCTTTTATTTCAATTATATCCTTGTATATTACTAAATCAAATTACTAAACAAGTTTTACTTCAGATGTTTTGATGATAATTGGTTCACGAGTCGAAAATGACATCAGTAGGTTGAAATTAGAAAAATGGAACTTGATAATAATATTTAAATAATTATAATTATTTAATAATTATAATTATTTAACAATAATTATTTTTAAATAATAATTTTAGGGATAGAGCCAACTATGTAAGATGGTTAAGAAAAATGAAGTATGTTACAATCATGGGGATGGTAGGTTTTCTGTACACTTGATTAATGTTTCCGTTTCATAATGGAAGTGAGGGAAATAAGTTATATATCATATTATATTTCCATTATAATGATTATTTCATTAATATCATATTATTTATTTAAATCCAACTATATATATAATACTTTTGAGGCCTAGATGAAAATTAAATTACATTGGTTCACAAGGAAGTTGTCTGCACGTACACACAAGTGATTTTTTTGTTTTTCATTGGATGATAAAGAAAATATTATGATTTTTTTCTATCAAATAATGAAATTCATATAATAGATATCATATAATTTCATTTGGATACATAATCAAGGAAAAATATAACTATTGATTATGAAAAAATAAATATATCATCACGTGAAGTGGTAGTCCTAACATATGAATAAGTGAGGATTTTATGTTTTACCATAAGGTTAGGTAGATAAAAATGGATATAAAATAATGAAAATTTCATTATATTATATTCATGACACTTTCGATATTGTTTCACCATGATTGAATAAGTTTTGATGGATGTAGCAGAAGAAATAAAATGAAAACTCTTAGTTAAAAATTATATATCTTCTTTGAACAACCTCTTAGGTCTATACCAAATACATTCTTAGGAATGTATTTTAAATAATGTTGGACCTCTAGTATGTGATTGGGGATATCATAAATTTATTTAGGTAGGAATTTTCTTGGAAAATAAGACATTTAATAGAGGATAATATAATATAGGTGTGACCTTTTATCTGTGGGGGAGAGAAAGAAATTCAAATTTTTAAAAATATTGATGTATATTAATTTGATTATCAAGAAATATGAAAATTACCCCAACTGATAAACACCTGTTGAGTGTTTACCATATTACATGGGTGCTAAATTCAATATATCCAATCCCAATGGGATAAATTGATTAGTAGTATTGGAAAACATGATACATACTTGATTCTCACATTATATGTAAAAATATAAAATAAAATATAGCATTATCATTAAGGACACTGTTATTTACATTAGATTATACATGCATGATTAAAATAATAAACTTTCTAAAATATTGGTAAAAATAAATATAATAAGGGGCTGAACTCGTAATTTTAGTAAGGGTAAGCATACAGTAGAACCTAATAAGGCATGTTTGAAATAGAAAGAGTAAATATTGATCAAATATTTCAATATAAATAATCAAATGATCTAGAAATGTATCCATATATATAAACACATATCAAATTATCACATTGATATCAATAAATAATTTTATATGGATGGAATTCATAATATTGGACATCTGAAACATATTGTTGGGGCCTTCTGCCAAGATAACTAAAAATATTGTCAAGGCATTATGCCAAGACATCGACATAAATGGGTAAGTCCCTCACCAAAACCCAATGATTTTGTCTCAGGAGAACTTCTAGTTCATCATAAATATATAAATATCCCCACAAATTACATACAAAGTATAATAAATTCATTATATGAATTGTAAGAATAAAAATTCAATTTATAATGAACATAAACATTATTGTTAAAAAATATAATATAAAATACTAACATTTCTCCAATCAGCTGTCTCATAATCCATCCATAGAAATAAAAAATAATGTTTCGTTAAATTATATCTTAATTTTTGTATAATTACAAAAAATGGTCATTTTCATAGATGTATAGGAATTCTATTAATAGATCAATAAAACCATTTTCCAGAAAAATGCACATTCCGTTTATAAAACAAATTTAAAAAATTATACTATTTGGGAAAACAGTTTCATTGAAATTTACCAAATAAAATCACTGATAAAGCTTCCAATAATTAATTTATCATGATAGCATGAAATTATTTTCATGCCACATAAGTTAAAAGATAATTTTCTTTCACAATTTTTTTAAAATGTCTTAAAATACCTCATTCTGAAAATGATAAGATGATTCCTTTTAATTAATACTTTAAATATAAAAACATTGGTAAAATTAATTTATTTTATCATAGTTTAATATTAAAAAAAATCTTAAAATTACTTTTAGAAAACATGGATATTGAATAATAAGTTTATTTGATTGAAGATAGGACTAATGTTGGATTTTCTTAAAACCCTATTTTCATTCTATTGGGTACATTGGTTAAGGAAAATTTAAGGATAACATTTATTTCCTAGAAATAACCATATAAAAATAAAATATACTTATTTTATGTTATAAATATCATATAATTCTCCTAAGGGAGACATTAATACAAACAATCCTGAATAATGATGAGATTGTACAATAAAGACATTACTGATTTGGTAACGTTTCAATCATATTCCCAATATAAGAAATATAGTTATATAGATATGTAAATCCCATTAAAATTCATAAGAATGTTTTAAAAATAAATTCATGGTTATTATATGCACAATATAAAAAATAAAATGGTTAATATCACATGTCTCTCACAATAAAATGTGAGATACAATTCCCTATTCTCAAGTCTCTCTTCCTTTATATATATTTTAAATTTCTGTATAATAAAGATATATTTTTTATAAATAAACACCATAACTACACTCATATATATATATATATCATATATGACTTGCTTTTCACCTTTTATCACTTGTTTATTAATAATTCATTGATAAAATAATTATTCCAGGTAATAACGGCTTCGTTTTTCTTGTATGTTATGGTTTTGTAGTTCTGGTCATTCAATTTTATCATTGTTTGATCATATATAATATTTTAAAAATGATAAAAATATCATATATAATCATTATATATTTATTGATAATAATCTAATATATATATATTCAAAAAAATCAATTATAATCTTCCTTAAGATGTTAGGCCGTACATACACACGAACATTGTTTTCATATTTCGATAAATGGAATGAATGAAAAATATAAAAATTAACAATTAAAATAAAAAATAAATGATATATATTCCTTAAATATATCCTAATTTACATCCCTATAAAATTGAAATCAAAAACTAGATCACATCCCTTCTTGGAGGTGGTTGTTCGCATGTACTGATGTGGGTCATTTTCATTTTCCAAAGGAATAAAATGATAGAATGTATATATGATATTATAATTCAAGAAGAATAATTATATAAAAAACTCCATATATAAATAGTTAATGTATCAAAATACCCATCCAAAAAATATGGTTATTAAAAACATATTGTATCTCTACGTGGAAATAGTAAGTTGTGCATGTGCGTGATAAATAAAAATACTTCTCATTTGATGGAAAAGAGGTTGGATAATTGTGCTTTCATAATAATAATAACATTATAGTATATTTAGGATACTGATATTGTTATTTTAGGATAAATTCCATATATTTTGATGAGGTAAAATAAAAAATATATTGAAAGATTTTGGGTAAGAAGAATACCACTTTTTCTGGAGACTTCTATTAGATCCTTTCTTAATGAAGCTAGGGTTAATCTTTTCGAGAGACCATCACATCCTAAATTAGGATATGGATTTTTATATTTTTATTGGGTATAATTTTTATATTTTCATTCCCAATGTTGTGTAAAGAAGCATATGATGGGTGTCCTTTTAAAGGGAGGTAAACACGCACATAGAATTACTGAAAATATTAAAAAATAACTAAGTAATTATCAAGACAAATCTAACATCCCCTGACCAATATGATTGGTATTCCGTTAACCATTTCATGGTATTTTCTATTCTTTTATCAGTTTTGTTTGATAATGATTTTTTAGGACACCTATAATGGTGAAGTCAAATATTTTTTAGACTCTCATCTTTAACGGCTGTTTTCTATTGGTTGTTTGAGGGTTACATGTCGTGTAGCTAGGTTAAACAACATGTAATGATTTCTGGTATAATATTTTGAAAGTCTTAACATTTTGATGGTTACAAATCATGTAATGACATTACACATCATGAGTTATTTAATAATTGTTTTTTAATTCTATTAGATATGTTTTTTCACTATTAAAAAATTTAATGGTTTCATTATGTGTATTGGTATTGCACGTTATGTTGTACCCCAACATTAGTTTTTAAATTTGAAGTGAGGATAATTTTCATTCTTTTCCTCTTCCCCTATTTCATCTTCCTCAACCTAAATCCTTCCCCATGTGATCTTGAAGCTATCCAACCCTTCAGAATCCATTAATTTAGTGTTCAACCATCTTTATGCTTATGGTGTGATTTATCGGTAAGCATTACCCCTTGTTTTTCATCTCCCTATCTTTATCCTACTTTGGTATATTAATGGGTAATCCTGAAATTGAATTATTTATATCCCGTTGTGATAGATCTCATCTCTTTTTTGTTCATTGAGGTAATTTATACCTTTATTTTGGTTTATAGGTTACATTGCGAGTATTGTATTCGAGAAAAAATTATGTCATTTTGTCATGATTAGTTAAATTGGTTAAATTTAAAATTGCTCAATATATTTCACTTGTTAATTTAAATTCAATTTCTCAAATATTCTTTCAATTTATTTTATAAATCCTACGTAAAATCAAACAGAATATTTTGAATGGTTTTTATATGAGAATTTTGAAAACCCCCAATTTCATTGAATTGGGTTATGTTATGAAGAAATTAAATAATTTAAATTGTTTAATTTAAATTATAATTTTGATGGAAATGATTTCAATTACATTTTTGAATTTAATTGTGGAAATTAATTTTTAAATTAATGGAAGTGGTTTTAAATGGATTTCAATGTTTTGAAAATGGATTAAAATGATATTATAGAAAACCAATGATTTTATCTTGTTAATGAGGCATGTTTTTCATTAAAAATGATTTGGTTTTAAATGATAATGTGTAATTGAAATTGAATAATGAGACTTTTTTTAAGAAACCCTAAAATAAATTACACATAATTGATTGTGTAAAATTACCTTAATATTTATGTAGTTGTTGAGTTTTTTGGACACACTCTATGCTTTTACAACGTTCTAAAACATACATATAGTGCGTCAAATCCTTGATGGGCAGTTGATGAGTCTCCATTGGTTTGAATTAGGGGGATGTAAAAAATATTACTATAATGACAAAGAGAGTGCAAAGTCATATACCTGGAAATACTATCGTACCTATTTGGAATATGAAAATGATTCAATCTTGTTTATATATTTGAGATATATATTTATTCCAATGTAGTTTGTACTTCTTTTCATTCTTTATGAATTTACATAATTTATTTTATATAATTATTTTATGGCATCCATTGTTTTATAAATATTCTATCATTTGAAAATCCTTTACTTAAATTATTTTACCATCATTTGAATTGTATATCAATTTTTACCTAAATATACTTCGAAATTACAAACCATTTCCTTTTAAAATTGAAATATATGTTTTCATTATTCTATTATTGATATATATTATGGAATCCTTGGTTAGGCCCTAATATGGATTTTTAGCTCACACCATACTTGTGCCTTCGACTGTTTTGTAGATTTTCTCCTTACAGGTTTGAGCAAGGGGAAAGGATCTAATGGAGGTGCATCCATCTATAGAACCTTGTTTTCGGTGAGTTATTCCCTTTAGGATGTGGATTATTTTTCCCAATTTTGGATGTTGGGTATAATTACAATGGGAATTAATTCCTTTTTGACTTCTGGTATATTACAGCCAATGGTATTTCATTTTAATGCGTAATGACATGTTTTTTTTGCAACCACTATGTATTGTGGTAGATTTATTCCCACTTTCATGGTGTATGATACCATGTTCCAGTTTCCGAACCATGGGGATTAGAAATTCCATTCAGACTCTGTCAAGGCCAGCTCAGATAATGGGTCTCCAAAGTACCCATGCTAGTTTTTTTATAAATGGTATCAATGTGAGGTTGTTTAGATTTTGTCCTTGCATAAGTATGAAGTTGAAATATTTCCTGTACATAAGAGGTAGTTGTGATTGAGTATCTAGCCACCTCTATTTATAATGAACCATAAATATACAGGGGTAGTTACATAAGTACATCTTATAGCTTAGTTCATGTATTATCCCTATTGTGATTTGATTTGTGTGAAATACAAATATCATTATTCAAACTATTGGATATAATTTCTTTTATTTCATAGATTGCGTGTTAGTCTAGTGTCTTCCCTATTTTTTTCTGAAATTGGGTTGCATTATGCCCCTAAGAAGATGTGCATATCAAATCCATGAGTATTATACTACTGAACTATATTGAGAAAATCATCCATTAAGACCATATCATGTTGAGGTGGAGATGCGCACTATCTAATACCTTGGATAGGCACCACCTCCATTTCATGTTCAGGTTCAAACTATGGATCCTCACGGGAATGTTCTTCAAAATCATTTCCAAGATATCCTTCACCAGAATCCACTAGTTTTCAAAGGATAAACTGATCCTCAACATTCTATGGAATGATTGGTATGATAGAGTGTATGTTTCAGTTCTTGGAGACACTTTATAAGATCAAGGTAAAGTGTGCCACATTCATGTTGGAAGGGAAAATCAAGATATAGAGGGACACGATGGTGATGGTGATGAAATGTGAGGGTATAAAGAGGAAAAAATTCATGGTTCATTAAGAAACATAGTTACGTCTAAAGTCAATGGGTCGGCCAAGGATGTGGATTTTTTCAAGCATTAGTAGGCTTACAAACTCTGATTGGGTATTCAAATCGATTTACTGAGTTGTCGTTGTTTGTTCTTGAGATTATATCTAATGAGGGGGAGAAGGCTCGATTGTTCAACTTCGGACTTATATCAGATATTTGTTTTATGATTTTCATGCTATAGCCACCCACTTATTTCAATGTGTGGGATAGGGAGATTATAGTTGAGAAGGACGAAGGGGAATGTCAGGGGTTTTGGGAGTTCCTTTGTCTCCCCGCGGTATTCCTAGTTCATGGAAAAGGAAAAAAGCATGATTATTCTCATGGTAGTTCTCAATGGAATACTCATTCCAGAACTCCAGCGACACAAGGTAGAATTCCATTGATTTTATATCAGTGTGGAAATAGAACAAAAAAAAGAGGTTTTGGAGTGATGCACCTAAGAACTATGTATCCTACTGATATTAAGCACACTTACAGGGATTCTACCACAGTTTTTTTACTCCGTGTAGTGGGACAAGATTTTTAGATCCTCCAATACTATGGGGAATGAATTATTCATATAAAAAAGGGTTCCTAGAATAGGAATATGGAACAAATCTACCTTATGCAGTGAAAGAGTCTCCAGTGGAAGAAAACATGGGTCCAACAACTTTGAGAGGTACCAATACTATAGCTTCATCTTTAATGACTACTCTATTTGATATTGGTGCATCTCAGTAATTTATTTCAACCTGTTTTTTAAATCTTCTTGAACTTCCTGAGGATATTTTAGCTTGTACAATAGATATTTCTACACCCCTTAGTACAAAGAGAGAGGAATGACTCTGTAGTCCCACATGTGTTATCTCTTTATTGGATGTCGAGCTAGAATATATTTTTCTAGTCCTCAAAATTAAATCTATTGATGTCACATATGGGATTTATTATCTATTTTTTTTAATAAATCCAAGATTGAGTTACATCATCGGCAGTTCTACTTGACTACATACAATGGGGTGCCTTTTTTCTTTCAAGAAGATTGGGTCCTAATGATGAGCAGATCCACTCCTTCTTATCCAAATCTGGGGAAGGTAATATCAATTTTTATTAAGATATGAAGTGTGAATCATTCACCACTGATCTCCCTATGATTTTCATCATGTTTCCTGGCATCTTTCCTTGTCATTTAATTGTTCATCTATAGGTATGGTTTGTTTATTTTTCCATTGAATTGATACCTGACACTCAACTAGTTTCAATTTCATCTCCCTGAATAGATATATCATTAATGAAACAGTTGAAGTACCAATTGGATGGTCTCCTATATAAAGGAATTATATGCCTCAATGTGTCACTTTAGGTTGTGCCTATTCTTTTCCCAAAGAAAGATGATTCTTATCTTAACTTATGTGTTTACTACCAACTGCTCAATAGATTTATGGTAATGAACAAGTATTTGTTTCCATGGATTGATGATATCTTTGATTAGATTAGAGGAGTGAAGTGGTATTAAAAGTACAACCTCAATTTAAGTTACCAAATATTTAGGATAAAAGAATATAACATTTAGAAACACTATCATTTAGAAAAGGTACAACCATTATGAGTACCTAGTTCTTTCATTTGTTAGAAAAATGGGCATTTATTTTTCATGGATCTAATGACATGATTTTCCATGAGTATCAAGATATATGTTAGTCATTGTGGATGAAATTCATTTTTACTCTGTATCTGATGAGGATGATTTCAAAAACCTTATGATAGTTTTGAGTCTACAATGAAATCCCTCAATCGATTCCAAGCCTTAATATTGTAATTTATGGACTCAAGAGGTGAAATTATTCAGTCAAGTGGCGTCTCTGTAGGGTATATCAATTGATCCAGAGATGGTAAAGACTTTTATGACTGGGATCAACCATAAAATATCTTCAATATTAGATGTTTCTTGGGAATTTCAGGATATTACCATCAATTCATGAAGGACTTCTTGATGTTAGCTTCTATGGTGACTACTCGGACTTAGAAGCGGGTAATTTTTGATTCGAATAATAAATGTTATATTTAATTGGCGGAGATGATTTTTTTTTACAACTGTCACTACTAGAAATTTAATATTTATCCACACTTATATATCCACAGTTAAAAAACCCATAGCTAAATCCTATTATATCACCGCGGTTTTTAAAAAATAGTGTCTTTAGCCACAGAAATTTATTTCCCTCACAGATTTCCTCTCTCGCTCACTGAATCGACCTCGAAACCTTCTCCTCTTCCTCGAGGACTCTTCCCCGCGGACACATCCTCGTGAACTCTTCCGGTTGGCTTTCGTCCGATCGTCTTCTGACCTTCGTCCACACCCAATGTTTCCACCCAACCTCAAGAAGACTCTCCTCTGATGATGCAACCACCGAACCTTGAGACAATCCTGCGACGACGATGCAACCACCCATCATCAGGATGATCCTCCTCCAACAACGTGACCACCCAACCTCCATGTGATCATCTCCTTCCAACGCGGCTCCAGATTCCCCTCTGCCTTCGGGCCAGCCTCCTCCTCGACTCACCAATGTGTAATGTTTTTTCAGTATTCACACATTCCTGGAACCCCTATAATTCTCATCGATAGGCGGTCCATGACTCACAGTTTGTAAGTGACCTGTGGTAGGGTGTGTTAGGGTTTTTTTTTCTATTTCCTCAAATAATTATTCAATTTATGTTGTTTTGGTTTCAATTATATTTGATTTTATCTAATGCACAACAGCATACATATGAACCCAGATCGTTCCAATTCCTCACATGCCCTATGATTTTTTCCACGGAGAAGGGTTTATATGATTTCAAATCCAAAGTCTCTTCAATTTTTATTGGGTAAGATTCATTTTTTCGATTTATTGTCTTCTTAAATGTCACATTTATCTTTGACAGAGTTTATTTGTTTTCACTTAATGCATTAGGTACGGTTTTTTCGATTTTTTTCAGATTTTCATTGGGTTTGATTGTCTTATAGAGTTTAAATATGCAAATGCTAGAAATCAGATGTTATGATGATATGATTTTAAGTTGGGTTGTCTCGATTCTATTATTGTTAGTTTAATTCCACTTATTTTGGATTAGTCCAAATCTATTTGGTTTATTTTAGGTCTATAACTTTTGGTTCTTATTTTATTGAATCAATTTGTTTGGATTACATTTATTTTGTTAGAGAATTGTAGATTTTATTTGGTTTTATTTAAACTTGGTTGGTTTTTTCATTTCTAGTAGTATTAGTCATATATTCTATTTTATTTGGATCAGGTCACTTTTATTTGGTTTAGTTTAAGGCCATATATTTTGGTTCTTCTTAGTTTAGTGAATCAATTTAGTTTGATTAGTTTATTAAGTTATAGTATTTTGATTATCATGGTTTGTATTCATGTTTGATGTTATCATTGGTGAAGGTCATTTTGGGTGTTATAATCATGTGGAATATGATGTTGGTGTGTATATTGTAGGTTTAGGATTTCTTTATTCAATGATAAAAATGGAATTTCAGGTGAAACTGGGTCAAGAGAAGTGGTGTTCGGTATCATTGGTATGGAATTTTTAATGAGGTGATGCATATTGGAAACAATGATTTTATTGATATAAATGGGGCTAGAATAATGGTGATAGTAACTGATGACATAGAGCTTTAGTTGTCACATGATTTCATCTCTCACAATGATCTTGAGACGTGTCTTATCTCCTCCCAAATCCTATGGTTTGTAGCTGAACTAATTGTTAAGATTAATATTGGAATTTTAATTTTAGTTCCTTTTTCTAATTTATTTCTTTATATTTTGGTAATCTATTGTGTTCGTTCACACTTAACCCAAAAAGATTTTTTCTAAAAATTACAAAACAAAGAAGAGTTCGAGATATCATTCAATGAAATTAAATATTTTTTTATAGTTTAGGTTATTTTTGTTAGGGACCCATTAGTTATTTTATATCGGTTCTATTCATATCAGTTGGGTGGGGACAGTAGTGTGGGTAATGGGGGTGAAAGAGGGGGTAGGGGATAGGGCGGGTTTTGTAGGGCGGGGGTGCAGTGGGGTGGGAATAGTTGGGTGGGGGTAGTGGGGGTGAAAGAGGGGTGAAAGGGGGTGGTGGGTGTAGGGATGGGTGAAGGAGGGTTGCAAGTTCAGTATTTGGTGCTATGTCGCCAAATACTACCTTAATAATACGCTCCCTAAAGAACCAAAAGATATTTGGTAGGGTAGATTTAGAGTGATCTGCAGCCACAACACTAGTTACAAGAGCTTCCACAATTGTGTCTTGAACTATCTTGTCCAATTATAAGCTTGATCGAGCCAAACATCACACCCATGTACCATATAAAGTAACTAAAATGAAACCTTCATTCCATTATCCTTAAATGAAAAAACAAACCCCTCCTTAACAGGCCTTTTTAATAAAGGATACCCTTGTGAAAATTCCTTTTAAGACTTCTGGTGAATCTCTTCAATGATTCTTCTTCTCTCTAGCCTTCCTTCTGATCATGGATGCGTTTTTCCTAGAGTGGGAATGCTCTTTCAAGGATCTGGTTTGTGAATCTTTAGAAATTTAGAAACACTTGATTGAAAACCATAATCTTACAATAGATTTAAGGTCATCGAAAAAAATAATAATTTCCTTTGTGGATGCACTTCATGGTGTTAATGTCATCAAGGATGACCTCCACAGACTTACTTGTTTCAATAAATTGGATGTTGGTGGTTTCTTAGTCATCTCTAATCCAGAAGCCCTTCAACAGAGAATCTATCTATGTAAATTCTCAATTATTGGATGTATTTTTTATTCCAAATGAGACAAACCATGGCCCAATGAAGATCTAAAATTGAGGATTTAAAATTGTTGGGGAGGCATTGAATGGAATAGAATTCTTCCATATTCTGATGAAGAGTAAGGATGACCTTGAATCAGTGTGGAATATTAGCAATGTTAATTTGAAGCCTGGCGAACTGAGGATTTCTGATTGACATATTAATTTTGATCCTTTCAGTCAAAGTAATTCAACAGCACAAATATAGGTTAGATTAAACGGCATAAACTAGGAGTATTGGCACCCTAAAATCTTGAATGATATTGCTGCTTGTATTGGAATTCATCTAAAATTGGTTCAATGCACTCTTCACGGAGAGCAAGGATTATATGTCAGAATCTTGGTTGATGCTAATTTTATACCAAGCTGTGAGACTCCATTAATTTATTTTCTAATGATCATAGGTTGAAGTATAGGTAGACTATGAATATCTTCCCCGTTTTGCGATTACTGTTGAATGGTTGGACACAACATCTCTAACTATAGAGTTATTTAGAAGAAAGAGATGGCCCCTTCTGATGTTAATACTTGGAAAGAGGTTAATAGAAGGAAGAAGGGAAAAGATGATGCCCTGAAAAAAAATGATCCACCGAGAAAAGTTGGACATGGTAAATGGGTTAAAAAAATTGAGTACATTTGATGTTAAATACATCAATGGTAAATCTTGGGCCTCTCTTGTTACTGAAGAGGAAGAAGATGCCGATTTATCTCATCCCACCACTAATCTGTCTGTACCTGGTCCTTCCAGTAGTAATATGTCTTATGATGGAGTTACAAATAGTGGGGATGATGAAATTTTTCTTGATATTGCCTATGATGTTGTGTGCCTTATTGATTCTCAGCAAGATGATAATTGTAATGTCTCCCCTATTAAGCATGTTGATGTTGCAACCTCCCAGCCCGGAAATAATAATGTACGTGTTGTTTTCTAGGATTTTAGTGGTGAAGCTATAGGTTCTGGATTTATAGACAAGGCAGATGAGTCCATCTATATTGAATTTGATCAAGATATTATTATTCTTATTTAATCATTTCAAGATGAGAAACTCAAAAGTAAATTTGATATGCAGGAACCAATTTTTATTTCCCAAACTGGTATTGCTCAGACTAGTTAATCCTTACTAGAGGGCAGTAACACCCTTTACAAAGATAATTTGGAATCTGGTAGCATAAAAATGTATTATGTAGGTCTGAGTGTTGCATACATGCCTAAGAAAACTCTTCTATCTACGGATAATTTGGAAACTGCTATCATAAACATGGATTCAACATGTCTGAGAATTGTATATGGGTTTGGGTAGACTCCTTTGTCTACTAATATTCTAAAAGAGGGACATGCAATGAATCCAATTAGAGAGAGAAACAATTCCAATGCATCCCACAGTGGGAGTTGTATATAGTAGAAGGTTACTCAATTTCAAATCGATCAAAAGTGTAATGAAATAGTAATACAGAGATCTACTTATGTTGTTAATCCTAGAATCAATACTGGAATTCTAATTTTGAATGGAGTTAATTCTTATGTCACTCTTGAGATTAATACCAGTTTTGAGTTTCACTTATAAAGGTAATCCAAAGGGACTTTTCACTGCTATATCAGACCAAGGAAGGGAATTGGGCTATCCCAATACAAAAACATCATGCAAGGAAAGTGTTATTATATGTAGGGATGGCAAAAAATATGTTTCTTTCAAGAGATCAACGTGGAACAAAAACTCTGGAGTTAAGAAGAAAGGGAGCTATAGCTCCAAATCCATGTTTAAATGAAGATTATTTTTTGGAATTGTCAGGGATCAGATAACCCTAAGAAAGATAGTTCTCTTAAGATTTTTGTTAACAAACACAAACATGGTCTTCTTGGACTTTCTAATACTAATAGGATCTTTTCTAATAAATTTTCTGCTCTTACCAAGATGGGATACCGGCTGTTTTCTACTAATCAGTCTAATAACGACACAAAAATGCTTTGGGTTTTTCCCATTTTAGACTTGATGAAGTCTACCTTAGTAATTTTTCAGAGTAGATGGTTACCCTTAGTTATAATTGTTTTGCAATAACAAAATATTTATTTTTAATTTTTTTCTTACAATGTTTGTCAATAAATATCTTTATGGATGAGTATCATTGCTATGAGAAACACAATTATGGAACCTTGGTGTCCTGGTTTTTCAGTATGGAGGAATTATCTAGCGCACTTAAGTGGGATGGTTTTCTTGTAGTGTTTCCAACAATTCATATTATGGTTGTCTAGACCCTACTAGAATCTGGATTCAGGGGGCCTGGTTCATCTTTAACATATTGAAGTTATATAGAATCTGAATTTATAGTTTTTCATGAATCATCTTCTATGTGGTTAGAAAAAAATATGAAAAAATGATTCATTTTTTAGGTAGATAGGAGTATCCAATTTCTTGGTACCCCTCTTCTTGATCTTCCTGATTTTAATTTTAGAAAAATGAAATTCTTAGGATCCATTTAACCTTGAATTTAGTTTTTGTTTTGTGGTTTATTTTAGATATTGGAGGGGGTGTGCAGGGGTTGTTTTCTGGTTGTGATGGGGTTTTGTAAGGGTGTGTGAGGGTGTGCAGGGGGGTGGCAGGGGTGTAGGGGGTGTGGAGGGTGTGTGTGCAGTGGGTGTGTATAGGGGGTGTGTAGGGTATAGGGGTAGGAGGTGTGTCTAGGGGTGGAGGGAGTGTGTTCAGGGGGAAGGAAGTGTGCATTAGAGGGGGGGAGGGGTGTGCTGGGGTTGTGTTGTGGTGTGCATGGGGTGTGTGATGGGTGTATGCAGGGGAATAAACTTATATAGAACAAAACAAAATTTAGCTGAAACTCGATCGAAACTAATTATATACCATTAACAGGAAGAATAATTGTTAATTAATAGGAATATACTATTTGATAGTATCATTTTGAAACATGGATCTATTTCCCCCTTGCTTATAAGAACATGAATTGAACCATGGGGTATTGTGGTTCTCATATTTTGGGCGGTGATGAGTATAGTCATAGGATACAAGTATGTTTTAGTTTATTTTTTATTTTATTTTCTTTATCGCATTGGACAATTAGGTCTTTTACTTCTTTATATGGAAAAGGGTAATTATATTCTGCGTAGGGGTAAAATGAGGTTTAGATTGATTCAGTCCACTGGCTTTGATCCGAGGTAAGATTATATTGTTACTACATATCTCACACCTCAAGTATTTGGGTATTTCAGTGTTTTTTACTCCATATTATGTTTTCAGTAGGGTGTTGGATCATTTCATGTTGGTTCAGGTGGATTTTCTTCTCCCAATCGAGGTAAGGCTTTAATGTCGTTGGTTGGTTTCTCACTGGTTATGTAGCAGCCTTTATGTGTTTTAATGTTCATAATATCCTTTGGGTAGTACGTTTATCCCTTCTCATTGGTTTCGAGTATCCATGTTAAGGGTGACTCACCTACGTGGGCATATGTAATAAATTATATGTATTTGGGTTCCCCTGTTATGTGTATATTCAAACATGGCAGTGATTATGCACATATAGGGCTATGTGTTTCCATCTATATATATATATATAAATTCATATGCAGGTGAGTGGGGACTTGTATATGCATATAAGAATATGTGCAAGGATCCCCCTGCACATGCTCATGGCCTTGCGGGTGTGTGCATAGGGGCTAAGTGTCCCTTTATGTGTGTGAAAGTGTGTATACCCAGTGGGGGAGCAGCAAGTTTTAGTTAGAAACCTCCAAGAGCCGAAGTGGACGGTTTGGTTCCACCATAAGGTAGGATCCCTCTTCTAGCCTCTTCAATTAAACAATGATTAAAATTGAATTTAGCTTCATTCTTAATTATTATTAATTATATTGAATTGCATATCTTTAATAAGTGTTCATTAATAAAATTGTTTCATTTGATAAATAAATTCATGTTTTTATAATAAAACCCCTCCAACGGAGGTGCGCTATCTGCAAAAACTCACAGTGGTAGTTATGATGATCTAGTTTGTTAAATTATTGCATTTGATTTGTGCTGAATGAGTTTTATAATAAATTATAAATATAATTAAATTAATTGTGTGATGAAGCAATGCCATGATTTTATAATAAAACCCCTCCAACAGAGGTGTGCTATCTTCTAAACCAAATAATAGTGATAGTTATTTGTATCATGTTTAGATTTGGTTTGAGTCTTTCATATGCCTATTTTTGGTGTTTGTTTTGTGGCGAGTTAGTTTTTGTTATCATTGAATAATATAAATTGTCTTATCATACTCATTTAACTCAAATTACATTGCCCGAGTAGGCATATGCCTTGACCATGACACTTTCCATTTCACGCTTTGAATATTATAAATAAAATTTCCATGTTTAGGCCAAGTGAATGAATTTGTAGTTGGTTTGTGCAGGGTGTATGATTCTTTTCCGTCGTTTTGTTTCCCTTTATACATTGTGTCATTGTGCCGCAAGATACAACCTTCTCTGGAAATACCTTGTTATAGAATATTAAATAGTTGATCTATTCTATCATCTGCTGGCAGGGAGACGGTTAGAATATTGCCCCACCTCCTCCTGCTCCCTTCGCTCCTGGACGGCAGATGCTACCCCACGGATGTCGCTGGACCAGGCCAACATGCCGCAGTCATGTTGTGGTCACGCCGTGATTTGGCCCTGTTTCTGGATGACACCCTGCGGCGGTTTCCAGTGATAGTATTCTATGAGTCTTGTGATCAATGTTGTGACTGACTAATCACAATTTCTACCAGTGGGGCGATGATCAGAATATTTCCCCGCCTCCTCCCACTCCCTTCGCTCCTAGCCGAAAGATGTTGCCCCGCGGATGTTGCTGGACCGGGCCAACAGGCCATGGTCACGCTGCGGTCACGCCGTGATTTGGACCTACTCCAGGATGACAACCCGCGACAGTTCGCAGTGATAGTATTCCATGATTCTTTTGATCAATGTTGATACTGACTAACCACAATTTATTCTGGTGGGGTGACAACCAAAATGTTTCCCCACCTCCTCCCGCTCCCTTCGCTCCTGGCTGGATGATGTTGCCCCGCAGATGTCGCTGAACCGGGCCGACACACCATGGTCACGCCGCGGTCACACCGAGGTCACACCATAGTCACACCACGGTCACGCCGTAGTAATGTCGTGATTTGGCCCTGATCTATTATGACACCACGTGGCGGTTCGCAGTGATGGTATTCCATGAGTCTTGTGATTTATGTTGATACTCACTATTCACAATTTCTACCGGCGGGGCGACGACTGGAATGTTTCCCCCCTCCTGCCTCTCCCTTCGCTCATGACCGGAAGATGTTCCCCCGCGGATGTCGCGGGACCAGGCCAACACGCCGCGGTCACACCACGGTCAGGATGCGGTCACACCATGATTTGGACCTGCCCCAGCCACTTCCAGCCCACACCATCCCCCTCCACCTTCATTTCAGCCCGCTTCCACAAGTATTCCAACTCGCAACAAGGGATGCAACAAGGGAGATTATTGGATTGGTGTAGCCCGATCCGGTTGGGTATGATTTTATATCAAATATCTTTTCTTATAGATTTATGTCTAGATGGTTGAATATCTAGAACATACAAGCCTTTGGGGCCTTGATTATAGCCAAAACAATTGGAAAATAATAGAATCTCTATGAAAAAGAAGATTACAAAAAGACATTTCTAATGCTCTTCTGCATCTCCATAAACACATGGTAATAGTCCAAAATTATTATGTTAGTATTTTATTTTTCATTGAAAACCTCCTTGAATGTTTTCTATGAATGATCATCCCGTCTTCTATCTTGATTAATGGTATCCCACCATCAAATGGTTTATTTATGGAAAATGGACGTCTCTAGCATCACTCTATCATCCACAGATGTCTTCTATCTTGATTAATGTTATTCCACCATCAAATGGTTTATTTATGGAAAATGGAGGTCTCTAGCATCACTATATTATCCACAGATGTCTGGACCTGAGAAAAAATGCACCTGTTGTTTTATATCCAATCAATTGCATCCTACATGCATGTAATACATAAAAAGGGTGTTGGATGTGGGAGATAGAACACCTGATTATGTCTGGTCATGGAATTTAGAATTTTCCATCTTAAATGAGAACAATATAATAAAATCCTTAGTAATCTAGCCCTGTAGCATGAGTCACCAGAGACTGTACTCGGTGGGGGCAGGGGGGTAGGGGGTAGTGGGTGTGTTCAAGGGGGCAGGGTTGGGGTGTGCTGGGGGGCAGGGGGTCCGTGCATGATAACAACTGATTCTAATTCCCATGACACATTTAGGGCCTATTTAGATGTCCTCAAGTTGAAACCAAATGATTCCAATTGATATATTAATTATTTTTTGAGTTACAACCTGATATCTTGGACTCATCTCAATACATATGTTAAAAACAGACCAGTAAATGTAGCAGGTTTTAGAAATTATCCTTGAAATCTCAAATTTCCTAAACTTCTTGTAATTTTTTAACTCAATTTATCCCCCTTAATATCAGACTTTATTCAGTAATTAACAGGGATGAGAAAAATGCATACCTCATCAATGATTTTTTTCAAGCACTTTCCAGAAATTCTAGATTTGCATGGAATAAATAAGTCTTCCACCTTCTCGAGGGTCTTCTCCACTCATCTCCCCATTGAGGAGAAACATTGTCTTCACTCCATCAAGGCAGATCATTCCTTCTGATGTTCTTTGAAATACCATTTGATAAATCATACCAAGATGGTGATTTTTTTTCAGATCTGGAATGGTTATTCTAGCTTACTTCCCTTCATTTTCTCTCCTCTTAAGAACTAGTTTCACCTTCAATTCCCTACATTGTATGGAACACTAATAACACAAAAATAATAAATAATTAGGGATTAAGGTGGATTTCCTTGCACATAAATGTGAGCTGTTGGGTTGAGAAAATTTTCTCAACCAGTTCGTCCTTTCAAATTTTTCTCTAGGTCTAGATGGACTCTTCATGCATGCACTTCTGGATTTTGAAGCTGCCTTGGGCAGCATAGATTTCGTTCTTCCCTCCTCATGTGATATTTTCTTTTTAACATGATGATAGAAAACGGGCTGCTCCAGGATATGGGCATGGGATGTGTGGGAGGCTACTGTCCAGTATGGGGTCCAGCAGGGGGGTCTAGTAGGGGGCTTCTGTCCAGGGGGGTCCAGCGGGGGGCTGCAATCCAGGGGGATGGGGCTGATGTCTAGGGGGTCCAGCAGGGGGAGGGGGGAAATGGGTGGGTGGAGGGGGGCAGGGGCAGGGGGAGGGTGGAGGGGGCAGGTGGCAGGGGGAAGGGGAGGGTGGAGGGGGGCAGGCGGCAGGGGTAGGGGGATGTCTACAGTGCAGGTGGAGGGAGAGGGGGAGGTCTGTAGGGTAGGGGAGATCTGTAGGGAAGGGGGTGGGTGGAGGGGGCAGGGTGGAGTGGGGAGGTCTGCATGGCAGGGGGTAGGGGGTGGTCTGCAGGGGGGTCTGACGTGCAGGGGGGAAAGGTGGGGTTGTGGGGCTCTGGGGCTGTGGGGTAGTGGGGAAAGGGGGGTTGGTCAGGGGGGTGTAGTTAGTCTCTATAGGTTTCTTTAATATTATATAAGGTTTAATAACCACTACAATCCATCTCTAACTCCCCCATTTCTTCATGATTAGGTTTCTCCAAATATTCCCTCCTATTTACAACAGATTACTTTCACTAAATCATGCCTTGATATTAGTTGCAATAAATCAGATTTTGTATGATACCACTAGTTGTTATCGGTATGTCTTTAACACCTTTTCTTTTAAAAATCCAGGCCATTATGTCAACTTTTCTCTTCTTTCCCATTTTTATTATTGTTTGAAAATTGCATATTCACTTGGGCAATTAGATAACTCTCAATGTTTTTTGTTTTTTTGGTTTATCCTTTTATAACTCATCAGACTATATGATAAAAAATTCTTTCTTATCATGTTCAACCTTCTTTCATATGTGTGGATCCATTTTTTGTTATGATATATACTATTTGATTAGAAATTGTGTCCTCTAGTAAACTTTTATTATCGGGTGGGATAAAAACTTGTATCGAACAAAACCATATTAAGATGAAACTCGCGCTAAACTAATTATATACTGTTAACATGAATAATAATTCTTAATTAATAGGAATGTACTATTTGATAGTATCATTTTGAAACATGGATCTCTTTCCCCCTGCTCCCTTCTCTCCTGGCCAGAAGATGTTGCCCCATGGATTTCGTTTGACTGGGCCAACACGCCGAGATAACGTCGTGATCACACCATGGTCACGCCATGGTCATGTTGTGGTTTGGCCCTGGTCCAGGACAACACCCTGCGGCGGTTCATAGTGATAGTATTCAATGAGTCTTGTGATCATTTTTGAGACTGACTAATCACAATTTCTGCCACCGGGGCGATGACCAGAATGTTTCTCCGCCTCCTCTCGCTCCCTTCGCTCCTGACTGGAAGATGTTGCCCCACCAAATTGCAAAAGATCCCAACATATGCACCACTTAAAAACCGGAAGGAGGAATCACAGAAGCTCCCAAGTAAAAAACCAACAAGCACTCCTAGGGGAAGTATAACCAAGGAAACAAGGCGGCTAAAGGAGAAATATAAAAACCCAAAAAGTAGTCTCAAAGGATAGAAAACAACAACACACACATTCATGAAATCACTCACAACCACCCACAGACATACACCCACCCACCCACACATACAAAAGTTTCCTAAATCCATCAACCATCCAAAATTATAGCTTTATCCATAGAAATAGAACCACTGAACCCCCAACCCTACATCCAACATCGACCAACCATACCAGTATCCCTATCCAATCAAATCCTAGAGTGAAAGACCACTAGACAACCATGAAAACTAATGGCCACTACAATAACACCTACTTGCAGAAGAACCATAAACCACACCAGATCCAACCACAATAAGCACCAATAGTAGACACAACACCAAAAATATTAGATAAAAACCAAATCATCCGTAGACCACCATCTGGCCCCATCCATCACCATCCGAACACCTTGCATCAAAATGGACCACCCCTCCATAAGAAAGTCTAAAAAAATAGAATTCAACTATTACCATCCATCTTAAGTGCCCCACATCACCCAAGCCTAACACATCCTATAACCTCAAGAATCCCCAAGCAGTCCCTAATCCATATGTGAGCTAATACCCACCCTGAATCCAATACCTCTAGACCCACCAAGTAGTCAAAATGCACAAACCATAGAAATAAAACCAACCATATACTAGAAAAATGCCTCCCAACCTGCAGCATCTATAATCTCAAGGGAATTTTATAACATCCACCATAAAAATACCAACACCATCAACAACCAGAATTAAAAAGATGGGGAAATCAAGCACTAGCCAACTGAACTTACTCAAAACCACCCCCTGAAGACCCACCCCAAACTATATCTACCATACAATACAATAGAGAGAACTGGAAGCCTATAATAGTAATCCAAAACAAAGAGGAAACACTAGAAATCCAACCCCTATGCACCCAAAACACATTACCAACCATAGTAGAAATCACAAACCAACCAGCACCATGCACCATGTAAGTGTATCCGGTAGTACACCGTGTAGACAAATCCAAACAGAAACACCCCCAGCTGAAACCCATCTTCAAAGGTCCTATAATCATAAATAGCAACATGAAACTCACAACCCCACCTCCTAAATCCTCTAAAAGAAACCTATAACCCCACTATGAGAATCTCTATAAGTCTCTATTGGATAAACCTATCATCTCCCAACCTCAACCTTAAGAAGCATCCAAATTAACCTGCATACCACTCCATACAAACATACACCCCTCCACCTGAGTAGCCCCTTCCCACCCACCCGGAAATGAGGAAGAACCAAAACACACACCTATACACCTCCGTATAACTAGACACACAATAGGGGTTGCAAGGGGGTGTGTAAGGGGGTCTAGTAGGGGGTGGATTCTGTCCAGGGGGTGCAAGGGGGAAAGGGATGTGCAATTGATTTGTAGGGGGGCTACTGTCCAGCATGGGGGATGTAGTTCAGGGGGGTTCTATCTAGGGGGTTCAGCAGGGGGGATGTTGTCCAGGGGAGTCTGGGGGGCTGCTATCTAGGGGGTCTAGCAGGGGGTTGCTATCTAGGGGGTCCAGTAGGGGGGGCCTACTGTCCCGGGGGGTCCAGAAGGGGGGGTGGCTATCCAGGGGGATCTGCCCAGGGTCTGGGGGTGTCCAACGTCTGGGGGGAAAGGGGTGTGAAATGGATGTGTAAGGAGGGGATGATGTCCACCTGGGGGGTAGCTGTTCGGGGGGGGGGGGGGTCTGTCCAGGGGGGTTTAGCATGGGGCTGCTATCGAGTGGAGTCGGGGGCTATTGTCTAGGGGGTCCAGCAGGGGGGCTGTTATCCAGGGGATACTGTCCAGGTGGTCCAGCAGGTGGGGTGGATGTCTAGGGGGATCTGTCCCGGGTCTGGGGGCGTTATTTGGACTGAGGGGTGGGGGGTGTCCTGGGTCTGGGGGGGGGGGGGTCAGGGTCTGTCCAGGAGGGTGGGGGCGGCTGTCTAGGGGAGTGAAGGTCTGGGTTGTCCAGGTTCTAGGGGGTGTCCAGGGTCTCTCTGGGGGGTGTCCAGGGTCTGTCTGGGGTGTGTTAAGGGTCTGTCTGGGGGGTGTCCAGGGTCTATCCGGGGGGTGTCTAGGGTCTATCTCAGGGGGGTGTACAGGGTCTTGGAGGAGGCGACTAGGGTCTGTCCGGGGGGGGTGTCCAGGGTATGTCCAGGAGGGGGGATTTACAGGGGGCAGTCCAGGGGGATGGGTTTTATTTAGGGTGGGGGTGTCCAATGTCCAGGAGGGAGGGGTCTCCAGGGGGTGGGATACTACAGGGGGCTATACAGGGGGTGGGGGCTATTTTTTTTAGTTTGTCAGACCCTATAGTGATGGTTACTAACCGTGGCTATATGTCTATTTCCACGGTTAAAAACAATGGCTATAGGTCTAATGACACTGTTTCTAACCATGGAAATAAATTGGGTCCCTCCTCTAGTGTAGCCATGGTTCAAAACCGTGGCTATAGAGATATTACCATGGTTTTAACCGTGGAAGTATATCTAAAGCCACAGTTGGAATCGTGGCTATAGACCTATAGCCACAATTCCAAACCGTGGCTATAATTCTAGGCATATAGCCACGACAAACTTAGCCATGGTTTCTCAAACCTTGGATATTACCTATAGCCACGGTTTTAGGACCTATAACCATAGTTTTAAATAGTGGCTTAGCCCAAATTTCAAGTAGTGTGTGTCGGTTTTTACTATTCCTAATGTCGGGAAAGGCTATATGGTCTATAATGATGCATCTGGTTTAGTCTTTAGCTACGTTCTTATGTAGAGAGATCATGTAAATGCTTGTGGAACTCATTATATTTGGCCACATGAGAAGTATTATCCTACCCAGGACCTTGAAATTGCAGTTATGATGCACACTCTAAATAGTTAATGGTATTACCTTTATGGATAAATTTTTACTGTGTATTGAGCCCAAAAAATAATGAGTTATATCTTTTCACAAAAATATTTTAATCTTCTACAGTGGTGTTGGGTGAGGTACCTATAGTCTTTTCACATTGATATCACCTACCCTCCATGGAAATGGAATTTCATTTCATATGGGTTGAGTAGGAAACTTCCACCTTAGGCGGTGAAAGAATATTACGAACAGTGGAACTTGATGGAACATTTTGCATAACTTCCTAATGGAGTTGAGGAGAAAAGGGATGAATTTTACTTATCCAACATTCAGTTTACATCCACTCTTCTTGAGATGATTCTTCCTGATCAAGATCATGATGACTAATTCCACAGAATTAGAGACTCTCTTCATGGTGGTGAGATAGTTCCCTAGTGGTTTTTCTCCATAGAGGGTGTTTTATGTAATCAGAATTAGATTTTTGTGCCATTGGTATAAGGGAAGGTTGTGAAGGGAGATTTTCATAATTCATAGTGGGATGCGAACCTAGGAACTAATAAGATGTTCTATGACATGAGGCGACGGTTCTAGTGTCCAGGTATGAGATGGGGTTTACAGAGTATGTATTTTTTTTATTTTCTAGTAGCTTAAGATCATTCTACATAAACCACCAAGTTTAGTATAAAGACTTCTAGTCCTTACATTGAAGTGGGATGTCATATCAATGGACTTTGTGGTTGAGTTACCTTGTATCAATCGGAAGAATAATTTCATATCGGTTTTGATTTACAAGATGACCATTTCATCTCACTTTATACAATTTCATGATATATCAAAAGTTAAGGATTTGGGAAATCTCAATGTGAGAGGTATTGTTTGATTTCATGGAGCTCCATATATTATTTTCTTTGATAGGGATCCTCATTTGACATACCACATTTAGAGATGCCTTCTAGAGGAACTGGGATCTTAGGTCTATTTGAGCACAAACAACTATCCATAGTCGGATGGCAAGGCAATGATAGCTATATAGATTTTTGATTATATTATTATCACTTATTTTCTAGACTTTTGCAGGGCTTGGAATGATAAATTGGATATGGTTTGTAACACCCCAAGCTTCCACAGTACATTTCCCTTCGAATAATGCAATAGCTTGCATTGTATGCAACTTCTAAATTCTAACACACTGCGACCAACCAAACTAGCCATTATGAATAGTAATACCCACTTCTTGAAATTTTATAAATTTTATTTTTCATAATTGACATCATTTTTGAATTCTGAATATCGAACTTAGATTGGGGTGAATTTTTGGTATTTTTCAGAAAACATTCAATTTATGATGAATAGTGAAAAATACTACATTATTATTTAAAACCGACTTTTTAATTAAATAAATAATTATTTATTTAAATTTATTTTATTTGAAAATAGATACATAATACCTATATATGTTCAATATAATTGATTGGAGTCATTTTGTAATAATATTAGATATATAAAATTTTATTGAACTTTTTATCGTCTTTTACCCACCTCCGGGGAGCATTTTTGAATTCGCATAAAACATAATTTTACAGATTCGTTGAGTTGAATTTCAAAAATCCAAGAGACACAGTTGATATCATTAAGTAAAATGTGGTTCAATAAGATGAAAATAATTTTTGGTGAATAGGAACTTTTTACTTTTATTAACACGGTTAAAAGTAAATAGAGTAATTAAGAGTCAAAATGATATTATTATTACACTAACACATGTCCTAATTCTATTGGATCAGTGTAATTCGACCAAAAATAAACTTCTAAATAAAATATGATCATTGAGGTCCACTTGGATTAGATTAGGACATTTATAATTATTTTATTTAAAGAAGATTTAAAAGAGTTAAATTCAATGTTTTAAAACTAAACCATTTTTAATATAGAGTTATACATAATATAATTCAACTATAAATATTAATTTTAAAGATAAATAATTTCCTACATATTGGTAATTTATTTAAAATTTTAAGAAATTAAATAATTAAATTTATTTACGATACAATGATGATGTAGTAATTATCTTATTAATGATAGATTAAAATAATTGATATTATAAATATCCAAATAAATCTAATTTGAGACTTTTAATGAATTAAACTAATTTTATAGGTTAATATTAAATTTTAGGGTTTATTAATTGAATTTTCTCAAAATAATAATTCTTTTATAAGTATAACAAAAACAAAATACCAAATAGTGTGAAAATTGACATAAAAGCGTTTTCAAAAAAAATATTATATTATTAATTTATATTCTATTCCTAAAAATATACGGTTCGGCCAAAGGGATTATATAATATTATATATTTAATTAATTAACCACTTAAGGTTCACTTGGATGTTTATAGTATGTTTATTAACCATATAATATAAAAATAAAAAGATACATGGTTAATGTCAAACTATTTAACTATCAGTTAAATCTAAAAGATAAGGTTAATATAATGAGATAAACCTGTATAAAACCAATTAGTTGAGAGGTTTTGTACCCATCCCCACCTTGTCCTTTAAATAAGTCATTTTGGATTCATTAGAAACCCAAAATTATTTTATTATAAAATAATATTTCAAACTTTTCCTAATGTGACCCTCACATCTCTTACAAAAGGGCACTTCCCCATATCTCAAATTCACACCTTAAAACCTATTAGTCTCAGCCAACCCCAACCCAAAAATCCTCTCAACTATCCTTAATTCATTATAAAGGCCTTTATTTCATCATAAATTCATCCTATGGATCCCTTTTGGTCAAATCAAATGGAAGAACTCGAAGAATAGGTAAATATTTCATCACCTCTTTTAAGTTCCTTCCTTCATCCACTTCCTCTTTGTTTGTTGTTTCCATTATAAAATAATAACTCCAGTATATTATATATACTATGATGTTGTTATAAAAATGTTATAACCATATTCATTATTCAATCCATCCTATAAATGACAAAGACACTATTCGTGCGTACGTACGGATTACCGTCTCTACGTCGTGGTGTAGTTGGTTATTCAAACAATTAATTATTTGGATGGGTATAATAATGAGTATAAATGATGTAAATAATAAATATAACATGATAATTATTATGTATATATGATATACCATCCAATTATATACGATTTTAATACCAAAAGAATGATATTGTCGCTCATCCGTACGTAAGGATTACCATCTCCACGAACGTGATGAGAGTAATTCCCCATCGTATCCATTCAAGACTAATTCTAATTTGATTATTAAAAATAATAATTTTTAAAGACTTAATATAATTCTGAATATTAATAAGATACATCCTATCAATAACAAAAATTACTTACGTAACAAAGAATATAAATGAAAACGAATCAGTTAACACCTGAATTGAGGATAATACTGAAATGTCATTAACAAATAAATATTAGAAGATCATATATGATATCATATTAATGTATATGGTTCTTGTATAATTTAATAACAATTATTTCACCATTATACAGGATGTTTACCTACCATTGACCATGGAAAAGTACATGTTAAGGGTTATTTTTGCAATCTCTTTATTATCTAAGGTTGTTTTTTACATTAGTATCTACTGGGACCTATTTATCATCAACATCCATGTTTCTTAAAAATATATTCCAAAACATTTTTAATATTTACTAGACTATGGGTTAAATTCATTTTTACCATTGTTTTAATTGTTTGTAAAATGTTTTGAAAGAATTCTTTCCATCGTTTTCTGAAAAAGGTTATTTATGACATTTTTAGACAAAATTAAGGTAAGAATTTTTTTTAACTTTCACGACGGGTGTGGCTATTTTATGCCACTATAAAATCTTCAAAGCTTACCATAAAAGCTTATAAGAATATTTTCAAATTAAATGTTTTCTTTTATAATTATCTGACTTCGATGGATTTTAATCTTATTTGAAGTTGATTTATTATGATACAAAACATCCATATTGTATTGAATGTTTTGTGATATGTTTGATTGTGGATGTGTTATTTTTACACCATTCATGTTTTATGGATAAATTATTGATATTTCATATGGGTTGTTTACAGTAATGTTTATTTTATGTTTAATCATTTTCTTATGAGGAATACATTACACGTAGTAAGTGACGGGTGGAGCCCGCTATAGCTCTCAATGCATCGATAGGTCTCATGAGACAAAGTAGTGTTTTTCCACAAGGCCTTGACAAAATATTGTTAGTAGTCTTGGCACAAGGCCCCGACTATGTGGTTATGAAGTTTGGTATTATGAATTCCATCATTATGAATGTGTCTATTGATATTTCTTGTAATTATTGAACTAGTATAATATCCATGTGAATAATTAAATGGCATTATTTGAATTTATCTTTGCCATATTGTACTGAAGTTCAAGTTTAAAAGGATTTTTTAGTCTTATACATTACCTTAAAATTTTATGTTATTTATGAATGTTTACGCTTTATTGTTATCCTTACTGAGAATTTGAGCTCACCCCTTTATATGTTTTATTTTTCCCAGGATGTGAAGAAGTATATTATGACTGACCTACAAGGATAGTCTATGGGATATGAGTGTGGCCTATGGAGACTATGTTGTTGTAGTTTTTAATTTTATAATGTAATGTAAAACTTATGAATGTTTCTAGTATTTCCAAGGCTTCTAAATTAATCGGTCTTTCGAGACTTGATCTGTTGTGATAATTCCAATGTTATGTAATAATGCATTGAATATCGGTAACTAGGGTCGGGACGTTACAGTTGGTATCAGATGATGTTTTTTACAATCCATGGAAACTAAATTTAGAAAAACACTAATTAGAGAACATTACCCTAAGATAGACTTTGATTATTAATATAGAAGAACTTCCTAGAATTTTGGTACTGTGGAGATTTTTTGAGTTTTTCAAGAAATAAATCCATGTCTGGATACGAGCAGGTAGAGGCAGTTCTGGCACAAGTGTACCTAGGGGTAAAACCCGAAAACACCACTTTGAGCTAGACTCAAATGGGAGCTGGTGCACGACAATGGGCCTTGCTTCACTCTTGGTTACGACACGCCTAAGGGATATGCTTAGGATAATTCTCGTTTTCTTTACAAACCATTATTAAGGGTTTATGAGTATATAATTCCTCAATGAAAATATTTTTATGATTAAGGATTATATCCATAAACTGTTCAATTTATGTTAAGTGTTTTACATGTTTGGAATTATGTATTGCGATTAATAAACAGATCTAGTGTATTCCATTATTTAGAAATGGTGCCTAGTGGATGTAATGAAAATTGTATCATCACATGTAATGATTGTAGGGATTGTCCTCCTAATCAAGATATTTATAGTGGAGCTGGTGAAATAACTGGTGCTGATCAGTTTATCAACATACTAGGACAACTCACTCATGTTAAGAATAATAACCATACCCATATAGAGAACCCTGATCCACAACATGGAGGATCAATGTTAGACAAATTCATGAGTCAACAACCACCAACAATTAATGGGAGTACAAATCATTAGTATTAGAGCAATGGATATATTCCATAGAGAAAATATTTCACACATTGGGGAGTAACGAAAGGAAAAATGGTGTCATGGAAGTTTATCGCCTCCTAGGAGATGCAGATCAATGGTGGCCATCAATTAAAAACACAAAAAAAAGATGATGAAGTATCAGATATAGAATTTATGGAGTTTAAAGATATTTTCTTAGGGAAAAACTTTCCTCATGACCGTCGAGCGGATATAGAAAGAAAATTTCAAAGTCTAATGAAAAAAGAGGATGATATTGTTGAAATTAATGAGTCTAACTTTACATGGTTAGCAAGGCATGCTGCAGATTATATGCTTAACCCAAGAAGTAAGATTGATCATTTCTTGGATAGGTAAAAACCATTTCTCCATAGAGCATTAGTCTCACAATCCTTCTCAGCATACGAAGATATTGTCTCATGTGCTATCAAGAAAAAAAATGAATTCTCTAAGACTTACGACATTAAAGAAAAGCAAGAGAAGAAGAGATATGATGAACACTCCATAAATGGAAATAAGATGAAGAAGGGAAAAGTTGAATATCCATCCTACAGTAAATGTGGGAATAAACACCGCGACACTTTTCTGAAGGGAATGGGAGTCTGTTACAGGTGTGGTGAAAAAGTCCACTAAGCTCATGATTGTAAGGGGAAGAAAGAGGTTGTCAATGATTAATTATACAATTGTAGAAAAATGGGGCATTATGAAAATAAATGTCTTAAGAGCCAAGGAAACTTACCTAAAAATATCAAGGGATCAAGGACAAGATTATGTTATCACTACTGCTGAGGTTGAAGCTCCGAAAGACGTGGTGGTAGTTAATTTAATGGTTTTCTCATGTTTTGAAAATGCTTTATTTGAATCTGGATCATCGCATTCTTTCATATCTTCCTAGTTTTCTAAGAAAATTAGATATTTCCAATTAGATTTAACAAGGGAGTTGTTAGTTAAAACTCCTAACAGAAGTATCATTCCAATAATGTTTTGTGAATTAGTTCTCATTAATCCATATAAATGTTATTTATCTGAGGATCTCATCGTCATACCCCTGATTGAATTTGATATAATCCTCAGTATGGATTGGGTTTCATACCCTAATGTGAAAATTTATTATAATAAGAAAGAGGTTACAATTATCAATAATGATAAATAGTACCTTATCTTCAGATCAGAAACGTCACCAAATGATTCTAATCTAGATCCACCCCCAATAGCTCAACTAATGTCAATTATTGGGGAGGAATAGAATGAAATAACTGTGTGTGAGGAATGTAATGTTCTAATATAGGATGTACATATTGTACAAGAATATATTGATGTGTTTCTAGAATATTTACCTA
This sequence comes from Viscum album, assembly GCA_963277665.1. Lineage (NCBI taxonomy): Eukaryota > Viridiplantae > Streptophyta > Magnoliopsida > Santalales > Viscaceae > Viscum > Viscum album. The sequence goes on along the minus strand of OY728151.1, from coordinate 1,095,599,720 downwards.
GGCATCCTTAAGAATGAGAAATTGAGTTTTCCATTGATTTAATTCCTAGTTCAAGGCCCATATCGAAGACCCCTTATATAATGGCCACTCTAGAATTAGTGTAACTAAAGAAAAAAAGAAGCGGAATTGAGTAATACGGGATTTATTCTCCCTAGTGTTTCTCCATGGGGATCCCTTTTTCTTTTTGTTAAGAAGAATGGTGGGTCTATGTGGTTTTTCATTGACTACAGGGAGATCAATGCTTTATCTATAAAGAACAAGTATACCCTACCTCGCATTGATTATTTATTCGACCAACTTCATGGAGCTAAATATTTTTCAAATATTGACCTTCGATCTGGATATCATCAATTGTGTGTGAAGAGGGAAGAGATTCTGAAAACTGCATTTTGAACTAGGTATGGGCATTAGGATTTTACAGTATTTCCTTTTGATTTGACTAATGAACCCTCTATCTTCATGGAAATAATGAATAGAGTTTTCATGGAATATCTGGATGAATATGTAGTTATATATATTAATGATTTCATGGTATACTCCAAATGCAATAAAGATCATGATAATCACTAGAGAATTGTTCTAAAGACTCTTAGAAGAAATTAATTATATAGGAATTTTAGCAAGTGTGAATTCTAGCTTCAAAAGATTTATTTTCATGGCCATATTTTCTCTAAGGATGGAATATCTATTTATCCTTCAAATACCAAGGCAATCCAAGAATGTCCATCACAGACGAGTATAACAGAGGTACATAGTTATATTGGTTTAACAGGTTATTATCGACCTTTCACCCTAAATTTTTCCTAGTTGGCTAACCCATTAATAAAGCTCACATGTAAAGGGTTTAAAATTTATTGGACAAAGGAGTGTGAAGAATGTTTTGAATAACTGAAGATAATATTAGTCAACGGTCCTATCTGTTGAGTCAATAATGTTTTCCTTTTGACTTTTCCATTCTTGTTTTGAAAATCACAAACACCTTATCTTTAAGAAAATATTTTATATTCTATGCATTTCTTTTATAAAGAAAACTTCCTTCTCTAAATAGATTTATTCTTACCATATTTTCATTGTTCATATTTGGACTAATTAAAAAATTCGGATTCATATTTGTAACCTTGGAAACCGATAAATACTTAGATATGAAGCATTCTATTTCAGGATCCGAATTCTGGATGTGAACTGTAATAAAGTTCCACTCCGAATTCTAGATGTGAACTATAATGAAGTTCCACTCTGAATTCTTGATGTGAACTGTAATGAAGATAAACATCGAATTCTGGATGTGAACTGTAATGAAGTTACACTCCAAATTATGGATACGTACTCTCATATAGTTTGACTCCAAATTCTGGATACGAATTCTCATGTAGTTCGACTCCGAACTTCTATGAGTTCGACTCTGAACTTTTACTAGTTCGACTCCAAGAATTTACTAGTTCGACTCCAAACTTATACAAGTTCGACTCTGAACTCTGTAAGTTCATATTCTAAATTCTAGTGAAACCAGACTCTGAATTTGCGTAGAAATTCAGACTCTGGATTTCTACAGAATTATGGTTCCGAATTCCTATAACGAAGAATCTGAATATCACTGTATTATTGACTCTGAATTTCATTTTTGGTTAGACTCTGAACTTTTATTTTGCGTACATTATGAACTTTTTACATACACTCCGATTTGTTAAGCTTGTTATAAAACAATTTCGTGCTTTCAGTTACAAATTTTTTGTTATAAAACGATGTCGTCTATTCTATTTCTAACTAACCATTGGTTTAGTGACACGTGTATTGGTCCCTCCGAAATTTATGGAATATATGACCATTGGAGGAGGGATCCGATCATTGGAGCTTCGCCTATAAATATGAGCTCATTTGAAAAGAAGCGACAACTTTTGGAATTTTGGTGAGCAAAACTTCCTGAAGTGATTTCTAGAGAGAGAGGCTATAATCAACTCTCAAAGCACCGTGTATAAAGTTTGAACAACTTGTTCAAACATTTACTTGTGTAGAATTGCTTCGTTCGACTCCGATTGTTGGTTATTACAATCGAGGGATTCTGGGGATAGGAAGACAGAGGTTCCAACACCTTAATGTTGAGGGCTTCCTTGGTGAGGAAGATAGAGTTTCCAACTATCATGAAGTTTAGGGCATGCGGGGACATCAAGAAAAAGACTCTGATATTCGTATCGAGGGAATACCTTTGTTAGGGTAACAAAAACTTCATTGAAAGTATAAATCAAGGGACCTTTATCCAAGGTTGTTGGATACCCTTCTCTTTGGGTTAAAAGATATATATATTGTTACTTGTAGTTTGACTACTTGTTTTTCCGCTGCACTTTTGTATTGTAAGGAAAGTATAGCCTTATTTTATTTTCATACACATGTACTCTGATTAATTTAGATTCTATATGCTTTAAGGTAGAATCTCATATTGTAAACTTCAGTTAAGTTTCAATTTCTGGATCCATATTTCCGGAACTAGTTTTTCGGAATCACTTTCTAGATTCAAGCAAATATATAGAACTAGAAGTTTGTAACTTCATACTTTGTCCCAATATTTCAATTGGTGTTAGAGGTGTTGTGAATTTGCTTATTTAAACTTTTTTAAACTTAGATCATTCCTTGTTTATGGAAATTTTATAAGTTTACAATTCCCCCCCCCCCTCTTTTATATTGAGCATCTACATCGTTATTTCGATCCTACAATTGGTATCAGAGAAGGTTTCTGAAATACTTATATTCTCATATTAGTTTTCCTTGCTCAGTTTTTCATTGTTTTATATTCTTCCCTACTGAGGAATATTCTACTTTAATCTGAACTTTTGTTATTAACAAGTTTTTCTGTAGAAAGTTTTCAAGATGGCAGGTTTAAATATTGGTTCCATCAACAACCTAAATCCTACAAGACCACAAATTTTTGATTGTAATGATTATGAGTATTGGAGAGATCGAATGATGAATTTTGTTATCAATACTAGAGTATAAAATTTTGTTATGCTTATTGGAGGTTATCAAATTCCTGAAAATGAAGTTAGTACTTTCACAAACCAAGAGAAGTATGATTATCAATTAAACTATAAGGTACGCAATACTCTACTATGTTCAATGACTAGGAACATATATATCCAAATTTATTCTTATGAAATAGCTAACTGTATATGGAAGAAACTTGATGTTACTTATTTTGGTACATCTAATGTGATTGAGACTAGAAGATCCATGCTTAGATCTGAGTATCATTGTTTTTATTTTCATTATGGAGAACCTATTTGTATGGTGCAACAAAGGTTTATTACTGTGGTTAAAATCTTACAATCTATGGGAGAGAAAGCTCTAGATGATGAATCTCTTGTGGATAAGATTATAGATATTATGCCCAATGAGTGGGAATCAAAGAGAATAGCTATTTATTAGAATAGGAAGGTTACTCAAATTTCCTTAGATGATCTATTTGGAACTCTTCTCCAACATGAATCAAGGATGAAGAGAGATGCTGACAACATCAAAAAGACGAGTGGGAATGGTACTATTTATTTTACTACAACATCAAATCAGATGAAAGCTAAGACTCCCGAGAGAGTAACTAGATCCATGTCTAAGAAGGTTACTATCCAATCCGAATCTAGTGAGAGTGACATCTCAGAGAATGAGTTTGCAAATCTTTCTCGAAGAATGAACAAGATATATGGTCAATGAAATTACCAATCCAAGTAAAAAAAGAAGGAAATAATAGATAAGAATGATTCAGAGGTCACATGATATGAATGCAAGAAAAGTGGACTCATACGACTGGATTTCCCTATGCTTAAAAATAATGAAAGAAAAGAGAGTCATTCTGAAAGGAACATGAAGATGTTTTACAAAGCTAAAGCTACGAAATGTTTGAATGCTAATACTACTTCGAGTGCTAGCTGTGGAGACTCTTCAGAAAGCGAATCATTAGAATATGATTCATCAGCTCAGAAGAATATGGGATTCATTGCTAATACATAGTTTCCACATACATGTCTTATGGCCAAGGTACGCTCTTCTGAGGCTTTAACAATTTTTTCTCTTGATAAGAATTACTATTCTGAAAGTAGTACTTCTAATGAAGATAATTCATCCTCAAAAAATGAATAACCTTCATATAAAGAAGTATCTAGATTTTCCAAGTTACATGAAGAATAAAATTGTAAAATTTCTAAGAAATTTGACAAGGAAAATACTAGGGAAGAAATTCATACAAAAGATATTTCAGATCATTCTTCATATCTTAAAGATAAATAGGAGCTTTTATAAAAACATCTTAATGACCTTGAGAAAGAAAATTTTGATAAATAAGAACTTTTTAAATATCATAATAATTCTATTTAAAATATAAAAAATTTTGGGGAAAAATCTAACTCTAAGGAAATGATTCCTCAGGATAGGAATTTAGTCATTAGACTAAAATCTGAAATATTTTCTCCTAAGAATCTCCTTTCAAAATTTACCTCTGGGATTGATAATTTTGAAAAGATTTATTCTCAAATTAAACCCAACAGAAAAAACTACTGAAGTAGGATATACTCACCAAAAACCAGTTTTCATAAAAAATTATTTTGTTCCTTCTAAAGCCCCTTTTTGCACAAAGTGTCAAAGTGATGGGCATTGGAAGAAAAACTGTTCTTTGAATAGAGTTCAATCTCTTGGGTTTCATAATGCATATTTCTCTAAACAAATGTGGATACCCAAAATTTTGTTTTCTGAGAATCTCGGATCCAAACAAGTTTGGATTCTGAAAGTCTAATTCTTTTCTTATTTTCAGGAAGATAAAGGAAGTACCAACAGCAATACATGGTACATGGATAGTGGATGTTCCCGTCATATGACTGGTAACAAAAGCTATTTTCAAATGATTATCAAGACAAAAGGAGGAAAAGTAACTTTCAGAGATAACGCTCAAGGAGAAATTGTTGGTATTAGTGACGTTGTTCTTCTTGGTAAAACATTGATTTCAAATGTTTTGTTTGTTAAGGGTCTCAAGTACAACCTCATTATCATAAGTCAATTATGTGATGAAGGTTACCTTGTAAATTTTAGGAATGATAAATGCTTAGTATACAATTCCAAGGAAGTGTTTATTATCTCTGCCTATAGGCAAGAGAATGTTTATACATTAAACTTAGAAGACCTTAGGATCCAAGACTTACCCTGCCTTAGTGAAATGGAAGATCATTCTTGGTTATGGAATAGAAGACTAGGTCACTGTAACCTTAGAAACTTATGTAATCTCTCTAAGAAGAAACTAGTTAAGAATCTACCGGAGCATATATTTGATTCTTCTAAAGTTTGTGATCCTTGCCAATATGGGAAGAAACATAAATCTAGTTTTAAATCAATCGGTGAAGTCTCAACAACTGATGCATTACAGTTGGTGCACATGGATCTTTTTGGTCCAACACAAACTAGAAGAATTAGGGGCAAGTATTATGTATTTATATTAGTTGATGAATACACTAGACTTACATAGGTCTATTTTCTAGAAAAAAAATTCGAATCTTTTTCTTATTTCAAAAGTTTTAGAGCCCAAGTTAAAAATGAGAAAAACCTTCCACTGAAAACTATTCATAGTGATCATGGATGAGAATTTCTAAATTCTGATTTCGAAACTTTTTGTAGTAGAAAAGGTATTACTCACAACTTTTCAGCACCTAGAACTCCTCAAAAAAATGGTGTAGTTGAAAGAAGAAATAGAATTCTTCATGAGATAACTAGAACCATGTTGAGTTAATATTCTATAGCTAGACATTTTTGGCCTGAAGCTGTAAGTATTTCTTGTTATACTATAAATTGAGTTTTGATTAGACCTTTTCTTAATAAAACTCTTTATGAGATATCGAATGGTAGAAAACCTAGACATTCCTACTTCAAGGTTTTTGGATGAAAATTATTCATTTTGAATACCAAAGATAACTTATACAAATTTGCACCAAAATCTAATGAAGTAACTTTCTTAGGCTACTCCACATCTTCTAAGGCTTATAGAGTTTTCAACAAAAACACTTGTACTGTTGAAGAAACAGTGTATGTAAAATTTGATGAAACTAATCCTTTTGTTTTTAAACCATCCCAACCTACATCCTCAGATGTGTTTTCAAAAACAGATTATCAACCTTTGATAGGAAATCCTTCTGATAAGGAAAATGTTCAAGAAGATACTTCTGAAACATTTACCCCAGAAAAGTTTCTACCCTATGTTGATGAACATGTTTTACAAAACCCAAGTCATGTGTTTCTTAAGAATCATCCCAGTGATAGTATCATTGGTGATGTAAATCAACCTATAAGGACAAGAAGTTCCATGATAAATGAAGTATAACATCTAGCATTCCTTTCCCAATTGGAACAAAAAAGCACTGATAAAGCTCTTGGTGATGATGATTAGATAAAAGCCATGCAAGATGAGCTAAATGAATTCGAAAGGAATAAAGTCTGGACCACGATTAAAAGACATAAGGAAACTTCTGTTGTTGGATTAAAGTGGGTCTTAAAAAATAAGTATGATGAATATGGAGTCATCGTTAGAAATAAAGCTAGATTAGTTGCTAAAGGCTATAATCAGTAAGAGGGAATAGACTATGAAGAAACCTATGCTCTAGTAGCTAGACTTGAATCTATTTGTATCTTACATGCCTTTGCAGAATTCTTCAATTTTAATCTTTTTCAAATAGATGATAAATGTGCTTTTCTTAATAGTTATGTTCAAGAGGAAGTTTCTGTTGATCAACCTCTTGGCTTTGAAGACAGAAAACATCCCGATCATGTTTTTAGACATACCAAAGCTTTGTATGTCCTTAAACAATCCCCATGAGCGTGGTATGATAGACTTGTAGGATTTTTGCTTCAAAATAACTATGTTAAGGGAAATTTAGATCCAAACCTTTTTATAAAGAACGATAATAAAAATGTTTTTATTGTTCAAATTTATGTTGATGACATTATATTTGGTTCAAACTAAAAATATTTAACTGATTCCTTTGCAGATCTAATGAAATCTGAGTTTGAAATTAGTATGATGGGTGAGTTAACATTTTTCATTGGTTTTGAAATTTCTCAAAAACCATATGGAACTTATATATCTCAACATAAGTATATTAATGATCTTCATAAAGAGTATGGATTTGACAACACTAAAAGTATTAGTACTCCCATTGGTACATCAAATACACATGATCTTGATGATGCTAGGAAACCAGTAGATCAAACATCTTTTAGAGGTATGATAGGAAGCCTACTATACATGACAGCTAGTCGTCCAGACATAATGTTTTCAGTGTGCTTATGTGCAATATATCAATCCAATCCTATGGAATCTCATTTAAAGGCAGTGAAAAGAATTTTTCGCTACTTAAATGGAACCATGGATCTAGGATTATTTTATACTTCGGGAAATGATTTTATCTTAAAAATATTTTTAGATGATGACTTTGGTGGGTGTAGAATGGATAAAAAGAGTACATCCGGAACTTTTCATTTCCTTGGAGATTCATTGGTTTCTTGGTCCTAAAAGAAGCAACTCTCAGTATCAATCTCTACTAATGAAGCTGAATTTGTAGCATCTAGAAGTTGTTGTGCTCAGGTTTTGTGGATGAAACACACACTCACAGACTATGTCTTGAGTTTCACTAAGACTCAAATTTTGTTTGATAACAGAAGTGTCGTTTCCCTTAGTAAAAACCATTCATATCACTCTTGTGAAAAGTACATAGATATTAGGCATCACTTTCTTAGGGATCACACACAAAAATGAGATATCATTCTTCAGTTTATCGGAACACAAGATCAACTTGCTGATATTTTCACAAAATCATTACCCTCCAATAGATTTGAATACATTAAACAGAAGTTAGGAATGATAATCGTGAGATAATCCTTCTTCATTAACATCTTGTTGAACAATTATCCTTACAGTAAAAAAATTCTATTTATAGGGGGGTACATTTTATTATTAGCTTAATCAAAATTTTCATAGTCGTTTTTTTACTTTTGTAAACAAAATTTTTGTAGTCAGTGTTTTTTAATATTTTGTAATAAAACATTTCGTAGTCTTTTTTTCAAGCTTTTATAACTAAATTTTGTTTCGAAATAATTTTTTTTTCAAAATTTTCTTATCAAAATTTTCGTAATGAAAATTTCGAACTGAAAATTTTCGTAATGATGTTTTCAGAACTGAAATTTTCGTAATAGAAATTTTCGGAACTGGAACTTTCATAATGGGAATTTTTGTACTGGAAATTTTCGTAATGAAGTTTTCGGAACATAAATTTTTGTAATATAAATTTTCGGAACTGGATCTTTTGAAATGAGAATTTTCATACTCGGAATTTTCGTAATGAAAATTTTTCATACTCATACTTTTTTTACTGAGATTTTCATACTCATACTTTTCGTACTGAGATGTTTGTACTCATACTTTTCGTACTGAGATTTTCGTACTCACACATTTCGTACTGAGATTTTCGTACCCATACTTTTTGTATTGAGATTGTCATACTCATACTTTTCGTACTGAGATTTTCATACTCATACTTTTCGTACTGGAGTTTTGGTACTCAAAGTCTTTTGAACTGTATGTTTTTCATAGTTAGTTTTTCGTAGTCAAATTTTTCTTCAAGAAGAATATCACCAATTACGAACAATCTCCCTAGATAATCTGAATGGTATGATTTCCTTACTCAAGTTTTTGTAATCATATTTTACTTTCTGGTGTTTTCTTATGTATTTTAAAATTTCTCAGAGTCTAGTTTTCTTAAATCTGATTACGTTTCTTAAAAACTCAAAATATCATAGTCAAGTTTTTCATTGCGGCTTGTTTCTCAACCGTCAGATCAAATCTCAATGAATCTCAATCGTTTGATCAACCATGGTAGTTGAACCACCGCCTCAACTCCTATATAAAGGGTACAGCTGAGGGTTGTACCACATCTGTTTTTCAAAGCTCTCACATCTCGAAGCCATGCCTCTCTTCTAAAGGTTGTTTCAATATTTGTTAAGACAGTTCCGAATTCTTCAGAAACTTTCAATTCTGAATGTCTGTAGAAGCCACCTCTCAAGAAATGTCATCTGTGAAGCCTATCTCCAAGTGTAAAATTTACAGGGAGAGGTTGGTGCATCCGAATTTTTATAACTATAATTCTCTTATTTCAAGGAACATCAAGATCAATGGATGGGGAGATGCTTACATATCCAAGCCAGGGGATCAGGATCTGGTCTATTCGGATTTCCTTATTGAGTTCTGTGAGTCTGTTTCCTTCAGTGAGGAAGATGGTAGAGAGAAGTTTTCGTTTATGTATTATGGGAATACCTACAAGCTTTCTTACACCAAGGCTGCAATCTTGGTGGGTTTATCTTATGAGGGAGAAGCTTAGTTTTGCTCCCAAAAGTTGCCTAATTATCAAGGTAGTTTCAACAAAGAAGAGGCCATGGAATGCCTTGGACTTTCAGATGATATTAAAGAAAATATTGCTCATGTATCTCCAAATAATAGGATTATACAACTTTCTGTTCAAGGTTTTTTTTACCAAGAATTAGAGACAAGGATAATCTCAAGAAGAGTGACTTTTACTTCATAGATTTCTTGGTAAATCTAAGGAAGATAAATCTGATGAGTCGTATTCTTATTACATTTAAGAATATCAAATAAGGGAATTTGATGGCTCAAATCATCATGTATCCATCATTGCTCTCAAAGTTGAATGTTCAAACTCTTGAGTCATTCAAGATTTCCTGCACCTCCAATCATTGGAATGGTAAGGTAATGCTTGTCAGTGATGACACATTAAAGAGTATGAAAATGAGTTTTTCAGCTGATTCTGGTGAATTCTATATTTTACCTGAGGAAGATATTGAAGCTGCTGAGAAGGAGAAAGAAGCTCTGGAATCGTCTAAGAAAGCTGAGAATAAAAGGAAGTTGAAGAAAGTGGTTGATGCTGAAAAAACTCCTATGTATAAGGAAATCCATTCCATACCTCCCAAGCCGAAGAAACAAAAGTCCTATCCAGATGATGTGGTGGCCACGTGGAAGGAGGATAAAGAGAAAAGGAAAGAAGGGGAGCCACAGTTTGGCTTGGACCTTGATCAAGCTAAGGACCTAAAGCAAAAAAGCTGGTGAAGAACATGAAAACCAAGAAAAAGAGAAGAAATTGAATAAGAAGATTTATGAAGCTGAGGTTGTTCAAATGCTTTTTAAATTCACTGAAATCGCTTCAGAGAATGTTCCTGTTCCGAAATCTTTTCTGGTAGAATATTTTCCTGAAGCTCCAGGAAATAAGACTCTGGAAAATTCTAAAGAGAAATATCTTGAAGGAATTGAAGTTGAAACAGATGCAATAGTTCAGCAAGCTGTGGAGGAATTCCAACAAGCTGAAGGGAGTCGAGGTTCTGATGATATAATAATGAAAATCGAAGATTATCATGATAAGGGAACTCCATTCGAGATAATATCACTCTAGACGTCTCAAGCCGGATCTTCCAAGTTAGCTACTCCTGCAGATGATGAGAAAGGTCAAGAAGAAGTCAGCAAGCCTTCTGAGGAATAAAGTTCTCATCATGATTTCCTAGATGAAGGAGCTGGAAAAGGAAAATCTGATGATGATAAAATTGTTCAAGTGTCTGACAGTGAGAAATAATCTCCAAATGAGGAAGAAGATCCAAAAGTTGACAAGGGAAAAAAGGTGATTTTTGTTACACCTAGAAAGCTTAATGTAAAAAAGAAGGCAGTTTCTAGTTCATCTGAAATAAAGTTGGATGAGATATATGAAGAACCATCTCCTACCCAACTATGAAATTCAAAGTCATCTGTCTTTGGACATGACTTTGTGGAACAACCTCTAAAGAAGCTGGTGGACATCATTCTGATTTTTCCAGCAATAGAATCCTAATGCTAGATGCTTCAGCATAGCATAAATAAAAAATTGGACTCTATATCAATGGTGATGGATAAATGTGCTAAGCTTTAGGCTCATCATAAAAACATTCTTATCAATTATGATGATTATAGATTTTCTTGCAAGAAGATAACCAAGTGGTCTAACAAAGTTGTCCAATACATGGTAGATTTTGATCAATTCCAAGTAGATGTTATAGATTCATTTGATTCCGAAGACACTAAAATCAAGGATCTTACAAATTATTTTGAGAAGAAGTTAACTCTTGAGCAGGATGATCAGATGCAAGAGGTTATTGATCTAAATGGGAAGCTAAGTTCTCCTGTCCAATATTATAGAGAGGAAAAATATCTTCGGATTCAGTTGGAAGAAACGGTTTTAAAGCAAGATAAAACACTTAAAGCTCAGGCAGTGGAAATAGAGGCTCAGGATGCAAGAATCGTTGCTTTAGAAAACCAAGTTGAGGAAGACCATATAGAACTGATGAAAATGAAGACCATTTTGAAAAGCCTGTTATCCAAGGAAAAAGAATCCAAATAAAATCAAACCCGATCATTTGTTGTACTGTTTTCCGTGTACTATTTCTTTCTAATAGTAATGAAATTCTGGTTACCTATCTTTTGGTTGGTTGCATGTACTAATATTTCAGGTACTTTATTATCTTTTCCATTCCCTCAAACTCTTTTTGAAAATCACAAAGGGGGATAAGGAAAAAGAATTATAAGGAGACAAAGAAAAGTCCCCTAAAACATAGTATAAACCTTCCTATGTAAGGGGGAGTTTATCTAAGGGGGGGGGGTGTTCATTAAAGATGATTTACAAATTTTTAAGGAAAAGTCCATTCCGGAAATCTAGAATACGATCCATGGAGTTTCAATGCCTAAGGGGGAGTTAGTCATATTCATCATTATCCAAAAAACAAAGGGAGATAAGCTTTAAATTCAAAGTCTAGAAATTTATTCCAAGTTCTTATATTATTTTTCATAAGGATGTTTTTTCTTTCCAAAAAGGTGGATATTTTTGAGTCAATAAGGTTTTCCTTAGGACTTTTCCATTCTTGTTTTGAAAATCACAAACACCTTATCTTTAAGAAAATATTTGTTATTCTATGATTTTATTTTATTAGGAAAATTTCCTTCTCTAAGTAAATTTATTATTACCATATTTTCAGTGATCATATTTTGACTATGTATAAAATTTTGATTCATATTTGTAACCTTGGAATCCTATAAATACTTAGATATGAATCATTCTGTTTTAGGATCCGAATTTTGTATGTGAACTATAATTAAGTTCCACTCTGAATTCTGGATACGAACTGTAATGAAGTTTCACTCCGAATTCTGGATGTGAACTGTAATGAAGTTCCACTCTGAATTCTGGATGTGAACAGTAATGAAGTTCCACTCCGAATTCTCTATGTGAACTGTAATGAAGTTCCACTCCAAATTCAAGATATTAACTCTAATGAAGTTACACTCCGAATTCTGGATGTGAACTGTAATGAAGTTCCACTTCGAATTATGGATACGAACTCTCATATAGTTTGACTCCGAATTCTGGATACGAATTCTCATGTAGTTCAACTCTCAACTTCTATGAGTTCGACTCCAAAATTTTACTAGTTCGACTCAAACTTTTACTAGTTCGACTCTAAACTTCTGCATGTTCGACTCTGAACTCTGTAAGTTCCGATTCTGAATTCTAGTGAAACCAGACTCCGAATTTCCATAGAAATTCAGACTCCATATTTCTACAGAATTCAGGTTCAGAATTCCTATAAAGAAGAATCTGAATATCACATTATTATAGACTCTGAATTTCATTTTTGGTTAGACTCCGAACTTTTATTTTTCTTACATTACAAACTTTTTACTTACACTCTGATTTGTTAAGCTTGTTATAAAGCGATGTCGTGCTTTCAGTTATACATGTTTTGTTATAAAATTATGTCTTCTATTCTGTTTCTAACTAACCATTGGTTTAGTGACACATGTATAGGTCCCTCTGAAATTTAAGGAAAATATGACTGTTGGTGCAGGGAGCCGATCGTTGGATCTTTTCCTATAAATAGGAGCTTATTTGAAAATAAGTGACAAATTTGGATTTTTGGTGATCAAAACTTCCTAAAGTGATTTATAGAGATAGACTCTTATAAACTCTTAAAGCATCGTTCAAAAAGGTTGAACAGGTTGTCCAAACTTTCCCTTGTGCAAACTTGCTTCGTACGACTCTAATTGTTGGTGATTACAATCGAGGGCTTCCGGGGATAGGAAGATAGAGGTTCTAACACCGTGAAGTTGAGGTCTTCCTTGCTGAGGAAGACAGAGGTTCCAACTACCTTAAAGTTGAGTTCTTGTGGGGATAGCAAGATAGAGACTCTGATCTTAATTTCGAGGTCTTAACCGGGTGTAGGTTAGATATACTTTCTTGAAAGTATAAATCAACCGACCTTTATCCATGGTTGTTGGATACCCTTCTCTTTGGGATAAAATATTTATATCTTGTTACTTGTAGTTTGACTACTTGTTTTTTTGTTGCACGTTTGTATTGTAAGGAAAGTATAACCTTATTATATTTCCTTTCACTTATACTATGATTAATTTAGATTCTATATACATTAAGGTAGAATCTCATATTGTAATCTTTAGTTAAGTTTCAATTTTCAGATCCATATTTCCGGAACCAGTTTTTCGGAATTACATTCTAGATTCAAGCAAGTGTATAGAATTACAAGTTTTTAACTTCGTATACTGTCCAAATATTTCAATTGGTGTTATAGGTGTTGTGAATTTTCTTAGTTTGACTTTGTTAAACATAGATCTTTCCTTGTTTATGGAAATTTTTAATGTTTACAATTCACCCCCCCCCCCTTTGTATATTGAGAATCTTCATCATTATTTCGATCCTACACTATCTTGACTCTACCATTAGAGAATTATGGGTTTGTTATTTATAGTGATGCTTTAACGAAAGGACTTAGTTCTGTCCTTATGAAAAATGAAAGATATATTGACTATGCATCACAATAGCTAAAAATTCATGAGAAAAACTATCCTACTCACGATCTTGAGTTAGCAGCTATAATCTTTTCTTTGAAGATATGATTACATTATCTCTATGGTGGATAGTGTGAGATATATACCAATCCCAAGAGTTTGAATTATATTTTCTCACAGAAAGAACTCAACATATGGAAAAAGAGATTACTCAAACTACTCAAATATTATGATTGCACAGTACACTACCACCCACGGAATGCAAATAAGGTGGGAGATGCTTTGAGTAGAAGGGATCATGGAGTTTTGAACAAGATGAGAGTTGAATTAGATCTTATTTTCATGGATCTAGTGAAAATGTATATGGGAATAATCATGGATGGTGAAACATCAATATTTTTCAAATGGTTACCAAACCATCTTTACTATAAATAGAAAAAAGTTCTCAAGCTAATGAAGAAGAGTTTCAAAAGAAAATTAAATCTATAAACGATGGGAGATTGATCGACTTCATATATGAAGACAGGATTTTGAAATTTGAGAAGAGACATTGTGTTCCCAATATTTCTGATTTGAAAAGGGAATTGTTAGCTAATGCTCATAGCTCCAATTTCTTTATACACCCTGGGAGCACTAGGATGTATAGAGATTTGAAAAAACACTTTTGCTGGGACAACATGAAGAGGGAGATTGCTGATTTTTGGTCAAGATGAATGGTTTTTTCACCAAGTGAATGCCAGAAGGAAACAACCAAGAGGAGTCATGAAACCTCTTCTCATACTTGAGTAGGAATGGGATAATATTCTGATGGACTTTGTCATGGGGCTACCAAATACTCCTAGAAGGAATGATGCAATATGGGTCATTGTTGATCGTATTACCAAGTCAACACATTTTCTTGCTATAAGAGAAGATTTACCACTTGAAAGTCTAGAAATAATATATATTAATGATGTTGTAATACTTCATGGAGTACCCTTGTCAATTTTTTCTGATAGTGATCCCTGTTTTACATCAAGATTTTGGAAAAGTCTTCAGAAATCCCTGGATACAGAACTTTGTTTGAGCACTTCCTACCACCCTCAAACGGATGGACAATCAGAATGTTCTATTCAAACCTTAGAAGACATGTTGATGTCTTTCTCACTTGATTTTCAAGGTTTGTGGGATCAATATTTACGTTTGGTAGAATTTTACTATAACAATAGCTTCCATTCAAGTATTCAGATGGAACCATGTAAAGAGTTATATGGAAAGAGATTTCACACACCAACTTGTTGGGATGATGTTGGTGAAAGAAAACACGTTGGCCTAGAACTTGTTGAGGAAATAATGGAGAAGGTGATGGTTATCCAATCCCATGTCAATGCATCCCAAAGTAGGAAAAAGAGTTATGTCGATAACTAAAGTAAGGATTTGTAATTTCAGGTAAAAGACCATGTTTTCTTGAAGGTATCTCCATGGAAGGGTGTTATACGTTTCTATAAGAAGGGTAAATTGAGTCCCAGGTACATCGGATCTTTCGAAATTCTAGAACAAATTGGAGTTATAGGTTATTATTTAGAAATTCCACCATGTCTCTCCAATGTTCGTGATGTGTTCCATGTATCACTGTTGAGAAAATACATGACTGGCCAAAAGCATGTACTTACCTGTGATGAATTCGAACTGGACCCCAATCTGTCTTATTGTGAAGATCCTATCAGAGTTCTTGATACCAGAGATCATGTGTTGAGAAACCGAACGACTCGTCTGGTAAAAGTTCTATGGAGAAACCATAAGATGGAATAGGCAACATGGGAACCCGAGGAACATATAACGAAGAACCACCTAAATCTTTTTATGCAGTAATATTCTAGAAATTTCGGGGACGAAATTATTTTAAGGAGGGGATAATGTAACACAACAATCTTCCATGGTACATTTTCCTTTAAATAATGCAATAGTTTTCATTGTACACAACTTCGAGATTCTAAAATACTGCGACCAATCAAACTAGCCGATATGAAGAATAATATCCTCTTTTTGAAATTTTATATATTTTATTTTTAAAAATGGACTTCATTTTTGAATTCTTAAAATCAAAATCATCTTAGGGGGAATTTTTGGAATTTTTCTAAAAACATTCAATTTTTTATGAATAGTGAAAAACACTGTGTTATTGTTTAAAACTGACGTTTTAATTTAACAATTAATTATTTTGATTAAATTTATTTTAGGTAAAAATAGATACATAATACCTATATATAATCACTATAATTCATTGGATTCTTATTGTAATAATATTATATATATATAATTTTATTGAATTTTTTACCATATTTTACCCACCTCCTAGGAGCATTTGCAAGTTTGCATAAAACATAATTTTACCACATCTATGAGTTGAATTTCGAAAATACAAGACACATGGTTGATATCAGTAATTAAAATTCGGTTCATTAAGATGAAAATAATTTTTGGTGAATAGTAACTTCTTACTTTTATTTACCGCGGTTAAAAGTAAATAGAGTAATTATGGGGAAAATGATATTATTATTATCATAACACGTGTCCTAATTCTATTGTATAAGTTCAATTTGACAAAAAACCCTTAGGTATAAAAAATGATCCTTTAGGTCAACTTGTATTATATTTGGTCATGTATTATTATTTTATTTGAAGAAGTGTAAAAAGAGTTAAATTCATTATTTAATAACTAAACCATTTTTAATATAGGGTTATACATAATATAAATTAGACAATAAATATTATGTATAAAGATAAAAATACTTCTAACATAATGGTATTTTATTTTTAATTTTTAGACTTTAAATAATTAATTTTATTTATGACATAATGATAATGTAGTAATCACCTTATTAAGGAAAGATTAAAATAATCCATATTATAAATTTCCAAATAAATATAATTTGAGACTTTTAATCAATTCCACTAGTTTTATAGGTTAATATGACATTTTACGGTTGATTAAATGAATTTATTTATAAGTTATAATGCTGTTATCAATTAAAAAAAACAAAAATACCAAATTGTGTCAAAATTGAAATAAAAGAGTCTTTAAAACAAATATTATATTTTTAATTGATATTCTATTCATAAAAACTATGGTTCAGTCAAACTGATTAAATAATATTATATATGTAATTAATTAACCACTTGAGGTTCTCTAGGAAGTATATTTCTTTTTATTGACCATATTAGAAAAAAATACAAAGAGACATGGTAAATGTCAAACTATTTTACTAAGAGTTAAATAAAAAAGATAAGGTAAATAAGATGACCTAAACCTGTCTAAACCTGTTGGTTGAGAGGTTTTCAACCCATTACCACCATAGCCTTTAAATAATTCATTTTAGAGTAATTATAAACCATAAATGATTTTATTATATAATAATATTTCAAACTTTTCCTAAAGTGACCCGCACCTCTCTTATAAAAGGGCACTTCTCGTTCTCTCAAAATCAAACCTTTTTCCATTTGGCTCAGCCAACCCCTGCCCAAATATCCTGCCAACTATCCTCCCATCATCTTAGAGGCCTTCTGTTAGACATAAAGCAAACTTATGGAGAAATTTTGATCAAATCAAAAGGAAGAATGCAAAGAAGAGGTAAATATTTCATCACCTTTTTCAAGTTCTTTTCTTCTTCCACTTCTTCTTTCTTTGTTGTTTCCATTATAAAATAATAACTCCAGTATCTTCTATATACTATGATGTAATTATAAAAATGGTACAACCATATTCATTATTTTATCCATCCTATAAATGACAAAGTCACCATACGTGCGTACGTACGAATTACCATCTCCGTGTCGTAGTGTAGTTTGTTATTCAAACACATCATCATTTTGATGGGTATAATAATGAGTATAAATGATGTAAATAATAAATATAAAATGATAATGATTCTGTATATCATATATACCATCCAATTATATACGATTTTAATATGAAAAATAATAATATTGTCGCTCGTGTGTACGTACGGATTACAGTCTCCAAGAACACAATAAGATTCACTCCTCGTCGTATCCATTCAAGACTAATTTTCATTTGATGAATAAAAAAATAATGTTTAAAAACTTAATATCATTCGGAATATGAATAATATACATTCTATATATAACAAACATTACTCACTAAACAAATAATATAAGGGAAAATGAATCAGTAAACACCTGAAATAGTGATACTACTGAAATATCATTAATAATGATATATTAGATGATCATATATGATATTATATTAATGTATATAGTTATTTTATAATTTAATAACAATTATTTAACCATTATACTGGAGGTTAACCTACCCCCAACTAAATAAATGTACAAGGTAAGGGTTAATTTCACAATCTCTTTATTATCCAAGGATGTTTTTACATAAGTGTCTACCGGGACCTCTTTTTCATCCACATCCATGTTTCTTTAAAATGTATTCCAAAACATTTTTACTAATTACTAGAGTATGGTTTAATTCAATTTATAACCTTATTTGAATTTTTATAAAATGGTTTGAAAGGAATATTTCAGTCATTTTTCAAACAAGGTACTTTATGACCTTTTTGACTAAATTATGTTAAGAATTTTTTTTAACTTATATGGAGGGTGCAGCTATTTTCGATCATTATAACATCGTCGAAGCATCCCTTACAGGATTATAAGAATATTTTGAAAATAAATGTTTTTTTACAATTATATTAATTTTAAATGATTTCAAAATAGAAAGATACATTTCTCTAAAAAAGTTTTCATTTCATCTAATTCAACATCCTTTGATGGATTTTAAGCTTATTTGAATTTGATTTATTATGAAACAAAACATACATATTTTATTTAATGTATTGTGATATGTTTGACTGTGGATGTTTTATTTTTACACCATTCATGTATTATGGATAAATTATTAACATTTCTTGTTCTAGTTTTAATTGAAATGATTATATTATGTTTAAAACTTTTCATATGAGGAATGCATTGGACATAGTAAGTGAACGGTGGAGCCCGCTATACCTCCTTGATGCATTAGTTGGTCTCATGAGAAAATATAGTGTATTGGAACAAGGCCTTGAAAAAATATTATTAGTAGTCCTGGCACAAGGCCTGGACTATATGGTTATGAAGTCTGGCATTATGCCTTCCTTCATTATGAAAGTGTCTATTGATATTACATTTGATTATTTGAATAGTAAAATATCTATGTGAATAAGTAAATGGCATTTTTTGATTTTACCTTGGAAATATTATTCTTATGTTCAATTTTATAATTATTTTTTTAGTCTTATACATTTCCTTAAATGTTTATGCCTATTTATGAAAATTTCTGCTATATTGTTGTCCTTAATGACCATCTAATCTCACCCCTTTCTATGTTTTATTTTTCCCAGTATGCGAAGAAGTATATTATGATAGACCTGTAGGGACAGTCTAAGGGTTATGAGTGTGTCCTATGGAGACTATTTTGTTGTAGTTTTTCATTTTATAATGTAATGTCAAGCTGATGAATGTATCTAGTATTTCCAAGGCTACTAAACTAGTCGGTCTTTCGAGACATCATCTTTTCTGATCATGCCAATGTTATGTAATAATGCACCTATTCTGGGTAACTAGGTTTGGGGAATTACATGGTGGATTTTTCTTATAACAATAGTTACTAGTCTGCAATCATAATTTATCCTTTTTAGGCCTTGTATGGTCATCCTTTTCAATCACCATTTTTATTAGAGATTGTTAAATGTTGAATGGCTAGAATAAATTTGGGTAAGATATGACAACTAGGATTTAGTTGATTCAACATATATTTTTCATAGAATAAATCCAATGTAATTATTATTATAATCACCACCATAAACCATTTTAGTTCTTAGTTATTGACCTTATTTTGTTGAATGTTTCACCTCAGTTGGGTCATCGATGGCTTGGGAGGTAATGGAAGATTGCCCCTCATTTTGTGGAATATTTCATAGTTGCTGAACAGGTGGATAAAGTTTCATAATGTTTATCACTTACACCACAACTGATGTTAAAAAATAACATATTCCATGTATCACATCTGAAGAAGTGTTTATCTGATCCATCTCATGTTTTGAGCTGGAGTGATCTAGCGATTGACCCAGATTTATCGTTAACTCGGCCGCTAGTCAGGATAGTTTATTTTGAGAAAAAGGTACTTCATGAGAGGATGGTACCTCTAGTCTATGTGCTATAGTAGTATGGTTTTGATAATAATTATACATTTGAATGAGAGGAACTAAGGAGAGATTAGTGTCCTCATCTTTTGTCATAATGGAATCTTCATAGGCTTTCAAGGAATATAATGTCTCTATGGTGGGGAATTTGTAACATCTCCTTTCCAATATGAAATGTATGACATTAACCGTGGCATTTTTTTCCCTTTTCATTGACAAGGTTGGGTTGAGAATGATTTGGGAAGAAACATATAATGGTGAAGTTTGATAATTTTTGGTCTCTCATCTTGAACTGGTGTTTTCTCAAGGCTTTCTGAGTTTTACATGTCATGTAATTGGGTTACACCACATGTAATGATCTATAGAGGAAAGTTCTAAAATTCTTCATGTTGTGAAGATTATACGTGATTACATTCCTTTACATTCCATGGGGTATTTATGGAATAGTTTTAAATTCGAGGTGACACGTTTTCTGGAAATTATGGAATTTACTTTTTTCACAATGTGTATTGGTATTACACATCATGTAATAACCTCACTATAGTTTTCAAAAAAGCAGTTCAGATGAGTTTCTGTTTATATACTCTAATCTAGTTTCATCAAACTCATCCTAAAGCCTTCCCCATGAAATCTTGAATTTGTCTAACCCTTTTAGATCCATTCATTTGGTATTCAGTGGTCTTTACACTTATAGTGTGATTTTTGGGTATTCTTTCACCCTCATTCTTAATCTCTTTCTCTTTCTAATCCTTTAGGATTATAATGGGTAATCCTAAAATTGAAGTATTTATGTATCATTATGGTATATCTCATCTATTGTTCATGTTTCGGGGTCTTCTATACCTTCTTTATCATTCACATGTGTCGTTGCATTTTTTGTTTTTCTGAAAAAGGGAAGGTGATTCCATCCTGCTAATCCAAATAGATTAACAATGATTTTTTTATTTTTTTAAATTATATATTTAAATTATTTATCTATATTTAATTTCCCACACTTCATTTAAATTGATATGGTAAAACCCAATTATAGTGAATTGGGCGATTTTGAATGTTTTAGCATGATAATTGGGAAAACCCCCAATTCCATTGAATTGGGGTGTGTTTATTGAAATTGGTTTATTTAAATTTTTTAAATTAAAATATAATTTTTTAGGGGAATGAATTTAGATAAATTATTTAATTTTATTGTGTAAATTAATTGTGAAATTAATGGAATTAGTTTTTAATAGATTTCTAACTTTTGAAAATGGGTTAAAATGTTTTGATAGAAGCCTAGTTGTTCTATCTAGTTAAAGAGGCATGTTTTTTTAAAAATAATGTTGGTTTTAAATTTAAAATTTTCATTGAAATGGAATTATGATATTTAATTATATTTTATGCAGTCTAAATAGAAATTTTCTCATCATTGACTGTGTAAGGGAACATGCAAGCCTTAGGTAGTTGGTGAGTAATTTGGACACACAATATTCTATTATATCTTTCTAAAAAACATGGAGTGGGTCACATCCCTGATGGGAGGGTGAAAAATCTCCTTTTTTAATGTCAGGGGAAAGTGTGTATTCACATATTACTTAGATCACATAGAGATTGAGGATTCCTATTTCTGAGAAATTGTTTTATGTGGTTGTTTTATTTAAACCATCGTTTTCTAAATATTCCATAATTTGAAAAGACATTTCTTAATGTATTTTTCCATCATTTGAATTGTATAACATGTTATATTTACTAATGATTTGAAATTCCTAAAATTATTCCATTTATAATTGAATGTATTCCTTTGGTTAATCTAATATTGGCACCTATTATGGAATCCTTGGTGAGACTCCACTGGGATTTTTATTCCACACCCTACATGTGCCTTCGTGTGTTTGTATATTTTCTTCTTCCAAGTTTGATCAAGGGGAAAAGATCTCATTGAGGTGGATCCAGATGTTGAACCTCAGTTTTGTGGAGTTGTGTTCTTAGGTACTTTGGTTTTTTCCCTCATTTTGGTACTTGGGTTAAGGTTGGTTGGGCTTTAATTCCTTTTGACGTATGTTACATTACTCCCAAAGGTTTTTTTATGCAAAGTGACTTGTTTATTTTGTTTCTGATATATTTTGTGGAAAATTTTTTCCCACATGAATGTTGTATGATATCAGGTGCTATTCAAGGACTCATGGAGATTGGGAACACCCATTGCCTATGTCTAGGGTAGCTCGCCTACCGGGTTAACAGTGTACCCAGGCTGGTTCATGACAAAAACTTCTTCCAAAAAATACATATATTCAATCATAAGGAAATATATTTTTGAATCCACATTATCTAAGAATGTATTTGTAGGATTATGTGGTCTTTTAAACAAAATTATATTATTTAACAACATAGTTAACATATTTTAACCATATCAACAACAACATATTTTTCACACTTAAAAGGATATAATTTTACTTATAAGGATAAAATTGGCTTGTAAATGGAAAATTTATGAAATTTAAATCCATATATTATCTATCGTATCCTATTTAAAAATTTTCTTTGTTTTTAAATAATTTAATAAAATATTATTTTGATAAAATACCATTAATTTCAGTTTTGAGACAATTTCTATAATTTGAACTAAAAGAAACAAATTCAGTATTTTAATTACAATATAATTAGTTAAAAAACTAACATTCTATATTCGTCTATAAAAATATTGAAACACTATGAATCATTAAAAATATATTACTATAAATATTTTTAATATCATTTATTGTAATTTTTTATTTATTGATGAAATACAGGATTTGTGTTGCAAAATAAATTAAGGAAATTATATTTTTTTATATAGAAAAACATCATGAAAATAATTTCATTAATGTAATTGAATTTTTTTTCATTCATCAATTAATTTTTCCTCCTATGAACATATAATATGTATTTCCAACTAAGAGATTCATATTTTGTAACTTTATTTGATTTAAATATTATATTCCTCATTATTAGAGAAAAGTTTCCATTAAACAAATAAATTTCAAGACTAGGTGATAATGGTAAAATTAACATCAACCAATAAGAACACATTTGAATTATTATGAAATTATCACTTAATTTTAACCTAGAATAACTTGATTTTCCCTTCACCAAGTTGATAAATTTAACCATAGTTACTCTTCATATTAATAATAAATAAAAGTGACTGTTTACTAAATTTATACCTCATAAAATAATTTTCCTGGCCTAGTTGGAACACCATCCTCCTTTCGCTTACTTTTTCCCTTTGATGGTTTGGGACTTGAGATGGTGGGCACCAATGTCCCTAGCTGGCCATTTGGGTGTGATTGTACCCAGGAGTCAGAATAATGCTTAGATAAGAAAGGCATGGAGTCTGCAAGTGTGGGGGTCATAACCTCACAGCCAGTATCCTCCCAGGTAAACATTAACCACAGTTTTCTGACCGCCATTAAATGATGATTCTCGCGGGGCACCATTAAGCATGGGGGGACACTTTGCTTTGACGCAGCCAAATTGACGCCCAAATCGGCAGGGCACATATCCCTCATAGATCAGTTCTCCACCAATACGAGCCACCAGAATAACCTCTTGGAGGGAGAGGAGGTAGCCCCGCTTGCTAAAATCTTCTGTTATGGTGTTCGTAATTGCGCCAGTCGGGGAAGAAAACGGATGAAAATTGAAATAGTCATAATTTGAGATTCGACTTAATAGCAGATGCTTGTTCGGAACTATCTGTTGACTATCCTTCTCTTGGGTCTCCCACTCTTCGGGCACAACCCCACTCATAAGTTGCAAGTATGGCCAGAATGTGGTGCCCGTAATCTAAAGAGGGTTGATGAAGGTGTAACAGTTTTTGATGTGTACGCTTAACCATCCCCAGAGAATTTGGAAAGGGCCAGCCACTCGGTTTGGTCTTCTCCCGTCAGTGATATTACCAAGAAACCGGTAAATCCTATCCAATACTGGGATGGCTAGGTTGATAATGTTACTGGTATCCAAGTGTGCCGCCATGAAAGAAGTAGTGACCTGCATGCCACCAGCCTCACGTAGGGGTAATAACCAGCCACTTACGAACATGACAAGAAAAGATGCAAGGCGGAGAAATAGATTTATATCTAGAATGAGCTCCCACCCTCAGCCGTGAAAATCGCCTTGCTCCAAATTCAGCCAATAGGTACCCCCCTGTTTATGGGACTCCATTGTAGGGAATGTCATGGGCCTGCATGGGGGAGTCGATGATTCGTCAGATTTGTTCTCTCTCACAAAAGCATTGACCCATTCACGGTATGGGATGAGCTGTTTTGGAGACGTATCCTATGAGTTCTTCCGATCCTGGTTAATAAGCTGCTTCACTAGGGGGGAGTCATCTCTTTGTTCTCCCACACATAAGAAGGAGGTCAGAACTCGTCATACATACTCCCAACGATGGGGACCCCCGAAATCTGAAAGATGTCCCATAGACTAATGCCCACTTCCCCATGGACCAGATGTAAGGTGTTGGTGTCTGGGATCCAACGACTCATAAGATGTTTGGTGAGGGATTGAGGCTGGTGGGTATAGGTTTGGGACACCCAGGCAGCTTCATAAAATCCCACGGCTTACAAATCTGCCCCAAAGTCTGCGCAGCTCTGGCGAACCTAGAAGAGCCACCCCCAATCTAGTGACTTAAATGATCCCCCCGGTCGGAGATCCCGATTCGCCGGCCAGCCATGCTGGTCGCTTACCATGGAATTGGGAGCAATACTCTGATAGGAGTGTATTGTTCCTTCCTGTCGATGTGGTTCTCCTTTCGGAGATACTGGAAGGTGATTCAACACAGATTTGACAGCTGTACCCCTTGAGGTAGGCCGCCCGCCTCCAAGTATCGCGAACTGAGGGATAGTGGCGGTAAATATCCATGCTTCGGGATTGTTGTCACCAGATGGTTCCGGAATCGGGGTATCGGACAACAAACCAAACCCATAGGCAGGAAGGCTGTTAGAAAAAGGATACTCTTGCTATGATTTGGAGAGCCGGTCGGAAAGGAAGGAAGATGGTAGGTAGTGGCAGAGTCCATCTCGAACAGAGCTATCCATGTCCTTCAGGCGTTGATCAGCAATTGGGAGGGGCTCTGCAACAGGCCTCGGCGCAGAATGAGGGGGAACCATATTTTCTCTTTGCATAATGAGAGCCAACAATTGGTTAGTCCAGAATAAAAATATGGACAAAAATAACCAAATAAATGGTTAAGGAGACTTCATAATCAAAATCCTCAAGGAGACCTTGGAGGATGGTTCGTGATGACATCATCCCGCGAACTAGACCTTCGCAAAATCAGTCCGCGAAGCCCTGGCCCGCGGAGAGTTGGACAAGAAATCACGAACCAAGTCACTCTGCGGAATATCAATCCCGAATTTATTTGGAAGACTCAGATACTTTTTAATGTTCAAGAGATTTTTTTAGTCCGCGGAGCATCGAGACCACGAAGAAAGTTCCACCGCAACCCTTCATCACTTACTTTTTAATTAATTAAGTGAAATGGTTCGTGGTTGGGAAGTTGGTTCATAGGTGAAAGTGACCGCGAAGAAGGAATGGTTCACGGATGATTGCTACCAGTTCGCGGACGAGGCACTTCGTGAAAGAGAAAACATGCTGAGGCGAAGGAGATCTGGTTTCGTGAAAAATTCGGTAAAGGAAAAGTGAAGGGATCCCCGTATTTATAGGCCTGGTCCCCTATCAGGTCCACCTTTCTACTGCAAACCATTTCAGTTTCAGGACTACATTGCATCGAAATGGCCTCCTCTTTGATCCGATCAGACCCCATTCCGATGGGGAGCATTTGTAGGGTCCTGAAAAATCTGCAAAGGAAATTTTACCCAAATTCCTCAAAGAATTGGGGCATGTAATCAACGAAGGGACACAAATAGGACCGGTCCGCGAATCGGTCCCATGGAAGTGCAACGTGGCCAGGCCCCATGAGGCACCCCCTCCATGAACCATTTTCATTCGCGAAATGGAGGTGGAGAGCTTCCACGGTCGCGAGGCAGAATGGGCACCAGTCCGGTTCACCGTCACAAACTGCCCCAACCGCGGACCGTGTCGACCGGTTCAAACTGCACCCGATGTCGTTCGTGGAATAGAGGTGGAACCCTCTGCAGCTATGGAGCACTCTCTTAGTTTTCCTCGCAGAGGGGGGGAAGCGTTCAATACCCACTGTGAATCATGGATTGACCAAGGCAGCTGTGAATGGAGTATTCGGTTATGGGTTTCCACCAAAGGTGCCGCGTGGCCATAGATACATCCCTTTCCCCACTCTATAAAAGGAGAACAAGGGGGAAATAAAAAGGGATCGGAGAACTAGAATCGGATTCAGAGGGATTGGAGGTTTGTAAGGAGTTCAGTTAAAGGAAGGCTTCGGATTTCGCAAACAGCGAAATTCCCATCCGCGAACCACATCAGGTATATGAATTAATAAGGAATTGGAAAATGCATAATAACTTGGTGAACCGCACACCTAAAATAACAAAAACAAGGAGAATCACGAACCATACCCCCTCCATGGATGACTTCCCCACGGATCAGTGATTTTATGCCTCTTTTCCAATCTGTCGCACCGCGTAGCACTCTCCTACACGGGCGAATCCCCGACCGACGAGCCTCCAACCGACGCCGCCCATGGATATTGATGCCTGCCTGGAACCCCCATCGAAGCACCCTGGTTCACGGATTGAACCCAAATTCGCAAACCACCTTGGTTCGTGGGACGCCAATCAGTCCATAGACCACCCTGGTTCGCGGAGGGATTCTCTAACAGTGTGGCACTTCCTCACGCGAAGGGTGCCACCACCCATACCTCTTGGTGGCTCGCCAAATACATCGGTGTTCTCATTTCTGGAGCCAGGTAAAATACTTTCGATCCACCCAAGTCCTCCATGACTCCCTCATTGGCCTATTCATCGGCCCTGAGCCGAGGCCTCCACCAGATCCACCGGATCTGCGTGGTGTAACATTCAGGTGCATCAGCGCACCATTTTGAGTGCACATACCCATGGTAAACTGGAGAAAAGGGGTTTCCCAGACCCTTGAGCGGATTCCCGAAGCATTCCTGGGTTCACATTCACATGGTAATGTGGAGCCTGAGCTTGGGAATCCCCTTTCTGCCCCTCCACTTGTTGAGGGTTCCTTGGAGATGGTAAAATAGCCATCAGAAGGAAGCCCTCATGCACTTCAAGAGAGTAGATGGGCACTGAAGCACCCCCTTTCCCTCTCCCGCTGGGTTGTGTCACCCCGAACATCCATCTAGGAGTAATACCCGACCTTATGGGCCGCCTTCATGCGTAAGCCCCACTCCGCTTCTCACGGACGCACCTTCTGTGACCTGAACCTCTGGTCCATTCTGCCTCTTGTTTCTCACACCGAGGAAGACTCACATGGGCTTAGAGTAAGCATCGACCATGACATACTCTGATGGTCCTCTTCAGAGTGTAAGCCCCAATCCATCACCATGGGGCTCCTTAGAGTGTAATCCCCAATCTATCATTCCGGGATACCCCAAAGCGTAATCCCCAAGCCAAAGCGAACTACGAGGACTTTGATCCATGACAAAGCATGGTACGTAGGAAACCTCTACGAGGTTCAAGCCCACCACTCGGTCGTTTCATCACGTCGAGTTCCACCCTCGTCCAGAATGACGTTAATCTGTGTAACCGAACTACGTGGACTTTGATCCCTGCTTCCTATGAAGGGTACGTAGGAAGCCTCCCTGAGGTTCAAGCCCAACAGCCGGTCGATCTGATCATCTCCACATCGGTTCACCGCGCCACTCCTCATGTCGCCTCAAGCGAGTTGAAACCCTTTGGGGTCATTAATTCAACGAGGGATGGTAAACTTTAGGAATAAATGATTCTGAACCCCTGTGTCCAGTTGACCGTTGCCCACCAAGGTTAAATCCGTGGATAATATGTTTGGGAGTAAACCAAAGATTCACGAACATATGACTACGTCTTAAATCTATAAGAGAGTCCCACAAAAGGAAATAATTTCCCCCCAAAAAAGGGTGTGAATAGCCCGAATTCCCATCCTCTCGACCAATGTGAGTGCTTAAGAGTCTCTGGTTAGACCATTCGGCGAACGCCTGCCTTTGGAATGCAGGTTCATCAATCATTGGATACGGAGCCGTTGGGCGTTTCGAGGCCGAAAACCAAAACAAAACACCCACAAATCACTAAAATGGGCATAAATTCTGCTACATTTGTCTATTTGAGTAGCACAACTTGTCAAATCGATTCTTGTGAAACTAGTGATGACCACATCTAGTCGAAACCATTATAAGATCAGAAGGATGAATGATATATTAGTTATAGCACTCCAAAAAAAGTCCAACATCAAATGGCCATAACATTCGTTATGCCTGTCTTTTAAGCTCTACCACATATCAAAAAGGAGGAAACGAAGAGATATATATAGAATGTTGACTGAGACATAGTTTTAGTCATGTATGGGACCCGAAAATCCCAAAAAATACCACCATAAGGCCTCCAAAAATTAGTTTCCATGTCCGTACCACTGTCAATTTTTTTCAAAAGAGTCATAACATCTAATCTGTGTGTCTGTTTGGCCTCTAGCACCTATGTTATTTTATTTTGTTCCATGAGCTTCAGTTTTACTATTCACATAGCTGAAACGGACACCCGGAGAAAAAGTTATGTCTTTTTCAGTGACTCTGATTTGTTAGGTTTTTCGATACCCCATTTCTAGCTATTTTTTATATACATATTAATTTATAATATTTGTAAATATATATAAATATGTATAATTATACCTATAGATATACATATAATATATATATATATATATCTGTGTGTGTCTGTCGTATATATGTATGTATGTTTGTGTTTATTTATTTATTTATAGAAACACACATAATGAAACATATTTTATTAATGTATTTAAAACTAATCTTATAAATATATATTAATATATTTTAGTATACAAATAAATATACGGATAAAGAATTATAACTATATATATATATCTAGATATAAATATATATTAATATACAGATATATATATATATATATTAATATAATTAAATATATGTATATATTAATATGACTAAATATATTTGTATATATTAATATGACTATATATATATATGTTAATTTAAATATATATATTAATATACAGATATATATTAATATATCTATATATATATATATATTTATTAATATATTTGTAAAAATAACAAAAAATATATATAAATAAATAGAAATATTAATAAATGAAAAGTAAAGAAATATGGTGGAGTGGTAAAGTCTTAGGCGCACCGACAAGAGGTCTCGAGTTCAAATCCTGGGGGTGGCAGGTCGCGCGCACAGGTGTGGGGAGTTACCTAGTACTGTTAAAGGGGGGTTGGGCTAGGTGGAGCTGGATTGGGGCCTGCGTGGGCTGTCATGAGCAGTGGGCACTATTGAAGGGGGACATCAAGCACTGTTGAAGCCCCACATAATTGAATTTTTTTTATTTTTTTAATATTTTTTTCATCTTTTATCAGCACTAAACAAAAGCGTTGATAAAGGACCATTTATCAGCGCTTCTTTTAGAGTTGAAAAAAGGGACCCCCCCTTTATCTACACCCCGATAAACATTGATTTTATAGTGCTGTTAATCGACATTTCTAGCACTGATAAAGGCCATATTTGTAGTAGTGGCTATAAATATTTGAAATTATATTAATTTTAATTTTTTTAATATCATTTAATATATTTTTATTAATTTATGAAATTTTGTGTCGGTGTTTCATTTGGGTTTAAGGATAATATAAAATCAAAAAAAATTAAAAATAAAATTCAATCATGAAAATAATTTCATTAATTAAAAAAAATCCTTCACTCATAACATTTTTGGTCTTATCTGAACACATAAGATATATTTAAACCAAAGAGAATGATGTTGTGTATCTTTATATTATTTAAATATTATATTGTTCATTTTCATGGGAAGGTTTCCATTAAAAAAAATTATTTTTGAGAATAAGGTAATAAATGTCTAATTCAATTGAGAAAATAATAATTAAGAAGAAGTGTTATGACATTGTCCCTTACGTCCAACCTAGATCACCCTGATTTACCCTTTACAAAGGTAATATATTTTATCATGATTACAATACATATTGACCAAAAATAAAAAGGGTCTTATTTACAAAATTTTGGAATCTTGATTCGAAATATGGTATCCATTTTTAAATATTAAATCTTAATAATTTATGGTAATTCATTTAAAACCAAACAGAAAAAAAAAATTAAAAATAGGTTTTCCAAAGAAAAAAACATTTATCTATAAAAATATTATTCTTCCAAATTCAATCATGAAATTTATTAATAGGATATTAATTGTATTATTATTCATATATGATAACTAAATATTTTTTTAAATAATTTGAAAACAAAATGGAACATTTTAAATATGTGAAATGAAAATACAGTTTTCAATATAAATCCATATTATTCACTATTCAGTGGAAAATATATCTTTTCAGAATGATCTTATAATTTTACCCCAAGGTAATTTTGATATGATTATTATAAAAAATATTATTCTTTTATAAAATAAATTTTATATAACGTTCCAAATTTAATTATTATATTTTCTATTATAATAGAAATAAAAAAATTAAGAAAACATATTTCTGAAGCATAAAATAACCTTTTAAAAAACTGAATAGAAAATTAATAAGAATTAATCAAGGAATTCTTATCTATTAGTTC
Organism: Viscum album; assembly: GCA_963277665.1. NCBI lineage: Eukaryota > Viridiplantae > Streptophyta > Magnoliopsida > Santalales > Viscaceae > Viscum > Viscum album. The sequence continues at coordinate 1,095,568,899 of OY728151.1, read as the reverse complement.
CATTATATATATTTCATAATTTAATTAATACTATAAACACTATCTAATTCAATCTGTAGGTTTTAAAATTAATATTTAAATAATAATATTTTATGGTTCATTTTGGCACGATGTTTCATTTTGTATATGCTACTGAACAAAGAGATATTTTATTTTCTATGTGTGTTAAAATATACCACCTTAATTATATTTAATCCTAAAAATTAGAACATATCCATGGTAATAAATTGTTTAATATTTTTAAATTTCATTATTGAAAACCAACATCTTAAAAAAGGGTTAATAAAATATCATCTTAAAAAGATGGTTTTAAATTTTGAAGGCTATATGTTATAATAAAAAACTGGTTTTCCAGATAGGATAGAATTAGCATGAAGGAAAAATATTAAGATGGAGGTTAAAAATAACACCCAAGAGCTAATAGAGAATGGTATAGAACATGGTTAGGAGATAGTTAACAACCAAATATCCATAAATTTGTTAGGGGTGAAAAGACCATCAACTCACCAGAAATTATCATAATTGGATGCAATTTGTTTTTCATGATACTTTTCCACTTTTGGTTGATCCATATACCAAATATACTAATAATGTACTTACTTTAAAATTTTAATTTCTTCCATTAATCAAATTTACACAATAAAATCAACTTTCTCCCCCAAATGATTATTATCTAGGATGAATATTTTATTCTTACAGAACTATAATTAACTTGTAATGGATTGAATAATATGAAAAAGGATAACAGTCTATTCCACCTTTCTTTAGACAACAAACAAAACTAAGATTCTACATACTAGGTAGGATATTGCACAAAATGTTTAATCCATCATATGAAAAGATAATATATTTTGCTTCAAAATTTCTACAATAACATCATGGGTTAAAATTGGATTATCTCAAAAATAATTATCCCTACATCCCAATTAATCCCAATAAACACAACATTAATTATGTTTTATCCCCGAACATTATATCAAACCTTTCATCATACGTGTGAAAAATGTAATATCGTTTTTTCCAAATAATCATTAATACAAAAATTATACAGTATATATAGAATAACCTAATTAAAAGACTCCCAAACATTCATTTATCAACTCAAAATAAATAAAATAAAAAACAATTGATCCTATAATATCCTTCAAAATGTTAAAAAAATATTTATCAGATTATATAAAAAAATCATACAAACTAGGAAGTATTGTTGACTAGTGGTTGGAACCACACCCTTGTCACTATTTGGATTTATATTCAATCCCCACGATCTTGCCGAATACGATGGGTTATATCCCATATTGTGTGTTGTTATTTATCATAATAAACATTGAGCTCATGAAAACATTTGCATACACATGAAGCTAGATCCGTTGAAAATATTTTTTTCATAAAAAAATATAATAAAGCATAAATTACAAAATCATAATCATGATTGATTCTAAGAAAATATGAGAACATATGAAGGAGATTTTATAAAAAAACAAATCATTCTACCCTAAAAGGGAATAAAGATACTTTAAAATAAAATTCAATTATCTCATCTTGTGAAATAATAATATTGCAATGAAAACTCATTATTAATAATATAAAAATAGTATTGGAACCTTGGAACATCATCTTTCTAGAACCCTAACAAGAACCCTTATAAATGGAATAAACTCCTCGGTTAATCCCGTCATAATTCTATAGAAAACATAATATTTACCCGATAAATTGGAAATATATACCAGAATAACCAACTATGGAAAAAATATCAAAGGAACAAAAAATAAATTAAGTGTATAAAATCATTGCTTTACGTCATAAGACTCATAAAAATATACTTTTTAACCTATAAAAAATTATTTCGATATATCCGTATTCTATAAACCCCTATTTTCAAAATTAAATTACTCAGCACAAATTGAATGAATTTTTTTATATAAATAAAAATGGAATATTTTAACATAATAAAATTATCAAATAATAGTTTAGAAAATGGGAATATATTTTACTCATATACCTTAAAATTGAATATTCCCTTTTCCATTTTTTAAAAGAATACAAATAAAATATATTAAATGATTTCTTCTAAATGAAAATTAATGAAAGAAAAAATGAGACATATAATTTCCTTTATAATTCATATAATTCCATATAAATAGATCCATAAAATAATTATTCAAATATATATATGGATGTAAATAATTTAGAAAATAAATTATTAAAGTATTTAAAATAATTATTTATGGAATATTTTCCCTTTTGTTGAATACTACTTATCAAGTACATTTTTTTACTCCCTTAATAATAAAATATAGTAAATTTACATTCTTAATAACCATTTCTAGTTTTTTATTCCATAAATTTCACATATATCCTTGTTATTTTTATCACATATTGATTAATTTTACATTGGACATTTTGAGGAGGTTTTGTTCATAAGTCCAAAAATTACATTAGTGGGTTGAATTATGTCAAATGGATCGTTATTATATCATTTATAAAATTTTAATAATATTTTTATTATAATTTTGAATCATTAATTATTATTTTAGAACCATATATGCAAGATAGTTGTGAAAAATGAATTACCTTACAGTCATAGAGATGGTAGGTCATACGTACACATGTGTAATGTTTCTATTTTTCAACAAACAAGATGAAAATAAGGAAAGTGTCATTTTATATTTCTAGTATAATGATTATTTAATAAATATAATAATTTTTCTCAAATACACCTATATATACAATCCATGTGAGGGGGTTATGAAAAATAAAATACATTGATTCGTGAGGCGGTCATCCATACATAAGAACGAACGATTTTTTTATTTTTCATTAGATTTAAAAGTATGAATTAGATTATTTATTTAAAATTAAAGAATGAAATTTATATCATTTATATCTATTTTTTAATTTTTATCCATTTTTTGACCAAAAATAATTGTTGGTGGTGAAAAATTAAATAAATCATCATACGAGGTGGTAGTCTACATGTATTCATCGAAGTTGTTTTATTTTTAATTAAATGGTTACATTGATAAAAATGGGTTATACCATAATAATAAAAACATTAAAATCTAAAAATATATTTATTTTATTATGTTATCATGGTTGAAGATGATTTAAAGGAGGTTGAAGAAGGAATAAAATGAAAATTCTCAATAAAGAACTATATATCCTCTCTGGACTACCTCCATAAGTTTATACCTAAAGACTTAAATAAAGGATATTCAAAATAAAAAATAATAATACATGGGAAGACATGTTATTATGTTATTTGGTTTGGTATTTGCCAAAATATGTGTAATAACCCAACCCGGGGCAACAAGGCAAGTCACTCACGAAGGTGAGGTCCAGCAAAATAATCCATTAAGTATCATGAATAAAAAAATGAGTTAATATAATAGAGTTCAATGAGAATTAGAGGACAAATCCATGAGACATAGAACATGAATCCCAAATGACTAAACCAAAAGGTATAAAATTACAATATTTAATTGAGTCTCAATGTAACAATCAATCACTACTATCCCATATCTCAAAGAAGGTGATGAAAACCAAGAGAATCTCTCAAACTACATGACACCCTACCCATTACCTGTGTCTTGGAAAACCACATCATTAAATCCGTAAATAAAGAAGTAGGATGTGAGAAAAAAAACCAATTATAATTTCACCGAGGAACATATATAAATAATAATACATTGAAAAAGTTAGTTCTAGATTAAAAACATGTCTCTAAAGGAATTTCAAAGAGAATAATTTTGTAAAACCATACTTTGATTTTCCTGAAATCATTTCATATTCTAAAAAATAGGGAATATGAAAATTACATTTAATAATTATTGATAAAATAATTAAAACCATCCATGTATACACTAGAATGTAAATAAGTGAGAAATTAACTATAAAATATACCTCCATGTGTGAAACCATGAAAAAACTAAAAAGTAAAAAATCGGCTCTATTTTATGGGAACAAATACTTGAAAAATATAAAGTATATTTTAATCTAATATTCAGATGAAACTTGAAAATATTGTGTCCTTTCCTATCTTGTCTATATCAAAAACCCCTTGTGATATTATACATACTAATGTGAAAAGTCCATTTCCTAACACGCCCAAGGATCCTAATGTGTTAACGATACCAAAAACAATTAGAAAACCTTTTTCCTATTTATAAAACATTTTCATAGAAAAAAATTATAAAATTCATGATTGAAAATATATTTTTTAATCCAATCCACCTCTAATAATGTTCCAAATACAACGTGTGCACAACTCAATTTTTCAGAAGAACCCTTTCATAAATAATGATTTCTTAATGGAAATCCACATTGATACCAAATGTTTCATTTTCATAAAACACTCCAGAGGTATTGTACAATAACATTAACTAATTCATGAGCTTTAATTTTTTTTATAAGGACACTAACCTTAAGAAAATATTGAAATCACCATGAAAATATGTCTCATGGTTTGGGTTTAAATCCAATCAAAAGAGGATTTAGTGGAATTTTAAACTATTTCATGGTATCCTATGGTATTAAACTAAATTTTAGGAGGTTTATTTATAAGTTTAGTTTCCGTTTTTATAGAAAATGTATATTTTATTAGACCAAAATGCAACCTCCTATACTATTTTTAAATGGGGATTCCATTAGGAAAACTATGTCAGAACAGGGAGGACAATGAAACTGAAGGCTTAGTAAAATGTGTGTCTAAAAATATTATAAACCATGCCATGGATACAATATTTTAGGATATGGGACTATGGATCAATTAAGACTACTAATCCATAGATCCCCACTTCCACAATAAATCCATATTTCATCCCACTCCCCATAGTCCAACTACCATGAATTCAGTAGTTCCACCGTAACATGCCCCTCATAGAACTATAATTTATCCATATAATACTCACCACAACACTCACCTACCTATATTGTGACCCTTCTCCATGGTGTATCAATTCCAATTAATGGTAGTTTCAAAAAAATCACACCTCCCAGACTCCATGATGCACTTGGGTGACCACTCTACAACCATGATAAAAAATCCATAACCATCCAATGGCTCCACATCATAGATAGATCATCCACAAAACATCTAGCCTCTCCATGTCATAGGTACTCCTATATAGGTTTATTTTACTTTTAAAATACATTATTATGTCTAATCCCGAGAAATATTATCTATTTATTCTTAAACATTAAAATATGTGTGTATTGAAACATGAAGGGACTCAAGATTCTCCCCAACATAAAATACATTTGACCCTAAATATTCCCTACATTTTTAACTTTAAATAAGATAAGGATAGTAATTTATCATTAACAATTCTCACTCCCACATATTAGGATAATACCATACCCATTTCATTAGTACACATACCAAAAGAATTATTTCTCTATATAATACCTTATATTATCAATCCATAATCGGAACTAGTTTCTCAATCACGGTAATGTCATGCTTAGTATCAAAATCCTCTCTTTCAATCACATGTGAATAATGCTATTTATGCCTTCTCAAATAAGAAAAATGATAAAAATAATGAATCTACACCAAGAGGTACTGAAATTATATCTAATATGCAAATTTTCCAATTTGTTAAAAAATATTCAAGGGGGGAAACAATCCATGGATACAATTTACCCTACCTACCTAATTGATAGAGTCCTAAGAAAGGTGATACTCTAAGAAAGACCCAATCTAAAAACTCAAAATCTAGTGACCTACAAAAATGGTGCACATAGGACTTATGGGGAATCTGGTACATAACCAACCTTTTCAAGATAAAAAATTGCTTTTATGTTGTTTCGTAAACATGACTCAGTCCGACAATGGGATTCCCTCCCAAATCTTACAAATACAAGATAGATGTACATGAATACCCATAAAATGATTTAATGGGAGATTTCTCAATAAAATCTTGGTAACTATTTTTATATTTAAAATCAACTAGAGGGTGAAAATATTACCAATAACAACCAAAATTAAGTATGCATGCTCGAATCAGATCCTCGTGAACCTAATTATCTCTCTCTATCTATTCATTCATCTTATATGATATAAAATACATTATTTTAAATGGGAATTAATCACCTTGTGTAAACCATTCTAAATTTAGGATATGAACCATGGGACCTTATCATATACAATTATAGAGGGAACCCCATGATGTCTCACAACCTCTTGGACGTATAGGGGATCAAGATTATCCACCTTTGTTATCTACTTGCTAGAAATAAAATGAACATATTTCATTATTATATCAATGATAACTAAATATCATCCTTCCCACTAGAAACCTTTGGTAATACAATGATTAAGTCTATGAAAATCTCATCCATCATCAATACTATGATGAGAAAAGGTTTCAATAAAACATCAGGTCTCATGCATTCCATTTTAATGCTCAAACAAGGAACTATGACAAGATGTATGCAATCAAACATATCATCCCTATAAACCAATAACAACGCCTCAAGTCATTATACATCATGGAATTCCAAGGCTGTGCTGACCAACAATACCGGTGACCAAAATTAATCAAATCCTTCCTTAGAGATGTATGAACAAATAACCAATGATAGAGACTGAAATATCTAATGGGAGACTATGACCACTCACCTACTATCTATACAGCACATAATATTTTACTAAAACACTATAAATCATTGTTCTTTATAAATATTTTTGATAAATTCAATAATCAAATAATGAGTCGTCATTTAGAAAAACTAAGAACACATACCCATCATCATATTCCACTCCCAATCTAATCTTAGAGAACTAACTCATTAGATAAAATTCCTACAATGATTCCATCAATGATTGAGTTGGTAATTTATTTATCGATGAATCGGCCAGTAGATTCTCATTCCTAGTATTATAAGCATGATCCAAATCATATGTTTGAAGATGCTCAACCAAGTGTAACTATCACAAATTCATATCCCTTTAAGGATAAATATATTTCATGATCTTATGATCTGAATATACTATAATCTTCTCCCAAAAGAAATAGTTATTCCATGTTTTGAGTGTATGGATAACCTCTACTAACTCAAGATCATATTTAGTATAGTTATTCACACGGGTGAGTAACCAGAAAATTTTATACTCCACCACAAGATTCCCCTCTATAAATTGACACCCCAAACCCATTACAAAAGCATTAGAGAAGACATAATAACCTATACTAAATTTTAAAAGACTCAAAATTTGAGCTGAATTCAACCATACCACCAGTTTCCCAAAGTATATTTTACATTTTTCATTATAGTAAAACATAACACCCAACCATGTGGATTTTATCATTAGATATTAATGAATAGAGAACTATAGAGAAAACCGCCTATAATAACCAGGAATTCCTAAAAAACCTTAAATATCAATCACAATTTTGGGATTATCCTTGGAAATTACCATGGGTATATTTTTAAAAGCCACTTGGATTCCTACTCAAATATAAAATTCTATAGAAACTAACTTCTTTAATCCGAAATTCACACTTTTAGAGCATACCAAACAATTTATGTTGTCTAAATATTTCAATGATCTCCAAAATATCTCGTTGCTCCTCCTCTAACCTGGAGTACACTATAATATCATCCAAATTTAGAACTACATCAGATTATAGGAACCCATGAAAGATCAGGTTCATCAATTCAATAAATATCTCAAGTACTCTAGTGAAGCCAAATGCATAACCAAAAACATGAAATTACCATAGAAATTACAAAATATTATCTTAGGGATCTCCTCTTCTTAGAATCCCAACTCGTGGTACCTAAACTAAAGTTCAATCATTGAAAACCAATGATCCCATTTTAGTTTATCAAATAGATCATCAATTCCCCGTAAAGGATACTTGTTCTTACCATCAACTTGATTTAGTATTTGGTAGTCCAAGAAATGTATATGGATCTCATCACCCTTCATAAAAAGGGATAAGGAATGCTTAAGGTGTTATTATAGGATGAATAAATCCACTATCCTCAAGGTCCACAAGCTAGAAATTATGTTTCTCTAACCCAACTATTTCTATAATATAGGATATAATAGAAATGGGAACCATACCAGGAAAAAGATAATAGTGAACTCAACATTTCATTGTTGAGGTAACCTAATAAATCATCCAAAAAGACCCAACCATCTTCACCCACCACTATAGGAAGTGGAATTCCCAAGAGAGATACAATAAAATCAGGTAACATATTCTAAAATTGGCATTATATTATTCTGACATAAGTACTAAAATTCTCCAACATCCCAAATTTTGAATCCCACTCAACCTAAAATACATGTGATACGCCATTTAGAGATAAAAACATAAAAACAACAATAATAATCAATATGAGACTAAATGATAATCACCCAATCTCTGCCAATAATCAGGATAAATATATTAGGATCAAGAACCAAGAAATATAACACCACTTTGACTTAAATTTAGCTTTTTATTAACATAAACCCCTTTTTAAGGGATGAGGGGGAACCCAACATAACATCAAGGATGTGATGATAAAATCCATGAACCAAAAATCCTAAAAGACCAAGGCCACAGTCAACCCAGATCAATCATACATGTAAATTCACCTCCCTATTTCTAGTAATGTTATTTCACGATTCCACCTTCACATAGCTACTCAGCTAGTTTTACCATGCAAAGATACACGCGCCTTGTTCTGATGGAAATCTCCATACCCTCTCAAACATCCAAATATGGATAGAAATTCTCTAGTAAAATATACCTACCCTAAACATCATATAGAGTAACCCCTTGTAGTAGTTCTAGTTGTATAAACCCTTGAATCACAAACCATAGTGACCAAGCATATTCATACCACCAAGAAATCCACTCCATGTATACAAACTATTCTAAAATAAAAAGAGGTCACCAAGACACCTAGAGCCCAAGCCTCTACCTGATGACTTTAGTCACCTTCATTATTGAATCAGCATACCATCAATCGAACACCATCACTATCAGCAAATAGATTCACTGACACCCTCACCTTCAAATCAACACCGAAGATAGAATGAATCAATTCCCCAAGAGACAAACCAAACTCCAAGACATTGAAACAAAATCATGGTTGTCAGAACCATCACTGGATGAAAACCCCAACACACTGGGCCAATGAGGCACCCCCTAACTCCTCATCCACAGTCCATTGGATCCTGATGAGTTAGATGCATGAAGATGCAAGAAGCTGAGCCATCACCACCTCAGGTTGGATGACCCAACTTCCACAACCTTGGATCATTTCTGATGAGAGGATCCAGGAGAGTTTGAACATGAAGCACCACTTTGGCCATGAAACTGAGGATATTTGAGTTGAGGAAAAACCCACACCGGAGTCCGAAATCAATGAGAAAACAAGACTCATATGAACTAGAAGAGAGTAAAACCAGTGAGGACTTGGGAAAGGAGAACACCGACAATTATGATGCCTCGATTCCAACATCATACCTTCCAACATCAATGGCACTAACTGCCTTGAGCCATGAGAACCATCAAACACAAACCAACAAACCCCTCATAAGAAGATATCCACCGGGAAACAGAGTAAACATAAGGAAAGGAATTGTGAAGGGGAAATGATTATGTGATGCGTACAAGACTCCCCACTCAAATACAAAACCACTTAGTTCTCAACTATCCTTACCTGACATGCAGATCAATTGATACCTTATTCAAAACTATTTTCCAACGGTGTGTAAATATACAATAATAATGGCTTAAGTTCCAAATGAAATCATAACACCCCAATTAACATTGATGATATAAAATAAGGAGTATCACCTTTCAAATAAATCATTACCACAGGAGAACAAATAAACAACATACCACTAATATTAGTTGACCCTCCCTCAGATTCCTCCCGTTCTTACTTTGGTACAATAATAATTTTGGGCTTAACTCCTCCATGAACATTATTTACTACATGTACATCCAATTAGAATGTGGATAAGTCCTACCACCTATGAAAGTATTAAAAAAACATATAAAACATTTCTAATAGTATATCCATCCTTACAACATTGGGATATCATAAAAAAACGCATTGAGATGATGATATTTTACAAAATAGTCACATGGATGGTGTTCTTTAGTAAAAATACTCTTGGAATGACAATTTTTTACATATTGATAACCAACAAACTACTATTGACTTGAAGAATCACAAAAAAATTTCTTGAATAGAACTGAACATAATTGTGTCTTATTTTTATGCTAGAATACATTCCCATGATAATAAATACAACATCCAATGATCCTCCTAAACTTGTTTTCCATGATATGTCAACCTCATAAATTGCCTCTTTATTGACCACATTCACAATGTTTTTATGTTATAGGATAATCATCATTGAATTAATATCAGTACTCAACCCCATATCAACCCTCTTATATTTGAGGTGGTCATTAGAGATATGCATGTATAATATGTGTACCAACATAAAGGAACATATGGAATAGTCGAAAACACCGTTCTACCCTTTCATGATTTTTAGAAATTCCCTGGTCAAAGCCATTTGTAATGTTTAAGGAGAAAACTGATCGTTGATTGTTTTCGTAATAGAATTAAAAGTAATATCCTATTGTAATTTAGATTTCATGATAGACTCTCTCCATTTACATTATGATCCATTATGAATATAAGTAGAAAACCCCATATTAGTTTCGTCTATTGTTTATTGAAAAAAAAATATCATCTCAGTCATCTTAATACACTCTTCATATTACTAAGATATTTTATTACTAATATGTATGGTATAATTCTTATTAGTAAATTCTAATTCTTGATCTACAATTCCTCCCTTTCTCTCAATATCCACCATCCCAAAGTCTGAATATTGTGGATTATATCTTCCATCAAATAAGTGTCCATGGGAGGATTTTCTCATAGAAATTTCCTCATAGATTCCTCTCTTAGATTAAGAACATATCTCTTGGGATGAATTTTCTAACAACCACAAATAAAATAAACAATTATCTTATTATAAAATTATAATATCATAAGAAAAAATTACAAAATCTATATAAATTTTCATAAACTATAAAAATTTAAAGAAATTGAGAATTCTAATAATGAATGACAACACATTAAAAGTTAATAAGTCTATTTAAATAAACCCAAAATCTAGTTTATTCAAACTACCTCATACATGAAGTATCATTCTGGGAAAATATTCAATGAACACATATGGTAATTCAAGTTCTGAAATGGAAGTGAGCTAGGAAGACAACCTCCATCACTTACTACCCAAATTTGGAAGGTCATAAATCATTTCTACCAAAGACCTGAAACCAATCTCATTTAGAGTAATTATATTCCAAGTTTTTTAGTCCCTATAATATAATTTTATAATGAACAATCATGGGTCAGAAAGAAAAGTCATTCAAGAGGGATCATCGTAAGGTGAGGTGAAATATAATATCTAATAATTCTGTTCAATAACCTAAAGGATTTTAACTAATATAGTAAAATAATTAATAATTTTACAAATCCAAGATATTTAAAATGTCATACCCTAATGGATAAACCAGAAATATTAATAGGAAAAAAATAATTGAGTCTCCATGTGACCATATTTCACCACCAAACCATCTCTCTAAAATGGTGATAAAAACTAAGTGTTTTAGATGAAAAAAATAAAACCCATCCCTTTATATGATTCTTAAAAAATAACATTAAAAAATTTTAAAGGAAAAAAGTTTGGTCTGAGCATAAATCCTATTATGATTTCACCAAAAAAAATTACAAAGACTAATACCATGGAATCATTAGTTATAAATTTTCAAAAACCTATTTCAAATATAATAATTTTATTAAACCATACATTGGTTTTCATAAAATCCTTTTACATTCAAACAAATAGGGAATATGAAAAGTAAATGTTAGAAATCAAGAAACCATAAGAAAAAATAACAAATGGACACACCACATGGAAAATATGTGATAAACTAACCATGAAATATACGATTATGTGAGAATCCACAAATTAATTAAATAAAAGAATATTTGAGATAGATCCTAGGGGAATAAATAATCAATCATATAATGAAAAAATTAATACGTGTATCACATGAATCCAACCACTATCGCGTCCTATCATGCAATGTCAATATCAAAATCCTCTTGTGTCATTATAATCATTAATGTGACATTTACATTTCTAGACACGCTCGAGGTTCCAAATGATATAAGTTTATTTAAATCTATTTTAAAAACAAACTCACAATTTAGAAAAAATATCATTCTAAATCATTAACACTTCCTTGATAGAAAATTCATTTTGTAATCAAAACCACATTTAAGAAATTTATGAAACCATAGTGGGAATAAATGTTATTTTAAATGAAAACCCCATTAGAAATTATATTTCATAAACCAAATCCTCCATGATATCAAATCCATAATATTTATAAAAAAACATATGTAATTGCCAAAAAATAATGTCATTCAAGAATTAGAAACTATTAAAATTGGAACCTTCATTATGAACATATGGAATCCATCAAGAATTATTCTCCCGATTCTGGGGTTGAATGGAAATCATAAATGGCATCTTACGGATTTCAAAAGCTCTTGGGATTCTAGGGTTCTAAATAGAATGTTTCAATAAATAATTGTTCAGAATGGACATTCAGTTTTTAATAGCTGACTGTATTTAAGAATACCTCATAACAACCTCTTAGACCATGGTGAAAATGGGATTCTATAGGGTAGTCTATAGTGTAATGAAAAGGACCACAATGCTACATGAATAGTGAAATTCATGTTCATGAACCATGGTATAGAACACCCTAAATATCCTATATTTTAAAAGAGAGGACTACAACACATTTGAATCCATTATGCAGTAGATCCCCCATATAAAATAATGATACACCTTAGTTTACACTCCACAGTGCACCTACCTTGAACTTTTCAGAACCTATAAAACATATCCCTTGAAGTATTATTGCTCATCTGCTCCACCATACCACAGTAAATGACCTGAATACACCACATCTGAGATTCATGGTGAATCTATGATCAAAATATAACTATAACCAAAACGCCACCTCATTAACTTCATGTTGCGATCGGGTGACCTGACTACACCATACCAAAAATGGATGAACCATTCGGAAACTCTATAACATAGTTGAGTCATACACACTACAACCCGACTCTCCACACCACAACTACTCCCAACCATGGTGAGATCCACCATAGGGAACAATATTTCCTCCTAAACCCATGGAAACAAATGTGAAAATTCTAAAACATGAAAAGGAGAGCGTACAAAAAAGGGCCTCCGACTAAGAGGTTCATGATGTAGGGAGATGAGATTATAGAGGCTTCCATTTAATATTTTTGGGATATGAAAAAAATTAAATTTTTAAAAATATTTTAATATTTTAATGACTTTCTAAAAATAAGTAGTTCAAAAACTAATCATATTCTACGAAGAGATAATATAATTTCTAAATATGGACAAATAATTTTATTAAGGAAATTATTTCGATCATTTAAACCCTTTCTTTGGTGAATTAATTTTTTATCAATATTATATTTCATAATCACAAAAATGTAACAAACTGTAATATAGTAACCTATAGTTAGTGACTTATTTATTACAATTGATTAATATATTGGGTTTTACATCACTAATGATAAACTGATTTAATAGTCCTGGAGAACCAGATACAAACATAATTACCATTTAATATTGAAAATAAAATATAAAAACATAGTGAAGGTAAATATTTTTCATCCTTCAACTCATTCAAATATTAATTATTTATATACTATTTAAAGGTAACCAAAACTGAGTGAGGTAAAACTCTCAGTTATGGATATGTAAAGTGGAATATATCATGGGTAAATAAGGAATAATAAATATGGAAAATTAAAAAAAACGTATTTAATTTAATCCATAAAATTTGTACTAAATACATCATTCAATAATATCAATGAAATAATCCCCTAGATCATAATAATTATATTCCCAATGAATGAAAAGAATAATGTTAAATTTTATAGTCTCATAAATCGTGATTTCTTTTTCGGCAAGGCCTTATTCAAAGATAGTTTTAACTAAGGGTCGGTATACACTGGAACCCCATTTAATATGGATAGCTATAATATATATCTCATGATATTTAATTATAAATCAAGGGGATATGTAATTTCATAGTCTACATGTAACACCCCAAGCTTCTAAGGTACACTTCTCTTTGAATAATACATTAGCCTCTGTTGTATGCAACTTCGAGTTCTAATACACACCACAACCATTCAAACTAGCAGTTATGAATAGTACTACCCACTTTTTGAAATTTTTTAAATTTTATTTTTCAAAATGGACTTCATTTTTGGATTCAGAATATCGAAATTCACTTAGGGGTGATGTTTTGGTATTTTTTGAAAACATTTAATTTTTGATGAATAGTGAAAACTATGAGTTATAGTTTAAAACAATGATTTTTATTTAAATAATTATTTATTTTATTTAAATTTATTTTAGGTTAAAATAGACACATAATACCTATATAAGTTCAATGTAATTCATTGGAGTCAATTTATAAAAAATTTAGACATATAAAAATTTTATAGAACATTTCACCTTCTTTTACCAACCTCCTAGGAGAATTTTCAAATTCACATAAAACATAATTTTACCGCTTCTGTGAGTTAAATTTTTAAACTATGAGAGACTCGGTTAATATCAAGGAGTAAAATTTGGTTCAATAAGATAAAAATAATTTTTGGTCAATAGTAACCTTTTACTTTTATTTACCACGGTTAAAAGTAAATATGGTAATTAAGGGTAAAAATGATATTATTATTACCCTAACAGAAGTCCTAATTATATTGGATAAGTATAATTAGACCCAAAAAAACTTAGGAATAAAATATGAACCCTTTTGGTCCACATAGATTATATTTGGAAATTTATTATTGTTTAATTCAAAGAAGAGTTAAATGAGTTAAAATCAATGTTTAATAACTAAAACATTTTTAATATAGGGTTACACATAAGATAAATTCTACTATAAATGTTAATTAGAAAGATAATAAGATTTTCTATATAATGGTATTTTATTTATAATTTTTATACAATATATAATTTTATTTATTTATGAAACAAAGGGGATGCAGTAATTACCTTATTAATGAAATATTAAAATAATGGATATTTTAAATACCCAAATAAATTTAATATGAGACTTTTTAGGAATTAAAATAATTTTATAGGTAAATATGACATATTAGGGTTGGTTATATAATTTTTTTTCGAAGTAATAATGTGTTTTAGAATTTATCAAAAACAAAAAACAAAATAGTGTCAAAATTGACATGATAGAGTCTTTTAAAAGAAATATTATATTATTAATTGATAATCTATTCCTAAAAAACTAAGGATAGGAAAAAAGACTTTTATAATGACATTTGTATCATTAATTAACCACTTGGGGTTCTCATGGATATATATAGAAAGTTTATTAACCATATAATATAAAAATACAAAGAGACATGGTAAATGTCAAACTATTTAATTAAGAGTTAAATCAAAAAGTTAAGGTTAATATCGTGACCCAAACCTATCTAAAACCTATTGGTTGAGTGGTTTTTGACCCATATCTACCTTATCCTTTAAATACTATATTTTTGGAGCCATTATAAATAGAAAATGATATTATTATAAAATAATATTTTTAGCCTTTCCTAAGGTACCCCATGCCCCTCTTATAAAAGGGGAATCCTCCTTCTCTCTAATTCACACCATCAAATCCTTTAGGCTCGGCCAAAACCTGGACAAATATCATATCAACTTCCCTTACTTCATACTACATGCCTTCATTTAGTCATAAATCCAACATAAGAATCCCTTTTGATCAAATCAAAAGGAAGAACCCGAAGAAGAGGTAATAATTTCACCACCCACTTTCAAGGTCATTTTTTCTTCCACTTCTACTTTATTTTTTATTTACATTCTAAAATAATAACTCTTGTATATTCTATGTACAGTGATGTTATTATAAATATGGTACAACCATATTAATTATTCTATCCATCCTTTGAATGACATTTCACCATACGTGCGTACGTACGGATTACCGTCTTCACTTCATGGTGTAATTGTTATTCAATATATTATTATTTGGATGGGTATAATAATGATGTTTAATTCGTGTAAATAATAAATATAACATGATAATGATTCTGTATATATGATATACCATCCAATTATATATTATTTTAATATCAAATGAATGGTATTTTCACTCGTGCGTACGTACGGATTTCCATCCCCACGAACGCGATGAGATTCATTGCCCATCGTATACATTCAAGTATAATTTTAATTAGATGACTAAAAATAATGTTTACATACTTGATATCATTCTAGATATTAATAAGACAAATCCCATCTATAACAAATATGAATCACATGACTAATACTATAAAGGAAAACGAATCTGTTAACACCTGAAACGATGATAATACTAAGATATTATTAACAAAACAATGTTAAAAGATCATATATGATATTATATTAATGTATATGATTCTTGTATAACATGATAAAAATTATTTCACCATTATAAAGGAGCTTAACCTACCCTCGACTCAGGAAAATTACAAGGTAAGGGTCAATTTCACAATCTCATTATTATCTGAGGTTGTTTTTACATAAGTATCTACTGGGAAATCTTTATCATCCACATCCATATTTCGCAAAAATGTTTTTCAAAACATTATTCATATTTTATAGACCATGGTTCATGTCCTTTATACCCTTGTTTTAATTTTTATATGATTTTTATAAGGGAATATTTCCGTCATTTTCCAAATAAGGTCCTTTTTAGCCTTTTTGGAAAAATTAAGGTAAGAATGACTTTTTTAACTTATACAGCGGGTGCGGCTATTTTTCACCGTTATAAAATCTTCAAAGCTTACCTTACAAGATTATAAGAATATTTTAAAAGTAAATGTTTTCTTTTATAATTATCTTACTTTTAAATGATTTCAAAATAGAGATATTTCTCTCAAATAGTTTTAATTTCATCTATGTCAACATCCATTATGGATTTTAAGCATATTTAAAGTTGATTTATTATGATACAAAACATCTATATTTTATTAAAGGTTTTGTGATATGTTTGACTATGGATGTGTTATTTTTATACCATTCATGATTTATCTAGAATGTATTGACATTCCGTATGCTAGTTTTAATATGACTTTTTATGTTATGTTTAAACATGTTCATATGAGGAATGCACTGGACTTAGCAATTGACGGGTGGAGCCCGCTATAGCTCTTAGATGAATCGGTAGGTCTCATGATACAAACTTGTTTCTTGGCACAAGACCTTGACAAAATCTTATTTGTAGTGTTGGCACAAGGCTGTGACTATGTGGTTATGATAGTCTGGCATTATGCATTCCATCATTATAAAAATGGTTATTGATATTGCATGTGATTATTCAAATACTAGAATATCCGTGTGAATAAGTAAATGACATTACTTGATTTTATTTTTTCCATATTATGCTAAAGATCAAGTTTAAATGCCTTTTGTTTTAGTTATACATTGCCTTAAATGGTTATGCTTATTTATGAATGTTTCCTCTATATTGTTATCCTTACTGTGCATCTAAGCTCACCCCTTTATATGTTTTATTTTTCTCAGGATGTAAAGAAGTATTTTATGACTGACCTATAGTGATAATCTGAGGGGATATTAGTGTGGACTATGGAGAATATGTTGTTCTAGTTTTCACTTTATGATGTAATGTAAGACTTATTAATGTATCTAGTATTACCAAGGATACTAAACTAATCAGTCTTTCGAGACTTGATCATTTGTGATCATGCCAATGTTTTTTAATAGTGCACTGAATCTGGGTAACCAGGGTCGAGGTGTTATAGTTGGTATCAGAGGAAGTTTAGTACAAACCTTGGAAGCTAGATTCAGATAAACTCTTATTAGAGCACATAGACCTAAGATAGATTTTGAGGATTAGTATTTAAGAACTTCCTAGAATTCTGGAATTGTATAGATTTTGTGAGTTTTCAATGAAATACATCCCTTTCTGGATATGAGCTGGTAGAGGTGGCTCTGACATAGAAGTACATAGGTGTAAAAACCAAAAACACCGCTTTGAGCTAGACTTAAAAGGGAACTAGTGCACGACAACGGGCCTTGCTGCACTCTTGGTTATGACACTCCCGGGGGATATGCTTAGGATAATTCTATTTTTCATTACAAACCATTATGAAGGGATTATGAGTATATACTTCCTCAATGAAAACATTTTTATGATTATGGATTATATCCATAAACTGTTCAATTTATGTTAAGTGTTCTACAAGTTTGGAATTGTGTATTTCGATTTATAAACTAATCTAGTTTATGCCATTGTTTAGAAATGGCACCAAGTTGAAGCATTGCAAACCGTATCGATGCACACACTCCATGTAGGGATTTCCCTCCTGCTTAAGATAACTATAGTGGAGCTGGTGATTCAACTGGTGCTAATTAGCTAATCACCATAATAGGACAACTCACTCAGGTTATGAATAATAATCGTACCCATATGGAGCACCCTGATCCACAACATAGAGGATCAATGATAGATTCATCAATGTGTAAACAACCACCTACATTCAATGGGGGTAAAAATACACTAGTAGCCGAGAAATGGATAAATTACTCAGATAAAATATTCCATGCCTTGGAGAGTAGCGAAAGGGAAAAAGTTATCACAATAGCTTACCGCCTCATTGGAGATGATGATCAATGGTGGTCATTGATTCAAAACACGATAGAAGATGATGAAGTATAAAATATGGAATGGATAGAGTTTAAAGATATTTTCTTAGAAAAATACTTTCCTCATGAACATCGAGCGGATATGGAAATAAAATTTCTGAGTTTGAGGAAAAAGGAGGACGAGAATGTTGCAATGTTTGAGGCTAACTTTACAAGGTTAGTGAGGCATGCTTCAAATTATATACGTAACCTAAGAATTAATATTGATCGTTTATTTGATGGGTTAAAACTGTTTCTATGTCGATCATTAGCCTTACAATCCTTCTCATCATACGAATATATTGTCTCATGTGCTATCAAGACAGAAAAATAATTATCTAAGTCTTACAATTTTAATGAAAAGAAAGAGAAGAAGAGATCTAGTGATCAATATGTAAATGGAAATAAGGGGAATAAGGGAAAATTTGAATATCCATCCTGCAGTAAATGTGGGAAGAAACACTCTGGTACTTTCTTGAAGGGAATGAGAGTCTGTTACATGTGTGGTGAAAAAGACCACCAAGCTCGTGATTGTTAGGGGAAGAAGGGAGCTACCGATGTTCAATTCTACAATTGTGGGGAGATGGGACATTATGCAAATGAATTTACTAAGCATTAAGAGAATTTACCTTAGAAAATTCCAAGGGATCAAGGCTAAGCTTATGCTATCACCACTGCTAGGGTAGAAGCTCTCAAAGACATGGTGGTAGGTCATTTAATGGTTTCCTCAAGATTAGAAAATGCTTTATTTAATAATGGGTCATCGAATTTTTTCATATCTTCCCAGTTTTCTAAGAAAATTAGATATTTTTGAAATTTGATTTAAAAAGGGAGTTGTTAGTCAAAACTCCTAAGAGAAGTATAATTTCTAAAATGTTCTATGAATCAGTTCCCATTAGGGAATATAACTGTTCATTATATGCTGATCTCATCGTCATACCCATGATTGAATTTGATATAATCCTCGGTATGGATTGGATTTTGGACCATGAAGTAAAAAATTATTGTAAGAAGAAGAAGGTTACTATTTTTAATGACGATGATAATGAACACCTTATCTTTAGAGCAGAATCGTCACCACATAATTCTTATCTAGATACACCCCTAGTAGCTCAACTAAATTCAATTATTGAGGAGGAAGAGAATGAAATGACTGTGGGTGGGGAAAGGAATGTTCAAAAAGAGTATGTATCTATTATGAGAGAATATGTTGATGTGTTTCCAGAAAATTTACCTGGACATCTTCCAGAACAAGAAATTGAGTTTTCCATTGATTTAATTCCTTGTTCAAGGTCCATATTGAAGACCCCTTATAGAATGTCCATTGAGTAATTAGTGGAACTAATGAAAAAACTAGTGGAATTGAGTAATATGGAATTTATTATCCCTAGTGTTTCTCCATGGGGTGCCCCTATCTTTTTTGTTAAGAAGAATGATGGATCTATGAGGTTGTGCATTGACTATAGGGAGATTGTTGCTGTAAAATTAATGAACAAGTATCCACTATCTCACATTAATGATTTATTTGACCTACTACATGGAGATAAATACTTCTCAAATATTGACCTTCGATCTGGATACCATCTGTTGTGTGTGAAAAGGGAATACATTCTGAAGACAACATTTCGAACCAGATACGGGCATTACGAGTTTACAGTAATGCCTTTTGGATTGACTAATGCACCCTATGACTTCATGGATCTAATGAACACAGTTTTCAAGCAATATATTGATGACTTTTTAGTGGTATTTATTGATGATATCTTGGTATACTCCAAAATCTATGAAGATCATGAAAGTCACATGCACATTATCCTGAATACTCTAAGACGACAAGAATTATACGGGATGTTTAGAAAGTGTGAATTCTGGCTACAGAATATTTCTTTTCATTACCATGTTGTCTCTAAGGATGTAATCTATATTGATCCTTCTATGAAAAGATCAATCCAAGAATGGCTAGAACCAACGAGTATAATCGAGGTACACAGTTTTATTGGTTTAGTAGGTTATTATCGACGTTTCGTCCAGAATTTTGCCCGATTGGCTAACCCATTAACGAATTTCACATGTAAAGGGATTAAATTTGTTTGGAAAAATGATTGTAAAGAATGTTTTGAAGAACTTAAGAGAAGATTTTTCAATGCTCCTATATTTAATATAGCACCAGGGAATGATGTGTTTGTTATTTATATTGATGCTTCAAAGAAATGACTTGGTTGTGTCCTTATGCAGAATTATTGGGTTATTGCCTATGCATCCCGATAGCTAAAATTTAATGAGAAAAACTATCATACTCATGATCTTGAGTTAGCAGCTATAATATTTTCTTTCAAGATATGGAGACAGTATCTATATGGTGAAAAATGTGATATTTATACTGATCACAAGAGTTTGAAGTATATTATCACCCAAAAACAACTCAACATGAGGCAATAGCGATGGCTTGAACTACCCAAGGATTATTATTGCACGATTCACTACCACCCAGGGAAGGAAAATAAGGTGGAAGATGCTTGGAGTAGAAAGGATCATGGAGTTTTGAACAAGATGAGAGTTGAAAGGGATCCTATTTTCATGGATCTAGTAAATTTGGATATAGGAATCACCATGGAAGGGGAAACATCAATACTTTTTAAAATGGTTGTCAAACCATCTTTACTGGATATGATAAAGAGTTATCAGAAAAATTATAAAGAGTTTAAAAAGAAGTTTAAAGCTGTGAATGATGGGAGATTGAGTGACTTTGTGTCTAAAGATGTATTTTTGAAATTTGGGAAGAGACTTGGTGTTCCCGATATACCTTATCTAAAAAGGGAATTGTTGGATGATGCTCACCGTTCCAATTTCTCTATACACCCTAGGAGCACCAAAATGTTTAGA
This sequence comes from Viscum album, assembly GCA_963277665.1. Taxonomy (NCBI): domain Eukaryota; kingdom Viridiplantae; phylum Streptophyta; class Magnoliopsida; order Santalales; family Viscaceae; genus Viscum; species Viscum album. The sequence continues at coordinate 1,095,547,199 of OY728151.1, read as the reverse complement.
GATTTGAAGGAACATTTTTTGTGGGACAACATAAAGAGAGAGATTACTGATTTTGTGTCAAGATGTATTGTTTGTCAATGAGTGAATGCTGGAAGGCAACGACCTAGAGGAGTCATGCAACCTCTTCCCGTACCTGAGTGGAAATGGGATAATATTACGATGGACATTGTCATGGGACTCCAAAAGACTCCTAGAAGGAATGATGCAATATGGGTCATTATTGATCGTCTTACCATGTTAGGACATTTTCTTTCAATAAGAGAATATTTACCACTTGAATGACTAGCAAGACTGTATGTTAATGATGTTTTATGACTTCATGCAGTACCTCTATCGATTTTTTCTAATCATGATCCACGTTTTACATCAGAATTCTAGAAGAGTCTCCTAAAAGCCATGGATACTGAGCTTAGTCTGAGGACTGCTTACCACCCCCAAACTGTTGGAAAATTAGAACGGACTATTCAAACCTCAGAAGACATGCTGATATCTTTCTCCCTTGACTTTTAGGGTATATGGGATCAATATTTATCTCTGGTAGAATATTTCTATAACAATAGATTCCAATAATGTATTCAGATGGAACCATATGAAGCATTATATGGAAAGATATTTCGCACACCAACATTTTGGGATGATGTTGGTGAAAGAAAACTCGTAGGCCCAGAACTGGTGGAGGAAATGATGGAAAAGGTGAGGGTAATACAAAACCACATCAAAGCAGCTCAAAGTAGGCAGAAGATCTATGGCGATAACTGAAGAAAAGATTTGAATTTTAGGTAGGAGATCATGTTTTCATGAATGTATCTTCATGGAAGGGTGTTTTACATTTCGGTAAGATGTGTAAATTGAGTCCCTGGTACATCGGACCTTTCAAAATTATAGAATGAATTGGGGTTGTATCTTACCATTTGGAAATGCCGCCAAGTGTCTCCAAAGTTCATGATGTGTTCCACATATCACTGTTAAGAAAATACATGCCTGATCCAATGCATGTACTCACCTATGAGGAATTTGAATTGGAACCTGATCTGTCTTATTGCGAAGAGCTCGTCAAGATTCTTGATAAAAGTGAACAAGTGCTGAGAAACCTGACGACTCGTCTAGTAAATGTTCTATGGAGAAACCATAAGATGGAAGAGGCAACGTGGGAACCTGATGAACTTATGAAGAAGAACCACCCAAGTCTTTTTATGAATTAATATTCTGGAAATTTTGAGGATGACATTATTTGAAGGAGGGGAGAATGTAACACCCCAAGTTTATACGGTACGCTTCCCTTTGAATAATACAGTAGCGTCTGTTATACGCAACTTCGAGTTCTAACACACACCACAACCAATCACACTAGCCATTATGAATAGTACTACCCACTTTTTGAAATTTTATAAATTTTATCTTTCAAAATGGATTTCATTTTTGGATTTGGAATATCAAAATTAGTTTAGGGTGAATTTTTGGTATTTTTTTTTGAAAACATTCAATTTTTAATGAATACTGAAAACAATGAGTTATAGTTTAAAAACGAATTTTTATTTAAATAATAATTTATTTTATTTAAATTTATTTTAGATAAATATTGAAAAATAACACCTATATGAGTTTAATGTAATTCATTGGAGTAAATTCATAATAATGTAAGATATATAAAAATTTTATAGAACTTTTCACTGTCTTTTACCCACCTCTTAGGAGAATTTGTGAATTCACATAAAACATAATTTTACCGCTTCTATGAGTTGAATATCAAAAATCCGAGAGACATAGTTAATATTAAAGAGTAAAATTTGGTTCAATAAGATAAAAATATTTTTTTGTGAATAGTAACTTTTTACTTTTATTTACCACGGTTAAAAGTAAATATGGTAATTAAGGGTAAAAATAATAATATTATTACCCTAACACATGTCCTAATTCTATTGGATAATTATAATTCTACCAAAAAACCTTAGGAATAAAATATGAACCTATTTGGTCCACTTTGATTAGATTAGGACATTTATTGTTATTTAATTCAATGAAGAGTTAAAAGAGTTAAAAACAAAGATTAATAACTAAAAAAATTTAATATAGGGTTACACATAAGATAACTTCGATTATAAATATTCATTAGAAATGTAAAAATATTTCATACATAATAGTATTTTATTTATATTTTTTAGATGTTAAATAATTTAATTTATCTATGACGCAATTTGGATCCAGTAATTACCTTATTAATGAAATATTAAAATAATTGATATTTTAAATACACAAATAAATTTAATTTGAGTCTTTTTATGAATTACACTAATCTTATAGGTTAATATGACATATTAGGTCTGGTTAGATGAATTGTTTTCTAATTAATAATGTTTTTATGAATTTAACAAAAACAAAATACCAAATAGTGTCAAAATTGACATAAATGAGTTTTTAAAACAAATATTATATTATTTTTTGATATTCAATTCCTAAAAATATATGGTTCGGCCAAAGGACTTATATAATAATAGGTGTATCATTAATGAACCACTAGGGGTTCTCTTGGAAGTATTTAGTATGTTTATTAACCATATAATATAAAAATACAAATAAACATGGTAAATGTCAAACTATTAAACTAAAAGTTAAACTTAAAGGTTAAGGTTAATATAGTGACCCGAAACTGTCTAAAACCTATTGGGTGAGTGTTTTTAGACCCATACACACCTTATACTTTAAATAATCCCTTTTGGATACATTATAAACCATAAATGATTTTATTATAAAATAATATTTCTATCTTTTCCTAAGGTTCCCATTACCCCTCTTATAAAAGGGCACTCCCCCTTCTCTCTAATTTACACCTTCAAAGCCTTTTGTATCAGCCAAACCCGTCCCAAATATCCTCTAACTTACCTCAATACATCCTATAGGACTTAATTTAGTCATAAAGCCAACTTAAGGATCCCTCTTGGTTAAATCAAAAGGAAGAACCCAGAGAAGAGGTAATAATTTCACCACCCTCTTTCAAGTTCTTTTCTTCTTCAACTTCTTCTTTCTTTGTAATTTCCATTCTAAAATAATAACTCCAGTATATTCTAAGTATGATGATATTATTATAAATATGGTACAACCATATTCATTATTCTATCCATCCTTTGAATGACATGTCACCAAACGTGCGTACATACGGATTATCGTCTCCACGTCGTGGTGTAATTGTTATTCATTACATTATTATTTGGATGGGTATAATAATGAAGTGTAATTCATGTGAATAATAAATATAAATCATAATGATTCTGTATATATGATATACCATCCAATTATATATTATTTTAATATCAAAAGAATGATATTGTCGCTCGTGTGTACGTACTGATTATCGTCTCCACGAACGCGATAAGATTCATTTCCCATCGTATCCATTCAAGACTAATTTTCATTAGATGATTAAAATTATTATTTAAATACTTGATATCATTATAGATAGGAATATGAAACTTCCCATCAATAACATATATGACTCACGTAACAAAGAATATAAAGGAAAACGAATCTGTTAACACACGAAACGATGATAATACTAAGATATTATTAACAAAACAATGTTAAAAGATCATATATGATATCATATTAATGTATATTATTCTTATATAAATTAATAACACTTATTTCACCATTATACAGGATTTTAATGCACCTTCAACCAAGGAAAAGTACAAGGTAAGTGTTAATTTCACTTAAAAATGTATTTCAAAACATTCTTAATATTTTATAGACTATGGTTAAAGTCATTTGTACCCTTGTTTTACTTTTTATATGATGTTTATAAAGGAATCTTTCAATAGTTTTCCAAACAAGGTCCTTTTTAACCTTTTCAAAAAAAAATTAAGGTAATAATGTCTTTTTTAACTTATACAGCGGGTGCAGCTATTTTTCGCTGTAATAAAATCGTCGAAGATTCCATTACAGGATTATAAGAATATTTTCAAAGAAAATGTTTTATTTTATAATTATATGACTTCTAAATGATTTCAAAAAAGAGATATTTCTCTCACATAGTTTTTATTTCATCTATGTCAATGTCCTTTGATGGATTTTAAGTTTATTTGAAGTTGATTTATTATGATACAAAACATCTATATTATATTGATGGTTTTGTGATATGTTTGACTGTGGATGTGTTATTTTATAGAATTCTTTGTTTATGGAGAAAGTATTGACATTTCATATTCTAGTTTTAATAAAAAAAATTATGTTATGTTTAAACCTGTTCATATGAGGAATGCATTGGACTTAGTATGTAACAGGTGGAGCCCGCTACGACTCCTCAATGTATCGGTAGGTCTCATGAGACAAAATACTGTCTTGGCACAATGCTTTGAAAAAATATTATTTGTAGTATTGGCTCAAGGCCTTGACTATGTGGTTATAATAGTCTGGTATTACGCATTCCATCATTATGAAAGTGGTTATTAATATTGCATGTGATTATTCCACAAGTAGAATATCCATGTGAATATGTAACTGGAATTATTTCATTTTATTTTTTCCATATTATGCTGATGTTAAAGTTTAAAAGTATTTTTTTTATTTATACATTGCCTTAAATGTTTATTATTATTTATGAATGATTCCACTATATTGTTATCCTTACTGAGAATCTGAGCTCACCCCTTTCTAGGTTTTATTTTTCCCAGGATGTGAAGAAGTATTTTATGACTGACCTACTAGGATAGTCTAAGGGGATATGAGTGTGGACTATAGAGACTATGTTGTTGTAGTTTTGACTTTATAAAATTAATGTAAGACTTATGAATGTATCTACTATTTCCAAGGATACTAAACTAATCAGTATTTAGAGTCTTGATCTTTTGGGATCATGCCAATGTTATGTAATAATGCACCGACTCTGGGTAACTAGGGTCGGGGTGTTAGACCACATGTTACAATATGTTCAATTCATTCTATATATATTGAAAAAAAATCATAAATAATAAGCCTTATCAATAAATATCCACATTGAATAAATTATAAGAAATATCATGATTTCACAGTCAATCAAATTTCATTCATGATAAAACAAAATATATAGTAATGGTATACGGTTTAGAAAATAATCATATCCATGAAACGAATAATATAGATATTTAAGGGTAATGTAATGTCCAATGTTAATTTATTAGAATAATGTGATTATTTCAGGAGAAGGTTTATGATATCAAAATTAATTAAATATAAAATATCACCACCAATTCAACACAAATATAGGTTTGGTAATAAAATCGCGTCTTTTATAGAACAAAATGGAAGAGAAAAATTAAAATAATATATTATTTAATATTTTTCTTTGTGAAATCATTTAAAAATTATAGAAGAAGCTAAAATAATGTATTATGATTTTGGTGGTAGGAAAAACCATTAAACTCATATATGTTAAAAAGAAACAATATTTTTTACTTTTTCTGTAGAATATTGAAAATGAATCTTCCAAAAAACATTTATATTATTCAATTAAATACTTTTAAAATGTAAATGGTAACATAAATTTCCTTAATAATTCATTTTAATAAATAAAAACAAAAAATTTAGGACAATTTATAAAAAATTGACATAGAAAAAAATATACTTGATCCAAAGAGAAATAATATAATCTATTATTTTAATCATTTCATAGATTGTTTCTAGTTACAGTGTGTTGAAAAGTTGTAATAAATAAAAAAATATTATTAAGAAAAGAGTATAATAAAATATATGAATTTTTTTATTGATAGATAATAAGATTCATTAAAGGAAAAATTTAACAAAACCCATAAAAATGATATTGTAAAATAAATTTTTACCTCTTGGTTTTATTTTTAATATTAACCCATTCAATGTGAAAAAATGAATTAAAACAATAATAATAAAAAATAAATATTTATATATGGTAAATTAATATATGAGGAATTATATACACTAAATAAAATTAAATAGGTGCATAAAAAATATGTCTCAATTGAACGGAAATTAAGTTAAAATCCCATTACTCATTCCCCTGCTTTATTGAACCCAATTTATACAAAAATATGATGGGTATAAAGTTTATATTATTATTTAAATAAACCATATTAGTTTTTATAATTTCATATATGATCCACTTATAATATTTTATCACCCATTAATCAAAAATATTTTGTTAGTATCATTATTTTCGGTGTTGGAAACTTAGTTTTGTCAGGTATGTTTCATCATTTATTTTCTTGTTATTCTGAATAGGTTATAGTTTAAACATATCTATAACTGATTTAATTATATAAATATTATATTTATAATTTATATGTATTTTTAGATTTTTTTTGAAATGTGTACATGAAAAATGAATCGCATCGTATCATAGAGAGTGTAAGGCATGCATACGTAAGAGCAACATTACGCTTTTTTAATGGGTGAAAGTGTAAAAAATGATATGATATATTATGTTTATAGAATAAATGATACATTATATGTATCATATTTTTTCATTAATTACATCATTATGACTATCCATGTGGGGAAGGGATAGAAAACAAATTACATCGATTCGTGAGGCGGTAGTCTGTCGTACACGTGAACAATGGCTTTTTTCCCATTTGTTATAGAAGGAGATGAATAAATTTTATTAAATGAAGTAAATAACATATAATTATATAGTGGATTAATATTTTATTATATTTTAACTATTAGGATATAAATTAATGTGGTAAAATCAAAAGTAAAAAAATGATCCTCCTTAATAAAATTATTTTCTCTTAAAAAAACATCTTTGTGATCACTTATTAAGGGCCTTGGGATCATTATATTAGAATAACAGCTCCTCAAAAATTTTGGTATGGATTTTAGAGATATTTTTATTTAGTTTTTAGTTCAGATAAATGGATCAAGAGTTCTGAAAATATAAGTGCAATTTTTGTCTTTTTATAATTTATGTGAGTGGATCACTTGTAATTTTTCTACATTTTAAATTATTATTAAGTCACATTTTGGGTAAAATGGATCCAAATATAATCTTATTTAAATTTGATATGGAAAATTTATAAATACAACCAATAAATGAGGTTTAAGTAGGATTTTTTAGTTATTTTATGTAATATACCATCTCGAGTCAACCAGAATGATCACCCAAATAAACCCATCATGGGGTGGGGTAAAACAAAGAAAATAAAAAAAGTCTCATATAAAAGGATAAAAATACCTAAAACAAGTGTATAAAGATAAAATCAAGGGAAATACATTTTTTCCAAATAGTAAACCCAAAAATTATAACAATACTAGATAAAACTAGTTTCCATGTGACTAACGGTCAACTCCAAACTATCCCAAAACAAAAAAAACAATGTAAAGAGAATCATGCATGCTACCTAATACTCTTACCTAAATGTGAATCCTAAAAACTAGGTCTAAGTCCTCCCATCATCATAAGTAGGGTGTGATAAATATATCTTAATGGGATTCCACCAAATAATCAAAATGAGTTATAAAAAAATATCCACATGTTCATGCTTTCAAGCACAAAATTTTTATTACAATTTTTTTTAAATTGAACTATATGAATGAATTTTTCAAATAATCCTTGAGTTTAAAAAAAATACATGTTTCTTTATAAATCATGAAAAAAATAAGGTAAAGAGACCGAATATAAATATACATGTGATCTAGCATTATTGAAATAAACTATAATTTTATACACAACTATAAGCCACAATACAGATACCAAAAGATCTATAGCCTATGGGACAGTACGCACTACATACTCACAAGAATAACAAGGAAAAAGGATGGATCCAGCTAACATCAATTCTTTCTATAGACAATAATCATAAAAATGTAACCTTATAGTGTTTTCACAATCACTAAGGATGTTTGTGTCTCTTTCTCGATACACCTAAGCGTCCAATAAGAAATTTTTTGAATTTCTATTGGACAAATATGCAAAAATTTAATTAAAAAAATTTAAAATCCTAGAATATAAATTTAAGGGTTTTAACATTAATTTTTCTAGTGAAAACAATAAAATTCAAATTTTAAAGAGAAAACACCTTTTCAAATGCGAATCATCGTACATTTTAATATCAATTCCTGAAATTCCACACCAAATCTCAAGATATAAATATGATCATTGATAAGTAAAATAAATTATAAAAAAAATTAATAGGTCCATATACCTCATGAAAATAGAAAAAAAAACTACCTTTCACAATAGAGATTGGAAACCACAAGATCTTCAGTTAGAAGTCATGGAACAAATGGAGAAAGAAAAGGGTTGATAGAAAACACCATCAAATTAACAATCTGTTCAATAAATGGTTCCAAAACTAAAATAATATGAGAAATATAGAGAAAGGGTTACTTAATCAGAATTAGTTCCTAACTATACTAATCAATCATTAAATTATTTGATCCTAACGTAAGTAAGAAACCCAAAATTTCCATGGGTAGGAGATCTGGTAGAGAGGAGAAGGATGAAAAATAAAATGAATCCTAAAAATCACATTTGGATTACTAAAAGATAAAACTTGTGGTATTACACGATTTTTAATACCTTTACACATTCTAAAACCCTTTCATTTTTTGTTACACAAAAAAATGCGTCACCTAAGAATTAAAAACAATATTTTCTATTTAAAATGGTGTGTCAATCATACAAGACATGTAAATTGGCACGTTGTTAATTCAACTCAAAGGATAAGTCCAGAAAAAAAATACATATCATGAAACCCTATTACAAATATTTTATTTAACTTATGAAAAACAATAACATTATGGGAAAACATAAAATATAAAAAATTCATCGAATCACCATTAATAATTCCATCACAATTCAAGATTGAAAATACTCTCCCAATTAAAATGGTAAAAAAATAACAAAGATCATAAAATACCATGATGAATGTTAATGGGGTGTTCAAATCTCCCCAATATAATAGAGTATTATCCCCAATAATAGATTTTGACCCTATATATAAAAATAGAGAATTCCACCACTGCCTCATCAATGACTCCAGCTCCAACTTCTCAGGAAGATCCTATATGCATTACCATATTATCCGAATATGGGTTATCATTTTACCATGTGGTACTGTATCGAGTAAAACCATAATATAAACATGATACTCAAAAAAATTATATTTGGATCTAGAACAACATCCTCCCATATAATCAAATGGTAATGATCTGGTATATACCTCACCAACTATAAACCACGAAAGAGGTCGTGTAGGGAAGTTAATCTAGATAGTAAAATGAACCCTTCGGCCACCCTCCCCATCTTATCAATGATCTAAATGGGTCCTATAAACCTCAGTTCCAACATACCCTACTCAGCCATATGATTATGTCCTTGGTGAGGTGGAAGTCTATGAAAGACCCGATCACTAACCCCAAACTTTTTCACCTAATGATGATAATCCACATAAGATTTATGATGACTCTATTCCATGATCAAATGTACCTGGATCAACTGCACAACATCTATCATCTCTTAAACAACACTCATCCCAACCAAGGACCTCTCTCCCAACTATTCCCAACACAAGGGGGATCGACATGGACACCCTTATAAATCATAAAAGGGAGCCATCCTGATTGAATCAAGGTACCTATTGTTTTAGAAATACTCAAACATAGGAATTTTTATGTCCCAAGATCCACTAAATTAACTTAAATATGCCTGAAGAATATCCTCAAGAACATTTATATCCCTCTATGTATGTCCATATATCTATAGGTAATATGTCATGCTCAATTTACACTGGTAACATATTACCTTCTAAAAACCTTTACAAAACATGGATTTGATCCTTGAGTCTCACTTAAAAGCAACTATAGAAGGAACCCATTGATGTTTCAAAATCACTCTAATATAAAATTTCCCTGTAAGTTTCACTTTAGTTTTTTTCTTTATAAGAAATAAATGCACATATTTATTGAGTCTGTCAACAATCACTCAAATCTCATCCTTCCCAACAGTAGTATATTGTAAACCAATGATAAAATCCAATAAAAAAATACCACTTCAATATCATATTGGTTAAAGTAAAAAACAAAATTTTATACATCAAATTTATCACCTTAACACATTGGTAAGTGAGGCACTATGATTCAAAATCCAATACTGGCCACCTCATCCCCATCCTCCAATATTGACCTCTCAAATCATGGCACATCATCGTATCCCCATGGTGCAAAAACCAACGTGATCGATTTTCACTATCTAGAAACTCATGTCTCAAGGAAAATAGATAAATCAAACCACTACCAAAGTATGAAGATCCACTGGGAGACCATGAAAACTCACACGAGGTCTACCCACTATTTATGATTTCTCCTAAGTGTTATCTCTTGATGTCTATCGCCTTATGAAGTAGAACTCACTCATCAAAAGATGATTCAGCTTTTATTAATGACAAGAACACTTATCCACCGACCTCCCCCACTCCCAACCTTATTTCAACAAAAAAATCATCGGTGAAAAATTATCAACTGATTCCTTTGATGCTTGTGTTGGTAATTATATGCTCAATGCATCGACCATCACATTCAATTCCCCAGGGGTATACATGATATCAAAATCAATGATCTAAGGATACTATACCAAGTTTCTGTATCACAGGTTCATATTTCATTAATTGAATACATACTTCAGGATTTTTGTGATAATAATGTACCATAAACCTCTCTTTAAAGAGATAGGGACACCATGTTTAGAGAGCATGAATAAAAATTTCCAACAAAATATCCTGGGTAGGATAGTCCTTTAAATGAGGGTGTAACTAGCAAGATTTATAATCAAAAAAACGTTTCCCATATATCATGAAACATCCCAAACCTATACCAGAAGTGAATTAGGAAACATTATAACATGATCTTGGTTCTGAAAGAATCATGAGTGGTGCAGAATTAAACATCATTTTCAACTCCTAAAGGATCACTGATAACATTCATTCCATTAAAACTATACACCCTTATGGTTTAAATTTTTCTTCAAATATACGAGCTTGGAGAAGTCCCAAACATACTATCTATAATAACTTTTGCAACACCATGAAGATTTAGATCTCAAACATGTTTCAATATTACTCCATAGACAAAACTACTCGCACCACATCAGGATCAATTGAGATGTCCCTCTTAGATATCACTTGCCCAAGAGACATCACTTCACTAATCCAAAACATACACTATCAAATCATACCATAGAGACGATGTTACCTCAAGGTTGGAATAATGATATCCAAATTTTCTATGTTCTATGTTCTCCTCCTATGATAATTATCATGCTGAGATATCATTTAGAATCACACCAAGAAAATACTCTAAAAAGAAATGAATGATTTAATTCATCGAATCCATGAATAACACAAGATAATTAGTTAGTATAAATGGAATAACTAGAAACAAAAATACCCATATTGACTCTAAAACATTTTCTTTTATATATCGTCTTCTCGGACTCCCAACTTGTGGAACCCCGAATGAAAATCATTCATAAAAAACCAAAGATCCCCACTCAACTGTTAAAATAGATCACAATTATGGGTAGAGGATATTTTTTATTAACGGTAACCAAATTCATCTTCCCACGGTCAATACAATATCTTATACTTATTTTGGCCTTGTTAAAATGGGTATAGGTGAATCCCATGGTGGTACGCTAGGAAGAATAAATACTTTAACATACATGTCATCAAACATTAATTTATGTTCCACCAACTCAACAGGTCTCATTCGATGGGATATAATAAAAATGGAAATCGTTCATGGTGTAACAGGTCAATATTGAACTCAACCTCTATATATGATGGCAAACCAGTAAAATAATCTTGACAGAACCTAGGGTATGCACACAAAATAGATGGTAGCTAACAACCCAATCGTGGGTCAATCGCATCATGAAACATTTATGAAAACAATAATGAGATAAAACTAGAAAATGAAACAATAGTTCTTTCCCTTCTTGATCTAGAGTCTTACTCACCTTGTAAATCATGAGTGACCCCATTGGTAGATAAGAATTGTACCTATAGGAAATAGTAATCTATCTAGACCATTATGGTAATCATATAATCCATGTCTATGATCAAGTCAAATATTTCAGGATAATGAACTATGAAGTTCCAAACCACCTCAAAGACTCGTATCATAACCCAACACATGGGGCATTTTAAACCTTATTTGAACATCGTTCCCAAAGGCATGCAAGGATCCAATAATAATGGCATAAGATCTGAATGAAAACCCAAAACATCGACCAATAATGATGTTATAATATAATTAGTATCAACCTGCATCAATAAAATCTACTACCATAAAAGTAGAAATAAAGACTATACCACTAATAGTGGATGTCCCTTCCTCAGATTCCTCTGGTGCATAATCTTCTAAGTAATGTCATCTGGACATAGACTACTAGAAATCCCCTTTGTCCTAGGAGTGAAACAGGCCATCCTTGAATGAATTAATATGAAACTATGAACCCTTGGTAAAAGTGGATCCCTTATTACAACATTGGGAAATATTATCATGGATATGGTTCATATGGCTATATTAACCACATAGATGAAAAGTTTTATGATCCTATGTACACTGAGTCCTTGTATAGCGACACCTACCACACTATTATAAAAACCTGTTGCTTCCTTGTAGAATCCCACAGAAGATTTCCTTTAGAAAACTAACCACCCTTGAGCTTTCTTTTTTGACCAGAAGAAGAACCTTGGATACCTTCCACACCCAATGAAGCTCTACCCCAGCTAGTCCATCCATATATGTCTGCCTATGACAAAGCATTTTTATCCACTACTTTTAAATAGGTTTGAAGGAAAAATGATCTAGAATTGATGGAACATTGTACCTTGATACAATCTCAAACCTCTGATACATTTGGTAATCATTGGGGGAAATCTATGGTTCTAGATGCACCAATTCAAAAATATAGGTGGAGTACTCTAGAATGGTATGCTCCCATTTCTCTAATGTCAAAAACCCTCATGTCTTTTCCACATTGAATGTTTCATGATAAAACATCTGATTAAAGATCTTATTGAATGAAACCAAGGTAATGACTTCATGAAACATAACTTTCACTATCAATACCTAGAATCATTTTCCTGGCATTTCGATCATATATGCAGAAAACCCCACATTAGAATCCTAAAAAATTCTCAAAAGGATGATGATCCTATCAATCCTTTTAATTCCCAACTCTCACTCTTGTGGTCATTTATCACCATGGAAGATAGGTGGATGTTTCATGGTAATCTCTGATCCATGATCCACTGCCCATCCTTGGTTTATGGAGCCCACAACATCAGCAAAATAAGGGTCCACTAGAGGATCCAAAAATAGAACACGCCTCATGGACTCCACTCCTATATTTAGAGGAGGTCATCGAGGAGGTATTGTTTTTTAAACATACTAAAGTAACCAATACTCTATGAGAAAATTCAAAAAAAAAAGAACTAAAAACAAGAATAAAAAATAATTCATTAAAATAATAAGAATTTTAATTTATTATGACCCCTATCAAATAAAAATATCATCTTTCTAAATGAAAAAGTAGATATAAATAAAATACACACATAGTTAACTAAAGTGTCTTTACACAGATAAATTCCTCAAACATTGTATACAGGTTAATATAAATAAACATTCTACACAATTTATTCAAATGAATATATGTAATCTTTTTTGGACATAGTAAATATTTTCCGACCACCATTAGAAACTCAGATTTAGTAACATAAGTGAGAAAGAAAATCCCCTTTTTCCACACCTACTATCCAAATTTCTATGATTTTACAACTGTCAAACCAACACATAGAACCAACTCTGGTAATTATAACACGCATCAGGTTGAGTAACCAAATTGACATCAGATTTTAACATACAAACTTGGGTCACCGAGACATCTAACCCAAGTAATCCCATCATGGAGTGGGGTAAAACAATGAACACAAATCAAGTCTCATATAAAAGGATGAAAATACAATCCAACATAGTACGAAGTAAAATAAAATAGATATATAACTAATCTGAACTGAAAACACCATAGCGTACGACAAAACAAGATAAATCTAGTCTTTATGGGACCAACATTAACCTCAAAACTATCCCAAAATAAAATAGAAATGTAAAGAGAAACATTCATTCTACATAATGTTCTTCATATTTTGTATATCCTGCATGTAAAGGACTATATCCATCCATAGGAAAAATATATTTGTGAGTGATAATTCCCAGTAGGATACCACCAAATAATATGCACAGGTTCTAATAACAAGACTTCACATGTTAAATGATTAAAAAAATATTTACAAGAATGTTTATAAATAAAAAAATTTGGAATCCTTTTTTAAATAATCCATGAGTTTTCCCAAATTACATGCCATGTTTCAAAATATGTAAAAAAATTATATAAAGATACTTAATATAAATATACTTGTGATCCAGCATCCATGATATAAACTATCCTGTAATAAACAAATAGAAACAACAATGCACCTACCAGTTGGGGTCTAGCCTATAGAACAATACATACTAGCCAATAAAAATTTTAAAAATTCATAAGGTTTGATCCAACTATCATCGATGACTTCTATTGACAACTAACATACAAGTGGTTACCTCCTAGTGTTTTCACATTTGTTAAGGCTACCTGTGTATCATTCTTGGCATACCCATGGTTCCCTCTATGCAATGTTTTCCAATTAATGTTTTAGAAACAATGCTCAAATTTTTATAAAACAATTTCAAATCCCATACAATATGCTTCAGGGTTTGGATATCCAATTTACATTTCAATTAAAGGTAATTATATTTGCAAAGAAACTCCCATTTTGAAAAGTCAACCCATTTGCTTTTTATTATAAATTCATGAAATTCCACTTCAAATCACAAGAAATAAATATGATCAATAATTATTTTAAGAAAATAGAACAAATTAATAGATCAATCTACCTCAATAGTGTATAAATCATAACTGCCTTTAACAATGGGGTTTGGAAAACAATTGATCTACCTTTAGAAGACATCAAATGACTAGAGACAAAAAATATATGGATAGAAAAAACCATCCAATTATAAATCCATAAAAATGGTTACACAATTAAAAAAGAGTTAGAAAATGAGAGGAAGACTTTCTCAGTGGGAATAAGTGCTTAATATTTTTGATCATTGAATAAACAAACCGATCCGGACAGAAGGAAGACACCCAAACTCTCTTAGGGTAAGAGCTCCGGTTGAGAGGAGAAGTATTCAAAAAAGAATGAAACCTCAAAAGACTGTGTGGAACCCCAAAACATGGAACTCAGGGCATTAAATAGTATGTAATACCTTTACACATTCGAAAACCCTTTCAGTTTTTGTGATTCCAAAAATGTGTTGCATAGAATTATAAACATGATTTTTCACATTACACAATGTGTAAACCTTACAGGATGTCTAAATTATCAAACTACGAATTCAACTCATGGGATGATTCGGAAAGTAATTACAGGTTGTTAAACCCTAATATGAATCCTGTAAATGCCATGTGAAAAACAAAAAATGTCCAGGGAAGAGATGAATGTTCTAACGAAACATTCTCTCCATTATTAGAATATCCTCCCAATTCATGGCTGAAAATAATCACCCAAAAAAAAAGGGAAACCAAAAATTAGATATTAAAACATACCAGATAGAATGGTAATGGGGAGAAAATTTTTAACACTTATCATTTTATATTAACCCCTAGTTAACACATTTTATCCTTAATTATGTTAACTAATATTTTATTTTTTTACTATTCATTATTACCAAAAAAATATGACTGCTTTATTACTTAATGTTAATTACTAGGATTTAAAATATGTAATAATTTTTTTCCAATTTAATTCAAATAATTTAATTTATTTAATTTATATATAAACCTTAAAAAGGTGATGAAAAATAATTATTCCTGAAAATGAATTTTACAATCATTGAATGATTTTACATTAATGATATAAAAAGTAATTAAAATTATATGAATTCAAAATAATATATTTATATATATAATTTAAATGTTTTGGAAGGAATAATTCATCATTAGTGGTTATTTTAAATTATTATATTGGAAAAAAATTATGCACTTCAAAACATTTTTCTAAAAGACTTCCCTTTTTACCTCAAAATGATCTTATCATTATTTGTATAAAGTTGATAATAAATACATGGTCAAATAAAAACATTCCAACCCATTATTATGTATAAAAGGATAAATAATTAAATTATACATTTCAATTATTTATGAAATACTATTTCTAGTAGAAACTTTAACATTTCTTTGGTGGATTATTTGGACCTAGTAATATAAAAATATATATTCGTCTTATGAAATTAAATTTTTTTCCATGAAATATTAAAATTGGAGTTATATTATGTTATTGTTAAAAGGAAATGTTCATGCACTACAATTAAACATCAGGTGACACATTTTTTCCTACAAAATTTCATTCTAACTATTATTATGGATATTAGTTTCTTAAAAAATTAGGGTAGTTATTCTTCATAACATCCTAATATTCCCATTTTTCTTAAACTATTTTATAATTTATCTAATTTTCTTTTAATAGTTGAGTTGTTTGACTTCATAAAAATTGTTCTCCATTGTCAATAATCTATAAAATCTCTTCATTGTAAGACAAAAAAAGTTTCTAATTCTGCTTCTTCAGGGTTGATAACATGCATTGGGTTTGGAATATACTACATTAATAATTACATCTGAACCGCATATTTTACTTTAGAGATTACCAGTGGAATTACCAAACAGTAAGACATGTCTCACAATAATTCTATAGTTTCAATATATTTGATGTACGTGGGACTCATTTGTTCTATCATAATGGAACTTATAACACCATTCAATGGAGATGCTCTCAAAAAAACATTTCCCATCATATGAAATTCAGAATCATTCAATCAGTGATATATATAACTATTATTCCATCTCCACATCAGTTAAATATGGGTTTGAATAGTCTTTATCTTTTTCATTCTCTCTTTAAAATGGTTTCATCTAACAAGTTTCATTTCACTAACTATATCCCAATTTTTTCGACTATGGAATTTCTTGCTCTATAATACTTTATACAATGCAATTAGAAAAATTTATTGGAAGCTGTTATTATAGGAAAACTCCACCATAGGTAAATAATTAGACCAAATACCTTGAATTTAATGTTTTTATAACCCTAAAATGTTTTTTAATGTTGGTATAGATATGTTAGACTATGAATTAGTTTTAGGATAATTGGATGTGCTCAAATGAATCTCAGTATCAATGGAATTATGTAAAGATTTCTAAAAATTATATCTCAATCATGAATCTAGAACATAATAATTTTAAAGAGGTGTGAAATGATATCCTAAAACATAATTAATATATATTCTTGCAATGTTATTAAGAGGTAAATCATCTATTATAGTGATGAAATTGAAATATTTGGTTAGGTGATTAACAAGAATTCATATTTCATCATTCATTCTATGAATCTTAATTAATATATGGAATCATTCCATAGTAATTGCATCCCATTTTATCACAACAATTGTAACGCCCCGACCCGAGTTACCCAGAGTCGGTGCATTACTTCATAACATTGGCAAGATCACAAAAGATCAAGTCTCGAAAGACCGATTAGTTTAGTTGCCTTGGGAACACTAGATACATTCATAAATGTTACATTACATCATAAAGTGAAAAAATACAATAACAAAGTCTCCTAGTCCACACTCATATCCTCTTATGACTATCCCTACAGGTCATTCATAAAATACTTCTTCACATCCTGGAAAATATTAAAACATTTAAAGGGGTGAGCTCAGATGCTCAGAAAGGATACCAATATTGCGGAATCTTTCATAAATAAACATTAACATTTAAGCCAATGTATAAATAAAACAAAAGCCGTTTTAAACTTGAACTTCAGCATAATATGGAAAAAATAAAATTAAATAATGCCATTTACTTACATGGATATTTTACTAGTCGAATAATCTCATGCAATATCAATAACCACTTTCATAATGATGGAATGCATAATGCCAGACTATCATAACAACGTAGCCAAGGCCTCGTGCCAAGACCACAAATAAGATTTTGTCAAGGCCTTGTTCCAAGACACTAGTTTGTCTCATGAGACCTATGGATGAATCGAGGATCTATAGCAGTCTCCACCCATCACTTATTAAGTCGAATGCATTCCTCATATGAACAGGTTTAAACATATCATAAACCATTACATAATCGTATCACATAAAACGTGCATAAAGGAAAAATAAAATTTCCACATTTCAATCACAAGATATCAATACAACACATTGATATAATAAAAACACTTTCAAAACCATTTTCAATACCAAAATAAAAGAAAGTTAAAACTTTGTATTTATTTTTCATTAAGAAAAAGTTATGGCTTATAGAGGAAGCCGGAACACAAATAATGGTCACGGCGGCAGAGAAGTCGTTGTCACCGCATACGTAAGACAAAAACATTCCTTTTGTCGTTTAGTAAAACGATTTGTAAAAAAATATTCATTTTTGAATAAAAGTCAATGTCAAAGGGGTTTATACACCGTATAAAAGAAAGTTGTGTATAAAACAAAATATGCCTCAATGAAAGGAGATTGAGACGAAGACCCTTACAAAGATATTTTTTTTAAATAAAGTAGATCTATTATGTGTATTCACTATATGTACACATAAATAAAGTACAAATACAAGATTGGACATAATAATATCATGACATAATTTGAAAGTAGGAGATTAACCCAATGAATAGAAATTGAGTTAAGAAGTTCCCTTACCTTGTGTCTGAATTCACTCGACCGTTCGTTGATCTCCTGAATAATAAACTAGAGTTAATTTATAATTTCATAAGAACGTTTTTCAAGTGTATTATTCATTTTATATCACCTATTACTATGTTATGAACATTATGTAATTATTTATGTTAATAACGGTCGTTTTGACGATCTTAGGTACTTGAGTCAAAAATAAACTTCTTATAATTAAACTTTGTTCATGTGGTAATATATCCATTATATCCATAATTATATTCATGATATATATATCATATACATAATTTATATCCAGTATATACATTCATTTATAATATTACATAACATTTAGAGGTAAGAAATGAAATGCACCGTTCCTGGAGACGGTAAGCCGTACGTACGCATGAACGCTACTTTTATTTCTATTTAGTATTTAATGGAATGAAGTTATAATTATATAAAGGTATAATATAATTCCAGTATAATATAATGTATAATACCATTTACTCCATCCTTTATACATCCCACATATGGAATTAACGATTCAAATCACTTAGAGGGGGCGGTAGTCTGCACTTCCTAAAATGAAATTATCGCGTTTACCCATAATGGAAATCATAAAGTATGCTGCAAATGAGAAAAACAGAAACATAAGGAAAACATATACATACTATATATATATCATATATGAAAATAGTGTCATAAAAATGGCCACCATTAGAGGTGTTAAGGGGTTGGATAAGCAAAATAAAACAAAACAACATTAGAGAAGACATTACCTTAAAATCGGGTAACTCTTTCTGATTTGAGCCAAAAGCTTCCTTGGGAAGACTTATTCCCAAAGTGAGGATTATAGGAGTAAGATAGGGAAGTTGGGAGAGTATTTGGGCAGAGTTTGGCCGAGCCAAATGGCATGAAAGAGTGAATAAGGTGGTAGTGGTGGGGGCCATTTATAAGAGGAGAGAAGGGGCACTCTTGGAAAGATTGAAATGTTACTTTATTAGTAAATTATTTTTCGGATTATAAAGGTCACACACTTATATATTTCGAGGATAAGGTGATAAGGGTTCTAAATATAATCATCCAATAGGTTTTTGACATGTTTAAGTCTTAGATTTTACATTATCATTTCATTTTATTTAAATCGTTAATTAATGAGGTAATCGCTGCATCATCATGGTGTCATAAATAATTTAATTTATTTAATGTCTAAAAATTATAAAAAAACTATCATGATGTAGGAAATCGTTTTAGCTTTCTAATTAATATTTATAGTCAAAAATATGACTTGTATAACCCCATTTAAAAATTGTTTTAGTAAAATAACTCATGTTTGTGACATTTTTATTTTAACATTAAATAAAAAGTTTTTAATGTTATTTTCCTACCAAAGTGGCTCCATGGGGTCCCCAAGTTGACCCATGGATTTTCGTGGTCGGCCATGACTCATCCAATAGGGGTAGGACAAGTTTAAAGGTCATTTCATATTATTATAACATTATCTTTACCTTAAATTACCCTAATTACCTTTAATCGTGATTAATTAAACATAAAAGTTACTATTCACCAAAACAAATTTTAATCCCATTGAACCACATTTCACTTCATAATGACAACCTTGTATGTCGGATTTTTGAAAATAAAATCACAGAAGTGGTAATGTTTCATTTAAACGAAAAATCAGTTTTTTAACTACCACTTACTGGTTTAACTATTCATCAAAAATTGAAGTTTTTCAGAACAATGCCAAAATTCCACCCGAAGATATAATAGATATTCCGAATTAAAAAATGATGTCTATTTTACAAAATTCCAAACATATATGTTTCATTAATTAATTTTATAATTAATTCTCGCTGTCACAACAAATAGCGTGTTTTTAAGAAACAATATATATCAAAATATTGACAATTGTTTATGTCCAATTTCAAAGTGAAATTAATTCTAATGACCACCATTGGATAAAATGGTAAAAATATATTCTAATTATACTTTAAAACCACTAAATAGTATAATTTAGGACTATAAATTATTTTGATTAAAAAAGTTGTTTTAAGTATTTTTCACTATTCATAAAAAATTGGAAGTTCTCCGAAAATTACAAAAAATTCAACTTAGGGTAATTTCGATATTACGAATATAAAAATGAAGTCCATTATGAAATATAAAATATATATAATTTCAAAAAGTGGGTATTACTATTCATAATGGCTATTTTGATTGATCGCGGTGTGTTAGAATCTCAAACATGCGTACAATGCAAGCTATTGCATTATTGAAAGAGAAGTGTATCGTGGAAGATTGGGGTGTTACATTCTCCCCTCCTTCAATAAATTGCGTTCTCTCAATTTGAAATTTTTCTTTGAAAGTAAAAGGTTGAAAATATAGAATACCTTTGTGGAAAACCCACATCTGAAATAAGGTTAATAAAAATATAATTTTAAAATAAATAAAGATAAGTACAAAGGTCACCTGAGATAGCCCATACTAGGATTCTATGAAAATATGGATATGGAAGAAAAACAAACCATCAAGGTCTAATGGAGAGTTGTAGAAAACTGGATTAGAAGAAAGTTAACCATAAGAAAATCACAAACTTGTGATTGGTTAAACGGTCATTGAATCCCTAGTTGGAAAAGTTAACCAGCAACATTTTTGTTTTAAATTACGTTTTATAAAGTTGAGGAATTTATTTAGGAGATTTACAGAGAATTTAATGGAATATACATACCTGTCATGTAGACTTTCACTCTTTAATAAATTTTTACCACAAACCCATCTTTCACTCTAAAAGGTAATAGAACTCAAAAATATTCTATTTATCCTAATTGTATAAGGTTTCAAATATTGACACATACCATTTAGATTAGTAAAACTATTTTGAAAAAACCAGGGACATTCTGTAGGCTAGTGGTAGGTAATAAAGTACTATCGCACTATGGTTGTGGGTTCGACTACTACAGCTTTGTCTGACGCGACGGGTTATGCCCCACCCTGCAGGTTGTCCTTTTCCTAAAACTTTAGTATTATAATATTCCAAAAATAATCTTCATAAATGTTTTAACCTTAAACAATACTATCCAATGTTCAACTTAATTCATTCCAACCGTTCTAGTTATCCAAAATACCACTGTCCAGAATTTCCCTACAAGGACTCTAAATTTTAAAATCAATTGTATCATCAGATACCTCAAACAAAAACAAGTTCCTCTTATTGTCACATACTATAATATGATGACCTTCATCATATTAAATCCTTAATTAAAACAACAAGTACTGCAGTACAATCCTTATATATCACATTATTCGTATAACCAGAATATAATCCTTGATTCCAAAAACACAAATATATTAATTATTCAACTTCATCTGTAGCAAAAACATAATCTTGGACTTGATCCCTTCACCTTTTCTGAGGTAAGTTTCCTTGTCTCTTAGGACAATCATCTGCATAATTCCCCAGTCCCCTAAAATTTTAGCATTCAACATTGATAGCCTCTTTCTTTCCCTTGCAATCACGAGCTTGGTGACATTTTTCTCCACATTTATAAGAAACTCCAATTCCTTTTAGGGAGGTACCGGGGTGATTCTTCCCACAATTATGGCATAATGGAAAATCCTTCTTTCCCTTTTTCCCTTTATCTGTCTCTTGTTCCACCATTCTATTCTCCTCTTGCTTTACTTTATTGTCATAAGATTTAGAGAATTCCTTTTCTATCTTGATAGAAAACGCGACTATATCTTTGTATGTTGAGAAAGATTGTGATACTAGTGCTCTATGGAGAAATGGTTTTAACCCATAAAAGAAACGATCGATCTTACTTCTTGGGTTACGTATATAATCTGTAGCATGCCTCGCTAACCTTGTAAAGTTAGCCTCATACTTTGCGACATTCTCATCCTCCTTTTTTCTTAGACTCAGAAATTGCCCTTCCATATCTGCTCGATGGTCACGTGGAAAGTATTTTTCTAAGAAAAGATCTTTGAAATCTCTCCATTCCGTACTTGATACTTCTTCATCTTCCTTTGTATTTTGAATCAAGGACCACCATTGATCGGCATCTCCAGTGAGGCGGTATACTTCCATGACAACCTTCTCCATTTCGCTACTCCCCAAGGCATGGAATATTTTTTCTAAAGAGTTTATCCATTGCATAGATACTAATGGATTTGTACCCCCATTAAATGTTGGTGTTTTTTTCCTCATGAAGGGGTCTAACATTGATCCTCCACGTTGCGGATCAGGGTGCTCCATATGAGTAAGGTTATTATTCATAACCTGAGTGATTTGTCCTAGTATGGTAATAAGTTGATCAGCACCAGTTGTATCTCTAGATCCACAATAATTATCTTGAGCATGAGGGAAATCCCTACACAGAGTGCATGCATTGATACGGTTTCCATTCCTTCCACTAGGCGCCATTTCTAAACAATGGAAAAAACTAGATTAGTTTATGAATCAAAATACAGATTTCCATACATGTAAAATACTTAACATAAATCAAAATATTTATGGATAGAATCCATAATCATAAAAAGAAATGTTTTATGTGAGGAAGTATATACTCAAAACCCTTCATAGTGGTTTGTAAAGAAAATGAGAATTATCCTAAGCATATCCCCCAGGAGTGTCGTAACCAAGAGTCCAGCAAGGCCCATTGTCGTGCACCAATTCCCGTTCGAGTCTAGCTCAAAGCAGTGTTTTCAGGTTTTACCCCAAGGTACATCTATGCCAGATCCTCCTCTACCTGCTCGTATCCAGACAGGGATGTATTTCTCGGAAAACTCACAAAATCTCTATAATACCAAAATTCTAGAAAGTTCTTCTATACTAATCCTCAAAGTCTATCTTTGGCTATGTGATCTAATCAGAGTTTATGTAAATATATCATCAAGTTTAGTACTAAACTGCCTCTGATACCAACTGTAATGCCCCGACCCCAGTTACCCAGAGTCGGTGCATTACTTCGTAACATTGGTATGATCACAAAAGATCAATTCTCTAAAGAGAGATTAGTTCAGTAGCCTTGGAAACACTAGATACATTCATAAATGTTACATTACATCATAAAGTGGAAAACTAAAATAACAAAGTATCCATAGTCCACACTCATTTCCTTTTCTAACTATACCTGCAGGTCATTCATAAAATACTTCTTCACATCCTGGAAAATATTAAAACATTGAAATGGGTGATCTCAGATGCTCAGTAAGGATAGAAATATTGCGGAAGCTTTCATAAATAAACATTAACATTTAAGGCAATGTATAACTAAAACAAAATCCTTTTTAAACTTGAACTTCATCATAATATGTTAAAAATAAAATTAAATAATTCCATTTACTTACTCACATGGATATTCTACTAGTCGAATAATCTCATGAAATATCAATAACCATTTTCATAATGATGGAATGCATAATGCCAGACTATCATAACCACGTAGCCAAGGCCTCGTGCCAAGAACAAAAATAAGATTCTGTCAAAGCCTCATGCTAAGACACTTGTTTGTCTCATGAGACCTACCGATGCATCGAGGAGCTATAGCGGGCTCCACCCTTCACTTATTAAGACCAATGCATTCCTCATATGAACAGGTTTAAACATATCATAAACCATAACATAATCGTATCACATAAAACATGCATAAAGGAAACATAACATTTCCACATTTCAATCACAAGATATCAATACAACACATTGATATAATAAAAACACTTTCAAAACCATTTTCAATACCAAAATAAAAGAATGTTAAAACTTTGTATTTATTTTTCATTAAAAAAAAGTTGTGGCTTGTAGAGGAAGCCGAAACACAAATAATGGTCACGGCGGCGGAGAAGTCGTTGTTTCCACATACTTAATACAAAAACATTCCTTTTTCGTTTAGTAAAACACTTTGTAAAAAAAGACTCCTTTTTCAATAAAATTCAATGTCAAAGGGCTTTATACACCGTATAAAAGAAAGTTGTGTATAAAACAAAATATGCCTCAATGAAAGGAGATTGAGACGAAGACCCTTACAAAGATCATTTTATTTAAATAAAGTAGATCTATTATGTGTATTCATTATAAGTAAACATAAATTAAGTACAAATACAATATAATACATAATAATATCATGACATAATTTGAAATTAGGAGATTAACCCAATGAATAGAAATTGGGTTAAGAAGTTCCCTTACCTCTTGTCTGGATTCACTCGACCGTTCTTTGATCTACTGAATAATAAACTAGAGTTAATTTATAATTTCTTAAAGACCTTTTTCAAGTTTATTATTCATTTTATATCACTTATTACCATGTAATGAACATTATGTAATTATTTATGTTAATAATGGTCGTTTTGACGATCTTAGGTACCTGAGTCAAAAATAAACTTCTTATAATTACACTTTGTTCATGTGGTAATATATACATTATATAAATAATTATATTCATGATGTATATATCATATACATCATATATATCCAGTATATACATTCATTTATAATATTACATAACATTTAGAGGTAAGAAATGAAATTCCCCATTCATAGAGATGGTAAGCCATACGTACGCATGAACGCTACTTTCGTTTCTATTTCATATTTAATGGAATGAAGTTATAATTATATAAATGTATAATATAATTCCAGTATAATATAATGTATAATACCATTTACTCCATCCTTTATACATCCCACATATGGCATTAACGATTCAAATCACTTTGAGGGGGCGGTAGTCCGCACTTCCTAAAAGGAAATTATTGCGTTTACCCATAATGGAAATCATAAAGGATGACACAAATGATAAATAAAGAATAATAAGGAAACATAAACATAATATATATATCATATATGAAAATAGTGTCATCAAAATGGCCACCATTAGAGGTGTTAAAAGAATATTGAACAATCATCATTTCGTGAGGCAGTATTTCGCCACCCATAGAAACAGTATGTTATTTAACCATTAAGCGAAGGTGTGGGTAAGTTTAAATAAAATCCTTATCATAGAAACATCCTAGTATATTTTATATACTTGTTTTGTTACAAAATAAAAGAATAAAAAGAGTTTAAGGGGTTGGAGAAGCAAAATAAAACAAAACAACATTAGAGAAGACATTACCTTAAAATCGGGTAACTCTTTTTGATTTGAGCCAAAAGCTTACTTGGGAAGACTTATTCACAAAGTGAGGCTTCTAGGATTAAGATAGGGAATTTGGGAGAGTATTTGGGCTGATTTTGGCCGATCCAAATGGCTTGAAAGTGTGAATAAGGTGGTAGTGGTGGGGGCCTTTTATAAGAGGAGAGAAGGGGCAGTCCTAGAAAGATTGAAATGTTACTTTATTATGAAATGCCTTTTCGGATTATAAAGGTCCAAAAATTATATATTTCGAGGATAAGGTGATAAGAGTTCGAAATATACTCATAAAATAGGTTTTTTACAAGTGTAAGGCTTAGATTTTAGATTATCGTTAAATTTTATTTAAATCGTTAATTAATGAGGTAATCGCTGCATCATCGTGGTGTCATAAATATTTTAATTTATATAATTTATAAAAATTATAAAAAAATATAATGATGTAGTAAATAGTTTTAGCTTTCTAATTAATATTTATAGTAAAAAAGATGACTTGTATAACCCCATTTAAATTTTTTTTAGTAAAATAACTCATGTTTGTGACATTTTATTTATAACATTTAATAAAGAGTTTTTAATGTCATTTTCCTACCAAAGTGGCTCCATGGGGTCTCCAAGTCGAACCATGGATTTTCTTGGTCGGACATGACTCATCCAATAGGGGTAGTACAAGTTTAAAGGTCATTTCATATTATTATGACATTATCTTTACCTTAAATTACCCTAATTACCTTTAATCGCGATTAATTAAACATAAAAGTTACTATTTAGTAAAAAATTATTTTAATCCCATTGAACCACATTTTACATCCTAATGACAACCATGTATGTCGTATTTATGAAAATCAAATCACAGAAGTGGAAATGTTTCATTTAAATGAAAAATCAGTTTTTTAACTACCACTTAGTGGTTTCACTATTCATCAAAAATTGAAGTTTTTCAGAACAATGCCAAAATTTCAACCCTAAGCTATAATTGATATTCCGAATTCAAAAATGATTTCTATTTTACAAAATTCCAATAATATAAGTTTAATTAATTAATTTTATAATTAATTCCCACTGTCACAACAAATAGCGTGTTTTAAAAAAACAATATATATCAAAAGATTGACAATTGTTTATGTCCAATTTCAAAGTGAAATTAATTATAATGACCACCATTGGATAAAATGGTAAAAATATATTCCAATTATACTTTAAAACCACTAAATAGTATAATTTATCAATATAAATTATTTTGATTAAAAAATTTGTTTTAAGTATTTTTCACGATTCATAAAAAATTGGAATTTCTCAGAAAATTACAAAAAATTAAGCTTAGGGTAATTTTGATATTAATAATACAAAAACGAATTCCATTTTGAAATATAAAATATATATAATTTCAAAAAGTGGGTATTACTATTCATAATGGCTATTTTGATTGGTCGCATTGTGTTAGAATCTCGAACTTGCATACAATGCAAGCTATTTCATTATTGAAAGAAAAGCGTATCGTGGAAGCTTGGGGTGTTACAAAAATATGTATTGGATGCAATAATCTTATAGTAATTTATCTCATTTCCAACACCTATTGACAAACCAAGAATCCAAATACATAATCTACAATTTCCTACTATATATTATCCCACCAAAAATGTTTCTTCTAATCAATATAAATCACAGTTCTGCCATGGTGTATTGTGAAATATGATTTATAATGAATTTATAAAATTTAAATTTTATATCTAGTATAGTTGGAAGAAATAAACACTTTACAAATTTTAAAATCTCATATTTATATTTGTATTTTTCCAAAATACCATCACTCCAAACACTAATTTTTTTAAATTTATCATCATAAGGATAAGAACATTAAATATTTTTCAATATAGATGCTTCGGAAATTAATTCAAAAAATGATTGATGCTTCCCATTACTTGATAATTATAATATACCACTTTACTAAATCCATGAACATAGGATCTATAACAATATGCATTTTGTATAAAACTCCATGATATTGCCTACTCAATGCATCTGATACCTCATTTTTCTATCCTAAGTGGTATTTTATTGAGAAATCATAATCCTTGAGTAGCTCAAGCTGTATAGATTTCTTCAATATGAGATCATTCTATGAAAATATATATTCTGGGATTTTGTGATCTATTTTTATCTCAAAAGAATATCAGTAGAGATAATTTCACTATAAATTCAATTAAAATATTATGGGTAGAAACTCAAGATCAGGGAATGGATAATTGTTTTCGTGAATTCATAAATCTATTCATTTATAGAGAATAAAATTATCATTATATATATGTACACAACCATTTCCCTTATTTGATGAACCCCTATATGTCACAAATATATCATTCATAGATTTTAACATAAAAATTGGAGCATTGACCAATCTCCTCATAAATTCTTCAAAACATTTTTCAGATTCTATTTTCCATATAAACATACCACATTTACTTATATTCTTTGTTAATGGGTTATCTATTATGGTAAACCTTTTAGAATTTCTCAAATATTTCTCCACCAAACCAATGAAACTACATACCTATGTAATGTTCATTGGTATATGACATTTTTACTACATTTTTTTATATTATTGGATAAGATTCTATACATGGAGACAATATATTTGTTAAATGAAACTTTCTATAGAAATATTTAAAACTCTCTAAATTTACCAAAAAAACTATTTTCTTCAAAAAATCCCATGAATGATTTTTATGTGATTATCATTGTCCTTATAGATTTTATATTACACGAATATACGATCAATAACTAAATAAAAAATTTGAAGATATTACTTGACCAATCTATTAATTAAATCCAAAAATATAGAGGTGTTATTAGTCAATCCAAAATGATTTTATTGTAAACTCATAATGTCATTACCTCATAAGAAATATTGTCTTTATAATATCGTCCTTTTTTCCTCTTAGTTTATTACACCAAGAAATAAGTTAAATCATTGAAAAATTTTGATCTCCATAAAGGATATCTAACAAATGATCAGTTACAGGAGGATAATACTTGTTATTTATAATAATATCATTGATTTCACTATAATAAATACACAACTTTGTGGATTCATATTTTTTAAATGAAATGTATAGGGTTTACCCATTGTGAAACACTGCACTTTATAAATCCATTATCACAAAAATCCTATTGTTTTTCATTTAACCCAATTAGTTCTTTAGTCGTCATTCTAAGGGGATTCTTTGATATAGGTATTACATCAGGGATTAAATGAATGGAAAACTCAACTTTATTTTCTCATGGATGCCCAAGTATTTTCATTGGAAATAAACAAATGTATTCATGTATGATAGGTATATCCTCAATTTGATGATTTCATTTTCCATCTATATATTTTATCTTCCGTTATTCAATAAGAATATCATTCAAAAAATCCATTTGTGTTAGATCTAGACATTACATAGATAATTAATCCTTTCCAATAGAGATATAGAATTCCAAATATTCTTTATGAATAAAAAATTACATCCCTTGTAAATAAATTTTGAATTTTATTTTGAATTTTATTCCATATAAAATATTATGTTAAAGTTTATCATAACTATAATAATAAATTAATTAATTGGATAATTCATATGTATTATAATGGGAACCTAGTGAAACATCCTTGTCATTGTGATATTTCCACACAGAGTCTTGATGGACAACACCATTCCCATAGTGTTAGGGGTATAACTAATTGTCTATAAGAACATAGAATATATATAATTTTTCAAATATCCATAATTAAATAAATCATTATCTAAATTTGGGGCTTAAAATTACATTCCTACCATTATATCTTTAATAACTTCTACCTCCACTATAATCATCACGTAAAAATGGAACCCTCCCTCATCATCTTCTAAAGTAATTTCCGTTGATGGTTTAGATATTAATTTGAATAATTACTCATTTTTTATAGTTAAAACAATATATAGTAGTGGTATATTTATTTACCTTACACTCATTATCCAAAAAACCCTTATCTACTCACATTTAACGAAATCGTTTTCCCTTAAAATATTTTCCATGATGATACTTTCCACAATTTTCACAAGATAGAAATTACATTATTATATACTTCTTTTTTGACACATTACATTATTATTAGTGTTAATAAATCCGATTA
The DNA here is from genome assembly GCA_963277665.1 of Viscum album. Taxonomy (NCBI): domain Eukaryota; kingdom Viridiplantae; phylum Streptophyta; class Magnoliopsida; order Santalales; family Viscaceae; genus Viscum; species Viscum album. Next base: position 1,095,517,133 of record OY728151.1, on the reverse strand, counting down.
TTTTTGTTTCTTCCACTTGAATATATTTAATATATATAAATTATTATATGTTTTTAGGGAAAAAAATATTATTTCATTACATGATGAAAATGTTTGAGAAAACAGTTTCATTTAGTGGCTTGTCTTGATCCCTTTAAAAAAATATTAATCTTTCCCCTGAAATTATATATATATTATATATAATACCTTGATAGTCTTTTAAATATAGATTCAGAATCCAAAACACTTACATCTTCTTTTTTCATTAATATGGGAAACTTTCCATTTATTTTATTTTGTAGATCATGAGGTTATTATTTATCGAAGAATATTACATTTGAAGATCTTCATTCTATATGTTTTATTTCTTCTTCCTTAGATGTAATAATTATCAATGAACATCATTTATTATCATTAAATTTCAAAAAAATATAATTCCAATATATAATTAACCCTTTCATTGCATCCTAATGAAGGAATATATATTTTTACGGGACTAATTTGTTACTCTGATACGACTTGGTTAGTAGAAACCAAAAAATTTATAGGATTTGTGGCATGATAAAATAAAATATTGGGACATTATGTCATTGAACAACATGTTTCTCTATATTTACATGGTTATTAGTCATAAAATGGGCCAGATTCTCAAATATTTTCATTGTCTACTCAACTCCAATTATAGTTGTATTGGTTTTCTCAGCTAGGAAATCTATACATTGGTCAGAAGCACTGATACCGACCTCTATGCTATGTGTTATTTATAAAATTTGGGATATAAGAAATTATATCATAAAATTATGGATTCTATAACAAAATATACAATTTTAAGTCGTACTTAATAATTAACATAACATGAAAATTTATATATATCTTATATCAGAATCATAAATTCGGTTTCTTCAAATAAAAAGAAAACATGAATTTCCCTAAGCCCATCCCTTGGTAGTTTCAAACTAGTTGTGCAGTAAGGGAGAATTCACCATTCACTAGAATTATATCCCAGATATACTCGACCATGTCTTTTCAGGATTATAACCCCTAGATGTATCTATTCCAAAACTGCATCCCCTTGTAGTATCTATACATGGATTCATTACTTGGAAACCCATATAATAATATCCTTTCCAATATATTTATGATATTATCATATATTTAGACATATCACCATGTTTTTTCATAGTTTTATCTTCCCTACTCTATGTTTTAATAAATGTAGTTTCCAATATTTCAACAAAACATGGTTTGATACCAAATTTAATGAAACAACCTTGAATCTGGTAACCTAGATCCCATGTAAACATTATTACATTAGAATATAGTACAAGGAATCAAATCCTGAAAGACTGAATAGTTTAGAAGTCTTCAAAAAATGAAAACATATTTTATTTTTAATTTAAAATTGGAAACATAAAATAGAACATTATATTTTATTTGATTACACAAATATTTCCTTTAGGATACCACTTTATTTCAATCATAATACATTGCCGTATATCCTAGGGAAAACATAATAAATTGGTGAGATCAGATGCTCAGAAAAGATAAGAATACAGAACAAGATATCATTAATAAATAAGAATAATCAATATGATACAGTAAGTAAATTAAACACATGCAATTTAATCAATAAACCATGCGAAATATAGAAGAAATAAATGATGATCAAATAATGAAATATACTTAATTATGTGATCCTAAAACATACCCATGTATATTATAACTAATCGAATAATCTTATTGGAATCAATAAATAATCTCATAATGATGAAATGCATAGTGTTGAACATTAAAGACATATTATTGAGTCTTTATGCCTTGAAATCATAATAAATGTGTAAGGTATCAACCAAAACCCATTGTAGTTTTTCTCATCCAAACTACTAATTCATCGAGGGTCTATCTATAACTTGTCCAAACCCATCACATACTATGTCTAAATAAGTAATCATATTAAAGTGGTGAATCATAATCACCATAATCATTGGCATAAAAAACTGACATACAAAATTTTAATATTTACCCCAATAAAAGAAATATATCATAAACCATCTAATGTATTATAGTTATTAATAATAAAATAGTACATATTTAGTTAAAATAATCTACAAGAAAAAAGTGGTTAATGATGATATAAGTAAAACATATTTCCATTGTATCATAAGTACAATAATGGGTTGATTTGGTTAATAAAATGAAAGACAATTATTATTTCATTAAAAAAATTATTCAGGAAATTAATATTTTCACTTTGGAAATATATTTTTTAAAACTAAAATTACAAAAAATAATTTAAAAATAATTTTCATCTAAAATAAACTTTTATAATAATAAACTAATCTTTAAAAAATTAATTTTTCATGATGATAATACATTTATTTCATGTTAAACATGTTAAAAATTTGATTCCATTCACATTTTTGGTAAAATCCAAACAGGCCTAGATTTAAAAAAAAATATATAAATATTCCTTCAGAATCATATTTTAAGATATAAAAATAGGTTAATGTTTATATGATAATTTTTTTATGAAATGATAAAACACTTTTGAAAATATCTATAAAAAACCTGAATTTTGATGAATATAGATTTTTAACTAAAGATTGAAGTAATGTCATATTTTTAAACAGATGGTTTCTCAACTATTATCTTTAACAAAGTGTGTAGAATGAAAATATCACATGAAAAAGTTCAAAAATAAAAATATATTAATTTTCAGATAGAAAAATTAAATAATTTTCTTAATGTATACTTACACAAAGATAATCCTGAATAATGTTTGGATTGTGAAATAAACCCTCACCACTTTGGAAACTTATAAACAAAATCCCAATAATAAATAATATTAAATAACATAATGATAAATGCATTCATGTTATAAAATATAAAATTAGTGGTACATATAAACCGCACACACAAAAAATGGTGAATACGTTATGTGTACCATGAATGTAAAATGTATATTAAAACCCTTACCTCAAGATCAACTTCCTTTAGATATGTTTTAACCTCCTATATAATAAATATAGGTTTCATATAAATTTATTATAAAACAATAATCATATGTATAACTCCATATATTATCCTCTTATAAAATTTTACCACCTATTTCGTATTAATATTTCATTATTTTTCTTCTTTTTATGTGTTAATTGCCTTTTTTTCTCATGCATGTTTTGTCAAGAAAGTCATATTTCTTTATACATAGACAAATTTTATTTTTCTTATAGTCTTAGAGTTAGTAACTGTATCTCTATATCCACTAATTTATCATGAATAAATTTTTTTCCAAATAATATTTCCTTAAAATACTCACACTACATGCATTCCATTTACTCCTAAACATTAGTGTTTTGAATTAACGGCCAATATTGATATGAATACCCTAATAGATGATAAATTTACATTATAACATTCCCCCTTTCATTACTTCTAAGACAACAAAATATCTTCTCTAATGATCTATTCCATTGCTCAAATACAAATGGATTTGTATTCCCATTGAATGATAGTGGTTGTGGATTCATGAAACTATGTGGTTTATCATTAGGATACTCTATACAGTTATGTTTATTACTTGTAAAGCTAGTCAGTTTCGCTATTATAGTTATAATTTTATCATTTCTAGCATCTCCTCCCACTTCAGTTTCATTATATTTCCTAGTGAAATCCCTATATTGGGTACATCCTTTTGTACGATAACCATTCTTTAAACTATAAAACATTTATATATAATACAATACACTATATTAGATCTGAAAATTATAAAAAATAATGTATAATCTTAGAACTAGTGAAAAAATTAGCATAATTTGAAAAATTAATGCCTAATTAATCTAAAAATCATAAACATGGTTTCATTGGGAATGATTTTAAATTTAAAAGATATTTTCTACTCTGTTATTAATTACTATTAATGATAATTTTAATTAACTCATTTATATCCCCTTAGAGTGTCAAACCTGGTGCACATTATGAAAAATTTTCATGTACTAGGTAATGCTCGAGTCAATCCCAATGCACCATTTCGTAGTTATTACCCACTAGGTACGTCTATTCCATAACAAAATCCACATAAACTATTTAGAGAAGGATTTATTTCTTTTAAAACTATATATTCTCTAACCTACCATCACTATAGGATGGTCTTATATACTTATCCTCAATTTTCATCATTGTGTTATGTTTACTAATCAATATCTTCTGAAATCTAATTCCCAAGGTTTATAGTAAACATTCCCTGATACAAACTCTAATCACTCTAAATATAGTAATCCAGAACCGGTGTCTACATTATTACATTAAAATAATATACAAGGAACATTTTCAAAAAAGAATAAATAATTTATTTGTATTCGTAAATAAGATACATATTTGATTCTCACATTAGAATTTAAACTATTTTATATAAAATAGTATTACCTCTAGGAAAACCACTCTTTCCTTTAGAATATCCTTTTATAAAAATACTAATAAAATTCCTTGTATCCTGGGGTAATAAAAAAAAATTGGTGACCTCAAATACTAAGTAAGGGAAATCATATAATAGAATATATCATGAATAAATTAGCATAATCAATATGAAACGGTAAATAACTGAAACACATGCCATTTAATCAATAAAATGTGCATAATATGGTACAAGTCAATGATTATCAATTAAATCCATTTAAGTAATCTTATGATCATGATAATTATACATGGATATTATAACTATTTTAATAATAACAAGTAAATAAATAACTGATCTCATAATTAGTGAATTACTAATGTTGTACATCTAAAACATACCATTGAGGCATTTTCAAATACATCTAAATATATGGGCAAGGCCTCAGCCAGAACCCAATCCAGTTTGTCTAATGAGACCTATTGATGCATCGAGGGGGAATCTATAATCAAGACCCACCCATCAGTTACTAAGTAAAATTCATTCCTCGTATGAAAGGGGTGAATCATTACCAATATAAAAATTCATATTGAAAAACTAAAACAAGAAATTTTAATAGTTACCCCAATAATATAAAGATCGTCATAAACTATCTAGATTAATATAGTGACTGGCACAAACAAATGTACATTGTCAGTTGAGATGAACATAAACCATCCAAATAATGAATATTGATTATATCAATAAAATATATCCCCATTTAATCATATGTACAGCAAAGAGTTTATGTTGTTGATGAATAGAAATACCATAACAATGTCATTAAAATTTTTGATTTAAACATCCAATTTACATTGAAAATATATTTTTTAAAAATAAAACCTCAAAAAATTTATAATAAATAATTATTTTAAAATTACATTTGAAAAATAAAAGGTGATCTCTAAAACAATGAGTATTCATGATTGTTGTAAATTATATTCATTCTGTACACATTAAAATAATCATTCTATTCATATTTTCTTTAAAATACAAACCAACATTGCATTAAAAATGGAAAAAATATTTCATTCCAAAAAATTTGTAAGAAATTAAACTAGTTAAAATTTTATTTGATAAATAATAATTAAAATTTTAAAAACATTTTAGAATTTTTTTTAGAAAACATGGATTTTGATAAAAAGGTTTTTTTGACAGAAGAGATAAATAATGTATGATTTTAATAAAATCATTTTCTAAAAACATTTATATACCAAATAGTGGAAAATGGAACAATTAATTTAAAAAATTAATAATAAAATATATTTATTTTAACATAGAAATATAAATTATTTCACTAAAGGGATACTCACACAAAAACAATCCCGAATAATGAAAAGATTGTGAAATAAACCATTACCACATTGGTAATATCAGAATCATAAAAACAACAAAAAATTACATGAAATGAATGATTCAATAACATGAACATAATATAATATAAATATAAACTATATTTTTGATATTATATACACCACACAAAATAAATAAGTGACAAATATGAAATATGTTTCATGGATGTAAAAGTGAGAAGAGAAACTCTCACCTCAGGTTCCACTTCCTTCTTATGTGTCCAAAAATCTAGTGTAATAAATATATCTTTATTATAAATTTATTATAGTAATATAATCATATTTATAATTCCATATATTATCCTCTTAAAACATCATCTTGGACACTGTTTAGTAATATTCCATTATTTTTATTGTTTCATCTGTTAAATACATTGTTTTATATTTCATGTTTTGTCATTAAAGTTCTGGTTCTTTTATATAGGATAGTGTAAAATCATAAAGTAGATTATATTAAAGTTATAAATATCATATTTACTCATTAGATACATTATTATAACCATTATTTAATATTGGACATTAAAAAGTAGTCCCATCACTGCATAGAGATAGTTGGTCGTACCTACGCATGAGTGATGATATCATTCTATTAATGGGTTAAAGGGTAAGGAAATGGATGATATATTAATTATAAATAATTTATATAATTTTATATATATCACATATGTTAAAAAAATTGTCTTTATTATATATCATTTAAATATTAGATGAAAAACGAATCACATCACTTCGTGAGGTGGTAGTCTGTCGTACACAAAAGCGATGTTATCATATTTTAACTAGAATGGAATGTAAGTTGGTATATGTGATATTATAATTTCATAATTATAATTATTTATTAAATATTATATACAATAATTAAATCCATGAGTATTTCTGATCATGAGTGGTGTTGATAGAAAATGGGTCACATCGGTTTGTGAGGTAGTAGTCCACAAAACACATGATTGACGATTTCGTGTCCCAATTGATAGAAGTGTACATAGATATTGGTTATTAAATTTATATAACAACATATAAATATATCAGAATTTTTTTATAATATCTTAATTAAATAAAATATTAAGGTGGTATATGAAGAATTAATATGAAAAATATAGTTTAAAACGGTACCTATTCTTCGAACGAACACTATAGAGTTGGCCCAAAATCATTCCTAGGGATGATTTTTGATCAAAACAATGTATATAGTATGTTTTAATGAGATTAAATAAGTGATATGGATTGTTATTTTATAAAAAATGGATTATTATGAGTGAAGTGGGGAGGGTCCGGCGCCTTGCTATAACTGGAGGAGAGGACACACATGAAATTTTTTAATAGAATCATTTAAGACCACATTTTTATCATTCCAAAATCCTCAAAAAATTCATATTATATTCCCTTATAGGTGAAATGGTAAGACAATCACCCTAAAATTAGTGTTTGATTTTTTTATGTGATTTTGGTTTGTTTTAACCTTTATATTCTTAGTCTTAGCCCTAGGTAAATTTTTTTTACCTAAATTGTGGTAATTAATTTTTACATAATTTAGTTTTCATAATGTTAAAAAAATTGATTAAATTGTTACATAATAAATATTATTAAAATTAAAAATATTTAATCCATTTTTCCAAATTCAATTCAGATAATTTCTCAATTTATGTTAAAAATTATACCAGTAGACGCGATGAAAAATCATGTTTAAAATGAGAAAATTCTATTAAGTATGGAATGTTTTTAAAAAGTAATTGAACAAAAAATTGATCAAGATAAAATAAATTAGTTAAACTTTAATATATTTTTTCTAATTATCATTTAACCCCAAATAAAAATTTATATTACATTTTATATATTTTAAATAAAAAATAAGATCTAAATAAAATTAGTATTTTTCATTATTCATAAAAAATAAATGTTTTTAGAAAAAACCCAATAATTCAATATAATATAATTTTTATATAACGATTTAAAAAATTAGGATCATTTTGTTAAATAATATTTCCAAAATTAGTAAAATAAATTTTAAATAATGTGTACAAAGCACCGTTAAACCTCCTTTTAGAAAAATACTATTTTTTAGAAAATATTTCTTTTGCTATCTAATTATTCTTATTTTATTTAAAATCAATATATACGCATTTAATTTATTTTTTACATGTCTAAAAAATGTAATTTTCAAAAAAAATTATTCCTATTAAAAAATTCCAACTTTAATACTTTGTTATAATGGTCGTGTATAAATAATAATATTCTAATAGTGTATTGTGTTTCGTTAAAAGATGGTGTTGTGTGGATCACAAGATATTGTAGTGAATGAATTTATTTAAAAATAAATGTATTTAAAAGATTTCGGGTGTTAAATTTTCTTATAATATTGGTTTTTTGTGTCAAATATGCTACCAAACATGTTGTTCCTCTTATAAAATCCTAGGGTGTTACATGTAATGACACAAAAACTATTAACCCAAGGATTGTCTCTTCATTATTACATTATAATAAGATAAAAATGAAATCATCACCAAGGATAAATCCATTTAATAGTTATTATAAATAGTACAAAATCATGCATCCCTTTTTACATTGGAAATAAAATACTAAAAAATAGTGAAGGTAGATATTCTTTATCCTTGAATTCATGTATAGATTCCTACTGTATATCCTGGGGAAAGGAAAGAAAAAATGGTTAGCTAAAATAATCAATAATGGTTATATATAGAAGAATCTATCATGACTAAATAATTAATAATAAATATGGAAGGGTATATTACTCAAAAAAATACCCAATTAAATCAATAACATACGTATTAAATGCATCCCTGGATAATATTAATAAAATAATATCATCTGTAAAATGAACTTAGTTATCTATAAAGAAAATGCCAAATGTTAGATGTTATGATCTCAGACATCAAGATATCATAAATTCTATGTCCTTGGGTAAATATAGATTAATGTATGGGTAGGTATGCACTAAACACCCATCTAATATGGTTATCTAGTTTTTTTGTGTCATGAGACTGGTCGATGTATCGAGGGGCTATAGAATTCAAGACCCCACCCATCACTACATGTCGAATGAATTCCCAAAACATTAAATGAAATTTTAATTTGTAAAAAATATTCTATATAAAATACATATTTATTGAGTAAATGATATAAATATTATGATTGATTAGTTAATTAAATAAGTTTTATGGTAAGCCATTGTTAGTAGAAATAGTATAAAGTTTCCGAAATAATTATATCCACAATAAAAATAAATTGAATATTTAAAATAAATATAATTTATAATGAAAACATATCTAAATAAATTGAATGTTTCAAGAGAAATTTAAAAATAGAAAAAATAATAAGAGATAAAAGATAGTCATTAATTCCTGAGAACTGTAGATTTTGTATTAAAATAATGTAATTTATATAAATAAAGAAAATGGAAGAGAAAAATTAAAATAATAACTCATTAAATAAAATTATTTATAAAATGACGAGAATCCTGCAGGTGAAGCTAAGATAGAATTAAATTTGGTATAGTGGTCAGAAAATCCATTAACATTATTTTCATTAAAAAGAATTATTACTTATGAATTTTGATAAAGGAGGTCGAAGATGATCCTTTAAGAAAATATTTAAAATAATATTTTAAAATCACCCAACAGACAAGTTTAATATAAAATATCTATAAGTAATAAAATTAATAAATAAAAAGTTCCTTTCTAAAGATATTTAGTATATTGGGAAAGCACAGTGAAAATATATGAGGTCAAAAGAGAGATAAGGGCATCCTTTATTTTAAATATTCATATTATTGAGTCAGGTTAATAAAATTACTAAAAGTTATAATAAGACTAAGAAACTCCTTAAATAACTAGAGGATAAAAAGTTGATTAATTTTTTGATGGATATATTATATGATTCCTTAAATGAAAAATATAATCAATCACAGAAAAATCAAAATGTAAAATAATTTTTTTCCACTTTGGTAAATTTAAAATTTATCACATTCAAAACGTCAACTGAATTATGACTCTAATAATAATGAATTAAAATATATTCAAGTAAAATATATCAAATGGGATGTGTATACAATATAAAAAATAAAATAGGTTCCCAATACAAAATATTCCTCAATAGAGTGGAAATTTAGATAATATCCCTTCTAATATGCTTCCACATTATTGAACATTATCTGATATTTTTTATAATTGTTCTAATTTTTTTTTATTTATACCAAAAAATTAAAAATATTTATAATATCATATATGATCCTATTAACACATCTTATCATTGATTCATCAAAATCTTGCATTATTATCATTGTTTCGTGTGTTAACTTCTTCGTTTTCTCATGTATGTTTAATCATAGATGTTTTGGTTCTTTTGTATAGGTTATAGATTAGACATACAAAAATTATATCAATTCTATAAATATCATATTTATTCATTAGATACAATTTTAAAATAAATTTTGAAATATGGACATCATAAATGAGTCATACTACTTTGTAGATGCGTTAAATCATATATACATAAGAGCGGAATTATCATTTTTTAATGGGTTAATTGGTAAAGAATTGGATGATATATTATATCTACTGATACAAAATAATATCATAATTATTATATATATTAATTAGAGACAACATTTTTGATATCCATGTGAGGTGGTGATGGAAAAAAATTAAATCAATTCATGATGTGGTAGTTTACAATACACACAACCAATAGTTCCTTTTCATTTGATAGGTAAAGAGATGGATAAATATTAATCCCTAGAAATAACCGTATATTAGTATTTGGGAGATATTTTTTATTATATTTTAATTTTTAGTAGATAATTGAGTGTGGTAAAAGAAAATGTAAAGAAGATAGATCCTTATTATGATTATTACATTATCTTTGAGAAACATCCATTCGATCTCTTCTTAAGAACCCTTGGGTAGTTGTTTTTGAATGGAAAACACCACTAAAAATACTAAATTGTTATTTGGGATTTATTTTTTTAGGTTTTGGTCATGAAAAATGGTTCATGAGGTTTGAAGAAGTGAGGGGAGGATGTGTCTAATAATAATTGAGGTGAGTGGTATAGTTGTAAATTTTCAGTGTTTTAAAATATTAATACATCAAATTCATTGAAAAATGCATAAAAATTGGATAATATTATAATTTTACAATTTTATGTTCTAAATTAAACCAACCAGTGAGGTTTTCCAAATTTTTAGGTCATTATGGAGCTTATATTTAAATATTACCCTCAGTAAACCCATTTTGACCGTAACTTTGCTAACCCATTTTTACTATTTTACTATTTAATATGACCAAGAATACAGTTGATATTATAAAATATTTTTAATTACGATGATTCTAAATATGTAATAATATTTCAAAATTAATTTAATAAAAAAAATTATTTAAATTAAATATAAACTTTTAAATATAAAAAGGGGTTTTCATAAAAATTCATTTCTCAGGCATTATATAATATTACATTAACTATATGACTCAGAATAATCATTATATTGACCTAAATTAATATATTAATATATATAATCATTAAATTTAATTTAAATTATTCAATATAATAGGTAAATTTAATTAATTAGAAAAGGGAAACATTATGCAAATGAAAATGGTTTTCTAAAAAATTTCCATTTTACCTTTATAAGGTTATCATCTTTACTTCTAAAGAATCGATAATAAATTCATGGTAAGTTATACATAATATAACAAATGATTATATATAAATAGAGTAATATTTAAATACTACATTTTCAATTATTTATAAAATATTATTTTGAATGCAATGTTTATAAAATCATTTTTAGATTTTTTTAATCTAGTAAAATCAAAATTGATATTCACCATATCAAATTATAGTTTTTTTCATAAGAATTTAAAAAATTATATTTATAATAGTTTTATTAAAATAAGATATTTTCTTGTAATAATTTACTCTTGGGTGTTGAATAAATTAATGTGGACTCATTATAAAATTTGAAGATTCTACTTCAAAATATGTATTCCATTGTATAAAATTATTTTTTAAGGGGAATAAATAAATTTTTATGTCAAAATATGTAACATAATTAAAAACATATTTCTATAAAAACCCATTTTATATGTAAAAATGTTTTTCTTCCAAAATAAAGTATAATGTTAATTTCAATGAAATCTATTATATTATTTTTAACCAAAATGAACTAATAAAACATTAATACCTACATAAAAAATAACTATGTGAATATTTGATGAATAAATAAAGTTTCCTAAAAAATTTATATTTTATATTATTCCACCAAAAATCAATATTTTCAAAAAAATCACAACAAATTTACACTATGGTAATTTTTACTTGAGTATATCAAAAACTATTTTGATTGTGCCTAATTACATTCAAAAAAATAGAAAATATAAATATAAATAAACCCATAGTTTATGTCTTAAAGAATTTATTATTTATAATATGATTTCCATTCTTTTAAAATATTACATCACATTATTATAGTTAATATAATTCTAAAAAATCTATTTCTTGAATATTTATAAAGATTGAAATTGATTTATTATTAACATTTTATAGGTTTTTAGACTTTAGGAAAGAATAAATGAGTAATGATGAAGATAAAGAAGAGATAAATGGATGCTAATGAGAACCTCAAAACCTCTCTGTTGATGATGATTCTGAATTTAAATCTCAATGAGAGGATACTAGTTAATAGATTCAACCTATGACTTTCACTCGTGGAAGTATGGAATGAATTAATATACTTAAATTTTTTTGAGACAAATCTACTCATATATAGACCCATGGAATGAGTGGAATTTTTCATACTACTTTATTATCAGAGGTAGAAATAACATCATTTAATAGTGTCTAAATGATGATAATTGGGGGTATGATTTATAAAAAGACATGGACGAGGTACAAAAAATCAATCCAATAAATTTATAAATAGTTATACATAATAACTGGATTGAAACAAAATGGTTCTTTTTAATAAAACATGAATAATAGGGAATGGTATCTCAATATTAAGTGGGGATAGTTTATTAACGATATGAATAAGTTAAAGGGGGTTATTTTGTGGAAATATTTTTTATGGTAAAAATAATAGAAGTAGTACAATTTTTTTCTTCAATGTAGGATTAACTGAAGTTCAGTGTTTGTCGAATTTATTTGACCAGTAAATATATAAATTGATTCTTCAATGGAGAAAAATATATTGTACAATTGGTTGTATTTCTTATTATAGATGATGATTTCAATGTTTATATGGTTGAAAATTAATTTTATATCTTTATGAGAAACATATTTAGAGATATGATGGTTAGAGATATATTTTAGAAAAATAATCTTTATATGTTTTGAGTTTGATCACAACATTTATGTTAAATTATTATATGGATAATTATTTTTGTTGATTGTAGAGAAATATGGTATCATATTTTGAAACAATAAGTAATGTTTCATTGACTTATTTTGAAACATTATGCATATATAATTTAAGATTTATATGAATGGAGATAATATCTATTCTTTTATGTTATTGGTGTATCAGTAGGAAGGTCACACATTCCTATTAGAGGTTAAATATGCATTATAAGTATTAAAAAAATTATTGAAGAGTGAGTGCATTATTCAACATGTAAAATTGTTAGAATAAAAATTGAAAAGCATAAAAGAAATGATACATTTTAGTCAATATTATATAAAATATTTATTATAATATTATTATATCTGGTATTAATTATTCCATATTTCATATATGTTACATGCCTAGAACCACTAATTTAGAATTTTGTAAATAAATACAATCTCTATGAATAAAGATGATAATGTGGTAGGTTAAATGAGTATTGATGGGAAGTTCAGTTTTCAAAGACTGAGAAGATCATGAATTTCTATATAATATAGATTTAGACTAGTTTAATAAATTTTTTGGGTCTAAATTCATTATTTTATATATATTTTTTGAATTTAGTAATTCTAATTTAATGTTAATGTAAGAAGAATAATTTTTTATTTCTATTAAATTTTGAGAAATAATATTATTCAATTTCCAAAACATGTAAAAATAATAATATTTTAGAAATAAAACATCTATAATGATGAAATTTATGAAAACCAATATTGATTCACCATTATAACATCATGGTGTTTGAGTTAACAAATAATTTGGTATAAAATATTCCCAAAAAAATACTTTGATATATTACAAATTTATAAAGGAGGAGGTCGAGTAAAGCGTTTTTAAATTGGAGGTTTTGGGATGGAGAATCAATTGTAAGATGTTATTTCCAATCTATTTGATGAAAATTTTATCATGATCATGATATGAACATCAAAGATACATTAATTTGTTTAAATTATATAGATTCAAATATCCTCTCAGTATAATTTATAATGCTTTATTAGGATACTATTTATTATCAAATGAATATATCTACTTCTTTTTATAATAAATAGAAATAGAGGCATAATCAACAATGTATTAATACTATAAATAAGGATTTATTAGAAAATAATTTAATATTTATTAGATGTAATGTATTTTCCTATATTCAAAAATGAGATTCAACTAATGTGTGAATATTGAATTTTTTAATTACCCATTGTTTAGTTTTCCCAACATTTGATATAATCTTTTTGGTGATAATAGAAACCCCTATAATTTTATTATTACGGGGGAGAATTAATATCAGGGTCTAATGTATAGGGGTATATTCAATCGAAAATTAATAAATATATATAGAATAGATCTAGAGGATTGAAATAATAATACAAAAGGGGATAATTTTATAACCCCAGGTTGAAATCTTGGATTTTTTTCAACTGGAAGTCTACTAAGAATCATTTAACATGTATGAAAAAGTCTGGACATGAGATGGAATGGATGGTGATTTCCTTAAAATATAAATATAATTGTAAAAGAAACTCATTCCCTATGGATAAGTGGAACACTATGACAAATGATTTTGTAAAAAATATAAGGTCTCTAATATATGATTTTTACCTCAGATGTATAAGGGTTATATCCTAAATATATGGGTTTATCATATTCTATTTTTTGAAGAACTATCAATCATTCAATGTGATGGTTGACCCTATAATTAAATGTATATTTTTCTAAAAAGTGAAAAAAAATAACTACAATATGATCTATAAGATTAATAATAAGAAATAACCCTTATATAGGGATTTATGTAATGTATAATTGGAAGCCATATTATCATGTTGTAATAAATTTTCCACACAATGAGTGACAATAAAAATAAATTAGCACTTATTATTAATTTTAGAAATCAACATAGAGGAAATCGTTCACACTATAACTAATATGTATATTGAGAATATTCTCAATTTAATTACATAGGGATGCTATGGTCATTCCCAGATTATTGAGACGACACCACGATCGTTATTCCATGAAGATAGAAGAAATTTAGTGAAATTTATGCTTTACACTATTTAAGAACATATAAAAATGACTATTAGTGAAATAATTCAATCATACATGATGCATTGGAAGTTGAATAAATACTAATTCATGAACTAACCAATCATGCCATAATGTCTTTATCCCTATAGTGATTTGATAAATTTGGAAAATTTGACTAAAATATTGTCTTGCAATTTTAAGGATGTATTGAATTACTTTTAAAAATAAACTAACTACTTATTTTAATTAATATAGTGAATATTTGATACCTATCAATTTAATCGATGGAGTTAGTGTATAAGAAGTTAGATGCTGATGGATTTTAAAATTATGATTTTAATTTCTCAGATCCGAATATATACTTGTACATAATTCATAGAAATAGAAAAGATTGTGAAAATTAAATATATAGGGTAATAAAGTTAGAGTGAACTACTATGTATTTTTTAAACACCATGAAATTATAATTGAATCATGAATTGTGTTAATTTTATTGGTGATTAGGAAAGGAAGTAAAAAAAGTCTAATGGGCATATTAATGAATATCAATTAGTGAATAATCATGAAATGTGAAGAAAACTCACTATGTTTTGGCATCAAATATTCTATTTTTAAAATTATAAGTTTTACATATGTTTCAAAATTATATTTTGTGTAAACCTCTTTTGAAGTATTATGTAAAATAGAGAAATAGGTTGTCGACCTTGGATAATTAGAGGGAATTTCCTACTGATTTTAATCACAACAAGTGGAGTATCCCTTTTTCTTCTTATCAAATATTATAGATATTTTATCTTTGAATATATCCCATTGTGGGGGAGACCATAAATAATATATTTTTCATTTCTTGTTTATTTTTTCAATAATTATTACCATGTTTTTGATAAAATAGATAGATTCATGTTTTGTTTTCTATCCTAAAAAAATTACAATTTAGGAAATATAATATGAAGTTTAACATAAATCTAATTAACTCTAAATAGGGTGTACTATAGGACCTCATTTTATAATAATAAGGGAAAATATTATCATTTTTTCATATTAAGTCCAATGATAAATCCTATTATAATAAAATAAATTTCTAAAATTAACTAGAAAAATAATAACTATCATATATAAAAAAAATTATAACGTTTTAATATGAGATAATTTTATTCTTATTTCATGAAAACTAATAATCATTCTATGAATGATAATGTATTTATATATATGTATAATTTTTTTTAATAAAGTTATCTTTGGAATGTTAAATATATTTTTTCAAATTAAAACTGATAAAAAATAAAAAAACAATTTTTTTAATACGCAGTTTTTTAATGTTATTTAGTATACATATATTTTATTTATGAATTAATTTTTATATATTAGTTACATATAAGACATATTATTTTTAAAATATAATTATCTTCAATAAAAAATGATACATTCATGTTAGACAACATCAATCCACATATTTGAAACAATTGTAGTTAATACCCATATATTCAAATTCAATATAATGATCATATTTTTAAGAACGTATTATTTTAATGAGGAAGGGGTCCTTTAATTTACATTGCAATTCCTTTGTTTTGACCTAATATAATTTCTTAATGATGAAATAAAGAAAATAAAGCTGTACGTGGCTTGTTCCAAGCTCGAAACCTTAGCTGGTGGAAGAAAACACTAGGTCACATGGTTAGTCAACACCATGTAGAATATTATGTCTAGTTTCTAAAAATAGTGTGGGGGATTTCATTGAGTATAATAGGGTTCACGGTTTTACCTACCCATGTTCCCAAGACACACCCCATTATAGTTTCTCTATAGATTTTAACAAAGCCTAATTTCACAGTTGGAGTACAATTTCTCAAATTGGGTTGCCAAACATTGTGTGTCTCCTCCTTGGGAAGTGAATGTCACACGATGGGTGCACTATTTGGCCAACTGTGTGGCCAAACCGTGAAACCCATAATTTTGGGTAAAATGTTTATTTTAACTTAATTTCTTATAACTTAAAAACCTAATTCTACTTTCTATCATTCCAACAGATAGAGGAACCTAATTTATTCTATTTTAGATCCTCCTTCTATCAAGATATGTTAAGTGATTACTAATTCATCTAAACCCTGATTATACATCCTATAATCTTGTTAGATGAGCATAAGTGAGTATTCTATTCATCTTTCATCTATTTTCATATTTCCCCTCTTAAATCTTATTTAGGTGAAACCTTTTTTGCCATCTTTTAAATAGGTTCATCGATTTTATCATTTTCTCCTAATCTGGAGAAAACCAAAGGCTAATACTAGAAGAGTGTATATCTATAGGATTAAGGTTGGTGGACTAGTAATTGTCCCTAAAGTTTGAGATGCCTTATATTATGTTCTATGTGTCAAATATTGGTTTTACAATGTGTTTCCCCTAAATTGAATCTTTTTTAAATTGGTTTCTAAATTTTATAACATAATGAATTTATTTGAACCGAATACATGATTGTGGTCATCAAACTCTATGTGTTCCACCACATTGGGTCTTCCTGTTAGATTCATTTTTGGATTACATAGTCATATAGTCAAAAAAACCATCGGTGTGTTTAGATTTACTTCTAACTTGTTTTCTCAAAATTATCATGATTGATTTTTTTAGTGTAGCATAGATTGAAAAATTACCAAAATATGTTAAATTAAATGGTATGTGAGTGGTATGACCACATAACATGCATAAATTTAAAAATGGTCAAGCACTTGTTAACAATAAATTTGAATGAATTATAAATTTTGTGTTGGCTATTATTATAGAATTTTACTACTTATCACTGTTATGGTAAATAGGAATTTTGAAACCTGTTATTAATATTATATTGGAATGGTTTCCCCGATTCTATTTATTTTGATTTTTTGAGTGACTATCTCAAGAGGGGGTGAATTGAGAACCCAATAAAAATTCTGTTATAAATATGATTAAATAAAGTCCTGTAATTTTTATAAAATAGGCCAGTTAACCAAAATAGTTGATTTATATAATTATTGAACTCATTAAAGAAATATTAATTATTGAATATGTCTTAGGTAAAATAATATATATATATATACATATATATATATATATATAATTACAATAAAATTTGAAATCAATTTTCTACATCAAAAACTAGTATAAACACTAATTAAGGTTAACAACCAATGAAGTGGTTTTATTTATAGTTTTAAAAATATTTTATTTTAAATATTAGAAATAATAAAACACACAATGGAAAATGAATACCATAGGTTCATTCTCAAACTGAGACTTATTCCTCTCTACATGGAAATCACCTAAAGATATGAAATTTATTTAAAATAAAAATTTATCCACAAGCGTGATCAGGTATTACAATATTATGAAAACAATCCATGAAAAAAAGTCATCTTCCACAATAATCAAGGATTAATATATAAAACATGCCACAATAGGACCTCTACCAGAAAAGATAGGAAAAACATGTAAAAGAGGATTGAGCAGATATTTAGTATCTTTTATTTTAAAGAAGGAGACAATATACATGTTATAAATAGAGTATAAACACTCTTCTCATAATGTAAATATAAATGATCAGACAAATAATGTAAGGATGTATATATTATTGGATTTATATGTCTTATATGCTCTGAAGCATGTGAATCCTTTAGTGTGATAAAAAATAAAGCTTGGTCCAGGTTTTAGAAATTTTCTGTCGAACATAATTTCATAAACTCCACATATTCTGATTGATGTATGTTTTCCAAAAGTTCAATAAAAATCACTTTATATAAAGTTTATCACTTCATTATATTCTCTATGTAAGACACACATTACACAATTATGACCTCTTCATGTGTACGTGTATATTTTTTGTGTTCAGATATATTCCCAGTCATACAGATGAGGGATTTGGATTCCACATTGATCAGCAACAAGCATGAGAATACATATTATAATAAATCTGGATATCATGCATCCTCGTAATCAGGGAAGAATTGTTCTTCAACTAAAACTTGTATAGAAATTAAGGAACAATAATTAATATAATTTGGAGCATTAAATTAGATAAACTAGCCATTAGAAATACTTAATTCAAAATTATAAATAGAATAATTATGGATGTGATTATTTGGAATGGTGACTCTTTTTGTTGGTGTCTTGGTCTGGTAGTGAGACACACATTGGAAGTTTCAAATTTAGGAGGTGACTAGGTTGGATAGTGATAGCCTAATGGTGAATCTTCTCAGTGGTATATGACTTTAACACATACCAATTTTTTTGTTCTGGCGGTGACTCATCCCTAATGGTGATTCATTCCATACATTACAAAATTTTTGTTATGGGTAGGGAGACAATGGTTGTGGTGAGACATTTGTGATGGTGAGTGTTTCCAACACTTAGAAATATTTTCATATTGGCAGGGAATCAACTCTTGGAGTGAGTCATCCTTTGTGGTGAGACTTTCTTTAGTGTGGAGACTTTCTGGTAGTGAATCCACCATAATAGTGAATCATACATAACTGAATTTATACAATATAATTTATAATGTTAAATTATATCATGTAATAAAAATATCATTTGTATCATAATAAACATGATGTTGTGGTCATTAAAACAAAGAGGCCCACAAAATCCCACTTTATGTTAAAAAAGCATAGTATTTTTTATAAATGGTATCAAAGGTAAATCATTGTATATTATATAGTTTAAAAAAAGGTAAAGAAGAAACATAAAGACTCAAAATATATTAAATAGATGGCATAAAATGTACAGAAATAACATATTGTATTAAATAAATATCACTGAAATATCATAATTACATAAAAGAAATCGAAATAAATGCTAGGTAGAATATTTTTGCCCCTTTGGGATTATCGGAAAATTTATAAGATTTTAATGTAGAAAACAAAATATGAATAAGATAATTTTTATTAGAAACCAACTATATTTTCACCAAAAATGTTACAGCATAAATTTTCAACCAAAAGAGTTTCAAAAATCCCATCAATTGAAACAAGATTGATCATAAACGGTCCTTATCAGGATAGATATGGGGAAAATGTGACTTTTCCTTATCCTTTTCTAAGGTGAAGGCTATTGCAACTGAGGCTGATGTATCAACTAGAATAGCTACTGGAACATCTATCAAAGATTGAGGTTCTTTGATGAGAATCAACCTAAGGTGGTAAAAATATTCTCTATAATATAAGTCAAATGTTTGGAATATGGTTGGTGGGGGTGAATTTGGATATCATTTTAGTCCTAGATGAAGAGATTATTTTGAATTAGTAGATATAGATGTATGTTGGGTCGTAACAAGTTTATCTTCATGAGCTAAAATCATAGTTCTATTCACTTTCAAAAAAGGATATATAATATTTAAAAAAAATTCAGGATGATATTTCCACCACACTCCATTAAACTAAAAATCCTTATTATTTTCGATAAAATTCATTTAGTAGGGGATTCAAAACTTTTAATATATTGACATTCTTCTTGAACGATTGGACAACCCTAGTTATGCTTATATTTCATAACAGGAATTTTAAATGATCCTACATTTCATGCTTGGTAAAAATTATAGACAGATAGAATTTGATAAATTTTCTTATGGCCTCTCTGTCAGACATCATTTCCATTATATACTCTTTATCTAACAGGATAACATGATTAATGTGATGCTCGAAATTTATCCTAATTTCTGGAAAAATGGAGGGTTCACCCCGGATTTAAGCTCTAAGCTCTTCTCTGAAGAATGATCAAGGAATCCTAGCATAAAAAAGAGGAGGAAAAGTACTAGAACTATAATCTCTTGAAGTAATATTATCCACCATTTCTAGTGAATAATCCATAATTTCTGAAATGGTAGTCTCCATCCCTTCCATTAATGATCTCATAGACTCCATATCATTGGAACGTCTTTAATCCTCAGTATCTACTTCCTGAATGTGGAGCACCATTTGTTGTTGAATATTTTATATCATTAGATTAAATAAATACCTAACAACATGTTCACTTAACCTAGTGACAAGAGGTATTTTATTTCTCAACTTCACATCATTATTAGAAATAAGTTATTATAGAAATAATCCAAGTCACCTTTGTTGACATCATCCACTAAAACAAGTGAAACTACAGGAGTATGTGCAGGTGCATACCTTGTAGGCACATCAAATTCAAATCGCTCCAACTCACTAACTATAATATCTTGGATTTTCTATGTATTATTCTTAAATATTAAATGATTTATTTTCAAGTCCAGGCATTGATATGACATGAGATTTTGAGGCTCAGTGTACCTTGATTAATTTTTTTAAAATATTAAATTATTTAATAGCACACAAATGATATTTTACAGAAAAAAGTGGAATAAAAATTAAACGGGTTCCCAGATCAGACATATAAAGGAATCATTGAGTTTATATTGCATATTTTTTCCAAGGCGCAACCTAACATTATCCATCATGGGTATTTGTGAAAAATACATTCGGGAATGAAATTAATAAAAAATATTAATAAAAAATATATTATTTTCTTTAGTTAAGTGACTTGATCCAAATATATTATTATAGTTATAAATTTTTTCACAGGGTTGGGAGCCAAACCCAAGAGACTTAGACGCCATTTGAGGAGAGCAATCTTGGAAGAGAACAACAAATCAGGATTAGATCATTAATCCTCACAGAAGCAAAGTTGTAGGATCTCATCAACGACAACAACACAATCATTCTTCATCAATGATCGATCCAAGATTGAGGTATGATTTTTATGTGGATTCTTCCCAGTTTTTTTTCCTATGACGAATATCGATCAATCAACCAATGGATTGATCTATGGATTGGTCATATTTGTGGGATGGGTATATTATGGGGAAATTGGGAAAGTTAATACATAATTTAATCATTTTTTATCATATGGAATCGAATTTAGATCAACATGACAACTGATTGAGGTTTATTCCTCTTGTTTGTTTTTGTGATTTTCTCCCCCCGATTCAATGTTCATCACGAGCATTCTTCATTTGGACCACAACTCAACTATTCCCGATCAATCGATAATTGTGCACCAATTTCATTGAACAATGATCTGATATCAAAGATCTGAGATTTGAATGACCTCACAGAGGTGAGATGATGGAGATGAAACTAATCAATTGACAGATGAGTCTTGATTTTTCATTCTTCAGCATTTTTAGGAACATGAAAAAGAAGGATGATTTGATCCATTTTATGAGTAGTTATAATAATGAGACGCAGTTTTCGGGGATGAAAGGGAATAAAAAACCTTTGATCTTTGATTTTGTGGTGAAATAATCATTGGATCGAAGGCAGAGCATTGGATGCGACACGAAGAGGAAGAACCGTGGATTCTAGAAAATCCTATAACACATGGTGTGTAACTCAGTACTAAATACTGTGTGAGGACCCCTAGCTATGGATCTAGGGTTTGAATGGAGTTAAGGATCACATGGCGTGTGACCCTAGCCACATGGCATGTGAACCTCTCCGATTAACTCAACATTTACTCAAGAGAGTACACTGATATGGGTGACAGTACATGTCTAGCTGGAATATTTTGTACATAAACATGAACATAGATTTTCATACACAAAATAGTACATGGACACGACTTTGGTACATGGACATAGCCAGGTGACAAAGAAAGGATGTCATCTGTCTCTACACACCATGAACCCATTCTATACATTGTGTATATGGAGACTACATGTCATGTTAGGCACTTCAACACCGGTATAACATGTGATAGAAGGACATTTCTTGTACCCTTTGAGACATATTTGGTACCCCCATCAAGTGTTCTAGAGAATATTTTATTTCTTAGTTTGGACCATTATAGTTTTATTCTGTTCCCTTGGTCCTTCTCCTCGACTAGACAATGTTGAATTAAATCTACATCACTGGATAGTAATCCCCTATAGAGGTCAGGTCTACGATAGGGTTATGGTGTCCCAATGTGAGGTCGGTGTGTTGTACTTTATCATCCCTAGTTAGGGTTTCTGTAATAATAATGACCTCTCTATTTTTGATGTTGATCTTACATCAAGAAATCCATATCAATATGGTTTACAAAATTTTTGACATGTGATCCCCTACGCATTGGGATGATAAATATTGGGTTCATGGTGTCCCCTGAAACTTATGGGTGTGACCCCATATCTATGTATCATGGTCCCCTTTGACCATTGATCTTCCTTGTCTAGGGGACAAGGACCTGGGCCACTTTTTTGATTGTTTCTAATGGTAGCAGGGCTCGAGGAGTGGGTTATCCTGAAATGAGCATTTCATCAAACAAAATCTTTTGGATAGAAGTTGGTTAAGACCACCCGGTGGTGAGGGGTATATACTATGTAGATTTGGTCTTCCACTCTTTGTTAAACATTTATTGTTATATCATTTGTTGAACTGAAAATAATAGGTGCTTCATGGTTTTATTATTTAAGGTTTCTGACTAGTTTTTTTTATACTCACCCATGCACAAACTTTATCTGCATGTGTTGTGTCTTATGAAGACAATGACTCTCTTGATGGAGTCCTTGGAGTAAATTGAGTGGGTATAACATAGTTGTAGCTTCACATACCATGGTATTTACTAGAAGCATTTATTTCACTTAGTCCACACCCTTAGAGTAGGTTGGACTCTTTATAATTTTCTTATCTTGTTTTTGGCCCATTTTCTATTTACAATACTTTCAATATCATATTCTATTATGTGGTCATATATGTTTACATTCATTCATTCCGTTGTTTTATAATTCAGCTATGTGTGGTCTTGGATATGTGTTCATGTGTACAGGTAATTTAGGCCACTGCCTCCCATTTGTGGGATATGCGTACTTGGTGTTGTTCTCCAGCCTCTGACCTGTTAGAGTCGGTCTTTGGGAAGCCACTAGTATTACCCCGATGGGAAGGTTCATGATAAATTTGTATCTGAGATGGTCGGTTCTAATTTAGTATTGGTAGTTTTTGATGTTGGTTTGGGGAAATAGTGTTAAGTGTTTTGAGTTTGGCTTTCAGGCCAGGGACTCCTGTGTTGGTGTGGTGGCCAAAGTATCCATACACTAGGAGTATAATAACCTACTTTTCGACTCGGTACATGAGAACACTAGTAGAAGGGAAAACAATGACACTTTCATCATATTGGAATGTTTTTTTCCATGTACTTCATCAGTCATCTCCCTAGACATAATCTATTGACCATTGAACATGTTGTTATATTTTAGGATGCCTCCACATAAATAACCAACCTAGATTCCACTACGTTATCATGAGGATGAGCTGCCAAGTGACAAGGAATCAATATAGGGACTTGTACTCAAGATAACACCTCCATGTGGTTTACCAGTTGTACCACCACCTATTGAGAATTACTTACTACCAGAACTATAGGTTGAGTATGCACACAAATTTAGTTCATTTAATGAGTTTCAAAGGCAGTGACCTTCTAGGATTCGGGGTGAACCGGACCCACAGATGGATGAGGATTGGTTAGAGACTGTCAGCCATGTTTTACCCTTTTTAGGATGCCTAATGATCAGATGGATTTCCTCGCAGTGATCCATCTTCAAGGCTCTACTATGAAATGGAATAGCATGGTGACCTAGTCACATGATGAGAAATCCCTCTCCTAGATAGACTATGATAATCTTTTCATGGAGGTGTTCCATATGTCCATGTTGCGACTAGTACACATATAAGAGCTTCAATATCTGTAGTAGGGTAGTATGACTGTGGTTGAGTATTTAATGATATTTATAGAACTCTCTTGCTACACATTGGATATGGAACAGGATGAGTTCTTCATGACTCACACATTCAAGTAGGGATTTCTCTAGGACATCAGGGAATCAGTGGTATCCCTTATCATTTCTACCTATGCTGGATTACTTGAGTGAGCCCTGTTAGTGTAGTGATTTCTGGCGAAGCTGACACCAGTAGTGGGAGCCAGTAGTGGGCACCCAGTAGCTAAGACCTTAGAAGTAGGTAGCTAATGGCATTAACAAGGATCCAATAGGGTTAAGTGCTTCTGTAGGTGATCCCATGACTCGCGTTCAGTGGATTTGGGTTCTCAAGGTGGCTTGAAGAAGGCAAGGGTTTGGCAGTGCTTCCCTTGTGACAATCGGGGACATATGGCCTGAGATTTCTCGATCCATTGCACAACTATTCAGAAGACTGTCGATGGACCAGAGACAATAAGATAGAGATAGTATAATGGTGGTCCATATGGTGGTGAACATCATGGTTGGGGTAGATAGGTTAGTAAGAGTTGGTCATAGGTTTGTCATATTACCACCACCACACCTAGTTGGTCCTTGTCAGGCCGAGGGAGAAAGTGGGCAGGGTTTATCCATGAATCATGATATATATTCTTATGACCCTGAGGGGCCATGGATGATATGAGGTATGACTTATGTCTTCTCCACCATAATTACAGTTTTCATGGACATAGGTTCTAGTAATTATTCTCTTTCTAGTAATCATGTTTGAGACACAAAGATTCTGGTTAAACCATTTACTAGACCCTTATATAAGAATAATATTATAGGAGGAGACTTGATACTCACACACTGGTGCTGAATACGTGATCTAACTCTTTGAGGCCCAAGTTTAAGTTGGGATCTCTTGGTATTCACATCAATTCCTTATGATGTCATTCTTGGAATGGACTGGTTATCCATAGTTCCTCATCATATTTATAGATTTAAGCAAAGAGTATGGTTTGTCTGTAGTGGTTGGACAATTTTTTTTGGTTAATATAAAATCCAGGAATTTTAGGATAGTATCATGAATTAGTGAGTGTAGATGATTACTCATATATTTTGTAGCCTATCCCTCGGTGCAGTGGATGATATGAGTCCCCATTTTCCTATGGTAGTGGAAGTGTTTTAGGAAGTCCTTCCTGATGAGTTTCTTGGTTTACCTCCACACTGATAGATGGACTAAAACATTGATCTAAACCGTGGGATAATACCAATATATACACTTTCATATCGGATGGATCCCATAGAGCATCGTGAACTATGGATGTAGATGGATAACGAGCAGATGAAGGGATTTATGAGACCCAGTGTTTCACCCTAGGCAGCCCTGGTTTTTCTTTTGAGAATCATTACAAGAGAATGGGGTTATGTGGGGATTATAAGTTCTTAAACCAGGTTATTTTGAAGAAAAGATATACACAAACAAAGATCAATGGAATCATTGATCAGTTGAAAGAGGAATGATGGTTCCTAGAGATTGACCTCAGATCAGGCTAAAACCAGCTGTGATTACAGGGTGAGGATATACTGAATATGGCCTTTATATGTTTTTAGGGTCACCATGATTACATAGTGATGTTTTTTGGATTGACTACCACCCAACCAATGTTCATGGAACTCATGAAATGAATATTTTAACCTTTTTTAGACCACTTCATTGTAGTCATTATTGATGACATCCTTGTGTTTTTGTCATCTGGGGAGGAGCATGAGAGACACTTGGGGATCATCTTGGACGTACACTAATAGCACCAAAATAACATGTTTCACTCGATGTTCCAATTCGGGATTTTATTGGACTATTTTCTATGACACATCATCTCAGAGGTTATAATTTTAGTGGATCCACCGAAGGTTGAGGCAGGACCCGCTTGGGATCTACCCAAGAGTGTTACCGAGGTGCAGAGTTTCCTTGAATTAGAAATGTACAATCGGTGGTTTTTACCCATCTTCTCAATATTGTAACAACCAATGACAACTTTGAAACAAAAGGGGGAAACCTTTCATGTGGATGGAAAAGTTACCAAAGTTATTTTAGGAGCTGAGGAAGAGGTTGATGAGTGATCCAATCTTGAGGTTACCAGAGGAAGGCATCAAGTACATGGTATTCTAAAATTCATCAGGAACCGATAATGTTTGTTTCTTGATTCATAAATAATTTTTGACTTCATTTGGTTCATGCTAGTTGAGGACACATGTGTATAACTACAAGACCTGTGATTTTGAGTTTGTAGTGGTAGTCATTTCTTTGAAGATGTGGTGACACTGCGTGATGGAAGAGTGGTTTCTAATCTTCTATAACCACAAGTGTCTTCAGTGTGTATTATCTTAGAGGGATCTAAACATCATATAGAGATAATTGATAGAGTTTCTATAGGACTAGAACTATGATATTATCTATACTCTTGATAAGGGGAATGTGGGGGCAGATTCTCTCAGCCAGAAATCAAGTTTACAGTTACTGAATGAGGCATCAAAGCAGTTTTCTTCATTACAATTATCCATTGTGGAAGGAGATGGTTCACCATATCTGTATTTGATGGTTTTTACCTCTCTACTATTACATGGATTCGGGGGGGCACATATTTGGTATAACTACTTCAGGATCCTAAGTTCTCAAATATCCACTGGGTATGTTATGGATAAATATTTAGAAGGTGGGGATCATGTCATTCTTTTTAAAGGAAACTCTGTAGTACGATTGGAATTGTAGGAGAATGTTATGATGGAGATTTATATGTTCCCTTTGGTGGTACATCTAGGAGAGGAAAATATGTACTAGGAGCTTTAATGCTCGTTTTGGTGGTTATGGATGAAGAAAGGAGTTACCAAGTTTGTTTCTCGATGCCTCACTTGTTAGTAAAAGACGGATGAGCACATGGTTCTGGAGAGTTTAGATCAATCCCTTAAAGTGTAATATTGGAAGTGGGATGGGATATCTATGTAATTCATTAATGGATTTCCATGTATGCCATGGGGACACAATTCCATCTGTATTATTGATGAATGACTCACCAAGTCAACCTGTGTTTTATCTATCTGAGTGAAAAGTTTAGTAGAGAGCTTGGGATGCATCCATATCTGGGCTATAGTTCAACTCTATGGAGATCCATCAATGTCTGTTTCTGATCATTATTCTCACATTATAACCCGGTTTTGTAAGGGATTATAGGAGGTCTTTGGGATCGAGTTACATTTAAGCCTAGTGTTTCACCAATAATTGGATAGCTTGACAGAATGGATAATTCATGTTCTAGAGGTCATGTTGTGAACTGTCATGTATGTCATTATCCGTAGTTTAGAGGATCAACTACCACAATTAGAGTTTTAATACATCAATAGCTTCCACTCCACCGTTGGTATGGAACATTTTGTTGCATTGTAAAGGAGACCCGGTTGGTCGCCATATTTATTGTATTGACCCAAGAGTGTCAACACTAATGGGCCCAAAGATAGTGTGAGCTACTACATAGTAGGTTTGGATCATCCAATAGTGTATGAAGACTACAAAGATACATTAGATTTCTTATGATGATATGAAATAAAGACCATTATATTTTTAGTAAGGAGACCATGTGTTTCTTCAGGTTTCACCTTGATGGGGATTATAGATATTTTTCCAGGGCATCATGTTGACTTCAAGGTTCATTGGCCCCTTAAAGATACTAGGTAGAGTTGGTGATGTGCTATAACTCTTAGCTATGCTCTACAGATAGAATGGGTACATGATGTCTTTCACATGTTGTGGCTGATGAGGTACATGAATGACCCATTGTAAGTCATCGATTTGGGGGAGTTGTACATCAAGGATGGAGAAACATTTGCGGAGTAACTAGTGGAGATCGAGGATCGACATGAGAGGATCCCCCATGGGAAATAGATTCCTTATGTGTGTTTCTAGAGGATTTATGGGAATTTCTGGGAGATTAAAAGGGATCAGGAGGATCAGATTCATTCTCAGTACCATCATCTATTTGAGTTGCCCCTATTTCTGAATTTCAGGGATGTAAATCACAAGTGTTGTGACAATGTAACTTCTCTGATTTCCTTTGTATTATTTTTTGATTTTATATGGATTATTTTTTAAACTAGGAATTAATACTACATGTGATTCTGAGGCCCAGTATGACCAGATGAAATTTTTAAAACATATTAAAATATTTAATTGCACTCTCATTTGTTTTTTCTAAAAAAGTTTAATAACTCTTAAACAGGTTACCAAATCTAAAATCTGAGTGATCCATTTTGTTTTGAATTGAAATTTTTCCTAAGGCATGACCTAACATTGGTCTTCATGGTTTGTTTTTGAAAACTTTTCACAAGGAATAAATTAATGAAATAAATAAATATAAATATTTTATTTTATTTTCTTCATCATAGTGACCTACTCTCTCTATATGTTTACAGCTATAGAATTTTTCCCTTGGTTGGCACTAAACCATGGAGATGTAGACACCATTTGAGGAGATCATTCTTGGAAGACAATAATGGAGTATGATCATATCGTGGATTTATATGCCAATAGAGATGGAGGATCTCATCAACGACAATAATGAAATTGTTCTTCATCATTATTAGATCCAATATTGGTATAGGATTTTTTTAGGTGGATTATTCCTCATTCGCGATTCTGATAATGAACATGAATCAATCGTCCAGTCAATTGATCCATGGATGGTGCATATTTGCAGGATGGGTATATTATGGGGTAATTGGGGATATTTATTTCAAATTCTCTTCAACTATTATCTTATGAAAATGAATCTATATCTATATGAACATAAATCAATGTTCATTCCTATCATTTGTTTTCATTCTTTTCTCAACTGATTTATCATTCATCATAGAAATTCTTCATTGGGACCATGACTTGAATATTCCTGATCAATCAATCTTTGTACATGTTTTTATTTAAATAATCATATATTGTTCATATATGATTGGAATGGAATGTGGAAGTGCACCAATAGGGATAGAATGAATCAAATAATAGATTATTCTTGAATTCAAAATCTTTAGTGTTCTTTAGCGCATGATGAAGAAGGACAATTTCATCTGTTTTTCAAGCATATATGTTGATGGGACGTGTTGTTTAGTGATGTAAGGCATGGATGACATTGGATCAATAATCATAAGGTGAACTAATTACCGGATCGAAGGTGGAGTATTGTTCGGGATGTGCGGAGGAAGAACCAGGGATTCTGGAAAATCCCAAAACACAAAGCATGTAACTCGGTAATACATGATGTGTGGGGTCCCCAAGTTGTGCTTATAGGGTTTTTCCAGAGTTAAGGATCGCATGGTGTGTGATTCTGGTCACATAGAGTGTAACCCTCCCCAGTTGACTCGGTGTGTACTTAGGAGAGTACACAGACACGTGTAACCATAAAAAACTAGATGGCATTCAATATACTAAGACCTGGACATAGTTTGGCATACAAAAACACGTCCAAGAGACACATACAGGATACCATATGTTTCTACACACCGTGTCCTAATTCTATATGTCCTGTGTATGAATACTACTTTCCATGTGAGGCTCTTCCACCCAAGTAGACCATGAGATAGATGGACATGTCGTGTACCCCCAAGAAAATGTCTTCTACTCCCTTCAAGATAGATTAAGGATCATCATTTTCTAAGATTGGACTAGTATAGGATGGGGTTGCCTTTTTCCTTTTCCTCATGTTTAAAATGTGACATTACATCCACATCACTGGATTGAAATCCCCTCTATAGTCCCAGTCTAAGGTAGAGTTGTGGTGTACCTCTGTGAGACTGGAGATAAATCCTCTATCATCCCTAGTTGAAGTTTTTAGAATCATCGTAACATCCTTGAGTATGGAATTGATCCTCTATATAGATGGACATGTCGATATGGTTTTTGGAATCATTGTCATATGATCCCCTACGTAGCATGTTTATCAAGAATGGGTTTGTGGTGTCCCCTAGTGGTTCTGGTAATCACCCCCAATCTGTGTATCATGGTCCCCATAGACTAGTGAGCTTCATTTGGTTGGGCCTAATGACCTAAAAATATTCTTCAAGGGTATATGATGGTACCACGTCTCAAGGAGTGGGTTCTCAGGGAATTGGTATTTCATTGAATAAAATCCTATGTCTGACAGTTGGTTTTGACCACCTGGTGGGGACATGTATTTCCTTAGTGTATCTAGGTCTCCCCTCTTTTCTATACAATTATTTTTATATATTGTATTGAGCTGAATATATATTTTTTCTTCTTTTCAGTGTTTTTTGGGTATCCTACTCAGTATTTTTATACTCACCATTGCACGGGTTTTTCCCACGCATGTCTTGTATTGTGGAGATGGCGGCCCTTTTGATGGTGTCCTAGGAGGATCAGGACTAGGTGGATCATAGTTGGATCCTGACAGTCATATTTGTTTACCAAGATCATACTATTGACTTATCCCCCTCCCTTGGAGTACGTTGGACTCTTTACAGTTTTGGTTGGACTTGTTTTCCCCCTTTACTATTTATAGTAATTTTGATGCCATTCTCATTTTTTGGATCATACAAGTGTGCGTGCATTATTTTAGTTTTTTTACATTTTATCATTGTGTGGGATTGAAGATGTGTGTGGGTGTTCATAGTTACCTTATGTAAATTCATCACATTTGTGGAATATACATACTCATTGATGGTTGTTATCCCTTCTCCTATTGGAGGTTGGATTTGGGTAGTCATGGGTTGGACTCTAGCGGCACAGTTTGGGACACCTGTAGCATCAATTTGATCAAAAAATGATCCCTTAGGATCTTTTACCTCTCGATTATTAAGTCCACCATTATTTGGTTGAGTCCTAACATGAGCAAAAAAAATTTGTTGTTCTTCACACATATGGTCCCTCCAATGGTCCTAAGGCTTACCAAAAAACACAACAACTTATGGTTTTGAATATGTATACACAAATGTAGTAAGAAAAAAAATAAGGGTCAACAATAATTATTTATTCACAAAAAACATTCTCAACATCCATATTCTCAACAATAGACTCCATGAAAACAACAGACACAACTTTTATCTACTCAACAAAAAATTCATCCAAAACTATCTAATCATCAGTTAAAATATAGTGAATATCCAAACAAGGGTATTTCTCGCCCTCAAATGATGTATCTCTTTCTTCTCAAAAAGATCTATCTACATCACCAACAATTTTGGGACTCACCTATGATCTTTAAATTGATATTCCAAGATAAGGGACAAGATCCTAAGGTATTTTAACATCCCCTCCTCTGATTCTTCTACAGGAGATATCAAGGTTAGAATCTACACCATCATTATTATCTTCTCTATTTCCACTTCCATTAAAATACTCATTTCAGTCATCATTTCCTTCAATATTTTTATCACATTTTTCATCATCTTCATCAATTTCCCATCATCTTCACTATTGTCATCATTATTGAATGATCTGGATGTACTTTTGAATTTCTCTTCACATGACACTTTAGTTTCATCCTCATAATATCCTTCCTATAAAAGATTATCTCTTATAGGAAGAGTCTTAGGTAGAATATGAGTTCCATTAAAAATAGCAGTAGATCTAGGATGAAGGTCATTGTCACTTATTTCATCTATAGAAAATTATTTCTCATATTCATCCCTAGAGGTAGTTACCACTTCATCTTCATGGGAATAAGAATATTCAATAATCTCATCAAGCTCCAGGCTAGGGTCTATAAGATCTTTTAGTCTGGAAGGGTGGATAACTAGGTTAAACTCATCATGAATCCTTTCACTACCAGTTACCCATTTCATTTTCCATGTGTTCTAACTGATTTTTATACTTCTAAAAATTATCTGTGTGATGTCATAACCACCAAAATACACTTCTGATTCTTTGTATTTATCAACTAAAACTTTTTATTTTATCACAGAAAAAAATCACTTTAGGTAGATCAATTAGTTATTCTTCAAAGTGTGTTTGTCCATTAACAACATTGGTAGCATAAGGAACCAACAATGATATAACTCCTTTCCTCTTTTCATAAAACATATAAAAATATATATCTTGAAACATTATATTTTAAATTACACATCATCATGGACACAACATATGTAATATGGACAAAAAAAGCATCTTGCATTCTCCATCATGATCTAAAAATTTGGTTATCATAAAATTCTATCTCTTGTTAACTCAGAAAGGGAATATTTATAAAAAATATCATCACTAGACTCTGTAACAGTCCATTTATAATAAATAAACATAACGTCATGTGGAAATTTTGTGCATTCATTGCATTTCCTAAATGAAAGACAATTATATATCCATTAAATTGATGTCATACTCGGTCTTCATTCTCATCAAAACTAGACTCCACATACTAATAGAGATTATATATCAGCATAGGATAAAAATTTATCTCATTTAAAGATAATCATTCAATCCATACATGGTCTTGATGACATTGATGTGAAAATGATTTACTTGAAAGAATCCACTCTACCTGTACTTCCTTTTCGAAAAAAACTGCACATTTTTCAAGGTACTGATTTACTATCTCTACTGATTCACGGTGAATTGATTCCCCTTTCATCATCTTTGAAGGCTCTGACTCATCTGGTTAATAAGCTAAAGGATTCTTCATTTTTCCCATGAATATCTATTCTATAGGTTCTGGAAAATATGAGGGAGGGAAAAAATTGGGGGAGAAAAGGATTGTTAAATGTCTTGAGAAAAATGTGGGAGGAAAGGGTTTATTGAAAATAGAAAAAGTGTCTTATTTATACCATTTGGGATTTAGGGATTTGAAAAATTGAAATCATAAAACATTTAAATGGAATCATAAATAAAATTAACAGTAAGGAATATAAAACTAGCGGTCCAAAAACATAAAATAGAATAAAAAGATAACAATGGAATGATAAGTCCAATAGTGAGACATTTTTGATATTGAGAAGTATTAATGGTGATAAGTATTAATGGTGGGATTACTACAATGGTGTGAATTTTAAATCACTGATAAGCATAAAATGTTGATAAGAATCAATGTTGATACATTCACATTGGAGAGACATTCACAATAGTGAAAAATTCACAATGGTGATACATTCACTGTGGTTAGTCCATGTAAACTAAACATAATAAAAATTAACCTTACCTAACTCATGTTTGATATAGTTTATTTTTCTCATATTTCAAATAACTAGTAAATATATTAGAAATATGACGTTCTGTAAGAATTTATTCAAGGTTTATATCACCCTTTTATAAATGATCTCTCAATAATTTATTTCTTAGATCAATATTCTTCATTCTAGAATGTGACATCAGATTATTATAGATATTTATAGAACTTTTGTTGTCAATAATTATAGGAACATTTCGTAATTGATAAACATATTCATGTAATGTGTGTTTTATACAAAAACATTTGGCACACCAACTACCTACAGCTATGTACTAATCTTAAATAGTAGAAAGTGCAACAAAATATTGTTTCTTATTACACCAAGATACTAGTAATTTTCCTAAAATGTGACATTTTCTAGAGGTTCTTTCACTACATAACTTAGATCCAAAAAAATCAGCATCAGAATGACTAACTAAGTCAAATTTCATTCTTATTGGATAAAATAATCAAAAATTGGAAGTATATTTTTGGAATTTGGAAATAAACATTTACACTAACCAACTATGAAACTTTTGGGTTTTCCTTGAATATAAACACACATATGCACTCTAATAATAATATCTATGTGACTTGAAGCCAAGTAGAGAGGACCTGCAATCATACCTTGATAACATGTTTGATCTACTAGTTTCTTGGCTTCATCAAGACATAACTTATAGGTAGTTGTTATAAATGTATCATTATTCTTAGTTAAATCCATGATAAACCATTTTAAAAGATACTCAGTATATTTAATTTGACTTCAAATAAGATCTCCTTTATATTGGAAAATCGGAAAAATAGGAAAGAACATATAGTCACCCATTAAACTCATTTCAAATTCATTTTCCCTCATTTGTAATAACCCAGTATATATATAATTTCTCAATTATACAAATAAAATATCATCTATATAAATTTGTATAACTAAAATATATTTTGATATTCATTTTATAAATATGGTAGGATCATTTAGACCTTTTGAAAATAATTTTGAAATAATAATGGTGTTTAGCCTATCATTCCAACCTTTTGGGGATTTTTTGAAACCATATATATTTTGATAATTTCAAAAAACATCATATGTAAAATGGGAATTTTGAAAACCATGATGTTGTTAGAAAAAAACATCATAAAATATATAACCTTTTTATAATTCACTTTTGATATCCCTTTGGTATTTTTCTAAATCTATATGATTTGTTTAGGTAAATTGTATTCTAATGGATTCATGTCTATGAACTAGTGTAAAGGCGTCTTCATAGTCTATTCCTTCTTCTTGAATAAATCCTTGTGCAAAAAATCTATACTTATTTCACATTATTGTTCCTAATTCATCTACATTGTTTCCAAACACCCATTTAGTTCCTATATTTACGGTTACCTTGGTTCTATCAACATATTCCCATATATTATTTCTTTCATATTGATTTAATTATTATTGAATTTCCATTTCCCCAAATTCATCATAAATTTCATCATTGATTTTTATTGTCTCTAGTTGTGAAAATAAATCATGATATTCTTCCTAATATCTTATAGAATATCTAGTCTTTATACCTCTATCAAGGTTTCTAATTACAACATCTAACAGATAGTACTAAAGTGTTCTAATAGCTCTAAAAAATATAGTGTGGTCACCTCTGGGTACTCTATAGGCTTGGGTTCATGTTCAAGAAGTTCATCAAAACTGGATGATTTTTTTTTGTTTCCTCAAAACAGAATTATAATGTTATGAATTTATGTATAAAGAACATAAATATTCCTCAACTTTCAATAAATATGTATTAGTCTCATGTCGATCTATCTCATTAAATTTGATATGAAAACATTCTTCCACATTCTTATACATTTTTTTAATACTCTATAAGATTTCCTAGTGGTTGAATAACCCAAAAAAATTCCAACATTGATTTCGGAGGAAAAATTATCAATATTATCCTTTGTGTTATTAATAATTACTTTTAACTGAAAAACTATATAGTAGTAAACCTTATGCTTCCTAATATTCCAAATAATATACGGGGTCTTCTTCAAGTAAGATCTAATTAAAACATAATTTATTATATAACTGGTTGTTTCATAGACTCTATCAAAAAGTAGAGAGGTAAGTCATAATAATTTAACATAGACCAAGATATATTTTTAGTTGTTCAATTCCTTCTTACTACAACTCCATTCTGTAGATGGGTCCTAAGAGCAGAGAAGTTATGAATATAGAAATTTTTTGAGATTTTTTTTTCAAAGTATTCATTTCTAAACTCATGGCCATGACCACTTATTAGGTTCTAATTCTATTTCCACTTCGATTTTCTAAAAATATATCTTACTTGGTGATATCAGAAAAACCATTACTATTGTGAGAAAAAAAGGACACCAATGTTTTCCTATAAATATCATCTACTAGTATATAACCATTTTTCTTCCCATTTATACTTGAAACTCTAGATTATACAAATAATTCCATTGGAAATAACTAAAGAGGTTAAGAAGATGAAACTTATTTCTTTAATATAAAACAAATCTTGTGTTGTTTCTATTTTTGATTGGGGTTACAATATTTTTTTCTTTTTATAACTCTAGTTTTATTATATCTTTGACAAAACCTACTCAATTAAACTTCCTAAGTGAGTGAATATTATATTTGAATAGTATTCTATACTAGATATAGTATTCCTTATTAAAGGACCTCTAGTAAGAAACATTTTGATAAATTAAAAAAATTTGGTCAATAACATAAACATTTTTATTCCTTAAAGTAGTAAAAACTAAAGCATTATCCAAATCAAAAACATTACAAATAGTATTTTGAAATTTAACAAGAATAACATCATCAAATAACTATTATATTAAAAGAAAATTATACTTTAAACTATTAATAAATATTAATTTGTAAACTAAAACATAATTTTTGTTACCAATTTGTCCAAGGCCGAGGATGTTACCTTCAACATTATCAAAAACATTTATTTAACCACCGTCAACCATTATGAGGTTTTTAAAGCATTAATAGTCTCCTATCATATTACTATAACATCTATTTTCCAATTACTTGAGTCTATTATAGGGGGACTTCAAGAATATTTCCGATAAAATAAAATTTATACATCAAACGATTTTGGTACTTTGATTTTCCTAGGTCCAGATGTGTTAGTAGTCTCAGATTTTGGAACCTTTATTTGATTAATAGGTATCTAATAAGATGATTTTATGATTTTTTAAATAAAAACATTTTTTGTTCCTATATAATAATAACTAGAAATATTACATTAAAAATTAGAATGAGATAAAAATTTCTCTTAACTAATCTTCTATTTCTAGATTGGTATCCTATACATGCATCATACTTGGGAGAAACATTTTTACATAAATATATGTGTATGTGTGTCAATAAAATTGGGAAAAGTTTCTAAATATTTATTCAGTTGTTCATTGGAAAAAAAATTAGTATCCTCCTTTAACAACTGACAATTTTTCTCTTTATTTACAGTCAGATCAGTTTTAATAATGGAAGACGGAACATGGTATTTTTTCAAAAATTATATTTATCATTAAGTTCATTGAATTTCCCCTCAAGTATTTTATAGTATTTAAACATTGATTCTTGATACATATTATCTTAATTGTGTTCAAATTCATAATTATTAGATTTATGTACATGTGATACAGTAGATACAACAAGTACCTCAAATACATTTGTTCAGGACACACATGTTGGTTCAGTTAGATTTATATTCATAAGGTTAGTTTGAGTCACATGAGAATTCTTTAGAGAAAATCCATATTTATTTACTGTAATTCATGAATTTTCTATCATTTTCATCATATTTCCTTTTGTATTTTAATTTTGGACAGTCTCACTTAACATGTCCTTTTTTATTTCATTGATAATTGGTTATCCCATTTGTATTATCATTCCTTTTCCAATATTTATTCAAATTTCATTCACAATCATAATTCACATTTTAAGTAGTCTTTATAGAAAATTTCATTATCCTATAGAACATTTTAAATATTGTGGAATGATGACACATATCTTCATTACTAACTAGTGGTGAATCACTATCACTTGAACTTTCATCATGTATCTTTTCAAATTACTTGTCTTTTTTGGGAAGCCATATAATTGATGACTATTGACTGGATTTTTCTCTCATCGTCAACTTCTTTGTTGATTTTAATTTCTTATATGTGCATCATTAACATAACAATTAATCCCTTAAATGGAAATTCTCTAAAATAAGAAGTCTCCTTGAAGGAAATTTATGTCCCTCTTCACCTTTCAGGAAGATATATGAGCAGTTCGAAGATGAGATCCTTGTATGATACTATATTTCACTAGGAGCTCATGGTGATTTGTATTTTATTAAAATTGAGATACATGTCAAAAAATATTTCATCAAGATTTGTATTAAAAGTATAATATTTAATAGCATATGTGTTCAATATCATTTGTTTATCATTTTTAGTTCTTTCATGTGAAACAACAAATGTTTCCCAATTTTAATAATAAGTTTTACATGAAAAAATAATATTCAATTATTTATAAACTAAAGAAAAATAATTGGAATTAATAGATTTAAAATTATTATTTTATGAAATCATGATAGCACCACTCCAATATTTTCTTCGAGTCTTAGCTAACTCATACGTATCCTCAATATAAAACCAAATTTCAAAACCCATACTCTCTATATGCATTTTCATCATGATATTCCACTAAGCCGAAAAATTTCCATTAAAAATAAGATGTTTATTTTCAGTAGAATATCCTGACCTATTATCCATTGAATGAATTAAATTTACTTCTAATAGAAATTTAAGATCGTTAAAGCACAACCACAATCATAATTAAAAAATGTTTTGAAAACATTGATACCATTGAAAAACCCATTCATACCAAATTTTGGTTATAGTGAATATTTCAAGAGTGGGGGGTAATTGTAACATCCAAAGTTTTAGTAAAAAATAATTTTTGAATATAAATTATTGGTTTTCATTTTAGTTAAACAATAATTAATGAGTAATTTAATTATAAATAAATAAATTATAATGATAATTCAACAATTATGACTTTAAAATAATTTTACAAGTTTAAAATAAATATTTATTTTTAATGAAATGATATTTAATTTTAAAATATTTTTCTTACAAATGTGGTTTGAACTTTATCAAATATTCATAAAACAAAACAAATAATATCAAAGAATGAATTAGAAGATAATATATATGTTTTATTTTTAAATTATAAATAATTATTTCATTTAATAATAATAACACAATGAATGAAATAATGAAAATGTTTATTGCATGCAATAAAACAAGTGTTAATAATTTTAAATATGATTTTTATTAATATAAAGTAATGTTTATGATGCATAAAATGAATATTTTATTTTTAAGTTTTTTTTAATTATTATTTTTATAACTGTCAAATTAATATTCTTAAATTTTTTCAGCATGTAATACGATATATTTATATAAAAATATATACATAATTTTATAAAAATTATGAGTAAGGGATTATTAAATCAAAATAATTAAAATATGTTTAAAATATGAAAATGAAATTAAAAAATTAAATGAAAGCCAAATTAGCTTCGAATCGGGTTTTAGGGCTCGTAAAAAGGATGATCGAGTAGGGATTCTTACTATTCAGGTGTTTGAGTGACATCACAATTTGAGGTCTTCATTAGGAGAAGTCTCAGCCGATTGACATCTATGACTTCATTTTTGAACCAAGCCAAGGTCGATGAGGATCCAAGCATGGATATGTCTCTGTCTACTCCGAATGATGAGTCACATTCATGATCTTTTCTTTTTTTTATTTTTTATTTTGTATTTCCAGGAAAGAAGTTTCATCTACTAGTGAGCACAATGGGATTTATTTCAGAAAATCTGAGCATGGCGGAGGAAGTATGGCAGTGCGATGTTATTAGGGTCTCAATTTATCCAAATTTGGTAGGTGTTTCACATTTAATTTCTAGATTGACTGAATTGTTTGAAAATTAGGTCAATAGTTCTCTATTTTGTCACTTTCCTCCACTTGCTTCTTCAATGTCGTTTTATTTTAAATTTCTCCAACTGGATGCCTATTTCTGTTTCAGATATGGATTCTTTGTTTAAAGAAAAAATTTATTTATTACTTTGTGTGTCAGTTTTCTTCGTTTTCATTCGATTAATATTATTATAATATGTGCATAAATAATTTTTTGACCAATTAGTTCCAAGTTGTTTTCTATAAATTGTTCGGTGTTTGCAAAAAAAAAATATTCATTGAATCCATTTTGTTGTTCAGTTTCTTGATTTTTTTTTATATTTTAACATAATGTTATTATGATCCAAAAATGATTTGTTTTTTGTTTTTCCACTTCACACTATATGAAAATGGATCAGATAATTCTAAATATTACTTTTTAATTGTTTCTATCAATGTCCAATTCTGTCCAAAATTCATTATTGACACACCAATTTTCAGATAAAATACAAAAGATATAAACTTTTCATCAATCCTAATCTCTTATTGAATTCTAGAGGCAACTAATTTTATTTAATTATTATTCTTAAATGCATACAAATCACACTAAGAAACTACTATATAAGCAGTACTTTGGTTTTCTGTTGAAGGGGCAAGTGTGTGTGAGTTTGGCTAGGCCGCATAAGAGAAAAAAAGGGGTTTTATTTTCATTTTATTCTAAATCCGAGGAAAAAGATAAAAACTGTAATGGATTATGTATCTTCAAAATACTTTTTATGCAATCCCTTAATATTTTTTAGGGATAAATATTTATTTCAAATATTTACATATTGTAAGATCTTATTCTTATAAGGGAACTTTTATTTATTTATTTCAAATTTATAAATTCTGTTTAACTTTTTTTCATAAGGGATATGCTACCATACTATTTTTTTATTAGAATATGATCTATCAGTTATAGTTTTATGGTTTTAATTAAGGGGTTTTATTTTGATTTACTTTCAAATTTGCGATTATTTATCTATTCAAAAATTAATAAGAGATGCATAGTTTAAATTTTTTTATTTATTTTTCAGGTGATGCGTGTAAGGAATTTATTTATAACATCACTGAAATTCAATATTTATTATACAAAAATGATTATTTTTATTATTATTTTTTAGTTTTGTGTTCAAAAATTATTATTATTGTTGTTATTTTATTATCATTTCATTAGAGGGATATATCTGTATATGAATCAATGTTTTAATTTGATTCATGTTTGTCATGATAATAGGTGATTCTGTTTATCAAAGTCTTATTATAACATGAATTTATTCTATTATTATGAGTCACATATTTATTTAGTGGTGCAATTTGTATATTATTAACTATTTTAAATAAGTTGTGATTTACGTTATAAATGTCATACTTTATTTCAAGTCATATAAATGTCATATAAAAATCATAGTTATGGCCATACATCGATGATTTTGTTGTCACGACATTTATACATTAATATATATATATATATGTACTTCATAAAGTCTTGTTCCTTAAAACATAAGTGTATATAAATATACATCCCTGAAAGGATTGTTGTATTTTGTAAATAAATGATACTTTAATCATATTTTTGTGCAACACTTAATTATCTATTGCAAATGATTAATTTTAAGAAGACATAATTATATGATCACAATTATTATTAGTTTATACATTGACGCATAAAAGAAATTTAATAAATATGTCTTTAAAATTTTCAACAGCGTGGATGTTGATTTAACTTCCATGTGATTTTGAAACGTCATGTATCATGAGATTTGATCATACCAAGTCGAATATGTATTTTTTAGTAAATATTAGTATTTACTTGTTCCAGGCATGATTTTAAATATATTTTCAAAACTAAAACACCAGTGAAAATTATATATATATATATATAAGGGAAGAAAAGACAAAAAATTATTATAGAAATCGGTACTCAAACTTTCTCAATAAGATAGGTAATTGGATAGTGAATCCACCCCTCAAGTGGGTAGGCCAAAGATAGCCTTCAAAGTTTAGAGTGGCCTTAGTTGTTCTGTTTTTAAGAGCTTTCTTAATAATTTCAATCAAATCACTTTATTAGTTTAAAAGTGATATCAAAGTATAAATATTTTTTTAAAGAATTATAGTATTTTGTAAAGGCTGTCTTCCAAATGTATTCTAATTAGATATTTTTTAGATGCATTATCATAGTGATATTTTTAAAAGGGATTTATCAAAGGTTTTCAAAACACCTTACTGAAAAAATGAATGCTAACCCTTTTTTGAGAATGATTTTTCACATGTATATTACGAGATTATCATAGATTTCATCTCTTTGGGAGTTAGCACGTAAGGAAGCGTAGTCGACATTCATTTTATTTTGTTTCAACTCTAATAAATGTAAGGTTTTGTCCAATCCTCTAGAACCTAGACTGATAAAATATCATCTTTTGTGTTATGTGTTTTGTAATTGTTTATTCACTTTTATAAAAAAAATACAAAACGTTTTTAAGCACTGAGTTTGGAAGAGCGGTCTCGGGGAATTATAGAAGTTCAGTATCCAATAAATATTTCTTCTATAAATAGGTATAAATTAAATCTCTCGATTAATATAAAATATTCTAGTTAAACAAAATAGATGATCGATATAAGTATACACCTTTCAAAATAATTCCCAATGATTGATTAAGAATAGGTTAAAACAATATATATAATACTGCATTAAACGTTGAAATTAATTTACTAAACCAATATCATATTTAAACACTAATTGAGGATAACTATCAATGTAGTGGTTTTGTTTAAATTTTCATATAGATTCACTTTTAATGATTGGAAATAAAACAAACAAAACCCATAAAATAAAATGAATACAAGATATTCTTTCTAAAGATAAGACTTAGTCCTCTACACTTAGAAATCACCTACTACCAAGAATATTATTTAAAATAATCATTGATCCATAACCTGGATCAGGTATTAAAATATTATGAAAACGTTCAAGGCCACATAGGACCTCTTACAAAGTAAACAAGGGGTAATAGAAAAAACATGCCACTACTAGATCTCTACCACAACATGTGGGGAAATATGTAAAAGAGTGTAACGACGATATCTTCTATCTTCAAGTTTAGTGAAGATGAAAATGTGCATATAATTAACATAGTAAAAAAACGTCTCATAATGTAACTATAATGGAAGAAAAAATGAAAGTAATAAAATTGGGATAGTGGGGTTTCTCTATCTGATATGCTATGAGGCTTGTGACTCCTTGAGTGTGATTTTGAAATGAATCTTGAGCTGTTTTTTTTTAAATTTTTTGTATAACCAAATGTCCAGAACTCTTCAATTCTAACTACAAGATTTAGTATAGATGTTCAATATGCTTCACTTCATCTAAAGGTCATTGCTGATGTGGATGCCTCATTTAAGCCACAGATAACTGTAACTCAACTCTCTTCACCTGTACATTTATACCTTTTGTGTTCATATATGTTCCCAGTTAAATGCACAAGGTATTTCACGTCCTATTTTATCAGGATCATGCATCTGCATCTACATGAGAAGAAATAAATATATCATGCATCCTTGTGCTCCAGGATGACACATTTTTAATTTATCCATGTGCAGTAATTATGTAACAATCATTAAAATAATTTTTACCATTAACTTCAATAAAATAGCTTTTAGAAATTTTTAATTTGAAATGATAGGTAGAAGAATAGTGGTGGTGAATCTTTGGAATGGTGATTATTTATGGTGGTGTCTAATTATAGAGGTGAGACACACTCTGGAGTTGTCTGGGACTTGTGATGAAATAGGTTGGAGGTGTGTCAGGATGGTGGTGAATTTTCTATACAATAGGTGACGCCAACACTTACCCAAATTTATGTTCTAGCGGTGACTCATCTCTGATGCTATGTCATTCCATACATTACCATATTTATGTTTTTTTAGTGATACAATTATGGCAGTGAGACATTAGTTATGGTGAGTGTTTCCAATACATAGCCATATTTTCATAATTGAGGTGATTTGCCTTTGATAGTGAGTCATCCCTGGTAGCGAGACTTTGTTTAGCGGTGCGACTTGTTGGTGGTGACTCATTCTTAACGGTGAGGCGTTCTAAGAAGAATTTAACCAATCAGCTTTATAAGGTAAAATTGTAACGACCCCAACATTTATAAATGAAACTTCCTCTTGATAATAATAAATGTATTATTATGTAAAATGGTTATATAACATAAGAAATTATTTGGTTTTATGATTTCGGATTTCAAAATACCGTTAATAATTGTTTCCATTTCAAATATATTTATTGAGCAGTGATCACATGATTAGTATAAATATAGGGCTTTAGCAAATCCAATTTACTCAGAAAAAAGAAGTGATGGACTCAACCATTACAATTGGTCCATACGATGTCCATTTTTCAGAACATGGAAAGGAGGTGGTGTCACTTGGCTTCTCTCATGACCAATCCCAAGTCAGCTACACCATGATAATCTTTAACGGAACCGCATATGGGAGAAATGGGAGTTAATATAGATTACTAGTCGAGCGATGTCATCCGAGCCACCCCAAGAGTCTTTCACCATCGCACACCTTATCCTTAGGTCATATGTGGGTGTTATAAGGTGTTATGTAACAATACCCTAGCATTAGGATTATGAGAATTATTTTTTATATAATAAACAATATACATTCATTTTATTATTATTAAATTGTAAGTCGTTTTTAAAGAACCAATAGTACTTTTAGTTAAGAAATATATTTTTTATGAATTAATGGATT
Organism: Viscum album; assembly: GCA_963277665.1. Lineage (NCBI taxonomy): Eukaryota > Viridiplantae > Streptophyta > Magnoliopsida > Santalales > Viscaceae > Viscum > Viscum album. The sequence goes on along the minus strand of OY728151.1, from coordinate 1,095,472,271 downwards.
TTTGAATTAAATAATATTTTAATAAAATATTATTAATAAAATAAATCTTAACTATAATTGATCTTATAATTTTTAGGAATACAATTGTATTTTTTATTAAGGTTTGAAATCGGTTTTTTCTCAAAACCCATAAATTTTCAATAAATGTCGGTTTTTATTTTAAAAGTAAAAATTTAAATATTTTTAAGATTAACTAGATAAAATGAATATTATTTTTTTCAGTCAAGACATCAAAACAATCCAATGGTGAATTTTTCATAAATATCTAAGACAGTTGATTTTTTTTCGTAAAAAGTAAAAAAAATTTATTTATATAATGTGTTTTATGACATCATAATGACATAATAGTGATGTAATAAAATACTATAAAGGATTTTTTCGGAAAATATATGTTTTACTATTAAAATATGTTATTTTAGGTTTTTTGATTTATTTTTCAAAGCATTAGTGGACCCTCCAAAGCTTATAAAATATATTAACCATTTAAAATGTTTTCCTTGAGAGTGTGACTCACCTCCACATAAGCAAGCCTCATATTTTTTAGAAGTTCATCCAATGGACTTATAAAATAATTTTTTCACTACCCTTTGGAAAAAACCATGGGAAAACTCATGGTTTGTTATGTGGTTTTGATTAGTTTAATGTGTGGTGTCCAAAACCTAAATTATAAATAATTCCCTCTCTTTTCCTTTATAAACCCACAGAAGATCACCCCTCCTATTCACTCAACACATTTGGAGCTCGACCAAACTCTGTAATCCTCTCTCTATAATCCTCCCAAGGTTCCACAATCTCCCAATAAGCCTCTCTCAAGCCTCTCCCAAGCCTTTGGTATCCCACATCCATGTAAGGGATTTCTCTCTTTCTCAATTTTTCCAAGTTTCTTAATGTTGTTATACCCATTTAATTTCAATTAAATATTTTGGGGAATGATTTATCACCTCCCATAAACTTCACTCATTATGTTTAAATTATTATAGGTCCCTTTATCTCTCATTAATGCCTCCCATTACACTCATTACCATGCCGAAATTCCGTAATGAATTTCTCTCTTCACATTTACATTCAAGAAAGTATTTTCTATTATGAATCTAAATTACATTAAATATGTTGGGTAATGTATATATATGACCCACATACCTTCATGTATATATGATGATAGACCCCTTTATCTCTAAAAAACCATTTTTATGAACTATTATGTGACGTCGTTATGCTGCTTAAATTGCACCGCGATTTTCCAAGACAATGTCATTGTATAGTGAATACCATGCCCATTTAATTATCAATGGTATTAACTTTTATGAAGAATTACATATTTTTTATATAGTCTCATGTATTAATTCACCATTCCATTATCATGTAATAAATTTTGATGTTTAATGAATCCATGTTATATGATCTATGTGACAGACTTATGCATGAAATGAAATGATTAATAAGGGTGTGCCCTAATAGTGCTGCATTGCATTGGGTAAAGATAAGTATCATGATACATCAAGTGAAACGAGTGTTTAATCATGATAATTCAAGTGAAATTAGGTTTTAGTCCTTATCAATGTTCAATGATCATTGGCTCAAGCAAGTATCATGTTAAATGTTCATGTCACATTTCCATCTTATGGTAATCATGCTATATCATGCATTTATGTTCATTTTTATCTTATGATCCATTGATATTCCAATTTCCTGAAATTTTATATATTCTTCATCTTATGAATTTTTTACTCCCTTACTGGGCTTTAAAGCTCACCCTTTTCTTATGCATGTCCTCTTGTTATCCCATGTAATAATAAGTATGAAGGAATGTTGTGGTCATGTAAAAGAAGTATTCAATAAAATGTGTATTTCTTGTTTTATGTTTTTATTTAATGTTCCAAATCCCTGGATACACTATACCTCTCAACATTCTATGTTGTATGAAATTAAGCACTTATATAATAAATCATGTTTAAGTGTGTACTAAATAGAATGGTTGTTATAGTTTGAATTAGAGGATAGGTTTAGTTATTTCTGGGATTAGGATTAGAAACCCCTAGTGAAAGCCTTATGGATTAGACTATGTATAATAAAAACATCCATAAATTATGGTGAGTATTGAGTATGTTTTTTATCCTGATAATACATCCCTGTTGGGATATGAATAGGTAGAGCTGGATCTAGTACTAATGTATCTAGGGGTAAAAGTTGAAAACACCACTTTGAGCTAGAATCGAAAGGGAACTGGTGCACGAAAATGGGCCTTGATGCACTTCTGGTTACAACACTCATGAGGGATATGCTTTGGTAAACTCAAAACCATAGTACAAACTATTATTAAGGGAATAAAAAAATTCCCCTAAGAATATATGTTGGGAATCAGATCTAGGATAACATAGATTGATACATATAAATTCATATGTTATGGAAACAAAATTAATTTATAAGTCATCCATTTTTGTATTTGTATTAACCATTATGTGTTACCCCTAACATTACTTTTATTCAATCTAATGGCCGGTAATAGGAATTATCAGGCTAATAACTGATGTGAAGATCGATGTAATGACTATTCTAATGAGATTCCTAATCTGATGGGAGAGGGAATCACAAAAATTTTCATAATACTCTCTCAGTTAAATCAAATTTTTAATATAAACATGTTTCAATACGAACATTCAACCCCCTCCCCCTAAGAAAAAATAAGTCACAATGGGGAGCTTCATGAGAAAAAGGCCTCCTACATTTAATGGATCATCTGATCCATCAATCATAGAACAATGGATCAACTCCAGTGATATGATCATCTTCATCCTTCAATGTTCTGAGAAAGAGAAGGTACTTATGTATGCTTGTCCTGTGGAGGGTGAAGCTGATCAATAGTGGACATTGATAAAAAAATATGAAACTTGAGGAGGATATCAAGGCGTTGGAATGGATGGATTTCCCGAAAATGTTTTTAAACAAATATGTTTCTCTCTCCCTCCAACATAAGATGGAAAGGGACATCCTTTCCCTCAAGTAAAAAGATGATGAATCCATCAGAGTGTACAACAAAAACATTACTAGGATTTCTTGATATGCCTCTAGATTTGTTTTTATGCCCAAATTCATGGTTGACCACATCTTTGGTGGGCTAAAACCTAACATACCGAAATCCCTAGTGATCCATGACTTCGAGATCTATGAGAAAATTTTCTTATGTGCCTTAAAAGTCGAAATGGAGATCGGCGAATCTGAGTAGTATCATGGGGATAAGAATCTTAAGGTGGACTTCAATTATAATGTTCCAATGGATAAATCCAATGGTACTAATATAATACAGCACCCCACATGCCAAAGGTGCAGAAAGAAGCACCCAAGAAATTTCATTAAGGGGACGAAGAAATGATTTATCTGCAGAACAGAAGGGCACCTTTCTATTAACTACTGATAAGAAAAACCCACAGCTATGACAGATGAGAGGAATACTCCGCTTTACCCTCAACGCATTGTTCAATGCTTCAACTACAATGAACTGGGGAACTTTTCAAACCAATGCCCTATGCCAAAATTTTTAGGAGGAAACCAACAGCCTCCAAGGTAATAAGGGAGATCATTTCCATTACTTCAACTTAAATGAACCCCCACAAAGAAGTGTTGACAGGTACGCTAGTTATACTATCGAGAATAGAGAGCAAACTTTCTGATTCTGGTTCTACACATTCATTTATATCCAGAAAGATTAGAAGAAATATTCCAACACCACCACAAGTTATGGAAGTAAAGATGTTGGTGAGAATGGAGAGTGGGAAAACAATTGCATCCCATGAATATAACTCCACCACTGTCATAATTTTTTTTATTTAACTTCCTAGTGAACCTCTTCATACTCCCTCTTGTGTCATTTTATGCAATTCATGTCATGGATTTTTTTTCCTTATATAGAGCCAACATAAATTTCCATGAGAGTGTAATCACTCTCTATATGGAAAATCGACCCCCAATTCCATGCAAATGCAAAGAGGAGAATGAATCTTTTTTAGCACCATCATCTCAAGAATGGATATTACTATCCTTTGAGCACGTGCATCATTATCAGATGATTCAGTCTAAGGAGTAAACTATCCTTGAAGACATGCTTATTGTGAGGGAAATTCACTGAAGTATTTCTTGGGGAAATTTCTGATCTTCCTCCTATAAGTGGTTTTGAATTTTCTAATGATCTTATACCAGGGGAATTACTAATATCCATGACTCTATATAGAATGGTTGTTGCAGAGCTTGAAGAGGTGAAGAAAAAACTACAGTATAATATGAATAAAGTGCTTATATGCCCATTTTCATCACCATCGGGTGCACTTGTCCTCATTGTCATGTAGAAGGATGGGTCAATGTGCCTTTTCATTGATTATAATTATCTCAACAAAATTAGGATAAAGAAAAAGTATCAGTCACCCCAAATTGATGACTTTTTTTATCAGCTACATGGAGCACAATACTTTTCCAACGTGGATTTGTGGTCAGGATATTACCATGGTTGAAGGAGGAGGATATCCCCAAGATATCTTTCCATACAATGATACAGGCATTATGAATTCATATTAATGCCCGCCGAACTCAATAATTCTCTAGAAATATTTATGGACTTCTTGAATAGAGTCTTTAGATATTAACTAAACAAATTTTTGGTAGTAATTATTGAAGATATTCTAATATACTCCCAAACAATTGAGGATTATGAGGAAGGTCCAAGAAATGTACTATAGACCTTGTGAAAGAAGAAGCTGTAAGAAAAGTACAACAAGTGTGAGTTCTGGGTGAAGGAAGATTCATTCTTGGGTCATATCATCACAAGAAATGGGATATCTATTGATGCCACCAGGATAACTGCAATAGAAGGATGGTTGAGGCCATCATCGATAACATATATTCTTAGCTTCAGGGGGTTAGCTAAATATTATCACTGATTTGTGAGAAATTTATTATGATTATCAAACCCTCTTACCCAGCTAATGTAAAGACCGGTAAAATTCAAGGGAAATTTTTTCTAAATTTTCTTTTGGATTTTACAAGAATGTAGTTTCTAACGGTGCCTGATTCTGAGGCCCGGTGTGCCTGGAATCAATTTCCAATGTTTGGATCGGGTACGTTCAGTGAACGAATGAGCGGGTTTTTCTATCTTTTGAACCGGTGCTCAGAATTCAAATCCGAGGGCACCGATGAACTCGCAGTGCCGATAATTTTTTAAGGGGACCTTAAGCGTAGTTTCATTTTGTCGCATGAGGTGGTTAATTTTTGGGGATTCGATAAGTCTTAAATAAATTGTAGTGTTACAATTTATTTTATGTGGAAGTTAATTTTCTTCATAGAGATGTTGGCGGTGGGGCCACACCCCACCTAACTTCCCATGAGAGGGTATGACCAAGGGTGGTGGGGTCCACACGAAACCCCTACCCTTCACCTTCCCTTTAACCCCCACGAACTTCTCCCCATTTAACACCCCTTGTGTTTAAATGTATAACTCTACAACCCCCCATAAACTCACTTGATTTTAATGTGTCAAATCCCCATTAATCTCCTCTTCCATTAAGTTTGTTAGCTCCTCTTATTTTGTGTAACTCTTCACCTTTTCCTTCCACCATTAATTCATGCCAACATGCCTTAATTAATGAGATGAGTCTCTTAATTTGTTTAATTAAGTGGTTTGTTTTTAATTTTAAATCATTATGGTGTGAATAAAAATAATATCATGGGATATTATTTTGAGTTAGAGCTTTTGGTGTGTGAGAAAACTTTAGCAAAGTCCTAGAGTTTTTGGGAGAGATTTGGTGTGAAGAAGAAGAGAACTTTCTTTCGACGAAGAACGACACATCTTCAACGAAGAACGGTTCTTCTTCGATAAAGAACACCTTCCCTTCGACGTAGAACGACTCGACGTCCACGGTTCTCCATCCTCTTCTTCCATAGTAACAAGTGAGGAGACGTCGTTTCCTCCCCGGACGCACCTCGACATCCACAGAATCTAGGTCCGACCTCGCGACGCCGTTCTCCGTGACACTCGACGCACGACGTCAAATATCCAGGTAGGGGAATTTATTTGGTGTTCTCTTATCTTTTGAGAAAAGAACGACGAGTGCGGACCAACCAATTCTAGGTTGATGTGCGGATCATTCGTTCATGCAGATTGATGTTGAGGATTATTGTTTTTGTCTGTGAATTATTTCTTGCCGTATGTCGACTTCTAATAGAAGGCCGCTTGCTATCTTTATAACGAGAGGTGGTCGGACCGCATGAACACGACCAACCCTCCTTCCCCCCTTGTTGTTGAATTTGTTGCGGCACGTGAAAGGCGACGCGGTGCTGTAGCACCGCGCGGAAATTATGAGGAAGGGATAAGAAGCGGGGCGCCGTCGCGCCGCGCCGATGAAGTTGAACAAGCCACGGCGCCGTCGCGCCGTACTGGAAAATCACAAACGAAGCCCCACGAGCATTGTGGGATCTTTGCAGCGAAGGTCGGGTCCCGGGATGATCACTGGCGAAGACCGCAGGCGAATCAGACCACCAGAGCGTGTCCGGTGGTCCGCGGAAGCCCCCGCCGGCGTGCCAAGCCGGCGCGGAGGCTCCGGCGGTTGGGGGTGGTGGCGCCTGGAGCGCCACCGGAAGAATATTCCACGGCTGAATCTGCGGCAGAGAGCAGGGTGCTGCGGCCGTGCGGAACCGGGGAACGAGGGATGTGGCCTTGCACCGCGTCCGGTGACCCGGAGCGGCCCCCGCGCAGGGTGGGGGCGGCTCCGTTGGTGCGGCCGCTCGGCCAGCCCCGAGCCGCCCGGCCGGACCGCTAGGCCGGGTCGCGCCCAGACCGGGCCGGACCGCGCCAGCCGGGCCGGGTCGCACCCAGCCGGGTCGGCCGGGCCCAGACCCCCCGTTTTCAGACCCTCGCGGTTTTTCGCTCATATCTTGACCTGTAGATTTCAGATCAATTCACCGTTAGTGGCGATGCGATCCTTGTATCGAGACGGTCGTTTCAGTATATCGCAGTCAAGTTTTCGGAATACTTTAGATACGGCTGGGTTGGATCGTACATGAAACCAATCGGGCCCTCGGAGCGGAAACGCTCATATCTTGAGCTCCGGACGTCCGATTGACGTGTCGTCGACTTTGTTGGATTACTCTTGATGAGACGGAACTTTTGGCTTACTCCGCTGGAGGTTTGGATGTTGTCGGAGTGCGGTCGGGTTGGTTCGCCCAGGAAACCAACCGGGCCCCTAGAACGAAAATGCCAATAACTCACAGACCGGGCGTCCGATTGACGCGCCGTCTGTCTCGTTGAATTCCTCCTGATGAGACGGAACTTTTGGAATACGTCTCCCGATTTTTGGATGCAGATGGATAGTGGCCAGGTTGGATTGCACCCGAAATCCAACCGGGCCCCTGGAAAAGGAAAAGATGATATCTTTCAGACTAGACGTCCGTTTGACAAACCATCAGCGGCGTTGGTGATCTCGTTGAGAAATGGTCCCTATGAGTATACCCTATGAGAGTTCGGGGTACAGTTGAGATATGGCCGGGTTGGTTCGCTCACGAAACCAATCGGGCCCCTGGGACGAAATGGCTAATAACTCACAGATCGGGCGTCCGATTGATGTGTCGTCTGTGGCGTTGAGGCCCCTATGACGAGGCAGTCCTTTGAGATACATCTTCATGGGACTTTGTGATACTTGGAGTATTGACCAGTAGCTCGTGGAGCGGTCCCTTCTAGAGATGAGCATACGGAGTACGGAGACCGTGTAGACGACCGAGACCTGACGACTGCTTGACCGACTTGACTTGGAGAGAGTCGACTAGCCCATTGGACGGAGCACCCGCTATTTGGCGGCAGACCCACGGCGGACGGAGTGCCTGGTAGTTGGAAGCAGACCCACAGTACTCGACTGGAGAAGTACCTCTGTAGGTTATTAGGGGGAGCGCCCGGTATTTGGCAGCAGACCCACAGCAGACGGGGCGCCCAGTATTTGGCTGCAGACCCGCAGTACTCAACAGGAGGAGTACCTCAAAGACTTGGACTAGTGAGCAGTACCTCGGAGTCGTGACAGGACCACTGTACACTCCAGAGACGGGGCTCTTCAGTAGTTATGGTTTCGATAATGAAAATCCTGGTTTGAGCTGAGACTTTTGACCTTTTTGTTTACCTCATGATTGAGGTGGGTCACTTGATAACTTAGTTATATGTATGGGCATATACCTGGGTAGTGGTTATCCGTTGATTTCATGATCTTGGTGTTTTCATCATGATTGAGATGGGTTACATGATAACTTAGGTATATGCATGGGCATATACCTAAGTAGAGGTTATCTGTTGAGATCTTCTTTGTGGTTATCCATGTTGGTTTTAGTGAGACCTTGAGGGTCTCGGGGTCCCTACTAGGTATCGTTATACTCACCCCTACACAAGCTATGTCCGCACCTCGTTGTGTTGGTTGCAGACGACGGCAGCGCTGATGGAGGCCGAGTGTTCGAGGACTGGACGGTACCCGGAGGTGGACCAAACGATGAGTCAGTATCCGGAGATGGACTTCGCGACGAGACGACACATGGAGGAGGTTGAAGGGTGAGAGTGTTGTGGAGGCTATCTGTACCTACCCTTCAGGTAGGATCCGTGGTGGATGATCCAGGAGCTGCTTCCTTTCTTCCAGTTGTTGTCTTTTTCAGTTGTACTTTTTTCAGTTGTAGCTGTACTTCAGTTGGGTTTGTATTCTGGCCCATTTACCTTTCATCACTTTTTTTTACTTAGTGTTTTACTTCCTCTTGGGTTCAGTGGTGTTTGTTTGCTTTTATAAAGGCAATGCCTTCCCAATTATCGGGATTTACGCCATTGGTTCTATTCGCCAGCCCCTGGCCTATGGAAGGCGGGCTTGGGGTAGTCACGACATGGGCCTCGAGGACGGGTCGTGAAAAATTGGTATCAGAGGGGTCGGTTCTACCGTAGAACTTATAACTCTAATATTTTCATTCTGTGAAGCAATAGTGTTAAGAGTACCGAGTGTGGTTTTCAGTTCAGGGAGTCCAGTGTTGGTGCGGGCGGCTGACGTATCAATACAACGGGACCCTGACAACTGATTTCCAACTTTGTGCGCGAAAACATAGATTGCGTGTGTGTTTCCAGAAGTTTTTAAATGACATCTCAAACCATGTCATCTGACCAAGTATAATCGTTTGACCGTGTCACGTTGTTTCTTTCAGGATGCCTTTTCATGGATGACCAGCTAGAGCCCAGAGGGATGTGCGTACTGACAGCCTGCTGAGCGACGAGGCTTCAATACAGGGCCCTCTTGCAGTTGAGGCACCAGCGGAGGCACCAGCGGTACTACCATACGTTGGGCCACCGATTCCACCATCCCCAGCAATAGGCGATGCACGCCACTTGAGCGCGCTGCACGCGTTCCAGCGCCAGAGGCCACCCAGGTTCCGGGGAGATACGGACCCGCAGGCGGCTGAGGATTGGCTGGAGGCAGTGGTGAGAGTCTTCAGGCTAGTGGGGATGCCTGCAGACTTCATGGTGATCTTTGCTGCCAGCCTTCTTCTGGCAGCAGCAGGCAGGTGGTGGAGCCACTTATTGCAGTTTTGCGACGGGATGACCTTCACTTGGGAATACTTCGAGACCATCTTCAGGGTGGAGTTTGTGCCAGTAGCTCTACACCCTGAGCGTGTATAGGAGCTTCTTCCTTTGCCGCAGGGTTTTCGATCAGTAGCCGAGTCATCTGTGGGCTATAGACAGATGATGCAGAGGTCCAAGAGGGCCATATCCAGTCGTACGAGGAGTTGGAAGTGTTATGAATGCGGCAGGAAGGGTCACCTGGCATGTGATTGTCCGACTCCTCGCATAGTTGATCCGCAGGATTTGGAGGAGCCACCGAGGAAAGAGCAGCGGCGGGTACTTGAGCAACAGTCGAGCAGTGGACAAGGCAGTAGAGCTCCGGAAGCAGGTGGACAGGAGTGGAACTAGTGGATACGTCCCTTGTACTTCTAGTTCCATATTTTTGTTGTATTCGTGTCTTTGTACTATGAGCTGCAATAATAAAAAGACACTTATCTTTGAGATGTTTGATTTCATGTCCCTTTGTTTGGTTGATACTGAGAGGTCCCGGTTAAAACTGTTGACTTGACCCTCACTTTCTAGATTTCTATTGGAGGAGACCCAGTGACCTCACACTGTTGCCGACAGCGTGACTCGACCCTTGGAGGTGAGAGTGACGGTTGGATCTCTTGGTAGTTACGTCGAGGCCTTACGACGTCATCCACGGCATGAATACATCATTCATGTCAGGATTGACTATATTGGGAAATGGTCCTGGTTCATCCAGGGGATGAGACAGAGTTTCTCTTTTTGGCAAAGGAGAAATTTTAGCAGCTCTTTCAGATCGTAGGCAAAGAATGTGAAGATCATCCAGGAGTGGATGAGGACTTCACAGTGCAGTAAGAAATAGGAAACGGACGCCAGTCTTAGAGACTCGAGCGTGTTAAATGTTTCAAGAAGAGGAAACTTTAAGGAGAGATGAGTCTGCGAAGCATCAGACGTGGATGCAAAGCTAGGAGAGCAGCATTAGGTGGTGTACATTTTAACATGCTACAAGAAACCGCCTTAGTAGTCCCCTCCAGGCTCAGGGAGCTGGAGGGCGGAGGAAGTGTGCGGCTGCATGCGGCCAAGGAGTGTGACCCAATGGCTCTAAGAATGATTCAAGGGATAGTTTGTTTCCACTACTAGCTGTCGTAGTAACAGACGTTGATATGAATCATTCCTTCCTTCCATCAATCTTGTCCCAGACCTAGAGTTTCCAGTAAGCCGTGGACTTGACCCTCACGTCTGGAGATACCTTGCGAGAAGACTCGATAATCACACTTACGCTGAGAGTGTGGTCAGACCCTCGAGGCGAGAGTTTCGGTTGGAATCTCTTGGTGGCAGCATCGAGGACTTACGACATCGGTCTGAGTATGGATTGGATCCACAGTTCATACACGGATTGACTGTATTAGGCAAAAAGGTTGTGGTTTAACTACGACGTTGGGATGGGTTTTCCTTGGTCGGTGAAAAGGAAACCCCATGCAGCATAGGATAAACTCTTGCACAGGAGGGTGCGACCGATCACTCTTGAGTCGTTCAACCTTACCCTTGTGGCAGCAGTCATTGGAGTTCCAGTTCTAATAGGAATTGGAGACCTCTGGAGTTCGAGGATGACGATCACGTCCTTATATGGGTCTCACCTCGACGAGGTTTACGGAGATGTGGCCAAGGCGGAAAGTTATCTCCGAGGTTCAACGGACCTTTCTAGGTCCTCATATGGGTAGGCGAGGTGGTTCACTGCTTGACCCATCCACCTCAGTTGCACCAGGTGCACGATGACTTCCACGTATCTCAACAGAGGAGATACGTGCTCGACCCTTTGCATATCATCGACCATGGGGAGCTGGACGATAGCGATGGGGTGACTTTCACGGAGGTTCTAGTGGGGATCGAGGATCGACAAAAGAGGATCCAACGAGAACGGTCTATTCCTAGGGTGTGCTTTCATTGGTATTACGGGAACCTCCAGGTGATCACATGAGAGCGGGAGGCTCAGATGCGTGCTCAGTACCGCTTTTTTATCCCTAGTTTTTGTTTAAGATTTACGTGGACATAAATACCTGAGGTGGGAGTAATTTAAAGACCCGTACAATTCAAGGGAAATTGTTTCTAAACAATCTTTGTGATTTTCAAAGAATACAGATTCTGACGGTGCCTGATTCCGAAGCCCGGTTTGCCCGGAATCAATTTCTGAAATTTGGCTCGGGTACGTTCAGTGAACGAACGAGCGGGTTTTTCTATCTTTTGAACCGGTGCTCGAAATTGAAATCGGAGGGCACTTATGAACTCGCAGCGCCGATAATTGCTTAAGGGGACCTTAAGCTCACTTGCGTTTTGTCGCATGAGGTGGTTAATTTTTGGGGATTCGATAAGTCTTAAATAAATTGTAGTGTTACAATTTATTTTATGTGGAAGTTAATTTTCTTCATAGAGAAGTTGGAGGTGGGGTCACACCCCACCTAACTTCCCATGAGAGGGTATGACCAAGGGTGGTGGGGTCTGCACGAAAGACCAAGACTTCACCTTCCCTTTAAACCCCATGAACATCCCCCCATTATACACCCCTTGTGTTTAAATGTATAACTCTACAAACCCCCTTAAACTCCCTTGCTTTTAATGTGTCAACTCCCCATTAATCTCCTCTTCCATTAATTTTGTTAGCTCCTCTTATTTTGTGTAACTCTTCACCTTTTCCTTCCACCATTAATTCATGTCAACATGCCTTCGTTAATGAGATGCGTCTCTTCATTTGTTTAATTAATTGGTTTGGTTTGAATTTTATATCATTGCGGTGTGAATAAAAATAATATCATGGGATATTATTTTGAGTTGGAGCTTTTGGTGTGTGAGAAAACTCTAGAAAAGTCCTACAGTTTTTGGGAGAGATTTGGTGTGAAGAAGAAGAGAAATTTATTTCGACGAAGAACGACGCATCATCAATGAAGAACGGTTCTTCTTCGATGAAGAACACCTTCCCTTCGAGGTAGAAGGACTCGGCGTCCACAGTTCTCCATCCTCTTCTTCCATAGCAACAAGTGAGGAGACGTCATTTCCTCCCCGGACGCACCCCGACATCCACAGAATCTACGTCCTACCCCGCGATTCCGTTCTCCGCGACACCTGATGCACGACGTCAAATATCCAGGTAGGGGAATTTATTTGGTGTTCTCTTATCTTTTGAGAAAAGAATGATGAGCGCGGACCAACCAATTCCAGGTTGATCTGCGGATCGTTCGTTCATGCGGATTGATGTTGAGGATTATTGTTTTTGTCCATGAATTATTTCTTGTCGTACGTCGACTTTTAATAGATAGCCGCTTTCTATCATTATAACGGGAGGTTGTCGGACCGCACGAACACGACCGACCCTCCTTCCCCCTTGTTGTTGAATTTTTTGCAGCACGTGAAAGGCGGTGCGGTGCCGTAGCACCGCGCAGAAATTATGAGGAAGGGCTAAGAAGCGCGGCGCCGTCATGCCGCACCGATGAAGTTGAACAAGCCATGATGCTGTCGCGCCGCACCGAAAAATGACAAACGAAGCCGCACATGCGTTGTGGGATCTTTGCAGCAAAGTTCGGGTCCCGGGATGATCACTGGTGAAGACCGCAGGCGAATCGGACCACCAGAGCGTGTCCGGTGGTCCGCGGAAGCCTCTGTCGGCGCGGCAGCGCCGGCGGTCGGGGGCGGCGGCGCCCGGAGCGCCGCCATAAGAATCCGAAACAGCAGAAGCCGCGGCGGAGAGCAGGGTTCCACGGCTGTGCGGAATCGGGGAACGAGGGACAAGGCCTTGCGCGGCGTCTGGTGACACGGAGCGGCCCCCGTGCGGGGGGGGGGGGGGGGGGGCTCTTTCGGCGAGGCCGCTCGGCCAGCGCCGAGCCACCCGGCCGGACCGCCAGGCCGGCTCACACCCAGACCAGGCCGGACTACGCCGGCCGGGCTGGGTCGCACCCAACGGGGTCGGACCAGAACCCGGGTTGGGTCGGGTCGGTCCTGGCCCAGACCCCCCATTTTCGGACCCTCACGTTTTTTCGCTCATATCTTGAGCTATAGTCCTCCGATCGACGCACCGTCAGCGGCGATGCGATCCTTGGATCGAGGCACTAGTTTCGGTATATCGAACTCAAGGTTTCGGAATACTTGAGATATGGCCGGGTTGGTTCGTACAGGAAACCAACCGGACCCTCGGAGTGGAAACGCTCATATCTTGAGCTCCGAACGTCCGATTGATGTTCCTTCGACTTTTTTGGATTCCTCTTGATTAGAAAGAGCTTTTGGCTTACTCCGGTCAAGTTTTGGATGATATCGGAGTGCGGTCGGGTTGGTTTGCTCACAAAACCAACCGGGCACCTAGAACGAATAAGCCAATAACTCACAGACCGGGCGTCTGATTGACGCACCGTCTGTCTCGTTGAATTCCTCTTGATGAGACAGATCTTTTTTCATACTTCACCCGGGTTTTGGATGCAGTTGGATAGTGGCCGGGTTGGATTGCACCCAAAATCCAACCGGGCCCCTAGAACGGAAAAGCTGATATCTTTCAGACTGGACGTCTGTTTGACGAACCGTCAGCGGCGTTGGTGATCTCATTGAGAAACGGTCCCTATGAGTATACCCTATGAGAGTTCGGGGTACATTTGAGATACGGCCGGGTTGGTTCGCTCACAAAACCAACCGGGCCCCTGGGACAAAAAGGCTAATAACTAACAGACCGGGCGTCCGATTGACGCGCCGTCTGTTGCGTTGAGAACCCTATGACGAGGCGGTCCTTTGAGATACATATTCATGGGACTTTGTGATACTTAGAGTATTGACCAGTAGCTCCTGGAGCGTTCCCTCCCAGAGACCAGCATAAGGAGTACGGAGACCGTGTAGACGACTGAGACCTGACGACTGCTTGACCGACTCGACTTAGATTGAGTCAACTAGCCCAGTGGACGGAGCACCCAGTATTTGGCGGCAAACCCACGGTGGATGGAGTGCCTGGTAGTTGGCAGCAGACCCGCGGTACTCGACCGGAGGAGTACCTCTATAGGTTATTAGGGGGAGCGTCTAGAATTTGGTGGCAGACCCACAGCGGACGGAGCGCCCAGTATTTGACAGTAGACCCGCGGTACTCAATAGGATGAGTACCTCATAAACATGGATTAGTGAGCAGTAACTCGGAGTCGTGACAGGACCACTATACACTCCAGATACGGGGCTCTTTAGCAGTTACGGTTTCGAGAATGAAAATCTTGGTTTGAGCTGAGACTTTTGACCTTTTTGTTTACCTCATGATTGAGGTGGGTCACTTGATAACTTAGTTATATGTATGGGAATATACCTGGGTAGTGGCTATCCATTGATTTCATGATCTTGGTGTTTTCCTCATGATTGAGATGGGTTACTTGATAACTTAGGTATATGCATGGGCATATACCTAAGTAGAAGTTATCTGTTGAGATCTTCTTTGTGGTTATCCATGTTGGTTTTAGTGAGACCTTGAGGTTCTCGGGGTCCCTACTGGGTATCGTTATACTCACCCCTGCATGGGCTATGCCCGCACCTCGTTGTGTTGGTTGCAGACGACAACAACGCTGACGGAGGCTGAGTGTTCGAGGACTGGACGGTACCCGGAGGTGGACCACACGACGAGTCAGTATCCGGAGGTGGAATTCGTGACGTGACAACACATGGAGGAGGTTGACGAGTGAGAGAGTTGTGGAGGCTATCAGTACCTACCCTTCAGGTAGGATCCGTGGTGGACGATCCAGGAGATGCTTCTTTTCTTCCAGTTGTTGTCTTTTTCTATTGTACTTCGTTCAGTTGTAGCTGTACATCAGTTGGGTTTGTATTATGGCCCATTTACTTTTTAGCACTTCTTTTTTTTACTTAGTGTTTTACATTCGCTTGTGTTCAGTGGTGTTTGTTTGCTTTTATAAAGGCAATGCCTTCCCAGTTATCGGGATTTACGCTTTTGGTGCTAGTCGCCAGCCCCTGGCCTATTGAAGGCGGGCTTGGGGTAGTCACGGCACGGTCCCCAATGACGGGTTGTGACAGCTAACTTGGAAGGGGGTAAGTTTGATTGAAGTGATGAATGTGAAGATAGCTTCAAGGAGTTGAAAAGGAGGCTTATCACTGTGCTCGTGCTACAATAACTACAAGTGGAGAACCTTTTGTGGTATTTAGTGATGCTTTGAAGAATGTATTAGGCTCGGTATTGATGAAAAATGAAAAATTCATTGCCTATGTTTTAAGGAAATTGAATGTTAATGAGAAAGACTATCCAACACAAGATCTAGAGTTGGGTGCTATAATCATTGCTTTAAATATTTGGAGACATTTCCACTTTGGGGAGAAGTGTGAAGTATACCTGGATCACAAAAGGCTCAGGTATATATTCACATAGAAAGGGTTGAATATGCCCCCAAAAATACGGCTAGAGATGATCAGAGACTATGACTTCTCAATCCATTACAACCTTCAGAAAGTGAAAAAGGTGGAAAATGCTCTATGTAGAAAGGACCAAAAAAATTTATCATTAAAGAGAATTAAAAAGTATCAAATCATCTAATATTTGATAAAGACAGACATGGGAATCATAAATAAGGGAACATCATCAATCCTTTCACAAATCAATTCTTGACTGTCTCTTTAAAAATGGTTAAAGGATGATCAAAAGGATGATGTGGGAATTCAAAATAATGTGAAACTATCAGAAAAGTGAAATCCTCATATTTCAATGTAAATTAAGAAGGAATTGTGAGATTTGGGACAAGACTATGTGTTCTATCAAATCCAAAGTTAAAGAAATATATTTTGGATTACGCACATAGTTAAACATTTTTTATTCACCCAGGAAACACAAAGATGTATTAAGATATTCGAGAGCATTATTGGTAGCATAACATGAGGAAGGATATCGTTGATTATTCATCAAAGTGCCTGGTATGTCAGTATGTGAAGGATGAGATGCAGAAGTATAAGGGGTTGATGCAACCATTACCCATACCAACTTGTAAATGGGAGAAGATCACTATGGAATTTGTCACTGGACTTCTAAAGATATCCAAAGGAAACAATTTTATCTGGTCTATTGTGTATCATATTAAAAATACTTCACACTTCATTGTAATTTAGGAGGATTTCTCATTGGATCATCTAGAAGGTATATACATCATAGATGATGTAAGGCTACACGGAGTACCACAATCGATTATATCCAAATGAGATCCATGATTCACTTATAACATTGGGAAGAGTCTTCAACATGTTCTAAATAATGAGCTCAACTTCAGTACGGCTTATCATCCTCAAACTGATGGCCAATCTGATTGAACTATCCAAACACTTGAGGACATTTTGAGAGAATGTTAAATGGACTTAAAAGAAGGATGGGATAAACATATTCCTATAGTTGAGTTCTATTACAACAATAGTATCCATTGAAACAGACTAATGGCTCTTTATGGATCCCTTTATGGGAAGAGGTGCATAACACAAGCTTATTGGGATGACATTTGGAAGAGAAAATTCCAAGATCCAGAAATGGTCAATGAAATGGTGGAGAAGGTTAAAACCATCCAACCGCACATTAATGTTGCTTAGAATCGACAAAAGAGTTGTGTTGATAATCTTCGATGAGACCTAGAGTTTGATGTTTGAGACATGGAATTCCTCCGCATATAACCATGGAAGAGAGCTATGAGATTTGGGAAAAAGGGAATTCATAGTCAAAGGTACTTCTTCCCTTTTGAGATCCTTGATCGCATTGGAGAAGTATCCTATCAACTAACACTCCCACCGAACCAATCTCAAGTACATAATGTATTCCATGTATCACTCTTATGGAAGTAAAAAATATAACTCATATCATTTACTCAATCAAGAGGTGGTACCATTTTAGAATGACCTATCCTCTGAAGAGATTCCAGTGATGATCTTAGATCATAGGGAAAATGTTATATGAAATAAGACAATGCCCTGCGTCAAGGTGTTCTGGAAAAATCATAGGTTTGAAGAGGAAACATGGGAATCATAGGAAGTGATAAATCAGAGTTACCTGTATCTATTTTAGTTTGGTAAAAGTAATTTTGAGGGTGAAATTTCTGAAGTGGGGAATATTTTAACAACCCAAACATTTATTAATTAAAATTACTCTTGATAATATTAAAGGTATTATTAAGTAAAATGGTTATATAACATATGCACTTCTTTGGTTTTATTATTTTGGATTTCAAAATACCATTTAGAATTGTTATTGTTGCTAATATATTCCTTGAGCAGTGATCACAAGATTAGTATAAATATAGGACTTTAATAAATCCAATTTACTTAGAAAAAAGAAGTGATGGCCTCATCCAGTAGAATTTCTCGGTACGAAGCCCATTTTTCAATGCTCAGAATGGAGTTGGAATTACAGGGATTCTCTCTTGACTGAGCCTAAGTTGACCATCAACATGTTCAGGTTGAATGGAATCGCCTATGGGGGAAGTTAATGTTAATAGAGACTACCACTCGAGCGATGTCAACCGAGCCACCCCAAGAGTCTTTCCATGTCACACACAGTACCCTTAGGTAACATGCGGGTGTTATAAGGGGTTATATAAAAACACCCTAACACAATGATTTTGTTAATTATTTTTTATAGAAAAATGAATATACATTCATATTATTATTGTTACTTTCTAAGTAGTTTATAAAGCACAAATAGTATTTTTAGTTAAGAAATATATTTTGATGAATTAATGGATTTTGGAATCAAATAATATTATAATAAATTACTATTAATAAATTAATTTTTAAATATAAATGATCGTATATTTTTAGGGTTAAAATTGTAATTTTAATTATGGTTTTAATGTAATTTTTGTCAAAACCCGTGAATTTTCAATAAAATTTGGTTTTTATTTTAAAAGTAAAAAATTAACATATTTATAAAAAAAATTAGAAAAAATGAATATTATTTTTCTAATCGGGACGTTGAAATTATCCAGAGGTGAATTTTTCATAATTTTCTGGGACAGCCGAATTTTTGGGTAAAAATTAATTACCGTTTAATTATATAATGTGATTTATGACAACATAATATCCTAATAGTGATTTAATAAAATCACGTAAATCCGATATTTGGAAAATATATGGTTACCATTAAAATAGTTTTATTTTAGGTTGGCATGATTTATTTTACAATGCTTTAGTGGACCCTCTAAGACTTTTAAAACATTTTAATCTTTTAAAATGTTTTCCTTGAGAGTGTTACTCACCTCCACAAAAGAAACCCTAATATTTAAATATGATCAGCCATTGAGCATATAAAATAATGTTTTTTCTCCCCTTTGGAAAATACCATGGGTTGGTTTTATGGTTGTGATTAGCTTAATGTGTGGTGTCCAAAACCTAAACAATAAAGAATTCCTTCTATTTTCCTATATAAACCCACCCAATATCGCACTTCATCTTCACTAAAAGCCTTTTTACATCGACCAACATCTTCTCCCCTCTCTGTAAAATCCTCCCAGGGTCCCCAAGCTTCCATGAAACCTCCCTCAAGCCTCCCTCAAGCCTTTGGGATCACACTTCCATGTAAGGGATTTCATCTATTCTCATTTTTTTCCAAGATTCTTAATGTTGTTATACCTTATTAATTTCAAATAAAAATGTCGGGGTATGATTTATAACCTCCCCTAAACATCCCTCCATATGTGTAAATGATGAGATACCCCTTTCTCTCTCATTAATGCCTCCCATGTACACCCATTATGATGCCAAAATTCTGTAAGGAATTTTTCTCTTCTCATTTACATTCAAGCAATTATTTTGTATTATGAATCTAAATTAAATTACATATTTTGGGACATGTATCTATATGACCCCATTTCATTCCATTTCATTTACATGTGATTATACACCCCTTTATCTCTCATCAACCATTTTTATAAATTCTTATGTCACTTCAATATTCTACTGAAATTGCGCCCCAATTTTCCAAGACAAAGTCATTGTGTAGTGAATACCATGCCCATTTCTTTATCAAGGGTAATCACCGGTATACACATTTACATCTTTATTATAGAGTTTAATCTATTAATTCATCATTCCTTTATCATGGAATAAATGATTATGTTTAATGAATCCAGGTTACATGATCCATGTGGCTCAATTTTGCATGAACTGAAAAGATTGGGAAGGGTATGCCCTGATAGTGCTCCAATGCATTGGGTAAAAATTATTATCATGATTCATCAATTTCAGTGAGGTTTTAATCTTTCTAATTCAATTGAAATTAATGTTTACTCCTGCTCCATGTGCAATGATCCTGGGCTCATGCTAATATCATATTAAATATTGATGCCACATTTCCATGTTATGATAATCATTCTATATCACGCCTTTATGTTCATGTTTCTCTTATGCCCCATAGATATGACTATTTCATAACATGTACTATATTTTTCATATTATACCTTGTTTATTCCTTTACTAGGCTTTATAGCTCACTCTTTTCTTATTCACATCCTCAGGTTATCCCATGAAATACTAAGTACAAAGGATTGTTGTGGTCATGTAAAATAAGTTTTTAAAAAATATGTTTATATGTTTCAAGATGTTATGTAATGTTCCTAATCCCCAAATACACTAGAACTCTCGATCTTCTATGTTTTATCATGTGTAGGTTTTATGTAATAAATCATGTTAAGTGTGTAATAAAGAGCAGGATTTTTATAAAAATTCTAACATATAATATAAATCTCAATAGTATCATAATAAACAAGATTTTTATATCATTAAATCATGCAGACTAATAGATGTATATATGAGAATGGCATCCCTCCTAAAACTTTTACATATTGGAATGGTGTCCTTCTGATAATATGATATATGGACCCGGAGACCCTTTAAAATTTAATACATGGGTATGGAGACCCTTTTGTTATGATTCGGGCATGACTACCCTACAGTTATGCTTCAGGTGTGGCTACCCTATTATTATGATTCAGGCATGAAAACACTTAATTTGATGACATAAGCAAGGTGACGCTGTAATTATGATATAGGAATAGAGAACAAACTGATATGATATGCATGATGACCCTTACTAATATTATATACTAGCCTGAAGACCCTTATTGATATTATATGGGCATGGAGACACTACAATTTTTATATTGGTTTGGGGACCCTATGGTTATTACACCAGTAATGGTGTGTCCCTCATTCGTATGATATTAGGCATGGTGTCCCTTATTACTTGTGAGACTCGTGATAAAGATCATGAAAACCTAAATTACACCTCTAGTCTAGGCTAGTTGAAGTTTCCATTTATAGGGATGTAGATGTCAATATATATACAAAAAATGTATGTGTATACATCAAGTTACTTGTTCAGAGATCGTCCAACTTAGGATATACAGGTAGTGTTAGTTTGGACTCCTTAAAGAACCAGAGCAAACCTATTAAAAATTCTCTTACATCTTTTCATTTTTATATTATTACAGTACTCATAGTATATGCATTGACTTGGTATTTTTGTACATCATTGGTGGTTCCCTATAGAGTTTATCTCAAATCCTATCATCGTCACCTGTGGTACCCAGGAAAATTTTGTGGACGCATGTAGGGATAAGAAAAGTACCCAGTTATTGATACTTTATTTTCTTATATCATGAGAGTAGGAAAGAACTGGACTAGGATATGTCTCATGACATTATCGAATATAGCAATTTTGGTCTTTTTGTTCTTTTTTACATTTATTTTATATAATTATTTCTTGTTCCTTTCATAGAAACAAAACATTACATAATTCTATATATGATATTACTTATGGTTGTTGTTGGGTTTTAATTATATTTGGATGTTTACATTCCATTTATAGTTGATATTATTCTTTTTATATTTATCTATCTATTTAGTCAATGTTTTATTATAATCATGAGGTTATAAATATTCCTCCTTGGAATTTAGATTCTATTTAGAATCCTCTAGAATATGGGGAGGTTTTCTTGAGCCCATGTGACCCAACGACTTTAGGAACTATTCAGTGGCATCCAATTGAGACGTCATAATGTTGTATGAAAGGAACATTATTCCTTTTATCATGTAATTTTGGAATATTTGACAGGTGATTAGGAATTTATTGCAAAATTGGTAATTTTTTGTGCCCAAGAGTAGCTAACTCATGTATAGGTAGAGGCAAAATTAACTTAGATGGGATAGGTTATTGTGCATTTTTCTTATTATAGTTTATTTGATTCCACTGTTGGGTGATGCACATGATATTTGATGTTTAATATTATGATTTAAGATAATATTTTATCATTTTCCTGATAAGATAAGAAAATACTTCATCTTGAATATTTTATTCACCTTATAGGATTTATATGTCATCCTTCTTTCCATTCCATGTTTACATAATCCATGCATTTCATGTTTCATTTTTCGGTGATTTATATCTATGTCCACAAATTGTTATAATATTTCACGAAGGGGCTTGATATGTGAGTGGTTGGGAATGACTACACACCACATATCAGTTTATAAGCTGTATGGTCCATTGAATATTTTGAGTGGTAATCCATAAAGTTCATACTTTTAAATAAAAAAACTATATTCTGGAGAATTAAATTAAATCAAAATATAAATTTAAAATGAATTGGTCACAGTTAAATAGGGATTCCAATTTAAATTTAAATAGTGTTTTCCCCATTTAATTAAAATTAAAACTCGTTATACTAAGACCCGTATAGAGAAGCACAATTCTAGACCAAAACCTAACCTTATAAGTGAGTAGTTGGAAGATTCTATTTTGTTCTATATAATTGATCCAATTACCTAGATCTAGATTTTTTAGTAGGTAGAGAGGTGTGACTATTATTTATGAAGGCTTTTACATATCCTAGTTTTGTATATTTTTTATTTTAGATGATCAATATTATATGAGTTTCATGATTGGAATTTTTAGAGTTATGACACTACAACATCCTTGGGTCGTGCAACAAGAAGGTGGTGAGGACCATGCTCGGGAGGTGGTCATCCTTGAGACACCATTGATACCTCTGGTAGGGAAACCGGTAGCCCCTTCTATTATATGAGATGCAGGAAATGAGGCCATATTTTTAAGGGAATTTATATGACTTATGTAGACCATATAGGGAGCTCCGCGACCATCCCCTTCTATGGGAGACCTTATGAGTGAGTTCCACCAGTAGAATCCTCCTAGTTTTTTAGGTGATCATAGCCCCCAATCCATAAGAATGTTTCTTGAGATAGACTTATATATCTTAAAAAAATTGAGACAGATCTTGATAGAATATTGAATATCTCTACATATATATTTCATTGATCTGTGATACAGTGGTGGGATATTATGAACCATGTGTCCTAGTATATGGAAGTGATTTAGAGGGATATCAAATCAAGATTCTATGCTTATTTATTCCCTGAAACCCTAATGGTTGATCATTCTAGGGTGGTCATGATCCTATAGTAGGTTTCTATGATAGTTATGGACTACACAGCTTGTTTTTCATAGATTCAATTCTTTTCACCTATCTATACTTCTGATTAGCCAGCTATTGTGAGAGGATTTGTAGATGGGATTAGGCATATTATTTGTTCTAAGGTGAATGTTTTTTATTTTCCAACCATGTCTGATATAGTGAACTAGGAAGATATCATAGTGTGATACATGAGGGAGTCAAATAGTGTTATACCTGTAAATTTAGAAATGATAAAGATTTGTGGTTCTACTAGCGGTCGAAAGTGATGCTTTGAGACTGCACATGTGAGAAGCACAAACTAGGTGACACCCACTAATAGTTACATAGTTTGGAAACAGTGTGTGATGATTGGGAATAAAAAGCCATAGTTTCCTAGATACCACATTGAGTGAAGGGGATATGAAAAATTTGTTCAACTTCAATGATTTTCCAATAACCACCCATCTATGATTAATGGGAGAGGATTCTTATTAGCTCCTCCAACCGGAGGGAAATCGATACCACCTCACTAAGAAGGTAGCTAGAGTAATACTCTTCATACAGATAGAGGAGGAGGGTATGGATGAGTTATCCAATATTCATATACATTTTTCTATATGATTAAACCCTCTCTAGGCAGTTAGGGTGTAGAATAGGTTAGTGGATGTTGAAAGATTTATTCAGTGCAGCCTATACCGTAGGATCAGGGTGTTCTTCCATCTACTATATGAGGTGATATTCTAGTAGCCTCTACTATTGTGTCTGCTTTATTTGATATAGGTGCATCACATTATGTCATCTATGTTTCCATAGTAGAAATCATTATCCTTGATATTCTATATTCCAATGGTGTTATGACACTTGACACTCCTTTGGATACATTCTTAGAGAGTGGATGCCTATGAAAGGAATTCACCCTTGAGGTATGAATCCATCCATTCTTATGGAACCTATTTATCCTTAAGATGACATGATTTTATTTCATTCTTGAGATGGAATGGTTGATCCCATATCATTCTTATGTGAATTTTTATCACTAGAGGGTGTCATTCACATTGCCAGAGGGTGGTTCTTATATTAAAATGGGGGTGTGGGGTGTCTAAGAGGGTAGAGGTAAACCAAATATTCTTATAATAGGTCTAGTGAACACCCATATTTCAATCATCTATATGGAGGATTGTGGATTATATCATGTTTAGTTACCTTGTATAGTTGATCGTTTCAATGATATGTTCACTAAAGAATTTTCTAGACTACCTCTTGAGAGAGAGAGAGGAAAACTTTTCTAGTAATCTAGTGCCCACAGTTTCATTTGTTTCCATTCCTCCTAAAATGATGGGTAAAACTATGTTTTAGGAGCTCAAGAGGTTTCTAGAGTATTTATAAGCTAAGGGTATTTTATGTCCTAGTACTTCCCCCTAGGTTTCACCAGTACTTTTCACAATATATGAGGATAAAAGCCTCAGGATTTGTGTGTATTATTAGAAATAGAATTAGCATACATTGATGAATCAGTAACCCTTACCTTGAATAGATGATCAATTTTTATAAATAATTGGATTATGGTTTTTATCAAATATCAATTTTATATTATGTTATTTCTAGGTTCATGTTAGACCTTTAGATATACCATGCATAGATTTCCATAGTCATTATGGTTTATATGAGTACATGGTTATGTCATTCGGTCTTATAAATATGCCAGTGGTCTTTATGGTTTTCAGAAATTTTGTTTTCCATCCCGATCTATACTCTATTATGCTGGTCTTCATAGATGACATCTTTATGTATTCTGGTACTCAAAGCATCCATACCACACATCTTGAAGTCATTTTGAATACACTGATAGATAATTGGCATAATTATATGCTCAGTAAATGTCATTTTTGGATTTATAAGGATTACTTCCTTGGTCGAATCATCTGAGAGGAAGGATTATTAGTTTACCAAGAGAAGGGAAGTGTTGTAGTTACCTTAGATAATCCCCAAAACATATTTGAAATACTGAGTTTCTTTGGGAAATATGGTTATTATTTGTATTTCATAAATGAATTTTCATTCATATTAGAACCTATTATGGGAAATAATAAGAAGGTGATAATGTTTTTATGGTCAGATGCTTATGAAACATCCATTCAGAAGATGTATGGGAGATTGACTTCAGAAATGATTGTGATTTTTTCAATGATAGGAAAAATATATAAAGTGTATTATGATCCATTGAGTATTAAATTGGGAGAAGTTTTGATGAAGTAATTTTGAGTAATCACATATGGTTCATGGAATATAAGGACTCGTGAGTGGAACAACCTAACTCAAAAACTCAATTTGGCAGTTTTTATACATGCCTTTTATTGTTGGAGGCATTACCTGATGATAGATATTTTTTAGTGTTTATTGAACACCAAATAATTTGATATATTTTACCTAGTGTTCCATGAATCTCAGGAAATGAAGGTTTTTTAATACATCTATTCCTATGATTTATTCATTTTATATATGCCTGGATAAGGAAAAAATAATGATTCTCGGAGTAGAATGGCATAGTCAAAGTTACTTCAAGAGGATAGTAACAAGTGGATTCTTATTATCCAATTTTTGAAGACACACAAATAATTTTAGTACCATCGTGGATAGTGTTTACTTGTGTGGTTATAATGAACTCTTCACTTTTGGAGTGAGTGAATATTATTCAGATTTAAGATCAAGAAGGCTTGGTCCATTTAGGGAGTATTTCTAGTGAGTACTCATCTCCAAATTAGTCTATTGATGGAGAAAACATCCAATGTATACATGTTATTATCATACTTCCAACAGACATGAGAGTGGATCTAATGAACAATTACCATGATATTTAGTGTTAAGTATAACCAATTATATCGAAGATGTATCATGATATGTGTCATCGGTATTGTTGGCCAAGGATGAAACATTAGATAATGGGTTTTACAACTACGTGTTCCATCTATCAGCCCGTGAAAAAAAAGAACCAGTTTCCTAATGTATTTCTATAACCATTGCCATTATCAAAATGGAAATGAGAAGATGTTGTGATGTATTTTTTAGTTGTCTTATATATGTCACCTTGAGGTAGAGATGTTGTTTGGGTAGTTGTGTATCGACTGAAAAAGGAAACTCAATTCCTTTATATCCAATAGATATTCTCAATTGATGATCTATGAATGTTTTAAGTTTGTGATATTATATGGCAACACGAAGGACCTTGTACTATTATTTCTGATAAGGACTCTCATTTCACTTCATTAATTTGATAGGGGTTATAGAGAGCTATGGGTATACAGGTGCTTTTGAGCACAAATTTTCACCCTCAAACCAATGGCCATACAGAACGGACTATACAAGTGTTGTAGGACATGATCTGAGTATTTTTCTTTGATTAAAGTGATTTATGGTAGAATCATATCCCAATGATTTAGTTTTCCTATAATAATATCTATCAAGAGATGATACATATGGCTCTTTATGAGGCACTATATGGTGTGACATTTTTTTGATCCCTATGCTGGTTAGAGGCATGAGGGGTAGAGGTACATGGTCATCATATTGTGTATAAGACATTAGAGTATGTGTATTTAATTAAGAAATGGATGTCTACTATACTTTATATACAGAAATCATATGTCAATCACTATCAATCACCTCTGGATTTTCAGTTTGGAAATTGTTTTTTCTTGGGGGTATCACACCGACTAGGGAATAGATGGATATAGATGAAGGGAAGTTGTCTCCTCTCTTAGTGAGGACTTTTGAGATCATGGTGAGAGTATGTCCCATATCCTATTAGTTGTAATTACCTCATAGGTATTATTCCATTCATGATGTATTCAATTTTTCACAGCTTCACCATTATCATGTTAACCCATCTCATATTTTATTCTTGAGAAAGTTGTGATTGATGCCGATGATTCATTATATATATATCCTGAAAGTATCATTGATCCTAGTATGAATGATCTCATAGGAATATCTATCCATTTAGTGTTGGAGTTATGGAAGGTCATCCATGTATAGGATGATATGTGGGAGAGGGTGGCCAACAAATGTGCTCGGTTTCTAGAGTTTTTCTCAATCGTGTTTCACAATCCTAGTAAAGGAAACTCAAATATGAGTTCCTTTAATGGGAGATGACTGTAAGAACCTAGTTTTCGTTTATATAAGGATAAATTAATTTTCAATATATTTTTTTAGCTATTTTTAATTCCAAGTTAGGATATAAAGAAAATAGACGTGTATGGGACTTTTTCAATTCATGGAAACACGGCCAGTGGAAGAAAACAATTAGCAACATAATTAGTAGAAACTATGTCACCCATCCCATATGGTTTCTCCTAACTGTGTAGGGAATTTAATTAAGATGAATAAGTCTTATTGTTTTTACTACCTATGAACCCAGTTCTGCAATCCCTTATAGATTTTCTTCAGTTTTTAACTGAGGTTAATTCTACATTTGGTGCATGGTATCTCAAACCATGCAGAAAAATCATGTGGGTCCCCTCCTTTGGAAGATCATAGTGAACAGGTTGACCAACTATACGGCTAATACACATTGCCCCTAATTTGGGAATAAATTAATATATTTACCCTATACTCTTTTAACTTAAAACCTTATTGTCCATTCCTTCATTCAAATGGCTACAGGTGCTTATTTTGTCCCATTTTATCTCATCCTCCTCTCAAGATTGGTTCAATTATAAGTCATCAATCTAAACTCTGATTCAACATCATTTTTTATTGTTAAATGTGCAGTGATGAATTCTTTATTCATCTGGAATCTTTTATCAATTTTCTTCCTCTAAAAGGAGTTATTTAAGAACATGATCATATTCCCTACATTTAGGGTGTTTATTTGTTTTATTGTTTTCTCCAAATATTGCCTAAACCAAAGGGTGATACTCGAGGAGCCCATCACTAAAGGTATAAGGTAGGTGTTCATGTAATTATCCATCAAGGATGAGAATACTTATATTATGCCTTATGTGTCACATGTTGGGTTCATTGTACATTTTCTCTAAATTGAATCTTCCTTAAAATGGTTTCCTAGTTTTAGAACCTAATGACTTTATTAAAACCCAATACATTACAGAGGGCATCAAAATTAATGTGAGACACACCTGTGTGAGTTCCCTTTACATGCCTTTTATTATTATGTTCTCATATTACCAAAACACCCATTGGTGTGTTTGGATTAACCTCTAAATGGTGGTCTCATAATTGATAATTAATGAGTGTAGTGTTGTATCATGAAAACCACACATAAACGACTATATTGAATTAAATGATAATTGAATGGTATTACCACATCACATTTATAAATTGAACAATCATCACACCCTTATTAATAATAAATTTTAATGACTTGTTGATTATATTTTTTCTCTTAATATATCATTTGACTGCTTATCACTATTATGATCAATGGGATAGTGATCCCTATGCTTAATATTATACGATCATGTTGTCCCATATTCTGTTGATGTATAAAAAAGTATAGAATCCCTCTATTAACTTCATATACGAGTAGTGAGTATATCTTCTAATATGATATATGTTAATAGATACCCTTTCTAATTATTATATATGGTCATAAAAATCCAATTGTTATCATTCGGTCATAGATACCCTACATATCTAATTCGGGCTTGGTGAAGCTATTATTACAATTTAGGCATGGAAAACACTACTATTATGATATTGGCATGGAGACCCTATTGATATGACTTATGGACATGATGAACCCTACTGATATGATATAAAAACAAGAAGATATTTATTGATATGATACAACCATACAAAACATACCATTATGATCTGGGCATGGAGATCCCATAATTAAGACACTGAGCATGGAGTCTCTTATTCATGTAATAAAAGGTATGACATCCCTTTTTACATGTTAGAATCATGATAAATCTCATGGATGACTGAGTTAAACCTCTATTCCATGTGATTAACAGTATTAATATATATATATATATATGTGATTATAGAAATCACTACGTGTACATTCAATATATGTGTATACATCTGGTTACTTGTTCACAGATCATCCCTCTTAGGCCGAAGCAGATAATGCCAGCATGATCACCATTCCTAACCAGATATGTCCTACATATTTTATTAAATCTTATTATTATCACATATTCACACTCTTCATAGTTTCTAGACTGGCTGTATGTTTTTAGACATTATTGGTGATGAGCTACTGAGTTTATCTCACACCCTAACTGGGCTGCCAATGGTGCTCAGACAGATTATGTGGATGAATGTAGTGATAGGGGAAATAACCCAATTGTGGATACATTAGAATCAAGTATCTTGGGATAGGGGAATCATATAAATGGGCTATGTCTCATGATTCTATTAGAGATAGCCCTTTGGTCATTTTCTCTTTTGTTAAATGTATTTTATATCATGATTTTCTATTCCATTCTATTATATACATGACATTAATATATATATATATATGATATTGGTTATGGTTATTTGTTACATTTTGATGTTTAACATCTGCTGTAAGTTTAAATTATTCTTCTGCTATTTATCTAGATATTTCACAATTTTTCTACTCTAAACATGAAGGTATAGTATCTCTAATATATCATCTTGAACCATCGATGCTATTTGGAAGGCTCTAGCATGTGGAGAGGCATGTTTCAGGCATTATGGCCCATCAGCTAGGAGAACTATTATTTGGAATCTATTTTGGGAGGTCAAAATATTCCCTTTTCAATTCCAATATATATGATTATACACTTATATAAAATATTTTATCTTATTTTCTTCCACTAAATTTATTATATATTTCATGTTTTTTTCATTCTTTAAACATCTAAACATGGTTGTATGATCTATATGGGATATTGTGAGGATGAACACTTCAATATTTTTTTATTCACCATGGTTTTTATTAATATTTTAATTTTTATAATTTTATTTCTTATAGATTTATATTAAGGAATTCGTGTTTATTTATTTGTATTTTAATATTATACCTTAATAAAATACAGAACTACTATATATAGTTCAGTGTTGTATATACTAATAGTTATCTAACACATTTGAATTGCTAATGGGAATTTCACACAAAAAATAAAGGGCATTAAACTTATGGTTATTTTAATTCATAATAGAAAAATTATGGTTTAAATTCTAAAGATGATATTATATCTTCCCTACCTCAAAATAAGATTGTGGGAATGGATTGATCATTTAATGGGATAGGTTTGATTATACTATATGTTCCCCTAAAATATTACTAAGATAACACTAATTTTAACAATGTAGTTATAAATGTAGAAACCATTTGTTCTTCCTAACCATTGTAATAATAATTTTGATTTGTTCATGTGGAATCGTATTATTTTACAATTTATTCATCTAGTTAGTGAGTATCATCTATTTGGGATCACAAATAACACATATGATTTTTCATTGGTATTTTTTTGTTTCAAATATTAGATCAAAAATTTCAAGCTATACTCTATGATTATATAACATTAAATCTTTCTTATGATAATTAATCATCATTTGATAAAGTTAAATTTTCCATTGTTCTATCTCTTGAATTTATTATATCATATCATTTATCATCCAATGTTTTTATGCTGAGTAATCATATAACAATTAAATTATATTTGATGAAATGAGAATCTAATGAAGAAGTCATTGGATGAATTTTAATTCTTAATGGATTTGATATTTAAATTAACTACTACAAAGTGTTAACAATTTTTGTATTTTCATATCATATTACAATTCCTTACTTATAGAAATTAAACCACTATATTTCTACATAAATATAAAAAATATTCCATATGAGATGTTTTAGGGAAATGAAACTGTTATTCAATGGAATTCTAAACATTATTAATAGCTTGGTTCTATATCAATTCAATAATTTGTTAATAATTATATATAATTAATTTTTATAATAGATTTTATGAATTTTATATGGAATTATACATTTACTTTTCATGTTTTATGTGATAATATGAATAGGAAACTTTTGTTCATAGAGGTATGATCCTAGTCTAATATTTTTTCATTATCATTCATCAACAAAATATTTTAGGCTTAAAATAATAAGAATATTTTGAAGGTAGGATCATTATAGACAACAATTTTTAATGATCCTTAATATTTTTCTAATTTTTTTTATCAATATATTCCTTTAGGATAAATTTATAAACAAAGAGATATTCTGTTTAAAATCATATTATTATTCTCTAATAAAATTGATGTATACGGTATTGATTTTATTGCAGTATTTCTTAATTATTTTGGATAAATATATATTATCTTGGTTATATACTGGGGTTGTATCTTTTTTTTAATCCTTTATCAATATGAATGATCGTGATTATGTGGTATTAAATCTTGGGAGAAAAATAATTTTAATATGTTTAGATTTGAAAGGTTCTTAATAAGTGGTAAAAGAGATTATTCCTTTAAATTATCATTTTACGTATTGTTTATGATATATGGATTAATTAAATTTTTTTAATTCTATGCATAGAACAAAGATTAAGATAATGTTTATAATAGTGATATTTTTGTTGAAAAAACAGTCCATCTATGTTAAAATGGTTATTTTTGGAAATTCGATGATGTTCTGTGTGTTTATTGAATAGTGTACACGACTCCCATATTAAGGATTCCATATAATATTTTATATGAGAGAACATTTCATTTTTCAATTAAACATTCTCATAGATCTTATTAAGATTTTAAATAATGGAATATGAGTTAGATGAATGAAGGTATTTAAATGAAGATTCAATTATAGAAATGTAATGTATTTTAAAGGAATGTAAGATAAAATTTCTAGTTGAACAAATAGAAATCCATAACTATTAATTACCAATTAAATATCCTGAATAAGTATAGTTTTAGAGAAAAATAATGTTTTTTAACACAATGATAATGCCATATGCATGTAAATTTCACACTTATTTGACTAATACAATTATTTTTTATATTGTATATCAATTTATTTCTATATTTATTTTAGATAAAAGGATAAAACATGATTTTATTGTGAATGACCCTTCATTGAACCACTATAGAGTGTTTTTGAAAGAATTTCTAATATTAGAGCATCGTCTTAAAGATGTTATGTACATAAAAATTAAATATAATTTTTATTTTCATTTCAACTATTTTTTATCATATTAATACAAAATTACATTTTAAATAAAATTTTGTGTTGGTTGAATCGATTTCACTGTAAGAATATTTCTGGGGGAAGGAAATAGTTTTTATTTTTTACATTTTTTCAATTTTTCATCCTCATTGAGCATAATATAATACCAAATATAGTGTTATTTGTTAGTGAACATCTAAATATAAATTGATTTAAATTTCTTACACTAAAATAATTTTTGGTATAATTATACATATTGATTTAGATTTTAAATTATATGAAAATTTTGATTGCCTATAAAACCCAGGTGTATAAGTAAAATCCAATGATAAACTAACTATATTATGAGAAATTATATAACTTGGTACATATTCCTATAATTATATTTTAATAAAGATTTTCATGTCAAGATTGAAGATATAGAATATGTTATATCTTTCTAAAAAAATTATAGTTTGATTTTGATGTTAATATGATGGATTTATCTGATTTCTGAATTCTTTTTTGGAAATCATTGGGTCACGATAATATTTTTCCTTAATTATAATCCTCAAATACACTGAACATATTATTAAAAAATGTTAGAATTTTATAATCCATTTTTCACCCAACATAATGGAAAATTTCATGATTATAGTTAATGATATGTTTGGGTGATGATTTTCATCATAGAATTAATTAGAAAGTGTTTCCATTTTATTGATGAATGGTTCAACATTATTCATTACTTGGGTAGAAGAAATTCATACAGTCATAAAAATTATATAATTATACCCTATTAATAAAATTTTTTAACAAGACATTTTAGTCATATATTTTAATGAATAAATTATATTATATAAAATATTGTAAAATTTCCATTGGGTGATATAGTGAATAGAGGAAGAATGATATATATTTTAAATTGTCTTAATTTTAAATAATGAATTACTCTTCAAGAGATAAAATTAATTTTTGGTGTCATGCACCCCTCCCCACAAAGTGTACCCCTCTTGGGCCGCAATGTGAGAAGGGAGGTAATGACCCACGAGTCCTACCTCCAGTAGGCCTCGAGTTGGCGACTAGCACTGAGAGTATATAAAACACACAAATGGGAGGAATTACCCTCTTAGAGAACACATGCAGAAGAGAGAGATAAGATAGACACCAACCAAGTCCAACTCAACCATTATGATAAAAGAAATCCCTAGTACACACATGATATTCCATGCAAAACTACTCCAACTGAAAGGGGAAAAACTTCAAGTACCCAAAACAATGTAAAACAGCAGCAACCATAAGCCCGAACAGCTCCTACAACCACAAGCTAGTGGTAACCAGCCTGATCTCTGACCTACTCCAAGTGACCTAAAAAGCAGTTTATATATTCATTGGGTGAGTATAACAGTATACTCGGTAGGATCCTCCGCGAAGCCTCTAGTGTAAAAGTAAAGAAACCATGCTAATGCATAGTTAACATCATGTGAACCAAACTCGTCACCTAAACAGGCATACTAAGATCCCAGCCTCAACATGGATACTCTCACAAAGTAATGCATACATGAATATAACGTATAATAAACAATATCAAGGGTACTGTGCTACTACTTCCCCACAGGTTTGACGCTTTTCCCCAACGTCGCACGTCCTAAGCATCTCTCTCCAAAAAGGCTTTCCCGCAGACCCCTGGGCGAAGCCCCACAACATGCACCACATGCAAAAAAATCACCACGTCCACGTAAGCAACGTAACTAGGTAGTTTCTGGGATCCACTATAGCTCGCATAACGTGTGTCATACATCGAGTATTATACCTCAAGCCATTACATCCCATACACTGAGTAAGGATACTCAAGCCATCATAGACTATACACGTTACGCCTATAGTAGTCCATAGAAGACTATATCCATAATATATGTGTGTGAATAACCACAAACCATTACATCCCTCTACACACATATATGGGTAAAACTAACCAATGTGACTTCCAGCACAAGTAACTACCAAGAGAAAAGTGTGGGGCCAAAGGGGGTAGTCAACCATTCATCCTCACACCAGAATGTTTGGAAAAACACCCCCTATGGCTCAGAATCCTCGGCTGTTAGTTTCCCTTATTTACAGGGTGTAGTAGCATATAGAAACACAAAAATTACAGAATATACTATATCTCACAACCACACTATGGCCATAACCTAGTCTTAGACTCAACTGCAGCTAAAGTCTCTCGGACTCCGGGCTTCCAATTCTAAGTCTAGGTATCCTATAAGCACACAACCATTTAAAGAGAATTAATACATTATTTCATTCCCTTTTTATTAGTTTCACTTTACATTAATTAATTATTTAAACATTAATTAACAATGAAAAATTCCACATTAAATTTCACTAGCATCACACCCAAAGTCCATTGTCACTTTAAAATTACAACCTCATCATTATGTTTCATCAAACTCCAACCCCATGGGTTAACACCATTTATTCAATTATATATTATAGAATTACATTCCCACATCCCCATGCATTATAGAAAAACATTCTATGCTACTAAACACAAGGGGGGTCAACACGGTGAGTAGATGAACTACCCGTCGAGTCTTTTCCACCTATAGCAAGAGCGTAGACCCATCCTTCCTTGAGAAGACAAACATGGATGGAATGTGGCATACCTCACACATCTTCACCTCTTTCAGAAGAAGGGTGAGCAAGACCAATTGCCTTAGGAAGTGGGGAAACGTAAATAATATAATCAACCAATAAGAATCAGCAAGCATACAATAATCACATCGATCCCATTCCATCATCCATGGTGTCCTCTCCGACACCCACATGCATAAACTAATGCATCTCGCCACTCTAGGCATCATCTGCTGCCACAACCAAAAGGCCTCCCTGCCCCCACATATCTCAATAACCATCTAGGATCACATCACAACACAAACAACAGGAAAACAACATCACATCAATTGATCTATTGTCCCTTTGACAATCAATAGGATAAATGAGAACCCTTCAAACAATTATCAAACAATTAGTTCTTCAATCCATCTTGAATTAACATATTTATTATTCAATGGTTCCAAAATTCAAGAAACCTAATCAGTAAGATGTCACAAATAATTAATCATGCTTACTACGCCAATTTGATTAACATAAAATTACAACAAGAACCAGATTCATTTGCATGCCTCTTCATCTTTAGCCAAACAAATATCAATTAATTCTCATTTATGTTCTTTAAAAATTCTCACCACGAACGAAAAACTAATTGAAGCAAGCATGGATATCACACTACCTAGAAAACATGGAGAAATATCATATGACCGATAAAAATTTATTTATCCAGTTCAAATATTTATTATTTCATTTCCATTGTCGTCTAGTTGGATAAAACATGATAACAATATAGTTTCGCGTAAAGGAAAAGATAAGTAATGAATCCCCTACCTCAAACAGTTCCTGATGTTCATTATCCACCCAACGGGTCACGATCCTCCTCTCACGTCAACTGCATCAACTCAAAGATGCCATGGTACGATTGCACCAACCAAATCCCAAGAAAACCCCCAATATAAGCATGGAGATTACATGATATAATAATTGAAAGGAGAAACAAAATAAGATGAACCCCAAAAGAACAACGATAAAACATACCTTATATCAAAGATTGATCGATACAGCTTTGTGGCATCAAGATAGAGAAGAACCAACCTGAGGAGGAATGTTTGATTGTGAAACTCCTATAAAAAGGATTTAAAGGTTCTATCTTCTCAAAACAAAGAGCAATAAGGAAGAATTAGGGAGGAAGATATCTCGTCCCTTTAGAAGATTTAATAGAGCGACAATTTATGATATGCTTAATTTCCTATTAAAAGAGGATCACATTAAACCACACAGTTTGACAGAGTAAAAACATCCCACGAAATATGAATAATTAATTTAGGAATTATGGCCTTTTAATCTACCATAGAGTCCTTAAAACAAGGCATTAAATTCATTTTATGTCAAAGGAAAATGCTAAAGGGACCAAACTTGTGAGAAGCTAGAAACACTGTTCATGAACTCAAATTTTGGAAAGGGAAAGAAGAGGTGATAGTTAGAAGGTCACCGTTCTGGAAACACTTTTGACAAACTAGAAATTTGGAAAAGGAAAGAAGAGGTGGCAGTTAGAAGGTCACTGTTCGTGAAAAACTATTCACAAACTCGAAATTTGGCAAAGGATAGAATATGTGAAAGTTAGAAGGTCATCGTTCTGGAAGAACTATTCAAAAACTCGAAATTTAGAAAAGGAAAGAAGAGGTGATAGTTAGAAGGTCACCATTCTAGAAACACTGTTCACAAACATGAAATTTGGCAAAGGAAAGAAGAGGTGACAATTAGAAGGTCAAAATTCTAGAAACATTGTTCATAAAATCGAAATTTGGATAAGGAAAGAAGAGGTGATAGTTTGAAGGTCACTATTCTAGAAAAACTGTTCACAAACTCGAAATTTGGCAAAGGAAAGAAGATGTGGTAGTTATAAGGTCACCGTTCTGGAAACACTATTCATGAACTCGAAATTTGGCAAAGGAAAGAAGATGTGACCCTTATAAGGTCACCATTCTCGAAACACTGTTAATGATCTTGAAATTTGGAAAAGGAAAGAAGAGGTTACAGTTAGAAGGTCACCATTCTGGAAACACTATTCAAAACTAGAAATTTGGCAAAGGAATGAGAGGTTACCATTAGTGGTAACAGATAGAACTGTTCACTGATGGAACTATTCAAAGAATTGTAAATTTGGAAAAGTGTTGGGGATAAGTCACCTTGACCTCCCGGAACACCTCAAAAAAAATATTTTCACAAAGGAATGGACTGAAGAGGTCTGGGCCATTACATCAGATACCTCTCAAACCATTTTTGTCCCCGAGAATTCAAAACCCATATAAAGTGAAAACGAAATAGGGTCTGAATAACCACCTTTCGAGATACCTCTCCAAAGAGAACAAGACCCAAAAACAATAAAGGGGTCATCTCATAAAAATGAACATTTCATAACCACATAAGCTACATCGATACCTAATAATAGTTAAACATAAAACAACTTTGGGTACTGAGCACGTATCTGTGACTCATGTTCTGAGGTACTCTCTTCCCTGCCGTCGTGTCGCCCCAAGACACGGACCAAGGGGATAGAACGCCCTCACAACACCTTCTCCTTGTGGTCTTGGATCTTCACAGGTCACTCCTCAAAGGTTTCGTCTTTATCAACATCAATTTCTCCCCATTCGATGATCTGAGAGTCATCATGCAGATAAAGATGGAGCTCTGATACATGGAAAACATCATGTGTCCGACTCATATGAGGGGGATGTCCTACTCGATACACCACAGATCTAACATGAGCTATCACCTTGAAAGGACCAACAAACAGGGGAGAATGCTTACTCCCATAACCAAACCTTCACTGCCCACGATGGGGGGTATCCTTCTGAAACAAATGATCCCAAAAATTAAACTCTAAGGGTCTCCTTCTTTGATCAACATATGATTTCTGAAAATCGTGTGTTGTCTTTATCCTCTCATGAATCACCTAAACCATCTCTGTTGTATTCTGCAGTAGTTCCGGTCCGAGAATTGCTGAATCTCCGACCCCAGTCCAGTACAATGGGGAACAGCATGGTCGACCATACAAGGATTGAAAACGTACCATACCGATGGTGGAGTGAAAAATATTATTGTAAGCGAACTCCACCAAGGGTAAGTTCCTTATCAACAAGCCTCCAAAATCAAGAACATAAGAGAATAACATGTCTTCCAGATTCTGGATGGTTTGCTCTGTCTTACCATTCATTTGAGGATGCAAAGTAGTGCCAAGGCATAATTGAGAACTGAAAGCATGTTGGAGACCTCTCCACACCCTAGAGGTAAAATGAGGATCTCGATCAGAAATCATCTTCCTTTGGAATCCATGAAGTCTCACCACCTCCTCTAGATACTACCTCTACAAAACTTCCACTGTGCTCGACTCCTTGATTGCTATGAAGTGGCCCGATTTTGTTAATTGATCCACTACCACCCAAATAGAAGCAGGTCCTCCTAATGCTCGAGGTTAACCAGTAACAAATCCCATTGAGATGTCCACCCACTTCCATTGAGGAATATCTAATGGTAAGAGCAGACCACCTGGAACACGGTGTTTGGCCTACACCTTCTAGCAGACCAAACATCGAGACACGAACTCTGCAACTGAACGCTTCATCCCAGGCCACCAAAACGGGCTCCTCAAGGCTTGGTACATATTTGTCGCGCAAGGATACACCACTAAAGGTGAACACTGAAACTCTCGGACAACCATCTCACACATTGACAAAGGAAAAAAAGCCTTTCGTGATACTACACTTAGTGTTTTTCATCCTAAGTCCTACCATCAGGAGCTTCACCAAAAAAAACTCGGTCTCTCCAGACCTCCACCTCAAGATCCCCCAACTGGGAATCTTCCTCCTTCTGTATCTGGGATGACTGTACTATCATCTGAAAAATACAACCTCTACACCCAACTTCTCCCATATCAATATGTAATGCTGAGATATCTTCCATTACACACTAGGAACCACCAGCTTCACACACAACATCACTACTTGAATTTCGACTCAATGCATCAGCTACAACATTCCCCTTTCTAGGTGTATATGATATCTTTGATTCATATTCCAGTAATAACTCCATCCACTGACGATGTCGTAAGTTCATGTCACGCTAGGAGAAAACATAACTCAAACTCTTATGATTGGTGAAAACAACAAAGCACTCACCAATGAGGTAATGTCTCCACAACTTTAGACAAAACACCACAGATTCCAACTCAAGATCATGGGAGGCATAGTTATGTTCATAGGGATGCAACTGCTGAGACCCATAAGAAACAACTGACCTCTACTACATGAGAAAATAGCCTAACCCTAGATGTGAAGCATCGTAGAAAACATCAAACTGAACTCCCTCAGCTGGAAGACAAATAACTTGATCACTTTCTAACTTTATCTTTAGATACACGAATGTTTCTTGACGCTGATAAGTCCATAAGAATGTCTGATCCTTCCTGGTCAAAGCTGTCAGAGGAGTTGCAACTCATGAGAAATTGGGTACGAACTTCATGTAGTAGCCTGCAAGACCAAGGAAGCTTCGCACCTCTGACACTGTCTTGGGGGATTCCCAAGACACAAATTTTTATATCATCGTTGGATCGACATATACTCCCTATTGGGACATAACATGCCATAAGAAATAGACTTCTAAAGCCCAACACTCACACTTTGACAAATTCCCAAACAGATCCTGTTGACAAAGAACTCCCAAAACCACTTGTAGATGCTCTGCATGCTCCTCCTCAGATATGGAGTACACAAGGATGTCATCGATGAAAACTACCATGAACTTGACCAGGATCTCATGAAACACAACATTCATCAATCCCATGAATATCGCTGGAGCATTCCCCACACCAAACGACATTACAACAAACTCATAATTCCCATGATGACAACAAAATGAAGTCTTCGGGATATCCTCATCCTTCACAGGCATCTAATGATATCCTGACCGCAATTCGATCTTTGAGAACCAACATTAACCCTTCAGTTGATTGAATAAATCATCAATCCATAGTAGAGGATATTGATTATTTATTGTCACATTGTTTAAGTGATGATAATCGACGCACAACTTCCAACTGTCGTCAACTTTCTTCACGATGAAAAGTGGTTCACCCCACGGAAAAACACTTGGACAAAAAAAACCACACTGTAAAAGACCATAAAGTTGTATACGTAACTCTCGTAACTCGGAAGGGGCCATACTATATGGAGAAATATATATAAGAGATGCTCCTGGTTGTAGCTTGATCCAAAACCTGATCTCTCATTGAGGGGGTAATGCTAAAACCACTTCTAAAAAGACATCAAGGTACTATTCTATGACCCTAGGAAATTCCAACTGCTGAACCTTTGAATAACTCATCATCATCTCATCCATCATGGATGATAAGGACGGAACATGCCTATAACCCATCTGAGGATCTTGCTGGCCCAAAAACACAACTGGCTCTCCATCTGCACCAATGAAAATGACCTTCTTCATGAAACAATCCATGATATCCTGCAATGAATGAAACCAATCCATGTTGAGGATTAAATCATATGGTTGTATTTGTAAACATGGAAAATCACCCAAAGAGCTGTGTTTCCCCAATACTAGCTCACAGTCACTATATACTTTAAATAAGTCAGCTCAACCTCCAACTAGCGTAGTCAACACGAAGGGCACTGGAATCCTATATACCTCAAGTCCCAAAGCTTGGACAAGGGTTTGTGATATAAAGGAGTGTGTCGATCCTGAATCAAAAAGGCATACACCAGGGTAGAAAACAAGCAAAGAGTACCTCGAATGACGTATGGATTTCCGGGAGATGTCAATGCTAGATCATGAAGCTGACCACGACCTCCTCTACAACCTCTCTGACCCTGATGACGACCACCACCACGGGCGCGCTCTGCTCTATGAGGATGGGGAGTGTCATGGGGTTGTCCTCTGCCGGCCCCATCTACCCTCTATAGATCTAAAGATGGTCCAACCGGCTACTGCTGCCTCGGCTGGAACTGCCTCAACAGAGGAACCTCAAGCGTGGCACCTGGTGCACGATAACCACTCTGAAAAGTTGGGCACTCCCACTGCAGACGACCATGACCACCATAAGAAAAACAAGAGCATAGTCTATTGGCATAGGCCTAAGAGTTGCTGACTTTAGGGAAACAAGATTTGAAGGGCTGGGACCTACCCTCGGTTGAACAAAAACTCTTCTTCCTTGAAAAACAGGAACCTCAGACCACAACTCTGCTTTTTGAGGAATCATGATGATTCCCCTCTTGTGATGATCTGGTCCTGGCCAAAGTCCTCTCGACAAACTCTTCCCTAGCCATCACCTCAAGATATGTTTTTAGCATAAATGAAGTGACCTGGTGCATGATCTCTGGATGCAAAGCTTCATTGAAATGCCCCGCCCTGGCCTCCTCATCTGGCAGAAATTCTGAAGCATATCGTAAAAGGTTCCTGAAAATTTTCCAAACTCTCAAACACTGGTGGAGCTCCCCTATTGAAGGTTAAGAATCTCCTGGTGACTGGACGCCTTCGCATTCAAAGAAATAAACTCAACTCTAAACCTATCTTAGAACTCTTCCCATAAAATCGATGACCCCTCACAATCCCCGAGGTATAAGAACCACCACTGCCTCGCTGCTCTACGTAGCATTGTCACAACCAAGGACAACCAGTGATCCTTCTGACCACAGATCGAATTGAGGCCTATCTTTACCTAATCCAACCAGTTTTCCATGACTGAATCTGTAATGGAGCCCTCATACTTCTATAGACTATGGCACTAAAACTCTTGGAGTTTCTTCTTCCAATTCTCTTCGTCGTCAACCTCAACCCTGCGGAGATCTGTTGGAATAGCCTGCTGGACAATTTTTGCGCAAACCTGATGAGGACATCAACCTGGAGCCATACCTGTAAAATAAAAAACTATTAGAGATACTAATCCTAGATTATGGAAGACTCAGTATTAATTAATTAATTGTATTCTTTTATTCATTTTAGGTTAACCTATCCAAAGGTCTACCAATTCAAACACATGCACAAAGAAGAATGATGCATGATCCTATCCTAGGTCTCTAACCTAAAACTAGTATCACCCTGTTTTGTAGCCATTGTAAACGTAAAGGTTTGTACATCAGATCATAGGGGTCCCTAGATGCCTATGTCTTAGTCGGCCTCCAGTGTTTACCTCACTTTATAAACATGAATTACATCGTTGCACTACCAACCCATGAAACATCACCTGTTCTTAACCCCAAACTCCAACCTATCCCTCAACCAGACCTCTGATACCACTCTGTCACAACCCCCTCCCCACATAGTGTACCCCTCCTGGGCTGGCAATGTGGCAAGGGAGGTAATGACCCATGAGTCCCACCTCCAGTAGGCCCCAGGTTGGCGACTAGCACTAAGGGTATAGAAAACACACAAATGGTAGGCATTACCTTCTAAGAGAACACATGAGGAAGAGAGAGATAAGAATGACACCAACCAAATGAAACTAAACCAGTAAGATAAATGAAATCCCAAGTAAACACATGAAATTACATTAAAAACTACTACAACTGAAAGGGGAAAACTACAAATACCCAAAACAATATAAAACAGCACCAACCACAAGCCCGAATAGATCTTGCAACCACCAGCTCGTAGTAACCAGCCAGATCTCCACCCTGCTCCAAGAGACCTGAAAAGTTGTTTATATATACATAGGGTGACTATAATATTATACTCAGTAGGATCCTCCCCGAAGCCTCTTGTGAAAATTTAAAGAAAGCATGCTAAAGTATAGTGAACGGTAAGTGAAACTAACTCCTCACCAAAACGGGTATACTATGTTACCAACCTCATCATGGATACTCTCACCAAGTAATGCATACAAGAATATATCATATAATAAAGAATATCAAGGGTACCCTACTACTACTTCCCCACTGGTTTTCCACTTTACCCTAAGATCGCACATCCTAAGCATCTCTCTCCAAAAAGGTTTGCCCGCAGACACCTGGTCGAAGAACCACAACATGCAACTCAGGTAAAAAAAACCCCACGTTCATGTAAGAAAAGTAACCAGGTAGTTTCTTTGATCCACCATAGCTCGCATAACATGTATCATACCTCGGGTATTATACCTCAATCCATTACAACCCATAAGTCGAGTAAGGATCCTCTATCCATCATAGCCTATACACGTTACACCTAATGTAGTCCATAGAAAACTATATCAAGAATATATGTGTGTGAATAAAGCCAAGAAATTACAGCCCTCTACACTCATATATGGGGAAGATTAACCAATGGGCCTGCTAACACATGTAACTACCAAGAAAAGAGTGTGAGGTCAAAGGGGGTAGTCATCCTTCACCCCCCCCCCCCACCAGAATGTGGGGGAAACCCCCCCCCCCCCCCAGGG
Source organism: Viscum album (assembly GCA_963277665.1). Classification (NCBI taxonomy): domain Eukaryota; kingdom Viridiplantae; phylum Streptophyta; class Magnoliopsida; order Santalales; family Viscaceae; genus Viscum; species Viscum album. The sequence continues at coordinate 1,095,429,051 of OY728151.1, read as the reverse complement.
CTCAGAATCCTTGGGTTGTTAGTTTCCCTTACTGATAGAGTGTAGTAGCGTATAGAAACACTAAAAGTATAGAATATACTATATCTCACAACCACACTATGGGAATAACCTAGTCTTAGACTCCATTTCAACTAACGTCTCTCGAATTCCAGGCTGCCACTTCTAAGACTATGTATCTTATAAGTACACAACCATTTAAAGAGATTTAATACATTATTTCATTCCCTTTTTAATAGTTTCACTTTACGTTAATTAATTATTTAAAAATTTATTAACCATGAAAAATTCCACATTAAATTCCATTAGCATCACACCCAAAGTCCATTGTCCCTTTAAAATTACAACCTCATACTTATGTTCCAACAAACTCCAACCCCATGGGTTAACACAATTTATTCAATTATTCATTGAGGAATTACTTTCCCACATCCCTAGAAATTATAGAAACACATTCTATACTATTAAACACAAGGTGGCTCAACACAGTGCTTAGATGAACTACCCGTCTAGTATTTTCCACCAATAGCAAGAGCGTAGACCCATCCTCCCTTGAGAAGATAAACACGGAAAGCACATGGCATACACCGCACGTCTTCACCTCTTTTGGAAGAAGGGTGAGCAAGACCAACTGCCTTAGGATGTGGGGAAAAGTAAAGAATATAATAAAACAATAAGAATGAGAAAGCATCCAACAATGACATCCATCCCATTTCATCATCCCTAGTGTCCTCCCTGACACCCACATGCATAAACGGATGCATCTCGCCACTCTAGGCGTCATCTGCTGCCACAACCAAAAGGCCTCCCTACCCCCACATATCTCAAAAGCCATACAGGCTCACATCACAACACAAACAACAGGAAAAAAACATCACATGAGTTGGGATATTGGCCCTTTGACAATCAACATGTTAACTCATAACCCTTTATGGAATTATCAAACAATCAGTTCTTTAATACATCTGGAATTAATAGATCTATTATTTATAGGTTCCAAAATTTGGGAAACCTAATCGGTATGATATCAAAAATAATTAAACATGATTACTGCTACAATTTGATTAAAATCAAATTACAAAAAGAACCAGATATGTTTGCATGCCTCTTTATCTTTAGTGAAACAAATATCAATTAATTCCGGTTTACGTTCGTTATAAATTTTCATCAAGAACAAACAACAATGCGAAGAAAGAATTGATATCACACTATCTAGAAAACAAGGAGAAATATCATATGACTGTTATCAGTTTATTTATTCGGTTAAAATTTTTATTATGTAAATTCCATTGTGGTCTGTGGGATATAACATGATAACAATACCGTTTCACATAAAAGAAAATATAATCAATGAATTGCCTACCTCAAACAGCTCTTGACGTTCTTTATCCACCCAATAGGTCACGATCCTCATCTCGCGTTAACTACATCCACCCGAGGATTCCATGGTATAACCGCACCAACCAAAACCCATGAAAAATCCTATTAGATGAATGGAGATTACATGCTATAATAATGGAAATGAGAAACAAAAGAAGTCGAACCCCAAAAGAACGACGATTAAACATACCTTATATCGAAGATTGATCGATATAGCTTGGTGGCATCAAGATTGAGTGGAACCAATCCGAGGAGGAATTTTTGATTGTACAACTCCTATGAGAAGGATTGAAAGGTTCTATTGTCTCATAGTCAAGAGAAAAGAGGATAAATTATAGAGGAAGATATCTTGTCCCTTTAGAAAATTTAATAGAGCGGTGGTTTAAGATACACTTAATTATACATTAAAAGTGGATTGCATTAAACCATGCAGTTTGATAGAGTAAAAACATCCCAAGCCATAGGAATTATTAATTTAGGAGTTATGGCCTTTGAATCTGCCTTAGAGTCCTTAAAACCAGGCTTTAAATTCATTTTACGTCAAACAAAAATGCTAATGGGGAAAAACTTGTGGGAACCTAGAAACATTGTTCATGAACTCAAAATTTGGAAATGGAAATTAGAGGTGATAGTTAGAAGGTCACCATTCTGGAAACACTGTTCACAAACTCAAAATTTGGAAAAGGAAAGAATAGGTGACAGTTATAAGCTCACCGTTCTAGAAACACTCTTAACAAAATTGAAAATTTGAATAGGAAAGAAGACATGATAGTAAGAATGTCACCGTTCTGGAAACACTGTTCACAAACTCGAAATTTGGAAATAGAAAGAAAAGGTGATAGTTAGAAGGTCACAATTCTGGAAACACTATTCACAAACTCAGAATTTGGTAAAGGAAAGGAGAGGTGATAGTTAAAAGGTCACAGTTCTGGAAACATTGGTCACAAACTCGAAATTTGGAAAAGGAATGAAGAGGTGACAGTTAGAAGGTCACCATTCTAGAAACACTATTCATGAACTCAAAATTTGGCAAAGGAAGGAAGAGGAGATAGTTAGAAGGTCACCGTTCTGGAAACATTATTCATGAACTCGAAATTTGGAAAAGAAAAGATTAGGTGACAGTTAAGAGGTAAATATTCTAGAAACACTGTTCACAAACTTGAAATTTGGAAAAGGAAAGATAGGTTACCATAGAGGTTACCGATAGAACTGTTCACTGACAGAACTGTTCATAAAATTGGAAATTTGGAAAAGTGTTGCAGATATGTCACCTTGACCTCCTAGAACACCTCAAATGCCATATTTTCACAATGTAATGGACCGAAGAGGTCCGAGCCATTATATTTGGTCTTTCATTTTTAATGATACCCTAGAAACCCATGAATTAATACTAACCCTTGATAAAGACCCTTATATATTAGAATTAAATCTTTTCTCAATTAAGAGGATAAATTATTGACAGAAAAATCTCATGGAAATATTACAAGAATATAGATAGAGAAAAAAATAATGTGTTTTCTTGATTATTGATAGAAATAATTATATTATGGTTGGTAAAAACTTTACAAATGTATAACTACAATATTCTTTTCATTTTTATGAATAAAAATGTCCAGTAAATGATTCATGTATGAGGGATTATGACTCAATATATGACGATAATAATATTTCATTTCCATTTGTGACTTGTGAAATTTGAATTAATTTATATTAGAATAGCTATCCTGTAAAACAAAAATGAAGGTGTAAGGATATCAATAAATTTACATTTCTATCCATTTTAAATTTACGCATGATTATAATAATCCATATAAATTTTTCACTACTTGGAACTTTCCTAATTTCTTATTATTATTTTGATTTATATACTAATTGTGAAATTTACTAATTTTTTATAAATTCATATAAAATTATTTTCAGATTGAATTATAATTTGAAGATCTGTTTCATTGGTTTTAATTTTTGGTAATCAGTGGGAAGAAAAATTTATCATAATGTATTTTTCTTTTTTGATTCAGTCTATCCTCATCAATTTTCAAAATAATCAAAACCCCTAGTTCTTAGTGAATTCAACTAGATTTGAATTTAAATCCATCCTATAAGGAATTATTTATACTAAACCTAGATAAGGATAAATTTAATAAAATTTGAGAATAATTATATTGATATTTATGGTATTTTTGTTCAATCAATTTTTTATTATGAGGAAAACAAACAATGAATGTGTGATTTGTAAAAATATGTCTATATAGTGGTTGATTTGATGTTTTTTAATGATAAAATTAAATTTATAAAGATTACATGAGACTACAATTCAAAATATAGAGCTATTAAATAATTATTAAAGATATAAATTTTTTATATAATTATGAATTAGAAAATAAAAAGGCTTTATAATATTGGATTAAAAAATTTAGAAGTCCATTAAAGGAAATCATTATTCCCATATGATTAGAAGGTTTATTAGAAGGATATGTATGTGTCATTTAGGAATATAATTGTTTATATTCAATTGAATTAAAATAATTTATAGGAGGATTAAAATATTGATAATATCCAACCACTAATTATATAATAAAATCATTGGAAACAAGGATTGGGATGACTTAGTAGGATTTTAGAGAACAAATACGATCTACAAAGATAATCTATACTATAAAGGGTTACATGCATAAAAAAACATTGAGGAATCTTCATATTAGTTTTTTGTAGTTTAATTAGCCATGATATAAATGGTCAGGGTCAAATTAAGTCATTCGATACATGTTAATGTAGATACAGGTAAATTTTATTTTATGGCAATATTAGGAATTTTTAATTGAATCATAGTTGATTTGATGTGAAACATTCAAGAATTAATTTTATATGGAGAAAAATAATGTTGAGATAGAGAAAGTGACTTGAAATTTATTCTTATTTTTATAAAAGTATGTGGAGATGTTGTAGTTTTTTATGGGGGTTGAGATGTCATGTATAGAATAATGTAAAGAATAAATATATCAAATGGTCTATGATAATAGAAGGTTAACTCCACTATAGTTGATTTTATGAAGCGGATTTTTTTATTCTATATATCATGTATTAATAGTGTTTTATTTTCATTTTGTTATGATATTATAATTTTTTAATTAATTGTAGTGATTCTACTTTTTAATATTTTTTATTATTTTCTTCTTATGTTATTAAAAAAATTTATCAATATGTTATATAAATTTCATATATAAATGAATTAATTGGATAATGAGTTCAGTTATTTGTATTCATATTCTTGTGAGTGGAAATACATATTAAATTTCATTGTTCATGAATTATTCTTGAAGACGATATTTGAAAATAATAGTGAAAATTGAGGTTTAGTTGAGAAACTTGGCAATATTTGGTGTTTCAATAAACTCAAAATAAAAAAAAATCATATATATCTTCATATAATTTTTCTTAAGGTAAAAAATAATATTTTAAAGTGTCCCTGATAGTATATTTTTTACTTAGAGTAGATCAATAGTTATAATATATCAATTAAAGACAATAAGGGATGAATAAAACTACAGTATGAGTCTAGATTTATAAATTGATTCTCTCATTTTATTTTATATACTTGTAAACAGATAATAATTTTATTCCATAGTTCATATAATTTTATTGATTTATTTACTTATATAAATATCTAATATTAATATAAATTTTTTATTTTAGAGTTTTAGGATAGTTAAAAAAGGAAAAAAATAAGATAATTCCCCTAAGAGGTTTCATTAGTCTCAATTATTCTATATAACAAGGGAAAATCAAATCCTAGAGGCAAATAATATCCAACCATCACAAAAAAGTAATCATCAATAATTTGTCACATTACTTTTATCTTTATAACTTATTACCTTGTTAGAAAATATTTTCTACGATTTTATAAAGGTAATCAAAGAATATTTTCAAATATATTAAATTAGAAAAAATGTTAAATCCTCAAATTAGGATATAGGACTATACAATCAAATAAACATCCATTATTATAAGGTCAGAATATTATTCCCTCATCAACAGAAGATGCACAATTTCATTCATTACATAATTACCAAATACTCTCATTCTTTCTGTTACAATATTCTATAGAATAAGTTCTCAATTTCAAAAATTTCATAAATATATATCCTTTTGTAACATATCATCCTTGATTTCATATATTTTAATTCTCTATATATATTATTTCATCTCTATTGGGTAAGCATCCAAGATTATTTAGTATTTTCCTGATTTAGTACCATAAATTACATTTCAATTAATGAAAACATATAGGTAAGGAAATAAATATGTCAACTGAAAAAAGTAGTCAAAAATAATATATATTCATGTTTAAAAGATATAGGGTAGTTAAAAAATATCTTATTTTTCTTTATATAGGATATTTTATAGTAGAAATTTCTATCAGATAATGTATTCTCAATGTGAATATGACAAACCCAATTTAACCTTTCAGTATATAAATACTTATCTTTTGATTATGGAATATAATTTATGTTTCTAGTAAAATATTTTTTAAGGGTTATGGATCTTTTACATCATGAATGGGTAGGGAGAATTCTGATTAATTAACCCATTTAGTTAAATAGTGAAATGGAGTATTCCCTTTTTAGGGGAAGTAGGTTTCATATGATACCTTCATGGTCTTCTATCCCATGTACAATACTCGTGTATATATAAGAATATAAAAATAAATAATTTTTGAAACATTATTTTTAATGGATTTTACCCCTAATATTCTCCCTAACCATATAATGGTTTAAAAAACAAACTCCTCTTATCAACCCATGTGAATACTATAAAATCATTTTATATAAATGGATTTCAAACTTGTGGGTCAATTATTACATGTTTTAGATATTGAATTTTTCACAAATCGTCTCCTGGGGACCATGTCGTAACTATACCAAGCCCACCTTCCATAGGCCAGGTGCTGGCGACTAGCACCAATGGCGTAAAACCCTAAACTGGGAAGTCATTTACTTTATAACTGCAAACAAACACAACGAGAGTACAAGAGGAAGTAAAATCTAAGTAAAAACTGAATACGGAAGAAGTGATGGAAAGTACAAGGACCAGAAATAAAAGCCCAACAGTAAAGTACAAGGAAAGGAAAAACAAGTACAACTAAAAAGATAAACAGTTGGAAGATTCTTAGTACCTCTCGGATCATCCAAAAAAAATACTACATGAAGGGTAGGTACATATAACCTCCTCAGTGCTCCACGTCCGTCCGTCTCCTCTGGGTAAGAAATCATCATGAGGTCCACCTCTGGGTACCGTCCAGTCCTTGTACACATCGCCTCGGTCAGTGCTGTCCATCATCTGCATCCAACACAACGAGGTATAGTCATAGTCCGTGCTGGGTTGAGTATAATGATACTCAGTAGGGACCCCGAGTCCCCCAAGGTCTCACAGAATCCATAAATGATAAACCACAGAAGAAAGATACAATCACGAAGTATTAACCAACCCTACTTAGGTAAATTCCCATACATATACCTAATTTATCAATCACAGTCCAGCTCTAACTCTCGGGCCCAAGAACAAACCATTCCACAAAGGACGTAAATTCAATCCCCACGTTGATAATGGTTGAAAGTCGTGACAGAGCTAACACAGGTATACAACTCACGAAGAGGGGTGGAGATGATTAGATATAGCCTCTGAATCGTCTCCTCTGTCGAACCCACGTAGGATCCTAGAACAATATCAGCACTATCAAACCCATGTAGGATCCTGTCATAGAAGTCTTCATTGTGGAACCCACGTAGGATTCCGGTACAGTAGTCATCGATGTCGAACCCACATAGGATCCCAGTACAGAAGTCGTCACTGTCGAAACCACGTAGGATTCTGGTACAGTAGTCATCTCAATCAAACCCACATAGGATCCTGGTACAGAATTCACGGCCGTCGAACCCACAGAGGATCCTGGTACAGAAGTCGTTGTTGTCGAACCGAAGGAGGATTCCGTCATCTCAGTCGCAGCCAGCCCTAGGGTTCCCGCACACAGCACGCTCGATTCAGGGAGGGTCCGCTCCTCGAGCCCAGTGTTGATACATCAACTATCGAGAAGTCATGAGTTGAGGTATCTCGTAGTTCCGTCTCATCATATGGAACCCAACGTGATAGATAGTGCGTTAATCGGACGCCCGGTCAGAGAGTTATTGACATTTCTGTTCCAAGGGGCTTGTTAGATTTCAGGTACAATCCAACCCTGCTATACTCAAACCTCATCTGAATCCTATGTGCAGTATTCCAAAATAATGATCTCATAAAAAGGAATCCAACGTAATTAACAGCATGTCAATCGGACCTCTGGTCCTTAAGTTATAAGCGTTTCCGCTTCGAGGGCCCATTTGGTTTCATGTTCGAACCAACCTGGCTATACACAAACTTTTCCAAAACATTGAGTGTGTTATAATGAAGAAACAAACTCAATCAAAGGAATACTATGCAACTATTGCTGCATTGATCGGAGTTTTGTAGCTCATGTTATGGGAGAAAAACCAAAAGTGATCCGAAGAGGGGGGTCTGGGTCCGGTCACACCCGGACCAACCCGCCCTGGGTCGGCCCGAACTGGGTCGACCCGACTCGGATCCAGGGTTTTCCTGGTAGGGCGCGGCCCTACCCGGCGGGCGTGGCCCAGTCTGGAAGCTAAGGCCCAGCCCGCACGAGGGTGGCCTAGCCCGCGCGGCCCGGTCCGGATGCCACGGCCCAGCTCGCACGAGGGTGGCCCGACCCGCACAGCCCACGTGGCACAGCTCGACCCGAACGGTCGGCCGTGGCTCGGCCAGATGGCCGAGCGCGTTACGCACAAGGCGCGTGGAGCAGGGGGACGTGCGGGCCCCAGGTGTTCAGTAACGGCGGCACCAGCTGGCACCGCCCAACCTTCCTGGAACCCGCGGATGCGGGTTCTGCTCCACCGCCGCGGCCGGTGCTGGGGCGGCCTTCTGCCAGCGGAGCACGAGCGGTGCCGCCGCACTCCTCTGCGGGCCACCAGAGTCATTCTGGGGATCTGTTTTGCCTCTCATCTTCGCCTACGGCCTCCTCATGTCCTGATCTTTACTACGACGGCCTCAAATCTAGATTTCCATTCTGTTCACCTATCTCCCATCAAATCACGCATCAAGAATGAATTGGAAAAGTGCCCGAACTTGTTCATTATCCCGTGCCCTCCGCGTTAGAGTCTCAAATAGTAATCTAACACACAATTGAATGAGAAACAAACCCCAACTTAATCTCTATCCCATCCCTCAATAAACATATGTTCAATGGATCGACATGTTTGGGGGTCGATCCACGGTTGTTGTTTTTATCCAAGGGAAAAGAAGAACTTAAAAGAAAGGAATTCAAACTCAAATTCAAAACCCTACCTCGATTTTCATTGACCATTGAAAAAGTCATGGGATGGCAGCGTCGTTCCATTGACATCCGAAGGAGGTGACGTCATCATTGGCGATGTTCTTCACGGGTGGCATCTTCCCTTTTGGCTCGGTCGAATGGTAGAAGACGATGCTCGTCGTTCTTCATTGGAAGGAGGAATAAGCATTCTTCATTGAGGGAAAGAAGTTCTCCTTTGTTCTTCTCTTCCTCCGTTCAACCAAAAGAATTCTAACCAAAGTTAATAATCGTTTTTCTTTTATTATATTAGTTGGAATGAATTCAAAAGAATTCAAATAGTTAGAATTAATTAAATTGATGAGATTAATTAATTAATAATTGGGTTTTTGCACTTTAATGAGAGAATTTCAAAAGCCTTACCCCACTTAAAGAGAGTTACATGGGGGTTTAATCTCATGTGGGTCCCACCTAATAATGTCGTGGGCCCCATATCATAACATCCTCCCAAGGGAGGTTATGGTGTGGTGGGCCCCACCTCTAACCTCCACTTGGAGGTTTTAACCACCCAACAAATAAAATAAAGTAACACCTTTATTTTATCTAATTTAATTAGAAACCCCATAACTAACTTTCATTCTCGACAAAACACAACCACAGTAAAGGTATTCGTAAGTGAATACCGGCACTACGAGTTCAACGGTGTCCTCTGAATTTTATTCCGAGCACCGGTTCAAAAGATATAAAACCCCAAAAGCACATTTACTGAACGTACCTGAGAAAAAAATAAAAAATTGATTCCAGGCACACCAGGCCTCGGAATAAAGCACCGTCAGATTCCACAGACTCATAAAATTCCCATGTATTTAAGAAAAAAAATTCCATGAGATTTCTGTGTCTTTACATTCTCCCCACCTCAGTGCTTTACGTCCCCATAAGCTACAACACACACTAAGGGAACAAATGGGGGTACTGAGCATGAATCTGAGCCCCCTGCTCCCATGTGCTCTCCTAGAGGTTCCCGTGCGGCCAGTGAATGCGCACTAGAGGAATCAACTATCCATGAAGGACCCACTTCTGTCGATCCTCATTCTCCACCTGAACCTCTGTGAAAGTCACCCCTTCATCGATGTCTAGCTCCTCATGGTCTATAATGTAGGACAGATCGTGCATGTATCCCCTCAGCTGAGATACGAGGAAGACGTCGTGCACCCAGTGCATCTGAGGTGGAAGGGCCCAGCGGTAAGCCACATCACCTACCCTACTAAGGACTAGAAACGGTCTGAAGAATCGCAAAGATAACTTTCCACCTCGACTAAATCTATGTAGCCCTCATCGAGGTGAGACCCATAGAAATAGGTGGTCGCCATCCTCAAATTCTAGAGGTCTCTGTCTCCTGTCAGCATATGACGTTTTTCAGCTCTTCATAGTCTTTATCTGCTTTTGGATGACCTGCACCTCCTCTATGGTATCTCGTACCATCTTTGGTCAGTAGGAAGTTGGTCGAATTTTTAAGTCGGTCGATGATCACCCAAATCGAGTCGTGTCCCCCGAACATACATGGAAGACCAATCACAAAGTCCATGGAAATATCATCCCTCTTCTACTTTGGTACCTCTAAAGGCTAAACCAAGCATGTGGGTACCTGATGCTCCACCCTCACTTACTGCAAATTGAGGCATCAAGATACAAACACCGCTACTGCCTTCTTCATACTTGGCCAGCAGTGCTATAATCGAAGGTCCTAGTACATCTTTACCACTCTTAGATGTACCGATAAAGGGGATGTGTGGAACTCCCGCAACACATCCTCCTAAAGTGCAACTGGTACCATGGTACATCCTATTAAAGGAATGATGTGCTCCCCTCCTTCAAAAAAATCCTTCGGGTCCCTGCCCTGAGGATATCTAAGCATGTCGTGTCTCGCAGTCAGCGTCCCCATGTTATGCCTCCCTGACTCACTGATGAAGTGGGGAAGTGACTGTGAGAGACTATAGAAATGATGCTCCGTCGCGATCCACAAAATATATCTGCAACACGGCCAGCTGCTCTGTCACCTCTCCTAGTCGCTGAATTCCTGATCTCCTAGTGAGATCATTGACTACAACATTCCCCTTTTTAGGAATATAGATTATCTTGAGGTCATAGTCTTGGAGGAATTCAATTTATCGTCGTTGTCTTAGGATCAAGTCCTTCTGAGAGAATATATACTTGAGACATAGGTGGTCAGAGTAGACTGTAAATCATTCACCCAACGAACTATGGGTGAGACTAGCCATTTTAAAAGAACTTGTTTACACCCTTCTTCACCTACGCCCTACAAGAGATGGTAAGATTTATCCTTTGCTAAAAAGAGAAATCCGGTCTCATCCCCTAGATGAACCAATCCTATTGACTAATACAGTCAATCCTAACATGATTTGTACTAATTAAGGACATGGACGACGTTATAAGGCCTCGATGCTACTACCAAGAGATACCATTGTTACTCCTGCCTCTAAGGGTTGAGTCACACTGTCGGCATCAGTGTGTGGTCATTGGGTATCTTCCAGTAGGAATATCGAATGCGAGGGTCAAGTAAAGCATTTTATCCGGAATATCTTAGTATTATCCGCACAAAAGTCAGGAAATCAAACGTCACAATGACAAGTGTCTTTTATTACTACAACTCAAAGTACATAGACACAAATCAACCACAAACAATTACATAACAGAAGCTGGAAGCTTCATTAAAAATGGACTCTATGCTTTGTACTAGTCCTGCTCCTGTCCACCTGCTCTCGGAGCACTATTGTAGTAGGCCTCAACTGCCTGAAACTAAGATCTCCAGTGTCAACTCGTTCCCTGCGGTCGGGGTGGACCTCCTGGTGGTGGTGGTGGTATGGCTTGGAAACGTCATCCACCACCTACTGCTCGGCCAGCTCCTCTTCCACGTCTGCATGCTCCTGACGGACCACCACGGTCGAACCTCTGCCTCTGTTAGGGAGGTCCCTCTACTACCTGCTGCTCATCTCATGGGCGGGTCGGGTAGTCTCAAGCCATGTGACCCATCCCACCACATGCATAGCACTTCATGATCCTCGTATGGCTAGCTTTGTCTCATGTGCCCCGCACAAACGAACCTTAGTCGTGCAGTCGACCACATGTGGGTCTGGTTCTATTGGACCCCTGAATCATCTATCTACTGCCAGCTGAAGAAGACTCTGGTGTGTGTCAACTAGTGGTGGGCCTCGCTGTTGGATACTACTTAGCAAGGAAACTCTTTACTAGGAGGACTCGCTCCAATACCCTCGTCTGTGTTGGGATGTTGGGGGAGATCATCAAACACCTAATCTCATTCCTGAGTCCCTGCTCGAAGTTCTGAGTCTTGAAGAATGGGTATCATACCATATCTATGGTGTAGTGAAAGAGGTCTATGAACCTTATTAAGTATCAAGCTACGGTCAGTCTTCCCTATTGCAGATGATGTAACTCCTGAATCCACACCGCATGAAGGGTGGCTGGGAAAAACTCTACCTAGAACAGTCTCTCAAAGTTTGTCCAGTGTAGTGATGCCTCATCATGCACTTGGAGCATCAGGCTCCACCATCTTACTGCTGCTGCCTACAGGAGACTCGCGGCAAGGATCATCATGAGGTCGGCTGGTGTCCCTACCAATATGAAAAATCACACAACAGCCTCCATCCAATCCTCAGATTCTGGAGGGTCTACCTCTCCCCTGAACCTGGGCGGTTTTTGGAACTGGAACTCATGAAACACACTCATACGGCGTGCACTCCCTGCTACTGGAGCTGGTGGTATCAGTGGCCCAACGGGTAGTGGTACCCCTGGTACCTCCACTCTGATGGGGCCCTACACCGAAGCCTCATTGCTCGATGGGCTAACATCTTGTATGAAACTCAGAACCCTAGCTGGCTACCATCGTGGGGCCATCCTGAGAAGAAACAGGTGTTCCACGGTCAAAACAATATACCTGGTGAGATGACACAAAGTAATAACAAAGTTAATTTTCAAAGGAAACACACACGCAATCACTGTTTTTGTGTATTGAGTTGGAAGTTAGAAGTTACAGTCCTAGCGTATGGATATGTCGGCCGCCACACCAACACTGGTTTCCCTAAACAGATAACCACACCAAAAACACTTAAGACTATTACTGTTAAAATAATCAGAGTCCAAGTTCTGTGGTATAACTAACCCCTCTGATACCAATTTGTCACGCCCCATCTCCCAGGGCCTGTGTCATAACTACCCCATGCCCACCTTCTATAGGCTAGGGGTTGGTGACTAGCACCAAATGCATAAATCCCTAATCTAGGAAGCCATTTCCTTTATAACTACAAATAAACACAACTAGAGTACAAGAGGAATAAAACTCTAAGTAAAAACTGAATATAGAAGAAGTGCTGGATTGTACAAGGGCCAGAAATACAAGCCCAATAGTAAAGTACAAGAAAAGGAAAAATAGGTACAACTAAAAAGGAAAATAGTTGGATGGTTCCTAGAAGCTTCTGGATTGTCCACCACAAATCCTAGCTAAAGGGTAGGTACAGATAGCCTCCTCAGTGCTCCACATCCGTCCGTATCCTCCGGGTACCGACTCGTCGTGAGGTCCACCTCCGAGTACCATCCAGTCCTTATACACTTCGCCTTTGTCAGCGATGTCCGTCTTCTTCATCCAACACAATGAGTGGCATGCATATCCCATGCAGGGGTGAGTATAACGATACTTAGTAGGGACCCCAAGTCCGTCAAGGTCTCACAAAATCCACAAAGGATAAAACACTAAAAAAATATAACATCACAAAGTATCAACCAACCATACTAAGGTATATGCCCATACATATTACAATGTTATCAATCACAGTTTGCATCCAACTCTTGAGCCCAAGCACAAACCATCAAAGGATGTAAAGTCAATCACCATGTTTATAATGGCTCAAAGACATGACTCAGCTCACATAGGTATATAACTCACCAAGAGGGGTATAGATGATTATATGTAGCCTCTAAATCATCTCCTCTATCGAACCCATGTGGGATCCTAGAACAATATCACTGTCGTCGAACCCATGTAGGATCCTGGCACAGAAGTTGTCACTGTCGAACCCACGTAGTATTCCTGTACAGTAGTCATCACTGTCGAACCCATGTAGGATCCCGGTATAGAAGTCGTCACTGTCGAACCCACATAGGATTCTGGTATAGTAGTCATCGCTGTCGAACCCACATAGGATACTGGTATAGAAGTCACTATTGTCGAACCAACAGAGGTTCACGGTACCGATGTCATCATTGTCGAACCCAAGGAGGATTTTGTCATCTCAGTCACAGCCAGCCCAAGGGTTCTCACACATAGCATGCTCGATTCCAAGAGGGTCCGCTCCAAGAGTGAAGTATCAATATGTCGACTATCATGAAGTCCTGAGTTTATGTATCTCGTAGTTCTGTCTCATCATAAGTAACCCAATGCGACAGACGGTGCTTCAATCGGACGCTCGGTTTGAGAGTTATTGGCATTTCCATTCTAAGGGGTCGGTTGGATTTCGGGTACAATCCAACCTGGCCGTACTCCAACCTCATCCAAATCCTATGTGGAGTATTAAAAAAGTACCATCTCATCAAAAGGAATCCACCGCAGTTCACGGCATGTCAATTGGACATTTGGTCCTTAAGTTATGAGCGTTCCAACTCTGGGGGCCCAGATGGTTTCAGATTCGAACAAACCCAAATGTACACAAACTTCACCAAAACCATGAGTGTGATATACCTAAACGACCGTCTCGATCCAAGGAATCCTATGAAACTGACAGTGTGTCAATCGCAGGTCCGTAGCTCAAGTTATTGTGAAACACCAAAAGTGATCCGAATAGGGGGGTATGGATCCGGTCCGACCTGGCCCAACCCGCCCTGGGTCGACCCAAACCGGGGTGAACCAAACTGGATCCCGGCCAGGCCCGGTAGGGCGCAGCACGGCCCGGAAGGCGTGGCCTAGTCCGGCGGCTGCGACACGGCATGCGCGAGGGTGGCCCGGCCTGCGCGGCAGGTGGCCCAGCCCGCGTGGCAGGCGACCCGACCCGTGCGGTAGGCGCACCGGCCCGGTGGCAGGCGCGGTCCGCTAGGCATGGCTCGGCCCGAATGGCCGGCCGCAGCTTTTCCAGCTCACCGAGTGCGTTATGCGCAAGGTGCGCAGAGTGGTGGGAGGCTTTCCCCCCCGGTGTCCAGTAACGGCGGCGCCAGTTGGGGCCGCCCGACCTTTCCGGAACCCACAGATGTGTGTTCCACTCCACCGCCATGGCCGGTGCTACGATGGTCTTCCGCCGGCGGCACGCAAGGGTTGCTGCCACCCATTGGTGTTGGGCCGGTTCCAGCCGCCGCCTCCGGTCACCGGCACTGCTGTGTCGGCGACCCGCGCCGCTGCACTTCTCCTCGGGCCATCAGAGTCATTCTGATGGTCCGTTTAGCCTCTCATCTATGCCTACAGCCTCCACTGGTCCTGATCATCACTTCAACAGCCTCAAATCAGGGTTTCCATTGCGTTCAACCATCTACCATCAAACCGCGCATCAAGAACGAATTGGCGGTGTGTCCAGACTTGTTCGTTAGCACATGCCCTCCACGTTAGAGTCTCAAACAGAATCCATCATATAATTGAACCAGAAAAAACCCCCAGCTTAATCTCTAACCCATCCCATAATAAACATCCATTCTGAAGATCGACATGTTCGGGGGTCGATCCGTCGTTTTTGTTTTTATCCATGGGAAAATAAGAACTAAAAATAAAGTTATTCAAACTCGAATTCAAATCCCTAACGCGATTGTCATTGACCGTTGACAAAGTCACGGGTTGTCGGCGTCATTCCATTGATTTTGGAAGGAGGTGATGTCGTCATTGGAGATTTTCTTCATGGGTGGCGTCTTCCATTTTGGCTTGGTCAAAATGGAGAAGACGATGCTTGTCATTCTTCGTTGGAAGGATGAAGACGCATTATTTATTGAGGGAAAGAAGTTCTACTTAGTTGTTCTCTTCCTCCGTTCCACCAAAAGAACGCCAACCAAAGTAAATAATAGTTTTTCTATTATTATATTTGTCGGAATGAATTCAAAAGAATTCAAATATTTAAAATTAATTTAATTGATGAGATCAATTAATTAATAATGGTGGATTGGCACTTTAATGAGAGAAATTCAAAAGCCTTCCCCCACTTAAAGAGAGTTACATGGGGGTTTAAACTCATGTGGGTCCCACCTAATAATGTGGTGGGCCCCATATCATAGCATCCTACCAAGGGAGGTTAGGGCGTGGTGGGCCCCACCTCTATCCTCCACTTGGAGGTTTTAACCACCCACCAAATAAAATAAAGTAACGCCTTTATTTTTTCTAATTTAATTGGAAACCCCATAACTAAATTTTATTCTTGACAAAAACAAACCATAATAAAGGTCTCTTTAATCGAATACCAGTGTTGCGAGTTCAATGGTGTCCTCGGAATTTGATTCCGAGCACCGGTTCAAAAGATATAAAATCCAGCTCGTACGTTTACTGAATGTACCTGAGAAAAACATCCGAAATTGATTCAGGGCACACCGAGCCTCAGAATCAAGATTCGTCAAATTTTGCAGACTTGTAAAATTCCCATGTATTTAATAAATAATTTTCCCTAGTATTTTTTGGCCTTTACAGAATTGGGATTTGAAAAGAAATTTTGAGAGATAGAGCATCTCAATGAAGGTTTTTTATGATATGGAATAGAGATAGAAGGGTGGACGGATGGATCAAGAGAGAAGTATATGGAATCACATGATGTTAGTCCTATTAAGGACAAATTCTATACCTCTTGGCCTTGATAGTGGAACTTGAAAATGGTGTGTGGAAACAGGCTTGTCGGTGGTCTTATAACGGCTAGTCGGTGGAGTTTAGAAATTGCAAGAGCCACTAACTAGAGTAATTGGATATATTGTGTCCTGTTTAGGCTAACATGTGGGGTTTTAAAGGGTAACAGTGAAAATTAATCGCCTTATGTATTTAGAGGGCGAATACCCCTCTTATCAACTTTCTTTAACTCTTGTGACTATAGGAAGGTTTCCCTCATCTCTCATTCTCTCCCTTGGTTTTCTGTTTCTTTAGATGGAATTTTCTCTATTATTTGAGGTGTGTCTCATCCTCTACTAACCCGTAATGATACCCTCATCAATTAAACCTAATTTAATTTCTCTAGGGATATGGTTTATTGATGAATAAAATTGTCCATGGTGGAATCATTATAAGGAATTTGGGATTTGCTGTTATTTAAGAAGAGGGTATCCCAGGATAATGTGTGTGCATCATTTCTCAATAATTCATTGAATGTATGTCATGTTTCCAATATATTTAAGGGTTCGATTAATTTATTTAAAATAATTATTGGAAAATTATTGTTAATAGGTATAATTTACTATGATGGTTTCAGCAGAATGTCACGGACCTCCATCATGCATTTGGTGTGGGCTATGTGTCATGAGGAAACATTGTATGTCTTTCTATTATTATGATTATTTTTATAATTTACAATTAAATTATAAATTCATAACATAAATATTTTTTTGATTTAATTAATTTATATTAGATGATATTTAATAGACTAGATTCTTGGGTGATGACTCTACCTTCGATGGACCTCAGGTGAGGTTTAGATATCCTACAACAAAAATTCAACATGGAGAATTAAATTGGAATAGATTTGGAAAAACGTAGGTGGTCCTCATAATATCCCTATCGATTTCATGTGTTTTTTAAAATGCATGGTACATTTAATCATTCCATCAAGGAAAATTTCTTATTTAATTTAATTTTTTTAATGATTAATTATTTATTAATTTATGTTGAAATTCGATAAATATAATAAAAATTATGTGGCCATGATGGGCCATGTTTGTTGGCCTTATACCACAGATATCCATGGATAAGTCATTGACTGTTGAAAACAATGGGACATAAATTATCTATTATTGGAGTGAAATTAAATAACATAAAATGAACTTTAGTTCAGTTTACCTTGTGTATGTACCCTTATATATTCATTGTGGTGGTAAGTGTAGGTTTGGTACTTGTTATCCATTGTAGTTCATAGTATGAGCATATATTTGGTGAGTGTATGTCCTAGAATGTCCTTTTTCTTTTGGAGGGTCCATGATAATTTTCTCAGGAAGTTATTTGATACAACATTTCCCATGCTTAATTGTAAGATATTTTCTATTTTTGACCTTATCGAGGGGTGTGATTCCCTCCATGAGATAGTTTATTACTCGAGACTTGACTGGGACCAGAGACCCTATGTAGGGTGGACTTATTTTTTAGAAACCTATATGTTCACAATAGGCTACCATAGTGATTTTGTGACCATAATAAGGCGTGGGATTGGGTCTAGATGTTGATGACAGGTTTAGTAATTTCTCCAGCCACTAATTTTCATTTATTTTTAGAAATGACAAGGAAACACAATTGGGGAGGTTTTGAATATATGTTGACTCAGTATATGTTCATTGTTTATTCATTTATTATATCAGCTAAAATTATCATATGGGTAGTCTATTAATATGTATATAAAAAATTCTAGGGTGGATGGGTTGTTATGTGATATTACTGGATGAAAAAATAAAATTTGGGTGGTTTTTGTTACTTTTGGATAAGAATACTCACGAAGGGGATGTCATGATACTTGTATGGAAAATCACATTAGAGTTGCTATTTTAACTATTGGTGGGGCTTCCATGGATATTGAGTAGTGTTTGATTAGTTAAATTGGCATGGAACATTATATGAGAATTCCCAAGGCTAGTGTTACTGTTTGTTGGGAAAACTCACATGGGAGTGTTTTTTATACTTTATATGTAGATTAAGGAGATATGATTATGTTATATGGGGATATAAGGTCATCCTCAAATTCTAAGAGACACGTATAAATTGGTCAAATCATGTATCATCCTTAAGGGTTATGGTCTTAAGGATCGATAATGGTATGGAGCAAGTTAGAAGGCTTTTCACGGTCCACACGATGTTCTCAGATATATGAAAACATATTATAGAGTGTATATTGTTTTTTGATAGTTTTTTAATGGTTCAAAAGTTATTTATTTTTTCTACACCTCTTACATAAATATATCACTACAACTCTAATTATGTATGGGTCGACATTGGTGCTCCCCTACTAAATTTTTTACTCACACCCTACTCAAGTATCAATGACCCTTGGGTACTTTAATTTCATTACACTTGTTTTTGGAACATGTTGGCGTGAGGTCTGATAAATTCCGGATCAAGATATATAGATTATATTGTTTCATGAGATTAGGATGAGGTATGTCTTGAAATGGTAGTCGATCATCAGTGTATCATATCAATTTTTTATCTATTTTTATATTACATCATCCTAGTGGTTAATCAATATTATATTCCATTAAAATCATTTAGATCTTTTTGTTATAATTTCATATGATTATTAAATATTTCAACTTCTTTATTTATATGTGTGATATGATGGGATGTTTTTGTATGCTATTTGGTTATTTATGATGTAATTTATACACTCATATATGGATTGTATTCTCACCTATTTACTACCATATTCATCTGCTGCTAGTTGGTGGACTATAGAGTATGCAGAGGCATGCCAGAAGTACTATGGAAATTGTGTTTCTGGGAACTGCTTAGTGTTATGGGGTAGTGTGATGTTACAAAGTGGTATTAGATCCATCATTTTATTTTATTTTATTTATTTTTGTTATATTAGAATGGAGATAATGTATCGAAAACTATGATGGATATCATGCTAGAAAATCATGAACAACTATTCAATATGATGGATATCAAGTTGGTGAGTCATGAATACCTATTCTAGTGTGATTTTAGGTTATTTGGTATGAGATTGTTATTTTTCGGGTTTTTATATTGTGTTTAATGGTATTTTCACCCATGGTTGTGCATATGATATTTATGATTGATGATCAATTATTTTTATTTTAGGGTATTAGTCTGTTGGTAAGATGTCAGTTATTGGATTTTTACTATTTTCCCATACTATAAATAGGTGTATCATGCATCATTAGTAGGAACATAGGATTCACATGACATGTCGGCTTAATAGTGGGTGATTATTTTATCAATGTGAGGATCATATGATTAATGTGTGACAAATTATAAATAGAAATTTTCCCCATATAATCTCTTCAGTGAATTCCTCTAAGATTTACCAACCGATGTGTGTATATCCTTTTAATAGATAGTTATGTAGATCTATGCTGATCTAATCAATGAGGAATATGATTTTAAATTCCCTTGGTTTATTAAAATATAGTTATCTTAGTGGGTACTCATGACATATATGCCGAATGATAAGCCCATTGTTGGTTGTTCTTATTTAGGATAAATAATTTAAACAATAAGTAACAAAAAATATGGTGTTTTCCTATATATCATTAAATGATAATTGATATAACCAAATCATAAAACTCTGATCATTATATAAGTGTCATCTTATAGTAACACCACTGGATGTATATGTTTGTATATGACACAATATCCACCAAGGAGCATTTTGATGTGAAGATGTGAATATGGTATGTGAGCCCTAATAGTGGGTTATATTTCTAGAACATAATTCCCATTGTATTTTTGTGGCCCTAAATATGGGTGTTTAAAAATATTAGATTCCATCAACTATTCTAGAATTGGTTTAGGATTATGTCACATGTGGTGTGAGGTTTTGTGAATTTTAGCTTTGGGGTTAGGTGTGTGACTAGGAGACCCTAAGATTCAACTCATAAAATTGTGGGGGTGTGTTTGGTAATGTTGGAGGGAAACTATAGTAGTGGTTTTCCATTCTTATTAGGGTCTTTGAAGTATAATTCTTGAGTAGGAAATTTTGTTTGACGCTGAAGCACATGAGTGCTTTGGAGTTTTTGGTACCTGAAAGGTGAGGCCTTCAGTTGATGAGAAATCACTTTGAGGGATAACTCATTGGTATTAGTGTTGTTTGAAGGGAAAGAACATATTGTTTCCTATCCTTGTTGACGACAGACAAGATTTAAGAGTTTGGTGAAAGCAAGAGTAGAGGTAATTGGATATCGTGTGATGACAGATATTGTCTAATCTTGTTGTTGTCTTGATGAAAAATAATTCCATGGAGTATAGTCAGTGGTTTTGGTGTTTCATCCTTGATTAATGATTTTTTAATAATGTAGTTGTGATTTTGGATTCAGAGACCGGGTGAGAAGATATAATATTCTCATTATGATTAAATGATCTTTAGGTGGAATATACATGTCACATGTTATAATATTTAACTTGAAGTTCTCAAGTGTCCCTGTGGTTGGATTAGGACTGATGGTATTAATTTAATTTTATCAGAAAAGTTTCATTAGAATCGATGAGAGAGGGTAAATTCCACTATCTAGTAGAGGATACATAATAAATGAATCAGTTATTTAAAGAGACTTTAACCAATTATGTCCCTAGACATGTATTTCTAGGGATATGTAGTTTTAGTGTTTGGCTATAGATGGTCATGATTTCGGAGGGGAAACGCATTTATATGATGATTGAACCTAGTGAGGATGATATATAGAGTGTTTTAAGGGTTTGATACTCACTATAATGTGAATTATCAAAGGGTGTTTTGGATGACTTTACTTGGGCCTATGAATAAGTGATAAGTTATGTTTTTGTATGTTTCTTGGGAATGTGAGATTTAAGCCATGTCTGTGGCATGATGTTTGGTGATTGATGGGGCATAACCTATGATGATCGGGAATTTTATTCCATGTTGTGGTGACTTGGATACTTGTATGGGATTTATTATGGGTTTAGTTGAAGAATATTTAAAACTTTAATGGGAATGTTCTTTATGGTGTGGGATAGGTGGTGGGATCATCGATATAGAAATATAATTCCAATGATAACACAAATTATAAAGGAAGATTTTAGTAGGGTTCTAGATTGAAACCAAGTAATTTTTTGGGTTCAAAATTCATTTGATGGGATCTGATTTCGATCATATTAGTGAGAACCAGTTCTCGAAGATGAACATGATCATGGTTTTGGTTTGTTTAGGATCCAACTATGGAATTTCACTAGGAGTTGAGTATGGACTATAACTGCCATTTTTTATGTTCATGTAAATCTTAAAGGGATAAAAGCATTGTTGTTAAGAAAATTTGATAGTCGAGCAGTGGATAAAGTTGATAATTTTAAAGGACGTACATTAAGGGAGGTTCAATTGGGGGTTTTACTTGTAATTAGGATGTGGTGAGTAGGAAATTGTAACATATAAATTGTTTTTGATAAAATGGGTGTGCTTCAAGGATTAGTCAAGTCATTTCATGTAAAATATGGGTATTAGGAACTATGATTATGAATTTGTGTCATATAGAAATAATAAGAAAGGGAAAAGAGAATATATTTCAGTTTCCTAAAAGAGATCTTGTGTATATTCAGTTGGGTGAGTTTGGGTAACATGTTGGTTTCATTGTTAGAGTGTGGATGTGGTATTTTTCTAGGAACATCCAATGTTGGGGAGGAATTATGTATCAAAATTGTACTCATTGAGATAATTCCTTTAGTGAGAATCACCATATTTGTATTGATGAAATGGATAAGGACACCAAATTTGTATTAAGATAGACTACTATCAGGTATGTTCCATATCGATTATTCGGTAATGGAAATTTCTGTTGGATTGGTTTTTCTTAATTTTTCTACTACAGTTTAATGTTGGTGCTTCAGAAGTACATTTATAGATTTAGGATTTAATGTAATCATTATAACAAGAATTGATGTATGATGTAGATTAAGCAATATGTTTTAATGACCACCAATACTTCTTGGGGGAAGTTGGCATAAAAAAAGATCATTTCATGCACCTTTTCACATGGTCCATGATGTTATCCCCACTTATAAAATACAAGTCATTTTGGAGTATATATGTGTCCTCATATAGATATAAGAATCAAGTTTTAGTTTTGTTATTTCATGACTACTCACACTCCAAGAGAGTTGGTCATGGATTTAAAAAATTGCAAAAAAATTGATTCTCTTTTACTACATGCAAGAAAAAATGGACTTATAGATAAAAAATTATAGTTGTTTGAAGATGGATATCATTTTCACTAGAATAAAAATTGAACATGAATACAATTTATTGTGGCACTCTACTCTAACCACATATCAATTTTATTTGATCACTTAGCACTTTTCCCTGAACACATTTTTCCTCACGTTGTTCACAAAATAGAGGTCCTGCAAACTAATGTTGTCATGGTCCAAGGCACTGGGTTTTTTGAATCCAAAAAATAAAGAAATTTTTTACAAGTATTTGTTTTATAACACCTATATATAAAATATATTCCATCGTAAAGCACTATAAATCCAATTTCATTTATTTTTCCATCTATTTTGGGAAAGTAGTTATTCACCGCTATCTATAAATACTGATAACCACTTTATGAATAGAGAGGCATCGAGAAGAAAGGAAGATAGATGAAGGAATCAATGGGGCATGTACTGGAATCACTCATCTAGAACAACTCATGTAAAATTCCTTTGTTCCACACTGGGGATGAACATTTCTATATAATCCTGCGAAGTCCCACTATTTGGATATCCCCCCCACAAAGTAATACCCTTACTGTAAATTCAATGCCAAAATTTATGTGACCCACCTCATCATTTTCAAAATTAAGAGTTAATTTATTTTATCATGTAATGAAATCCAATCTCTACAAAATTTACAATGTGGGAAATCTTTTGTGTCAAGACCTATGTGAATGCCCCGATGCGGCCAGTGCTATATGGAAAATGATATGTGGCCAACCCTATATGGAAATTTATTTGCAACCATCCCTATGTGTAAAACATATGTATGGCCATCCCTATTCAGAAAATGGTATAGAGCTAGCCCTCGATGAATAATGATATGTTGACATCCCTATACGGACAATGTTATGCAGTGAACCCTATTATGAAACCCCAATGTTGGAATCCCTATGCAGAAAGACCTATATTGTAATCCCTATGAAGAATACACTATGTAGTAATCCATATGTGTATAATTATATGTGGACATCCTTATAATCCCATCAGTCAATGTTGTGTGGGCATTAACCCCACACCCTAGCTCAACCTTGGTGTGGGGATATTGTCTCATGCCTCCATCTTGGCCCCTTCACTAACTTCACATAACACTATGAAAAATAAACAGTGTCACCACAAACATTACAAGTTAGGACTATGAAAATTATGGTTACACCTTATACATACCTAACATCTACCCTATAAAATTTACATTAGTTTTGATACTCCCCATGAAACTCCTAAATCATTATCACATGACTCCTAGGTAGGGTCAAACCATAAACTAAAGCTCTAGAGTAAGTCCCACAACATCCATTTGTTGGAATATTTTTTCATGTAGTTCTCACTACATTAAGTTAAACTAATTTATACCCTAGGTGTCATGAATTGGATTACTCATGTGACAAAAACATGATATATTATGGATTAATCATATGATTCCTCAAGAAATTATCATGAGGCAACCCCCAAGAGGAAACCATGGGCCTCCTAATATCTGTTATTCGAAACCTTAACAGTCTCCCTACCTCGTAATTTCAATATACATGGTGGGTAAAAGAAATATAGGAATACTCCTAGGTTTATATCCCAAATAAACATCTAAATTTCCATGAGTTGGTATTATCCTCATTATTCTTGAAACATGGGAATCCTCTGAGGTTCATTCCCCAACCAAAACTTCAAATTACCATGATTTTATAATCTCCTCTTGGTTCCAAAAATATTGACATCCTTTTAGGTGTTTGCCTCAACCAAACCTTCAAATTACCATGAGTCGAGATTCTTCTCATAGTTTAACAAACAAGGGAATCCTCTTAGTTATAATCCCCATTTAATCCTTTAAAACCCATAAGATTATATACATCACATGGTTCCAGAAGCATGGGAATCCTCCTATGTATATGCCCCATCTAAATATTTAATCAACATGAGTTGAGTTACTCCCCATGGTTATAGAAACATGGGAATCCTCCTATGTCAGGGCCCTAACCAAACCTCAAAGATACCATGCATTGATGTTGAACTCATTATTCTATAAACATGGTCATACACCTAGTTTTAATCCCCATAAAAATTCTAACCTTAACCACCTACTATGTCAGGCATCTTTTGGAATCCTATGCATAATCACCTCTATAATTCTTTTTACCCCTTTCAAAACACGATAACCTTTTTAAAATTACCTCAATGTGTAATTCCACCATTAAAATCAAATGGTGTGCTCTAATGCAATGTGATTGATCATAGTATATCACGTGTTTCTCACACAGAGCATGAATCACATGGTATTATAAAAATGTGATGATCATCCAACCATCATTATAAAAGTGACTCTATTTTGGGCCTCCTATTGAGTACAATTATTGTGATTCCATTGAATAATGTGGTCTATAATTCCTTTTCATAGAAGGAGACATAGGATGAATCATTAAGATCTAAACCAATTTCATTTCCAATTTACTCATTCCAATGAACTATGTGGTTTTTGATTTCATCTTCCACAGTACACGTCAGCACCTCTTCAAGGATCAATCCTAACTCCAAAACACTAACCACCTCCCCAGATGATGATAAAATCTATAGGTCCAAAATGGTAAAATTTAATTCAATTCATTATATGGGGAACCTAGTGTGCATATAGAGGTTCAGATCATACACATGTACTTGGTCACATAATTAGAATAGTGGTAACCAGTCCCACACTTGGACATGAAAAGGATTTAGGAATATGTCTTAAATATATAAGAGCTTCCAGAAGTAGGAAAAAATTTCCCCCAAAATGGTGTTATGATCTTGACCACCCACTCTCTAGGCCAACTCATTTTCTAAGATGACATTACAAAAGTCCCAACAACCACATCCCTTTGTAAATAAGGAATACATTAACACCAAATAAATGTGGGCATGAAATCTGTCAGAAAGAGAGGATGATAAGTTTTATTTTGGGGAGTTTATACTATCTCATATGTATAGATTGGTTTGGAATTCATGGTAAAATTTATCATTCAATTTTTGGATGTAAAGGTTTTTTAATCATGATTTTGAATGAAATATTGAGATTTTAAATGTCTTAAAATAGGATTTTTTGGATCTTGAATAGATGAGAAACGGTTGAAATTGGCCCTATGAGAGTAGTTTGAAAAAATCAGAGGAGGTTGGACTATCTATGGATGTAATCTATGTAATAACCCCGACCCTAGTATCCTGTATCTAGTACCTTACCATATTACATTAACAAAGGTACAATGGGTTGAATCCAATAGTACCAATAAATTTAGAAGCTTTTGATAACTAGTTACAAACATAATACCAATTTTCCACTGTGATTAGTAAATCATACATACTATATAACAAAATAAAATGGTCAGCATACTTGAAAACTCATTCAATGGATTCATCTTCATAGCATTGGGAATATAAAAAGAAAGAGTTCAAATTCTCTGTAAGGTTTAAGTATATAATGATCTATCTGGAATCCATAATAATAATAAAAAATATAAGGTAAATAACCAAGAACACATTCCTTTTAATTAATAAGATGATAATGAAATCCATCCGTATATAATATCATAGAGAAAATATCGTGGATAATAATAACTAGATTTAATATAACTGAAATTATTAATTATCATATGTTATTTATTCTAGGAACTTGATACCTTTATCCTCAAGACATTCTAGAAGATGGTTTAAAACATACATGATGAAAAAAAAATATGATTTGGCCAAATGATTCATCTCACTAGGCAATCGATGCATTGAGGGGATTTATATAAATGGTTCTCAACCTGTGTTATGCATGTCCAATGTATTCATCATATATCAAATAATCTATTTCATTAATAAAAAATATTCCTAACCATCAAATATTGTTATTTTTAAGAGATATAGATTTATCTATATTTCTCCAATAAATCATAATAATTTCAAAGTAAACACCATATGAAAAAAATCATATGTTTTTGGAAATAATCATATCTATCATATAAGATAATTTATATTTAAAATAAATGTAATTCCCAATAAAAAATGGTATCAATTAAGCGATAATTTCAATAGAATGTTAAAAACCAAAGATGAAAGCGAGATTGAAAAATAATTTTACCACTTGGAAATTTTCATCGAAAATCCGTTTAGATGAAATGATTCAAATTGAAAGTTAAAATACCATGATTTATGAATGAAAAATGATATTACATGTTAATAGTGATTTATATACACATCAAAAAATTTAATTGGGTCCTAAAAACAAATATGTCTCAATGGAATGTAAATTGAGATGAAATAACTTACCTCATTATTCCTTTTGTTTCAACTTAATTTTAAACTCATATATAGTGGTTTTAAAATTTTAATTAAATTACATAATAGCTGTACTAAAATTTTATAGTCTCTTATAGGATTAGTTTATTTAATTTTTACCACCCGTTTGATAATAATATTAACTATTTTTATAGTTTCTTGAATTAATTTCCTAGTTTTATCATGTTTGTTTTGTCATTAAAGATATAGTTGTTTAACATAGTAAAATGTTTCATCATATATATAATTATAATCAAAAAATAATTATCAAGTTTTTACAACAATTTTACACTTAAAATAGATCATAATTGATGTTTATGAAAAATTAATTATGTTATGATCATGGAGACGGTAGGTTGTTGTTATGCATGTGTAACGTTTCCATTTTCCAATGAATATTATGGAAAGAAGTAAAGTAATATATAATATTTCCATATTGATAATAATATCATATATTACATATTATATACTAAAATATTTTATCAATGTGATTTTCTGATGAAAAGAAAGTCACATTGCTTTGTGAAGGCGGAAGTCGAAAAGTACAAGAACGATTTTATCATCATTAAGTGAGTGAAAAGGTAAAAAGAAAATGATAAATATATAATCATTACATAATGATTTGTATTTCATGAATATTAAAAAATCATGTTTATAATATATAATCCTTATCGTTATTCTTATCACCTTCTATGTGAAGTGTTAGTGAAGGACAAATCACACCGCTTCATGAGGCGATTGTTCGTCATACACACAAACAATGCTATCGTATCTACTAGGGAATGAATGGTAAATAGATAAATATGATATAATTACTATATAGGTATAATAATGTTATAAATTTAATATATACACTTTATATCCATCCTCATATCCAACTATAAATTATGGTAATGGAAGAATGAATGGCATCGGTTCTTGAGGCAGTTGTCTTCCATACACACGAATAAGGATTTTAGAACCCATTTGATGGAAGTGGAGATGATTTTTTTTAATTTAATTATTTAAAAACATCTTAGGATATTAAATATACTTAGTATTTTATATCACCCAGGTTTAATATTAATTTAATGGGGTGGATAAATAAATAAAATAATGGCACTTGTATAAGAACATTATGTCTTCTCCGGGTATCATCCATATGATTTCATAAAATCCATCCACTGTTAAAATTATGAAAAAAATAAGGAATATATGATGTGGGTAAGGAATTTTGGAAGTGATTTGGGTAGTTTGTGGCTGAAAAAAATCGATTGAAGGGGTGAAGAACAAAGGATAGTGAGCTCACTTTTATAGTTGAGGAGGAGTGGGATTGTTTTTAAATACCGAAATGTATTCACTATTTGAAGGAAAATATTACATAAATAGGATCCAAAATTGATAATTAATGGGTTTTATGGATTAAATGGTAGATCCACACCTCTAAAATATTATAAAACACATGTTTTAAATATTTTCCCTTAACTTCCATGTTTCCTTATTTTTAACATTTTGGGTTTTCACTATGGTAACTAGTCTTTTTAACCAAGGTAATTTATCATTTCACATTTAATGAATTTTAGCCTTATTATATTATTTGGATCCATGTTTTAGAAATATATAATTCTATTTATCAAAAAATAATCCAATCTATGTTAAAAATATATTTCAACACATGCACATGTACATGAAAAACACTGTTTTAACCTTTACCATGCTAACATAGCTTTTCTCTATTTAGGGATGGATATATTCAATATAAAAAGTTAATTGGTCCATTAATGTAAAATATTTTATATTTATTTTTTTTAAATCACTTAGAATAATATAGGATATTTAGTAATTTTAAATAAATTAATAAAATTTTATTTATAATAAAAGAACATATATGTCATTTTTAATAATACTCATTTCATCTTTATATAAAAATATAAATTCAATGGAGGAATTAGAATATATTATTTTAATACCTATGTATCATGATATAATTACCTAAAAAATTACTGCAATAATTAATTAAATATACAACACTTTTGATATTTTTAGTATAAGTTATCTTGTTTTTTTACGAACTAAATAATTACTGTGTTTCCATTTCTTAGGAAATTTAAGTTATGATTTCATCTATAAAAATTAATGATTAGTTATTATTATAAAAAACCCATTTTTATTTAAAATTTATATCTATAAATGATCATTTTTTGTTTTTGTATCTATCCCAATCTTTATATATTTTTAAATCAATGAAGGTTGATTTTTTGAATTTTTTTTACATAACTCAATATAATGGTCACAATCATTGAAAAGTGTCCCACAATAAATAAATTAGGTCCTATGTTCATAAGTGTATAAATATTAGAATACAATTGCTTTTGGAAAATTTTTAAGGGAATTTTAATAGTTTTCTTCTTAGTTTAACCCCCTGGTAAACCTGTTTTTACGTTAACTATTATAATTACATTTCACTTTTTTAATGATTTATTTCTGTCAAAAATTAATTTGAACTTATTATAAAATATAAATTATTATTATTCCCAATATGGAATCTAGTTTTTACAAATTATTTCATAATAGTAGAAAATATAAGTTTAAAATTATTCTCATAGACCTGATAAGAAAGATGGTTATTAATGGGAAAATATTCCGAAGTATACAATGTTTTTATATGTAAATTAAATATTAAAATCATTCCATTTACTTAAATTTGATTAATTGATATATAATTTTGTTAATTTTACTTCAAAATTGATTGAAAATATAATTTATCATTTTTAAATATTTAAATTAAAAGTTCTTTTTCAATTTAAAATATGTATATTTAACTATTCATCAAAAATGAATCTTCCTCCAGAAAAAACAAAAAAATATCACTATGGTAATTTTGGTTTTATGATCTAAAAATTTATTTTTATTTTTTATAATATTTTTTCTAAAACGGGTGGAAATTAATTTTAAATTATGTGTTCAAATCATGAAAAAACTGTCATTTAGAAAATATTTTTTTTTCAGAATTCAATTTTTTTCTTTCAAATGATTCTTCTTTTCATTTATTATCAATAAGTTTAAAATTTACATGTGTAAACTAAATATTTTCATAAGATATTTAATTATATTCTTGATTTACATTCCATGTTCTATGCTATAATTTCTTATTAAACGATAATATTACTATTATATTATTGTTCAGTAAATCATGGTCCTTCATGTATTGGAAGCTGTCAAAGAAACACATTATTTAATGTAACAGAATCTAAAATATGTGTTTCATGTTGCACACACTATTAAACAAAATATTATTATTTACAATTTCATGGTTTTACGTTATCCTTATTTTAAATAAATTTCATCCTCACAACTTAATCATCATAATGGAAACCATGTGTTTCACATTTCAAAATACCATTATTTGTAATCCCAAATCATAGATATAGTTAAAATCATCCATGTAATTTGAATGAATGGGATGTATGCATCTAATCAGGAATAACCACATAATTAGGTCTCCGTGTAGGATAACATAGGTGGGAAATGAAAACATGGTTATTTAAGAAAATAATAATTCCAAAGTATTAACAGAGACTGATATAGGTCATTGTTCATAAGAAACACGGTGATCTATATAAGGTTAACAGCGACAAACCCATAAATCAAATAGTTGGGAAAAAATTCATTAATGTCATTCAAAATAAGGATAATATGAGAACATCCTGGTTTAACGATCATTTTCGTAGATTTGATGAACTTTTAGTAGAATATTTAGTTACTTGATTTCATTAAATTTCACAATAACAACCTCATCCTTTGGTCATTCCATTAAATATATCCAATTCATCACTTATTCCATGAAATGAATTTCAAAAAAAAATATTTTTTGAAGCACTAAAATTAACTTTTAACATATCATAATATTCATAAAAGAGTGGAAATTCTTTCTGTCTTCCTCAAAAGATTTTCTGAAACCAATATTGTTATCACAAGTTATCTAATGTGCATAAATCTTCATACAGTTAGGTAATACATTAAACTTTAAAACCTCATCTAATGATCAAAATTGACCATTTTATAAATATTTAACTTGATGAAACTTTAGAAAGGTAATCATAGAAAAAATTACCAATAATTTCACCGAATTTCAATAATTAACATTCCATTAAACCCTAAACAACATGAAGTATCTCTTTATCAATACATACCAAACATGTGAATACCTTCATTGGGTATTCTTTTGAAACATGGTAATAACCTGAATTACCTAAAATATTGTTGAATAAAGGAATTCTTCATTAATCCCTAAATAGAAAACACATTATTAGATACATTCTTTATATACAAAAGGGTTGTTAACTAACTTAATGATAGAATAAACATCTTTTTCAAAAAACTATTAATCAGATCCAAGGTAGTCAGTACTTTCCAAATTACTTTATCCATATAAATGATCTCATTATACAAAAATCATTATCATAACATAAATAACATTATAAGGTTTATATTTATTTAAATTATCTATTTTATAATAAGTTAAATATTCAATATAATAATTTTTCTTAGTCATTAGTACAGTTCAATATATTCTTTCGAATCCTTAATGAAAATCACTATAGTAACTTCTCACACATTGCATAATTACTTTATACAGGATATCATTGATAAAATATTAAAATGAAATAATTCTTATATAAAACATGGGAGGATTATTCATTCCACTTCATCTATGTAAATCGCAAAATCTTTTCCATGGTCCATTAGATTCTTTTGAAGTATATTCATTTTATTAATGGGGAATTTGTTTTCATAGTGCCCCATTTCCTTATAGATAAATCGTTGAACATTAGAAACCTTATTCATCCCATTTCAATCATGATCATTGGGTACTTTTTATCCACACATAAATCAAACTACTTTTCCTTTTAAGTATAAACAAAATCATTTCCTTCCACACATATCACATATTGGGAAATCATTCTTTCTCTTATTTACTTTATCTAGTTTTTCACTATCATCCAATTTTTATCTTACATACATTCAAAGGAATAATACTTATAGAATTTTTTATATTTATTTTTATCACATGATACCATTTCCTCATAAGATGATAATTTTTGGGCGACTATTTCCCTCTGAAAGATTGGATTCATCCCATAAAAGATACGATCATTATTACTATTTTCATTATGATCATTGGTGATTTTTCCATTACATCTGCTATGATATATTTCCAAATTAATAATTCTATTATATTAGATCATATCATTATGAAACATAATGTATAATCCCCAAACTAGTGAGATAAATATCATAAATTAAAAAAAAAATATGTGTAGCTAAACTTATAATCATAAACAGGGTTTCTTTTGGAATATCATTACATTAAAATCTTTTATAATGGTTTTTAAAGAAAATTTGAATTATCCAAAGCATAAACCTAGGGTGTTTGAAACTAAATGCATAGTAAATCCCATTATCTTGTACCAGGTAATTCTCAATTATAGTTTGAAATGTCTTTTTTGAGTTATTTCCCCTATGTTCCTCTGTGACAGAAACACATCCACTTGTAGTATCTAGATAGGGAAGTAATTATTGAAAAACAACATAATATATTCCTTAAAAAAATTAATAAATTATTCTATGTTCATACCAAATTTTTATCATAGGTTTATTTTCCCAATCTACGTTTTCCTAAATCTAGTTCCCAATGTTTCTACTGAACATGCTTTGATACCAACTGTAACGACCCCAACCCTAGTAGCTTGGATTGAGGGCCTTACAAAATTATATTGGAATATATACAATGTTTTGAATCTCAATGTACTAATTATTTTATTAGTTTTGGAGAACCATATACATATAAGATACACATTATAAATTGGTATTACAGAATATAACATAATACATACCAAATGAAAATGTTCAATATCCATGAGAATTCATTCAATGTATTCATCTTCATAACCTTGGGAGGGATAAAATTATGATTATATTAAATGCTCAGCACATGTTAATTAAAGTGGAATATTTTATAAATAAAAAAGAATAATCAATATGAAAAGGTAAATAACAGATAACATGGGTAATTTAATCAATAATATGAGAATGAAAAACATTCATAGATATTTTCATAGTAATAAAATCATGGATAACAATAAATGATTTCTCGATGAAGGAAATTATTAATTATTATACATCGGGTATCCTAAGAACATGATACCTTTTCTGTTAATACCATTCATAAGATGGTTTAATACATACTGGGTGAAAACCCATCATATTTTTTCAACAGAGTCATCTCATGAGACTACCAATGCATCGAGGGGCTTCCTATAAATAGTCCTTAATTGGTGCCATGAATTTTCAAATAATTCCACATTTATAAAATAATTTATTTAATTCAGAAACAATATTACTTATCATCCCATATTCATATTGAATAAAGGATACTGATATATCAATAATTCCGTTGTTAATCCAATAACATTAAAAGAAAACATTGTATGTAAAAAATTATATACAGTTTAGGTAATAATAATTTCCATATAGTAATTATGATGATATTTTTTTAAAATGTAATGATTAGTGAAAAATGGCCACCAGAATTTGATTATTTCATCACAATGTTAATAATCACATAAGAAATAAATATTTCACAATAACTTTTACCAATTTCTAATTTCCATGTTCAATACCCTCAAAATAAATGGTACAAATTAAAACATAAAATACCAAGTGCGAAAGAATAATGATATTAATTTTTAATTTGGGATCATATACACCTTATACAAGTGAATTGGTGAATACAAATAAATAAGTCTCAAATAGGATATATATTCAGACAAAATATCTTACCACACGCTTCATTTTGGTTAAACATAATTTAACCTCTTTTATAGTGGTTTTAAATAGTTCATTAAATTATAGAATAATTAAATTAATACAATAAATTTCCAATAAAATCTTTCTATTACATTTTACCACCCATTTGATAATAATATTTCATTATTTTCATTGTTACCGGTGTGAATTGCCTTGTTTTCAAATGCATTATTTTCATTAATGATCCCATTCGTTAACATATTACACAGTTATATCATCTATAGATTAATAATTATGAAATAATTATCCAACTTTTATGTCAATTTTATTTTTAAAAACAATCATGAAATGTGTTTATCAAAAATGAAGTATGTTTTGATCATAGAGATGGGAGGTTGTTGACACACATGGGTAATGTTTCCATTTTCCAACGATCATTATGGAAAGAAGATAATTAATCTATAATACTTCCATAATGATAATAATATAATATATAACATATTATATACATATATATATAATACATGTTTTGGGGAGACAAATAGGGAGTCACAATGCTCTGTGAATGAGGAAGTCCACAAATACACAAATGATGGTATCATCATTAAGTGAGTGAAAATGTTAGAAAGAAAAAATTATATATATTATCATTCAAAAATGACAATATGTCATTAATATACTCATTATATCATTTATTTCATATATAATCATTAAACTTAATCAAATCACATTCCATGTGAAGCATTATTGAAAGAAGGATCACATTGTTATGACGTCTGCCCTTTGAAATTATATTACTGACATTTTTTACTACTGATGGCTACCCCTTGATACTATCATCTCTCAATTAAAAATATTTTTGAATCTATAAACCTAAAAAAATCATGAACCTCTTCTTAGCTGCTATTTCTGAGCTTCTCTTTGTGATCTGGTATGATAACAATGCTATTATACACAAAAATTTCTCATTAAATCTTAAAGCATGTCAGACCCGAATTTTCATCACTATTAGGGATGCTGCCTCACTTCAGAAATATTACTGTGACAACACCGTTGGAGACTTCTAGATCCTACTCTGACTTCAGATTTATGGTCTTTACAAACTATCAAGAAACACTTTTGAGGTAATCTCACAAGCCCTGCTCCCATGATAGATCAATGTGAATGTCGGTGGTGCCTCTAAAGGAATCCCTGGTCCTGTGGTATGTGGTTCCATTTTTAGAGATTATCTTGGTTCATGTCAAAGATGATTTTATGGTAGTTGTGGTACCGCCTCATCTCTAGAAGTAGAAATTATGGGTGTGATTCATGTTGTTGACTTTTCCAAGAAAAAAGTGATGGAATAATATTTGGATTGAAAGTGATTCAACCACTGTAGTACATGCCACCTGGAATGGTGTGGTCCATATTTCTTGTCCGCTTACTACTCGTTGGATGAGTTGACCAGCATTGCTTTGGGAGATCAACCACATTGACACTCATCCTTTTTGTAATGTGAATATGGTTGCTGATGGTCTCACCAACAAGGGTGTCAACCAAGATATTACTTAGTAGGATGATTTTCCTGGTGATTTACTTCCATTTTATGATAATGATTTTAATAAGATTACATCTTTCATACTCACGTAATATGATTTTTTATATTCAATAAATTGTTCCTTGGCCTTTTACTGAGGCCCCACCTTCAAAAAAATGGAATATATAGAATATATTATATCAACAAGGTTTAAAATAATTGAAGGAGATGGATAAATAAAAAAATAATGATGCTTATTGAATAAAATTATCTCTTTTTCAGGTATCCTCTTTAGGTTTTTACGAAATCCTTCATAAGTTGGGTTTTATAAAAAATATGGCATATAGGATGGGTGTAGGGAATCTGGGTACTGATTTGGGTAGCTCTTTTACAAGATAAAATTGATTGAATTTCTGAATGAGGGGGAAGAATGAGTGGATATTTCTTGTATAGGAGGAGTTTCATTTATCTAAATACATAAAATTATTCACTATTTGGAGCTCAATCTTACCCCAGGTGGATCCAATATTGAAAATTAATTGGTTGGAAGGATTATATTGAAAAGACACACCTACAACAAATAATAAATCATTTTTCAACATTTTTTTTCTTAACATATAAGATTCTTTATTTTTAACATTTCGTTTTTTCACTATGGTAAATAGACTTTATAACCTAGGTAATAATATTTTAAGAATAAATTATAGTGATTATTATTTGTTAATTTGGATCCCCTAAATCTAAATATTAAAATCAATTTTTCAAATAAAAAACCTGTGTGTGTTGAAAATTTATTTTAACACTAGTGCATATATGTGCAAAAATATAATTTTAGCATTAACCATGCTAAAATTGATTTTTCCTATTTAGGGGTCATTATAGTCATTATAAAATAAAAATTGGTCCATTAATTTAAAATATTTAATATTTAATGTCATTCATAAATCACTTGGTATAATGTAGTAATTTTTTAATTTTAGATCATTTAATAAAATATCATATATTATAATATAAAATTAATGTCAATTTTGACTATATTCATTTAATTTTAATTCAAAAATACAAATACAATGATGGAATAAGGATATATGAATTTAAAACATGTTTTATCTGATATATTAACCTTAAATTTAATTTAATACAATAATTCACTAAATTTACTTCACTTTTTATTTTTAGTTTTTGTTATGTTATTTTTTTATTGACTAAAAAATTACAACGCTCCCATTTCTTAAACATTATATGGAATAATTTCATGTCTAAAAATTAAATATAAATAAATATGATAATATTTACTCTTTAATATTTCAAGATTATATTTATAACTTAACCTATGTTGTTTTATTCCTTTCCCAAAACATTATAGATATTAAAAACATTGAAGGTTCCTTTGCGACTTTTTATTTACCAAACATAATATATAGCTTAATTTCATGTAAAATGACCCAAAAACTCATAAAAATACATAATATGGTTAAAATGGTATAAATATGGGATGAAAATCGGTTTATAAAAAATTAGTAGGTCAATTTAATGATTCACATATTTAGTTAAACCCAAAAGGCTGATTTTTACCATAATCACGGTAATTATTATTCTTATTTCAACTATTTAATTTATTATAAAAGTAATATTTTCTTATTCAACATTATTAATTTTTTTAATTAAAAATATTTAATCAATTTTTTAAAAATCAATTCACAAATGTGGAAAAATTTCTTTAAAACAATTCTCAAAGACATGATGAGAAAGAAGGTTTTTAAAGAGAAAATATTCAAAAGATTAAAGTGTATTTATATCTAAATTATATATGAAAATTATTCTAATGTATGAAGTTAGAATAATTGATATAAAATTTAACTCATTTAACAATAAAACTAATTTAAAATATAATTTTACATTAAAAAATTTTAAACCAAAAGGTAGTTTTCAATTAAAATTTAGTATATTTCATTATTCATAAAAAATGAATCTTTTCATAAAAATACCAAAAATTAGCCCTAATATAATTTTGGTATACCAATTTCATCAATTAAGTTTATTTTTTCACATAAATTTTCTAAAATTGGTAAAAAAAAATTTAAAATTATGTGTCTACATCATGACTAAACTATATTTTTGAAAAATACTATTTTTTAAAAAAAATTATTTTTCTTTCAAATGATTCATATTTTAATTTATTATTAGTAGATTTATAATATTCAATTTTATATTAAATATCATTCATAATTTTTTTAATTTATTTCTTAACCTCATTTCCAGTGGATATGTGAAAATTTTCATTTTAAATAATAATATTAATATAATATTTATGTTTATTAAAACATGGTATTAAGTGTAACAGGAGCTTATAAAAAACACAATATTTCGTGTAAAGTAAGATAAACTCAAGGTTTCATGTCACACATGTTTTGTTATATAATTTTATCCTTTTTTAATTTTAGGGACATACAGTATAGATCCACCATCCATCCTGTGCAGGTGAGTGGAACTTATAATCTACAGGTGAAAACTGGCTAGCCTATGGACTTGTATCTACTAACTAGTGGTGCTTGGTAGTGGAAATAGCCATTTTTAGGAGGAAGTGAATAGATAGTGGGATTTTATAGGTATATAAGGACAACTATAACTATAATGACCCAACCTTATAACATAAATAATCTTGAATTTAGTCAAGAAAAAACTTCCTTTTACATTGATAATTTTTTCAAGTTTAGAGCTTTAGAGAATTATGACAAAAAAATTATAACATTACAAATTGTTAGAATGTGGATACTATAAAAACAGTTTACATTTTTATTAAATTATAAAACATTAAAACTTAAAACAAGACTCCTTGACAATTCATCAAATTTTAACGCGTCTTACTTCCTTGTATTACATATCCATTAACCTATGAAAAATCATTTAAAAACTTGGGATGAGAACAAAAGCTCATTAAGGGATCAAAAATAAAGAAAAAGCACATTAGTCCAAGAATACTCATAACATAAGAAAACATTTTCAAAATACATGCTTATCACCAATATATACTTACATTTTGTAACATGAGATTTACACAAAATAAAAAAAACATGAGAACATAAATTTAATCATAAATTTATCTTGGTTCATTACTTACATAATCTTGTAACCATTCTTGGCTACCTTATAATTTGTAACCATCACGACTACCTTACATTGTGTAACCATCACAGTTTCACTTTGAGTAACCATACGGCTGACCTCCAACATAATCATACCCAATGCATTGGAGGGAGATATATGTCCCACCCTTAATCATAAATAATTCCCAATAACCAAACCATAATCATACTACATGAATAATTTCATAAAAACATTACTTTCAAATTTTGTAAAACCGAATTTTAAAAGAGGAATTTTAAATAAAATCCAATTATTAATATCATAAAATTAAATAGATAATTAATATAGTGGATGGAGTTTGTATATATACTATAAGTACACATAATAAAACATAATATAAATAGAACCCATCACATAAACAATTTAAATAGCACATAAATAATGAAGTATAAAGTTAACCCAAAGAATGGAAATCGGGATAAGGATTCCCTTACATCGTGTTTGTCTTACATAAAACTTCTTTAAACCTCCTTTATAATGGTTAAAATAGTGTTATTAATAATTTACAGAAACATTTTCATGCTTATAACATCTTATATGATCATTTCATAACATCTTTTCACCCTTAATTGTTAGTATTTTTCCCTTGCACTGTTTTTGGTTGAATTCTTTACATGATTTCCATGATTGGTTCATGATGGACATTCTTGTAGATTGGAAGTCAAAATACAGAATTAGAATGGAGTAGTATTTACATATATCCAGTAACATAAATTATTCCACTCATCATTTTTAATTCATACATGAGGATGATTCATAAGTTAGAACATTAATGATGTTCGTTTAGATCACTTTAGTGGATATTTGATAATAATAACCTTGTTTTGTATTATAAATTAGAACCATGAGTATAAAATAATTCAAGAACCATGGGTAAGTCATAAAACGTATATTATAACCGGGTTGAACTATATAAATGGTTTCATGACCAGACTTTAAATAATTAATGGAAATTGAAATCACATCGTCCACGATGTCGGTAATTCGACACAAACGGGCAATGTTTAAAATAAGTGGGAGAGGAGAAGAATAATAATGATTAATTTTCCATAAACATAATAAAATATAGAATATACATTATTTCTGGATATTTCATGCCTATTGGGTAAGGAGATATGAATTAATAATAAGTAAAGAACTCCAAATAAAAGAATAATTGTGAAATCGCTTACAAAAATTCGGCATCCTAATGGCTACGCAACATGGTTTTAGAATATATTAAAAAGATATGGGACAAGGTTCACCCATACAGAAATGAATTATAATATAGAGAAGATCATGAATAATAAGGGAATAAGAACATGGGATGGAAAATAGAAAATTATAACACATAAAGGAGACTTTGAAAGGAAAAAAAAGAAATTGCGAATTTTCTTACATTGAAGAGTAACCCTTAGAACTTGATGGTTGAGACCTTGGCGGCTTGAGGAATACTTTTTAGGAATACTATTAAGTTAAGGAGTCCATAGTTTCGTTGAGGGATAATTGGGAATGAATTCAATGAAGGGAAGAGTTGGTATTTAACGGAAATGTGAGGCATTAATTTAATAATTTTCAAGGGACACCTCTTGAGTGGTATTTACAAAACCATGGGATTTCCCATGGTATTTGACCATGGTATAATCCACATGGGACACCTCAAAAATTATTTAACTATAAAAAAGTCGAAAATATTTATGAAATCATTATTATATCATTAATGATGTCATTAACACACCGAAACTAAAAACTGCATTTTTTACTATTCACCAAAAAATCATTTGTTTCTGAAAAATTCCCAAAATTCACCCTAACCATTTATCGACATGAAGATTTCAAAAATGATGTCCACTGTTTGAAAATAATTTTATAAATATTATTAATTTAATTTTAAAATAAAACCTTACTTAATTCAAAAATTAACAATTCTAATTCTGTAACTATTTCTATATCACAATGAGAAATTAACATAGATTCTATTTTCTTAAAGCCTTAATAAAATAATATAATAATAAAATTTACTATTCATTAGGGTCATATCACTATTAATATTACTATTCATAAGGGTGTGTTACTATTCCCAAAAAAACAAGTTGGTTCCAATAGACTCCAAATAACATAATCAAAACAATTGTAGATGACAGTTTCTTCAAATTACGAACATAGAAGTAGAAAAGTTATTTTTTAAAGTCTAATTAAAAAATATCTACTTAAAAAAACTTCCATGCATTTCTATTTATTTTTAGAAAGGACTTGGGGGTGTTACATTATCCCCACCTTCTTGAAATTGCGTCCTTGGAATTTTATTTACTTATTAAAAAACTGCGTGTATTTTTCCCTCATAGAATTTTCAGAATCCAATGTTGATTCTTCAACCAGGTGGATTCTCCAAAAAACCTTTACCTAGTGGATTACCTTATTCCTCAATACTGGTTCGCTTCGATCAAGAATCTGAACCGATTTATCTTCATAAGAAATGTTCTCTTCCAGCTGAACTGCTTCTAGGCTCAAGAAATGTGATGAATCTGGAACATACTTTCTCAATATCGAAACATGAAAAACATTGTGTACCTAAAACAAACTCGGAGGCGAAGCTACGTAGTATGAAACTATTTCAACTTTCTCCAAGATTTCAAATGGACCGATGAACCATGGACTTATCTTTCCTTTCTTACCGAAACACATCACACTTTTCCAAGGAGAGACTTTAAGGAAAATATGGTCACCTACCTCAAAAGAGAAGTCTTTCCCTCTGTTATCTACATAACTTTTCGGCCAGCTCTGAGCTGTCCTCATGTGCTACTGGATCATCCTCACTTTCTCAGCCACTTCTTCAACTAATTCTGGCCCAACAAACTTTCTTTCACCAACTTCATCCCAAAACGCTGGAGTCTGACACCGCTTCCCATACATGGCCTCAAAAGGCTCCATCTGAAAACTAGAATGAAAACAGTTATTATATGAAAAATCAACTAATGAAAGATGATGATCCCAACTTCCCAAATAGTCAATTGAAAAATCATAAATCATAACCTCCAAAGTTTGAATTGTTCATTCTGACATCCCGTATAATTGAGGATGAGAAGCTGTACTGAAATTTTTCTTAGTGCCCAAAGACTTCTGAAGTCCCTTCCAAAAGTTATAACTGAACCTGGGATCTCGGTCAGACACAATGGAAATAGGAACTCCATATAACCTAACAATCTCCTTGATGTACAATCGAGATATCTGATCCAAAGTCATTTTGTCTCAAATAGAAAGAAAATGTGCAGACATTGTTAGACGATCAATAATAACTCAAATCGCATTGTTACCTCAATAAGTCCTTGGTAGTCCCACCACAAAGTCTGTGGATACATTCTCCCATTTCCACTCCGACACTAGAAAAGGCAAAAGCATCCCCTTCGGTAACTTCCACTCTTCTTTAACCTATTGACACATCAAACATTTCATGGTAAAATCATCAGTATCTCTTTCCATTCTATGCCACCAATTATACTCCTGAATGTCTCTGTACTTCGTAGTACTGCCAGGATGAAAAGAAAAAAGAGAACTATGAGCTTCACACAACAATTCATTATTCAAATGGGAATCAAAAGCCACACACAACCATTTTCCAAATCTTAGAACACAATCTTTATCAAGATAAAATTCTAGAAACTTACCGAATTTAACCAATTCTACCTTTTTTCTATAGCTCATTGTCTTCGTTCTGCGCTTTCTTAATTCTGTCTGACAACGAAGACTGCACTGAAACTTGGAACAAAACTGTGGTTTTTCCAACACCAAAAACTTCTAATGAAAAATACATCAAATCATTAATAAAGGGATCATGTTCCGAACTTATCATGGTTAATGATGCATGATGTTTCTGACTTAAGGTATCCGCTAATTTGTTTGATTTTCCAGGTTGGTAATTGATCATGCAGTCATAATCCTTTATCAGTTATAGATATCTTCTCTACCTTGTGTTTAATTCCTTCTAAGTGAATATATACTTTAGAGTTTTATAGTAAGTATATATTTTCCATTTGGTTCCGTATAGATGATGCCTTCAAATTTTCAAAGAAAAAAACACAGCTTCTAATTCCAAATCATGTGTGGGATAATTTAGCTCATGAGGTTTATGTTGTATCTATGTATAGGCAATTACCTGATCATTATGCATCAAAACACAACCAAGTCCCTTCAAGGAAGCATCACTGTAGATGAAAAACACACCATTCCGGGAAGGTAAGGCCAAAACTGGAGCATTCACCAATCTCTTCTTCAGTTCCTAAAAACAAACATCACATTCCTCTATCCAAAAAAATATATCCTCTTTCCATGTTAACATACTTATCAGGCTAGATAACAGTGCAAAGTTCTTAACAAATCGTCAGTAATAACTTGCTAAACCCAAGAAACTACGAATCTCTGTAACATTTGTGGGTCTTGGCCATTCATCAAATACTTTTGTTTTGGCAAGATCAACTGTTATTCCATCCTTATTTACAATGTTCCCATGAAAAGAAATCTTTTGCAACCAAAAATCACACTTGCTGAATTTTCCATATAGTTTCTTTTCTTTTAATGTTTGTAAAACATCCCTTAGATGTTTTTCATGCTCCTCTTTATTTTTAAAAAATACCAAAATTTCATCAATAAATACAACAACAAACTTATCCACGAACTCATGAAATACTCTATTCATAAGATTCATGAATACAGCAGGTGCATTAGTTAATCCAAATAGCATGACAACAAATTCATAATGCCCATATCTAGTACGAAAGGTTGTTTTGGGTATGTCATCTTTCTTCACCTTCAGCTGATGGTATCTGGATGTCTAGTCAATCTTGGAAAAGTACTGAGCTCCCTGGAGCTGATCAAACAAGTCATCAATATGAGGAAATTGATATTTGTTTTTAACAGTGATTTTATTCAAAGATATATAATCAATGCAATGTCTCATGGAACCATATTTCTTTTTAACAAACAAAACATGGGCTCCCCATGGTGAATTTCTAGGACGAATGAGGCCTTTTTCAAGAAAATCCTTCAACTGATTTTTCAATTCAAGAAGTTCTATTACAACATTACGATATAGGGGTTTTGAAATTGGATTATCATGAGGAACTAAGCCAATTGTGAATTCTACTTCTCGATCAGGTATGACACTGGGTAACTCATCCGAAAAAACATCAAGGTATTCATTTACCACTGGCACATCCTTAATTTGAATAGTTCCATTGTTTTCAAAAATATAAGAAAGATAACTTTCATTTCCATCTTTCAATAGTTTCTCATCTTCTTGATACGTTATTAATTGTATGGATTCATTATTGTATACAAACTGAAACTCTTTCTGAAAAACAACTTCTTTATCTCTACAGTCAATCTTAGCATGATAATCAGAAAGCTAGTCCATCCCTAGAATAACATCAAACTCGGCTAAGGGTAAAACTACTAGGTTTGTAGGTAAAGTATTTCCACATACCACAATAGAAATATTTTTATAATTCTTTTTTGATATAACAATTACCCCTGGTGTTTTAACAACAAGTTCAGGTCTCATTGGTTGAGGTGATATTTCCAATTTACCAGAAAATTTCTCAGAGATGAAGGAATTTGTAGACCCCTAATCAAACAAAACTTTAGCAAAATATGAGTGAAAAAAAAGTACCTGATACAACTTCATTGGATGGACCAACATCTGCTGACGTAGTTGAAAAGTATCTCACTAAACCTTTCTACTTGTATTCTGGCTTCTTTGCATCATTCGGATCTCTCTTTGGGCAGACGTTTTCATAGTGACTCATCTCACCACATTTAAAAACCATTACAATTTGTTTATTAGGATTATTCTTAGGATCATTTTCATTGCAATCTCGGGCCATATTTCCAAACATACCACATTTAAAACACT
This sequence comes from Viscum album, assembly GCA_963277665.1. NCBI lineage: Eukaryota > Viridiplantae > Streptophyta > Magnoliopsida > Santalales > Viscaceae > Viscum > Viscum album. The sequence continues at coordinate 1,095,384,569 of OY728151.1, read as the reverse complement.
TCCCAGTTTTGATAAGACATTCCCCTGGGTGTTTCTTGCAACACTTTTCACAAACATGAAATTGGACTTTCTTACCATCAGATTTCTTTGGTTGATTCTTACCCATTTCTTGCTAACTGGACCTCTTCTTCTCTTTGTTTCCAAAATGCACATGATCATCTGAAAACTCCATCTATACCCTCTAAGCACATCGGACAAGTTTCTCATAAATTTTTAATTCACGGGAGGCCAACGCCCTTCGATACCTTTGCTTTAGTCTTGAGTAAAAGCGGTTGATTTTTCTATCAATATCCAGAATAAGATTTGGTTCTTACCTAGACAATCGGGTGATGTTCGCTTCATACACAACCACTGAATATTCCACCTTCTATTTGAAATAAAGTAATTGCTTCTCTATTCTAAGTCGCACCACCTTAGGAAAATATTTTTCAAGGAAAATGATTTTAAATTCATCCCACTCTAAGGAATCAAAATCCTCTCTACCCCTGATATTCCTTACCATTGACCACCACTGATCAACTTGCCCTTCAAAACGATAAATGTCAAGACTTACCTTTTGATTGTATGAACATCCCATAACATTGAATATCTTTTCAAGATATTTTATCCATCCTTCAGCTGCTAATGGGTCCGAAGATCCACTGAACATTGGAGGATGTTGTCTCATAAAATGTTTCACTACTCTCATGTTTCGTTGTGGTACCTCTATTAGTCCTCTTGCATGGATGCCACCACCATCTATTACCTACGTTAGCTGACCCATTACTATCACAAACTGCTCGGTTCCAATCCCTACCATTCTGGGCTGTAGTTTCGGAAGGAATTCATTCTGTCAGTGCCTCTCCTCTTTAGTATCCATGTTCCTTCTGCGTACAACCATTATGAACAAAAATGTCTTAGTTGAATCAACATGGTAATCTTTAAATTCTATAACATTTCAAATTAAACATAGATTAAAAATCATTTATGGTAATCTATTAACATCACCCTAGCCCCAAATGTTATCTAAACCATCCTCTGATACCAACTATAAGGACCCGACCTTATTACATATGTCATGACCCATCCTTGGGGCCCGTGTCGTGACTACCCCAAGACCGCCTTCCATAGGCCAGGGGCTGGCGACTAGCACAAAGGTGTAATTCCCGGTGAAAATGGAAGGCATTGCCTTTGTAAAGTAAACATACACCATAGATCAAGCAAGCAGAATAAGTAAACACTAAGTAAAAACTGGGTACAATAGTAAGTGCGGAAAAGTAAGTGGGCCAAAATACAAACCCAAACTGAAAGTAAAGTACAACTGGAAAAGGAAAAAAGAAACTGAATGTAAAGCCGCAACCTCGAGCCATCCACTAGAAGTCCCACCTGAAGGGTTAGTACAGATAGCCTCCACATCTCCTCGACTCCAGCTGTCCGCTCCAAGTATGTCCCGCCCAGTCGTCCACCACCAGGTACGGTCCTGCTCCGCAAGCCTCAACCACGATTAGCACTGTCCATCGTCTGCAACCAACACACCGTAGTGCAGGCATAGCCCATGCAGTATATGCCACTCAGTAGGGACCCCGAGACCCCCGAAGGTCTCCCAGAATCCACAAAAGATAATCCAAAAATAAAAGATACAATCACGAAGTAACATCCAACACTACATAGGTATATGCCCTTACATATACCTAAGTCATCAATTCCAATTTGGCTCCAACATCTGAGCTCAAGTACATCCCAATCCACACAAGAAATCACAACCCAGTCCACATAGGAAAGAAAAACGTAATCCACACAGGATAGCACAACCCAAGCCAAATAGGAAAGCAAAACAGGATTCACCTCACACAAGAATACTTATTCATATGACGATAGAGATGATCAGATATTGCCACTATTTCATCTAAGCCATCGGACCCACAAAGAATTGATAGGTACTAACCCCCGCAATGACCCAAAAAGGATCTGACCCACACATGATATATAGGTGTCTAACCCCCGCAATGACCCACAAAATATCGATAGTTAACTAACCCCCGCAATGACCCACATAGGATCGGACCCACACAGGATCTGTAGGTGCTGGTCCACACAGGACAACTGAGCGCTAACCCACACAGGATCTGACCCACACAAGATCAGTGGCACTGATCCACATAGGATCGCTGAGTACTGTTGTCGTCGTCGTCGAATCCATGGAGGATTTCTGCACAGTCGTCATCGTCATCGCAGTCGCAGCCAGCTTTAGGGTTCCCGCACACATCAAGCTCATTTCAGAGGGTCCGCTCCACAAGCTGAAGGGATGATACATCAACTGACACATATTTTGGAGTTGATGTATCCAAAAGTTCCGTATCGCCAACAGGAACTCAACGTCACAGACGGCGCGTTATTCAGACGCCCGGTCTGAGAGTTATTGGCTTTTTCGTCCCAGGGGCCCAGTGTGTTTTTAAGTCAAAACCAACCCGACCATACTCCAAATTCATCCAAACCTCGATAAGTTTAAGCCAAAATATCCTCCTCACTTAGAGGAGTCCAACAAAGTCGATGGCACATCAATCGGACGTCCAGAGCTCAAGTTATAAGCATTTCCGCTCTGAGGGCCCGATTGGTTTGGTGTACGAACCAACCCACCTAAACCCAAGGTACTCCGAAACCTTGAGTGTAAAATACCGAAACGACCGTCTCGATCCAAGGATCTCTACACAACTGACGGTGCGTCAATCGGAGTCCCGTAGCTCAAGTTATGGGCAACCGACCGAAAGATGTTCGATATTAGGGGGTTCGGGCCCGGTTCGACCCAGCCCGATACCCCCAGGGTCAGCCCGAACCGGGTCCGGGTCTGGCCCGGCTAGCATGGCCTGGCCGGTGAACTGTCCAGGTGGCTCAGCCGAACGGCCGAGCCATTCGGGATGCGGGGGGGGGGGGGGGGGGGGCTTCCCCCCCTGCTCATTGTTACCGCGACCCCATAATGGGGGCCGCTCACGTCCGGCCAGCCGGGGGTTTGGAACCCCCGGCTCTTCCCCTGTCAGGCCGGCCCACTCCAGCCGGCTGGCTTCTGCCACAATGGGACCGGAAAGGCCGGTCCCCCTACTCCCATACGGGCGGCCCGGAACCGGCCGCTGGTTCCCCTGCTCCGCCGTGGCCCGGAACCGGCCGCGACCTTCGTCCGTCCGGCGCGGCGCGACGACGCCGTGCCCCTCCGCCGCAGCCTCGCTCCGGCCGCGGTGCTTTTGTGTTTCACTGACGCGGCGTGACAGAGCCGCGTCTCTGGTTCGTCTTCAACGGTGCGGTGCGATGGTGCCACGTCTTTGGTTCGTCTTCAACGGTGTGTCGCGACGGCGCCACGTATTTGGTTTATCTTCAACAGCGCGGCGTGATGGGGCTGCACTTTTCCCCCTTTCCTTAACAATTCCCACGCGGTGCTTCAGCGCCATATATCCTTTCTCGTGCCGCAACAAACAAACTAGCAAGGGGGATGAGGGTCGACCGTGTTCATGCGGTCCGACCTCCTCCCGTTATAGCAATAACAGGTGGCACAAAAGAAAAGGAGAAAGCGACGGAAGTATTCACGAACTAAGAAATAAAATAAATCCCTACATCATCGAATTCAATGAAAGAGGATTCGTCGCGGAAATAACCGTCGTAGAAGAAGGCGTCGTGGAGGGAGGATCGTCGCGTCGTGGAGAAGCATCACGGAAGAAGCATCGCGGAAGGTGCGTTGCGGAAGAAGCATCGCGGAAGTCGATCTTTGATGGTTTGGCGTTCTTCATCGGAGGTCAGCGTGTTCTTCGAGTTCTTCGTCTAAGAAGAAGGCTTTTCTCCCAATCCTCTCCATGCAACAAGTTCCAGCAGAAATAAAATAAGAGTTGTCTTATTTTATTAACGCACAAGCCAATGTTTGAATTTCAAAAAGAAATGAAACGAACAATTAATTGAGGAGTATAAAACCGCCCAATTAATGAGTCGTTTAATATTCAAATTAAACGCACGAGTTGAATTCATTAAAAAAAGGGTTTTGGGTGCGTTATGTAGAAGAAAAGAAACGGTGGGGCTCGTGTGGGCCCCACCTCACAAATATCCTACCAAGTGGGTAGGATATTGTGGGTCCCACATCATCCACTTAACTTAAGTTAAGAAAATTAAAATAAAAACCGGTTGCACCACTTTTACTTTATTTCGTAACTTAACCCCAAAAATTAAAAACCACACCCGAGCTAAACTTCGGAAAAAGATTTCGGGCAAACCGGGCCTCGGAATTAGGTGCCGTAAGAAACTGCGTTCTTGTAAAATTCCCAAGAAAATTAAGAAAAAAAATTCCTTAAATTTTTCGGGTCTTTACATCACTCCCACCTCAGGGCTTTACGTCTCCGTAAAGATACATCATAAACTTGGGAAACAAATGTGGGTACTGAGCACGCATATGGGCCTCCCGCCCCCAAGTGCTCTCCTAGAGGTTCCCGTGCTGCCATATGATGCACACTAGAGGAATCGACCATCCACATAGGACCTGCTCCTGTTGATCCTCAATCTTCTCCGGACCTCCACAAAAGTCACCCCATCATCAACGTCCAGCTCCCCATGGTCAATGATATGCATCGGGTCGTGCACATATCTCCTCAGCTGGGATATGTGGAAGACATCATGCACCCGGTGCAACTGAGGTGGTAGAGCCAGGCGATAAACCATCTCGCCAATCATACTGAGGACTTGAAATGGTCCGATGAAGCGTGGAGTCAACTTTCTGCCTTGGCCAAATATCTGTAATCCACGTCGAGGTGAGACCCGCAAGAAGACGTGGTCTCCATCCTCGAACTCTAGTGGCCTCCGCCTCCTGTCAGCATAAGACTTCTGCCGGCTCTGAGCTATCCTCATCCGTTCCTGGATGACCTGGACCTTCTTTGTCGTGGCCTGGACCATCTCCGATCCCACAAGTGCTGACTCCCCAGGGTCTATCCAGCACAGAGGAGATCTGCAAGGTCGGTCGTACAATGCCTCGTATGGTGCCATCCCGATGGTGGAGTGGTAGCTGTTGTTGTACGCGAACTCCACCAAGAGGAGGTGGTCCTCCCAGCTACGACCAAAGTCGAGGACACATGCGCAGAGCATTTCCTCGAGAGTATGAATGGTCCTATCTATCTGACCATCTGTTTGAGGGTGAAAGGCGGTGCTCAGACGTAGCTGCGTCCCGAATGTCTCCTTCAACCCCTTCCAAAGCCGGGAAGTAAAGAGAGACTCTCGATTGGAGACATTAGTTGATGGAACACCGTGAAGCCGTACAATATCGTGAACATAGAGACGTCTCATGCTCTCCACTGATACCTTCTCTCTGATGGGTAAGAAGTGAGCCGACTTGGTGAGTCGGTCGACAATCACCCAAATGGCGTCGTGACCTCTAGAAGTGCGTGGAAGTCTAGTCACGAAGTCCATAGATATGTCATCTCACTTCCACTCTGTGACCTCCAAGGGTTGTACCAAGCTTGCTGGTACCTGGTGCTCTACCTTTGCCTACTGGCAGGTGAGGCATCGAGAAACGAACACTTCCACAACCTTCTTCAAGCCTGGCCACCAGTGCTATCGTCTGAGATCCTGGTACATATTTGCTACGTTGGGATGTACCACCAAAGGGGAAGTGTGAAACTCTCTCAGAACCTCCTCCCATAATGAAACTGGTACCAAGGTACGTCCTCTGAAAAGGACGTCGTGCTCTCACCCTACAGAGAAACCATCAGGTGCCTGTCCTAAGGATATCTGCACACGCCGCGTCTCATAGTCAGCGTCCCCATGATGTGCCTCTCTGACCCGCTACAGTAGTGGAGGAGTGATTGTGAGTGACTGAAGGAAGGCTGCTCCATCTCTATCCACGAAGGATATCTGCAAAGCGGCTAGCTGCTCTATCGCCTCCCCAAGTAGCTGAATGCCCATCCTCTTGCTGAGAGCATCAGCTACTACGTTCCCCTTCCTAGGAGTATAGACTATCTCAAAGTCATAGTCCAAGAGGAACTCGAGCCATCGTCGTTGTCTCAGGTTCAGGTCCTTCTGAGAAAAGATGTACCTGAGACTCTAATGGATAGAATAGACTGCAAAGCGCTCTCCCATCAGATAGTGATGCCACATCTTCAGAGCGAAGACCAATGCTGCTAAATCCAGGTCATGGGTAGCGTAGTTCTACTCCTGCAGCCTCAACTGACGTGATCCATAGGCGATCACTGCCCTCTCCTGCATCCATACACACCTGAGTCCGGTCCCTGATGCATCGCAGTAGACTACGTACCCTACTCCCTCCTCCGGCCACCTCATGATAGGTGCGTTGTTCAACCTCTGTCTCAGCTCCTGGAAGCTATGCTGACATCTGTCTTACCACAAAAAGGGTTTCCCCTTCTTCTTCAAAGCTGAGAGTGGTGCTGCAACTCTGGATAAGTCTTTCCCAAATCTCTGGTAGTATCCAGCTAGATCCAAGAAACTCCACACCTCCATCACGCTCATGGGTGGATCCCAAGCTAGCACCGCCTCGATCTTCGTAGGATCCACCGCAACACCCGTATTAGAGATGACATGTCCCAAGAAGTGGACCTCACGTATCCATAACTGATACTTCGATAGAATTCCATAATGCTGGTGCTCTCGGAGTGTGTCTAGTACAACCCGCAAGTGGTAGGCATGCTCCTCCTTAGTGGTCGAGTATATCAAAATGTTATCGATGAAAATCACGACATATCGATCGAGGTATGGCTGAAAGATCCTGTTCATGAGGCCCATGAACACTGCTGGAGCATTGGTTACGCCAAATGGCATAACCAAGAACCCATAGTGTCCATACCGACATCTGAAGGCCGTCTTCTGCACGTCCTCATCCCGAAATCTGAGCTGATGATAGCCTGACCTAAGGTCTATCTTTGAGAACCATCGTGCTCCCTTGAGCTGATCGAAGAGGTCATCAATCATCGGTAGCGGATACTTGTTCCTTACTGTCACCTGGTTCAGGCGACGATAGTCGACACAAAGTCTCTTGCTCCCTTCCGCCTTCTTGGCGAACAATATCGGGGAAGCCCAGGGTGAAACACCGGGTCGGATGAATCCCTTACCCTTCAAGTCCTCTAACATTACCCGTAGCTCTCGATGCTCTGCGGGAGCCATCCGACATGCTGGGGTGGATATCGGGGCTGTCCCGGGGTATAGATCAATATAAAATTCTACCTCTCTGCGAGGAGGTAGTCCTGGAACTTTGTCGGGAAAAACTTATGCATACTGATCCACCACTGCAGGAAAACTAGGACTCCGCAAGTCAGCTTCTCCTAGGATGAGGCTCGCCAACTGATGAGTGATGGGATGTCCTCTCCTCTGCGGGTATCCATCATATGTTACGAAGTCTCCCTTCTCACCGGTGAAGGTGAACCTGCTCCCGTCGGTGCATACACACCGCACCATGCGCCTAATACAGTCAATCTGAGCATGGACAGTAGATAACCAATCCATGCCCAAGATGACGTCGTAAGGCCTCGACGCTGCTAAAAAAATATCCCAGCTGAAGCTCTCACCTCCTAGTGTAAGCTCACACTACCGGAACCAGTGCATAATCGTCGATTCTGCTCTCGTTGGAGTCTCTAGCTGTAAGGATCGTGCCAATGGCTCGGTCGGAATCTCCGAGCTCCAAAAAAGGGAAGCAGCTATAAAATAGTGGCTCGTAGATATGTTTATAAGAACTGCAGAGAGGGTGGAATAGACATAGATAGTACCTCGAATAATCTCGGGCGTGCCGTGGTCATAGGCCTCCGCTACCTGGAGTTGTGTCTGTCTCTGCCCGCCACCTCCCTGAGGTCGGGGTGGACCTCCTGGTGGTGGTGGTGGTAGAGCCTCAAAGCGTCGCCCACCACCTGCTGCTCGGCCATCTCTTCTACCTCATCCGCCTGATCCCTATAGATCTCCACGGTCGACCCTCTGCCTCTGCCTGGGTGGCCCCTCAATCGTATGCTGCTCCTCGAAATGGCGGGTCAGGCAGTCACGAGCCATGTGGCCCTGCCCGCCACATGCATAGCACTGTCTGCCCCTCGAAATACTGGCTCCACACTATGTGCCCCGCACTGCTGAGTCAGTGTCCTGAGGTTGTCTACCTGAGGGTCTGGTCTGCTTGGTCCCATGAGCCATCCATCGACTGCCTACTATAGAAGACTCTTCTACGTGCCGCCCTGCGGTAGGTCTCACTGCTGATATAGACTCAGCCAGAAATCTCTCGATGAGAAGGGCTCACTCCAGTACCCCTTCCTATGTCAGAATGCAGAGGGAGATCAGCGATGCCCTGATCTCCTACCTCAATCCCCGCTTGAAGGTCTGGGCCCAGAAGAATGGGTCTCGTACCATTTCTGTCAAGTAGCGCGAGAGATCGGTAAATCTCTCAGAGTACTGAGCGACCGTCAAGCTGCCCTACCGCAGCTGTAGAAGCTCCAGGATGCTCACCGCACAGAGGGTGGCTAGGAAGAACTCCAAACGGAAGAGGCTCTCAAATTCTATCCAGAGAAAAGATGCCTCATCGTGCACCTGGAGCATCAATCTCCACCATCTTCCTACTACCTCGGGTAGTAGGCTCGCTGCGAGGATAACCATGAGGTCTGCTAGTGTCCTCGCTAACCTAAAAACTCATACAACTGCCTCCAGCCAATCCTCAGCTGCCTGGGGGTCCGTCTCCCCATGGAACCTGAAGGTTGCTGGCGTAGAAACTCGTGCAGTGCACTAAGGCGACGTGCATCGTCAGCGGCTGGAGATGGTAGCATCGTTGGCTCGACGGGTAGAGGTCTCGCTGGTGCCTCTGCTGTCAAAGGGCCCTGTACCGAGGCCCCGTCGCTTGGGGGGCTGTCATCATGCACAAATCTCAGAACCCTAGATGGCTGCTGTCGTGGGGCCATCCTGAAAATAAACAGTTGCACCACCGTCAGAACAGTATACCTGGTGAGTTGACACAAAGTAATCACAAAGAAAACTTGAAACACACATGCAATCAATGTTTTCGTGCATTAAGTCGGAAATCAGAAGTCAAGGTCCTGGTGTACAGATACGCCTGCCGCCACACCAACACTGGTCTCCCTAGACTGACAACCACACTCAGTACCCTTAACACTATTGCTTCACATAGAAAAAGATCATAGTCTTGAGTTCTGTGGTAGAACTGAACTCCTCTGATACCAATTTTTCACGACCCTTCCTCGGGGCCCGTGCTGTGACTACCCAAAGCCTGCCTTCCATAGGCCAGGGGCTGGCGACAAGCACCAAGGTGTAATTCCCGGTAAAAAGGGAAGGCATTTCCTTTGTAATGTAAACATAAACCACAGAGCGAGCAAGCAGAAGAAGTAAACACTAAGTAAAAACTAGGTACAATAGTAAGTGCGGAAAAGTAAGTGGGCCAAAATTCAAACACAAACTGAAAATAAAGTACAACTGGAAAGGGAAAATAGCAAATGAAAGTAAAGCCGCAGCCTCGAGCCGTCTACTAGAAGTCCCACCTAAAAGGTGAGTACAGATAGCCTCTACAAATCCTCGGGTCCAACCGTCCGCTCCGAGTACGTCCCGCCCAGTGGTCCACCTCCAGGTACCGTCTTGCTCCACATGCCTCAACCACAATCAGCATTGTCTGCCGTCTGTAACCAAGACAACGTAGTGCGGGCATAGCCCATGCATGGGTGATTATAAGCTACTCAGTAGGGACCCCAAGACCCCCGAAGGTCGCCCAGAATCCACAAAGGATAATCCACAAAGGAATGATAAAATCACGAAGTAAAATCCGACACTACTTCGGTATATTCCCATACATATACATAAGTCATCAATTCCAGTTCGGCTCCAACATCAGAGCTCAAGTACAACCCAGTCCACACAAGAAATCACAACCCAGTCCACAAAGGAAAGTAAAATGTAATCCACACAGGATATCACAACACAATCCACATAGGAAAGAAAAACATGATTCATCTCACACAGGTATACTTCTTCATATGATGATAGAGATGATCATATATTGTCACTGATTCATCTAAGTCGTCGGACCCAAAAAGGATCGTTAGGTACTAACCCCCTCAATGACCCACAAAGGATCTGACCCACACAGGATCGATAGGTAACTAACCCCCGCAATGACCCACAAATGATCGATAGGTAACTAACCCCTGCAATGACCCACACAGGATCGGACCCTCATAGGATTTGTAGGCGCTTGCCCACACAAGACCGCTGATCACTGACCCACACAGGATCAGTGGAACTGATCCACATAGGATCGTTGAGTGTTGTAGTCGTCGCAATCGAATCCATGGAGGATTTATGTACAGTCGTCATTGTCGTCGCAGTCGCAGCCATCTCTAGGGTTCATGCACACAGCAAGGTCGTTTCGGAGGGTTCGCTCCGCGAGCCGAAGGGCTGATACATCAACTGACACATAGTCCGGTGTTGATGTATCCAAATGTTTTGTATCTCCAACATGAACTCATCGTCACAGACGGTGCGTCATTCAGATGTCCGGTCTGAGAGTTATTGGCTTTTTCGTCCCAAGGGCCAGGTTGGTTTTTAAGTCAAAACCAACCCGACCGTACTCCAACTGCGTCCAATCCTTGAGCGGAGTAAGGAAAAAGATCCGCCTCACTTAGAGTAATCCAACAAAGTCTATGGCACGTCAATCGGACGGCCGGAGATCATGTTATAAGTGTTTCCGCTCCGAGGGCCCGGTTAGTTTCGTGTACGAACCATCCCGACCGAACCCAAGGTACTCCGAAACCTTGTGTGTAAGATATGGAAACGAACATCTTGATCCAAGGATCGCTACGCAACTGATGGTGCGTCGATCCGAGGCCCATAGCTCATGTTATGGGCAACAGACCGAAAGAGGTTCGGTATTAGGGGGTTCAGGCCCGATCGGACACGACCCGATACCCCCAGGGTCAGCCCGAACCGGGTCCGCCTGAACCGGGTCCGGGTCCGGCCCACTTGAACGCAGCCCAGCCCGGCCGACACAATGTGGGCTGGCCTGGGCGCGCCCCGGCTTGGCGGCCCGGCACGCTGGTGGCCCGGAGCGCTGGCCAGGTGGCTCGGCCGAATAGCCGAGCCGTTTCGGATGCGGGGGGGGGGGGGGGGCTGCCCCCACTCATTGTAACCGCGTCCCCATAATGGGGGCCACTCACGTCCAGCCAGCTGGGAGTTTCGAACCCATGGCTCTTCCACTGTCCGACCAGCTTCTACCGCCACGGGACCGGCAAGGCCGGTCCCCCTGCTCCGATACCGGTGGCCTGGAACCGGCCGCTGGTTACCCTGCTCCGCTGCGGCCCCGAACCTGCCGTGGCCTTCATCCGTCTGGCGCGGTGCGACGGCGTCGCGCCCCTCCACCGCGGCCCCGTTCCGGCCGTGGTGCTTTTGTGGTTCATCGGCACGACGCGATGGCTCCGCGTCTCTGGTTTGTCTTCAACGGCACGGTGCGACAGCACCACATCTTTGGTTCGTCTTCAACGGCGTGGTGCGACGGTGCCGCATCTTTGGTTCGTCTTCAACAGTGCGGCGTGGCGGCGCTGCGCTTCTCACCCTTTCCTTAAGAATTCCTGCGTGGTGCTTCGACACTGTGTTTCCTTGCTCGTGCCGCATCAAACAAACCAACAAGGGGGAGGAGAGTCGGTCGTGTTCGTTCGGTCCGACCTCCTCCCATTATAGCGATAGCAGGCGGCTCAAAAGAAAAGGATAAAGCGAAGGAAGTATTCACGAACTAACAAATAAAATAAATACCTACCTCGTCGTATTCAATGAGCGAGGATTCATCGCTGAAATAACCGTCGTGTAAGAAGGCGTTGTGGAGGGACGATCGTCGTGTCACCGAGAAGTGTCGCGGAAGTAGTGTTGCGGAAGGGGTGTCATGGAAGAAGCGTCGCGGAAGTCGATTTCCGATGGTTTGGCGTTCTTCATCAGAGGTCGGCACGTTCTTCGCGTTCTTCACGTTCTTCGCGTTCTTCGTCGAAGAAGAAGGCTTTTCTCCCAATCGTCTCCATGCAACAAGTTCCAACAGAAATAAAATAAGAGTTGTCTTATTTTATTAACGCACAAGCCAACGTTTGAATTTCAAAAAGAAATGAAAAGAACAATTAATTGAGGAGTTTAAAACCACCCAATTAATGAGGCATTTAATATTCAGATTAAACACACGAGTTGACTTCATTAAAAAAGGGTTACGGGTGCGTTACTTAGAAGAAAAGAAATGGTGGGGCTTGTGTGGGCCCCACCTCACAAATATCCTACCAACTGGGTAGGATATTGTGGGTCCCACATCATCCACTTAACATAAGTTAAGAAAAATAAAATAAAAACCGGTTGCACCACTTTTATTTTATTTCTTAACGTAACCCCAAAAATTAAAAACCACACCCGAGCTAAATTTCGGAAAAAGATTCCATGCACTCCGGGCCTCAGAATTAGGTGCTGTCAGAAACTGCGTTCTTGTACAATTCCCAAGAAAATTATGAAAAAAATTCCCTTGAATTTTTCAGGTCTTTAAAACATAAATAATCATGAATTTAGTCAGTAAAAAACATCCTTTTACATTGAGAATTTTTTCAAGTTTAGAGCTTTAGAGAATTAAGACAAAACATTCATAACATTTCACATTGTTACAGAGTGGATTCCATAAAAACAGTTTCCATTTCATTTAAATTATAAAACATTAAATCATAAAACATGACTCCTTGACAATTATTCAACATTTAATGTGTCTTCCTTCATTTTATTACACATCCATTAACCTATGAAAAAACATTTAAAAACTAGGGATGAGCAAAAAATATCAGTATGGGATGAAAAAGAAGGAAAGAGCACATTAGTCCATGAATACTTGTAACATATGAAAACATTTTCAAAAGACATTCTTGTCACCCATATATACTTACTTTTTGTAACATAAGATTTACAAAAAATCCAAAAAAACATGAGAACATAAATATAATCATAAAGGTATCTAGGGGCATTACTTACAAAATCTTGTAACCATTCTTGGCTACCTTATAATTTGTAACAGTCATGACTACCATACATTGTGTAACCATCATAGTTACACATGGAGTAACCATACGGATGACCTCCAACATAATCATACCCAATGCATTGGAGGGAGATATTGTTCCCACCCTTCATCATAAATAATTATCAATAACAAAAACATAATCATACAACATGAATATTTCCATAAAAACAATACTTTGGAATTTTGTAAAATCGAATTTTAAAAGATGACTTTTAAAGAAAAGCCCCTTATAAATATCATACAATTGAATAGAGACTTAATAGAGTGGCTGGAGTGTAACGACCCGAAGCTTGACGTACATGGACATTACATTACATTTGCGGAATACTTAGTACATTACAAAAACACACACACAAGGACCGTAATAGTTTAGTGTCTTTGGAAACTCGGAATATAATCTTCTAATCCTGGTAAAAGATCTTCAATATCTCCCATAATGATCTTCCCTTTTTTTACCTAAAACCTTTCTTTATATCCTGGGGAAAAGAAAACATAAAAGGGTGAGCTCAAATGCTCAGTAAGGGTAAACAAAAGAAATATAAATCACATCATATACATAAGAACATAACTTTTGGAAATCTTAACCTGCAAAAGAGATCATAATTTCATAACCTGGGATAACTCATGGCAGTGAAATGTATTCACAATAATCATAACATAAAACATTAAACATTGTGGCATACACACATAATCATAGAGAATCAATTCTTGTTAGTCAAGACTCATTGCCAAGACAATCTTAGTGGACAAAGTCCATTTCTGAATCGAGTGATCCTCGTTTCAGTCCTGTTTCACTGAACCGGTATAACCTACCATTCCATCCATGTCTATCTCATGAGATATAAAATCTTTACCCAATGCATTGGAGGGAGATAGAGGTCCCACCCATCTTATAATGAATCCTTTCTTATGTGTGCCACATAATCATAAACCATACATCATAGTGTAACCCATGTAATAAAAATGGGATTCTTAAACAACATGAAATCATAAAACAATTCATATAAGATAAAGGAATTCATAAAAATATTTCCATCACAATATAATCAAACCAATTTAATAATAGGGATAAAAACATAACCCTTTTATTATCTTAGATGGAAAATAATTTTGATAAAATACTTGAACTCCATTCTTGAGGAAAATATCCTTTCTACTTCAAAAACATTTTTCCTTTCATAACATGTCATTCAACTTTAAAATAAAAGAAGTTGATTAAAAATAAACTTGAAAACTTGTAAAGTAAGTTTCTTGAAAATAATGTTTTAAAAATCCATTCATGTCGTATAAGTTAAAAAAACATTCTTCGTACTTTTGTCAGAAAAGTCAAAAAGTACCTCGTACGAAAAACGACAAAAGATTCCTTTCATATATATTACTAAAAACTCACCGAAGGGTAAAAATGGATTTAAACAATTGTAGGTGGATGGAAATAATATTAAATATTGATGAAACATGGATTTGGATGATAAAATACACCCCAGTAAATACTTACGAATAAACAATCTCGGATAAAAATGAGATTGTGATATTTCCCTTACCTTAGGTTCGACTTGCTTTGTAAGTGTCCGAACCTCCTGTATAATGATTTAAATAATGTTATTGACTTATTCCAGAATCTTATTCATTGTTATTATATCATATATGGTCCACTTATGACTTTATATTACCCGTTCTTTTGTAAATTCATGTTAAAGTAGCGTTTTGGGTAAAATCGTCTCATTTGTCGTTCGTGTTTTAACTTGTAATTATTTATATGATTGGTTAGATCATAATTACTTAATTCCAAAATATAAAACATGATTTATATATAATATATATTCATAATATACATATATATATATATATATAATATATTGATAAATGGAATGAAATACACCGTTCATGGAGACGGTAGTCCGTACGTACGCATGAACGCTGTTTTCGTTTCCTTATTGAATTGAATGGAATTAAGTAGATGACATACATATAAATTTACATAAATCCAGTATCATTATTATGTCATGTATTTCATTATTACTTATTATATATACTTTATAATCATTCATGAATGGTTAATCATTGAGAATGAATCTCATCGCGTCGTGGAGACGGTAGTCCGTACGTACGCACGAGCGATGATATCGTTCCCATGGTCGTGGAATTGTGTTGAAGTGCATGTAGACTATTTCAGTATCAATATCACATTATAATAATCATATATAGTTACTCATTACACCATTATACCCATCCTATTAAGGTGGTGGTGGAAAATAGATTACACCACGGTGTGGAGACGGTATTCCGTACGTACGCACGCGCGGTGATTTCATTTTTCCGTAGGATGGAGAGAAGGTGAATTAGGGTTGTTTCATATTTATAATAACATATCAGTATGTAAGTAATACTGATGTTATTACTTTGTCATGAAACAACTAAAGAAGAAGAAGTTGAAGAAGAAAGAAATTGAAAAGATCGGTAATGGATATTACCTCTTCTTTGAAATGCCTCTTTGAATCCTCCACTTAGGGAACTAAGATTGGTCTTTGAAGAGAACCAGGACCTCTAGTATTATTATAGGGAAGTTGAGAAGGTATTTTGGCAGGGTTTGGCCGAGCTGGAGTGCTCAAATTGGTGTGAGGAGGAGGGGGAGGAGGTGTCCTTTTATAAGGGAGGAGAGGGTCACCTTAGGAATATCTCAAAATATTATTTTATATTAAAGTAAAAATCGGTTTATAATGGTTCCAAAGGGCCTTATTTCGAAGCTAAAGTGGGGATGAGTCGAAATCCTATCAACCAATAGGATTTAGAAAAGTTTAGGTTATTATTTTAACCTTATCAATTAGATTTAACTCTATGTTAAATAATTTAACTTTTACCGTGTCTTTTTGTTTTCTTACACTATATGGTTAATACACTTACTATAACATGACAAACGGACCACAAATTGTTTATTATTAATATATAAATCCTTATCTAAGTAATTTTGCCGAACCTTAGATTTTTAGGAATAAAATAACAATTAATAATATAATATTTGTTTTAAAAACTATTTTGTGTCAATTTTGACACTTTTTGATATATTATTTTTTTGAAAGTCATAACAGAATTATATGTTCGAAAAAAGTTTATTAAAGCAACAATAATATATCATAGTAACCTATAAAATTAGTGGAATTCATAAAAAGTCTCAAATTACATTTATTTTGGTGTTTATAACATCAATTATGTCAATATTTCATTAATAAGATAATTACTGCATCATCATTGTGTCATAAATAAATTAACTTTTATAATGTCTAAAAATTACAAATAAAATACAGTTATATAGGAAATCTTTTTATATTTCTAATAAATATTTATAGTCGAATTTATCTTATGTATAAACCCATATTAAAAATGATTTACTTATTAAACTTTGATTTTAACTATTTTAACTATTCATTAAATAAAATAATATTAATTGTCATAATCTAATCCAAGTGGACCTAAATGGTCATATTATATTCATAAGGTTGTTTTTTGTTGAATTACACTTATCCAATAGAATTAGGACATGTGTTAGGGTAATATTAATATCATTTTTACCCTTAATTACCCTATTTACTTTTAACCGCGGTAAAAAAAGTAAAAAGTTATTATTCACCAAAAAATTATTTTTATCTTATTGAACCAAATTTTACATACTGATATCAACCGTTTCTGTCGGATTTTCGAAATTCCATTCACAGAAGCGGTAAAATTAAGTTTTATGCAAAAATCAGTTTTTAACTTACCACTTAGTGGTTTCACTATTCATCAAAAAATTGAAGTTTTTCAGAAAAATGCCAGAATTTCACCCTAAGCTATAATTGATATTCCGAATTCAAAAATGATTCCTATTTTACAAAATTCCCAACATATAAGTTGCATTAATTAATTTTATAATTAATTTCCGTTGTTACAACAAATAGCGTGTTTTTAAGAGATAATAACTATCAAAAGATTGACACTTGTTTATAACTGGTTTAAATGTGAAATTACATCCAATGACCAACATTGTATTAAATTGTAAAAATATATTCTTAATATACTTTAAAATCACTCAAATTAATAACTTATCACTATTAATTATTTCGATTAAAAAAGTTGTTTTTAATTAAAATTTAGTAATTTTCACTATTCATTAGAATATGAAAGTTATCCGAAAAGTACCAAAATTTCACCTTAGGCTAAATTCGATACTCCGAATCCAAAAATGAAGTCCATTTTGAAAAATAAAATTTACAACATTTCAAAAAGTAGTTATTACTATTCATAACGGCTAGTTTTAATAATATTTTAATAGCATATCGTTGTTTAGTGAAACTCGGTATTGCGTACAACACACGCTATCGTGGAAGGTCGCAATTGCATGTAATGCAAGGAAAGTCAATGATACGTGTTGTGCAAGCTCCTTTTGGTGTAACGTACAACACAAGACATTAGTGAAATTAAAAAAATATTTTTCATAAAATCTCGGGGTGTTACATTCTACCCCCCATAAAATGAATTTCGCCCTCGAAATTCGTCGGGGTTATAAATGGTTTACTATTCGAAAGTTTCTTTAATAGAAACCCACATCGTAAAAAGGAATATCAAAACCAATCTTTAAAAACAAAAGTATGAAATGTAACGGTTACCCAAATAAACTAATCACTGGGTTTCCACATAGGTGAAAATATGGATATGGAAGAGAAATCTAACCATCATGTTCTGATGGAGAGTGGTAGAGAACATGGCTATGGAAAATTCAGCAATCACAAAGCCATAAATTTGTGACGATCTAAGGTACCATCTGATTCATCAGATATAAGATCACTAGGACAACATTTTTGGTTTTCAAGATCGTTTCCCTAAAGTTAATGAATTTGAATTTGAATAAATACTTACTTTATTTTGGTACAATCTCACTGTTGTTCGTGCCTTTAACAATTTCCACTTCATCTTAAATAAATGAAGTTGAATTTTTTATTCGTGAAGTGTTAGCAGATCATGTGATAGAATGACGGGTCATTCCATCTGTCTCAAACAAAAGGTTAGTAGAAAATTATATACATAAGTCGATCTATAGTGAGATTAATCATATATGGTTCCTAAAATGGACTTATACATCATATGTAATATAGCTTAATATAATAAAACTAGTTTCTACTAAACAGGGACTTCCTGTAGGCCAGTGGTAGGTGATAAAGGCTAGTCTCATTTCGGTTGTGGGTTCGATTTCCACATCCTTGTCCGACGCGATGGGCTGTCGCCCGTCCTACAGGTTGTCCTTTTTCTAAAACAATATTACTATAACATCCTATCAATAATATCGAAAAAAACTTCTATCCTAACTTATGTCCAACATAATCCATTCCAATCTTTAGGCTTATCCATAATACTGCAGTCCACTCTCATAACATAGTGAAAACGATTACCAGAGATTTAACACCATCGTCGATCCCCATATATCATAAGATATGTTTTGTTGGTCACATTCCAAACATTCAAAGTCCTTAATCATGTATTCTCTTGAATACCTTAGTGAAAACATGAATGCAGTTAAAATTTAACACTTTCCACATACCAAAATCCTCAAAATTCTATATACTCAAACCATGATATCACTTAGTCCTTATATCAATCATGAGCTCATGAATACTGTTAAACATTTCGTTTTTCTCGTTTTCCCTTCATTATGCGCGTATCATCTTATTTCCAAAAATATCTCAATTACATTGAATACCACATTAGAACGATACATAAATATTCCAATACTCCATGATACAATATTATTTTGGAATCCCATTACATAAACACTTAATCATTCCACCACATCGTTGTCATATTCAACATCACCAATAGTGATCGCATGTGACTTCCCTTTTTCCTTTGCCTTCAGTGGTTGCTCATGTTGATCATCACTAACTCTTGGATTAGGGCATTTATTAGCATAATGCCCCATTTCCTTGCACTTGAAGCATTGAAGTGTTGGTGGTACGTTCTCTGCAGTGTTTGCTTTATTCACATCATTAGAAACCCTTTTTCCATTACATCGACACTCAGCTGCTCGATGACCTTCTTTTCCACACTTAAAACATTTTCTAGTCCCTTTAAGACAATCTCCACCATGATTCTTTCCACACTTTGCGCATAAGGAAATAGTCATCTTCTTTTCACCATTATTCTGAGATTTCACCTGTAACTCCATCTTTTGTTTCTGGTCAAAACCATGAGATGGATATGTAACACCAACTTCCATTTCTACCTTGATAGCACAATGCAAAATTTATTCATAGCTACTAAAGTCTCTTATAGCTAATGCCCTTCGAAGACTTGGTTTTAAGAAACTGAAAAATCGATCAACTTTACTTTCGGGTTGGATGATAATGCCAGATGCATACCTTGCAAGTCTTGTAAAATTTGCTTCGTATATACCAACAGATTCATCATCCTTCTGCTTCAGCTCAAGAAACTCCTTTTCCATCTTTGTTCGAAGAATATGAGGGAAGTACTTACTGAAAAACAAGTTCATGAACTCTTCCCATTCCATGGACTCAATTTCATCTCTTTGCCTCGTATTCTTGATAAGATTCCACCATTGATCAGCTTCAACTTCCAAACGATATACTGCTAAGATGACTTTATCATGCTCAGAACATTGAAGAACTGAAAATATCTTTTCAGTGGTACTGATCCATTGTTCAGCAACAAGTGGATCAGAAGACTCACTGAAAGAAGGTGGACGTTGCCTCATGAAGGACTCAATAGAATATTGTTCCCTTCTCTGCTCATTTGGAAGTCCAGAATGATTCATAGCTTGTGTAAGTATATCAATAAGATTTTTCACTCCATCTCCCATAACATTTGTTTGTTCAGGAGGGCAATCATTGCATTGTCCATTGCATTGATCAACACGGTTCCTTCGGGTTACATCCATCGTCTAAAACCCAAAAAGAATAGTGTGAGAGGCAAAAATCATGCTAGGGAAAACAACATAATAAAGGGGGAGTACCCTCAATATCTAACATCTTAGGTTAAATTCTAAGATCGTTACCGTAGTTCTAGGACTATATCCTATATGTATACTTATCCTTAGGGACATCCCTAGACATACCTTAGAAATATCTCTAGGGATCTCACTAACGTTCTCACATCCTAGTTTCCAAAGGTTGACAAAACCTTTCCTCTGATACCAACTGTAACGGCCCAAATCTTGATGTACATGGACATTACATTACATTTGCGGAATACTTAGTACATTACAAAAACACACACACAAGGACCGTAATAGTTTAGTGTCTTTGGAAACTCGGAATATAATCTTCTAATCCTGGTGAAAGATCTTCAATATCTCCCATAAAGATCTTCCCTTTTTTTACCTAACACCTTTCTTTATATCCTGGGGAAAAGAAAACATAAAAGGGTGAGCTCAAATGCTCAGTAAGGGTAAACAAAAGAAATATAAATCACATCATATACATAAGAACATAACTTTTGGAAATCTTAACCTGCAAAAGAGATCATAATTTCATAACCTGGGATAACTCATGGCAGTGAAATGTATTCACAATAATCATAACTTAAAACATTAAACTTTGTTGAATACACACATAATCATAGAGAATCATTTCTTGTTAGTCAAGACTCATTTCCAAGACTATCTTAGTGGACAAAGTCCATTTCTGAATCGAGTGACCCTTGTTTCAGTCCTCTTTCACTGAACCGGTATAACCTACCATTCCAGCCATGTCTATCTCATGAGATACAAAATCTTTACCCAATGAATTGGAGGGAGATATAGGCCCATCCATCTTATAATGAATCCTTTCTTATGTGTGCCACATAATCATAAACCATACATCATAGCGTAACCCATGTAATAAAAATGGGATTCTTAAACAACATGACATCATAAAACAATTCATATAAGATAAAGGAATTCATAAAAATATTTCCATCACAACATAATCAAACCAATGTAATAATAGGGATAAAAACAGAACCCTTTTATAATCTTAGATGGAAAATAATTTTAATAAAATACTTGAACTCCATTCTTGAGGAAAATATCCTTTCTACTTCAAAAACATTTTTCCTTTCATAACATGTCATAAAACATTAAAATAAAAGAAGTTGATTAAAAATAAACTTGAAAACTTGTAAAGTAATTTTCTTGGAAATAATGTTTTAAAAATCCATTCATGCCGTATAAGTTAAAAAAAACATTCTTCGTACTTTTGTCGGAAAAGTCAAAAAGTACCTCGTATGAAAAATGACAAAAGATTCCTTTCATACATATTACTAAAAACTCACCAAAGGGTAAAAATGGATTTAAACAATTGTAGGTGGATGGAAATAATATTACATATTGATGAAACATGGATGTGGATGATAAAATACACCCCAGTAAATACTTACGAATAAACAATCTCGGATAAAAATGAGATTGTGATATTTCCCTTACCTTAGGTTCGACTTGCTTTGTAAGTGTCTGAACCTCCTGTATAATGATTTAAATAATGTTATTGACTTATTCCATAATCATATTCATTGTTATTATATCATATATGGTCCACTTATGACTTTATATTACCCGTTCTTTTGTAAATTCATGTTAAAGTATCGTTTTGGGTAAAATCGTCTCATTTGTCGTTCGTGTTTTAACTTTTAATTATTCATATGATTGGTTAGATCATAATTACTTAATTCCAGAATATAAAACATGATTTATATGTTATATATATTCAGAATATACATATATATATATATATATATATATATATATCGACAAATGGAATGAAATACACCGTTCATGGAGACGGTAGTCCGTACGTACGCATGAACGCTGTTTTCGTTTCCTTATTGAAGTGAATGGAATTAAGTAGATGACATACATATAAATTTACATAAATCCAGTATCATTATTATGTCATATATTTCATTAGTACTTATTATATATACTTTATAATCATTCATGAATGGTTAATCATTGAAAATAAATCTCATTGCGTCGTGGAGACGGTAGTCCGTACGTACGCACGAGCGATGATATCGTTCCCATGGTTGTGGAATTGTGTTGAAGTGTATGTAGACTATTTCAGTATCAATATCAATTTATTATAATCATATATAGTTACTCATTACAGAATTATACCCATCCTATTAAGGTGGTGGTGGAAAATAGATTACACCACGGCGTGGAGATGGTATTCCGTACGTACGCACGCGCGGTGATTTCATTTTTCCGTAGGATGCATAGAAGGTGAATTAGGGTTGTTTAATATTTATAATAACATATCAGTATGTATGTAATACTTATGTTATTACTTTTTCATGAAAAAACTAAAGAAGAAGAAGTTGAAGAAGAAAGAAATTGAAAAGATCGGTAACGGATATTACCTCTTCTTTGAAACGCCTCTTTGAATCCTCCACTTAGGTAACTAAGATTGGTCTTTGAAGAAGACCAGGACCTCGAGGAGTATTATAGGGAAGTGGAGAAGGGATTTTTGCAGGGGTTGGCCGAGCTTGAGTGCTCAAATTGGTGTGAGGAGGAGGGGGAGGATGTGTCCTTTTATAAGGGAGGAGAGGGGCACCTTAGGAATATCTCAAAATATTATTTTATATTAAAGTAAAAATCGGTTTATAATGGTTACAAAGGGTCTTATTTCGAAGCTAAAGTGGGGATGGGTCGAAATACTATCAACCAATAGGATTTAGACAAGTTTAGGTTATTATTTTAACCTTATCAATTAGATTTAACTCTAAGTTAAATAATTTAACTTTTACCGTGTCTTTTTGTTTTCTTACACTATATGGTTAATACACTTACTATAACATACCAAACGAACCCCAAATTGTTTATTATTAATATATATATCCTTATATAAGTCATTTGTCCGAACCTTATATTTTTAGGAATAAAATAACAATTAATAATATAATATTTCATTTAAAAACTATTTTGTGTCAATTTTGACACTATTTGATATATGATTTTTTTGAAAGTCATAACAGAATTATATGTTCTAAAAAAGCTGATTAAATCAACACTAATATATCATATTAACCTAGAAAATTAGTGGAATTCATAAAATGTCTCAAATTACATTTATTTTGGTGTTTATAACATCTATTATGTCAATATTTCATTAATAAGATAATTATTGCATCATCATTGTGTCATAAATAAATTAAATTATTTAATGTCTAAAAATTACAAATAAAATACCATTATATAGGAAATCGTTTTATATTTCTAATGAATATTTATAGTCAAATTTATCTTATGTATAACCCCATATTAAAAATGATTTACTTATTAAACTTTGATTTTAACTATTTTAACTATTCATTAAATAAAATAATATTAATTGTCATAATCTAATCCAAGTGGACCTAAATGGTCATATTATATTAATAAGGTTGTTTTTGGTCGAATTACACTTATCCAATAGAAATAGGACATGTGTTAGGGTAATATTAATATCATTTTTACCCTTAATTACCCTATTTACTTTTAACCGCGGTAAAAAAAGTAAAAAGTTACTATTCACCAAAAAAATTATTTTTATCTTATTGAACCACATTTTACTTACTGATATCAACCGTGTCTGTCGGATTTTCAAAATTCCATTCACAGAAGCGGTAAAATTAAGTTTTATGCAAAATTCAGTTTTTAACCTACCACTTAGTGGTTTCACTATTCATCAAAAAATTGAAGTTTTTCAGAAAAATGCCAAAATTTCACCCTAAGCTATAATTGATATTCCGAATTCAAAAATGATTTCTATTTTACAAAATTCCCAACATATAAGTTTCATTAATTAATTTTATAATTAATTTCCGCTGTTACAACAAATAGCGTGTTTTTAAGAGATAATAACTATCAAAAGATTGACACTTGTTTATAACTGGTTTAAATGTGAAATTACATCCAATGACCAACATTGTATTAAATTGAAAAAAATATATTCTAAATATACTTTAAAATCACTCAAATTAATAATTTATCACTATTAATTATTTCGATTAAAAAAGTTGTTTTTAATTAAAATTTAGTAATTTTCACTATTCATCAGAATATGAAAGTTATCCGAAAAGTACCAAAATTTCACCTTAGGCTAAATTCGATACTCCGAATCCAAAAATGAAGTCCATTTTGAAAAATAAAATTTACAACATTTCAAAAAGTGGTTATTACTATTCATAACGGCTAGTTTTAATAATATTTTAATAGCATATCATTTTTTAGTGAAACTCGGTATTGCATACAACACACGCTATCGTGGAAGGTCGCAATTGCGTGTAATGCAAGGAAAGTCAAGGATGCGTGTTGTGCAAGCTCCTTTTGGTGTAGCATACAACACAAGACATTAGGGAAATTAAAAAGAATATTTTTCATAAAATCTCAGGGTGTTACATGGAGTATGTATATATACTATAAATTTATATAATAAAACATAATATAAATAAAACCCATCACACAATGAATTTAAATTGCACATAAATAATGAAGTAGAAGGTTAACCCAACGAATGGAAATCGGGTTAAGAATTCTCTTACCTTGGGTTTGTCATACTTCTAACTTGATTAAACCTCCTTTATAATGGTTAAAAGAGTGTTATTAATATTTTACAAAAACATTTCATGTTTATAATATCTTATATGATCATTTCATAACATCATTTCACTATTAATTGTTAGTATTTTTTCCCTTGCACTGTTTTTGGTTGAATTCTTTACATGATTTCCATGATTGGTTCATGATGGAAATTATTGTCGATTGGAAGTGAAGCTCCAGAATTATAATGGAGTATTATTTACATATATCCAGTAACATAAATTATTCCATTATCATTTTTAATTCTTACATGAGGATGATTCATAAGTTAGAACATTAATGATGTTCGTTTAGATCATTTTAGTGGTTATTTGATAATAACAACCTTGTTATGTCTCATACATTAGAAACATGAGTACAAAAAGAATTACAGAACCACAGGTGAGTCATAAAATATATATTATAACAAGTTTCAACCATATAAATGGTTTCATGACCAGACTTGAATGAATTAATGGAAATTGAAATCACATCATCTACGACGTCGGTAATTCGACACAAACAGACAATGTTTAAAATAAGTGGGGGAGGAGAAGAATAATGATGAGTAAGTTTCCATAAAAATGATAAAATATATAATATAAATGATTTATGGAGATTTCAGGCCTCTTAGGTAAGTATATATGAAGAAATTATTAGGAAAGAACTCTAAATAAAAGAATAATTGTGAAATCACTTACAAAAATTCGGCAGCCTAATGGCTACGCAACATGATTTTACACAAAATTAAAAAGATAGGGGACATGGGTCACCCATCCAGAAATGAATCATAATATATAGAAGATCACTAATATGAGGAAATAAGAACATGGTATGGAAAATTTAAAATTATACTAAATAAAAGAAAATTTGAAAGGAAGAAAAAAAGAAATTGCGAATTTTCGTACCTTGTAGTGTAACCCTTAGAACATGAAGGTTGGAAACTTGGGGGAATGAGGAAACCCTGGTAGGACTACTATTAACGTAAGGAGTCCATATCTTAGTTTAGGGAGAATTGGTAATTAATTCAATGAAATGAAGAGTTGGTATTTATTGGAAAAGTGAGGGATTGATTTAATAATTTTAAGGGGACACCTCATGAGTGGTATTTAGAAAACCATGTGCTTGCCCATGGTATTTTCCCATGGTATAAGCCACTTGGGACACCTCACATGTTATTTAAATATAAAAAAGTATACCAGATTTATGGCATCATTATTATATGAATAATGATGTCATTAACACACTGAAACTAAAAACTGTATTTTTTACTATTCACCGAAAACTCAACTGTTTTAGAAAAATTCCCAAAATTCACCCAAACCATTTATTGACGTGTAGATTTCAAAAATAAAGTCAATTTTGTAAAAATAATTTTATAAATATTATTAATTTATCTCTTAAATAAAAAAATGTTTAATACAAAAATTAACTATTCTACTTCTATAACTACTTCTATATCACAATGAAAAATTAACCAAGATGCTATTTTCTTAAAGCCTTAATAAAATAAAATAATAATAAAATTTACTATTCATTAGTTTCATATCACTATTCATATTACTATTCATAAGGGTATGTTACTATTCACCAAAAAAACAAGTTGGTTCCAATAGACTCTAAATAACATACTGAACACAATTGTAGATGACAGTTTCTTGAAATTCAGAACATAGAAGTAGAAAAGTTATGTTTTAAAGGTTAATTAAAAAATATCTACTTGAAACAAACTTCCATGATTTTCTATTAATTTTTAGAAAAAACCTGGGTTGTTATAATAACCCCTCAATCATAATATGGGAACACCCCCTCTTATTCTACTTCTTTTTCTCATTTGACTAGGGGTCGATTCCCCTCTTATCCCCTCACACACATTGGTTTAGGGTGAACCATAATGGTATTATCTTTGAAATTTGTGATGGGTTTCGTCCTCCACTAAACCCTATTGATCTTCCCCTCCACTCGTTCAAATTTTTCATTTCTACAAGGCTAGGGATTATGGATTATTCCTCCAGCGCATGGTGGAATCATCCCAAGGTGATGGGGCTTTGGTGCAACATAACAAGAGGGAATCAGAGGATGAAATATAATGGTCATTTCTTGAGGATTCATTAAACTTATGTCACATTGATAATATATTTATGGTTCAATTTAATTTAAATTACAATAAGTATGGTTTCAATAAAAGTATTAGGGATTTTTCCAGGGATGGTATCAGGTTAAAGGCATGGAACTCTTGCAAGAGTTTGGTTCTTATTGGGTACGATGAGGCCACTCGATAGGTGTTTCATTGGTCTTTAAATGATTTAGAATTTATAATTAAATTATAAATTATTATATTTATTATATTTTGATATTGATAAATTAATTTTGTATTTTTTTCTTGGACTAGATTCTTCAGTGGTCACTCATTCTTGAATGAAGATAGGATGGGGTTTGGAGAGCCTTGTCAAAGTGTCTAAAATAGACAATTAATTGGAAATGGATTAAAAAAAAGGTTAGTGGTCCTCATAAAACCCAATTAATTTTATGAAATTTTTTTGGTTCATAAGATGTTCAGTCATGCCACTTAGGGAAATGGCCTATTTAGTTAAAAAAATTAATGATCAATTTTTTTTAAAAATTTAATAAATAAGACCAAAATATAAAAAAAATGATAAGGAAATGTCTATAACTGTCCATGAAACGTTTTTTTCATCTGCCAATGGTTTAGGCCTCAACTATTGAATACCCTTTGATGTTGAAGACTATTCAAACGGGATAAATAAAATAATATGAAATGAAATTTAGTTTAGAGGCCTTATGTAAGTAACATTATAAAATACCTGTGAATTAAGGTGATGAGTTAGTAGTAAGTGGACATAGTTGGTCATGTCATGAACATGGTATAGTAGACTAAGGGACTGAGAATGAGCTTTGGATTGTGTAGGGGGCATTAAACTTCTCTCTTGACCACCGCTAATACAACATGGCCCATATATCCAATAATGTTTTATCTCATTATGACCTTGTAAAGTTGAATGGTTCCCTACATGAGATGGGTAATAGTTTGAGACATGACTGATAATAGGGAGTTTATATGTGATTCACCATTTTTTTAAATGTTGGGGACCCCAATTGGTTCCCCTGGTGATTTTTTACCACAATTTCTAGGTGTTCTTGGGTATGGATGGTGATGGCGAGTTTAGGCATGCAACCGACCACACATTTTCCTTTATTTTTATAAATGAAATAAAAACACCATTGAGGTATTGTTGATTCATTTTAACTTTGTATGAACCCTTGGCGTTGACTTTTATTTTGTGTGGTAAAATGTGTGTATGTGAAGTATTTTAATATATATGGAAAATCCATCTATGTGGTGTTTTATTATGTGATAATTCTGGCTGGTAAAACAACAATTAGGGTGGTCTGTGTTACTTTTAGTTGAGAAAACTTTCCTTAGGGAGGACTATGATACCAGGTGGAGAAAAATCTCCTATGTGATGCTTATTTTATGGTCGATGGGTGTCACGAACCAGCCCGGGTCGACCCTGAACCGGTCACCCGAGCCGGTCCGCGGCAAGTCCCGAGGGGCGTTCCCGATCCCCCCGGGATGGCAACAAGTGCCGGGCGTTAAAACATTAATCGTTGGGAACGATTTCAGCCCAAACTAAAAACAGGATCAAAAGAACGAATATAAACTAAACAAACAAACAGAAACTAAAGACACAAACAAAACTAAACCACGACATACCTCCATGTGACCTCGCGGGTCACCACCCAACTACAACCAACGTCGCTCCCACACTGAGCGACTCAAGCAGAAGAACCTGAACAAAAGGAACCTGCAACTGAAGAGGTAAAAGATAGGCGTGAGCACAAAAGTACTCAGTAGGTGAGCCCCACAACAAATCCCAATGCACTGCCAGTAAATAAAGAATCTACCTATTCCAGGTTTGAACTACAATGTATAAAAGTATGCTTTTACAATGTTTCACTTGAAAAACTAAACACAAGACATCACCCTTATTCCTTTTTAAAAGTTGAATTTCTTTTCATTGATTCTAAATTCGTTCTGAACGATAAAGAAGTGTTACACTTTCAGTTTTACTATACAAGAGAAAAACGCATTTTTATTTGAAAACCATTTTCGCAAAGAAACCAGTACAAGCGGTAAAGAAGAACTGAAAGTAATAAAGCAGGAAAGAAAGAAAGTGCAAGTAGAAGTAAACAGGCAAGGAAAAACCAAGTGCAAGTAAGAATAAACCAGAAGTTATCAGCAATAACCATGGGCACACACGCACGCACTCACACACTCACACACACACACACATACTCACACACGCACACACTCACACCCCAGTGGTCCCTCGTATGCCGACGGAAGGCACCATGCCAGAGATGGTAGAGCACTATGGGTAAAACCCCTAAGGTTCATCTAGCTCACGTGGGACCCTAGAACCTCGTGTCTCGGTGAAACGTGGCTTAGAAGGCCACGACCCTCAGAAAACGTGGCTTAGAAGGCCACGACCCTCAGATATCATATGTTTAGTTAGTGTTGCAATCGTCAATCCAGCTAAGTGAAACAGGGACTACACCCATCCGGCTCACTAGCACACTAGTTCTAGTCCGCCCATCTAGATACCCAGGGTTTCCCGTGTGCTCAAACAAGTTTCATATTCACATAGTAATTTTCTTCCTCATATCGCAGGCCAAACAAGATATTGCACCCAAAATTCACCATTTCCACACCCAAACAAGATTTCAAAACTCACGCACGCCAAAAATACCTTTCTAGAAATATAAATGTCATTACCCAATCATTTCGCAAAAACCCCTTTCTTTGAAACACTCAAACAAGAACATAACCAACTTTCACAACTTAGAAAACATTATTTTTAATAACACAATAAGGGAAAACATCTTTCGTCAACCAAGAACCACACGTAAAGTTTCCAAAAACAGTTTCAAAAGGTCACACGACGTTTTCTCTAATCAAGGTTATATGGAAAACACCATTTTCCATAAACAGTACATTTACTAATTTACACACGCCAAAACATTTCAAAACCCAATTCAACATGTCTTTCGTTACTCAGGAAAAACCATTTGGCGACATTACTATGAAATCCCACAATTGAAACCAAGAAGACACTTTTAATGAAATGCTAGAATTAAACAGTTTGCATTATCAGCAAATCACCACACTATAAAAACTACTTAATATTATTTTCTTAAATTTACTGAAATTTAATAAAAGGACAAGGAATAAAGAAATTCTTAATTTAGAGGCAAGTGCATAGGGAGACCTACCTCGAACACGGAGCGGACGCGACGGAAACCCAGCAGAAAGTAGAACGAACCCCTGCGGCTAACTGCATACGCTGAACAGTGAAAAAGTACACGTTACCCGACCCGCGACAGAAAAAGGCTTAATTCTAATAAAAACACCAAGATGGAATAAAGAGGAAAATAAATAAATAATTAATTTAATAAACAAATAAGAAAATAAATAAATATATAGATAAATAATAAATACAATAATAAATAAATAATCAAAAGAATAAATAAATAAATAACCAAATGAATAAACAAATAGATAATCAAAAGAAAATAATATATAATTGCATGAATAACTAAATAAGTCAACAAATAATTAAATGGGTATATAAATAAATGAATGAGTAAGTAAATAAATAAATAGTTAATTAATTAACATCTAATTAAATGAATAAATAAATAAATAACTAATTAGCAAATACTAAAATGAATAAATAATTAATTAATTAATTAACTAATTAACAAATACATAAAAGAATAAATAAATAAGTAAATAAATAGATAATCAATTAATTGACAATTACTATAAGTAGATAAATAATAAGATAATTAAATAAAAGGGGAATGAAATAACACCTAAATCAATAATAAAATAAAAAAAACAAAACAAAAAAAAAGAAAAGAAACCAACCTGGTCGGCTGGGTTGAGGCGCGGGAAAGGGAGAGCGAGGCCGGGAAGCGGCGGCGGTTGGGAAGCAGGCGCGGCACCGGTGAGGTGAGGGAGGCCGGAACGGCTGAGGGGGGTCGGCGGTCGGCTGGCGGAGGAGTTGGCGACACCGGGACGCACGGAGGAGGCCGGAACAGGGAGAGCGCCGGGACAAGGGTACGGGTTGCAGATGTCGCGGCGGAGGGGCATCGGGGTTAGGCGAGGCCGGCTGGACGGGGAGGCCGGGACGCGGCGATGAAGGAGGAAACGGGGGAGAGGGAGAGGAGTGGCTGGGCGGCGGCTGGGTCGTCGGACGAGGTCGGCAGGCCGGGACAGGGGGGGGAAACCAGGCGGCGGTGTGGCCGGGGCGGTCGGGAGCAGCAGCGGGAGCCGGAAACAGGGAGGGCGGTGCGGCGAGCCGTTGCGGCTGACGGCACACCGGGATGGAGCAGGGGCTGGCCGCGCGCGGGATCAGAGGAGGGCGGCGGGCTCGGGACGCCGGGATGGCGCGGCGGAGAGGAAAACCGCCGGACGGGAGGAGCAGCAGGGCGACGGCTGGAACAGGCAGCCTCGCGGTGAGGGTTGATGATGCGAGATGCGGGTATAGAGTCGGGACCGGAGATGCCAGATTTGAGATGTGAGGAAGGCCTGGGATGCAGCGGGAGGGAAGCCGGATAAGCGAGATGCGAGGGGCCGGAACGGCTTGGATGTGCGACGGCGGGAGATGAGCGGGAGGCGAGGCCGGGGGTTGGTCGCACCGGTGCGGGAGCAGGGCAGCGCAGAGGGTCGCGCGGGGGAGAGATAGGGCGAGAGGGAGCGCCGCCAGGGGGGGAAAACCGGGTTAGGGTTAGGAGGGGGTTAAAATATATATATATATAATTGATAATTATAATAATAAAATAATGATGATAAATAAAAGTTAGTTAATTTTTAATAATAATTTTTATAACCAAAGTATTTAGAATAATAAAACCACCAAAAAGAATAATAATAATAATAATAAGAAAACACATATATATAGATGTATATATATACCTACAAACATATACACGCAATTACAATAAACACATATATATGTATAACATATATAGACCTAAACATATATATGCATATATACACATATAGACATATATATATATATACATTAATATACACGTCTATAAACATATATAAAAAAGCTACAATAATAGTAACGCAACTCAAATAGTAATAATAATAAAAAGTCAACGTAAAAACTTTAATATTTAAAACGCCGGGTGGACACATCGTCCCCCGGGCCGAACGCACGACCATCGCTAGCGATGCGATGACCGCGCACCGGCGCGAAACCACCAGTCACCATTAATCATCGAAAATTTTAAATCGGGACCAAGAAAAGAGAAAAATTACGGACGTCCGCGGTCGGGGTGTGACAATTCTCCCCACCACAGACACTTTATGCCCCCAGAAAGTCACCAGGCCGCAAGTCAACTAAAAACCAAGTCTATGCCCAAACATAACTAAAGGAACCAGAGAGGATTGAGAATCTCGGGGATGACCTTACTCAGCATAGGTCACATCCGACCGATTCAAGAGAGAACTGGGGTCCGAGATTGAGGGGAGAACACGAAGGGGTTCTCCCCACCACAAGAACTTAACTAGTGCTGAAAAGAAGACCATTTAAATAGAAAACCCCGAAAAAGGGGGGGGGGGGCGACGCGGGAACTCCCAACCAATTCAAACCAACTCTTACAACACGAGTGAAAAACAACACCTTCGTCGAGACGTTGAATCCCACGACTAGAGCCAACAACCTTCAACACCAGGGAAAACCCATAGAAAAACATTTAACCAGCATTAAATTAGAGACATGCTCCACCGAAGTCCCCGAAACATAACCACATCTTAAACACAACTAAAACGAGGTCAACCCACACGAGATTCAAACACACTTTTATAAAGGACACACGATTTAGAATACCAAGTCCACACGACACGTCTGCTTAGATTATCATAGAACAAGTCCACCATCACTTTATAGAAAGACAACGCATTTACAACGCTGTTGAAACTTCAGTGGCAGGAACTTCAGTGGCAGGAAGACAAGTATGAAAGAGGTTTCTAATTGCTTCACCGTCAACACGGAAGACAGAACTTGGACCAAGGCTTCACAACCCCGGGGACTCCTGACTGTGCGCGAGCTTCACCCCGAGACTTGTGGCTGGGGCTCTGATGGCTGAAGCATCTTCTGCCTCACAGTCAGGTACTGACGTTATCCCATCACGACGTCCTCTTTAAGCGACGCTTCCGACAAAACTTCTCCAGATGACCCAGACAACTACAGCGATGACACGTCCTTGGAGGGTTGCGACAAGACGGCTTTAAATGGCCGAAACGACCACACTGATAGCATACCCTCGAACGATCTGACGAACTGGAAGCTGAGACCAAAGGGGATAACTCCTTAGGAATAGGTATCTCTGGTGCCTCTTCCTCACCAGAGGGGGAACTCTTACGAACAACAACAGGGGACACTGAAGTATTAACCACCCGCACACCAGAAACTAACTCAGCTAAGAATGCTTCCTCCACAAGCTTCTCGAAACAAGGGTCTTTAGAAGGGAGGACTCGCTCCTTGATCTCTAAACGAAGACCCCCAGTGAAAAGAGAGGTCTTCATGAGCTCATGCAACGCTACATCTGGAGAAAAGGAAATCAGTTCCTTGAAATGGTCAACATATGTCTTCATCGTCCGTTGACCTTGTTGAATATGCACAAGCTCCCTCTTTTCTCCAGCTTCACTTCATCAGGTACAAACCATTGGATGAAAACCGTTTTAAAGACATCCCACGTCATTTCACCTTGCATTGATGATGGGGTAACCCTCTTACATTGGTCCAGAGCAGGACCCTCAAACAACTCCATAATTGCACAAACCTTAACATTATCTGGAGTTCCCAACATTCTAAAGACACGTTCCACTTCCTCGAGCCATTCCACTGCTTCTAACGGACCCTGATCACCATGGAGAAAAAAAGGGCGAAGTCTGAGGAGGACCAAAAACTGGGCATGACATATCCGAATCCTTAGAGACCTTTCTGGGCGGCATTTCCTGAGCGATTATATAAAACTCAAAGCCAAAACCAACATCAAATCGAAGCGACATCAATAAAAGCGTCTTCATCAAAAACAGTCAGCACAAGGACCAAATAGATACAACACAACCCAAACAGATACAACACGACCCAAAACAAAATCTCCTCTTTAAAATTCCCTTTTTCATTTTTGATTTCAAAACTACCCTTTTTCAAGATCACTTTCCAAAAACCAACCCACTTTCAAACCGAAAACTTTCCAAAACCATTTCCTCTTTAAAACCAATTTAGAAAACAAGGTCAAGCCCTTAATTTCATATACACACCCAGGTACTCCCATGACCCGTTGCACATGTCTTTATTCACATTCCATTCATACGTGCATCAACACACACTTTCCATGCATTTTCACACATGTGCAAACGTTCATAAAGAGGAACCGAGGTTTCAACCCAAATCATTCCTTTCCAATTCCAAGCAAACAACAGATTTTCAAAACAAGAGATTTCAGTTTCAAAACCCATTTTATACATTTAAAGTCCTTTAAAAGAAACCAGTTAAACTTTCAAAAACCCTTTTTCATTTCCAACTACGCACTCACACAGACCAAAACGGAAACAACATCCAAATTTGCATCAACCACTGAAATGAGGGACTAGTAGTCACGCTCGACCTAGCGACATGGTAGTGGGCCATGTCCCAAGTCAGCGTCGACCACTAGGAGGAATTCAAACCACGTACTCGGGCTCCACATGGGTCACCACTCCATGTGAAATCACGACGTAACGTCGGCTTTCCTCCGTTGTCATCTCTCAATCCAAGACAAACCAGGAAAGACAAGGACACAATTCCCGAACTACCCCTGGTAACTCAAGGATCAGTGCGAGCAAGAGTTCGCGACGCTCTTCCCGCACCTACCTCTCGAGTTCCGACAGTCCTAATCTCCTTCTACCGGACAACCCAAATAACAAGAACCACCTCTGATACCATTTTGTCACGAACCAGCCCGGGTCGACCCTGAACCGGTCACCCGAGCCGGTCCGCGGCAAGTCCCGAGGGGCGTTCCCGATCCCCCCGGGATGGCAACAAGTGTCGGGCGTTAAAACATTAATCGTTGGGAACGATTTCAGCCCAAACTAAAAACAGGATCAAAAGAACGAATATAAACTAAACAAACAAACAGACACTAAAGACACAAACAAAACTAAACCACGACATACCTCCATGTGACCTCGCGGGTCACCACCCAACTACAACCAACGTCGCTCCCACACTGAGCGACTCAAGAAGAAGAACCTGAACAAAAGGAACCTGCAACTGAAGAGGTAAAAGATAGGCGTGAGCACAAAAGTACTCAGTAGGTGAGCCCCACAACAAATCCCAATGCACTGCCAGTAAATAAAGAATCTACCTATTCCAGGTTTGAACTACAATGTATAAAAGTATGCTTTTACAATGTTTCACTTGAAAAACTAAACACAAGCCATCACCCTTATTCCTTTTTAAAAGTTGAATTTCTTTTCATTGATTCTAAATTCGTTCTGAACGATAAAGAAGTGTTACACTTTCAGTTTTACTATACAAGAGAAAAACGCATTTTTATTTGAAAACCATTTTCGCAAAGCAACCAGTACAAGAGGTAAAGAAGAACTGAAAGTAATAAAGCAGGAAAGAAAGCAAGTGCAAGTAGAAGTAAACAGGCAAGGAAAAACCAAGTGCAAGTAAGAATAAACCAGAAGTTATCAGCAATAACCATGGGCACACACGCACGCACTCACACACTCACACACACACACACACATACTCACACACGCACACACTCACACCCAAGTGGTCCCTCGTATGCCGACGGAAGGCACCACGCCAGAGATGGTAGAGCACTATGGGTAAAACCCCTAAGGTTCATCTAGCTCACGTGGGACCCTAGAACCTCGTGTCTCGGTGAAACGTGGCTTAGAAGGCCACGACCCTCAGAAAACGTGGCTTAGAAGGCCACGACCCTCAGAACACGTGGCTTAGAAGGCCACGACCCTCAGATATCATATGTTTAGTTAGTGTTGCAATCGTCAATCCAGCTAAGTGAAACAGGGACTACACCGATCCGGCTCACTAGCACACTAGTTCTAGTCCGCCCATCAAGATACACAGGGTTTCCCGTGTGCTCAAACAAGTTTCATATTCACATAGTAATTTTCTTCCTCATATCGCAGGCCAAACAAGATATTGCACCCAAAAGTCACCATTTCCACACCCAAACAAGATTTCAAAACTCACGCACGCCAAAAATACCTTTCTAGAAATATAAATGTCATTACCCAATCATTTCGCAAAAACCCCTTTCTTTGAAACACTCAAACAAGAACATAACCAACTTTCACAACTTAGAAAACATTATTTTTAATAACACAATAAGGGAAAACATCTTTCGTCAACCAAGAACCACACGTAAAGTTTCCAAAAACTGTTTCAAAAGGTCACACGACGTTTTCTCTAATCAAGGTTATAAGGAAAACACCATTTTCCATAAACAGTACATTTACTAATTTACACACGCCAAAACATTTCAAAACCCAATTCAACATGTCTTTCGTTACTCAGGAAAAACCATTTGGCGACATTACTATGAAATCCCACAATTGAAACCAAGAAGACACTTTTAATGAAATGCTAGAATTAAACAGTTTGCATTATCAGCAAATCACCACACTATAAAAACTACTTAATATTATTTTCTTAAATTTACTGAAATTTAATAAAAGGACAAGGAATAAAGAAATTCTTAATTTAGAGGCAAGTGCATAGGTAGACCTACCTCGAACACGGAGCGGACGCGACGGAAACCCAGCAGAAAGTAGAACGAACCCCTGCGGCTAACTGCATACGCTGAACAGTGAAAAAGTACACGTTACCCGACCCGCGACAGAAAAAGGCTTAATTCTAATAAAAACACCAAGATGGAATAAAGAGGAAAATAAATAAATAATTAATTTAATAAACAAATAAGCAAATAAATAAATATATAGATAAATAATAAATACAATAATAAATAAATAATCAAAAGAATAAATAAATAAATAACCAAATGAATAAACAAATAGATAATCAAAAGAAAATAATATATAATTGCATGAATAACTAAAGAAGTCAACAAATAATTAAATGGGTATATAAATAAATGAATGAGTAAGTAAATAAATAAATAGTTAATTAATTAACATCTAATTAAATGAATAAATAAATAAATAACTAATTAGCAAATACTAAAATGAATAAATAAATAATTAATTAATT
Organism: Viscum album; assembly: GCA_963277665.1. Classification (NCBI taxonomy): domain Eukaryota; kingdom Viridiplantae; phylum Streptophyta; class Magnoliopsida; order Santalales; family Viscaceae; genus Viscum; species Viscum album. The sequence goes on along the minus strand of OY728151.1, from coordinate 1,095,347,632 downwards.
AACTAATTAACAAATACATAAAAGAATAAATAAATAAGTAAATAAATAGATAATCAATTAATTAACAATTACTATAAGTAGATAAATAATAAGATAATTAAATAAAAGGGGAATGAAATAACACTTAAATCAATAATAAAATAAAAAAAACAAAACAAAAAAAAGAAAAGAAACCAACCTGGTCGGCTGGGTTGAGGCGCGGGAAAGGGAGAGCGAGGCCGGGAAGCGGCGGCGGTTGGGAAGCAGGCGCGGCACCGGTGAGGTGAGGGAGGCCGGAACGGCTGAGGGGGGTCGGCGGTCGACTGGCGGAGGAGTTGGCGACACCGGGACGCACGGAGGTGGCCGGAACAGGGAGAGCGCCGGGACAAGGGTACGGGTTGTGGATGTCGCGGCGGAGGGGCATCGGGGATAGGCGAGGCCGGCTGGACGGGGAGGCCGGGACGCGGCGATGAAGGAGGAAACGGGGGAGAGGGAGAGGAGTGGCTGGGGCGGCGGCTGGGTCGTCGGACGAGGTCGGCAGGCCGGGACAGGGGGGGAAACCAGGCGGCGGTGTGGCCGGGACGGTCGGGAGCAGCAGCGGGAGCCGGAAACAGGGAGGGCGGTGCGGCGAGCCGTTGCGGCTGACGGCACACCGGGATGGAGCAGGGGCTGGCCGCGCGCGGGAGCAGAGGAGGGTGGCGGGCTCGGGACGCCGGGATGGCGCGGCGGAGAGGAAAACCGCCGGACGGGAGGAGCAGCAGGGCGACGGCTAGAACAGGCAGCCTCGCAGTGAGGGTTGATGATGCGAGATGCAGGTATGGAGTCGGGACCGGAGATGCCAGATTTGAGATGTGAGGAAGGCCTGGGATGCAGCGGGAGGGAAGCCGGATAAGCGAGATGCGAGGGGCCAGAGGGGCTTGGATGTGCGACGGCGGGAGATGAGCGGGAGGCGAGGCCGGGGGTTGGTCGCACCGGTGCGGGAGCAGGGCAGCGCAGAGGGTCGCGCGGGGGAGAGATATGGCGAGAGGGAGCGCCGCCAGGGGGGTAAAACCGGGTTAGGGTTAGGAGGGGGTTAAAATATATATATATATATATAATTGATAATTATAATAATAAAATAATGATGATAAATAAAAGTTAGTTAAATTTTAATAATAATTTTTATAACCAAAGTATTTAGAATAATAAAACCACCAAAAAGAATAATAATAATAATAATAAGAAAACACATATATATAGATGTATATATATACCTACAAACATATACACGCAATTACAATAAACACATATATATGTATAACATATATAGACCTAAACATATATATGCATATATACACATATAGACATATATATATATACATTAATATACACGTCTATAAACATATATAAAAAAGCTACAATAATAGTAACGCAACTCAAATAGTAATAATAATAAAAAGTCAACGTAAAAACTTTAATATTTAAAACGCCGGGTGGACACATCGTCCCCCGGGCCGAACGCACGACCATCGCTAGCGATGCGATGACCGCGCACCGGCGCGAAACCACCAGTCACAATTAATCTTCGAAAAATTTAAATCGGGACCAAGAAAAGAGAAAAATTACGGACGTCCGCGGTCGGGGTGTGACAATGGGGATTCCATGGATATGGAATTGGTTTTTATTAGATATACATAGATAGATCTTTCAAGGTGTATTCCCTTGCACTGCTTTATTATGGGATACGAAAACTCCCATAGGGGTTGTTATGGACACATTATTTGTATAAATTATAGATAAGTGTCTATTAAATTAGGAGGAACATTCTTTGATATATTTTTTATCTATAATGGTATGATATGTAACACATGTGTTGGAATAGTCCATGCAACATTCTTAGAGACACTACCGCACTGGATAAATCATGTATTATTTTTTTTGTAATTAATTTATTATTATGTAGTAATTTATATATCCAAGAATGTCACATGAACATATCACTACACTATCATTATATATTAGATTATATTTCTTGTTCCATAATGGGTTTTTTACTCATACTCTACCAAGGTGACTGGGGAACATGGGTACTTGAGACATTATATACCTATTACAGATACATGTTGGGCCATTTCCTACTATTTTATTTATTTAGAGGGATAACTCAGATGACATTAGGATATTATAGGATGGGGTATTAATCATTGATGTTTGGAAGAGCATATGTACTGACTCCAAGATAATCATGTTTGGGAAGTTTTGGAATGGGAACCCCTCCGTGGAAAATTTATTTTGGGGGAGTATGGTTCAGTTATTGATAATCTAAGAGGAAAGGTATCATGATAATGTTAAATGAAATAGGGCCAAATAACAATTATTAATTAGCATTCAAGGTGGATTGTGGGGTGAGGAGATATCATTTCAGGGTTCTATAATTGGGTCTCCCACTACGGCATTCTTGAAATTCCTTCCATAGAAATCTCTATTGCACAAGTGAGGAAGCATCCCTCATTTCTACAGGCCATTTTCATTCAACATCATTGTTTGGTTCAAGATTTCATTGATATCTCATCAGAGAAATACCATTTTACCATCATGAAATCCTCAACTTGGGATTTCTCTACAAAATCATAGATAGTTACCCTTCATCCCTTTAATGAAGGTCATGATGGGGGAGAATTTCTTAAGTAATGACATCCCATTAAAATAAAATTTCATGATCTAGAGAATCAATAATCACATTATTTCCACAGATGATTTTATCATAAAAGGGGGGAATATATTCCATCAAAATTCTGGTGTTGTTGGGATTCCATAGAAGAAATGGTGGATCACCTTTTCTTTCAAAATTAATTGGTGTCCATAGTTTGGAGGGATTTTGGAGGTTCCATTAATCTTCATAGAAAAAAATTTATTTTGTGGATTTTCTTCATAACATGATTCGTGGTGGAAAAATTAAATATGTAGGAATGAATGGTGAGGGATATTTTTCTTTCCATGAGATGTTGGTGTATTTGGAATTCTTGAAACATGGCTTTTATGGAAGAAAAATGTAGAATATCTTTGGCCATTAAAGTCTGGTCTTAGAGCCTTATTGTGGAGTTAGGTGTCCTGGTGAAGCATTGGGATAATAGTATTTCTTAAAATACGGTCATTGAATATATTATATAATTAATTCGTCCCTTTATTTCCCAAAAACAATGCATATGGGTCAGTTGGGCAACCCTAGAGTGTGACCTCAAACTCAAAGTTGATGGCTGATGTGGTATGGGTCTGATGTGGTATGGCTCTAATGTGAGGAGGGGGAGTTGTTAGAGGATATATCAGTCCAGTGATCATGTATTTATATAGCTTATATAGTATTGTGGATTCTAACATGGTTGAGGACAATGCTATTTTAAATGGGTCAGATTCTTGTCTAGACTACAACATCCCAATTAAATCTATTGAAATGGACTCAACAGAAATCCATAACTTCATGAAAGGTAAAATAAAAACCCCCTAGTCTATCATGTAACACATTAATATATTCCTAATCTATCTACCTGATGGTTTTAATCTTATACACACATGTTGTGAAGGTAACAATGTTGTGTATTTTCTTTCTTCACGGGGTGATCAAAATAGTCCTAATATGATTTTCCCTGACATTTGATCCCTTCCACCTAAGTGTGTGAATCTAGTTAGAGCTGACAACCTTGGTTTTGACTACATTAGACCTCCTAGATTCCACTTTTCCTTTCCATGTCAAGTCATGGCCTTTAATTTTTTTCTCCATGTTCCTCTTTTGTTTTCATTAATATATTTTATAATATAAAATAATGTTTTCATTGAATTAGAATGAGTTATGGATTAGAGAGGAAATAGATCCTTAGTGAATCTTATTTTTCTTCTCATCTATATTTATATTAATTCAAAATAATGAGATATCAGTCTTATATACCAGAATGGCGATTTTGGTCTATTTCAAAACATTTCTTGTTATTATTTCTTGGTTTCGATTCTTTATTTTTTTATAATCTGATGGGATGATTTTTTATGATATTTGTCTATTTACATTATTATTTATACTCCAATATGGGGGTTATAATTTCCACTTTGTACCATCTAAGACCATCACTACTAGTTGGAAGACTCTCTCATATGAGAAGGAATTCCTAAGGTACTATGGTGACCATCATTATGTGTATTAATTATCGGTCAATGTGGACATTATTTTACAAATACCTCCCAATTATCTTATATTTCTATTACCAAATATTCACCAAGTTGAATGATCTTTCGAAGTAACTTACTATTTAATTCTCACATTCTTAGGTTATTCCCTTAAATTAAACTCTCTCATCACTCAATGATAGTAGTATTCTAATTTTTTGGTTAAATGGAAATAAAAAAATAAAAATTTATGGGGGTATTTATCTCTAATAATGGAAAGAGATCACTTCTTATAGTAAAATAATGTTATTTTGTTATAGAATTATCATTTTACAATAGGATTTTCAGTTAATTTCATTAGTTTAACATATACAGAGATCAAAACATTGAAAACCCTTTTTCAACTAAATTATATCTTTATGTGTTAGGTTTATTATTATTGAAAGTAAAATCTCATTAATTTTAATTTCTATTTTTCACAAATTGGGAAATTTAAATAGTCTTTAATCCCTATAAAAAGAATAATATTTCATGCACTATAGGTGTTTCTAAAAATTCCAATGAAAAAATTTACATTATTTTTGATAATAAAATAGGTGTTTGACTTCCATGTTATTGATAAGAATTGTAACACTTTTTTATAATATATTTTAATGATTCTACTGTGTTTTTGGAATGAAATTAATTCTTTAAAAGCTTTATTTTCCATTTTTATTGTTTTATAATAGTTCTATGTTTGTTGGTATTCATATTGTTTGGGAATATTTTTCAATGGATGTCTTAATGCATGATGAATTTTTTGGATAAAAATTTCGTTCATGAGTTTCCTAATTGTGTTTTAAAGGGAGAGTTTGAAGAGTCTATAGAATGAATTTTATTTTATTCTTGACATATAAGTAAGGAATTCCACATTAAGATAAAGTTTATCTCAATATGAAAAATGGATATTAGAAAATGGTTTTCTTTGAAGATAAATGTATTTAGAGGTCTTTTAAATGATTTATATACATGAGGCATGAAATTTATTTTCTACTGATTCATTTTATCAATTTATTCAGTTACTATATGATTTCCCATCCGTATATCCATTAGTTGACTTAATTAAAACACTTTGGTGACTAATGGGGAGATCAATTGATTATTGAAATAATTTTTTATATCATTGATTGGATATCATCCATTGTTGAATCATGATACTATTCTCATAGGGAGTTCTACTAGGTGAGTAATGTTGATAGAAATCTCGGGGTTATTTTATTAGGATGGTATCAATATCCTGGTAGATGGATCCCCCCAATTACATCTAAGATATTCCCATTAAAACCTAGTGTTTTCCCATGATTCCCATTATGTTATATTTTATGATTACATTTATGATTCTTACCTCTTTATTAAATTGTATCTTTACAAATTTCTCTATAATTTCCACTATGTGACTTTCATTTCTTTCCCTTTCTAGTGTTTTGCAAGTATTTTCATAAAAATTATTATTTTAAGGTTTTTCTAATATTTATTTCACCTAAATTATTTGTCATATTTTCAAGATGGATATTTCATTAATTGTATTGTATCATTTTTATTTCCTATCATGTTTTAACAGTGGTTTTTGGAGAATTTTTTGAATGAAAAAGTTTTTCATGTCTATAAACCTTTCTAGACCGTATATATTTCCAAACATGATTCAAATCGTGATTTAAAAAGGGTATTTATTTTTATTTTTACAATATATAATGTATTTTTTAAAATATTTTTTTTTCTCGTTGTATTCCTCTCACATATATTAAAATAAAAATTATAAGTGTTACTAAAATTTTAATTTTTTAAGTTTTTTGTCAAATGAAATGTAAATATTCTTGGGTGAAATCATATATGGAATGATTATCTCAAACTCTCTATAAACATAATGTAACGTATTATTTCAGTAATTCATATTTTAGGTATTCATGGAATTACTGAAATGTTTTATAACATACATTTTTATCTCTATTGATTGTGGAATTAGGTTAGTGGAGGTGACCTCATTTGACATGGAGATTCATATTTGGTGTTTCAGATTTAAGGAAATTATAGTATGACTCTTATATCAACCTCATTGGCCTTTATATTTTGTATTTATTTGTTATGATTTCAAGATATCATATTATTCTATTTATTGTTAACTTTACAAGTTGTGTAATTTTATGTTATTTAAGAACAACCGGATTGTATTGTTTCATATTTTTTTTAATTTATTATTTGTTTTTCCAAGATTTATATTGTATGGGTATATTTTCTCAAATTATTGGGAATAGTTTAATGTTAATATTTTTTTATTGAGAGGGTATAGTATTTTCCAAAGTGTATGATAATACCCCTAACACTTTATTCCAATCGATGATTATTAAGAATATGATTTTATCTTTTTTTTCTCGCTGATTTGGGTGATGTGGAAAGCTGACCCAAGTAGGTTTATTATAAAATTATATTAAATAAATATTACTATGAGTAATGAAAACTATATTACTGATATAATTATAGGAAAACATGATGTTGGTTTGAAAAGGTTTCAATATAATACTTGTAATAGATAACCTTTTGTTTGTGTGGTTCTTTTGGGATGATTTAAAATCCTTGTTTGGAATAATTAATACTGGTTGAGATTCAAGAATTGTATCTAGAATGTTTCAAAGGATTTTTTCATTGGTTATAGAATGATCAAATAGGTATTTCATATATTTTAGTTTATATCATTATTATTTGTTCCCTTATAATGGTTATTGATGATTTAGTTTAGTTCTTATTGAATATTTAGGATATACAATGATGTCATCTCATTGAGGTTGATTTACATTATTTTTAAAATTCATCTAAAGAAAATTTTCAATGGTTTGTTTTATAAATGGATTAATTTTAATTTCATAATAATATATTAAATTGATCTAAGTTTTTATGTTTTATAATAATAATAATAAAATGAAATTTTGGAATGTGAAAAAGATAATTGGGTGATATTTTACATTATTTACCATATGTTGAATTTTATATTAATTAAAATGTATATTTTAATGGTTCAAATTTAATATATAGTGTTTCCAAAATGTAACGATCATCAATAAAATAAATAATTTTAGGAATTATATAAAATTATTTCATATTTTATATAGTGTATGTATTATAATGTTATTAAAAAAATTATAAACTTTTGTTAAGTTCTTTTGCATTTATGAAATGGTTTTTTATTTTTAATATCAATGAAATTGTTTAGATAATTAATTTTTTATTTAAATTTTAGTAGATATTCAATCATTTCTATTTTGAAATGATAAGTATTTTTATTCTATATTTATAAGATATTAGTGATTTTTGTTTTGATTTTTTTTGTGATTTTGGAATGTAATTTTATTGTGTTTCATATTATATGTTATTGTAGTGTATGATTCCTAGAAAAATGTTAATGAATCTATGGAAAAAAATTTGGTGATTTTTTTTTGGTGAATTCATTTTAATGATTCAAAAATTAAAAGCCTATTTATTGATACTATGTGGACTCTAAATAGAGTTGTATGGTCTAAATCACATTTACATGTAAACAATGTTATTGTTTTACATGGTGATCAACTTTTATAAGAGGGGATGGAGTGAAAGTAAATGGTAGAGTAGATTTTCAATCCATTATATACTACTATAACCTTTATGTTGGATGTTTACATATTCATGTTATTGGGACTAAGTTGGGAATGATGTAAAATCATTACTAAATCTCATTTAGTTGAAGACTTGACATATGGGGATCTCAAAACCTTGTTTTTTAAAAAAAATGATAAATTAATATTAAAATAAATTAGGTAGTTTAATTTATAATATCTATCATGGATGTCATATTAATGTGTGTATGAATATTTTTTATGACATGGTTCCTTTCTCTCCTATGTCAGACATTAAACACGCATTGAAATCTTGAATCTTTGAATGATTACTTCATTAAAACCAATTTAAGATGTGGTTTCTTCTATTCTAAATTCATATGTATATGTATTCAATATATCTATTATTTTGGTGGAAATTATAGTTACATTGTCAATTATGGGTTAACATGAATGGTAATTTGGTGTTAGCAAGTAAAATTAGTTAATTAAGAATAAGATTCTAGAGAAACTAACGAGGGGAAGTTATGGGAGTGAAGGTCAAACCTATTATTATGTTTTGTTTGTTTCTATGAAAAATTCACCACTCATGTTCTTCTTATGTTTTAATAAAAACTAATTATATTGAGTGACCATATCGAACAGTGTATATAAACAGAAAATTATTATCATAGAATAGCTTAGATACTGACTAGGTTTGTCAAATTTGAATAGATTTTTTAATTAAATATTATTAAAATTCAAAATTTAATGAGTTTTTGTGAGTTTTAAATTTGTTAATTGAAATAAATTAATGAAAATTCAAGTAAAAAATTAAATTAAAATAAAACAAAACCTGAAATATAATAAAAAATGGGAACATGTTAATGAAAAATGCTTAGGTAACCTATGTGAAATTCTCCATGCATGAAAAATCACTATTTTAATTTAAATTAAAACCACACCTCATGTAATATATGAGTTATATATCATTTTATCAAACATACTCAGTTATTTGGTTTTAATATCATGATCCACCTCTATTGTGAATGTAATAAATGTGTGAGACCTTCTTATGAATTCATTGGGTACATCCCTCTCTCAAGTGAATAACCATGGAGAAATCCATTACTATATCACTAATGAATTTCCTATATTGAGTTAAACTCATCAGTAAATAATCTATGGCTACCTAACTCACACATGGTCCTGAAGACAAGAATTTTAATCAAAAAATATAACTCGAATATATTCTATTGAAGTGGTGGATGGGATTATGTAAATTAAAAGTGAGGTAAGGGAATAAAATACAATATTTATATAAACAAAATATCTATTTTCTCTATTTTCTTCATATTAGGTAGCACTCAATGACCATATGAGTTCATGAATATAAAGACATAAAATTAGAATCTAAAAGGTATACGGAGTTCTCCTAATTAGTCTAGTTGATGTGGGTCATCCATCTATAGTCGTGGAAGTTAATAGAATAATGACAAGAAGAAAAAATATATATAAAAATTAGGAGTTAAACACAGTTATATTATAAATATAATTGTACCAAAATTTTAATATTCTTCTCATATAAAACCATAGGTGAGAACACATTACAATGGATAATATGAGATGTTTAAATATGCAATGTAAAAGCTTATGAGGTATAATATGACATACACATACTAAATGGATGATTGATGTAGTGATTCTATTTAGTTTCTTCCATCAATATTTTTTTTGGATTCATGAGAGTTTCTTAGACTACATACAACATACCTTTGAGCATCAAATCATGTTTCCAATTAACTAAAGAACCTTGATATGAATTTTTTGGGACATATGGATCTTGTAATCATCCTTGGGTGACTAACTAAATTTGTCTATAAATAAATTAATGAACATTTTTTGTTTTGGAGTTTTGTTCAACGATGATAGGTCATAAAGGGAATGATTTAAGGGATCTAAACGATTTTCATGAATATTATTGAGTGTCATGATGTTTTCCCTTGTGTTGGTATAATAGTTAAACCTAAATTTGATGAAGTAGGGTAGTGTTTCAATGTTCATGGAAGCACAATTAATATGATGATGAACAATTGTAAGATTGTATGAATGGTCGAATACAGAGGCTTCTCTATGTGGTAATTCATGCATAACAATTTCTCAAATAGGTACTCATGGTATCCCTCACCCATGTGGTTCAATCATAGACATGAAAGAATGGACATGTGAGTTACATTGATATAAACATCATATTTTGGATTACAATATTCCATGGTGTATTTTTGTAATTTTATATATAGCATATCATGGTCGAGTTATTTCCACTACAATGGTTGTAACCTAATCTATGGCTTATACATGAAGGGATATTCTAAAATGAGGTGCGGTCCATTAGATTATTCTTATATATAATCAATAATTTCCCCAATAATCAAACATAAGAGCTACTAGATGAGATTTATTAAAATGTGGGTGACTGGAGTTCATTTTAATAACATGGAAGGCCTCTCTAACTAGAAGCAACCTGACATAGGTCTGTTTTCCTCACATTATTTCTTTAAATCTCAAATTAATTATAAATATTATTATATAGTACATTGGATTTTAAATTTACTCATACTCCCAAAAAAATATGTAATATTTACTAATTTTTTTTATGAATCTATCAAAACTAAAATTAATAAATATAGACGTTTGTAAATAATTCCATATTTTTAATAAAATTGTTAAAATTTATGATTTAGGCCATTATATAATTAAACATATTATATTCAATATAAAAATAAATTTTATTTATTTATATAATTATATTCATTATATTAAAATATTTAGTACAAAATTGAAAAATTATAGATTTATTACTCACTATACAATAGGTATTCTATGTTTTCATTGGACTAATAGCAATAATTTATCCATCATGGTTTCAATTTTTTCATAAGTTAAAAACTATTTTTCCATAATTTTATTTATAAATAAAAATCTTTAATCATAATATTAATATTTGACTACATTTTCAAATTATTCATTTAAATGTTCCTCATACACTATAAAATTTAACACTTCTATGAAAAATCTTAAATGAAATTTCAATAATTTATTTTCTCATTCTGAATTTTAGTTCAATATTCTCCTTCACTTATGTTCCTCTAAATTCCAAATAATATACTCACATTAATATATTTTTCAACCCATGAATTATTAATAACTCATATTGGATAAGAATGGAAATTCTAGAATTAAAAATTCCAAATATTAGTCACCCCTGAGGTTATTTTTGATGGTAAAGGCATGGAAGCATTGTTTTTATAACATGATCACAAATCACTATTACACATTATTAGTGTTTTTTGTTTTCCACAAACACGCATTGTGATTTTTAAATCTTATGGAATGTCATTTTTTATCCTAGTTATTCATTTTATTCAATTTGATAAAAACTATATATTTTATATTTAAGTAGGATCGTGGAAAAGTTATTTTGGTTACGAATAAATTAATCCAAATTATTATTCATTGATTTTTTGTATACATGTTAATATTTTATCTACATAACTGTTATATCCATATCATTGAATGCTTTAATTTTAAAATTGGGATTTAATGTTTTCCATATGTAGTTATATACTACAAAACTAAGGGACATAATTCAATTAAGTGAGTGAATCTAAAAATAAATTTATTCAAAATTGAATAAATAAAAAATCAAAAAACATAAAAATATCACATAGACAAAGATTCATACTCCCCAGTAGTTGAATTTCACTACCTAGGTTGGATAAAAAACACAAAAAAATAGTTATGTGAGGAATCAATTAGGATGGAGGGATAAAACATTTTGAATTTTATGGGTATCATGAGTTAATCCCTTAATTTAACCCTTATTTAACCATCATAATAAAAGATAATAAAACATTATAAATATTTGGTTAAATAAAATTAAAAAATTATGTGGAAATAAGAAATTACTTTTTTTAATCGATACATTTATACAGGGTTTAAATGAAATATGATTAGGAATTTAAATTTCATTAACCCTAATTTTATTTTGTATGAGTTTTTATGATGTTAATGAAAATAATTATTTAATACTAGTTTCTTTAATGATGATTCTTGTGTTGAGGCCCCAAATGGAAATAAATGATCCCACCCAATTAATAGAAAAATTGAAGAAGTAAAAATAGGGTGAGGGGAATGTACAGAGGGGTACTCACTATAAACAAAAATGGTTTATTCCCATTTTATTTGTTCTAGTTTCTACTATGTAGGTATATATACCACTTTCTATTTGGATATAACGACCTAAATGGAAACAATATATAATCTTGAGTTTTATGTCAAGAATCCATTCTATTACATTCAAATATCATTTCACGATTATATTTTTTATATAATTATGGAATAAATAATCCATAAAATAACCATATAATATAATTTGAACACTTCTGAAAAACATCCATTACTTCCATCATATGAATCTTTTAGTATAAAACATGATTTATTTTCAAGAAAACCCTTTTCTAAAATTAAATTCACTTCTTTCTTTCCCTTTCCCATTCGTAAAGGCTGTTAAAAACATTTTAAAAATATGGTATTATAATAAAAATATTTTTAACGAATATAAAAATAAATAAAACTTTTAATACACAGAAAATAGAAAACCATGTGAAATATTTACTTTTGTATCAATGTTATTCATTCAAAAGAAATAAATTATTTTCACATAAAAAACAGAAACATTTTTCTTAAATAAAATCATTAAATTATGTATTAATAATAGATAATTCATATAGTTATCTTGATACACCATTATACATATCACTCTTACAAATTGATTAAATATATGGTCTACTTCAATACTAATTAATTAGAGGTCTATCATAGACCCTCCTGTCCTTGGTTTATTACATGACCACTCATCCTTGGTTTCTAATGTAGCCACCTTTTCTTGGTTTATAATGTAATCACCCATCCATGAGTTATAATTTTACAACCTATAAAAATATATAATTTCCAATAACCATTACATACTCATAACTCATAAAATATTCAATTTTCTATATTACACTCTTAAAATATTCTCCTCACCCAAAGGAAAAAAATTCTGATATTAATATATTAATCCCATTAAAAAACATTTTTCAGATCAAAAATACACAAAAATAGAATGGGGATTATTATTTGAAAAGAACATTAAAGCTTGTAAAGTTATCCAAACTTCAAATAATGGTTATGGTATTTGAAAATTCATTATATCTGTATACGTTAAAATAGAATGATCCTTTTTTCATTTGTAATTAAAGTCACACAACTAGTAATCAGAATACCTTTTTTGGGTGAAACATAAATAAATAAAATAATTTCCATTATATAATTCTCATTTAAATAATAAGATCATTTTTAAATGATGGACGTAGAGGAAAAAATGTTAAAATGAATACATTAAAAGTGTCATTTTTTAAAGAAATGTCCCTTATCACATTGGAAATACTTGGATAATAAGTCTTGTGAAAGAAAATAATTTAAAATTAAATTAAAAAAAGTTATAATAAAGAAAATTTTGATATAATATGTCAAATGGTAAATATACACACCTCATAAAATAATATAGGTTCACATCATCAAAATATATCTCAATGAAAGGAAATTATGTTGAAGTCCATTACCTAGAGTCTAACTTATGACGTACATTATTTATCATAATAAATTATAAACTTATGGTTATTTTTTACTTGAATAAGAACATTTTTATAATTTTTTATTCCTTTTAATTAACTTTTCATAATGTTATATATTATTACATAATCAATTAATTTTACGTCCGATGTTTTGATGAAATTTGCTTATATGTCAAAAATAAAATTTGTAGGTTGGCTATGATCAAAGAGGGTATTATTTAAACATATACAGAGTAATAATATTGAAATAACTATCATATTGATATATCAATTATAATTTTACTTCCAATAATTAAATGTTTTCTAGAGAAATAATGAATGTTACGATCAAGGAGATGGTAGGCTGAATGTACGCTTGAGTAAGGTTTCCTTCTTACAATGATCATTAATGGATGGATGTAAGTAATATTTTATCGTTACATAATTATAAAAATATCATATAAAAGATATTATTTCCATAAATACACTTTTAATATCATTTATGTGTTTTGGTTATGAAAAGTGAGTCACATCGCTACGTGAGGCTGAAATTCCACATATACACGAACAACATTATATTTTTTCAGTGAGTGGAATGGAAATTAATAAAATTATATATTAATGTATAATAATGATAAATATTTATTATTATAATAATTATTTAATGAATAACACATATATTCATTAAACATACCTATATTACCTTCCATGTAATGTGTTATTGAAATATGAATCACATCGCTTCGTAAGGTGGTAGTCCACCATACACACGAAAGACATTATCGTATCCCCTATGGAATGGAAAGTGAAATAGTTTATATGATATAACTACTAAATAGGTATAATTATTTAATTAATATCATATATATACTTAATATCATTTATCATACCCAACTTAGAGAGATGTTGATGGAAATGTGCCAAATCGGTTTGTGAGGCGGTAGTCTATAGTACACATGAGCGAAGTCATTAATTTCCATTTGAGGGAAGGGGAGATTGATATAGATCATACCTTTAGAAAAATAAAAACTCATAATATTGGAGGAAAAAATTTATTATATAATGATAACTGAAGAATATTTTTTTGAAGAGGAAGAAGAAATAAAACCAAAATGCATAGTTATGAATTATAACTCTTCTCGAACCGTCTCTTTAGGATTGTACCTACAGTATTTATATGATGAATTTATGACCAAAAAATGGAATATAGGATGAGGAAATGTTATTTTTAAGTTATTTGGGTTTATTTTGGTTGAAAAAAAGGTTTTAAGGTGTGCACAACAGAGGAGATGGGGTGGCCATTTATTAGTGAGGTGTGTGACACACTTGTAATTTTTACCCTTGTTTTTTACATGCCACAACAATAAAAAATGACATATTATATAGACTTATACATTATAAGGAATAAATATTACAATAATATATATTATATTCTATTTTTTAGGTTATTTTAACTCTTATCGTTTTAGTTAAACCCCTCATTAAACCAATTTTTACAAACGCTATGGTAATTGATTTTTAATATTTTCACTATATTTTTTAATCAAAAATTATGTTTACCATATTATAGGATATATATTATGATGATAAAAAATAGGAAATCCATTTTACCTAATACAACTCACATAATTGGAAAAATTGAATTTCAAACAGAACCAACAGATGTGATGGAAAATAGGATTTTGATGAACTTTATTTTTCAATAATTTTTTTTAAATTAACTCTTATAATATTAATAATCACTGAATGAATACCAATAAATATTAATTAATATATATTATATAAATTTAAATTTAAAAACTATCCACTTTGGATTATATTAATTAATTAAAATAGAGAAACAATATACACTTTAAAATAGGTTTTAGAATAAATCCATTTTTAAACCAAAAAACAAACCAATAATAAAATCCAATATAATTATATTTAAAAGGTAATTATGTATATTAAATATAATTAAATAATAATAATTATACATTAAATCATACTGAAAATATAATTGTTCTTTTGACTTACTTAAATTTTAGAAAAGAAATGAATTTTAAAAAAATGTCTATTTTTCACTATTCACTGAAAGTCAATGTTTTCTGGAAAATCTTCTAATTTTAGCAAAATTAAATTTTGATATGAAGATTTTATAAATTAAACTAATATTTTATAATTAATATTCTAATATTTATAAACAAAACCTTATAATAAAAAATTTCAGATAAATCTTTTCCATTGGTTTGTAAAAAAATTAATATATTTGTGATGAATAAATTCTTGAAAGTAATTTATTTTATCACTACCTAGGTTCTAAATTTTTTTCCAACTTTTGAAATTTTATCCATTGAATTTTATTCACTTATTAATTAAGTGAGGATATATTTCCATCATATCATTTTCAGATTCAAATATTTTCTCTTTAAATATATGGTTTTCCCTTAAAATAGTAACATATTAAAGATCCTTATAACAAAACACATTGTCTTTGTATTAAAGAATATGAAATTAAATTCCATATGAAAAATATTCTGTTCTAGCTAAACTAATTTTTTTATTACATCGTGATATAAATTCAAAACATATTTCCATAACATTGAAACACAAAATATGTTGTGTGCCTGAGATAAAATCAGAGGAAATGCCATTCAGTAGGAAACTAATACAACTTTCTCCAGGATTTCGTATGGTCCAACGAACCATGGACATATCTTTCCCTTTTTACCAAAATTTATAACACTTTTCTATGAAGATACTTTATAAAAAATGGTCACCAACCTCAAAAGAAATATATTTATTTTGGTTATCCACAAAGATTTTTTGTCTAATCTGATCTGTCCTCATACGCGACTGAATAAATTGATCCCTCTTAGTAATTTTCTCTACTAACTCTAGCCCCCATTATTTTCATTTCTTCTAATTAATCCAATAATATCGTGCTCTATATCTTTTTTATACAATTCCTCAAAAGTTTCCATCTTATATTTTAATTAAAACTCTTGTTAATAGAAAAATCAACCAAGAAATATATTGATCCCAATATCCCTAGTAATCCATTGAAAAAGAAGAAGCATATCTTTCATTGTCAGAATCATCCACTCTGACTAACAATTGGTTTGACGATGAAAAATTATAATGAAATTTTATTCAGAACCCAAATGAATTCTGATGTGCTTTCCAAAAATTATATGTGAACCTTGGATAACAACCTAATAAAATAATGAATGAAACTCGATATAACCTATCTATCTATTTTAGATAAATTCAATTAATCTAATATAAAGAAATTTTATGTAAAATGGTAAGGAAATGTGTATATTTAGTTAATCGATCTACTATAACCCAAATCTAATTATTACCTCATGATGTGTTTGGTAATACCACCATTAAATCCATGGATATATTTTACAATTTCCACTTCAGCTCATGTAAAGGATACAAATTTTCTTTAAGTAATTTTTATTCTATTTTATCATGATAACTAGTCAAACAATTCATGATAATATCATCAATATCCCTTTTCATACCATCCCACGAGTAATAATCATGAAGCTCTATGAACTTCTTAATGATACCCAAATGAATTGAAAATAGAGAAATATGAGTTTCAATCAACAAATGTTTCTTTAACATGGAATCTTGAGGAACCCAAATTATTTTCCCAAATCAAAAAACAACTTCTTGATCAATATTAAAATTTAAAAATTCACCCTTCTTAAAGAATTTTTCCTTTTCTTATAAATATTAATCCGCTATTTGATCTTTCATAATACTTTCTGAAAAAGAAAACATCACTAAAGCCTAAATGAAAATAGTGGATTTCCCTATATAAATAACTTCTATAAAAAATTTATAAAATTAACAATAAATAATTCATGTTACAAACATAATATGGTTAATAAATCATTATTTTTTTACTCTAATAATCAGAAACTTTTTTCTTATCTTGAATGGTAATGAATCGTGTAATATTATTTGATTAGTTCCAACCATATTCTTTATCCATGATTAATTATTTATTAATGAATATAAACTTCAAAATAAAATTGATATGTATTTATTTCCCACTTTACTACAAAAAAAGGTTTCCTACACATTTTTAAATAAAAACCCACAATAAATAATTCCAAATGATGTAGAGGGTAATTTTACCCAAGAGGTATCAACTGAAGTGAAACATAATAAATTACTAGATCATTATTCATTAAGAAACAACCATGAATTTTTAATGAAGCATCAACATAGAATAAAAAATATCTATTTTTACAAGGTAGGGGAAATATGATTATTCAGTAATATTATTTTTATTTATTGATAACAGTCATCATATTTTTCTTTAAAGATGAATTTATCACCTTTTAGAGTTAACTCACTTTGTGGTCTAGATATCCATGAAAAGATTTCAAAAACCCACTAGTATTAACCCTATAATGAAACAAAAATAAAAATCTCTTTGATATTTTTAGATAATGGACATTATTAAAAAACATTTAATATAGAAGGGTTAACAGATATTCCATATTTATAAGTAATATTTACAAATAAAATAATTTTCTTCAAAAAAAATAAAAACAAATTAAATTTCCCATATAGATTCACTTCTATTATGGTTTACAAAAAAAACTCATTAGGTTTCTATCATGTTAATACTAAATTTTAGAATAAACCAAAATTTCATCTATAGATACAACCAAAAACGTTTCAAAAATCTCATGAAAAAATCAATTAATATGTTTTATAAATACTTTAGGTGAATTATAAAATCTAATTGTAACAACTACAGAGTCATAGTTCCCATATATACTCCAAAATAAAATCATCAGATTCTCATCCTCCATTACTATTAACTAATTGAACTTAGACCTTTGATTAAGTATAGAAAAATATTGATCCCTCTAAAGATGATAAAACAAATCATTGTTATGAATAAAATTATATTTTTTCTTAATATTTATTTTATTAAAGGCTATATATCCAATAAAATGTATCATTAAACCATCTTTCCTTTTAACAATCAAAATAGGATCACCATGTGGTGTTGTTCAATGGTGAATTAATCCTTTACATAATAACTCGTATTATTTCATTTTTAATTCTTAAACGTCTAGTTGAGTCATTCAATAAGGGGATTTAGAAATAGGCTTAGAATCGCGAAATAATTCAATAACAAACTCAACCTTTTGGTCAGGAATAAAAGTAGGAAAATCCTCCAAAAATATATATTCTAGTATTCAATTACTATAGGAAAATCACTAATTTGAATAGTTTCTTTATTTTAAGCAATATAATCTAGGTTACATTAACTAACACATCTAATCAATTTATTATTTTTTAATTATGTTATAAAAGGAATTGAATCATTGAACATCCCTTTCATATCTTTTCAATCAATCTAATCATGATAAATAGAAGTAAAATCAATACCACGAATGATATCAAACTATACTATGTCTAGTTCAACAAGATTTAAAGTAAAATATATCTCATTGATAACAAAAGGAAGATTCCAATCAATATTGGTTGGTTTAATATTTCCTACCAAATATTCACAAAAAGTAATATATTTTTTTATGTGGTGATATTCCCATTTTACTTGAAAATTTCACAAAAATGAATGAATTCTATGATCCATATTCAAATAGTGTATTTTTATAATTTTAATAAACTAGAAAAATACCAGTCACCACATTATTTGATATCCCAACATTAACCATAGTGTTAGAAAAATATTTTTCCATACCCTTGTTATTTTGTTTCTATTGATTTCAACCCTAAGTAACTAAATTTGGATATATTTTGGCATAATTCCCCAACTCATTATAATTAAAACGTCATACAACCATATTTTCATTTATCATATGATAATTTTCCTTATAGTCATGAGCTATATGCCCAATAATACAAAATCATAATCACTTCCCCATGTTCCTATGAAATTATACAGGATTATTCTTACCACATGTCACATATGATGGGTACATAGTTATCATACCCACAAAAATATTTTCCCAATGTATCCCCATTACCTGCTAACTAGACATATTCTTTTGAATGTTTTCATGGAATATATGATCATAAAAAACCCAATTTCTAATTTATAAGCATATTGAACGTGTTTCTCATAGATGGTCAATTTAACAGAATCCAATTCAATTCGATGTAAATTCTTTAATCCAGAGTAAACCTGATTAATCTTAATATCAAGATCCCTAATAAAATTTGGGATGTAATTTTCCAATCAAGTGATGTTTTCTTTATATACATCTACATAATCTTCTTCCTTTTCTTGAAATGATAGGAATTGTTTCCCCATCAGAAGTCAAAACTTCTTAGGGAAATATTTCACAACTAAAAAATCCTTAAACTTTTCTCATTATATAGAATCAATATCATCTTTCTTTGTAGTATTCTTAACTAATGACCACCATCGATCATGTTCGCCTGAAAAATAATAAATTTAAATATTTGAAATTTTATTTTCTAAACATCCTAATACATTAAATATCTTCTCCAATTCATTGATCTATCTATCTATTATAACAAGTTTAGAATATCCACTAAATTATGTGAGTGTTTCCTCGTGAAATATCCAAAATAGATATCTTCCATCATGGAAGGTTGGGTTCTTATCTAGCATGAATTCCACTAAAATTTATCGACTTTTTTTCTATTCCATCACATCAACAAACTATTTTGTTCCAATTTAAACCATCTCATGATGCTAATTTGAAATGAAATTTTCCTCTTGGTGCCTTCCCATTATAGCTTCCCTTTTTCGGAAATATAAATGAATTCTGAACATAAAAATCGTAGATGAATAAATAATGTAATAATTTCAATTTTAGATCATTTCAACTTAACCATAATGTAAAATCTCTTGAGTTTTTATTATTATCATTTTCATAAAATATAAACTTATCTATAAAAACTAATGATACCATCTATAAGGACCTGGTCATATTTATTACATAATCATTAGTTTTAAGACAATATTTCTTTCTATTATATTTGAGGGCCTTTTTTGGTTTATATTTTTTGATAATTGGAAAATAAATCATAAATTACATAACTATATAATAAAATCACTACACATTCTCTGAGTGTCCATTTTTTCAAAAATATTAGTCATTTAAGATAAAATATGATTTCTTTTCATGGAAAATCTTCACGACATTGAACTTTCCTTCTTCCTTTCCCTTACCCAAGCTGAAGCCCTGCTATTTTTTTTAAACATGGGATTAGTATAGAAAATCACATTAAGGGTACAAAAAAGAAAGCAAACCACTATTACAGTGAAAACATCAAAATTGTTGAAATGTTTAACTTTGTATCAATGTCCTTTCATTAAACTAAATAAATTATTTTCTCATTAAAACACACAATTTTTTCTAAACTATATATCATTAAATACCATAGTAATCATAGAATAATCATATTACTATCTTGGGATATCATTATCCATATCACCCATTCAAATGGAATAACCATATGGTTTATTTCTATATCCTATGTGTTGGAGGACTATCATAGACCCACTCATCCTTATTTTATAAAATAAAGTCTCATCCTTGGTTTATAACATAACCATCCATACTTGGTTTTATACATAACCACAAATCCTTTATTTATAAATAAAACACCTATCAACATAAATAATTTCCAATTACCATAACATAATCATAACACATATAATCTTTCAATTTTCAACATTACAGTCTTAAAATATTTTCTTCACCCATAAAATTCTTTTTTAGATATTAAAATATACTTCTGTTTTAAAAACCATTATTTCAATACCAAAATACCCAAAAAATGGGATGAGGGTTTTTATATTAATAAATTATGAAATCTTATAGGGGAATCAAAACATCCAATAATGGTGCAATAGAAAAAACTCATTGTTGTTATATATAAAAAATATAATGTTCCTTTTATCATTTTTAAATAATATAACACATTCTGTACAAATATTCCTTTTTTTAACATTTAAAAAGAGAAAAAAATACCATTATAAAATACTAATGTCCATAATAAAATAATTTTAAAAATATGGTAATGGTAGCAAGAGAGAGTTGTAATTAAAACCTTAAAAGAGAGTTTATTTTAAATTAAGGTCCCATATTCCTTTGGATATATTTCAATCATAATCCCCATAAAATAATAGAATTATGAAAACATTAAAAAATATTATAATAAAGAAATTCATCATATAAAATCTCAAATGGTCTGTATATACACATTATAAAATAATATAGGTGTACAAGATCAAAATAAGACTCAATAAAAGTAAATTGTGACGAAGTCGCTTTCCTTGTGTCTGACTTGTCAAGTAAGTTTCTTATCTTTCTAAATAATAATCATTATTTAATTATTTAATTTATTATTTATCATTTTAAATTTTATTATCCCGTTTATTTCACTTATTACATTGTTATATATTATTACTTAATCGATTATGTTTACGATGGATGTTTTGACAATATTTGGCTGGTGTGTCAAAAATTACATTGCTAGGTTGACTATGGTCAAAATTGGTCATTATTTGAACATCCATAGAATAAAAATCATGAAATAATATTATTATTTATAAATAAATTATATTTTTATGACCAATTATTATTGAGTGTATAGAAATATTAATAATGTTTTGATAATGAATATATTAGGTTCTACATACACATGAGTATCCTAACCATTTTCCAACAACCATTATGTAAATGAGGTAAGTAAAATTTTATGTTTTTATAATTACCCCAAAATAACATATACCAAATTATTTCTTTAAATATATATATATATAACATCCATATTGTTTGATGATGAAAATATAGTCACATCACTTCATACAAGTGGTAGTCAACTTGTATACGAATGACATTATCATTTTTCAGTTAGTGAAAATGAAAAATATAAAATGATATATTATATTTCTCATAATAAGAAATATGTCATTAGTATCCAAATTATATCATTTATGTCACAAATATTAATTAAATTTATCATTATTACCTTCCATGTAAAGATTTAATGAAAAAATAATCACATTGCTTTGTGAGAAGGTTGTCCATCATAGACACGAGCGATGTTATCGTATCACCTATAGAATAAAAATTAAAATATTTATATATGATATAATTATTCTATATGTATAATTGTTTTATGAATATCATATATATACTTTAGATATTTTAGCACACCCAACCATTTGGGGTATTTATGGAAAAAGAGTCACAACAGTCCATGGGTCGTTTTTCCACAAAACACTCGAGAGATGTTGTAATTTATAATTTGATGGAAGAGGATAAACATATATTTAAACCCCTAATAATAATAATAATAATAATTCATAGTTAGTAATTTTACCTCTTCTCAGGACAACTCAGAATAATTATTCCAAAATTATTCCTAGAATGGAGTTTTGACCAAAGATAGCTTCTAGGATCATATGATGGTAGTTGGGATGTTATTTGGGAAGGTATTGGCCAAATAAGGGTTTGAATGTGTGAATTATAGAAGAGAGGGGTGTCATTTTATATGTGATGTGAATGTCACACATATAATATTTGAAGAGAAAATGTTTACCCTTGATTTTAACATGCCCCAGGGGTCTAAAATGTAGTATTCACATTTCCTAGACATGATAAAGTCAAAATATGAAAATAAAATACACATTAAACAAGTTATTAGGTAATTCTAACCCTTATTATTTTTATAATACCACGGTAAACCCATTTTTACTACAATCATGGTAATCAATTTTTATTGTTTTTAATATTCATTTTGGTTAAAAAGATATGTTGAACAAAATAGGTAATATGAATTATTATGAATAAAAATATGGAATTCAATTTAAAAAAATCAATTTTCATTATTGTTAAAATTAAATTCCAAACAAAACCAGCAGATGTGATAAAAATTCGGATTTCCATGATGTTTATTTTTTCTAGAAAAATATGATTTTAGATTAACACAATGAAAAATAACATTCATTATATGAATAAAAATTATTATTTATTGATATCTGAAATATAAATTTCATTTAAAACATTATTAATTTGGGGTTATGTTAATTAATAAAAAGTAGAAACATTATGCACTTTAAAATTATTTCCATAAAACACCATTTTTAAAGATAAAAATGAACTTCAACTAAAATCATATATAACGTTGATTAAATAGAAATTTAGTAGATTAAATATAACTAAAGAATACATATGTTACATTAAATTTTATTAAAATTAGATTAAATTTTTTAACTATTTAAATTATTGAAAACAAATAACATTTTTACAAAAAAAATTCATAATTCTCAATATTTTCTAAAAAAACAATATTTCTATAAAATATCAGAAAATCAAAATAAGTAAATTTTGATTTACTATTTCAAAAATGAAATTAATTTTTTTAATTAAAATAAGAAAATTTATAAATTATAATTTTAAATAACTCCTTATAATAAAAGATATTAGTTAAATCTATTTCATTTTTAATTTAAAATATACATAATATTTTTATGATTAATCAAAAAAATTAAATTAATTTATTATATCATTATGTGGGTTTTAAATTAGCAATAATCTTATTTTTTGATCACCACAATTTAGGTGGTTTCTTCTATAGAAATCCACATTATCTTCTCCTCAACGGGTTCTTATTATTCTTTTTATTTGTATCCTCCTCCTTTATCCATTGATTTCTATATGAGTACAATGTCAGAAGGGTAAAATCAATAAGTGTGTGTTATTTGAATTAATTATATAAAAACTAAAAATTTGTTAATAAAATATTTAATCATCCGCCATTTATATTCATGGTGGGTTATGTTGTTTTTTATGGAGTCACACTGGACAGGTTATAGGAACATGTAATATAAGAGTAGTTTCACCTATAGATTCAATATAAATTATATCTTAATAAAAAGATAGAGAAATGGGGTCTATTTGTGCATCTGCCTTATATTGTTTGAACTAGGTGAAATAATCCCACAACTAGATAGAATCCATATAAAATGATTCCAGATATTGATACATGAGGCCCAGCATGTGTTCTTTGATGAGATCAGTGAATTATCATTTTCGAAGAATAAAATTTTTGGATCCCCTCACCTCTCTAGTTAATAATTGAATAATATATAATAAAGGTGATGGTAATTGAATCATATATTCCATTTTTTTTATTTTTAATTGAGAAAAGGAACTGTGTAAAATAGAGAGAGTTAGTGATAAATAAAATTTTATTTATTGAAAGGGTTCTATGTCGATAATGGACCCTATTAAATGATCCATATTAATATAAATTTATTATAATACTATAGCTTAATGGTAGACCAAGGACATCACCGATAAACTTTTTTCTCAGTTAGTCATAATTATAATTCAAATATTAACACTTTTTATTGATTTTTAATATATTTAATGAAATATAATGTTGATATTTTTTGTTAAAAAATATTTTAAACTAATTAAAATAATAAAATTCAAGACCTAAAGAGTAAAAATTAAGGAATAACATGGGAGAAAAACGAAGGAATTACTAATGCATTTCAAATTAAAAATTACATTTAAATTATATCCATTAATCACCTGTAAGTTGATTTATATACTGATCCATCGTACACTCTCACATATTTACTTTATAATGATTGATCCACCTCTCACAATAATGAACCCAACCCAAGTCCCCTTATTCAGAATTAGTTTTTAATATCCCACCCCTATGTGATTGATCATAGGGGAATCTATAAACTATCAACCAAATAATTACCTCTCTCATGTGAAACTATTCTGTAAAAAAAATCATGGATTCCTAATTCACACATAGATAAACATAAATCCATTTAACACCAAAAAATATGACTTCAATATATACTAGGTATTTGTGTTAATAATGTCTTGAATTCCATTGGTGGAAAAGGGATAAGTTATTGTTACTTATCTCCATCATCCTAAAACACTCACAACCCTATATGTGAGGTGATACAATTAAATTAAATAAATGAAATCATAAATTCAAAATCATTAAGAGTTATCCCACCTCAGTGAACCCAATTATTGAGAGCCTTCCATAACAATAATATATGAATGTTGGATGGGAAGAGTCTTAAAAATGAATGAAAATTAATAGTGAAGCACTATTGTATTATAAGTATATCTATAAAACTATAATAATGTAAACCTATAAAAATTTCACAGTATAGAACCATTTAAAATATAGGAGACGAGATGTTTGAATAGGTAGTGGGATTGCTTCAGGGGAATTGGATGGGATCCATATAAAATATTATTGAGGGATGAGATGATTCCATGTAGCTTCCTCCATAAATATTCATCATCTTTTACAAGGGTTTTATAGACCATATCCAACATTCATCCTATCCCAGTATCATGTTCTAAAAGAATCCAGAAACATTGAGATGTTTTTTATAAAGGTGAATTATTTATGGGATCTCTCTAAAGAGATTATATATTTCTCTATAAATGATTAAATGCATGTTTATTTATTTTCATGATATTATTTCTTTAATATCATGTAAAAAATGAGAGGATCCAAGGAAATGAAATGATCTTTAGTATTCCTTATTCTTTGGGGGTGTTACTATGTTTTGGTTCAATATTTGATCATTATTTTATTGGTGATGGGTTAGGATTACATTTTCAAGGTTGCACAACACGGATGATGATGAACTTTAGTGAGATCATAAGAAACTATAAATGGAATTAGACTATCTATATGGAGACTCATACACATACATATCTCATGGATATAGTTTTATATGTGCTCACCTATGAGGTTTTATCACTTGTGATGTAGGATGGTTGTGAGATTTAGTCAAAATTGAGCATTATATTATATATTATAATCTTTCACAATGTCATTATTAATCTGACCTAGAACCAACTAAGAGAGATTTATTCTTCAATGGAATAGTGTTAATATAACTTGTTCCTAAAATATATTGGGTTATTCCGATGCATGGGCTATGTTAAATATTATTCATTTATAGATTTAATCATGGTTGTGGTAACATTCAAAAATACTACCCTAAGATAGAATTTTGACATAGGGGGAAAGAGTCATAATTTAACAAAAATATTCTCACCACCAAAATGAATTAATATTATATTGGTATGTAATTTATTATTTATTCACATATAGATCACCCATGAACAAATTATTCTTAGTTAATGATTGGTATGATAAATATATTAATATGAAATCTCAAACCCATCACCTAATATTAAATCCCATCATTTAAATAGTTTTTAGAACAAAAAATTAAAAATATATAAATTAATAATAGAATATAAAATATTAATAAAATATAAAATTTAAATAAAATATAATAAAATCCCCATTTTTTATTTTTTAACATTGGGAACATTATTTTCTAAGTCAACCTAATTTTTTTTATTTGTTTATATATTTACATTTATTATACTATAAAAATAAAAAATTTCAAAAATTTGCATTCATCAATATAACACAACAACCCAGAAACCACATTAAATGCTACTCTGGGCTAGCTGACAGTTGGGAATTTGGCATGCCTTACCATAAACCAAGGGATTCCAACTAGTAGTGAGGGTTTAAAGAGATTATAATGGGGTAAATATACCCTCAAGTTGTGATAATTGTAATTTTATACATATATAACAGTGGAATAAAACCTATACATAGTGGATGTAGCCAGATAAAACCAATAGAATCATAATATAGAAATAGTGGAATAATAAAAAAAGACCAAAGGAAATGATACAATATTTATAAAAAAATCCATAATGGGTCATAAAAATAAATATAAGACAATTTCACATATAACCAAACATTATTATATACATATATAAGTAAGATAGACAAAACGAAACTCAAAAATTAAACTTTAGGTGATGATGGAACCACCATGGTCCCTTTCCATTCATCCCATTTAAAATGTCCAACTTGACATGTAGGTTCCACCTCCTATGATTGGTCCTTTACCTGATCATAGAGACATAATTTTTTTAAAAATCTTAAAGGACTCATGTAGGGTGTGAGAATAAATCTCAATATTCCACTGTCTAAGTGTTTCTATCTTACTTCCTTGATAATGCAGGTGTAATAAAAAGATATTAAAAAGGTAACACAAAAATGATTAATATATAACCTTCTTCCTTTGTGCTAATCATCCACAAGGAAGTGATCACTAGATTCAGCTATCACTAGTAATATCTAAATACATGTCTAGTTATATATATATATATATATATATATATATATTACTACATGTGTTTGAATTTATATAAAACTACAGTGGTGAGGATCGATGGATTGAATTATTAAGAATCCACTAAAGTAAAAAAATATCATGTAAATCCTTAGGTTTCAACCCCAGTCAAGTCATAGACACCTCATTCCCACAATCATGTTATTGGTATCCAAATGGAATATGCAAAAAAAATACCCGGTTCGTCTGACCTTAGCTCAAATATCATCATCTACTCAAATCTCGATGTTGCAAGCCATAGTGAATTTCGTCCTCAAAATATAATCATGATAATATAAACATCAAACTCCTTGAGGTACAATGATTGTTTTTCTCACAATAACATAGCCCTACGACCCCATGTAGTATGGTGAGCCTAATCCCCACTTGACGGTCTCGTCAATTTCTTACAATGGTCCATCTCCCTCAATAGGTCTTTCTATGGCCAGAACCCCAATCAAACCCAATGGTAAAAATAATCACCTAAGTTGTACATTCTACCAGTACCTCCACCAATATTGAGTGGTCAACACCACCATAATTGAGTCATATCTGTGTCCACATGACTCCAATATCATATCAAACAAAAAATAATGGACAGTTACCACCAAACAACCTAATCCAAGTCATATGTCACTTTTTCCCCTGTGACTATGTTGATAAATACTAATAGTCAACACCACCTAAAATAATATTGGACATTCCCTCCTCCTAATAACCTGGTCTCCTTAATTCGACCACCATGTCTCCCAACTAGGTGATCAACATCACCTTGTATATCCTGTGACAGTCCCATCCTGTTGAGCACATTTTCTCAATCCATTCTATCAGCATCACATAATTACTCATTCCATTTCATTCATGTTCCCATAGAAGTCTATCATTGAAAATAAATAATTCAAATTAATTTGAATTTAACACTTGACCTTTTCTTCCCCGGTTTGTCCAAGCCCATCACCTTGTTTGAAAACATGTAAAGTAGATAGAGCATGCCCAAGGAAATATAAAATCATCAACTAAATAATTTTATGATAGTAAATTAATTTGATATGGTCTATATTGGTCTAACCACAAATCACATATATATTTAACCCTATAAAACTTTCAAAATCATGGAGAAAAATATACACCACCTATATTGTACTCAGGGGAACTCTATCATCTAATTTTGACCTCTAACTCATGAAGAATTAGAAGAAAACAAAAGTTTAGACAAACACTCTGAAAATTGGAAATAATAAATCACATGGATTTACTATTCTATATGGAATGATAATTGAATAAAAGGGGATAGCATATTGAAGGTCTTATCAAGATGAATCCTATAACATCTTTCCCATCACCCATTACCTAAGGAAGAGGTTGTGGGTGTTACTAGCCTTATGTGATATCCCTAACACACCAAATTCTAGAGATAAATTCCAAGGTATTCATTAAACAAATTGGGGATAATTTTACCCTAGAATTTGAAACAAATAATCTAATATAACCATAACCTAAAAAACACTATATGATTCTTTAGAAAAATTTAATAAAACTCAAAGTAACAAAACTATCCACAGAACAAACCTAAGTTCCATGCAAATAAAAAACAATTACCAAATCATAATTTCAAAGACCACACAAACAAATCTCAAAGACTCCAATTACTTATACTCCACAGCTACCAACTCACTCCTAGATCCAAATACACATTCCATGATCAATGTATCAAGATGTATCACTAAATAAATGAGATGATTTTCCATTTATGTGTGTTTCAATATCCAATATCTACAAACGCACCAAAGTTACTAAGATGTCAGTGAGTATAAATCTCAGAAGAATTTCCCCAAATGACTTATGTACTGAAACTATAGGGGTAGAACTTGTCAAAATATTTATATTAATAAATTTTTATTATATTATTTAAAATCGTTAATATCAGATCCAAAAAAATTTTCCAAAAAAAATATTTCCAAGTAAAGCAACCAAACAAGTCATTCCAACCAATTTACAAATCCCTTTAACACAACCCATTCTATTCCATACATCCAGACATGCATTCCCAATTGATAATTCCATACTCATGATCAATCTCTCATCGATCTACCAATTCATCACTATGTAACCATATACCATGTTCTCCAAAAACATACTTCCCTTAAAAAGGGCCACATCTATGAAAATGACCACACACCAACAGTTAATGTGAAATACCATGCCAACCCATTGAGCCAAAACATTTCAATAAAATGGTCCTATTATTGAAAACATTTTCAAACCAATTTTTTATTCTTAAAAAGTGACCATTATTTTAAAATCATAATTTTAAAATTATGAAATAAATTTCAATTTCCAAAAAATAAAAATTTGTATAATTTCATAAACCATCACTAAATATTGTTTTCAAAAAAATTACACATCAGTTTAACAATTGAAATCAATAAATTCAAACAATTTTAATTCCATCCTTCTAGTTATAATTAGATTAGTTGATAATGAATCCACCTACATCCCAAAATGAGGATAAAACATATAACTCTGTGGATTCTTTATCAAAATTGATTGATACTCAAAAAAACTACCTCTGATCTTGTTCCATACCATCTAAATAGTCATATATCATCATGATTAGCATCAAACCACATGGATATTGTAACTCCCCAACCCTATATGTTTGGAGTATGTGCCTTATTTTTATTACGTTGGCATATATACAAGGAAGATTCATCCAGAAGGACCGATCCATTTCATAGTTTTAGAAACAAGATACATTCAAGAGTTCAAAATTACAACTTGAAACTAAAAAAACATAATAACTTCAATGGAAAATCTCATAATCTCTTAAATTGACCCTACAATTCACCATACAATTCATTCATAATATAATCATCCTCGTAACATGGAAGGATAAAACATAAGAAGTAGGTGATCTCAAATGCTCAGTAAGGTTAATAAATACAACGGAATATATCATAAACATAAACATTAGATGTGGTGTATAACTAAAAACACATGCCTTTAAAAAAGAACATTAACACATTATGATAGGAATAAGAGATGGTTAAATAATTCCATATTAAAGCCAAAACATAGGTATTTTACTAGTCAAATAACCTCATGAACTTTGAAATACTTGTTTCATAATGAGGGAATGCGTAATACGAGTCAACATAACTATATTATCAAGGTCTCATTCCAAGACCATAAATATCCATTTTATCAAGGCCTCATGCCAAGACCATAGTTTGTCTTGTGAGACCTACCAATGAACCGAGGGGTGCCCCACCCGACACATACTAATTTCAATGCATTCCTCTTATTAATGGGGATAAACATAAACAAAGTACACATTCATATTGAAACTTACATATGAATTTTAAATAACTTTCCCCAATCATTAATCATAAACACTAACCATTCGGAATAATATGGTGAATGGTTTCAACATAGCACATAAATAGTCAGACAAATAATCAAAAAATAAAATAAAACAAGGTGGATGATATCATAGCAACTAAATCTAAATGAATTTCAAGATTCAAAAAAATGATGTTGACATAGATGAAAATACATTAAAATGAGACCATTGAAAAATCCTTGAGGAAATAATCCTTAAACATTCCAAAGTGTCTCATACCACCATGAAAAATTTAAATCATAATCCCTTATAAGATCATGAGATTAAGGAATCTAGTGAAATGATATACAAAATGGAAGTACATACACCATATGTAAGAAATAAGTGTTGAACAGGGGATATATCACATGAAAGTAAAAGTGAGATGAGAAAATTCGTTTTTACTTTGGAAAGAAGAGTTCTTCTGGAAAATCATTTGTATTTGTCATGAAATAAAATTGTAAATATGGAAATCTAATAAAATAAAAGTTAAGGTCATTGAAATTATATTTTAATCTCAAATAAATATTTATTTAGGTGAAATCATTTAAAAATCCTTTTTTTAAAAGCTTTAGAAAGAAAACATTTTACTTCGGTTTAAGGAAGGTATTAAAGGATTTTAAAACTCCAAGACATGTTTTATTTAATAAAACCATAAATTGACCAAAATTTATTTATCATGTTAAAATTTATTATTTTATAAAAATTAATATGGATTAATATATATTATAGAGTGAACATCAAAATTGGTAATAATTCGAGATGTTCCTTGAATCAGACTTGAATTTCAGAACAAATTTTTCAAATATTATTTTAAAACAACTAACTCCAATTAAATAAAGAAGGATTATATTTGGTACACATATATAGAAAATTAACATAGAATTTATGAGGAGTAACTAGGAATAAATAATAATTTTATTTGGGTGAGTAGATAATAAGAGCAACTCGAATAAAAATATAGGTTTGGGTGGAAAATACTTAAAACTATTGTAATCAATTGAATCATTTGCCAATGAATTAATAATCATCAAATGATACATTTAATGTAATGAAAATAAAAATATTTTTGATATGAAAAATCAATGGGAAGTATACATACACCACACACCTGTAATCGTAGTGAATATGTAATATCTCGCAAAAATGGAAGTAAGATGAAGAAACCCCTTACAAACATTTTAGCATGGTAATGGATGATATTGTGATCGATTAATGAGAGGTAAAGGGGTATCCATATATTTATATATATCATATGGTTAGTATGGGTGAGGTGAAAAAATATACACCATCATTAATAATTAAAAATAAAAGGACACAACGTATGGGGGATTCTTGAAAATAAGTGAGAGAGAATCCCTTATCTTAAATATGTGAGTGTACATCACTTGATCTTAGTGACCTGAATAACCAAATTAGGTTCATTAATTAAAACTTATAGAACCATATATATATTTATATGGTTTATTATGACTTTATTGAGTTCATTTATAGACTTTTATATGGGTTAATAGATTCAATTTCATTGTTCGTGAATGCTCATTTTCATAATAGTCATGACAAGCTTACTTATGAAAGAGTATGGTAGTTCATGTAAGATGGGAGTTGAATTCCCTAATTGATTTTATATTTTATTAATTAAAATTAAAAATATCACATGGTTATAAAATTTATTTGGTCATTTTAATTGAAGGTGAATCATTATATAAAACATTAATGATAAACGCTTGGATTAATTTGGTGATTTTTCTCATAATTACATTGTTTTGTATTATTATTTTACATCATGACGTAATAAGGATTACAGAAAATTACATAAGATAAAATACATATATTATAGTCTATTTAATCCATAAAAATGGTTTCATGACAATATTTGCATAAGGTATATCAAATTGAAAGCATCATCATCTTTGACTATGATAAATCAACACATCTCAGATGATGAGACATTTATAGCTTAGATGAGTGGGAAGGAAGGATGAAGATGAATTATCCCATTATAATAACAAAATTGTAGTAATTTTATTGTACTTTAATTTTTATACCATTTTTATAAGGATATTTTAGGAAACAAAACAGAACAAAGGAACCTAAAAATGAATGAAAATAAAATAAGATTTTAACCTCTTGAATTAAACTTCTTGAGAGTCTATTAAGGGAAAAGGATTTTGTATTTTAATGAGACCAGGGGATATTAGTCGTGGGGGGGGGGAAGATTGGGAGGATATTAGGGAAGAATTTGAAGAAGTAACAAGGCTTGATACGAGTGAAGTGAAGAAAGAGTGAGGGGTTTTTTATAGTGTAGGAAAGGAGGGTTTTACCATTAATTGAATCATAATTTTATTATTTTTCTAAAGGAAACCAATAGTGTTGATGCTTGTGACAAAAAATAGTAATATGTGCAATTGAGATCTATCCAATGGCCATTTACAAGATCCATGACTCAAGAATTATGCATAAATTTACTTATTTAGCATATTTTGTCAATTATCAAATTTAAATATTCACAAAAAATTCCAGTAATTCAGAAAATTCCAAAAAATTCATCATACCCATTTTTTGAAATATATAATTCAAAAATAAACATATTTTTTAAAGGTAATTTGGTAAATTTTTTATATAATTTTTAATTAAAATCTTAATTTATTCGAAAAAATCGCACATTAAAATGGAAACTCATTTCATAACAACTTGAAAAATTAATCAAGGTCCCATAAAATTATCTTATAACCATAAGACAAAAAAATAATAATTTATTGATACATTTTATGAAAATAAATTTAAATTTTAAATTATGAAATTAATCATAAAATTTTAATTAAAATATTATGTCATACAAAAATACCAATACTTGTACTATGATCATTTTTTTCATTTATAAGATGTCTAAATTGTATTTATACATTCATGGGTGATATTTTTATTTTTTTGGTCGATTTATTATCCATTCCCATTTATAAGGGTATGTTATTATTCCTCAAAAACAAAGTTGATTCTATCAGACTCTAAATATCATACTAAACACAATGGTGTTTGTC
The DNA here is from genome assembly GCA_963277665.1 of Viscum album. Taxonomy (NCBI): domain Eukaryota; kingdom Viridiplantae; phylum Streptophyta; class Magnoliopsida; order Santalales; family Viscaceae; genus Viscum; species Viscum album. Next base: position 1,095,313,610 of record OY728151.1, on the reverse strand, counting down.
AGTTTTTCGAAATTCTAATCCCAGATGTTGTAAAACTATGTTTACAAGCCAGGTTATAAAAAGTGGTGTTTTGTAGTAACTTGGTGTTTCATGAATTTAATATTAAATTTATTTGAAAAATCTCAGGGTATTAAATTATCTCCTCCATAGCAAATATTTTTTCCTCAAAATTTTATATTTCACTTAGAAAGTTATTGGTTCTTACTTAAAAATTTCACTGTAAAAAACCCATATCAAAAATAGAGTTAACAAAATATCATCCTAAAAGGATAAAGGAAAATATATTGTCAAAATAATAATAAAAAATAAATAAAAAAATAAAAAAATAAATGAATAAATTATCCTATCGAATGGAGTGACATTGATTGCAATTGAAAACCTTGGCATATAAGAAAAACTAGACTATGAATTTTTAGTGATAGAAAATAGGTTTAGATGAAAGTAGATTACCACAAAACCATAATCCATAGTTATGGAAAATTTTATTAATGTTGTCAATGATTATGATAGCAGAACAGCATTTAAGACTCTTTTTATAGAGTTGATAGATTATTCCACTCTATAAGTGTATAAATATACATTTATATTTCATACACAAGATCTTATCCTTTGATTATTCCTTGAAATCCCTAAACTTCATCTCTTAGCATAAGTTGCATCATATGGTGTAAATAACCTCTAATACCACATACAATGATCAATTTAAACCATTTTATAATTGGTTTATCATTATAAAAGATCAATATCCAATACATTTTAATCCTTTTTGTGGTAGTTTGTACTATCCAAGTTTACTTTATCCATATATATCATCTCTCTTTTCAGGAATTGACATCTGAGTATTATAAACAAAATAAGGTTTGTATATCCCTCAACCATATGTTTTCTAATAGTTTGACATTTTACTAAATCTATTTTCCTTAGTATCATTAATCATACGACCTAAAATCTGTACAGAAAAATTACTACAATACAATTGTCATATATTCCATAATTCATGTAACCAGTGCATTGCTAATAAAATTTTCAAATGACATGTTTCTTGACTAGGAATATTAATCATTCCACTTCATTTGTGGTAGCATAATAACTTGGTCATTATCCAGTTTCATCATTTGGGGGATATTCATTTGACACTTGGGATATTGATTCACATAGTGTCTCATATACTGGCAGTTGAAGCATAGTACATAGGAATCCTTTTTCATTCACTTTCAATCACGAAATTTGTATCCTTTCCCCCAAACTTATAGAAAACTCTCATTCACTTCATTCATTTACCAAGAAGATTCTTTCCAGAGTTATCACATGTGGGAAAACCCTTTTTTCGCTTCTTCCCTTTATCCATGTTTTTCTCTACCATCCACTTCTTCATTTTCTTCCCATTAAATCCATAGGACTCATAGAATTCCATACATAGCATGATAAAACATGATACTATTTCTTCATATGATGACGATACTTGGGGGACTACATTATTTTGAATTGATGTCCTAAGACCATTATAGATATGATCCTTATTACCCTTTGCATCATTTGTATTGGTGAAGTTCTCATTACATATACTAGTAACGATTTCTAATCAATTCCATATAATATATTAGCTCATAAAATTATGAACTCTCTATATCTCTAAACATTGTATAACACATAACATAAATTTATACATCATAAATCCTCGAACCATATACTTTAGTTACTTTGGGGGAATAAATCCTTCATAATTTTTTGTAATAATATTATGAACTTACCAAATCATATCCCCCATGAGTTCCCAACTAAGAGTGTAGCAATGCCCATTATTGTGCACTATTTCCCATTCGAGTCTAACTCATAGCAGTGTTTTTTGGTTTTACCCCTTGATACCTCTATGCCAGAGCCACCTCTACATGTTCATATCCAGACATGAATGTATTTTCTTGATAAACCACATAATCTATTCCTTACCAAAATTCGATTATATCCTTGTATTCTCATCCTCATAGACTATCTGAGTGTTTTTTTCACTAATCTACTTTTTCTATATCCAGTTTCCATGTTTTCTACTAAATTTACTTTGATACCAACTATAATTCCCTGGCACTAGAAGCTTGAAGTTAGTGCCTTAATTTACTATATTGGAATAGATTAAAGTATGATGCATCCCCATGGACAAACCAATTTAGATGTTTTGGAAAGAAGATATGTACAAGAGTTGAAAATTAAAACTCGAAACTAAAAACTACATAATAACTTCAATAGAAAATCCCATAATCTCTTAGGCTAACCCTGCAATTCACCTTATAATTCATTCATAATATAATCTTCCTTATAACCTATAAAGATAAAACATAAGAAATGGGTGAGAACAAATTCTCAGTAAGGGTATGGAATATAGTGGAAGATATCATTAACATAAACATTAGGCATGGTGATTAACTAAAAACGCGTGCCTTAAAAAATGAACTTGAACATATTTTGGTAGGAATTAGATCTGAATAAATAATTACATATTTAATCCCAAAATGGGTATTCTACTAGTCTAATTGCCTCATGAACCTTGAATTACTAGTTTCATAATGATGGAATGCAAAATACGGGCATCATAACCATACCGTCAAGGCCTCAGGCCAATACCATAAATATCCATTTTGTCAAGGCCTCATGCCAAGACCATGTTTTGTCTCATGAGACCTACCAATGCACCGAGTGGTTATACCAGACCCCATCCGACACTTACTAAGTAAAAAAGCATTCCTCTTCCGAATGGGGATAAAAATAAACAACATACACATTGATATTGAAACAGACATATGAAATGTAAATAACTTTCTAGAAATGGAGGCTCACTATCCTAACTCCCATCCTCTCCTCTCACTCAGACCCTCTTCCTTATCGTCTAATACTCTCATGCTCTCTTACTCTCAGCATAATGCATTCTTTTAGGGTTTCGACTTCTCCATAGCATTGATGGGCATTTCCCCATTCTTATGCTCCAGGTTTTCTTCCTTCAAATTCTCAGACATTCTCCCCTTCTGGGTTTTATTTTTTATTTCTTCTAGGGAATTCATGATTTCTCCTCTACCACCACTACTCTGTCCATATGTCCCAACACATGAAACTCTATATTAGTAATTTGTGTTGGTTTTTATATGGGTTTTGTAAAATGGAGGTTGGAGTAGCGGTAATGCATAAATCTTTGTCTAGAGGCTTCTTTCCTTGGACTCTCTCACCCTTGGATGTGATCCGTTCTTTTAGGTTTTCAACCACAGTTATATCTTTCTTGATTCATAGTGGTTCTATTAGTGTTTCAACCCTTAGTTTCCCCTTTTTTCATGCTTATTTTAGAGCATGGTTGTTTATGCATTGTGTATTTTTTGCTTTAATCTTGGTTTTTCTTCCTTCAACATGTTACAACCCCCTTCTTTTCCACTCCTCTCTTCTCTAGATTCCTTATTCTTTGCTCCATCCTAGGTTTTTTGGTTGTAAATATTGCCCAAGGATGTTTTGGGATGTGTATGGGGAGCGCCATGATGTTCTGGGAAGTACGACCTATGGCAGATCTTTCATTTTCGGTTGGCTGAAAGGGTGATGGTGCAGGAAGTGTTAGTCGGAGTCGTATTTGTATAACGGTTGTAGATTTTGGTTCTGATGGTATGGGTTGACGGTGTTTCATGACTATGAAGATAGTGTTGTATTAATGCTGATGATGATTTATGATGGTGGTTAACAGTGATGTAGACATTGTTAGTTTCTCACAGCAGTGATGGGGTCCTCAATGGAGGGTTCTCAGATGATGGTGATGATAGTTTATGGGGGTGATGCAGACCGATGTGTGTTCATGTCCGATGTCTCCAATGTTAGGTGTGTATTAAAATACAATAATAACCAAGGAAGGATGATGCATATACAATTTTTTTATTTTTAAATTTTGAAATATATGTTTCATTTCACTACATTTTGGATTCATGGTGGGAATTGATGGAGGTGGATGGTTTTTCCATAACAAGGTTGGTGGGGCATGTGACTCTACTTCTATAGGGATTTTGAAACTATATTTTTCTTGATGTCGTGTTTGTTTATTGGATTTGATGTTGGAGGGTTGTGGTGGTTTTAAATATCTTGAATTTTTAATCAGGTTGGAACTCTGTTAAGGCTGAGACTTATTCTTTCAAAGAGTTTTTTAGAAATAAAAAATATGGATTGTGTGTAAATGTAAATAAAATTCACCATTCATTAATCATAAACACTAACCATTCAGAGTAATATGGTAACTGGTTTCAAGATAGCACATCCACGGTCAAACAAATCATAAACCATTCAATAAAAAATGGTGGATGATATCATCGGAGATAAAACTCAATTAAGTACAAGACTCAGAAAAAAATATTTTTCTATGGATAAAAATACTTTTAAAAGAGACCATTGAAAAATCCTTGAGAAAATAATCCTTAAACATTCCAAAGAGTCTCATACCACCTTGAAACATTAATATCATAATCCCTTTAAATATCATGATAATAATAATGCTATTGATATGATATACCAAATAGAATTACATACACTACAAGTAGAAAATATGTGTTGAACATGTCATATATCTCATAAAAGTTAAATTGAGATGAGAAAATTCCTTTTTTAATTTGGAAAAGGAGTTCTTTTGGAAAATCATTTGTATCTGACAAGAAATCAGATCATAAATATAGATATCCTATAAAATAAAATTTATGATCATTGAAATTATATTTGAAGATTAAATAAATTCTTATTGAGTTGAACTCATTTAAAAAAATAAAGAGGCCTTAGAAATAAAGCATTTTAGTGCAGTTTATGGAAGATATTAAAAGATTTTCAATAGCCAAGGGATGTTTTACCTACATAAAACCATAAATGAACCAAAATGGATATTTAATGTTCAAATATGGGATTTTATAATGATAAATAATTGTTAAAATATATTATATATGGAACATCAAAATAGGTAAGAATTTGAGAAGTTCCTCGAATCAGACATGCATCTCGGAACCATTTTTGAATGTTTATTTTAAAACATCTAACTCCCATAAAATAACGAAGTATTATGATTGGTACACATATATATAAAATTCTAAAAGAATTTATGAGGATTATATAGTAGTAAATAATAATTTAATTTAGGTGAGTAGATATTAAGAGAAACCCGAATGAAAATAGAGGTTTGGGTAGAAAATACTTAGAACTTTGTAATCAATTCAATCATATTCCCTAGAATTAATCATCATAAAATTATACATTGAATGTCCTGAAAATAAATAGATTCAAGATATTAACCATCAATTATATGTACACATACACCACACACATGTAATAGCAATGAATATGAAATATCTCACAAAAAATGGAAGTGAGATGAAGAAACCCCTTACAAACATTTCAGCGTGGTAATGGGTGTTCTTGTGAAGGATTAATGAGAGATAAAAGTGTAACCCATCATTTATAAATCATATTGTTAGTATGTGGGTGGTGAAAAACATACCACATAATTAGTAATTAAAAATAAAAGGATACAATGTTAGAGGGATTCTTGACTAAAACTGAGAGAGCGGATCCCTTACCTTAAATCTGAGGGTGTTCTTCGCTTGATCTTAATGACCTGAATAACAAAATTAGGTTCATTAATTAACAATTCCTGAAACCTATATAAATTTATTTTGTTTATTATTACTTTATATGTTTCATTCATGGCCTTTTAAATGGGTTAATGTATTCAATTTCATTATTTGTGAATGCATGTTTTCAAAATATTCAGGATCGACTCACTTATAAAAGTGTATGGTAGTTCAGGTATGATGGGAGTTGAATTCCTGAATTTATTTTCTATGTTATTAAGGAACATAGAAATGATTAAATGGTTATAAAATTCCTTTGGTTATTTTTATTGAAGATGAATCATTACATGAAACATTAATGATAAACACTGGGATAAATATTTGTTATTTTACTCACAATTACCTTGTTTTGTATTATTAATTTACATCATGAGTGAATAAGGATTACATAACATTACATAAGATAAAATAAATAAATAATAGTCTATTTCATCCATAAAAATGGTTTCATTACCATATTTAAATAATGTAACTCAAATTGAAAGCATCACCATCCTTGAATGTGATAAAGTAACACACCTCAGACGATGTTCCATTTTTTTCATAGATGTGGGGGAAAGGATAGATGAAGATGAATTCTACCAATATAATAACAAAATTAAATTACATTTATGGTACTGTAATTTTAATACCATTTAGATTAGTAGATTGTAGGAAAAAAAAGAGAAAAAAGAAATATGAAAATGAAAGATAAGAAAAGATTGATTTTACCTCTTGAATTAACATTCCCTAAGAGCCTCTTAAGTGAAGAGGATTTGGCCTTTTTATGAGACAACGGGATTCTGGTAGTAGGGGATGATCTTATGAGGTTATTTGGAAAGAATTTTAGTAAGGAACAATTCTTGACATGAGTGAAGAGAATAATGTGTGATGGGGTTTTTTATTGTGGAGGAAAGGAGGGTTTTCACATTATTTTAATCATTATTTAATTATTTTGAAAAAGACAACCAATAGTTTTGATTATTATGACCAAAAACAGTAATAAGTGAATGTGATATATAAAAAATTGTCATTTACATCATCCATGACTCAAGAATGATGAATAAATTCACTTATTTATCATATTTTGTAAATTATCGAATTTCACTATTCACCAAAAATTCAAATATTTCAGAAAAATACCAAAATATCACCCTAACCATTTTTCAAGGTATAGAATTAAAAAATAAACTCAATTTTTTAAAAAATAATTTTCTATATATTTTTAATTTTATTTTTAAATAAAATATTAATTTATTCAAAAAAACAACATTTAAACTATAACTCATTTTATAACACCATGAAAAATTAATCAATGTCCCATAATGTTATCTAATAACCATAAGACAATAAAATAACAATTCATGATTACATTTTAGGAAATAAATTTCCATTTAAAATTATTAAATTAATCATAAAATATTTATTAAAATATTTATGTCATACAAAAATTCCAATACTTATACTATGATCATTTTTATCATTTATAAGATGTCGAAATTTATTTTTACATTCATGGGTGAAGTTTTTATTTTTTTGGTCGATTTACAATTCATTACTATTCATAAGGGTATGTTAGTAAATGTAAGGTTATGTTACTATTCATAAAAACTATGTTGATTCTATCAGACTCTAAATATCATACTGAACACAACTATGTATGTCAGTTTTTCAAAATTTCTATAACAGATGTGGTAAAACGATTTTTACTGGCTAGGTTATAATAAAGTGGTGTTTTGTAGAGGCATAGTGTTTCTTTCATTCAATATTAAATTTATTTTCAAAATCGTGGGGTGTTACATTCTCCCATCCATACCAAAAAACATTTTCTCAAAATTTAATATTTCACTCTAAAAGTTATTGGTTGTTACTTGAAAATTTCCTTGTAAAAAACCCATATCAGAAATAGGGTTAATAGAATATCCTGCTCAAAAAGGATAAGGGAATAGATATGGTGAAAAAATAATAAATAATAATAATAAATAAATAAATAAATGACTAAATTATCCTTTCTAATATAGTGATATTGATTGGAATTAAAAACCTTGTTGTAGAAGAGAAAATAAGATATGAATATCTAGTGGGAGAAAATAGGTTTAGATGGAAGTAGATAGCCACAAAATCATAAACAATAGTTATGAAAAATTCCATTATCGTTGTCAAAGATTATGATAACAGAACAACATTTATGTCTATTTTCGTAGAGTTAAGGGATTATTCCAATCTATAAGTGTATAAATATATGTTTATATTTCATAAATAATATCTTGTCCTTTGATTATTCCTAGAACTACCTATACCTCATCTCTTGGCATAAGTTGTATCATATGGTGTCATTAACGTCTAAAACCACATAAAATGATTAATTTAAATCATTCTATAAGTGGTTTATCATTCTAAAAGATCAATATCCAATAATTTAGAATAATTTCCAGGGTATTTAGTACTATCAAAATTTACATTATCCATATATATCATCTCTCTATTCCAAAATTGACATCTCGGTATTATGAACATAGTAAGGGTTTTCTATCCCTCGATGATATATTTTCTAAAAGTTTGACCTGTTACTAAGCCTATTTTCTTTAGTACCATTAATCATATGACCTCAAATCCTTAAAGAAAATGTACTACACTATAATACTCATATATTACAAAGTACTGCTATACAGTCTTCATATATTCCATAATTCTTGTAACCAGTGTGTTATGGATAATTTATTCAAAAGAAATGTTTCTTGACTAAGCATATTAATCATTCCACTTCATCTGTCGTGTCATCATAACTTGATCATTATCTAGTATCATCATATGTGTTATATTCCTTCGATGCATGGGATATTGATCCACATAGTGTATCATCTCCATGCAGTTGAAGCATTGTACATTGGAAACCTTTTTCTTTCACTTTCAATCACAAAAGTATTTTCCTTTTTCTCCACACTTATAGACAACTTACATTCCCTTCATGCATTTACCTGGGTTATTCTTTCCCCAATCATCACATGTGGGAAAACCCTTATTTCCATTCATCCATTTATCCACGTTTTTCTTTACCATTGTCTTCATCATTTTCTTCCCTTTAAATACATAGGATTTATATAATTCATTACATACATTGTTAACACATGATAATATTTCTTTATATGATGAGGGTACTTTGGGTACTATATTATTTTGAAATGATTACTTAAGACCATTAGAGATATAATATTTCTTACTCTTTGCATCATGTGTATTGGTGAAGTTTTCATTACTTCAGCTAGGAACCATTTCTAATCAATTCCATATAATATATTAACTCATAAAATTATGAACTCCATATATCTACAAACATGGTATAACATGTAACATAAATTTATGCATCATAAATCCTATAACTATATGCTTTGGTTACTTTGGGGAATAAATCATTCAAAAAAATTGTAATAATATTTAGAGTTTAACAAATCATATCCCTCAAGAGTTTCAAACCAGGAGACTAGTAAGGCCCATTTTTTTGCACCAGTTCTCATTTGAGTCTAGCTCAAAGCAGTGTTTTTTGGTTTTACCCCTAGACACATTTGCGATAGAGCCACTACTACTTTTTCATATCTAGACAAGGATATATTTTCTTAAGAAACCATATAATCTATTACTTAATAAAATTCTAGGATTTCCTTTTATTCTCATCCCCAAAGACTATATTATGGTTTTGTTCCCTAATCTACATTTTTTTAACTAGTTTACATGTTTTCTACTAAACTTGCTTTGATACCAATTGTAATTCCCCAACCTTAAAAGCTCAAAGTCGGTGCCTTATTTTATTACATTGTCATAGATACAACGAAGATTCATCCCAAAGGACCGATAAATTATATAGTTTTGGAAACAAGATAAATACAAGAGTTCCAAATTAAAACTCAAAACTAAAAACAACATTATAACATTAGAACAAAATCCCAGAATCTCTTAGATTAACTAGGCTATTCACCCTAAAATTCTTTCATAATATAATCATTCTTTGTAACCTAGAAGGATAAAACATAAGCAATGGGTGATCTCAAATGCTCTGTAACGGTGAGAAATACATCGGAATATATCATAAACTTAAATATTAATCATGGTGGATAACTAAAAACACAAGCCTTTAAAAATAAACTTGAACACATTTTGGTAGGAATAAGAGATGAATAAATATTTTCATATTAAAGAATAAACATGGGTATTCTACTAGTCGAATAACCTCATGAACATTTTGTTACTAATTCCATAATGATGGAATGCATAATGTCGGACATCATAACCATACAGTCAAGGCCTCGTGCCACGACCATAAATATCCATTTTGTTAAGGCCTCAATAAATACCATAGTTTGTCTCATGAGACCTACCAATGCATTGAGGGGCTATAGCGGGCCCCACCCAACACTTTCTATGTAAAATCCATTCCTCTTATTAATGGTGATAAACATAAACAACATACACATTCATATTGAAACTAATGTATGAATTATAAACAACATTCCCGAAATTGCACCTCACTAGCCTGGATCTCATCCAATTATCTCACTCAAACGCTCTTCCATCTCAGCTCTTACTCTCATGCTTTCATGCTCTCAGCTTCGCACTTTCTTCTAGGGTTTAGAGTCCTCTATGGAATTGATGTCACATTCCTCATTTTTATTCTCCAGGTTTTCATCCTTTTTATTCTTGGGCATTCTCCCCTTCTGAATTTTACTTTTTATTTCTTCCCATGATGTCATCCTTTATCCGCTACCACCACTACTCTGTCATTCTGGCCTAAGACACGCAACTCCAAATTAGTCGGGTGTCTTGTTTTTATATGGGTTTGGGATAGTGGTGGTGGGAGTAGGGGTAATGTCGAAATTGTTGTCTATAGGCTTCTTTCCTTGGACTCTCTCTCCCTAGGTTGTTGTTTGTTCTTTTAGGGTGTCAGCCCTGGTTATCACATTCTTTCTTTACAATGGTTCTCTTAGGGTTTTAACCCTCATTTTTCCCTTTGTCCATGCTTCTTTTAGGGATAATGTGCGAATATCCCCTTTCTCTCTCCATTGTAGTTTATGCTTTGTGGATTTTTGGTTTTTCTCATGGTTTTTCTTCCATCAGATTGTTACGACCCGCTTCTTTTCCACTCCTCTCTTATCTATATTCCTAGTTCTATGCTCCCTCCTAGGTCAGTTGGGTGAGATGATTCCCCAAGGAATTTTTGGGATGGTTATGTTGATAAAAAGAGGTTCTTTGCAGCACTACTTATGGAAAATCTTTCCAGTTTTGTTTGTTTTTATGGGGATAGTGCACGTGATTTTAGTCATAGTCATATTTGTGGAAAGGCTGGAGATATCGGTAATGATGGTACGTGGTGATGTTGTTTCATGACAACGACAATGGTTTCGTATCGATGCCAATGATGGTTTCAGATTATGTTTAATGGTGATGTAGAGAGTGTTGGTTTCTCATAGTGGTGATGAGGGTCTCGATGGAAGGTTCTCTGATGATGGTGATGATATTTTCTTGTGGTGATGGAATCTGAGGTGTGTTGATGTTTGATGTCTTTAGTGTTATGTGTGCATATGAGAAAACAATTAACGAGGAATGATAATCGACGGACTATCTTTCGATTTTCAAAATTTTAAATGGTTGTTTCATTTTATGTAATTCTGGATTCTTGGACTGTGTTGATGGAGGCGGATTGTTTTTTAATTATTGGGTAAGGTGGGCACATTATGTTTCTTCTCTATGGATTTTGAATTTATATTTTTTCTTGATGTTCTGTTTATTTTTTTTGGAATTGATTTTGGAGGGTTGTGGTGGTTTTAAATCTATTGAATGTTTAATCAGGTGTGAAATTTTTTAAGGTTCACACTAATCCTTTAAAAGTTTTTTTCAAAAATAAAAAATATGGATTGTGTGGAAATGAAAATAACTTTCCCCAATGATTAATCATAGACACTAACCATTCAGATTAATATTGTGAATGGTTTCAAGATAGCACATCCACAATCAAACTAATCATAATCCATTCAATAAAAATGGTGGATGATATCATAGGAGATAAAAATAAATGAAATACAAGATTAAAAAAAGGACCTTGACATAGATGAGAATACTTTTAAATGAGACCACAAGAAAATCCTTAAAGAAACAATCCTTAAACATTCCAAAGTGTCCCATACAACATTGAAATATTAAAATAATAATCCCTTAGAATATCATGAGAATAATGATACTCTTCATATGATAGAAAAAATGTAAGTACATACACCACAAGAAAGAAATATGTGGTGAACAAGGTATATATATCATAAAAGATAAAGTGAGATGAGAAAAATACTTTTTACTTTGGAAATCAGTGTTCTTTTGGAAATCATATGTATTTGTCATGAAATCATATTTTTAACATGGATATCCAACAAAATAAAAGGTAAGGTCAATTAAGTTATATTTAATGCTTAAATATAGTCTAATTTAGGTTAAATCATATAAAAAAGAGTTTTTAAATAATCTTTAGAAATAAAACATTTCTTGTGTGATTTAAGGATTATATTAACAGATTTTAAAGCACAAAGGCATGTTTTCTTTCATAAAACCATAAATGAACCAAAATAAATATTTAATGTAAAATTTTTTATTTTATAAAGATAAATATGGATTAAAATAGATTATAGTGTGAACTTACATATAGGTAAGAATTCGATAGGTTCCTTGAATTGGACTTGCATTTTCGGAATAATTTTTGAAAGATTATTTTAAAAAATCTATAATCAATAAAATAAATAATGATTATGATTTTTGCACATATATTGAAAATTTAAACATAATTAATTATTAGTACATAGGATTATATAATATTTTCATTGAGGTGATATAGAATAAGAGTAACCCGAATAAAAATGGAGGTTCAAGTAGAAAATACTTAAAACATTATAATCAATTGAATCGTATCCCCAAAATTAATAATCATAAAATGATATATTGAATATAATTAAAATAAATATATTCATTACATTAAACATCAATGGTAATTATACATACACCACACAGAAGTAATAGAAGTGAATACGGAATATCACACAAAAATTGAAGTGAGATGAAGAAACCCCTTACAAACATTTTGGCATGGTAATATGTGTTCTTGTGAGGGATTAATGAGAGGTAAAGGGGTATATTGTCATTTTTATATTATATGGGTAGTATATGGGAGGTGAAAAAATATACAACTTCATTAGAAATTAAAAATAAATGGACACAACATAAGGAGGGTTCTTGAATAAAAGTGAGAGACAGAATCCCATAGCTTAAATCTGAGGGTGTTCTTCTCATGATCTTAAGGAACTGAATAACAAAATTAGGTTAATTAATTTAAAATTATAAAACCCTTTATAAATTTATTTATTTTTATTATAAATTTACTAATTTCATTCATGGACTTTTATATGGGTTAATGGATTCAATTTCAGTGTTCATGAGTGCTCATATTCATAATATTCATGATTAGCTCACTGATAAAATAGTGTGGTAGTTCATGTATGATTGGTGTTTAAGTATAGAATTGTTTTTATATGTTATAAATGATAATTAAGTAGTTTATATGGTAGTAAAATCTATTTTTTTTATTCGGGGGGAAGGTTAATAATTATAAAAAACATTAATGATAAACGCTCGGATTAATTTGGTCATTTTGCTCACTATTAACGTGTTTTGTATTATTATTTTTCATCATGAGTGCATAAGGATTAATGAACATTACATTCAGTAAAATAAATATTTAATAGTAAGGTTAAACCATAAAAATGTATTAATAACAAGAGTTGGAGAAGTTAAATCAAATTGAAAGTGTCATCGTCCTTGAATGTGATCAATCAACACATCTTAGAAGATGTTTCATTTTTAGCATAAATGATGGGAAATTGGGAGATTAAGATTAATTATCCCATTATAAAAACAAAATTATATTTCATGTGTGGTACTTTATTTTTCATACCATTTGTATGAGGATAGGTTTGGAAAGAAAATAGAACAAAGGAACGTTAAAATGAAAGAAAAGAAAAGAGAAATTTTACCTCTTGAATTATCCTTCCTTGAGAGCCTCTTAAGGGAAGAGTATTTAGTCTTTTTATGAGAAAAGGGGATGATAGTAATGGGGGAGGTCCTTGGAAGGAGATTTGGGATGAATTGGGTGAAGTAATAATGTTGTAGAGGAGTGAAGAGAAGAAGGGGTGAGGGGGTTTTATAATGGATGAGAGGAGGGGTGTTCAATTATTTTAATCATTATTTTATTATTTCTTCAAAGACAACCAATAGTGTTGACTATTGTGACAAAAAATAGTAATAAGTGCAAGTGAGTTTGAACCATTGATAATTGACAGCATCCATGACTCAAGAATGATGCAAAAAATCACTTATTTAGTATATTTTGTAAATTATGGAATTTCACTATTCAATGAAAATTCAAGTATTTCAGAAAAATCCAAAAAATTCACCCTAACCATTTTATGGATGTGTACAATTAAAAAAACTCCATTTTTAGAAAATAATTTCCTAGTTATTTTTAATTTAATTTTTAAATAAAATCTTAATTTATTCAACAAAAACAACATTAAAATAATAACTCGTTTTATAACACCTTGAAAAAATAATCAAGGTCCCATAAAATTATCTTAAAACCACAATATAATAATATAATAATTTATTATTACGTTTTATGAAAATATAATTCCATTTTAAATTATTAAATTAATCAAAAAAATTAATTAAAATATGTATGACATACAAAAATACCAATACTTATACAATGACCATTTTTTCATTTATAAGATGTCTAAATTATATTTACACATTTCTGGGTGAAGTTTCTATTTTTTTGGTCAATTTACTATTCATTACTATTCATATGGGTATGTTACTATGCATAAGGGTATGTTAATATTCATCAAAAAACTATGTTGATTCTATCAAACTCTTAATATAATACTAAACGCAAATGTGTATGTTAATTTTTCAAAATTTCAATCACATAGGTGGTAAAACTATGTTTACTAGCTAGGTTATAACAAAGTGGACATTTGTGGAGACTCAGTGTTTCATGAATTCAGTACTATATTTATTTTAAAAATCTTGGGGTGTTATAGATATATCCTCCAGCAGATTAGATTAACAAATATAAGAGAGGGGTGAAGATGAAATCTAAGGAAAGAAACCAAGAACAAACCCTTACCTAGGAATCTTGGCATCCAACTCATAAATAATCACCAAAGGATTACTCCCAGATCATGTTTAATGGTCTCAAAAACATTTAGGAGGATATAAAACACTGTACGAGGCATATTAAAGAAAACATTATCCATTCAGGGGATAATATAAAATACATCCATGATTTTTAGATCTTATTTTCATTGTTTCATGGTTAGGGCACACGATTAGGCAAACCACCCACAAACCATAAACCATCCACTAATTCAAAAACACCATGAATAGTTGGATCAAACAGATATAAAAAATCATGGATCAACCATGATAAGTCAATTTGTTCCACATTTCATGGTTCTACCTAGGTTGTCGCATAGTTTGGAAAAACTATGCAGCCACCTAGCTCTTACTACCTTCCCTTGAACAGTTTCCTAGATGTGTTGTATGGTTTCTACCAATCGTTCTCAAATCTTGTACCTCTATAAAATCTACCAAAAAATTTCAAAACTCCTCAAAACCTCCTAAAACATAACCCAATAACATTACATACTTAAAATACATATGTTAAGAGATAATTTCCGGAAATCGGGGGTGTTATATTCTCCCCACCATTTGTATTTATGTCCCCAAAAAGTAGAAAACCACAATTTTCATAAATGAGTTTGATCCATTGGTGACCATTTCATTCTCCCACTCCAATGTTTCTTTCGTAATTTCACCATTCCACCATAAAACTTGAACTAGACTGATTCTATTCCCATGAAATATTATATCATTTCAATCCACAATACTCACTACCACATGAACCAACGAAATATCTAGCTCTAGGTCAATGTGAACCCATTGAATCACATAGTTAGGATTATGTTGATACTTATTTAATTGGGATACATGACACACATTATGACCTGAATTGGACATAGTTGGAAAATACAACTAATTTTCCACCTCATCAAAATGTTCATGTATCTCAAAAGGGAAAATGAATCAAGAATATAACATTCCCTATTTCACAAAACAATTATTCCCTGTCCTTGGTTATATTCTTAAGAACACAAGTTCACTCAACTCGAACTAAAATGGTCATAGATAATTATCTGAATATGATTTATGATGAATTTGATCCATCTCCATCCTTTTTTGGATCAACCAAATCTCTCTATTGTTTCCTGGACATGTTTTTGTCCAACTGGTGAAGTCTCACCTATTTCCACCCAACAAAGTGTGGAATCACATGGACACCCATAAAATGCTTCATACGGAGTCATATGTATTTAATCCTAACAATTTTTTTTACAATAACTCAACTAATTGTATGTGCTCCTCCCATGAGCCGAAAAAATCCATTACTCAAGCTCAAATCATGTCTTACAATGTTTCTATCATCCTTTTAGATTGACCATCTGTCTAAGGATGATATAGTATACTCATAATCAATGGTTTCCCTAGGTATTACAGTAAGGATTTCCATAAATGACACTTAAACTATTCATCAAGGTATGATACTATCAAAAATGGTATGTCATGCCTCTTTACCACTTCTCATATATATACATTAGAAAATCCCCCCATCAAATGAGATTCACTCATATAGATGAAAGGGGATAACTTTGTGATCTTATCTTCTATCACCTATAATGAATTGTGTTTCCAAACCATCCCTAGGAGACGTGTTACAATATCCATGGCTATCTTCTCCCATTTCCAAAGAGGAAAAAATAAATACTGAAACATACTTACTGGCTACTGGTACTCTACCTTAACCTACTGATTGGTGAGGAATCATGAAAAAACATTGTTACTTTATTTTTCTTGTCAAACCACTAAAACATTTCATCCATTTCATTATGAATCTTCTTATTCCAGGATAAACAGCCCATCTCAATGGTAATCATGAAGTATTTCTATTGGCAAGACATAGGTATGACCACCCGATCTCAAAAACACAACATTGATCCTCTATAGAGCATTAATCTAATCAATGGAATCCCCACATTTTAGTTTTTAACTAATAGCACATCATTCAGAATAAGATTTTTATGTCTATTTAATCTTTTCAACCAAATCAGAAAAAAAAACTAGAAATAAAACTAGAACACTACCTCTGGCATTACAGTCCAACAGAATATTAGCTATCACAAACATCAGTTGCCAATGATCTGGATTCTATTTTACCAACAAGCCATATGAATTTATTTTTAATTAATATTCCAAAAAATTTCATATAACAAGTTTTTGGATAAATTTAAATTATATCATTTTGAGGTACTCTATCCATATGCTTTTTCTCGGGTTCAAATTCATTTGTGAGGAAATATGTTTCATGATCTTCTGATCCATAAATAGTTTGAATTTCCCACCAAATTAATGTTGAATGAAATTCATCAAAGCATAAACAATGGAAACTAACTCTAGATCATGTGTTGGGTAGTTATTCTCATAAAACTATATTTGTTGTGAACCCTATGAAATGAAAGGATCCCTCTGTATGAGAACATATCTCAGCCCAAATCATGAAGAATCACAATACACCACTAAAGCATGTCATAATTTTGGAAAAAATCAAGATTAATGCTAATGTAAAGTGAAAATTAAGATTTTGAAAAAACATATAATATTCATCATTCCACTATAATGGAACATTTTTTATTATAAAATATTTCATTTGTAAAACTAGTCATGAAAATTCCCTAAAAAATGTTAGTAATAACTAGATAATCCAAGGAATCTATGTATATTGTAACGCCCCAACCCCAATTACCTAGAGTCAGTGCATTATTTTAATACATTGGCATTATTACAAGAATCAAGTCCTGAAGGACTGATCGGTTTAGAAGTCTTGGAAAATAGATTACATACATTAACATTACAATACAATTTCTAACATATAACACAACGTAAATATTTCTTTGAGAATTCCATTATTACCTTTAGCTAAACCCTGTATATCAATCATAATAAACTTCTTGAATCCTGGGAAAATGAAACATAATAAAAGGGTGATCTCAAATGCTTACTAAGGGTATGTAATACAGTAGAAAATGGCATAAATATTAAGCATTGTTAATAATTGAAACCACATGCTTTTACCAATAATAAACATGAATACTTTTATGGAGTGAATATGATCTCAGTAAATAATGCCATAATAAAACATAATCATGGGTATTCTACTAGTCAAATGACCACATGAACCATCAATATTATTTCCATAATGAGGGAATGTATAATGACGGACATTCTGAAACATTTTGTCAAGGCCTTGGCCAAGATGTCTAAAAATGATTAAGGCCTCGGTCAAAACCATATATCAAATTGGGAAAGGGCCTCATAAAATTCCACATCTTGTTGTCTCATGAGACCTACAGATGTGTCGAGTATCTTTAGCGGGCTCCACCTGTCACTTACTAAGTCAAATACATTCCTCATATGAAAAGGTTTAAACATATCATAAACATTCATATTAAAACTAGCATATGAATTGTCAAAACTAAAACCATAATCCATGAATGGTATAAAAATAGCACATCCCCAGTAAAACATAGCATAACTCATTAAATACAATATGGATGATTGTATTATAATAAATGAACCCCAATAAAAAATAATATCTAGTAAAGGATGCTGACATAGTTACAAATGATGAGTAAAACTTTTTGAGAGAAATATCCTTTTTGTAAAATCATTTAAAAGAAACACATTTATAAAGTATGTGATTTAAAAGACATTTTTTAATAAAAGTTTCCCATACCACTTTGAAAATTTTGAAAATAATTATCATTTCAAATCATTCATATCCATATAAATAAATCTATAAAATCATTTTCAAAACATGGACATTAACTAAAAATATTTAGAAAGAAAAATCATTAAAACATTTAGAATTATGATATTGATAAAGAGTACCTTAAAAATCCATAAAATATTCATTTTGAAATCATTTTTATTAAAAATGTACATGGATGATAAAAATGTCCCATTAAATACTTACACATAAACAATCTCGGATAATAATGTGATTCCGGAATTAACCCTTACCAATTTGGTAACTTATGAAACATACACCCCATGAAAGAGGTATCATAAAATGAATATGTAAATACACATAAATTAATGTTTATTTCACAAATAATACAATTATGGTCAGTACATACACCACACAAAAGGTAATAGTGGCAATATGGCATGAATCTCACGGGAATAAGGAGTGAGATGAAAACCACTTACATTGCACTTTCCTTTAGTCGAGGGTACGTTTAACCTCCTTTATGAAGACCATAGTATGTTATTAAATTATACCAGAACCATAATAATATTTATGATATCATACATTATTCATTTATTACTTTTTACTACCCATTTAATAAGAATTCCCATGTTAAATTAACATTTCGGGTAATAATCGCTTTCCATATCGTACGTGTTTTAACTTGTTATTCTTGATTGTATCACATAGATCATGATTTAAATAATACTAGAATATAAAACATTATTTATATATCATGTATATTTATAATATAATTATGTATAATAGATATATATGTGAAATGGAAAACACCGTTTATAGAGATAGTAGTCCGTACGTACGCATAAACGTTGTTACCGTTTTCATAAGGAATTGAACGGAACTAAGTGAATAAAATATATATAAGTACATATATATATATATATATATCTAGTAGAATTATTATGTCATATATTAAAAACATATTAGTAACATATATTTTTATAATCATTGATGAATGGTGAATGTGGAAATAAATCTCATCACGTCGTGGAGACGGTAATCCGTACGTACGCACGAGTGACAATATCATTTCATTAATGGTGTGGAACTGTATGGTATATTAATTTTACAGAGACATTATCATGTTATTTTCATTATTTATATTCATATTACTCATCATTATATCCATCCAAGTAACATAGTGTTGAATAAAAAATTACACCACGGCGTGGAGACGGGAAGCCGTACTTACGCACGTATGGTGACATGTTAATCAAAGGATGGATAGAATACTGAATATAGTTGTACCATATTTATAATAACATCACAGTATATATAATATACTGGAGTTTTTATTTTATAATGGAAATAACAAAGAAAGAATAAGTTCAAGAAGAAAGGAACTTGAAAATGGGTGTTGAAAACATTACCTCTTCTTCGGGTTCTTCCTTTTGATTTGATCAAAAGGGCTCATTAGGATGGATTTATGAACAAAATAAGGCCTCTATGATGAAGTGATGGAAATTGAGAGAATATTTGGGTAGGGGTGGATATATCATCTCGCCTTTTTATCACATAAACTTTCATTACATTATATAAAATTGAGGATCTTTAAGGTTTAGTGTCTTGGAAACCAGGAACTTAATACATGGAAACATAAAACATTCTTCTTAAACACTTGAAAGGATTTTTAATTTGTTCATAATAAGTTCATTACAGAATCTCATAACCTGGTAGCATACATCAAAGGAAAGGGTGAGCAGAAGGCCCGGTAAGGGAAACAAGGGAAACATTTTACATGAGAACTTGAGATACATCAAAAGTCCTGAAAAATAACTTTAAGGCATGAGAAAGAGTTCATGAGGAATATGATAATAAAAATAACGTGTTTAATAAATTGAAGATGTGGCTAAAACATTTTACTTATACAATCATTTCTGTTTCACCATGTTCCATCCCCAAGGTGTCATTACAAACTACCAAGGTTATTCACCAAGGCGTCATTAAAAATGGCCATCTCTAGAGATTAAGTCTTTACACAATGCATTGGAGCGATATCAGGGAAAACCATTAAATTCGCATTTATTATCATGTTAACCACATATATCATCATCAATAATTTCATAAAAACCCATTTATCATAAAATAAATGTGTTTCATTTCATAGTCATCACATTTTAAAAACTTCTTTAAAGACATGATCTTTATGTCACTTTAAACCCACGGAAAAAGGAAAGAGGGTTTTATTTATGTAAGTACACGAATTAAAATATATAATTTTTACATATATGTGAATACCACTATATAATAAATAGATTTTATTATTCACTTAATAAAATAAAATAATTTGAGAAAAGGAGAGAGACATTTTGAGACGAAAATTCGGCAGCATAACGGCTATGTTGGAGGGTTTTAGAAAACATTGCAAAAGAGAGGGGACATGGGTCACCCACTCATAAATGATCCATAAAACAGTATAGGGAAATAATATAATTGATATAAGACCATGGTAATGAAATTTGAAAGACATACCATATGAAATGAAAAACATTGAAGGAAGACAAAAATAAGATTTCTCTTATGAAAATTCGACAGCTTAACGACGTCAATTAAAACTTCAAAAAATGAATTGAAGAGATAAAGTAGGGTCTCTCATCATATGAAAATAAAATATCACTATGATAGATATAGATATCATACCACAACATGATAAAAAGGAACTTGAAATACTAGACATGAAAATATATTTTGAAAATGAGAAGGCTGAAAGAATCCCTTAAAAATTCGGCAGCCTAACGGCGCCACTGAATCATTCTTAAATCTAATTGATGAGAGAAAGAGGGGGTCTCTCATAATATGAACATGAAAATTAATTTATGGTGATTATAAAATATAATCCCCAACATAATAACATGGATCATAAAAGAAATCACATAAAAGAGAGTACTTGCAAAGAAAGAGAGAGG
Organism: Viscum album; assembly: GCA_963277665.1. Classification (NCBI taxonomy): domain Eukaryota; kingdom Viridiplantae; phylum Streptophyta; class Magnoliopsida; order Santalales; family Viscaceae; genus Viscum; species Viscum album. The sequence goes on along the minus strand of OY728151.1, from coordinate 1,095,292,122 downwards.
TAGGATCCCTTACCTTGAAGACTAACTTTGAAATCATGATGTTTGGGACATTGGGAGGCTTGAGGGCACCTTGGGAGGACTCCTTTGGAGGAAAGGAGACCGAAAATTTGTTGATGAGGATTTTGGAATGGAAAGGATGGGATAATTGCTTGGTATCTATAGGGAAAGTTAGGGGACATGGCATTAATGGCCAATGGACACCTCATTGGTGGTAATGGAAAAACAAGTGGTATTTCCTCCTGGTTTTGGACACATGGGACACCTCATACCTTATATTACTATTCAAAATTCGATCATCCCTTAAAATATTTCATTTCATCATCATGATCCAGTCATGATGTCATTAAACATACAGAAACCCTAAAACTGTATTTTTACTATTCACTAAAAATTCATTTTTTTAGAAAAATCCCCAAAAATTATCTTAACATAATATCGTTCCTCTTAGTTCAAAAATGAAATACATTTTAAAAAAATAATTTCCTAAATATTTTTAATTTAATTTTTAATTAAAAAACACTATTCACCTGATAAAACTAATACTTGACTAATAATTTCTAAAACAGTTATTTACATATTTTATTGAATCACATTACTTAATCAAGGTACCTATATTATATTAATACTTTCTTCAAGTGAGGTTACTAATCCTTTTGGTCACATCACTAATCTTAAGCATAAAATCACTATTCATAAATTAATATTCATCAAAAATCAAGTTGATCTTATTAGACTCTATATTTCGTACTGAAAATAATTATAGCAGAACATTTTTTAAAAATCATTACACATAATTAATTATTTAAGGTTTACATAAATATTTTCAAATATATTTTTTCTATAATTCATCAAAAATATTCATAATATATTTATTCGGACATTTGAAAATTCACAAACTTCATCATAAGATGAAATCAAAATTTTTATTTAAGTTGAAGGATTAGACAAGGCTGTTACGGTATCGTTACATAGCCTCTTTATAACACCAGCATAGGACCTAAGAGTAAGGTGTGATAAGGTGAGAGAATATTGGGGCGGCTCGTCCAACATTGCACGAGTAGTAATTTTTATCAGTTTGAACTTCTCGCAAAGTAGATTCCATTCTAGAATCTCACGATGAAGTTTGGATTGGGTTTCGTCTAGGGTAAAGCCCAGTGGTGCTACCTCCTTCCCAATTTCCGTTAGATGGGCTTCGATTGGCCCGAGACTAATGGATGAGGCAATCGAATCTTATTTCTATATTAATTAACCAAGATCACTTATATTTAGAGACAATAATCACAACATTTACTTTCCTAAGGTCATACTGACTAACGGTCATATAATAGTCAAAACACAAAAGTCTCATTTTAATTATACTAATTTTATTAAATGAAATAGTTTTGTTGAGTATGAAATAAAATAACTCACAAAATTTAGGAAACAAGATTTATTCAAAATTTTGGGGCGTTACAATCTCCCCCCCCCCCCTTAAGAAATTGCGTCCTCGCAATTTTTAAAAATTGGGCTTGGAAATTTCATTGAAAGACCCACATCAGAAAAGGAGTTAGTAACACTATTACTTTAAAAGAATGAAAAGGAAGTACAAATGTCACCCGAGTTAACCCATACTAGGATTCTATGTACAAAAACATGGATATGGAAGAAAAAAAAGGGTCATGTTCTGAGGGAGAGTGATAGAAAACAAGATTAGGAGTAAGTTAACCATAAGAAAATCACAAACTTATGATGTGTGTAAACGATCTTTGATCACCCAGTAGGAAATCTAAACCAAAAACGTCTTTTTTTGTTTTATGTTCCTTTTCATAATTTTGAGGAATTCATTTACTACATAGAATAAAAACATAAGGAAATATACATATCTTCAAGTGTAGATTCATCCTTTAATAAGTTTCGACCAAAACTAATCTTTTCTCCAAACGATGAGCATTCAAAAACACGTGGTCTCATCAAAAGAAAAAGAATCATCTTCTATATTGTCACGTAATCCACAAAATATTAACTATCTATTTCTTCTATCATTAAACATTATCCCAAAAACAGAAATGGTAAGATAAAACAACTCTTCAAAAAGAAAGAACCCCATAGGAAGGGAAACTACTCTTAAATATTCAAAATTCCACGATACTACCCAGTGTTCATCATAGACCATTCCATAAATAATTGTGCTTAAAATTCCTAAAAATAAACCAAACTAAGATTGAAACCCAAATACAAGAAGGATTTTATAACATAGTCTTCCAAGATAAACTTTATCGTTCATCTCCAAACAACGTCAACCACTCTTATCATCTAATAACAAAAGTATTTAACCTAGTCACATTTTCCCCAAGATAGTTCAATCATTTCCATAAGTAACCTAAATTACCATAAGTTCACCTTAAATTCAATGATTCTTCAAAATATAAGTCAACCATTACTCCTCAAAGAAAACACCGTAGTAATCTATTTACCTTGATCATATAGGGTTCCCAAAATAGTGATTGACTTCCAAAATAATAATCATCTTTTAATCCCCTAATCATCTTTTTTTCAAAAAGAACAAATTGACAACATCAACATGTGGTACATAACAATAGATGTTTTCCTTAATGATATAAAACCATCTTAAGTAGTTACTCGATGTTCTTAGAAAACATTAAAGATATGCTCATAGGGCACGAACTGAAATACAACATGACATAGACAATTATTGTAAAGAAGTTGCATGTACTTTAATCATCATGATCCATCACAGCATAGGACTTGCATTGTTCCCTTGTCCTTGAATATTGTTGATGATCATCATGATTCTCATCCCTTCCAAGAGATAATTGCCTTGGATAATGTCCAACTTCTACACATTTACCACATTGAATAGTATAAGGTACATTAGATAGAACCTTATCTCCATTCATCACATTATCCATTTTTTTAAAGAAATTTTATACTTTATGCCCTATCTTCCCACACTTAAAACATCTCCCAGTTCCTTTGTGACATTCTCCTTGGTGCCTCTTCCCACACTTTTTTCATAAAAGAAATTGGGTCTTCTTTCCCTTATCAACTTTATCAGATGAGCATCCTTGAGACATTGTCTTCTTCTTCCTTGATGAATTTGGGCATTCAACTATGTACCAATTAGTAATTATTATTTTTGATAGCTTCTTGGCATAATCACAATATGTTCAACTTGATCTCTCGTCATCTCTATCACATTAATAGGTCAATCATCACATTTCCTATCACATTGGTTGTTGCAACATGTTCTTCCATTTACCGCCATTAACTAAGAAAAGAAAGTATAATTAGGGGCTTAAATACTTATCCAATACTTATTAAAAGGAAACTTTAAGCATATAATGATAAACTTGTAGAAGGAAGGTATACCCTAACTTGTGATCCCCTAGGTTCCAATCTAGGTTATCCATGATCATATATTCTTATATGAATCTTTATTTTATTTTATCTTTGTTCCTTTAATAATGGTTCATACTAAGCTTATGAATTTACCAAAGCATATCCCCCAGGAGTGTCATAACCAAGAGTGTAGCAAGGCCCGTTGTCGTGTACTGGTTCCCGTTCGAGTCTAGATCAAAGTGGTGTTTTCGAGTTTTATCCATATGAACATCTATGATAGAGCCACCTCTACCTACTCGTATCCAGACAGGGATGTATTTTCTTGGAAACCCCTTACTCAATACTCACCAAAATACCAGGAAGATTTCCTATATTTAAACATTTCTGTAGGTTTATTCCTATAGTTTTCATATCCTAATTTCCACAAATAACTAAACCATCATTTGATACCAACTATAGTATCCCGCCTTTTTACCACATAAATGTTCATTACATTATACAAAACTGAGGGTCTTTAAGGATTAATGTCTTCGAAACCAGTAACTTAATACATGGCAACATAAAACATTCTTCTTAAACACTGGAAAGGCTTATTAATTTTTTCATCCTATGTTCATTATATCATCTCATAACCTGGGAGCATACATCAAAGGAAAGGGGGAGCAGAAGGCCCCATAAGGGAAACAAGGGAAACATTTTACATGAGAACTTGAGATACATCAAAAGTCATGAAAAATAACTTTAAGGCATGAGAAAGAGTTCACGAGGCATATCCTAATAAAAATAATTTGTTCCATAACATGAAGATATGGCTACAAAATATAACATAGACAGTCATTTCCATTTCACCAAGGTTCATCCCCAAGGTGTCGTTAAAAATTATCAAGGTTATTCACCAAGGCGTCGTTAAAAATGGTCATCTCTAGAGATTAAGTCTTTACCCAATGCATTGGAGAGCTATCAGGGAACACCCTTAAATTTTCCTTTATTATCATATGAGCCACATATATCATCATCAATCATTTCATAAACTATCCATTTAGCATATGGAAATGGGTTTCATTTCGTAGTCATCAAGTTTTAAAAATTGCTTTAAAGACCTGATATTTATGTCACTTTAAACCCACGGAAAAATGAAAGAGGGTTTTATATATGTAAGTCCCAGAATTAAAATAGACAACTTTTATATATATGTGAATAACCATGTAGAATAAATATCTTTGAGTATTAACTTAATAAAATAAAATAATTTGAGAAAAGGAGAGAGACATTTTGAGATGAAAATTCGGCAGCATAACGGCAATGTTGCAGGGTTTTAGAAAACATTGAAAAAGTGAAGGGACATGGGTCAACAACTCATAAGTGATCCATAAAACAGTAGAGGGACAGAATATAATGGATATAAGAACATGGTAATGAAATTTGAAAGACATACCATATGAATTGAAAAACATTGAAGGAAGACAAAAATAAAATTTCTCTTATGAAAATTTGACAGCCTAACGGCGTCACTTAAAACATAAAAAAATGAATTGATGAGATCAAATAGGATCTATAATCATATTAACATAAAATATAAGTATGATAGATATAGATATAATACCCCAACATAACAAAAAGGAACATGAAATACTTGACATGAAAATAGATTTTGAAAATGAGAAGTGCGAAAGAATCCCTTAAAAATTCGGCAGCCTAACGGCGCCACTTAATCATTATTAAAACTAATTGATGAGAGAAATATGGGGTCTCTCTTCATATTAACATTTAAAATATAGTAGGATGAATATAAAATAGCATCCCCAACATAAGAACATGTATCACAAAAGAAATGACAAAAAAGAGAGTATTTGGAAAGAAAGAGAGCGGTAGGATCCCTTACCTTGAAGAGTAACTTCAAAATCATGAATTTTGGGAACTTGGGAGGCTTGAGGGAACCTTGGAAGGACTCCTTCGGAGGTAAGGAGACTATAAAATCGTTGAAGTTGATTTTGGAATGGAGATGATGAGATAATGGCTTCGTATTTATAGGAAAAGTGAGGGGACAATGCATTAATGGCCAAGGGACACGTCATCGGTGGTATTGGCAAAAAAAGTGGTATTTCCTCATTGTTTTGTCCACTTGGGACACCTCATACGTTATATTACTATTCTCAAGTCGAAAATACCTTAAAATATCTCATGGAATCATCATTATGCAGTCATGATGTCATTAAACATACCGAAACCCTAAAACTATATATTTACTATTCACTGAAAATTCATTTTTTTTCAGAAACACCCCCAAAAATTATCTTAACATAATATTGATGCTCTAAGTTCAAAAATGAAATCCATTTTATAAAAATATTTTTCTAAATATTTTTAATTTAATTTTAAATTAAAAAACACTATTCACCTGAAAAAACTAATATTTGACTAATAATTTCTGAAACAGTTATTTACATATTTTATTGAATCACATTACTTAATCAAGATGCCTAGATTATATTGATACTTTATTTAAGTGAGATTACTAATCCATTTGGTCACATTACTAATCCTATGCATAAAATCAGTATTTATAAATTACTATTCATCAAAAATCAAGTTGTTCTTATTAGACTCTAAATTTTGTACTGAACATAATTGTAGAAGACCATTTTTTGAAAATCATTAAACATAATTAAATATTTATGTTTTACATAAATATTTTCAAATATCCTTTTTCTATAATTCATCAAAAATATTAATACTATATTTATCCAGATATTTGAAAATTCACAAACTTCATCATAAGAAGAAATCACAATTTTTATTTAAGTCGAAGGATTACACAAAGCTGTTACGGTCTCGTTACATAGCCCCTTATAACACCAGCATAGGACCTAAGAGTAAGGTGTGATAAGGTGAAAGAATCTTGGGGTGGATCGGCCAACATTGCACGAGTAGTAATTTTTATCAGTTTGAACTTCTCGCGAAGGCAATTCCGTTCTAGCTTCCCACGATGATGTTTGGCTTCGGTTTGGTCCAGAGCAAAGCCCAGCGGTGCTACCTCCTTCCCAAGTTTCGTTAGATGGGTTTCGATTGGCCCGAGACTACTAGATGAGGCCATCAAATCTTCTTTCTATATTAATTAACCAAGATCACTTGTATTTAGAGACAATAATTGCCACATTTAGTTTCCAAATGTCATACTGACTTATAATCATATAATAGTCAAAACCCAACAGTCTAATTTTAATTATACTCTTTTTATTAAATGAAAAATTTGTGTTTAGTATGAAATAAAACAACACACAAAAATTTTGGAAACAAGATTTATTCAAAATTTTGGTTCATTATCTTGGTTGAGCCAAAAGGCTTTGATGGTGCGAATTAGAGAGAAGGGGGGTGCCCTTTTATAAGAGAGGTGAGGGGCACCTTAGGAAAAGCTAGAACTATTATTTTATAATAAATTCATATTCGGTTTCTAATGGCTCCAAAGTGGATTATTTAATGTTTAAGGTGGGGATAAGTCAAAAATCACTCAACCAATATGTTTTAGACAGGTTTAGGTCACTATATTAACTTAATCTTTTTGATTTAACTCTTAGTTAAATTGTTTGACATTTACCATGTCTCTTTTTATTTTTATATTATATAGTTAATAAACTTACTATAAACTAACAGGAGACCAACAAGTGGTCCATTAATAATACATCTATCATTATATAACTCCTTTCGTCGATCCTTAGATTTTTAAGAACATAATATCAATTAATAATATAATATTTGTTTTAAAAATTATTTTATGTCAATTTTGAAACTACATAATAATTGATTTCTGTTAATGTCATAAAAACATTATTAATTCGAAACAAATTCATTTAATCAATATTAACATGTCATATGAACCAATAAAAAATTTTAGGTCATCAAAACATTCAAATTATATTTATTTTAACATTTATAATACTAATTATTTGATTCTTTCATTAATAAGAAAAATACTGCATCATTATTGTATCATAAATAAATTTAATTATTCAATGTCTAAAAATTATAAATAAAATACCATTATGTATTAAATATTCTTATCTTTCTAATGAATATTTATATTTGAAAATATAACATATATAACCCTATGTAAAAATTGTTTTTCTAAAAGATATATGCTTATGTCATTTTTGTATTTACTTTAACTTAATTAATATAAAGTGTCATTGTCACTTACAAGTAGATCCATGGGGTCCCAAAATCGACCAAAATATGCCCATGGTCGGACATGTATCAACCAATAGGTTTAGGACACGGTTTAGGGTAATTTTTTGTTATTATAATATTATTTCTTTACCCTTATTAACCGGATTTACCCTTTAACCAAGGTAAATAAAATATTTACTGAAATAATTATTCAAAATGTATAAAAATAAAAGTTACCTATTTACACAATTCGGACATCTGGATTCTAAATATGGAATCCATTTTTTCTAAATTCAAAACACAGAAGTGGTAGACATTAATTTAAAATTAATTCTTGTTGTTAAAACAAAAAGCGTGTTTTTAAGAGATAATAACTATCAAAAGATTGGCACTTGCTTATGTCTAGTTTTATTGTAAAATTATGTCCAATGACCAACATTTAATTAAATGGTAAAAATATAATCTATTTATAGTCTAAAATCAATGAAATTCATATTTTATCACTATTAATTATTTTGATTAAAAAAGTTTTTTTTAATTAAAATTTATTAATTTTCACTATTCATCAAAATATGAATGTTATCCAAAAAGTCCTAAAAATTCACCCTAATATAATTTCGATATTCCAAATCCAAAAATGATGTCCATTTTAAATGATAAAATTTATATAATTTCAAAAGGTTGGTATTACTATTCATAACGACTAGTTTGATTGGTTGTGGTGTGTGATAGAACTTGAAGTTGCATAAAACACATGCTATTGTATTATTCAAAGAGAAGCGTACTGTAGAATCTTGGGGTGTTACATTCTCCCCTCCTTCAAATAATTTCATCCCCAAAATTTGAAATTGTTTTTCAAAAATAAAAGGTTAAAAATAGAAAATACCTTTGGGAAAACCCCCATCGGAAATTATGTTAATAAAATTTAGTCTAAATAAGAGGAAATGAGAAATGAAAGGGCCACCACAAAATTATGATCTCAATTAGGAGAACATTGGTGGAAATTGGAGACATATAATTGGGGGAAAACGTAAATATTTATAGGTAGTGAGTGAGGTCATCAATCACAAACACAAGTAAAATTGAGGTTCTTAAATTCATCAATATATGATGATTTAAAATAACATCAGTTCAAAAAAAATATGGTATTAGGATAAAAAAATTTTGGTTTTAAGTTCCCTTAAATAAATTATAAGAATTAATTTCTTTATACAATAAGAGAATAATAAAAATATATACTTGACAAGTAGAGTCCCATCCTTTAACTAATTTCTACCACAAACTCATCTTTCACTCTACAAGATAATAGAACTTAAAAATAATTTTCTTATTTATCCTATTTGTATAGGGTTCAAAAAAATGAATTTATAATTAATCTACCAGATTTTTTAAAAAAAACTACATTATTCTATCCAATACATCATGTGGGCCAGTGGTAGGTGGTACACCCTTGTCGCCCTTCGGTTGCGGGTTCAAGTCTCACAGCCTTTCCGGACGCGACGGGTTGCCGCTCGACCTCTGGGTTGTCCTTTTATGGAAGTCCCAAAATAATCTCAAAGGAAAATTATCCAAAATACTTCTGTCCAAACTCACAGTCCAAGATTTATAAGGAAGGTAAACACAATGAAGATCCCTTTTGCCTCTTAATAACATGCGAACACCTTCATCGTGTATTCTTTTAAAACACTGCAACATCCTGAATTACAATAAAACCTTATTGATTACATTCATGATCCCTTATTCCTCATAGAATACTAGATATACTTCTTCTATAAAAAACTGTTGTAAACTCCAACAATGATCGAATATACAAATCATTAATCAGTTTCAAGGTAGTCACGAATATCCAATTTAATTTATTCAAATCAATCATCTCTTATTCTAAAATCACTACCTCATTATTGAGACTATATTAAGCATTACCTTTACTTCAACCATGTATTTTACCAAAAGTGTATATCACTATTAAGTGACTTTTCCTAGAACCATATAATCTCAAATCCTCAATAAAATAGTACTACAGTACAATCCTTATTTATCTCCATAATTCATGTAACTAGTATACTGTTGATACAACACTCAAATGAAATAACAACATAATAATACTAGTCATTCCCCTTCATCTAAGGTAGCATCATAACTTGATTATAATCCAATAACATCATTTGTGGTATACTCTTATGATTTGGACATTGGTTCGCATAGTGTCCCAACTCCTTGCAGATGAAGCATTATACATTTGAAACTTTTTTCTTTCCCTTCCAGTCACATACTCGGTGTCCTTTTTCACCATACTTATAACAAACTCTCATTCCTTTCAGGAAAGTTCAAGGGTGTTTCTTCCCACTGTTATCATATATGGGAAAAATATTATTTTCCCTATTCCCCTTATCCATATTTCTCTATTCCATCCTTTTCTTCTCTGTCTTCCCTTCAAATCCACATGACTCTGAGAATTATTTACTTATATTATTAAAACATGATACAATTTCTTCATATGTTGAGAAAACATGAGAGACTATATCCCTTCTAAATGTTGGCTTAATACTGTGAAAGATATGATCCTTCTTACTCTTTGGATCATACGTATTGATAAAATTCACATTCCTTCTACTCGGTGCCATTTCCATACAATGGCATAAGCTAAGTCAGTTTATGAATTGTAGTTAATAATTCCAAACCTGTAAAATACCTAACATAAATTGAATGATTTATGGATATAATCCTTAATCATAAAGAATTTTTTATTGAGTAAATATATACCCATAAACCCTTCATTATGATTTGTAATGAAAATGAGAATTATCCTAAACATATCCCCTGGGAGTGTCGTAACCAACAGTACAACAAGGCCTATTTTCGTGCACCAGTTCTCGTTTGAGTCTAGCTAAAAGCAGTGTTTTTGGGTTTTACCCCTAGGTACATCTATGCCAGATCCGCCTCTAGCTACTCGTATCTAGACAGGGATGTATTTTCTTGGAAAACTCACAAAATATATACATTACCAAAATTCTAGAATTTCTTCTATACTAATCCTCAGATTCTATCTTTGGTCTATGTGCTCTAATCAGAGTTTATCTAAATCTAGCTTCCAAGTTTATTGCTAAACTTCCTCTAATAACAAATATAACGCCCGGACCCCAATTACCCAGAGTCGGTGCATTATCTTAATACATTGGCAAGATTACAAGAATCTAGTCCTGAAGTACTGATCGGTTTAGCAGTCTTGGAAAATAGATTACATACATTAACATTACAATACAACTTAAAACATAAATCACATCATAAATAGTTCATTGAGAATGCCATTATTCCATTTATCTTAACCCTGCATATCAATCATAATACACTTCTTAGAATCCTGGGAAAATGAAACATAATAAAGGGGTGAGCTCAAATGCTCAGTAAGGAAGTAATACAGAGGAAAATGACATAAACATTAAGCATGGTGAATAATTGAAACCACATGCTTTTACCAATAATAGAAATTAATACTTTTATGGAAAGAATATGATATCAGTAAATAATGCCATAATAAAACATAATTATGGGTATTCTACTATTCGAATGACCATATGAACCATCAATATTATTTCCATAATGAGGGAATGTATAATGCCAGACATTCTTAAACATTTCTTCAAGGCCTCGGCCAAGATGTATAAAAATGATTAAGGCCTCGGTCAAAACCATATATCAAATTGGGAAATGGTCTTGGCCAATTCCACATCTAGTTGTCTCATGAGACCTACCGATGCATCGATGAGTTATAGCAGGCTCTATCTGTCACATATTAAGTCCAATACATTCCTCTTATGAAAATTTTTAAACATATCATAAACATTCGTATTAAAACTAGAAAATGAAGTCTCAAAACATTAACCATAAACCATGAATGGTATAAAAATAGCACATCCATAGTCAAAAAAATCATAACTCATTCAATAGAATATGGAAGATTGTATTATAATAAATCAACCCCAATCAAAAATAATATCCAGTGAAGGATGTTGACATAGTTGAAAATAATGAGTAAATTTTTTTGAGAGAAATATCCTTTTTGTAAAATCATTTAAAAGTCACACATTTATAATGGAAGTAATTTAAAATATATTTTTGAATCAAAGTGTATTATACCCCTTTGAGTATTTTGAATATAATTATCATTTCAAATCATTCATGTCCATATAAATAAATCCTTAAAATCATTTTGAAAACATTGACATTAATTAAAAATATTTAGAAAGATAAATCTTTAAAACATTTAAAATTCTGATCATGATAAATATTACCTTTCAAAAATCCTAAAAATATTCATTTTGAAATCATTTTTATGAAAAATGGGCATGGATGATAAAAATTTCCCAGAAAATACTTACACATAAACAATCTCGGATAATAATGTGATTGAGGAATTAACCCTTACCAATTTGGTAACTTATGAAACATACACCCCATGAAAGAGGTATCATACAATTAATATGTAAATGAACATAAATTAAATTGTATTACACAAATAATACAGTTATGTGAAGTACATACACCACACAAAAGTTAATAGTGGCAATATGGCATGAATCTCACAGGAATAAGTAGTGAGATGAAAACCTCTTCCCTTGCCCTTTCCTTTAGTCGATGGTACGTTTAACCTCCTGTTTGAAGACTGTGTTATGTTATTAAATTATACTAGAACCATATTAATATTTATGATATCATACATTATTAATTTATGACTTTTTACTACCCATTTAATAATAATTTCCATGTTAAATTATCATTTTGGGTAATAATCGCTTACTTTATCGTACATGTTTTAACTTGTTACTCTTGATTGTATCACTTAGATCATGATTTAAATAATTATAGAATATAAAACATGATTTATATATCATATATATTTATAATATAATTGTGAATAATAGATATATATTTGAAATGGAAAACATTGTTTATGGAGACGGTAGTCTGTACGTACGCATAAACATTGTTTCCGTTTTCATAAGGTATTGAACGGAACTAAGTGAATAAAATATATATAAATACATATATGTATATATATATATATATCTCCAGTATCATTATTATGTCATATATTAAAAACATATTAGTAATATATATTTTCATAATCTTCGATTAATGGTGAATGTTGAAATGAATCTCATCACGTTGTGGAGACGGTAATCCGTACGTACGCACGAGCCACAATATCATTTCCTTAAAGGTGTGGAATTGGATGGTATATTAATTTTAAAGAGACATTATCATGTTATTTTCATTATTTATATTCATATTACTCATTTTTATATCCATCCAAATAACATAGTGTTGAATAACAAATTACACAACGGCGTTGAGACGGTAAGCCGTACGTACGCACGTATGGTGACATGTTATTAAAAGGATGGATAGAATACTGAATATGGTTGTAAAATATTTATAATAACATCACAGTATATATAAAATACTGGATTTATTATTTTAGGATGGAAATAACAAAGAAAGAAGAAGTTGAAGAAGAAAGGAACTTGAAAAAGGGCGGTGAAAATATTTCCTCTTCTTCGGGTTCTTCCTGTTTATTTGTTTTAAAGGGAACATTAGGTACGATTTATGATAAAACTAAGGCCTCCAAGTTGAAGTGAGGTACGTTGAGAGAATATTTGTGTAGAGGTTGGCCGATCCAAGAGGCTTTGAATGTGTGAATTAGAGAGAAGGGGGAGTGTCCTTTTATGAGAGGGGTGAGAGGAACCTTAGGAAAATCTATATATATTATTTTATAATAAATTCATATTCCATTTATAATGGCTCCAAAGTGGATTATTTAAATCTTAAGGCGGATATAGGTCGAAAACCACTCAACAATTAGGTTTTAGACAGGTTTTGGTCACTATATTAACTTTATCTTTTTTATTTAACTCTTAGTTAAATAGTTTGACATTTACCATGTCTCTTTGTATTTTTATATTATATAGTTAATAAACTTACTATAAACTTCCAAGCGACCCAAAAGTGGTCCATTAATAATATACCTATTATTATATAAGTCATTCATCCGAAACATAGATTTTTAGGAATAGAATATCAATTAATGATATAATATTTTAAAAAAAACTCTTTTATGTCAATTTTGACACTATTTAATAATTGATTTTTGTTAAAGTCTTTATAACATTATTAATTAGAAAAAAAATAATTTAAAAAATATTAACATGTCATATTAACCAATAATTTTTTTATTTCTTCGAAACTTTCAAATTATATTTATATTAACATTTATAATACTAATTATTTGATTATTTCATTAATAAGAAAAATACTACATCATTATTGTGTCATAAATAAATTTAAATATTCAATGTCTAAAAATTATAAATAAAATACTATTATGTAGGAAATATTTTTATATTTCTAATGAATATTTATAGTCTAAAATATAACATATATAACCCTTTGTAAAAAATTGTTTTCTAAAAGATATATGCTTATGTCATTTTTGTATTTACTTTAACTTAATTAATAGAAAGTGTCATTATCACTTACAAGTGGATCTATGGGGTCCCAAAATTGACAAAAAGATACCCATTGTAGGAAATTTATCAACCAATAGGGTTAGGACACGTTTTAGGGTAATTTATTATTATTATAATATTATTTTTTTACCCTTATTTACCGGATTTACCCTTTCACCATAGTAAATAAAATATTTACCAAAGTAATTATTCAAAATTTCTAAAAATAAAATTTACATATTTACACAATTCAGACCTCCTGATTCTAAATATGGAATCCATTTTTCTAAATTCAAAACTCAAATGTTGATGAAATTAATTTAAAATTAATTCTCGTTGTTAAAACAAAAACGCATGTTTTTAAGAGATAATAACTATCAAAAGATTGACACTTGCTTATTTCCAGTTTAAATGTGAAATTATGTCCAATGACCAAAATTAGATTAAATGGTAAAAATATATTCTAATTATACTCTAAAATCACTCAAATTCATAATTTATCATTATTAATTATTTCAATTAAAAAAGTTTTTTTTAATTAAAATTCAGTAATTTTCATTATTCATCAAAATATGAAAGTTATCCGAAAAGTACCAAAAATTCACCCTATGCTAATTTCGATATTCCAAATCCAAAAATGAAGTCCATTTTGAAATATAGAATTTATAAAATTTCAAAAAGTTGGTATTACTATTCATAACAGCTAGTTTGATTGGTTATGGTGTGTGTTAGAACTCGAAGTTGCGTACAACAAACGCTACTATATTATTCAAAGAGAAGCGTACCGTGGAAGCCTGGGGTGTTACATATATCAAAGAAATTCTATAACAGTTTACAAAAGATCACAGCCTATATCATTTCTAGTCCCATAGAAAAACTTCTTTGAGATATAACATGGCTAAATATATGTACTTATTGTATGAAAAAACCACACTTTTAAAAACATTTCTTATAAATGACGGCCCTGCATGATTCCTGGTACTATTTTTATTATTCTTCTAATGATTATTCTTTTCCATTGAATACAATAATATGTCATCCAAAAACACCACCACAAAATAATCCAGATACAATATAAATATTTGAATCATAAATTCCATAAATACTATTGGTGTGTTCATCAGACCGACATGCATAATCATATACTCATATTTTCCATATCTACTCTTGAATAATATCTTCAGAATATCCTCCTTCAGAATGTGTAGTTTGTGATATCTCAAAAAAATAAATTTTAGAGAACAAATACTCCCCTAAGTTAATTGAATAGATAATAAATTCATGGGAAGATTATATAAATTCTTTTTTATAACATTGTTAAGCTTACAATAATACACACAAAGTTGACTGTTTCCATCATCCTATTTCAAAAACTAAATCAGCGCATCCTGCAGAGACATACTAGGTTGAATGAACCCTCTTCTTTCTACCACTTCAGACTAGAATTTCAATTCCATTAATTCAATTGGTGAAATTTTATAATATATAGGTGAGATATGATAGTACCCTGGTATGATATTAAATATAAAATAAAATTATTTTATGGTTTTCAACTGTGAGAAATTCTTAGGAAAAAATCAGAGACTAATCAACATTTACTAGAAAAATATTATCCCTAATCTCATCAACTAATGGAAAATTAAAACCATACAACTGGTATGATATGTTTCCAAATAATGATTCCAACAATCATGTTTCAACTAGCTTTAAAATATGGTCTTCTCTAAAGAGATAATCTATGCATTCATTAGTGTAAAAACTAACCCTTTAGCTATAATAGTCAATTTGTGATTCGAATAATTTAAACCAATCCATACCAATGAATAAGTCATAAAAATACATCTCAATCAAAAATAAATAACATACCAAATAATCCTCATCAACATTTATAGAAAAATATTTGAACATAAAGGATCAACATTCTCTTTGACCAAGAAGATTTTGAAGTTTTAAAACTGAAGTTTTCATCTCAACATACAAAATTAGAAGATCAATATAATGAGAAGCAATAAACAAAAGGAATTAATCTGTATGAAACAAATCTTTCATAATTTTATAATTAAAAAGAACTATACATATCACTATTGAATGTCCTGATTCATCATCCACAACCATTTTCTTGTCTCCATACTACTTCTTACTCACTGCACTTTATTCTTTATTACACTGTTAAAGTTTCACTACATGAGGTGTCATGGTATTCAAAAAATAACCATGCCTAAATCTATTCTTCTGAAGATAATTATTCTACTATCCTCATCTTTTCAAATTATATGGGGTCTCTAAAACATGATACATATCCATAGCACCCGACAATCGATCACTATGACAATAGCCCTAAATATTCCCCATCTGGTTTCAATTGTCGCATGCTCTAGGTGCTTCAATAGAATATCGCTTCATGTGATTAAAAGAATAGCATTAAAAACATCCAAGATTCTTCTTGGATTTTGGAAAAAGATTCACCAATCTAGTCATCTGATTATTATTCATTCCACTAACATTGAAATGTGATTCCCTCTACTTCATATTCCTAGAATTATAATTCTCACCACTTCCCATAGTTATTAACAAGGTTCCTCTACCTATAATTAATGAGAAGTATCATTGTACCACCATTTCTATATTGACCATATTAGTATAATCAGTTATATAAACCATGGAATTTGTCAAATAAATCTCTAGCTTCAACCCTGATTCAAAAATTTGTTCCTTCAAGTATGCACTTCCAAAAACATCGAGTGAAAGGACAACTAAATTCATAAATTGATCAGCATATTGTGTCGCTGAGAGATTCAACTTCTTATGTATGAAAAATTATATTATTCCATAAATTCTAAACATGCGAGGATGTACATTGCCAATTTTACTTTTTTACTTAGCTGGTTTTCCAATGAAATTGAGGATTCAATTCATCCTATTCATCCAGACCTCTAATGTTTCTAGTTCGGAATCACCCCCAAAGATAAGTGGATTATACTTCAAGAAATGAATAGAATGATCCACTTTTCCTGGTTCATCCCCTATGTTCACTCTATCCATGGATTTAAAATCCTAGAAAATAATCTGAACTTGATGATGGTTCAGTTGTGGCTTAGGTACAACCACATAGTCATCATCCTCTTCCAATTTGTTTCTAAGACTCCTACCAGGTTTCGTTTTCTATAAAAAAACTATTAAGGATCACTATCTAGAAATTGATGTTTTAGTAATTTTAAATTTAGCACATCCAACCTATCAACAAAATTATTTCCAAAATTTCATCTATTTATATTTTAAAAACTTTTTTGAAAATTACCCCATGCTCATTAAAAATTAAACCATTGTCAAACATGTTAAAAAATGAACAGTTATTTCACCCAAATCATAAATCATTACACAAAATGAAGTATTCCCTACTAGTGGGAAGTCATTTTTATTAATTCTTTTCATTCTCCATCATCATCTAAAACTATGAAAATGAGGTAAAAACTACAAGTAATTTCTCAAAAAAGACATATATCCAACTCCCCAGTAACTTGAGGTTCAACATAAATTGTATAGCTACGACTCTTTATGATCTATATTTCAAGTCTAGACGATCCTAATTATTTTTACCATCCTAACATAAGGATGAAGACATAATGATTTTACAACTCTAATAATGAAAAAACAATACCAATTTTTCAATATTAAACTTGTTCCATCTATGATGGATACAATTTGCGACCTCCCACAACACACCGATTGGCTTTGGATGAATTGGTGGGTGTTATTTCACTTAGGTGAAATCCCTATGACATTAAATGCAGAAAATAAATGCTAAATTATTCATAAACAATTAGGGTATGATTTTCCCAAGAGATATAAAACAACCAATCCATGATAACTATAAAAACAAGTATATCATGCATGAGAACAATGTAATACGACTCAATGTAACAAAACCAACCATAGACCAAACATGAGTACAATGGGGAGAAAAAAAACCAATACCAAAGTATAAAGTTGTAGAAAGACAACAAAATCAATGACACAAAATACATAAAAGCCACATCATCAAAAATTCTCTAAGATCCAAATCCAAAATACATTCTCAATTTATCATAATGAAAAACTAAATAAGTGATATACTTTTCCTTTACTGATGTCCTAATATAAAATATCCACAAACACAACAAAGTTACCAAGAGAGGGCTGACTATAAAAATCAGTAAGATTCCTCCAAATTAAATCCCAACACAAGAAACTTTGATAGGTCATGGGATAATATTAATATAAATCAATTTATATAAATCAATTTAAAATAGTTTATATCAATTTCAAAATTGATTTCCAATAAAAAAATTTCTAAGGAAAGAAACCAAACAAGTCCTTTAAACCATTTTACAAATCCATTTACCATAACCCATTCCATTAAACACATCCAAGAATGTATACCCAAATGAATGTTTCATAATTATTAGTGGTCTCTCATCAATCTACCATTTAATCACAAGTTAACCTTTTACCAAGTTCCAAAATTGAACATGCCCCTTTCCTAGGGTCATCTCATTGAAAATGAACACGTGGCAACTGTTTATGCCCAATACCATGCCAACCCATTGAACCAAAACATTTCATTGAAACCATTCTTTTATGCAAAATAGTTTCCAATAAATTTTAAATTCACCAAAACCAACCACAATTTTAAAATAATCATTTTAATATTATAAAACCAATTGCACATTCCCCAAAACAAAAAAGTTCAACAATTTCATAAACCATCAATAAAGTGGGTTTCCAACAACATTTCACATCAATTTCACATTTCCCATAAATAAACTAAAATAATTTGAAATAGAGACATTAGTTATAATAGGAATAATTGAGATTAAATCCACCTACCTCACAAACATAGCCAAAAACAAAGAATGACAAAAATTGTTCAAAAATGGATTGGAACTCTATAAATCCAACTTAGATCTTGTTACCTATCACCCAAAAAAATCATATCTCATCATGATTTTAATCAAATGATATGGATATATCCTGAAAGGATTAGATCCTTCAATCTAGGAGACATAATAAGATGAAATATGAAGAAAAAACCTATAATGGATGATTATCAAGGAATATGTGCCCCCACCACATAATGAATCAGGAATGGATTTCTCTTAAATCAAGGAGAAGGGTCTCCATAGCCTTTGTAAGGAGAATAAATTGTGTTCGTGTCATATTAGGGAAAAAATGATCCACTAATGGTAAAATCAAAATTAGATCCAAAATTTTCAGATCTTGTTTTTAAAACTGTCTGAGTAGGGACATAATTAGGAAAATAGTTCACTAAACACTAATTCCAATCACTCATCAGAGGATTGGATTACATGGTTATAAAAATCATGTGGAAACTGTGCTCAACCTTTATTTTTTACCTTTAACAATTTCACTTACATGGATACATAGTTTGGCTATATGGTGTGCCAATCGTACACCTACCCAGTTCCCACTACATCCATTTATACGGTTTCCTAGAGGTATTTCAAGATTTTTACATACTGTTCTTAAACCATACGCCTCCTAAAAATACCAAAAAAAATTATAACTCCTCTCACACATCCCAATATAAACCTCATAAATTTATACACATAAAATATATAAATAAAGGGTTTATTACCTAAATCTATAGGTGCTAAAAAAATTGTCCACTAACAGTTCAATGATCAAAGTCCGTATAAAGAAGACAATCCAAATCCTATATGGGAGATAATTGGGAGATTCCCCCTCTTATGTGTGGTCAAAATGGGAGAAAGGAGGAGGAAATTTATAATAATTAAGGATGGCTGAATTTGTAATGTCACCCTTATTAATGGGACTCATGGTTTGGCCACACGGTTTCTATGACAGTTTTCTAACCATATGATGTTGAGTAAAAAAGAACCACACTACTCACGGTTAGTTAAATTTTTTTCAAAACTGTATGTATCCCTTGAGAATTCCATTTAACAAATACAAAATATATTCGCCATGGATTTAGGTCCCTCCCTAAAGGGATTTTGTAACCATGTCTACCTCTATTGGATGGACACACAGTTACTCATGTGAGGCATCATGATTTTGAAAAACTATGAACCTATATTAGTGAGTTCCCAAAATGATGTTATTGGTCCTCGTTGCACCCAGAAGTCACACAAAACCTTAAATCAAATTTCAGGCATTAAAACCCATCTAAAAAATACTTGGGTTAGTCAAAATCCCATAATTAAATTTTGATGCAAAAAAAATCAAGTTCTCTATCTCACCAAACTTAAAATTCAAACAAAATGTTGTTTTTTGACCTGCAGAAAAATTTGGGATATTACAATCTCCCGAAATTGACATAGATCATCCTATATCTAGATGGAGTTAGCAAGATATGGCACTGAAAAAACACATGTAATTTAAAATAACCATGTATGCCTAGGTCATTATGTCCCAAGTCAACTCCCCTCAAGGTTCCCCCCGCCTTAGGAGTTACCTACCCAGTCACTTCCTGACCCAAAAAATCATCTTATTGTCCACCAACCAATCCAAAAATAAACATTCCTCCTTTGATGCATCACCATTCTTATACTGTATCAGGTTCTTAAATCATGCTTGGTCCATATCTGGAACCCATAAAGTCAGGCATCTCATCATATGCCTAGAATTACATTTCCACACATGAGTCTCATGAAAAGCATGCATCTCATCATATTTCCAAGATCCCACGCCTCAATTGATGCCTAAAAATCATGAATCATATATAAATATGACTTCCCATAATAATTTCAATGCCAATAACCTCATACATAACATGTATCGCATCGATACCTAGATTCCTACGCACATCATGCTTAACCCGCATCACATTGACGCCTAGAGTAGATCTCAGTGCCAATGCACCTCATATATATATAAATATATATATATCCCACATCATATTATATTCCAAACTAATAAATGGTGGTTGGTTAGTACAAAATAATTACATTTATGCATGTCATGCACCAAAACTATCCCAAAGAAAAACAAAAAAGATACTTGGTCCCACCCACAACATACCTCTAACCGCCATTGGATCCCTTGCCTCCTCTGCACATAGAATCTCCACTTCATTCACCTATATTGAAGCCTGAATACTTTAGGTTTTTCATCCATATATAGATACAAAAGATACTGTCCATTAACCAAACACAACTGGGTCCAAATACCTAAGCCACAACCTCAGTGTCAAGTTGAATCCCTGATATTAGCACCTGGTACATCTCCTATTCCTACCTCAGATGCATCACTATGACATGATACATAGAATCCTAATATCTGAGTTATTTTTCTATAAAACCTATCTAATTGAACCACATTTCTGGATGCTCGACAATCTTTTGGAACCTTATCACATGGGGTTTGAACATTACACAGTTGCTCACACTGGAAGCACATAGCTGAAAACCGACTCAATTATGGTCTTCATGAATATTTTTCCTTATCGCCAAACTAAAATTCTTCATGACCCTAATTCCAGATACCTAATGAATCCCTGATCATCTCTCCTGATGCTATCACCCTACTCTTATAAGGCCAATCTTTCAGTTTCCCCTTTGTTATAAGTGCCTAATTAATTGCCTATGAAAAAGACATCCTCCTGAAAATATTGTCTTGCACATTGATTTCATGCATCAAGGCATCGTAAAATTCCATCACTTGAGAGAGGTTCTTAACCACCATAGTAGGTAAAAATCATGATAGTTGAATGAAATTAGTTGTATATTCCTTGACTAATGTATCCTCCCACAAGTTATTCATTAACTCGCAAGCCTTGTCTATCGTTATCATCTCTTGAAAGATGTGTTCGAATACATTTCCTTGATGTCCTTCTAGTATATCCCCTCGGGTATTCATTCTTATACATGTACATCCCAACAGCGTTTTTCCAATCCCTTGATCATGTATGTTACCAGCTTCACCCTCCACCTTAGGGGTGTCTAGAGCTGGTTGAATATGGTCTAAATGGATTAAATCTAGTTCTGAGGCACATATAGTCCACCTTCACCCTTAAATAGTCTTAGATGATGTGAATAAAACATTCAAAGTAGGTATTCCATCGATGTATCAACTCCCTGATAACACCTTATGATAGCTTTCATAACATGAACCACACTCCCCATGAGCTACTCATCAAGCCATGTACCAAAACATGCAATATAATGTGGTTATCCCACCAATACTAGAGCATGTAAATGTGCCTTTATAAGTGCATCATGATCATACCATCCCTATAGGTCCTCATACCAACCCCCAAGGGCCACATCCCATGCAAGATCATGGGGGCACCATATCACCACCGTCTTAAAGCTCCAATAGATCTCGTGTAGATGGAATTCCACTGAATGGAAATACAATGGTAAAAATATATAATAGTATATATGTCACATATAGAGGAATATGTAATAGGTTGTTCAATATCACCATCCTTACACTCCCCTACAACACCATTTCACTTGAAATCTAGCCCCATGGCCCCTAACTACCCATATCAGAGTCAGGTATCAATTGTATCATCTGACCTATAGCCCCCCACCTTCCCATGCTGAACTCAGGCATCAGATATAATCCATCCCAATGGAAACATTCCAAATAGTAATAGGGAAATTCATAATAAATCATATATATCCATCTAAGGTAGCTAAGTACAATGCCACCAAAGAGGATATACATGAAAACAATATTTAGAATATTTTTGGACTCTTTAAAAAACTCACTCTTTACCACTGTCCATGCCTACCCTTATTAGGTTCTGGACCATATATAACAGGAATATATAATCACACGCATATTTCATTGGAAAAACAAGCATGGGACAGCTGTGTATAAATCCACTAAAGAGGGTTTAAGTAGGAAAGTACTGTTTAGATTCCTTTTTGACACTTTAGACAACCCAACCCATCTTAGTACATTCCAGATTCAAATGATAATCCCAAGAAAACATAAATCAAATGAGACAAGGTGACTATCATGTTGCATAAATAAACAACCATTTTCATATCAGGTCAAGGTTCAAAATCCAAAAAATAGATAACTATCACACCCAAGTGCACCACTCGAGGTGGAAATCAAATAAAATTTAAAAGTGAAAAAATAACATCAATTTACCACCCCTGGAAACATGGTCTATCCCCCGTGAATGGGTATTTGGGTACCCATAAATCATCTCTTTATCCAGTCAAAACTATGACATAGTATTCAGTCTACCAAATCCCAATTGTAAGACCAAATAAATAAATAAAAATAACTTTTATATCATTAGTATCCATAAAAACATTATACTAATATAATTAAAGAAAATTTTACAAAAACCATTTTTAGCGCCCTGATATAGATGCTACATTCAAAGGTTCTCTATACAGTTTGACCACTGGGGATTAGATGTGCCTCCCCATACACCAAAGGCTACCGAATAGAAGAGGGTTTAAAGAGTTCATAGTGGGGAAATTATAACCTCAGGTTGTGATAAAAGTAATGGTCTATATATATAACATTGGAAAAAACCATACTTAGCGGAAGGAGTAATATAATATCTATATAAGATCTATATAAGAATAATACAACATTAGCGGAATAATAAACAAGCCCATGGGAATTAATATTATTTGTAGAAAACATGCCCTAATATTTCATACATAGAAATAGGCAATATGGCCACTCATCGCTAGCCATATCTACATATATATATATAAGAATACTGAACAAAAGGAAACTCAAAAGTAAACTTTGTATGATGAAGGAACCAATATGGTCCCTTGACATCCATCCCGGGAAACTGTTAGAACTTGAAAATTTGGGGCCATATTTTGAGATCAGTCCCTTACCTGAGTGTATAGACATAATGTATACATGAAACCTAAAGGGTCCCTTTATGGTGTGAGAATAAATCTCAGTAGGCCACCACGAATATGTTTCTAGGTGTAATAAAAATAAATACAAATGGTATCATTTGAATATTTAACATGTAACCCCCTCTCTTATTATCAGAACCCACAAAGAAGTGATAATATACTTCTTCCATCATCAGTAATCTCTGAATATGTGACCCCAAATACATATATATCTTACAGAACTAGACTGTATATATAAATATAGTGCTAAGTATCCATGATAATAAGCTTAATGCATCACTTGAAGAAAATGAATCATAGGTGAACCATCAGGATCCACCTCCAATTAAGTCATTGTAACCTAATGCCTACTATCATGTAACTGGTGTCCCAATGGAAAGCCCAAACATGTACCTATCCCCTTAGACCTCGGCTCATAAGTCTCTATCAGTTGGAAGAATAATTTCCAAAGGCACAACAAATTCTATCCTTCAATTATAATCATCATCGACTCAATAGCTGACATCCCAAGGTATAATGATATATGTCCTCCTAATGATCTTTCACATTGGTTCAATGTAGTATGTTGAGCCTCATCCCCACTAGATGGTCTCATCACCATCAAATAATGGCCCATCACTATCCACATGAATTTATATGGTGACCACCCCCATTCATAACTGATGGTCAGCACAATCAGCTAGGCTACATAGTCTTTGGGGTGTCTTCCCACATAAAGTGGTCAACACCACCTCATCTGATTCATCTTTTTTCTACAAATGACTCTAACAGAACATTTTTCATCAAATGGTGAGTGGAAATCACCAAAAAACCTATGTCACATAATTGAAAATCTTGTGCCCGTATAACCTTATCACTAAAAAGAGATGGTAAACAACACCTCAACTCACATTGTATATGTTCTCATCCTGATAAAAGTTTCCCCTCAATTTGATAAAAATGCATCCCAACCTGGCGACCAACATCACCCAGTATATTTTGGTCCAAGCATGTCCTGATTATCCCATAACCCCAATCAAGTTTACCTATATCACCTCAGACCTTGTTCCATGTCTATCGCATTCCCATGGAACATCATAATTTAATATAAAAAATTCAATTTAATTTCAATTAAACACCAGGCCTAAACTATCCCGGTTGGTCTAAGCTCTATGCCCAGCAGGACCACTTTTAATGTAATTGCATCATGCCCAAGAATATATCAAATCATCAATTTAAAAATTTAAAGACATTAGGTTAATTTATTAGGGTCTCGCTTAGTTGAGACACTCAGTGAATATAGATACCCCCTAAAACACATCAAAAATCATGGAGAAGTCTATGAACCATGTACCCTGTACTTTTAGGTTCTTTCTCATCTAATTTAGGCCTTGATATTAATCCAAATTGATAGATGACATCATTTTAGACAAATTCCTTGAAAATAAGGAAAAATGGATCACACCGATTTATCATTCCATATGGAAGGATAAATTAAGTAAATAGTATAGATGATTTAATTCCATACAAATATGAATACATATCCACCAATGAATCGAATATTAGAGTTTATGTGATGAAGATAGGCCAAAACCTAGGTGGGAGATAATTTAGAGAATCCCCATCTATCGTGCGGTGGTAATGGGAGAAAGGATGATGAAGATTATAATAATTAAGGAGGGGTGAATTCATAATTTCACCCTTATTAATGGGACACATGGTTTGGTATTATAGTTTGGTAGACCATCTTCCAATCATATGATTCCATTTTTCTAAGCACCACACTGTGCTTCACTAGGCACATGATTCCAAATCGTGTGTCGCCCATTCAGATTACTTATTCTAAAAACATAAAATCTTTTTCATACTCTTGCACCCCTCCCTTATTGGTTTGTCTAACCATGTCTAGTACCACTAGAGGGATATGCCGTTACTCCTAGGAGGCCACATGAGTTTTCCAAACTATGAGCCTTTGTCAGTGTGTTCCCAAAACTTAGTTTTTAGTCCCCACCACACCTGAAAAAAATAAAACTGTTACGGAATTTATGGTCCTTAACCCCATTTAAAAAAATTCCTTGGGTCAAAAAAACACCATAAATTAGGTTTTTATTTCCACAATTCATGTTTTCACTCTCACCATAGTCAAAATTCAATCATGTTGGGAATTTTCAACTAGCTCAAAACCTGAAAGGTTAAAATCACATTCCAAACCATCATTTTCAAAGTATTTAAAATAATTTCATCAATATGGTTAATAACATTTTATTTTTTTATTTTTTATGTCAAATTACTAATAGAGGAAAAAATCATAAACATTACCTAAATCAACGAATAAGTATGTGATAATGATTATGACTAATTTAGAAGTGTTAAAACTATAAATAGTTTGAGGTGATCTTATTTAGGTATCCATTTGTGTGTCATTTTTGGTATATATATATTTAATATATATATTTTATAAGTAAAAATTGATATATTCTGAAGATATATTTATTTTTTCGGATATTTTCAATATTTAGTGGTTTTATTTCATCTCCTGAAAATGATATATATATATCAACGTATGATCATCAATTCCTATAAATTTATCATTTAAATTTCAGTTTTTTTAATGTGTAATTTAAATTTTTTGGTGTTTTTCTTTCCCTAATTCATCCATATATTGCAAAATCTAAATAGAGGTGATACCTCTGTTACGTATCTTTCTGTCAGAGATTTATGTCCATGAATCATTTGGTTTACATAAAGTGGTTTTAAATCAGATGAGTTAGGATAGTCAAGGCCAATTATGAGACATTAATAGTATATTAGAGATAATTAAACAAAAATAAATTTTGAATTAGTGAAATAGACATATATAATATTACTTTATGTGACATCAATCCATTTTATACCTATACTTCTAACATTGCAACGGTGTGAGGAATGGTATTTCATTTTGTTTCCTCGATTTTAAAATTGTTTCTTTTATGTATTTCTCTATGTGTATCCATTTTTAGGTATATATTGCTAGGATGTTATATTTTTATTTCATGATGGGTGATGGAAATGGAAAATATGGCTGAATTGTCTTTATTTAAAAAAATAATTGAATTTTATTATATACCGGTTGAAATAGAATGGTCTAAATGATAAAAAAATTAACCACAGTCATATAAAAATAATATCGAGAAAAGATAATCCAAGAAATTAAAAGATGAACACATGAATTTTATAGTAGTTTGAAACAAAATGATCATATGTCTATGCTTTATACAACATAATTGATTATGAAACACACTAAGGTCTATCAATTTTGAAGGATAGTGAAGACTCTTTACATCCACTGTTATCACACATGGTGACTTAACCCAATTCCCTTTTCATTTTTGGGTTGTGGAAAACCCCACAATTTTATGGAATAAGACCCAATTAGGACTTTCATAGGCTTAATCCTTACGTTATAAATATTTAGGTTTTGATGGAATCTAGTCTTTTATAAGTAAAAAACTGAAACCATTATTTTAAAGGTTTATTCCAAACCTGGACTTCTAAAGGAAAAGTCCTAAACTCTTCTATGTTATAGGTCAAGAGGAACCTATTCTTATAAGGGGACAAACTAAAGTTGAACTCTTACATGAGTATCCCTTTAATATATTGTTTTAAAGTTTATTAAGAACCAAGTCTTCTTAGGGGATATATTAGTCCTAGTATTCTATGGGTATAGACTATACCTAGACATTCCTTTTGTTAGTATAGTATAACCCCATGGAAGACACCCTATGTTTGATAATATTTTTAAAAGAGTTACATCACAAATAAAGAATAAAATATCTTAACCTAGTTAATTATTGTCAATAAAGATGTTGGTATTTGGATCAGGTAGTACTCTAGCCATTCAAGATGTTGAAATAGTGAATCTCATGCAGCCAATAGTTTACTTCAGTAAGAAATTGAACAATGAAGATACAGGACTTAGTTAAAAACTACGAAACACAAAATATTAAAAACAATTAATGTATTTATGTCATCATTGCATTCCTTAATAATTTTATACACCAAAATAGTGATGATTATTTTATTTAATTTAATATAAGTGATTATCCATCATAAATTAAAAAAAATCATTAAATTGAAGATACATTTAATTATCTCCAATATACTATAAAAAGAAAACCATTATATATACAATTAATCTTATTAGGATAATAAATATAAAATTATTATAGTAGTAAATATATCCATTAATGTTGAGAAACAATTCCTTGGAATAATCCCATAACTCATGAGAGACTTACTCATCATATTCCAAAACAATTCTAATTTTAACATTTCTCTTTTAATAAATTTTTATTATTCATGCTTATTTCCAAAAGAAATATTTTATGAATATATAAATATTATATATTTTATAACCATGTGAGTTTACTCTTGATATTAGGTAAAACATATTTGAACTATAGAGTGAAACTCAATATAATATTTAATTATAAATTATGTTCTTCCATAATAATGATTATAAATGTTATTGTAAAAATATAAAAAAATATGATTTAAAATATTTAAATTCCAACCATATTTACTTTGTAACAATTTTTTCATAAAAATAGATAGAGAGGTCATCCCATGTGATGATAATTAAATAATTCATTAAATTATCCTAAATAAAATTCATTAGTATCCCAATAATTAATAAAGAAATGAAAATTCATTAGATTTGTAAAAAATTTAAAAATTTATGTAAATTAAAAAGGATTAAACTTTAAAAGTTATAAAAAATAATCATAGAAAAAATCCCATTTTAGTCATAGAAGGTTTCTCAGGATGTTAAAGTACATATGATTACATGATTTTCAACATACATACATGTGCCTTAAACATGTGGTCAAATGAATCCAACATATGTTGAATTGAATCCAATGTGCAGCCACATGATTTTTCAACATCCGATGACTTCATTTTTTACATTTAGTCAATTTATTTTTCAACTTGTAGTTACTTTGATTTTCAACTTATCTTCACTTCATTTTTCATCTTGTAGTCAAATTACTAAAGGTCACTTCTAGAATTTGTTAAATTTTCACTCTTGGTCACTTTACTCAAGGTCATATATATATTTTCAAATTTTCATTTATAGTCACATTCATAAAAATGCATATTTTATCGCATTTTTAATTGTCCATTATAGAGTATTATATAGATAGGACATTGAGTTGAATACAGTGAGTTGATTTGAAAGAGTGTTTGGGAAAAATAATGAGAAATCCTTCATAAAATAAGCTTTTATACAAACTCATATTTTAAACAATAAGTAAAAATAAAATATTATCTATGAGATTTCAAATAATAAAACAATAATATAATTTATAAATAAAAAACAATGGTAAATTGAAAAATAATTTCTACATTACTAATAATTTATCTTAAATCATATAATTTCATCCAATAAAGACATAGACACTCCACCTAAATTTAAAAAATAAATA
The DNA here is from genome assembly GCA_963277665.1 of Viscum album. Classification (NCBI taxonomy): domain Eukaryota; kingdom Viridiplantae; phylum Streptophyta; class Magnoliopsida; order Santalales; family Viscaceae; genus Viscum; species Viscum album. Next base: position 1,095,262,797 of record OY728151.1, on the reverse strand, counting down.
TAATTATCCATGACTATAATAGAATAAAAATTTATGTGTAATATAAAATTAAAATGTATTCATATATTAACACCATGATTATTCATTATTAAACTATTTAAAATTGATTTTATAAATCAATATTGTTCATGTTAATCATGAATAATTGATTATATTAAAAAATAAAATTATTAAACAACCTTTTGATGTATCATCTTATACACTAATGTAAATATTTTATATTTCAGCAAGCCTAAAAAATAATACAACAGATATTCTGACATGCTCAAAATAAATTTAATACATGAATAATTTTGTAATAAAATTCATAATTGAGATAATTTGTTCTCAGCATTAATTGATGTATTATATATATCAATTAAAATGATTTTAATTTAAAATGAAAATATCCACCTCAATTCCCACTAGATAATCTTTATTAAAAAAATATTTTATACAGAAATTGAATCTCAACTTATAAAAAATAGTGAATTCACCTTTTAATTACACACATTTAATAAGAAAAATGTTATTTAAAATTTTAAATTGTATATATTTGAATGTTGGAAACAAATTATACCATTTAAAAGACTTCACAATTAAAATAAATTGATTTTAAAATGTGAATTGAATATATGTAAATTGAACATTTGAATAGTTCATATATATGGAATAAATTTAATAATATGAAACAATAATTTCTTCCGCATTCATTTCAATTTCCTTTTTTATAGAAAAAGAAATGAATTTTATCTTAGATTTAAGAATTCAAAAGGGAAATATTCATATTTTTTTAATACTTTCCTTTAAAAATAAAAATATCAAAGAAGTAAAATGTGAATTTTAATTACAGTAATAAACACTCTTCCAAAAGAATAATTCAATATCACAAGGATATATGAAACATGTTATAAAATATTCAATGAATTTTTCATGTAACCAAATGATAATAACAAACCAATAAACTAGATTTTACAAATAGAATAATATATTCAACATCCATATGATAATTAAAACTCGGGAAGATGAAAAATAAACAAAATTTTATTCACAGTTATTAACAAAAGAATTGTTAAATATTGATGTACATAGTAGCATCTGAAATTGATATAAGGTTTTTAAGCTGAGCCAAAATAAATTATTAATCCATATAACTATTTATGTAATATTATAAGGAAAAAACAATAATGACATGAATGTTTAACAAAATAAATAGAAAATATATTTTCCAAGGTATTAAGAATTGATTAATTTCACATGAATTAGAATATATAACTTTAGGTGCCCCAGAAGTAAATGGTTTAGAATTTTTATCCTTGAAATTAGATTTGGAATTAAAATTCCATTCGTGAAAATAATATTAATTGAACGTCAAAGGAATATATCAAGTACAATGATTGTAATATCAACATTTAAAATAATCCACTGAAGAAATTCCCAAATGTATTCCTTCTAAAAAAATATTTTTAAAAATTGTATGAATAGTGGAATCAAAACAATGTCTATTTTGTTTATCATCAAGGAATGAATTTTTTTTATTATGCAAAAAAAGAAAAAGAGATAATAGAAAAAAAATTGGGGGTATGAAGTGGTGGATACCAATGGAATCCACTAGGATGATGGAGGAACAATCCATAAGAAGAGAACCTGAGCTGAAAAATATGAGGATAATAACTTCTCTATTACCTTTTGATATAAGATGATCCATAACCTTATTTTCCACCCTCTAATAGTAATGGTTCCTAGAATCTGATTATAATATTCCTTGAAAACTCTAGATAGAATAGACAATGCTGCAGTTTGTTTGGTTGGTACCCAAGGGATAGTTGAATAGTATGGATGAATGACATTCAATATAAGAAAACAAATGTTATAAGACCTAAAATTGGAAAGGATACTGAACATGGCTTGATCCTATACCTAAATAGAATAACCTTTTCAATAATGAGTTGAAAACGAAATGACAACCAAACCACACAAATCATGAATGAGGCCATATCCACATATGACCACTTGGACAGAGTACCCATCAATGTTATGCTTGAGGGAAAGAATTGGGGCCTTATAGTGGACCCACACCCCACTACCCCTTGATCCAAGTAGACTAGCAGTAATGAAATGAGGAAAATATGAAATAACAATGTGTGGTATGGAATCTCCTTTGAATAAAGAAGACATGGAGTGAATCTCATATATTACACTATATTTTGGGAAGATAATATTTTTTGCAGGATCCTGATGTCAGACATTGTTTCATGTATTCTCGATTACCAACACCCGTATGTGAAAAATTATAATGCACCTGATGTCATTTGTCACACCAACTATATGTGATCTAAAATAGAAGTAAAATAATTGTTCCCATGAATCATGATAGTAGGTAATTCCAACAATATAATTCCGGATATTTCGAGCCCAATCCCCCTATATAAATAGACGAAAATGGGTTTGGATCTAGGTATGATATAGCATAATCATTTGTATGTTAATAGAACACCCTTCTTCTTGTTGAAGTTTAAATATGTGTTCCAAATGAATAGTCGAAGAAGTCATGGCAGATTCGAAGTGAATTCCAGCCCAAAATCATTATTAAGGGTCTTCTCCATGAAGCCCCTATCCATCATGAATATTCAGAAACCACAATACTCCCCAGCCATGGATTTTCCTTTGTGAACACCCAAATCCATGATGGTAACCTCCGTGCACTGATTTTCGGAGTCATAGTGCAATTTATGAGCACACGAATGTTTGACGGTGTCTTCACGATTTCAAAATTTCCATTGATGGATTTGTGGCCATTAATTAAGAAAAAAATCATTGTGAAATGCCTACGGGATTTTCAAAACCGCGTGCCTATTAATCAACCCTTCAGTTCAATATTTTTAGGAAGACCCTCGACTATTCGGCTTCCACAATTGATCTCGATTCTTGAACCTCCAATCCTAGGTAAACCAATGTAAAGAAATATAACCCAAGATATCCATTCATCACAAAACTCAAATATTGATGTTCTTAGGAGAATCCACTCTAGGTGGAGATTCCTTTTTTTAAGTCATATTCCCTTCACAAATAAATAAGTACAAATAAGGCACTTGAGGCTTAGGAAAGAACCCATCCTTCATGAAGAACATCAGTCATGAATCAAGACTTCACTCCAAGGGAGTGTGTCGCTATTTCATGATAAAAACCCTTTTATGAATTCTTAAACCTTTGCAAGACACATGTGTATTGTAAATCACGTTTATGTAAGTCCCCAAGCATCATAAAACCTCCATCTTGGGACTCTCCATGGTTATATCCTTCTGTTAACATCCCACGGTGAAGGCTGAGTTCCCAAAACCTTCACATCCATCAAGGACTAGTACAGAATCACCTTGATTCCCTATGTTACTTGTGCCTCCCACTTTTGTGCCTTCCCACATCACCCCATGTGTGGTTCAAGCCTCCCAACAACCTTTTTGTTCTAAGTGTAGGTACCCTAACCCATGTTGCTTCTAAGAATATGGACCCCAACATGGACCTTTTGATTGACTACCCCTCTACGGAAATGCAGACTCAATTCCCCTTATAAAGGAATGATAGAAGTGGTCACATAATCACTAGGGGTAAAGTGTGGGTCCCCCACATCCAAAAAGCATGATGTAACACTTCCTAGTACTATTTCTTATTCATATGGTGTTAAAATTCTTGAAAAAATCTTTATCACATGTTGTAAAATTTTAGTCTGACCAAGTGCAATACATCCATGATTCTCTATGTATGAGTGGCATGGGATGATCTCTACACCTCCTACCCTAACATGGAAATATATCCTTTATGAAGTTCTATTTGTATGCCCCACACCATTCCAACCAATCGAAATCCTCTTATTAGAGGATACTTCCATGTGTATTCCCCACACCGTCCGTCATTGATGATTTTTTCATGACACGAGTGTCCATAATGCATTTTGTTAAACTATATTGATTGGTCCTGTCAGAATCCTTAAACTTCAAAATTAAACTACATGGATTTTTATCCCTGTCTCTAAACATGATACATTGGAATCCTCCATGAGTTTTAATCTTGACCAATGTTAAACATAGGTCTTCCCTCTTAGAGACACATATATCTTTGATCCACCTCAAGGGGCGGTCTGTTCAACCATACAGATTCATCTCAAGGGATGATCTGACACCCAGTCTTAGATCCTCCTCCATGGAGAATTCTGATACATCAGTAAACCATCCTAGTGTGACAACATCCCTCCTAGGGAAACACCTCCTTGATCATCCTCAATGGGTATTCCAATCAACCATATGAACTTGAGTTACGGGATCTCCCACGCCACAATCCCAAATCTGCCTCCACTAAGTGTTCTAATACGTTGGTAACCCTTCTAGGTGTAACATATTCCCTCTAAGGGATACACCTCCCTGATCTTCCTCACAGGCATTCTGATCAAACATTTTTATTGACATCAAGGGACATTCGGATCCTCAAGTATAGATCTAATTCCATGGGGAATTATGATCTATCGATAAACCTTCTAGGTGTGAATCATATCTTTTATGGACACAACTCGCTGATCCGCATCATTGTGAATTCTGATCAACCTTCAAAATTCATCCCAAAGGATGTTCTTGTCAACCTCTTGAATTTTCCTCAATAGTGAATTCTGATCCATTGGTAAATCATCCAAGTGTGAAATCTTTACTCCTTGTAACACACCTCCCCAATCCACCTCAAGGGGATTCTGATCAACCTTCCAGATTCGTCTCCTAAGAGGTTCTGATCCCCAAATCATGATCTTCCACCATGGGGTGTTATGATCCATTGGTAAACATTCTAGGTGTTACATTATCCTTCCTAAGGACACACCTTCCTGATCCACCTCAAGGGGAATTCTATTTAATCATTCAAATTCACCTAAAGGGGTTTTCCAATCTAGAATCTAGGATCCTCCTCCATGAGGTTTTTTATCCCTCCATCATTTCCCCACAATACACTAACCTTCTTCTTGTCTCCACAATATGTTGAACACATTCCTTGATCCTTCTTTACTAGATGTCCTGATCTATCTCCATAAAACTTGTAACATGTGAAATGATCCAAAAAACATTCTCTTTTAAAAAAATGGAATGAATAAGGTAAAAAAAGTTGGAAGACATATTCCCCTTCCATTAACTACCTTCTTATCAACATGGAATGCCTTTGGATTGGTGCCTTGAGATACCTCATATGAGATTCCTTCTTAATATGTAGAATACAGGTGACCAATGCACCCATTGTTAAGACATGCCTACTGTTGCACAATGGGACTACTCTATTTACTAAAGGATTCTACCCTTCCATGATTGTAACACCCCAAGCTTCCATGGTATGCTTATATTTGAATAATACAGTAGCGTGTGTTATACGCAACTTCGAGTTCTAACACACACCACAACAAATAAAACCAGCTGTTATGAATAGTAATGCCTACTTTTTGAAATGTTATAAATTTTATCTCTAAAAATGGACTTCATTTTTGGATTCTGAATATCGAAATTATCCTAGGGTGAATTTTTGGTATTTTTCTGAAAACCATAATTTTTTGAGGAATAGTGACATCACTAAGTGGTAGTTAAAAAATAGAATTTTTCATAAAACTTAATTTTACCACTTCTGTGAGTGGAATTTCGAAAATCCGAGAGACACGGTTAATATCAAGGAGTAAAATGTGGTTCAATGAGATGAAAATAATTTTTTCTGAATAGTAACGTTTTACTTTTATTTACCACGGTTAAAAGTAAATAGGGTAATTAAGGGTAAAAATGATATTAATATTACCCTAACACATGTTATAATTCTATTGGATAAGCTTAATTAGACCAAAAACAACCTTAGGAATAAAATATATTCATTTAGGTCCACTTGGATTAGATTAGTACATTTATTATTATTTAATTCAAAGAAGAGTTAAAAGAGTTAAAATCAAATTTTATTTACTAAAACATTTTTAATATAGGGTTTTTCATAAGATAAATTCTATTGTAAATATTAATTAGAAATCTAAAAAAATTTCTTACATAATTTTTTTTTATTTATAATTTTTAGACGTTAAATAATTTAATTTATTTATGACACAATGGTGATGCATTAATTACCTAATTAATGAAATATTTGATATTATAAATGTAAAAAAAATGTAATTTGAGACTTTTTATTAATTACAATAATTTAATAGGTTAATATTACATGTTATGATTGATTAAATTAACTTTTTTTGAAGTAATCATTCTGTTATGATTTTCACAAAAATCAATTTTCCAAATAGTGTCAAAATTGACATAAAAGAGTTTTTAAAATAGATATTATATTATTAATTAATATTCAATTCATAAAAATATACGGTTCGGCCAAAAGACTTATATCATTATAGTTTTATCATTAATGGACCACTTGGGGGTCTCTTAGAGGTATATAGTATGTTTATTAACTATATAATATAAAAATACAACGTGACATGGTAAGTGTCAAACTAATTAACTAAGAGTTAAAACTAAAAGATAAGGTAAATATAATAACCCAAACCTGTCTAAATTATATTGGTTGAGTGGGTTTCTACCCATACCCATCTTAACCATTAAATAATCCACTTTGGAGCCATTAGAAACCGAATATGAATTTATTATAAAATAATATTTCGAGATTTTCCAAAGGTGCCCCTCACCCCTCTTATAAAAGGGAACTCCACCTTCTCACTAATTCACACATTCAACGCCTTTTGTCTCAGCCAACCCCTGCCCAAATACTCTCTAAACTTCCCTTATTTCATCCTAGAGGTCTTAGTTTGATCAGAAATCCAACCTATGGAGCACTTTAGATCAAATCAAAAGGAAGAACCCGAAAAAGAGGTAATGTTTTCACCACCCTCTTTCAAGTTCCTTTCTTCTTCAACTTCTTCTTTCTTTGTTATTTACATTTTAAAATAATAACTCCAGTATATTATATATACTCTGATTTTATTATAAATATGGTACAACCATATTCATTATTCTATCCATCCTTTTAATGACATGTCACCATACGTGCGTACGTATGGCTTACCGTCTCCACGTCGTGGTGTAATTGTTATTCAATAAATTATTATTTGGATGGATATAATAATGATGTCTAATTCATGTAAATATTAAATATAACATGATAATGATTCTGTATATATGATATACCATCCAATTATATATTATTTTAATATCAAAAGAATGATATTGTCGCTCGTGCGTACGTACAGACTACCGTCTCCACGAACGCGATCAGATTCATTCTCCATCCTATCCATTCAAGTATAATTCTCATTTTCTGATTAAAAATAATATTTAAGGACTTTTTATAATTATGGATATGAATAATATACAACATATCCATAACAAACATGGCTTATGTAAAAAACATATAAAATAAAACGAGTAAGTTAACACTCGAAACGACGATAATTCTAAGATATTATTAACAAAGCAATGTAAAAAGATCATATATGATATCATATTAATGTATATGATTCTTGTATAATTTAATAACAATTATTTCACCTTTATACAGGAGGTTAAACTACCCTCAACCATGTAAAAGTATAAGGTAATGGTTTATTTCTCAATCTCTTCATTTTCCGAGGTTGTTTATATGTAATTATCTATTGGGACCTCTTTATCATCCACATCCATGTTTCTTAAAAATGTATTTCAAAACATTATTACTATTTTACAGAATATGGGTTAAAGTCATTTATACCCTTGTGTGACTTTTTATAAGAGGTTTATAAAGGAATCTTTCCGTCATTTTCCAAACAATGTCATTTTTAACCTTTTCGACAGAATTAAGGTAAGAATGTTTTTTTAAACTTATACGGTGGGTGCGGCTATTTTCCGCCATTATAAAATCTTAGAAGCTTCCCTTACATGCTTATAAGGATATTTTCAAATTAAATTTTTTATTTTATAATAATGTGACATTTAAATGATTTCAAAAAAAAATTCTCTCAACTAGTTTTGATTTCATCTATTTCAATATCCTTTGCTGGATTTTAAGCTTATTTGAAGTTGATTTATTATGATAGAAAACTACCATATTTTATTCAAGGTTTTGTGATATTTTTTACTGTGGATGTGTTATTTTTATACCATTCATGGTTTATGGAGAAAGTATTGACATTTCGCATGCTAGTTTTAATATTAATGTTTATGTTATGTTTAAACCAGTTCATATGAGAAATGCATTGGACTTAATAAGTGACGAGTGGAGCCCGCTATAGCTCCTCGATGCATCGGTAGGTATAATGAAACAAACTAGTTTCATGGCACAAGGCCTTGAAAAAATCTTATTTGTAGTCTCGGCACGAGGCCTTGGATATGTGGTTATGATTGTCTGGCATTATGCATTCCATCATTGTGAAAGTGGTTTTGCATGTGATTATTCGATTAGTAGAATATCCATGTGAAAAAGTAAATGGCATTATTTCATTTTATTTTTTCCATACTATGTTGAAGTTCAATATTAAAAGGATTTTGTTTTAGTTATACATTGCCTTAAATATTTATTCTAATTTATGAAAGTTTCCGCTATATTGTTATCTTTAATGCGCATTTGAGCTCACCCCTTTCTATGTTTTATTTTTCCCAGGATGTGAAGAAGTATTTTATGAATGACCTGCAGGGATAGTATGAGGTGATAAGAGTATGGACTGTGGAGACTATATTGTTGTAGTTTTCATTTTATGATGTAATGTAAACTTTATTAGTGTATCTAGTTATTCCAATGCTATTAAACTAATCGGTCTTTCGAGACATGATCTTTCTTGTGATCATGCCAATGTTATGTAATAATGCACCAACTCTGGGTATCTAGGGTCGGGGCGTTACAGTTGGTATCAATGAAAGTTTAGTTCAAACCTAGGAAGCTAGATTTAGATAAAATATTATTAGAGCACATAGATTTAAGATGGACTTTGAGGATTAGTATAGATGAACTTCCTAGAATTTTGGTGTTGCATAGATTTTCTGAGTTTTCTAAGAAATACATCCCTATCTGGATACGATCAGGTAGAGGTGGCTCTGGCACAGATGTAGCTAGGGGTAAAACCCGAAAACACTGCTTTGAGCTAGACTCTAACGGGAATTGGTGCACGACAACGGGCCTTGCTGCACTCTTGGTTACGACACTCCCGGGGGATATGCTTAGGATAACTCTCATTTTACTTACAAATAATTATGAGGATTTATGAGTATATACATCCTCAATGAAAACATTTTTATGATTGTGTATTATATCCATAAATAGTTCAATTTATGTTAAGTGTTTTATAAGTATGAAATTATGTATTTTGATTCATAAACTGATCTAGTTTATGCCATTGTTTAGAAATGGTACCTAGTGGAAGAAATGGAAGCCGTATCAATGAACGCACTCCAAGTAGGGATTTCCCTACGGCTCAAGATAATTATAGTGGAGCTGGTGATGCAACTGGTGCTGATCAACTAATCACCATACTGGGACAACTCACTCAGGTTATGAATAATAACCTTACCCGTATGAAGCACCCTGATCCGCAGCATGGAGGGTCAATGTTAGATCGATTCATGAGGCAACAACCACCAACGTTCAATGGGAGTACAAATCCCTTAGTAGTTGAGCAATGGATAAATTTCCTAGAGAAAATATTTTAGGCTTTGGGGAGTAGTGAAAGGGAAAAAGTAATCATGGTAATTTACCGCCTCATTGGAGATGCTGATCAATGGTGGCCATTAATTCAAAACGTGAAGGAAGATGATGAAGTATCAAAAATGGAATGGAGGGAGATCAAAGATCTTTTTTTAGAAAAATACTTTCCTCATGACCATCGAGCAGATATGGAAAGGCAATTTCTGAGTCTAAGACAAAAGGAGAATGAGAATGTCCCAAAGTATGAGGCTAACTTTACAAGGTTAGCAAGGTATGCTGGAGATTATATACATAACCCAAGAAGTAATATTGATCGTTTCTTTGATGGGTTAAAACCATTTCTCCATCGAGCATTAGTCTCACAATCCTTCTCGTCGTACAAAGGCATTGTATTATGTGCTATCAATACTGAAAAGGAATTCTCTAACTCTTATGACTTTAAAGAAAAGCAAGAGAAGAAGAGATTTTATGATCAATCTCGTAATGGAAATAAGGGGATGAAGGGAAAAGTTTAATATCCATCCTGTAGTAAATGTGGGAAGAAACACCCTGGTACTTTCTTGAAGGGAATGGGAGTCTGTTACAAGTGTGGTTAAAAAGGCCACCAAGCTCGTGATTGGAAGGGGAAGAAGGAAGCTACTAATGTACAATGATACAATTGCAGGGAGATGGGAAATTATGCAAATGAATGTCTTAATCGTCTAGGGAACTTACCTTAGAAAAGGCCAAGGGATCATGTCCAAGCTTATGTTATCACTGCTGCTGAGGTAGAAGCTCCGAAAGACGTGGTGGCAAGTAATTTAATGGTTTCCTCAAGTTTAGAAAATGCATTATTTGATTCTGGATCATCGCATTTTTTCATATGTTCCCAGTTTTCTAAGAAAATTAGATATTTCCAATTTGATTTAACAAGGGAGTTGTCAGTTAAAACTCCCAAGGGAAGTATCATTTCAACAATGTTTTGTCAATCAGTCCCCAATAGAGAACATAAATGTTCATTATCTTATGATCTCATCATCATACCTATGATTGAGTTTGATATAATCCTTGGTATAGATTGGTTTTCAGACCATGATGTGAATATTTATTGTAAGAAGAAGGAGGTTACGATTTTTGATGATGATGATAAGGAACACCTTATCTTTAGAGCAGAATCGTCACCACCTAATTCTTATCTAGATCCACCCCCAGTAGCTCAACTAAATTCAATAATTGGGGAGGAATAGAATGAAATTACAGTGGGTGAGTAAAGGAATGTTCAAATAGAGGATGTACCTATTGTGAAAGAATATGTAGATGTGTTTTCGGAAGATTTACCTGGACATCCTCCAAAATGAGAAGTTGAGTTTTCCATTGATTTAATTCATGGATCAAGGCCTATATCGAAGACCCCTTATAGAATGGACACTGTAGAATTAGTTGAACTAAAGAAACAACTAGTGTAATTGAGTAATAAGGGATTTAATCGCCCTAGTGTTTCTCCATGGGGATCCCCTGTTCTTTTTGTTAAAAAGAATGATGGATCTATGAGGTTATGTATCGACTACATAGAGATCAATTCTATAACAATAAAGAACAAGTATCCCCTACCTCGCATTGATGATTTATTTGACCAACTGCATGGAGCTCAATACTTTTTAAAGATTGACCTTCGATCTGGATACCTTCAGTTGTGTGTGAAGAAGGAAGAAATTCTGAAGACAGCATTTCGAACCAGTTACGGGCATTACGAGTTTATAGTAATGCCTTTTGGATTGACTAATGCACCCTATGTATTCATGGATATGATGAATAATATTTTCGAGTAATATCTCGATGAATTTTTAGTGGTATTTATTAATGATATCTTGGTATACTCCAAAATCTACAAAGATCATGAAAATCACTTGCGCATTATCCTAAAGAATCTGAGAAGACATGAATTATATGGGAAGTTTAGCAAGTGTGAATTCTGACTTCAGGAGATTTCTTCTCTTTCCATATTGTCTCTAAATATGGAATCATTGTTGATCCTTCTAAGACCAAGGAAATCCAAGAATGCCATGCACCGACGAGTATAACTGAGGTACGTCGTTTTATTGGTTTAGCAGGTTATTATCGATGTTTCATCCAGAATTTTGCCCGGTTGGCTAACCCATTAACAAAGCTCACACGTAAAGGAGTTAAATTTTTTTGGACAAAAGAGTGTGAAGAATGTTTTGAAGAACTGAAGAGAAGATTAGTCAATGCTCCTATATTGACTCTACCATCGGGGAATGATGGGTTCATTATTTATAGTGATGCATCGAAGAATGGACTTGGTTGTGTCCTTATGCAGAATGATAGGGTTATTTCCTATGCATCATGATAGTTGAAAATTCATGAACAAAACTATCCTAATCATGATCTCGAGTTAGAAGCTGTGATCTTTTCTTTGAAGATATGGGGGCACTACCTCTATGGTAAAAAATGTGAGATTTATACTGATCACAATATTTTGATGTATATTTTCTCAAAAAAATAACTCAACATGAGGCAAAGGAGATGGCTTGAATTACTCAATGATTATTATTGTACGATACACTACCACCCGAGGAAAGCAAACATGGTGGCAGATGCTTTGAGCAGAAATGATCATGGAGTTTTGAGCAATATGTGAATTGACAGGGATCCCATTTTCATGGCTCTAGTGAAAATGGACAAGGGAATAACCAAGGATGGTGAAACATTAATGCTTTTTGAAATGCTTGCCAAACCAACTTCACTAGAAAGGGTTAAGAGTTCTCCGACCGATGATGAAGAATTTGAAAAGAAGATTACAGCTGTGAATGATGAGAGATTGAGAGACTTTGTGTATGAAGAAGGAATTTTGAAATTCGGGAATAGAATTTGTTTTCCCGATATACCTGATCTAAAAAGGGAATTGTTGGATGATGCTCATAGTTCCAATTTCTCTATACACCCTGGGAGCACCAAAATGTATAGAGATTTGAAGGAACATTTTTGGTGGGACAACATGAAGAGGGCGATTGTTGATTTTGTGTCAAGATGTATGGTTTGTCAATAAGTGAAAGCTGGAAGGCAACAGCCTGGTGGAGTATTGCAACCTCATCACGTACCTGAGTGGAAATGGGATAATATCACGATGGACTTTGTCATGGGACTACCAAAGACTCCTAGAAGAAATGATGCAATATGGGTTATTATTGATCGTCTTACCAAGTCAGCACATTTTCTTGTTATAAGAGAAGATATACCACTGGAACGTCTAGCAAGACTATATATTGATGAAGTTGTGAGACTTCATGGAGTACCCCTATCGATTGTTTCTGATCGTGATCCCCGTTTTACTTCAAGATTCTGGAAAAGTCTTCATAAATCCTTGGATACTGTATTTCATTTGAGTACTGTCTACCACCCTCAAACAGATGGACAATCAGAACAAACTATTCAAACCTTAGAAGACATTTTGAGATCCTACTCACATGACTTTCAGGGTATGTGGGATCAATATTTACCTCTGGTAGAATTTTCCTATAATAATATCTTCCATTCGAGTATTCAGATGGCACCATATGAAGCGTTATACGGAAAGAGATGTCGCACACCAACATGTTGGGATGACGTTGGTGAATGAAAACTTGTAGGCTGAGAACTGGTGGACGAAATGATGGAAAAGGTGAAGGTAATCCAAAACCATATCGAAGCATCTCAAAGTAGGCAGAAGAGCTATGCCGATAATCGAATGAAGGATTTGGAATTTCAAGTCAGTGATCATGTTTTTCTGAAGGTATATCTATGGAAGGGAGTCATATGTTTTGGTAAGAAAGGAAAATTGATTCACAGGTACATCGGACCTTTTGAAATTCTAGAACAAATTGGCGTTGTAGCTTACCGATTGGAAATGCCGCCAAGTCTCTCCAAAGTTCACGATGTGTTCCACGTATCTCTGTTGAGGAAATACATGCCTGACCCAACACATTTACTCACCTATGAGGAATTAGAACTAGAACCCAATCTATCTTATTGAGAAGAGGCCGTCAAGATTCTTGATACGAGAGAGCAAGTACGGAGAAACCGGATGACTCTTCTGGAAAAGGTCTTGTGGAGAAACCATAAGATGGAAGAGGCAACGCGGGAACCCGAGGAACTTATGATGAAGAACCACCCGAGACTTTTTATGCAGTAATATTCTAGAAATTTCGAGGACAAAATTATATGAAGTAGGGGAGAATGTAACACCCCAAGCTTCCACGGTATGCTTCAATATGAATAATATAGTAGCGTGTGTTATACGCAACTTCGAGTTCTAACACACACCACAACTAATCAAACTAGACGTTATGAATAGTAATACCTAATTTTTGAAATTTTATAAATTTTATCTCTCAAAATGGACTTCATTTTTGGATTCAGAATATCGAAATTAGCCTAGGGTGAATTTTTGGTATTTTTCTGAAAAACTTCATTTTTAATGAATAGTGAAACCACTAAGTGGTAGTTAAAAAACTGAATTTTTCATAAAAATTAATTTTACCGCTTTTGTGAGTGGAATTTCAAAAATCCGAGAGACACGGTTAACATCAAGGAGTAAAATGTGGTTCAATGAGAAGAAAATAATTTTTGGTGAATAGTAACTTTTTTACTTTTATTTATGACGGTTAAAAGTAAATAGGGTAATTAAGGGTAAAAATGATATTAATATTACCCTAACACATATCCTAATTCTATTGGATAAGTTTAATTCGACCAAAAACAACCTTAGGAATAAAATATTATCATTTAGGTCCACTTGGATTAGATTAGGACATTTATTATTATTTAATTCAATGAAGAGTTAAAAGAGTTAAAATCAAAGTTTATTTACTAAAACATTTTTAATATAGGGTTATACATAAGATAAATTCGATTTTAAATATTCATTATAAAGATAAAAATATTTACTACATAATGGTATTTTATTTATAATTTTTAGACATTAAAAAATTTAATTTATTTATGACACAATGGTGATGCAGTAATTACATAATTAATGAAATATTTGATATTATAAATATCAAAATAAATGTAATTTGAGACTTTTTATGAATTAAACTAATTTTCTAGGTTAATATGACATGTTAGGATTGATTTAATTAACTTTTTTTGAAGTAACCATTATGTTACGATTTTCAAAAAAATCAATTTTCCAAATAGTGTCAAAATTGACATAAAAGAGATTATAAAAAATATATTATATTATTAATTGAAATTAAATTCATAAAAATCTAAGGCTAGGACAAGAGACTTATATCATGATAGGTGTATCATTAATGGACCACTTGGGTGTCACTTGGAGGTATATAGTAAGTTTATTAACTATATAATATAAAAATACAAAGTGACATGGTATGTGTCAAACTAATTAACTAAGAGTTAAAACTGAAAGATAAGTTTAATATAATAGCCCAAACCTGTCTAAATTCTATTGGTTGAGTGGTTTTCGACCCATACCCACCTTAAACTTTAAATAATCCACTTTGGAGCCATTAGAAACCGAATATTAATTTATTATAAAAGAATATTTCTAGCTTTTCCAAAGCTGCCCCTCACCCCTCTTATAAAAGGGCACTCCCCCTTCTCACTAATTCACACATTTAAAGCCTTTTGGATCGGACAAACCCTACCCAAAAACTCTCTCAACTTCCCTCACTTCAACTTAAAGTCCTTACTTTTATCAGAAATCCAACCTAAGGAGCCCTTTTTATCAAATCAAAAGGAAGAATCCGAAGAAGAGGTAATGTTTTCACCACCCTCTTTCAAGTTCCTTTCTTCTTCAACTTCTTCTTTCTTTGTTATTCCCATTCTAAAATAATAACTGCAGTAACTTATATATAATGTTATGTTGTTATAAATATGGTACAACCATATTCATTATTTTATCCATCCTTTGAACTACATGTCACCATACATGCGTAAGTACGGCTTACCGTCTCCACGTCGTGGTGTAATTGTTATTCAATAAATTATTACTTGGATGGGTATAATAATGATGTGTAATTCATATAAATAATAAATATAACATGATAATGATTCGGTATATATGATATAACATCCAATTATAAATTATTTTAATATCAAAAAATGATATTGTCGCTCGTGCGTACGTACGGACTTCCATCTCCACGAACGCTATGAGATTCATTCTCCATCATATCCATTCAAGTATAATTCTCATTTGCTAATTAAAAATAATGTTTAAGGACTTGATATAATTCTGGATATGAATAATATACAACCTATCCATAACAAACACATCTTATGTAACAAAACATATAAAAGAAATCGAGTAAGTTAACACCCGAAACGATAATATTTTTAAGATATTATTAAGAAAGAAATGTTAAAAGATTATATATGATATCATATTAATTTATTTGATTCTTGTATAATTTAATACCAATTATTTCACCATTATACAGGAGTTTAACATACCCTCAACCATGGAAAAGTACAAGATAAGGGTTTATTTCACAATCTCTTCATTTTCTGAGGTTGTTTATACGTAATTATCTACTGTGACCTCTTTATCATCCACATCCATGTTTCTTAAAAATGTATTTCAAAACATTCTTACTATTTTATAGAATATGGGTTAAAGTCATTTATACCCTTGTTTGACTTTTTATAAGAGGTTTATAAAGGAATCTTTCTGTCATTTTCCAAACAAGGTCCTTTTTAACCTTTTCGACATAATTAAGGTAAGAATGTTTTTTAACTTATACGGCGGGTGCGACTATTTTCCGCCATTATAAAATATTAGAAGCTTCCATTAAAAGCTTATAAGGATATTTTCAAAGTAAATGTTTTATTTTATAATAATGTGACTTTTAAATGATTTCAAAAAAATAGATATTTCTCTCAAATATTTTTGATTTCATCTATGTCAACATCCTTTGATGGATTTTAAGCTCATTTGAGGTTGATTTATTATGATACAAAACTACCATATTTTATTGAAGTTTTTGTGATATTTTTGACTGTGAATGTGTTATTTTTATACCATTCATGGTTTATGGAGAAAGTATTGACATTTCGTAATCTAGTTTTAATATGAATGTTTATGTTATGTTTAATCATATTCATATGAGGAATGCATTGGACTTAATAAGTGACAGGTGGAGTCCGATATAGCTCCTTGATGCATCGGTAGGTCTCATGAGACAAACTAGTGTCTTAGCGCAAGGCCTTGACAAAATATTATTTGTAGTCTTGGCACGAGCCCTTTTCTATGTGGTTATGATAGTCTGGCATTATGCATTCCATCATTCTGAAAGTGGATTTGCATGTGATTATTAGATTAGTAGAATATCCATGTGAATAAGTAAATGGCATTATTTCATTTTATTTTTTCCATACTATGTTGAAGTTCAAGTTTAAAAGGCTTTTGTTTTTGTTAGACATTGCCTTAAATTTTTATTCTTATTTAGGAAAGTTTCCGCTATATTGTTATCCTTACTGGGAATTTGAGCTCACCCCTTTCTATGTTTTATTTTTCCCAGGATGTCAACAAGTATTTTAGGAGTGACCTTCAGGGATAGTATGAGGGGATAAGAGTGTAGACTATAGAGACTATATTGTTGTAGTTTTTATTTTATGATGTAATGTAAACTTTATTAATGTATCTAGTTATTCCAAGGCCACTAAACTAATCGGTATTTAGATACTTGATCTTTCTTGTGATCATTCCAATGTTATGTAATAATGCACCCACTCTGGGTATCTAGGGTCGGGGCGTTACAATGATGAAAGTAGAATGTTGAGAAAAAATTAGTGTAATTAATCAGTGTTCAAAAAGATATATAACCAGGATTGAGTTCCATGAACATGAATTAAATCTATAATGTAGAACTAAACAAGGTGACGATCTCTAAGGAAGAATCCAAGAAAATAGGTTCTGACATCTCATCATCCCATTTCATCCATGGAGTAGACATCGCTGTTGAAATTGATTAAATCCACCTAGACATGGAATGAGGAAATGTAGGGTTACTGTATCTAGTGTGAACATGCATCATGCTGAAATGTAGGAGGGGCCCCAATGTAAGTGTCAGAAATAAAAATTTTGTACCCAACATGAATCTATTCTCCTCAACATGGGGACTAGTAGTGTTTTAGGCATCATAAGATCAGCATGTAAAAATATTAAAACATATAATGAAAGGTACTAGCAAGAAAATAATAGTCCCAATGTGGAACATAATTGCGAATTAGGGCCATAAATGTGGGTCATTGTTTGTGTTCTACATCATTAGTGTGAATCCTTATCTAGTTCAGAATATTGGATGACTCTAGGGAATTGGAAATTTTTTTCCGTGTACTTTTACTGATAGATAAATCCACCTATCTTTCAGAACCCCGACCATTGTAAATTGACCACCTAATGATCATAGACACTTGGGTAGGAGGAAAAATGATGTGGAGATCCCACATGGCCACTCTCCAACCGCACATTCCTCTATGAATTCATCTACCAAGCAATCATACCACATCTCACCCTCTTATATCTTTCAACAAAGGGTGAATAACACCCTCATACACAGGTACAACTTGGAAGGGGTAATTCCCATAGTGGATATATCCCACCAAGACTTGGAGGCATCATATCCTTACTGACACTACCTCCCATAAAGGCTATATAGGTGAAACCATCCTCTATTCTAATGGAATATTACTTCGAGAGTCTCTCCCTATATTCATAATATGACTTTTTCTCCTATGTCGAGGTGGTGGGGGATGCCTGAGTCACCCACGATGTGATTACTACCCAGGAGCCACCAAGGAGGGATCCCTCAAAGCTATGTCAATTCCATCAATGACCATTCCATCATACCGAAGAACTGAAGGACTTTAACCCTGTTCCATCGGCCCCAATCTAACCCACCAGATGCCAAAATCAGGGATAAGCCCTTGGGAATTCCTAATAAAGGAATCATCATCTAGAGCTCCAGTGGCCTCATCCACCATCATCTCATTATTTAATGACCTTAGAATTCCTACAATAGGTGAACAGGGATTCGACTTTTCCAGATTGGGATCTTGACCCCAGCAACCACATATGCAGGTTGGGATGAATATGTCAATATATGTTACCAAATACTGCCATTATAGGACAACCCATGATCAGGAGATGTAGTTTGGAGGTCCTCCTCCCACCATCAGTATTACAAGCGGAGGTCCTCTCCACACCCCTAACACCCAGTACAAAGGTCTACTCCACACACTATCTTCTCAACATGAAGGTTCTCCCCTTTTCCATTTCAACCAGTATGAAGGTCCTCGTCAAGATTTGATCAATCAAAGAGGGGTTCCTCCCCACATTTCCAACCATATGCATGGAGGTACTCCCCATACTGAATAGGTTCCTTCTATGAAGAACCATCCAAAGAAAGAAGGGTGATCACGCACCATCGATGGTGAAATATTATGAAACACCAAGTCACTGTCAACCTTTTTGACCTATTTGATTTTGAGGATACAGATGACTTGACAATGGATTTTCTACTTCAGCTTCCAGAGTTTGAGGTAGGGTCCTGATAGTTAATGTTCATTATCCTAGATAATTAAATCTAATTGATCCGCATATCCCTCTGTAGGTACATGTAAGTGGAGGAAGTATTGGCTCTCTTTATGGGATCATGGTGTTGTCATCCCCATCGCCACCAATCTCCCTCTTTAATACCACCAATAATAATGGAGAAATATTCTGGTTTGTGGTGATTCCTATAGATGATGAGTAATCTGTTGAGTTGTAGATGTGTGTCACTTCACATGCAAGTGATGTAGTGGTGAACACCCAATCCTATAAAGATGTGATGATGTTATTGGTACCGCTTTCAATTTTTGCTCTATCGTGTAGTGAACAGATGCATCATGTAGTGGATCATATACCAACCACCCTACCATAGAGGCAATCCACATTGGTAAAGCCACATATATCTCAACCAACATCGATCGGAGAATGGGCCGACCAAAAATATAGCTATAAGAAATAGGGAATGTGTGAGTTTCTATCTTTCGACCAGTTGTTTGTGGTGTTTTGGATTCCTGCAAATCCAAACTTCGACATCATGTTGCACATTACTAAGGTCTAGATCATGTGTTTTTTACTAGACCATTCAAGTGATACTTCACCAACATTGTGATAATTTGTTGGTTTATCCAGGAATCCAAGGGCATCTTGAGGATATCGATCAACAGTGTCAAAGGGTTCAGTTAGAAGAACTCTAAGTGGCTCAAAATACTGAGTATCCTAGCTATTGTCAGACCCTCCAAAAACATTTCATTAGTATCCTCACAGTGATCATATATATTATGGAATAGGTGCCTATATATATATGAAAATATTTTGTTGGTGATAGTAAGTTGCTCTTCTATTCATCCATATCCAATGAGAGCTTGAATTACCCACTGATGAAGTCAATTCTACTCTAGGTATTTTTATGGGGAACATGGTTCGTCTCAAGTAAAGAAGAAATCAGGACACCAAAATAGGTTTTGAATGAGAAAACATATCCCTTGGGGTGGCACCACACTAGGTAGACCCCCAATGAATTGTCTTCACCCACTAGAAAAGGTACTAACTTATCCACATAGATCCATCTTTCAGATTTCTTGCCCAACGAAATATCAAAAAGAGTATGGAGAATTTGGGGACCATAAATTCTTCTGAGTTTTCACCAAAAGAAGAGGCCAAGCCTACAGTGACCTTCTTATTTTAGAATCTTAATGAGAAGAAGAGGATCATCACTACTCTCATGGATGATCGATTCCCATATTACGATGCTTCAAAACAATATCCCATTTCTCATTCAATGGCATGGAAATTCCTCCTTGGCAAGTTACCCCCAACAATTCCTCCTTGGCTAGTCATATGGATTAGGGTTATGGGAATATAGAAAGATACCAAGTTATGAGTCTCCAAACCCACTCAAGTAGCTTGATTGTAGTCCTTTCATTGCAGGTTGTGCCGCTCCATGAGCCTCTGAACCCTCTTACTGAGTTTGATGATCCTTTAAATGCCTTTTTTTCAAGAATCCTTGTCAAGATAAATATCCTTACCAATATGATTTCATAGTATCTCCAATCACTCACCTTGAGGCCCTATAGACGTAACAAGTGGTGATCCCACCTGATAGAAATTCATGCCCACAATGTGTGGACAATAGGAAAGTAACCACATAGTGTGGGAACTCTACCTTCACCCCATTCAATGGGATGGGAAATCCACTATAACATTTGTCTGACATCATCATTAGGTATGTTCCCATGTTGGGAATCCCAGAGCAGTAGGAGGACACTATGGTCTGATGTTTCATTCAAAAACTATAAGTTCATGCATTTTTCTCATTAAATTATATTCCCATGGGGTTCATTGATTGTTGGGAAGATCATTGCAGACAGTTCCTCTTCTAGTTCATCTCTACCACACACATGACAAGTACTGCTAAACTATTCATGTGTAAGAAAATAGGGTTAATTGATTGTTGGGAAGATCATTGCAGGTAGTTCCTCTTCTAGTTCATCTCTTCCACACACATGACATGTACTACTGACCTCTTCATGTGTTAGCAAAGGATTTATGAGAGAGTCACATATTTTTTCTTATATGGAAAGGATTTTCATACTCACTTGACATGATGGTGACACAAGAAAATATGATAATGAAGTGCATAGGGAATTTAAATATTGGGATGGTCTCTACCCTCATCACTCAAAATTTCTCTAGAGGGTTCCCGGAGTTTTCAGATACATTCTAGTAATTTGAGAAATCCTTGCAACAAGCAAAGAAAGTGTGCTCGTTGCCTCTTCTAGTTTCAATGAAATGTTCTTCCCAATAATAGACTACCTCTACTATATAGGTATTGGCCCTCAAGACATTATAATTTTTGTAACCTTTTCCAAATGATCCTCATAAAGTGAAGTGGCCCTACCAAGGGAACCCGCACGTAGCACAAAACCTTCAGTCACCCCCTCACCATGTACAATTTCATAGATGAAAAAATGCATCTTCATCTCCACTTAATTATATGGTCCCTCATCAAGGCTAGGATCTAATGGTTCATTTTCAGATAAAATAATCCATACATATTCCATCAATGAGGCATAAGACCTTTTATATTTCTTCTGCACCCTATATAAGTGAATTATGAAGTTTCCAGGGTGCAGGAGACCACTGAAAGCCATATGAAATAATCAACCTAACCATTTCCCCTAGAAAAGGATCCTTAGATGTACTATCAATGAATTATATGTGTTAATGTATTGGATATATGGATAAGTCAAAAATGGTTTGTCATGTTTTGTGATATCCCAGTACAGGTAACAGATATCAATATCGAACTAGATAGTGATAATGGGGGTTTAGCTGAATGGTTGTTGGATTTCATCCATGGAAACTAGTTGAATGGTGGATGGTTGGATCATAGAGTATTTAATCATGGAAAAAATTTCATTATTTTCACCTATAATCACTAGAGTTTCATGTAGTCACTCTGACGTATCTGGCTATTTCCTCTGTGCTGGCATCATAGTAATTAAAATATCAAAAGATTAGATGCTAATGATGCATGGGAAATTAGATTCCTTGGCAGTCCCAAATTCATCATTTCCTCTTGGGGATTTCTTGCCTCCTAAATTGGTAATATCCTCCATGGTTTTCTCATCAATGGAATACACCTCTGATGATGAATAGGAGTATGCCTACATGAATGTCGTTGAGTTGGTAGACCGCCTCAATCCTACAGATGATTAGGAATGTTACAAAAATCCAAATAATTCCATTGGATGATTCCATAAAAGGATGTTATAATACATGAAATCCACCAAAATTATCAATCCAGTTCCTCAAACCAAGTCATGCATGATACTGAAACTAGGAATAAAGTTCGCTATATATATCAGCATGCATAGTCCTCTTATCCCGGTCTATCGAATACACTTCCAGAGTCAACTATTCTAACCAAATGGGAAGATCATCTACTACTAGATAATTGTCATCCATGTCTATCAAGAGACAATCTTCAGTCAACCAATAAAAATGTAACAATCGTTCTGGGTGAGTTAGCTACTCAGTAACAGGATATTGTGAGTATCATCCAAAACCCAGCAGTGTATCTAGTTGCATCCATTGTTCCCCGATCCAAAGAGAATCCCCCTATGGGAATAAAGGTGAATTCGACATATATTTATGACTTGAGAAATCATACCATCATCATACCTGCAAGTCTACCAATTCTCATGTCTCTCCACATTTTAAAAGAAATATGTGAGGCCATTGAAAAATCCTTGAAGATAACTTTCTAGTTCAAATCAGAAGTAGTTGAGACAGACTCCTACTATGTGGAGAAATTTGAGAAATAAGAGTTCCAAACCATTATCTCATTCCACTGAAAAGAATAGGTTTCCCTCATGTAGGGGCACATATGCCCATGGTACATCATAGGCCAATTTTATGGAGTAGAGATCCATTACATCATGGTCGACACGGGTCTTGTGATCAATCTCATTCAGATCTAGATGCTCCACAAGTTGGAACTAACAAAGTAATATTTTAATCCTTCCAATATAAACATTTAAGGTTATGATAGGCCCGAGTAGAAACAATGTGGAAATATTCAGTTGAAGACCAAGTTTGGAGGATTAAAAAGTGATTAATTAATTGTTTTATCATATGATACCACCTAAAATATTCTTCTATATAGGCCTTGGTGTCATTTGTATGTGATAGTCCCCTCCTCGAATCCCCAGTTCCTCAAACACTCCCTCCATAGTCAAGTAGGTGTACATCATGGTTTTGTATCCCACTTCAACTTATGTGAGTCCTACTACCTTGTCATGGATTATTATAAGATACAGGGGAATCAGGTTCCTACCAAAAAGTTTGAGCACACAACCATCATAGGTTGTCCATAAGAATATTTAAATGATGATTTAAATATATTTATTCATTAGTTTTAGGCCACACTTCTAGATCTGGGATTTTTCTTTGTTGTCTCCAATAAAAAGGGTTCCAACCTTCTTGAAAGGAATTTGTTTCTATATATTTCCATGAACTCCAATACAGGATTGGCTCAAGTGTTCCTAGAACCCCTCAACTATGTAAGGTACTGAGAAGTTTACTCAATGGTCACCATTTCATGATATTCTTGTCTAGTTCAAAAATCAGGGTTGAATAGACAGAATCCAACCTATCACCATTTCTTTAATATCAACCATAGACCCTATGGTTGTAGGACAAATGGAATTAAATTGATATCCTTTTTCACCATGGTTTTGGTAGATTAGGAACCCTTCAACAAATATTCATTATCTTCCCATATAGGCCCCATTTCCCCCTAAATCAGCTAGCATAGATGAGTGTCCTCCCGCTATTTATCCAGCCTCAAATGATTAAGCGGATTGTGAAGAAACTCCTTAGTTTGAATAGGGTGTCTCCACCACAATCAATGAGTTTATTTAGGTGAAAATCGGTTCTAAGGAAGAACCAATGCCAATGGTAACCAATGTATCTATGCCTCCAGAGTAGAAGCAGTAGTATGTAGCTTTCCTAATATAGCTTCATGATGTATTTTCTTGGAGTTTTGTTGAGATTTTAGGACTAGTCCCCCAGATTATCATCCATTGTGTTGGTCTCCCAGTGAGTCCCCATGGGTTCAAGAATCCTCCCAAAGAAATGCATCCCTCTCACAGTTCCATGGTCGAGTATGAAGTTGATAGTCATATCAAATTCAACTTTATCAGGGAATTCAAGAACCCCAAATTGATATCCAAAAATCATCCAAATAAAGATGAATAACATGATGATTAAAATCAATTTCGAATTCCGAGATCTCAACTATCATTTACCAATAGATAATTTTACCCTTCCAGTTCCAGATCTATTTATTAATGGTGGATATAGGTTCTATTCTCTATCATTTATGGATAGATATTTCGGGTATAAACATACCATGATGGATCCATAGGATGATGAGTCAACTACATTTAAGGAATCAAAAGGGAACTTTTTCAATCAGGTAATTCACTTCAATATAACGAATGCATGATCCACTTATCTATAGTTCATGAACCACATCTTTAGGATGATTCTTGGGGTTTTGGTTAAACACTGTGTGGATGATTTGGTGTTCAAATACTACTAGTGTTAAGACCATCTCAGATACCATGATAAAGTGTTCAAATCTCATTTCTCTCAAGATTTGAATATTAACCCTTTGATGTGTGCCTTCAGGGTTACCTATGGGAATCTTATCAGCTTCGTTATTAGATATAGAGACAATGAGACCTTCCTAGAGAAGATCAATGCCATCATCCAGATTCCTCCTCCATCAAGCTTTAATAACTATGAGGAATCGAAGTCCACTTTGCCTATTAATTTTGATTCATCCTTAATCGATTTGGAATGTGTATACCCTTTTCAAATCTAATTTATAATGGAACTGTCTACCAGTGGTGAAAATAGTGCCAGACCATATTTGAGGAAATTAAGAAGTGTCTATTATAGCCTCCTGTTCTGATGCCAACCATATTTGGGAAGCCTCTAGTCCTATATATGAGTGCCCTTGAATAGTCCATCAGTGGCCTTCTTTTCTAAAAGAACAATAAGGTAGAGAGAAAATTTTATACAATCTCAATCATAAAATCCTCTATACAAATATAGTATAATACCCATTCGATAAGAGATATGTCATGCTGGTTTTGGTAGTGAGGAAGTTACGGAATTATCTATAGCATCATGAGATACAACTGGCTTCTCATGTGGACATGCTAATTGACCCATGTTGATTATACATCTAACATTCTTGGCAGTGATCCATCACCAGTTCAACATCAGGTTCATTTCATATAATGTTTTGCAGTTTTAACAATTTTTAGAATTAATTATCACCTCTACACCACCAAAATAACTACCTCTAGATATCTATTTCTCAGAAGATATTATCCCCTTAGTGGACAAGGTGATCTAGTGTTGTAGAATCATTTCAATGGTACCTTCAATAACCGAACCAATATAAGGATCAATGATCCTAAGCTTAATATTGTTATCCAAGGAGTCTTATTCATCACTCTAGTGTAGGTGTCCATTCAATAATAGTTCTTATTGTTATAAGGTTGCACTAACAATGAGGTAGAGTATTATGATCCCAACACAGATCTCAAGGTATCATTTGATATTGATTTCCCCTTCATTCATCCGAATAAAGACTCTAAGTTGATCAAAAATTGATTAATGGTGACTATATCATCATAAATCTAGATCTCATGCCACTAATAGTGAACACTCACTAATTAATGGCCCAGTTCCATTCTCATTTGGAAGTTACTTATATCCATTGTTTATATAATGGTCATGCTAACACATTATCCAGTTTGGTCACATCTTTGGCAGAGCCTGAATAGGATGACTTATTCTTCCATGTAGGACATCAGAGGCTCATCACTCCCATCATTTTAGATGATGATGAAATTGATCAAGTAAACCATATTAATGTAATTATTTCTATATCAGGACCCTTAGGTTTCCACGTAGCAGATGACGCACCTGAGTAGCCTAAACCATTCATTGAGTATCTTTTGCATGGAATTGTCTTTATAGATCGAGCCCAATATGAGAAAATCGGTTAGCATGTAGTGAATTTCACCCTCCATAGTGGTCTTAACCATGAGTTGACTCTCTACTAAGGTGGGTTTGAGGTAATTATCCTCCATCTCATCCAAATAGATATGATTCCATAGGTTATGTAGGAAGTTCATGTTGGGTTCGATTGTTCTTATCAGGAAGGATTGATTTCCTCCCACTATATTTGTAGGCTAGTCTATTTCTAGTAAACCATGGTCCATGAATTCATAGATCTCCAAAAAGTGTCCTTCATGCTAGGTCGGTGAAAAATATATTAATTGACCACCAGATATCCTCCATATTTCCATGTATTCTTTTCCCTGTGCAGTTTGGGGACTCGATGTTGGGGGACCTTAAATTCCAACAACAACTAACTACTGTATGTTCATTATGAATTCAATGGACTTCTTCTCCAAGTGGAAGAAATGATTCCCATTAAAGAAGTAAATACCCATTTTTTATCGAATTCATTACCTCCCATATCATCCATTGATTCAGAGTCCATCATGCTATTCTCGTTAACATCATCACCAACTTTCAAGATGTGTAGCTGAATAGATTTTACACCCAGTACAACATCTGATCAAACCATAATTACCACTAACATGCATAGAAAAATGGACATATAAAGGAATTCAATTAGACCCTCTCTGACATTTTGCAAAATTTGGTGTTCAAAAACAAGAAACTATGGCTATACAAGCTCCAAAACACCATGTGGTCCTATTAGATGATAAATCTTAATTACAACAAGGTGACTCTGTATTCTCTAGTATATAGAAGAGAGGTAGTACATCCCATATATGTTTAGTTTCCATAACTCTAATGAACTAGCTATAACTAGAAGTCTCAAGAAATAATAGTATAAGTATGTCTACCTGAGACAGAATACCTAGAAGAGAATAGCCTCTAAACCATGTACAATCAAGGGAGGCACCATAATAGGATAGAAGTTGCATTCAACATGAAGGTCCTCCTCCTCTCTTTTCTCTAGGGTGACATATAACTGACTCTCACAATGTTAATGATACAAGTAAAGAAGCCAAAAAATTTGGAGCCCAAGTGGGAAGTACCTGACCTCATCTAAAATGTCAATTCCAATGGTTTACACTCCTTCACCACTATGGATTTAGAGAGTATCAAACCTTCCACCAATGCTATGTTTCTCATAAAGTACTTTTTGTAAGAGGAACATGGGTCCAAACTCTATGGCCTTAAACTAATATATCATGGACCAAACTCTATGAACTTAAACTAAGAGCCAATGGTATGAACTCTATGAAATTATAATAAAATTTCAATTCCTAGCATCTTGACAATATACTATGTGTGCATTTTCTCTAGGTTTGTGGTGTAGCGTAAGACTCCTTGGTCCTTATTCATGTTGGGTTATTCTTGTCATGCCACACATATCCCTTTTGGTCGTAATAATCACCACATAAGTTGAAACATTATAACCATAAAATATGAGTATAGGTCCAATAACGATGACATTAAACTATAAGTAAGTCTCCTCAAGATTGTGTGGTGTTGGAATAGTCATTGATGGTTCCCATTCACATTATGTTTTTCACTCTGCCACAATTCACATCTTCGTTTGAGATGCCCACCCATAGTCCAAACTCTACGACCTTAAACTAAGATCCCATGGTCCATGAAACATGACCAAAAACTATATACAATAGGTCCATGAATTATGACCTTAAACAATTTTCATCCCCTATAGTATAAGTTTTACATCTTTAAACTAATAATTCTAATGTATTCAATGCATGGTTTTTAATTTTGATTATATCCCCAAAGAAGACTAGGATTTCTCTTAATATGATATAAGGTTTAACCCATTTGAAATTGAGATGTTGGGTACAATAAATATGGGATGGTTAACAACAATTACCCCATGATATAAACATTGGATTCCACACAATAACAATGGTATGCCTTAAATTACTCACAAAAAATTATTGACCCCATTATGTTGGTTCTTCTACCACGTCATGTTCTAGAAATACATGTGGATAGATTCACTTCCTCATGTGATATGTAGGGATTCCCAAAATAATCATCTACAGGACCATACCCAAGCTCATTAACCCTTTTTCTCTTTGTATTCAACCATAGTTCAAGCATTATGATCATAAACTATGTGAAATTCATCTCAAGGTGCACATGTGGCTCACGAGCCTCCTTGTCTCATTCATGATGGGTTTTACCTCTTTATGTGACACATCCTTAAAAAAATTATTAATCAAAACAAGATTTATGAATTTAAACTTTGTGTTGTTTTTATCTTAATGCATGTGTGGTATGTGAGCTTCCTATGGATCGTTCACGTCAAGAATTTCCACTTTTGTGACATATAAGTATACTTGAAACAGACACTTCTACATTTCACAAATCATGTTTTTAAACTGATTTCTTATACTATAAGAAACATGAATTTAAATTCTACTCAACGGTCTAGACCATATGATCTTGAACTATGTGAAAATAGATTTTGGATTTATTCATGTAGTACGATTCCACCTTGACTCATTCACATCTAGTTTCAACACTTCAACTGCATGACCCCCCACCCACCACGTTTTCTAGATTGTAGTACCATAAACTATGTGTATTGCCTCTATAAATATGTGTGGCTTTATTCCCATCATTAGAGAATACCTAGTGAAACATAAACTTTCTATATTCAAGACCAATTGTGATTCACCAAAAAACCATTTGTAACCTATGATGTAATCACCTCAAAATTTCCCATCGGCCCCCTTATAGGTGTAATCCATATTTTATTACCTTGACCAAGTAATGGGATGAGATCCCTCACAAACTAATATATGTATGGAACGTTATCAACACATAATGATAAACTATAGTCTTACCCTTGAATAGTTTGGGATGCTTATTAATAAGAGATGATTTTACCCTATATCAAACCCGGATTACTTATATGAACAATATGGGATGAGAAAACACTAACCACCTTTGAACACAAATTTAAACTATATCCTTACCCTATATGAATTAGAGATTCCTCAAATACATGTGTTGGAAGATTCAAAACTTTCATTCGATAAGGTATACCCTACAAATGTCAGTCTTCTACCACACTATGTTTTAGAACTATGTGTACCTTTATTCCCATCCTCATAGTGAATTTAGTGATTCTCAAATATTTAATCATGGCTCTATCATTTCTATTGAACCATCATAGAGCCTCTCACTCCCTTTGCCTCATGGTCTAAATAGTACGACCTGAAAATATTTTCAGCATGCCCCATACATTTCTCATGGAACATGACCCTCATTTAGCTCATTTCCATTAGGTTAACACTCTTTTGTTCTATTTCAAATGTCCTATGGAACCCCCTAGTCCATATTCTATGACCAATAACTTGGATAAGAACCCTATTCTAAGAATTATGACCATAAACAATTTTATCTAGGTCCAAACTATATAAACTTAAACTGAAGACCAAATTCCAATAATTATGACCTTAAACTATGTTTGGTTCATCTCAGAAATATTTTGTGTGACACCAAGTGAACTCTTAGGCCCCATCGTTCACTTTATGAAACTTTTATTTATATTTAGTGCATATTCCTTCAAGAAAAACCCATGTGGTAAAAGAATTATAACCTTAAACTATTCAAAATAGTACCAAGATTTATGACCTTAAACAAAAATCCATGGTCCAAGCTTTGTCACCATAAACCATTTTCACTATGTCTATTCATCACGACTATAAAATGAATGTGAATCACCCTATATTATATTTCTTAGTGAGGGGTATCCCTTAATGCTACACTAACTCACCCTCAAATCCCACAGTTGGATGAGTATCATTCACATCAGTTCAATATGTCCTTTTTCCTAATGATATACTACAACTCTACCCTATGTGATGTACACATGATGCTCTCTTGGCCTAAAATGATGGTGAAATATTATGAATCTTTTTGTATAATCCCCAAAAACCACATCATGACCTTACGATGTTAAACTATATGTATATCATTCTCATTAAATGATTTAAAATAGTAAGTAATAATAGGACCATTCTTTAGAATCTCTTTCTTCTAGTGCCGATCATCTACCACATTGTTAATTTTCTTTTTCTATCCATTACAATCTACGATGATGCTCCCCCTAGAATATGAGTTTGAATTTTTTTTTCAGACTAAATTTCCAATTTGACGTGCTTAAAGTCATGGTGGATTAGTAATATGAGTGTTGGAATCCATTTGAATATTATGTCACTTCATCTCTATGTTTCACATGATCTTTATTTAGATCCTCATCCTCCCCATGTCTGAATGGACCCACCCTAATGGAATGGTTTCTATCCAAGGATCACCTACCATCCAAGGAAAATTACATCAAGAACATTACAATACATTCTGAGATAGGTTTCATGTTTTGAAAATGGTTAGCATTCAACCCAATTTTGTTTGTCCCCATTCTCGGATAAGATGTATGGATATTGTGTTTCAAAAATGATGTGTATTTTTCCAATATCATCATGTCAGTCGACTTTTATTCTAGATTTTATATTTCATGAAACATTCTCTCCATTCCCTTTTGTATGGGTATAACTAAACACCACTAGAATTTCACCATTAATGAACTAGAGCTTGATAGAAACTCATATTGGTTTTCTATAGAGCCATCTTATTCTTCCACAACATCTCTCATCCATAACGCTCTCAATGGTCAGTTAACAATAGTAGACCTTTAGTGTTTGATGATCATCAGAAACTCCCCTGTGAATGATCAATAATATGGTCACCCCATGTTTCTCAGGATTGTGTGGTGTTTTAAAAGGCCTCCATGGTCCTCATTCACACCAGGTTTTTCACTCTGCTACACTTCACATCTCTATTTGAGATGACCACCCATATTCCAACCTCTATGAACGTAAAATAAGAGCCCATGTTCCTTGAAACATGACCTTAAAATATTTTCAATAAGTCCAAGAATTATGACCTTAAACTATTTTCATTCCCTATAGAACATGTTTTACACATTTAAACTAAAAATTATAATGTCCTCAACCCATGAAATTAAGTTAAGATTCTACCCCACAAAAAACTAGGATGCCTCTTAAATGATATAATGTTTACCCAATTTTAAATTGGGATTCCTAATATGATAAGTATGGTAATTTTAACAATAATTACCCCTTGCTAAAAACATGGGATCCCCACAATAATGATGGGATATCTTATATTCCTTCACCAAAAAGGATTGACCTTGTTGGTGTTAGTCTTCTACAACTTCGTGTTCTAGAACTATATGTAGCTTGATTCCCATCCTCATGGGATATGTAGGGTTTCATAGAATTCTCTTCAACAGGTCCATTGGTAAGATCATTAAATTTTATCCCCTTGGAATCTTGCATGGTCCAAGAATTAGGACCATAAAATGTGTGTAGTTAAGAACTTTGTGTACTTCTTCTCATGGTTCACATGTGGAACATGATCCTCCTTATCTCATTTAGGATGGATTTTAACTCTTATGTTCCACGCCCTTAAATCCCAAATTTTACTCAATACATGCATTATTAATTTAAACTATGTGTGTTTTTTCTCTTGAGGCTTATGTGGTAAACGATCTTCCCTTGGCTCATTCATGTCAGGACTTTCCACTTTTGTATAGTACCATTATACTTGAAAAAACACTTCAATATTCTACACTGTACAGTTTTAAGCTGAGGGATTATACTATAAGAAACATGAATTTAAATTGTTCTTCACAGTCTAGACCGTATGAATTTAAACTATGTGCAACTGGCTTCGGGATCACATCACATAGTGTGGGTACCCCTTGACAGATTCATGTCTAGTTTAAAATCTTCAACTGCATGACCCCCCCTCTGAGTGGTCTAAACCATATGACCATAAACTGGGTGTATTTCCCCCAAAAATATGTGTGGCTTTATTCCAATCTCCATGGGATATGTATTAAAACCTAGAATTATGTCTTCGATACCAGTTATAGATTCACCGAAAAGCCATATGTAACCTATGATGTAATCAAACCATATTTTCCTATGGGCCACCTTCTAGGTGTAATACCAATTTTATTAACTTGAAAGATACGTGGAATATGATCCCTCACAACATAATATGAGTAAGGAACATTCTCAACACATTATGAGAAACTCTAGTATTACCCTAGAAAATTTAGGGATGCCTATGAATAAGAGATTATTTTACCGTATAACAAAAGAAGATTCCATGCATGAACAATAAGGGATAAAAAACACCAACATCCTCAGAAAAGGATGTTAAATTGTATCCTTACGCTGTGTGAATTTGGGATGCCTCAAATCTATTTACGTGAAGATTGAATACTCTCATTCGAGAGGGTAGCACCTACTGGTTCCAGTCTTCTAACACACCATGTTTCAAGACTATGTGTAACATTATTCCCATACTCAGGTTGTACATTGAGATGCCCAAATATTTTCTCATGGATCTGACCATTCTATTGAACCAACATGGATCATCTTCCTCTCCTTGTCTCATGGTCCAATCAGTATGAACTTAAACTATTTTCAATATAACCCTTAAATTTCATATGGAATGTGATCGTCCTTTAGCTCATCCATATCGGGTTAACACTCTTTCGTTCCATTTCAATCATCATACGGAACCCCCTGGTGACCTTAAACATAGAGAAGAACCCAATTCCATGATTTATGAACACAATCTATTTTATCCAATTCCATGCTTCATGACTATAATCCTAATGCCACAATCTAATAATTATGACCCTAAACTGTGTATGTTTCATCTCAATAATGTTTTGTGCGGCATTGGGTGAAATTCTAGGACCCCTCATTCACTTTAGGTAACATTTCATTAATTTTTGTGAATATTCCATTGAGAAACACCCACTTTGTCCAAGTGTTATAACCTTAAACTATTCGAAACAATTCCATGCTTTATGACCTTAAACTAAAATCAATAGTCTAAGAATAGTGAACATGAACTATTTGATCCATGTCTAAGCATCGTGACCATAAAATGAATATGACTCACCCCATGTTTTGTTTCTCGATGAGGGTTATCCTATCATGCTTCGCGTCCTCACCCTCAACTCCCATAGTTGTATGGATATCATTCACAGCATTTCACTATGTCCTTTTTTCATGATGCTAAACTGAAACTCCACACAATATGATGTATATAAAATTCCCTCTTAGATTGAAATGATGATGAAATGTTGGGGAGATTGGTGTATAATCCCCATACACCGCATTCCAACCTTATAATATTATAATATGTGTATATCATCCTCTATTAAAGACATAAAACAGTGAGTAATCATAGGCCCTTTCTCGAGAAGCCCTTTCTTTTTCCAACATTCAAAATCTTAGATGATGCTCCCCCTGAAAGTTGAGATTGAATTGTTTTCCAAACTAATTTTCCTATCTTATGTGATTCAAGTCACAATGGAGTAGTTATAGGAGTGTTGGAATACATTGGAATATTCCATCGCTTCATCTCTTTGATTCCCATGCCACTTATTTGGAACCTCATCCTCCTCCACGTCTAACGAGACCCACCCTAATGCAATCTTTTCTATCGAAGGATCACCTACCATCCTATACCAACACCTTTAAGGAAATTATATGACATTATGATATAGGTATCTTATTTGGAACATGGTAAGAAGTCAACCCTGTTTTTTTGTCCCCATTCTTAGCTAATTGGTATAGGTGTTGTGTTTTGAAAATAGTGTGTAGTTTTCATATATCATGATGTCACTCCCCATTTTTTCAAGATTTTTGGTTCTATGATTCATTCTCTACATTCACCTTTGTTCTATTATAATTCAACATGCCTAGAGTTACCCCATTCATGCACTAGAAAATGTTAGAAAAGAAAGTCATCTTTTAGAGAGCCTTGTTCTCCTGCCAAAATATCTCACATCTTGAACACTATCAGTGGTTAGTCAACAATAGTATACCTTGAGATTTTGATGATCATAGGACTCTCTTTTAAGAATGATCAACTATATGTTCAGCCCTTTTTTCTCACACCGAGAAAGTATCAAGTGAGAAAAGTGATTTTTCATTGGTTATCTTGTTCATTTTATTGATGTAAAAAAAATAAACCTGTTAAAACATGAATAAATAAAAAAACCAATGTTTCATAGGGTCATCCAAACATTGGCGTCTCTACTTTTCTGAAATAAATTTTGAGAACAACCCCGTCAGTTGAGTGTTTGAGATAATCCATCCTCTATTGACTGGCCTCTAGGGTTTGCTTACATTTCATAGTGTCTTCGTCATCTTCATCATCCTAGGAAGAACATCTTTAGGTACAATCCAGTGCCAGTTATACTGAGCCACTAGGTTTGTTGCCTCTACTTCATTGGCCTCAATAACTGATAGTTTATCCCTTAGACTATTAATGATTCTAGTCTGGATATCCACAAATACCACATGATCCTTCAGTAGCCAATCCAAGTGGGTGATCTCTCCTTTAACTTCCTTGGGAACCTCGGGTCTCTTAGACTTGTGTTTCTTCTAGGCTAGTTCGAGAACCTACCATTCCACACATGCCTGCTCGACAAGGATGTGTTTGTCCAATGCATGTAAAATGATGTATTCCACCACATCGGTCCCCAAGCTGACTATGCATTTATTTACTGATCCCGCCCAGTTTGGAAGTTCACCAATATGGATTCGGGTGATGAAGATTGTTCATTTATCAACACCTTGCGATATAGAATTTTATTATCCTTAGTGATATATGAGTTGGAATCCTCAAACTCATCAAGTTATATGGGCAAATAATTAGGTAATATCACCAATATATCATGGTCTGAATTTTCTAGGTGCAACTTTTTTGGTTTGAGTAGATATGGATCAAATCCCATAAATAACTCCTTATCAACCTCTCAACTTATGAAAAAAAGACACTTTTGTACTTTGTTTCAATTATGAGGTGGATGACATTATCCCATCTTAATCACCTACCCCTATTGGTAGCATAACTATGGATTCAGTTCCCATAGCTTCCCCAAATTCCACCAATTGAAATTATGGGGAATGCATGTCCAATGATACTTCCCAATTACCTTAGTTTCCATCATAGTTTCTGCCTCCCCCCTAACTACATTATCTCCAAAGCCTGCCTCTTGTGGTGCATCTATGGTCAACTCAACCAAAAAAACTACTTTGGAAAGCCCTATTGTGGGGCCTGACTCGACCACCTCCATTTAGGGAATGTCCTCAACTATCCCCTCTAGCGGGTCCTCTATAATCTCATTGGACATCTCCACTGATAGAATAGTATCATATATCATCACATTGACTATAGGAACTATTAATGAAATTTTTTGTGCTGGTTACGGAGACTCAAGAATTTTTCCAACTACCATTCCAAAATGTGTTAGTCAAATACAAGAAAAAAAGAGAAAGGTTCATG
Organism: Viscum album; assembly: GCA_963277665.1. NCBI lineage: Eukaryota > Viridiplantae > Streptophyta > Magnoliopsida > Santalales > Viscaceae > Viscum > Viscum album. The sequence goes on along the minus strand of OY728151.1, from coordinate 1,095,227,060 downwards.
GGAAAAAAAGAAAAGGATACCTATTTTAAGTGTATAGTCCAGAATGGATTTCATGGTGGTTCATGGGTAGTCCCCTAGGAAAGGTTCCCTCCTTAGTTATTGCCTCAGTTGAAGGCATTGATAGTTGGCTTCTCACAACCAAAACATCATAATGGGACCCCATGCTTTCCCCTTAAAGGGTTGCAGTCCCATCTCCCTCTTTTTTAGGTCTGTATCAGACCTCCCCCACCTCTTTATATTATTCCAACACAACGATTAAACAGAGTTTGGAAATATATATAAGAAAATTTTATATCTGATCAACATAAGATCAAGATATTTACCTTGTTATCCACAATGATTCCACCCAATGAAGAGCCTCAATAGGCTTCACTTTCCCATGAATAATGTAACTCTTTCTAAATATGCACAAGCACATCCATCTCAACAACTGATGCCTATGGGGGAGAGGTAATGTTCAGCCTCACCCTTACCAGGTGGGTTAGAGGGTGTGTAGTGACTTGGGAGTTGATGATATCCTCTATCTTGGTGACATATCACTCCACCTCACCCTAGGACACATTAAAACAATCCTTGAAATGGAAAATCCTTGAGCAATGCATCCCATATTTGTTGAGCTTATTCCATATCCTATGTACATTAGTGAAATTATTGTATATATCCAAGTTGTCCTAAGATTCAATAAATATAGTGTCATTGAGAATTTCCACGCATCACAACTACTTCCCAATATATTGAACAAATGTCCTTGCAACCAACCCAAAGGGTTGTCCTTCTTTCGATAATGGCTTTTCCTAGAGGGTTGGGACTATTTATTATACTCCTCTACCTATGGTTCCCACATATTTGGTCCCTAAATTGCCAAACATGTTGCAGAAACCCCACCAACTAGGATATCTCTACCACCATGGCATGCACTAACCACCACTCTTCTCTGGTCCTATGGTTGAATGTGAACACCTTCATTGGGTTGACTGGTGCACTACCAAAGCATGTCTCAAAGATATTTTCTTCCCATCGTTTTCATATTGATGAAGGAGAACATATGATACAGTTGATGAAGGAATAATATTATGAGTTTTCCCATCATCAAGGGTGAACATGAAGTCTTTCTTCCTCGTCACTGAAGGGATGTACTCATGACACACCTCTATGCATAACTTTTGTATTAGCTACTACAGACACCTGAATTACCTTTCAAACCACTATGGGTTGTATGGATTGAAAACTATCTTGTATTCAACCATCACCACAAGTACACCACCTCAAAAGGAAAAGTGTTTTGATCACTACTCGGTGGTCCCCATACCTTCATTGGTCTCTACTCTATTGGAATGGGGAGTGAGTAAAATATAAATTTTTTCTTTCATCCCATTCTTCACCAACACATCCACCAAACCCAACCTAAATTGGTGAGTCCCCATGATATTAAATATCATCATCCATATGATTGTGTAAGGATTAAAAATAGGGTTTATATATTTATGTCCACCTATTTGTGTGGCCACCCAGATTTACAGAAAATAGATCGACCTACACACAAATAGAAGGGTCTTCCCTTTTTTAAATGTGTTCAAGTAGCATATATAACATCTCCAATACTAGGAAAGCCAAATTTAGGTGTTTCCCCTTCTCCAGCATCACCTCCATTATGAAGGTTCTCAGCCACTCCCCCTATATGTGTTCCACTCACCAAGAGAATATAGTTGAATATCAATGTAGAAATGAATCCCAACAACCTAAATACAGGTTAAGTCTTATGGTGGATATTGTATCCCCACATCCTCCACTATCATTCTCCTAAGATCCTATAATAATATCCCTCAATTTCCTTTTTTCATCCTTGAAGACATGTACACAGACTCACTGGTTGTTTCTTATCTATCACTTCCCCCTCGACCGACTTTACGGCTGGTTCATTAAGGAAGTACCCGAACCATTTGTTAAAGGGAATTCCCCTCATCCCCAACTTACCCTCTCTGATTCTTTATACCAGATCCATCAATTCCTTCCATTAGGATTAAAATTACTCTTGGTCCGCCCACATGTTCTATGCGGGGAGAAACTTGTCATACCATTCTCCCAATATAGGGATCTTAACAATTTGGTGGAGGTAACATAAGCTAATTCTAACATCCCCATGATGAAAATGAATTGTGTTGGTCCCCAATTACAATATTCATAGTAGGTCATACATGATTTTATAAGGGTGGAAGATGTGAAATTTTGATTGACATGCTACTTTGTATATCCCCAATTTTTTATACTCTCCTTTGAACATAGCTCATGATTCACAAGTATAATAGGCCTCAGCCCACTCATCAGTGAAGTTTCTTCCCTGTAATAAGTCCCAGTTATCATTACACCCATTGAGTGGATTCCTCAAACCCAGTTTCGGGATAGTCTCTTATTTAAATGAGAATTCATCATCCCCCAGCTTCTCCCCATCAATGGTATATATGTGGTTTTACAAAACATAAAATGTAATTATGGAATGGTTTACCTAGATGTGACGTACGAAAGCCTTGTTCCACTGATACTTCCCCATTATGCCTCTGAACTAATAGTTTGTTTCATCTCTACTCAATACCAGGATGAAGAGCTCATCGCTTAGTCTGAAACCATACAACAGAAGCCTCTTTCATACCAGGTAATCTCTCTAAGCCTTTATTAGTAGTGCAAGAAGTGATTCTTGGTACAATTAACTTTATATACTCTCCCAAATCATAAAGTTCCAACCCATTTATTTTCTACCAGTAGTGGTTCCATTGACTCCCTATGTTTACATTTGATTCATGACCTAGTTGTAATTTTGATTATGGTTTGTGAAGGTCATTCACTAAGGTCATTCTTGATGTTAATTTGTGATGGTCCTTCAAGGATATTTCTTCATGAAGGTTGGGTTTGTGGTGTCTGATTCAGTGTGAATCGTTCACAGAGAAGGGTTTTGGAATTCAGGTTCACTAAGTAGTGTTCACAGAGTACATTTTTATGCCATGGTTAGATTTTAGAAAAGAGATATAATGTTTTCTCTCCTAGAAAAAGTTCAGTAGCTATCAAGTCCCCACCCCCTCTAATATTTATAGGCATACGTCTGGACTGGGATTTTCCATGGAATTCATTCAAGAAACCTTCACAAACACACTTCATGAGTGTGCTCCATGAGTGAGCCACTTTAAAGTTAGTTGATTTCCAATTCTCAATGATTATCTTTCAGAATCTGACCCTCCTTTTTCTCAATGAATCTTATTATGAGGTGGGGAATTTTTTTATGCTGAAATACTCAAGCCATAGGAATAGTTGACGAAGGAATGGATAGTTTGAAATAAATTTGATCCCAAATGGCCAAAAATCCATCTTAAGCATCCAATTCTTAAATCTTGGATCCTTCGTGAATGGTTGGATCTCATGAAGTTCTCTGGTTATATAGGTTCCTTCATGAATGCATGAATACATGATGGTTCCCTCTTTATAATAACTTCTGAAATCATGGAGCACATTGAGAGAGGGAAAAAAATTTCACAGTTCCTTCATGAGTCTGATATTGGGATTCTCAGAGCCACATCCATTCATAAATCTCATTGATTTATTATGAAATGCCTCTAGGATTTATGAATCCCCGTTCCTATAATCCCCCCTTTAGTATGATATTTTACGGATTATCCCTAAACATTCAGCATCCATAGAAGATCCTAATTCACATGCATTCTCACCTTCATGAACCGAAGAAAAAATGGATCACCCTATGTTTCCATCCATCACAAAACATCTTTCCCTATGCTATTAAGAGCCTCTAACCTAGGTGTAAATTCCATTCATGAATTCTTATTCCTATCATGAAGGAAGAAGTCCCCCATAAGGCACATGAGTCTTTATGAAGCATAAAAATCTTTAAAAATCACCCCCCCCATGAATCAAGACATCACTGAGAGGAAGGGGAACCCTGTTTCATGAAGCATAACCCTATGTAAATCCCCTGACCTACATGAGGTACATGAGATTCATGAAGGTCCTCTCTGTAAGGCCCCATGATTACAAATACTCTCTCATAGGCCTCTCTATGGTTCCTCCCTTCTACTAACACCCCTTTAATATGTTTTAGTACCCAGAACCCTCACATTTATCCATAATCAGTCAAACAGCATCTCGAGTCCCTATGTGACATGTTCCACCCACTCCTATGTCTGGCCACTTTTCACTAAGTGTGGTTTGACCCTCTCACTACCTAATTCTTCTAATTATAAGTAACCTAACAAATTTTCATCTATAAATAGGTTATGCAACATGGAACATGTGATTGAACACTCCTCCAAAGAAGTTCAAATGTTATACCCATTCCAATAGTGCATGAGTGGTGGTCACATAATCCTTAGGGGTAAAGATTATGTCTCCCCACTTCCAATATGCATGACTAAAAACTTCTAATCCCCACATCCTAGTAATAAAAAATTAAAATTAATGACATAGACTACAGAAAATGATGTAAATCTATATTCAAAAATTCTCTAATACACACTGGATGCTCCGTGTACGAGTGTCATGGGATGAACTCCACAACTCCTACCCTCACATGGAATAATATCCTCCAAGAATCTAATGTGTAATACTAACACACTCCAACCATGAAAAATCCTCTCGTGAAGGGAAACATCCATGCATAATCCCTACACAATCCATCATAGATGCTCTTTTTATAACATGAGCGTACTTACCTCAAGTTGTTAGGCTACCTGGACAGATCCTATCACATAGACTTAAACTATGACATCGATCTATGTGGGTTTTGATCCCTATATCTATGTAGGGTGCATATGATGTCTCCATGAGGTTCCATCCAAATCAATGGTAATCTTAGGTCCTACCACATAGGTAAATGTCTATCCTTGATCCACCTTAAGTGTTGTTTTGATCAATATTCTAGATTAATCTCAAGGTTCATTATGATCGTTATTCATATATCTTCTACCATGGGGCATTCTAATCCATCGGTAAACTATCCAAGTGTGAATACATCCCTCCTAGGGGCACACAATCTTGATCCACCTCAAGGGGAATTCTAATCAATCTTCCAAATTCATCTCAAATTATGTTCTAATCCATAATCCTATATTTGACTCCACATGCTGTTATGATTAATCAGTAAACCCTCCAAGTTTGACACCTTCCATCCTATAGACATACTTCTTTGATCTAACTCAAGGGGAATTTTGATCAACCATTTGGATTCAAATAAAGGTTCGTTCTGATCCACAATCTTGGATTGGCCTTCATAGGGAATTATGATCCATCCATGAACCTTTCAGTTATTACATCATCCTTCCAAGGGACACTCCTCCCTGATCTGCCTCAAGGGGTGTTCTGATCAACATTCTGGATTCATCCTAAGGGTATTTATAATCAACGTCCCCGAACCACCTCCATTGGGTGACCTAATCCATTATTAAACCTTATAGGTGTGACATCTCCCTTCCTAGAAACACACCTCCCTAATCTCGTTAAGGGGAGTTATGATTATGCTTTTGGATTCTTCTCAATTGTTTTTTATCCATAGTCCTGGATATGGCTCTATGGGGCATTATAATACATTGGTAAACCTTCTAGGTGGGACATCATCCCCTCTAGGGTCACACCTCCCTGATCCAAGTCACGGAAAATTCTGATCATCCTTTTGGATTTTCCTCAAGGGGAGTTCCAATCCATAATCCCTGATCTGCCTCCACAGGGAATTATGATCCCTAATTCCAATCCGCATAAGACATTAACCGTATTCCTATCACCGAAACACATTAGAATTATTCCCTCCTCTATCTTAACCACCTATCCAAGTCTGTCTCCACTAGATATACATCTTATGACATAATCCAAGAAGAATAATACATGCAAAACATGGGATTCCTGAGGAAAAAATACGTGGAAAACTTATTAACTAGGTGTTAATTACCTCATGATCGACATGGTATTACTTGGGTTTTGTGCCTTATGATGCCTTATATGAGATTCCCTCTTATGAGAAAGAATATAGCTGACCAATTTTCCCAATTTTCAGACAATCTAAGTGATTCCCAATGTGACTACTTTTCTAACCATTAGTTTCTTCCTTGTCAAGAAAAAAGAAGAATGTCAAATTAAAAGTTGTGTAAATAACAAGTGTGAACAAATATATCACATTGGGAATGAGTTCCATGAACTTGAATTAAATCTTTGAGAGAGACTCTATCAATGTAAAAATCTCTAATGATAAATCCAAGGAAAGAGGAATCGACATCCCACAATCAGGATTCTCTTAAGGAGTAGTCATCTTTGTTGAAAATGATGACAGTCACCTACCATTGGAAATTCGAAATGTGGGGTTATAGTAAACAATGTGCATATGAATCATGTCAACATAAATATGGTGCCCCATTGATAGTGTCAAAAACACATATGAACCAATATCACATCAAAAATAATATGGAGGTGAATATGTTACCTTGGAATTATTTTTGACAAATGCAATATTACTAGTTTTATTTGAACTTTAATCATTGTATCATTAGTTTTCATAATCACTATAGTTAGTCAAAAAATTATTTTCTTTATTTTTTATATTCCTTTGAATTTTTATATTCAAAAATTTTCCTTTAATATTTCATGTCTTCCATCAACCATAACAAATTGGATTTGAAAAAATTAAATAAAAATGGGAATTACATTGAGTGATATCCCCTTTTAAACAATAGACTTTTTAATTTTTAGTTTATGGAATCTTCTTTTCCATGTGTCCAAGAATTATATAAATAAAAAAATTGTTTACATAGAAAATCCTTCTTCAAAGGTAGTCATTTCAATTTGTTTCAAATTATCATGAGCAGTGTTTTCCACTATTTTTTTTGTTAAAAATATTTCCATCAAAATGAAAATAATGAATCCTCCTGACCATATAATTAATATCATACTTCTATATAAGATTCTCATTTCAAATAATTTAGGTTTTAGTTAGGTAATATTTATGATTTAAACATAATATCCTAAAATAGAATATCAATATCCTTTAGATAAGATTCCATCTAGATCTTCCACTGAGTCTATATACCATAATTGATGTATGGTGGAAATGTCATATTCAAACAATTTTTATTACTTAAGTCCAACATCACTGAAAAATATATTTCTCTTCTTCTTGTTAAGTACTATTAAAAAAATTACCATATGTAATAAAAAATCAAATAAAGCACAATATAACGTAAAATTTTCAAACATTGATGCCAATTTTTAGGCATCAAAAAATGCGAAAAACAAACTTATACTATAACGCCCTGACCCCAGTTACCCAGAGTATGTGAATTATTACATAACATTGGCATGATTATAAGTAATCATGTCCTGAAAGACTGATTAGTCTAGAAGTCTTGGAAAATATATTACATAAATGAATGTTACATTACACTTTATGATGTACAACAAAACATACATAATCCTTTATGAATGCCATTATTACTTTAGCTTAACCCTGTATATCAATCACAATACGCTTCTTGGAATCCTTGGAAAAATCAAACATAGAAAGGGGTGAGCTTAGATTCTAAGTAAGGATAACAATATAGAGGATTCTTTCATAAATAAGCATAAACATTTATGGCAGTGTATAAGACTAAAACAAAAGACTTTTAAACTTAAACTTCATCATAATATGGCAATGATAAAATCAAATAATTCCATTAACTTATTCACATGGATATTCTACTAGTCTAATAATCACATGAAATATCAATATCCACTTTCATAATAATGGAATGCATAATGTCAGAATTCAAAACCGTATAGTAAGTCCTTATGCCAAGACTAAAAATAAGATTTTTTTCAAGCCCTTGTTCCAATACACTAGTTTGTCTCATAATCCCTACCGATGCATCTAGGAGCTATAGCAGGCTCCACCCATCACTTACTAAGTCTAATTCATTCCTCATATGAAAAGGATTAAACATAACATAAACATTCGTATTAAAACTTGCATACGAAATGTCAAATCTTTATATATAAACCATGAATGATGTAAAAATTACACATACACAATAAAACATATAAAAAAACCTTAAATACAATATGGAATATTTGTATCATAATAAATCAAATTCAAACAAGTTTAAAAACCATCAAAGGATGTTGTCATATATGAAAATGATTTGTAAAACTCTTTTAGAGAAATATCCTTTTTTCATGAAAATATTTAAAAGTCACACAATTTATAAAGGAATACATTTAAAGAAAATTTTTAATCAAAGTGTCCCATAACACTTTGAAACTTTTGAAAGGAATTAACATTTTAAAAACATTCATGTTTATATAGATAAATCTTTTAAAACCATTTTGAAACCATGGACATTAATGAAAATGATTTAGAAGAATAAATATTCACAACATTTAAAATGATGTTTTAGTAAAAATTCCCTTGAAAGTAATCCCTTTGAAAACTCTTTTATGAAACATGGACATGGATAATAAATATGTCCCAGTAGATACTTATGTAAAAACAATTTCGGATAATATGGAGATTGTGAAAATTAACCCTTACCTTGCACTTTCCTTTAGGCGAGGGTACGTTTAACCTCCTGTATGAAGACCGTATTATGTTATTAAATTATACCTAAACCATATTGATATTTATGATATCATACATGATTCATTTATGAAATTATACTTCCCATTTAATAATAATTTCCATGTTAAATTAACTTTTTGGGTAATAATCGCTTTCTATATCATACGTGTTTTAACTTGTTACTCTTGATTGTATCACTTAGATAAATATTTAAATAATTCCATAATATAAAACATGATTATATATCATATATATTTAGAATATAAAAATGTATAATATACATGTATATGAAATGGAAAACAGTGCTTATGGAGATGGTAGTCCATACGTACGCTTAAACGTTGTTTCCGTTTTCAAATCGTATTGAACGAAACTAAGTGAATAATATACTTGTAAGTACATATATATATATATCCAGTAGAATTATTATTTCATATATTACATTCTTTTTTAATGATATATATTTTATAATCATCGTTGAATGGTGAATGTGGAAATAAATCACATCACGTCTTGGAGACGGTAATCCGTACATACGTATGAGCGACAATATCATTATATTGATGGTGGAATCGTTTGTAATTAGATGTTATATCATATATTAAGAGTAATTAAAATGTTATATTTATTATTTACATCAGTTATTCTCATTATTATACCCATACAAATAATGAAGTGTTTGAATAAAAAACTACACCACGATGTGGAGACTGTAATCCGTACTTACGCACATTTGGTGAATTTGTCATTATAGGATGGATAGAATAATGAATATGGTTGTACCATTTCTATAATAACATCACAATATATAGAATATTCTTGAGTTATTATTTTTGAATGGAAACAACAAAGAAAGAGGAAGTGGATGAAGAAAAGAGATTAAAAGATGGTGGTGAAATCACTACCTCTTCTTCGGGTTCTTCCTTTTGATTTGATCAAAAGGGACCCATAAGTTGGCTTTCTGACAAATTTAATGCATCTATGATGAAGGTATAATAGTTGGGAAGATATTTGGGCAGGGGTTGGGCGAGAAAACTGGCTTTGGAGGTGTGAATTTGAGAGAAGGGGATGTTCCCTTTTGTAAGAGGGGTGAGGGGTACCTTAGGAAAAACATAAAATATTATTGTATAATAAATTAATTTTCTATTTCTAATGACTCCAAAATGTATTTTTTTTAAATATAATGTGGTTATAGGTCGAGAAACAATCAACCAATAGGTTTTAGACATGTTTTTGTCATTATATTAACCTTATCTTTTAGATTTAACTCTTAGTCAAATAGTTTGACATTTACCATGTCTCTTTCTATTTTTATATTATATGGTTAATAAACATACTATAAACTTATAAGTGAACCCCAAGTGTTTAATTAATGACATATATAATAGTATTTAATCCCTTTGGACTAACCTTAGATTTTTAGGAATATAATACCAATTAATAATAAAATATTTGTTTTAAAAACTCTTTTATGTCAATTTTGACACTATTTGGTATTTTTTTTTTCTAAATTTATAACAGCATTATTACTTAGAAAAAAATTAATTTAACCAAAAATAATATGTCATATCAACCTATAAAATTATTTTGATTCAAAAAAAGTCTAAAAATACATTTATTTGGGTATTTATAATATCAATTATTTTAATATTTAATTAATAAGTTAATTACTGCATCATCATTGTGTCATAAATAAATTAAGATAATTAATGTCTAAAAATTATAAATAAAATACAATTATGTAGTAAATATTTTTATCTTTCTAATGAATATTTATAGTAGAATTTATCTTACGTGTAACCCTATAATAAAAATGGTTTAGTTATTAAACTTTGAATTTAACAGTTTTAACTCTTCTTTGAATTAAATAATAATAAATATCATAATCTGATCCATGTGGTCCTAAAGGAGCATATTTTATTCCTAAGGTTTTTTTGGGTCGAATTAAACTTATCCAATAGTATTAATACTTGTGTTAGGGTAATAATATTATTATTTTTACCCTTAATTACCCTACTTACTTTTAACGGTTGTAAATAAAAGTAAAAAGTTACTATTCACCAAAAATTATTTCCATCTTATTGAACAACATTTTACTTACTAATATTAACCGTGTCTCTCGGATTTTTTAAATTCAACTCACATAAGTGGTAAAATTATATTGTATGCACACTTGAAAATACTCCTAGGTGGTGGGTAAAAGAAGGTAAAAAGTTTAATAGAATTTTTATATATCTAAAAATATTATAAAATGACTCTAACGAATTATATTGAACTTATATAGGTATTATGTATCTATTTTGAACTAAAATAAATTTAAATAAAATAAATAAATATTTAAATAAAAATCGGTTTTAACCAATAACTTTGTGTTGTTCACTATTCATAAAAAATTGGAAGTTTTCAGAAAAATACCAAAATTTCACCAAAAGATATTTTCGATATTCTGAATTCAAAAATTTAGTCTATTTTACCAAATTAAAAACTTATAAGTTGAATTTATTAATTTAAAATTAATTCTCGTTGTCAAAACCAAAAAGCCTGTTTTTAAGAAATAATAACTAACAAAATATTGATACTTGTTTATGTTTAATTTCAAAGTGAAATTATTTCCAATGAATAACATTGTATTAAGTGGTAAAAATATAATCTATTTATACTTACAAACCATTAAAATGTATAATTTAACACTACAAATGATTTTTATTAAAAAAGTTGTTTTCAGTTAAAAGATAGTATTTTTCAATATTCAGCCAAATATGAAAGTTATCAGAAAAACACCATAAAATTATTGGAACTAAATTATTATGTCCCAATTCTAAAGAAGAGGTTTATTTTGTCAAATTGAATATATAAAAGTTTCAAATATTGGATTTAAAAAGGGTTCTCCATTAAAAGGCGGTAAAATTTCATTTTTTTTAAAATACTTTTTTTATCTGAAAACAAAAATGAATTTGTTTTTTCATTATGTCTAAGAAACTCATAATATGGATTCTAAAATTATAAGGATTATATAAAGTTAAAAATTTAGTTAATACTATTCATAACCTCTTTTGAACGGCTAGTTTGGTAAGTCATGGTGCGCTTGAACTCAGTGTTGCGTGTAGTGCAAGTTATTGAATTATTTTGAAAAAATAACGTACTATGAAATATTGGGATGTTACATTATTCCTTATTTAAATAAATTGCATCATCACAATTTGAAATTGTTATTTTAAAATAAAATGTTGAAAATAGAAAATACCTTTATGGGAAAACCCACATCTGAAATTGGGTTAAAAAAATTTATTTTTAATAAGAGGAAAAGGGGAATGAAAAAGTCACCACCAAATTATGATCTAGATTAGGAGAACATTGGTGGAAAAAAGAGACACAAAATTGGAGGAAAAAAATAAATATTTATAGAGAGTTATTGATGTCATTAATCTCAAAAAATTGTTTAATTGAGGGCCTCAAATCCATCAATATATGATGATTTAAAATATAATCGGTTCAACAAAACATAAGGTATTAAGAGAACACATTTTTAGTTTTAATACCCCTTACCTAATGTTTAAGAATTAATTTATTCATATAATTATAGAATAAAATAAAATATATACTTGACAAGTAGAGTTCCATTATTTAACTAATTTCTACCACAAACTCATCTTTCACTCTAAAAGATAGTAGAACATAAAAAATATTATATTTATCCTATTCGTATAGGGTTTCAAAAAAATGAATTTATAATTATTCTACCAGAACTTTTAGAAAAACTATATTATTTAATCCAGGACATCATGTAGGCCAGTGGTAAGTGATGCACCCTTTTTTCCCTTCAGTTGCGGGTTCAAGTCTCACGTCCTTACCGGACGCGACTGGTTGTCGCCCAAACTCTAGGTTGTCCTTTTTATAACAATCCAAAAATAACCTTAACAATATTATCCAATTTCAAACTAAATCCATTCCAAAATTTAGACTTATCCAAAATACTTCTATCCAAAGTCTTAGTCCAAAATTTATAAGGAATTTAAATAGAATGAAGATCCTTTTTTCCAGGTAAAAACTTATGAACGCCTTCATCATGTATTCTTTTAAAACACTGCAACATCCTGAATTACCATAAAACCTTATTGATTACATTCATGCTCCCATATTCCTTATAGAATACAGGATATACTCCATCTATCCAAAAATGTTGTAAACTCCAAAAAATATGGAATATACAAATCATTAATCAGTTTCAAGGTAGTCAAGAATATCTAATATAATTTTTCCAAATTAATCATCTCTTATTCCAAAATCACTACCTTTTTATCCAGACCATATTAAGGATTACCTTTCCTTCAACCATGTATTTTCCAAAAAAAGTGTATCTTACTATTAAGTCACTTTTCATAGAACCATATAATCTCAAATCCTCAATAGAATACTGCAGTACAATCATTATTTATCTCCATAATTCATCTAACATGTATAATGTTGATACAACACTCAAATGAAATAATTTTATAATAACAACATAAGAACACTTATCATTCATCTTCAGCTAAGGTAGTATCATAACTATATTATTATCCAATAACATCATTTGCAGTGTACTATTATAATTGGGACATTGATTTGTGTAGTGTCTCAACGCCTTGCCGATGAAGCATTTTACATTTGAAATCTTTTTCTTTCCCTTAAAATCACATTCTTGGTGTCCTTTTTCTCCAAACTTATAAAAAACCCCCATTCCCTTCAATAATTTACCAAGGTGATTATTTCCACATTTATCACATATGGGAAAATCCTTCTTTCCCCTCTCCCTTTTATCCGTCTTTCTCTCTTCCATCCTTCTTTTCTCTTGCTTCCCTTCATAGCCATAGGACTCAGAGAATACTTTACTTATCTTAATAACACGTGATATTATTTCTTCATATGTTGAGAACACATGGGAGACTATTTCCCTTCTAAATGTTTTCTTAATACCATGAATGATATGACCCTTCTTACTCATTAGATCATATGTATTGTTGGAGATCTCATTCATTCTATTGGGAGCCATTTCTAAACAATGGCATACACTAGGTCTATTTATGAATTGAAATTCATAATTCCAAACTTGTAAAATACCTAACGTAAATTGAATAGATTATGGATATAATCCATAATCACAGAAATGTTTTATTTGAGAACGTATATACTCATAAACATTTTATAGAGGTTTGTAAAGAAAACGAAAATTATTCTAATCATATCCCCCGGGAGTGTCGTAACCAATAGTACAACAAGGCTCATTGTCGTGAACTAGTTCCTATTCGATTCTAGCTGAAAGCAGTGTTTCTGGGTTTTACTCCTAGGTACATATGTGCTAGAGCTGCCTCTACCTGCTCGTATCCAGATAGGGATATATTTCTTTGAAAACTCACAAAATCTCTACATTACCAAAATTGTAAGACATTCTTCAATACTAATCCTCAATGTCTGTCTTAGGGTAATGTTCTCTAATCAGAGTTTATCTAAATCTAGTTTCCAAGGTTATTGATAAACTTCCTATGATACCAACTGTAACACCCGGACCCCAGTTAGCCTGAGTCGGTGCATTATTACATAACATTGTCATGATTACCAGGATCAAGTCCCGAAAGACCGATCAGTTTAGCAGTCTTGGAAAACAGATTATATACGTGAATGTTACATTTTACTTTATAACATACAACACAACATATATAATCCTTTATAAATTCCATTATTCCATTATCTTAACCCTTCATATCAATCACAACAAACTTCTTGGAATCCTGGGAAAAATCAAACATAGAATGGGGTGAGCTTAGATGCTCAGTAAGGATAAAAATACAGTGGAATCTTTCATAAATAAGAATAAACATTTAAGGCAATGTATAAGACTAAAACAAAATCCATTTAAACATAAACTTCAGCAAATTATGGAAAAGATAAAATCAAATAATTCCATTTACTTATTCACATGGATATTCTACTAGTCGAATAATCACTGGAAATATCAATAGCCACTTTCATAATGGTTGAATGTATAATGCCAGACTTCATAACCACATATTCAAGGCCTTGTTCCAAGACTAAAAATAAGATTTTTTCAAGGCATTGTGGCAAAACACTAGTTTGTCTCATGAGACCTACCGACGCATCAATGAGCTATAGTGGGCTCCACCCATCACTTAATATGTCCAATGCATTTCTCATATGAATATATTTAAACATAACATAAACATTCGTATTAAAACTAGCATATGAAATGTCAATACTTTATCCATAAACCATGAATGATGTAAAAATAACGCATCCATAATCAAACATATCACAAAAACTGCAATACAATATGGAATATTTGTATCATAATAAATTAACTTCATACAAGTTTAAAATCCATCAAAGGATGTTGTCATAAGTGAAAATGATTTGTAAAACTCTTTGAGAGAAATATCCCTTTTTCATGAAAATATTTAAAATTAACACAACTTAGAATGGAAGACATTTAAATAAATTTTTGAATCAAAGTGTCCCAAACCACTTTTAAACTTTTTAAAGTAATTAACATTTTAAAAACATTCATGTCCATATAGATAAATCCTTAAAAACTATTTTGAAAACATGGACATTATTGAGAACAATTAAGAAGAATAAATATTTAAAACATTTAAAATTATGTTTTAGAGAGAATTCCCTTGAAAAAAATCCCTTTAAAAAACTTTTATGAAACATGTGGATAATAAATATGTCTCAGTAGATACTTACGTAAAAACAATATCTGATAATAAAGAGATTGTGAAATTAAACTTTACCTTGCACTTTACTTTAGTCAAGGGTACATTTAACCACCTGTATGAAGACCGTAGTATGTAATTAAATTATACCAGAACCATATTAATCATTATGATATCATACATGATTCATTTATGACTTTATAATACCAATTTAACATCAATATCCATGTTAAATTAACATTTTTCGTAATAATCGCTTTTTTATCGTGCATGTTTTAACTTGTTAGTCCTGATTTTATCACTTATATAAAGATTTAAATACTTTCAGAATATAAAAAATTATGTTTATATCATATATTCTTAGAATATAAATATGTATAATATACATATATATGAAATGGAAAACACCGTTTATGGAGACGGTAGTCCGTACGTACGCATAAATGATGTTTCTGTTTTCATATCGTATTGAACGGAACTAAGTGAATAAGATATATGTAAGTATATATATATAAATCTCTCTAGTAGCCTTATTATTTCATATATTACATACTTATTAATGATATATATTTTATAATCCTCGTTGAATGGTGAATGTGTAAATGAATCTCATCACGTCGTGGAGACGGTAATCCATACGTACGCACGATCGAAAATATCATTATATTGATGGAGAAATCATATTTAATTAGACTGTATAACATATGTACAGAATCATTAACATGTTATATTTATGTTTTAAATTTTTTATACCAATTATTATACCCATCCAAATAATTAAGTGTTTGAATGACAAACTACACCACGACGTGGAGACGGTAATCTGTATATATGCACGTATGGTGACTTTGACATTTATAGGATGGATAGAATAATGAATATGGTTTTACCATTTCTATAATAACATCACAGTATTTATAATATACTGGAGTTATTATTTTATAAAGGAAACAACAAAGAATGATGAAGTGGAAGAAGAAAAGAACTTGAAAGAGGGTGGTTAAATCATTACCTCTTCTTCGGGTTCATCCTTTTGATTAGATCAAAAGGGATCCATAGGTTGGATTTATGACCAAATTAATGCCTCTAGGATGATTTTGGAAAAGTTGGGAGGATATTTGTGCAGGTTTTGGCGAGCCTAATGGATTTGGAGGTGTGAATTTGAGATAAGGATACGTTCCCTTTTATAATAGGGGTGAGGGGAACCTTTGGAAAAAAATTAAATATTATTTTATAATATATTAATTTCCTATTTATAATGACTCAAAAATGTAATTTTTTAATATATAAGGTGGTTATAGGTCGAAAACAACTCAACCAATAGGTTTTAGACAGGTTTGGGTCACTATATTAACCTTATCTTTTAGATTTAACTCTTAGTTAAATAGTTTGACATTTACCATGTCTCATTGTATTTTTATATTATATGGTTAATAAACATACTATAAACATCCAAGAAAACCCAAAATGGTTAATTAATCACATATATAATATTATTTAATCCATTTTGCAGAACCATGTATTTTTAAGAATTCAATACCAATTAATAATATAATATTTATTTTAAAAACACTTTTATGTCAATTTTGACACTATTTGGTATTTTCTTTTTGCTAAATTCATAACAGCATTATTAATTCTAAAAAAAATCATTTAACCAACCCTAATATATCATATTAACCTATTAAATTATTTGAATTCATAAAAAGTATCAAATTACATTTATTTGGGTAATTATAATATCAATTATTTTAATATTTCATTAATAAGGTAATTACTGCATCATCATTGTGTCATAAATAAATTAATTTATTAAATGTATAAAAATTATAAATAAAATACCATTATGTAGGAAATAGTTTTATCTTTCTAATGAATATTAATAGTCGAATTTATCTTATGTTTATCCCTATATTAAAAATGGTTTAGTTATTAATCTTTGAATTTAACACTTTTAACTCTTCTTTGAATTAAATAGTAATAAATGTCCTAATCATATCCAAGTAGACCTAAAGGATAATATTTTATTCCTAAGGTTGTTTTTGTTCGAATTACAGTTATCCAATAGAATTATTACATGTGTTAGTGCAATAATATTATTATTTTTACCCTTAATAACCCTATTTACTTTTAACCGTGGTAAATAAAACTAAAAAGTTACTATTCACCAAAAATTATTTTCATCTTATTGAACCACATTTTACTTAATAATATTTTCCTTGGCTCTCTGATATTTAAAATTATACTCACTTAAGTTGTAGAATTATGTTTTATGCAAATTTTCAAATGCTCCTAGGAGGTGGGTAAATGAAGGTTAAAAGATCAATAAAAATTTTATATATCTAAATTTATTATAAAATGACTCCAATAAATTATATTGAACATATATAGTTATTATGTATCTATTTTTACCTAAAATAAATTTATATGAAATAAATAATTATTTAAATAAAAAGTCAGTTTTAACCAATAACTCAGTCTTTTTCACTATTCATCAAAAATTGAAGGTTTTTAGAAAAATACCTAAATTTCAACCTAAGATAATTTGGATATTATGAATTTAAAAATTAAGTCTATTTTCCCAAATTAAAAACATAGAAGTTTTATTTATTGATTTAAAAGTAATTCCCATTGTCAAAACCAAAAAGCGTGTTTTTAAGAAATAATAACTAACAAAATATTGATAGTTATTTCTGTTCAATTTCAAAGTGAAATTATTTCCAATGAATAAAATTGGATTAAATGGTAAAAATATAATTTATTTATACTTAAAACCCATTAAAATTTATAATTTAACACTACAAATTATTTTGATTAAAAATGTTGTTTTCAGTTAAAATATAGTATTTTTCACTATTCACCCAAATATGAAAGTTATCAGAGAAACACCAAAAAATTATTGAAACTAAATTCTCATGTCCCGAATCTATAGAATAAGTTTATTTTGTCAAATTGAATATATAAAACTTTCAAATGTTGGATTTAAAAATGGTTCTCCATTAAAAGGCTGTAAAATTGCATTTTAAAAAAAAATACTTCTTTTATCTGAAAAAAATAAATTTGTTTCTTAATTATGTATAAGAAACTCATAATATGGATTCTAAAATTATAATAATTATATAAATTTCAATATTTAGTTAATACTATTCATAAACTCTTTTAAACGGCTATTTTGGTTAGTCGTGGTGCACTTGAACTTGGTGTTGTGTGTAGTGCAAGTTATTGAATTACTTTGAAGAAATAATGTACTATTAAATATTGAGGTGTTACATATACTAAATGGAACATGATTATATACCAATTTTTAATTCCTAATGTAATTATGGAAATGGAAAATATGAGTGTGAATTTTCATTTTTTATGAAAACAATCAAATTTTAATAATTAAAAGTGAAAATAGAATGATTTAAATATTAAATAATTATACAATAATGATATAATAAAATAAAATGAAATAAAAATTTGAACTAAATATTTATATAGTATTTTATATTTAAATGAACAAACATATATTATTCACAAACCAACATGATGTATCATACCAAATAAGGCATATCACTTTTAAGGGCGAGTGAAAACTCCTTAAATCCACCTTTTTCACCACTGTAGATTTAACCCAATTCTCTTGTATTTTAAGGTTTTAAACATAAAACAATGATTTTATAGCAGAAAAACCAATCTTTAATTTTATTGGATCAGTCCTAACCACATTCATTTTTTGGTTATTGATGAAACCCAGTCTTTTATGGGTGAAAAACTAACTGATTATTTAACAGTAGCAAAGAAAGCCTAGTATTTCAAATGAAAATACCTAACCTCTTCTATGTTTTAGGACATTAGGGACTATTTATTCAAATGGGACAGACTAAACTATGACTCATACAAAATAGGTCATTTCTTTTCTGATTTTATCAGTTAAGAGGAACTCGATATTTTATGGCGACATACTAAACCCAAACTTCTATGTGAATAGAATAATACAAGACATACATTTTCAGAGGATAGAATAAACCCATTCATGATGAAATAATTGTGATGTTGGAACAAAATAAAATATAGCACAATGAAATAATAAGACAAATTAACATATTAAATTATTGTTGATGAAGATGGAAGTTCTTGGATCTAGTAGCATGCATACCCTTTAAAATATTGAAATAATGAATCTCGAGACACCAGTTGTTTTCTTCAATAAGTATTTTAACATTGAATCTCTGAGACTAAGTTGAAAACTATGCCATTCCTAATAGTAAATAATATTCACAACTTTTTACCTTCATTGAATGCCTTGGTCTTTTTATACACCAAAATAGAAATGAATATTTTCTTCACTTTAAAAGCCATGATTATCCTTTATAAATTCCAATAATATAATCTTTACATGGAAGAGTATATTAATTAGTTTTGAAAGACTATACTAATAAAACTATTGTATACACAATTAATCTCATTATAGTAATAAATAAACAATTAATATATTATTAAATACATCCATTAAAGATGATAATAAATTCCTTGTAGTATTCTCATGAGTCATGGAAGTCTAACTATTCATATTGAAAAAATATAATTATAAATTTTCCCTTCAAATAATTTTTTTATGATGACACTTACATCCTATAAAAAGTTTAATGTATATATAAAAGTTTGAATAATTAATATCTATGTTAGTTCTCTACTGATATTATTTAAAATGGATACAAACTATATGAAGGAACTCTTTAGAACATTTAATTAGGTAGTAAATGATTTAATAATAATATGTATTGATTTTATTGGAAAAATTCCTAAAATATACAATTTAAAATTTTCAAATTCCCAAAAATAAAAATTTTGATGTATTTTGTAAGGAAAACTATGTTATAGTTTAACCCACATAACTATAATTAAATACTGCATGAAGTAATCCAAAATAATATTCTGTCATATCCCAACAATTAATAAGGAACTCATAAATCACTATATCAATGAAAATAATAAAAATAAACTTGAATTATGTTGATAGAACTATAAGAGTAAGGAAAAATAGTGTGTTGTAGAAAATAATCCCATTTAGTAATGTTAGGATCCTCATGGTAAGTTGGTACTTGTGGTAACTTTATTTTCAGCATGTAGTCACTTGTTCTCAACAAGAGGTCACATGAATCCAATATATAGTCTCCTGATTCCAAAATTTAGTCACTTTATTTTTTTAACTTGGTCACTTCATTTTTCAACTTGTGGACTATTCATTTTCTAACTTATGGATACATCAATTTTCAACTTGTAGTCACTTAATTTTTCATCTCGTTGTCACATTACTCAATATCACTTAAAGACATTGTCAACTTATTTCTCATGGTATCATCACTTACGGTCACATCACTCATTGTCACACTGATATTTTCAAATTTTTACTCATGTTCACTTCCCACATGGTCACTTCAAGACTGTCAAATTTTCCCTCATGGTCAGTTCCTTTTTCAAAATTTCACTCATGGTCACTTTCATATTTTTCAACATTTTAATCATGTTCACTTACTTATTTTTCATGTGGTTAGTACATGTAATTTACATTTTATGTATATTTTCATGTAATACTCATGGTAAATCATTACAGTTAATGCTTTTGAAGATGAATTCAATTCAATAGATTTATACAAAATGAATTTTTCTTAGGTATTATAAGGGTATGAAATAACTTATATAAGTTTAAAAAAATTAAACATTATACAAAGGTGTAAATAAAATTCTCATAAAATTAATTTCACGCAAGATTTAAAAAATATTAATATAAATAATTATAAAAAATATAGAAATATATGATGAAAAATTAAAGAAAATTTAAATTAAATAAATTATAAAATTTTAATTATCCAGAACAAAATAAAATTATGAAATACTTTATTTATAAAAACATAAAATAATTTAAGTGGAGAGGTAATGATTCAACACACGTATTCTATATGGAAAATGTTTCTATTTCAATAGGATGTTTCTTCTATGAGAAAAAATATATATATCTAATTTCTTGACTCAAGAAAAAAACAAAGATCTTTCAAATAAAGGTTCAGGATTTTCTTTCTCATTTGTTCTTAGATTATGAAATGTGTTTGAAGGGTAAAATTTTATAGTGGGGTAAATTATAATTCCAACATTGTAAATAATTTGTATTTAAGTTG
The DNA here is from genome assembly GCA_963277665.1 of Viscum album. Taxonomy (NCBI): domain Eukaryota; kingdom Viridiplantae; phylum Streptophyta; class Magnoliopsida; order Santalales; family Viscaceae; genus Viscum; species Viscum album. The sequence continues at coordinate 1,095,205,608 of OY728151.1, read as the reverse complement.
TAATATATCATTTATAAAATTTATAATAAGTTTCAAACAGAAATATCTATGTATTTAGAGTGGTTTTCAATTATACTGATATAGGTTGCATTCCCATGGAGGTGACTATATAGTTGAATAGATAATTATAGTGTTTTCGATTTTGGAAATTTAGGTTATATGAATATATTTTGGAGAATCAAAATATATCTTTAGTTCCTATGTATATTTGAAATCAATAAGAATTTATGAATATTAAAATATTATTTTAAGCGTATTATATCTTTATATGATCCCAAAATAACAAGATGCTTCCAAATCCTTGTTTGGTAATCAACACCATCAATTCCATCTCCATTATCTTCAATTTTTTTCATTAAACATTCACTATGGTAGTTGATTACTCATTTATTCTCCTAAAGACATGTTATTCCATTTTCATCCACTCTCTCATCACAAAAAGACCATTGTGTTATTTGATTTCCATTTTCAATGAAATAAATTAATGGTTTTTATGATAGTTCATCGTAATAAATTTTAAGGTGCCTATATCTCTCCTTCGAGTGGAATTAATTTGTTTGATATAAGAATCGAAATTTTCTAGTTTTTGTTTTGATAAAATTTCCTTTATTCAAAAAATCATATAGTGCTTAAAATTTCAGCATTCATCTTCCTACTAGATTATATTAGTATGTGTTATTTTTAATTAAATTATAATATAATATCATTTTTTTGTTTTCTCGTATGAGAAAAAGGTAAATTTCAATTATATTCAACCACTATACATTACAAACACATTTTTGTGCACTTAAGGTATCTTTTAAAATTCATAAGAGCGACATTACATATAATTAGATCCAAAAAAGTGATGTTAGGTTTTTGGGAAACTTTTAAAATAGTTATTTCCTATATTCATGAATTTTAATATATTTTTACACTATTTATGACTTGGTTAAATTTTTTAGATATTTATTTTATTTTCATCATGCCTTATAATATTCTTTCATTTTTTGGTTTTCATATTGTTTTAAAAAATATTTCAATTGATGTTTTGGTTCTTGGCCAATTTATAATTGAAACTTTTAAGACCCTAACTTCTAAAATCTTATTTTAAGGGCCCCTAATAAAAATCAATAATATTTTCTATATTTCAATATTACCAATCATGTTATGAATGCCCTATTATATTGTACATGATCTGACTATATAAATTTTTTAATGTGAAATAATTCTAAGTGGATTTAAATTTTTTTAAATTCCAGGATTTTCCATTTAAATTTTTTTATTATATGGATTTATTACGAGTCTTCGAAAATTGACGGAGTGTGATTCTGATGTCTGGTGTGCATAGAATGAATTTATGAACTTTTTTAAGGTATATTTATTAAACACGCGAGCAACGTTTTCTATCTTCTGAACTAGTGCTTGGATTAAAAATCGTAGAGCACCGCTGAATTTTTAGCACCGGGATTCTCTTAAGGAAGTCTTCACTTTGACCACAGTAAGTCGAGAGAAAAGGATAGATTTTGGAAATTTAAAAGAATAATAAAATAAAAAATTTATATTATTTCTCTTTTTATTTTCCTCCAATGGGAAAGCGGCGGTGGTGGGACCAATTAAATGTCAAACAATTAATTGGATTAATTTCTCAATCTTTGTAATTATACCATTGGAATTTAGGAGGTTCATTCATTAAATGAACCACATAAATTTCCAATGGTGTTACTTACCCACAGCCTCTCCTATTTATATGAAGCTCAGGGTAGAGTATTGGCACAGATTCAAGAAGAGATGAAGCTCTGGAAAAGTACCGTGTTTCCAACCACTTGGAGGATGAAATTGGTCCCAGTAAGCGGTGATGAGAACCACCAAATCACGACCCGACGTACACCGACTCTTCCTTAAATTTGGACGTTCTCCAATGATCTTGGGGAAGGGTTTATTTCATGTCTAAATTCCAAAGTTGTTGATTCAGTATTTTACCATCTTTCTATCAAGATAATGTGGAGGGACAAATCCAAACAAACAAAGCCTGGAATATCTGCCTTGTTATGAAATTTGATGTCATCCTTGCGAGTGATTTATTCTGGTTGGATGAAACCCAGAATGGTGGTTTTAGTAATGAAGAGGGCATCCTTGGGAGTATGTCGGCACCTTCAGATGGAGAAACGGGCCACTAGGGATCACCTGGTGACCCGCGGAAGACCACCAGCAATCGGTGCCGACAGAGGATATAGTGGCGGCGGATGACATCGATTGGTTGCGGAAGAAATAGAAATACCCTATCGCGCACCACCGGTGATGAAGGCCACGACCGTAGCCGCGGCGGGTGAAGACGATGGTTGGCTCGGGCCGGTCGTAGAAGGCAGAGTTGTGAGCAATGGCGCGCCATTGGAGAGAGGTTCACGGCATATAGCCACAGCGGACAGTGGAGGCCGGCACCGGCTGGCCGCAGGCGGAGGCGAGCAGCGCACCGTTGCTCGCCGCTGAAGACAACCGCGATGGAAGGTAGGTACCCACTCATTGCGGGTAACGTGGGTGACATGGTAGCACCCCGTGGAACCACCGATTTGACTCCAAGAAAGGGAACCCCCCCCCCCCCTCGTTCCAGCTAGGGCGGGCCCCACTCCAGCAGTTTGCGCCCCTCCACGGGCCAGGCCATGCCCCTCCATCAGTCGGGCTGCCCTAGCCCAATGGGTTGCACCGCCCGGGAGAGTCGGGCTAGTCCACCGCCCATCCAAACCCAGACCGGGACAGGTCGACCGGAACCGGGTCGGGTTAGCCCGTGCGGTCTGACTGGGTCACACCAGACCCTAGCGCCTGTAGGCCCAATTTCACCTAAAAGACCATAACTTGAAATTCAGGCATCCGTTCAAAGAACCCTCAGTGGCATTGGGACCCATGGAAAGAAACAGTACTTTTTTATACTCTAATTTTTTTTAGATAAATTTGGAGTATTGCTGTGTTGGATCGGACTCAAATCCAACCAAGCCCTTGAAACTAAAATGCTTATAAGTCCCAGACTGGTTGTGTGATTTATGCACTCTCTTTCATGTTGAAACCCTTAATACATGGTGGTCCTTTGGGATACAACTTTGTGGATCTTCATGGGGGTTGAGGTTTGACCGATGGCTTTAGGATAAGATCCTCCCAAAATAAAGCATTCTTAGAGTGGGAATCTAGTGGTTGGCTATAACGTGAAGAAAGAACGTCGATCCTATTTGGGTCAGCATCTATCGATCTTGTGTGGGTAAGCACTTAGAGATCATGTGCAGGTGAGTATCTATCTATCCTATGTGGGTTAGTGCCTAGCGATCCTGTGTGGGTCTGCATTTATCGATCCTGTTTGGGTCAGCAGTATAACCTCTCGATATAATAAGATGATCTAGTTTTATGAATAATCATCTATACATCTGTAATTAAGTTATATACGTGGTATGATCTGAGTTTTTTACCTTCGCGGTGTTAAATTTCTGGTACATTTACTTTTTTGGTGTTACCTTCTTGGTGTTACCTTCATAGTGTTACCTTTTTCGTACTTTTACCTTTGTGGTGTTAGCTTTGTGGCACTTTTACCTTTGTGGTGTTACCTTTGTGGTGTTACCTTTATGGTACTTTTACCTTCGTGGTGTTACCTTTTTGGTATTCTTCCCACATGGATTAATTGGGAAAATGGTTTAAAAGTTGGATCCTTATGTTTCCTCATGAATGAGATGAGTATATTTTTATAAATTAGGTATATGTATGGACATATAACTATGTTGAGTTGATGAATACTTACTGCTTTGTGATTGAGGTCTTTCTTTGTTTTTTATCCATTGTGGAACTCTGGAAGACCTTTAGGGGTCTCAGGGTCCCTACTGAGTATTTTCATACTCACCCCTTCATGAGTTGCGCCTGCACCTTGATGTGCCTTCTATAGACGACGGACAGTGTTGATCGATACTGTGGGAGCCAGGGCTAGATGGTTCTCAAAGGTGGACCATTTGACATGATTTTCTGTAGTGTATAGGGATCATCAGTTGTACCTACCCTTCATATAAGATCCTCGGTAGACGTTCCAAGAGCTATTTAGACTTTCAGTTGTACTTGTACTTTCCATTTGGGATTATATTCTGGCCCCTAAACGTTCAGTATACTTTTTACTACAATAGTTTACTTCATGGTTACTTATTTTTGTGTTCTTGGATTGTGTGTTTGTACAGGTTTAATTGAAATTACTTCCCATTATAGAGATATTCCTTTCTGGTGCTAGTCTCTAGCCCCTGTCTTATAGAAGGCGGGCATGGGGTAATCACGGCATGGGCCCCTGGGGACGGGTCGTGACAAAGTGGTATTAGAGGATTCGGTTCTACTGAAGAACTAGGACTCTGATCTTTTCAATGTGGTAATAGTGTTAAGAGATTTGAGTGTGGTTTTTAGTTTGGGGAATCTAGTGTTTGTGAGGCGGCAGACGTATCCATACACCAGGACCCTGAATTTTGACATTCGATGTAGTGCATGAAAACACTGATTTCATGTGTTTTGTAAGTTTTTTACTTTTAATATCTTGAGTTAGCTCATGAGGTATAACTTATTGATGATGGAGAACCTATTTCCATTTAGGATACTTCCAAGAAGACATCCATCTAGGATTCCTGAGAGAGTACATGATAATAGCCCACCAAGGGATGAGGCCTCAGTGTAGGGCCCTCTTACTACATTATCACCTTCAGGTGGTGTACCAGAAGCACCACTACACATTGTGTAGTCATTGCCACCAGCACCACTAGCAGATAGTACACGCCAAATGATCATTTTGGACGAGTTTCAGTGGAAGAGGCCTCTGAGGTTCTGAGGTGAGATGGATCCGCAGGCGGATGAGGACTGGCTGGAGGCTGTGGCCCAAGTTTTTCAACTAGTTGGGATGCCATCAATTCTGATGGTGATCCAAGATGCCAGTATCTTCCAGGGAGTTGCTGGGAGATGGTGGACTCTGACACTCCAATTACACGATGAGGAAACCCTCACCTGGGACGACTTCGAGTGCATTTTCAAGGAAAAGTTTATTCCAGCGACCCTACACTCAGTGTGTATACAGGAGTTGTTACACATGCATTAGGGCAGCATGACCATGGCCCAGTACTCTGTGAGGTTCACTGATCTCTCCTGCTACACCATAGACATGGTACAGGACCCTTTCTTTCGGGGTCAGACCATTGATAAGGGTCTCCGATGGGAGATTAGAGCATCAATGATTTCACTCAGCATTCTGATACAGGCTGGGGTGCTAAAGCGAGCACTTTTGGTGGAGAGCTTCCTAGATAAGTAGGCACCGACAGCGAGATCCACCACAAGACGTTAGTTAGCAGACCCATCCGTATCAGGTAGTAGAAGAATGGCGTAGGGGCCCAAGCTAGCCAGACCATCTGGTGGACTACATTTGGATACAGGGTTGGTGGTGAGGGGATCATGGGATAGCGGAGGATAGATGAAGAGCAGGTAGTGCTACTCCTGCAGAAGGAAGGGTCACATGGCTCGCGACTACCCGACTTGTCATACAGATGACCAAAATATGGTTGAGGGACCGCCGAGGGAGAGGCATATATTCGATCAAGGGGGTTCGTAGGTAGTAGGAGGATGTGGTAGGGGATATGGGAACACAACAGGTGTTGGTTGGAGATTCGAGGTTCTACTGCCACCACCTCCAGGTGGTCCACCCCAACCCCAAGGAGCAGGTGGACTGGGAAGAGCTCAACTCCAGGAAGTTGATGCCTATGACCTCAGCGCTCCCGCAATGGTTGGAGGTATTATTTTTGTTTAATCCATCATTGCTACATTACTTATAGACATAGGTTCTAGCCAATCTTTTATTTCCGTGGCTCTCGTTCGATTCTCAGAGATTCTAGTAGAGTCATGGGCTCAATACTTACAGTTAGAGACTACTAAGGGAGGGGATTCGATTATTACACACTCGTTACAGTAGTGTGAGATTACTCTAGTTTGCAAGAGCTTTTAATGGGATCTTTTTGTAGCGGCATTGAGGCCTTAAGACAACATCTTGGGTATGGACTGGTTATCTACAGGTCATGCTCTGATTGACTACATTAGGCGCAAATTTTGGTGTGTCCGTCAGGATGGGACCAGTTGTTCCTTAACTGACGATAAGGGAACCTTTGCAGCACAAGAGAGACTATCCAGAGGAGGGTGTTTCCAATCACACATCAGTTAGATAGCCTTACCCTCGGAGCATTTTATGTTGAGAGTCTGATCTATACTGTAGTGGTGGACCTGTACACCGATGTCTTTCCAAATTATGTTCTGGGACTACCTCCATGCAGAGAGGATGAATTTTACACCGACATGTACCCTGGGATGACAATGATATATATTCTAGCAAATCAGATGGCTCCCATAGAGCTTCATGAGTTATAGGTACAGTTTGATGAATTGAAGAGGAAGGGTTTCATAAGGCCTAGTGTTTCTCCTCAAGCAGCCCCGATTTTGTTCTCCAAGAAGGAAATTGGAGTTTGAGGATCTGTGTGGATTATCGACATCTAAACTAGGTGACCATTAAGAACAAGTATCTACTTCCTAGGATTAATGATCTTTTCGATCAGTAGAAGGCATCACGATGGTTTTCGAAGATAGACCTCAGAGTAGGCTATCATCGCCTTAGGGTGCGAGATTATGATGTACATAAGATGGATTTTAGATGTCGTTATAGCCACTATGAGTTTTTGGTTATGCCATTCGGCATGACCAACACCCCAAAAGTGTTCATGGGACTCATGAATAGGATATTCCACCCATACCTTGATTTCTTTGTGGTGGTCCTCATTGACGACATCTTCATATACGTGGTGTTAGAGGAAGAGCATTCATATCACCTGAAGATAGTTCTTGATACACTTCAAGAGAACTAACATTATGGTAATCTCTCAATGTTCCAGTTTTGGATATGGGAGGTCCACTTTCTGGGACATGTTATCTTGGAGGCTGGAGTTGCTGTAGATCTAGAGAATATAGAGGAATTGCTTGCTTGGGAGCCACCCAAAAGTGTGACCGAGGTGAGGAGTTTCCATGGATTGGATGGGTACTACCAAATATTAGGACATAACGTTTCCAGAGTTATGGCACCCTTTTTAATGTTGAAAAATAAGGTACATCCCTTTGTGTGGACAGAGACATGACAATAGTCTTTTCAGGAGTTGAGGCAGAGATAGATGAGTGCCCCCATCTTGAGGCTACCAGAAGAGGGTGTTGGGTATGTAGTTTCCTGTGACCCATCAGGGACCAGACATGGATGTGTCCTGATGTAGGAGAGAGCAGTGATTGCTTATAGTTCACGACATCTGATACATCATGAGCAAAACTTCGCCATCCATGACCTATAGTTAGCAGCAGTTGACTTTTCCTGGAAAATTTGGTGACACTACTTGATGGGTGAACATTTTAGAACCTAATCTGATCAAAAGTGTGTCAGGAATATCTTCTCACAGAATTCCCTGAACCTAAGACAATGGATATGGATAGAGTTCCTCCAGGACTACGACTTTGAGGTAGTCTATACTCCTCAGAAGGGGAATGTAGTGGCAGACGCACTCTGCATGAGGTTTGGTTTACAGCTTCTGAGTGAGGCGACAGAGTAGCTAGCCACATTAAAAATATCCTTTACAATAGAGATGGATCATCTTACTTCAAGTCTCTTACTATCACTCCCCCACTTCTTCAGCAAGCTCGGGAGGTACATCTAGGGGACATTGACTGTAATGCTTAATGTGCTTAGATATCCTTAGGACATGCACCTGAGGGATTTTATGAAGGTGGGGAGCATGTCATCCTCTTTATAGGATCCACCATGGTACCAGTAGCACTACAGGAGGAGGTGTTGAGATAGATCCATATGTCCCCTCTGGAAGTACATCCTGGTGTGGCGAAGATGTACTATGACCTCTGATGTTAGCACTGGTGGCCAGGGATGAATAAAGCAGTGGTAGTGTTTATTTCATGATGCCTCACTTGTCAACATGTAAAGGTCGATCATCAGGTTCCAGCAGGCTTAGCACAGCCATTAGAGGTAATAAAGTGGAATTGAGTTGGTATCTCCATTTAATTTGTGACGGGGCTTCCATGTAAATCCAAGGGATTTGATTCCATTTGGGTGATCATTGACCGACTCACCAAGTTGTCCCACTTCCTACCCATTTGAGAGAAGGGATCAGTAGAGGGATTGGGACGCCACTATATACAAGAGATTGTATGACTTCATGGGGTTCCATCAACGGTCCTCTATGACTATGATGAATGTTTTACATCCCGGTCGTGGAAGGGATTGTAGGAGGTGTTTGGGACTCAGCTACGTTTGAGCACCGCCATTCATCTACAAATGGATGGTCAGTCAGAGTGGACCATTCGGACACTAGAGGACATGATTCGTGCTTGCGTCCTAGATTCTGTCCACAGTTGTGAGGATCACTTTCCCTTGGTGGAGTTCTCATACAACAACAGATATCACTCCACCTTCGGTATGGCACTATTTGAGTACTTGTACGGTCGACCTTGCAGATCACCTAAATTCAGGATAGACCCACGGGAGTCAGTACTTATGGGTCTAGAGTAGGTACGGGTGACCACTGCGAAGGTGCAGATCATCCAAGAGAAGATTAAGACTACACAAAGAAGACAAAAGTATTATTTTGATAGGAGATGGAGATCTCTGGAGTTCCATAAGGGGACCACGTATTCTTGCGAATCTCCCCTCGATGGGGACTATGGAAATTTGGTTGAGGCGATAAACTCTCAATGAGGATTATCATACCTTTTCTGATACTTCAGAGGATTGGAAAGGTGGAATACCGCTTGGCACTACCACCGTAGTTGGAGAGGGTGCAGAAAATCTTCCATATATCCCAGCTAAGGAGATATGTGCCTGAACCATCTCACATCATCGACCATTGCGAGATTCACTTTGATGATGGGGAGACGTTTAAGGAGGTTTCATTAGAGATTGAGGATTGACAGGAGCGGGTCCTTTGTGGATGATTCATTCCTCTGGTGAGCGTTCAATGGAAGCACGAGAACCTCCAGGAGAGAACATGGGAGTGGGGGGCTCAGATTCATGCTCAGTACCCCCATTGGTTTCTTTAGTATATGTTCTGGTTTTTGGGGATTAAAATACCTAATCTGGGGAGAATGTAAAGGCTCAGATTTTCCATTTAATTTTTTTTCATTATATATATTTATTACGAATCTGTGGAAATTTACGGCGCGTGAATCCAAGGTCTAGTGTGCCTAGAATTACTTCTTGAACTTTTTTTAAGATACGTTCAGTAAACACGTGAGCGGGGTTTTCTAACTTTTGAACCGGTGGTTGGATTAAAAATCTGATAGCATGATTGAATCTGCAGCACCGGGATTCATTTAAGGAATGCTTCAATTCGACAGTAGTAGGTTGGGAGAAAATAATCGATTTTGGACATTTAAAAAAATAATAAAATAACAATGTTATTTTATTTCTCCTTTTATTTTCCTCCAACAGACAAGCGGTGGTGGTGGGACCAATGACATGTCAAGCCATTAATTTTCTTGAATCCTCAATCTTTTTAATAGAACTATTGGAATTTGGGATGTTCTTTCATTAAATGAACCTAAAAAATTTCTATGTAACTTAACCTCCCCATCTCTTATTTATATGGATCTTGGGGAAGAGTGTTGGCACATCTTCACCAAGCGATGAAGCTCTGGAAAAGTACCACAATGCCAACCACTTTGAGGATGGAACCAGTTCCAGTGAGCGGTGGCGAGTGCCACCGAATCATGAACCAACGAACACCGACTCTTCCTTAAATGAGGAAGTTCTCAAAATATCTTAAGGTGGGGTTTATTTATTTTCTAAATTCAAGAGTAGTTGAATCAGTATACTACCCTCTTCATATCAAGCTAACTTGGAGGGACCGGGAAAAAAAACAAAGTTCAGACCCTCCTCCTTGTGTTAAAATTTGATATGTTCTTTGATAGAAATTTATTTGGGATGGAAAAATCTTGGAATGGTGGGTTTAGTGATGAAGAGAGCATCCCGAAAAGTCTGTTGGAACCTTTGGATGAAGAAACAGGCCACTGAAGCTCCCCAAGTGACACGCAGAAGACCGTCGGAAACCGGTGCCATGGAGGAGGAAATGGTGGAGACTGACATCGGTGAGCCAAGGAAGAGATGGAGTCCCTCCATCAGGCAATACCAGTGAATTAGGTCATGGATGTAGGCGTGGCTTGTAGAGACGGCAGCTGACTTGGGCAGAAAGAAGAAGGCGGAGTGGCGAGCAACGGCGTGCCACTAGAGAGAGGGTCATGGCATATTGTCATGGTGGATAGAGGCAGCTAGCCATGGGTGGAGGCGAGAAATGCGCTGTTGTGTGCCACTGATGATAGCCATGGCTCGGAAGCTGCAGTAGAGGGCCGGGACCCGCTCTCTGCAGGTCCCACGGGCGACGTGGCGGCGCCCCATGGCACCGTCGCATCGACTCCAAAAGGGGGAACCCCCCCCCCCCATGCTAGCTAGGGTGGGACCCACTCTGGTGGTCCACTCCTCTAGTGGGCCTCACCCTCCGTGGGGTAGGCCACGTTAGCCCAGCAGGAAGAACCCATCCATCGGTCGGGCCACTCCAACCCAGCGGGCCCCACCGCCCAGGCAGGTCGGGCTGGTCGGTGGCCCAGCGGGCCTAGCCCTACACTACACAGCCCAATCGGGATGGCCCAGGCTAGTTTGTGTGGGGCTGGGCCAAACCCTGACTTGGTCGGGTCGACTCGAATCGGGTCAGACTGGACCCGGACCTAACCAGACCCAGTTTCACCTAAAGGACAATAACATGAAATTTGGGTGTCCGTTTGATGAACCATTTGAGGTGCTGGGACCGTTAGAGAGAGACAAAACTTTTGGTGTACTCCACTTGAGTTTTGGGTAAATTTGGAGTATGGTCGGGTTTGATTGGACCCGAATCCAACCAGACCCTTGGAACTAAAATGCTTATAAGTCACTAATCGGGCATCCAATTGACAGGTTGTCTATTGCGTTAGAAACCTTACAATATAGCAGTTATTGTGGATACTTATTTGTAGAGATTAGTGGAGATTGAGGTATGATGAATGAATTGAGGAGAAGATCCTCTCAGAATCAAGAGTGCTAAGTGCAGGAATCTAGTGGATGGCTAGAACGTGAAAAAGAAAATAGATTCTATATGGGTCAGCATCTATCGATCTTGTGTGGGTCATTGAATAGCAATCATGTGTGGGTCTGAATCTATTGATCTGGTGTGGGTCAGCGCCTAGCAATCATATGTGGGTCAGTATCTATCCATTATATGTTGGTCATCAGCAGATCCTCTCGACAGAATAGGATGATCTTGTTTTACGACTAATCATCAGTACATCTATAATTAAGTTATATACCTAGTGTGAGTTGAATCTTTTATCTTCATGGTGTTACCTTTGTGGTACTTTTACCTTCATGGTGTTACCTTCATGGTGTTACCATTGTCGTAATTTTACCTTCATGGTGTTACCTTTGTGGTTTTCTTCCCTCATGGATCAGTTGTGAAAATGGCTTAAAAGTTCGAGCCTTACGTTTCCTCATGAATGAGATGAGTATATTTTGATAAATTTGGTATATGTATTAGAATATACCTAAGTAGAGTTGATGAATGCTTCATACATTTGGATTGAGGTTTTTATTTTTGGTTTATCCTTTTTGGAACACTGGAAGACCTCTGGGGGTCTTGGGGTCCCAAATGAGTATTTTTTTAATCACCCCCTCACAGGCTATGCTCGCACCTTTTCAGGTCTTGTACAGGCAACGAACATCATTGATTGAGACTGTGGGAGCCAGGGATATACGGTGCTCAAAGGTGTACCATTTGACGTGACGTACCACAGTGACTGATGATCGCGATATGTACCTACCCATCAGGTGGAATCATTGGTGGACGTTCCAGGAGCTGTTTCCTCTTTCATTTGTTCTTGTACATTCCAGTTGGGCTTGTATTCTGGCCCCTTTACTTTCAGTACAGTTTATACTACTTTGGTTTACTTGATAGTTACTTCTTATTATGTTCTTAAATTATGTGTTTTTACTGGTTTAAAGGCAATGCCTTCCCATTATAGGGATATGCCTTTTTTGTTATAGTCATCTAGCCCTGGCCTATGGAAGGTGGGCTTGGGGTAGTCACAGCGTGGGCCCCAGTGGAAGAGTCGTGACAATTTTTATAGAGTTTTTTCTTGAATGGGTGTTGGGAGATGAGGACTAATATTTATTTAGTATTGATTTATTTTAATTTTAGTGTTACATTCATTGTGATTATTCTTTCATGACAAAAATAGTATATTTCATGGGAACAATAGGTTCCTAAGTGGGTGACTTTTTGAAGGTTTCTATACTAGTTTACATTATAGAACATCTAGTATGACAAGGTTTATGATATAAATCAACATAAATAAAGTACATCCCTGTGAGGCTCGTTGAGATTAATTAGGGTGTTAATTTAGGAAGAATATATCACTATGGAAGTATATGGTTTCATCTATGTATATATAGGGTTTTACCATTAGAACCTTATTTTTCTTCTATGATGAACTTTATTCCATACAATAATATTACATTTTTTATCCTTAACTTTAACTTCTATTTAATGATTATATATTTCTATATATTTTTCATCATAAAACTTTATTTTCTTATGCTGAGACTATAGATTACATTTTCTTTTTTGGTTTATATATTTTGTCTTATCATTTAAATTAGTCTTTTAAGGTTTTTCTTATGTTCTAAATACCTAAATTAGTTTCCATATATTTTATGTTTTTTATTTGATTCATTTTATGGTTTCATTTTTTATTCATAACTAATTTTACTAGATGATTGAAAATAATGATTGGGTTGAAAAAGTGACTCATTACTACCCAATTTTCAAAACCAATAGAATTACTTTCATTCATTCAATGTAGGTTTCAAAAAATATTTTAAGACATCTAGTTTTTTATAATTGATTTTAAATTTTTAAAAATAGTTATTTAATTTTTCTGCTTCCATCACACTTATGTGGAATATAACTATATTTTCTAGTTGTTTTTAAAACAATTATTCATGAAATTAATTGTAAAAAATATTTTTTTTTATTTCATGAAATCATATTAGAAATGATGTACTCAAAGAATTATATACCTAAATGATAGATAATTTTAGATGGATATTAAAAAATTCTCATAATAATATACACCCCCAAACAGTAATGGTTTAGTTTCATTGGTATCTAGATAAATAATAAATTCATTTCATTGAATATCTTCTGTATCTCCCACAATGTTCTTCTCATACAAAAACCTTCTTTTACATACCCAATTTGAAACCTTTATTCATAATCTAGTGAAAAGGAAATATAAAAAGGGTGGGATCAAATTCTAAATAAGGGTAAAAATAAAATATATCAGTTAAAGATCATAATTGAGAAAAACACAAGAATAAGGTTATAATTACATCGACCTAAGATATGAAAGTTATTCTCAATAATTCAATGTTCTTTAATCACGAGTCATAACATAATCCTTTTCCATAATAAAAGAAATAATTAGTAAGATTACAAAATCCTCAATAATAAATAATAATCCGTGAGAAAATCTCACAAGATTATGATATTTTTTGGCATAGATATAAGTATAAAGAATCTCTCTCTTTTTTGACGATAACTACCAAGACTATCACAGTTGATGGAGTCATATACTGGATTGGTTTCACTCCCCATTCCCATTATTTATTTATTCAAGGATCATAGTAAATATTATCATAGTGGGAATATTACCTTACTAAACTAGGTTCAATATATATTATATTTCATATTATATATTTTTATATAAATATTTACAAAATTCATTGGAGGGATATATAATTCACGGCCCACCCATCACATAATCCAAACCCTAAATAAGAGTGAGAAAAGATCATAATAGAATTCATCATAGTGTAACTGATGGAAAAATTGGTAATTATAATGATTTGATTATTAAATAATTATAAAACATACATAGAAAGTAAGTGGATGGTATCATAGAAACATTCATTATTTTATAGATACTTAATTGACCCAGGGAATGATATGTGTTTCAAAAAAAATTATAACAATAACCTCAAAAAACAATATTAAGGAAGAATATAGATTGTATAATCTAAAAATATCCCTATTAGATTATACGAGACAAAAAATGATGTTGAATTAGATAAATAGTACCTTCAAACGATCATTTGATCATTTCTTAGAGAACAAGGGAAAATATTTATTTTCTATGGTGTCATTATAAATTAACAATTACCAAACTATTGAGAAAATCATTTTCTTTCAAAATAATCATGTAAACATTTCAATGAATTTTGATAGAAAGAAATATCCAAAATTATCCAAAAATAACTTAATTTTATTAATTTCTAAAAAACATTCATTTCAAACTTTCTGTAAATGTTCATAAATATCTTGTCAGAAAAACATTGTAAAAATTTCATTTTAAAAATAATTGAAAAAAAGGATTTTTTGTGAATTAAAAAACCATTTGATAATATAAATTCAAATTTTTAGAAACCATTTTAATGAACATGTACATTGAGGAGATATATTCCCAATCCAAAAAGAATAAATATATATGAATCATCCTAAAAAAAATTCTAACATTTAACGAACATAAAAATAAAAATTTAGAAAGAACCTGAAACCCCTAGAAATAAAAAGAGAAGAATAAACTATATGGGGTTCTAATTATAAGGATCATATAAATTAATCCAAGGTAAATCTAAAATAAAAATCACGAAGAGAAATGTTATTGTAACATAAACAATTAGTGCATTGGTAAATTTTGAATCATATTCAATTTTAGAGTAATAAATCTAAAATATAAATTAAATACCATCAACATGTAAATTATTTAATATATCACGGTGTCAGTATATAAAATATATAAATGAAAATATTTTCATAACATGAAACTTGTTTTAATAAAACAATATTGAGATGAAAAAACCTAACCTCAAGTCCTAACATTATTTGTATTCACTCTTAGAATATGGTATAATAAATTTATATTTATTATAGATACATACCATAAACATATTCCAAATTATCTTATTATAAATCATTCCATTAGAATATCCAATTATAAATTGATATGAAATTCTTTAATAAAATCCTTATTCAGGTGAAGACTAGTCTATTTTCCATAATTGATTCATTTTAATGGTTTTGGTCCTTGAAACATTGTCATGGTTTAATAATAAATAAAATAACACTCATTTAATTAATGATATATTTATTTACTATATAAATTTTTATAAGAAATTGTATAGGGTGGTGGTGAAAAATGTATTACATAACTTTTTGAAGAAGGTAGTTTTTACGTATGTGTGTGTAATTTATCCATTTTACAATAGTTGGAATAAAATAAAGGTTTATTGTAGATACATAAACTCTATTATTTAATATCTAGTGGATAATTAATTACATTGGAATTATATACAATTAATCATGTCCAAAAGGACCGAATAGTTTATTAGTCCTGGTAAACTAGACGCATACCTCAATCACACATACATTTGAAGGCATAAAATAAAATGAAGGATTTTATTGGAGAACTGTAGTAACCCATTGTTAAAAAATGATATTATAGGTTATTATATCTATATTAATTAGATAAAATAATTATCCATAATATAATCATATATGTTCAGGGCCCTCTGGAATCGTGGATACATAAACAACTAGTTCATATGTGAACAAAAGCATCTCCCGCTATGTTCTTCAAAAATTGAAACCCTTTTAGACATTTCATTCATAATTCCTTTCTTAATAACCTATGAAAATGGAAGCATAATAAAGGGTTATCTCAAATTATTAGAAATGGTAAATAAGGGAGATATCATTGATCACTTAAACATAACATGAGTATAAGGGTATGATAACATCTTCATAACAATTGAGAAACATACCCTATATATCATATATCATAACCTTGAGTCATGGAAAAAATATTGAATATTTATTAGACAATAATCAGAAAGGTATCAAAGAACATGATCTATGAGTGGATAACATTTTCACCAGACATAGATTTGAGGAATATAAATGAGAAAAAATCATTTTCTTAATACTAAATGATCATTACCAATATTATTATAATGGAATGGGTTCACTCCACAAACTTCCATACTAGTCATGGTTCACTCCCAATACTATCATAATGGAAAAAGTCTCTTATTGAACTAGGTTTACACCTCATTCTAGTCCAGTTTATCTGATCAGATTTTATCTTTACCCAATGCATTAGAGAGCTATGTAATTCATAGTCCCACAAATCACATAACTAAAATCATACATATGTGTTCCAAAAGATCATAAAAATTTCAACAAATAATTACCTTTAGAACAAAAAATAGTTCATAAACAATTCATCTGGATATAACTACTGTAAAAAATTAGGTTTTGTAATCATTTCATAAATTCATCATATAATATCTTGTGAAAAAAATGAGTTTCATAAATTGGCATCATAATTATAAACTATACAGATAAATAATAAGGTTTATTTCATTGGATTATATACCCATTAAGGGTTAGGAAACATCAAAGTGCACCATCTTAGATAGAAAATATTATTAAAACACCACATCAAACATTTCTTGAGGAAACTATCCTTTCCACTTTGAAATCACTTTTTTAAAATAAAAATACCTGAAATTTTAAAGAAAAAATTTATTTTAAATGAACAATTAAAAATTATAACATAATCATAAAATAATTTTTTGCTCTGGATGGTGTAAAATTACATTCAGGCAGATTTTGTTAAAATAATTATTCATTTCACAATTTTGATAAAAAATAAAATGTACCAAATTCAAATAATTAAAAGAATATTCATTTTAAACAATTTTATTGAAATTAAAATATGTGTAAAATCGAATTTTATCAATGAAATATGAATATTAGAAACATTTTTTGAAAACATGGATATAAAGGAAAATGAATTTGTGACAGAAGAGAGAAATAATGTTTATTTTCCTTAAAAACATTATTGTAGACTCTTGACTACATAAAGTGAGGAAAATGAAATGAAATAATTTAATTTTTTAAAATAAATATAATGTTATAGAATTAAGTATACATTTGAGAGGAATATCATAAAACTCCATCATCATAAAAATAATCAAAAATAATCTCGATAAACAATGAGATTGTAATATAAAACTCTTTCCACTATGGTAATTTCTAAATCATAATCCTCATAAAGTAAATAAAACTATATGGATATGTAAATATCCATAATTTTCATATTAATTTTTATTAAAAACATTCATGGGTCATATGTACACTATATAAACGTAACATGTGGTCAATAAGACATATGTCCCATAGAAATAAAAGTGAGGTAAAAATCCCTTACCCTACGTCTGAATTCCAATATACATGTTCATACCTATTATATAATAAATAAATATTTATTATACATATATTCTATAAATATAATCATATATATCATACCATATATGATTTACTTATAACCATTTATCACTTTTTTAGTAATAATTCATTACAAAAATCATTATTTAGTGTGATAACTACTTCGTTTTCATATATGTATTGGTTTGGTAGTTTTGGTCAGTATAATTTTATTATGGTTCAATCATATCTATAATTTTAATCATGATATAAATATAATATATATAAATTATATAAATATTTATAGTCATACATAAATATTGTATATATAAAAGAATGAGTTACACCATTCATAGAAACGGTAGGTTGTACGTACACATGAATGTTATTTTTATTTTTTGATAGATGGATTGATCGAAAGGTGAATATTAATTCAACCTTGAAAAATAATTTTTATATCATTTTTATAATAAATATTCATTAAACCTATATTAATTATCATTCATGTAAATTTAAAATGGAAGAAAATTGCATCGCTTTGTTGTGGCGGTAGTCCACATGTACGCACGAGAGACGTTATCGTTTTCCAAGAGATTAAAATATATGAAATTAGATATGAGATTATAATTTCATAAGTATAATATTTTCATAAATATCATATATATATATATATTATTGATAATTATATTGAGCAATGAAGGGATGTGATTGAAAATGAATTGCATCAGTTCATGAGGCGATTGTCCGTCGTACACGTGATGGATGGTTTTGTTTCCAATTTGATGGAATAGGAGAAGGATATAGGTTATGAAATTAACATAATAACATGGAAGTATAAGTGATATACTAGAGATAATGTTTCACCCTAACTGAAGAAGATTTCAATGAAATATAATAATAAATAAAATGAAAATAAATGGTTAGGAACTATACCTCTTATTCTAAAAACTAATATAGGTTTACACCAAATTCATTCATATGAGGGTTTTATAATGAAAAAAATGAATATATTACATATTAGTGGAATTAAGTAATATATTTTTATAATTAATTTCCAAAAAAAATTATACCAGAAAAGCTCAGCTAGAGACAAAGTCTCTAACCGTTTATAAAAATAAATGAAAAGTTCAGCAGGCAAGCATTACAAAATAGAGCATATAGTTACATGTCATAGAAACCGAAAAAAATATATGTAAACAAAATAAAATATTTTTTCCCTTTTATAGTCGAGGGGTGGGGAACTCATAGAATTTCTTAATGTAAAAAAATATTTTAAATTAATTTTCATATTAAAATTGTCTGAATGTTATAATTTTTTAATATAATATAATTATTATTCTATATAATTATAGAAAATAATAATTTGTATATGTTTATATGATTTTCTCACTCATTTAATTTTTTTTAACCTTTGTTAACCCTTTTTTACAATTACTATGGCCAGATAGTTTTTACTCTTTATGGGTTATGATAAATAATATAAAAGGAAAAAAATAAATCATTAATGGACCATAGATGATTTTTTTAAAGATATAAAAATAAATTGGTATAATATGTTGTTTTTAGGAATTCATAATCATTTAAAAAATATTATTTATTATAAAATAACATTAATGTCATTTTTTATCTATTCATTTAATTTTTCATTGAAAGCAACATAATACGAGATAAATTCTAATATATTGCACTAAAAAGGTTATAAAATGAAATATTTTTCTAAAAAATCATGGATCATAATAATTCTTCCAAATTATATTAAATTTATTATTTATAAATTCATTTATTTAATTTTTCTATTAATTGAATAAATATTGTGTAAGCGTTGCATACTAATTTTAGCTAATTATTTCTATACAAATAATTCTAAATAAATTACCATGATAAAAGAAATATTTATATTTAAAATATAAATTAATAAATGATCATTCCTAATTTTCATTATAGTCTGAATAAATTATAGATAAAAAACAACGAAAATAATTATTTTCCTTTTCTTTAAAAAATAGTATAAAGGTTACAATCATGACCATATTGTAACAAAAGATCATATATTAGATGTTTAAATGATAATGGTTGAAATATACTCATTAAATAAATATATTTTTAGTAATATGGTTACTTTTTATTCCTTGACAATTTATTTTCATCCTTAATTCACCCATTATAAAATTACCATGGTAACAAATTTTTACTACGGTTACTATTCGCAATGAACAAAAAGAATAGGGAGCTACTTGAAAAAAATTGGATCAGATGATTTCAAATATGGGATTTTTTCTCAATAATCAAAAAACATATATGGGAGAATTTAATTTTAGATTATACCCACAAAATGCGATAAAAATTGGTTCTTTATAAAAATGTATTTTTGAAGCAATACATGATCTTATATTAACTCTATAACAAGAAAAAATCATTATATTTATTTACATATATATATATATACTCAAAAAATATATATTTCATTTAAATATTTCATTATTATAGGTTATTTTAATTAACTAAATGGATAAATTTTTTAAACATAACACATATTTTAGATAATAGTGTGTTTAAGAATAAAAATAAACGTATACCAAAATCATGAAAATTGATGATTCAAATTAAATTAATTAGATAATTATAAATCATGTGGTTCATATTTCACATTAATAAAAAAATACAAAATATAATGGTACATTTACATTCTTTGATTTAATGGAATGAAATAACAATAATTGAAAAATATGTAATTTTCACTATTAAATGAAAAATCAGTCATTTCTAAAAAATTAGAAAAAAGTATATTAGGATAATTTTGGAATTATAATATAAAAAATTGTATCATTATTATGAAATACTATTTTTAAATTTTTCTAAAATTAATTATATTATCTTTTCATAAAGATTAATAAATTGTTTTTTGAAGAAAACTGATTTTTGAAGCATAAAATGAATTTACTAAAAATTATGTTCTTTTTAGAATAAGAATTAATCAATAAATTCAAATTTATTAGAACACTTATATATATTTAATAAAGTGTTTAGTTCTATTTATACCCACTTATTCATTGACAATGTTATAATGGTCTTTTTTAAATAAAATATTTTACCGGTCATTTACGATTATTGTTGTGTGCCTTATATTCTATCAAACATAATGTTATTATTTTGAAATATTTGGGAGTAAAATTCTCACCCCCCCCCCACATTTAATAAATTTAATCCATTAAATTTTAATGTTATCTCGATAAAAAAGGGTTTGATATTTGTAAATACCACTATTGAAAATCCTTATCGTAAAAAGGGTTAATAAAATTTCCTCTTAGAATGTGGGAAAGGGAAATACAAAGGTCATATAGAATAAAAAAATATATTTTACATATATTATAACATTAATGGGAAGTAAAAATAGGTACATGGAAGAAAAAAACTAACACCTAACAACTAAAAGAGAGTGGAAGTGAACATTGTGAGGATAAATTCAATGACCACAAATCCCTAAATTTGTGATGGGTGAGAAGACCATTGATTCCATAGAAATGAATGTAAATGTATAATACTTTTTTTAAGATCATATTCCTAATGTTAAGGGATTATTTTAAAATCAATATAGAGAACATAATAAAATAAACGTACATGATATATTTACATTTCATAAGAACAATTTCATCCTTTTTTTATGCTTCGATCAATTTTCATTTCATTTATTAATCCATGAAAAGAATATCCCAAATCAATTTTGTATTCCTACAGTAATAAAATTAATTTTTAATAGATCATAATATTCAGAAAACAAATACAATTCGTTCCATATATCTCTAAATATTTATAAAATCCAAAATCATCATCCCATGTTATCCAATATAATACATCAATCCATAAAACATCAACCATAACACCAAAAGTTTAACATAATCAAATGAATAAGAATTTTTCCTTAAAAACAGACCAATATTCATCTAACCAAATTCAAAATTCAAAAATTTATAAATAAGATCATTAAATTTCTAAAAATATATTATCATTAATACCCCGAACATTATAATGTAACTATTAATGTCACATATCAAATATTACAATACCTTGATTTATATAAAACATATATTAAAATATAAATACTTACAAAATAAACTATATCCTTGTTTTTTGAATAAAATAATATATTATCAAATATATTCCATGAATCTAAAATTGCATTAAACTTGATCATAAATTATATTGTAGGCAAATCACTAATCTTTCTCATGGTATCCAATACTATCTCATTTACGTCAAATATATAAATCATCTCTTTATCTCAAATAAAAATTATTAATTAAACCTCAATAACATATTAAGGTTTATATTCCTCTCAATCATGAGTTTTCTATAAAATATCAAATTACCTTTTAATCACTTTTATATTTCATCACTGTCATTCAACATATGATTTTGAATCATTAAATAAAACTAATTTGGATTAATCTGTATATGTTTCATGGTTTCCATTATCAAAATATCATTGATGTAATACTACTACAACATAATCATAAAATCCCAATACATAAAAACATCAATCCTTTCACTTGAATTATATTTATATTAAATATCATTCCTTAGTTTAGGATTTAACCCTTGTATTAGGGAAGAAACTCATATAATTAACTTGTTCCCCACACAAAATAGATTTAAATCCTTCTTAGTTCATTGATATATGTCCTTTATTTCCTTTTAGAAAACATCTTCCCTTTTTCTTTAAGATATTCCATATGATTTTTATTTATATATATCTAACAAAAAGTAAATTGAGTCATCTTTATTCCATAATATCCACTATCATATATCTTAGAAAACTCTATCCTTCTCTTAATTAAGGTTTTTACGATTTTCTTAAGGTTTATGTTGTTAATCACATATCCTGATAACTTTTTAACCATAATCAAAATATCCTTGTCCCTATTCATAATCTAATTTGGATTCTCAAAATCACCACATTTCCTATCACATTCAATATGAAAATGAATTCTCTAGGTTCTATCCATTGACTACAACCAAAAAGCATTGTGTGAGAAGAAATAATCATTATGGAAAACCACATAAGAACTTATATGATATCTAAATAATGAAACATTCTTTTCAATTTAAAAAACAATTAGATTAACCTTGGTAATTAATTTTCATCATCTATTCAAATCCTTCATAATGGATTATAAGGAAAATTTGAATTAACCCATGAATATCCCCAAATAGTTTCAAAATATGTGTGCAATTACGGAATACTCACCATGCACCAGAATGAAGGATAAGTTATACTTTCCAAATATTTTTTTGGTTTTAACCCATGGATGATTTTATTCTAATACCACATCCACTTATAGGATCTAAACATGGATTTATTTATAGGAAAACCATAAAATATCTTCCTTACCAAAACATTACAATGTTATTCTATACATTGAATTATCCAAAGGTTTCCTATTAAAGTTTCTCATCCTAGTTTTCAAGGGTGACTAATCCTTTCACAGATACCAATAATAATAAACCTTAATTACCAAACATAGATATTACATATTATTATATGAATATTCATTGTATAACTTAATTACCCACTCTTGAATAATGTAGGTCTAGTGCCCTTTTTAAATTTTGGATACATAAATAAATAGTTTATAAGTGAACAACATCAACTCCCACTAAGTTCTTCATAACTAGAACCCATTTTAGATGTATCATACATAATACCATTCATCATAACTTGTTTAAAAAAACATAATAATGGGTGAGATAATATAATCATTAAGGGTAAAAAATTTAGATATCATTGATCACATAATATAACATGATCATAAAGGTATTAGATCTTGAGAATAAATTTGAAATCAATACCTAACATATCATAAATCATAATCTTGAGTCATGGAATAAATATTAGTAATTAATTAGACATTAATAATAAAGGTATCAAATAACCAAAAACATGAGGGAATAACATTGCATAAGACTTAGTTTAGGGTAATTCCCATAACAATATAAAATCATTTAATTAGTGGTTAAGGATCATTTCCAATACTATAATAGTGTAATTGGTTCACACCCCAAACCATTATAAATGTCGAGGTTCGCTCCCAATACTATCATAGAGGACATATTTTCTTACTGAACTAGGTTCACTCCCCATTCTAGATATCCATCATTACCTAATTTATTGGATGGAATATAATTCTTAGACCATCCATTACATAATTAAAATAATATATATATGTGTGTGTGTGTGTGTGTGTGTGTGTGTGTCTGTGAGTGTGTGTGTGTATTCCTCAAGAATAAAAAAACATTCACAATATCATAACCCATGAACATACTTAGGCTTCATAAAAATGTAATTAGGATATAACCCATGGAAAATAAACATGTTTCATATTAATTTCATAAATTCATCATAGAAAAATCATGGAAATGGAATGTGTTTCATAAACATATTTTCATCATAATCATAAACCATCCAAATAAATAATAATTGTCATCAACCAAGTTGTGATGTCAACTGACCCGACTCCCGACCTCGTCCACGGCATGACCCGAAGGGAATTCCCAATCCCCACGGGCTGGCAACTAGTGTTAGGAATTAAATATAAATCGAGTGGGAGCAATTTCATCCTAATAATCTAGATCAATTAAAAAAATTAGTCAAAATGAGCATGCAACAACAACCCCTTTCTTAACATAAATAAATAAATAGTTGTTCTAGATTCAATATTAAATTAAACAAACTGAAGACAAAAACAATAAAAATGAAACTACAAATAAACTAAAACTAGACCAAGCTACCACTATCTCCATGTGACATCTTGGTCACCTCCAACTAATGGCCAAACCTGCTCCAACCACGGGTACTTGGTCCAGGATACCTGAACAAAAGATGAACCTGCAAAACAACTTCAGTCTACCAACACCGATTGGTATAGGTAGGGTGTGAGATAACATCCCAATAGGTAATCACCACAAATTCCATGTGTTTCCTTTACCAAAAAAATCCATTAATACTAGTTTGAAATAAAATTATAAAAATATATTTTTTATCATTTTTTTAAATAACCAAAAATTTACCGTCTCAGAGGACAACACATTCCACCATCTATTTTTCATGAAAACTACCATTTTATTACAGAAACCCAAACTAAATGATAATAGTAACAATTTTAAATAGAACAACATTAAATAGAAAACAATTTCAAAGAATGCAACCTTCAATAAAAAACACTTACATGTATAATTTCTAACCCAACCTACCATATGCCGATGGGAGGTGCAATATAATCATTGAGCACTAGTCACGGGAACACCCATTGGCACTCGCTAGCTGTGGGCCCTAGGAACCGCATATCTTGGTGAAAAGTAACCATAAAAATATCATTTCTCATGCATGAGCCACTAGTAGAGAACCTAAACATAACCTAGTGGTCCTCAACATTATCATCGTAGTTTAGTTAATGTCATCATCATCAAGCATTCCACGTGAAATAGGGGTCAAACCCCACAGGATCGCTAGCATACTAGTACACGTCCGCCCACCTAGATACCTGGGATTCCCAATTGTGATCAAACAAGTGCCTCATCACATCATTCCACTTAAAAAATTCATCAACCAAACCAAGAATCACATTTCATAAGCCACCACCTTCACATAAAAAACCCATTCATGGAAACTTATGCACCTCGAAACATATACAAATCACTTCTAAAACCATGAGGAACACCACTTCCCAATGAATTTTCTAAACAAGCCCTTCCACATTTTAGTAAAAACATGAAACTCTAGAAACAGTCTAAATTGGTCTTTATGTTTACATATAGAAATACATTTACCAAAATATTTCCAAATTAATTCTAAAACCATCTCCAAGTGTGAAATTCCAAACAGCCCATCAAGGCCATCATTTTCCAAAACACACACACCAAAATCCAGATGGGAATAACGCCATGAAATTCTATTTTGAACCACATTAAGAAACCACATGAAGGACACGCTATTATTTAGAAAACATGAACCATTTAGGAAACAAATATTTTAAGGAACGTCGGTTTAAAGAACCATCTTCATTTGAGGGCACAATCGTTTGTGCACCTAGTGCACCCATGGATGTTCCAAAATCTGATGGTACACCAATATTCCTAGAGGAAACCCAAAATCCTTTTCCAAAAAACCCACCATTTTCTTTAAAACCACATCTGACCATCCACCAAATTTAGGGAACATAAAACAATCCCCTTATAACAACAAAACCATTTTCAAAACATTTTAACGCATTTAACAAGCTAAAACATTTCCGAAACAAACACAAAAATTCATGTTCACAAACAATAAATAACCATTCTACCATAATCAAGGTTAAACATTACATAAAAACCCTCAATTTAACATTAAAATAACAATAAAATTTTAAACAATTTCCCTAGGTTCCATGAACCTAGAAATTTCACACAAATCCCTTTCGAAGCCTATTTTTAATAAGTTATACCGATAATAAATCAACTTTTTCATAATTACATTTATATATTAGTGGTTTGGAATAAATTTAAAAATTTAATTAAAACACAGAAGTTGACATGGAGTGTTACGGAACGGAAAGAATGGAAACACCTACCTCAACTGTGTGTGAATGTGATAAAACTTCATGGGAGGAGAGATCTAATCTCCATGGACCATTTTCACACCATAGATGCAACGAAAATAGAACCAACCATAAACCCCAGACATTAGGGTTTTACCATGGAAGAAAAACCCAAAATAAAAATCTTGAATAAAGAGGGGAAGAGAAGGAGAGAATATTTAATGAAGGAATCATGAATAATCACAAACGTTTCTTGAGAAATATCCCAAAAAACGCCCATAATTGAATCCAAAATGAGGGGGATCCCTATGGTTGATATCAAATACATAGGGATTCATTTGAGAGGTGGAATCACCTAAATCGAACCTCTTTGTATAATGTTATTATGCCTGAAAGTGGCTACAAGGTTTTTCTTCACGATTTTGTAAATCGTGGGAAAACAATAAGAGTGCTACTAGAAAACTTCTGCAACATTGCAGGGCTAGGTTGAACAGTTTAAGAAAATAGTTCTCAAACCATATGACCCCTAAAATTGGCCAAAATCCTCAAAATACATCTGAAACACTAGGGAAGTCTACCCAATAATCCTCAAATGTTTTAAACACCAAGTAGTTGCATCGTTGGTGTCACAAACTCACCAACATGCATCTTTATCTCATTACCAATAACAATAACCAATCATAGGTAAAAAGGTAAACCAAAACTGCAAAAACACAAGGAATTTTATTCGGAACTCAACCCGAGCATCAACCAAAGATAGAAAATCCAGAAAAAATAAAATAAAATAAAGGAGTATGTGAGGTCACGGTGCGACAATTCTCCAAACCACATTCACTTTTTCCCCCATAAAGTCACACAGATGAAATATAACCAAAACTCGAATCCTTGATCAATCAAATCTAAGAGAAACATGATCCCTAGGGTGACTATTCACTCCACATGTCACACCCAACCAATAAAGATGAAACCACATGAACTAAATCATCAACACATCAATTTCTCATAACACCATAATCTCCAAAAGAACACTACTTAAAGATATAAATGAGATTAACCTACAAAAAGGAATGAATAATAATGAAAAAATTCAAATCCCACCTTAAGATAGATGCAAGCACTTTGGATATAAGTTATCTGATACAAAACTAGGTTGGGGTTCCACACCCCTGGCACTCATGACTGTATGTGAGCTTCACCCCGAGACTTGTGGCTTGGGCTCTAATAGTTAAAGCATCTCATACCTCACAATAAGGTACTGTCATCCTTCAGTCACATCGACCTCTTCCAAAAATGCTTCCAGTAACACTTCTCCAGATGACCCAGACAACCGCAATTATGGCATGTCTTTGGTTGATTTCCACAAGAGGGCTTGGAATTCCTGAACTAGCCACACTGGCTGTACACACACTAATGGCCTAATGAACTGGAATCCAAAACTAAATGAAGGGAATTATATTTAATAGGCTCATATAACACTCACTATTTTCCAGATGGGGAACCTTCAGGAGAAAAAAAGAGACATCGAATTACCAAATACCTCTATAGAAAAGGAAACCATCTCCCATTAATCCAATGATGGACCCTCAAACAAACCCAGAACAACACAAACACCAGTGGATTTTGGAGTTCCTAATTATCTTAATAATCATTCGAAATTCTCAAGCCACTTCACTACCTCTAACAGTCCTCAAGCACCACAAAATATAGGCATCTTCATAAAATAAATAAAATTGGGCATGACTCATTGAATGTTTTGGGGACATTTCTAGGAGGCATACTCCGAATGAAAAAAGGAACGCTAATTCTAAACCAAAATCAATCCAAATCATAATTAGAAAGAATATATCAAGCCAAAACAAATGGATCACAAACCAATAATATATAAATGAAACAAAAAATCACCTTTCCAAAACTACCATTTCATTTAATATTCAAAACCGCCTTCTCCCAAGGCCACTTTACAAATACAAAAACCCACTTTTCACATAAAAAGATCCACATTCTAAAACAGAAACCAATTTCTAGAATCATTTGTATAAATCCAAAATAAGGCTCTAATTTTTGAACCCCACCCACTGCATACTATGAACCACCACATATGTGTTCATTCATTGTCCCTTATTCCATCAATACCCATGTGCCAATGTGCAATTCCCATACATACCCACACATATGTGAATTTTCCTAATGAATTCCAA
Source organism: Viscum album (assembly GCA_963277665.1). Taxonomy (NCBI): domain Eukaryota; kingdom Viridiplantae; phylum Streptophyta; class Magnoliopsida; order Santalales; family Viscaceae; genus Viscum; species Viscum album. Next base: position 1,095,177,420 of record OY728151.1, on the reverse strand, counting down.
TAGTTAAATATTTTATCATGTAATAAAATCCAATCATTTATCAAATCATCAATAAAGATCACATTCCTTTTTAAAACACATTTACCAATTTAAAAAACACTTGAAAGAATTCATTTTTAATTTTCAAAAATCGGTTTCATTTTAAAATCTTACTTGAATCAACCAAGATAAAAATGAAACATATCTCAAGACAAACCACCGGAATGAGGAACTAGTGTCTATACCTAACTCAGCAGCATGTTATTGATTCATTCCCCAAGTAAGAAATAACACTAAGCGGACCTTGAACTGTGTACTCAGATTTTACATGGGTCACTACTCCATGTGGGACCATGATGTGACATGATATTTCCTCCATTTTCATTCCTCAATCCAAAACTAACCAATACAAGACAAGGACTCACTCCCAGACTACCCCTAGCAACTCAAGTCTCGTCATGCATGGTGGTGGTCAGGAACTGACCTGTGACCTACCTCCTGAGCCCCAAAAACCATAGTCTGCATCAACTAGACACCCTATATAATTGGGGCCTCCTGTGATACAATTTTGTCACAATCCAAGCTGGTATGTCATTTGACCCGACACCCAACCCATTCTGTGGCATGACCCGAAGGGCATTCCTGATCCCCATGAGCTGGAAACTAGTGTCGGGCATCAAATATAAATCAAGTGAAAATGATTTTACCCCACTAACAAAGATCAAAAAAATAAATAATTCAAAAGGATCAAGTAGCAAAAACCCATAGCGGAACATTAACAAATAAATAGTTGATCCAGATATAATATGCAACTAAACATACTGATTACTAAAACACAAAAAATAAAAAAATAAAAACTAAAACTTTACCAAGATACCACTATCTCCATGTGACATTATGGTTACCTCCAACCAAAAGACAAAACCTGCTCTAACCACGAGCTCTTGGGCAGGATACCAGAACAAATGTTGAACCTACAAAATAGGTCGGGTCTACCGACACTGAGTGGTATAGGTAGTGTGTGGGCTAACAGCCTAGTAGGTAATCACTACAGAGTACAAGTGTTTCCTTTCCCAAAATAATCCATTAACACTAGTTTTAAATAAAATTATAAAAATATATTTTTCACATTTTATTAAACAACCACAAGTTTACCGTTTCAATGGTTAACAGATGCCATCATCTATATTTTCAAGAAAACTACCATTTTATAACAAAAACACAAACCAAATGATACTAGTAACAATTTTAAATGGAACATATTTAAATGGAAAATAGTTTCAAAGAATTACACTTTAAATACAAAATAGTTACATTTAGAATTTCCAACCCAACCTACCATATATCAACGGGAGGTGAAAAATAGTTATTAATAACTAGTCACGGGAACACCCCTAGGCACTAGTTAGCTGTGGGACCCAAGTACCTTATATCTCATTGAAAAGTAACTATAATAATATCATTTCTCGTGTATGAACTACTATTAGTGAACATACCCATAACCTAGCGGTCTCCAACATCATCATCATAGTTTAGTTAGTGTTGTTATCGTCAAACATACTACGTGAAACTAGGGATAAACCCCACCGGATCACTAGCATACTAGTACACATCCTCCCACCTAGATACCCAGGTTTCCCTTTTGTGCTCAAAAAAGTTATGCATCACATGATTCCACATACACAATTCATCAACCAAACCATGAATCATATTTCATAAGACACCATTTTAACATCAGAAACCCATTCTTGAAAACTTAGGAACATCAAAACATTTACAAATCACTTCTAAAACCATGAGGAACACCACTTCTTTGAAAATTTTCTAAACAACCCTTTCCAAATTTTAGTAAAAATAGGAAAATATAGAAGTATTCCAAATGGTATTTTATGTTTAAACACACAAATAAATTTACCAAAACATTTCCAAATCATTTCTAAAACCATCTTGAAGTGTGAAATGCCAAACAACCCCTCAAGACAATCATTTTCCAAAATAGACTCACCAAAAGACAAATGATCATAACCACATGTGATTCCATTTTAAACCACATGAAGGACACGCCATTATTTATAATATAAGAACCATTTAGGAAAACAAGATTTTATGGAAAACTAGTTTAAATCGCCATCTTCATTTGAGGGAACAATCGTGTGTGCACATAGTGCACCCATGGATGTGCTGACATCTGATGGTACACCAAAAATCCCATTGGACACCCAAAAACCTTTTCCACAAAATTGACCATTTTCATTAAAACCACATTTGACCATCCACACTATTTAGGGAATATAAAACAATTCCCTTATAACCACAAAACCCCTTTTAAAACATTTTATCACAATTAACAAGCTAAAACAATACAAAACCATAAACACCGAATCAAGTAAAAAAATAATAAATAACCATCCCACCATAATCAAGGTTAAACATTTCATAAAAACCCTCAAAAAACATTCAAAGAACAATGACATTTTAAGCAATAACCCTAGGTTCTATGAACCTATGAATTTCAAACAAATCCCTTTGAAAACCTATTATTAATAAATTCTACCGACACAAAATCATTGTTTCTATCAATATATAGATATATAAGAGGTTAAAAATACATTTAAAAATTATATGAAAACACACAAGTGCTCATGAAGTGTTTTGGAAAGGAAAAAGTTGGAAACACCTACATCAATAGTGATTGAATGCGATGAAACTTCAAGGGAGGAGAGATATATGCCCCACAGACCAGTTTCACACCATATATCAAAATAAAATATAACCAAACATAAAACATAGACCTTTGGGTTCTTACATGGAAGAAAACCTCCAAATAAAACCCTTAAACAAAGAGGGTAAGAGGAGGAGAGATGATTTGATTAATGAAACAAAATGAATCACAAAGATTTCTTGAGAAATTTCCAAAATATCTCCTCAAATAGTAGCCGGAGGGATGGGGGATCCATCTAGTCTATAGCCAACACAAATGGATTCATTTGAGAGGTGGAATCACCCAAATCAGAGCTCCGCGTCAAAAGTTATTAATCCCATAAGTGGATGAACGATTTTGATGCACGGTTTTATAAACCCTATGAAAACCTTGCGAGTGCTACTGGAAAACTTCTTCAATATTGCAGGGTTATATTGCACAGTTTGGGACAATTATTCTCAAACTGTGTGACCCAAAAAATTGGCCAAACCCCTGAAAATACATCCCAAAAACTGGGGAATTCTATCCAATAATCCATGGATGTTTTAAACACAAATTAGTGACATTGTGGGTGTCACAAACTCACCAACATGAATCTTTATCTCATTACCAACAACAATAACCAATAATTGGTATAAAGGTACACCAAAACCTCAAAAACACAATTATTTTTGTTAGGAACTCAACTCTAACTTCAACCAAAGATCCATCATCGGGAAAAAAAATATAAAATAATGGAGTACCTGAGGTCGGGGTGTGACAATAATGATGGTATCATTGGATCATATCCTCGATAATGTTTATGAACCATCAATAGTATCCTAATGAATGTAAAATTATTTTAAAAGACTTTGTGGAAAATTTCTTGAGAGAATAATCCTATAATTTTTGAAGTAAAATATTTAAAATTAAAAAAATCGAAAATATAAAAGAAAAAAATTTCTGAAAAAAAACATTGAAAACTTTTAATGTATGTTTCAATGAATTTGGTGGTAATGAAGAAAGAAAATTATGTTCATGATGTGTATATAAAACAAATATTTCGTTCATATTTTTGATAAAAATCAAAAATACCACATTTTTATAATGAAAAACTGATTTGTTTTAAGAAAATTTGTAAAAATTAAATAATGGTTAATATTAATTTAATTAATCATGTAAAAATTTTAAAATAATTCTTGAATAAATTTTTATAAAATAAGTATATGGAAGAAAAAGGATTTTCGACCGAAGAGAGAAATAAAGTCAGTTTTCCTTAAAAATTTATTTTAGAATCATTAGTACATAAATAGAAGAAAATCATAGAAAAATGTAATTTATATAATAAATATAGGATAAAAAATCATGATATTCTAGTGATGTAGATCAAGAAATTCCGTTATCATAAGAATAATCATAGACACTGATAAAAAATGTGATTGTAATGTACACCCCTTACCAGTTTGGTAATGCTTGAATCATAATACCCATGAAGCAAAGATCCTTATATGGATATTTAAATCCCCAAAATTTCCATAAGTATAATATTGAAATACATTCAAGTGTATCATATATACCATATAAAATAAACACGTGATGAATATTGAATGTGTCTCACATAAATAAAAGTATGTCGAAAATCCATTAACTCTGGTCTGTCTTCTTTTGTATGTGTTCGAACCTCCTGTATAAAAAATATAGATTGATTAAAAATATATTATAGAACCATAATAATATATATAATACCATATATGTTTTACTTAAATCCTTTTATTACTTATTTATTAAAAATTCTTTATTAAAAGCATTGTTCCATGTGATAACTACTTCGCTTTTCATGTATATTCTAGTATGGTAGTTTTGGTCCTTATACTTTTATTATGGTCCCATCATCTCCAAAATTTTAATCATAATATAAATGTAATATGTATATATATATATAGATTCATCCATAAAATATAGATATAGAAATATGAATTACACTATTCATGGAGACGATAGGTTGTGTGTTTGCATGAACATTGTTTTCATTATTCGATGGATGAAACGAATGAAAAAATATTTTAATTCACATTTCCAATATAATTATTTTATAATGTATATAATATATAATAATTAAACATATCCTTATTAACATCCATGTAAAGTGGAAATGGAAAACTGTTCGCACCATATTTTGGAGGTGGTAGTCTATACGAATATAGGATCAACAATATCATTATCCAATGGATAGGAATGTAAGAAAGTATATGAAATACTAGAATTATGGAATTATTAATATTTATTATATATCATATATATAAATTAAATTTATAAATATATCCATCCATGAGAATCAATGATGGAAATCATATTACATCAGTTCGTGCGGTGGTAATCCACAGTACACATGATCGATGGATTCATTTCTCATTTGATGGAAAGGGATATGGATTTATGTTATTAAATTAACATAATAACATCTCATTATATGGAACATAATGTTTCAAAAATTTTAATATATTTTAAAATATTTTTTGGAACTTGAAGACTAAAAAAACAAAAATGCATGGTTATGAAATATACCTCTTCCTCGGAGAACCTCTTTAGGTTTACACTAAAAGCATTCATAGGAGGGTTTATAATAACAACATGGCCTATCAGACATGGTAATTAGATTATGGGAGATGTTTAGGTGTGGATTTTTTCAACCTGAAGAACTTTTAAGTGTGAAAAAAATATTAGATGAGGTACCTTTTTATTTGTGAGGGAGGGGCACTCCTAGAATTTATTAATGTATTAATTTAATTTAAATTAATTTTAATATTGAAATGGACCCAAATTGATAATATTAGAAGATAAAATATCTGAGAATAAATACTCTTATATTATAAAAATTGGACAAGTCTAGGTGTTGTTTTCACCGTTATTGTTTTATTTTAACCTGTGTTAGCCCTTTTTAGTGATTACTATGACAACAAATCCATTACACATTAATGATCAAGATAGTTACTATTAAAATAATAATTGGATCATAAATGGGCCATAGTTGATATTTATAATTTTTTAAAAATAATATAGTTTATGGTTGGATTTTTATTAATTTTAAATCATTTAATAATATATTATTTATTATAAAGTAACATTAATGTCATTTTTTAACTATTAAATTAATTTAACTTTAAAAGAAACATCATAGAAAATGAATATGAATATATTCCATTAAAAATTATATAAAATTTTATATTTATCTAAAAAATTAATATAGAAATTATTCAATATTATATTACATTTAATATTTCTAAAATCATTTATTTTTTTATTAACTAGATAATTATTATGTCACTGTTTCCTAATAATTTAAATTATTTATTTCATTATTAAGAGTTATAAATAAATTAAAATGATAAAAATAATAATTTATCTTTAAAATAACAATTTATAACTTAAACTACCTTCTCCTCATCCCTATATAAAATAATTATAGATATTAAGATAAATAAAATGACATTATTGACTTTCTTTACATAAAGTATTTTAAAGGTCCCAATCACGAAAATATGGAAAAAAACATATATTAAATTTTTGGATTATTATGGTTAAAATGTACTCGTTCAATAAAACTGAGTCATGTTTTAGGGTTACATTTTAGTCCTTATCAAATATATTTACCCTTAATTAACCAATTTTTACATTATTATCGTAACAAATATTTACTATAATTGTTATCCATAATGACCAAAAATAATAGAGACATATTAAAAGACATTAAAATCTTGATTAAAAATATGAAATCAGTATTTTAATATTCAAAATCCATAAGTATTAGAATTTTATTTAATATTTTACCCAGAAGACATGATGAAAAGTGATTATTAAAGAAAATGTATTTTAAAAAATTTGATGATTTTATATTAACTCCATAACTATAGAAAATAATTTTATGAAATTATATTAATATAAATGGATAAAAAAAATATAAATAGTTATTTCAAATAATTTATTTTTAGGGGTTATTTTAATTAATTAAAATGGATAAACTCTATGGACATAATTTTTTTTCTAAAAACTGTGTTGGAAGATAAAAAATAAACTTAGAGAAAAATAATTAAAATTTTCCATTAAAATGAAATTAATCAGAAATTTTGAATAAAATGGTTAATATTTAAATTTAATACCAAATCCAAAAATATTATGGGAATTTTAAATTTCTTGATTTAATTTAAATAAATTAAAGTATTTTTAAAATCTCTAATTTTCACTATTCCCTAAAAAAATCAATCATTTCAGAAAAATCCCAAAAACATAACTTAGGATAATATATAAATTATGATCTAAAATTTATATCATTTTTATGAAATAATATTACTAAAATAATCAATAATTAATATTTTATATGTGTATAAAAGTCCATAAAAATAATTTTTGAAGAAAACATATTCTTGAAGCATAAAATGAGTTAACTGAACATTTTATTCATATTTCATCGGAAAAAATCAATAAATTTGTGTTGATTATGGACCTTATATATATTCTGAAATTTATCTAATCTTATTTATACCTTCCAATTCCACTACTAATTTATAACTATCATATTTAAATAGTATATTTTGCAGGTCGTTTAAGCTCGGTGTTGTATGTCTTATACACTATCAAACATAATGTTCTTATTTTAAAATATCATATTGTTAAAATAACATCATTATTAGAACTATATTACCCTTTCAAATAAATCATATTATAATTCCTATCATCTTATGGAATGTATGTATAATACAGGGTGATCTTGGATGATCAGTATGGGTAAGCATACAACAAAATCTAATAAGTAATAAATAAGACCTGGAGAATATTTCATGCCTAAATGATGATAAAATAATTATATATAAATAATCACATGATATTGAAACATATAAATTTAAATTATAACTACTAAACTAACCACAATAAAGTTAATAACTTACTTCATAATGTTGGAATGCATTATTTACAACATCTTAAACTTCTAATTGAGGCCTTGTACAAGACGTATACATAAATGGGTAAGGCCTCAACCAAAAACCTAACCAATTTTTTCACATTATTTATATAAATTAATTGAGGGGATATATAATTATAGGCCCCACCCATAACATAATAATTCAAATTCATTATTCATATGAATAACCAATATCAACTTAATCAATATGCGTTAAAAATCGATAATTGTTCTCATTGGAAGAACTGGTATATAGAAAGTCATTAATTACTCTAGTAAAACTAACTGTGAAGCATAATAAGAAATATGATAGATGTAATAATTATATTATATCCATAAAAAATAATATTAAAAAATTTATGTTGATATAGAAGAAATTTCATTTAAAAGATAATTGGAAAATTTCTTATGGAAAATTCCCTTTTCACTTTGAAATCATTTATTTAAAATCTGAATATTTCAAAAATATTAAGGAAACCATTTTATTTAAATGTAACCATTGAAAATTTAAATTTCAAAATTAAATAATTTTGTGCTCATGAAATTCTAGTCATGTTGTGTATGTTGAAACAATGATTCTTTGTACATTTTTGGTAGAAATTCAAAAGTATCTTGTTCGGAAAATGATGAAAATTTTCCATTCAAATTTTTTAAAAAAATTAAAACATGGTTAAAAGTTTAATTTGTAAACCATTTATATTATTAAGAGCATTTTTAAAAAAATTAAAGGTAAATATGGACTTGAATGATAAAAATCCATACATAATAGAAAAATAAATTTAGTTTTCCTAAAAAACATTATTTTGGTATCGTGAGTACATAAAGAGAGGGAAGTGAAATAAAAACATTAAATTTACTGAAATTCATAGAGAATAAGAAAATATATTGGGTTTATAAGGGAAACATAAAATAATTCCAGCAACAAAGACTTAAACATTAATAATTCCAAATAATGATGGGATTTTAAAATAATCCCTTACCTCAAGTCCAACATCATTTGTATGTGTTTGAACTTCATGAATAATAACAATAGATGTATTGTACATATATTAATGATCCATAATCATATATATAATACCATATATTATTTACTAATGACCTTGTATCACACATTTGTTAAAGATTCTTTATTAAAATCGCCGTTCTAAGTGATAACTACATTATTTTCCTATATATTTATATTTGGTAGTTTTTCTACTTATTCAATGATGAAGGCTCCATAATCTCCATAATTAAAATCAATATATAATTATAATGTATATTATATAATTATTTATTTTTTTAGAATCATCCACAAATGAAATATATTGAAAAATGAATTACGTCATTCATGGAATGGGTAGGTCATATGTGTGCATAAATATTATTTTCACTATTTTATTGATAAAAAAAGTAAAATAAATTTTCACTATCAGATAATCATTAAAAATCATAAAAATCATATATATTTTTTAAATATAAAATTTTACAGTATATATAAATCCAAACAAAATTTAATCACATGGCGTTGTAGAGATTGTAGTCCACATATACGCACAAGTGACGTTATCATTTTTCAACAGAGGTTAAGGTTAGAAGGTAGTTATTATATTATAATTACATAATCAAAAATATTTCATAAATATTATTTATAAACATTAAACCCATCATAATAACTATCCATTAAATATGATGATGTAAAATGAATAGTATCACTCTATGGAGATGGTAGTCCACAACTACGCCCAAGAGATACTTTTGCTTCTCCTATGATGGAAATGAGGGTGGATAATTGTTGTTTCATAATAATAATAAAACTTATTTATATTTAAAATAAGTTATTAAATATTTAATGATAATTGAAATATATTTGGAGATGGTAAAATAATAAGATAAAAAATAAAGTGATTGTTTAAAGTGATTACCTCTTATTTGAAAGAATTCCTCTAGATCTCCTCTTGAGGACCCTAGTGCTGGTCTTTTGAGAGTACCAGAACCACTAGAACATGGATAAGTGTTTTTGGGATAGATTTTTATTTTTTATTTTATCAAGATAAATGGATAATGATTTTTTAAACAATATAAATATGGGGTGTCCTTTTATAAGTGAGATAGATGACACACTTATGATTTCTTAAAAGATTAGAATGTTATAATGTCATTCTCCAACAAAATAATTTCAAATGGATAGAGGATTTAACATGATACATCTTGAGGTATAAATATATCCTAATAATTTGAATTAGGCATGTCTAATTTGAAAACATAACCATATCTCTTCATTTAACCCCCTCCCCCCTGTAAACCCCTTTTAACCTTAACTAGGGTGATAAGTGTTTTCTGATTTTACAATTTATTATGACCGAAAATGAAATAAAACTTTTAAATAAATTTTTCAATTATGATTAATGATATTAAATTTATTTTATAAAAGTTAATTCACAAAATTGGAAGAATTTAATTTTAAATTTAGCAAACAAAACACAAGGAAAAACAATTTTTTATAAAAAAATTATTAAGTCTAAAATGTTTTAATAATAAAATTCAAATTTTAATTAATTATAATTACCTCAATTCTATTATAATAAATATAAATGGAATAATTATAATTTAAAATATTTTTTTATCAAAATTTATCCATTTATATGGTTTAAAAGAAAGGTCAGTTGTCTGTATAAATAATTATTTTGTAATATTTATTGAAAAATAAAAAATTTCATAAAATTGAAAAATATTCATTTTAAGATAATTTTTACATACCGATGTACAAAATTTAGTTAATTTTATTAAATAAATTTTCTAATAGTTTAATAAATTAATTATATTATTTTCTCAAAAAATTAATAAAATTTTTTTTGAGGAAAATATATTGTTAAACGTGTAATCTATTTACTAAAAATTGGATACTTATTTATTAATATTTTCTTTTATAAAAAAAATTATAAATATTTTAAAAAATAATAATTCATTTTCATACTAAAAAATTAAGGACTGTTATAATGGTCACATTTAAATAATAATATTTTATATTGTAGTTCTCTTAATTCTTGGTGTTGTGTGTTATGAATGATAATGAACTCCTTAAATTATTTAAGTATAAATATTTCCTAAAATCTTAGAGTGTTAAATATTATCCCCATTATATAAATTGTTCTCCCTAAATTCCATCGCTTAAATAGAAAGAAATGAGGGTACTTCATCCTCACCACATCCTCAAGTTCCCATGTGCAGCCTAAAGTTTATGGTTTCACCATAAATGATTGGCCAAATGAGTGTTTATGCATCATCGAAAATTCTCTCAATGATCTAGAATATCCACTAGATGTTCTTAAAAAGATATATCTTCCTCTATTGGTGTGAAGATTGATTTTAATACTCATGAAGGATCATGTATGTACTTGTTTTGGAGAGATACATTGAACACATTGTGAACATGATAGAGATTAGGGGGAAGTTATAAGAGATAAGAAACTATCCTAATACATTCAATAATCTCAAAAGGGCTAATATACCAAGGGATTGGCTTCCCTTTCTTTCTAAATCTCATTTCCTTATTCCACGGTAAAAATCATATAAATTATTTCTCACTAACATTAAATTCTAGATCTCACTGAAGATTTTCATCAAAACATTTTTATTGAATTTGGGATGTTCTTATGTGATGTTGATTGGCCCTAAAATTATCTTTCACTTCCTTATCTATAACTAGTGCTAGAAGATTTATTTCTATATATTTATTTTATAACATTTTATTTCTACACTTATTTCCATGGAGGGGCTGAAAAGGTTTCATTCAAATACTCGAGTGAAATCTATTATTGTATGAAAAATACTCCAAGGCAAGATGTTTATCCCAACCACATGTAAAATACAAAGCGAAATATTTCAACATGTATTCTATATTTTTAATGGTTATCTTAGACTATACATCTATCTAAGTATGATATGAAGTGTTGAAACTCAACTCTAAATCTAGATCTTGTTGAATACTTCGCCAAAACATTGAGGTAAACCATAGATCCTAAGTAGATACAATAGAATGTGGTACTCCATGAAACCTTATAACATACATAATTTATATTCTTGAAATCATATCAATAGATAAATATATTCTAATATAAGTATTTTGTGCTAATATCATAATGTGATCAACCATAATAAAAATAACATGATGGCCTTTTGACAGTTTGGGGAGTCAAATGAAAAAAATCCATGGTGATATTTTCCAATTTAGATTATAATGTGGGTAATGTTTATAAAATTACCTTACATGTTAGTCTATCAACCAAAAATTAATAACATACTAGGATATGAGTGTAACGTCCCGGTTCTGGAAGCCACCCAGAGGCACCTCGTACCCGGTTGATAACATGGCCTCAAGTTCATTTCCCTGAATGCCAAAGGCTACTGACTAGCAGCGAGGGCCTTGGGTGTGATAGTGGGGAAAATATACCCTCATTGTCAGAGTAACACAGTGGAAGATAAACAAATATACAATAGCAGAAGCAGTAATAAAACTACACAACAGTAACAGCGGAAGACTGATAAGGAAACAACTGGGGCATATATATATATATATATATGAATGAGGCATGATACATATGTGTCTAGAAAAGCATCCAAACAAGTCACAATACTAAATACAACCAGTACTAAGCACTAGTACAAAGAAACAGATAAACAGCTCCTCAGCATCACAAGCCTAAGCTTAGTCTCATGCTCTCCAGCTCCACATAAAATCAAGTACCTGATGTAGAAGGGCGCTTTCCCTTGTCTATACCTGCAATAGTATAATCTGTTTGGGCCCAAAATCATTGCCCTAACAGGGTGTGAGACGAATATCAGTAGGCAACCACCACATGATCTATACCTAATAGTCAGTGAATATATGGTAGTTAAAAGTACAGAAATCAGTAAATAGGAAGTACTCAGTAGAAAAATACAATCAACAATTTCAATATCAAGCTTCAACTAAGAAATTAGCTAAACCCAACTGGTAACCTTCTGGGTAGTACTCATAGACAATCCCTTATGGTTCAACCCAACAAGTACAAGAAACCCTCTGGGAAGCACACACAGTCTCACCCCTTTGGTTCAGCAAAATTATAGACTCTCCGGGGAAGCACTCACTGTAAATTCCCCCTATACTATCGTATCGTACTAAAGGCGCTATGGGGAATCACTCAAGGTCAATTCCCCCTCTGGCCCACGTCGAGGAACTACAGACACTCTAGGGAAGAACTCAACGCCAATTCCCCCTGTGGTCTCGTATCATATAATTATAAAGACACTGTGGAGAAGCCCTCAACTTCAATTCTCCCTATGGTCTATACACCAGGTTCACACGACCCTGTGTAAGTCAATAAAGTGTAGCATCGCATATCATCCCAAGTAAATTTCAAGAACTACTTGGATATAATTCTGCAGCACATTAGCATAACAGAATAATAGTAACAACATCCTACAATACTAGGAATGGAAAAGTAAACAGTAGCCAAATAGGCAAACAATACCCAAAGGTCAAAACAAAAAAAACATGCGAGGAAATACATCTAAAGCACAAAAATTTACCCTATTCACAATCAATAATCATCTACTTAGGCATAACAGCATAGCATAGAAACAATAGAGCTAGAATGATAAATGTACAGTACCCCATTCATGAGTATTGGGAAAATTTTCACATAAAACTCAAAGAACCTCATTAGAAAAGAACAAACCACATACCTCTTAGGGTTTAGAGAAATTGTCCTCTTTGCCCAAAAATGCTCCAAAATGGGTGAAATTGTCCTCAAAACCACCTCAAAAACTCTTCCCTAGCATCAAAAAGGTCAACCTTTAACAAACAAAGGCAACACAACCCTAGGCCTACATGAAACCCATGTAGATCTAGGAATCTAAGAGAGGGATAGAGCTAACTGATTATCCACTGAATGCAGCTAATATTCATTGTCAGTATCATAATAATAATTTTTTCCAATGTCCTTAAAAATCGTTTTTAGTGCATTATAGAAATTGAACTTCATTTCCCTTCTTAAATGCAATTCAAGTTTAAAATGAAAATTTGGGCCCAATAATTCATCTGCATGTGGAAAACATTATATTCATTTTTTGAATTTTATATTTTGGGATATGATTGATCACATTGTTTATAACATTTTTTCTTTTAGGAATGATGAATAAATTCCAAGAGATGATGGATATTTTTCAGCATGAATGAAGAAATTTATTGGACAAAGCATAATGGGCCTAAGCCCATCAAACAAAAGTGGGGCCCACAAACCAAGCCCAATGAAGATAAACTTTTTATTGAAGAATGATAAAAGTATGGGGATCATTTTATTTTACTGTGGAAGGAGCTAATTCTGAATTTTTCATGATGATAAAGGGATCTGAGGTTTACATTTAAATGGTGGGTCCAACCCGAAGGCCCATAAAGTCGTTTCACTATTTCGACCATAAATTCCAAAAAGGATGCACCAAATGACCAGAAATTTGGATAGATGATAGAGGAAATATGGAAGAAGATATTTTTATTCTAATAACTCTGATTATTTGGCCATATTTAATTTCAAATTCAAATGTCCAAAAGGAGGATGAATCTGGACAGTTTTCTGGATCAACTTCGAAACGTCCAATTCCCTTGATTTTTTCACCCTCCTTTTGAATCTATAAATTAATGGGGATGGAATTTATTGTTGTGGGGTGTCTCTAAGGATACTAATATGCCTATAAAATGATCTGGTGGTGAAGGGAATTATCATCTAATATTTTTCTTTGAATCCATTTTTTTCTTTCAATGAAAATCTTTCTTTTAATTGTAATTCCCTACTTCTATTTTGTAATCGCAACGTCTATTTTTCCCACGTAAGTTTTTCAATAATTTTAGTTTATTAATAAAATTTGTTATCCTTATTCACTTAATCATTTTATTTTCTTCACACATTGATACCTATGAATCAAGGTGTGAATTTATTCACACCAATATTTCTGAATTTTTCACTCAATGGTGCAGTGTACATTTTTCTTGATGTTTTTCTTCATCAATCATGCTTCTTTAAGTAAAATTCCTGCTTACATTGATATAATAACATTTATGGAGGGATAAACATTTTATGGTTTTGTCCTAAAGAGTTGCATGATATGGATTGGATGTTATTTCATGTACTTTAATTTTTTAATCTATTTGTTATTTTAATATTTCCATTCGATGAGTTATGTTCAGCTTCGTCTTTGCCAAGATTAACGAAGACACATTATGAGTGCTAGTATGATCCAATTACATGGAGTGATCATGAAATTTATCCGATAAGTGCATTGGTTATTAGACTTATAATTCTGTAAGAACTAAATTGGTGAATGAGTTTTTGGAATTATCTCTTTTTGTGGATTCATCTAGAATTAGTAATCTCAAACCTTCTAAGAAACAAATGAACCCAATCTACCCCAAGAAACAACCTATGATCAAAGTGTATTAATTAATTGTTTTAGATCAAGTAAATTTGTCTTTTTTAATTGTTATTTAAATTAAATAATTAGTTATCTAATCTATTCAAACCCAAGTTGGCCACTTCACAGCCCATCCTTCAACAAATCGTAGTGTCTCAAGGCTACTTCTTCGGTCCCTGTAGATTCGACCCCTACATGTACTACATCTACCACTTTTACCAGTCGGGTAAATTTAGACGCATCCAAATTTTGGCACCATTTTCGGGAACCAAGTAAGTCACCTTATAACATCTTTCTATTCTCACCCAAAATTCTCTACTCTCACCCTAATTTCTCTTCTCTATTCCCCTTTCTGTTTCTGTGTGTCCAATGAAGCCCAAAACCAATTTTTAATCAACTCCAGTGGATTATCTTCAACAATACCCATTGATAGACCAAGGCTCTAATCAACTGGAAAATCAATATTTTTAATCTCTTCACAAAGGTAATTTCATTTACCAAACCTTGATTGAATACACCACAACAGATGAGATGTACAATCAATGAGATAATGATTGTTTAAAGGGTCAATTTAAATACCTCTCGAGGTTGATCGAAGAGATTAAACATAATGAATTTCATGATGTCCAAACATTTATCAATCCTAATCCTAAAAATATTCTTGATCATTTTTGTGAAAAAATGACTAAAATGAATTCAGAAGTTTCATCACTGAGATTAGAAATAC
Organism: Viscum album; assembly: GCA_963277665.1. Taxonomy (NCBI): domain Eukaryota; kingdom Viridiplantae; phylum Streptophyta; class Magnoliopsida; order Santalales; family Viscaceae; genus Viscum; species Viscum album. The sequence goes on along the minus strand of OY728151.1, from coordinate 1,095,161,649 downwards.
AGAGCATTGAGACTTATGAGGAACCCATTCCCACTCAAGATTTCCATTCCTCATCACCAATAGAAGAATATTTTATCTGAAAAACCATTCATGAATTTAAAAAAGAACTAACCTTCGGATATGGGATAACTGAAGAAGATCAAGGAATTTTTGAAGGGTATTTAAATCAAGAGGAAATTAATTTTTTGGATTCACAAGGGGAAAATTTGTCTTCATGGATTGAGTGTTCAGAATATTACTCCAATAATGATTTGTTAGAATCACAGATCATTGAACCATTGGGAGAGATAACAAATATTGAATCTATACCCACTCCCGACATTCAAATAGAAAATTTTGGGGATTAATAATCATTTCAAAAGGAACTAATTCTTTCAATATTTTTTGGAGAAGAAAAAAAAATTTATTCGAATTTTGATTCTTCTTTAGGAAAATTCAATCAAACTGAACTCAAAGTTATGATACTTCCTTACCAACTCAATAATCCCTCCATTAATGATAACCAATACCATTCAATTATCATCCATTTTCATCACGAATCACGAAAAGGTGGAATGAACCATGAAATCTTAGGAAGGACTCCAGATGAAACTCAATCAACTGTTACCAAATTTACTTGGAATTTCACACTCATTATTGACCATGGGATTTCACATGAATCAAATTCTAAAAAAATCAATCTAAATCATGTTGAAGTGGACAATAATGGGGTCCTAAAAATGTTTAAAGTTGGAATTGGATAATTTTGGGGGTTCATGTGGAGCTAATGATGTTAAACAAAAGTGTTGCATTGGAGGAAACCCATGGTTTTCATGTTTCCAATCATTGTGAATCATCTTTATTATTTTATTTTTCATATAATAAATTACCATAGACTGTTGACATGTTCTTCTTTTATGAGTATGTATGGGTATGAAAGGGGAGTTCCATATTCATCTATGTCACATGGCATGATCTCTGAGTAATACCTTACCCAAAAATTTGAAAAGAAGACAATGTATCATCAGATTATTTTATTTTTATGTTTTTTTAGGATAAAAATAATAATATATATATATAATAAAAAATTGAAAGGATACATCTTATTTCTTAGGTAAAATACATTCACAACCATCCATGCCAATGAGACTCGATCCCAGGATTTAAGGGAGACTGTGGAACGTGCTTTCATTATCAAATGCCAGGTGACTTCATTCCATGATTCCCGTTTATCAATTTCCTCTTTGAACACCCCTCTCATGCCCCCTTTTAAGTTATCTTTAAACACTAGGGACAGTGTCATTCTATGCTGGGGGAGATGAAATAAAAAAAAGTTTTTTCTTGTGAATAAGAACATGATTGTAAAGAAAATTTTCATTAACCTTGGACATGATAACACACATTTAAAACTATGAAATTGGATATCGAATAATTTTTCATGCCTTGATTCTGATTTTAATGCATGTTTATGTTCATGAGCATAGTTTTTGGAAAGTTCAGTTCTCCGATGTGATTTTTCAAAGTTTTAATTTTCATCCTCTTAATCAAAATGCCATAATTCACATCTATCGGATCTTGTGTGTAAATTTGAGTTCTTGGGTCCCTTTCATTATTGCATAGGGTTCTTGGGTCACTTTTAGTTTAATTTGAGTGTCAAAAAAAGAAAAAAAAATTGGAAAAAAAATAATGAACACATATAGCAATGTTTTTTCCAAATGTGTGGCGTCCGAAACTTGGGGATCATGACTCTATAGTTTTCTTGCCCAGAGCTAAGCTTTATATCTCTATTGTAGATCATGGAATTGAAAATATATGTGGCGTCCGACACATGGGTATCATGACTCCATAGTTATCTTTCCCAGAGTTAGTCTTTTCATATTTATTGTGGTTTAAAAAAATCAACAAAAAAATAAAATAATATAATTAGGATACTCATCTTATGCTTTAATGTGATTCCCACCTAGAACTTCCATTTTTCCCCTTGAATAATAAAATGGACCCCATGTCTTTTGTGATACACAACACTTTATCCTGCTTAATTGAAATTGGATGAAATGTGGAAATGAATTTGAAAAAAGGAATGGGATTGGGCTTGTGATATGCTTATGGACCTAGATTGTTTTATATTATTTTGATGGGTTTCATAATTTTTTTGGTATGAGGTCTTTGGGTGGGCAATGTGTATTAAAATGTTTTTGGAAATGGGAATTCTGATTTCATATTTGTAATATATTTTGTAGGGGACTAGCAAAACTCAAGTTGGGGGGTTTGATTAGCCGCTGAAAGAGGATAATATTCATTGTAAATATCTTAATAATAATGTGTTCCAAAGTTCATAAACATCATTTTTAGTACATTATATAAATTGAACTTTATTTCTCATCTTAATTGCAATTCATGTTTAAAATGAAAATTTGGGCCCAATAATTCATCTTCTTGTGGAAAACATTATATTCATTTTTTGAATTTGATATTTTGTGATATTATTCATCACTTTGTTTGGAACATTTTTTCTTTTAGGAATGATGAATGAATACCAAGAGATGATGGATATTTTTTAGCATGAATGAAGAAATTTGTTGGAAAAAGCATAATGGGCCTAAGGCCCATCAAACAAAAGTGGGGCCCACAAACCAAGCCCAATGAAGCTCAAATTTTTACTGAAGAAATATAAAAATATGGGGATCATTTTATTTAACTGTGGCCAAAGCTAATTCTGAAATTTTCGAGATGATTAAGGAATCTGATGTTTACATTTAAATGGTGGGTCCGACCCGAACGCCCATAAAGTTGTTTCGGCATTTCGACCATAACATCCAAATGGATGCACCAAATGACCTGAAATTTGGAAATATGATATAGAACACATGTAAGAAGATATATTTCCTCTATTAACACTAATTATTCTGCCATATTTAATGTCAAATTTGAACGTTTAAAAGAAGGATGAATCTGGACAGTTTTCTGGGTCAACATCAAAACGTCCAATTCCCTTGATTTTTTCAGCATCCTTTTGACTCTATAAATTAATGGGGATGGAATTTAATGTTTTTGGATGTCTCTGAGGCTCCTAATATTCCTATATAAGGATATGGTGGTGAAAGGAATTAGCATCTAATATTTTTCTTTGAATCCAAGTTTTTTTTTCTATGCAAGTCTTTCTTTCAATTGTAATTCCCCGCTTTCGTTTTGTAATAACATCGTCAATTTTTCCCATGTAAGTTTCTCAATAATTTTAGTTTATTAATAAAAGTTTTTCTTATTCTTCACTTCATATTTTTATTTTCTTCACACGTTGATACTGTTGAATCAAGGTGTGAATTTATTTACACCAACACCTGTGAATATTTTACACAATGGTGGAGTGTACATTTATCTTAATGTTTTTCTTCGTCAATACTGATTATTTAAGTCGAATTCCCACTTTCATTGATATAATAACATTGATGGAGGGCTAAAAACTTATGGTCTGGTCCTATAGAGTTTCATGAGATGGATTGGATGTTATTTCATGTACTTTAATTTTTAAATCTGTTTGTTATTTTAAGATTTCCATTCGATGAGTTATGTTCTTCTTTGTCTTTTCCAAGTTTAACGATGACATATTCTGAGTGCTAGTATGATAAAATTCCATGGAGTGACCATGAAATTGGTCCTATAAGTGCATTGGTTATTAGCCTTGTAATTGTGTGAGAACAAAATTGGTGAATGAGGTTGTGTAATTATCTCATTTTGTGGATTCATCTCGAATTTGTGATCTCAAACCTTCTAAGAAACAAATGCATCCAATCCACCACAAGAAACAACCTAGGATCAACCTATATTAATTAATTGTTTTAGATCAAGTAAATTTGTCTTTTTTAATTGTTCTTTGAATTAAATAGTTAGTTATCCAATCAATTCAAACCCAAGTTGGCTAATTCACAGCCCATCCTCCAACAGGTCATAGTGTCTCAAGGTTACTTATTCGGTCCCTGTGGATTCAACCTCTACATGTACCACATCGACCGCTTTTACCAGTAAGGTAAATTTGGGCACACCTACTAACCCTAACTAAAACCTCAAAGAACCAAAAGAGGGACTTACTTGAGGAGAACCGCCTTCAATCCACCAAGAAACCCCTTCAATTTGCCTCCAAAATGAGCCAAGGAGCTCCACCAACCATTGAAAAATGAAAATCTAGTGTGACCCACGAGTGGGAGGAAGAATGGTGGTTGAATGGGAAATATTGATTGGCCCAAGACTTAAAAACCCAAACATTAAGTGGCCACACGGTTAGCCCACATTGTTTGGAAAATCGGGCGCCAACCGTATGGTTGCTACTATCTCATCCAAAGTATTTTCACGGCTTTCCCGCACGGTCTGAACAAACCATGCACAGCCCATCCATATCCCACAATCAATGGTTCATGTTTTTTTGGGCTGGCCGCATGGTTTGTTCAGAGCGTTCACCAACCGTGCGCCCCTGCACAACCTCCAGAAAAACATATTTTTCTCAAAAATGACCAAAAAAGGAAAACATACCTGGAAAGAAGGTTCGGGTTCTTACAAACTTCCCCCTTAAATAATTTCATCCATGAATATTCCAAGCGTGGCGCAGAAGAAGAATCCTCAAACAGCTTCGGCCACTGAGCGCTTACATCAGCCTCCCTCTCCCAAGTATCGTCATATACTTTCCCATGCTTCCATAGCACTCATACCAGAGGAACAGACTGGCCACAGAGAACCTTTTTACAATGATCAACAATCTAGATAAGATTCTCCTCGAACGACGCATCCACTTCGAGCTCAACATCCCCGGGTTTAAAAACATGATACGGGTTTGAAAAGTAACATCGAAGCTGTGAAACGTGGAAGATGTCGTGCATATCTCGGTACCTCTGAGGTAACTGCAACTGATAGGCAATCGACCCAACTCTCTCCAATACCTCAGACATTCTAGCGTACCTCAGTTAAAGCTTACCCTGTCTCCTGATCCTTGTGTGCCCCAACCTTGGTTTGACATGTCAAAAGACCTGATCCCTGACGTCAAAATCCAAAGGTCATCTCCGCTGATTAGCATAATACTTCTGTCGAGACTTTACAGTATCCATCCTCTTACGAATCAACTCTATCTGTTCTATGGTCTCCTAAACAAGACAAGGTCCTAGAAAAGCTGCATCTCCTGCCTCCATCCAACATAAAGGTGATAGACATGGCCTACCATACAAAGCCTCATAAGGTGTCATCTGTATAGTTTCTTGAAAACTATTATTGTAGGAAAATTCCACCAGAGGTATATGATTCTCCCAACAACCTCCAAAATCTATAATGCATGCTCGGAGTATGTCCTCAATAACCTGAATCGTATGCTCGGACTGGCCATCTGTCTGGGGGTGGTAAGCAGTACTCAAAAGTATATGTGTACCTAAAGCCTTATGAAGCCCCTACTAAACCCTATAAGTAAAACATGCATCCCTGTTTGAAACAATGGAGTGTAGAACTCCATGAAGACATAAAATCTCATGGATGTACAACTGTCCTAGCTGAACAACACGGAAGGTATCATTTATTGGAAAGAAGTGAGCAACCTTCGTGAGTCGGTCAATGACAACCCAAACAGCATCATTCCCCCAAGGTGACCTCAACATTCCGGTCATGAAGTCCATCACGGTGTGATTCCACTTCCACTCAGGAATGGGTAACTGTCGTAAAATCCCTACCTGTCACTGGTGCTCCACCTTCACCTGTTGATAGGTAGAACATGTCATGAAAAAAAACAGAAACATCTCTCTTCATACCTTCCCACCAATACTGAAAGTGTAGATCACGATACATCTTGGTGAGACTGGGATGAACTGCCCAAAGTGAGGAATGAAAATTCCACATGAGCTCCTCGCGTATAACTACTAGCACCCATACGCGTCCCTAGAGACACAAGATATCATCATCGCCTATGGTCCATCAAGGAATAGGTTCCTCTCCTGACACACTTTCCCACAGGACTAGGCCTTCAGAACTCGATAGCCGCCTCATTCTCACTCGATCAAGAAGAGTAGAGGTAACAGCTACATAAGATAGAAAAGTCTGCCCATGTCTATCGTGCACCACCAAATGCTTCTTAGAGAACATAGCCATAAGTAGCCACTCACTAATGGCCTCCTGAACTGCCTATATCTGAGTCCTCCTGCTCAACGCATTAGCCACTACGTTTCCTTTCCCAGACGTGTAGGCAAGCTCAAAGTCAAAGGATTGTAGGTACTCAACCCACCTTCGTTGTCTCAAATTCAGATTGCGCTGAGTAAAGATTTACTTGAGACTTTTTTGGTCAGTGAAAACCCCAAAATTCTCTCCCAGAAGATAATTTCTCTAATAGTGTAGGGCATGAACCACAGCTTCCAACTCAAGATCATGTGTCAGGTAGTTCCTATCATGTGGCTTCAACTGCCGAGACCCGTACGAAATGACTTCTTCTCCCTGCATAAGAAAATCTCATAGATCGATACTTGAAGAATCACAATAAACAGTATAGCTCTTTCCCGGCACTGGAAATACTAGTATCAGTACAGAAATCAACCTTCCTTTCATCTCCTGAAAGGCTAACTCACAAGAATCTAACCATACAATCTTCTCCCCCTTCTTAGTCACACCTATAAGTGGTGCTGCTAAGCGTGAGAAGTTCTGTATGAAATGCTTGTAGTATCCAGCCATCCCTACAAAACTCCGCACCTCAAATACATTCTTCAACTGCTTCCAGGATACTACTTCCCTCACTTTCTCTGTGTCTACTGACACTCCTGACTCTGAGATAACGTGACCTATAAAGTGAAACTGATTCGTCCAAAAGTGGCATTTTGAGAGCTTAGCATATAACTAAGGCTCCCTCAGTGTACTCAAAAAGATCTCAAGATGGGTAGCATGGTCATGTCGAGTTTGAGAGTACAACAAGATTTCATCCATGAAGACAGACATGAAGGAATCCAAGTATGGATGGAACACTCGTTTCATTAGTGCCTTGAAAATTTTTGGCACGTTCGTGAGACCTAACGGCATAACCATACACTCTTATAGACCATACCTGCTCTGGAAGTTTGTAAGATGTATATCTGATGGTCTAATGTGAAACTGATGGTAACCGGACCACAATTCAATCTTTAAGAACACCCGGGATCCTCGATGATGATCAAAGGGATCATCAATACTCGGTAAGGGATATCGGTTCTTGACCATCAACTAGTTCATCTTCTGATAATCCATGCAAAGCCTGAGAGTCCCATCTGCCTTATTCGCAAACAAGACAGGAGAACCCCAAGGAGAAGTACTGGGTCAGATGAAACCCATTGCCTGTAACGCCTCCAACTGATTCCTGAGCGCAGGGTCATAGAAGAACCCCCGTCACCAGCTGCTGGTGAGAAGATCTGACATAAGAATTGAAGATGACCCATCTTTCCAGAATATTGGCACTCCACTAGGTCTCTCTAGCACTGCGGCCTTGTATGCCCGCATCTCCCACACAGGTAGCACACCACCAGGATACCTTAATGTGTCTCTCGCCTCCTTAGATCACTATATGAAGACTCCCTATGGTGCTTCCTACTGTAAGTAGGAGGGATGTTAACTCCAGATGCCTAGCCTCCCTGGCTCATAACTCGGGAATCCCTCAGATTGCACTTCTTGATCAGCACCTAGTTGATGATTGAAGCAATGGAATTCAACCTGAAGATATTCACCTGAGAGAGGATGTCCTATCTCAGTCCATACTCAAAATACCTTTCCAGGAATAACCCATCTCCTCCCAGGAAGGTTGTGAAACGCTAAAGCTCGGTGAAATGAGAGGAATACTCCATAACTGATAGGGTACCCTACTCAAGGCTCATAAACTCCCAGGCTCAGTCATCCCTCAGGGTCTCTGGATAGAAGTAGTCAGAGAAGATGTGTTGGAACTCCTCCCAAGCCATAACATGCTGCTGACCCGCCTGTGAGATCACATCCCAAAATCTCTTGGCCAAATCCCATAGCATATAGGTAGCGAGCCTGACCCTCCTCTCTGGAGGAATCTCATGATTTTCAAAGATCATCAGTATGGTTTCTAGCCATGACTCTACAGCCTGGGGTTCTCCTTCCCCTAAGAAAGTGGGAGGATACTGCTGTTGGAAGACCCGCGTCAAATCAGCCATTGATGGGGCAGGATGCGGTGCTCCCTATAAGGTCCGCATCATCCTCAGGAAGCCTTCCCTGAACTGTGCATCAGCACCGGTAACAGGTATAACTGATGGTGCCAAGACTGGAACAACATGAGGATCTTCTGGAAGTCCTTGATTACCCATATCCAGCATTTCATCACTGCCCTATAACTGGCAGACATCCGGTGGACTTCTCGGTGGCATGACTCTACAAGGTCAAGTGCACACCTTAGATCAGAATTACTAGGGACTGAAACATAGGAGTAAACGGCATGTACAAAGAGTACACAGAATGTACTTATGAAAGATTGCTTCTTCCTGAACAGAAGAACACATGTCGTGTAGTCAAAACTACACGATGTGCATTCTGGGTTTTTCCAGAGAGTAAGCCTTAGAAACTACTCTAGAACCATGAGAAACACTGAAACGAACATTGAAAGTTCCAAATTCCTATCTGTGAGGGCCCATACTCCCCACGAATCAAATTTTGGCATCTTACACATGTTATATACAAGCAAAGACAAGGAGATGATCCACCACGTTTCGGTCCATGAGGGCCCATAACACCTCAGGAACCAAAATTTGGTGTTCATCCTAAACAAAACCTTACTCAAACAATAACCTATTAAACAGTATGTATTTTTATCAAAGAATCTATCACAACAGCATGCATATTCTAAACAACATCTATCACAATAACATGCAATTTCTAATTCACCCTAAATGGCATGGCAAGAATGAATGACATTTGATTTCTAACAAGTTCATATATGATGCGTGAGATGACAAGTCCTCATCTCATCGGGTTGCAACAGAAATAGAACCTCAATAACATCAACGATAATAAAAAAACATGTGAATCACCCAACGGTGAAATCAAATCATCTGTAAAATTACAAACTATAAAAATTTCAATTAACGAGGTTGATTGGATTTTCCTTGTACACGGGTTTGCTACCCCAGGGAACAGCTTTTTTCCAAGTACCTAATCCTTCCTATCCCTAGATAAAGGGTCAAAATAGAAAATCAAGAGAACATAATTCCTCTGATACCATTTCGTAACGTCCCGGTTCCATAAGCCACCCAAAGGCACCCCGTACCCGGTTGGTCACATGGCCTCAAGCACATTTCCCCGAACGCCAGAGGCTACCGACTATCAGTGAGAGCCTTGGGTGTGATAGTGGGGAAACTATGCTCTCAAGGATAGAGTAACATAGCGGAAGAGAAACAAATATACAATAGAAGGAGCAGTAATAAAATCGCACAACAGTAACAGAGGAATACTGATAAAGAAACAACTGCGGCATATATATATATATATATATATATATGAATGATGCATGATACATATGTGTCTAGGAAATCATCCAAACAAGTCACAATACTGAATAAAAATTGTACTAAACATGAGTACAAAGAAATAGATAAATAGGTACTCAGCATAGAAAGCCTAATATTAGTCCCATGCTCTCCAACTCCACAACAAATCAAGTACCTGAAGTAGAAGCGTGATTTCCCTTTTCTATACCTGTAATATTATAATCTGTTTGGGCCCATAATCATGGCCCAAATAGGGTGTGATATGAATCCCAATAGGCAACCACCCCAGGATCTATTCCTAAAAGTCAGTGAATATATGATACGTAAAAGTAAAGAAAGTAGTAAACAGGAAGTACTCATCACAAAAATACAATCCACAGTTTCAATATCAAGTAGAAGCTATGAAAGTAGTTAAACACAACAGGTAACCCTCTAGGCATTACTCACAGCCTATTCTTTATGGTTCAACCCAACAAGTACATGCAACCCTCTGGGAAGCACACACAGTCTCCCCCCTCTGGTTCAGCTAAAGTATAGACACTCTAGGGAAGCACTCACCGTCAATTCCGCATATAGTCTCGTATCGTACTAAAGGTGCTCTCAGGAAGCACTCTAGGTCAATTCCCCATGTGGACTATTTCAAGGAACTACAAACACTCTGGGGAAGAACTCAACGTCAATTCCCCCTCTGGCCTCACATCGTATAATTATAAATACACTCTAGATAATCCCTCAATGTCAATTCTCCCAATGGTCTATACACCTAGTTCTCACGACCCTATGTAAGTCAAGTAAGTATAGAATTGCATATCGGCCCACGTAAACCTCAAGAACTACTTGGCTAGCATTCTATAGCACAACACCATAATAGAATAATAGTCACACCATCCTACAATACTAGGCATGGGAAATTAAACAGTATCCTAACAAGAAAACAAGACCCAAAGGTCAAAACAGACAAAATCATGCATGGAAATACATCCAAATCACAACAATTCACCCTATTCACAATCAATAATCATCTACTCGGACATACAATCATAATATAGAAACAATAGGGATATAACGGTAAACACCCAATACCTCGTTCATGGTTATTGGGAAAATTTTCACATAAAACTCAAAGACTTTCAACAGAAAGGTACAAACCACCTACCTCTTGGGGTTTGGTGAAATTGAACTCTTTGCCCAAATGTGCTCCAAACCAATTGAACTCCTCCTCGAAACCACCTCAAAAACTCTTCCCTAACATCAACAAGGTCAACCTTTAACACATAAAGGAAACAAAACCCTATATCTACATGAAACCCTTGTAGATCTAGGAATCTATGAGAGGGAGAGAGCTAACCCTAACTAAAACCTCAATGAACCGAAAGAGGGACTTACCTGAGGAGAACCGCCTTCGATCCGCCAAGAAACCCCTTCAATTTGCCTCCAAAATGAGCCAAGGAGCACCCCTAACCTCTGAATAACACAACTCCCACATGATCCACGAGTGGGAGGAAGAATAGTGGGGGAATAGAAAATTCCAAGTGGCTCGAGACTAAAAAACCCAAACTTTACGTGGCCACATGGTTACCCCACACGGTTTGGAAACCCGTGCGCCAACTGTGTTGTTGATACTGTCTCATCCAGGGACTTCGCATGGCTTGCCCACACAGTCTGAACCAACTGTGTGCAGCCTGTGTGGAGCCCACTGTCAAGGGGGCACGGTTTGTTCAGACTGTGCGCCAACCGTGCACCCCTTAACAACCTCCTGAAAACCCTCTTTTACTTAAAAACGACCAGAAAAGGAAAACGTACCTGAAAAGAAGGTCTAGGTTCTTACAATGAGATTCAAACTCTGCAACATCCCTTTCCATAATATCCCTCTAGAAATACTCCGTCAATTCTCAATAAATCTTCTTACTTTAATAACAAATATAGAATTATGATCTAGGATCTTCATCCAATAAATCTATCTATATTTTTGGTAATTATTGGACACATACTTGGTTCTTGAACCCTTTCATTATAGTATGATCATGGATTAACTCAGCAGCATTCATCACATTCTCCTACAACTCCACATCTTCCTTTAGTCCCTTCTTAATCCTCTCATGGATAGATGGTTAAATATTTATTTTATAAATATATTTTTTATCCCCTTTCCTCATTATTTAAAGATATATATTATCCAAATGGATAAATATTTGATCTATTTAAATCATCATCATGGATAAAAAAACATGTTATTTCAAACTCATAGAACCAACCTCTTTTTTTCCTTCCTAGGGTGATAATGTTTTGAGAAATTATAATCTTTGACCAACTCCAACCATCTTATTTGGTTTATATTTTACTATTTATATGTTGGTATATACATCAAACATTTATTATTAGTATATATACCACACCTTTCACCAAGAAGACAATGCCTCAAAATATTTAATGCAAAAATTACCACTTCCAAACCAAAATTGTGAGTTAGGAAATTTTTCTCATGGATTTTAATTGGTGAGATGCATATGTAATAACCATGCCATTATTCTAGAGGATAAATCCTGTAAAATTGTTTAATACATTATAAAATTTCACAAACACTTTTCCATAGAAGGGTATTCTTTGAATAGTTATGCTAACCAACATACTCTTTAGTTTTTTTAAATTATCTTCATATCATCTATCTATAAAAACATAATCCCAATCCAATCATCTTGGGGATTGGATTATATAGTTATGAGAAATCACTCGAAAAATAATCATTTGTATTCATCTGACACAAGAAATATATGGACCATGATTACCAAAGATTCTCTAGGACATTTCTAAAAAAATTATATTATTAAAGAATCAAATATTATCCCTTAACTAGAGAAGATATGACAGAGGATTTAAAATTTTCAAATCCAAAATTCACAATTGGTAAATTTATAATAAATTTTCTCCTTCTATGGGGTCCTCATTAGAGTTATCGAATTTTCTTGAAGTACATCATTTTTCATTTAAAATATAAGAATATTATCTATAAAATATACCAAAAAGTAATCATGGAAATATCTAAAGACATTATTAATTAAATATTTGAAGGTTGAAAGAGAATTTGTATGTCTATAAGGAAGTACAATAAATTCATAATCCCCATACCTAGTATGGAAGCCTATATTTCTAATGACCGAGTGTTTTTATTACAAAAATTATCAAATAAAAGTATGTTAAATAATATTATACACATATAAAAAATAGAGAAACCATAAAAGACTCTTTTTCATAACTAATATTTATACATTAATCCGCAATGAAACTAACAAAAATTCCCAACATCACAACTGGACAAAAAAATAAAATAGGAAATCCCAAATTGAAATATATGTTTCGGAAAAATATACTAGATTCGTCACCCCCACTGTAAACACTATAGAGAATAATTAAAAATTAGTAAACCAAAAAACATTATAAGAAAGGTAAATATAGAACCTTTACAATAATTGTGTTTAAAATTGATTAAAATAATAGATTTGTATTTATAGGAGGTAAAGTGAATGTTGGAATAGTAATGTGATAGTTGGAAAAGTAATCTGACCATTAGAATTGTATTTTGACCTTAAAATAAAAAATTGTAATTTAAACAATATCTATGAAAATTAATTAAATTAAATATCAACTTTATAATTCTAAAAAATAAGTATCATGATTATGAGACTCAAAGAAAATATAATCACAATTTTAATAAATTGTATTTTAATGTATTTTATAAAAATCATTATTTTTATTTTAAAAATTTTAGAAATTTAATTTGATAATCATAATATAATTTTTCAAATCAACAATTTAAAATTATACCTAGTTTATTTTTTGTTAATTTTCTAAAATACATTAATTTTCTAGTGAATAGTAAAAATGCAGTTTTTCACATAACCGGGGTAACTCAAATGACGCCATTCATGATGTAATAATGAAAATATCCTTCCTATAACATTATTTCCGGACATGTTATATTTAATTTCATAAATTATTCATTAAAATATAATAAACTCAATCTCAAAACCTAAAAAAGAACTTTCCAAAACATAAAGTCAAAATTGATTTATTAAAAAAATGATTTATTTCTTTCCACTTTCCTTTTTAATAAACTAATGAGTTAAAATTATAAAGGGTATTTTGAAGTCATAAAATAATTATGTTTTATTAATATATGATTTATATTTTTTAAAATCACTATTATAAGTTTTACCTCTGATATATTGTTTTATTCAATATTTTATTCTAAAAATACCCCTCTCCTCAAGTATAAATAACCAATATCCCTTATCATGGACAGAAACTTCTCCCACCCATTCTAAATCCAAATATCTACCCAAATATTATATTTTATGTCTCTTATAATCCATTGGTATGTTTAAGATCAATCCAACTCCAATCACGAATGATTTATAGTGTCATACAAGATAAAATACACCAAAGAGAGAGTACGTCTCTATTAACTCTTCCATATTTTCTTATTCTCTTTATTATTTTTATCATATTCCTTTCAAAACCATATAATAATAATTTTATTATACATTAATTTAACATTATATTAAAAAATTTCACCTACATTAATTATTTTATTTATGAGAAATATTAATGTAATACTTCCATTTCCTGCTCTTTCAACAATGTCATGTTAAAGGTTGGTCAACCACCTACGGAGACATTTATAAGATATTTATTATAACAATAATTATGTATGGATAATATTAATTATATATTATATATTAATTTTTAATTACATGTATTCTATACTTCAGGAATCATTTATACTTATGTATAAATTACAGTTAAGAAAAAGATAAATCAAGGAAAAATGGAATATTTTTATGTAAAATATTATATGAGTATGCTTCAATTTCATCAAAAAATTTAAGTAATTCAATAAGATTTTTATAATTCATAAATAGTTTTATAAATAACTATAATACACTTTTACACCATTTTTATAATAAATCTATGTTTGTTATTTTGGAGGCGCATAAGTGACGGAATTAAGAAAAATTTATGTTTGGGGGATTCTCTCACCCAACATTAATTATTTGGGTCTTCCATATTTCACACCAATTTTAGTTTTGGTATCCCTTTAATATTACTTATATATCATTTCATTATTATTTCAACCTATTTTTATGATAAATGTAAAGATTTTACAAAATAACTCTTATTTCCAAATCGTATTTAAAATCCTGTTAAGATTGTTTCTTCCTCACTCCAATGTGATTATTATTATATCATATATGTTTTCCCTTTTTCATTTTGTAACCATAATGGTTTTTAATTACGGTATTCTTTATCAATTGAAACTCATTCTTTTCCAAGATTTATTTTATGTCTAATATTTATAAACATTCTATGAGAAATACAACATTATGTAAATGTTATGATGTGATGGGTGCGCCCGAAATTATGTAGTGCTTTAATGAAAATGATAATGTGATGTATCACATCATATAATTTTCCATATTCATGAACATGGTGCTACATTTTTTTATAATTATGTGTGGTTTTTACCACTAGGCCATGATATTTTATTTTTATGCATTGCCACATTCCATTTTTTTATCAAATGTTTCCCCCATATTGTTGATGATGATACTATAATTATGATATGATGATGTTGTTTATGGTAACCAATGTTATATTAATTAATTTCCCTTATTTATCCTCTTATTAGAATTTTAGATCAGCCTGTTTATTTATGTATATCCTCACGTGATTATATATAATAAGGAAAATCTGAGGGCCACTAAGAAGATATAGAAGAAGAAATTAATAAATTTTATGTTTATTATGTAAAATTTATGTATAATCCAAATTTTAATAAGACACTACATTATTTGTCCATGATTTTTAATGCTATTATGTTGTTTATTGTAAAAATGATGTAATAGTCATATAAGAAAACGTAGTGCCTCTATAGTTGGTATCAGAGAAAAGTTTAGTTAATTTGTGAATTAAGATTAGAGAACATTACTGATAACAATTGGTGTAAGACTAAGTATATTTAAAGATCCTAGAAGATTTGTTTTAGATAGACTATTAACATAGGGATCCCATAAGATATTCCTTTATATTTAATTACAAAAAAAAGTAAATCATTTACTCCTGGTTTGTTGACTTATATTTTGATCAAACATTTTCTATTTTACAAAATGGTGGTAATTATAAGAAACTAGGCCAATTAACCATGTGAGTTCCAATGAAATTGAGTGTACAAATGACATCCCCAATTCCATGGGGGTGGAGTTAAAAACTTTATGGTGATGATTACCAATCTATCTTAGACTATTAATAAAAACTGGAACCTTTTAGAACATCCCCTTCCCCCCAAGAAGGATCTACTTTCTATTGAGTCCTTTATGTGTAAATGACCACTTATGTTTCATGTAACTTGTGATCCACCTATCTAGGAATAGTTGGTTAACTCAATAGAGATGATCTTTTTGGCGGTTGATTTTTCTTATAAGTAGAAGGTGACTCTTATAGTTTATCATTTAGATGGATAAGCTGGCTAGTGGGGGGTGTTGGTAAGAATGCCAAGCCAAAGGATTAGATAAAATAGATGGAGTGGGAATACATTAATAAAATATTTCCAATCATGTATTTCCCACAAACGATTTGTTCAAATATGGAAAAAGAATTCATAGAGATGAAGATAATGGAATGTGAATCAGTCACAATTTATGAGGAAAACATCCCTAGGATTTCATTTTTCACCTCAGGTTTTGTTACCAACATTGTTATAAAAATAGATAAATTATTTAGTGGTTTAAAACCATACTTTCTAAAGTCTCTATAATTTAAATAATTTTGGAGTTATAAAGAAGTGGTTCGATGTGCTCTCAAATTAGAGATGGAGTTCTAAGAATGTTCCAATGGATAGAGATATGAGAAGAGGATGATGGAGTTTCAAGATGGTGGGTAAAATTACAAAGGATTAAAGATGATCCAACAACCCACGTGTCAAAAATGTGGGATGAAGAATCCTGGGAATTGCCTCAAAGGGATGGGTAAATGCTTCAAGTGAAAGATATAAGGCCATAAAGATCCTGAATGTCGAAGAGACGTGATGAAACTACAAATATGATGGATGAAAGGAGGTAACCTCTTAATGAAACACTTATGGTCTAATGCCTCAATTTTATGGAGAATGGACACTATGAAATCCAATAAACTAAACCTTGAGTCTTTAAGGATAGTCAGTGTTAGTAGCTACAAAATTTAGAGGAGTAAGGAAAAGATTATGTCGTCACTAATTCTGAAGTGGATCAAGAAAATGATACAAGGTACACATCCCATCAACTCAATAATTGAATCATTTTTATTTGATTGTGGTTCTATTCATTCCTTTATATCATGAAAGTCTGATATAACTGGTGAATTGAATCCCTAATACCTTGAAGTAGATATATCTCAAAAACACCTAATAGTGAAATCATTGAAACCCAAGTGTTGTACTCTTGTCATGTTTTCATATTTTGGTATATTCTTCAATTTAATATCTTAATACTTCCCTTAGTTTAATTCTACTCTGTACAACTCTTGTATTTTTTGTCATTATATAGAGCACACCCCAACTGTTATAAAAATGAAATCTTTTTTCATATTCCAAACCATACAATACTCCACTACAAATGCAAGGAATTTCATGAACCTCCTTTTTAAAACCCATCAACAGTGTGGGTTTTTATACAATGTAAAGAAGAATACCAAGCTCAAATGGTTCAGTAAAATAAAGGTATCAACGTGGAGGAAATGCACATTTCTAGGAAATACACTGATATATTTCCAAAAATGTTACCCAAACTTTCCCCAGATTTTGAGATAGAGATCTCAATAGAGAATATACTCAGATCCAATCCTATCTAAAAATTCCCATAGAGGATCCCCCCGGTCAAAATGGAAAAGTTAAATAAGTAGTTGTAAGCATATTTGTACAATGGGTTCATAATCCCTAGTGCATCACCTTCTGGTGCACAATTTCTCTTCATCAAGAAGAAGGATGGATCAATGTGGGTGTGTGTCAATTACAAATAGCTCAAAAAGACCCACATTAATAATATGAATCCAATTATAAGGATTTATGCCTTTATCGATCAAGTACAAGGATATCAGTACTTCAAAAAGATGGATCTTCAGTCTGGACATCATCAACTGAAGCTGAAGAAGGAAGATATTTAGAAGACCTCATTCTGTAAAATTTATGGCCACTATTTGGTCATATTGATTCCCTTGAAACTTATTAATTCCTCTAAAATATTAATGTATTTGATTAATATAGTCTTTAGATACTAATTTAAAAAATTCATGGTAGTGTTTATTGTTGATATTCTTATTTACTCCAATAGAAAGGATAACCATGAAGTGAATATATAGATTGTGCTGGAAACATTAAAAATGAAGAAAATGTATACTAAGTTCAGCATGTGTTCATTTTGGATGTATCATGTTTCATTCTTGGGTCACATGATCATAAGTTAGTGAATTTATATGGAACCTACATAGAAAAAGGGAATTGAGTAGTGGTCCAGACCCACTAGTGTCATGGAAATTCATAATTTTCTTAACTTAAATGAATACTACTGACATTTTTTGAGGACTTTCTCATGATTTTATAGATTTCTACCTATGCTAACCTGGAAGTGGGTAAAGTATTTTTGGATATAAAAATGTGATTAATTATGTATGGAGCTCATGAAGAGGTTAATCACTACACTTATACTCACACTACCAAACAATGGATAAGGATTTGTGATATATAGTGATTCTTCAAAGAAAGGTTGGGGTAGTTTACTCAGGAATAATGATATATTGATAGAATATGCCTTATTACTACTGAAGATCCATGAGAATAACTACCTAACACGTGATATAGATCTTGTAGCTATTATTCATTCCTTGAGAATCTACTAGAACTAACTCTATGGTGAGAACTATGACATATATACTTATCATAAGAGCCAAATGTATATATTAACACAAAAGGATCTCAACATGTGTCAAAGGATATGGTTAGAGGTAATCAAAGACAATGATTTCTCTATTCACTACCATCCAGGATAGATGAACAAGGTAGTGGATGCCCTTTGCAGAAAATAACCAACTACTCTATCCAAGATTGGTATTAAGAATGATTTGGTCTTTTTTGGAAATGAAAAGGGATTCATCTACAAATCATAATGATATGGAATACATCCAACCTATCCCAAATTATTTCCCAACCATCCATTTATTATAAGACCAAGGAGGCATAATGGTATGATCAATAGATACAAAATATGATAAAAACATTAAATGAAGGGAAGCTAGAAGACTTCTATATCAATTATTATGGTGTGATTCAGTTTGGAAAAATAATACATGTGACTTTATCACTTGAGATAAATAAGGATATATTGGATAATACCCATAGCTCATATTTCTCCATGCATCTTGTAAGTACAAATATGTATCACGGTATTCGACAAAACATCTGGTGGGATAACATCAATATGGATATTATTGATTATGTCTCAAGGTGTTAGGTATGTTATCATGTTAAAGAAGAATGAAAAATTCCCAAGGGAAGATGGAAACATTTCCTATACCCATGTGGAAAAGGGATAATGTCACTATGGACTTTGTCACTAGTCTCCCAAAAACATCCAATGGAAACAATGTGATATGGGTTTCTGTGGATACACTCAACCAAACATCCTAATTTAACACTATTAAGAAATATATGTTACTTTAACAACTTTCAAAGATATATGTAAATGAAGTGGTAAGGCTGGATGGGGTACCCCATTTGATTATCATTGATCATGATCTAAGGTTCACCTGTAAATTTTGGGAACTCCTCAACATGTTTTGAGTAATAAATTGAATTTTAAAATGGAATATCACCCCCAAAGTGATTGCCTATCTTAAAAGATAATTCATAACCTCAAAGACATACTAAGAGTCTACTCAATGGAATTTAAAGAATGATGGTATCAGAATATCCCATTTGTTTAGCTCTCGTATAACAACAGCTTCCACTCAAGTATTCAAATGGCTCTATATGAAGATCTGTATGGTAAGTGATGAAAAACTACAAAATTTTGGAATGAAGTGGTGAAAAAAAGACATATGTACCTAACCCTGTGTAAGAGATGACAGAGAAGGTTCAATATATCCCACAACACATAAAATCTACACAAAGTCTCCAAAAGTGCTATACTGACAACCATTGAAGAGGCTTGAAGTTCGATGTTGGAGATAATTTTTTCCATCGAATTTCCTCATAGAAGAGATCTATGCAGTTTGGAAAGATAGGGAATCTTAGCCCATGGTACATTGGCCCCTTTGAGATCCTTTATCTCATAGGAGTAGTTTCCTATCAGCTTAAACGTCCATAAAGTATTTATCAAGTTCATGATGTGTTCCATGTATCACTCACAAATAAGTGCACACCTTATCCATCATACAAACTAAATTTGGAGGTGGTACAACTAGAAAATTTCCTCTGAAATGAAGAGAATCTAGTAAACATTGTGGACCATATAGATAATGTTCTACACAACAAAACAACTCACCTTGTCAAATTGTGAATAGGAAACTTTGGAACCAAAGGAAAAAATTCAATTGAAGTACCCTAACCTCTTCTCAACTGAGAATATGAGTTAAAATTTTAGGGATGAAATTTATAAAGAGGGAGAGGATGTAACGAACCAGTGTTTTTTATCAAAAAAAATCTTGAATAAATGTGTGTTATATAATATTATACACACACAAAATATAGAGAAACCAACAGTAAATTTTTTTTCATTACTAAATAAGGTTACATTAATCATTAATGAAACCAATTAAAATTTTAATTATTACAACTAAAAATATATATATAATATAATATGGAAAATGGAAAATTTTGGATCACCCTAGTCTACAATAACAATCTCTTCTACTAAAAATTATATAGAGAAGAATAAAAATATTAGTAATCCAAGAAAAAATATAGGAAATGAAAATATAGAACCTCGAGACTAATTGAGTTTATTATTGAGTGAAATAATAGAGTAGTATTTATAGATGGTAAAGTGAATTATCAAATAGTAATGTGGCTGTTAGAATTAGAACCTGGCTATTGAAATAGTTTTTTTACATCAAAATAATTAATTTTAATATAAATAATATTTTTCAAATTACATTAAGTGAATATAAATTTTATAATGCCAAAAAGTAAGTATCATGATTATAAAATTCAAATAAAATATAAACACAATTTTAATAAACTATATTTTAATATATTTTTTAAAAATAATTATTTTTATATCAAAAATAAAATCACCTATTTATAAATTTAGTTATATTAAATGAATATAATATTTTAAATCAACAAGTAAAAATCAACCAAGAATGATTTTTTGGTAATATTTGGAAATACTTCAATTTTCAGGAGAATAGTAAAAATAAAATTTAATCATTACATAATACTATATTGAAATTTAGGTTCTTCCATGGAATATTTAATTTTATAAATTTTTTATTAAAATAAAATAAACTCAATTTCAAAACCTAAAAATAACTTTCCAAAGCATAAAGTCGGAAGTGATTCTTTAAAATAATAATTTTTATTTTTTTCCACTTTCAATTTTAATAAAATAATGAATTTGGATTATAAATTAGAATTAAAGTCTTGAACACATCATATTATATTAAAATATTATTTATATTTTCAAAAAAATTACCATTACAAGTTTTACCTTAGATATATTATTTTATTGAATATTTTATTCTAAAAATACCCCCTCTACTCAAGTATAAACAACCCCTATCACAACCCTTAGAAAAATACTCCTCCCATCCATTACAAAGCCCAATATCTACCTTTATCCTCCTAATTAAGCCTCTTATAATTCAAAGGTGTAGCTCCATCCCTCAAGTATTTATAGTGTCGTACAATAGAAGCTACACCAAAGAGGTAATAAGTCTCTATTAACTCTTACCTCATTCCTTATTCTCTTTCTTAATTTTACCATATTCCTTTCAAAAAAATATAATTAAAAATTTATTATAAGGTATTTAAAAATTTTATTACTAGAATTAACCTACTTTAATTATTATATTTATGAAAAATAAAATTACATCCTTTTTTCCTGTTCATTTGACAATGTCATGTTAAAGGTTGGTTATCGACCTATGGAGACATTGTCAAGACAATTATTAAAATCCAATTCATGGATTTAAAGTATGGATTATATATAATATATTAATATTTAATTTCATGTATTCTATTATTATGGAATAAATTACACTAATGTATAAATTAAAATTATGAAAATAGAGAAATCAATGCAAAACAGTAACTTTTTGTGTAAAATATGATATGAAAATGATTAATTTTCATGAAAGGAAACTAAGAAATATAATAAAATTATTAAAACTGATAAATATTATAACAAATGACAATAATAAACTTTTTTACCAATATTTTAAAAAATCTATGTTTATTATATAGGTGTTGTAAAAATGACGAAATTAAGCAGGAATTAAGGTAAGCGGATTCTCAAACCCAATTTTCTTTATTTGGGTCTTCAATATTTCACAAAAATTTCAGTTTTTATGTCCATTTTACATTCCTTATATATAATTTAATTATTATTCCCTTTTATTTTTGAGGATATACAATTTTCCAACCTAGTTTTATGATAAATGTAATGATTTTCAGAAAGAAGTCTTCTTTCCAGTTCACATCTCTACTTTTTTGGAAATTTTTTCCTCCTCACTCAAGTGTGATGACTCTTATGTAATATATGGTATTGAATTTCTCATTTAGGAACCCAAAAGTTTGTTCATGAATTTATACTTTATGAAATGATACACATTCATTTCCATGGGTTATTTTATGTCTAATATTTATATACATCCTAAATGGCATGCATGATTATGTAAATGTTATGATGTGATGGGTGTGTCCGAAGTTATATATCACTCCAGTGCTTTGGGTAATGTTATTTATCTCATGAGATAATGTTCAATATGCATGAATAGGCCGCTATCTTTGTTTATAATGATTATATTATGATTATTTATATATGTTGTGCGTGAACAAGATGATAGCTTTATTCACAACAATGTGTGGTATTGACCACTAAGTCTTGATGTTTCATTTTTATGAATTTCAAGATTACAAGCATTTATCACATGTTCCCTCATATTATTAATGATGAAATTATTCCTATGATATGATGATTTTTTATTCTCTCTCATGTTATATTGATTTATGTTCCTTATTTATCCTCTTATAGGGATTTTAGATCCTCCCTTTCATTGATGTATATACTATGGTTATTACTTTTACTAAGGAAAATATAAGGTCCAATAGGAAGTTAGAGAAGAATTATTTAATTAATTTTTATGTTATTTATGTAAATGTTTTGTATAAGACTAATTCTACCAAGAAACTAAACAATTTTATTCTGAATTTGTAAATTTTTTTAATCTTTAAAATGATGTAGTAGTCATGTTAGAAAAAGTAGGGTCAATATGATGTTGGGTATATCCTCCTCCACGATATTTTGTGGAAGATATTCAGATTGAATATCAATCTTGAAATAATGTTTTTCCCTCATAATTGATCAAACAGGTCATTGGTAGGGGTTAGAATATACTAGTTTTTAATAGGGGTCATATTAACTTCAAAATGATTAATGAATAGACGCATTTACCCATATTTTTTCTAAAGAAAATGAAAAGGTGTACTCCATGGTGAAGTACTAGGCTAGATGAATCCCATATCTAGATTCACTTGTAGTGTTTTATTTAATTTCAACAACTCAATTAGGTGTATTCTAAATTGAGTTTTAAAATAGGCATAACAGTAGGTATGAGTTCTATTATAAAATAAACTTCACAATTTAGGGGAAGACTATGAAAGTCCTTAGAAAATACATCATCATATTCCCAAATTATATGAACATTTTTAGTATTGAGTTTATCCCCATCAATTGGAGATGAATACCCCCTTAAAAAGGTAGATTGTCCCATTAGATGAAATTAATTTCCATTTGATGTTTATATTTATCCTACCCATGATATAAAATTCAAGGTTGATTTGGAATATTGAATGTAACATCCCTTCCTTCTAAATGGATATGGGATCTATACTGAGATATCCAATCTATACACAAAATTACATTAAATTCAACTATATGATGAATTAAATGGTTTTCATGAAGAACACTCCAATAAAATATATCATAGAGTCCCTATAGACTTTATATGTGGTCATCCTACTATTTTGAGTTTTCTCCTCTAACTCAAAATTTAATTATTGAGGATATGAATTTATATTATTAAATGCATTTCATGAAATAAATTAATTTATATAATTAAAAATCAAATAAGTTGCTTCAATATTTTAGTGTACCTAAACCACCTTAACTTCATTTTTCTATCTTTAATCCCTTTATAAAACAAAAATGGATAGCATGATGATCAATAATCACTAATCCGAGTGATCAATCACATAACCATGAAAATATTTCATAGGATATCAAAATCATGACACAATATTTTAAATCTATAAAAACATAGGTTTAACCTAGTTTATTCTTGGTTATTATCTATTCAAATACTTCATATTGGTTCCCAAAAAATGTTTTTTAACACAATCATACCCCCTAGGATTGTCAAATTGGGTGTATAGTATAGGCACAATCACTATGTAGAAGAATGATGATAGGTATAAACTTAGCCAGCTCTTTTCAGGTTTATTAACACTAGATGCATCTGTTCAAAAAACACATCCAATAATAGTATCCATACAAAGATGTATTTCCTGAAAAAAAAACATAATCCATATCTTAAAAAAATTTGATGATATCATGTACTTATAATTATCCCTAAAGTCATTTATAAGGTTATATTTCATAGTCTTTGTTTTTACTAAATATAGTTCCCATGTTTTCTACTAATATTTATCTAATACCCACTATAAATACCAAAACACTAGAATAATATAGCTATTAATTACTTTATTGTATTATTATTAGATACAAGTGATCACATCTCAAAAGACCAAATAATTTAATAGTCTTCACAAACTAGATACCTACACGAATCTCAAATACATTTGTAAACACAAATTACAAAAAAAGTAATTTCATTTAGAAATTTATTATTTTATATAGGATATCCATACATATCAATCATAGTATAATTGTAGGAATCCCTGGGAAATGAATTATAAGAAATCTGTGATCTTGGATTCTTAGTAAAGGTATGAATACAGTATAAGTTAATGTGGAGTAAATAAGGACCGATTAATATGGTAGGAATAAGTGATGATCAAAAAATTCAATTTAAATAATCACATAAACTTAAGAGTTATCCATTGATTTAATAAATATTTAAATAATAAAACATAAGTTAAAAACTAATTTCATAATTATTTATTGAAATTTTTTTGACTTAATAAACATATCATCAAGGCATTGTCCATGAAATCCACATAAATGGGTAAGTCCCCGACAAAATAACCAAACTTTTTGTCTCATGATACCTACTATTTCATTAGAGGGATATGTAATTGTAGGACACACATGTTACATAATAATCCAGATAAATAAATTATATGAATAAATAAAACTAATTAATATATATTCATAAAAATAAATAAATAAATATATTGGAATAACTATTATTCAAATTAAAATACATTTCCCAGTCAAACTAATTATAAAACATCCAAAAAATATGTTAGATTTTATTATTAAATTATTTCCTCATTAATGTTAATATTCATCAATGGATGTTGAAATAGATGAAAATACATAAAAAAGATCATTGTAAAATTTCATAAAGAAAAGATTCTTTTCGCTTTGAAATTACATATTTTTAATATAATAATTTTCCAAATATTGAGAAAAAAAATTTCTTTGAAATGAATAATTGAAGTATTGGGTGGTCATGGTGCTGGGAAATTTTGTTCATACTCTGTACATTAATACAAATATGACTTCCACATTTTTAGTAAAAAGTTAAAAGTACATAATTTAGAAAATAAAAAAACATTTCTTTCAAAAAAAATCGTAAAAAATCAAAACATGGGTAAAATTTTATTTAATAAATAAATATATAATATTAAAAAAATTATCTAAAAAATTTTAATAGAAAATATAAACATTGAAGAAAATATTCTTAACTGAGTGGAAAACCAATGTTGGTTTTCCTTAAAAAAAATATCGGTATATTGAGTACATAAGGAGAGGAAAATGATAGAAAATTTTGATATTTATAGAAATAACAAATATATAAGAAAATATATTGGGTTTAATATATAAATATCAAATAATTCCCCTAGTGGAGACTTAAACATAAACAATCTCGAATAATGGTGAGATTAAGAAAAAACCCTTACCTCAGGGTTGAGATCCTTTATATATGATTGAACCTCGTGTATATTAAATATGTATTTATTAAAATAAATTTCCAGAACTGCACAAAAATATATTATACTATATATGATTTAATTATAACCTTGTATCACCATTTTATTAACAATTATTTATCAGGATCATTGTTCTGGGTGACGACTGCCATATTTGTCATATTTGTTTTGGTTTAGTAATTTTAGTTAATGTAATATTATCATATTTCCCTCATATAAAGAATATTAATAATTAAATAAATAGTATGTATATTAATAATATATATATATTTTTAAAATTCTCCAAAATTGAAAAATATAGATAAATGAATTACATTGTTCATGGAGATGGTAGGTCGTACGTATGCATGAAAGATATTTTCACTTTTTAAAGGATTAAATGAAAGAAAGGATAATAATAATTCAATTTTATATAATAATTATTATAACATATGTATCATATATACTAATTAAATCAATCCATATTAACGTCAATGTAAATAAATAAGGAAAATTGAATCACATCGCTTCATGGATGTGGTTATCCACACATACACATGAGCGACGTAATCATTTTCCAAATGATGATATTGTAAGAAGGTATTTATTATATTATAATTTAATAATCATAAATATTTCATAGATATCAAATAAAAACTTTAAAAACATAAAAATAACCATCTATGAAATACGGTGATGGATAATGAAATGCATCGCAGCGTAGAGGTTGTAGTCTACATGTACACATGAGCAATACTTTCTATTCCTATTTGATTGAAAATATGGTGGATAATGGTGGTTTCATAATAATAATAACATATATATACATTTATAATTCTATATTTTTTATATTACGATATATAACACATATTTAAGGGAGGAAAACTAATAATTAAAAAATAAAGTGATCAGTTAAGGTGATTACCACTTCTTTGAAAGAAGTCCTTCAGATATCCTCTTAAGGAACCTAGGGTTGGACTTTTGGTAGGAAAAAATCCTATATAACGTGGATAGGTATTTCTGGGAGATATTTTGGGAGGTTTTGGTAAATATAAAATAATCAATGAGGTGTAAATAATTTAGTGATTGGGTAAGCCTTTGTATGTGGGGGAGAGGACACACTTGGGATTTCCTAAAACATTATAAATTAATTCTCCATAAAAATGATTCAATATGGTAGATGTTATAATTTTGGATGTTATTATCTCTAAACATGAACATAAAATAGGATTTAGAAAATTTATATTTGAAAACTTACCATAATCTCTTTTTTTAAACCCTCTCGTAAACTTTTTTTAACTTTAATCATGATAACACGTTTTTACTATTTAAACTATTCATTTTGACTAAAAATGAAAGTGTAACTATAAAAAATATGGAAATTAATATTCAATACATATATTAAATTTTATAAAATTCAATTCACATAAGTGGTATAATTTTAAAGGAAATTAAACACACAAAATGTGATGAAAAGCAGTTTCCTAGAAAAAATGTTTCCTTAAGTATAAAATATGAATATGATAAAATCCCATGTAAATTTTCATAAAACTACTCTAATTAGATTATTAATTATATAAATAAAATTATTTTAAAAAACATAAACCTTTTAAATTTTTGAAACGAAAATATGGGTTTCAATAATAAATATTATCTTTCACTATTCATCAAAAAATCAATCTTTTCATAAAATTCTATATAATTCAGGCTACAATAATTTTTTATATTTTTTCAATAATTAAATTAATTTTTTAAATAAATTTTCTAAAATTGGGATAAAATTATTTTATTATATGCTCACAAAAAATAATAATAACATTTCTTGAGGAAAACTCATTTTTGAAGCATATAATGACTTTACGAGAAATGGAAAACTTATTTACCAATAATTTCTTTTGTCTAAAACCTTTATAAATATTGTTTAGAAATTTTTCATTCCTATTCATACCATGATTTTAATGTTTAAGTTATAATGGTGAGATTTATGTTATAATATTTTTATAGTGGTTCACTTAAAGCTTGGTGTTGCGTGTTAATTTAGTTGTTGAACACTTCAAAATATTTAAAGTGAAATATATAATAGAATATTTGAGTGTCTGATAAATTATAATTAAAATTTTCATAATAATAATTATATATTAAATAACATATATGTTCTTTAAAATTATCATTATAATCATCAATGTTAAGAGAAACTGATAAACAAATCATATCGCTTTGTGGGGATAGTAATCCACACATACACAAATGATACATTATCATACTACAAAGGTTATATGGAAAGAAGTTAGAGAATATTATATATTTAAATAATATTTTATATTTTATAAAAATTATATATATATATATATATTTATATGTATATATATCCGTTAAATACTTCTATATAACAATCCTTGAGAAATGGTGATGAAAAAAAAACACATCGCTTTTTAGATGTCGTTGCCCACATGTATGCAAGGGTGATATTTTCATTTCCCATATGATGAAAAATAAGATTAAAAAGTGTTGTTACATAAACAAAATAGAATTATATTTTATTGTATATATTGTTGTTATTATATCAACAGGGTTATGATAGGATTAAAGAAGGTACAAGAAAAAATAAACTTGAAATATCTCGATTAAGTGTTATAACTCAGCTATGGAAAACCCCATATAGGTTTAATATTAGGAAATCAAGGATAGTATTATGTTGATACAGGTACATCTAGGTTGTGGGGAGGAAATCTAGGGGGTATTTTTAGAAATATTTTTTGAGGATGGTGGATCTAATGGTTGGAAAAACAAGTAAGAGGAGGTTCCCTTATATTAGTGAAGGATTGGAGCACATATATTTATTTTTATTTGTTAAATATTATAATTATATTAATCATTGCAAATATCCACTTAAATTCAAATTTAAATATAATCTCATATTCTCCAAAATAAACACATCCAATAAGAATTAGGATGATATTTTATGACATTATCAGAGTGTAGTAACAATAATTAAAATGTTTTAACCTTTTACTATGGCTATAGAGTTTTTACCAAGTTGAATAATCAGAATTACCAAAAATGAAATCGAAATGATTACTATATTATAGAATCATGATTCATAATATTAAATTTCCTTTTCAGGATTGAATTTTTAGAAGTTTTCAAATTTAATTTTAAAATAACTAGGAATGACACTATTAAATAAAGGTTTAAGAAAAAAATGTTTTTAAGACGAAAAATTAACATCATAAGTGTAATATAAAATAATGATTATTATTATACTAATTATATTATTTATAATAAAATTTTTAATATGTTACTTTATTACTAAATTTAAAACATATTGGGTCTTTTAAATAATTTTATTTAAGGAAATGTAGTGATATAATAAAAAAATCAGCATGTTAACTAATCAGTCAAAAACAACATTTTCCAAAAAATCCCAAAACATCACTCTAAGATAATATTTGAATTTTAATTATATAAATTATTTCCATTTTATCAAATAAAATTTATAATAGAGTTTGAAATTAATTTTAATATCTAAGGACAAAATGAAATTTAAAAAGTCTTGAAAAAAATTACATTTTTGAACCAAAAAATGACTTTATTTTAAATGCATAATTAATAACTGAAATTAATTAAATATTATTAAATTAAATATTTTTACTATACTAACTAAATTATAATAATTAATAAATAGTTATTAATTTATTCAATTAATATATAAATACTTTATGCAATTTAAAATAGTTTTATGAAAAATATCTCTTATGCCCTTAAATGTTTTAAATTTTTTTGCCAATTTAAAATTAATGTAACATCATGAAAACCTGAATCCTAGAGTGGGTAGTTATATACATTACTGGTATAATATATAAGAGTTCTCAAAGTATCAAATAGACTTATTGTATGAAACATTACACTTGAAAAACCAAAGATACAATGTGAACATATTGAGAGAATATGATTATATCTTCCATTATTCCATAAATATTAGATGAAGTCCTCCTATAGGGTTACTAGGGGAATGAAAAAAATTAAGGGTGAGAATATATTCTCAGTAAGTTGTGGCATATAATAGAATCATACATAATATTAACTTGTAATAAGTGGCATGGAAAGAATAAATGAACAACATGAATCCATAATCCCCTAAAACTTAGGGGATTATTTATTTATGGCAATAAATGAAAACATGGACAACAATAATAATTGATCTCATACTAATGGAGTTCATAAGGATGGAAATAAATAACCTACTTTCAAGGGTTTGTCCCAAGACACTTAAATTTCCTCTGATACTATAGTCAAGACATTATCCTACTATGGGAGTAAGTATGCATGAAAACCTAAGTTGTTTAGTATCATGATACCAATCGATGCATTAAGGGGTTATATAATGTCCGGAACCACCTTCCACTTCTTTAATTCTAATTATTTTACCATAAGAGTCATCACTAACTGTCATTCTATTCCCTAAGGAAGAAAATACGGGAAAAAAATATCTAACAATATATTGAGAGTCATGGATATAAAATACTTCCCTATTTAATATAATTATGTCTATGTCTAGGATTAAATCCTTTAATAAACATATAAGATGTGGGGTATCATCAATGTAACATTATGTACCCTAATAAAATAAATATAATGGTGAGGGTCCTTAAAATATTCAAGGATATCCATGAAATATAATAATTTCATTCAATATATTACATTGTTAGGAGACCAAGGTAGTGGATGGAAAAATTTACCACCATCATTCATTAAGGGCATGTGAATATTGTAAATCATATCCCCTGGGACAATCTCCCTATGTTTGAATTATTAGTCTCAATCCCTGTGTATCAGGGTGATGATTAATACAATTCTCAACAAACCCATTTTTGTATAATTTCCCTTAGGGAATCTTTTCCATATCCACATCCACTTTCCAGTATCCAGAAAGGGATGTATTTACCAAGAAATTACACACACTTTTACTTTACCAAAAATTAAGATGATTTCCCACCATAGAAAATGTAACTCTTGATTAAAAATAATTTTTTTTAGGGATAAAAAATTAGAAATAAAAATAAATAAATTCCATTAATAACATGAAAAAAATTATTCCTTGGAAATGTATTCACCACACAAAAAAAATAGGTGGTCATTACAATGTGAGT
The DNA here is from genome assembly GCA_963277665.1 of Viscum album. Classification (NCBI taxonomy): domain Eukaryota; kingdom Viridiplantae; phylum Streptophyta; class Magnoliopsida; order Santalales; family Viscaceae; genus Viscum; species Viscum album. The sequence continues at coordinate 1,095,130,636 of OY728151.1, read as the reverse complement.
CCCAATGAATGAAAATAATGATGAAAAATACCACTTATGGCTTGGGTAGAAATTCTGTAATAATATAATAAAAAATAGGGATTAAATATGATAAAAAATTCCATGAATAAAATTATTTCTTGATATAAAATATAAAATAGGTATTATATACCCCACATATGAGAAATTAGGTGCATATTACAAAACATTTCATCAGAGGAGGAATTTGGGATAGAAAACATTTACCTATTGTCTTGACTTCCTCAAATGTACATTTAAATCCTGTATAATAGTCATAGATATCTTACTCACATAACTCATTAACTTACACATATCCATTTTCATCCATAAACTTTATAAATATTCACTCTCTAAATGAATTCCTCTTGTTTTTCAAATTGGCGTTTCTACTTTTCATCATTTGTATGAGTTTCATAATAGCACAGTTAAAATTCATTAGTAAGAAAACTTATATATTTAATAGGTCATTAATGTTAATTTTAGGGATGATTTATAATAATTTGTTATTTTTTAAATCACTTTCAAGAGTGTTTAAAAAATTACCCATCAAGATGAAGTCGATAGTAAGTATGTTTTGATGATTTTTGATGAATAATGGGGGTATCTTTAATTTATCAATTAGATATTGATATAATATCTCCATATCCAAAAAATCATTATTTTCACATTTATATCATACTATTCTAAAAAAATGCTCTCATAGTCACCCATGACATAAATGTATAGTATTGTTCAAGTAGTTAGTTAAACCAACTAAAACATAATCCAACTATGATTAGTGGATGATTATAAGATGATTTAGTTTTAATATCATTATTAAATGAGTATAATAATATTATTTAGTTTTTTAGTTTTATATATTTTAATTAGAAGGATGTATAAGAATAATTATTTGATATAAAAACATTACACAATTTGAATAAAATATTATCCTCTTAGCAAGATTATTTTAAACAACTATACATATGATGATTGTTTGTCTATAATATCATTAATAGGTTATTATATTTTCCATATAATAACTTTAATTATTTTATAAACATTATATTTATCCTTTAATAACATCTTTATATCCTTCCTTGTAAGGTAGTAAAGTAAAATGAAGTATGTTGGGTCATGGAGGCGGTATTTCGCGCAACACATGAGAAAAAAGTTTTTTATTAATGTATGGGTTGTATAAATAAATAATTATAATATCCTTAATATAGTAACATAATATATATATTTTTTAATAATATCATTATATTATAGTTGATATTAAAACAAATTAAGAATAATTTTAATAAACAAACTAAGTAGTTGATAATACTCATGTCGAGGACATGATTTTTCTTTGAAGATCTCATTGAATTTGAAGTGAATGAGAAAAAATTATCTACAAGTGGTTATATTATTGTTATAATGATATATTGAGTGAAAATGGTATATTTTCAATGAGAAATTCGAATGCAATATGTTTCTTAAAGTGAAAAATATGTTACTATTTTATAAGTGAAGGGAAGGGTAGTTAAGGGGGTATCCCTTAAATTTTCAATAAGTTAAGGTCACCATTAATGTGTAAAAACCCATAAAATGTAAAAAAATATAAGAGTAAAATGATTTTGGGACTAAACTCACATCAAATACTTGTTTTTAGATATATTTGAGTTCTCAAGGGATTCTTGTTTTAACTTTTTATTTGTTACCCTACTTTACTTATATGTTGGAAAATAATATCAGACCATGGTAATTAATTTTAATAAAAAAGATAGATATAGACAATTTTGATTAATTTTAAACATATAATTTCAAATTTTAAGATCAATTAATCATATATTAATTATAAATTTGTGAAAAAGTAATTTTAAAATTAATAAACATAATCATGTAATTTTTTAGATAAATAGCATGGATAAGTTATGAATTTATAAATACAATAAAATTATCTTGGATATTTATTTTCATTTTATAAATTGATTTATTATTATAAAAATAAATTAAATGAGGCTTTAAATGAAATCCAAAACCGAATCACCATTAAAACACATGATTCGACAAAAAGTATAATAATGGTGATTAAATTAATGTAACATGTTTGTTAGTTATAAAAATGTTTGACATATGATTTATAAGTTCAATGAATATAGAAAATGTATAATTTTATTCCTTAAATTAATTTTTTAAAATATTTTTATAAACCTCTATTTAATTCTAATGTAACAGAAAATTCAAACAAAATACATGTTTCATAAAACAATTATTTTTCAACTAAAAAAATCCTTTTTTAAAAAAGCACAAAAATTAAAAAAAAATTGTGATATGATGAATTCAAATATTTAATTACAATTTTTACTTTTAAATTATAATATTTAACATTAAAATAAATTATTCTACAAAGGATCTTTAAACGGTGTATATGTGCAATAGTTCATGATACACTATTTAACTAATACAGTATAGTCTGGGGTTACATTCTCCCCCTTGAATAATTTAATCCTAAAAATGGGATATATAACTATAATTGATCAAATGAGGATATTCCTTCCTTATAGATTCTTCAGGATCCCAGGTTTCCTCTTCTAGTTTCTGATTTCTAAAATGGACTTTTAACAAAAGAGTTGTTTGATATCACAATGTTGTCTCTCTAATATAAATAATCAAGAAAGGATCATCATTATAATCCATGTTATTCTCCACCTCTATTCTCTAATATGTGAGAACATACATGTATATGGAATATATTTCCGCTATAATAAAACATTGAATACATCACATCCCTTAGTATGTTTTGAAATCATAACTTATTAGCAAGCTACAACCCCAATTCTTTCTAATATTTTAAATTGAAAAGTTTTCCTATGGATTAACTTCCCCATTTTACCAAATATAAAAACTCCCATCCATGGAGAAACCATCATGAATTCATGTTCTGCCGCATGAAATTCCATGACTTTACTTTGATTAAAAACATATCTCTTTTATCTACTTTGCGGTCATTTAATATGACCCCAAATAGTCTATACATTAATTTTCATCTCCACCCTAATATATGGTTCAAATAAACTTATTTCCCTAGCCTCTTACCAATATTTTGGAGAAATAAGCATATTTCTATACAATACATTATATGGTCTCATATAGATGCTTGAATATGAAATATTATTGTATGAAAATGCCTCTAATGAAAGATATTGATCCAAATTACCTTGGATGTCAAATAACATAAAAATCATATCCTCCAAATTCATTATGGTTCTTTTAGGTTTCCCATCAGTCTGGGGGTGATAGGGGGTACATAAATGTATCTCAATGATAATATCCATTTCAAGACTCTTTCATGATTTTGATGTGAACCAAGGGTCATAGTCAGATAAAATGTATATAGGTTCCCCATTAAGCCTTATTATTTCATTAATATATGTCCCAGTAAATGTACTCAAAGGTTTGATCTAATATTATTACTTTTAAATGAGCATAAATAGAAATAATGATCTATATAGGGTCATTCTCCCTTGTATTCTCTATGAGTCCAGTGACAAAGTCCATTGTAAAATTTTACCACTTCTATATATATTTAGGAAGAGGTTTAATGACTCCCAAATATTTTTTCATTCAAAATTCTCTACTAGAATACTAATCATATAGATACATAGTCTGTAATTTCCAACTTCATGTTATCCCAGCAGAAATTTTCTCTTGAATCTCTATATAAATTTTTTCTACGAGAGAGTATAGTGAAATTCTATCAATGTTCTTCCACAAGTAATTACCATTTCAACTCTCAAGTTTATGGACACATGACCTCTTTGTAAATTTTAACACTCTATCTCTATAGATGATTTCCATCCATTTCCCATCGTTCAATACATCAATCTCTCTTTTTACTATCTCATCATCCAATTGGTTCATCTTTTTCATTGTACTAAGAATAATTTAACAATTTCTCAGATAATAAATAATGTTTCCCTTTACCTTTAAATCACCATATCCATTATTACTATATCGTTGTATATGTGATCCTTGTTAATCCTCAAAATGTAAAACATTCTATGGCCTCTACTAATAAATGAATTATATATATTTTTTCCATTGTATGGTGGTAGTGTATTAATAAATCATAGTCCTTGAGTAATTAGAACTATCTTCTTTACTTCATGTTGAGATCCTTATGAGAGAAGATATACATAAAAATATTATGGTTCATATATATTTAACATCATTCAATATAGATTCAGTGTCTACATATTTTAAAAGAAAAAAATATAGATTCTAGCTTAAGGTCATGAGTTGGATAGTTTTGTTTGTGAATTTTATATTTCCTTGATACATAGAAAATAACTCTATCATTGTACATAAGGATTAAACCAATTACTTTCTTTGATGAATCACTATAAATTACCCACCCTTCCTTAATAAGTAGTAAATTTTATACTAGTGAATTAATTACTATCATATTGATCACTTTAAAACATTTCTTGCATTCCCATAACCATTTCAATTTAACACCTTTTTGTGTCAAATTGGATAATGGGTTGGCCAACCTTGAGAAATATGAACAAACCGCTAATATTAATATATTAAACCCAAGAAAATTTGGATCTCAGTTATGTTCATTGGTGTAGTCCATTCATTTAATACCTTTGAATATGAAGGTTTAACAAATATCCCATACTTTGAGATAATATGTCCAAGAAAAAGAAATGTGATTGAGACAAAAATCACATTTACTATACTTCCCCTAAAATTATTTTTCTAAGGGTCTCAATTTTTATTTGTAGATGATGCTCATAATACTTATAACTATTAGAGTATATCAAGATATCTTTAATGAATACCACCAAATATTTATCAAGGTACTCCTTGAATACACTAATCATTAGTCCACGAATTCAAAAGGTGAATTATTTAATTCAAATGGAACTACCGTACACTCATAATTTTCATACCTTATTTGGAATTACGTATTTAGTATATCATCCATCTTTTCCATTAAATGATTATAACAAGAGTGACTCTTGATCTCTGAAAATTATTGGGCTCTAATAAGGTGATAAAATAAGTCATCAATGCATGGAAAAGGATAATTATTATTTCTAGTGATGAAATTAATCGACATATAATTCATGTGCAATCTCATTGACCCCTCTTTATTTTTAAAAAATTAAGAAGGGGTTCCCTATAGTGAAACACTATAGTGTATAAATACCTTATCATTCAACTCCATTATCTATTTATTTAACTCGACTAACTCTACCAGTGTTATCCTATCGCTGGTTTTAGAAAAGGGTCTTCCATTGGGAATGAGATCAATAGAGAACTCAACATTATACTCTAATGGATGACCATGTAAATATTTTGGAAAAACATCGATAAAATTTTGTACCATTGGTATATCCTCTATTTTTAATCTACTTTCTTCATCCATAGTCACACATAATATTATTCAATACCAAAAAATTCATTAATGAGAGCTATATGTGGTGGATCCGTACATTATTTAAAAGATGAATTTTTTCCTCTAAAGAAATTAGATTTAACTTCAAATTCATGAATCATAACATCATTCTCTTGGAAATAATTTTTTTCATTATAATTTTTATGTAAAACCATAACAAGGATAATATAAAATTCAACCATATGTATAATAAAAAAAATTAAATAGGGTATATCTATGTATCCTAATTGAAATTACCTGTCATATATTTGTTTCCATAAGACTCCTACTTTGTTTATTAATTGATAATTACATTAATTGATTTATAGTGAAATATATAATGTTTTTATAAAACATTGAAGATATAATAGGTTGATAATCCATATATTCAAGTAAAGAATTTTCTAACTTTGAGGGAATAATCCATGTAAATTCCACTGTGTAATTATGAACTTTGACTTTTTCTATGGTAACTGTATAAGCATTGAATTTCTCCCTTGTTTATTTCTAAGGATAATTCACTTGATTTTTTGTGAATTTTTTTGAATAATTTTCCTTCTCCCTAAAGTAAAATAATTAAAAACCATAAGATTCTACCTTTCCATTTCATTGGTGAGCTTTATGGTCTTTTCTAATCACTTTTAATAAACACATGTTCCCTTCCATCAAGCCCTAGCATGTTATGTCCCACATTTATCACATTTGGTAAATCATATTCTAAAATTATTCCCTTTATCCACATTTATATTACAACTATGCTAATTAGAACTATTCTTATCTTAATATCCATTGAATAAATACTTCTTCGAGAACTCCTTTCCTTTCCTGATGGAACTTGAGACTATATCTTAAATGGTTAAAAGTGTCTGAGATTCCAACACCCTTTAAAGGATCATCTTTAACCCATAAAAGAAATGGTCAATATTTATTTGTATTCAATATACAAAGTCCAAATAAAGCCTATATAACCATATAAATTTATCCTCATACTCAAAAATAACTTCCTCCTCCATATGTCTATGGTTGAGTAGTTGCCTTTCCATTTTTGTACTTTTCTCATGAAGAATGTATTTTTTATAGAATACCTACTTAAAAGTTATCAATTCCATTAACTTGGGAACATCCTACTCTTTAGTGTTTTGAATTATATTAGACCAATGGTTTTCATATATATTTGGAAGATTGACTACCATTATGTATTTTTAATTTTCATTACTTCCACAAGTTATAAATATATTCTCTAGGGACTTGATCCATTGTTCAACAATAAATGGATTAGTAATTACTCTGAATGATGGATTATATTGGTACATTATGCGATCTAGCATAGCTATGCCACGATATAGATTAAAGGTATGATCTATAAAATTGAGATTATTTTTCATAACTTGGGTCAATTTTTATGGACATGTTTTTATACTTTTATCTCTTTGGAATATCTTGATATATAGGTGTTGAGTCACCATGGGATTCCAAGGATTGGCGATCCTCAATATTGATATAATAAAAATAATTAATATATTATATCACATGGACATAGTATTTTTGAAATAATGGAATAAATATTGAATGGTGACTTAAATAGGAAATATGATACTTTTAGTAAATTTGAAATGTGGGTTTTACTATAGGAGTAAAATAATAATTGTGTGCATCAGGTGTTTAGAACAGGTGATGTCATGGGAGTATGATAATTAATTTATAAATTATATTAATTTATTAGTGATTATTTTCAATAACCTAACCCCATCTCTATTTAAACCTAGTGATGGTAAAATATAAAGGATATTATAGAAACTATTTGGATTAAGAAAATATATAATTGAGGATGTTTTCCAAATGAAGACAAGTTCATAGATCAATGGTCTGTACAAAGAATTTTTCCATTGCCAATGGAATTTTTGGATCTCACCAATGAAAATGACCTTGAACCATTATTCATCAGTGATAAATCTAAACTCATGGTATGGTTTTTTTATATGAATTTATCCATATTTATTTATCCCTTGTCTAATGTGAATCAAATCCTCTAAAATTTTGATTCTTAGTTTGACCATTGATTTAGTTGTATGAGTTTATCATCCTTAGTTTGGAATTGATGATAATTGTTTATTATTGTTTAATCCTTATGTTTTCTTAATTTTAATGTAAATATGCTATATCTAACCCAAAAAATGGCCAAGTCTCATTCCTCATATCTGTATTTTGGTATTTTCTTTTCTTGTCCTTCAAGAACTCATCATCAGTATTATATTTAGTTGGTGGTTTGATGAATACAAATAAAATGATCATTTAAAATTGAAATTTGGTGCAATGGATTATCTTTATGGTTTGGTATTTTTTATTTATTACATGATCGAGGTGTGATCATGAATATGGAAAATTGGGGATTAGATCTGAAGTTCTTCAGTCCATGATTTGGTGATGTAGTGATGTATTGTGTTGGGTATTAAGTACCAAATGTATGGGTGGCTAAAATCTAGACACCAATGATAATGGTGTCTGATATTGATGAGAATGGTAGGGTTATCATGTCTTTGAATGTTTCTATTCTTCATATGGCTATGGTGGATGATTTTATTCCTTAAATTATGAAAGTAATTCAACTTTCTACTGAACATAGAGGATGTTCAAATCAGATCTAGATGTTATAGAATGATTCTGGGAAGAATCATAGGCAATGATAAGGGAGTAATTGAAGTCTCATGATGATATATATTTTCATCAAAATTCCATAATGCACACCACATAGTAAAGAGTGAAACATGCCATTTATCAACCTCTATGCGGAATATAAGGTTTATGTGTTAAGTTAAACATCAAAGGTAATCTGATTTACTCCCAAGACATGTTTCCCCTATCCAAAAGGCATAGAATGCAATGGGAATACATTCCTAAATTTCCATCTGACCCCACACACTATGTATATCCAGGTATATATCGTATATGTCTGAAGCTTCATGGGCTCAGTTATTACCATTTTACATAGTAATAGGCCAGAGTACATTGGTTTAACCAGAAGGAACACACTGAGTTTCAGCCAATCTCTACACATTGTGTACCCATAGTGGACTCACCGTGTATCTATAGAAAGACATGTCATGTGAGATAAAGATACATGGGTAGTTTTATACTCAAATAGACATTTTTTACCCCATGGGACATGTCGCATAATATTTTTAGGGAAAGATAGATCCCTTTATCTTCTACCTTGCATGTCTATATCTTCAAGACTTCAATTTGATCCTGTGAGTAGCCTATCCTGAGTATTTTTTCTTGTGTGATTTATTGGTGGACTTCATTTTTGTATCGAATATATAACGCATGGTGGTTCTAGAGGGACACCTCTCTTAGTTAAAATTAGCATGTGAAAATGATTAGTTGTGATGATTGGAGTGATGCCAAGGTCTGATCCCCCCACCTAATTTCACCAAGACACAGGTCCCCATGATCTTTAGAAAGGTAGAGTTAGTACATCCCCAAACTATAGTGGGGAGAAGGTCCTCTATATATAGATTTCTTCTACCCTTTCTTCAATCTATATCATAGATTGATTCCTCCACTCGAGTTAGTGTTCACTTTACTGTGCAGAAAAGTGGTGAGGTGTGGGCTCTCCACAAATAATCATGATGGGTTAAACAATATTCTTGGGGAGGATATAGATCTCCCTCACTTGTAGAGAATAGTAGCGAGTATAGAGACCATTATTAATATTCATGTGTGGTTTTGTATGGTGGATAGAATAAATGATGGACCTATGGATGTTGGAGGATCAATCATCATTCTTAGCTAGTCCTAGAGATAGATATCCCCATTCTCTCTTAGTTTGGACTTATTAATGAGAATATATAGGTTCTTATTATAGTTTTTGTCTCATATTACAATTGACGATCCTTTGCGGTGGTGAATTATCTCATATCACATAATGATTCATGTTTTTTTATTTGGGGGTGTCCTAATGGGTTTTTATATACTCAACCCTTCATGTGATATGACCACACATGTCAGGTCTTATATATATTATAGAAAATTATTTGGAGTCTTAGGTGGATTGGGAGTAATCAGAGATTAGTTGGATAATTTTTTTCTTAAATAACCTCATTAGAATATACGAGTTGTGTTTGAGGTTTTATCCCCCATATTTTTGGTAGTACGAGTTCTTTTTTAGTTTTCAATGGTTTTGTATTTGGACTACTACCTGTTGTTCATGAATCTATAGTAATATTTATTTATCTTATACACATTATACTGGTGTATATAGATGTGTGTGTGTTTGTGTATCAAGTTACTTTAGGATAATGCCCCCCATGTGTGTTATATGTCTACTCGATGCAAGTTACCAGCCTCGAAAATATTGGGGGTGGTATTGGGGTGCCAATCCCAGCTTACCGTTGGCCAGGCAGGACTTGTTGTATTTGGTCCTGATAGAGTGGTATTATAGGAGATAATCATATTACCAGAGTTTGGATATTTTCTACTTATGATTTTTGGTTTGGGAACTAGATAAATAGTGTTAAAGTATCTTAAGTTCTTATTTCAGACCTAGGAACCCAGTTTTGGAGTATATACTAATGAATCCATTCACACAGAATCTGATCACCTTCTTATTGACTCAACACATGTAGGAACTAGTTATAGGGAAGCCATTGGTACCAAAATAATATAGGAATTGTTTTTTTTTTCAATGTCCCTCATGAGTGAGCTCCCCAGATATTCTATTTTCCCATGGTATGCCTTGCTAATTTTCAAGATGCCTCCATGATGACAACCAGCTAGGATTATAAGATAGTGTTGTGATGACGAATTATTGAGTGAAGATGCATCCAATTAGGGAACTATTCTTGAGGTGTTCCCTCTAGGAGAGCATAGAGTATTTATTTCTCCTGATAAACAATTCACGGACCCATAACCAGTGGTCTAGGAAGATGATCATTCACATAGTATCTAATGAAACTACTAGGATAAGTTATGGTGATCATAGGCTTAGCGGGTTGTATGAGATTCAATAATAGAGAGTGATTGTGTTTTTCTATGAGCCATACCCTTAAGAAGTGGAGGATTGGATCCTAAAAATGACTACTACATATTGGTAAGAATATAGTACCAGAAGTTATTGTCTCTATAGAAAAGAGCTTATAAAAGGATACCTTCATTAGTGCTTTAGTTTTAGTGATCAAAAATCCCCAACATTATCAGGGATTTTTTCTAACACTGATAAATATTATTTTTCAAAATAAAATCATTAAAAATAACATATAAATATATTTTTATTAATTTAAATATATTTATATTTTTATAATATATAATATTTTTTATTAAATATGATTTATATAAGACTAAATAAGCATTTACACTGAATATATAATATATTTATTGAAACATGAATTATAAAATAATTACTAAATAATGAAAATTAATAATTTTTTAATTATTATCATGTGATAATCATTGAATAATAATGAGATGGCATAAAATTTCAATAAACTAATGTATGATCTATGATAAGTTCAAACATTACATGAACTTCAAATGGACATAACTTTTTAGTTGGGTGTTCGTTTGATCTATACCACAACTCATGTTTAAATCTACAAAGATATCTATGTTGTATTGTCCAGAGTAAACTTGGTAACTATTTTTTTAGAGGTTAATAAAGGCCCAGAATTCCTTCAATACTACGTTTTTAGTTTGGGAGCCCAAATTTTTAAATATTTTATAGTATTTCAGATTTTTTAAAGTCTTATTGTACCTTTTTAGTGGAGATTAAATCTATTCTTAGGGATTAAATTCCTTTAGATATTGTTGTTTTGAATTTTTATCATTTTTCATATTATAGTTTTATTAATAATTAAATATATTAATATTTTTTTATGTTTACTTATGTTTACTTATAATAAAGAAATTTCAAAAATAAATATGTAAAAATATTTACATAAAATATGTTTTCAAATATATAAACCAAATTGAAATAAATATTTATTAGTCATTTTATTTAAAACAAAAAAATTATCCTTTTTATTTACCTTATAAAAATTAATTAATTTGTTTATATATACATGTAAAAGTAATATTTATATATCAATATGTGTGTGTCAATAAAAAAATATATATTTATATGTATATTCAATTATATGTTAATAAATACACATATATATATGTAAAAATGTGTATGTGTTTTTGAGAAATAAAAATGTATACTTGTGTGTGTGAATATGTGTGTGTGTGTGTGTGTTATGCATATACATAATATATAAATGTATTTATATTTAAATATATCACCATCATAAATTATAGTCTAATAATTTTTTATAGTAAATATTTATAAATGAATTATAAAAATTTACATTTGAATTTAAAATTAAATGTAAATATTTATAAATAAATATGTAAATATATACACATATAAATATCTATATCACATATAAAATTTACATCTCAATATATATATATATATTTATTTAAAACTGTATTTAAAAATAATTATATAAATCATGTGGAATTAATTATTATCCATTTTATTTAAAACTATATCTAACCATTTTTATAAATTATAATAATATAATTATATATATATACACACACATATATATATAGTGTTTATATAAACTTATGTGTATATTAAAATATATATATTTATATTTATATTATAATATATATAAATCAATATTATTATGTAATATATTTAATTAAATAAAAGTGTTTATATATATATATATTTCACACACTTATAAATATATTATAATAAATAGAAATATCATAAAATATAAAACAAAAAAAATGGGGGAGTGTTAAAGTACATCAACTTATATAAGTGACGTCACGAGATCTAGTCCAAGTGCGATCAGGTCTTTGGTGGAGTATTCTAGCATTGAGGAAGGGGAAGGTTTTCATGAGGCTGAGGAAGGATGGGGGTGTCTGATGGATATTGCGGAGTGGAAAGTGACGAGAAACGGGGTTGTGAGTGTTGAGGAAGGGGGTGTTGTGGTGCGTCAAAAAAGAATTTTTTTTCTTCAAATTTTTTATCAACACTAAAAAAACCACTAATAATGGGTGCACTTTTCAATATTTTTTTTACAATTACACACACACCATATCAATGCTAAGAACACTATTAAAGGCTCCATTTATCATCTCTTTTTATGATAACTGATAAAGATAATCTTTTAACATCACTCATAATATTTATGCCTTTGTAAAGCTGATAAAATCTTTTTTATCCCTATTTAAGGGAGTACTTATAATACCAAATGGTATGGGGACACAAATTATATGGATCTTAAATCATTGGATGGTTGAGATCACAAACTATATTTTTCATAGAGTAGTAGGGAATTGGTGTCGTCTTTTTATTCAATTCCATGATGATGTGACCCTTTCATGGGGATAATATGAGTATCTCTTTAGATATGAGTTCTTTTTTGTAACTCAGTGTGTACCCATGGTCTAGATAGAGGTAATGTATTAGGATTTTTACTTGTGTGGGACCCCTCCTAGTTAGATAGTGATCTTAATATCTAGAATTCTTTAGTTTTATGCATGGTGTTGGAAGAAACCTTAATTTGTGACATTTGATGTTGCTTATGGCATGTAAGAGAGAGGGACACTTCAACCACCAAGGTGCATTCTTGAGATTCTATTTAATTTTTTTTGAGTGAGTCACTAAAGCCCAAAGTGGATAGTATCAAGATGTGGTTCATGTGTTACTTTAACTTGTATGTTTTAAGTAATTTTAGTGTAGTAAGTTATCATAGTAGGCCCTAGTTGTAGAGAATAGGTGGACAGATGGAAGAATATCATCTTGTGGTGGGCAACTTATGACTAAAGGCTCCATGTGTGTTTTGAGGTTAGATATGTGTTTTCTCTGCCCTATTTTCTGTTTTACCACATAATCATTAACCTATTTCTAAGAATACATCCCTTTTATGAGACCTAGTAGGTTTTGTTAGATCCCTTCTTTTCTTGGACCTTGTGTTTTGAGGCTCTAGAAGAGAAGATTATGTTATCACACATCTCTTCCAATAGTGTGACCTTACTCATGGAAAAAATAAAACCTCACATGGAGTACTTAAATAGTATGTGGTAAGGACCTATGATTTTTTCCTCAGTATGAAATTGTTTTCTACCATCCATACTGTATTAACTTATATTGGTAAGGTTTGTTGTGTATCAAGTTCATAGGATATAATTTTTCTTTTTTAGTTAGAATGGATCCCAGACAGAGAAGGATTATCTTATGTGCCAAAGGATACAACATATTTCCTGATAGTTGTCTTGCATGAAACATAGATTAGTTGATTATATGATCTTTCAATTTCCTATAATATTGGAGGAGCATGAGGATGTATTCTTTAAAGATATTCTATGTTTACCTGTGCATTTAAATTCTTTTTCTATGTAGACATTCACCAGGGATTGGCCAATATATGTGGTTAAATATCAGATGACCCCATGTAGTTCTGATAGATAAAGGTTTGGTAGGAGAAACCCACAGATCAGGGACTTGGTTAGACCTAATGTTCTATCATAGGTATCCTAGTGTTGTTCTCGTATAATATGGATGAAATTTTGAGTCCATTCATGTTCTAAAGTTTCCTAAACTAGGTTATTGTTAGGAAGGAGTACCCATCTCTGAGAATCAATGACTTATTCAACCAGTAGTTAACGGAAAAGTGGTTCTCAAAGATTGACCTCTTGATGGGTTATCACCATATCAAGGTTCAATGGTATGTTATTATAGATTTATATTTCTAAAGACACTGGTTTATTTGATATCATGGTGATACCTTTTGGCATGCAGGATGCCTTAGTAGTGTTTGTGAGACTTATGAATTGGGTCTTTCATGTAACTACCCAAACATTTATCAATGGAATTCTTTCCATTATTATAATTATGTTATATGGTATAAAATACAAACATAGTATATGTATCCCAATAAAAACATTATTCTAATAAATTAATAATTAAATAAGTAATATTTCAAGATATTAAGTAACATGCACCAATGGAATAGTAACTTGACCCTTAGAATAGTAACTTGACCCTTAGAATAGTAACTTGACCCTTAAAATAGTAATATGACCCTTATGAATAGTAATATGGCCAATAGAGTAGTGACCTCACCAATGAAAGTATAAATAAAATGTATGAATCTTAATGATGAAAATATTATATCATTATTTCATAGTATAAGTAAATAAATGTTTTTAAAATGATAAATTAAGTGTTTGAATATTTATACAACATAAATTTTTTTTACAATTCTAAAATTAACATAATTATTTAAAATATACTTTATTTTCATAAAATATATTCATAAATTAATATTTTTTCTATCTTATGATTATAATATAATTTTATGATAGATTAACAAATTTTTCAAAGTGTCCTAAAATCTGTTGTAATTTCAAATTCGGTATTTTTTGAGTAAATGATTACTTTATTTAAAGATAAGATTTCTTATATTTAGAAAATTATTTTCATAAAATGAAGTTCATTTTTGAATTAGACATGAATAAAATGGTTAAGGTGAAATTTTTTTATTTTTCCAAAATACTTGATTTTTTGTGAATAGTGATATACTTTAATTTACAATATTTAACAAAAACATGAATTATTGAGTGATGGATGATATATGGCTGGTGTAAGACCATAATCTAAAACACTAATTAATTGTTTTAGTAAATTTATTTATTAGGTTCAAACTATTCATTGTCCTAATCCAACATACTAAACTAATGAATAAAATAATGAGAAAACACCCCTCTCCTCCCCTATAAATACCACCCCACACCATCTCTTCTCCTCACACCTAAAAAACTATGAATATTCTCTAAGTTCTTCCCAATTTTATTCCAATTACCCTCCTTATTTCCAAGATCCATTGTTCTCATAAAAATACCAAAACCAACTTCCCTAAGTAGGTTCTCAAGGAGAAGAATTCAAGAGGTAAAATCCAATTTCATTTTCTTTTAATTTCATTTCATTTTTTTTATTTTTTTATTATCTCCTCAACTAACCAGATCCATGTGTCAAAATAAATATATAATATTATATATAATTTAATTTTATTATGTTAATGTAATATTCCATTATCAACTCTCTTATCCTCTCTCTTTTATTCATAAAATTAAAGCAACGTCCGTGAGGTGTTGATTTATCACCTTCGAGAATGATATGTTTTCATTTTGCATTAAAATATTCAACAATGGTCATAAAACCATTATAATTGATGAAACATATTGTACATTTTACGTTATAACCATTTTAACATTTTATAACTAACTTATATACATAATATTAAATATTAAAACAAAACTAGTTCAAGATATTCAAAAAACCGCCAAATTAATCCAATTGATTATCATTGATGTTTTATTTAATTAATCATCCTCACACATAAAAAAATAATATATATCAAAATTTATACTTTTTAAAGTTCATTAAAACATATAATTTCAATTCTGTAGAATCATTCCCCTTTTACATAATCATTCAGATATGTATACAATTGAATCGATCCTGATAACCATGAAACCAACACTCCTGGAACAATAGAATTAATATCTATAACTAATAATAATGAACATAAATGAATTTAATAAAATTATAATGAATCAAGAATGTACAAGAAGTATTGGATTTATTAATTAATGAATTTAATTTGATTATACACGATTCAAAAGTGAAGAAAATCACTCATACCTAAGGTAAGGGGATTCTCGAACCCAAATCTCTTTCCTTGGGTTTTCCCTCTTTCACTCGATTTTCTGTATGGATGTTCCTTTAATTTTACTTAAATATAATTTCATTATCCTTACCTTATCGTTCTTGGGATATATATGTTTTCAATATGATTTTATGAAAAATTCCAGTATTTTTCTAAAAAAACTCTTCTTTAAAAAATACAACTTTTATTTATCATGAGATGGTTTTTTATTCACCTATGATTGATGATTTATTTATCATATATTTTATTCCCTCTCTCTTTTGAGAAACCAAACGTTTATTCATAAAATTCTGCTTAATGAAAATAAACCCATTCAATTTCATTAGTTATTTTTTGTCCAATATTGATATATGTTCTATGTGGCATGCATGATTATTTAGATGTTATGATGTGATGGGTGCACCTCGAATTATATAGTTCATGTAAATATTTTGATTTTATGGGTGCATCCGGAATTATATAGTTCTCTAATTCATTGGGTAATGATATTTATCCCGTGATATTAAGTGATATATGTTTGAAAATGATGTTATATTTATTCACAACTATGAGTTGTATTTGACCACTAAGACATGATGTTTTATTTTTATGCATTGCCACATTCCATGGATTTATCTAATTATGACCTCATTATTATTATTGTTATCTTTTTCTTATGTTATGATGAAGATTATTATCCTCATCCATGTTACATGTTCATATCTATCCTCCTAATGGGATTTTATCTCACCCCTTTATTTGATGCATATCCTCAGTTGATTACTTATACTAAAGAGAATTAGATGGCCACTAATTATCTAGAGAAGAAGGAATTAAGTAAATATTTAAGCTTTATAATGTAAAAATTATTTATCGTCCAAATTTTCCAAAGATAAAAAAACTTTTTATCCTAGTTGTGTGATGATTTTATGTTGTTTCTCTTTAAAATGATGTAATCATCATGTAAGAAAAGTATTGTCGCTATTGTTGGTATCAAAGAATGGATGAGTTAATTTGGGAATTAGGGTTATAGAACCTTACTAAAAACCCATAGTATGAGACTAAGTATATGTAATCACCCAAGAATCATTGTTTTATAAAAATGTTAAACCTAGGGATCCCACAAGATATGACATTAGAGTAAATTACAGAAAGGAATAAATTATCAATGACTTTTTTACTTAGGTTTTGTTCAAACCATTTTCATTTTAAAAAATGGTTGGAATGATGAGAAACCATTAAAAAAGAACATTTGAGGGAAAATTTATCAAATAAAATACCCAATTTATTGGGGGTGGAGTTCAAATGTTCATTGATATTATTACCTAATTGTCTCAGGTTATGAGAAATAACAAGAACAATGTTGAATTTCCTCCTTCACCTAAGAGGAAGAAACTTTTATCGAGTATTTTATGCGGTAAAGACCACAAAAATTAAGTGGATCATTTGATCCACTTGTCATGGAATAGTTTTTCAACTTGTTGGAGATGATCTTTTTGTGCTTCACTGTTTTGAGATGGGTAAGGTTAATCTGGTCATCTATACTTTAGATATAGAGGGTGACCAATGGTGGGTGTTGATTAAGAACAGCAACCCGAAGGAAGAAATTGAAGATATGGAGTGGGAATACATTAAGATAATATTTATTAACAATTATTTGCCTCAAACTCTTCATAAAAATATAGAGGGATAATTGATATAGCAGACAAAAAGGGAAGGATCATTTTTCACGACCTATGGAGAAAATTCACAAGGATTATAAGGCATGCTTCAGGTTTTAATATAAAAATTGATATAAAAATTGATATATTCATTAGTTGTTTAAAACCACACCTTTAATATGATCTAGAAGTTTGAGACTTTGGGAGTTATGAATAAGTATTTGGATATTATCTCAAAGTGGAGATAGATTTTATAGAATGATCTCAAGGATATGGTGATAAGAAACAAAAGATGGGGTTTCAAGTTGGAGGATCTAATGATAATATTGGGAAGAAAGATCATCTACTCACATGCCAAAAATGTTTGAAGAATATCATGTGAACTACCTCAAAGGGACAAGGAAATTCTATAAGTTTGGGAGAGAAGGCCACCAAACTCATGAATTTCGAAGATACATAACTATGTTAGGTGATATGATAAAGGATGGGAGATCACCACCCATGGTTTAAGGCTTCAATTGTAAGGATAAAAGTCACTATGAAATTAAATCCACTAAACCTAGTGTCCCTGAGGGTAACCAGTGTCAGTAACCAACAAAGCGAAAGGAGAAAGGGAAGGATCATTCCACCACTACTACTGAAGTAAATCACGAAAATGAATTTGTACATGGTACACTTTTTATTTACTCAATAATGGAAAAATTATTATTTGATTATTGTTCTATGCATTCCTTTATATCTTGAATGTTTTATAGAACTATATAATTAAATCCCCAAAACCTTGAAGTATATATATCCATAAAAACACCTAGTGGATCAATCCTTACAACCAATGTGTTGGGATATTATCTTATTATCATATATGGGAAGATTCTTCCATTTAATCTTATGGTAATTACCTTTGATGAATTCAATATAATATGGGGAATGGATTAGCTATCATTATATAGAGAATATATCAACTATTAGTAAAAGGAAATATCATTTCATATTATGAACCATAACATGATCCACTAGAAATTCAAGGAAGATCATGAATTTCCTTTTGAAAATACGTCAATGGTGTGGGTGTTGATTTCCTATGAAGAGACATACCTCACTAAAATGGTATAGTTAAAGGAAGATAAAATCATAGGGGAAATTCCCACTGTGAGGGAATACAGTGTTGTATTTCCAAAAGAGTCACCCATACTTCTCCTAGATCATGAGGTAGATTTCTCAATAGAACACATTCCCAGATATACTCTTATCTCAAAATTTCTCTGTATGATAGCCTCTATCGAACTAGAGGAGTTAAACAAGTATTTAAAAGAGTATTTGGAAAGGGGTTTATATTCCATAGTGCATCGCCATGGGGTATTCCAGTGATCTTTGTAAATAAAAATGATGGATCAATGTTGTTATGTGTCAAATACTATGAGCTCAACTAGATCACCACAAAGAACAAGTATCGTCTTCTAAGGATTGATGATTGTTTGACTAGCTTTGAGGAGATCAATACTTCTCAATAGTGGATCTTCATTCTGGACATCATCATGTAATGGTGAATACGGAAGATATTTAGAAGACTTCCATCCATACATGGTATGGGAACTATGAGTTTTGTAGTGATTCCCTTCAAACACACTAACTTCCCTAAAATCATCATGGATTTTATGAATAGATTCTTTAGACAATACCTTGAAATTTTTTTGTTACTATTTATAGAAGATATTTTCATCTACTCTAAGATTGAGGAGGAACATGAAGAATATATATGGATTGTGCTGGCGATATGAAGAAAGGAAAAATTGTATTAGAAGTTCATAAAGTGTGATTTTTGGATGTAGAAAATCACATTCTTGGGACACGTGATTACAAGTAAGGGGATTTATGTTGACCCTTAAAAAGAAAAGGTAATTGAGGAATAGACGAAACCATCTAGTGTCACAGAAAAACACATTTTTCTTATATAATATGAGTACTACCAACATTTTGTGAGAAATTTATCATGATTGTCTATCCAACTAACTAAGATACTAAAGAAAGGGTTAAACTACGTTTGGATGGAAGAATGTGAGGAAAGATTCAAGGAGCTAAATAGGAGGATGATCATTCCACATATACTCACATAACAAATAAGTGGAGAAATTTTTGTGATATACAGTGATGCTTTAAAGAATGTCTTGGGTTTTGTACACCTGAAAAATGATAAAGTGATAGCCTACACCTCATTCCAATTAAAGATCTATGAGAAGAAAAACATGATGCATGATCTGGAGCAAGACTTTGTGATTTTATCCTTTATAATATAGGGGCATTACCTCTATGGGGAGAAGTTTTACATATATACTGATCACAAGAGTCTAAATTATATCTTTATATATATGGAACTCAACATGTTTGGTTAGAGATAATCAAGAAATATGATTTCTCTATTCACTATCATGTTAGGAAGGAAAATCTGGTATCTAATGATCTTAACATAAAAGATCCGACTACTATATCACTGATGTGGAATGAGAAATACCCTATCTTCAGGGGAATAAAATGGATGGATTTGGAAATCATAATGTTTTGGAATAATTATTATAATTACCATATAATTTCTCAACCATCCATCCCATAAAAAATTAAGGATGCTCAAAGGGATGATTTGGAGATTTGAAAGAAGGAGAATACAATAAAGGATTAGAAGTTGAAATAATTTCATTTGGATGATGATGGTGTAATTCAGTTTAGAATAAGGATTTATATACCTACAATACTTGAGATAAATAAGGATATATTAGATAATTCACATAGCTCAACATTATCCATCTATTCTAGAAGTACCAAGATATACTTTGATCTCTGAGAACAATTCTAGTCGGTCAATATAATGTAGGATATTGCATAATATATCTCAAAATTCTTGATATTCCCGCAAGTTAAAGAAGAAAGATAGAAGTCCCAAGGGATGATGAAACCACTGACTATACCCTTGTAAAAATGGGAGAATGTTTCTATGGGCTTCATCAATGGTCTCCCAAATAAATCCAAAGGAAATAATGTGATATGGGTTGTGGTGGACTGACTCACCATGACTACAAAATTTATCACTATTTAGGAAGATTTCTCACTTGAACAATCTTCCAAGATATATGTGAATGAAGTGGTGAGGCTACATGGGGTTCCAATTTTGATCTTCTCTCATCATGACCCAAGGTTCACATATAAATTCTAGAGAATTACTCAACATGATTTGAGTTCATAATTGAATTTCAGCACGGTCTATCACCCTAAAACTGATATCCAATTTAAAATGACTATTCAGATGCTTGAATACATGATAAGAGACTACTCAAGGGAATTAAAAGGTGTATGGGACCATCATCATCCATTATTTGAGTTCTCATACCAATAATATCTTCCACTCGAGTGTTCATATGGCTCCATATGAAGCTCTGTATGGAATGTTATATAGAACTCTAACCTATCGGGATAATGTTGGAGAACAAAAGTAACTTGGACATGATCTTGTACAAGATATGATATAAAAGTTTCAATCCATCAAGAAACATATCAAATTCGCTCCTATCTTGAAAAATAGCTAAGCCGACAATCAAATAAGGGACTTCAATTTAGACATTGGAGATAAAATCTTCCTTCAAATATCACCATGAAAGAGATTCATCAGGTTTTGCATGAAAAGGAGAGATTAGATCAAGGTAAATTGGCCCCTTTGAGATCCTGGATCACATAGGAGAAATGGAATATTGTCTTTAACTTACACTAACTATATCTCACATTCATGATGTGTTCCATTTATTTCTCTTGAGGAAGTATATACTAGATCTTCACATGTACTAAACTCAGAGGTAGTACAGTTGGAAGATGGTCTCTCTTATGATAGGAATCTGATAAAGATTTTGGACTAGAGAGATAAGGTTCTACATAAAAAGCAAATATACCTTGTCAAATTTTTTTGGTGGAACCACAAGTATAAAGAAGTGGAAATTGAACTAGAGGAGGTTATAAAAGATAAATACTCTCACCTATTTATGTAAAATGAAATTTCAAGGGTGAAATTTCAAAATGGGGAAAAATGTAATGACCCAAACTTTTATCAATGGAATTATTTCCCTTCTTATAATTATGGTATATGGTATAAAACACTTTCATAGAATATATATCCCAATAAAAACTTTCTTCTAAAAAATGAATAATGAAATAAGTAATATTTCAAGAAATTAAGGAACATATACTGATGGAATAATAACATGACCCTTAAAATAGTAACTTGACCCCTAGAATAGTAATATGACCCTTAGAAATAGTAATCCGGGCAATAAAATAGTACTCTCACCAATGAATGTATAAATAAAATTTAAGCATCTTAAAAATGAAAATTTGATATAATTATATCATAGTATAAGAAAATAAATGTTTTTAAAATGATTAATTAAGTTTTAATATTTTTGTAAAAAATGAATGTTTATATAAATTTTTATAAGACAAATAATTATTTAAAATAAAATTTATTTTCATAAATTAATATTTTTTTCTTGTGGTTATAAAATAATTTTATGAGACCTTAACTAATTTTTCAATGTTTCATAAAACCAATTATAATATTAAAATTGGTATTTTCGAGTAAATGATGATTTTATTTAAAAATTAAATTTCTAATTCTTAAAAAATTATTTTTATAAAATGTAGTTCATTTTATAATTCTACATGTGTAAAAATGGTTATGGTGATTTTTTGGGATTTTTCTAAAATACTTGAATCTTTTTGAATAGTGAAATATGATAATTTACAGTAGTTAACAAAAACTTGAATTATTGAATCATCAGTAATGTATGGATCATATAATTCCATAATCTCAAAATTTAGTTAATTTTTTTAATATATTTATTCATAAGTTTCAAACTATTCTTATCCTTGATCCAAAATAATAAACTAATGAATGAATTTTTAAGAAAACGCCCATATCTTCCCCTATAAATACCACCCCTCACCACCTCTTCTCCTCACACCTCAAAAGAATTGAATCATTCAAAAGTTAAGCCCAATACTCTTTCCAAGCCCCTCCCCCAAGTCCAAAATACATTGGTCTAATCAAAATAACAAAACCAATTTCCCTAAGGAAGTTCTCAAGGAGAAGAATTCCTAAGGTAAAATCCTCTTTCATTTTCTTTTAATTTCTTCTCAATTTATTTTATTTTATTATTCAATCATCACCTCTATTTATCCAAGTTTCATGAAAACTCCAGTATCATATATATACTAGAATATTATCATTTTAATGGAATAATCCATCATCAACCCTATTCTCCTCTTCCTTTTTTTCTTAAAATGAACGCATCATCCGTGAAGTGTTGATTTATCGCCATCGAGG
The DNA here is from genome assembly GCA_963277665.1 of Viscum album. NCBI lineage: Eukaryota > Viridiplantae > Streptophyta > Magnoliopsida > Santalales > Viscaceae > Viscum > Viscum album. The sequence continues at coordinate 1,095,107,494 of OY728151.1, read as the reverse complement.
ATGAAATCATTTCATTTTCCTTTACTGGCTTCATGGATGGTCATAAAACCATTATAATGGTTGAAACATATTTTGGAGTGTATGTTATAACCCTTTTTATGTTCAAGTAATTAATATATAATGAAAATATTATATATTAAAACAAACCTAGTTCATGATAATCTAAAAACCACCATATTACCCCCAAAAAAAATCATTAATATATTATTTAATAAATCATCATAAAACATTGAAAAATAATAATATATAAGTACATTTATAATTTTTAATTTTCATTAATAAAATATAATTTCAGTTCTGGAAAATCGTTCCCCTTTGACATAGTCTTTCATACATGTATACAAGTGAATCGGACATGAAAACCAAGAAAACAAACACTCCTAGAACGATAGAATTGAACTCTATAACTCCCCATAATGACCATAAACGAATTTTAAAAAATTATAATGAATCAAAAACATATATAAGAGGTTATGTATTTATTTACTAATGAATTTAATTTTATTATCCATGGTATTAAACTGAATAAAGATCTTGGACATAATGTAAGGGGATTCTCAAACCCAACACTCTTTACATGGGTTTTCTCTATTTCACTCAATTTTTAATATGGATTTTCCTTCATTGTTCTTTAAATATCATTCATTTTCATTACTTTAAATGTTATTATATATACATTTTTTCAATCATATTTTTTAAAAAATGAAAATATTTTTACAAAATAACTCTTCATTTAAAAAAATGCATCTTTTACTTCTCATTAGTTGTTTCTTCTTCACTATAGATTGATGAATATTTTATCAATTATATTGTTTTATTATTATATTTGGGAACCCTAAATTTTATTCATGAAAGTATACATTATGAAAATAAATTCATTCCTTCCCATGGGTTATTTTATGTACAATATTGATATGTGTTCAATTTGACATGCATGATTTTGTAAATATTATGATGTGACGGGTGAGACTAGAATTATAAAGCACATGTAAATTTTATGATGTATCAAGTGTCCCAAGAATTATATAGTGCACTAATGTATTGGGTAATATTATGTATCTCATATATAATTTTAAACATACATGAAACTAATGATATATTTTTTTACAACTATGTGTGGTAGTTAACCACTAAAATATGATATTTCGTATTTATGAATTACCACATTCCATTACTTATCTAATGCCTCTTATCATGATTATTACAATGTTCGTTTACTAATGTCATGATGTAGATGATTATTATTCTCATCCATGTTATTATCTATCCTCTTACTGGTCTTTTAGCTCACCCATTTCTTTGATGTATATCCCCAGGTGATGACTTGTACTATGTAGAAGAAGAGGACCACTAAAAAGATATAGAAGAAGGAATTAATTAAATGTTTCTATTTTATTATGTGAAAATTATTTGTGGTCCTAATATTACTAAGATATTAAACCTTTGGATCCTTATTTTGTAACACTTTTATATTGTCTATCTCTAAAATGATATAATAATTGTGTAAGAAAAGTAAGGTTGTTGTACTTAAACTCTTCAAGGATTGGATAATGGTAGTCTTCGTCAATCAAATCTATGTGTACTTGGCATCAATGGTATAGCATGCAAGATAGTTGATGATGGTTCTAGTCATTCTCTTATAAATACAACCATTATGGGAAGCTCTAAAAGCATCGGTTCTATATTTGGGAGGTCCACTTCTTGGGATATGTCTCCTTAAACACGAAGGAGATAGTGGACCTATCAATGATTTTGGTGGTTCTATCATTGGATCCATCGATGGTGTGGACATGGTAGAAGATTCTCTCATTAAGGTATTTCACCCGTTGTTGTTGAGTGAGGTCTCAAAGCAGTTGTACAATTTTAATTTGACCCTTAAGGATGCTTAGGGTGTAGTGTATATCCATTTGATGATAATCACCCCTCCTCTTCTTTAGTGGGGTAGGGAGGCACAACTTTGGGATATCAGTTTTGGGATCTTATGTGACAAGATATCCACTAGACATGTTCTCAATGGATATTATGAAGGAGGTGACCACATCATGTTTGATTTAGAATGGATGATGACACTAGTAATAATATGAGAGAAATTACTGAGGAGGTTTCATGCCTTCCCATAGAAATGCATATAGGAGAGGTAAAGATGTTCCAGGATCTTTTGGCATCAGTTGGGATAGCCAAGGATGTTTTGGAGTTATTTTGAGTTTATATCTCGATGTATCACCTATCAATAGGTGAATGTTGAGGTGCCTAGATGGAATTTGAAATAAAATTTTATCTTTCTGGTTTTCATCTTAAGGATTCCAAGATTATTGATAGGTCACAATGCTATCTGATTGATCATAGAATGACTCCCCAAGTTGGTTCCCTTCTTAACCATTTATGAGTATATCTTAGTCATGAGGTTGGTACACATGTCCATGAAAGGGGTAGTTCAGCTTCTTGGACTGTACTCAATGATAATTTTTTACCATGATTCTCACTTCACGTCATGACTATGGAGAGGATGTAGGAGTTCATAGGGACATAAATGTGGTTGATTATGATTTTTCCACCCCATACTAATGTCCAAGAAAAGTGGACCAATCAGGTTTTAGAGAACATGCTTAGGGATTTCATGTTAATTATAATTTTAGTTGGCAGGTCGACCAACCATTGGTAGATCTTTTGTAACACAATATTAACAACTCCACCACATTTGTAGCACCATTTAAGGACGTGTATGGGAGACCCTATAAGTTACCACTATACTTTCAGAGCCAATGTTAAATAGAATTTTTGGGCCCATAGTTGGTGTGAGAAATGGTAGGGAAGTTGAATTTCATCTAGGGGCATATGAGGATTGCCTAGAGTCATTATGAGTCCTTTATAAACGGAAAAATATGGCTTTCGGTGTTCAGTGAGGTTATCATGTTTTTCGATACATCTCACCTCTTCGAGGATAAAAAATAATTTTTTTTCAAGGTGGTAGGATACCTCTATGATTGGATGGGAACATTCAGATACTATATATGGTTAGAGTGGTGGGGAAATACTTATCCCTACCACCATAATTACATCAAGCACCCAATGTATTCCATGTTTCGTAATTGAGGATATGTGTGGATGACTTTTTGAATGTTGTCTACTAGGGTGAGTTAGATAGTGGGTTAGATTCACCATTTTTAGAATCCCAATATTTTTTGAAAATCATCATGAGAAGATACATCATGGTCAAGTGTTTTCATTTGGTGTGTGCTTTTTGGAAGCCTAGGAACATCCAGGAGCACTCATGGGAGTGGGAGAAATATTTGAGAGATCATTATCCTCACTTGTGAGTATGTTTTTTTAGGAAGAAAATACTTGAAGGTGGGGAGAATATAAAGAATATGTTTTCCATGAAAGATTTAGGAATATTTTGAGAAATATTTATGAAGACAAACACCCAATTAGTGTGGGATTCTAGATTCTAGGAGCCTTAGTGTTGATATATTAAAAATATTGAATATTTTATATCACATGCATGAATTTATCAGAAATAATATAATATTTCGTCAAAATTGATTTGATAGAGAATCTTAGATAGACATTAAATATGAAATGTGGGTTTTACTCTAGGTGTGACATAACCTTTTTGTGCATTAAGTGTTTTTCTTAAGAGATGCGATGGGTGGAAGATAAATAAATAAATTATTTTATTAATTTATTAGTTATTATTTTCCATAGCCTAACTGCCTCCCTATTAAAACCAAGTTATATTAATACCCTGGAGTTATAAATATAACCTTAGGGAATTTAAAAGAGAGAATAGAAGCGAATTGTAAAATGATGACCAGATCGTGATCAATAATCGATACCCATAAGTTTTCCATAACTAATTGTGTTTTTTATCTAGCCTATGATAAATACCTTGAACTATCCTTAATTATAAATTTACCCAAACTCGAGGTAGGGATTATTTTTATGTGTATTTATCCCCATTTGTTCATCCCATTTCAAACATGAATCAAATATCTTAATCATTTGATTCACAAGTGGAATCTAGATTTATGTGTATAAATTTATCTTCCTTGTCTTGGAAATGGTGATAATTGTTGATTATATTATAATATTTTTTTTGTTTTTCATTCTCAGGAAAATGGATTGAGTCTAACCCACCAATAGTCAATTTCCATTCCTCATGCTTGTGTTTTATGTTTTTATCCCATTATTCTTTTTGAATTCATCATATTTATTCTATATGAATGATTATTCAATGAATACTAGGAAACTGATCATTTCACAATCAATATTTAGTGAAAAAAAATCATCTCAATGGGTTTATATTTGGTAACGGTGACATGATCAAGGTATGGTGACTATTATGGATGATCTAGGATTGTATGAGGAGTTATTTGTTCCATGATATGGAAATGCGGTGGTGTGGTGCATTTGGGACCGTGTACCAAATGGATGGGTTGATGAAATGTAAACACTTAGAATGATGTAATTTATTATTAGTGTGGAATATAGGGTTAATGTGACTTATAACATTCAGGTTAATTATATGGTGATAGTGGATGATTTTTACAGTGAATAATAGAAAGAATTTGACTTTTGACTAGTTATGGAGGTGGTCAACTCCGATCCAAAAGTTGAAGCGTGATTCCTAGAAGAATAAAATGAAATATTGAAGGTGTGGGTAATTGTTCAAGATTATCAAGATTTTATATGAAATTTAAACAATATTACATGTATTTCATAGAGACACATCGTGTATCCCCCTTTGTGCAACAACTATGGTTTACACATTGAGTAAAATATAACACATCATGCAATTTACTCTTAGGATGTGTAACCCCTTGATAAATGGATCAACAAGTACAGGGATTACACACCCCGAAGGCCATGTGACCACACACACCATTTTTTTTAGGGAAAAAATAATGTACTTTGGACAGTGCATGGGACCGATTATGGACATAGTGCACGGACACAGGCCAGAGTACACGGGCGTGACCAAACTAAAAATGTTGAGTGTTGGAAAACCTCTACCTGTCGTGTAACCTTAGTGGACATGAATTGTATCTATATGAATAAATTCCATGAAATATCTTTTGAAACAACCACTACCATACTCATAGAGAAACATCATATACCCCATGGGACACATTGTGTACTCATGTCAAGGGATGTTGGATCCCTTTATCTTCTACCTCGTGCATCACCTTATACGAGACTCAGATTTGGGCCTATGAGTAGCATATCATAAGTAGTTTTTCAATGTACTACATAATGGTGGACTTTATTTTTTTTAATTAAGGAGATGGAATGAAGTGATGATATTGGAATTCTTCTCTCAGTGATGTTTAGATTGTGGAAGTGATCGATTGTGATGACCAAAGTGCTACTAGGGTCGGTACCCCACCTATCACTCCAGAGAAAGGGCCCTGATGCTCTTTATATAGGTTTTGTCAATAATCCACCATAATAAATTAGGGAATTATTCCTTTATCTTTGGAGTGTTACTCTCCCAACATCAAGATATGACATAAAGCAGGTCCTCCACTAGAGTTAGTAATCCCTCAACTGTGTAGTGAAGTGGAAAAGTGTGGGATCTCCACCCCAATTCTTGAGAGGTAACACATGATTATTTGATATCATATTCTTCTCCCTCAGTTTTAGAGAACAGAATCAAAGATATCTCCCTCCATTCATATTCTTATGAGGATTTGAATGGTATTTTTCCATAGAGATATTCCTTTGGGAGAAATAGGATCACTCATAATTCTTATCTAGCTATAGAGAGGGAGATATCCATTCCCCCTTTATTTCAGTTTCTTATTGATCATATCTTAGTATTTATTATGTATTTCGTCTCATATTCTTATTAAAATTCCTTTTTAGTGATGATCTAACTTTTATCTATGGAATTTTTATGTTTGGGGATTTCGAGATGTCTTATTGGGTAAGTATATACTCACCCCTTCATTGGTTATTCCCACACATATTATGTATTATAATGATGATAGTCATTTCATTGGAGTCCTAGGCAGACCAAGAGTAAGTGGATCTTAATTGGATCTTAGTTACACAAGAAATACCTCTGAATGATCAATGATTTTCTTTTCGATATCCTCCCCCATGTTGTTAGTAAGTTGAGTTATTTTATATTTTTCATGGGATTGTATTTGGCCTTTTTTTCTTTTTTTATACGAATTATTATAAAATGAGGAGGGATAGATGTGATTGATGGATCTATAGTATCAGTTATTTATATTTTTTTCATTATACTAGTTCATGGATATGCATTTTTTATATACAGGTACTTTAGGATTTGGCATCCCATGTGTATGATGTGCCTATTAAACACTAGTCGCTAGCCTTTAGCCTTTCAGAGGTGTGATAAGGGTTTCATGATCGACTTAACAACAGTAAGGCATGCCCATGTGGGTCAGTTCATGACACAAGTTCCCAAATATTGTTATGAAGTAATTAGCCTCAAATATATCTTTATTAACTTTTTTCGGGGGAATGTTCATTAACAACAGTTTTTGATATGTTTCCCATTAATCCTATTTGTTTTCATCTTTCTATAATGAAATATACATATTTATCTCGTTATATTGAAAAATAAAATTCCTATTCTGTTTTCTAGAATGTTTTATAGAAATATTGAGATATATATTTATCCTAGATTTACTATAACACTTGGTACATCTAAATCTAATCTCCAAGGTATCTAATATACTTTTGTTGATACCAAATGTAATAGCTTAGACTTTAGAAACCTTGATCTGGTAGTTATATTGAATTATTGGAAAAAATGATGGGAGTTAGTGAAGGATAAAATTGTTTATCTGTCTCACCAGACTGGATACATATATACATCACACTTGAAAATCATAATATATTACATGAACCTATTTCTAGAACATTATTAACCTTTCAATCGTATCCCGGAATAATACAGATAGTCCTCTTATAGGATTCCCAGGGATTAGAAAAAAATAAGGGTGAGCTTACATTCTTAGTAAGGAGTAGCATACAATGAAATTGTAAATAACATAAACCTAGAATAATTGATATTGATAGAATAAATGAACACCAAGAATCCATAATCAACTAAAACTGATGATATATTATAACCATGAAAATAAGTAAAAACATAGATAAAAATAATCATTAATCCCATATTGATGGAATACATAATTTCTAAAAGAAAAAATATTAGATCAAGTATTGTTCCAAGACACTTTACTTGTATATGATACCACTCTTAATACATTATCATACTATTAGAAGAGGAATACACCAAATCCCAACATGTTTTGTCTCATGAGAACAGTCAATACATTGAGGGGATATCTTATTTTGGGCCACTCCCATAACTTTTTTAAGTGAAATGAATTAACTATAAGATTCATGAATTCCTTTCATATTGTTCATTAAGGAATGACTTATTGAAAAAATAGTGGATGTCCATATAATGAAAAACATTTATATCAAATACTTCCACATTCAATAGAAAAATGTGGATATCTAGGAGAACATCACTTAATAAAATAAGATGTTGTGGGCTATCACCCAAGTTACATGAAGTGCCCATATCTATGAAATATAGTGGATAGGTTATATAAAATTATCTAGGTTATATATAGATAATTGTAAATGGTTTCAATAGATCACATCGGTTTGAGACTGACATACCAAAATTATGAGTGATTTTTAATAAAATTCTGATGTTTTTTTGTGTTTTTTAATGTGTATACCCATGATTTTTAATGTTTGATTTAACATTGGGTAATTGGAATATGGTATTCAAATGGGATAAAAATAATAAAAGAATGTTCATTTTTATGGTTGAAATATTTATCATGAACCTTATATTATCTTCATTGAATTTTTCTAATTCTTTTTTTGATTTTGGTGTAAAATTTAGCCAAGTTCCTAGGCCAGCCTTCAACCATGGGCTCCATTCCACATAGACATCCCAAAGGTTCTGTCGGCTGTGAGGCCCATAGGAGAGACATCCAAGGCCAACAATTCATGGGGGAGTGAAGCCCATGAAAAAGGCCCACATGAATGAAATATGTGGTCCAACATAGCTACCACAAAGGGCACACTGGTGCACGGAGTGACTCCATGCGGTGGAGGGAGGAGAGAATCATGTGGATGGGTTGGGAAACACATTATTGTAGGAGCCCTCTAGCTATCGTCCGACTTCATTTATTGGATGAACCTGTAAGGAGGATTATAAAGCCTTGCTCTGTATCCTGTCATTTTGATGTGGGATGTGAGCTCCACCGCACTCTGGCACAACTTCACTGCTCCCCGCTCCACTCTGCTATCTCTCCTTACTCGGTCACCTCTGCTTCTGCTCTCCGCTTTTGATCCACCAAATATGTGTCACCCAACTCCCCCATATGTCACACCCTCTACCACATTAGAGATCCTCTTTCCACGTAGAAGGATGGAGGAGGATTCGGCCACTAGTTCCATCCACCAAGAGCCTCCTGCTTTCCACCTCCACTACTCTATATACATGTTCCAACCTCCACCTCCACATCCATTGGCACCACCAACCTATAATTCACTATTTTCAAGCCATCACCCCTACTATCACCTGAGGTAATCACTACTCACCGGTGAATAGCACCATCTCCATCATGGATTCACTACTCTGCTTCTCTAGACATCCACCTCCAAATTCTCGGGATCAAGATCATTCCTTAACTGGTGCATTCCACCGACCACCCCAAAGAATTTTAAATCTCCTCTGACAATTGTAAATTTCGGAGGAGAATGACGGTCTACCACTTCTCAAACCACCACTCCAGATCTCAATCTCCTTTGGCCATTGTGAAGGCTAGAGAAGAAATAGGGTCACCACCCTCTCGATAAACACTCACTAATGAGGCCCACCATGTTCCAGATCTTGATCCACCACCATTTCTTCACAACTATGGATTCTGGTACTATCACCAGAGGCCTCCCTGCCATGCATCACCTTCACTACCCCGAGATCCACCTTCTACATTCCCTGCATGCCATATCCCAAAGGCCCATGTCTGAGAGGATATCATGCCACAAAAGGGGATCCTACCCTGTGTGGATCTCATCGACACACATCCTAAACATCCACATATTTTTATGTTTCTTTATCAGTTGTTATTGGTGGTTTTAAACCACCTAGTCTTAGGGTACCTTCATGGAAAGGGGAGGCATGGTCCTCCCTCCTCACCTAAAAATGTCTGCAATCCCCTACTTTCAAAATCATCTAATCGAGCAATGGGCATCAATCTAGTATAAATAATAGATCCACTGCCCACTTTTAAGAAGAGGAGGCCTTTTACCTCTTTGATACTTTACTCCTCATTCATTGTTTTATTGTCCCATGTCTCCTTCTTTTTCATATTACATGACCCCTTCTTGCATAAAGGGGTAGAATTCATTTGGACTGGGTAATGGTAAGGGGGTCCCATTTTTTGATGTTTTGAGTTTTTAATTTATTCAATCAAGGGAATTATTTTCTTTTAAATTATTGGTTTTCATTTTAATTAATTTTTAAATTTAAATTATGTAAAATTGGGTTTTATTATATTCTTAAATATTAATTTTCATTGATTTAAATATTTAATCTTGCCCTACTTGATTTAATTTTGTTATTATTTAAATTAGTTGATATTTACCAAATTAAAGTAAGCTGGTGATATAGTTATTACTAAACATGTGTGGAGTGAATGTTGGGATGATTTTATTATTTAGGGATAGTCAATACAATATGTTGAAATTCTAGAATATTTCTGAGAGTATTTCCACACTTTGATTAACATAAATCAAATGTGAATGAGAAAAAGAATTGTTACTCTATTAATTTAGTAAATTTTACTAAAACCAATATATTCATTTGTCATCAAAAACCATGATATCTTCACAAAAATGGGGACCCTAACCTAAATTCAATAACTTCTCTCTCATTTTAATTTCACCAAACTTCAAAATTTACTATTTTCATAATCTCTTTAATCCTGTTATTTTCTTAAGTGAAACCTAAATTAAAACACTGCTCTCTAGAGAAATATTTTTGGTTATCACTCAAACTACACACTTTGTCGGATTTAATAGTTTTTTGCACACATCATTCTAAATGTGTGTCAAAAATGGCATTGATGTGGGGGGGAGTTTAAATCTATCACTATAAATTTTTCATGACTAGGTCCTATAACAAGTTACTACTCAATATTGACCATGATATAAAAAGAAATTTGTTAACTAGTATTGGGAGTATTAATCATTGAAAAGAAATTTGATGAAATAAACACAAATGAATCAAGTGATCATTCAGAACCATACATTGTGGAAATGGACCCACAAAAAACCTTGACGGGCCTTTGTGCACCACAATATTCCAACCAACTAAATCAATTAACCATGCCTACACAAAATTACTTTGAGTTACGTGTTAAAATGATTTCTATGAAACCTAAATTTCATGTCCTTTTAGGTGAAGATCCCAATAGACACATTCAATAATTCATCAATTTTTTCATGTTTAAAACCAAGAGGGGTAGATAAAGGCCAAGTCAAGTTCAATGCATTACCTTTTTCACCCAAGGGAGTAGCTAAAGAGTGTTTTTATGGCATACAACCCAGAGATATCCATGACTGGGATGATCTCCAATAACATTTCATGAAAATATTATTCACAACATCCTGAAGAATAGAAATTGGGAAGTAGATATACTCCATCTGAAAAGTTAGTGGTGAGAATATTTACGAGTACTGGGAATATTTCATGACGCTTTGTTTAATCAACCCACATCAAATAGTGTAGGAACACTACTTCCTATTTGTCTTATACCAATTATTTCTTGAAAATTATAGTAACATTTTAGATGCATCTTCCATAGGATATTTTATAAAATAATCACCTTCAAAATCATGAAATATCATTGATAAGATAGCTTATATTTAAGAACAATTCTGCATAAGAGGTACTGTTATGAGAGGTATACACCAGGTAAGGATTCCTTACTCATCCCCTATCCTTAAAACTAGATTTGAATAATTGAAAAATCTAGAAATTCAAATGGGTTTTTATAAAGGTACTAAGTAACTATCTCCAGTGCATGTATGTGGATTATGCACATCACCCAATCATTACACTGATCAATGTGATGAGATATAGGGTATAGAAATTTGTGAAGCTTCATTCCATCAATGAAAATTCCTACATAATCAAAAATGGAGAGAATAGATTTCCCAAGTGGGATTTGAAGGTGAAAAAAACTAGACCTTACCCCCTTTTTCTAATCATCCACATTTCTAGCAGCAATATAAAAACACGGTACTATTCCAACAAACCTAAAAAACAACCATTCCATCTACAACAAACCCATCAAGAACCAACTTTTCAACGAATGACTTTTGGGAAACCATCAACAAGTAAGACATCATTTGTGAATCAATAACTATAGTCAAAAGTTTAGGGTCTAAAATAAAATTTCAAATATTTATCCAACTAGTTAAAGAATATCTTGTATTTTCTAACCAAGACTCCAAGAAAGATTCTATCCTAGATAGTTCCAAAACCAAAGGAGTATGTTAGTATAATCCCAACTTGAAGTGAAAAGGAGCTTCTACCACCAGAACCAATTAAGTTTAATGATTCTAAAAAAAACCTATGAAAAATTATTCCACCCTAAAAAGAATCCATAAACATAAGTGTAAAAGAAAAAAGGTAGAAAAAGACAACAAGTGACTATTTCATTCTTCATCGAATCAATCATCAAAGGTATAAGAAGAAAAAAAATCAAAGATATATCTATGAAACCTTTTAAAATGTTGAAATCAAAATTAATTTTCTAGAATAAATACTAAAACTCGCAAAATATTTGTTGTTTCTTAAATAAATATGAACCAAGAGAAATAAGTGTGATGGGGATCAAAAAATCAAACTTGGAAGGAGTGTCTTAGCCATGATCATCCGACCATGACTTAAAAAATATAAATATCTTGGGATATTTTATATTCCTTACACTATAGGTTCTTTAAAACTTTCTGATGCTAAGTGTGATCTTTGTGAATCCAATAATGTTATGTCTAACTCTTCCTTTTCATATTTGAAAATAGGTGAGCTAAAACCCACAAGATTATTTTTTCAACTAGAAAATTGATCCACTATTTCTCCTTATAGAGTTATAGAGGATATGATAGTAGGAGTTGATAGAATCATTTTTCAGTAGAATTTTACATAATCTCTCTGGATGAAGACAATGCACCAGGGAATTCACCCATTATTTATAGAATAAAATTCTTGAAAACATCCCAAAAAATCATCAGTGTTCATGAACAAACCTTTATAGTGGATATTGGAGATAGAAAGGTGAACTAAAATGTTATTGAATCAAAAAAACCATTAAATAATCATTACCTTTTTTCAATTTTCAATGATGAAGGTATTAATCCCATTGAATATTCATGTTTGATTCGACAATTATCAGCTTTATAAGATCACACTATATAAGGAGAGAGTATTAATAAATCTTAAAATTATTTATTTTTACCTCAAAAAGAAATAAAATCTAAATTAATTGATAATTATCTAGAAAAACTAATATGATACCCTTTTTCAAGGAAATTCATGCTTTTGAAATTGGAAATTTGAATTTGTTATCATCCATAGAACAGCCTGCGAGTCTTGAATTAAAACACCTACCATATGATATAAAGTATGTGTATCTATTGGAGGGGGAAAAGTTTCCAATAATCATTTACAATAATCTATTTGGGACCCAAGAAAATCACTTATTGTCCTTCTAAAAATAAACTTCCATTCCATATGATGGAATCTTAGAGATATGCCTGGAATCAAACCCAATGTCTAATCGCATAGAATCTTTTTAGAAGAGGACTCTAGACCTTCCAAGAAGTAAAAAGAGAGACTGAACCCCATAATCATAGATGTTATAAAGAAATAAATTGAAAAAAGAATTTATGATGACATCATTTTCCAAATTTCTGACTCCTAATGGGTCAGCCCCATATATGTGGTTTGTAAGAAAATAGGCTTTACCGTTATTGAAAATGAAAATAATTAATTCATTTCCATGAGTGTCTAGAATAGTTAGTATGGCATACCGCCATTTTATAACATAAACTTTCATTACATTACACAAAACTGAGGATCTTTAAGCTCTAGTGTCTTGGAAACCAGGAACATAATACATGAAAACAACATAAATCATTCTTCTTAAACACTTGAAAGGCGTCTCCTTAAGTTCATTCTAGGTTCATTACTGCATCTCATAACCCGGGGACATACATCAAAAGAAAGGGTGAACAGAAGGCCCAGTAAGGGAAACAAGAGGAACATTTTACATGTGAACTTGAGATACTTCAATAAGGACATGAAAAGAACTTTAAGGCATGAGAAAGAAATCATGAGGCATTTCATAATAAAAATAACATTTTTCATAACTTGAAGATGTGGCTATATCATTTAACATAGACAATCATGAACATATCACCAAGGTCCATCCCCAAGGTGTCATTTGAAAATTACCAAGGTTATTCACCAAGGTATCGTGAAAATTGTAATCTCTAGTGGTTACATCATTACCCAATGCATTGGAGCGCTATCAGGGCGCACCCTTAAATTTTCCTTTATTATCATGTGAGCCACATATATCATCATCAAACATTTCATAAATAACCCATATAGCATAAAGGAAATGGGTTTCATTTCATAATCATAACTTTTTAAAAACTGCTTTAAAGACATGATCTTTATATCACTTTAAAACCCACAGAAAAGGAAGGTGGGTCTCATGTATGTAAATCCCAGAATTTAAAATAGAAAATTTTGGTATATATGTGAATAAACTTGTAGAAATATGAGCTTTGAGTATTCACTTTATAACATAAAATAATTTTTGAGAAAAGAGAGAGGCATTTTGAGGGGGAAATTCTGCAGCATAACGGCTAAGTTTCAGGATTTTCGAAAACATTGAAATGAGAGGGGACATGGGTCACCCACTCATAAAAGATCCATAAAACAGTAGGGTGAAATATTAAGAAGGACATATGGACATGGTAATGAAATTTGAGGGGCATAACATTTGAAATGAAAAACATGGAAGGAAAAAAAAGATTAGATTTCTCTTATGAAAATTCGGCAGCCTTACGGCGTCACTTAACTTCAAAAGAAAATGATTTGACAAGATCAAATAGGGTCCCTCATCATATGATCATAATAGATCAGTATGATAGATATAGAGATCATACCCAAACATAATAAAAAGTAAATTGAAAGACTTGACATGAAAATCGAACTTGAAAAAAAGAGAAGGGTGAAAGAATCCCTTAAAAATTCGGCAGCCTAACGGCGTCACATAAACTTTCATAAAACGAAATGATGAGAGTAATAGGGGATCTCTCATCATATAAACATGAAAGGGCAGTAAGAGGAATATAAAAGAACATCCTCTCACATAAAAACATGGAGCATAATAGGAATGACATAAAAGAGATTACATGAAAAGAAAGAGAGGGGTCGGATCCCTTACCTTAAAACGTGACTCTTGAAACTCAAAGGATTGGACCTTGAGGGCTTGGGGGCACCTTGGGAGGACTCTTTGGAAGGTAAGAAGACCAGAACTTCGTTGGGGGGGAGTTGGGAGTGAAAACTAAAGGAGGAAAGGGTAGGTATTTATAGGGAAAGTGAGGGGACAAAGCATTAATGGCCAAGGGACACCTCACATGTGCTTTTCTCAAACCCATGTGCTCTCCCTTGGAATTTATCATGGAGTTAGGCCACATGGGGCCCCCAAAAAAATAATTCATCACCCTTGGCCGGCCAACCCTCAAAAGATCTCATGACATCATCATGACACCGCTATGATGTCATTAAACATACCGAAACCCTAAAACTGTAATTTTACTATTCACTGAAAATTCAACTTTCTCAGAATAATCCCAAAATTTCACCTTAACCAAATATCAATGCTCTGATTTCAAAAATGAAATCCATTTTATAAAAATAATTTTCTAAATATTTTTAATTTAATTTTTAAATAAAAACACTATTCATCGAAAATTCATTTTTTTCAGTAAAATCCCCAAAAATTACCTTAACATAATATCGATGCTCTGAGTTCAAAAATAAAGTCCTTTTTATAAAAATAATTTTCTAATTATTTTTAATTAAATTTTTAATTAAAAAACACTATTCATCCGAAAAAACTAATACTTGACTAATAATTTATGAAACCGTTATTTACCCATTTTATTGAATCTCATTACTTAATCTAGGTGTCTAAATTATATTAAAACTTTCTTTGAGTGAAATTACTAATCCATTTGGTCACATTACTAATCCTAAGCGTAAAATCACTATTCATAATTTACTATTCATTAAAAATTAAGTTGATCTTATTAGACTCCAAATTCCTTACTGAACACTTTTGTAGAAGACCATTTTTTGAAAATCATTACACATCATTAGTTATTTAGGGTTTTCATAATTATTTTAAAATATCCTTTTTTCGAAATTCATCAATAAAATACATTCTAAAATTATCTAGACATTTGAAATTTCACAAACATCACTAAAGGAAGAAATCTCAATTTATTCACCCAAAAGGATTACACAAGGAAGCTAGGGTCTCGTCACATAGCCCCTTATAACACCGGCATAAGACCTAAGTGTAAGGTGTGCTATGGTGAGAGAATCTGAGGGAGGCTCAGATAACATTGCCCTAGTAGTAATCTCTACTAACTTGAACTTATCCCGCAGGCATTTCCGTTCAAGCTTGACACGCTGGAGTTCGGCTTGGTCTTGGTCCAAAGCGAAGCCCACATATGCTACCTCCTTCCCAAGCTCTGATAAGTGGGCTTCATAAGGGTCGAGTCTATTGGATGAAGCCATCGACTCCTCTTTCTGCATTAACCATTAACATCTTATTAAATCAATAAGAGTAAGTTAATATACTACTCAAAAAGATTGGGTCGTTACATTCTTCCCCCCTTAAGAAATTTCATCCCCGAAATTTATACTTGAGGCCTAGCCGAAAAGGTGAGGGTACTTTTGCTTCATCGTTTCCTCGGGCTCCCAAGTCGCTTCTTCGTACTTATGATTCCTCCACAACACTTTCACAAGGTGGGTAGTCTTGTTTCGTAGAACCTTGTCTCTACGGTCTAAGATCTCCACTGGCTGCTCTTCATAAGAGAGGTCATGTTCATGTTGTACCACCTCTGGGTTCAGTACATGTGAAGGGTCGGGTATGTACTTCCTCAAGAGAGATACATGGAAGACATTGTGAACTTGAGCTAGGTTCGGTGGAAGTGCTAGACGATAGGCCACTGCTCCTATGCGATCAAGGATTTCATAGGGGCCAATGTACCTAGGGCTGAGCTTCCCTTTCTTCCCAAACCGCATGACTCTCTTCCATGGAGAGATTCGAAGGAAGACTTTGTCACCAACACCAAACTCCAAGTCTCTTCGTCGATTGTCAGCATAGCTCTTCTGCCGACTCTGAGCAGCTTTTATGTGTTGTTGGATGGAATGAACTTGTTCTATCATTTCTTGCACAAGATCAGGCCCAAGAAGCTTCCTCTCACCAGTTTTCTTCCCAACAAGTAGGAGTTCTACACCGCTTTCCATATAGAGCTTCATAGGGTGCCATCTGAATACTCGAATGGAAGCTTTTGTTATAGGAGAACTCAACTAATGGGAGGTGTTGATCCCATCCATCTTTAAATTCCATTGAGCATAATCTCAACATGTCTTCGAGTGTCTGAATAGTCCTTTCAGATTGGCCATCAGTTTGAGGATGATAGGCCGTACTAAAATTCAATTCAGTATTCCGAGCATGTTGAAGACTTCTCCAGAATTTTGATGTGAATCTTGGGTCACGATCAGATACGATGGATAGTGGTACCCCATGCAGCCTTACCACTTCCTTAACGTATATCTTGGCAAGATGATCCAGAGAGAAATCTTCCCGAATAGAGATAAAATGGGCTGTCTTGGTGAGACGGTCCACAATAACCCATATCGCATTGTTTCCTTTGGATGTTTTTGGGAGACCCGTTACAAAGTCCATGGTGATATTATCCCACTTCCATACTGGTATGGGTAGCGGTTGTAATACCCCCTTAGGAAGTTGTCTTTCTGCCTTTTCTTGCTGACACACCAGGCACCTTGTAGTGAAATCAGCAATCTCCCTCTTCATGTTATCCCACCAATAATGATCACGAAGGTCTCTATACATCTTAGTGCTTCCCGGGTGTATAGAGAATGTAGAGCTATGAGCTTCATCCATCAATTCTTTCTTTATCTCCGGAATAGATGGAACACATATTCTTGTACGAAATTTCAATACACCTTCTTGATCAATATTGAAATCAAGGAACTTCCCATCCTTTACAGCCTCAAAATTATCCTGCAGCAAAGGATCTTCTTTTTGAGCCTTCTTGATCCTCTCTAGTAATGAAGGTTGAGAAATCATTTGGAATAGGGTTGATGATGTCCCTT
Source organism: Viscum album (assembly GCA_963277665.1). NCBI lineage: Eukaryota > Viridiplantae > Streptophyta > Magnoliopsida > Santalales > Viscaceae > Viscum > Viscum album. The sequence goes on along the minus strand of OY728151.1, from coordinate 1,095,089,997 downwards.
TCCTTATAATTCCCATGTCCAGTTTTACTAGATATTTAATCAAGGGATCTCCTAAGATCCTCATTGTTGCCAAAACAACAGGATCTTTCCTGCTTAATGCATCCGCGACTTTGTTTGCTCTTCCTGGGTGATAATGAATTGAACAATCATAGTCTTTAATAAGCTCCAACCATCTCCTTTGTCTCATGTTCAATTCTTTCTGAGTGAAAATATACTTTAGACTTTGGTGGTCAGTGTATATATCACATTTCTCCCCATAAAGATAGTGCCTCCATATCTTTAGAGCAAAAACAACTGCCGCCAGCTCTAGATCATGCGTAGGATAATTCTGCTCATGAATCTTCAACTTTCGAGATGCATAAGCAATTACTTTGTCATTTTGCATGAGGACGCACCCAAGCCCTTTCAGAGATGCATCGCTAAAAATAACGAATCCTTCTCCGATAGAGGGTAGTGTTAACACATGTGCAGTAACCAATCTCTTCTTCAGCTCTTGGAAACTTTCCTCGCATTCCTTTGTCCAGATGAACTTAACCCCTTTTCGAGTCAACTTGGTTAGTGGATTAGAAAGCCGTGAAAAGTTTTTCACAAACCTCCTATAATATCCCGCTAAACCAAGGAAACTACGAATCTCAGTTACTGTTGTGGGTTGAGGCCACTCCTCCACAACCATTGTCTTTGCAGGGTCAACCGAGATTCCTTCATTGGTTACGATGTGCCCCAAGAAATCCACTTGTTGTAACCAAAACTCACACTTGCTGAACTTCCCAAAGAGCCTCTCCTTCCGTAGAGTTTTCACAATAACCCTCAGATGATCTTCATGCTCCTCACGACTTTTTGAATATATCAAAATATCATCAATAAAAACTACCACAAAGTTATCAAGGTAGTCCTTAAAGACTCTATTCATCAAATCCACGAAAATAGCAGGAGCATTAGTCAAGACGAAGGGCATAACAGTAAACTCATAATGCCCATATCTTGATCGGAAGGCAGTCTTTGGAATATCTTCCTTCTTCACCCTCAGTTGATGATAACCAGATCGAATGTCAATCTTAGAGAAGAATTGAGCCCCACGAAGTTGGTCAAATAAATCATCAATTCTTGGAAGAGGGTATCTGTTCTTCACTGTAATCCTGTTCAGTTCTCTATAATCAATGCATAGCCGCATTGATCCATCCTTCTTCTTCACAAAGAGAACTGGTGCTCCCTAAGGAGACACACTCGGTCGGATAAACCCCTTCTCCAACAAGTCTTGGAGTTGTTTCTTTAACTCTTCTAGCTCCACATTTTCCATTCTATACGGAGTCTTTGATATCGGTTGAGACCCAGGTACGAGTTCAATGGAGAACTCTACCTCTCTTTCTGGGGGAGGTCCAGGTAACTCCTCAGGAAATAAATCCATGTATTCCTGAACAATCGGAACATCTTCTATTTGTATGCTCACTCTTCCTTCTTCATCATCACTGATTAACTCCATAAAGAAAGCTATAGTAGGTGCTTCTAGATAGGGATCAGTTCGGGATATCTCTCCTTGGAAGATAACTGTAGGTCGTTCATTCAAGACTACTGAGATTTCCTTACTTCTGCATTTGATCTTAACATTATACTTTGAGAGCCAGTCCATCCCTTGTATAACGTCGAATTCCATCATGGGAATGACTACTAGATTTGCGATAAGATTGTGCTCACCAAAGTAAACACTAGAGTCTCTAAACACTGTTGATGCATGGATAATCCCACTTGGATTCTTGACTGACAACTCTACCTCAAGCAATTCGGGGATTGATTCTATATTCTTTGCAAACTTGGAAGAAATACAGGAATGCGTAGAACCAGAATCAAATAAAGCACTTGCTAGTTTTGAGAGGACAACAAGAGTACCTGCTACCACATCGTTCGGAACTTCAACTTCAGTTGTTGTGATAGCGAAAGCACGACCTTGCTCCCTTGGCCTCTGCTGAGGTTGATGGGGATTCCCCTCCACCGCCCTCGGATTTGGACATTGATTAGCAAAGTGCCCAAGCTGTCCACACTTGAAGCATGTGACTTCGGGTAGGGCCAGAACCATATTTCCTCTTTCATTAGTGTTGGGAAGTTGAGGCTTCACATCGCCACGACAATTCTGAGAAATATGGCCTTCTTTTCCACACCTATAGCACTTTCCACTTCCGATCAAGCAGTTCCCCGGATGCTTCTTCCCACATTTATTGAATGTGGCATGTTGCATATGATTTCCACCTCTTTCCTGATCAAAACTTCTTCCCAGGCTTGGTTCTAGAGTTCTCTTCTTCTCATTAGATTTGTGAGACCATTGTGTCTCCCCAAACTCTAGTTCAACTTTCATAGCACTTAGAACTATTTCTTCATAGCTATCGTAGTCCCTGTTGGCTAGATTCTTCCGCAGATGTGGTCGTAGTCCGCCAAAGAATCTATCAACCTTCCCATTAGGGTCCATGACAAAGCTTGAGGTATAACGGGAAAGCCTTGTGAAGTTCATCTCATAGCTTCCGACAGATTCGTTCTCCTTCTGCTTCAGCTCGAGAAACTCTTTCTCCATTTTCGTTCTCATTGAACGAGGGAAATACTTGTTAAAGAAAATCTCCCAAAATTCTTCCCACTCCATAGCTTCCATCTCTCCTCGTGGCTTCGTGTTTTTGATCAGTGACCACCACTGATCAGCTTCTCCCTCTAGGCGGTAAACAGAAAGGGTGACTTTTTCTTGTTCCGAACAATGAAGTACAGAAAAGATCTTTTCAATGGAGCTTATCCATTGTTCCGCAACCAATGGGTCAGTAGATCCACTGAATGTTGGCCGTCGTTGACGCATGAAGGACTTAACAGAAAGTTGTTCCCTTCGTGGTGAGGTCGGCCTCTCTTCTTGATTCAAGTTATTACTCATAACCTGAGTCAGTTGGTTCATCATTCGCATGAATGTTTCCATTCCGGCTTCCATCGGAGGGCCGTTAGCACATGGTGCATTGCGGTCACCATCGGCACGGTTTCTCCTATTTCCCGCCATTTTCTAAAAGAATAAAACCTTAGTGAGAAACTTATTTCATTTATGAATCTTTTAACTAAGACTTCGTGCTTAGACAATTATAGTTCTATATAATTCCTTCATAATGATTCATAAAAAGCATGTGATTAACCAAACATATCCCCCAGGAGTGTCGTAACCAAGAGTGCAGCAAGGCCCGTTATCGTGCACCAGTTCCCGTTCGAGTCAAGCTCAAAGTGGTGTTTTCGGGTTTTACCCCTATGTACATCTGTGCCAGAGCCGCCTCTACCTGCTCGTATCCAGACAGGGATGTATTTGTTTGATAGACCACTTACTCAATACTTACCAAAATACCAGGAAGTTTTCCTATATTTAAACTTTTCTATAGGGTTCTTCCTAAAGTTTTTATATCCTAATTTCCACAAATAACTAAACCATCCTTTGATACCAACTATGGCATCCCGCCATTTTATAACATAAACTTTCATTACATTACACAAAACTGAGGATCTTTAAGGTCTAGTTTCTTGGAAACCAGGAACATAATACATGAAAACAACATAAAACATTCTTCTTAAACACTTGAAAGGCGTCTCCTTAAGTTAATTCTAGGTTCATTACTGCATCTCATAACCTGGGGACATACATCAAAAGAAAGGGTGAGCAGAAGGCCCAGTAAGGGAAACAAGAGGAACATTTTACATGTGAACTTGAGATACTTCAATAAGGACATGAAAAGAACATTAAGGCATGAGAAAGAAATCATGAGGCATTTCATAATAAAAATAACATTTTTCATAACTTAAAGATGTGGCTACATCATTTAACATAGACAATCATGAACATATCACCAAGGTCCATCCCCAAGGTGTCATTTGAAAATTACCAAGGTTATTCACCAAGGTATCGTGAAAATTGTAATCTCTAGTGGTTACATCATTACCCAATGCATTGGAGCGCTATCAGGGCGCACCCTTAAATTTGCCTTTATTATCATGTGAGCCACATATATCATCATCAAAAATTTCATAAATAACCCATATAGCATAAAGGAAATGGGTTTCATTTCATAATCATAACATTTTAAAAACTGCTTTAAAGACATGATCTTTATATCACTTTAAAACCCACAGAAAAGGAAGGTGGGTCTCATGTATGTAAATCCCAGAATTTAAAATAGAACATTTTGGTATATATGTGAGTACCCTTTTAGAAATAGGAGCTTTGAGTATTCACTTTATAACATAAAATAATTTTTGAGAAAAGAGAGAGGCATTTTGAGGGGAAAATTCTGCAGCATAACGGCTAAGTTTCGGGATTTTAGAAAACATTGAAATGAGAGGGGACATGGGTCACCCACTCATAAAAGATCCATAAAATAGTAGGGTGAAAGATTAAGAAGGACATATGGACATGGTAATGAAATTTGAGGGGCATACCATTTGAAATGAAAAACATGGAAGGAAAAAAAAGATTAGATTTCTCTTATGAAAATTCGGCAGCCTTACGGCGTCACTTAACTTCAAAAGAAAATGATTTGACAAGATCAAATAGGGTCCCTTATCATATGATCATAAGAGATCAGTATGATAGATATAGAGATCATACCCAAACATAAAAAAAGGAACTTGAAAGACTTGACATGAAAATCGAACTTGAAAAAAAGAGAAGGGTGAAAGAATCCCTTAAAAATTCGGCAGCCTAACGGCGTCACTTAAACTTTCATAAAACGAAATGATGAGAGTAAGAGGGGATATCTCATCATATAAACATGAAAGGGAATTAAGAGGAATATAAAAGAAAATCCTCTCACATAAAAACATGGAGCATAATAGGAATGACATAAAAGAGATTACATGAAAAGAAAGAGAGGGGCCGGATCCCTTACCTTAAAACGTGACTCTTGAAACTCAAAGGATTGGACCTTGAGGGCTTGGGGGCACCTTGGGAGGACTCTTTGGAAGTTAAGAAGACCAGAACTTTGTTGGGGGAGAGTTGGGAGTGAAAACTAAAGGAGGAAAGGGTGGGTATTTATAGGGAAAGTGAGGGGACAAAGCATTAATGGCCAAGGGACACCTCACATGTGCTTTTCTCAAACCCATGTGCTCTCCCTTGACATTTATCATGGAGTTAGGCCACATGGGGCCCCCAAAACAATAATTCATCACCCTTGTCCGGCCAACCCTCAAAAGATCTCATGACATCATCATGACACCGCTATGATGTCATTAAACATACCGAAACCCTAAAACTGTAATTTTACTATTCACTGAAAATTCAACTTTCTCAGAATAATCCCAAAATTTCACCTTAACCAAATATCAATGCTCTGATTTCAAAAATGAAATCCATTTTATAAAAATAATTTTCTAAATATTTTTAATTTAATTTTTAATTAAAAACACTATTCATCGAAAATTCATTTTTTTCAGAAAAATCCCCAAAAATTACCTTAACATAATATCGATGCTCTGAGTTCAAAAATAAAGTCCTTTTTATAAAAATAATTTTCTAATTATTTTTAATTAAATTTTTAATTAAAAAACACTATTCATCCGAAAAAACTAATACTTGACTAATAATTTATGAAACAGTTATTTACCCATTTTATTGAATCTCATTACTTAATCTAGGTGTCTAAATTATATTAAAACTTTCTTTGAGTGAAATTACTAATCCATTTGGTCGTATTACTAATCCTAAGCGTAAAATCACTATTCATAATTTACTATTCATTAAAAATTAAGTTGATCTTATTAGACTCCAAATTCCTTACTGAACACTTTTGTAGAAGACCATTTTTTGAAAATCATTACACATCATTAGTTATTTAGGGTTTTCATAATTATTTTAAAATATCCTTTTTTCGAAATTCATCAATAAAATACATTCTAAAATTATCTAGACATTTGAAATTTCACGAACATCACTAAAGGAAGAAATCTCAATTTATTCACCCAAAAGGATTATACAAGGAAGCTAGGGTCTCGTCACATAGCCCCTTATAACACCGGCATAAGACCTAAGTGTAAGGTGTGCTATGGTGAGAGAATCTGAGGGAGGCTCAGATAACATTGCCCTAGTAGTAATCTCTACTAACTTGAACTTCTCCCGCAGGCGTTTCCGTTCAAGCTTGACACGCTGGAGTTCGGCTTGGTCTTGGTCCAAAGCGAAGCCCACAAATGCTACCTCCTTCCCAAGCTCTGATAAGTGGGCTTCATAAGGGTCGAGTCTACTGGATGAAGCCATCGACTCCTCTTTCTGCATTAACCATTAACATCTTATTAAATCAATAAGAGTAAGTTAATATACTACTCAAAAAGATTGGGTCGTTACAGTTAGATCGTATGCGTTGATTATATAAGGATGAACCATGTCACCCAAAAAGATAATTTTCCATTCCCATTATTTGATCAAATGATTGAAAGGGTTGAAGGTAAGAAACATTACTTATTTTTAGATGTATTTTTTAGTTATTTGTAGATTCCAATTACTCCAAAAGTCCAAGAGAAGATAAAATTAGGTTGTACTTTTAGGACCTTTTCTTAAAATAAGATTCATTTCAAAATACGTGATTCCATAGGTATAATTTATTGATGTATGGTAAGCATTTTCTATGATAACATTGAAGACTACCTAGAGGTATTTCTCAATTAATTTACCATTTTTTGAAATTCATTTAATCATTTCTTGGGGAATATTTAGAATGATTTGCAAAAATTCATCGAGAAAATTTTGGTTTTAAACTTCAAAATGTGTCACTTCATCGTTGAAAAAGGAAATATCATTTCACAAATAGGCATTGAGGTGGATTAATCTAAAATTGAAGTTATCAATTCATTTCCATACCGAACCTATGTGAGGCCCATCAGATCATTTATAGGGAATGTGGGATTTTATAGAAGATTAAATAAATATTTTAGTATGATTTATCTTCCACATTCAAATTTTATCTTAAAAGATGATGAAATTATTTTAAACGATAATTTCAAAAAATAATTTGATTAGATAATAAACCAATTGATTACCACACCAATAATGAAACTACCAAATTAGGAACATCCATTTGAGATTCTTTTTTATGCATCAAACCAAGCAGTAGGATAGTTATTTCCCTAAGAAATAAATGGAACCCCCAAGTCATAACCTATGCTTCCAAAACCCTGGATTTCACTTATATAAACTACAAAAATAATAATGAGTTTTTTACTATAGTATTTTCATTAGATAAATTCAAGTCATATCTAGTTGGAACTAAAGGGGTTTTATTTTCTGATCATGTAGCACTTATGTACTAGATGAATAATGATGATGCTAATACAATTTAAGAAAATTCATTGATTCTTTTAAATGAAATTTCGAAGAAAAAAAATTTCATGATTTAAATTTTGAAAATTCAAGTCAATTGATTTGTTATTATTAATATTTCTTGGAATAAATTCCCAATGAAATAATTCCCATTCCCTAAATGATTTCTAGACCAAGTACTTTCTATTTTTTTAGCCAAAAATACCTCATGATGGTGATTTTTGGTTGATTTTGATTCTTTATATGGTTTAAGGTTATTGAAAAAATATGGTTATCAATGAATGCATAAGTAGTTAGCATGAATTATTAACTGAACATGAAAAGTGTGAGTGATTAACTGATATCTCATTTTGATAACGCATGGCACTCATAGTGTTATTATGAACTTTCAATGAGTCAAAAAAATCATGGGAACACAAGAATATTGACAATCACAAGATTGAATTTTCATATATTGATGGAAACTTACGAGGCATGTGATTTTTATTGGAACTTGTACAACGAACATAACTTTATTTGTATCTCATAGAGTGGTCTCATGTATCACTCATGATTGTATTTGGATATTTCTCCCAAATCTTGTGCAAAGTTCTAGTAGGACTCGCACTTGAGACTTTAGGAAGCACATGAATATAAAAGAAAAATATGGAAATGACATGAGATCTCATTGTTATTGAATAACTCACAAATCACATTATTTTATTTGGTAATCATTCTTAGATCTTGTGCAAAGATCAAATTTTGAATGGGTACTCGTACAATGTGGGAATATTGATCAGGGAATCATGAAAAGGAGTTAATGAGGACGCACACCAGGGACTCGCGCAAATCATGAATGCTAAACGAGGACTCATAAAAAGTTTGAATGTTGAAAGAGGACTCATTTCAAGATCTCATGAAAATCATGAGCAGATCTCACACCCGAATCTGGTGGAGCATGTGATGTTGATGAGGTGGATGGTTGTTCATGATTCGTGTAGTGACTTTTGGAGTTAAGGTGGTGGGTTTGTTCCAATAAATACCCTCTAACACGTCCTTAAAATTTGACAAAGTTAAGATTAAGAGATTGATCTAAAGAATCATATGGGATGGATATTCATGGAGAGAACTCATGAAAGAGACTCACAGAGAGGTCTCGTGAAGTAGTATACAAGATTGAAATCATGTAATTGGTGCACATTATCTGAATAGGGTCTCACATGAATATGACTTTCACCAAGGTGTTTCATATGATCTGAATAAGTTCTCATCCAAAGAAGATTTGTGCCAAGGTATTGTCCATGATTTTAAAAAGGTCCTGAATGAATAAAAAAAGGGTTATCATGGAAGGGACTCATGAAAGAATACTCATGGAAGGGAATCATGAAATCACACTCGTTGAAGGGACTCACAAAAGAAGACTCATGGAAGTGACTCATGAATGAATACTCTCGGAAGGGACTCACTCAATGAAAGTAATTATGCCAGGGTCTGGAAAAAAGGTCTTAAACAAGAGGATACATTCATGATTATTTTTCAAGAGTATACATGTCAGGATATCATGCAAGGGGTTATGAACTAGGGTGTCACACATGGTTATCATACTAGAATATTGTGGATGAAGAAATGTGCTTACATTTCCTTGTGAATATTATCATTATCATATACGAATTTTGAATGAGAAGAGGAATATAGGGGATCTACACCCTTCAACAATACTCATAGAAGGTGGTTATTCAATTATAAATTAAAATAAGTGAAAGGATGACTTGTCATCACTTTAAGATATTACCATATAATCAGTAATTGTTGTGTCTATAGTAAGGAAAATTTTATTCCAATTTTATTGAAAGTGGGTGTGTCGTATCTTGGCGTTTTTTAAGAATTAAAGGATAAACTAAGAAAGAGATTCAACAGAGCAACTACATGCAGTTATGGATGAATTCATTAGTGATAATTAAGGGAACTACATGTCCCTAAATAGTGTGTGGATCTTTTCTAGGGTAGTGAGAAAAGGAATAGGAATACGGTTATCCTTTTCACCTAAAGTGAGCCAAAGAAAGAGATAGAGGGAGTGACCCTTGGGAAAGCAATGAGCTAACCTTAAAAATTGTAAAGGCAGTGAGCCTGTGCATAGAAGTTCTCTTGACTAAACCCTGTAATTTATTAATGATCTTTATTGGATTTTATCCATCAACACATTCCTATTTTATACTCCTTGGACATATCCCATTGAGGATGAACCATGTAAAATTGTTGTGTCTGATGCATTATTACAACTAAGTTCATACATTTATATGATAAAGGGATAGAATAGTGTTTTTTATAATGAAAAATGATCTGAAGGGGATGTTTTTTTAATCTTTCATACCCATATTCACCCCCACCCCCACCCCTCTCATGGAATTTAATCTTGTTGGGATAACAGTCGGTATCATCGTAAAGGGTTAAATTTCAGTGGTTCTCTCTTATTAGAAGAAATATAAGTTGTAAATCACAAAGGGATTCTGATCTTTGGTGATTTTTTTTTCAATTATGGAATAACGGGATAGAGCACTACTTCCAATAATTAGTAATGGATGTAATTATGGCATAGATGCTTGTAATTTCAACCATTATAAAGAGTGGTGCTTTATTAAAAGCTATATGAAGGTAATTGGATGTTGATGCTAAAGAAATCAATTATTTTGGGGGATCCCTAAATAGTTCTATCTATATAAAGGTAATTTTAGGTAATTCATCACATGATATGTGGGAAACGTTGCTAAATATTTATAAGGGAGGCTCAAAAGTCAGATAAGAATAGAAGATGGTTCTATAGAACAAGTATGAGGTTCATAGAATGCAACAGAATGAGTCTATTGACACATTCTTTGACTGGGTGAATATTACTGTGGAATAAATGAATGGTATTGAATAAATTGTTGAATATTTAATGATTTTAAAGTTCATATTGAAAATACGTTCACCATAGTTCAATCTGAAAGTTTCTGTATTGGAAGATAAAGATCCAACGGATTTGACATTGGATAAATTTAATACTACTCTTATTTAATAGGAGATGATAAATGATGATAACAAGTCTGTGGAAAAGGGGAAGTATAAAGATGTGGAATTCAACTCCATGAAGAAGCTAACTATTAAAGATGGGTTAGAAAAAGAAGATAAAAATGAACCAATCCCATTCCATTCCTCGAATTTATGAATAAGAAAATGAAAGTTCAAATGGAAACTCACACTTCTGAATTTTTGATATGGAAAGGTTGGAAATCTTATGGAAAGGTTACCTAAGAATATTAGAGATTATGATGAGGATGAAGAGGAAATTCACAAGAAGAAATCTTCAGCCTATGTGAAAATAATAATAAAATTAATAGAAAATTATTCAAAAAGAATAATATACATTAAATAGAAGATGAATGTTCAAAATAATATTAGGATGAAAAGATGTAGGACTACAAGGATCATGAAGTAGATGTAATGGTGGTAGTAGTTTGTATCTCTCAGAAAACGGAAGAAATGACAGTGATGAAGAAGAAGTTAACGGAATATTCGACCTTCAGGTTGAATTAGAAGCTAAATTTGAGGAAATACATGTTTGGAGATCCAAAAAAAATACACTAAAGTGGTTCATGATTCCAAACATTATTTGTAGCAGCAGGAAGAATAGAAGTCTAAGTTGAATGAATAAATTGAAAAACTAAAATCTGCAATTCTAGAGAACTTAGAAAAGGTTGATGAATACACACTCAAAATTATAGAAAAGAAAAGACAGATTTTTAATTTGACTAATACTATAAAAGATCTAATAAAACATATATAAGAGATACTAGAGGAAGTTTTTAGTTTTCAAAGAAAAGTGAAAGATCAGTAGAAACTCTTAATTCCAACAAACCGAGATATAAAGGAGTGTTAGAAAAGGAAAAAAACTTATCGAAATGATACAGTTGGTATGGGGATTGATAACAAAAAGAAAGTATTAATGGTTGAAGTTAAACCATAAGATCCCACTGAAAGGATGATGATTGATTTGGGTACGGATCAAAATCAAAAGATTCAAAGAACCCAAGGGAGAAGCGATGGTGTATTATTTCAACATAGGAATGTACCCCACATTAGATGTCATTATTGTGGAAAATCAGGACACTCATAAAAATTATTTTCCATTTCCAAGACATACCAAAGGGAACAAAATAATCATAGGAAGCCATAAAAACTCAATATTTTGGGCCATCACTTGATAGTCGTTATTTTAGGTGTAGAGGATTCAGGCACATAGAAAGATACTTCTCATCATCCATGCAATGGAATGTGCCAAAGAATACTTAATGTGTTCATAAGAAGTAGCTAAATGTATCAACAAATGATATGAAAATGAAAAAATAAATTTGAGGATCTATAAGATGAATTTGTTCCATAATACTTTAAGGAATATCATGATCATCAATCCATATCAGTTATGAAGTCAAGCCCATGGATAAAAAAGAATAGATATGAACAAGAAGTGGTCGAATAAATTGCTTTTATAGCATCATATCACATTGGATTATGGATCATTGATAGTGGATGGACCTCTAATATGATAGGAAATAAGGATCTAGTGACAATAATTAGGTACGATAAGGATGTTATTTTAATATTTGGTAATGATGAAGGCATAAAGATTGTTGTCTTGGAAAAATCCAAGTTTTTAGGAAGAGACATGAGATGTGTTGATGTATAAATTGTTGAAGGTATGAGTCAGAACTTTCTTAATGTCACCAAACTATGAGACTTAAGAAATTCCATAAGATTTTCTAATAAATTTTCATCAATTCAAAAGATGGGGTTGTGGTTTTGTAGGGAAATTGTACGAAACGAAATCTATACCTTATGAGTGGAGAAAATGATATGTCATTTTTGTCCAAAGAAGAAGAAAATAAGTTATGGCATAAACATCTTGGTCACATGATCCAAATGTCCTTGGATGATCTGGTGAAATATAATGATACTCTAGATGTCAATAGTTTATCACATGATCATACTCATATGTGGGATGTTTTTCATTAAGGGAAGATGACTTGAAAGACAAATAAGGAAAAAAGAGAAATGGTCAACAAAAGTGCTGGGGTTGGTGAATATTTATGTGTATGGATCTATTTCACCAAGATCTATTAATGGGATGATATATTATGTTCTCTTAAATGATGATTTTAGTATAATGGCATTGGATTCAATCATTACCCAAAAATATGAGGTGTTTAGTTGCATAAGAACTTATCTAAGGGAATTTGAAAAGATTATATGTCAAATAATCCAGAAGATCTGAACAAATAATGGATCATAATTCACAATACTACAAGTGGATAATTATCTCAATAAATATGGGATAAGGCATCAAGTTTCAAAAGTAATAATTCCATAGCAGAATGTAGTATTTCATAGAAGAGATTGAATTATCAACAACATGGATAAAATAATTCTCATTGAGAAAAATATTATATAGTATTTTGGAAATAAGTACTAATGAAATTATTCTACTCATCAAATAGAGATTTATTAATTAAGAAATAATAAAAGACTACATATGAGCTATGGTATGGAAATAATTCAACTTTGAAGTACTTTTGAGTCCTCGTAAGTAAGTGTATTATTCCCAATAAGGAGAAACATGTGATGTTTGAATCATATAGAGAGGAGGGGATATTTCATGTATACTCAAAGAAAAAAATCATTTAAATTTTTTTAATAAGAGTCTAGTAAAGGTAGTTGAAATCCATGATGTAACTATAGTATAAAATGAGAAGAAAATTCAGGAAATGCATAATCAATCTCTAGAGTGCATTGGAGAAGGGATAGAAAGATCAAGGGATATTCTAGTTCTATATGATGACTCAGAAGAAGATTCAGATAATGAAAAGGAGGAACACAAAGTAATTTCTGCACAAAGATCAAAGAGAAGAGATTAAATTGATAAAAAACATAATCGATGATCAGAAAGTGCCAATGAAGACAAAGAAGATGAAGACTCTACATCAAGCATTATTCTTATCACGGGTGGAGCTAAAATGTTTTGAGGAAGAATTTGGAGATGAATACTTGGTCTAGGATATGAATTAATAGCTTGACCAAATTGAGTAGAATCAGACATGAGAGATTATTTTGGGGTCAATAAATAAGAGTGTCATTAGGACCACATGGGTCTTTCATAACAAGATAAATAGAAATAGAATAGTAAGATGAAACAAATAACCAATGTTAGGTCCACTAGACCGGATACCCTGATACGGGGTGAATCATAGAATGAAAAATTAATATAACTACCCCTTTTGATCTTATTTTGTTGTTAGAAAAAACCCTCTTTTCTCTGTCTCCTTCCCATTGTAGATGAATGAATCTTCAAGAAATAACAGGACACATCAATTTTTTCTTGGTTCACCCACACTGGGCTACATCTAAGGATCATACACCGGCGATGTGCCGATGTACCAAATCCACTATAAGCGCACTGTTTTTTACAAGTTCGGAGCAGACTCATTGTCCCTCTTGGTTTACAACCACTCACAATATGAAAGCTCACTAATCTCTCAACTGAAGTGTGCCCACTGCTTCTTCAGAAGATCCACTCATAGTTTATAAACCTATTGGTCTATTCATTATCTCTAATGAAATCTATATCCTTAGTTGTTGATAGATGCTCTACTGACGCCCAGCTTTCACCCGTATATGAATCTCTCTTTGCACCGGGAGTACCGGGCAACCCCAAATCTTTCGCACAACACTTATTGTGTCTTTCACGCTACTTTAATGCCATCCATGAAATATTCCAATTTTATCGCAAAACACCCTTTTCATGCAACTTCAATCATTTGCGCAACTCAAATATTATGTGCAACTTTCTTAGCTTGCGCGCAACTCAAAATATTTCACGCAACTCCCTTTGCGCAAAATTCTTAAACGATCCGGTGTTCAGATTTTCTCTAAGTATCGAGCACTCCTAGTGTGAGGGGGTCACCTCTTATTTATAAAACTCATTGAACCCTGCATGCAAAAACTATGATGTGTCATGCAAGATCCTGACGTGTCGCGCAAAACCCCGTTTTACGTCTCATTTGGCGTGTAAGTCTCTTTCGCGTCAACCTATTCTTTCGCACCCTTCTTGAATCTTTCGTGCGCTTACTTCCTTTGCTATTTTTTGATGTTCACACCATGAATCATGTCGGGTGTGTAAAACCCCATTTGATGTCACCTTAGGCGTGCAAGTTTCTTTCACGCAACCTCCTATTTCACACCAATGTTCAAATATTTCGTGCATCCTCCTCTTTTGTGCCAATGTTCAAATATTTTGCGCAACCTCCTCTTTTATGCTAATTCTCCGATCTTTCACAGACCTCATGCCTTTTCCATTTTTCGAATTTATTCTCCCAAAACCTACCTTGTGTGAAAGATTCCAAACCACTATAGATATTGTGCGCAACATCCTTTTCGAAAAACTTGTTTCTCCATTTTATGATTTTGAGGCCCAAAAAATTGGAAGACACTGGAAAATGGTTCCACTTTAGATATGTTCTTTTTGTACCACCTCCAGATCATCCACCCCTTTTTATCATTCTTCCTCAATATAGGTTTTTAAAAATATCTATGGAGTACGACAAATCACCATGTAAGCCCCCTTTGTCAACAAAATTAACATCATGGTCTGCTCTGTCAACACAGAGGTCTGTTTTGTCAACAAACACAATTACCTCAAAAATGCTTCAATGATACCTTGAGGGGTTTTTTCCAGACAACTAATATTGTGAAAAGGTTACTCTAAGATATAGGGTATCAATTTTGATGAAACATTTTCATATGTTTAAAGGCTAGAAACAATTAGATTATTCTTGGCTATAATAGTGCATTAAAAGTTCAATGTTTTTTAGATGGATGCCAAGTTCGCATTATGGATTGAGGATCAAGAAGAAGAATTTTATATTGAGAATCTAGATGGTTTTATTATTAATGAAGATGTGAATATATTTTTCAACTAAAAATGTGATATATGGGTAAAATTAAGCACTTAGAGCACGGTATTGAAGACTATATCAGTTTTTGGAGAAGCTTGGTTTTATGGTGGTGGAGTTGATTACAATATATATGTAAATAATGATAGTAATCAAAGGAAGACGGTTCTCATTTATATCAATGACATAATAATTAGTGGATCAGAAGTATCTCGGTGTAATCAGTTCATGGAATTCATGAAAAATGATTTTGAAATGTCAATGATTAGTGAACTGAGGTTTTTCCTTGGTTTATAAGTGACACAAAAAATTAATAGTACATTAATTTCTCAATCTAAATATTCCAAGTATGTTCTGAGAATATTTGGAATGGATAATTCCAAGGATATGATGATTCAATTGCCTAACTGGATGACATTGTCATGTGATGATGAAGGAAACGTGGTTAATGTCACATAATACAACCAGATCATTGGAAACATGTTTTACATAATAGTGACATGACGAAATATTATTTTTTCCACATGTCAAGTAGTTTGGTATCAAAGTAATACCAAGGAAACTAATATGATTTTAGTTAATATAATACTTCAGTATTTCAAAGGCATGGTGGATTCTAGTTTTCAGTATAATGAAAAATCATGGAAATAATTATGGGTCTATATAAAAGCAGATTGTGATAGATATGTAGATGATAGAATATCAATGTCAAGTGGTGCATTCTATATTGGGGGATTGTTTATTTCTTGGCTAAGAAATAAATAATATTTCATTTCATTGAGCACCACAGAAGCTGATTATATTTTTGGAACTCTAGCGTATTCACAGTTACTATAGATAAAGTAGTAGCTTGATGATATGGGAGTTTAAGTGAAGTATCTAGTCTGAATCCATTGTGATAATTGAAGTTCTATAAATCTTATAAAAAATCAATTCCTTCATTTGAGGACAAATAACATTGAAATCAAGTATCATTTTATCAAGGAAAAGGTTGAGCAAGGGCTTGTGAAATTGGAGTATGTGCCTACAGAATTATAGGTTGTAGACATTATGAAAAATTCCTTACACAAATAAGTTTTTGAGAATCATCTAGTGTATAATGGAGTTTAGATGACTCTACACACTTGAAAAAATGTGGATGTGGGACCCCCTCTTCATGAGGTATGATCTGTTTTTCTCTGATTTGTTGATCAATTTTCATTACCATGTTATATTCCACAACAAAGTAATCTTATTATTCATTAGAAAAGGGGGATAAATAGTTCTAGAATAGGGAGAAAATGTTTTAATATAGATAGGGAAGAAGTTTATTGGGGCAGTGAATCAGTGGAGTTTTAAATCTGATAATGTTAAAGGTGATTGATCAATGGTTATATATCATTGTAGATGAGGTTCACGATGAAAGTATATGAGTGGATTTGGAATGAAATAAAGTGATTTATTGATTAAATTCTCATGAAACTCTTATTTCTCATGATGAGTATTTCTCCTGTGGTATTATAGTGTGTGTTGAGTAAATCTTTTATTTCTATCAGAATCACAAAAGAAAAGTTATTGGGAAGATGATGAAATAATATTTAATGTTGTATGAAAATGTAGTGAGTTTTCAAAAAACCCAAAGGGTGATATTGTTAGCCAAATATACCCCATTATGGTGCTTTTGGGTTGATTGTGTTCTTTTCTAAGGTTTGAAGTTTTTAAAAAAGCATTTTTGTCAAAGAAGGCATGAAGAGTTAGAATGAATGTTGAACTAAACTCATGAAGCATGAGTGTTGAACTGATCTCACAATGCGATCATACGTAGCACTCAAAGTTGTATTTGGAACTCATGATGAGTCTCAAAAAGCATTAGAAGACAACAACATTGACAATTTCAATATTGAATTATGATCTAGTGATGGAAACTTGCAAATGACATGATTGTCTTTGGATCTCTTAGATGGATATCACGCAACACACATGATTGTAGTTAGATCTCATGGGGGGTTTTCAAAAAACACTCATAATTGAATCTAGATCTCACACCCAAATATTATGCAAAGTGTAATTAGGAATCACTCTTGGGAGTCATAAAATTGCATGAGTATAAAGGGAAAATATCAAAAGGAACGAAGATCTCATCGTTTTTGAAGAACTAACTAAGTGCATGATTATATTTGGTACTCACGCTCAGATCTAACGCAAAGAAAGAATGCTTGGTTGGGACTTGAAAAAAGAGTGAGTACTGACCAGGTACTCATGCAAAGAACAAATGTGGACTCGCACTAGGGACTCTCGCAAATATTGAATGCATATAGGGGACTTATGCATAGAGTGAATATTGAAAAAAGGACTCACGCCCAGATCTCAGGCAAAGCAATAGCAGATCACTCACCTGGATCTTGCAGAGTGCATGATGTCGATGAGGTGGATGGTTGTACATGATTTGTGGAGTGATTTTTGGAGTTATGGTGGTGGTTTTGGTCCTATAAATACACACCTAACCTTTCCATAATGTTTGAAAATTTTATTCATAAGAGTTTGATCTGAAGCATTGTCTAATAAGGTGATTCACATAGAGAACTCACAAAAGTGGCTCACTAAAAGGTATCTCAAATGAGTATACATGATTGAAATAATGTAAGAGTTGATAATTATCTAAAAATGGTGTCACGAAAAGAGGAATCGCACCAAGGTGTTTTTCATGATCTGAACAAGGCCTCCAGCAAAGAGGACTCGTGACAACGTGTTTCACATGATATGAACAAGGTCTTTCATAAAGAGAGAAAGAGGACTCATGGAAGGGACTCACCAAAGCGGACTCACATAAGGGAATTTCAAAAGAAGACTCATAGAAGAGAATTGAGAAATAATACTTGCAGAAGATACTCATGAAAGAAGACTCGTGCAAGGGACTTGTGCTACGGAGGGACTCATTCCAAGGTCTGGTGACAAGGTCCTGCACAAGTGGATATGAGCCAGGGTCTTGCGGAAGAGGATACGTGCCAGGATCTCCAACAAGTGGTTATGCTCCAGGGTCTCACACATGGGTATCACAATATAATATTGTGATATGTTAATTCTAAAGGAATATAAAAAGATAAAGGATATTAATTATTCAATAACACTAGCAGAATGAGGTTATTCACTTCTACCTTCAAATAAGGGAAAGGAAGACTTGGAATCACTTGAAAATATTTCCTAATAAGAGGTAATTGATGTGTCTATAGTAAAGAATGTATGTTACAGATTTTTGGAATGTGGAAGTGTTGCATCAAGTTATTTTCACAGAAGTGAAGGATAAAATCAGAAAGAGCTTCAGTAAAGCATCTACATAGAGTTGATGATATATTCATTAGAGATAATGAAGGGAATTTAATGTCTATAAACTATGTGTGGATACTTTTTGAAGCAGTGAGAAAATTAAGAGGATGATGGTGATCCTTTCCACCGATAGTGATCAAAATAAAGATATAAAGGGAGTGACCCTTGGGAAAGTAGTGAGTTGAGCCTAAACATTATAAAGGTAGTAATCTTGGGCATAGAATTTATTTAGCCTGAACCTTGTAGTTTTTTAGTGATCCTTATTGGGTTTTGTACCCTGGGACATCACCATTGTATACTCCTTGGACATATCCTAATTAGGGTGAACCAAGTTAAACTTTTTTGTATCATTCATGATTTCAATTATGTTCATACATTATTACAGGAAATATAGTGAATAGTATTTTGTTTAATTGAAAAACAAGATATGAAGTGGTAGTTTTTTTAATATATCATACCCTGATTCATACACCTCTCAATGTATTTAACCTTGTTGGTATAACATTAAGCATGATCATAATTGTTGATTTATCTTAGGAAATGTCACCAACCAGAACTTTCATTTGAACTTGTCAAAGCTATGACTGGGAAAAAACATATTTAAAATTATTGAGGAATATTTAAATAAACTACTTATCTATAAAAAATCACCTTTACATAAATCCTATTTATCCCATAGAGACCATGAATGACCTTTATAAGAATAACCCATGTTTCAAGCCATTTGTATCCATTACTACCCAACTCTTGGTATTTGTATGATATTTAAAAGTTGAAGTATCGGGGTGAATGGAATCATGGATGAAGGGATGATTTACATTTTAAGGAAGAATTTTGGTGGTTATTATTGAAAGAATATGTTAATATTTTTTATTACATAAATATACTTCATTGAATTCCCTTCTTGAATTAAAAAATTGGAAAATGAAAAAAATTACTAAAAAATGAGAAAAATAGGTTTTGATTTGGGAAAAATCACCATTACTAGACCTATGGTTTTTATCACATGTGGTTAGGTGGTGGAACTGATATTTATTCTAAGTATATCTTTTGAATAAAGAAAAAAATGTTCCTTGAAAAATTAATAAATATATACATATATAGAAAAAATCAATATGGTGCACAAATCATTCATTAAACCTTATTTGA
This sequence comes from Viscum album, assembly GCA_963277665.1. Lineage (NCBI taxonomy): Eukaryota > Viridiplantae > Streptophyta > Magnoliopsida > Santalales > Viscaceae > Viscum > Viscum album. Next base: position 1,095,070,275 of record OY728151.1, on the reverse strand, counting down.
TCATACCATTACATTGAGTTTTTGGGACATGGGAGTTGCTATTTTGAAGGGGAGAATTACATTGAGCTTTCATTTTTGATATCATGCACTTTTATTTTAGAGATAAACCTCCTCCATTATCTTTAATTTTAAAACCTTAAGTCCTACCAACCTTAATCCTCAGATACATTTTAACCTTGATGAATTTATTTTTGATTTTATGTGACTATTTCCCAAATAAAGTGGAGAAATTAGATATTTTAAAATCATATGGATAAGAAGCATGTTATAATTATATGATCATAAATCAACATTAATGTTATCACAATATAGGAGTTAAATGATTAAAATTTGAGGCAAATCATGATTTGAAATTTTTAATAATTTTGAATTTAGGAACATGAATTAATGAAAAGATATATTCAATCATTTTTCAAAACATAAAAAGTATAATACATGATTTGATTATTTATTTGAAAATTGATAAATTAAAAGGCTATTTCATGTGAATTTTTATGTTTTTATTTAAAATTGATATTAATTTTATTCTATTTCTTGAAAATTTGAATATTGATATCATTGGTGACCTATTTAACTCCTTGTTGAGATTTTATTCTTAGAGAAAATCATGGATTATTTTTGGGGGTATTTGAAAGACCAAAATTATGTTCAAATTTTAATCAAATTTAGATGATTTTTTGATGTTTTTCAATGTGTATACCCATTATTTTAATTTTATTATTAAACATTGGGTAATAAGAATATTGAATTAAAAAGGGAAAAATAATAAAAAGAATTTTATTTTGAATTTAGAAATATTATTCATGAGTCTCATATTATCTTGGATGAATTTTTAAATAAATTTTTTTGATTTTGGTGTTAAAATTATCCAAGCACCTAGCCCAGCCTTCAACCATGGAATCCACCCCACATATCTATCACAAAGGATCAGCTGGCAGTGAAGTCCATAGGAGAGCCAGCCTAGGCTAGAAATTCATGGGGGCATTAGACCCAGGCATCGGGCATGTGGGATGAAATTTGAGAGCCAACATAGCTATCATAAGGTGAGCACCAGTGCATAGGGTGACTCCTTATGGTGGAGGGAGGAGGATATCATGGTGGACATAGCGGGCCACAAATGGCGGTAGGAGTCCTCTTAATCTAGTCTAACGTCATTGTTGGGATAAATCCATGATGAGTATTATAAATCATCACATTGTGCCCTATCTTTTCGATGTGGGATGTGAGATCCACTGCACTCTATCACATTTTCTCCATTCACCACCGTGGCCCACTCCGCTCTACTACGATTCCTCACTCGGTCACCTCTGCCTCCTCTCTCCTCTTTTGCTCCACTACGGCTTCACCTCCAGACTCTATCAGAAGTCACCACCTTCATCACCTTCTAGGTTCTCCGACCACTTCAAAGGATGGTGGAGGAGGTGGCCACCACTTCCATCCACTGGGAGTTTCCAGCTTACCACCTCCATAGGTCCGAACACTCGGGCTGAGCTCCGCCACCACTTCCATTACCACCACCAACCTCTTATTCACCATTTTCATTCCACTTTCCCTACTATCAACTAAGGTAGTTTCTAGTTTTCTATACTCAAAACCATCTACATGGCCTTTGGCATAGCTTCACTACTTGTCATTATTAGATATCCACCTATTGAAGCATATAATTGAGCTCGTTCCTTCACTGTTGCCAGTCATCGATCACCCCAAGGAATATTGAAGCTCCTCTGACCACTGAAATACCAGAGGAGAAAGAGGGTTCACTAATTTTTAGACTGAAAATTCTAATATCATTTCCCTATTTCTAGTGTGAAGGTTATAGGATAAAGTGGGGTCACCCCCTCTCGATCTCCACACACTACCTTGTTCCACCATGCTCCCAAGCTTGAGCCACCACCACTTCGACACATTGACAGTTGTCATTGCCTTCACCTAAGGTCGCCCTACTATGCATCTCCTCCACTTCCTTGAGCTCTGCCTGCTACATCCCATGTGTTCCATAGCCACATGGCCCATGCACCCTATGGAGTTTAGTTACACTGAAGGGGATCATACCCTATGGATTTCATGTAGTTATTGCATTTTATACCTGGGTTGAGTTCATGTACACCGAAGGGGATCATACCCTATTTGGATCTTAGATCTATTTTAATTTTGATATGATGAATTCAAAAATGGAATTAATTTAGTCAATATGAAATTCAAAAATTCAACTTTTAAATAACTATTTGAATAAATTATCTTTAAAGGGAACATTTGTGAAGTTGTTCAGGATACTTTTTTTACCAACTACTTTAGAGTATTGAGAGTTAAAATTAATGAATAATTTATTATTAATTTTATTATAAAACAATATTCTAAATATATTTCAATAGTTTAATATGGTTCTTATATTTTTGAAGTTTCATGTAATTAACTCTATTGAACACATAAAATTTAATAAATATAATTTAATATTAAAAAATATCAGGGTGTTGATTCTACCCAGATATAATAAATTCACCCTTAAAAATATATTACTCTAATATAAAAAATGAAAATAAATATAACTCATAAAATACTCAATTTATATTTTAACTTCAAAAATTAATGTTTTCACCAAAAAACATTGACTTGGAGAGTGGTCTTGTTTCACGTAACATTATCATTTTTATCAAGAATCCCTATCAGACGTATCATACTATACTGGTATAACATCTATTTTTAGTATATTTTAAGGATCAGGATTGTACTTCCTTGAAATTAATAAATAGAACACTTCAATCCCATAAGATAGATTTATTAGAAACAATAATTTTTAAGTGACCATTTTGATATGATAGGGAATTTTTAATTATAGGATATATTTAATGATTATATTTCTCTTAATTATAGATTTCACAACCATCATCCAATTTCATAATCATAGAAATGTCATGTTACAAACTTCAAACATTATATCTAACTGATTATGGGTAATATAACTACTCTATTAGATCTAATCTACCCTGATGTGATACTAAATGAATCTATCATTATCTATAACATCCTAATCTAACTAACATCCCAATATCTTTCTTTTAATAACTTTATCCTAGAATTTTTTTTAGATTCTAACATCTTGGAATATATGTCATTTTAAGGATCCTCCTGAATTCTCGAGTAAAGGATTTTGTTTTAGGAAAATTAGACTGGAGTATGGTGTTGATCATAACCATATTTTAAATCCATAGAACAAGTTTTAATGAAATATTCTAGGGTTTGAATTGTCATATCAGACTAAATATCTATTTTAGTTGTATATGCAGTTATAAATCTCAATCTCATGTTCAACACTTTCTTAAGACTTCTCCGGAATATCGATGTAGACCTTGAATCCTGATCAGATACATTAGAATTTGGTACTATGTACATCCTTATGAATTAATTAATATATATCTTCATGATATGATCAAATTAAATATACTCTATAATAATGATGAAATGTGCTAAATTTTTAAGGATATTGAATAGAATTAAAATATCCTTATAACCTTTAGATTTTTTTCGGGATTCTGACGAATAAATTCATACTGATGATTTCTTATTTCCATTATTTTAGGGGTAATTTTTATAACATAACATTATATTTTTGTCTCATGTCCATAAATTATTGACATAATATGAATAAAGATACATAATAAACAATATCACTTTTCATGTTATCCCATAATAAATTCTATTTGAGATATCCACACACCATCATACTTCTAGGGTGAATAGAGAATTATGAACCATGAGCTTCATAAAATAGGTCTTTCCTCATGTATAGTACTAATGGGACACATACTTGTTTCAATAACCATATCATTACACCACAATCATGGTTGAAATCAAGAACATTCCTCATCTTCTAATATAGTCCTACATCCCCCGATTTCACCTATTTTATCTTTATATGGATAGATATTTGAACAATTTTTTGATATATATTTTATTTTACAATTTTCCTCATGATTTCAAGATTCATATTATGAAAATAAATATGTATTGGATCTATTAAATACACATAATGGAAAAACTTTTGTAGTCATTACAAATCAGAGCATTAGAAACCTTATTTACCTTCCCAGGATGGTAGTGTATTGCGCATTAATAATCTTTATTCAACTCCAACCATTTTCTTTTTCACATGCTGAGATCTTGTGAATATGTACATCTAGATTTTAAAATCAGCCTATATATGTCATATTTTACCATATATATAATACCTCCATATCATCAATGTTGAGTTTCTCCCAACAATTTTAGATGAGTACCCCTCATGAATAGGTAGTAAGATCGATAAAATGGATCTAATTACTATTGGAATTTCATGTTCATCTTCACACATGTATATCATCCTAATTTGATTTCAAATATAAAAGGTTAATTAACATACTATGAAATTGATATGGGAATTATAAAATAACCGATACATGACCAACATAACACCATATTAAAATAGAGAGATAAGGACAAGGTTTTCAGGAATCATATTCCTATAGAATTCAATTGTAGAGGTGTTATTGGCATGAGATACAATTGTCATACCACTAGATGTTTTTTATTTTTAATTCGACATATTTTCAAAGGTGTGGTTATTTGATATTATTTTCAAATGTTATACATATAATGGAGTGTGTTTAAAAAGAACCAAATACAGCACTCATAGCTCTTGAACTTATTATTAGTCAATCTTACTCCACCTCATTTTTGGGGCCCACTTAAGTAGTTATGATTAAATAGGATTTAACATGTTCCATTTTTTATGGGATTTTAAAACCATTAGACTTTACGATATATTTCTTTTAAAATAAATTCAATCTATTTTCTAGAGTGTGATGTGCATAACACTTGGTTTAAGTGAAACACGCTACTCTATTAAGATATTATTATTTAAACATGACAATAATAAACTACCCATCAAATTAGAAGGTATAAATAGGAATAACTAAATTATGAATCTTATTTTTTATACATATATAAAATAAATTCAATGCTTATATATTGATTTTAAAATAAAATAAAAACCATTTTAACGTAAAATAAATGTTTTGTAAAATAAATTTCTTGAAAGGTGGATTAGTCCCATTTTACACACAAATTTAAAATTAGTGTTTATCAATTTTAGAAAATATATTTTGAAAAATGAAATTTATATTTTAAATCATAATTTCAAATTTAAATTAGGGTAACTATTGGGTATTTTTTTGGAAAATTTTCATTTTTGATGAATAGTGAAATACTTATTTTTATTAAAAACTACTTTTTTGTTTAAATAATTTTCAAGGATCGTTTTATGTAAATGTGTTTTTAAAATTAAAATTTTTTAAATTGAATATTAGTTTATCAAAATTATTTTATTTGAATAAATTTCGTATTAAACTTGGATATAAAAACATTTTCAACTTTAGAAGGTTTTTATTTTGGAAAACTATTTTTTTGACACGTCTACTGGTTTAATTTTAAATTAAGATATTCCTATTATCTGATTATAATTTTTAGAAATAGATTATATATTTGAAATTAACATAATTTATATTATCTAATAATTACAATTTAATTTTTTACCTTAATGAATATTGAAAACAGTAAAAATTATTTACATCGTTCAAGGTGAAAACATATTTACTAAGGATTAAACTAAAATAGTAAGAGTTAAAAATGACACAAAACATGTATAATTCCTATTTTATGGTCATAATTCAAACTGAAATCTTCTTAATGTTTATAAAATGGTATAATTTTTATCATTTTCATCATAAAAACATTTTTGGAATTCTTTCTTTTAAAAAATTCCATGTGTGTCCTCCCCCACCAATTATTAATGGCTACCCCCTATCCTCTACCTTCCAAACTTACCATACCCATTTGGATCAAACAATACATTTAAGAATCACTTCCAAAATTCCCTATCATCATCCTATATTCCTTTTTTATCATAAATCCAACCTATTAATGATTTTAATATAAATATAAATAATTTTTACAAAGAAGAGCCAATATCCGTAACCAAGCATTTTATTTTATTTCTTCTTTGAATTCCTTCAAATATTACTAAACATTAAAATATAAATACCATAGTATATTCCATATAATTTTATTTTTTATGACAATTTAATTATCTAAAATAGTATCCTCCCCCCTCAAATTGTAAAATAAATCATTTATTATTTGTACGGCGGACTAGAACCTCACAAAACAACATAATTCATATTCCATCTCTGCTTATCATAGTTAGATATAATTATGTATATAATATTTTTATATTATATTTATTATATAATTCTAATTATCTAATTATATTATCCTATATACCTTCTTACATTCTATTTTTTGGAGAATACTATTATGTCACTCAAGTGTATGGTGAACTACCGCCTCACGAAGTGATGTGATTCATTTTTCATTTATGCTATATGTGGAAGGTAATAATGATTAATTTTATGTTTATATATTATATTTATGAAATATTAAAAATTATATAAATATAATATATCATAAAATTTCATACCATATAATCCATTGAATAAATTATAGCACTGTTCATTTTTACAGTGAACTACCACCTTGTGATGTGATGTGATTCATTTTCATTACCAGATCACATAGATGGTATGTTTAAGGTTATTTAAATAATTAATATGATATTTATGATATAATTATTATAATATAATTATAATATAATTATAAAATAATGCATAACTTCCTTCCATCATGATCTTCGAACAATGGAAATGTTAATCATGTCAATGTTTGGTCTACTGTCTCCTTCACTGTAACATAGTTCTTCATTCATTCCCATATTTCATGGGTTGTTTAAAATTTAAAATAATGTATAAAAATGATAATTATTCCATGGTTATAATTATTTATAAAATTAATTAATAATCTAATTGACCTTAGTCAACTTAATAACTTAATTATGGACATTTGATTCACTTATCATTAAAACATCCAACATGAAATTAATTGGTTATGTATTTGAATATGACATGGTAAAAAATAAAATAAATGGAATAATAAACATAAAAGAAGCTCTTAATCAAGAAAAAAATTAACATTATTTTATTATTCATGACTATAAGGAACCCATGTGACAAATCAGGATTGAGGTAACAGAACTCTCTAAACTGCCCTTTCCTTCAGGTTATGAAATTCCTCTCTATAACTCACATTATCTCTCTTTAGTGTTCTGGAATGTTAATAAATTATTTATATATGTCTCTAATATATATACCTATATTATTATCCTATCATTTTATGGATTAATACATTCCTTATGATCTTTTATCAAATTCCTTTATTATGAAATTTCCTTTTATCATGATATGAAGAAAGATTATAAAACTCATTTACATTCCATGGGTAATTCTTATGTTATTACATACGACTGAAATGTTTTATGTTTCAAATATAGATCATGATAATGTTATTATTGGTTCACCTATATTGCATTCCAATTCATTTGGTAAAGCTTTTGTCTCATTAGGCATCATGAATGGGATTAGGGAGTAAACCTAATCCATTATTGGAATTTTTACACCAAGTGATAATGTATAAGAAGTTAGCCTTGAGTCATGTTTATATCATGTTATATATTATTTCCACATTTTTTATGATTCCATGATCATATGATACCTTTTTATTTTTCATTTGATTCCATGAAATTACTCATGGTCCTTGTCTTTTATGATTTCATGTTATACCTTTGACTCTCATGTTATGTTTCCTTATCATGTTTATTACCTTACAAGCATTTTTAGGTCACTCATTTATTTATGTATTTCCAAAGTTATATCATAAATTTTTAGGATAGAAAATTGATTCTTGGATCTCACTATCTATAATAATTAATAATTCCTTTTTTTATGTTACTTTTGATGTATTATGAACCTAGTTTTCAAAATACACTAGGAATTTATGATATTTTTGTTGTATTAATGGATATTTATGTTTACGAATCATATAATAATATGAAAAAAAGTATTTGGTCTACATAGTTTGTATCAGAGTTGGGTTTAGTTATCCTTAAGAACTAGGATGATAACCCCTTGGTAAGAATGTGGGGGACATGTTTAAGGATAACTCTAAGGATAATTCCGAGTATATGAAAATATCCTAAAATCATGTTGAAGTTTAGAGAGAGTGGTTTTAGGGAAAATACATCCCTACTTGGAAAATATAAGTGTATGTGGATATGAAACATAGGTACTTAGGGGTAATAACCTCAAAATGGTGTATTAATCTAGACTCAATCATCACCTAGTGCACGATAGTCGGCCTTGATACACACCTAGTTTGACACTCCCAAGGGATATGGGTAGTAAATTTGTGAACTCATTACCAAAAATTATGATGGACATGAATGAAATATTTGGTAATGAAAACTAATATGAATCATTACCATATATAATATTGGTTGATAGATATAGGCTAATAATTCATTGCATAATTATCATTTGGGATTTATTCATTTAAAGTTTATAATATTCCCTTTAGTATGTTAATGTATTTCCATCCTAGGTTTTAATTTCATTTAGTTAATGTTATGAAATAGGAGAAACTATGCCAACCACTAACATGATAATAAATGTGATGATTTACACAATGATATCCCTAAACTTATATGAGTATGATATAATAACTTCATAGAATTACTAGCTCAAGTAGCTCAAATTATGAATAATAACATGAATCGTGAAGAACTCCTTACATCTCCTAAGAAGGTTCAAGTTGGAGTCAACTCTTTTATATGAAAAAGGGACCACACCTTTAGTGGATCTTCTAATCCCCTTATCACTGAACAATGGATTATGTCCATTGAGAAGATATTATCTATCCTCTAATGATTAGATAAAGATAAATTTGTGATGTTCATGTATTTCATTTAGGGAGAAGCTTATTAGTGGTGTAAAATAATCAATAACACAAAGCCTAATGATGATATTGATTCCATGTAATGGGAAAAAATAAAGAAATTATTTTTCAATAAATATTTCCCCCCAAATATCTATCTTAAAATGAAGAGGTAGTTCCTTAGTTTGAAATAAAGGGATGTTTAGTCTATCGGGGCATACGGGATAAACTTCATATGGATTGCATGAAACACCTTCATCTTTCTTATTATAACCGAATGTAAGGTGGACCATTTCATTAGTGGGATAAATATAAATATTTTAAAGATTTAGGGATTTGTTACTTTGATAATTGTAAAAGTATTTTTTATTTTCCCCTCAGTTTTGAGATGAATATCAGTGACCCTTAGTGGTCTTGTTTCACTAGGACAAGAAAAACAAAATGGTGATTCCTTCAAGACCATAAATAGATAAATATGATGGAAGAATGAAAACCAAACATCCCACATATTAAAAGAGTGGGAAGAATCATCCTGTAAAATACCTAGGGGGAACAATAAGATACTTCATTTGTGGAAAACAGATCATTAAGAGAATCAGTAACATAGTGAAATGAAGATTCCCACTAATGGGGAATAAAAAATATGGTTATTTTAACACTATAACTGTTATAATTTTTTTTAACTATAAGTAAAATGGTCAATATTCAAAATAATTCCCTAAACCAAGGGTTTTTTATGAAAATCATTAATAGAGACCTACAAGGTATCAAGGAATGGTGTATATTATCACTATGGATGATGGGGATTAAAATAAGGATGTGGTGATAGGTATGATAGTTGTTTATTCAATAATATAAAACATACTTTTAAATACTAGTCCTATGAATTCTTTCATATGTTTCATGTTTATTTGAACTTTTCAAACACCCCCTTGAAACATGGGTGTAGAGATAGTTGTGAGAATAAAAAATTGAGTGATTTTTTTCATCCAAGGTATCTAAATCAACCATATCAATTTTTATGGAATTAAACTTCCAATAAAATTGTTATACTTATGTTAGTGGATTTTGATGAAATTTTGTTCATGGATTTTCTATCCTTATATAATTCCAAAATAAAATACTGAGAGAGGGAGATTACTCTTCTTGTCCCATGTTATCCTCTAAATTCGTTCAAGTGTTAGGATGGTGATGAATCTACCCTAGAATCTTCTATTCATGAATTGATAACATTTTCTTATGAGATATCATATCTAGTCCAAATGATTGAGATAAATCCAAAAATCACACTGGAATTCATGACTATTATGATGGATTATACAGATGTATTCGCTGAATATTTTTCTAGTCTTCCTCTAAACTGAAAGGTTCAATTCTCAATTTATATTATACTTGTATCCCTACCCATATCCAAGACTCCTTACAAAATATCCACTGGTGAGTAAGAAGAACTGAAAAATAAATTACTGGAGAATCTTGACAAGGGTGTTACATGGATAAGTGTTTTCCCATGGGGTGTTTCTGTCCTCTTTATAAAAAATATGGATGATTTAATGGTTGGGTTTTGGTGGGATTAGCCAACTGGGCTGCGGATCAGACTGGCCCGAACCGGCCGGGCTAGGCCGTGGTGGGATCAACCCACTGGGTAGCAGAACGACATGTCTCGCCGGCTGGAGCGACCCGCGCGAGGGGTCGTGCGGCCCCTTTTTCCCGAACTGCTCAAAAAGTTGTACGGCTATTTAAGGGGTGGTGCCACATGGTGCCGCCTAGCTGTCTGTGGGACCAGCAGGGAGAGGGACCCTCACCTTCCATCGCGGCATCGATATCACAGCCTCCACCTGCAGCATGCAACAGTGCACCACCCATCCGCCAACTCTGCCAACTGAGAGTCATCCACCCCTTCGGTGTACCACGATGTCATGCCGCACCACCCTTCCACCATTTATATCATTTTCTGGCCACCTCCCTCATCCGAGAACACTATTCAGTGGCACCACCCCGCCTGTTTCGTGTCTGTGATTCTTTTGCGGGGCTCCGGTGATGCTCTGAATCTCCGTTTTCACTCCCTTTTGTGCCTACAGGCCTCCTGAAATGCCTCATTCACTACGTGTCTCCCAGTTTATGGTTCCTTAAAGTTAGAAAATCTTCTCATGAAGAAAGCAATGAATAAACAAGTAGAAGAGGTTACATGCCTTGTTTGTTTAGAACGAGCCCTCTGTGTTTGCATCATAACATGGGTGAGATTAATTCATCTTCAAGAACATAAAATTAATCAAGAAAAAACCCTCAACCTCGATAATCGATGGAGTTTTCACGGATGTGGTGGAAGGAAAGTCCTCATTGGAGGAAGTTGATGACATTATTTCATCCAAGCTTCCATCCTCTATCGATGGAAGATGGAACGGTACTATGCTAGGGGTTCCTCGCTTGAAGAAGCTATGTTAAAAAACCCCAACCCAAGATCCATTTAAATAGAGGGGGAGGGTGAGTAACGCATTGAAATAATTAATGAGGTTAATTAATGAGTTTTTAATTAAATAACCTCTTAATTCCCAATGGTGTTCTTATGCAATAGAAGATTCAAACCATTAAATGGCTTGACAACCCATCGGTCCCACCACTACCGCTCAATAAGAGGTAAGATAATAAAATAAATTTTTTTTTATTTTACAATTTTTTTAAAATTTGCAAAAACTAACCTTTTCACCACACCTAATATGTTAGATGTTAAGCCTCCTTTAAGAGAATCACGATGTTGCAGATTCAACAGTGCCCTTGGATTTTTAATCTAAGCACTGGTTCAAAAGATAGAAAATTCCACCCGCATGTTTACTTAACGTACCTTAAAAAAGTTCAAAATTCTATTTCGGGCACACCGGGCCTCATAATCAAGCGCCGAAAATTTTCACAGACTCGTAATAATACGAAATAATTTAAAAAATATATATATAGAATTTATGGGTATTTACAAAAATGTTACTTATCAGTATGTAAGGACTATCATCTCTATGATTGTAACGTACTTCAGTTTTCCTAAAAAAATTTATTATCGGTTTAAAATTTATAATTTTTATATTCAAATTATAATTCTTTCATTATTCCCATTTTATTTCATTATTTAATAATATCTTTTAACTTAGTCAATTGAACAATGTAATATTGGATATATGAGTCATTTATTTTTAAAATGTTCAACATGAAATTAATTGGATAGGTAAATTAATATGACATGGTAAAAGTTAAAATAAAAGTAATAAAAAATCTTAAAAAAGTTTTTATAAAATTAAATAATTAATAGAAGTTTATTATTCATGAAAATAAAGAATTCGTGTGATAAATCAAACTCAAGGTAGGGGAACTCTTTAAACCATCCTTTCCTTCAGGTTATAAACTTTCTCTTTATAACTTGTTTTATCTCTCTTTAATGTTATTAAATGACTATAAATTCTATTTATATTTATCTCACATATATATCTATATTATTATACCATCCTTTTACAGGGTAATACATCTATTTTGATCATTTCTCAAATGCCTTTATTTTGAAATTTTCTTTGACTGTGATATGAAGCAAGGTTATGAAACCCATTTTATTTCCCTGGGTATTTCTTATGTTATTCCTTATGGTTTAATTTCATCATGTGGAACACAGAGTTCATGAACATATTATGATGGGTATACCTAGATAGTTCTCCAATGCATTAGGTAATGCTTTAGTCTCATGAGGCATCATGCATGGGATTAGGGATTATAAATACACCATTATAGGACATTGTCCACCATGTGATATATTCTAAGTAGTTATCCTTGAATCATTATTATGTCGTGTTATATTTTATTTCCGCATTTCTTATGATGAAATGTTCTTTATGAAATGATTCTATAAAATTACTCATGGGACCTCTCTTTAATGATTTTATGTTACACCTTTGACTCTCATGTTATGTTTTCTTTATAATGTCTATTCCTTTTATGGTAATTTTAGCTCCCCCATTTATTTATATATTCCCTAGGATAAGAAATACAGTTTTCGGTTCTCAAGTGGATTTTAGGATCTCACTATGGAGAATAAATAAGGATTCCATGTTTTAAGTTCTTTTTGATGTATTATTAACTTAGTTTTCCAATGACACAAAGACTTTACTATATATGTGTTTTATTAGTGGATATTTATGTTTATGAATCAGGTAATAATATGTATAAAAGGCTAGGGTATCCATGGGTATTTATTTATTCCTATCATCCATGTTATCTCTTAGATTAGATAATTTGTAGCATCCGAGAATGGGTTGCACCACTAAGAAGGGGGGTTAAATTAGTTTGACTAAAATATTTTAAAAACTTATTCACTTCAAAATAAACCTTTGTGACTTGATTGAGTCTGATCCTAATGACACACAAGATTTTTATAGGGTTCTCCTGCAAGATGGGTGACTATATCCTTATTGCTTCCATGATGATCTAAGACATATATTATCCACTAAAAATCAATTTCCAATTATATGTGGGTTTTCCATGTATAACCCTTAAATGATGGAGGGTATGTACCAACTATTTCCCAATACAATGTGTCCTGAAATAAAATTATATTGTTATAAAACAATTTCCAAAGAAACCAACTCAATGAGATAGATTACAAGCATATACTATGACACAAAATATTATCTTTCTCTTCGAGTCTTAGTAATAATTTGATACTGAACTTCCTCACTAATTGCAATGTCCCAGTATCTAAATATCATTGTACTACTATACACAATAAACTAGTGCCACTGATTCATGCTTATTCTTCTTCTGGATACAATATTTGACAACTCAAACTCATGAAATTATCATATTCTATAAACAGACTATATTCTATTGTTTGTTAATGAATTTAATTTTCCAAAATATCCTTAGGTGAATTCCACAACATAATATACAAATCAAATTTTGTGTAACTTTTCTCTTTGATTATCGTCTACTTTTGTCCCACTGTTTCACCTTCTCATATCCTCAATATCAAAAGACATTGAATTAAATCTCATTCATGTATAAAAATGCATGGTATTCTAAGTGCATGTTTATACACTATCTTTCATGGAACTTGAACACACTATATATTAGGAACACAAGATAGTCATGAAAGGATCTTCATAGCACGATTTCTTCATGAAAACCATGTGTGCGAGCTGTATGCACTAGGTTTCATGCAAACCAAGTTTTGCTGATTACATAGGTTCAGTATCTTCTTCTTGGAAACCTAGGAGATTGTGTGTCTCATGCTAACCCAAATAGATTTTCATAATAAGTTTCATTGTGAAGGAACTCAGATATTATCATACACTTATCGAAGGCCCACATGATATACTCTACTCCTTCATGTAAGAATATCGTGGGGAGATCTTCATCAGGTTGGAACATTTATTTTTTACTTCACTTTTTTTTTAAATAAGATCCACTCTCATTATATGGGGAGAAATATTTTCCTTGGTGTATTTGGTATTTTTAGGTGACAGCCACTGCCTCACTTCATAAACATTATCTCAGTTTCATGACACCAAGTATCACTAGCTTCAAAAAACTTTATTTTCTACCCACTGTATATCGATAGGTTGATCTTTATAAAAAATAAAAATGAAGATTCATGTAGTTTTGATAATTTTCAGATCTTCCTGATGATGAAATAATGCTCAAAGTCTTTGTCTTGACCAAACATAGATGATGCCTACATAAAAACCTATGAACTGAAGATCTTGAATGATCATGGTGAATAAGGAAACATCCTTATAAAACAAAAAACTAAAAATTATCTGATAAAATGGCATATTTTAATTTCATGATTTTTAAATCCATGTTATAGTACCCGTACATATCATCCTGCATCAAAACAAATCTTAGTTGAGTGGTCCCTTTTATAAAAAAATCATCACCACTTCCAATCAAAATTGTTCACTGGTCCCCTATGAAAACATGTTGGCAGGGCCCCATGCTATCTCTCCTATCCACCCTCGTGTCTCCCTACATGTTTTCTCTCTTCTTCGATAACCTATGTTGGTGCGCTTATACACACCATTTGTCATCCATACTATCTGGATAGATTAGGTTGATCCTAATTCCCACCTAAGCAGTGGTTCATATGGATCACATTATCTTCATGGTTTGAAATCCATATTTTTTAATAGAGGTCCAATATATGTGTTAGCCTTATCATAGACCACAACATTCCAAGAAACTCCAAAACTCAAATGGTGTTGGTAATATATCATCTTCCAATAATCCAAACATGTCATTGAATTACATATATGACTCAGAAAATTTACATTTTAGGTTGAGAAAAAAATATAAAACCAATATTAATTTTCATAGGTTATTCAATCCCTCCCTTTCTATTTGTTGTCAACGTCAACAATTCTCTTCTAGAAACATTATATCACTACCTATTAAAATATAAATAACCTGACACATAATTCCATCTCTTAGTGATGACTTAAATGATCTCCCCCTCAATTCTTGCACTTAATCCTCCTTTTTATAGTAACCTCTTCTCTAAATTCATAAATTAATATGAATAGAATTATGTATTCTTATCCCCCTTAACATAAGAATCTAAAGCATAATGGGGGAATCATCAACACTCTCTGAGTGATAGGGGAAGGCAGAACATAAATTTTCATCCTAAGTTCCTAAAATATTTCTCTTGGTATATATTTAGTGAATATATCGTCAATTTTATGAATTTTAGACATTTACTTAAAATTATAATCTTCCTTTTCTACTCTCTCCTTGATGAAATGATTTTTAATATCAATATACTTTGATCTTAAGTGTTTCTCTTGATTTTTTAGAGAATAATTTCACTCTAATTGTCACAAGATATTTTCAATAGTCTTTCAACATTCTCCATTATATCTTCAATATAAACTTCTTTCCATATCATTAGAGTATAGGAATTAGTAGAAGAAACATACTCGATTCATATATACTTAATGTCACATAATATTGTTTCTTACTATTCCAACTTACCCAGCTTTCTTCCAAAAAGAATGTTCTTCCCAATTTAGATTTAAAATCATTGAAATCTTCATCCCAATCAGCATCAGTGAATTCTGTTAATTTCTAATATCCAATTATGTTATATATAAAACAATAATTTCACATTCCATTGATATACTTGATAATTCGTTTAACAACGATCATGTGTGATTATTTCGAATCAATTTGATATCTAGAACATAATTTTATTGCATATACAATATCTAGTATTGATGTCATAAGATATAGTAACCAGCCAATAAATTTCCAAAAAAATTTCTAATTTATGCTCTGTCCTAGATCCTTTATACTAATATTTACACCAACTATGTGCCAAATTTCTTTAAAAATTCATTGAATTGTTTTTTTTTTTGGAAACAAATATGTTAGTTTTCTATTGAATTACTTGTAGTTCCATAATGAAATTATTCTCTACATGAATTAAAATTTTGAATTATATCTTCACTTCATAAGAAAATTCTTCACATGCATATTTCATATCACGTATAGAAATTATGGCATCAACATTCACAATTACAATAATTGTACCTCTTTTAAACTCCTTCACATAGAAGTTGTTATCAAAATTTCCTTTTGAAAATTTCAATTTATTTTGAAAAACATGCATTTAGAATACCAAGATAAAGGATCTAGTTTCATCCCATACATGGTTTTATTTGTCTTTTAAAAATAGGTTCCATCAATATCAAGAATGAATCCATTATGCTTCCCAATAAAAGTTTCTTATCCAAGATCACCATTCAAGAAAGCAGACTTCATAGCCATTTGATAAACATTATAGTGTCTATGATCTACAAGTACCAAAAATATTTTGGAAGCCTCATGTATTCCCACAAGTAATAAAGTTTCCCCAAAATATACACCTTTCACTTGGGAATAACCCTTACAAAATAATTTGGATTTATTTATTACTATTTCACCTTTCCCATTAAGATTGTTTCTACACACCCAATTGGTTCCTATTACATTCTTTCCTTTAGGTCTAGGAACAAGATCACATACCCAATTTTTCTCAATATAATTTATCTCTATATTCATAGAACATATCCACTCTAGATATTAAATATCTTCACTAAGTAACTTTTCTTCAATTTCATAAATTATAGTTTTTTTATTTTCAATTCTTAGTCTTCTTCTGGTCTATACTAGAGCCTCCTGATTTACAATCATATTTTTTTATTCAACTTGTTCTTTCAATCCGTGATGCTCTATTTTTTCAGCTCTATAAATGTTATACTCATCACTAGTTTGATATAAATAAATATCAACTCTCTCTAGTTGATGTAAAATATTTTCTAAAATTTTTCCTCCAAAAATTTATGCTTTTTTTACTTATATGTGTTCAAAATATACTACATTTTTTAGTCAAAGTTGAATTGATTTTCAACAATATTCACATCCCAATAGTCTACCAACCTATGTAATTTTTTATTCTAGAATCCCTATCCTCAACCATATGAATGATATCCTAGGAAGATCCCTTCATTATATTTATCCTTGAATTTTCCCAAACATTAATTCTTGATCTGAATGAAACGTGGACTACCAAACACTTCAAAATATTTCATTTTTGGATTGTTTTTACACCACATATCATCTAGAGTAATGTTGGAGGTTGGTATCAGAAAACATCTTTTTGGTATATTCATAGTTTTACACAATTATTCTCTATAGTATAAATTTTAATGTTTATTTTTAGTAAATATTTTTATTTTCAATTCAAACAGTCTTGTATTATTTCTCTTTTCCATTAAATTTTTTTTAGGAGTATAAGGAGTACTGTATAGATGAATAATTTCATGATTTAGAAGATATAATTTATAATAATTCATAGTAAACCCCCAAAAATTATCTATTCTCTTTGTTTTATATTAACTTCAAACTCTCTCTCTTCTTTTCTTCTAAAAAACAATAAAATTTTCAATAGCTTATAACTTGTGCTTAAGAAACATGAAATTCATAATTCAAGTGAAATCATCAATTAATGTTATAAAATAGAGTTCAACATTGGTAAAATTATGTCCCATAATCCCAAATAAATCATAATAAATTAGCTCGAGTGGTCTAACGGACTGAATCTTTGCTAATTTATGAAAACTCTCAACAAGATTCCCTTTTTGACAGTTTTTAAAGATAGTTTCCCTTTCTCACATCAAATACAGAAGATCTATTACTTATTTATTCTTTTATATTTTACTCAAATTTTTTTGACCAACATGGAAATGACTTCTATTCCATATGTTTTTTTCATCTTTCACACTCAAACAATATGAATTTATTGGATATCCAATTTGGAATAGATTTGCACTCAATCTTTTACCCTTGATGATAACTCTTCCTTCCTTTGAATTTTTGATGATGTGAGAATATTTTTTGAAAATAACTTCATTTACATCATTAGAAATTTTCTTCACTCTCAATAGATTGTGTTTAATCCCATAAACAAAAATAACATCTTTGGACTTCATTTTATGGGATTTTATCTCAAAAGTTCCAACAATTTTGATTTCAAAAGAATTGACATTCCCAAAAGTAAATACTCCTCTATTGTGCTCTTCAATGTTATTCAGAATTTTTTATCACCTTTAATGTGATAGGAACAACCACTATCAATTATCCATGGTTTTTATCTTTTTCAATATATCAAATAAAATTCAAAAATAAGATATTTTTCTTATATATTGGACTTATGAATTCCTTTTCCATTATATTATTGGAAATATGTCTTGGAATAATAGCTAAAAATTCATCAGAAGAAATAACCTATTAATCAAATATTCAAAAAATTTCTTCTAAATAGTAAAAAAAATTGAGTGGATAGATTTTATGTTTTCTTATTGATTGTTTTTTTCTTGAATAATCTTCTCTTTATCTTTTCAGAGTTGATCCAACTCGACTCATACAATCTCCAAGGAAGTGACATGTTGTACCAACTAGAAAATTATTTTTTTCAAAAATTCCATAGAACAAAAAATACCAATTAAATATTTATCTATCATATTTTTGAAACTTAATTTCAAGAAACTATTTTTGTTATACATCCACATATTGTTCTTCTTTATTTATTGAGGTGATAACTTTCCAAAAAGTTCAACCATCTTACTATGTTTCAGAGAAATGTTCCACATTGTTATAAGAAGCCCATATTTTCCCATTATTTACAATATGACCTCAATTATCAGAAATAGTATATTAACCTTGAGTTTTATCAGAAGAATATGTAACCTACTTCTTTGAGAAAGTTTCTTCAGCTACCTGAGATGTTTCATCTTTAAATTCTATATATTTGTTGAAATTCTTATTAAAATTCTTCAGATAATTTTATGCTTAGAGGTACACTTTTTGGGTCTTATATAATTATTTATCCATTAAAAATAGTTTCTCATAATGATAATTCTCTATTTTTTTCTTACTCTAAAACTTTTAGCTTTAGATTTCCGATATTATCAATGTAAGTATCTACTCTTTTAATCACTTTCTTCAACAGTATGATTTCTTTGTTGAGTTTTATATTTTTTCTAATAGAATCCTTCAATTTATTATTTTAAAATATGTTCTATGTAATACACTTACTAATAATATTTATGAGTAATTTATGTTTCATCCGACTTCCTAATTTGATCCATAAAGTTCTAAAAATTTTCAAGAAACAATTCTTCAAAAAGACTTCATGGGGAATAGTATTCTTCGTCTTCTTTACACAAAAAACTTTTTGTTTTCCTTTGTTGGAATTTTTTATTGTTATCAATATTTTTGTACACTCTTTTGAATATTTTCCCAATTTCATTTTTGATGGTCTTTCTTCTTGATCATCACTCTCATATTCATCACTTTTCTTATTGGGAAAATTAACTATAAAATTTCAAATTCCTCCACAATTATAACATTTTAGTGTAATTTTACCATTTTAATTATTTTTCCCTATTTTTGTTTCTTGATATAAGAGACATTATTTTATTATACTAATCATCCATAAATTAGTCATCTTTATTTTCACCAGATTCTTCATTTTCTTCTTATTTGAGCTTTAGTCTACTCATGGACTTAAATTACATTTCATATTTATCCTTTTTTCTTGAATACTCGAACCTTCCATGTATCATAGTTGAGTAATGTATTTTGAAACTCATCAAGATTTATGTCTTGCATTTCTTATAGGGCAGAAATATTTATGTCAAGTCTGTCTGGAAAGTTTCTCATTATTTTGTTGAAAACCATCGGATCCTGTAGATTTTCTCCAAACCATATGATATGGCTAACAACTTAATTAACTCTAGTAAAATAAATATCTTCAATCTTATCTACTATTATTCTAATACATTCAAGTTTATCAAACTAAATTTTTAATTTGGTTTATTTGATCTTGAAATTCCCTTCATACATGCTTTCATGTTTTCCCACATCTCCTTGGCTGTGTTAAGTGCCATCACATTAGAAAAAACATTATCAGAAAGGGTTGATAAAGTTTAATTTCTAGGTTTTACATCAACTTACATATTTCTTTTGTCTACAAAATTCATAGGGTAATCTATTTCAAGATGATCTAAGCCAAAAGTCGTTGCATCACAAACCTCAAATCCTTGTTATAATAATAAAATAAGTATTTTTTTCCATCCATGAATTTAATTTAAATAAGAAATTAGAGAACCCGTGTTTTTTATGGAATTAAAATTCTCCATCATTGGCCAAAAAAGGATCCTTGAAATGTAAAATCCTCTAATACAAATTGGATTATCCAAGAATGGGTTGTACCAATAATAAGGGGGTTGAATTAGTGGTACTAAAAAAAATTTAAAACATATTTTCGTTGAATTAAACCTCTATGACTTATTAGAGTATGATCCTAATGACACACAATATTTATAGATAGTTTTTCCCAATATGGGTTACTACATCCTTTTTGTTGTTAGGATGATCTGAGCCACAAATTATATAATAAAAGCAATAACCAATTATAAGGGATTTAGTGAGGTATCACCCTCAAACCAAGAAGGGTGGGTATCAACCATTTCATAATACAATACATCCCTAAAAAATGTTTATACTGGTGCTCACTAGTTTACAATCAAATTACCAACACACTGAGAAGGATTACAATATGATGTTGCAAAAAAATATCTTTCTCTGTGATCCTCATTAATAAGATCATACAATAATTTCTTACTAATTTTAGAGTCCCTATAGCTGAATATCATTGTACTACTATACACAAAGGACTATTGCAACTGATTCATACTACTGCCTCTTCGAGATACAATATTTTACATATTAATCACAAACAGATCTCAAATTATTCAAACAAACTATGTTTTGTTGTTTGTTCATGAATTTAAGTTTCATGAATAAATAAAATACTTTTAAACATTTCTTTTATTTTATATGATCACTTTCATCACACTATTTCACCTTATTCTATCCTCAACCTCAAACACTGTTCCATTAAATTTCATGCATATATAAAAAATGCATGGTCTTCTCAATGTATGTTCATATACTATCTTTAATTACAAATTCACACACTATGTCTTTCCCAGAGAATATATTCAGAAAAGGACCATCCTGACACTATTTTTCACAAAAACCATGTGTGCGAGTTTCATGCACCAGGTTTTATAAAATCTACATCTTGTTGAATAAGCGGGTTTGCTATTTTCTTCACAAAAACTAGGGAAACTGCATATGTTGTGCTAACCCAAATAGATTTGTGGAACAAGGTTCTTAATGAAGGAACTTTGAGAGTGTTCAACTCTTACTGATGGCCCTTAAGATATAATCTTCTCCTTTAGTTAAGAATATCATGATGAGAGCTTCTTCAGCATAGAACTTTTTTTCACTACTTTGTTTTTTATAAACAAAATATGATCTCTCAGTATATTGGTTGCACTCTCAGCCTTGGTGTTTCTGATTTTTATAGGCAATGAGCTCTTTTATGCTACATATGCACTACCTCGACATTACAACATTGAGAATCATTATCTTCATTAAACAATATTTTTTACATGTTGTACATCCATGTTTTGATCTCCATTTAATCATGGAAACTGTGTTTCATGTTTTTTTGATTATGTAAAGTTCTTTAGGATGATAAAATGCTGATTATATTCCTTTATGTGATCAAACTAAGATGTGAACTACTGAAAAATAGATGAATTGAATCTCCCAAATGATATTGGTGAGGAATATGACATCTACATAGATAGAATGGCCTAGGATGATCGTATCAAACGGTTGGTTTTCATTCCATGTTTTTTAAATCAAAGCTTTAGTATGTATAGATCTCATCCCACATTGAAATAAATCTCAGTTGATAACTCCCTTTTATAACAAAGCACTACTACTGATAACCATAATTTTTTACTATTTCCCTATGAATTATTACAGGTAGTACTCTATTCTGGCACTCCTGTACAACCTTGTTCCACCCTACATGGTGTATCACCACTCTCATGACATATTTATACATTTTAATGAACACCCTTTAGCACCCATGCTAACAGGATAACATCGGTTGATATGAATACCCACCTAAGTATTGGTTCATATGTATCCCATTGATATCCTAGTTGGCAGACCATATTTTTTAGTAGAGTCCCAACATAATTTTTATCCCAATAATAGACCATTCTATTCCAAGAAACTCTAAAACCAAAATGGTGTGGACAATATTCCATCTTCACATAATCTACTCATGTCTTCTAATTTCATTTCAATTTCACAATCATCATATTTTAGGTTGACAACAAGTACAAACCTATAATAATTTTCATTAGTTCTTCATAATTGGGTTATAAAATTTACACATTTACCATATGAATGAAATCAACTTTTTATTTGTATATTAGGTTGAAATTTATTTCACATAATTTTGTCAAGTACACTATCCCTTTTAATTGGAAATTCTATAAATTATTGTCTCTTCTACAACATATAAAACATCATCTCTTTCATTGTCTAAATTTCCCTAGGCGATTCTTCCCACATTCTTGAAATATAGTAAATTTAATCTTCTTTCCTATGTGGTATTTATCACCAAAAGTTTTTAAAAAAACAATTTCTCTATTTTTTTGAAGTTTAACATTATTGAAGTTATTCATCATAATTTTCGATAGTTGATTATGAATAAAAATAATATTTTTTTATCCCAAATACCATTTTATTAGGTATCTCATGAGTATGATCATGGGATTAACCATCACACTCATTGTTCACATATTTCATCCTGGTTATATCCATTGACTAAAAAAAAATTCTCTCAGTGAGTATAAATCATCATTAATCAATGTATAAACTCATACGCTAATGGACATCAATTCTGTAATATCGTAAATTATAAAACCTTTTCATCAACACAATGATCTTTATGATAATATTAAATCACGTAGATTTATATTAGGTTTTCTTTGGTTCTTTACACTTGTTATATACAATGATTTAGTATGTGAATGTGAGTTGAGAAAATTATATCCCTAGGTGGTGTCAAACTAAGTTTTAATTTTGTACTCTTTTTTATTCACAATGTGAAGATAGAGGTCATACCCAAATTACCATTTTAGGGTCATTAACTCTAGGAGTATGTATGGTATATCCTTCATCATCTTGTCTGTATACAGACTGGAATGTCATTATGAGGAAACCAAACAATCTCTACCTTAATAAAAATTTAGTTTTTCATCTTATAATTATACATATGAAAAATGGTTTCACAAATTTTTTTATGATCCTTTTCTCGAAAAAAAAAACTAAACCCTACTTTGATGCCAACTAAAGTGAACCAATTATTATATACATAAATATAACATTATTTTAAATGAATATTCAATACATCTCAAAATAATAAAAAACCCTATAACAATAATGGATTATGTACTTTGGATACTAAATTCATAATAAACTCTTTTTTTGGAAGATCTCCAACATCTCTCATAATGTTATTCTAGCATAGTATTGTTCTTAGAAATACCCTATTTAAAACAATTCTTTATAACCTAAGGATATTAAAATATAAAAATGTGTAAGATCAATTAATCTTTAAAGGTAAAAATATGATATATCAATCTGAGATCATATGTGAGCATATAAGAAGCATATGGGTGTGATGACATGACCATAACTTACCAAATACATAGTTGATCATTCAAAGATCATTAATCATTAATAAGGGAATATGGATTTATAACAAAAAAATAAATAATTCATAATAGTGTTAAATCATAAATAATAAATCATGATCCATGAGAACATATAATATGAACAATTACTATTGTTTAGGTATACATATGATCATAAAGAATCAATTCCTTGGTCAATGATCACTACCAAGACTATCATAGTGGATGGAGTCATGTAATTGATTTGTTTCATTCATAATTCATATCATTTCTATACTATAGACCCACATCCAAGAATATCATAGTGGATAAGGTTAAATATGAAACTAGTATCTCTCCCTAATTCAATTCATATTATCTCTTGAGATATCAATCATTACACAATTCATTAGTGGGATATTAAATTTTGGACCCACTCGTAACATAATGAAAACCATAAAAAAGTGTTCCTTAAGATAAAAAAATTATTCATAGAATAAATCATGGAAAATAAATAGTATTTATAAATATATCATCACTACATATTTTTAATCCATCAAGATAAAGGAATTTTTTGGTATCAAAAACCATCATTATTTCATCATAATCAACATGAAAATTTAAATGAAATGTGTTTCATAAAAAATTGCTCAAAAATCATCATTAAAAATCACATAAGGAATGATTATGTAAGGTATAAATATATTATATATCCCTATTTGAGTATAATAATAATCTAATGATGTAGATATAGATAAAAAATACTTCTAAAATTAAATTACAACCTTTATTTGAAAATATGGTAAATCATCTATTCATTTTATATCATCAAATACAAACAAAAAATCTGGAAAAAGAGAAAATTATTTTCTTTATAAGTAAAAATGAAAAAAATTAATGTAGTATTCAATAAATTTAACATTCATTATGGTGGGAAAATTAATTCTTTCAAAAAATGTTAAAACATAGATTCAAGTAACAATTTTTGTAAAAATTCATAAATACAATGTTCGAAAAACATTGTAAAATATATTTTTAAAACTTTGAAAAGAAAGTATAATATGGTTTAAGATGAATTTAAAAAAATTGGATTAAAGAAAATAACATTCTTTGAATACATTTTAAGAAACATTGATAAGGATTAAAATGATTCTCGACCCAAATTGATGAAATAAGGAAGGTTTTTATTATTAAATTTTTTTGATCATTTGAAGTATCCAAGAGATGAAAATTTAGGGAAACTATAAAAACATTATAAATTACCATATGATAATTAAATGGATTTGGTTTAAATGTAAAAAATAATTAAATTTACTTCATTGGAATAAAAAAATCCCAAAAAAATGAAATTATAACATAAACCCTTACTACTTTGGTAACATTTGACTCATTTACCCCTTAAAATAAATATCATTGATTGAAATGTTGAATGACATGAATATTAATATATTGATGATATAATATATTAAATGGGTACTATATAAAACATATAAACCCAAATAGTTTCATAACATGAGACATGTATTAACGAAAAAATATATAAATGAAGAGATATTACAACATGTACAGACATTATTCCTACATGCTCCTGGCCTTCAATGTAATACATTTATATTTATTATAAATATAAATACTTATCATATTAAATATAATTTTATTATAATTTATGATTATACATCCATTAAAAATTTTTCATTAAAATCATTATTTGGGTGAAAACTTCTACGTTTCCAACAAAAGTTTCAGATTGATGGTTATGATCGTTGAACATTAATAAAGGTTTCATCATATTTATAATATATAAAATGTAATAAATTTAAAACTTATTTATTATATATAATTTTATAACAATACATAGAGTTTGGTGATAGAAAATGAAGTATAACTATTCATAGAGATAATAGTTTGTACATAATTGCACATAATATTTCCATTTTTTAATTATTAGAAAGAATGAATGGTAAATTAAAATTAAACATTAAATAATTATTATTATATAAAAAATTTAACATATATATATATATATATTCATTAAATCTATCCACATTACTATCCACGTTAATCAGATATAAAAAAATAATCATATTACATCATCTAGGTGGTTGTCTACACGTACGCTCAAGCAACATAATCATTTTTACAATGGATGATAGGGTAATAAGGTAGAAAATATTATATATTTATAAAATCATAAATATTTTTTAAAAAAAAATCCATTAAATCCATATACAAAACCATGCATGAGTGACAGTGAGGAAATACGAAAACATCAATTTTTAGAGGTGGTAGTCCACACATGCGCACATGCGATGTTTTCATTTCTAATATGACGAAAAAGGATATTAAAATGGGTGAAAAAAAAATATAATAACATTTAATTATATTTTATATATTTATTTTATTATAAAATCATACTTATGATAGGTTTTAAGGAGGTAAAATAATAAATAAACTCTAGTGATCTCGGTTAAGAGTTATAACTCTTTTTTGGAAAACCTCATTTGGCATACACCATAAGCCTTCTTGGTTAGTATTTTAGTGTGACTAGGATCTCTAGACCGTGGGTAGGATGTTTTTAAGAGTATTTGGTTTGATTTTGATCAATCTATATAGATAAATTTGTGTGGATAAGTGATAAGAAGAGATGCCCATTTCTAGGTGAGGGGAGCACCCCACTAGTAATAATTCATAACTTTTAAATAATATATTTTTATTGTACATTGTCAAGTGGGAAGAAATATTAATTATATGGCAAGGTTTTAAGATTTGAGATAAATAAATTAAATAATAATTAATAATATATTTTGTGACCTTATCACCATGATTTAACATTAATTATCCTTTTTTCTATTTACCATGATCACAACATTTTTATCAATCTTACTATTTATAATGTCCAAAAATTTAATTTACATCCTTAAAAATGAACATAAATATTAAATTTATTTCATAAGATTAAATTTTTAAATGTTTTATAAATTAAATTTAATATAAGTTCCCAAAATTTCAATGAAAAATAGTATATTGAAGGATAAAATTTATAAGCATTAAAATGAAAATATACCAAAGGCAAAAAAAATAATGACTAATAGGATTTAATTATATTATGTTCAATCAAATGTATCTTTTCATACATTAATAACCAATGAAAAATATAAATTTCCATTTAAATTTAATTATTTAAAGAAATGAAATAGATGCTTTTCAAAAATCAATATTTTTTCTATATTCACCCAAAAATCAATATTTTTAGATAAATAAGAAAATATCACTCTAATATAATTATGACCATATGATTTAAAAAATTATATCTGATATATCAAATTCAATTCCAAAAATATTTTTAAATTATTTATAATATCTGTAAACAAAATTCAACTAAACCCATTTTTAAAGAAAATTCATTTTTAAAACCTAAAATCATTATATGTTCATTCATTAATTAATAACAACAATTAATTTAATTTCAATTCATTTAAATGGATTTAATATAATAATTTCATTACAATAATTTTTCAATAGTGATTAATATAATCTATTATAATAAAAATACATTGTGTATAAAAAACTATTTTATAAAAAATACCTCTTTTTTCTATATAAGAATTTACCTTAAACTCTAAATAATTGATAATAAATAGAGAATTAATTATTGAGAAACCTTCTATATATATTTCAATAGTATATCATGTGTTTTCTAAGCTCGTTTTTTCATGTAAATAAATCTATTGAATCTTAAAATTAAATATGGATAATTGTATATTTAAAAATCTAAAGGTGTTTCAAGGATATTTTATCTCTCACCCAAGTTTGAATTTATTATTCATGTATTAATTTAGTTATTCAAGTAATGGATGCCATATTTGATAGTAAATATTGCTAAATTGATGGAAGAGTTTAATTGGTGGATGTACCCTTAGGTCACATGGAGATACTCTTACGGTATTTAATGTTCCTTGGACATTGGGGGATTTCACTTATATCTACCATGTTATTATTTTCTATATATCATTGTTTTATTATTATCATGCATTGAACTATTCATTTCAATTTTTATTTCACAAGGGAGGTATTATTTAGTTTTTCAAGTACACTTTGTTTGTTTCATTTTTTATTTGAGAAATATTTATTTATTTTTTATGGAATAATAATGTATGGATACATTATTATAGATTCTCAAAAAGATTCAAATTTTTATTTATTATCATTTAGATGGAAAAGTTTTTCAATGGGTGTATGTTGACACAATTGGATTTTTTTCCAATCTGTAATGATTACTAATGTGATTTGGTTTTTTTGGTGAGCTAACTTGGGTAACGTGGAATGCTGACTAAGAATTATTCATTACAATATAAATATAGATTAAATTATTAAAATCTTTACACCAAAAAGTTTATATTATATTGATATAATCTGAATTTTTTAAAATTTCTCAAATTCGTAAATTATTTTCCATGTTAGGAAGTTCGTAGTGTGATATTATAAATATGATTAACTCATAATTTATATATATATATATTACAGTTTTATTAAAATAGGAAAAATAAATTTTATTTTTTATATAATCTATTTCAATTGAAATATATTCTCAAAATTTAATATAATATTTTAATAAATTCAATATGAAATAAATTTATAAATTTAATGATGTATCTAAATATCCAAAGAAATATTTTTTTTACTATTAGTATTAATTAAGTGAGATTTATTTAAACATTCATATTTTTGAATATTTTTCAAATATATAATAAATGAAAGAAATAATTTGACTCTATTTTATTATCTGGTTTCACAAAGGAATGGCTACCAAGAAAATGTTGTTTATAGAAATTTCAAGACATTGATGCTAAACATATTATGAAAGGTTTTTCATTATTAGAAATTTCTATTCAAGATGCTTTTTATAAATATGGATTACGTAAAATGTCCAATGATAATTAATTTTTATAAAAAACATCGTATATCTTAGATTTTAATTATTTTGAGAAAATAACAAAGATTCATTCATCAACAGTAATAAAATCAAGTGGATTTCCATATTTCTATTTGTGGTCTTTAAATAAGTTGTGTAAGATTTATTTTTTCTTATTTTTATAGTATTATTTATATAAATGTATAAATTTATTAAACTAGATATATAATATATAATAGAAACACAGTTATATGTTAATCCCAAGTTACACATTGTGTTATATATCCACAACACTTGGGAAGAACATTTTTTCACTACTATATCTTTTTCCATTAGAAGATAGTGTATGTGGTTATTAATATTTCTTTGAAAAATATACAAATAATATTCATATGAGTTGATATGTTCATGATGTGAAATTTTTATCCACTCTATAAACATAAATATTATCATCAAATAATCTGTATTGTTCAAATGATCTATCTTTTTTGTATATAACCCCTGGTATTTTTTCCTTATAAATATCAAACAAAATTATTTCATAATTTTTATATGATATTCATAGATATTTTATTGAAATTAAGCATAAAATCATACAAAAAAACATATTATCAAGTGACTTCTTATTACATATAATAGATATATATTCATTCCACTATAAATATAATGATTTATTGGTTTCTCAGTTTGGCTAATATGTTTCTTACATGAAGGACTCATGTATATACTAATTTTACAAAAATCATAAATCCAAAAAATCTCTATGATAACTTTAGTAAAATTATTATATTTTTTTATGTTGCCACATGGATTTTAAAAAGTCAAGAAACAATTGAAATAATTCAAAACTTTAGTCATTCCCATTTTAGATAATATTTATATAAAATTTGAATAAATTATCTAAATAAGGTTACATGGAACTAATGTAATTTTCAATATAAATTTAACAAATTTTGGTAACATTAAAATATTTTATGATATTAATATCATAATTTAAAATTACTTCTAAAAACTCTTTTGAATTGGAAAATTTAAAAAATGATCTAAACTTGTTCTAGGAGAAAACATCATGTCACTAGGAGATTTGATAATTTTAAAGGAAAGCTATTATATATCCATTAAAAAATATAAAAATTTTAAAAATATTCCTACTCTAAAATAATTAAATTAAAAATTAATTTTATTATTCATTTTTAAAAACAAAAATCAAAATTTTATATAATAGAAATTAATATCATAGTATATTTTAAAATAACATGTAAAATTTTCCAAACTATATATGAGTTTTTCCTCATTATAAAATTATAGAAACAACTCTATATTTTTTCTATTAATGTTTTCATTAGAATCATATTTTTTATAGAATACCAATATTTTTTCAATCATGTAAAGATATATATATATATATATATATATATCTACAATGATGTTCCCAAACTGTATTCCAATCAAATTGATTGAGTTAATTATTTATTTACATAACTCAACATTAATCACTTAGTTCTATTACTGATGATTAGGAAAATTCTAATAGAAAAATTTATAATTTTCTTATTAATATCTAAAAGTCTTTATTTTTTTGGTTTGATATTAAAAACACATCAAAATTATCGACTAAATTATTTTTAGAGTTATCTACCCTTGGGAAAAAATTTCTAGATTAAAAAATAGTTTTTTTCTTATTAATATTGGTTAACTTCACAATCCATCAAATTATAAAATATTTCTTTGGGTTTTTAAAATTTTAGAGAATGTTGATTCAATTTTGACATAAAAAAGGGTTATTATACAATATTTATTAAAAATATATTAAAAAGGAATCTAGATCATATATTATTATATGAAAATAAAAATATAAAAATCATAATAATTTCTTTAAAACATGATTAGTTTTTATAAATTCCTAAAAACCAATTAATATTTATTTATCAGCATTATAGAGAAATTTTCCATGGTGTCCCTTTCTATGATTGAGGGAAATAATTCATCCAAAAAATTGTAATTTCTAATCCTAGGATTATATTCATTTTGAGGTTAAAAAAGAGATTTCATTGAAATTAAATGATTTAAAACTTCATTTTTTCTAAAATATGGTGATTCCGTATCCCAAAATGACCAAAGCAAAAATATTAGTAAATGAATAATTACAAGGTTCTAAAATATGGGATCATATTATAATATTTTTCATGAAAGGAAATAAGAGCAGCGGGAAGGCCTTCGAACCCGGTAACTTCTTGATTACTCCCATGTTGGATAGCCCAACTGCAACCATGTTTGCTTCTCGATAAAAATTTGTGATGAAATAGTTAAGATAAGTAAGAGAACAGGTTCATTCCATCCAATGGATGGTAATTGGCCATTAAATATGTGTTATTCCATTCCAAATCGCTTGAACGGTGGTCGTCGAGTCACTTTCATTCCAAAGGTTGTTCCAACAAAAGAGCTTAGAGAAGGCAATAACATGTATCAAGCCAAGCATCTCAGCTTCAAGGGAGGTAGAAATGCCAGATTTACCCATGAAGCATCTAAGTATATGAATAAGGTGATTTCTGAAAATAGCACCACACCCTGCAGGTCTTGGATTTTCCTTGGAGGAACCATCAATATTGATTTTGATCCATCCAGATAGGGGGATCTCTAGAACACCTATGAAGTGCGATGCGGCAGACAAAAATTGTCTTCAATACTTAGACACTTCAGAATACCAAAGTCATGAATGGTGTTGTGGTAATGTCCCTTTTGAATCTAGGAATCTTCATGTATGGCTATGATAATCTTCGTCTGACCTGTATTTTGATTAAATGAGAAATAGTTATGAATAATAGCATTCTGATCATGCCAGATCACATGATGCAGTTCCACAACCATAGTAGGAATAGGTTCTTAATGTGTTGATAGCCTTCCATTTCTGCACATTTTTTATGTTGGGCATTGACAGAATCAAGAGACAACCATCTGCAGTCAAAAATGTCAAGAATATAGTTCCAAAGAGAAGAAGCAGTAGTACAAGAGATAAAGATGTGGTTAGCATCTTCTCTTTGTTTATTACAGATATTTCACTTAGAGTAGAGTTGGATTCAAAAAGATTGGAGGCAAATTTATGTGGGAACTCTATTGTGAGCAATACACCAGATGAGATTCAATCTCCAAGGTTTTTTTAAATTTTTTACCCAATATTAATTGCTCTCAGAGTTACAGAAATAATGATTGTAGAAATGTATTGAGTTTAGAAAACCATTTTGATGAGGTTCCCAGGTTAAGAAATCATTGGTGTGAGAGAATGATCAGTTTTAAATGACGTCTATAATAGTATCAGGGATGTGATCATCACAAGAGTGTAAAATTTCTCTAATAGAGATGTTGGTAAAATCATGGGTTTGATTGGGATATATCATTGAAATTAACGGCGCGCTAGTCCAGTTATCCAACCAATATTTCACGGAGGGGCCTCTGGAGACCATCCATCTAGAATTATTCATTATATTGGTAAATAATTATTTTATGGAAGGCCATATTGATGAACTAATCAAGTTCAAATTGCCCATTTTAAGTTTTTCAAGAAAATTATTTCTGGGAAAGGTAATAGCTTCAGAAGTATTGGAAAAAATATTCAAATTGAGTATTTATTGAAGTTATTAATTAAAGTATTTGATATTTTTTATACCAATACCACCATTTTCAATGGGCTTGCAATAAGTTTAACAGGGAACAGTCATAAGATTTCATTCCAAAATACTACCAGTCTAGATGATGTTCTTTATGGAGACGTTCATTTTTTTAATGAGACCAACATGCCCTTTGTAGACCATCATGGAGTAAACCATCTTGGATAAATTAGTGGATTTAACAAGGCAAGAATGACCTTCCATATACAGAGATTTACCTTTCTATAAAGATAGCTGACTTGGAACTTGGTCAACAATAGTTGCAAAGTGACAAGATTTGTGTCTGCCCCAAAAAATGGGAACTCCAAGAAAAGTGAAAGGGAAAATACGTTCTTTCATACCTAGGTCACTTATAATGTTACATTTTCTGCTTAGAGGGAATTTCTTCCCGAAGAAGATACAATATTTTTTCCAACTAATGGTTTGACTAGAAACCTATTTATAGTGTGAGAGATAATTTTTAAGATTAAGAATTTTTCTTTTATACTCATGAAGGAAAAGGATGATTTCTTCATCATAAAAATATATAGGAGCATTCACGTTCCAAGAGACATGTATGGTCTTTAGTTTGTTCTGGTCCACCAAACGGATGATCAGATGACTGAGGTAGTCTTCTGTTATCGGTAAGTTAATTGAAGATAAGGGGGACACATTTCCTAACACCATTGGTGCATTTAAAATTTCCCTTGAAAGATTCATTGATCATAATGGAGATAGACGCTGAGTTAAAGAAAGTTCTGATTGCATATATAAAAGAGGTTTTAAAACCAAAACCTTGAAGGACTTTGAAGATAAAACTCATGTCCACAGTGTCGAAGGATTTTCTGATGTCAATTCTAATAGTAATGTTGACTCCTATATTACATTTATTCAAATGTTTTACACACTTAGAGGCAAGGAAAATACAGTATTTAATGGATCTACCATTTATAAAACCAAATTGGTTCCAGGAGACAATTTTTCCATGAGATTGGAAAGTCTGTTGCCAATGATTTTGGTGATAATTTTAAAAAGGTTTCTGATAAGAGAAATGTGTCTAAACAGATGAATCTCAGAGGCATTATCCACTTTTAGGATCAAGGTTAGAAAATAAGAATTAAGAGTGTGAAGGAGAACCCCATTAGTAAAGAAGGATTTTAAAATTTCAGAAACATCAGTCTGAATCACATCCCAATAATATTAGAAGAAATAATTGTTGAAGCCATTAGGATCAAGAGAACTATTGGGATTCAAATTAAATACAGTGACCCTGATTTCATGATCAAGTGGATTATTAAGAAGGAAGGAGTTTTCCTCATCAACAATCACTAGAAGAATGACCTCAGGTAATATTTCTTTGTTTATATTAGGACCCTTGAAAATGGATTCATATTTGGAGATGATATGATGTGCGATGTCATATTAATAATCAAGGATCCGGTACCAATCCACTAAAAAGGTTAACAGCCTATAGGCCTTCTAGATTCTTCGAAGAGAGTTGTAGAATTTAGTATTTATATCACCTTCTGTTAACCATTTAACTTTAAATGATTGTTTCCCCAAATTTTCTTTGAATGTGAGCAAGGAGTTAAGTTTGACCGCAATGTTTAGTTCTTAAGTAGGGTCTGTGTTGAGGTCAGATTTGGTGTTTGTGTCTTT
Organism: Viscum album; assembly: GCA_963277665.1. Lineage (NCBI taxonomy): Eukaryota > Viridiplantae > Streptophyta > Magnoliopsida > Santalales > Viscaceae > Viscum > Viscum album. The sequence continues at coordinate 1,095,036,082 of OY728151.1, read as the reverse complement.
CATATTTTTGAGATGTTTCTCATGAATCATGATGTCATTATTAAATTTTTTGCCTTTAGAGTTTCACTAAGTTTTTAGAGTCTATTTAAATGTTTTAATTTGATATTATCGTCAAGAGAATCATTGTTACAAGACATTGAGGACCAATAGTTTTGGATAATATTAGAGAATTTTTCATTATAGAACTAAACATTATTAATCTAAAAGTTAAATGGGGTTTCATATCTTTGGTGGAGACAATGACCAGGATGGGGTGATAATCAGAGTTCAGTCTATGAAGTGCAGTATTAAATATAGTGTCTCATTAATCTAACACATGGACATTTGTGAGGACTCTATCGATGTTAGAGGAAAATATAGTGTTGTAGTGTCTTGTATACCAAGTATATTTTTCACCAGTGATATTGATTTCAATGATATTTTTGTTATCTATTGAGGTTTTAAATTCTATCATGGAAATAGAAGCATGAGAAGGTCCAATTTTCCCACTTGAGTTAAGAATGGCATTAAGGTCACCCATAATAAACTAGGGTGTGTTAATGTTAGTCCCAAGATAAGGGATATCATTCCAAAGAATTTTCCTTTATTGGTATCTATTCTTAGAATAAACAAAAGATCATAAAATATGTGTTTCATATATATTAAAATTGAAAGTAAAAATCTAGTGAGAGATATTGAAAACACTAATATTCTATAAAGAAAAGTTCAAAAAATACAATAAGATTTAGCGTTGAGGTTATTTGTGATTGCACTTATAAAAACATAGTTTTTTGGCATTAGTAGGAGTATTTAGAGGCATAAGTTATTTTTGTCTCCTCAAAGGAAAATAATAAAGGATGATGGGTGTCAATCATTCTCTTTAACATAATAAAATTTTCAGAGTTAGCAATACCCTGATAATTCCAAAAAAGGATCTTCATTGAAACCTAGGTTTGGAGTTAGAACTCCCCTTTTTCTTTTTCCTGGAGCCTTTATTTCTTGGAGAACTTCTAACAACTTTTTTATTATTAGAGTTATGCTCTAATTTATTGCTAGATTTGGTGTTGTTTTTTATTTTAGTTTCAGATATTGGATTACTCATAGAAGAGTCTATATATTTCATAGAACACATCAACAAATCATTGGAACTATGGTTCGAAACATAATTTCCAGAAATTATAGAGTAGTCCCTACTGTCTATAGGTAGGTTAGTAGTTGTACTTGGCACCTTTGAAGTGTCTGTGTGCTTCTTTTTGACATTGTCTAGTTCAAAAGGACAGCACTGCTTCAGATCCATAGAATCATTCAGAACATGTATGATATTAGAGTCTTATACCAAAAGTGTGATACCATGTTCAATAGATTTGGATTCCATGACATTATTATTACAATACATTAGTATAGTCTTGTAATGGGTTTCCTTAGGAATAAAGATCTCAGGATCTGCAGTACTACTAATGGAATTTTTATGAGTAGATATCGCAGAAACTAGTTCATTATCTTTCATTTTGATTTATTTCTTAGTCCCTTGAAAAGTTTATTTGTTAGAAGTTTGTATTATTGAAGACGTAAGGATTGGGACTATAGGTTTCATATTACACAACATTATAGAAACAAAATCATCACTACTGTCAACAGGTTGAGATCCATCAAAAGAAGAATTTCTAGTAGTCTAGATGATTGTGTCTAAGTCATTTTCCTTCTCCACCCTAGGTTTCTCTATTTCTAACTCATTAGTGAAACTATTGAGTTTTTGGGTTTGTTTAGGAGAATGTACTGAGTTTATAGTTACCTTAAAATGGTTAGTATATTCCAATTCCTTGCAAACATTTTCAGTCATTTTAGTAGTAGTGGACTATGTTTTATCCTGAGTTTCCTTCTGGTTAGTCATAAGTTTTTCAGATTATATAGTGTGTCCAGTGGAATATTTAATTTTAAAACAAATAACAGGTGATCCTTGAGCATGGGGGAGAGAGCCTAAGTTATCTATTTTATTTTTGGATTCATTCTTTAACTCTAAAATATTATTTTCATTTAAAAGTTATGGGTTCTGGGTTTGTCTAGTACCAAAAACTAGGGTGTGTTCCTCCATAGTTTTAATTGAAACTACCTTAGGGAAGTCAATAAATGAAGAGCTATTGTGCATGTGATTCATGCATTTCAATAAACTTGTTCAAGTGTATTATCCCTCTTACCCAGGTTATGATCCTCATCTTGGATGTGGATAGGTCTTGTGGTCAAACTAGATTTACAAGTATTGTATTCTTCCTTCTCATTGGACAGCCTTATAGTGTCTAAAACTAGATTTTCTAAATCTTCCAAGAGGCCTTGTTCATTAATGGAGTTGTCTTCCTCTTCAGTGACTTCTTCCCAGTTTATACTCGAGTTATCCCCTATGTGTGTCACAATGTTTGTTTACCTAGATTTCATCTTTTTTGGGGGGTTCATATATATCCATCATGGGTGCTTTGTCTTTTCAATTTCTCCTTGTTTCCTTCCAATCAAGTTCAATTGGCTGGATTGATTGTCTTCTAATCACCCCACAATTAGATATTGTATGACCAATGATCTTAAAAGGTTCACATAAAGGAGTTTTCCTCTCATATTAGATTCAAAGTTTAGTTTTTTAGTCATTTGCAGTGAAATTTATTGTATTTGGGAGCTTCGAATCTATGTTAATTTCCACCATAACTCTAGAAAAGAGTCCTCAGTCATCGTTTAAGGTTTTGTGGTCAATTTTAAGGGGAGAAAATATTCAGGAGATAATATCACTCATAACTTTTGGGTACCAAAATAACCAATTATGTTTATGGAGTTTAACCCAGACTTGTGCCATTGAATTCATATATGTGTTTGGATTGAAAGAAGAGTCTTAGTTGGAAATTATAAGAAAGCCAGGTTTCAGGTTAAGGTTTCCAGATTTCCAAACTTTCTTTAATTCCTCTTGTGATTTTAGTAGTATATAAAAGTAGCATTTTACTATTGGAATCAATTTTCAGTTTGAAGAATTACAATAGTGAGAAATATGCATATGAAATTCAGATAAAGGCCATGGATGATCACCTTTAAGGTATGATATGCAGCCCATGATAGAAAATTTTCACATTTGTGTGGGTTGTTGAAGAGCATCTGGATCTGCTTCTACCGAGAACCCACCGTCACCATGTCTATTGACAAGGGGAGGCTTCTTCGTAATTTATTTTCTTTGATCAACACTCTTCAGCCCATCCAGAAATGATATCCCTTGGATTCTACCATAGAAAGTACAGATGTGAGTATTTTCTTTAGAAACATCTTCTGTATGGATTTCCAAGAGAGGATCTTATAAAAAAGGCACCTACTTCTTCCAAGGAGTAGTGAAATGATGGCATTCAAACCTCCTAGGCTTGAGTAAATCTGCCATGAATGATGAGATCGAAGGATTTGAGCGAAGGTTCCCTAGTCACTTGGGGGTTTTAATGAGAGAAGGTATCTCATCTATCTAATGTCCTATTTTCCTCTCAAGTTAATTAACCACATAAAACTTCATTGATTGTATAGAAATTAATATTATATCCATTAAATAAGTCCAAACTAGGATTTTATATATCGAAATAATATTAATTACTCTTAAGAATAATTGAATTTAGGAAAAATTAACATGATTAAATTTCTAATCTAATTCAATCATCGGGTGTAAAATGAACATATATCTATTAAGTCAAAATTTTAAGAAAATAGAAAAAAAATCATTAAAATTTTAAAACTACAAGTGTCCATAATTTCTATAAATTTGTTTTTCTCTCAATTACATATCCTAATTTATTGATTTTTCTATATGAAATGTTTTTGAGTCTCTTGTAATATAACTTTTATATTTTTTATAATTTTATAATTTTTTAGGCACTCTATTGAATTTATTTTTAAATGGACTTATTCTTTTCTTTACGCTAAAATTTAATATATAGACATGGAGAATTTAATTTGATGTTTTTTTATGATTATTCCATTGAATTATTTTATAATTTTTGAACTGATAAATCATTTTTTTTTATTTTTTCCTTTCAACATTTGATGATTTTATTTAGTCATATTTTTTCAGGTCTTCACAGATAACATTTCTACGTCTTGAATAAGTTTTTTATAATTTGGGGATGCCCTATAACAACTATCTTGAAAGATGAGGTCATTTTAATAAGTGTATTTCGTGGTTGGTTTTTTATATTTTTTATATAATGAAAAAAATGATATAATTCCATATAATTTTATTCAACTATTAAATAATTTTTATGCATGAATTATTTTATAGAAATTAATAAATTTCTATCCAAGTATCAAATAACATGAAATAATAAATAAATTCAATATATTTATTAAGTTATGAATGATAATATATTTATTTCATTTAAATTATTTATGTGAGAGGAATGGTTAAAAACAATAATTCCAAATATCAACATCTATGTAATGAATGATTTCATTAAATACATGTATATACATGAGAGACATTATATCATATTTTCTCTCCTTATGGAGTTTATTTGAAATTTTATTAAGGTTTACTTGTGTTCGACCATGGAGTTCATTAATGGTAGGTGGTACTATTTAACAATTTAAATTGGTTATATATTAGATAATTTTATTTATTTATTATATATTAGATCTTTTATTTTTATTTTTGACATGAATTATCCTCTTTTGATGTGGAAAACAATATTTCTTGTGTCTCTTCATGGAAATATTTAATAATAAAAGAGATTGTAACAATAAATGAGAGTATAAATCATCTAATGAAAGACATTACCCTCTAAACATAGCTCATGACCCCGCACCACATAGTCGTTCCTAGAGAAAAGTTGAAATGTAGCATCGAACACATATCCTTGTATACAAGAGGATGTGCACTATCAGCATGGGCCTAAAAATTCATTAAGGATTCTATGCACTCAAAATCATAGAAATAAATTACCAAAAATAACCAAAATTACATCAACAACAAAGTACACATAATAAAAAAACTGTAATGTTATATAAAAATTATGTTGTTATACAAAACAGACCATCAATCACCCATATGGTTAATCATGTATATAATATAAACCAAAATATAAAAATATTCACATAGACTAACTGAAATCATCAGTCATTATCCAAATATTTGGTATCCATTAGGTTTCCCCAACCTAATTTGCTTCATTCCCTTTGACTTTATGATAAATAAGATATATGGATTCCATGCACAACAGAGTTCTCATATAGGTTGTCAATATATAAATCAGAAATATCTCACCAATCTACTCGAATATACACATCGATATGTGTGTGTGTATAGATGATAAATATAAATAAACATGATCACCAAGTCATTATGTAGTAACCAGGCCACCATTACATCTAATGCGGTATTCACTCCCATCCATCCACAATGTGCATACGAGGCCACCGCAATGTCCAAATATACCTTCTTCATCCCCAAAATAAAATCATTTCATATAATAATTTCATAAGTTCATCCTATACCCGAATATTTAGTATATAATTTTATCCAATTCCCAACCACTACACCCTCAGAGTATAGTCTGATAAAAATAATTCTAACCAACCCTCCCTCTAGGAAGTTTGATAAATAATGTCTTGACCACTGACTTATCACTCAAAGTAGGGTTCAACCATATCCAACATCTCATTCCATCCCAGACCTCATTTTAATCATGGCAGTTCATCTTATGATCCTGTCATGTCACAACATGGACCAAATCATGCTCAAGGTGATCCGAACACTACTATCTCACTCATGGTAGGTCATGACCCTCCTATCTCACATATGTAGATTTCAATGGTTCTCAATCCATGCCATCTCTCCCATGGTCAACCAAAAGATCATGAAAAACAAGTACTCCATTTGAATGATAGTATTAAATCCAACATTATCTTTCTCATAGTGGGTAAAGTCCTTGAGACCCTCTCTATAGTATCGTTTATCACTTATCACAAAAAAGCACATAAACATCTTCATATAAGCTCAAATGTTATCACACAAACTCAAAAACTCACCACCTGGTAACTAGTCAATCAAACCTAGCCTCAAATTATTAACACATCTCACATCACCCATTATGTCTTCCAGTATATCCTCCAAACCTATCACAATATCTTATCATTAATACCACCTAACATATGTCACTCAAAAATTAAAACCATTCCAAAAAACACATCCTGAAAAAACCTCTAGTTCCTATACAACCATTCTCAAACACTCATGATTCTTCGTCCCACTGCCTAGAGACAATACCAATCCTTCATCTTCTAAAAAACCATAGACTCAATAGGTAAGGACTAATTCCTATATAAAACCTACATACAATCCCAATTATGACTCCTAAACAACTCCCAAAACCCTCACCAATGTCTCATCACATGGATCCTAAGGGATATATCTCAGCCATTCACTTTGAGTAAACACCTATATATTACAAATTTTGTGTCTAAGAGGAATTATCCTTCTCTCATCATGCACCAATACTCTCCTATATCCATAGAAGGTAGTTCTTAACCACTCACATAATGTTCAACTATCGTTCTCACCGATAATCAAATGAGAACCCTTTTATTTCTAATCACTAGCCATTTTAAAACAACCTAGGTTATTCAACATCTCATCTCAAATACTAAGACCCCGTATAGGTCTCTCATCAACTCAACCAAATACATCACCCCTTGGAGACCAAGTTTTTGAGAGATCCAAAATTACCAAGGGTGTTAAAGAGTACTTGTTCTTGTATATAGAGTCTCAATGTCACCATTTTATACCACCAAAGGACTCTACTAGTCCATATACTACATTTTTTAACCTATGAAATCATCCATTAATGCACCCTAATAAATATACGTGCATATAAAATAGTATCATAAGGTCCACCTACCATGTTATCATAGTTAATGCCTCCCAATTATCCACTAAGCCTCTTTGAATCTCACTAAGAAATTTTCATTCTCTAAAAAACTAATCTCACGCCAAGAGACAAAAATAACTAATTAAAAATAATTTTAATAAATTATTTAACTTAATACAAATATGAATAAAGGTCTAAAATCACATTTGCAATATACGCCCTTTTAAAATAACTTCAAACAGCATATGATCATCCTTCTAGGGGATCCTCTCATTACCTAATTAAAAAATATACATTGTTCTTTCTTGATTCCACCATTCTATATTGGAAACGGCACCCAAACCCTTGTTAAATTTTATCCACAATCCAAGGTCTGCTACAAAGAAACTAATGGAGAGGAATGGATGAAATCAAACAGAATCATTACATGATCACACCCAAAATCATCCTCCCACCATGGGCTCTTTATGGATGAATAGTGAGGGGAGATCTAACTACTTTTTCCATCTTCTAAGTCCCCCAAATCAAAAAAAATAAAGAGGGAAATGACTAATAAATTTCCGTTATATCCTTGCTATAAAAAACATAGTGGAAACATTTTTCTGGTGTTCCACCTTGGGATATAGCCAATGATCCTCAACTGGTGTGTTGAGCATCATTGTATTTTATATACCAAATTATGTATCCTCTAAGGTCACCACTACTATATCACTTACCTTTAAGTTATAGTGTAGGTCACCATTCTAGGATGTTCTATAGTGTGGCCTCCTCAATAGTGTCATAATTAACCCACATGAGGCTTTTCCTTCCCAAAATTCATCCTTTTATCAACTTCAGGGAATCCCCTTGGCTATGTGGTGGTCTCCCTCAATAAAGGAAGATCCATCCAATAATGTGGACTCAATTTGGTTGGCTTAGCCACTACTGATGGGGTAGTGCATCCAACCCTGAGGGCCTCTATTCTCTATGGTGTGTCCCATAAGGATAAATGGTAAGGAATCCACTATAGGGATCCATCAATGGTAAATCCATCAGGATTTTACCATGGAATCCTGATACTTTTGCTCATCACAACATAGACCTCAAGGGTTCACATGGTGTATTATTATAACCAAATTTTTTATTGTGGGGTCACCCCTTTCTTGCTCCAACACTATCCCAGAAACCGTAACAACAAAATTGGACATGTTTCACATTTAAAGAACTATCTTATGGATTTTCAAGAACTATGATTACTAATCTAAGTATCGGTTCTCAAAAAAATATTGTATTTGAAAAAAATTAAAATTCCATTATAAATTTCCAAGACATTATAACATGGCTCCTTAAACTAAAATTATACAAAAATAATGAAATTGACTAAATAAATATATGTTAATAAAAAATAATTAATCAATAATAATCAGTATAAATTTAAATTATTCTTACAAAACATAATAAAATTTAATATAAAATCAAATCATAACCCCCCCCCCACCACCAATAGGTCTTAATGTAACTAATTCAGTATGGTTTGAATCCCATATATATCTATGGTACCTTAAGCTCAAGACACATAGGAAATTTATTTTGAAGAAAAAATTACACACCAGAACCCACATTCTATTATAGAAATGTATCTTAATAATACATATTATCATAACAATGATAATTTACATGTGTTCATGAAAGAGTGATTGTTTCTACCATGAAAAGTGACCTTATATGGTGATATTAAACTAAAAAATAAGAAAAACACATTATTTTTTGTAAAAAAGTGTAAGCATTAAAATAATATAATTCCAATAAAATTATAGTTATTAACTAGTCCAAGAGAAAACCATATCCTCCCACAATCATTTTGTTAAAAATTTAGAATGATATATATATATTAAATTATACCTCCATATAATGATCACAATTCCCCCTACAAACCATTTTTAACAATTACAGTTTCTTAATAGAGTAATAGTATAACTACATAATGATGATATTTTATACATAACTCCATGATGATATTTGAATCTAACTAAACACTAAACATATGAGTATCTCTATAAATATTAATCCCTCTATGTGTGTTAGGATTCATCTAACCACACATTATAATTTTGAAAATTCTTTCATGGAAACCCGTCATGGGGGAGTATACATTATAGATCATTTGTACCATGATAAATAATTATTCCATTACCCCTATATTGAGTTTTAATACTTTAGAATAGTATATCTATATAATTAAATGGTTCATTATAAGATACATTAAACTATATTCTTGATTGATAACCATCATAAAAGTGATTATATTTTAATTTTTTTACATGAAAATAAATTGTATAAAAATAAATATATATAAAGGCCTTTAATGGGATACTAGTGGGACCTATTAAACAAGATGCTACCCAAATTTAAAAATTATAAATTATAAATATCACTATATACTTTATGATATATAAATTCTAATGTTATTCAAGATTTCTCAACTCAATAGTTTTTTGGTATACCGAATTTATGAAATTTAATAATTATAATTCCATATTGTTTTATTCAGTTACTTTAACAAAACATTTTCCCCTATGCATGCCAAAGGTTATGTGTGTGCAATAAATTGATGTCCATATGAAATTTTATTACTTCTTAGATGTGTATGACATGTAATCCCTCAATGAGATAAACTTTGAAATGTGTGAGTCACATTGGATTCATAAAACTGGCATTGTTATTTTTCACATGGGTTTTGATAATGTGTTCCAATGATGTGAGAATCAAACAATTTATAGTATTCATGCTTGATGCTTTATAATATGATAATAGTAACTATTAGAAATATTGTGTTATTAAATAATTTCAATATTAAATTTTATAGTTAATTTATAACTTTAGATGATATTTTTAATAATTATAAATCAGATTAAATGTTAATTTTTTTTAAGAAATTGATTTTTAAAATAAATTAATATTCAAGTTTGTTTAAACATAATTTGGATGAAACATTTAAAAAAATATTCAATGGATGAAATATATTATGAAATAATTTTTAATCCAATATTTTTGGGTTTTTTATTTTATTTAAGGTGTTCAATAAAGAATAATATGAATATTAAGGTATATTATAAATTTATAACATTCGTTTGAAACAAAATATAATGAATATATAGTTATAAATTAATCTATTATTTCATTCATACATAAAATTCATTTATATTATCCTCCATGTAATGCCAATATTTTTATTGTATGTGATAAATAAATCCTCCAGATTAGAACCAGTATAAATGATGTTGATTGGTCATAATGTTTATAAAACAAAAATTGGATGAATCCACCGTGAATTAATTGTTTAACAGTCACTTTCCACTAATCATCTAAATGTTTTCTATATCTTAGTATTATTTTTATTTGGTTGTTTATTAAAATATAGAAATCATAATAAGTGGAAAAGTCATTTGGATTACCAAAGAGAATATATTATATAAAAAATAAGAGGTATTATTAAAAATATTGTTAAATACTTGATGAATTCAGTTAAATATTTAATATTTATTTAATTTTACAACTAATTGTAAATTGAAAATTAATTATTATACAATGATTATAATTTTCAAATCCTTTATGATTTTAGGCCCCATGTTCTATTAAAAAATTCCTCACATGAAAATTAAGGTATTTCCATTGATTTAATGTTCAATTTTCTATGAAATTAATCATGGATTCATATTTGATTGTTAGATACATGTATGCTATTATAAATTATATATTGTTTTATTCTAATTCAGTTATTGTTTCCCTTTTATGGATTATTATAGGGTATATGAATTATCCAAAATATATTTTTCTCATTATGTTCAAAATTAAATTCTTATATATAATAAAATATCATGTCATGGATTTATTAATTTTTTATAATTATTATTGAAAATAATTCATTTTTATTCATTTATATAAATGATTTATATTCATCAAATTTAAATGATAAATAATATTTAATATTTTATACATATTTTATTTAAAGAAGGGATTTTAAACTATAATAACACTAAAATCACATCATTGTTAGTGGGGATTTATGTGATTGTTTTATATATCCTATGTTCATTTCTAAATATAAAATTTAAATAATTTCTATTTAATTATATCATGAATTTTGGATATATACCAAGATTATTCATTTCCATAATTTTATTTATTATTCCTCAGATCATGAACCCTTTTCTCTTAACACACCTTTAGCTGATATAAATTTTTAATTCTTAATGTAAAATTATGGTAAATTTTCTCAATGATCTGACCATCCCCTTTCATTTGTGTTTTATCTCAACAAAAAAATGGTTTTGTACTAGGTAGAATCATCCAAGTTATTTTCTCTTTATACTAGGATATAATCATAAAAAGTGATTAAAAATATCATGTATAGAATGTTATTATTAATGTTAACATTGAAAAAACATATAAAAAATAAGAGTGGGTCTTCATTCTCAATTTTTGTTATCATCATTGAATCTCTTAGTGAGTTCGTGATATTTTATTTAGATAACTTTATTCCCCATAGTTTTTAGTTTCAATATTTAGTAATAACATTGTATTATTCGAATTAGTTCTTGGTTAGTAATAAGGTTATATTTTTTCTCATTCCATCTTTATTCTTATAAAATATTCATCCAACTAAAACATATATTATATTATGATAATAGGATCACTACACGAATTTAATTGATCCTACAGATGATATGGGGTCTCTTATATACTATTTATAGATGATATGACAATAATATTCAGTGGAAAAAAATACTTAGTGATAAACATAAAATTTATTCTCACTAGTCATGTAAATTGGTGTGGAAAATATAATAATACAAATAAGATAAGTATATTTTGATCTCCTCTCTTGTTTTCTATGAGCACCGATATAATGAGTTGAGGGATATTGTTTACAAGAACACATTTTATTTTTTTATCTTATTTCACTCACATATCTAGATCATTTTCACTTTTCCCATTTTTTCTATCTAGTTTATATGGTGTTATCCCGAATTCTAATTTACACAAAACATTTTTTATCTATAATTTAGAAGATTAACTTCATCTATAGAATAGTTTATTTATATTTCTTATGGGATATCTTATAAAAGAATAAATTCCAATCGGTGAGTTTGAAGTGCATCAACCTTCCATCAGATGAAGTTAGTGTTAACATTCATAGCCTTATGATTACCATAAAAAAATCCATGGAAAATTTCCTTATACTTTTTTGAATGTAATTAACTAATGGTTTATTTTTTATTCATTAAGTATATCCATCAAAATAACATATTTAGTGTGAATATATGACTTTGTGCATATTATTTCTATAAATCTATTTTCAAAGAACTTATTGTCATTTTGATAATAATATATGGGTCTGGAGTGAAGGGAAACTCTTTTTCTAAATAATAAATGTGATTGGTAGAACTATCTTATTCCATAGGTGTCTAAAATTTTATTTGAACCTAAAAATATCTTATACCTTCCACCCTTGATGGTGGTTTTTTGGATAATCACAAAAATAAATGGGGAATGTTATTATATTATACATTAATCATGAACACTTTTTTTACAATTAATCTTCAAAGGAAATGTTTTATTCTTCTAAAAATTAGAATTTTCATCAAATTTCTAGACCCCAAATGTGTTAAAAACCATTAATGGGAATATATTTCTTGAATGAAACATAGATTACTCATTTTTTATATTTTATTGTCCGATATTTCTTTTTTATTTAAGACTCATAATCATTGGGTTTTTTTGGCATCCTAATATTGGTGTTTTCTAAAATTTAACACTGAATTGGTCATTCATTTTTCTATTAAGAGCATACATACTTCTTCCCTTTTTATAGACTTTATTATACTTTCATATATTTGGTCCAACCAAAAAATATTCAAAAAATTATTATTCTAGTTACTTGGTGTCAAAGTTGATTCATATATGAAAAATCATTAAATTTTCATGTTTTTGTCTAGTTAAAAGTATATCTACAAATAGATCAATGAATTATTTGTATTTATATTTCTCTCTTCATCTTTTGGATGGATTTTTTATTAAATAAAAATATATGTGTTGATTAAAATTTTAATAAATAAAGTTATCATTAGATCTTATTTCGATTATATTATGTACAGGTCTTAACATATTACACCTAGTAGAATGGCCCCTAATGTCAATGGGTTTTATAGAAGCCAACACCGTAAAGTTATATAGTTAATATAGGTAGGTTTATCATTAATTGAGTCATGGTAGGGGAAGGTTTGTTGTAGAAATATAAAAGGAAGGAAATTTTTTTATTGGGTGCCTATTTTAGTCTAGGTACACTACTTTTGATGGAAAATAAGGTAGTGGTTATTATTATCCCTCTCAAGTCTATTAAAAACCTTATCTTGAGAGTTATCAAGCTTTACTTTGTATTTGGTTTTAAAAGACCTAACTTGAAAATCTCATCACCAAGGAATATATTTAATATAATCTTAATGTATTGAATCATTTATATTTTAAATCTCATTTTTATTCACACATGGATACCAATCCATACTATTTATGATATGATTGTATCCTTCAATAGATAACTTGGTGGTTGAAAATTCATTGACAATTACAAATCCCACACTTCAATGTAAATATAGCTTACATGTTTGGATTCCATAGGTTTAAATTTTTTTTCTCTCTTAAATCCATTGAATCCCAAGGATTTATAAATTAACATTTTTTTATGGATTATAATGGTAAATAAACTTTTTATTATATTAGTTACAATAAAATACAAGCCCATTTATTTTATCATACTATAGTAATAAAAATAAATTGTTGTGCTAACTAGAAGAATAATAACAATCACAACCATACACATAAAAATATATAAAATCACTATGATCATGATTTCCAAGGGAACATACACTATAGTGAATTAAATGAAAAAATGATACGTTACTATGTTAAAGAAAACTATAAGAAATGGAATGTACATGATATAAAAACAAAAATAATGATAAGAATGATTTTATTAGTTAACATGAATTGTATTCATTACTAGTAATATAACTAATGGAAGATTAATATGATCATTTGAATAGTAACATAGTAATATAACAATTATAAGAGTAATATGATGGTTACTTATAAAATGCATATATCTAAGAGCCAACGAGCCCGTACCCGAGTGGTAAGGGCTCCTTCTTGGCATCCAAGAGACCCGGGTTCAAAACCGGGTGGAGGTAAATTTTTGGGGTACTGTAGCAGTACTATAGCAGTTACTATTCGATACTATAGTAGCTGGAACTATTCACCCAATTTGGTCCTTCGGGCCATCGGTTTGGGCCTACGGGTCTCCAGGGCCTTCGGGTCATCAAAGGCCTTTGGGCCACAGGGCCTTCAGGTCACGTAGACCATGGAGTAGCCCAGTTCACACAGAACAGGCCACAGAAGAGGATCAAAGAAATAGGAGTAGCAGCCACCAGATGTAGAGCTAACCAGATTGGAAAAATGAGAGGGTATGGAAGCCGCCATCGGGACCAGGCACCGTGCATCTTTGTACTGGGCAATGCTAGCCGATCATCAATGTAAGGTGGGGATCTAAGGGGATCAATGATTCAAGACGCTAGTGAGGGGAAGTTCTAGTGGGCTGGGGAAATGGGTCATGTAATTGGCATGGTATGCCTCTGGGCCTTTGGGTCATGTATTGGAGGTCATGTCGGGCCTTGGGCCTTGGGCCTACGGGTCATGTATGGGTTCCCCTTCAACCCTTAAAAGGGGGATTATCTATAATAAAGAAAAAAGAAGGCCTTCGGGCCATTCGGGAATGTATCCATGAAATTACAAATATCATTTGGAAATATTAAAAAAGATATTAATAAATTATAGTGATTGTTATATAATAATGTAATTACAAACATATATTTTTGATTAAAAATAAAATTTATTCAAATGGTGTTTAAAATTATAGTAAAAAATCATGATTTAAAAATATAATAAGATTTATTTATTGAACAATTTTTATTTATAAATCAAATTATTTTCAAAAAAATGTCTCTAATTTTATAATCATCGTGTTGAAATTATACATTTTAAAATTTTTAATAATTTTAAAAGAAATATGAATCTTTAGGTAAATAGTAAAATATAATATGTGTATACCATTAAAAGTTTTAATACATAATTATATAAAATTATATGGCCAATAGTATATATTTTTTCATTGACAATATTTTTTAAATTTATTCATATAATGTATTTTAAAATATTAAAATCAAGTTTCTAATCTTACAAGAAAATTTCTAAAGTCTAAATTGTATTTTTTTCATTGAAATAATTCCTTGTGAATGAAATTCCTTTACATGGAAAAAAATATAGAGGGTTTTAGTTATGAAACATTTAAATTTAGATAATATGAGTTAAAATTCAAATATAATGTTTTAAAATAATTGAAAATCCAATGGTATTTGATTTTTCACAACTAAGGATTCCAAATCCTAAATCTAAAAAATACTAATCAATTTTCATACATTTTCAATAAATACCAACCCATCCTCCCATTCATCCTCAGTTCAACATCATTCAGTAAGTATATATTATCCATTTCCTTACCATGATGACTTACAACAATTTCTAAAGTTATAATGGTTTCTTTCTCATGTTATTGACAACTGTATTGCAATGTAAGGGTTCTTAATAACTTATCGGAATTTAGTTATTTGTGTCATCAATTCTATTACAAATTCCATATAAAAATTTATAATGATTCCTTAATCTAAATTCATTATTATAGTATGCATGATATATTTTTATTCCATCTCATTATAAAACTATTTTATGTCATTATATTTTTAGAATATTTATATATCAATACAATTAATTATCCAAATCTATATATGTGAAATATATTTGGGATATTATGGATGTATTCATTAATAAAATGAGAATCTGTCTAAGTAAGAATGATAGTGATTTACTTGGAATACATTTGATTAATTAAATGGTGGATCATACTTTATTTTGGACCAAAAAACGTTTGACATCAATGAATACTGATATAGATGTTTCTCCTTGAGTAATTTTTTTGTCACTAACACATATGAGACATATGTATCTCATACTCCTAGTGTAAATTTTTTTTCCAATATTGAGTTTAATCTACCATAGAGATGTTTTTTTATCATGTTTAATTTGATTTTATATATTATATATCATTATAATTAATAACTATTAGATCAAAGTTATTGTATCCAATGTTATTACATACATGGTATTTAAATTATTATATTTTGGATACATAATACTATTATTGAATAAATTGATTTATTAGAAGCATGAATATATATAAGGGGTTTATGGGATAAATAGTTAAAGTTATTATATTTCATAAAATGCTAATATCAGAATAAAAATACCCAATATAACTTAAAATTTTCAGTTATTCAATTTTCTCAATCATTAATTAAATGAACAAGCAAACATTGTGGTCTATGGAAATTTAGATCAATAATGGTATTTATTTTTTATGTTGATGAAGGAGTAAAATATCTTATTTGGGGATGTGGGTTTAATTTAATTATATTATTAATTAGTTTCAATGCATGCAGGATAAAATATTGGGTAAATTTAATGGGATAAACACTTATTCATGATACGTAATGTATTGATGCATGAAATTAAGATGAATCCCATAAATGATATATTAGAAGTATTATTGTAACACCACAAGTTTTTTCCAAAAATAAATAGAAATTCATGGATCTTTTTTTTAAGTAGATATTTTTTAATTAGCCTTTAAAATATAACTTTTCTACTTCTATGTTCTGAATTTCAAGAAATTGTCATCTATAATTGTGTTCAGTATGTTATTTGGAGTCTATTGGAACCAACTTGTTTTTTTGGTGAATAGTAACATACCCTTATGAATTTTAATATGAATTTTTATATGAACCTAATGAATAGTAAATTTTATTATAATTTTATTTTATTAAGGCTTTAAGATCATAGCATTTAGGTTAATTTTTCATTGTGATATAGAAGTAGTTACAGAATTAGAATTGTTAATTTTTGAATTAAGTATGATTTTATTTAAAAATTAAATTAATAATATTTAGAAAATTATTTTCAAAAAATGGACTTCATTTTTCAAATATACATGTCGATAAATGGTTAGGGTAAATTTTGGGATTTTTTCTAAAACAGTTGATTTTTCAGTGAATAGTAAAAAATACAGTTTTTAGTTTCGGTGTGTTAATGACATAATTAATGATATAATAATGATTTCATAAATCTGGTCTATTTTTTAATAGTTAAATAATATGTGAGGTGTCCCAAATGGCTTATACCATGGGAAAATACCATGGGAAAGCCCATGTTTTTGTAAATACCACTCATGAGGTGTCCCTTGAAAATTATTAAATTAATCCCTCACTTTTCCTATAAATACCAACTCCTCCTTTCATTGAATTCATTAAAAATTCTCTATAAACGAATATCTGGCCTCCTTACCTTCATATTAGTCTTCCCAAGGTTTCATCAATCCCCCAAGGTCCCAACCTTCAAGTTCTAATGGTTATTCTAGAAGGTAAGAAAATTCGCAATTTCTTTCTTTTTCCTTTCAAATTCTCTTTTATGTGGTATAATTTTCATGTTTCCATACCATGTTCTTGTTTTATTCTTATTATTGATCTTCTATATATTATTATTCATTTCTGGATGGGTGACTCATGTCCCCTCTCTTTTTAATATTTTCTAAAAGCATGTTGTGGAGCCATTAGGCTGCCGAATTTTTGTAAGCGATTTCACAATTATTCTTTTATTTTCAGTTCATTCCTTATTATTTCATCATATATCTTTCCCCAAGAGGCATGAAATCTCCATAAATCATGTATATTCTATATTTTATCATGTTTATTGAAAATTACTCATCATTATTATTCTCCTCTCCCACTTATTTTAAACATTGTCCGTTTGTGTCGAATTACTGACATCGTGGACGATGTGATTTCAATTTCCATTAATTCTTTCAAGTATGGTCATGAAAACATTTATATAGTTTAACCAGGTTATAATATATGTTTTATGACTCACCCATGGTTCTAGAATTCATTTTTACTCATGGTTCTAATTTACATGACAAAACAAGGTTGTCATTATGAAATAACCACTAAAAGGATCTAAACGAACATCATTAATGTTCTAACTTATGAATCATCCTCATGTAAGAATTAAAAATTATGAATGGAATAATTTATTTTACTGGAAATATTTAAATACTACTCCATTCCAATTCTGGAGTTTCACTTTCAATCGACAAGAGTGACCATCATGAACCAATCATGAAAATCATGTAAAGAATTCAACCAAAAACAGTGCAAGGGGAAAAATACTAACAATTAAGGGTGAAAATATGTAATTAAATGATCATATAATATTTTATAAACATGAACATGTTTCTGTAAAATATTAATAACCCTATTTTAACCATTATACAGGAGGTTTAAACAAGTTGGAAGTAAGAAAAACCTGAGGTAAGGGAATTCTTAACCCGATATCCATTCTTTGGGTTAACATTCTACTTTATTATTTATGTGCTATTTAAATTTTGTGTGTGATGGGTTATGTTTATATTATGTTTTATTATGTTTATTTATAGTATATATACATAATCCATCCACTTTATTAAGTATCTCTTCAATTGTATGATATTTATAAGGGGTTTTCTTTAAAAGTCCTCTTTTAAAATTCGGTTTTACGAAATTCCAAAGTAATGTTTTAATGGAATTATTCATGTTGTGTAATTATTCTTTGGTTCTTGGGAATTATTTATAATAAAGGTTGGGAAATATATCTCCCTTAAATTCATTGGGTATGATTATGTTGGAGGTCGGCCGTATGGTTACTCCAAGTGTAACTGCGATGGTTACACAAAGTAAGGTAGCTGTGAGGGTTACAAATTATAAGGTACCCAAGAATGGTTACAAGATTATGTAAGTAATGACCCAAGATACCTTTATGATTATATTTATGTTATCATTTTTTGTTTGGATTTTGTGTAAATCTCATGTTACACAAAGTAATTATATATGGGTGACAAGCATGTCTTTTGAAAACGTTTTCATACGTTACGAGTATTCATGGACTAATGTTCTCTTTCATTCTTTTTCATCCCTTACTGAGTTTTTGTGATCATCCAAAGTTTTTAAATGATTTTTCACAGGTTAATGGATGTGTAATACAAGGAAGGAAGACGCGTTAAATGTTGAATAATTTTCAAGCATTCTTGTTTTAAGTTTAAATGTTTTATAACTTAAAAAAAATGGAAACTATTTTTATGGTTTCCACTCTATAACAATTTGTAATGTTATGAATGTTTTGTCCTAATTCTATAAATATCTAAACCTGAAAAAATATTCAATGTAAAAGGAATTTTTTCTTGACTAAATTCAAGATTATGTATGTAATAAGGTCGGGTCCTTATAGTTGATATCAGAGGATGGTTTAGATAACTTTAGGGGTTACGGTGGTGTTAATAGAATACCATAAATGATTTTTACTCTATGTTTAATTTGAAATATTATAGCATTTAAATATTACCATGGTGCTTCATCTAAGATATTTTTGTTCAGAATGGTTGTACGCATAAGGAACAGGGATGCTGAAGAGGAGAGGCACCGACAGAAAGACATCCTTCCAGAACTACATCCCGGAAAGGTAGGGATTGGAACCGAGGAGTTTGTGACAGTAATGGCTCTGCTAATGCAGGAAATAAATTGTTGTGGTATCTATGCAAGAGGACCATAGAGGTACTACAATGAAACGTGACAGTAGTGGAACATTTTATGAGACAACATTCTCCTGCATTCAATGGATCTTTTGACCCAGTAGCAGCTGAAGGATGGATCAAAGCCCTTGAAATGATATTCGATGTTATAGGATGTTTAGAAAATAAAAAGGTAAGTCTTTCCATTTATCATTTTTAAGGGGAAGGTGACCAGCGTTGGTCAGTGGTAAGGAATATCAGGGGTAGAGAGTATTTTTATGCCTTAGAGTGGGATGAATTTAAAAGCCTTTTCCTTGAAAAATATTTTCCTAAGGTGGAGAGACTTATAATGGAGAAGCAATTCCTTGATTTGAAACAGAAGGAGGAAGATTTAGTGGATGTGTATGAAGATAAAATCACCAGACTGGTGAGGTATTTACCAAATCTTATTCTAAATCTTGATAGAAAAATTAACTATTTTTACTCAGGACTGAAGCCAAGGTATCGAAAGGTGTTGGCCTCCCTGGAATTCAAAAGTTATGAGAAACTTGTCTGATGTGCTGAGATGGTAGAGATGGAGTTTGCTGATGATCATGTGCATTTTGGAAACAAAGAGAAGAAGCGGTCTAGTTGGCAAGAAATTGGTAAGAATCAACCAAAGAAATATGATGGTAAGAAAATCCAATTTCCAGTTTGTGAAATGTGTGGCAAGAAACACCTAGGGGAATGTCTTTTCAAAACTGGGGAATGTTTTAAATGTGGTAAGTTTGGACATATGGCCCGACATTGTAATAAAAAATGATCCTAAGAATAATCCTTATAAGAAAAATGTAAAGTGTTTTAAATGTGGTGAGATGGGTCACTATGCAAACACCTGCCCAAAGAGATATCTGAATGATGAAAAGAAGCCAGACTACAAGAAAAAAGGTTTAGTGAGATCTTTTGCGACTACGTCAGTAGATGTTGGGTCATCCAATGAAGTTGTATCAGGTACTTTGTTTGTTCACTCAAATTTTTCTAAAGTTTTGTTTGATATGGGGTCTACACATTCCTTCATCTCTGAGAAATTTTCTGGTAAATTGGAAATATCACCTCAACAAATGAGACCCGAACTTGTTGTTAAAACATCAGGGGGAAATGTTATAGAAAAAAGGAATTATAAAAATCTTTCTATTGTGGTCTGTGGAAAGACTTTACCTGCAAACCCTGTTGTTTTACCCTTAGTTGAGTTTGATGTTATTCTAGGGATGGACTGGCTTTCTGATTATCATGATAAGATTGATTATAGATCTAAAGAATCTTTTTTTCAGAAAGAGTTTATGTCTGTATACAAGAATGAACCCGTACAATTGATAACATATCAGGAAGCTGAGAAACTATTGAAATATGGAAATGAAAGTTATCTTGCTCATATTTTTGAAAACAAGGGAACTATTCAAATTAATGATGTGCGAGTGATAAATGAATACCTTGATGTTTTTCCGGATGAGTTACCCGGTGTCATACCTGATCGAGAAGTTGAATTCACAATTGACTTAGTTCCTAATGCTAAGCAAAATTTCAAAACCCCCATATCATATGGCTCCAATAGAACTTCTTGAATTGAAAAATCAGTAGTAGGATTTTCTTGACAACGGCTTCATTCATCCTAGCACTTCACCATGGGGAGCCCCTATTTTTTGTTAAAAAGAAAGATGGTTCCATGAGACTTTGCATTGATTATAGAGCTTTGAATAACATCACTGTTAAAAACAAGTATCATTTTCCTCATATTGATGACTTGTTTGATAAGCTTCAGGGAGCTCAGTACTTTTCCAAGATTGACTTGAGATTCGGATACCATCAGCTGAAGGTGAAGGAAGATGACATCCTAAAAACATCCTTTCGTACTAGATATGGGCATTATGAATTTGTTGTTATGCCGTTTGGAATAACTAATGCACCTAATTTATTCATGAATCTTATGAATAGAGTATTTCATGAGTTCTTGGATAAGTTTGTGGTTGTATTTATTGATGACATTTTAGTATTTTCAAAAAATAAATAGGAGCATGAAAAAACATCTAAGGGTTGTTTTATAAACATTAAAAGAAAATAAACTATATGGAAAATTCAGCAACTGTGATTTTTAGTTGCAACAGATTTCTTTTCTTGGGAACATTGTAAATAAGGATGGAATAACAGTTGATCCTGCCAAAACAAAAGTAGTTGATGAATGTACAAGACCCAAAAATGTTATAGATATTTTTAGTTTTCTGGTTTTAGCAAGTTATTAAGAACGGTTTGTTAGGAACATTGCACGGTTATCTTGCCTGATAACTAAGTTAACACGGAAAGGGGTTAAATTTGTTTGGATAGAGGAATGTGATGTTTTTTTCAAGAACTGAAGAAGAGATTGGTGAATGCTCCAGTTTTGGCCTCAACTTCCCAGAATTGTGAGTTTGTCATCTACAGTGATGCTTCTTTGAAGGTACTTGGTTGTGTTTTAATGCAGAA
The DNA here is from genome assembly GCA_963277665.1 of Viscum album. Taxonomy (NCBI): domain Eukaryota; kingdom Viridiplantae; phylum Streptophyta; class Magnoliopsida; order Santalales; family Viscaceae; genus Viscum; species Viscum album. The sequence continues at coordinate 1,095,013,993 of OY728151.1, read as the reverse complement.
TGATCAGGTAATTGTCTATACTTTGAGACAACATAAATCTCATGAGCTAAATTATCCCACACATGATTTGGAATTGGAAGATGTGGTTTTTGATTTGAAAATTTGGAGTCATCATCTATACGGAACAAAATCCCAAATATATACTGACCATAAAAGTCTAAAGTATATATTCACTTAGAAGTAATTAAACATGAGGTAGAGAAGATGGCTAGAACTGATATCGGATTATGACTGCATGATCAATTACCATCTTGGAAAAGAAAAAAAAGTAGCGGATTACTTAAGTTAGAAACATCATGCATCATTAACCATGATACGTTTGGAACATGATCCCTTGATTAATGATTTGATGAATTTTGGCTTAGAATTTGTTGGTGTAGGGAATACATCAGTTTTGTTTCAGGTTTCAGTGTAGTATTCGTTGTCAGATAGAATTAAGAAAGTGTTGGGCAAAAATCCCTCAAGGTATCATTGACGCATTTTTGAGGTGATTGTGTTTGTTGACAAAGTGGACATCTGAGTAGTGATTGTTGACAAAGAAAAACAATGCATTACAAATTTGTTGACAAAAAGGAGTTCATGGTGGTATGTCGAGTTCAAGAGCTGAGTTCAATGATCCATGTTTGATTCAAGAACGTCGATAAAAGGAATGGATGACCTGGAGGTGGTACAAAAGAACAGATACAAGGTGGCGCCGTTTTCCAGTGTTTGCCAAATTTTTGGGCCTGAAAATCGGCAAATGAAGAAAAGTGTTTTTGGAAAAGGGACTTGCACGCCGTGGACTTGGAGTATAGGAAACTTGCGCGCCATATGTTTTTGATGATCAGAAGATCAAAATATGGCAAAGGAAGTAGGTTCGTGCAAGTTTGGGAGTTGGTCGCGCAAGTGTCTAAAAGGAGAGAAGACTTGCGCGCCGAGACTGGGTCGCGCAGGTGACTTGCGCGCCGTCGCACAGGGTGGTCAGATTGCCTATAAATACTGGACCACCCCTCCTCATTCTTCACCGGAGTTCAAACGAGAGCTCCCGTCACGCAGGTGTGGTGGTCGCACAAGTGGTGTGTGTGGTCGCGCAGGTGGGACTTGCGCGCCAGTGGTTGAAGTTGTGCGCCGGTGTTAGAAGTTGCGCGCCGGTTTGCAGTTGCGCGCCAATAGTGGTTTGGACGTAAAAGGAAGAGAGTCGCGCAAGTTTGGAGTTGAGGAAGCTTGTGTCGCGCAAGTGTCAGAGGATGACTTGCGCGCCCGTTGTGACTTTCACGCCGATACTTGCACGCCGAGATTGACTTGCGAACCAAGTAAGGTTTGTTCCAGCAGTGTTTTCGGGCTGCGTGGAAGCTGGATGTTTGCCCGATACCTTCGGTGCAAAGCGATATTCATCTACGGGTGAAAGTTGTACTTCAACAGAGCATCTACACACAGAGGAAGATGCATTCATTCATGAAAATGAAGAGACCTACAGGTCTATAAACTGTGAGTGGATTCCTTCCAAGAGCAGTGAGCTTAGGAAGAGGAAGAAGGTGATCCTCTCCACCGGCAGTGAGCCACAGAGAGAGAAACAGGGAGTGACCCTTGGGAAAGCAGTGAGCTGACCCTAAACATTGTAAAGGCAGTGAGCCTGGGCATATAAGTGATCTAGCCCGAATCTTGTAATCCAAAGCTAGTGAAGATTAGTGGAATTTGGTACGACCGGAAACCTGTCGGCGTATGCTCCTTGGATGTATCCCTTAGTGGTGAACCAAGTAAAATTATTGTGTCTTGTGCTTGCTTTACATTCTGTTTATATCGTGCAGCAGGAAAAAGAGAGAAGAGTGTTTTGCTTGACAGCGAAACAAGATCAGAACGGGCATTAATTTTTAATTAGTCATACCCTGATTCACCCCCCCTCTCAGGGTATCCAGCCTAGTGGACCTAACAGAAAGCGTATAAGGAAGACCATGGGCTACACAAATGGGTAAGTTTCCAGATTTTAATCTTGATAAAGATTTTGTTTTAATATTTGTAAAAAGGTTGTGTGTGCCTTGTGATTCCTAGTTGAAGAAATAATTGTTGCATGAAGCTCAAAGTTCTCCATTTTCTGTTCATCCTGGAAGTACTAAGATGTACAGAGATCTTCGGAGGTATTATTGGTGGGATGTAATGAAAAGAGATATTGCTAATTTTACCATGAAGTGTTTGATGTGTCAAAAGGTTAAAGCAGAGTGGCAGTTACCGAAGGGGATGCTTCAGCCTTTCCCAGTGTCGGAGTGGAAATGGGAGAATGTATCCATGGACTTTGTGGTGGGACTACCAAGGAATTCTCAACAATGTGATTTGGGTTATTGTTGATTGGATAACAATGTCTGCACATTTTCTTTCTATTCGAGATACAATGACTTCGGATTAGCTTTCTCGATTGTACCTCAAGGATATTTTCAGGTTACATGGAGTTCCTCTTTCCATTGTGTCTGACCGAGATCCCAGGTTCACTTCTATCTTTTTTAAGGGACTTTAGAAGTCATTGGGTACAGAGTAAAATTTCAGTACAGCTTTTCATCCTCAATCAGATGGGTAGTCAGAACGAATGATTAAAACATTGGAGGATATGCTTCGATCTTGTTCAATTGACTATCAGGGAAGTTGGGATCAGCATCTTTCATTATTTGAGTTTTCTTATAATAATAGTTTTCATTCTAGTATTCAGATGGAACCTTTTGAGGCCTTGTAGTGGGAGCGGTGTCGAACTCTAGTGGTTTGGGATGAAGTCGGTGAAAGAATGTTTATGGGGCCAGAATTAGTTGAAGAAGTGGCTGAGAAAGTGAGGATGATCCAACAGCACATGAGGATATCTCAGAACAGGCAGAAACGTTATAAAGATAACCGAAGGAAAGACTTCTCTTTCGAGGTAGGTGACCATGTTTTCCTTAAAGTCTCTCCTTGGAAAAGCGTGATGTGTTTCGTTAAGAAAGGAAATCTAAGTCCACGGTTCATCGGTCCTTTTGAAATCTTGGAGAAAGTTGGAATTGTTGCATACCGCGTAGATTTTCCTCCGAGTTAGTTTCAGGTACACAATTTTTTTAAAGTTTCGATGTTGAGAAAGTATGTGCCAGATTCATCACATGTCTTGAGCCCAGAAGTAGTTCAGCTGAAAGAGAACCTTAATAATGAAGGGAAACTAGTTCAGATTCTTGATTGAAGAGAACATGTATTTCAGAATAAGGTAATCCACCAGGTAATGGTTTTGTGGAGAAACCAAATGGTTAAAGAAGCAACATGGGAGTTTTAAAATGCTATGAGGGAAAAATACCCTCAGTTTTTTAATAAGTAAATAAAATTGCAAGGAAGAAATTTAAAGAAGGTGGGGATAATGTAACAACCCATGTTTTTTCTAAAAATAAATTGAAATGCATGGAACTTTGTTTTAAGTAGATATTTTTTAATTATCCTTTAAAACATAAATTTTCTACTTCTATGTTCTGAATTTCAAGAAACTATCATCTACAATTGTGTTCAGTGTGTTATTTGGAGTCTATTGGAACTAACATGTTTTTTTGTGAATAGTAATAGACCCTTATGAATAGTAATATAAATAGTAATATGAATAGTCATATGACCCTATTGAATAGTAAATTTTATTATTATTATTTTCTATTAAGGCTTTAAGATAATAGCATCTAGGTTAATTTTTCATTGTGATATAGAAGTAGTTACAGAATTAGAATTGTTAATTTTTGAATTAAGTATGGTTTTATTTAAAAATTAAATTAATAATATTTGGAAAATTATTTTCAAAAAATGGACTTCATTTTTTAAATCTACATGTCGATAAATGGTTATGGTTAATTTTGGGAATTTTTCTGAAACAGTTGATTTTTGGGTGTATAGTAAAAAAATACAGTTTTTAGTTTCGGTGTGTTAATGACATCATTAATGATATAATAATGATGTCATAAATCTGGTTGACTTGTGTATAGTTAAATAATATGTGAGGTGTCTCAAGTGACTTATACCATGGGCAAATACCATGGGCAAGCCCATGGTTTTTTAAATACCAATCATGAGGTGTCCCTTGAAAATTATTAAATTAATCCCTCACTTTTCCTATAAATACCAACTCTTCCCTTCATTGAATTAATTCCCAATTATACCTCAACTATTCTCTGGCCTCATTAACTTCATATTATTCTTCTCAATGTTTCTTCAAGCCCCCAAGGTCCCAACCTTCATGTTCTAAGGGTTACTCTACAAGGTTAGAAAATTCACAGTTTCTTTCTTTTTCCTTTCAAATTCTCTTTTATGTGGGATAATTTTCAAGTTTCCATACCATGTTCTTATTTAATTATTATTCTTGATCTTCAATATATTATGATTCATTTATGGATGGGTGACCCTTGTCCCCTCTCTTTTTAATATATTCTAAAACCATGTTGCGTAGCTGTTAGGCTGCCGAATTTTTGTAAGTGATTTCACAATTATTCTTTTATTTTGAGTTCTTTCCTTATTATTTATTAATATCTACTTACCCAATAGGAATGAAATATCCATAAATAATGTATATTTTATATTTTATCATGTTTATGGAAAATTAATCATCATTATTCTTCTCCTCTCCCACTTATTTTAAACATTTTATGTTTGTGTCGAATTACCGACATCGTGGAGGATGTGATTTCAATTTCCATTAATTCTTTCAATTCTGGTCATAAAACCATTTATATGGTTGAACCAGGTTATAATATATGTTTTATGACTCACCCATGTTTCTGGAATTCTTTTTTTACTCATGGTTCTAAATTATAATACAAAACAAGGTTGTTATTATCAAATAACTACTAAAATGATCTAAACGAACATCATTAATGTTCTAACTTATGAATCATCCTCATGTAAGAATTAAAAATGATGAATGGAATAATTTATGTTACTGTATATATGTAAATAATACTCCATTCCAATTCTGGAGTTTCACTTCCAATCGACAAGAATGTCCATCATCAACCAATCATGAGAATCATGTATAGATTTCAACCAAAAACAGTGCAAGGGGCAAAATAATAACAATTATGGGTGAAAATATGTTATTAAATGATCATATAAGATGTTATAAACATGAAAATGTTTCTGTAAAATATTAATGACACTCTTTTAACCATTATATAGGATGTTTAAACAAGTTGGAAGTAAGACAAACCTGAGGTAAGGGAATTCTTAACCCGATTTCCATTCTTTGGGTTAACCTTCTACTTTATTATTTATGTGCTATTTAAATTGTTTGTGTGATTGTTTCTATTTATATTAGGTTTTATTATGTTTATTTATAGTATATATACATACTCCATACACTCTATTAAGTCACTCTTCAATTGTATGATATTTATAAGGGTATTTTCTTTAAAAGTCCTCTTTTAAAATTCGGTTTTACGAAATTCCAAAGTAATGTTTTTATGTTATTATTCATGTTGTATGATTATGTTTTAGTTCTTGGGAATTATTTATGATGAATTTCTGGACCTATATCTCCCTCCAATTCATTGGGTATGATTAATTAGGAGGTCATCTGTATGGTTACTCCAAGTGTAACTGCGATGGTTACACAAAGTAAGGTAGCTGTGAGGGTTACAAATTATAAGGTAGCCAAGAATGGTTACAGGATTATGTAAGTAATGCCCCGAGATACCTTTATTATTATATTTATGTCCTAATGTTTTTTTTTGGATTTTTTTTAAATCTCATGTTACACAAAGTAAGTATATATGGGTGACAAGCATGACTTTTGAAAATGTTTTCATACGTTACGAGTATTCATGGACTAATGTGCTCTTTCCTTCTTTTTTATCCCTTACTGAGATTTTGTGCTCATCCCAAGTTTTTAAATGATTTTTCATAGGTTAATGGATGTGTAATACAAGGAAAGAAGACACGTTAAATGTTGAATAATTTTCAAGGAGTCTTGTTTTAAGTTTTAATGTTTTATATTTTAAAAAAATGGAAACTATTTTTATGGTATCCACTCTGTAACAATGTGTAATGTTGTGAATGTTTTGTCCTAATTCTCTAAAGCTCTATACTTGAAAAAATCCTCGATGTAAAAGGAAGTTTTTTCTTGACTAAATTCAATATTATGTATGTAATAAGTTCGGGTCCTTATAATTATCAATAAACAATAATTTCAATTTATTATACACTTATGGAATTTTTGTACTTATTCAGATTATGTACCCATTTACAATGAGTTAAATTTGGTAATTAAATTATATCAACATGTATGATGAGTATCATTTAGAAGTAGGAAGAGTTCATCATGATATGTGGGGGAAGAATAAAAGTATCTTAGGATGAATATGAATTGTGTTATTGAATCATTTAGGATATGACTATGGATATAGTTTCTAAAATTATCTATGAAAGCCAAAATTGTTGTTAAATTTTATCACATGTATGTCTATTTTAAAAGGAATTTCAGAGGAGTTTTTAGTTTCAATTTTAATATATGTTTAAGGGGGCACTTATATCTCTCAAAAAAATAATAAGATCATATTTTTGTATCATTAATGCTTTAAATTTAATGGATATTAATTCTATCTATGATTAGATCATCATGAAACACAAACATTTATAATATGAAAGTATTATGAAATTGTGTCTTTCATGTTATCTTGAGGTGTAATATATTCAGTGGCATGGATATTGATGTATCACATGTCATAAAAAATTATTTGGTAATTTAATGATGAATGATAAGGATCATAATGGAAGATTATTATTAAGATTGGTATAAATCAGTCTTCTTAATTGAAGATAAATATAAATAACATAATTTGATAACCATGATTTGGTGTTCAATAGAAAAATACTACAGTTTATTCTTGATAAAATATCTTATGATGGAACAAAAAACAACATCATATTTCTAACCATAATCATGGATATTTCGGGCATGCGACTATGATGAGGAAGTAATGTTATGTCTTCCACAATATATTATAATTCAAAAAATGATCATTCTTTTAGTTGGGTATTTAACCTATTTGTAATAGATTCAAGAATGAAAAAGGGTTTTAAAATTTTAAAATAGTTTATGAAATCACGGTACGGTTCACAAGGAAAATTCACATGAAAAAGGATAGTGGTTTTTGAATAAGAGTTTATGAATTCACTACCCCCTACAGGTATAAAAGTTTATATGGTCTATCAAAAAGATTTTTTCATCGCATAAGAAATTTTTTTTAGTTCTAGTGATCAAGGGAATTTCAATATACTCTCTATTGGGGAATTTTTTAAAAACATTAAAAGGGTTATTTTAGTATCATCCTAGACAACTTTGACCAAGTAATATATGGGCATACCGCATGGACCAAGATGAAATCATTTAGGATTCATATATTGATTATAAATATTAATGAGGGAATTATGACATGAAGCATATATATAATTTTACTTCTATGGAAATTGTATGATTAAGAAGGATCAAACAATAATTGCACTCATTGTAATATCATTGAGAAGAGAGCAAACTACCCAATTTATTTATATATAAGATGTAACGACCCAAATTTTTTCAATGGAAATTACCTTCTTATAATTATGTCATAAAATAACATGAAAACACAACATAATTAACTACTAACTAATAAGTGACCTTTAAACACAAATTTGTCACTTTTATGTTTGGAATTTTGAAATTCTGACATACACGGTTGTGTTCAAGATGATTTTTGGAGTCTAATAAAACAAAAATAATTTTTGGTGAATAGTAATATTCCCTTATGAATAGTAACATAACCTTATGAATAGTGATATACACTAATTAATAGGAACCTTACCTATGAAATTATATAAATAATATTCAAGTGAAAGTATGATGTACCTATATTTTCGAATAAGTAAATGAATGTTTTAAAAATGTTTTTTAGTAATAACCCATGATTTTAATTAAATATTAAATTAATCATAATTAGAAAATTATTTTTGAAAGATGGAATTCTTTTTTGGATTCAACACATCTAAAAAATTTTGGGGTAAATTTTTGGGATTTTTCTGAAATACTTGAATATTTTATCAATAGTGAAATACCGTAATTTACAAAATTAAGCTAAATAAGCTAATTATAGAGTCATGTGTGGTGTTTTGCTGATGCAATCCCACTTGGTTTAGGATCACATGATAAAATTACTATTCTTGGTCATTCAATACTCACTATTCCTTGTCTTAGGGGAAATTAATAAAGTAATTAATTTTTTATTAATGAAACCCCTCTCCCCTCCACTATAAAAACCACCCTTCACACCCTCATTTCCTCACACCTCTCAAGCTCCAAGCCTTATCTAAACTCTTCCCAAACATCTTCCCTATCCCCTCTCCCACGTTCAAGATCTTCTGGTCTCATCAAAATACCAAGCCTAGCTTCCTTAAGGAGAATCTCAAGAGGACGATTTAAGAGGTAATTTTTCTCCCTCTTCTCCTTTAATTTCCTTTCAAGTTCAAGTTCATTTCTTGATCTCTCACCACCTATCGTCATCCAAATGGTATTTTGACTCCATTATTATACGTATACTATAATTTTATGATGATAATGGGATACTATATCATCTAACCCCTTTCCCTGTTCCTTTTATTTTATTAAAGAGAACGTTGTTCATGAGGTGTTAATTTATCACCATCAAGAACGACATGCTTTTTTCTTCAAATTATACCTTCAGATCTGGTCATGAAACCATTTTCATGGTTGAAACAGAATTTTTTATATGTATTATTTCCTATTTAAAGTTATGTCAATAGCTTATGGCCATATTACTAAGTGATAAATTAAAACAAGTTTGTTGTGATCGGAAACCGGCCAAAATTAAACCAAATAATCATCATTTAATTATTATCTAATGATTCATCCACATGGATATAATATGATTCATTATAAGATAATTAAATATCATGTAATATCATTAATAACATGTAATATCAGTTCTGGATTTTTACCCATGTTCTACCCAAACATTAATTTTAGAATACAAGTGAACCACTCAAGAAAACCATAAAAACAAACATTCCCGAATAATGTTTTTAAATTCTATAACTCATCCAAAGGCACATAAAATCACTTAATGAAAAAATAATGAACCATATTAATGTACAAAAGGTTCTGGTTTTCTAATTAATGAATATAATTTCATTATACTGAACATTAAAGAGAAGGAATCATTCCGATACAAGGTAAGGGGAAAATCTTGAACCCAATTTTCTTTCATCAGGTTCCCCCTCTTTCACTCCAATTTTGTATGGTCACTTCTTAAAAATCATTTTTTCATAATTATATTACCTTTTTTGCGATATAAATGTTTTCTAATGAATTTTAGGTCAATCCAAATGTTTTCCAAAATTACTCTTCTTTTAAGAACTCAACTTTTACCTCTCATTCATGGTTGATGGTTCCTGTATCAAGTATGTTGTTCCCTCTTTCTTTTGGGAACCCAAATCTTATGAATGTATTATTATGATATGAAACCCATTCCTTACCATGGGTTAGTAGTGTTCATTATTGACATATTTTCTATGTGGAAATCATGATAATGATAATATTATGAGGTGACGGGTGCGCCTAGAATTATATAGCGCAATATAAATGTTTGAATGTGACGGGTGTGCCCGGAATTATAAAGCACTCCAATGCATTCAGTAAAGTGATTAATATCATGAGTAAATTTGAAATGATGTGTGAACAAGGTTCTAGCTTTGTTCACAAGTATGTGTGGTAGTTAACCACTAAGACATGATGTTTCATTTCTATGCATTTCCACATTTCAATTCTTTTATTTATGCTCCTCTCATGTTCATGATCTTTTGGCTATGTCAGGATTATGCTCACCCCATGATATATTCTTCTTATATATCCTCTTACTGGGATTTTATCTCAACCCTTTTTATGTATATCCTCATGTGTCTACATGTACTGAGGAGAGGACAAGTTCCAATAAGAAGCTAGAGAAGAAGAAATTAAATAAATGTTTATGTTTGCTATTGTAATTGTTATGTACAGTCCTAGTTTTCCCAAGACACTAAACCTTTTGATCCTCTATGTGTAATAATATTATGTTGTTTATCTTTAAAATGATGTAATAGTAATGTAAGAAAAGGTCAGGACTCTATAGTTGGTATTAGAGTAAAGGTTTAGTAAATTTGTGAATTTGGACTAGTGAACCCTAGAGAAAACCTATAGTATGAGACTAAGTACAAATATGCACACAAGAATATTTACATTGGGATCCCATATGTTATGTTGTTGGTATAAATTGTTTAAATGAATAAGTTATTCATGAATTCTTTACTTATGTTTTGTTCTTACCTTTTCTATTTAAGAAAATGATGGGAACTAGGAGAAATCATGTCAACAACTCGTACGAGGGTCAATGCAATGATTTCTCGAACGAAATCCCCAATGATTTGGGAGGTGGACTTAAAAACTTCATGGTGATGCTTAAACAATTATCTAAGGTAATGAACAATAACCACAATAATGTGGAATTTACTTTTTCACCATAGAGGGAGAAACTGGATATCGAATGTTTTATGCAGCAACGACCACTGACATTTAGTGGATCTTCTGATCCACTTGTTGTGGAATAGTGGTTCAACTCCATGGAGAAGATATTTTCTGTGATTCTCTATTTTGAGATGGATAAGGTGACTCTAGTCGTGTATCATCTATATGGAGAGGCCTATCAATGGTGGGATTTAATTAAGAACACCTAGCCAATGGAGGAAATTGAAGAGATGGAATGGGAAGACTTTAAGATAATGTTTCTTAACAAGTATTTACCACAAACTCTTCATATGAAGATGGAGAGATAATTCATAGAGATGAATAAAAAAGAAGGAGAATATGTCACAACCTATTAAGCGAATTTCACAAGTCTTGCAAGGTATGCTTTGGGTTTTGTTATCAACAATGATAGAAAAATTGATAGATTCTTTAGTGGATTGAAACCACACCATAGAAAGGCTCTTGCAATTCAAGACTTTGGGAGTTATGAAGAAGTTGTTCGATGTTCCCTCAAAGTGGAGATGGAGTTTGGATAATTGTCCCATGGCTATAGGGATAAGAAACAAAATATGGAGTTTCAAGCAGGAGGATCTAATGAAAAAAGTGGGAAGAAAACTTAATGACCCACATGCAAACAATGTGGGTAGTTGCACCATGGGAACTGACTCAAAGGGACGGGAAAGTGCTTCACGTGTGGTAAAGAAGGACACCATGCTCAAGAGTGTCGAAAAGACATGAAATGGAAGGATAATGTGCAGAAGAAAGGAGAGAAACACTCATGGTTCAATGCTACAATTGTAGGGATATAGGGCACTATTCAAGTCAGTGCACCAAACCTTGAGTTCTAAAGGGTAATCAACATAAGCAACCACCAAAGCCAAATGAACAAGGGAAGGATTATTCCATCACTACTGTGGAGGTGGAGCATGATAATTAAGTCTTACAAGGTACACTTCTTATTAACTCAAGAATGGAAAAAGTATTATTTGATTCTGGTTCTACGTATTCCTTTATATCTTGCAAGTTTTCTAGAACTATAGAATCGAAGCCCCAAAACCTTGAAGTAGCGATATCTATAAAAACACCAAGAGGTCCAATAATTGCAACCCAAGTGTTTGATTCTTATCCTGTTGGCGTATGTGGTAAGATTCTTCCAGAAAATCTCGTAATACTTCCCTTTGTGGAATTTGACGCTATAATGGAAATGGATTGGCTCTCATTATATTGAGCACATATCAACTATCGGGAAAAGGAAATATCTTTTCATATTCTGAACCATCCCAAGATACTCTAAAAATGCAAGGAAGATCATGAATCTCCATTGAAAAATCTTTCAATGGTGTGGGTGTTAATTCTCTAGGAATAATCATACCTCTCCCAAATGGTTGAGTTGAAGGAAAGTGCCAAACTTGAGGAAATGCCCATCGTGAAGGAATACGGCGATGTATTTCCCAAAGAGTTACCCATAATTCCCTTGAATCATGAGGTAGAGTTCTCAATTGAACTCATACCTAGAACCAATATTATCTAGAAGTGTCCCTATAGGATGGCTCTTATCGAACTGGAGGAGTTAAAGAAGCATCTATGAGAGCATCTGGACAAAGGGTTCATACGCCCTAGTGAATCACCTTGGGGTGAACTAGTTCTCTTTGTGAAGAAGAAGGATGGAACAATGTGGTTGTGTATCTATTATTGGGAACTCAACAATATCACTATAAAGAATAAGTATCCTCTCCCAAGGATTTATGACTTGTTCGACTAGTTAAGAGGAGCTCAATTCTTCTCAAAGGTGGATCTTTGTTCTGGATATCATCAGGTAAAGTTGGAGAAGGAATATTTTCATAAGACTGCCTTCCGTACAAGGTATGGGCACTATGAGTTTTTAGTGATGCCCTTCGGACTTACTAATTCCCCTGCAATATTCATGGATTTGATGAATACTGTCTTTAGACATTACCTTGAAAAATTTGTGGAAGTTTCAATTAATGATATTCTCATCTACTCCAAGAGCAAGGAGGAACATGAAGAACATTTAAGACTTCTCTTGGCGACTTCGAGAAAGGATAAGTTGTACACGAAGTTCAGCAAGTGTTAATTTTGGATGAAATAAGTCATGTTCTTGGGACATGTGATCACAAGTGATGGAATTTCTGTGGATCATTTAAAAACAAAGGTGATTGAAGAATGGACCAGGCCCTCTAGTGTCACAAAAATCCGTAGTTTTCGTGGATTAGCTGGGCACTACTGATGTTTTGTGAGACACTTCTCATGATTTTCAATACCACTAACTAAGTTAACAAGGAAAGGGGTAAAGTATCTCTAGATGGAAGAATGTGAGGGAATCATCAAGGAGCTAAAGAGAAGGCTGATCACTTCACCTGTACTGACACTACCGAAAAGTGAAGAAAGTTTTGTGATATACAGTGATTATTCAAAGAAAGGATTGGGTTTCATACTCATGCAAAATGATAATTTGATAGCCTACGCCTCATGATAGTTGAAGATCCATAAGCAGAACTACCCGACACATGATCTGGATCTAGAAACCATGATTTTTTCCATGAAAATATGGTGGCACTACCTTGATGGTGAGAAGTGTGACATATACACCGACCACAAGATCCTAAAGTATATATTCAAACAAAAGGATATCAACATGCATCAAAGGTTATGGTTAGAGCTAATCAAGGATTACGATTGATCTATTCACTATTAGCCTGGAAAGGAGAACAAGGTAGCTGATGCTCTATGCAGAAAAGAACCCGCTACTCTATCCATGTTACGGATTGAGAATGACCCTATCTTCTCATATATGAAAAGAATGGATTTGTAAATCATAAGGTAAGGGGATGTATCCTACCTTTCCCAAATTATTATTCAACCATCCATCTAGGAGAAGATTAAGGAAGCACAAAGTTATTACGTGGAGATACAAAAGAGGGTGAATGCAGTAAAGGAAGGGAAGCTGCAAGAGTTCCATATCGATGATGATGGAGTGATTCGGTTTGGAACATGGCTTTGTGTGCCTTCATCACCTGGGAGAAGAAATGAGCTATTGGATAATGCAGATAGCTCAACATTCTCTATCCATTCTAGGAGTACCAAAATGTACTGTGATCTCCGAAAACACTTATGGTGGGATAACATAAAGAAGCATATTGCAGAATATATATCAAGGTGCTTGGTATGTCAGCAAGTTAAAGCTGAGTGACAAAAGTCCAAAGGTATGATGCAGCCATTGCCTATACTCATGTGGAAATTGGAAAATTTTACTATGGAATTTTTCATGGGTATCCCAAATACATCGATGGTAAATAATGCGATATGGGTTGTGGTTGACCGACTCACCAAGACTGACCATTTTATCACTATTCAGGAAGATCTCTCACTTGAGAAACTTGCAAAGATATATGTGAAGGAAGTGGGGAGACTGCACCATGTTCTACCCTCAATTGTCTCTAACCATGATCCAAGGTTCACATCTAAATTATGGAGGATCCTTCAACATTCTTTGAGTACTGAATTAAATTTCAGCACGGCCTATCACCGCCAAACTGATGGCCAGTCTAAAATAACTATTCAGATGCTTGAAGATATTCTTAGAGAATGCTCTCTAGAATTCAAAGGTGGATGGGATTAGAATCTCTCATTGGTTGAGCTATCATACAACAATATCATCCACTTGAGTATTCAGATGGCTCCATATGAATCTCTGTATGGAAAACGATGTAGAACTCCAACTTGTTGGGATGATGTTGGAGAAAGAAAGCTACTTGAACCAGATATTGTTAAAGAGATGACAGAGAAGGTTCAAGACATCCAGAAACACATCAAAGCTGCTCAAAGTCTGCAAAAGAGCTATGCTAATAATCATCTAAGGGACTTGGAGTTCGACATTGGAGATAAAGTCTTCCTTCGAATATCTCCATTGAAGAGAGTCATGCGATTCGGGATGGGAAGCTAAGCCCAAGGTATATTGGACCCTTTTAGATCCTTGACCGCATAGGAGATATGGCCTATCGGCTTGCACTTCCACCGAATATGGCTTGACTTCATGATTTTTTTCACGTATCACTCTTGAGGATGTACATACCTGATCCCTCACATGTACTAAACTCATAGGTGGTGCAGCTGGAAGATTATCTCTCCTATGAGGAGCGTCTAGTAAAGATTCTAAATCGAAGATATAATGATCTACACAACAAGACAACCAATCTTGTCAAAGTGATGTGGAGGAACCATAAGTTTGAGAAAGAAACTTGGGAACCAGAAGGGGAAATGAAAGAGAAACACCCTTACCAATTTGTGTAAAGTGAAATTTTAGGGGTGAAATTTCTTAAGGGGGGAAGAATGTAACGACCCAAAGTTTTTCAATGGAAATACCCTTCTTATAATTATGTCATAAAATAACATAAAAACACAACATAATGAAATACTAAGTAATAAGTGACTTTTAAACATAAGTTTGTCACTTCTGTGTTTAGAATTTTGAAAATCTGATATACACGGTGGTGTTCAAGAGGATTTTTGGAGTCTAATAAAACAAAAATATTTTTTGGTGAATAGTAAACTACCCTTATGAATAGTAACATACCCTTATTAATAGTGACATACCCCAATTAATATTAACCTTACCTATGATAGTATAAAAATAATATTCAAGTGAAAGTATGATATACCTATATTTTAGAATAAGTAAATAAATGTTTTAAAACTGTTTTAGTAATAAACCATGATTTTAATTAAATATTATACTAATAATATTTAGAAAATTATTTTTGAAAAATGGACTTCATTTTTGGATTCTACACGTCAAAAAATGATTGGGTAAATTTTTTTGATTTTTCTGAAATACTTGAATTTTTTTGGAATAGTGAAATACCGTAATTTACAAAAATAAGATAAATAAACTAATTATAGAGTAATGTGTGATTTTATGCTGATGTAAGCCAACTTGGTTCGGTATCACAAGATAAAATGACTATTCTAGGTCATTCAAGACTCACTATTCTTTGTCTTATGAGAAATTAATAAACTGATGAATTTTATATTAACGAAACCCCTCTCCCCTCCACTATAAAAACCACCCTTCACACCCTCATTTCCTCACACCTCTCAAGCTCCAAGACTTCTCTAAACTCTACCCAAACATCTTCCCTATCCCCTATCCCACATTCAAGAGCTGTTGGTCTCATAAAAATACCAATCCTAGCTTCTTTAAGGAGAATCTCAAGAGGAGGATTTAAGAGGTAATTTCTCTCCCTCTTCTCCTTTAATTTCCTTTCAAGTTCAAGTTCATTTCTTGATCTCTCCCCACCTATCTTCATCCAAAAAGTATTTTAACTCCATTATTATACATATACTATAATTTTATGATGATAATGGGATATTATATCATCCAACCCTCTTTCCCTCTTCCTTTTATTTTATTAAAGAGAGCATTGTTCGTGAGGTGTTAATTTATCAGCTTCAAGAACCACATGCTTTCTTCTTCCACTTCTACATTCATATCTTGTCATGAAACCATTTTTATAGTTGAACCATAATTTTTTATATGTATTATTTCCTATTTAAAGTTATTTAAATAACTTATGTCTATATTAATAAGTGATAAATTAAAACAAGTTTGTTGTGACCGAAAACCTCCCAAATTAACCCAAATAATCATCATTTAATTCCTATCTAATGATTTATCCACATGTATATAATATGATTAATTATAAGTTCATTAAATATCCTGTAATATAATTAAAAATTTGTAATATCAGTTCTGTATGTTTACCCATGTTCTACCCAAACTTCAATTTTAGAATACAAGTGAACCACTCAAGAAAACCATAAAAACAAAATTCCCGAATAATGTTTTTAAACTCTATAACTCATCCAAAGGCACATAAAATCACTTAATGAAACCATAATGAACCATATTAATTTACACTATGTTATTTTTTTCTAATTAATGAATATAATGTCATTATACATGACATTAAAGAGAAGGAGGCATTCAGATACAAGGTAAGGGGAAAATCTCGAACCCAATTTTCATTCTTCGAGTTCTCCCTCTTTCACTCCAATTTGGTATGGTCACTTCATAAAAATTATTTGTTCATAATTATCTTATCATTTTTGGGATAAACATGTTTTTTAATGAAGTTTATGTCAATTCTAATGTTTTCCAAAAGAACTCTTCTTTTAAGAACTCAACTTTTACCTCTCATTCATGGTTGACGGTTCTTGTATCAAATATGTTGTACCCTCTTTCTTTTGGGAACCCAAAGCTTATAAATGTATTCTTATGAGGTGAAAAACATTCCTTACCATGGGTCAGTAATGTTAATTTTTTATATATTTTCTATGTGTCATGCATGATAATTATCATATTATGAGGTGATGGGTGCTCCTGGAATTATATAGCGCAATATGAATGTTTGAATGTGATGGGTGCGCCCAGAATTATACAGTGCTCCAATGCATTGGGTAAAGTTATGAATCTCATGATTAAATGTGAAATTTTGTATGAAAAATATTCTATCCTGGTTCACAATTATGTGTTGTAGTTAACCACTAAGATATGATGTTTCATTTTTATGCATTACCACATTTCTAGTCTTTTATTTATGCTCCTCTCATGTTCATGATCTTTTGCCTATATCAAGATTATCCTCACCCCATGATATATTATTCTTATCTATCATCTTACTAGGCTTTTAGCTCACCCATTTTTATGTATATCCTCATTTGTGTACATGTACTAAGGAGAGGACAAGTTCCAATAAGAAGCTAGAGAAGAAGAAATTAAATAAATGTTTATGTTTGATGTTGTAATTGTTTTGTATGGTCCTAGTTTTCCCAAGACACTAATCCTTTGGATCCTCTATGTGTATTACTATTATGTTGTTTATCTTTAAAATTATGTAATAGTAATGTAAGAAAAGGCTGGGACCCTATATAAGACAGGGCTAGTTCACATAAAATATTTTGGATCATAGAAACTTAAGGAAGGTGGAGGAAGATTTATCAGTTTTACAGAAGTTTATTGTTAATCATATTTCCATTATATTATCATTGGACTAATTTTTTGGAGTTCATGGACATATTACTACATCAACCAATTATTTTTCTCTCACTAATATTAAAATATGAACATCGATAATGGGAAAATATCCATCAAACACTAATAACTTAACCACGACATAGAAAGATTGTGTAAACATTTTATCCCTTGTATATAGGTTATTTAATTTTATACTCTCCCCATCACTCAATACAACAAAAAACACTCAATTTATGAATAAAATATCCATTCAATTTTCAACCTGGTAGAATATTATATTTATAAAAAAATGACTGAATGGTTTATATTATAATATTAAAACTAAATCACCCCCATATTAGTTGGTGGGTACCTCTCAACTAGGACTATAATTTGGAATTAGATTTAGGTTTCATAATATGTTACACACAAGTCACTATAGTGCATAAATTTTCTTTATTTTATTTTATTTTGGTTTATTGTCGACCTCGGTGGTTTTGGGTTCAATATATTGAGTTTTATAGGATATTTTTAGGTCAAAAGATTTACCCAAATGGTTAGGGGTAACCATGTGGTTCCTACACAGAGGGTATAGTCTTGGAGACAAGGAATTTTCGCATGGTCTCCACCTAGTTGTTTTAATATGAGGCTACCCAATAATCATGTGGGTGGTATTGTTCTAGTATGTGGCCTAGGCATAGTTAGTGCATAGTTTTGTAAACCATGTGGCCTAATCATGAATATTTACTAGGTGTTTAAATTTTTTTATTTTCCCAAAACACTATCTTCGAATTAAAATGTATTTCACCCCATTGTTCCCCCATATGCATCAGTTGATCCTCAGAATCTTGAGATTTATCTCTACCCTACAGACCTCTTCAATATTTTCTTATTATTAGTTATTTTCAAGTGGTTCTGAGGTAAATATTCCCTTCTTACACTTATATTCATATTCCTTCTTTATTTCCTAGGTTTTCTCATCCTCCCAAAACCCTAGTTTGCTGTGTAAGTTGTGAATTGGGTTTGGGATGTTTCTAACATAGGTTTTTTTTTGTAATTTTGTTTATAGAAGAGGTTTTATTTCTTTATCAGGTGGAAAATGATGTAGTTGAAACATTTAAAATGGGTTTTTGAATATTTTAATTAGGTATTTCAATGAAATTGTTTAATTTTATAAATAAATATGTGTATGATCTTTCTAAATCACATTTTAATGAAATTATATATGTGTGTGACATCTATGTGATGATTTGAAACCATTTAGAAGTGTTTTTACGTTAGTATCATGTGGATTCCATGCTTTATTTTTTAGAATGAATTATATTAAATATTACAAGTTAATTTGAAATGCCTAATAGTCTCTTTGAAATGGTATAAATGATATGTATTGGATTTTTTTCAGGTTTTGGATGTAAATGATTAGAAACATTTTTTGTAGTAGGAATTGATTAAAAATGATGTTTTGACCTCAAAGTTATTACGAAATGGGTTCTTTAATGAATTTTAGTTTTTCATTTGAAATGAGTGTGTGGTATGCCCCTTATCAAAATGACTCAATGGAACATTAAAATGTTTTGGTGGAATTGGATGTCATTTGGCCCTATTCGGGATTTCATGGATAATGGAAAATGTTTTAAAAGGTTTTCATTGAAATGTAAAATGGTGTGTATGGATTCAACATATTTCTAAAGGATTTTTGATTTTTTTCTGAATTGTGAAAGTATTGACATTTTGAAAATGTTTTAGTGTTAAATTCATGTTTAGAAATTTTGTTTTAAATGGTTGGTTATGAATGAACCTATTGATTTTATATTGAGTTTTTTACCCTATGTTTATTTTTTAACCACTATTATATGATCATTTTTTCCCTTGTGTGGGAAGGTGACTTGTTATTACATGTTTGTATGATATATAAATGTATAAGGCTATTTTTTTCAGGGGTGATAGTGGTGAGGGTGAGATATTTTTTATTCCTTTTTTGTTAATATTGGTTTGTATGTTCAGTAACATCATTTATCTCTAGGTTATGAAAACTCATGTACTGAGTGGTAGCTCTATTTTTATATTACAAAATTTGGTTCACACACTATTATTGTTCCCCTAGTTGTGTTAGGAATTTGGGATATGATGTGTGTGCCATTTTTAATGAGGCATGTATAGGATAGATTGAGGGATTCTAGTTTGGACTCAGTTTATGTCAATAGTTGGTATGTGGGAAATTAATAAATTTATATTTTTCACACATTTTTTACCTAGGGTAGATCCCATGAAACATTAATTTTCTTTATTGGTGGTTTTAATATGGGATATTTATCATGTTCTTTTTTGTATCTTCTTCTTTCTCAATTATTATGGCACCCATATTTTTATAGTAATCATTTTCTTTTCTATGAACTATGGTTCATGATTTATTATTATTGACATATCATGTTCACTATATTTTTCTTTTAAATGGATTTAAAATATGTTTCAGAAACCTAATTTGAATTTAAATACACTTGTGTGGGTTTTAAATGTGTAATAAAAAGATTATTTTGTTAAAGGATGATTTCGATGATTAAATATTAATTATATGATTTGTTTCATTTATATAAAATAATTTAATTTTTTTAATAATGTTAATGGATTGGAAAGAGGTTTTCACATGTTAATTTTATAAAATCATACTTTATAGCTATATTTTTAAACTAGAATTTATGAATTTCCTTATTAAATGAATTTAATTATCTTATAGGGTCTCAATGTGTTGGGTTGTTTAGAGAACTCCTATATATTTCAAGTTCTATGATTATTTCATATAGACTCAAGAGTTATTCCTCCATAAAACATTGGTTGAGTAGGTTTGTGGGGAGAAACAAGAGCATATATAGAAGTGTGTCTAGATTTGGCTCATGTTTCATTAAGTTGTTTTATTCTAATTAGTTTTGTATCATACAAGAAGTTCATCCCAGTATTTAATTTCAGTTATTATTTTTGTTTCTAGTTATATTTTGAGGTATTTTATTTCATAGGGATTGTGTTTGTTATTTCTATGAATGGGTAGAATCAATATTGTTTTTGATGACTTGTTTGGAATGTTTGTTTACCTTAGTTTCTTATATGTTATAAATTTCATATATTTCAAATTCATGGATTGTTCATTTTGGTCTCTTGATGGTTTTTATATTTTCTTTTATCTCTGAATTTGGGAGAAATCATTTCCAAATAGATTCTTGTGATTCCCAAGAACTAGTTTCCGACCCATGGTGATCAGAAATTTACTTTGTGACTAATGGAAATTCAGTTCTGGTACCAAGTGGATGGTAGTCCAAGTTGGCTATCTATAAAATGGTACTTGAAGATTTAGTACTTTTTGAGGTACTAGGATTTTAGATTGTCCTTCTTATTACATGGGTATGTCTAGGTAGAAAAGAGACTAAGGTTTATGATGTTTTAGAGTTATGTGTGGGGATAGTCTTGTGAGTTCTTTCTCGTCTCAAGATTCAAGATTCCAGGGGATGTTGTGATTGAAATATCTGAATTTATCTTCATTTTTTGATACTCCTGATGGATTTTGATATTAATTGATATTGTTTTGATCCCTTTTTGGAATGTAAGTTATTTTGGGGTTGTTTCCTAGTTTTGGAGTGAAAATAGAGGAGGGACTAAGCTAAAAAGTTAGATCACATGACTTGGGAAACCATATGGTTCTTATGTGGTTGGGTATATCCTATTCACAGTTCCTATTGCATGGTTTCTTAGTTGTTTCCCAACACGTGTGGCCAAACTGTGAACATCAATTTTCCTTCCCTAGTTGATTTTCTCTAACTTCTATTGAGTTTTAATTCATATTAATATGATTTTCACTTTTTGGGGATGAATTGAAGAGTGTTTTGGGGATTTTTGGATATAGTTCTTGGGAACCATTTTTGAAAGTTTTTTTGAGGCTTCAGTTGTTCTTTATTCAAATTCATTGTTTTAAAAAATGAGGAAATTTTGTTAAATGTATAATTTTAAAACACGGTTTTATTTATCATAGGAAATAATGAATTCCCTTCTGTTTATAAAAGGTCTTATAAAATGGTCATTTTCAATGTGTTTTTTGAAGAATGTGTAAAATGAAATTTGGGATGTTTCAATTTTTTATTTTTGGTATTATTAAAATAAATTAATATCGATGGGGAGTTTTAGAAAATGTTTTGTGGAAAATTTATTTTTCCGAATGAAATTTGGAAGGTTTTTTAAAATGAATTACTAATTTGATGAGAATTCATCAGATGATTTGGTTCTCAAAACATGATATAATTTTGAAATGAATTTTGTAAGAAGATTTTTTTGGGTGATCTGATTTCTATAAAGGTATAATTTTTTTCAAGGAGTTTGTTTGAATTGGATTTCAAGAATATTCTATAGTGGATTGTATTTTCATAATTCCTAGGTAACTATTGTAAATTTCAAAATATGGTTTCATTAGGTGTTGAAGGGATGTATCTTGTTTCAGTGAATTATGTTTTGGATTTGAACCCTATCCTATGATGGGATCATTTGGTTTATGTTTTTAGCTATGAAGTAATGATTTTATGTCTTGTATTATTTTAAAATGCCTCCTAGAATGTTCAAAAGGAAAAGTAGAAGTATTTTCTCTCAGCATGATCCTCTTGGGGAATTATTCCTACCCTTAGAAGGATTTATTGTTGTTCTTTAAGCTACTCATAATCCATGTAGAGTGGTGGACTTAGAACCTTCTTTTCTCTCAAACCTCTTCCTAAACATATTGAATCAACATCTCTAATATTTATATAGTGATCAAGGGTTTATAGAATTGTGTAGGTGGTTGATAATTATTTATGTGGTCATAAAATATCTCAAAACACCCAAATCTTCCTAGGTAGGATCTATTGTGGGATTTGTTTCAGTTATATTTGAGAATTATGGGAGACTGTGGAACCATCTTTATTGTGTGAAGGTATTTCATGGGAGTTTTTTAAGATGGTGTTTATCTAGTGACTCCTTCCTAAAGTTATTAGAGTGGAGAGAGTGCTAGAGATTATGATCCTTCATCAAGGTCTATGATTAGTAAATGAGTATATCATTCACTTCTTAGAGTTGTTTAACTTCTCTATGAAAAATGTTATCAATGATTATAAGAAACCTCATTTATTTTGTGGTGGTCTTCACCTAAATTTTAGTTTAGTTATGCTTTACTCTACCAGTATATTATTATAGTAGGTTATAAATGATTCCATTTGTGTGGAATCTTACTAGAATAGGAAAACAATGATTGGTGAATTCTTAGTTCCATTTGATGAGAATGAGGGTAACCTAGTGGGTGAGGAGGAGAATTAGGATGAGTCAGGGTAGATGAAAAAGTTTTTCTCGTATAATGAAAATATCTATTATGTACTTCCAATGTAAAGGATTATGGAATTCCAGTCCCTCTAATATTAAATCACATATATTTTTATTTTATTTTTAATATTTAGGTTATCATCTAATGTTTTTTATTATGTGTTTTTTGAAGAGTACTCGGGTTGTATCCATTTATAGATGGGCTTTTTTGGAATTTTATTAGTTGGTTGTAGGTTGTTAATCCTGTAAGATTATTTCATTGGGGTTCATTCAAAATTTAGTGGATGGTTCCTTACAGAATGTTTTTTTAGATATCTTCAATTTTATTTTCTTTCAAACCTTACCATTTTTTTATGATAGTGACAATTAGTATGGATGTACCTCATTGTTTTGGTGGATAGTTCGGGATAGTTGTTATTACACTAGTTGGTTGTGTTAATATCTAAAGATTCTTATTGGTTGAACATGAGGAAGGTCCATGGGTTAATGATCATATAACTTGGTTAGGTGTTTCTATAACTTAGGTTATGACTGATTGGTTCTTGGTTTTATTTGTTATGGATTCACCATGTGAGGGTGATATAGATTATGACCCTAGGTTATCCATATGTGTTATCGCCCGAGGTTGGTGATCATATGTTTTTTATGATTATTATTGTATTTTAATCCTTATTTATTTCATTTTGAAAGTTATTTTCGTTTGAATGTGAGTTTATTTCATGATTACTTTATTTTTTTAGGATTACCCTCTTGTTAATTTTTTTTGGGTGCCACTATGTTTGATGAATTCTATATTATAGGAAGATTGTAACGACCCAAAAATTCATTAATGGAAATTCCTCTTAATCTAATTAAATTTATTATTATTGTTATATAAAATGTGAACTTCATTGGTTTTATGTTTTTGGATTTTAAAATACTGTTAATAATTGTGATTGTTGCTAATATAGTCGTTGAAAAACGATCACATTATTAGTATAAATATAGGGCTTCAACAAATCCAATTTAATAAGACAAAGGAAGCAGTGGCCTTATCCAGTAGACTTTACCTGTATGAAACCCATTTGTTAGAGCACATAAAGGAGGTGGCGTTATTGGGCTTCTTTCTTGACCAAGCCCAAGCCAAGCTTGAACATGTTAAGCTTGAGGGGACCCGACTACGGGGGAAGTGGGAGTTAATAGAGATTACCACCCAAGCGATGTTATCCGAGCCACCCCAAGAGTCTGTCACCATCTCAAACCTTACCCTTGAGACTTATGTGGGAGTTATAAGGGGTTATGTAACAATACCCTTGCATTATGACTATGTATATTATTCTTGTATAGAGAATATACTTTATTTTTATTGTTACTTGGTAAATAGTTTTTAAAACACAAATAGTATTTTTAGTTAATATTCAACTAGGAAATCTATTTTGACGAATTAACGAATTTTTTAATTAAATAATATTTTAATAAAATTTTATAATTATTAAATTCATTTTTATTAAATATAAATTATCGTATAATTTTATAAATGTAATTGTAATTTTTATTAAGGGTTGAAAGCTATTTTTTTCAAAACCCATGAATTTTTTATAAATGTCATTTTTTATTTCAAAAGTAAAAATTCACATATATATAGAAAATTATTTAGGTAAAATTAATATCATTTTTGGAATCAGAATGTTGAAATTATCCAACGGTGAATTTTTCATAATTTTCTAAGACAGTTGAATTTTTGGGTAAAATTTAAATACCGTTTAAATATATAAGGTGTTTTATGACATCATAATAACCCAATAGTGATGTAATAAAATAATATAAATATTATGTTTGGCCAATATATGTTTTACCATTAAAATAATGTGATTTTGGGTTTGTTTGATTTATTTTACAAATCCTTAGTGGACCCTTTAAGGCTTACAAAACATTTTGTCTTTTTAAATTGTTTTCCTTGAGAGTGTGATTCACCTCCACATAACAACACTATTATTTTAAGAAGTTAGGTTATTGGCCTTATGAAATATTGTTTTCCACTCCCATTTGGAAAAAACCATGGGCAAAAACCATTTTCTGGTTGTGGTATTGATTAGTTTAATGTGTGGTGACCCAAACCAAAATAATATAGAATTCCGTTTCATTTCCTATATAAACTCATGCAAGCTCCCGCTTCCTACTCACTCAATGCCTTTGGATTTCATCCAAACTCTTCCCTGCTCTCTCCAGAATCCTCCCAAGGTTCCCCAATCTCCCAAGAAGCCTCTATCAAGCCTCTCCCAATCTTTTGGGATCACACTTCCAAGTAATGGATTTCTTCCTTTCTCATTTTTGTCCAATTTTCATTAAGTTGTTATGCTCTTTTTTCTATTAAAAATGTTGGGGTTTGATTTCTCACCTCCCTCATACTTCCCTATTTATGTTTTTATGATGGTTGAAACCTTTCTCTCTCATTAATTTCTCCCATTTACACCCATTACCATGCCGAAATTCTGTGAGGGATTTCTCTCTCCTCTTTGACATCTAAGTAATTCTTTTGAATTAGGCATCTAAATTCCATTACGTTTAATGGTAAATGTATATATATGACCCTATTACGTTCCATTTCATGTATATATTTTTATACACCCCTTTATCTCTCATCAAAAAAATTTTATGAGTTATTATTTCACGTCGTTATGCTGTCGAAATTGCACTACGATTTTCAAAGCCAATGTCAATGTGTAGTTAATACCATGCCCATTTCACTATCAAGGGTATTCACCTTTATGAACATTTACTTATTGATTATAAATCATAATGTATGTATTCCACATACCTTTATCATGGAATACATGATGATGATTTATTCCATGTTGTATGATCCATGTGGCACACATATGCATGAAATGAAATGTTTATGAAGGGTGTGCCCTGATAGAGCTCCAATGCATTAGGTAAAGTATAGTATCATTATATTTCATGTGAAATGGGTATTTAATAATTATAATTCAAGTGAAATGAGGGTTTACTCGTGCTTCATGTGCAATTAGGTTTTAATCATGCTCCATGTGCAATGATCCTTGGTGCATGCTAATTCCATGTTAAGTGTTGTTGCCACATTTCCATGTTAGGATCATCATTCTTTATCATGCCTTTATGTTAATGTTTTTATTATGCTCCATTGATATGGATGTTGACAAAAATGTATTGTATTACTCATTTTATTCCATGTTTATTCCCTTACTGAGCTTTATAGATCACCCTTTTCTTATGCATGTCCTTAGGTTATCCCATGCAATGCTAAGTATAAGGGAATGTAGTGGTCATGTAAATGAACTTTTAAATAAAGATGTCGCGTTTCATGTTTTAAGTTGTTATTTAATGTTGCTAAGCCCTAAATAAACTAGAAATATTGATATTATATGTAGTATCAAGTGAAGAGTTTATGTAATAAATCATGTTTAAGTTTGTAATAAAATCAGGGTTGTTATAAAGATGATACTAGGTCTCATTTCTACTTATTAGGACGTTTTGTTTTAGGTTCATATTTTTGTATTTATATGAGATATTTTGAATTATTTTGGATAATTGGTTTAATAATTTTTTAGTATCATCTTCACATTTTTTAGGTTATATAAATTTAAGTGGTCTTTTATTTATATTTTCCCTTTTTTGAACTTTCACTATTGATTGCCTACTTTTTTCAGTCATGGAATTTTTTGGGGAGAAAGTGGAATGGTGGGGAGAATTATGACACCAAAAAGTCAATATGGTCATTAATTTATGTAATATTGTTTTTTTGTTCTCTACGAAAATTTTTTAATATAAATTTGGTGCATCGAATGTTTTCTAGGTTTTGTATGACTTACACACATGATTAGGGGTAACTGTGTGGTTCCAGTGTAGAGGGTAATATAAAAAATAAAATTATGTTCTCATAATATGTGTATGGATTTTCAAACAATTTAGAACTGACAAGAAACCATGATATTGGTCTTGGCATTTTAAGTTTTTTGTTCATGGTCAGTTCATGGTTTTGAAAACCATGGGGTTTCCCAGGTCTTCAAATATTGGTAATTTCCCAAAATACCCTCTTTTATTTAAAACTAATTTCACCCATTTCTTCCACCATATGTATCATCCAAGCCATGAGATCCCAAAAAAAGATCCACTATCCTTCCCTCTCTAATCAATTCCTGTTATTAGTGATTTTAAAGTTGTTCCAAGGTAAATAATATCTTCTTCCTCCTCTATTAAAATTATTTCTTTTGTTATTCAGTTTCATCTTCCTCTTGAAGCCATATTTCGCTATGTAAAAAAGGGATTGGGTTCATGAAGGTTTTTAAAAAGGTTCTTTATTTTTTTTATAGAGGAGGTAGGCATGCTTATTATGGTGGATTATGATAAAGGTAACATGTTTTATCTTTGATTATAATTCTTTTATTAAATTGTTTCCATGAAATAGTTTCATCTAGGAATTAAAAGTGTTCTGCAGTTTCTAAATCACTTTATAATGAATATACTATTATATGTGATATCTATATTATGATTTGAAATCATTTCTTTGTTTTTGGATCTTGGAATAAAGTATTTATCATTTGGGTTTCATATATTCATTTTTAAGGTGAATTTTCTTAAATATTCCAAACTATTTAAAATACCTAAGAGGATCATCAAAATTTTATAAATTATATGTGTCATTTTTTTATCTAGTTTCGGTTTTCAATGAGTAAAATCTATATTTTAAGTGGGAATTATTCTATAATTAAATATTAACCTTGATGTATTTAACTAATGGTTTATCAATGATTTTAAAATGCAGTATTGAAATTAGTGTGTCTTTTTACCCTTATGAATATTCCTTAATAGTGATTTAAACTTTTTCGGTGGAAATGGATGGCCATTGGCCTTGTTTCATATTTTATAGAGGAATAATCATGTTTAAAAATGGTGGATATGAAATGGAAATTTTTTTTTGTGGTTTTAATTGATTTATAAATGATGTTTCAAGTGGTTTTTGGTAAAAAGGGAAGGGTTTTGTATCCCAAGAAATGATTTGGTGTTAATGTATTATTTGAAACTTTAGTTTAAAATGGTTGGCTATGAAAACCCTATTGATTTCCCTATGATTTATTAACACCTTTAATAGTTTTTTTATCAATAATAGATTCTCATTTCTTTTTTTCTATTAGAAATTGATTTTTTATTCCATGGTTTTATGATATACAAATGTGTTGGGCTATTAATTATGTGTGTGATGGAGGTTAGGGAGAGTTATTCATCTTTTATTGTGTGTTAATCTCAACTTGTGTGTTTACTCACTTAAATTATCTATTGTTCATGGGAACCCAGAAACTATATGGGAGGTATATTCATGTATTACACTAGTTGGTTTAGAAACTTCTTGTGTCCCTCTAGTCTTGTTTCGAATAATGGATTTGGGTGGTGTTTTATTTTCAATGAGGCTCATATGGTTTAGTTGGATGGGTTATGATTTGGAGTCATTATATGTTTATAATTATTATATGGTAAATTAATATAGTTGGATGTCTAACACCTTAGTACCATTAAGTACAGCCCATGACACATTTATTTTCTTGATCGGTGGTTTGTATAAGGGATATTTTTCTTATTCTTGTCTATATCATCCCCTTTCTTAGATTGTTGTGGCAGCCATCTTTTGTTCAAAATTATTCTCTACGTTGTGACATGATTTTCCCACTTTATTATAATCCACCTATTGTGTTTGGGTTCATTTTCCTATAAATGATTTAAATGTTATTTATGAATCCTTTTTTAATTTAAAGACCCATGTGTGGGGTTTGAAAGTGGTTTTTAAAATGGTTGTTTTGGTTTTAAGTAATATTCAGTTGTTGAAATGTTTATTATGTGATTTTTTCAGTCAATGAGATAAAAGGAATTGTTTTGAAAATTGATAATTGAATTGAATGAAATTTTCATGTGTATAAGTTTAAGAATACTACTTTTCTCTATATTTTAAAACTATAATTTATGAAAATCCTTATAAAATGAATTTTATATTCCTAGCAGGTGGTAACCTACTAGTCTATTTATCAAAATCCTATATATTATAGGTTCCATGTTTCTTTTAGTTGGAATTATGTTTTTTCTTGTGGTAAAAATTATGTGATATGGGAGTTGGTGAGAAATTATAGGTTTCATGGAGGATCTTATTGTAATGGCTCCAGTTTTTTAGATTTTTTTATTCAGGTTAGTGATTTATTACCCATATCACATGTCCACTTACCTTGTGTTATTATATCTATGACATTTCATAGATTCCCCATATAAGGATGCTCCATGCTAGACCTTCTAAAGATGTCATGCCATCTATTATCACTTATTTAATATGAAATTTTACTCAAAGGGATTATTGTTATTCGCATGAAATAGTTTCCAACTCAAAGGTATTAGGAATGACCTTTGATCCACTTGGTGAGTCAGGTAAGGTTCTAAGGGGATGGAAGCCTAGTTTGGTTCACTACACATCCATTTACCTAATTTTTTTATTATATTGATACATCTATAATTTTATATCAATTTCATAATAAATCTTTATATACTTATATAAATTTATTTGTTTTGAATCATGATAGGTATACTCTCATGAATCTTGAATTCCTAATAAATTGTGATAGCACCTTTTTTATTTCAAATATATTTTTCAACTATTTCATTCTATCATGGGAATTTTATTTCACCAAAGGAATTAAATATCAATATAATCATTCAAATATTTTTTATCAAGAATAATTGATAGTTTAGTTTTATTTCATTAGAGATTTTTTATTTCATTCATTCTTTGAAATATTTATTTGAGGATAAAAATATTATCATTCTTGAGTCATGGAGTTTTAAATTACCTATTTTTAAAAAGATTTTCAATTTAAATTTTCAATTTTTATTTTTTTATATGATATTTTAAAATAAAAGTAGTGATTATGTTCAAGAATATGATAAATAATCATAAGGAATTAGAGGCAAAAAATTTTTAGGAAATTTATGGTTGTCTCTAAATATCCCCAAGTACTAATTTTATAAAATTTATTGAATTGGGAGGAAGTAAATTAAAAGTTTTCATGTGTGATTGTAATTCATAATTGGATATTGATATGACTTAAAGATGCATTGATTTCATGAGTGGATATAACTAAAAAATTCCATAATATATAACATCCTATAAATATTATTTAATAGTTCACATATTCAATATCGAAGGATGATGGGATAAACATACATAAAACTAATTTATTTAAACAAAGATTCTATAATAATTAATTTAATTAGATATGTTTAAATTGTTAATGATTGATTTAATCTACGAAATGACTATAAAATCTTCACTTTAGAATGTAATTATATCGATACATACATTACACACATAAATTCATAAAAATTTATATTTTATAATTATATGTATCATATCAATATAAAAAAATAATCCCAAAACCCAAAGTTTCATTATCTTAAGATATTAGTTTCATAAATTTCATGATTCAAAAATAAATGCCTATTTTTTCCATAAAAATATCAATCAGCATGAATCTCTCATATTCATATCCATATCTATATATATGTATATATATATCATTATAAATTAGTAAATTAAATTAAGGATTGATATCAAATTATTAGTAAGGGGTAAATATTATCAATGAGACGTATAGGAGGTATCATTAGAATATAAACAATTGGGATATATAATCCTAAATAAAATGGAATAATTAGTTGAATAAGATCATGAAAAATTAATAATTCTTCATGAGACCTGTTAAAAAATGAGTGATCATGGTAGAAAATCCATAAGAGGATTATTCTAAAATTATAACATATACCACTACTTAAAGATGTGAAATAATTGGACAATAATCATGAACCATGGTGACATAAAAATAAATGTGTTAAAAGAATAAAAATATAAAATCAGAACATATATTAAGGCCAAATCACCAAGACCATCATAACATTACATATTATGTTGACATTGTAATCACATAAACATAGGAGACTGAGATTACTTCCTATTCCCATAAACTAAATGCATTTTATTCACACTCAATTCCTAAAATAATAGTGATCTCATGAGATATAATGTGTTACCCAAGGTATTCTAGTGATTTATTGTTTTGGTTGTTCACGTTAGATATTGATATATCCATACATACATATGTTGAATAAGTGTGAAAAAAACCATATAATCTTATATGTTTGTAGAATTATTAACCCAAAAAATGATTTAGGTTATATAAAGGTAATTTTAGAATAATATCAACCAATGAAAAAGTTTCTATCATGGGCAATAACTTTTTATTATGATAATGGTGTATAGGTTATTCACTCTATAAAGAATAAAAGGATATGGGATCATGTAAATATTTTTCCCCACTAAATTCAATGGTATAGTTATTTAAGTGAAAACCAATTAATCAAAAGAAGTAAGTTTTGTGTATTTATAATAAAACATTACTCCTAAAAAAATTTCTATAGTGACCCTTCTTTTTCTTACATTACTATTACATCATTTTGAAGATAAATAACATAATAGTGCTATAAGTCAAAGATCCAGATTTTTAGTATCTTGAAAAAATTAAGACAGTAAATAACATTTATATAAAAAACATAAATATTTATTTAATTCCGTCTTCTCAAGATTCTTATTTTCCCTTATGGTCTCCAAAGTCCAAGTATTTACCAGAAGATATACATCAAAAGAAGAGGTGATCTAAAATCCCAGTAAAAGGATGAATAAGAGACATGAAAAAAGGGTTATAAAAATCATCATTATCACAATCATGAGTGTAAGAATTATATAAAGCAATGGAATGTGGAAATGAATAAAAATGAAACATCAAGTCTTAGTGGTCAAATACCACACACAGTTGTGAATAAATCTAGAAAAAGTTTCACTAATATTTCACATTATCTCATGAGATAAATAATATTACCCAATTAATTTCATCACTCTATAATTTTGATCAAACCCATCATAACATAACATTTAAATGTGATATATAATTCCAAGTACACCTGTGACATAACAACATTTACATTATCATGCATTCCACATAGAATGTATATCAATCTTAAACATAAAATAACCCATTGAAAGGAATGGGTTTAATTTCACAAAGCATTTATTCCTAAATAAAATTTGGGGTTCCCAAATTAAATATTTAATATCATACTTGGTATAATAATCTTCAATCTTGAGTGAAAATGAAGCGATCTCATGACAAGTAAAAGATGTATTTTTGTAAATAAGGGTTCTTTTTGGAAAAATATAATTTAATTTTTCATAAAAGTATATTTCAAACATTTATATACCAAAAATAAAATGTAAGGAGAAAATAAATGATATTTATGGAACATTAAAGGATCTTCCATACTAAAAATAGAATAAAATAGGAAAACCCCAAAGAAATAGAGTTGGGTTTGAGAATCCCCTTACCTTATGTCTGAATGCGTTCTTCACTTTAATGTCCAAGATAATAAAATTAAATTCATTAATTGAAAAATACAAAATCTCCCATATATATATTTTATTCATTATAGTTTTATTTTGTTCATTTATGGACTTTTTGATGAGTTATATAGTTGAATTTCATCATTCTGGAGTGTTCTTTTTCTCGGTTTTCAAGATCGGTTCACTTGTATATGAGTATGGAAGTTCATGAAAATTTAGAATAGTTATTTGAAATCAAAATTATATGTTATCAATTAAATTTAATATTATTAAATGATCTTATATATTATTTTGTTATATGTTATGATGATGAATCATTAGATAAATAGTTAATGAAAATGATTCAATTTATTTGGTTGATTATTCGACCATCACAAAATCATATCATTTTATTTAGTATCAGGATTATATATTAATTCTAGGATATTATTAAAATTATAATATATATAATAATATCCTATTTAACCATAATTATTTATTTATTTTCATCCTTGAAGGTTGTAGTGAAAAATGAAAATGCATTGTCCACAGTAGTGGTAAATCGATACCCCATGGATGATATTTTCATTTTTAGAATAAAAGGAAAAGGGAATAGATTAGAAGATTTATTATTCTATTAAAAAATAAAATTATATTATATAAAAGTTAATGTAGTTTTCTTGCCTCTTGGATAGGTTTATGTGAGGATAAAATAAAAAAATTAAACTAAAAAAGAAAATAAAAGAAAAATAAAGAGAATTTTACCTCTTGGATTTCTCCTCCTTCAGAACCTCCTTCAGGAAAAGGGTTTGGTCTTTGGATGAGACTAAGGGATCCTATAAGTGAGGGAGGGTATTGGGAAGAGTATTTTTCATAACTAGGACAATCTACAACCTTGTAAGTTGTGAGGAGAATAGGTGATGAGAGGTGGTATTTATAGGGGAGGAGAGGGGTGTTTTCTTTCATTAGTTTTTTATTTTGTCTCAAAACTATGAATAGTTTTAAAATTATAACAAAATATATTATTATAAAGAAGTATAATTTGATATTTTTGGGCTTATATATTTCATATGTCATCTATGACTCAATAATTCATGTATTTATTAAATACCGTAAATTATGGTATTTCACGATTCACTAAAAATTCAACTATTTTTGAAAAATCACAAAAAAATCACCCTAACAATTTTTCAATGAATAAGATTCCAATATTTTCTCCATTTTATGAAAATAATTTTCTAAACATGAGAAATTTAATTTTTAATTAAAATAATTATTTTCTAGAAAATACTATTTTTAAAATTATAACTGTTTTATAAGACTTTGAAAAACTAATTAAGGTCACATAAAATTATCTTATAATCATAAGACAATAAAATGCTTATTTATGAATCTATTTTATGGAAAAAAATTCTTTTAAGTAATCTTATTACTTATAAATTTATAAATAAACATTCATGTTTTATAAAAATATCAAAACTCAATTAATACTTTTAAAAATAATTATTCACTTATAATTTGACATAATTATATCATACTTTCATTTATAAGATACCTAAATTTTATTTATACTTTCATAGATGAAGTTACTAATATATTTTCTAAATTACTAATCCTAATTTTCACATTAATATTCCATGTTCAAGTTACTGATCCATTGGTAAAGGTTCCTTAATTTCTTGAAATACCTATTATTTCATTCATTATTCATTTAAAAAGTTTGTATTGTATTATCTATATCTTTTTATTTGACTTATAATATAGGACATGATTATAAGAAGGGAGTTTCCATTGATAAAATACTGGGTTGTTACATTCTTCTCCCTTATGAAATTTCACACTAAAAATTTTATTTTACATATTATAGTGATAAAAAGTGATGGTACTTCTCCTTCATCACTTCCCACAATTCCAATGTTTCCTCTTCAAACTTTTGGTTCTAACATAGTACTTTTACCATGGGAATAATATTTTTTCAGAGAAACATTTCTCTATGGTCTATGATCTTTACCATATACTCCTCAAAATAGATTTCATTTCCAACTTTATCACCTATGGATTCAGTACATAAGAGGGATCTAGTATGTACATCCTCAACAGGGATACATGGAATATATCACATACTTCATATATGGAATCTGGAACTGCGAATTGATAGGCCAGTGTTATGAATTAATAAATATTCTTTAAGGGGTCGACGTTCCTAGGACATATATTTCCTTTCATCACAAATGTTGTTATCCTATTCCATGGATATATATGAAGGAATACCATGTCTATATCCTTAAACTATAGGTCCCATTGACGGTTTTTTGTATAGCTCTTTTATCGACTTTGGGTTGTCTGGATGTGTTGCTAAATTATTTTCACATTTTCCCCCATTTCGTCAACCATTTAAAACCCTAGTATCTTACATTCACTAACCTCATCCCAAGATGTAGGTGTTATATATCTTTTCCCATAAAGGGAATCATATGGATCAATTTGGATGATCTATTGGAAACTTTGGTGGTAAGAGTACTCAATGAGAAACAGATATTGGTCCCAACCTCCTTTTAAGTCTATAGAACATTCCCTCAATATTTCTTACAATGTCTAAATAGTCTTCTCAGGTTTGACATCAGTTTGAGGATGATAAGTAGTAGTGAATTGTAGCTCATTTTTAGAGCGGGTTGGATAATTTTTTAGAACATAGAGGTGAATCTTATATCTCGATAGGATACAATCGATAATGTTACTCCATGCAGCTTTACCAATTTTTTAATACATAATCATTTAATTTAATCCAATGACAAGTAATCTCAAACTAAGATAAAGTAAGATATCTTTATAAGATAATCCACAACAACCCATATAGAACTATTTCCTCTAGATTTCTTTGAATTTCAAGTGACAAAGTACATGGTGATGTTTTTTCATTTCCATGTTGTTATGGTTAATGTTTGCATCATCCCCATAGAATTTTTCCTTTCATAATTCACATACTGACATAACAGGAACTTTTATGTATATTCAATGATCTACTTCTTCATATTTTACAACCTGTAGTTCTCTCAGAGATCTTGATACAAATTTTTACTCCTTAGGTTAATAAAGAAGGTTGACCTATGTACGTCATTTAGAATCTCATTCTTTATCCCTCAACCAAAGGGTACACATATTTGTGACCAAAATCTTAAAATTCTTTCCCCATAAATTTTAAACTTTGAGTATTTCCCCTTTCTCATAGCTTCCTTCTTCTTCTATATTTCCACATCATTTCTTTGATCATCCTTTATTTTCTCCAGGAGGTACGGTTGAGTAATAATTTGAAAAAGGATTAGTGATGTTAATTACTTAATGATTCCCATGTCCATGATTTTTAAATATAAGAAGAATGGATCCTTCTCAATTCTTATAATTTATAATGTTGTGGGATCCTTTCTATTTAGAGCATCCACCACTTTATTCTCTTTTCTAGGATAGTAGGGGATTGAGCATCTGTAATCCTTGATGATATTTAACTGTCATCATTGGTTCATATTAATATTCTTCTATGTAAATATATATTTCGGGATCTTATGATTAGTAAATATTTCACACTTCTCTCTATAAGTATATTGATTCCCTAATTTCAACAAAAAGATCAAAACTTCCAATTCTAGATATTTTCTGAGATACTTTTGTATATAAATATTCAACTTCCTTGATGCGTAGACTATCAATTTATCATTTTGAATTAGTAAGAAACTCGATCCCTTCTTGGAAGTATCTTTGTATAACATAAAGAGTTCCCCATTAGTTGAAAGTGTTTGAACTTGTGCGGTGATAAGCCTCATTTTTAACACTGTGAAGAAATCTTCATATTCATGGGCCCCGAAAAACATTTCTCTATTCAGATTCATCTTGGTTAGTGGGTTTGGAAATCATGATAAATTCTTCACAAATCATTTGTAACCCAGCTGGAGTATGGAATCTATGGATCTTCATTGTAGATATTGTTCTCAGCCACTCATTAATTGCCTGGGACCACATATATTCCTTTACTGATGATAACATGCCTCAAAAATGATATTTCCTCCATCCATAACTCGTATTTATTGTACTTTTCATATAAATTATCTCTTCATAAGGTATTTTTCACAATATTCAAATTCTATTCATGTTCCTCCTTGATCTTGCTGTATTTCATAATATCATTAATAAAGAATAAGACAAATTTTTCTAGGTAATCTCTAAAGACTCTATTCATGGAGTCCATGAATATTTTTGGAGAGTTAGTGAGTCCAAAAGGCATCATTATGAACTCATATTATCCATAACTCCTTCGAGCGGCATAATTGGGAATATCTTCCTTCCTCACCTTTAATTAGTGATATCCTAACCGAAGGTCTGCCTTAGCGAAATATTTGTCCCCACATAGTTTATTCAACAAGTAATATACCTATTTAAGGGGATACCAATTCCTTATCATGATTTTGTTGAGCTCATGATAATCAATGAATAAAATAATTTATCCATCCTTATTCTTGACAAAGAGGACTAGTGAACCCCATGGTGAAGCACTCAATCATATAAAACCCGTGTCCAGATTCTCTTGTAACTGTTTCTTTAGTTCCTCCAACTCAACGGGTGTCATTATATGAGATTTCGTTGACAATGGAAGGGATCTAAGAAAAATTTTAATTGATAACTCAACCTCTCAGTCATGAAGAAGACTGGGAAATTTTTCAATAAATTCATCAGTATAGTCCCTTACAATGGGAATGTCTTTGATGATGATTATCTCCTTTTTATAAATCATTTGAGCTCAATTTTCTTGATCATAAATCATTAATATACATACAAGAGATATTTATTCAAAATAAGATTCATCCTCCTCCTAACACTTATAGATAATTGGAGGATGCTTCAGGATGTGAAGAGCGATCTCCCTTTCTCAATACTGGATGTTGGATTTATATAAAGATATACAATCCATGCAAAATATAACATCAAACACCACCAAAGTATGTAGGATAAAATTTTCTGGTATGTTCAGTACACAAACATTAATCAAGGATGATTTCTATACATTGGTTGCAATAATTTCCCCATTTTTTGTTCTCATATATAACTCAAATTCTATATTTTGAGGGGGGTGTTTGAATAATTCTACAAAACTTTCAAGATATTAAAGAATTCATAGAGCCAGAATCAAATAGTATGTTCTCTATTCTTGAATGAATAACCAATGTACCAGTCTCCACATCATTTTCAATCTCCACCTCATCATTAATGATGGAATAATATTTCCCTTTCTCTTTTGGATTCTGTAGATACTAACGCTGATTTCCCTTAAGGTTTTGAGGTTTATTGTAGTGGATTATATAGTTTCCTTTCTCCATAACATTGAAACATTGAACCATGGGTGGTACTCTATTTTCTTACACAAAATTTTCCAAATTTATCATGTCTCATTGACCTTCATGATCATGGTGTCCTTCTCTCCCACATTTATAGAATTTCCCCTTCCCTTTAAGGCAGTTCCCATGATGCATCTTCCCACATTTCTGACATGTGAGTGGTTGAGTTTTCATTCTACCTTTGTCATTAGATCCTATGGATTGAAACTCCATATTCTTCTTCCTATAATCATAGAGATTATACCATTCTCCAAACATTAGCTCCACTTTGATAGAACATCAAACAATTTTTTCATCACTCCAAAAGTCATAAATATCTAGAGCATGTCAATGGTGTGGTTTAAAACAACTAAAGAATCATTCTATTTTACTATCATTGTTGATAGAAAAATATAAGGAGAACCTTAAAAGCCTTGTAAAATTTTATTCATAGGTCATGATAGATTCACCTTCCTTTTCCTTCAGATCTGTTAATTCTCTCTCTATGTTTCAATGATGATTCTGAGGGAAATAATTGTCAATAAACATTATCTTAATGTCTTCCCACTCCATATCTTCAATTTTATCCTTCAGCTTGGTATTTTTAATCAATTCCCACCATTTATTATCCTCTCTATCTAGATAATAAATATCCAGATTCACCTTCTACTTCTTAGAATAGTGGTGCACAAAAAATATATTCTCCATAGAGTTAACCCACTATTCTACAACTAGTGGATCAGAAGATCCAATAAATATTGATGGTTGTTTATTCATAAATTAATCAATATTCAGTTGATCCCTCTTAGGTGAAATAAAATATTCTACATTATTCGGGTTATTGTTCATATCTTGAGATATCTAGATAACCATCACTACAAAATTTTTAACTCCACATCCCAAAGCATTAGGGATGTCATTCGAGTAATTATTGCATTCTCTCTTGTATAGGTTGTTGGTCTGGTTTCGCTCAGTTTCCAACACATTCTATAATAGAAAATATTATGAAGAAACATAAGTCTACAATTCATGAATAAAAAAATTATTTCTTTATGAAATTAAATCTAAAGGAATATCTTGTGTTATTCCTTTGTTTATCATTTTTCTAAAAAAATATTCTCCTATGATTACATATAATTAGTAAATTACTAAGGGTTTTTTCTAATGTTCTTTAATCCTTTTTCCCAAATTAACTAAATTGTGCTTTGATAGAAACTATCATTAACCTATTTTTTCTTACATTATTATTACATCATTTTAAATATAAACAACATAATAGTGCTGCAAATATAGGATCTAAAGGTTTAGTGTCTTTGGAAAATTAGGACCATAAATAAAATTTACATAATAAAACATAATGATTTATTTAATTTATTCTTCTCTATATTATTATTGGCCCTTGTATTCTCTATAATACAAGTGGTCACCTAAGGATATTCATTAAAAGAAGGGGTGAGATAACATCCTATTAAGTTGATAAATAAGAGACATGAAACATGTGAAATCATAGTCATCATCATAGTTAGTAGTGGAAGAATTGTATAAAGTCGTGGAATGTGGAAATGCATAAAAAAGAAACATCATGTCTTGTTGGTCAAATACCACACATAGTTGTGAATAAAGCTAACATAATGTTCATGAATATTTCACTTTATCTCATGAGATATATCACATTACCCAATGTATTAGAGCTATATAAAATTATAGGTTTAACCTTTAATTTATAACATTTGAATGTGCTATATAATTCTGGGTGCACACATCACATCATAACATTTACAATATCATGCATTCCACATAGAATTTATATCAATCTTAGACATAAAATAACCCATGGAAAGGAATGGGTTTCATTTCACAAAGCATACTTTCATGAATAAAATTTTAGGTTCCAAAATTAAATAGGTAATAACAAAATTGTTATAATAATCATCAATCTTTATTGAAGAATAAATGATCTCATGAGAAGTAAAATATGTATTTTTGGAAAAAAGAGTTTTTTTGGAAATATCATTGAATTTTTCAGAAAACTAGATTGGAAGCATGTATTTCCTATATAATAAAAGGGAAGGAAAAAATAAATTATATTTAAGTAACATTAAAGGAACATCCCCATTGAAAATAGAGTGAAAGAGGGAAACCCCAAACAAAGAGAAGTGTGTTTGAGAATCTCCTTACCTTATGTCTAAATGCTTTATTCACATTAATATACTGGATAATCAAATTAAATTAATTAATTAAAAAATATAGAACCTTTTATACATAAATTATATTCATTATATATTTATTAATATCATTTATGGGATTTTCTATGTGTTATAAACTTTAATTTCATCGTTTGGGAGTGTTTGTTTTCTTGGTTTTCATGATCGATTCGCTTGTATATGTGTACGGAAGATCTTGTAAAATTAGAATAGTTATCCAAAACTAAAATTATATGTTATTAAGAAAATTTTATAATATTAAATGATTTTATGTATAATTGTTTTATATGGTTTTAGGATGAATCATTAGATAAATAGTTAATGAAAATGATTTAATTTATTTGGTGGATTTTATGAGAATTGAAAACTCATATCATATTATTTAATATAAGGTTTAAATATTGATTGAAGAACATTATATAACATATAATATTTATAATACAGTATTATTTAACTATAATTATGGTGTTAGGTCTAGCATTTAAGGTGGTAGTAACAAAATGAAAATGCATCGTCCATGTTGGCGGTAAATCAACACACCACAGATGATATTTTCATTTTTTGAATAAAAGGAAAAAATAAGTCATTAGAATATTAATTATTAAATTAAATTAATTAAATTATAGTATATAAAAGATAATGGAGTTATCATGCCTCTTGTATAGAATTAGGTGAGGATAGTATAAGAAAAGAAATGAAATTGAAAAAAAAAGAGGATTTTACATCTTGAGTTTCCCCTCCTTGAGAACCACCTTAGGGAATAGAGTTTGTAATTTTGATGGGGACAATGAATCATGGAAGTGGTTTAGGGTCTTTGGAAGCATATTGGGTAGAAATTTGACAATATTCAAGGCTTTTAAAGTGCGATTAGAAGAGATGGTGATTGGTGGTATTTATTGGGGAGGAGAGGGGTGTTTTCTTATTTTTTTTATTTATTAGTTTATTATTTTGGCTCTAGACTATGAATAGTTTAAACATTATCAAAAAATATAATATAATAATTAATTATATTTAGATAATTTGGGCTTACATAATCTTTGGCTAAATAATTCATGTATTTGTTAAATTCTGTAAATTACTGTATTTCACTAGTCACCAAAAATCAATTATTTTAGAAAAAATCCCAAACAATTAATCCTAATCTTATTTCAATGTGTAGAGGTAAAAAATTAATTCCATTTAATGAAGTTAATTTTCTAAATATTGTAAATTTAACTATTAATTAAAATCATCATTTACTTGGAAAATTTTAATTTTAAAATTATAACTGCTTTTATAACACATTGAAAAATTAATTAAGGTATCTTAAAATTATATTATAATAATAACACAAAAAAATTAAATTTACGAATATATTTATGTAAATAAATTTTATTTTAACTAATTATATTAATTTATAAAATTATAAAGAAACATTTATGTTTTATAAAAATACCAACACTTAATTTATAATTTTTTAAATATTTATTGACTTATACTATGATTTAGTTATATCATATTGTTATTTATAATATGAAAAATTTTATTTATACTTTCATATATGAGGTTACTATTTGATTGGATGAATTACTGTTCCTAATGGTCACATCACTATTCCAAAGGTCAAGTTATTATTCCATTGGTAAAGGTTCCTTAATTTCTAGAAATACATCTTATTTCCTTCATTATTAATTTAAAATGTTTGTATTCTGTTATCTATGTCATTTTATGTGATTTATAATATATTAAATAATTATAAGAAGGGATTTTCCATTGATAAGATTATAGGTTGTAAAATTATCATTTAACATTATCCCTAATAAGTTGAAACAAAGGATGTGATAGATCAATTCACTCATAGAGATTTTATTTCAAAAATACCATTGATTCAAACGAATTTGAATAATAAATGAAAAATTTTTATAGTAAAAAAATATTTAAATTTATGAGAATTAAATATAAGTATCATTAAATTAGTGAAATTTTAAAGATAATTGATAT
Source organism: Viscum album (assembly GCA_963277665.1). NCBI lineage: Eukaryota > Viridiplantae > Streptophyta > Magnoliopsida > Santalales > Viscaceae > Viscum > Viscum album. The sequence continues at coordinate 1,094,972,154 of OY728151.1, read as the reverse complement.
AGATGAAAATTTCTTCATATGTTGATAAGAAATTGTTTGTAATAAAAGAAGATATAATCATTAAATTAGGATATATTTTATAAAAAAAATTGAGGATAGTTTGAACATAATCAGAATAATGGAAATAAAATTATATTTAAAAATATTGGAATAGGTTAACATTAAAATGAAGATTCATAAATAAGACTGAATAAAGGGTTAGGAGAAAGTGATAATATGATAACCATAATAGACGATAGAAAAGAAAATTAATTTCCCTCATTCATAAGTAATTAAATTTAATATAAAGGTTAATTAAACTACAATAAATAGATTTGAATGAATGTTGGATATATCTAAAAAACATATAAAAAGATATGGACATATAATAAAAAGATTCTATCTATAAGAAGAGATAAATGAAATTCATATAATAAAATTATAAATGTTTGAATCAAATTAAAATGAATGAAAGAACATTAAATAGAATTTTTAATTCCATTAATCAAAAATAAATTATGAAAAAATATACCAATGGGTAAATATGTACATAATATAAAATAAAATGGTAGGATAGTATGGAATATGTCTTAAACAAAATTTAATGAAATGAGTATCCCTTAAATTTAGTCTTGTATATCTTCAAATTTCCTTCTTCCCAAATAATAGTTAAATTCTATTAGTTAATTACTTAATTAAAAAAATTAATTCTTATTTCATTATTATTATCCCATTTTTTCAATTATTATTTAAATGTTAATTGGATATTGTTTTTATCGATTATTTAGAGATTCTTGGTCCATAGTTCTGAAACAAATCGATATAATAATATTGATCAATGGTCCAACTACAATGGTTCAATAATCTTAAAAACTGGAATTCTATTGTTCTCATGTCATTATAGAAGTAAAATATATCAATATTCCACTATATATATACAAATTATATAATTTTTCTTAGCATATAGTCTTATATGATTAAATGGAAAATTATGATTTATATTTAATTTTATTAATAGATTTAATTTTTTTTATAATATAAAACATAACTTAATGTAATTATTAATATTAAATTTATACATTAAAATAAATTTTAAATAAATAATAAAATATACATTTGGGTATAAAATATCATCATTCACGTAGGTATAATATACCCAACATGGGTGAATAAATTTTTCATAGAGTTCAAAAGAAGATAAAAACTAATGAATATTTTATTTTCATAAATATAATAGATTTGATTCATACAAATATTTTTCATATTATTTTAAGTATTGGTTATATTAGAAAATAGGTAATAGTATAAATGATAGGAAATAACATGGGTTTTTAAACCCTTACCATTTTTTGTGATACATCCTTTTGAATGGTACTTAATCATTCATAGAGTATTTATTGGATAGAAAATTGATTCAAGAATAGTTCCATGAGGGTTTAGAGAGATATATTTTCCAAGAAATTTTAAAGGGTTATTTCTGTAAGTTAGGAGAAATGGGTAGGGAATAAATGTATTTATAGGTTAATGAGTTGGGTTTCCTTAAATAAACTTATTTTTTACTTTTTTTTAAAAACATTATGAATACTGTTGAATCTTATGACTATTATTAGTGTTTGAATAATATATATATATATATATTTTTTTAAATTTAAATTTACTTTAAATTAAATGTTATCATTAGAATATTTAGTTGAAAATAATGAATTATATATAAATCATTATTAGAAAAAAGTGGAATTTTAAAAATTATTTATCTATTTAGAAATTAATTTTACTATTTTAAAAAAAAATATTATACTATATACATCCATTTGAAGTTAGTTAATTTTTTATAAATTTATTTATGTTTTTTATATCTTAATTTTTTCATTAAAATTTCTCTATATGTAAAAGGGTGTCATATTTTCTATTTTCCAACATTTTTTTAATTAGAACAACAAAAATATTCACTCTTAGTAAATTTTTATGTTCTTAATCAAAATTTGGAATTCATTTTATCAAATTTTAATTTCATAGATGATAAATTAATGTTTTAAAAATTATACAGTACATGGTAAAAATATTTTATAAGATGTATTAATTTATCAATTAGTAATTTTTTTTGAATTTTTTTTATTATATGTTTCTTACATGATTAATAATTAAATATTTTTACATTTAATTTTCAATATTTTGAATAAATAAATTATCTTTTAGTTTCTATATATTTATTATTCATAAAAATATAAGAAAAACAATAAAAGGTTATAATAATTGTGTTATGATTTTCACCATCGATGATTAAATCATTTTTGAACTTAATAATTATCCCCATTGATTACTTTGTAAAATGAATATATATTTATATATATATATTTGTGTGTGTGTGTGTCTTTATTTATTCCCAAAAACAATAATATTCATTTCTATACTACTCAAATATTTCATGATTTATATATTGTTTCACCCCATAAAAACATGATATTCATTCTGTAAATTGAATTGTTTAATTAATATTCCATTATTAAATCAATAATATAAGGATAATATTTACCCTTTACTCTGTAACCATTATAATAAAATATTTTCAATCATCCACAATATCGACTATTTATTTCTCATTCAATAAAGAAATTCCCCATTTTTGAATTTTTATTATAAACATTTATTCCTAAAAATTAAAATATTAAACATATTATTATTAATTTATAAAATAAATTCACCATTATATTATAAATTTTTTATTATATAATTACTAAAAAAATTCAAAACTAAAAAATAAAAAAAATTATACATTTATATGATATAATAATATTTATTTTAGAGCATTGAAAAATTTATGGAAGAATAGATATTTCAAAATATTAATTTGAAAAAGAAATGATGTAAAATGTCTAATATTAATTAAAAATAAATGGGGGAAATATTTAAACTAGAATTATGGGATTTATTAATGATTCTTATCTTTATGAATTTAGAGGTTTATAAAAATTTTATTTCTTTATAATAATATTTTATTCAGAACTCATTAGAGGATAATTATATTTTCACAATGATTGATAAAACAAAGGAATTACTAAATTATGTAATAAAGGTACTTCAAAAATATATTCTTAGGACTAGAATTTTAGGATTAAAAAATATGAAAAAATATTTAAATGAATGTTGAGTTAATGGGAAATGATACCTTAAAATGGAGAACACCTATGCTTACATGTTTTCAAAAAAGTGGGAATATTTTTAATTTCGACACTCTAAAAAAGAAACAAGGGGGAGAAAATTTCATAAAAAATGTGAATATGAATGATTATATAGGGTGAATTACCCATAAATATAAGTGGCCATTTAATTCCATATTAAATTAGAATAAAAATAAAAAATAATATAATTAAAAATGATAAGAGATGCTCATGAAATCTTATGGGAGGGTATGTTCCATAAAGGAATCAATAATACATGGATGTTTCCTTCGTTGATGATTATTTTGCCAAAAAATTTGATGAAATACTTTTATAAATTTTTATCATTACAACAAATAATGAAAAAGTCGGTGCAATAGTTTTAAGAAAATTACAATGTACTTTCAAACATAGGTACACACAAGGTGTAACAACCGATATCTAGTAACATAGAGTTGGTGGTTGTTTTATTAAATTGGAATAGAATACAAGAGATCAAATTTCATAGGACATAATAGTTCAGTCATCTTATTTTACTGGATACATATATGATTCTTATATTAGATTAAAAACATAAAATTAAATGAAACATTATTATTTAACTAATATTATCTTAATATAATTTATATATTTTTTTCATTTCTATAGGGAACGAAAATAAATAAATGGTTGATCTTGGACACCGAGTAATGGGTAGAGTGCAATTGATGCTACCATATAAAAATTAAATCATAAATAATTTAATTCAAATTTATGGGGTTCATAATTCAAGATATCATAGTAATATTGTTATAGAATTGTTCATGCAATCATAACCATACCATCAAGGAATTGTTCCATAAAATCATATATAATAAGGAAGACATAAAATAAATACCTCAAATTATTATGTATCATTAAATATAGTGATAAATAAATATCATACTATTAATTTAGTTGGCTTAATATATCCATTATAAAAAAATGTTTGGATAATAATTCATATCATCGTTTTCTAAAAGAACCATTCAAAAACATGTTAAAATATTCAATACATATCCATATAAGAGTAATGGGTTTCCCAATTCTCAATGTTTCTCTTTAAAATTTAATTACTTTTGCACCTAGGTTAATATTCAGCCATCATGTGAAAATTATGAGATATTTAAAATTAAATGGAATTTATACTAGATTTTTGAGTAGTAGAGTGGAATACATTAATCATATCAAGGTGTTTTTAAGAACCAATCAAGTGAATTTACATGTTTGAGTCCAAAGAAGTAAAAAAATTCCCTCTAGAATATTATTATATAGAATAATTTCAGAATTATAATGGATTATGAGGGTAGTATAATAAGTGGAAAATATGATTTCTTGATATGATTGTTTATATATAATAATGGAAGATAATATCACTACATTATGAAATTTAAAAGAATTCATGGGATATCTGAAAGAGAAATTAAGATACATCTATAGATAACCTTACCTTTCTATATCCCTTTTCCAATGATTGATAATGATTTACTTATATCCTCAATTTTGGGATCTAAAAAGATAAATGTAGATATGTTTTTTGGGAATACATATAATATTAATTCTCTTAACAAAAACTATTAGGAACGAATTTGATAAACCAAAAGAAATCGGGTTTCAAACCCTTCAGCACCTAAGTCTCTTCAGAATTATTTTTTAGAGGTGAAAAGAGAAATAAATTCTTATTGGTTTTTTATTAGATAGAAATGGTATTATGGGTGGGATTTTATAGAAAATTAGATCTAATTGATTCTTAATTACTAAAAAAATGGACTTGGATATTTGGTTTTTTGAAAATTGAAACACATCATCCTTTTAGTGGTTATAAATATTTTTCATTCCAATTTAGGATGTATTTTTTAAATTTTACTAGCTTAGGAATCAAATTCCATTAAAATATATTCTTTTAGTCAAGTAAAATATTTTTATTCAATAATTATTTCCTTTAAAATCATATAATTAACTACAATCGTAGGTAGTACATTTATAGTTTTTGAAAAATAATTTTATTATTTTGAAATATATTATTTTAATGTATAAAAATATTTTTTAGGAAATAAAATATATTATTTATTAATCAATTTTTAATTAATAATGAAGGCATAATTTTTATCTTACAAAAAAAATATATTTTACAATTTTAAAAAATCTACAACATTAACTATTTTTGAAAATTTTATTGGTATCTTATTTTGATATATTGATACTAAATTAGAAATCCTTTTTATGAAAAAATCATATATATATATATATAATAATTTTAATTTTATAATAATATCTTTAGTGTATTTAAAACCATTCATTTGTAACCAAAAAAACACTTCATGAATAAATCATATCATTATTCTAAAAAATATGTTGGTAATTATATTAATATTCAATGTCCAATTTAAAATTTTAATTGTTACAAAATATTTTATTAAAAAATGGTTTTCTATGTTATATTTGAAAATTGTATGTATAACCATTATATTACTATTATTATGGTCACATTTCAAATGGTCAGATTCCAATGGTATCCTTACCCCTCCAATTTTCATATTACCCTATATATATAGGCTTTATTCTAAAATATTAAATCATTTGTATCTTTATCTTATTTATTAAACTATATTTGTTCAACTTATTATTATTTTCTTCATAATAATAATTAATCTTACCTATTTATAAGTATTTTTAGAGTATTTTCCGCCATATTTCAAGACTATAGTCTCTCTTAATAGTGTTGTGTGTCTCTAAAACAAATTTCATCCATTCTCATGATGTAATTTTCCAATTCTGTGTTATTATACTATGTTCTGTATTATTAGGAAGATATAATAAAATGTGCATTATACAAAAAAAATGTGATGAAGTATTCATTTACTATAGTAGAATCTTGGGTTTTATATCCCCCCCTAAATAGTCTTTTCCTTTGAATTTATGGTTTACATCGATACCTAAATATATGTGGGAAATTTTCATCATTTAATCCTAAGGACCCATTGTCGCTCCCTCTAAATTTTTATTACATCATTGTACTTTCATTAGTCTATTTTCCTAATTCCATTAAACTTTTTCACTAATATGAGTACAATGATTTGTTCTAGCATGTAATGACTCATAAATGAGGAATGAATTATGCCATCCACTTTAATATGGTTGGGGTATCGCTAAATGGTAATCCTTAGGTCCAACTCTCTCAAACATTTCAATAGGCCCCATATACCTTTGAATTAGAACACCTCCTTACCAAATATTGTATCTCCCTTCCATAAAAATACATTCATTAACACGATATCCCATATATAGAATTCAAATTCCTTCCATATATTATCAATATATATTTTTTATCTATAATAATTCATCTTGATATGATTCCTGAATACTTTCTAATTCCGGGTATTAGATTAACCTTTACTTGTTGGCACAAAATTCATCATGAAACATTGTTAAAAATGTTACTTAAATCCATATACATCTCAGTTATAACATTGTATATTGAGAAATTTGATCTATAATCATTTTCTAGTAATTCACTTCTTAGATTGGGTATTGATGTTACACACATCCTCTTTCCAAATATCAAAATACCTTATTCGTAGATAAAGTCATTAATTATTCCATATTACATGGCTTTTATTTTATTTTTTTGATCCTTTTCATCTATTTATTACTTCTTTATAATCTCTAGCCAATATAGATTTAAAATTTCATCTAAAAGGAATTATATTTTCCCTTCCTTAATAATTTCAATATTCATGTTTTTTAAATCCCTGAATATTGAATAATATTAAATCATCATCATTGACTAAACTCTATTATCCTTCATACTCAATGAATCAATAACATTTTTCCCTTCCTATGGTGGTAGTTTATCATTCTTCCATCATCTTTTACTAGTTTGATCCATCTCATTTTTCCCATTTTTAGGACTATATATGGGTATATATAAATTAAACAATTATGATATATATATATATATATCATATTTTCCATCATAAATATATCTTCTATATATACTAAAAGATAATATTCCATCTATCAACATGATTTAATGTGTTGGATAATTTTTTCATGTATCATAGCTTAAATTTATTCATAATAAAAAAAACTATAATTTTTAATATATACAGAACCATTTCATCTATTATATGTATCACTATATGAAAAAAATCTTTCCTTCACTAAGAGTAAATTTAAAAATATTTTATTGAAAATCACTTATTCATTTTCAGAAAAACATTCCTCGCATTCCATTGACATTAGTAATTTGACGCCATAACATTATAACTTGGTTAATTAGTTGGATAATCGAGAAAAGTTTTAAATAAGTCACTAATAGTAATACAAAAAGAAAACTATTTCATTTATTTATATTTAGTGTATTATAAAATTATTTAAATTATATTTCCATTAAAGGGTCACCGAATATTCCATCTTTGGACAAGAATTGGCCATGAAAAAAACATGGTGGTGAAAGAATTCAAATTTAAAAAATCTCCTAAATAATTTTTTTAAGATTCTCAAGAATAGTTTATAAATTATTCTAATTCTCTTAGTTGATTTTAATTTATATCAAGTTATCATCCATAATACCAATAAATATATAACATGTAATCTTTAAAAACATTATAAATCAAATTCAAAAACAAATAGGGTTCATTATTTAATCAAAATTAAATTAAATTAAACAGATAGCGTTTATACCTCATGTGAAATTTCATTATTGATATACTAACTTTCTTCAATATTTAGTCATGATATCTAGAATTAATCTGGATCATTTATAATAATTTATCAATGTGTTGTTGGTAAAACAAATTCTTAATGCATGGTAAAGTATGCAATTTCATTATAGTAAATACATTGATTTACCAATAATCAATTCACAGCCTCTTTGAAACATTTTTATTGTTTCCCAATTATAGAAGGGTATATCTAAGGGTATATTATAAATGGACACTTTGTTTTTTATCTTTTATGTGTTCAATGAAAAACACAACTTCCTAATTATGTGAATGTCTAGGTAATTCATCAAGATATATGTCAACGTAGTCTTTTAAAATAAGCACATGTTCTACTCATAGGAGATCCTCCACAGTTATAGAATTTTTTTTTTCTTATTATTCACCTATAATTTCATTGAGATGATCTATCAGAAGTAGTTCTAGACAAGGTTCATATAAAGAAGACTCTCCAAAAAAACCAATGGTTCTTCTCATCCCTCATAAATTCCAATCTCCTTATCCTAGTATGAAATTATTACATTATATATTGAGATCCAATATATCCCAATTATTTTATTAAATTAAAACATGTATATAAAATTCATGTTTGAAACAAGGGAATATATATTCTTTTTAATAGAAACTACATGATTTATCCATATTGGAAATATATTTATACTATGTGTTTTTATTGAAAACTCTTTTATTAATAGAATAGGGGATGATTCATTCATATTAGTAAATATGAAACATATAAAAGAGTTCCAAGATCTATAATAAATTAATGAATTAAATATTTTTAATTTTATGATTAAAGTTCCAACTATAATTTAACACCCCAAGCTTCCATGATACGCTTCTCTTACAATAATGCAATAGCTTGCATTGTACGCAAGTTCGAGATTCTAACACACCGCGACCAATCAAAATAGCAATTATGAATAGTAATACCCACCTTTTGAAATTATATATATTTTATATTTCAAAATGGACTTCATTTTTGTATTCGTAATATCGAAATTACCCTAAGTTGAAGTTTTTGTAATTTTCTGAGAACTTCCAATTTTTTATGAATAGTGAAAATTACTTAAAACAACTTTTTTAATAAAAATAATTTATAGTGATAAATTATAATATTTATTGGTTTTAAAGTATAATTATAATATATTTTTACCATTTTATCCAATGGTGGTCATTATAATTAATTTCACTTTGAAATTGGACATAAACAATTGTCAATCTTTTGATATATATTGTTTCTTAAAAACACGCTATTTGTTATGACAGTGGGAATTAATTATAAAATTAATTAATGAAACATATATGTTTGGAATTTTTTAAAATAGACATAATTTTTGAATTCGGAATATCAATTATAGCTTAGGGTGAAATTTTGGCATTGTTCTGAAAAACGTCAATTTTTGATAAATAGTGAAACCACTAAGTGGTAGTTAAAAAACTGATTTTTCGTTTAAATGAAACATTACCAATTATGTGATTTGATTTTAAAAAATCCGACATACATGGTTGTCATTAGGAAGTAAAATGTGGTTCAATGGGATTAAAATAATTTTTTAGTGAATAGTAACTTTTAAGTTTAATTAATCACGATTAAAGGTAATTAGGGTAATTTAAGGTAAAGATAATGTTATAATAATATGAAATGACCTTTAAACTTGTCCTACCCCTATTGGATGAGTCATGGCCGACTACGACAATCCATGGGTCAACTTGGGGACCCCATGGAGCCACTTTGGTAGGAAAATGACATTAAAAACGTTTTATTTAATGTTAAAATAAAAATGTCACAAACAAGAGTTGTTTTACTAAAACAACTATTAAATGGGGTTATACAAGTCATATTTTTTACTATAAATATTCATTATAAATATAAAAATATTTCATACATCATCATATTTTTTTTATAATTTTTACACATTAAATAAATTAAATTATTTATGACACCATGATGATGCAGCGATTACCTCATTAATTAACGATTTAAATAAATGAAAATATAATGTAAAATATAAGACTTACACTTGTCAAAAACCTATTGTATGAGTATATTTCTAACCCTTATCACCTTATCCTATAACTATATAAGTGTGGGACCTTTATAATCCTAAAAATCATTTCATAATAAAGTAACATTTCAATCTTTCCAAGAGTGCCCCTTCTTTCCTCTTATAAAAGGCCCCCACCACTACCACCTTATTGACACTTTAAATCCATTTGGCTCGGCCAACCTCTGCCCAAATACTCTCCCAACATCCCTCTCTTACTCCTAGAAGCCTCACATTGGGAATAATTCTTCCCAAGGAAGCCTTTGGCTCAAATCAAAAATAGTTACCCGATTTTAAGGTAATGTCTTCTCTAATGTTGTTTTGTTTTATTTTGCTTCTCCAACCCATTAAACTCTTTTTATTCCTTTATTTTGTAACAACACAAGTATATAAAATATACTATGATTTTGTTATGATAATTATTTGGTTTACAATTACTCACACCTTCGTTTAATGGTTAAAGAACATACTGTTTCTGTGGGTGGCGAAATACTGCCTCACGAAATGATGATTGTTCAATATTCTTTTAACACCTCTAATGGTGGCCATTTTGATAACACTATTTTCATATATGATATATATATTATGTTTATGTTTTCCATATGCTTCTTTATTTCTCATTTGTGGCATACTTTATGATTTCCATTATGGGTAAACGCGATAATTTCATTTTAGGAAGTGCGGACTACCGCCCCCTCAAAGTGATTTGAATCGTTAATTCCATATGTGGGATGTATAAAGGATGGAGTAAATGGTATTATATATTATATTATATTGGAATTATATTATACCTTTATATAATTATAACTTCATTCCATTAAATACGAAATAGAAATGAAAGTAGCGTTCATGCGTACGTACGGCTTACCGTCTCCATGAACGGTGCATTTCATTTCTTACCTCTAAATGTTATGTAATATTATAAATGAATGTATATACTGGATATATATGATATATATGATATATAAATCATTAATATAATTATGAATATAATGGATATATTACCACATGAACAAAGTGTAATTATAAGAAGTTCATTTTTGACTCAAGTACCTAAGATCGTCAAAACGAACGTTATTAACATAAATAATTACATAATGTTCATAACATGGTAATAAGTGATATAAAATGAATAATAAACTTGAAAAATGTTCTTAAGAAATTATAAATTAACTCTAGTTTATTATTCAGGAGATCAAAGAACGGTCGAGTGAATTCGGACACGAGGTAAGGGAACTTCTTAACCCAATTTCTATTCTTTGGGTTAATCTCCTACTTTCAAATTATGTCATGATATTATTATGTCCTATCTTGTATTTGTACTTTATTTATGTGTACTTATAGTGAATACACATAATAGATATACTTTATTTAAAAAAATGATCTTTGTAAGGGTCTTCGTCTCAATCTCCTTTCATTGAGGCATATTTTGTTTTATACACAACTTTCTTTTATACGGTGTATAAACCCCTTTGACTTTGACTTTTATTCGAAAAGGAATCTTTTTTTACAAAGCATTTTACTAAAAGACAAAATGAATGTTTTTTTCTTACGTATGCGGCGACAACGACTTCTCTGCCGCCATGACCATTATTTGTGTTTCGGCTTCCTCTACAAGCCATAACTTTTTTTTAATGAAAAATAAATACAATGTTTTAACTTTCATTTATTTTGTTATTGAAAATGGTTTTGAAAGTTTTTTTATTATATCAATGTGTTGTATTGATATCTTGTGATTGAAATGTGGAAATGTTATGTTTCCTTTATGCATGTTTTATGTGATACGATTATGTTATGGTTTATGATATGTTTAAACCTGTTCATATGAGGAATGCATTGGACCTAATAAGTGACGGGTGGAGCACGTTATAGCTCCTCGATGCATCGGTAGGTCTCATGAGACAAACTATTGTCTTGGAACGAGGCCTTGACAAAATCTTATTTGTGGTCTTGGAATGAGGCCTTGGCTACGTGGTTATGATAGTCTGGCGTTATGCATTCCTTCATTATAAAAGTGGTTATTGATATTGCATGAGATTATTCGACTAGTAAAATGTCCATGTGAGTAAGTAAATGGCATTATTTAATTTTATTTTTTCCATATTATGCTGAAGTTCAAGTTTAAAAAGGCTTTTGTTTTAGTTATACATTGCCTTAAATGTTAATGTTTATTTATGAAAGCTTCCGCAATATTGTTATCCTTACTGAGAAATTGAGCTCACCCCTTTCAATGTTTTAATATTTTCCAGAATGTGAAGAAGTATTTTATGAATGACCTTCAGGGATAGTCAGAAGAGGATATGAGTGTGGACTACAGAGAGTTTGTTATTTTAGTTTTTTACTTTATGATGTAATGTGAAATTTATGAATGTATCTAGTGTTTCCAAGGATACTAAACTAATCGGTCTTTCGAGACTTGAACTTTTGTGATCATGCCAATGTTACTAAGTAATGCACCGACTCTGGGTAATTAGGGTCGGGGCATTACAGTTGGTATCAGAGGCAGTTTAGTACTAACCTTGGAAGCTAGATTTAGATAAACTCTGATTAGATCACATACCTTAAACATAGACTTTGAGGATTAGTATAGAAGAACTTCCTAGAATTTTGGTATTATAGAGATTTTGTGAGTTTTCCAAGCAACACATCCCTGTCTGGATACGACCAGGTAGAGGTGGCTCTGGCACAGATGTACCTAGGGGTAAAACCTGAAAACACCGCTTTGAGATAGACTCGAACGGGAACTGGTGCACGATAACGGGCCTTGCTGCACTCTTGGTTACGACACTCCCGGGGGATATGCTTAGGATAATTCTCATTTTCATGACAAACCATTATGAAGGGTTTATCAGTATATACTTTCTCAAAGAAAACATTTCTTTTTATGATTATAGATTATATCCATAAATAGTTCAATTTATGTTAAGTGTTTTATAAGTATGGAATTATGTATTTTAATTCATAAACTAATCTAGTTTATGCCATTGTTTATAAATGGCGCCTGGTGGGTGGAATGGAAACCGTATCAATGCACGCACTCCATGTAGGGATTTCCCTTCGGATCAAGATAATTATTGTGGAGCTGGAGATACAACTGGTGCTGATCAACTTATTACCATACTGGGACAACTCACTCAGGTTATGAATAATAACCTTACTTGTATGGAGCACCCTGATCCTCAATGTGGAGGATCAATGTTAGACCGCTTCATGAGGTAACAACCACCAACATTTAATGGGGGTAAAAATCCATTAGTAGCTGAGCAATGGATAAAATCCTTAGAGAAAATATTTCACACCTTGGGGAGTAGTGAAAGGGAGAAGGATGTCATGGAAGTTTACCGCCTCACTGGAGATGCTGATCAATGGTGGTCATTGATTCAAAAAACAAAGGAAGATGATGAAGTATCAAATATGGAATGGAGGGAGTTCAAAGATCTTTTCCTAGAAAAATACTATCCTCGCGACCATCGAGCATATATGGAATGACAATTTCTGAGTCTGGGACAAAAGGAGGATGAGAATGCCACAAAGTATGAGGCCAACTTTACAAGGTTAGCAAGGCATGTTGTAGATTATATACGTAACCCAAGATATAAGATTGATCTTTTCTTTGATGGGTTAAAACCATTTCTTCGTCGAGCATTAGTCTCACAAACCTTCTCAACGTACGAAGATATAGTCTCGTGTTCTATCAAGACAGAAAAGGAATTCTCTAAATCTTATGATAAATAAGTAAAGCAAGAGAATAAAATAACAGTGGAGCAAGAGACAGATAAAGGGAAAAAGGGAAAGAAGGATTTTCCATTATGCGATAATTTTGGGAAGAATCACCCCGATACTTGCCAAAAAAGAATGGGAGTTTGTTATAAATGTGGAGAAAAAGGTCACCAGGCTCCTGATTGTAAGGGAAAGAAAGAGTCTATCAATGTTGAATGCTAAAATTATAGGGAAATGGGGAATTATGCAAATTAATGTCCTAAGCGTTAGGAAAACTTACCTCGGAAAAGGCCAAGGGATCGAGGACAATCTTATGTTGTTGCTACAGTTGAAGTGGAATAATTAATGTATTGGTGCTTTTGGACTCAAGGATTATATTCTGGTTATAATAATAATGTGATATATATAAGGATTGTACTGCAGTACTTTTTGATTTCATTAAGGTTTTAATATAATTAAGGTAATCATATTTTTAGTATGTGACAATAAGAGAAACTTTACTTTGTTTGAGGAATCTGATGATACAATTGATTTTGGAATTTAGAGACCTTTTAGAGAAAGTATGGACAGAGGTATTTTGGATAACTATAAAGGATGGAATGGATTAAGTTGAACTTTGTATAGTATTGTTTAAGTTTAAAACATTTATGAAGATTATTTTTGGAATACTATAGTTTTAGGAAAAGGAAAACCTGCAGGTTGGGGGATAACCCGTCACGTCGTACAAAGATGCAGGAATCGAACCCACAACCATAGTGCGACAGGCCTTTATTACCTACCACTAGCCTACAGAAAGTCCCTGGTTATTACAAAATAGTTTTACTAATCTAAATGGTATGTGTTAATACTTGGAACCTTATACAATTAGGATAAAAAGAATATTTTTGAGTTCTATTACCTTTTAGAGTGAAAGATGGGTTTGTGGTAAAAATTTATTAAAGAGTGAAAGTCTACATTACAAGTATGCATATTCCCTTAGGTTCTTAGTAAATCTCCTAAATAAATTCCTCAACTTTATAAAATATAATTTAATACAAAAACATTGTCGGTTAACTTTACCAACTGGGGATTCAATGACCGTTTAACCAATCACAAGTTTGTGATTTTCTTATGGTTAACTTTCTCCTAATCCAGTTTTCTACAACTCTCCATCAGATCTTGATGGTTTGTTTTTCTACCATATCCATATTTTCATAGAATCCTAGTACGGGCTATCTCGGGTGACCTTTGTACTTATCTTTCTTTCTTTTAAAGTTATATTTTTATTAACCTTATTTCCGATGTGGCTTTTCCACAAAGGTATTTTATATTTTCAACCTTTTACTTTCAAATAAAAATTTCAAATTGCATGGACGCAATTTATTAAAGGAGGGGATAATGTAACACCCCAAGCTTCCATGATACGCTTCTCTTTCAATAATGCAATAGCTTGCATTGTACGCAAGTTTGAGATTCTAACACACCGCGGCCAATCCAATTAACCATTATGAATAGTAGTACCCACTTTTGGAAATTATTTATATTTTATATTTCAAAATGGACATCATTTTTGTATTCGTAGTATTGAAATTACCCTAAGTTGAATTTTTTGAAATTTTCTGAGGACTTCCAATTTTTTATGAATAGTGAAAAATACTTAAAACAACTTTTTTAATAAAAATAATTTATAGTGATAAATTATAATATTGAGTGGTTTTAAAGTATAATTAGAATATATTTTTACAATTTTATCTAATGGTGGTCATTAGAATTAATTTCACTTTGAAATTGGACAAAAACAATTGTCAATCTTTTGATATATATTGTTTCTTAAAAACACGTTATTTTTTGTGACATCGAAATTAATTATAAAATTAATTAATGAAACTTATATGTTTGTAATTTTGTAAAATAGACATCATTTTTGAATTCGGAATATCAATTATAGCTTAGGGTGAAATTTTGGCATTGTTCTGACAAACCTCAATTTTTGATTAATAGTGAAACCACTAAGTGCTAGTTAAAAAACTGATTTTTCGTTTAAATGAAACATTACCACTTTTGTGATATGATTTTCAAAAATCCAACATACATGGTTGTCATTATGAATTAAAATGTGGTTCAATGGGATTAAAATAATTTTTTGTTGAATAGTAACTTTTAAGTTTAATTAATCGTGATTAAAGGTAATTAGGGTAATTTAAGGTAAAGATAATGTTATAATAATATGAAATGACCTTTACACTTCTCATACCCCTATTGGATGAGTCATGGCCGACCAAGACAATCCATGGGTCAACTTGGGGACCCCATGGAGCCACTTTGGTAGGAAAATGACATTAAAAACTTTTTATTTAATGTTAAAATAAAAATGTCACAAACAAGAGTTGTTTTACTAAAACAATTTTTAAATGGTGTTATACAAGTCATATTTTTTACTATAAATATTAATTAGAAAGATAAAAATATTTCCTATATCATGATATTTTTTTATAATTTTTAGACATTAAATAAATTAAATTATTTATGACACCATGATGATGCATCGATTACCTCATTAATTAACGATTTAAATAAAATAAAAAATTAATGTAAAATCTAAGACTTACACTTGTCAAAAACCTATTGGATGAGTATATTTAGAACCCTTATCACCTTATCCTTGAAATATATAAGTTTGGGACCTTTAGAATCCGAAAAAGAATTTCATAATAAAGTAACATTTCAATCTTTCCAAGAGTGCCCCTTCTCTCCTCTTATAAAAGGCCCCCACCACTACCACCTTATTCACACTTTAAATCCATTTGGCTCGGCCAAACTCTGCCCAAATACTCTCCCAACTTCCCTCTCTTACTCCTAGAAGCATCAATTTGGGCAGAAGTCTTCCCAAGTAAGCCTTTGGCTCAAATCAAAAAGAGTTACCCGATTTTAAGGTAATGTCTTCTCTAATGTTGTTTTGTTTTATTTTTCTTCTCCAACCCCTTAAACTCTTTTTATTAATTTATTTTGTAACAACACCAGTATCTAAAATATTCTAGGATTTTTTTATGATAATTATTTGGTTTACACTTACACACACCTTCGTCTATTGGTTAAAGAACATACTGTTTCTGTGGGTGGCGAAATACTGCCTCACGAAACAATGATTGTTCAATATTCTTTTAACACCTCTAATGGTGGCCGTTTTGATGACACTATTTTCATATATGATATATATATTATGTTTATGTTTTCCTTATGCTTCTGTATTTCTCATTTTTGGCATACTTTATGATTTCCATTATGGGTAAACGCGATAATTTCATTTTAGGAAGTGCGGACTACCGCCCCCTCAAAGTGATTTGAATCGTTAATGCCATATGTGGGATGTATAAAGGATGGAGTAAATGTTATTATACATTATATTATACTGGAATTATATTATACCTTTATATAATTATAACTTCATTCCATTAAATATGAAATAGAAATGAAAGTAGCATTCATGCATACGTACGGATTACCGTCTCCATGAACGGTGCATTTCATTTCTTACCTCTAAATGTTATGTAATATTATAAATGAATGTATATACTGGATATAGATGATGTATATGATATATACATCATGAATATAATTATGGATATAATGGATATATTACCACATGATCAAAGTGTAATTATAAGAAGTTTATTTTTGACTCAAGTACCTAAGATCGTCAAAACGACCGTTCTTAACATAAATAATTACATAATGTTAATAACATGGTAATAAGTGATATAAAATGAATAATAAAGTTGAAAAAGGTTCTTAAGAAATTATAAATTAACTCTAGTTTATTATTCGGGAGATCAAACAACGGTCGAGTGAATTCAGACATGAGTTAAGGGAACTTCTTAACCCAATTTCTATTCTTTGGGTTAATCTCATACTTTCAAATTATGACATTATATTATTATGTCCTATATTGTATTTGAACTTTATTTATGTGTACTTATAGTGAATAAACATAATAGATCTACTTTATTTAAAAAAATGATCTTTGTAGGGGTCTTCATCTCAATCTCCTTTCATTGAGGCATATTTTGTTTCATACACAACTTTCTTTTATACGGTGTATAAACCCCTTTGACTTTGACTTTTATTCAAAAAGGAATCTTTTTTTTACAAAGAGTTTTACTAAACGACAAAAGGAATGTTTTTTTCTTACATATGTGGCGACAACAACTTCTCTGTAGCCATGACCATTATTTGTGTTTCGGCTTCCTCTACAAGCCATAACTTTTTTTAATGAAAAATAAATACAAAGTTTTAACTTTATTTTATTTTGGTATTGAAAATGGTTTTGAAAGTGTTTTTATTATATCAATGTGTTGTATTGATATATTGTGATTGAAATGTGGAAATGTTATGTTTCCTTTATGCATGTTTTATTTGATACGATTATGTTATGGTTTATGATATGTTTAAACCTGTTCATATGAGGAATTCATTGGACTTAATAAGTGACGGGTGGAGCCCGCTATAGCTCTTCGATGCATAGGTAGGTCTCATGGGGAAAACTAGTGTCTTGGCATGAGGCATTGACAAGATCTTATTTGTGGTCTTGGCACGAGGCCTTGGCTACGTGGTTATGATAGTCTGGCAATATGCATTCCATCATTATGAAATTGGTTATTGATATTGCATGAGATTATTCGACTAGTAGAATATCCATGTGAGTAAGTAAATGGCATTATTTAATTTTATTTTTTCCATATTATGCGTAAGTTCAAGTTTAAAAAGTCTTTTGTTTTAGTTATACATTGCCTTAAATGTTAATTTTTATTTATGAAAGCTTCCGCAATATTTCGATCCTTACTGAGCATCTGAGCTCACCCCTTTCAATGTTTTAATATTTCCAGGATGTGAAGAAGTACTTTATAAATGACCTGTAGGGATAGTCAGAAGAGGATATGAGTGTGGACTATGGAGACTTTGTTATTTTAGTTTTTCACTTTTTGATGTAATGTAACATTTATGAATGTATCTAGTGTTTCCAAGGCTACTAAACTAATCGGTCTTTCGAGACTTCATCTTTTGTGATCATGCCAATGTTACGAAGTAATGCACCGACTCTGGGTAACTGGGGTCGGGGCATTACATATAACATCATTTTAACATTAAATTCAAATGTAGTAATTTTATAAGCACGTATTTACTCCATTGGTCTCTTCTAAGGTTAATACTCTTAAACACATGTGGAATCAATTGTAATAGTGTCTCATATAATTTTAGTTACTTAATTTTAAATTTTATAATCCTCTCTTTCAGTTCCATTCATGAGTTTGACACACTTTATTTTCACACTAATAGAAACTTGTGTTTCCTTGAAGACACTCCCTTGGTGTTTCCTCCCATTTTTTTTAAAAGTTTGGAATTAAACCTTTCATTTTCTCTCCTTCAATAATATTTATTTATGTGGTTCTTAATTATCCTAATATTATCATTTATTATTAGGAAATAAATTCCTTGATGAACTTATTTTCAATATTAACATCATTTTACACAGTATTTTTATATGTTTAAAATGTTTAAGAGGATAATGTCTTTTTAGGGGTTAGTTTTTTCAACTAAACACAGTGAAGATCTTATTATCTAAATTGCATATATAATTTATATCATTTATTTCTAGTTGTTTAATGTTATCCAAATTACTAAAAACATTTTCCACTTATATTTTCATATATTTAGGAATTAATATTTCACATCAACTCATTTATCAAGACAGATTTTATTTTTGAAATATATCACCTTATAAGAATTGCATTCTATAATTTATATCGGATCCTACATCTAAATATTTTTAATAAACAAAAAACATTGATCTAAATATTCCTTTAGATGACATACTGTGATGATAACCATTTCCCTCTCACAACATTAAATTCCATGGAATATCCTCTCTAGGGACTTGATTCATTGTGCAGCTGCTGATGTATTAGTATTTCAATTGAATGATGGCGGTTGTTATTTCAATATGTGGTCCAATATTGGTAAAACTTGTTATGGTGAAACATGTTTCTCCCTATGGACATGGTTATTCATCATAACCTATGTCAAATACATTAACACAGTGATAATCCACTCATCTTTAGCCTCATTAACGTTCCTAGGAAAGAATTATTTACATTTATTTTAGTTGCTAAAATAGTTCTTCCCTTCATTGGGAAACATTTCAAAAAAAATTAATACATGTAATAATTTCAAGAGTAACACTATCATTTTATATAATTCTAGTTAAATTAAAGAAAATATATGTAAAGTATTAAAGCATTTTTGGTTAAAATATCCTTAGGGTTTATTATATATTTGTTCTCTATAACTATTTTCACTAAAATCTAATTCCCATGGTGTAACGCTCCGACCCTAGTTACCTAGAGTCAGTGAATTATTACATAAAATTGGCATGATCACAAGGAAATCATGTCTCGAAAGACCAATCAGTTTAATATTA
The DNA here is from genome assembly GCA_963277665.1 of Viscum album. NCBI lineage: Eukaryota > Viridiplantae > Streptophyta > Magnoliopsida > Santalales > Viscaceae > Viscum > Viscum album. Next base: position 1,094,952,053 of record OY728151.1, on the reverse strand, counting down.
TTGGAAACAAGATTCATACATAAGTTCAACTTTACAGCTTGAAGAGAAATACAACTCAAATATATTTCATTAAAAACATCCAAGCCTCTTAGATTATGCCTGCAGGTCACTCATAAATAACTTCTTGATATCCTGTGAAAATAAAACATAAGAAATGTGGTGAGCTCAAATGCTCATTAAGGGTAAGTAATATAGCAGAAAATAACATAAATATTAAGCATGGTAAATAATTGAAACCACATTCCTTTACTAATAATAAACATGAATACTTTTATGGAAAGAATATTGAGCGGAGTAAATAATTCCATAATAAAACATAATCATGGGTATTCTACTAGTCGAATGACCACATTAACCATCAATAATATTTCCATAATGAGGGAATTTATAATGTCAGACATTCTGAAACATTTTGTCAAGGCCTCGGCCAAGATGTCTAAAAATGATAAAGGCCTCGTCCAAACCCATAAATCAAGTTGCGAAAGGGCCTCAGACAATTCCATGTCTAGTTTTCTCATGAGACATACCGATGCATCAAGGAGATATAGCGGGCTCCACCCGTCACTTACTAAGTCCAATACATTCCTCATATGAAAAGGTTTAAACATATCATAAACATTCTTATTAAAGCTAGCATATGAAATTTCAATACTTTAACCATAAACCATGAATGGTATAAAAATAGGACATCCACAGTCAAACATATCACAACACTTTAAATAAAATATGGAAGTTTTGTATCCTAATAAATCAACTTCAAATAAACATAAAATCCATCAAAGGATGTTGATATAGATGAAATCAAAACTCTTTTTAGAGAAATATCTCTTTATATTTTTAAATAATTTCAGAGTCACATAATTATAGAATAAAACATTTACTTTGAAAATATTTTTATAAGCTTGTAAGGGAAGCTTCGACGAGTTTTATAATGGTAGAAAATAGCTGCACCTGCCATATAAGTTAAAAAAAGACATTGTTACCTTAATTTTGTCGAAACGGTTAAAAAGGACCTTGTTTGGAAAATGACGGAAAGATTTCTTTATAAACATATTATAAAAATTCAAACAGGGGTATAAATGAAATTAACCCATAGTCTGTAAAATATTAAGAATGATTTGAAATATATTTTTTAGAAACATGGATTTGGATGATAAAGAGGTCCTAGTAGATAATTATGTATAAACATCCTCGGATAATGAAGAGATTGTGAAATAAACCCTTACCTTGAACTTTTCCTTGGTTAATGGTAGGTTAACCTCCTGTATAATAGTGGAATGATTGTTATTAAATTATACAAAAATGATATACATTAATATGATATCATATATGATATTTTAACATTTCCTTGTTAGTATTATCGTCGTTTCAGGTGTTAACTTACTCGTTTTATTTTATATATTTTGTTACATAAGCCATGTTTGTTATGGTTAGGTTGTATCTTATTCATATCCATAATGATATCAAGTCCTTAAACATTATTTTTAATCATCAAATGAGAATTGTAATTTCATGGATACGATGGGGAATGAATCTCAACGCGTTCGTGGAGACGGTAGTCCGTACGTACGCATGAGCGACAATATCATTCTTTTGATATTAAAATAATATATAATTGGATGGTATATCATATATACAGAATAATTATCATGTTATATTTATTATTTACATGAATTTCACATCATTATTATACTCATCCAAATAATAATGTTTTAAATAACAATTACACCACGACGTGCAGATGGTAAGTCGTACGTACGCACGTATGGTGACAAGTCATTCAAAGGATGGATAGAATACTGAATATGGTTGTACCATATTTATAATAAAATCATATTATATAGAAGATACTGGAGTTATTATTTTAGAAATGAAATAACAAATAAATTAGAAGTTGAAGAAGAAAGGAACTTGAAAGAGAGTGGTGAAAAAATTACCTCTTCTTCAGGTTCTTCCTTTTGATTTTATCAAAAGGGCTCCTTAGGTTGGATTTATGATCAAACTAATGCCTATAGGTTTAAGTGAGGGAATTTGACAGAATATTTGGGCAGGTTTTGGCCGAGAAAAATGGCTTTGAAGGTGTGAATAATTGGTTAGAAGTGGTTTCCTTTTTTAAGGGGGGGAGGGGCTCTTTAGGAAAAACTTAAAGTATTAATTTATAATAAATACATATTTGGTTTATAGTGGCTCCAAAGTGGATTATTAAAATTATAAGGTGGGTATGGGTTTAAATACTTTAAAACAATAGATTTTAGACAGGTTTGGGTCATTATATTTACTTTATCTTTTAGTCTTAACTATTAGTTAATTAGTTTGACATTTACCATGTCACTTTCTATTTTTATATTATATAGTTAATAAACATACTTTATACATTCAGGAGACCCCCAAGTGGTCCATGAATGATACACATATCATGATATAAGTTCTGTGGCCGAACCTTATATTTTTAGGAATAGAATATCAATTAATAATATAATACTTGTTTTAAAAACTCATTTATGTCAATTTTGACAATATTTATTAATTGATTTTTGATAAATTCATAAAAACTTTATTAATTAAAAAAAATTCATTTAAGTAATCCTAACATGTAATATTAACCAATAAAATTCGTTTATGGCATCAGAACTTTCAAATTATATTTATTTTAACATTTATAATACTAATTATTTGATTCTTTCATTAATAATGAAAATACTGCATCGTTATCGTGTCATAAATAAATTTAATTATTAAATTCCTAAAAAAATGTAAATAAAATACCATTATGTATGAAATCCTTTTATATTTATAATGAATATCTATATTTGAAAATATAACATATATAACCATATGTAAAAATTGTTTTTCTAAAAGATATATGCTTATGTCATTTTTGTATTTACTTTAACTTAATTAATATAAAGTGTCCTTATCACCTACAAGTGGCTCTATGGGGTCCCGAAATCGACACAAAGATGCCCATGGTCGTACATGTATCAAAAAATAAGGTTAGGACACGTTTTAGGGTAATTTATTATTATTATAATATTATTTTTTACCCTTATTTACCAGATTTACCCTTTAACCATGGTAAATAAAATATTTACTGAAATAATTATTCAAAATGTCTAAAAATAAAAGTTACCTATTTAAAAAATTTGGACCTCCTTATTCTAAATATGGAATCCATTTTTCTAAATTCAAAATACAGAAGTGGCAGAAATTAATTTAAAACTAATTATCATTGTTAAAACAAAAAAGCGTGTTTTTAATAGATAATAACTATCCAAAGATTGACACTTGTTTATGTCCGGTTTAAATGTGAAATTATGTCCATTGACCAACATTGTATTAAATGGTAAAAATATATTCTAAATATACTTTAAAACCACTCAGATTAAAAATTTATCACTGTTAATTATTTTGATTAAAAAAGTTGTTTTTAATTAAAATTTAGTAATTTTCACTATTCATCAAAATATAAAAGTTATCCAAAAAGTACCAAAATTTCACCCTAGGCTAATTTAGATATTCCAAATCCAAAAATGAAGTCCATTTTGAGAGATAAAATTTATAAAATTTCAAAAATTGTGTATTAATATTCATAACGGCTACTTTGATTGGTCGTAGTGTGTTAGAATCTTGAAGTTGCGTACAACACACGCTACTGTATTATTCAAAGAGAATCGTATTATGGAATATTGGGGTGTTACACATGGTTTATATAAATAATACTATAATACTTACTATAACAACCCAAATCAAGTAACCCGGATCAATTGGTTGTTTTTTACATTGGTATACAATACATTATTCCATGATGCCCAGTAACGAACATTAGTTTATTTCTATGAGGAGACTAGATATATACATGACTCAAATATTAAATTTAGAGTCCTAAAATGAAATGTAAAATGAAATAAAACTTTATTATTCATCAAATTTCTTCATTATATCATTCATAGTACTATTCAGGAAATTTTGGGGAAAAGGGAAACAAAATATTAGGTTGATCTTAAATGATCAATATAGGGTAGTGTATGATGAAATATAACATAGAAATACCATGTAAGAAATAATATAACATAAATAAATAATCAAATGAATACTAGATAAGTGTAATAAAGGGAAAAAAATAATTACATGGATAATAACAAATTAATTCAGAGTTATGGGATATATAATTTCAAACATTATAATAATACCCTTAAGAACATTATAATGACATCATAACCATATCATCAAAGCCTTATTCTAATACATCATATAATATAAGGCATGGATATATAAAGTCACCCTAAACATGATTTTCTCAGGAATCTTACCAATAAATTATGGTCTAATTTAATTCAAGGTCACACACATCCAATGATAATTATAATTCATCATTCCTGTTAAATATTTTGTTTAACAATATAAATCATATGGTTACAAAAGAACCATTCTCAGGCATAAGTTTATGTTTTCAATAATTATCCATATATAAATAATTGGTATAGTAATTTACAATGTTTACATAAAAAATTAAGATACATGGATATCTAATTTATTATTCATTACTTTTTACTTCTTATTACATATTAGCAATGTTATAGAAAGTATCTTAGATAATGGTTTAGTATAGTGGGTTACTTTCATCCTATATAGGTATTATTAAGAATCATGAAAATGAATTCAGTGGTTTGAGAATAATGATATTATAGAAAAATCCCTTAACAAAATACTGGAATGGAATTTTTTTAAAATTAAAATGGATTATGAGGGTTGTATAATTTGATGAAATGAAAAAAAAATTATACAATTTTTTTATTTTTAATAATGAAATATAACATCATTATATAAAGAAATAGAATGGAATTTAATTGACATTCAAATAATAAATGATCATAATGGTATGGAAACCCATACCCTTCTATTTCTATTCCCAAGTACCTTTAATTAAATACTTATATCATTAGAGTTTAGGAAATCTGAAGAAAAATTTAAAATAGTTTTTTCAGAACCATTACCTCACTATGCCTCATGAGAAATACCATTAATACCATCTCTGAAGATGAAAAAAAGATACAGTTTCAAACACTCTAAATCCACTATCCAAAAATTATTTTGATAATGAATGTGAGAATAACCATTCTCAGTGGTTTTATAGTTGGGTTAAAGGAAATTACGGGAGGTATTTAATGAAAAAGTGGGAGAATAGTATACAAATTTCTAAACATAGGCTTTGGACCATATTGTATAAAAAATAAAAAACTATTAACTTTCCATGATTTTTTTCTATGAAATCTGACATTTAGGAAATTTTTATTTACATTTTTAGGATTGAGAATTGAAATCCATTAAATTATATTATTTTAAATAGGGAGAAGATATTTTGTGTTTATATTTTTTAAAAAATAAAAAAATATGCTTTCAGATTTGGAAACAATTATATAGGTTAAGAAATTTGATTTTATATTTTAAAATACATTATTAAAATTAATAAGAATATTTTATCATTAAATCCATTTTTTTATTTATTACATTAATTTTACACAATAATTAATACATAATTCTTCTCATGAACACATATTATGTTGTTATATTTACAGATAAATTCAATTATCTTTGAAAATTATAAAATTTCAAGTGTTTTCTAATTTTAACATACTAATTCTTAATTTAAATTTTTTATAAAAATATTATAATATATATTTATATAATTTAAATTTTAAATAAAACATTTATTGTATTCTAAAACCACCATTTTAATAAAAAAAATTAAAATCTCTTGTTTGAAAAATATTATTTTTATTCTATGAAAAATGTGGGTAGTTATATTAATAGTAATTGATTTATATAAATTATTAATATTTTCATATTATGTAATAAAAAATGATTTTATGTCTTTTATTGGACATTTATTTTTATAGTTGTTATATTTCTATTATAATAGTCTGATTCCCAATAGTATGATTAGAATGGTCAACATACCCTTCAAATAATCATATTACCCCTTATATATACACATAATTCAAATATATAAAAATTATTCATATTAATATCTTGCTTACTAAAATTTTTATATTTCAATCCTTCTTTTTCTTCATAATATTAATTTAACTTATATATATGTCATTCATTTTACTATATGATCCACCAGCCTTCAATATTATGGTCATTTCCGATATTATTATTAGTTTTATAGAACTAGTTGTGGCCTTTATATAGAATAGTATTTTCTATTATATGTTATACTACTATTTATTTTACTATTATGATGAAATAATATGATGCGAATTATGAAATAGTTTTTGAGTTGAAGTGTTTATAATTTTAATAAAATCATAGGTCGCAGCTAAGAAAACATGTGATCAATGTAAAAAATTAATACACACCACTAAAAACAATATCATATGGGTAATAGAAAAATTAATATCAGGTTTTTATTCCAATTATCACAAGAAGTGGACTCATAGTGGTCTTCTTATAATGGGGGTTCAGAAATAGAAGTAGGTCCACATTTAGATATTGGTGGATCACATGAAAATTAAGGATTAAATTGTAATAATAGTTAAAAAAAATCTACCTTATCATTAGGAATACATTACAAAAATTTATTTCTAAATAAAATATTGGTTCAAGTGGAATCCAATCTCAAAAATTCAAAAGGAATTTTTATTTTACTTTACAAATAAATAGATCCAAAAAAACCTAAGAAAATTTTGTAGAGGTCAAGGAAACAATGATAGTGAATGGAATAAGTTGTAACTCCCCCACAAACATTAAGGTATGTTTTCATTTATATTAAATAAAATCATGTGTTTTCTGGATGAGTTTCTATATAGGATTAACTTTGGTAGTTTTTTAGATTTGAAAAAAATAAGGATAGAGGACCCTCTAAAGCCTGTGGAATGTTGATAAAATTTTTAGGGAAACTTATTAGAAGATATCAGGATCATGGTGGGAGATATAGGAGGATCATTCTGAGACCCCCATAAGACTACAAGTGGGGACCATGAAGAACATGATGGCCCACCAAAATTCATATCGGAGTCACCCGGTTTTTTCTTTTTGAAACCAATCCACATAATTTTTTGGTGAGGGTATTTTGGTTACTTTTTTCAATCCCCCTTTTTATAATAACCTTTCATCTTATTCTTATTTCATACATACATTTTCTATTTCTTCTTAAATTTCTACCACATATTTAGTTTTCTCCCTTCATTTGGTTAGGAAATAATATTTCATTGAATGAGATCTTCCTCTTAATATAACTATAATTCAATGAATAATAAAATAATAGTTTTTAAAAATATTTTTTCTTCCTCTATCAAAAATCACTAAATGGGGCGGTTTTTGTTAGTTTTTTAGTATTTTTAACACTCAACTCAAATTAAAACAATTGATAATGAATATTTATTTAAATTTATTAAGAAAAGTGGTATTTAGCATCCTCCATTGTTTTTATTCTTCCATGTAAAATATTTTGTGTTTTTTAAGTGTGTTCTATCTACACCTAGAGTTATAAAATTCTCAGATATACCTGTTAAGGTTTTAAGTACCCAATAAAATGGTTTTATATTTCTCTATTATATTGGAAACTAATTATAAATGACATTAATATTATGGCGTAAGGAATGAAACCCTTGACAGTTGAGTTGCTAGGCTTTGTTTTTATCTATAAAGGGTTCGGAAGGGTGTTTATTTTTTCCATGAACTTGGGTGGTTTATTATTTTTTATAGGGTATAATGATTTTGATAGACCATTTTTATTTATTTAATTGAGACTAATTGTGGAATAACAGTTGGCCAATTTTCTAAATATCTCATTGAGATAGAATTTATATAAATAGTGTCTCTTGTCCATGGGTTTTTAGATATTTCAATTGCAAGTTGGATTATGATACACATGGTTGAAAGTTACTTGTGATATATTGGTATTTCTCTTTAGGAGAAGTTTGGGAATTCATGTACACATTCTATGATGGTTAAATGAATTTTCTAGAATATTAATTTCATTGTTCTTCAATAGTTAGTGTTTTATTTAATTTATCCTTATGAATAATGTGGGATAACAATAATTTATCTCATGTTTCTCATTATTTATTACGTTATATAGAGGTTGGATGTGATAATCCTTCTTCCTAATTCATATGTATCTTATCATTAAATAATATTTAGGTGTTTAACATAATAGTTTTTTATTCCTTATATACAATTCATCCCAAAGGGATTAGATTGGATAGTCCTTTCTTATTTTATGGATGGTAACCATTATTTTATACTTTTTTGTGGTCCTGATATATGGGATTTTTTATTAGGGTAGGTTGACTACTTCCATTAGTATTGGGTGAAATAAGTAATTTTGGGATCCATGGTGGCATGTTTAGTGAATTATAACCATAATTGGGTGTTTTTATTCTAAATTATTATTTAATAATCTATATAATTGAGAACATATTTTTTAGATTTTTTTATTTTCCCTTTTTATGGGGCTTACAAGGTTGACTACTCACACCAAGAAAATTAAATTTATTTAGAATATATATTTCACTATTAGGGTAAAAATAATTTGAAATATCGCACATCAGTTAGATGGTCATAGTGATATTAGCATGTAGATAGAGGTGGTACCAAGATATAGTCATGGGCCTTTTTTAGTCAATCCACATATAATTTATCCCTATTCAATTCCCATTTAAAGTATATATCACAAGTGGGGGTCAATATTTTGACTAATGATATATGATTATCATGGGTTTCATCATTGTATTGCATGTTTTGTTTTTAATATATTTTTATAACAAACCAACCTAGGTTAATGAAACCATACACCTGATTCAGCTATAACATAGTGAGGTGAATTAGGAAAACTATACAAGTCTTCTATATAACAAAAAAAGATATATAGCTACAATACTAAGTGGAATAAAATGATACAACCAGATCCATAAAGTAAAAGTCAAACCATATAAACCAAAAAATATGAATAAATAATGACACAAAAGTCTCCATGTGACCATCAGTCACTTCTAGACCACCCTGAACTAAAGGAAAAGATAAAAGGAGAATCTGACTTGCTACAAGATTCCCTTTTCTTTACTTTTATCTTATAATACAACATCTAAAATCACCCAATGGAAAAAAGTATGGTGTGAGAACAAAATCCAATAGGATGCCAACATAGAGTCTATATAAGAGCTAGTATCAAGAATGAAACAGTTCATGATTTTAAAACAAAAAAATAGTTTTTCAATAATTTTGATAATTCTATTTCATTTGTAAATCATTTTACCCTTTAGTTTCAATTGAAGAAAATCATTTCTCAAAACCATAGTTAGGAAAAGTAGAAGTGATATAAATAGGAAATCATATCCATGCACCCAGAGGTAAGCATCAAAACACATATCTATGAAATAACATATCAGTTGAAGTTATGTGATACAACCTCATAATAAAACCTATGGGAAACGATACATGATGAAAATAATCATGCGATAAATAAACATAAATGAAAAAGAGCCGCATATTGTGCCCTAGCATATGGGAAAATACATATTTGACACTAAATATCCTAAACATGAATAATTTTATTTCTAATAAATATCAATTCCTACCACAGCCTATCTATATCCAAAAGTTTACCTCCTAGCTATACAACACACACTAAGGCTACTATATATCTTCCTTGATGAACCCAATGTTCCCAATGTTTCAATTGTCAAAATACATTAAAAAACATGATTACAATTTTATAAAACATTTTAAAACATAAAATAATATACTTCGCTGTTTGAAAACTCATTTCCAAATCAAGAAAATCCATTTTCAAATAAAAACCACCTTAAAAACATTTTTATTTCCAATCACTTTTTTAAAACCACTTCTCACTTCAAATTAATGATAACCAAAAGAATTTCTAAATATTGAAAATAAATTAATTTCATTAACCAATTATATTGAAACACCTTCCTCAAAATTGTAACACCCCAACCCTAGTTACCCATAGTCGGTGCATTATTACCTAACATTAGCATGATCACAAGAGATCACGTCCCAAAAGACCGATCAGTTTAGTAGCCTTATAAGAACTAGATACATACATAAGTTTTACATTATATTATCAAATGAAAAGGAAAAATTATGACTCCTTTGAACATGCTAATATCCCTTATCCTATCCCTGCAGGTCAGTCATAATATACTTTTTTTCATCCTGGGAAAAATTGAACAAAAGAAATGGGTGAGCTCAGATGCTCAGTAAGGATAAAAATATAGAGGAAACTATAATAAATAATCATAAACATTTAATCCAATGTATAATACTAAAACACAAGCCTTTTAAACATAAAATTCAGCATAATATGGCAAAGATAAATCAAATAATTCCATTTACTTATTCACATGTATGTTCTACTAGAAAACTATTTACATGAAATATATATAGCACATTCATATCCAAACACATCATAAAACTATCAATACAATATTGAATATTGTATCATAATCGATCAACATCAATTAAACATAAAATCCAACAATATATTTTGACATAGATGAAATCAATACAAAAACTATTTGAGAGAAATATCTCTTTTTACTTTTAAATCATTTAAAAGTCTCGTAATTATAAATAAATATTTATTTTGAAAATATTAATATAATATTTTAAGGTAAGCTTTGAAGGTGTTATAATAGTGGAAAATAGCCGCACCCAATGTTTAAGTTAAAAAAACAGTCTTTCCTTAATTTGTCGAAAAGGTCAAAAAATACCTTGTTTGGAAAATGACGGAATGATTTCTTCCAGAACATGTTACAAAAAAGTCAAACAAGGATATAAATGAATTTAACCCATAGTCTAGGAAATAGTAAAAATGTTTTGAAATACATTTTAAGAAACACATTTGCGGATGATAAAGAAGTCCTAGTAGATACTTACGTATAAACTACCTCAAATAATAAAGAGATTATAAAATTAACCCTTACCTTGTAATTTTCCTTAGTCAATGGTATGTTAACCTTCTGTATAATATTTAAATAATTTTTATAAAATTATACAAGAACCACATACATAAATATGATATCATATATGATCCTCTAATATTTCTTTGTTAATAATATTTTAGTATTATTATTGTTTTGTGTGTTAACTGATTCATTTTCCATAATATGTCTTTTTATGTAAGTCATGTTTTTTAGGGATAGGATGTATTTTATTCAGATCAAGAATTATATTAAGTTCATACACAATATTTTTTTAATCATCAAATGAAAATTATTCTTGAGTGGTTACAATGGGGAATGAAATCTCATCACGTCGTGGAGACGGTAAGTCGTACGTACGCATGAGCGACAATATCATTGTATTGATGATGAAATTGTATGTAATTGGATGGTATATTATATATAAAGAATCATTAAAATGTTATATTTATTATTTAATCAATTATAATCATTATTATACCCATCCAAATAATGAATTGTTGAATAACAAACTACACCATGACTTGGAGACAGTGAGTCATATGTATGCAGGTATGGTGACTTTGTCATTCAAAGGATGGATAGTATAATGAATATGGTTGTACCATATTTATAATAACATCACATTATGTATAAGTTACTGGATTTATTATTTTGTTATGGAAACAAAAAATAAAGAGGATGTTGAAGAAGAAAGGAACTTTGAAAGAGGTGATGAAATAATTACCTCTTCTTCGGGTGCTTCCTTTTGATTTGAACAAAATGACTACTTCGGTTGGATTTGTGATCAAATTAAGGCCTATAAGATGAATTTGGGTAGTTTTGAGGATATTGGGGTAGGTTTTGTCTATTAAAAATGTCTTTGGATGTGTGAATTTAATAGAAGTGGAAGTACCCTTTTATAAGAGAGGTGAGGGGCACATTAGGAAAAGCTTGAATTTTTATTTTATTATAAAATTATTTTTGGTTTCTAGTAGCTCAAAATAGATATATTTCTAGTATAAGGTATTTATGGGTCGAAATCCTCTCAAAAAATGGGTTTTAGAAAAGTTTAGGTCACCATATTAACCTTATCATTCATATTTAACTCTTCGTTAAATAGTTCAACTTCTACCACATCTTCTTGTATTTTTATACTTCATAGTTAATATAGTTACTATAAAATTACAAGATAACCTAAAGTGATTTATTAATTACATATATATCATTATCTATGTCTTTTGGCCAAATCATAATTTTTAGTACAATTATATCATTTAATAAAATAGAATTTGTTTTAAAAACTCATTTATGTCAATTTTTACAATATTTAGTATTTTGTTTTTTTGAAAGTCATAACAAGTTTATTACTTCAGAAAAATACATTGAATCAACCCTAACATGTCATATTCACCTAGAAAATATTTGTATGGCATCAAAAGTTTCAATTTACATTTAGTTGGATATTTATGATATCAATTATTTTAATCTTTGATTAATATGGTAATTACTACATCATCATTGTGTCATATATAAATTTAATTACTTAATATATAAAAATTATAAATAAAATACCATGATGTAGGAAATAATTTTTTTTCTAATTAATGTTTATAGTCGAATTTATCTTATTTATAACTCTATATTAAAAAAAATTTAGTTAATAAAATTTGAATTTAACACTTTTAACACTTCTTTAAATAAAATATAATAAATATCCTAGTATAATCCAAGTGGATCAAAATGGATATTATTTTTTTCCTAAGGTTTATTTTGGTCAAAAAAATTATCCAATATAATTAGGACATTTTTTTGGGTAATTTTATATTATTATAATATTATTTTTACCTTTAATATCCCTATTTATTTTAATCGTGGAAAATAAAATTCCAAAGTTACTATTCACCAAAAATTATTTTCATTCTATTGACCCAAATTTTACTTACTGATTACAACCATATCTGTTAGATTTTTTAAATTCAATTCACTAAAGCGGTAAGATTACGTTTTATGCAAATTTTTAAATGTGCCGAGTAGGTGGGTAAAGGACGTTAAAAAGATCAAAATAAATTTATATATCTAATATTATTATAAAATGACTCAAATTAATTACATTGGACTAATATAAGTATTAAGTATCTTTTTTTACTTTAAAATAAATTTAAATTTAAAAGTAATTATTTAAATAAAAAGTCAGTTTTAATCAATAATGCAGTGTTTTTCACTATTTATCAAAAATTGAAAGTTTTTAGAATAATACCAAAAATTCACTCTAATTTAATTTTGATATTCTGAATCCAAAAATGAATTCCATTTTGAAAAAAAAATTAAAATTTCAAAAAGTTGGTATTATTATTCACAACTTCTTTTTAAACGATTAGTTTGATTGGTCGTGGGGTGCTAGAACTCGGAGCTACGCACAGTGCAAGATATTGTATTATTCAAAGACAAGCGTACCGTGGAAGCTTGGGGTGTTACATTCTTCCCACCTTTAAATAATTTAATCCCCAAAATTTCTAGAATATTACTCCATAAAATGATTCAGGTGGTTCTTCATCACAAGTTCATCTAGTTCCCACATTTCCTCTTCCATTTTATGTTTTCTCCAAATAACTTTTACCAAACGAGTCATCTGGTTTCTCAACAGTTGTTCTCTGGTATCAAGAATTATGATAGGCTCTTCACAATATGGCAGATCAGGTTTCAGTTCTATTTCTTCATAGGTGAGTACATGCGTTGTATTAGGCATTTATTTTCTCAATAGTGATACGTGGAACACATCCTGAACTTTGGAGAGACTTGGAGGCATTGCCAAATGGTAAGCTACAACTCTAATTCATTCCAGAATTTTGAAAGGTATGATGTATCGGGGACTTAATTTACCCTTCTTATTGATTCTTATAACACCCTTCCATGGAGATACCTTTAAGAAAACATAATCTCCTACTTTAAATTCCAAATCCTTTCTTCGGTTATCGGCATATCTCTTGCCTACTTTGAGCTACTTTGATGTGGGTTTGGATAATCTTCACATTTCCCATTGTTTCCTCAACAAGTTCTAGGCCTACGAGTTTTCTTTCACCAAAATCATCCCAACAAGTTGGTGTGTGACATCTCTTCCCATTTAATGCTTCATATGGTGCCATCTAAACTCTTGAATGGAAGCTATTATTATAGGAAAATTCTTCCGAAGTAAATACTAATCCCGCATACCTTGAAAGTCAAGTGAGCAAGACCTCAACATTTATTCTAAGGTTTGAATAGTTTGTTCTGATTGTCCATCAATTTGAGGGTGGTAGGAAGTGCTCAAATGAATTTTAGTATCTAGGGATTTCTAAAGACTTTTCTAGAATATTGATGTAAAACGGGGATCCTGATCAGGAACAATCGATAGGGGTACGCCATGAAGTCTTTCAACTTCATTAATATATAGTATATCTAAACGTTCAAGTCGTAAATCTTCTCTTATAGCAAGGAAATGTGTTGAATTTGTAATATGATCAACAATGACTCATACTTCATCATTACTTTTAGGATTATTTGGTATCCCCATGAAAAATTCCATCATAATAGTATCCCATTTCTACTCAGGTATGGGAAGAGGTTTCATGACTCCTCTAGGATGTTATCTTCCAGCCTTCACCTATTGAAAAACCATATATATTGACACATTTTTAGAAATCTCCCACTTCTTATTGTCCCACCAAAAATATTCCTTCAAATCTATATACAACTTTGTTCTACTAGGGTGTATTGAGAAATGGGAGTTATGAGCATCATCCAATAATTTCCTTTTTAGATCTGGTATGCTGAGAACATATAGCATCTTCCCAAATTTCCAAATTCCATCTTCAAATATGAATTCTATCAATCTCTCATCATTCACAGCTTTAATTTTCTTTTGAAACTCCTAATAATCAGTTTGAGAACTTTTTATCCTTTCTAGTAAATATGGTTTGGCAACCATTTGAAAAGTATTGATGTTTTACCTTCCATGATTATTCCCATATCCATATTTACTAAATCAATGAAAATAGGATCCCTTTAAACTCTCATCTTGTTCATAACTCCATGATCCTTTATGCTGAAACCATCTACCACCTTATTTTCCTTTCCCAGGTGGTAGTGTATTGTGAAATAATAATCCATGAGTAGTTCAAGACATCAATTTTTCCTCATGTTGAGTTCTTTTTGTGAGAAAATATACTTCAAACTCTTGTGATCAGTATATGTCTCACATTTTTTCACAAAAAAAATAGTGTCTTCATATCTTTATCGAAAATATTACATCTTTTAACTCAATATCATGAGTAGGATAGTTTTTTCATGAATATTTAGCTATTGTGATGCATAGGAAATAACTATATCATTCTTCATAAGGACACAACCAAGTCCTTTCTTTTAAGTATCGCTATAAATAACAAACCCATCATTCCCCAATGGTAGAGTCAAGATAAGAGCATTGACTAATATTCTATTCAATTCTTCAAAAAATTCTTCACATTATTTTTTCCAAACAAATTTATCCCATTTACATGTGATCTTGGTTAATGGGTTAGCTATACGGGAAAAAATTTGGACAAAACGCCGATAGTAACATGCTAAACCAATAAAACTACATGCCTCAGTTATACTCATCAATGTTGGATATTCTTGGATTTCCCTTGTCTTTGAAGGATCAACAGATATTCCATACTTAAAGACAATATGTCCAAGAAAATAAGTCTCCTAAATCCATAATTCACACTTGCTAAACTTTCCATATAATTCATTTCTTCTAAGAGTTTTTAGAATAGTGTGTAAGTGATTTTCATGATCTTTGTATCTTTTGGTGTAATAAAAGATATCATCAATAAATACCACTACAAATTCATCAATATATTCCTTGAAAACTCAATTCATTATATCAATGAAAACATAGGGTGCATTAGTTAGTCTAAAAGGCATTACTGTAAAATCATAATGCCCATACCTGGTTTGAAATACTATCTTTATAATGTCTTCCTTCCTCATGCACAATTGATGATGTCCAAATCAAAGTTCAATCTTTGAAAAATATTGCTCTTTATGAAGTTGATCAAATAAATCATCAATACGAGGTAGGGGATACTTTTTCTTATTGTTATAGAGTTTATTTCCTTATTGTCAATGCACAACCTCATATATTCGTCTTTGTTCTTAACAAAACGAATAGGGGCTCCCTATGGATAAACAATAGGGTGGATAAATCCTTTATTACTCAATTACTCTAGTTTTTTATTTTGTTCCTCTAATTCAAAAGTGTCCATTCTATTAGGGGTCTTTTATATGGGTCTTGAAACAAGAATTAAGTCAATAGAAAACTCAATTTCCCATTCTGGAGGATATCCAGGTAAATCCTCTGGAAACACAACAACATATTCCTCGACAATAGGTATATCCTATATTTAAACATTCATTTCCTCACCCATAGTTATATCACTCCCTTACTCCCTAATAATTGAATTTATTAGAGCTAATAGGGGTAGATCTAGATGAGAATTATATGGTGATGCTCTGCTCAAAAGATAAGGGATTCCTTATCATCATCAAAAAAATTAACCTCCTTCTTACAATAAATTTTTGCATCATGGTCCAAAATCCAATCTATACCAAGGATTATATCAAATTCAATAATGGTTATGCCAATAAGATCAACATTTAAAGCACATTTATATGCCATAATGGTAATTGATTGGAAAAATTTTGTACCAATGATACTTCCCTTATGAGTTTTGATTCATAACTCCCTTAATATTTCAAATTGGAAAAATCTAATTTTCCTGGAAAACATGGAAGATATGAAAGAATGTGATGATCCTGAATCAAATAAATCATTGGCTGATTTTGAGGAAACGATTAAATTATCTTCCACCATGTTATTCGGAACATCAACCTCGGTAGTTGTGATCACATAAGCTTGGCCTTTCCCCCTTGGCCTTTTCTGAGGTAAGTATCCTTAAATATTAGGAAATTCATTTTAATAATGCCTCACCTCATTACAATTGTATCATTGAACATTGACAGCCTCTTTCTTCCCCTTTCAATCATGAGCTCAGTGTCCTTTTTCTCCACACTTGTAACAAACTCCCATCCCCTTTAGTCATGTACCAGGGTGTTTCTTCCTACATGTACTACAGTATAGAAATTCAACTTTTCCCTTCTTCCCCTTTTTTCTTTTCTATAGTGTTCAGAAGATCTATTCTTCTCTTGCTTCACTTTAAAGTCATAAGACTTAGAGAATTCATTTTTTGTCTTGATAGCACATGAGACTATATCTTCGTACGATGAGAAGGATTATGAGACTAATTATTGATAGAGAAATTGTTTTAACCCATCAAAGAATCGATCAATCTTACTTCTTGGGTTACATATATAATCTGCATCATGACATGATAACCTTGTAAAGTTCACCTCATACTTTGGGACATTCTCATCCTCCTTTTACCTCGGACTCATAAATTGCCTTTCTATATCTTCTCGATGTTCATGAAGAAAATATTTTTCTAATAAAATCACTTTAAACTCCCTCCATTCCATATTTGACACTTCTTCATCCCCCTTTGTGTTTTTAATTAATGACCACCATTGATCTGCATCTCCTAAGAGGTGATAAACTTCCATAACAACCTTTTCCCTTTCACTACTCCACAAAGCATGAAATATTTTCTCTAAGGAACTTATTCAATTCTCAGCTACAAATGGATTTGTAGTACCATTGAATATTGGTGGTTTCTACCTCATGAAGCATTCTAACATTGATCCTCCACGTTGTGGATCAAGGTTCTCTATACAGGTAAGGTTATTATTCATAACCTCAGTGAGTTGTCCCAGTATAGTTATAAGTTGTTCAGTACCAGTTGCATCACCAGATCCATTATAATTATCTTGAATAGTAGGTAAATACCTACATGGATTATGTGCAGTGATATGGTTTTCATTTTTCCACTAGGCATCATTTCTAAATAATGGCATACACTAGATTAGTTCATGAATCATAATGCATAACTCCAAAATTGTAAAATACTTAACATAAATTGAATAGTTTATGCATATAATCCATAATCATAAAAATGTTTTCTTTGGTGAATTATTTAATCCTATATCCTTTATAATGGTTTGTAAAGAAAATTTGAATTATCCTAAGCATATCCCACAGGAGTGTAAAACCAGGTGAACAGTAAGGCCCATCATCATGTACCAGGATACCCCTGGTCAAGCCCAAAACTCCTTGTAGGAGTTTTCACTCCTATGTACATTTGTGTCATAACCATGTCCACTTGTAATATCTAGATACATATTTATTTCTTGGAAAACCCACATAATATCTACATTTCCATTTTTTGGATGTTCTTCTTTACTAATCCTTAAAGTCTATCTTAGGGTAATGTTCTCTAGTCAGAGTTTTTCTAAATCTAGTTTCCATGGTTTATACTAAACATCCTCTAATACCAACTATAATGCCCCTACCCTAGTTTCCTAGAGTTGTTGCATTATTACATAACATTGGCATGATCACAAGAGATCAAGTCCTGAAAGACTGATTTGTTTAGTAGCCTTGGAAGTACAAGATACATACATAAGTTTAACATTACATTATGAAATGGAAAAGCAACATTGTGTCTCCTTTGAACACACTCATATACCTTAACCTATCCCTCTAGGTCAGTCATAATATACTTATTTTCATCCTTGGAAAAATAAAACATAAGAAAGGGGAGAGCTCAAATTCTCAGTAAGGATAAAAATATAACTAAAACTATCATAAATAAGCATAAACATTTAAGATAATGTATAAGACTAAAACACAATCCTTTTAAACATAAACTTCAGAATAATATGGAAAAGCTAAATAAAATAATTCCATTTACTTATTCACATGGATATTCAATTAGATGAATATTCACTTGCAATAACAATAGCTAATCTAATAATGATGGAATGAAAAATACCAGACATCATAACCACATAGTCAAGGCATCGTGCCAAGACTATAAATAAAAATATTTTCAAGGACTTGTGCCAAGACACTAGTTTGTCTCATGAGACCTACTGATGCATCGAGGGGCTATAGCGGGCCCCTCACGTCACTTACTATGTCCAATATATTCCTCACATGAAAAGGGTGAAACATAACATAAACATTCGTATTAAACTAACATATGGAATGTTAATACTTTAACCATAAACCGTGAATGAAATAAAAATAGTACATACATAGTCAAAAATGTCACAAAACTATCAATATAATATGGAATATTGTATAATAATTAATCAACTTCAATTAAACATAAAATCCAAAAATATATATTGACATAGATGAAATCAATAAAAAAATATTTGAGAGAAATATATATTTCTACTTTGAAATTATTTAAAAGTTTCATAATTATAAAAGAAAACATTTATTTTGAAAATATTCATATAATAATGTATGTGAAGCTTCGAAGTTGTTATAATGGTATAAAATAGCTGCACACACCATATAAGTTAAAAAACATTCTTTTCATAATTTTCCAAAAAGTTCAAAAAGTTATTTGTTTGTAAAATGACTGAAAGATTCCTTTAAAAACATTACAAAAAGTAAAAAAATGATATAAATGAGATTTTTAGGAAATTTTTTATGAGCCCTTATGGGGCACAGTGCGTTAGGGTTTCTTCCCTCGCTACCGCCTCCTTCGACTCGGGCTGATACGGTGACCTCCTTGTGCTTGTTGAGCTCTGGTGGTGTATTCTTGGCGGTGGCGGTGCTTTGTGGACTTGGCCTTTGCATCGATGATGGATTTTTTGTTCCCGACTCCCTCAAAGATGGATAGGGCACCCATGGCGGTGTGATGATTTTCTAGGTTTGAGTTCTGAGTTCCCGTGTCCAAGGGGATCCTCCTTACCTACGGTGTTCATAGTGGGCGATTCGTCATGGGCTCCAATTGTATTTGGATTGGGATATGCGGGTTTGTTTTGATCTTTCTGTGCGATGGTGATGGTTTCCTCTCAATGTTTCCATGATCTAGTGTTGAATTTATGGATCTTTGGCTCTGATAATATGTTCTTCTTGAGGATGATGGATGTTGGGTGTTGACTTTCTGTGCAACCATTAGTGATTTGATGAAATAGGTGATGTTTGTTCTGTATGATGTTTTGGAGCTGTGGTGGCGACATAGGATGGGTTCTCGTCGGCGATGTCTGGTTGTTTTCATGACCTGGTTGAGGATTTTAGTCTACTTTGTGTTTGATTCTTCGTCACTTATCTTTGGTTTCATTTTGGATCTCTTAGATTAGATTCCAGAAACTGATGAATTTATGTTTTTCATGTTCTGTTGGTTGATTTGTGATCTGGTTATTGGATTGATCTACGGTGAATGATGGCGGTGAAGACAGTGAAGATGGAGTTGATGAGGCACTCGACTCGAGGTTCATGGGAACCAAGATGGTGATGAGGTTTTTGAAAGTTTTATTTTGTATTGAATGAGCATTTTGTTTGAATTGTATGGTTTCCCACTTTCCTTAAAGCGGCCTTTTGAAAATGGGAAAAAATGGATTGCAGGACTTTAAACCATATTCTAGGAAATAGTAAAAAAAATTGAAATACATTTTTAAGAAACACATATTTAGATGTTAAAGAAGTCCAAGTATATACATATGTATAAAAACCCATAGATAATAAAGAGATTGTAAAATTAACCCATGCCTTATACTTTTCCTTAGTATAGTGTATGTTAACATCCAATATAATATTTAAATCATAGTTATTAAATTATACAAGAACCACATACATAAATATGATATCATCTATGATCCTATAATATTGCTTTGTCAATAATATTTTAGTATTATCATTTTTTTGGGTGTTAACTTATTCATTTTCCTTTATATGTTTTGTTATGTAAGTCATGTTTTTTATGGATAGGATGTATTTGATTCATATCCATAATGATATTAAGTTATTAAAAATAAGTTTTTAATCATCAAATGAAAATTATTATTGAATGGTTACAATGGGGAATGAAATCTCATAGCGTCGTGGAGATAGTAAGTCGTACATACGCATGAGAAACAATATCAATATATTGATGGTGAAATTGTATGTAATTGGATGTTATATTATATATAAAGAATCATTAAAATTTTATATTTATTATTTAATCAATTATACTCATTGTTATACCTGTCCAAATAATGAAGTGTTTAATAACAAACTACAACATGACATGGAGATGGAAATCCATATGTACGCATGTACGGTGACTTTTTTATTCATATGATGGATAGATTAATGAATATGGTTGAACCATATTTATAATAAAATCATAGTTTTTATAATTTACGGGAGTTATTATTTTGGAATGTAAACAACAAATAAATAGAAAGTGTAAGAAGAAAAGAACTTTGAAAGAGGTAATGAAATAATTACATCTTCTTCAGGTGCTTCCTTTTTATTTGAAAAAAAGGTCACCATACATTGTCTTTCTGATCAAAGTAAGGCCACTATGATGAAGTGAGGGTATTTTGGAGGAGATTAGGGAAGGTTTTGGGCGAGCCAAATGTCATTGGAGGTGTGAATTTAAGAGAAGGTAAAGTACCCTTTTATAAGAGAGATGAGGGACACTTTAGAAAAGCTCGAAATATTATTTTATTATAAAATTAGTTTCAGTTTACAATAGATCTAAATGAATTTATTTTGAGAATAATATGGGGATGGGTCTAAATCCTTTCAACCAATAGTTTTTAGACATGTTTAAGTTACCATATTAACCTTATCTTTTAGATTTAACTCTTAGTTAAATAGTTTAACTTTTACCATGTCTTCTTGTATTTTTATACTACATGGTTAATATAGTTACAATAAAATTCCAGGAGAACCTAAAGTGGTTCTTTAATGACATATCTAACATTATATTCATCCTTTAGATGAATATTATATTTTTAGGACTATTATATCATTTAATAAAATATTATTTGTTTTAAAAACTCATTTATGTCAATTTTGACTCTATTTAGTATTTGGTTTTTTGAAAGTCATAAAAAGATTATTTCTTCAAAAAAATACATTGAATCCACCATAACATGTCATATTCACCTATAAAATTTGTGTATGGCATAAAAAGTTTCAATATACATTTATTTTAATATTTATAATATCAATTCTTTTAATTATTCATTAATATGGTAATTACTGCATCATCATTGTGTTATAAATTAATTTAATAATTTAATGTTTAAAAATTATAAATAAAATACCATGATGTAGGAAATATTTTTATCTGTATAATTAATATTTATAGTAGAATTTATCTTATGTATAACCCTGTATTAAAAATGGTTTAGTTAAAAAATTGAATTTAACACATTTAACACTTCTTTAAATAAAATATAATAAATGTCCTAATCTAATCCCAATTGATCAAAAAGGATATTATTTTTTCCCTAAGGTTGATTTTTTTTAAAAATTTATCCAATAGAATTATTACATGTGTTGGTGTAATTTCATATTATTATAATATTATTTTTACCTTTAATTACCCTATTTACTTTTAACCGTGATAAATAAAATTCAAAAGTTACTATTCATAAAAAATTATTTTCATCCTATTAACCCAAATTTTACATATTTATTACAACTGTGTCTATAAGATATTTGAAATTTAATTCACAGAGGTTGTAAAATTACATTTTATGCAAATTTGTTAATGTGCCAAGAAGGTGGGTAAAAGGCGTTAAAAGGTTCTATAAAATTTTATATATCTAATCTTATTATAAAATGAATCTAATGAATTGAATTGGACTAATATAAGTATTATGTATCTATTTTTACTTTAAAATAAATTTAACTTTAAAAAAATTATTTAAATAAAAAGTCGGTTTTAATCAATTATGGAGGGTATTTCATTTTTCATCAAAAATTAATGATTTTCAGAAAAATACCAAAAATTCACCCTAAGATAATTTTGATATTCCAAATCAAAAAATGAAGTCCATTTTGAAAAAAAATTATAAAATTTTAAAAAGTGGGTATTAGTATTCATAACTGCTTTTTAAATGGCTAGTTTGATTGGTCGTGGTGTGCTAGAACTCAGAGCTGCATAAAACACAAGCTGTTTTATTATTCAAAGAGAAGCATACCATAGAGGCTTGGGTTGTTACAAACATGGTATAAACCTAACCACCTTCAATAATAGTGATTGGAAACCATAAAAATGACCTTTGAATGACAGTGCACTCCAAGAAACTGAAAGGGATTCATAAAAACACTATTTAGTCACATATCTGAATAATAATCATAGAAAATGAAGTTTCAATGACCAAAGGAAGGAAGAAATGGAGGGGATACATATCCATAGTGAAGAAACCCAACTATAATGGTGATAAATCGCTGAAGAAGTATATTTAAATAGAATAGAGGTCTCCAAAATCACCCATGAGAAACTCTAGGTCGAGAGACAAAAGATTACAAATGAGATAATGAAGAATCAGTTCTGTAACACTCCAATAACCATAAACCATGAGAATTACATGATGTGTAATCCCATTACTTGTCATATAATCTACAAACCTCCAGTACACCAAAACCCTATCGATTTTTTATTAAAATACAATTTTTTTGTTGCATGACATGAACTCTATACACGTACTATAAACCTCTCATTCCCTGAACCAAATTTAATAAATCTGATATGTTATGAATACACATCGTGTAATGCCATTACACAGTGTGTAAACCCCAACATATTCCAAAAAACTGTAGTTTTAGGGAGAAAACTCAAATTCCCCACTTTGAACATTCTACAAACATGGGAAGATCCCTGCTATGTTTTTGACACATTGATACCCAAACTCCACTAATTAAAATAAACATACATCTCAGAACAATATGAAATTTTCCCCATAAAAGGATATTTATCCCCATGAAGCCCGCAAAATCACTCAAACAAGGATGATAAACAAATAATAAACAAGGGAGTTCTTGAAAAGTGTAACGTGGTGTCATAATGTCCCCACCAAAAAAATCCTTCCCTCATGAAGCACTTGGATTACTAGAATCGAAAAAAGTGAAGGCTAATGTTTCCTCATCAACAATTACCTCTCCTAAAAATTGTGTTTATCCAATCCATACTTCCATAGTACCTAAACCCGAGGAATCATTTTACAACATAGTACCTTATCCCGATTATCCATAATCTAAATTGGATGCTAAAAAAGTGGTGTCAGTAAAGAGATCAACATCCTCCCATTCAATCACATGGGAAGGATCTACTATTTTCCTTCGCAAATAGTAAACATGAAACACATCATGGATAGATGTAGAACTAGATAGAAAGTATAATCAATACTCCACCATTCCCTGTCATCAAATTATCTCAAAGAGTTCCATAGACCTCGGTACCAACATACCATAATTACACAACCAACGATGTCCCAAGAGTGGAGGTACTTTAAGAAAAACCTGATCACCAACCTCAAACTCCCACAGTTGATGAAAATTTTCTCTATAAGATTTCAGATGACTCTGTACCATGATCAATCTCCTTTAGATCAACTGCTCCATCTCCATCATCTCCTAAACGAGGCTCATCCCAACCAAGGGACCCTCTCCAAACTCTTCCCAATACAATGGAGATCTACATGGCCACCCATACAAATCCTCAAAGGGATCCATCCTAATTGAGGAATGATTACTCTTATTATATAAAAACTCTACCATAGGAAAATTTGATTCCCTAGATCCTCTAAAATAAAGAACACAAACCCAGACTATATCCTTAAGAACATGGATAGTCCTATCTAAATGTTTATCCATTAGTGGATGATGATCCCTGATCAATATAATTTGGGAACCCATAACCTCCTGTAAACCTTTCAAGAATCTATAAGTGAACCTCATGTCCCTATTAGATACAACCATAGAGGTAACCCTATAAAGTCTCACAATCTCTCATACATACAAGTTCCCAAGTTGTTCCAATTTCTTCATCTCCTTAATAGGTAATAAATAAACCGATTTTATGATTCAATCAATCGTTAACCATGTCATATCTTTCCCTCTAGGATTCTATGGAAAACCATTGGTGAAATCCATGTAAATCTCATACCACATCCATATAGGAATGGGTAAGGGCTTCAAGAAACCCATAGGAATATGGAATTCTACCTTAATTTTTTGGAAAGTAAGACATTGTGATAGAAAGTCCATAATCGAACACCTCATCCCTTGCCTCCAATACCAATGAATCAATTCATGATACATATTGGTAGCCCCATGGTTCACGAACCAACAAGAATGATTAATAGTTTCTAACAACTCATGACTCAAACAAAATAGAACAACCAACCTACTACAAGATCACTACACCGCGGGGAGACTGAGACCACTCACCCAAGGTCTCCCCATAATAAATCATTTCACTAAAGCATTAGATCTTGGTGTCTGTCACCTGCTCAATCCAAACTTAATCATCAAAATAAGGGTAATATTTCATCAAATAAAGGAACACCAATCTACCAACATTTTCCACTCCCAATGTAACACCCCAAGATTTTATGAAAAATATTCTTTTTAATTTCATTAATGTCTTGTGTTGTATGCTACACCAAAAGGAGCTTGCACGACACGCATCCTTGACTTGCCTTGCATTACACGCAATCGCGACCTTCCTCGTTAGCGTGTGTAGTACGCAATAACGAGTTTCACTAAACAACAATATGCTATTAAAATATTATTAAAACTAGCCGTTATGAATAGTAATAACCACTTTTTGAAATTTTATAAATTTTATTTTTCAAAGTGGACTTCATTTTTGGATTCGGAATACCGAAATTAGCCTAGGGTGAAATTTTGGTATTTTTCTGAAAACTTTCAATTTTTGATGAATAGTGAAACCACTAAGTGGTAGGTTAAAAACTGAATTTTGCATAAAACTTAATTTTACCGCTTCTGTGAATGGAATTTTGAAAATCCGAGAGACATGGTTAATATTAAGGACTAAAATGTGGTTCAATGAGATGAAAATAATTTTTGGTGAATAGTAACTTTTTACTTTTTTTTTACCACGGTAAAAAGTAAATAGGGTAAGTAAGGGTACAGATGATAATATTATTACCCTAAAAAATGTCCTAATTCTATTGGATAAGTGTAATTCGACCAAAAACAAACTTAGGAATAAAATATGACCATTTAGCCCCACTTGGATTAGATTAGGACATTTATTATTAATTTATTTAAAGAAGGGTTAAAATAGTTAAAATCAAAGTTTAATAAGTAAATAAATTTTAATATGGGGTTATAAATAAGATAAATTCGACTATAAATATTCATTAGAAAGATACAAAGATTTCCTACATAATGGTATTTTATTTGTAATTTTTAGACATTGAATAATTTAATTTATTTATGACACAATGATGATGCAGTAATTATCTTATTAATGAAATATTGACATAATTGATATTATAAACACCAAAATAAATGTAATTTGAGACTTTTTATGAATTACACTAATTTTCTAGGTTACTATGATATATTAGTGTTGATTTAATCAATATGTTTTTAACATATAATTCTGTTATGACTTTCACAAAAATCATATATCAAATAGTGTCAAAATTGACACAAAATAGTTTTTAAATAAAATATTATATTATTAATTGTTATTTTATTCCTAGAAATCTAAGGTTCGGCCAAATGACTTAGATAAGGATATATATACTAATAATAAACAACTTGGGGTTCGTTTGGCATGTTATAGTAAGTGTATTAACCATATAGTGTAAGAAAACAAAAAGTCACGGTAAGAGTTAAATTATTTAACTTAGAGTTAAATCTAAGAAATAAGTTTAAAATAATAACCTAAACTTGTATAAATCTTATTGGTTGATAGGATTTCGACCCATCCACACTTTACCTTCGAAATAAGACCCTTTGGAACCATTATAAACCGATTTTGACTTTAATATAAAATAATATTTTGAGATATTCCTAAGGTGCCCCTCTCCTCCCTTATAAAAGGGAACCTCCTCCCCCTCCTCCTCACACCAATTTGAGCACTCAAGCTCGGCCAAACCCTGCCAAAATCCCTTATCCACTTCCCTAGAATAATCCTAGAGGTCCTGGTCTTCTTCAAATACCAATCTTAGTTCCCTAAGTGGAGGATTCAAAGAGGCGTTTCAAAGAAGAGGTAATATCCATTACCGATCTTTTCAATTTATTTCTTCTTCAACTTCTTCTTCATTAGTTGTTTCATGATAAAGTAATAACATCTGTATTACTTAAATACTGATATGTTATTATAAATATGAAACAACCCTAATTCATCTTCTATCCATCCTACGGAAAAATGAAATCACCGCGCGTGCGTACGTACGGAATACCGTCTCCACGCCGTGGTGTAATCTATTTTCCGTCACCACCTTAATTGGATGGGTATAATGGTGTAATGAGTAACTATATATGATTATTATAAAGTGATATTGATACTGAAATAGTATACATACACTTCAACACAATTCCACGACCATGGGAACGATATCATCGCTCGTGCGTACGTACGGACTACCGTCTCCACGACGCGATGAGATTCATTCTCAATGATTAACCATTCATGAATGATTATAAAGTATATATAATAAGTACTAATGAAATATATGACCTAATAATGATACTGTAATTATTTATATTTATATGTCTGTCATCTACTTAATTCCATTCAATTCAATAAGGAAACGAAAACAGCGATCATGCGTACGTACGGACTACCGTCTCCATGAATGGTGTATTTCTTTCCATTTACTGATTTATTATATATGTATATTCTGAATATATATATATATATATAAATCATGTTTTATATTCTGGAATTAAGTAATCATGATCTAAGTAATCATATGAATAATTACAAGTTAAAAACACGAACGACAAATGAGACGATTTTACCCAAAATGCTACTTTAACATGAATTTACAAAAGAACGGGTAATATAAAGTCATAGTGGACCATATATGATATAACAACAATGAATATGATTCTGGAATAACTCAATAACATGATTTAAATCATTATACAGGAGGTTCGGACACTTACAAAGCAAGTCGGACCTAAGGTAAGGGAAATGTCACAATCTCATTTTTATCCCAGATTGTTTATACTTTGGTATTTACTGGGGTGTATTTTATCATCCACATCCATGTTTCCTCAATATGTAATATTATTTCCATTCACCTAAAAAAATTTAAATCCCATTTTACCCTTCGGTGAGTTTTTAGTAAAAGATATGAAAGGAATCTTTTGTCGTTTTTCGTACGAGGTACTTTTTTTGACTTTTCTGACAAAAGTACGCGAAGAATGTTTTTTTTAACTTATAAGGAAAGAATGGATTTTTTAAACATTATTTCCAAGAATATTCCTTTATAAGTTTTCAAGTTTATTTTTAATCAACTTCTTTTAGTTTATAATTGTATGACATGTTAAGAAAAGAAAAGTGTTTTTGAAGTAGAAAGGATATTTTCCTCAAGAATGGAGTTCAAATGTTTTATCAAAATTATTTTCCATCTAAGATAATATAGGGTTCTGTTTTTATACCTATTATTACATTTATTTGATTATGTTTTGAGGGAATTATTTTTATGAAGTCATTTACCTTATATGATTTGTTTTATGATGTCATGATGTTTCAAGAATCCCATTTTTGTTACATGTGTTATGCGATGATGTATGATTTATGATTATGTGGCACACATAAGAAAGGATTCATTATAAGATGGGTGGGACCTATATCTCCCTCCAATGCATTGGGTAAAGATTTTATATCTCATGAGATAGACATGGCTGGAACGGTAGGTTATACCGGTTCAGTAAAACAGGACTGGAACGAGGGTGACTCGGTTCAGAAAGGGACTTTGTCTACTAAGATAGTCTTGGCAATGAGTCATGACTAACGAGAAATGATATTTCATGATTATGTGTGCATGCCACAAAGTTTCAAGTTTCATGTTATGATTATGGGGATCTCATTTTCACTTCTATGATTTGTTCCATGTTAAGATATTATGATCTCTTTTGCAGGTTATGATTTTCAAAAAGATATGATATGATTTTTATTTCCTTTATTTTCCCTTGCTGAGCATTTGAGATCACCCTTTTATGTTTTCTTTTCCCCAGGATATAAATAAAGGTTTTAGGTAAAAAAAGGGGAATATCTTTATGGGAGATATTGAATATCTTTCACCACGATTAGAAGATTACGTTCCGAGTTTCCAAAGACACTAAACTATTACGATCCTTGTGTGTGTGTTTTTGTTATGTACCAAGTATTCCGCAAAAATAATGTAATGTCCATGTACGTCAAGCTTCGGGTCTCTACAGTTGGTATCAGAGGAAAGGTTTAGTCAACCTTTGGAAACTAGGATGCGAGAACTTTAGTGAGATCCCTAGAGATATTTCTAAGGTATTTCTAGGGATTTCCCTAAGGTTAAGTATACGTATAGGATATAGTACTAGAATTACGCTAACGATCATAGAATTAAACCTAAGATGTTAGATATTGAAGGTACTCCCCCTTTATTATGTTGTTTTCCCGAGCATGATTTTTTCCTCTCACACTATTCTTTTTGGGTTTTAGACGATGGCTGGAACCCGAAGGAACCGTGTTGATCAATGCAATGGAAAATGAAATGATTGCCCTCCTGAACAAACAAATGTTATGGGAGATGGAGTGAAAAAATCTTATTGCTATACTTACACAAGCTATGAATCATTCTGGACTTCCAAATGAGCAGAGAAGGGAACAATATTCTATTGAGTCCTTCATGAGGCAACGTCCACCTTCTTTCAGTGGGTCTTCTGATCCACTTGTTGCTGAACAATGGATCAGTACCACTGAAAAGATATTTTCAGTTCTTCAATGTTCTGAGCATGATAAAGTCATCTTAGTAGTATATCGTTTGGAAGGTGAAGCAGATCAATGGTGGAATCTTATCAAGAATACGAGGCCAAGAGATGAAATTGAGTCTATGGAATGGGACGAGTTCAAGAACTTGTTTTTCAGTAAGTACTTCCCTCGTATTCTTCGAACAAAGATGGAAAAGGAGTTTCTTGAGATGAAGCAGAAGGATGATGAATCTGTTGGTATATACGAAGCAAATTTTACAAGACTTGCAAGGTATGCATCTGGCATTATCATCCAACCTGAAAGTAAAGTTGATCGATTTTTCAGTGGCTTAAAACCAAGTCTTCGAAGGGCATTAGCTATAAGAGACTTCAGTAGCTATGAAGAAATTGTGCGCTGTGCTATCAAGGTAGAAATGGAAGTTGGTGTTACATATCCATATCATGGTTTTGACAAGAAACGAAAGATGGAATTCAAGGAGAAATCTCAGAATAATGGTGAAAAGAAGATGAATGTATACTTATGCACAAAGTGTGGAAAGAAGCATGGTGGAGATTGTCTTAAAGGGACTAGAAAATGTTTTAAGTGTGGAAAAGAAGGTCATCGAGCAGCTGAGTGTCAAAGTAATGGAAAAAATGAATTCTAATGATGTGAATAAAGCAAACACTGCAGAGAACGCACCACCAACACTTCAATGCTTCAAGTGCAAGGAAATGGGGCATTATGCTAATAAATTCCCTAATCAAAGGGTTAGTGATGATCGACATGAGCAACCGCTTAAGGCAAAGGACAAAGGGAAGTCACATGCGATCACCATTGGAAATGTTGAATATGATAACGATGTGGTGGAATGATTAAGTGTTTATGTAATGGGATTCCAAAATAATGTTGTATCATAAAGTATTGGAATATTTATGTATTGGTCTAATGTGGTATTCAAAGTGCTTGAGATATTTTTGGAAATAAGATGATATGAGCATAATGAAGGGAAAATGAGAAAACGAAATGTTTAACAGTATTCATGAGCTCATGATTGATATAAGGACTAAGTGATATCATTGTTTGAGTATATAGAATTTTGAGGATTTTGGTATGTGGAAAGTGTTAAATTTTAACTGCATTCATGTTTTCACTAAGGTATTCAAGAGAATACATGATTAAGGACTTTGAATGTTTGGAATCTGACCAACAAAACATATCTTATGATATATGGGGATCGATGATGGTGTTAAATCTCTAGTAATCGTTTTCACTATGTTATGAGAGTGGACTGCAGTATTATGGATAAGCCTAAAGATTGGAATGGATTATGTTGGACATAAGTTAGTATTGTTTAAGGATAGAAGTTCTCTCGGTATTATTGATGGGATGTTATAGTAATATAGTTTTAGAAAAAGGAAAACCTGCAGGACGGGCGACAGCCCATCGCGTCGGACAAGGCTGTGGAAATCGAACCCACAACCGAAGTGCGACTGGCCTTTATCGCCAACCACTGGACTACAGGAAGTCCCTGTTTAGTAGAAACTAGTTTTATTATATTAAGCTGTATGAAATATGATGTATAAGTCCATTTTAGGAACCATATATGATTAATCTCACTATAGATCGACTTATGTATATAATTTTTTTTGCTAACCTTTTGTTTGAGACAGATGGAATGACCCGTCATTCTATCACATGATCTGCTAACACTTCACGAATAACAAATTCAACTTCATTTATTTAAGAGATGAAGTGGAAATTGTTAAAGGCACGAACAACAGTGAGATTGTACCAAAATAAAGTAAGTATTTATTCTAATTCAAATTCTTTAACTTTAGGAAAACGATCTTGAAAACCAAAAATGTTGTCCTAGTTATCTTATATCTGATGAATCAGATGGTACCTTAGATCGTCACAAATTTAAGGCTTTGTGATTGCTGGATTTTCCATAGCCATGTTCTCTACCACTCTCCATCAGAACATGATGGTTAGATTTCTCTTCTATATCCATATTTTCACCTATGTGGAAACCCAGTGATTAGTTTATTTGGGTAACCGTTACGTTTCATACTTTTGTTTTTAAAGATTGGTTTTGATATTCCTTTTTACGATGTGGGTTTCTATTAAAGAAACTTTCGAATAGTAAACCATTTATAACCCCGACGAATTTCGAGGGCGAAATTCATTTTAAGGGGGGTAGAATGTAACACCCCGAGATTTTATGAAAAATATTCTTTTTAATTTCATTAATGTCTTGTGTTGTATGCTACACCAAAAGGAGCTTGCACGACACGCATCCTTGAATTGTCTTACATTACACGCAATCGCGACCTTCCTCGTTAGCGTGTGTAGTACGCAATAACGAGTTTCACTAAACAACAATATGCTATTAAAATATTATTAAAACTAGCCGTTATGAATAGTAATAACCACTTTTTGAAATTTTATAAATTTTATTTTTCAAAATGGACTTCATTTTTGGATTTGGAATACCGAAATTATCCTAGGGTGAAATTTTGGTATTTTTCTGAAAACTTTCAATTTTTGATGAATAGTGAAACCACTAAGTGGTAGGTTAAAAACTGAATTTTGCATAAAACTTAATTTTACCGCTTCTGTGAATGGAATTTCGAAAATCTGAGAGACATTGTTAATATCAAGGACTAAAATGTGGTTCAATGAGATGAAAATAATTTTTGGTGAATAGTAACTTTTTACTTTTTTTTACCACGGTAAAAAGTAAATAGGGTAAGTAAGGGTAAAGATGATATTATTATTACCCTAACACACGTCCTAATTCTATTGGATAAGTGTAATTCGACCAAAAACAAACTTAGGAATAAAATATGACCATTTAGCCCCACTTGGATTAGATTAGGACATTTATTATTAATTTATTTAAAGAAGGGTTAAAATAGTTAAAATCAAAGTTTAATAAGTAAATAATTTTTAATATGGGGTTATACATAAGATAAATTCGACTATAAATATTCATTAGAAAGATAAAAAGATTTCCTACATAATGATATTTTATTTGTAATTTTTAGACATTGAATAATTTAATTTATTTATGACACAATGATGATGCAGTAATTATCTTATTAATGAAATATTGACATAATTGATGTTATAAACACCAAAATAAATGTAATTTGAGAATTTTTATGAATTACACTAATTTTATAGGTTAATATGATATATTATGGTTGATTTAATCAACATGTTTCGAACATATAATTCTGTTATGACTTTCACAAAAATCATATATCAAATAGTGTCAAAATTGACACAAAATAGTTTGTAAATCAAATATTATATTATTAATTGTTATTTTATTCCTAAAAATCTAAGGTTCGGCCAAATGACTTGCATAAGGATATATATATTAATAATAAACAACTTGGGGTTCGTTTGGCATGTTATAGTAAGTGTATTAACTATATAGTGTAAGAAAACAAAAAGTCACGGTAAGAGTTAAATTATTTAACATAGAGTTAAATCTAAGTGATAAGGTTAAAATAATAACCTAAACTTGTCTAAATCCTATTGGTTGATAGGATTTCGACCCATACCCACTTTACCTTCGAAATAAGACCCTTTGGAACCATTATAAACCGATTTTGACTTTAATATAAAATAATATTTTGAGATATTCCTAAGGTGCCCCTCTCCTCCCTTATAAAAGGGCACCTCCTCCCCCTCCTCCTCACACCAACTTGAGCACTCAAGATCGGCCAAACCCTGCCAAAATCCCTTATCCACTTCCCTAGAATAATCCTAGAGGTCCTGGTCTTCTTCAAAGACCAATCTTAGTTCCCTAAGTGGAGGATTCAAAGAGGCGTTTCAAAGAAGAGGTAATATCCATTACCGATCTTTTCAATTTATTTCTTCTTCAACTTCTTATTCTTAAGTTGTTTCATGATAAAGTAATAACATCAGTATTACTTACATACTGATATGTTATTATAAATATGAAACAACCCTAATTCATCTTCTATCCATCCTATGGAAAAATGAAATCACCGCGCGTGCGTACGTACGGAATACCGTCTCCACGCCGTGGTGTAATCTATTTTCCGTCACCACCTTAATTGGATGGGTATAATGGTGTAATGAGTAATTATATATGATTATTATAAAGTAATATTGATACTGAAATAGTATACATACACTTCAACACAATTCCACAACCATGGGAACGATATCATCGCTCGTGCGTACGTACGGACTACCGTCTCCACGACGCGATGAGATTCATTCTCAATGATTAACCATTCATGAATGATTATAAAGTATATATAATAAGTACTAATGAAATATATGACCTAATAATGATACTGTAATTATTTATATTTATATGTCTGTCATCTACTTAATTCCATTCAATTCAATAAGGAAACGAAAACAGCGTTCATGCGTACGTACGGACTACCGTCTCCATGAATGGTGTATTTCTTTCCATTTACTGATTTATTATATATGTATATTCTGAATATATATATATATATAAATCATGTTTTATATTCTGGAATTAAGTAATCATGATCTAAGTAATCACATGAATAATTACAAGTTAAAAACACGAACGACAAATGAGACGATTTTACCCAAAATGCTACTTTAACATGAATTTACAAAAGAACGGGTAATATAAAGTCATAAGTGGAACATATATGATATAATAACAATGAATATGATTCTGGAATAACTCAATAACATGATTTAAATCACTATACAGGAGGTTCGGACACTTACAAAGCAAGTCGGACCTAAGGTAAGGGAAATGTCACAATCTCATTTTTATCCCAGATTGTTTATACTTTGGTATTTACTGGGGTGTATTTTATCATCCACATCCATGTTTCCTCAATATGTAATATTATTTCCATTCACCTAAAAAATTTTAAATCCCATTTTACCCTTCGGTGAGTTTTTAGTAAAAGATATGAAAGGAATCTTTTGTCGTTTTTCGTACGAGGTACTTTTTTTGACTTTTCCGACAAAAGTACGCGAAGAATGTTTTTTTTAACTTATAAGGCAAGAATGGATTTTTTAAACATTATTTCCAAGAATCTTCCTTTATAAGTTTTCAAGTTTATTTTTAATCAACTTCTTTTAGTTTATAATTGTATGACATGTTAAGAAAAGAAAAGTGTTTTTGAAGTAGAAAGGATATTTTCCTCAAGAATGGAGTTCAAATGTTTTATCAAAATTATTTTCCGTCTAAGATAATATAGGGTTCTGTTTTTATCCCTATTATTACATTGATTTGATTATGTTTTGAGGGAATTATTTTTATGAAGTCATTTACCTTATATGATTTGTTTTATGATGTCATGATGTTTCAAGAATCCCATTTTTGTTACATGTGTTATGCGGTGATGTATGATTTATGATTATGTGGCACACATAAGAAAGGATTCATTATAAGATGGGTGGGACCTATATCTCCCTCTAATGAATTGGGTAAAGATTTTATATCTCATGAGATAGACATGGTTGGAACGGTAGGTTATACCGGTTCAGTAAAACAGGACTGGAACGAGGGTGACTCGGTTCAGAAAGGGACTTTGTCCACTAAGATAGTCTTGGCAATGAGTCATGACTAACAAGAAATGATTTTCCATGATTATGTGTGCATGCCACAAAGTTTCAAGTTTCATGTTATGATTATGGGGATCTCATTTTCACTTCTATGATTTTTTCCATGTTAAGATATTATGATCTCTTTTGCAGGTTATGATTTTCAAAAAGATATGATATGATTTTTATTTCCTTTATTTTCCCTTGTTGAGCATTTGAGCTCACCCTTTTATGTTTTCTTTTCCCCAGGATATAAATAAAGGTTTTAGGTAAAAAAAAGGGGAAGATCTTTATGGGAGATATTGAAGATCTTTCACCACGATTAGAAGATTACGTTCCGAGTTTCCAAAGACACTAAACTATTACGATCCTTGTGTGTGTGTTTTTGTTATGTACCAAGTATTCCGCAAAAGTAATGTAATGTCCA
Source organism: Viscum album (assembly GCA_963277665.1). Lineage (NCBI taxonomy): Eukaryota > Viridiplantae > Streptophyta > Magnoliopsida > Santalales > Viscaceae > Viscum > Viscum album. The sequence goes on along the minus strand of OY728151.1, from coordinate 1,094,916,240 downwards.
TGTACGTCAAGCTTCGGGTCTCTACACCCAAACTCATCTTAATAAACAAACTCATCAAATACCACTGCTTAACTTATTCATTCACGTCTTACATTGGTAATTTTATTCTCAATGCATCTTAAACCACATTTACCTTCACATGTGTGTATGAAATATAAAAATCCTAAGTCTATAGATATTTTACCAATAAACTATGTTGAAATAGAAGATCCCTCTAAGTAAAAATATATTTCAGTCTACTATGATTGGAATACAGGATAAACTACTCCCCAAAGGTATAATATCACCATATTTTGATGACATTCATAACTAATTACAACTCAAGATCATGTGTAGGGACGTTCTTCACATTATGGTGTAACTAGGGTGATCCATAGGTCACCACTTCTTTCCCTGTATAAATATACATCCCATTATCATACTAGAAGCATCGTAAAAAACATCATAACTCAAACTAGGTTCCTGTAGAATCTAAACAAGTGTTGAAGTTAGACTCACCTTAAACTTTTCAAAAGATCTCTAACACTTTTTTCCATTAAAAATTTGCACCCTTATTGGTTAAAGAAGTAATAAAAGACACAATCATAGATAAATCCTAATCAATTTGTCTATAATAACTAGGGAAACCCAAAAAGATTCATATTTCAAACAAATTTCTTGGATTATCATTGGACATCAATTCCTATAACTTTTTAGGATACACTGAGATGCCCCTCTTAGATATCATATGCCTAATAAATTTCACTTCTTGGATTCAAAATTCACTTGGATATCTTACCATTAATATGATGTTCCTTCAAGGATAGAATAATGATATCCAAATGGTCTATGTGCTCCACCTCTGACTTTTTTTACACCAAAATATTGTCAAAAAACACAACAAAAAAATATTCCAATAATCGATAAAAAATATGGTTCATCAAATACATAAACACTGAAGGAGAGTTATTCAGAAAAAATTGAATAAGTAGAAACAAAAAATAACCAAACTAGCTTCTAAAAAATGTTTTAGGTATATCCTCTTCTTGGAATCTCAAATAGTGGTACCCTAACAACATGTCAATCTTTCAAAACCAACACACCCCTATAAGCAGGCCAAAATAGTCATCAATCCTTGTAAAATGATATTTTTTTCTTAATGGTCACCCAATTTAACTTACTATAGTCAATAAAAAATATGTGGCTATTATCTATCTTCTTTAAAAATAAGACAGGTGAAGACTTCGGTGACCTTATAGGATGAATAAATCCTTTAGAATCTAGGTCATTAAGCTAGACCCTAAGTTCCACCAACTCATCAGGGTTTTTTAGATAATATTTCATAGAAATTAGAATCGTTTCATGGATTAATTAAATAATAAACTTGAAATCTCTCTATGGAATTAAATCAGAAAAATAATCTTGAAAAACCTCTGGGTATTCACTCACCACTATGGGAATTTCACCACCCAAATATTGATCGAATTCATTAAGAAAAATCTCTAACAACTGAAATGATATTACCCTAGCATAAAGAATAACAGGACCTACCCTATCTGATCTAAAATCCGACTCACCCAAAAAGACAAGAGTTCCCCCATATGTAGTTAATAACTATACCCATTAGTGATAAAAGTATATATAGGCCTTAACAATGATCATCCAATCCATCTCAATAATCAAGTTGAAGATGTCAAGATCAAGCCCCATGAAGTCTCACTCTACCACAAATTCAGGTATCATCACCCGACCTGTGAGACACTTGAAACCTTTTTCAGATCTCATTCCCAAAGGAATAAAAAGATCCAATAAGTATCGAATAAATTATGAATGAAATCCCAACACATCAACTAAATTTTATGATATAAAGAATAAGTATCACTTGTATCAAATAAAGATAGAACCATATAAGATTAAATAAATGGTGTACCTGTAACAGTAGCTAGCCCTACTTCATATTCCTCTAGCACATACTCTTCCACACAATGTTATTCAGTATTAGTTTCATGAACATCCCTCTCATCCTAAGGACTTTATCCACCACCCTTGGAAGCATCAGTGTGAACCTGTAAACCATTGGTGATAGTATATAATACCTCACTTATCTGGTATATCCTTTCACAAAAACTCTTCAAATGGACCAATAATACACAATAATGACAAGTCTTGGAATCCTCTATATAGTTAGGTCTAGTATGATCAGACCACACACAGTGATAAAAAATATTTTTTATCCTAAAAAATCCCTTAAAACTGGTCCTAAAGAGAACTGATGGCCATTAAATTTCCTTTTCTATCCATAATATACACTCTGGCTAACAAATACACTAACTGAAGTTCCACCCAAACCTGTCTTCCCGACTATTTCTACCATGTCTAAAGATTATGTGTCAACTACCACCAAAAATTACAAAAGGAACATGAAAATAAACATCAACCTTATATCAAGCCTGAGTCTTAACTCAAACCTCTGAGCCTTTAGGTGCTCATTAGTGAAAAGCTCTAGTTTTAGATGCACCAGCTCAGAAAAATGGGTAGAATACTCCAGAATAATATGCTCCCCTTTCTCAATGTTATGAAACTCCTAGTTATTTTCTTCATGTAATGTCTTAGGGTAAAACTACTAATTAAAGGACTTCTTGAAATACTATTAGGTAAGATCCTCATGCAACATTGCTTTCACAATCGAGTTTCTCCATCTTTCCCTAGTCCCTCAAGCACATATATGGAAAAACCAACCATTAAGTCCTTAAGAATCTTCAATAATCTGAATTTCCTTTGAATCTTTTAAAGACACTTCTAATATTCTTTTAGTCCTTTGTCACCATAGAAGATAATTATATGCCTTTGAGAAAAATTAGATCTATGATCCACTACACGTCTTGGGTTTTCGATACCCACTTGACTCAGAGTCTAAATGTTGAAAATTATTGCTTTAACCAAACAAGGTTCCACTAGAGGATTCCCCTATGGAACCTATCATATAGCATCCTCTTTCAGATTTAGAAGATCTATCCTCTGATTCATTCTCTAATAAACACAATAAAATATCTAATTAGATCTCAAGAACATTCAAATGACACCAAACCCCAATTCTCAAATTTGATAAAATTCCTTGACGACCCATAGTAAATCGGGTTCAGTCCCAGAAGGGAGATGGATAGGACTCTTTTACATACATACTATTTGAATTACATTAGTCCAAACTCTTGTCTACCCAAGGAAAAAAAACTCCTGTAGTGTTAACACACTACAGGATGATCCTTCCCTCTAATTCTAAATTTTAACAGACTCACCCATGTAAAACAGACCATACACCCAATCCTGACATCACATGGTGAGGTGTAATAAGAAAATAGAATAATTCATTTATATAATGAAATAATACATACAACCAGAGTACAATGTAGAAGTAAAGGATACAACCAAATTTATACAGTCCAGAAAAAGCATCTAAACATTAATGTATGAATAAATCATGACCAAAAAGTCTCAATGTGACTATCAGACACCTCTATACCACCCTAAACTAAAGGAAAAGACCAAATTATAAGTCGAAATGCTGTAAGATTTCCTTCTCTTTACATTTATCCTATAATTAAACATCTACAAATATACAATGGAAAAAAACTAGGGTGTGAGAATAATGTATAGTAGGATACCACCACATATTCTATACAAGGTTTAATATCAAGAATTCAATAGTTTTAACTTTTAAAAAAACCATTTTGAAAATAATTTTAATATATCCAATTAATTTTTAAAACATTTCCCCCTTTGGTTTTCATAAAATATTCCCATATTCTCAAAACTAAAAATATGTAATGTATAATTGATATAAACAGGAAAGTATATCTATACATACAAAGGTAAATAAGTAAAACCATATCCTTTAAATAACCTATGATGTGAAGATATGTGATACAGCCTCATTATAAAACCTATGAGCAATAATCCATGTTGAAAAAAATTATATGATTAATAATTTTAAAAGAAAAAGAACCTCGTATTAAGCCCTAGCCTATGATAAAATTCATATTAGACACTCGAGATCCTAAATAGGCACAAAATTATATCCAATAAATATCGGGTCCTACCACAATCCATCGATATTCAAAAGGTTACCTCCTAGTGGTTCCACACACGCTAAGGATACCCGTGACTCTTTCCCAATTCACCCAATGTTTATAATGTTCCAATTACAAAATATATTCTGAAATCATGCTCACAATTGTATAAAACATTTTAAAAGTTAATACAATCCACTTCGGTGTTTGAAACTCTAATTCGAAATAAAGAAAATCCATTTTCAAATAAAATCCTCTTTAAAAACATTTTCATTTATAATCAATCCTTTAAAAACACTTATCAATTAAAATCAATGGAAAAACCAAAGGAATTTACCAATAATTATAATCAATTAATTGCATTAACCCATTGTCCATAAACACCTACCTAAATAGGTATAAACCTGACCACCATTAATGAGGGTGACTGGAAACCATGAGAGCAACCTTAGAAAGAAAATGCATGCTAAGAAACTAAAATGGATCGATAAAAAACACAATATGATCAAAAAATTTAAATATAAACATAGACAATGTAGTTTCTACCCCCAAAAGAAAGGAAGAAATAGTAGGATTACATACTCAAAGAGATGAAACCCAGCCGTAATAGAGATCAATCGTGGAACAAAGTAATTCGGATGGAGTGAAGGTCTCCAAAATCAACCATGAGAGCCTCTAGGATGAGATCCAAAATCCTAAAAATAAGTGAATGAAGAATCATCTATTGACCACTCTAATAACCAAAAATTGAAAGACATACATGTAGTGTAATCCAATTATACATAATTTGATCCCTGTAACTGAAGTACACCAAAAAACCCATCTATTTGCTATTAAGATGTGATTTTTGAAATTACACAATATGAATTATTTACATGGAATGTAAAACTATAACACCATGAACAATATTCACGACATCTGATAGGTGATGAATACATGTTGTGTAACCCCCTTACACAACATGTAAACCCCTAGTAGACTGTAAAAATTGTAGGTTTGTGTAGAAAATTTCAAAACCCCCACTCCGAGTGTTCTCCGAACTTGGTAAGAACCCCGATAAGTATTTGATAATTTTGGTACCTAGATTACATTAATTAAAATAAACATAAATCCCTAAACTTTAGGTTATTTTCACTAGAAGAGTTTCTCCATCCCCAATAAACTGGAAAACATATCCAAACAAGGATGATAAACAAATCATAAAAAATGGAGTATTGAAAAGTGTAATGGGATGTTATAATTTAGCATGTTTATATGATTCAATGTTATTTTATTTTATCTTATTATATTTACCATCATATTTATTTATTAGGAAAAATATATAAGGTGTAGACTCACCCATATCTAGACATATCTCTTGTTATTAGTCTCCATCCTCTAGTGTATGGGGAGTCATGCATGAGGTTATGTAGTTCTCTATATTGGATATGGTAACCCAATAATGGATATTAAAAACACAGTATTAGATCCCACCATTCCATGACATAAGATATTAAGGATTCGTAAAATTGAGATATATTTTTTGGGACACTATATCGAATTTATGCTTATGTCTATAAAACAACTATAGAAAAAAAACCATGTCACTAAAATTACTAGATTGATGTTATTTTTTTATGGATATATTAAATTTTATTTTTCTAAATTTATTTCCTAGTTTAAAATTAATATATTTACTCTAATTTATTTTTTTCTGGGAGTGAATAATTACAAAAATCATATACACCTAATAGGTTTACATAACAAGTGTGTGTCTATCTATATTTTTAATATAATATTCAAATATGGGTTTTAATTTACTAAATTCCAATAAACGGTTATCAAAGTTTTCCTAAATAATATTTTTATTTAGTTATAATAAATTTTTACATATTGAGATCTATTTTTCTATGGTTATAAATTTCTAATAATTGTGATATTTACAGGAACCACTAACCAAATCATAACATGTGGTAAGCAAGTAAGTTATACATCCTAATTTTCTAGGAAACGAGAGTATATATAGTAATATCATAAGGTAAGGTTAGTTTTTATTTTATATATTATTTTGGAATGGGAATGGTTGATATGTGATTACATGAATATATTTTTTATAATTATTTTATTCTTATAATTATTTTAAAATTTTTTTAAATAAATTATTTATCATTTTTAAAATATTCCACCCTAGTGATTTCTCTTGGAGTAGTAGAGGGATAGATTTGAAAATTCTCTTGGATTAATTATAGTTTTTTTATAATAGTGATGATAATAATTTTACTGGTTATATTGATTTAGTTCATATTGGTAGGACACTTCGTGATGAGGAATTTTGGTTATTTCTAGTTGGATGAGGATGTATAAATTAGGATGAGTCCTCCATGGTGGACATCATAGAATACATTCAAATATAGAATCATCCTACATTCCAAGGAACATAGTTCATTTTAATATAGAGTACAATAATGATTTAATCGAGTTAATATTTATTTTTTATGATTAAGGATAAACATGAAAAAAACTGTGTCTATGTTTCAAGGACCTTCTAGGAAATGGAAAGAGTCATAATATAACCCATGAGAATAAAAGAAATAACTTGTGAGTCCTTTAAAATGTTTTTATTTTAGGAAATATTTCCTATGAAACTAAAATTATACTAAGCATAAAAATTTATGATGCTCTATCTAGGATAAATCTCAATCAAAGACTATACTATCATGATTTTTTAGATTCTTTGTTATCACTTTTTCTATTAGGGAATGAATCCTAAAAGGATCACGATTTTGAGATTTCCCTGTGAATAGAAATTACTAAAAAAATAAGGTTATTTAACATGAATAGTTATTTATAAGTCATTTACAAGATTCTCACTACTGACAAGTGCCTTATAGAGAGTGGATAAGTATGGGGATTTCTTATTTTTTATGGTGTTGGAAGTATTTCTTCTAATAATAAGATGTTTTTTGTGCATGAGATGTTACAGGGAAGTAAAAGTTTTGTTAGTTAGAGCTAAATACCATCACCCACTCCATCATGCGGGGATATAGTAGTATTCTTTTAGTGTGGGTAGCAACCTCATGTGTATTAATTCTTTTACAGTCAGCGAAGACCATGTTGAACTTTTGGTAGGATAGGTAATTCGTGGTACTCCTACAATAAAAAATAACTATATCATATAACATGTGTCCTGACCAAGACTTAGGCATCCTATGCATGCTCTGTAGGATTACCATAGATAAAAAAAATAACATATCATGATATTTAGGATACATAGGTAAGAAAGGATCTTAGGGTATATAGTAGCCAATTCCTAAGAGTATGATACATCTCGGATGTCAGGGATCATGTGGGTAGAGTAATGGATAAGTTGAAAGATATATTTTTTATTTATGTCATGTTACTATGTATTTCTATTAAGAATCCTTGATTATTTAAGACATAATTTTTGTTACTTTAATATTGTTTGATACCCTGTTTAAAGTGAGGATGGCCCATTATATAATCCCAATTTTTTAGTGTAAAATTTAGAACTCGTGATAGAGAAATCTATATGGATACCATATTTTGAAAATCCTTTTGGATGGAGATTGGGTTGAGTTAGGAGGTTATCTGGGTGTTCCATAGTGTTTGGTGGCTATGTTCACCAATGAGATATCTTAATGTTGTATATATATAACAGTGAAGTCATATTTGTTATGGATGGGTTAATTCACTTTTAGGCTAGCGTAAATTGTTTTTGAAGGATATTTTCATTTTTAATTCTCACTAGTTATGAGAATACGTATATAGGAGAATTTAATTTCCAAATTGGATATGATGGGCTTGACCTTTGATAGTTAGAATAGATCCCTATATAAATGGCTACTATGGTCGAATGTGATACAGAATTGATGGTTTAGCCAAATATTCAACCTGATAGTAAACTATTTCAATAATTACTTACTAGATTATTTTATAGGATAACATATTAAAATAGATGTCAATTTTATGATTGACCTTGTATTGTTTATTGATCCTATTACGATACCTTTTTAACTTATGGAACTGGATGAATTAATAGAGTATAAAATTTAGACTGATAACCTTTATGTGAAAGTTTATAGACTTTATAGTCCTTCTCCATGGGTTAATTGATATTATTTTCCAAGATAAGTCATCAAATTTGATATTATACATATATTACATTATATCGAATTAGTTTGCTTCAAATAACATTTATCACCAATCAATGATAGATGATTTTTTTGGATTAGTTAAGGGGAGATTTATTATTATCCAAGATGTATTTCTAATGAAGATATAATTAGTTTTGACTGATAATGGAAGACATACCATATAAAATATATTTGATATCTGCTAGACCTAAATGAGTTTTAAGTGTTTTCATTCAACACAATAAATGTGAATTAAATTTTTAAGGAACATATAAACAATATATTCCATCCTAACATGGATTCTATCATCATGTTATTTTATTACGATTTTTTCATATACTCCTAGACCAAGGTGTTTCATAGAGAGTATTTAGAGATTGTATTAAACATACTGTGAGAATGTTATATTTATTTGTTATATCAAAATATTATTTTCATACTCAATATGTACACTTTATTCGGTATATTATCCTTTAGACCAGGATTTCAGTTAATAAATAGGATCTCAATAGAGTGAAATATTGGGAAAGGTGGAAAAATCGATATATAGAATTTATTTGGAAATCCTAGTTACTATGAACTATATATTTTAAACATATCATACATGAAAATTATCATGATAGAAATTACCAAGAAAGGGTGAAATTATAGTGGATAGACATGTGTGAGGATATATTTCATGTATTAATGGGGTCTCACATCTTCATATATTCTTGTCATACCTGATTATGGATGGGAAAATACAAATTATTTTGATGCATATAGGGTTTATTTAGGATATGTAATTATACAAGAGGATAGGGTAGTGGATTATGGATATCATTATATGATAATCCATGAGTGAACAACATAATAAATTATTTTGGGAGATACCCCATTGTCCATTCTTTTAGGTGTGGGTGCCAATATCTCATTTGGGAGATAATTTGTTGTCTAATCAGAGTATAGGATGACAAGATGTGTATTTTTAGAGTGGAACATGAACCTACAATAGAAGTTATAAACTATTTATCTATAAAAAGTAAATATTTTATAAGGAATATACCCAAAGGGAGGGAAAAGTTAGATCAGATTCCCATTACAAGGTGTCTCAAGAATTAGTAGTGTGGGAATATAAAAAAGAAAGATATAGGATGATAATTTTCTTATATTCAACCTATGACATGACTCAAAAACCTAGAATGGTGACCATTTCTCAATATTCAATTACTTTATTACAATTGATTTGTGTAAAATATAACAATTTTTAAATCTTAGATTGATTGGTCATGTGGGATGTTCTTCTTAATGTTGATCCCTTTCCAAGATGGACACATAATGTGGATGGGTGATTTAATTAAATAGAAGGGTGGTGTTCCCCATATATATAAGGGTGGATTTGATAAGTAACTGCCACATGTCTTGATGGATAGTGTATCCAAGGTTAAAGGTCATACACAAGGATATTTGTAACCTCTTTTTGGATTTAAATGAGGAAGGACATTGCAGCTAACTTGACTAATAATCAAATCTATTTTGGGTTAAATTAAAAGGCCATAAGAGTAGAGGAGTCACTTCATTCAATCCCAATAACTACATGTTAGTGGTATAAGTTTATAATGACATTTTTCATGGGTATTATAAGTTAACATAAGGGTAATGTTTCAGTATGTTAAGTATTTGACTAGTTGATAAAGGTGTCAAATTATTTTTTACACATGAAACATAGTTAGTGGATTTACTAGACAAGGTTTATATGTGAGAGAGGTTTATCCTTTATAAGACTCATATAATCATTATACTGGATAGATATTCCCATTTCACAATATGGTTTTTCAAGATGTTTAAAAGGTATATGGGATATAGACAAATTTTTATACTCCTTATCACCCATAAATAAGTGGTTTTTTAGAGAGGGTAATATGTTTGTTGGAGAACAACTATACAAAGATTCATGATGGGTGTTATTTGAGTTCTTGAAATTTTCTTTTCTTAAAACCATATTATTTTAAGGTATGAAATATTTTAATCCATTCTTATCATGAGAAATAAAATGAAACAAAATTAATAATAAACAAGATAGACATAGGAGAATTAAATTGGTTTAAGTTACATATATCTCTTAGTCCGTTATACCATTACGCAATGCCTAGAGCTCAATGATTTCAATCTAAATAGTCATTTTCCTAGGGAAAACCCAACTAAGTGCAAGAATCCTTCACATGGTACAAAACCAAGAGATTTTTTAGAGCTCCTACAAGGATTTACATCAAAAAAAATACTTCAACACCAAATACAAGTATTTTTAAATTCTAGGGATGGGATAGAATAATGAGAGTTTAAAAAATCAATCACATAGTTGAAATAAGAAACTAAAAAAAATTATAATGAAATTTATAGAGAATCTGAGTATCTTCTAAGAACATATTTAGAGGTTCTTTGGTTGCAAAATTTAATCATGTATGAAAAATAATTATAGAAAATGATTTGAGTATTATATATCCTGTGTCATATGAATCATGTATCAACTTGTTTTTTATGTACATGTATCTTTCATGCACTGTAAACCAATTCTATTTATATCTCATATTTTTAATTTGAACATAAGCATAGTTGATAATCCCAACTACTTATGGAATAATTCTTCTGAAAAACTAAAGTGATAGACTCTTAATTTTTGTGTGTTCTAATTTTATAATTATGGAATGGAATTATATAGAATGGATGGAAGAAATCATCTTTATCATAGTTTTAATTATTTGGAAAAACGTTCTTTTTCCAATTTGATATTTCCTTATTTGAAAAAATACTTTTCCAATGAATATAAAAGCATAAGTCAACTTATCAAAAAGTCAAAAAAAATTATATGGTTTGTAATCATAATGATCCTCCATAAGATAAATTCATATCCATAGGATAACTTGATCTTTGTAAGATAAATTTTAGGAATTACAATTCATAAGATTAGTACATAATACAACTTCATATAATAACACACTTTATACTTCTTTGACTTCATTAGTGAATAAGATAAATAATATGGAGTTACTGTTTCCATAGGATAATTTTTCCTCAACAGTATTCCTAAGATAATATTTAACTTTCATAAGACAATTTTCTATTATTTATATCTTTAACATCTTTAAGATAAATAAATTATGAAGGTCCTTTTCATAAGATAAATTAATTTACTGAATTTTCATCTGACTTCTCTTAACTTCTCTAAAGGGAGATTCATTTACCTTGTAAGATGATTTCCTAAATAGTAAAGTAATATCTTATACCAAGCTTTTGTAAGTTAAAATCCTTTAGAACTGAATTGATATTTTAGTTCATGTACTTAGATTTCTCTATAAGTAAATTATTTTATATAAAAGATAATCATGAAACATAAGATAAATTCCTTTAAAAGAAAACTGAATTCCATCATCCATAAAATGAAAATTTTTATTATTTCAGGACAAATTAAATTGATGTATTATAAAAATAAGATAAATTCAATCAAAATTTATTCAATAAATAGCTCATAAAATTTAATAATAGTTATAAATAAAATTCAGATCCACATAAGATAAACTTGTTACTAAATAAATATGTGTTTTTTAATCCTAAAAACATATAAAGTACTTAGATATATTGGAAAAAAATATGTTTTTCTAATAATTTCCCCCTTTTTATGACAAAAACCCCTTAATTAAATAATAAATAAAAGACTTTTTTTTAGAAAATATTTTAAAGTAAACTTAGTGACTATTTTATTTAATTATCCAATAAATAATGTTTTAGATTTTATCTCCCACTTTTTGTGACATCAAAAAGAACAAGGATAAAAAAAAGAGTACATTTATTTTTTCACATGAACATATAAAAACTATTAGAATTGTAAGGAATGAATATGAATAGAATTTGGCATAGATATGATATGAAAGAAAAATATATCTAAATAAAACATTAAATAAATAAAGTTAAAGAAATATGTAGAAAATAAAATAGGAGAATAAAGGAATTAAAATCTAAAAAATTATAATAAGTTAACATCTAATAAAGAGAATTTAATTATATTAAAAAACCATAGAAATTTTTATTTATTAATGATGAAATATTAGTTAATTATAAAAAAGTAATAAATAAAATTATTTCTTCATTATAGGTCCACATGATAATTATTTGAAGGTGGTTTCATAGAGTATTGGGGATGGTCTGAGGGTAAACATTGGCTAGGAATTGGGGAATCTTCAATTTATCCACTGATAACTCCCATGGAGGAATCCAATCCAAAGAAACCTCTAAGTCTATCTATATCATGAGATAACATCCTTAAACATCTATATTATATATTTGAAGATACTTACTGAGCATGGGAAGAGAAAACCTATCTTTGAGAGTGAAAAGAAACTTTTTTGATGTTGTAGGACCAGTGATTACCATTTCAGGGCAAAGATTAAGATTCTTGTTCTAAAAAAATTAGTAGGATCAAATTTTTTTCAACCACTATAATGTGTAAGTATGGAGATCATGAATGATAAGTTTGATAGAACTTCTTACTAAAAAATTAAAGAACCATCCATTCACATTTCAATCCTCTTTAAAAAAATATTTTTTCTAATAGTCCAACAAGGTTGTGAAATCATTCCATGACTTCTGAGAAGATTTGGAGAATTATTTCTGTAGATCAATCTATTTCACAGAAAAAAGGATTAATTTCTTTAAAACATCTAATTTATTATTATAAAAACTTAACTAACTGGTTTGTAGGGCCAAAATAATATGGACTTCTTTAAAAGGATGATACACAACAACTTTATTTCTTTTAGAGAAAGAAAGACTCTCCTTTGGTTCTAAAAAGGAAACTTCTTCCTATAAAAAAGAAGCATATATCATTGATCTCAAAACCAACCAATGTAGGATTCCAAACTTTTCTTCCCAAATAGAAAAGTTATTGGATAATGTTCTATAAATTTTACCATGGCCGATAAGAATGAAACTCACAACATTCTGAGCTTTCTCTAATGTTTCCATAATCAATGGAATATTATTATTAAGAAAACTGATGGAATCTATTGGGGACAAGTATATGTTGGTGATAGTTCTATGAGGACTAATCAAAATACTCTGAATATTAACAAATGTATCATATTTAACCTCTTTCAAGATATCTAATGAAAGAAATTCACTCTATATAGAGATAATTTTAGAAGTCATGGTATCTAACTCTTGAGAAACGATATCCATCTTATTTTCCAATATAGTCTTATCCTAATATCTTTTCTTTTTTGGATTATCTATAAGAATCAATTGTAAAATTACCAAAAAAATATTGGATTATGATTTTCATCCCATCAAAATCAGTTTTGGTGAAAATATATGGTTGAGTAGTTGGTATCCTATTAATGTACTCAAAGTGGATCATAAGCATTTTTTTATGGGCATCTAGATGATCCATTGGAATTTAAGTTTATCTTAGAGTCATAACTTCAACTCAATGAAATCATTTTTTATTAGATTGATTTTGGTCAGTAGTACATCATAGTTGAAATGAATTCATCTCCTACACACTTCAATTTTATTAATAGATACTTCAGATCTACTATGATAATCTACAACATGATTAGATTAACATACTTCTTTATTTTCTATTACTTATTGATTCTCATCCATATTTTTAATTGGATAAACTTGTTATACTTTTTTAATTCTAATAAAATAACCAACTTGCGAAGGTTCAGATAATCCTTCCCTCTATTTTATCTTTTGAAACTAACAAAGAAGCTTCGTGAGCTTCTTCGAATTCCTCCTCATCAGAACCTAGAAAATAACCATTTATAAAATTAATGGATTCTCATATAACTATATAACTATGATAAACTATATGAGACACTTAAAAAGATATAGATGTTGTTTCTACAGAAATTTTCCTTTCTTGACCAGTAATTACTAAATTTATAACTGTGGAAGCCAAATTTTCTATGGTGGATAAAAATGGTAAAACTGGTGGCGGAGAAGTCACACGAATAAGTGTGTAAACAACCAACTAATGAATTAATATTGAACTTCTTATGGAACATCCTTAGGTATAAAATCATCAAGATAAATCTCGTTAGAGATGACTATGTGAACTCTGTGTATTTTGTCAACAAAATTCTTAATATCCAATATATCATCCACATTTCAATAGGAATCAACTTCTATAGATGCTCCAGTAACAAAAATTTCTTGACAAATCTCTCCCTTGACCGGATCAAGGTCCAATTTAACCACTTCATTATCTCCAACTAGTATCATATTTCTAGAATAAAAACTCTAAAACAAATCCACTTCTCTTCAACACTCCATCACTTATATATTTTTTACCCCATGATAATGTGTAGTCATGGTTTTATCAAGGTATACACTATTTTTTACAAATACCAACATCAAAATCCACCCAAACGAATAAAATTATAATGCCTTGTTTTTGTTAAGGCACATATATCTCATAATATACCATTTCATATTTACATTATTCTCAATTGAAAACTACTAAATTAAGGTAACATCATGAAATGGGATCTTTTAAAACTCACCATTTCGTTAAGTATTAATGGACTAGATAAATTTTATACGGATCTTTCTTTCAGGCTTGATAAACTTTAAAACATTCTTATCAATATCAGTCATTCTAAAAAGTTATTTCATGATCTCTAGAGGGATAACTTCATCTATGGTGGTGATAGAGGTATTAAAATCAAATCATATTTTGTAAGTACATCTAAAAACTATATCCATCACCTCACCAATGAATAAAATAAAAATTACTTCAGGTTTTTAATAGATGTAAAAAATATTTAGAATATCTAAAATAAAAATTAATAAGTTCATATAACTCTCAAAAAAAATATAAAATAAATACTCCATCCTTTTCTCATAAAAACATATTCCAAACATTGAATACTGATGACTTTTCAATAACAAATATTTTCTATCAATCCAACCACAAATTAAGTACTTTACCTCTAAGAACTTTTCTCAAGGACATTGAATTTCATGAATTATTCGTGGTAGAACTATATGATCACTTCACCTTGACCATGATTGTAGTTATAAAGGTTTTAAATCATAAGAGAAAAGAGATTTGGATAACTAAGGGAGGGAGATCTAAGGTTCACAAAGTGTTTGTGAGTGTTGTCAATTTTCTTTCATTTGAGATAAATGAATGGCCATACATATTGAAAAAAATGTAATTGTAATAATAATAGGCTATGTGTTAGACCAATGCATGGATAAAACTAAAAATAGTGTCTCAAAATAAAAAAAAATTAGGATTAACTTAAAATTTATTCCCACACATATATACATGAAGTAAATAAATATAATAAAATTAAATTAAATTGAATAGTTCTAATTCAGCTTAGATGAAATCAAGTCTAAATGCAGGTAGTGGTTTAGTAAAAATTTCTACTTACTCGTCCACAGTACAAATAAATTCTAAAGAGATATCACATTTTTCACATGTTCTCTTAAGAAATTATTCCTTAAGTCTATATGTTTTGTTCTCATATTATTTATTGGATTTTGGGAAATGTTGATAAAACTTGATTTATTTCATTTGATTGTAAAATGACTAAAATTTAATTTAGAATCTATCAATGTGTGTTTTATATATAGCACATGTTCACAATAACTACTAGTATCTATGTACTCTGCTTCAATAGTAGAAAATTCCACCAAGTGTTATTTCTTACAAAAATTGAATACCAGATATTTTATTTCAAGATAATTGGTTTCTAGGGTACTCATCATATCTACTCAACACTAAAAAATATCATCATCAGAATATAAAGTCAAATTAGAAGTATAGGTTTTTATAAAAAGTAATGAAAGAGAAATTATTCCCTTTAAATTCCTCAATCTTTTCTGGCAACATTCAAATCAGATTCTTTAGGATTCATTGAGAATATAAAACATAGGAATACTAAAAACAAAATATATTTCCAACCATCTGTAAAATACTATATATTCCCAATTATTCCTCTATATAACTTGTTTTCAATTGGTTTCCCACCTTCATCAAAATCCCATTTTTCATTAGAACTCATAACAGTTACATGTACTTTATAGTTTACAATTAAAAAAAGTAATGTATGTCTACGATGTATTTTATTTTATTAAATTAATTCCAAAATATATTTTGATAAATTTGAAATTCAAAAATGAAATTTAACTCACCCATTATGATTATTTTATATTTTTTCATGAATTTTGAAAATTCATTAAAAAAATTATTTATATAACCAAAAAATAGATCATCAAAATATATTTAATCAAACAATATATTTGAAGATGACGTTTTCTGGAAAATATTATCTTATTCCTATCCTAATTGAAATTAATTTTATAAAATAAAATAAAATAAATAATCATACTAAGATCTCGGTTCTTTTTTAAATCCATAAAAATATTTGTTAATTTTGAAAACAAAATTTGAAAAATATGGGATTTCAAAACCAGGAGGTTATTCCACATAAGATTCCTCCACATGAAAACCATTTAAAAATAAATATTTAATATCCAATTAAAATATTTTAAATAAAAATGTTATTAATAGTCTAGGATAATTTTAATGGCTATTAATATGGTTATGGGTGTAAATGTTTATTCATAATCTGACTCTTCCTATTGGTTGTTTCATTTAGCCACTAATATAGCCTTATTTCCTGTGAGAATATCATGATCATCATATTTCATTCTAAAAATTGATTTTGTACTTATAATAGAGTAATGAGAGGTTCTATCAACTAACTCTCATTCCTTATTCTTTTTAGGTAGTTTGACTCTTCATGCATGGCTAAAACCTAATATTCATCAGCTAAGGCTTCTTAAAAGGTTATTAATTTGAGTCGAGGTAAAAATTTATAAAACTTTACATTGTTTCCTACAATTATTCAAGACCAAATTTCTTTATCAAAGATTCATATAATAGTATGTAAGGGATGATCTTTTAGGGTTCTAGGATCTCTAGGTAGAATACATTCAAGATCACCAATATCCATAATTTTAGGATTAGGCTCACCAAAATAAATTTCTATATCATTATCCTTTAAATTTTCAATGAGATTTTAATAAATCATGTTTTCAAAATAATCACTTAACTTGTTAACTTGAGTAATTTTATAATCAAATATATAACTTTCATAAAATTTAACATGAGATGATTCTTCAGAAATCATTGAAATTTTGTTGAAAAATCTATAATCCATAAAATTAGTATAATAAACAATAAAATTCCTTCATAGTCCACTAGATCAAATTTAAAAAGATTATACTCGGTGTTCATAATTGTAATATTTCATCCAAAGCTTTTATGTATCCAAAAGTTTTATTTCTATTTCCCATAAATCATAGGGTGATTTCATTAAAATAGGAATAATTAAAACCTTTTTTAATGATATAACATATTTAACATAAATCTTCAAACCAAAAGTGAGTGGGAAGGTTATACACACATAACATAGTCTATGAAATTTATTTCATAGTCTTATTCCTCTTTCAAAACCACCATTTATTGAGGTCTCATGGGGGTATAAAAAGTATGTTTTATACCATGTGTTGAACAATTTTAATTGAACTCGTGGTTTTCAAATTCTCCTCGATGGTCACTTCTCGAAGCAATAATTTTTTCATATTTATCATTTTGAATTATTTTGGAAAAAATTATAAAAAAGAAAATTATTCACTTTTAAAACTCAAAAATAAAACTGAAATAAGTCTAGAAAAATTTCAACTTGCATATAAATAAATAATTTTCCACTTATAATTTCTTCTCTAGATGGTCCAAAAAAACTCTAAGGATAAGTTCCTTACACCTAGTATTAGAAACCAATTTAATGGATTTAAAATATGAATTTTTTTCATACACATTTGGAATTCATAACATATTTTCTCTTTATTCAATTTAAGTTGTGTTAAAACTAAAATTAAATTTTTATTAGAAATTTTTTCAATATATAGACATTCCAATGTCCGTGTATTCTATTTCAAATCTAAGATTCATTTGTTTCATAATTTAAACAGATTAATTTTTTCCACACAATGAATTACTATATAATGTATATACATTCTCATTTTTAGGTTCCTTATTCTTAAGAATTTTATATTTAAAAAATAAAATAAAATATTTGAAAAATATACAGAATAGCCTTCATCACTGTGTTGAGAAATACTTATCAGGTTGTGTTTTATTCCTTCCATGTGAAGAAATTTATTGATGATAACTAACCTTATATTTCCAAAAAATAAAACTATCATAATTTTTCACTTAGAATTATCACCAAACAAGATATAGTATCCATCAACATTGTATATGGAAAAGGAAATTTGAGAAATATCTACTCACATTCCTTCAGCATACACAATCTATATACCCTCTTTCACTTATTCACCTACTAAATTTTCACTAAAATTCAAATCTAACAATAAATTATTTTGGTACCCATGTTCTCTTGCGTACTGAAATATTAGAAAAAAAATATTTTGGAATCCAATATTCTTATGCTATTCATAAATTCTATAACTTAATATTGGTAAATTTCATAAAATAATATCATGATTAACATACACAAAAACTAGGGGTTTTATAACAACCTTTCTCTTTATTACACATATAAACATGATTTATTACAGTAAATCCCCACTTGATATAGGATATAAGATTGAGAGGTATAGTGTATTTTGGGATTAGTAATATTACATAACAACATATAATATAAAACAAAACATCTTTATAGAAAACTTCTTTTACATGGCCACAACATTTCTTCATACTTAGAATTGCATGGGATAACCTGAGGACATGCCTAAGAAAAGAGTGAGATATAAATCCCAGTAAGGGAGTAAACAAGGAATAACAAGAATAATACAGTACATGTTATGCAATATTCATATCAATGTAGCATAAGAGAAGCATGTAAATAAAGGGATGATATAGCATAATTATCATAATAAGGAAATGTGGCAATAACATTTAACATGATATTAGCATGATCCAAGGATCATTGCACATAGAGAATGAGTAAACCCTAACTGACCATTAATTAGCATGATTAAAGACTCATTTCACATATTGTATCATGATACTAATCTTTACACAATACATTGAAGCGCTATCAGGGCACACCCTTCTTAATCATTTCATTTCATGTATAAGTGTTCCACATGGATCATATAACCTGGATTCATTAAACATCATTATTTATTCCATGATAAAGGAATGTGGAATTCCTACATAAATCTATATAATCAATAAGTAAATTTTAATAATGGTAAATACCCTTAATAAATAAATGGTCATGGTATCCACTACACAATAACTTTGGCTTGGAAATTCGCGGTACAATTTCGGCAGCATAACGGCGTGACATAAGAATTCATAAAAATGGTTGATGGGAGAGAAAGAGGTATCTCATTATAAATACATGAAATGTAAAGAAATAGGTTCATATAGATACATGTCCCAACATATTTAATTGAATTTAGATTCATAATACAAAAGAATTGCTTGAATGTAAATGATAAGAGAGAAATTACTTACAGAATTTTGGCATGGTAACAGGTGTACATGGGAGGAATTAATGAGAGACAAAGGGGTATATAATCATTAAAACATAAGTATGGAAGTATAGGGGAGTTGAAAAATTATACCCCAACATTTTTAATTGTAAATAAAGGTTATAAAAATATTAATAAACTTGGACAAAAATGATAAAGGAAGAAATCCCTTATTTAAAAGTGTGATCCCAAAGGCTTGGGAGAGGCTTGAGAGAGGCTTCTTGGGAGCTTATGGTGCCTTGGTAGGATTATAGAGATAGGAGTTAAGGGGTTGGTAAATCAAATAGGCTTTTAGTGAATAGGAATTGGGAGCTTGGTTGGGTATATATAGGAAAAGAGAGGGAATTCTTCATTATTTAGGTTTCGGACACCACACATTAAACTAATCAAAACCACAAACCATACCATGGTTTCTGACTTGGGTTTTTTTACAAAGGGATTGTAAGAAATTATTTTATAAGTCCAATGGCCTAACTTTTTAAAATATTATTCTTTATTATGTGGAGGTGAGTCACACTTTGAAGGAAAACATTTTAAAAGGTTAAAATATTTTAAAAGCCTTGGAGGGTCCACTTAAGCTTTGTAAAATAAATCAAACAAACCTAAAAATCACATTATTTTAATGGTAAAACATATATTGTCCGAAAAAACCCATTTATATTATTTTAGTACATCATTATTAGGTCATTATGATGTCATAAAATGCCTTATATAATTAAATGGTATTTAATTTTAACCCTAAAATTCGACTATCTCAGAAAATTACAAAAATATCACTATTGGTTAATTTCGACATCATGATTATAAAAATATTATTCATTTTATCTAAAAAAATTCTAAATATGTGAATTTTTACTTTTAAAATAAAAAACTAACATTTAACGAAAATTCATGGGTTTTGACAAAAACGGCTTTCAAACCTTAATAAAAATATCTATTATATTCCAAAAACTTATACAATCATTTATATTTAAAAATTAATTTATTAATAATATTTTATTAAAATATTATTTAATTCAAAAATCCATTAATTCATAAAAATAGATTTCTTAACAAAAAATACTATTTCTTTTTTTAAAACTAGTTACAACGTAACAATAATAAAATTAATGTATGTTCTTTATTCTAAACAAAAAAAAATGAACAGAATCATAGTGTCAGGGTATTGTTAAATAACCCCTTATAACACCCACATAAGACCTAAGGGTAATGTGTGTGATGGTGAAAGACTCTTGGGGAGTCTTATATAACATTGCTCAAGTGGTAATCTCTATTAACTTCCACTTCTCTCATAGGAAGTTTCGTTCAAGCTTAATGTGTTAAAGATTGGATTGGTATTGGTCAAGAGTGAATCCCAGTGAAGCCACCTCCTTTCCGAGATCTGAAAAATGGGCTTCGTACAGATCAATTCTACTGGATGAGGCTATCTCGTCCTTTGTCAGAGTAAATTGGATTTGTTAAAGTCCTATATTTATACTAATCATGTGATCACTACTCAATGGATATATTAGAAACGGTGGCATTTTTTAATGGTATTTTGAAATCCAAGATCATAAAAAATTAAATTAATATGTCATATAAACATTTTACATAATAAGAAATTTAATATGATCAAGAGTAATTTTCATTAATAAACTTTTGGGTCATTACAATCTTCCTCCCTTAAGAAATTTCACCCTCAAAATTTCCTTTTCCCACACTAAAAAAATATAGGTAACTCTGTTTCATCACTTCCTCTGATTTCCATGTTGCCTCTTCAAACTTGTGGTTTATCCATGACACCTTAACGAGGGGCATTGCCTTATTTTTTAGAAGTTTTTCTCTATGATATAAGATCTTCACCGGCTTCACCTCATATGATAGGTCATTATCTAATGGTACCACCTCTGTATTGAGTACATGTGATGGGTTAGGTATGTACTTCCTCAATAGTTTTACATGGAATACATCATGTACTTGAGATAGGTTTGGTGTCAGTTCTAGTTGATAGGCCGCTGCTCCAATGCAATAAAGGATCTCAAAAGTGACAATGTACCTTGGAATAAGCTTTACCTTATTCCCAAATCTCGTAACTCTTTTCCATGGTGATATGTGGAGGAATACCATGTCTCCAACATCAAACTCTGGGACTCATCGATGATTATCAGCATAGTTATTTTGTCGACTCTAAGTAGCTTTAATGTGATTCTAGATGGTCTTAACCTTCTCCACCATTTCTTCGACCATTTCTGGACCTAGGAGTTTTCTCTACCCAGCTTCATCCCAACATGTCAGTGTTTTGGTCCTCTTCCCATAAAGGCCTTCATAAGGAGTAATTTTATGCTTGAATGTAAATGGTTGTTGTAAGAGAACTCAACTACAAGAAGTTGTTGATCCCATCCTCCTTTGAAGTCTATTGAGAATTCTCTCAACATGTCCTCATGTGTTTGGATAGTCCACTTAGATTGGCCATCAGTTTCAGGATGATAAGTCGTACAGAAGTTCAACTAAGTATTCATAGCATATTGAAGACTCTTCCAAAACATAGAGCTGAATCTTGTATCTTTATTGAGTATAATCGATAGTGGTACTCCATATAGCCTTACCACATATCTGATATACATCTATGCCAGTTGATCCAATGAGAAATTCTTTTTAATATAAATAAAGTGTGCAGTATTTGTAAGACGATCCAAAAAAACCCAGATAGAATTGTTTCTTTTTTATTTCATTGGAAGTCTAGTGACAAAGTTCATGGTGATGTTCTCCCATTTCCATGATGTTATGGGTAATCGTTACATCATCCCCTTAGACTTCTTCCTCCCAGCATTCACTTGCTAACATACCAGGCACTTTGGTGTATACTCAGTGATCTCCTTCCTCATGTAATCCCACCAATAATTCTCTCTAAGATCTCGACACATCTTTGAGTTTTCTAGGTGAATGGAGAAATTTGAACTGTGTCCATCATCCAAAAGTTCTTTCTTTAAATATAGATTTTATGGAACACATAGTCTTGTCCCAAATCTCACAATTCCTTCTTTATTAACATTGAACTCTAAGGATTTCCCATTTCTAATAGTATATACTTTATTCTGAATTCCCGCATCATCCTTTTGAGCATCCTTTATCCTTTCTAAAAGAGATGGTTGAGAAATAATTTGTGAAAGGATAGATGATGTTCCCTTCTTTATGATTACCATTCCCATCTTCATCAAATTTAAGAATATTGGATACTTTTCAATTCTCATCAATGATATAATTTCTTGGTCCTTTCTACTTAGAGAATCTTCCACCTTGTTCTCTTTCCCAGGGTGGTAATATATTGAGTAGTCATAGTATTTGATCGGCTCTAGACATATTATTTTGTGCATATTAAACATTTTCTGTGTGAATATATTATTTAGGCTTTTGTGATCTATGTATATTTCACATGTCTCCCCAAAGAGGTAATATCACCAAATTTTTAAAGCCAAGATTACTACAGCCAACTCTAGATCATGTGTTGGGTAGTTTTTCTCATGAACTTTCAATTACCTTGATGCATAGGTAATTAATTTGTCATTTTTCATCAACACACATCCCAAGCCCTTCTTCAAAGCATCACTAAATACCACAAAAATTTCTCCACTTATGGGTAGTGTGAGCACGGGCACAGTGATAAGCCTCCTTTTCAAATCCTTAAATCTCTCTTCACATTCATCACTCCAGGAAAACTTTTCTCCCTTCTGATTTATCTTGGAAAGAGGGTTTGAAAATCATGAGAAATTTCTCACAAATCGGTGATAATATCCATCTAAACCTAGGAAGCTACAGATATCTGTTACCAATGATGGTCTCAGTCATCCCTAAATTGTAGCTATCTTGGAGGGATCCACAGATATCCCATTGATTGTGATTATATGTCCCAATAATGATACTTTCTTCAACCATGACTCACACTTGTTGTACTTTTCATAGAGCTTCTCTTTTCAGAAGGTCTCTAGTAAAGTTCTTAGATGCTCCTCATGATCCCCCTTTTATTTGGAGTATATTAGAATATCATCTATAAAGAATACAACAAATTTATCGAGGTAGTATCTAAAGACTCTATTTATCAATTCCATGATGATTGTTGGAGAATTAGAGAGTCTTAAAGGCATTAATATGAATTCATAGTGCCTGTATATTGTACAAAATAGAGTCTTGGGGATATCCTTCTTCTTCACCCTTACTCGGTAATATCCCGACCACAAATCAACCTTAGATAAGTATTGTAAACCACTTAGATGATCAAAAAAATAATTAATTCATGGAAGAGGGTTCTTGTTCTTTATTGTGATTTTTTTGAGCTTGCAATAATCAATGCAAAGGCGCATTGACCCATCCTTATTCCTGATGAAGAGGACTAGTAAACCCCCTCATGAATCACTTGGGTGTATAAATCTTTTATCCAGATTCTCCTTTGGTTGTTTATTTATCTCATTAAGCTCCACAACAGTAATTCTATATAGATTCATGTATATTGGAAATTCCCCAAGTATAATATCAATTAAGAATTCAATATCTCTTCTATGAGGAAGGCTAGGAAATTCCTCAGGAAACACTTCAGTGAATTCCCTCACAATAGGCATGTCTTCAAGGATGGTTGTTTCCTTGGAATCAATCATCTGAGCCAGATATGCATGCCCATAGGGTATTAATATCTACACTTGAGATGATGGTTATAAAAAAGGATTCATTCTCCTCCTTTCACTTTTACAGAATCGGGGGTTGATACACTATATGGAGAGTGATTTCCCTCTCATGGAAATTTATGTTGGCTCTATATAAGAAATCCACTCCATGCCAAGAATTGCATCAAATTCAACAAAAGGGAGTGTGAAAAGGTTTACAAGGAAGTTCAATCCACAAATTATGATAGGGGGAGTTATATTCATGGGATGCAATTATTGCCCCATTTTCCATTCTCACCAACATCTTTACTTCCATAACTTGTGTTGGTGTTGGTATTGTTCTACTAAACTTTCGGGATATAAAATAATTCATAGAACCAGAATCAAAAAGAATGTTCACTACTCTGGAATAAATAACTAGTGCACCTATCACCACTTCATTTTTGGGGTTTAATTTGGTGGTAGTGATGGAAAAAAGATCACTCTTGTTGCCTTGGAGGTTGTTGGTTGCCTTCGAAAACCCTTGGCTTAGGGAACTAGTTCGCAAAGTCCCCTGGTTCTATGTAGTTGAAGTAATGAACAATGAGTTGAGGGTAAAACGGAGTGTTCCTCTCCTCTATTGCTGCTGTGGGTTTTTCTTTTCTTCAGTTAATGGCCAGGTCCCCTTCTCTTTGACACCTAAATCATTTCCTCGTCCCATTCAGGAAATTTTTGTGGTGCTTCTTGCTTGACCTTTGGAAAGTGGGGTGTTGTATTTTCTTAGCATCATTGGATTTATCCATAGGACCACCAAAATTGAATTCCACCTTATTATTGTTATCCCCATGATACCCCTGAGATTTTCCAATCTTCATTTCAACTTTGAGGACACATTGGAAGATTTCCTCATAGCTCTCTAAGTCACGGATCGCTAGGTATTTCCATAGGATATTATTTTAGCCCACCAAAGAAGCAGTAAACCTTGCATTCAGGGGTAACAAAAAATCTAGAGGCATATTGTGAAAGCCTTATAACGTTTTCCTCATACGCTTCGATAGATTCATCTTCTTTTTTCATAAGGGAAAGGAAGTCCCTTTCCATCTTAAGTCAGAGGGTGTGAGGAAAATATATGTCGAAAAACATTTTTTGGAAATCCTTCCATTCTAATGCCTCGATCTCCTCCTCAGGCTTTATATTTTTTATCAATGTACAACATTGATCATCTTCACCCTCCATATGATAAGCATCCAGAAGTACCTTCTCTTGTTCAAAACATTGAAGGATGGAGAGTATATTCTCAATGGAGTTGATCCATTGTTCAGCGATTGGGGGATCAGATGATCCATTAAAAGTAGGAGGCCTTTGTCTCATGAAGGTCTCGATTAAGACTTGTTCTTTATTAGGGGGGTTTAATGTTCTTCTTGACCCATGTTTCTATTCAAAACTCAAGTTAACTGAGATATTATCATGACAAAGTTCACGATTCCTGCTCCCATTGGATTGGGAATCTCATTAGAACAGTCGTCACATTGATCTTTGCATTTGTTGTTAGCCTGATTCCTTATATTACCAGACAATGGTTGGAATAAAAGAAATGTTAGGGGTAACACATAAACGGTAATCCAAATACAAAAATAGATGACATATAAATTACTTTTGTTACTTTAACTTATGAATTTATTGGCTTCAATCTATTTTATCCATGATCTACTTCCCAACATATATTCTTAGGGGAATTTTTTTATTCCATTAATAATTGTTCGTACTAAGATTATGAGTTTACCAAAGCATATCCTCTAGGAGTGTCGTAACCAAGAGTATAGCAAGTCCAGTTTTTTTGCATTAGTTCCCATTTAAGTCTAGCTCAAAGCTGTGTTTTCAGGATTTACCCCTAGATACATCTGTTCCAGAGCCGCCTCTACCTGCTCGTATCCAAACAGGGATGTTTTTTCTTGATAAACCACTTACTCAATACTAAAAAAAATTTAGGGTTGTTTTTATTATACATAGTCTTATCACTAAGTCTTTCACTAGGGTTTTCTAATCCTAATCCCAAAAATAACTAAACCTATCCTCTAATACCAACTATAAAAACCCTACTCGTTATTACACACATAAACGTGATTTATTACATAAAATTTTAACTAGATACAAGATAGAATATTATGAGGTCTAGTGTCTTTGGGTATTAGGAACATTACATAACAACTTTGAACATAAAACACAACATCTTTATAGAAAACTTCTTTTACATGACCACAACATTCCTTCATACTTAGCACTGCATGGGATAACCTGAGGACATGAATTAGAAAAGGGTGAGCTATAAATCCCAGTAAGGGAGTAAACAAATAATATCATGGAGAATAAAGTGCATGTTATTCAATAGGTATATCAATGGAGAATAAGAGAAACATGAGCATAAAGGCATGATATATCATGATTATCATAACCTGGAAATTTGGCAACAACATTTAATATTATATTAGCATGAGCCGAGGCTCATTGCACATGGATAATGAGTAAACTCTCATTGCACTTGAATTATCATTAGTAAAACCTCATTGAACTTGACGTATCATGATACTAATCTTCACCCAATGCATTGGAGTTCTATCAGGGTGCACCCTTCTTAATCATTTCATTTCATGCATAAGTGTGCCACATGGATCACATAACATGGATTCATTAAATATCATAATTTTTCCACGATAAAGTAATTTGGAATTCATACATGAAACTCTATAATCAATGAGTAAGTTTTCATAAATTTGAAGAGTGTTGATAAATAAATGGTCATGGTATCCACTACACAATGACTTTTTCTTGGAAAATCATGGTGCAATTTCGGCAGCATAAGGGTGTGACATAAGAATTCATAAAAATCGTTAATGAGAGAGGAAGGGGTATCTCATCATACGTACATGAAATGTACAGTAATAGTGTCATATATATACATGTCCTAACATATGTAATGTAATTTAGATTCATAATACAAAAGAATTACTTGAATATAAATGAGAAGAGAGAAATTCCTTACGGAATTTCGGCATGGTAATGGGTGTATATGGGAGGCATTAATGAGAGAGAAATGGTTATATCATCATTCAAAAAAAAGGAGGGTAATATAGGGGAGGTGAGAAATCATACCCAAATATTTTTAATTAGAGTTAAAAGGGTATAACAACATTAAGAAACTTGGACAAAAATGAGAAAGGAAGAAATCCCTTGCTTGGAAGTGTGATCCCAGAGGCTTGGGAGAGGCTTGAGATAAGCTTCTTAGGAGGTTGCGGAATCTTGGGAGGATTATAGAGAGAGCAGGGAATGGTTTTTTCGAGCTCCAAAGGCTTTGAGGGAAGAGGAAGTGGGATCTTGGGAGGGTTTATATAAGAAAAATAGTGGAAATTCTTTATTATTTAGATATAGGACACCACACATTAAACAAACCAAAACCAAAAACCAACACTTAGTTTTTGCCCATGTTTTTTGAAAAAGGGGAGTGTAAAACATTATTTTATAAGTCCAATGTCCAAACTTCTTAAAATATTAGGCTTCAATATGTGGAAGTGAGTCACACTCTCAAAGAAAACTTTTTAAGAGGTTAAAATATTTTATAAGCCATAGAGGGTCCACTAAAGCTTTGTAAAATAAATCAAACAAACCTAAATTCACATTATATTAATTTTAAAACATATATTGGCCTAAAAACCCATTTATAGTATTTTATTACATCACTGTTAGGTCATTATGATGTCATAAAATACATTATATAATTAAATGATATTTAATTTTTACCCAAAAATTTGAACGTCTCAGAAAATTATCAAAAATTCACCATTGGATAATTTTTGACATCCTGATTCCAAAATAATATTCATTTTATCTAAATAATTTTTTTAATATGTGAATTTTTACTTTTAATATAAAAACCCACATTTATCGAAAATTCATGTGTTTTGAAAAAATTGGATTTCAAACAATAATAAAAATTACAATTGTATTCCTAAAAATTAAACAATAATTTATATTTAAAACTTAATTTATTAATAATTTTTTATTGAAATATTATTTAATTTATAAATCCCTTAATTCGTCAAAATAGATTTCTTAACTAAAAATTCTATTTGTGCTTTAAAAACATCTTACAAAGTAACAATAATAAAATGAATGTATATTCTTTATTCTATACAAAAAATAATGCATGTGATCATAGTGCTAGGGTCTTCTTACATAAACCCTTATAACACTCGCATATGATCTAATGGTAAGGTGTGCAATGGTGATAGACTCTTGGGGAGGCTTAGATAACCACACTTGGGTGGTAATCTCTATTAACTTTCACTTATCCCATAGGTGGTTCCATTCAAGCTTAATGTGTTGAAGCCCAGCTTGGGCTTGGTCAGGAGAGAATCCTGGTGACACCGTCTCCTTTCTGAGCTCCGAAAAATGGGCTTCATATAGAGCAATTCTACTAGATGAGTCCATTACTTCCTTTTTTTGAGTAAATTGGATTTGTTAAAGCCCTATATTTATACTAATCATGTGATCACTACTCGATGGATATATTAGCAATGGTAACAATTCTTAATGGTATTTTGCAATCCAAAATCATAAAACCAAATAAGTGAATATGTTATATAACAATTTTACATAATAATACATTTAATAAGATCAAGAGGAATTTACATTAATAAAATTTTAGGTCGTTATAGGTTTCATAAAATAAAACCATTATCATAATGTCCAAAATATGTACTAAGAAAACAAAAAACATTATATATGTTTTAGTTTTTTGAACTACGCAAAAAGTAATTTTTGTACAAATTTTATTTTTCCCCCCAGATTCTTATTCTAAACTGATCTTTCTAGAAATTATTACTACCAATTATTTTATTTATATAATTTTCTCCCTTTCTAAAAAAATAGAATCATATTTAAGAGATAGAACATATTTTTTCAGGCTCTCATCTTTTTTACTATCTTCATCAAGAGATGCAGAATAATTTTCCACCATATCTTTTTGGACTAAAATTAATTAGTTTAGGTATAATTTTTCACTTCCAATAGCATTATAATAATTTTTTAGGGATTATTTTTTATTTTTAAAGAATTGATATTTTGTTTCTATAATGGTATAGTATTTAATAATCTCTTTAAAAGAATAAGTTTTTGTTTTAGAATCATATTCATGACCAGAATCATAAAATTAATGCATATCATTAAATTAGGACAAAAAGAACATGTTGGGATTTTTATTTGAGATTTGGTCTTTTTATTCAAAAACTATATCATCACTAAAATCCTCCAAAATTCTCAATGTTTCCTTCATAGATTTTTTATTCTTTTTATTTAATTATGGTATCCATTTATACATCTTTCCAGGTTTTTTATCTTGAAGCTATGGAAAATATTCTTTGATTTTTATAGACTACTTGAACTTATAAAACTTGAATAATTTGGAAATTACATCACACTTTTTGTAATTTTGGATGTATTTCTTGATTTTTCTTCTCTTATTATAGAAATTATTAAACTTATTTTCACATTGATAAATCTCACTATAAAAAGAAGAATTGTTTGTAGTATATTGAGTATATAATCTAGAAATTTTTATACCTTTTCAATTTTTTTCATATTTTTAAGTAAAAACTTGTAAAGAAGAATTATCCTTCTTATCCAATCTACACTCACCAGCTTCAATATTCATTTCTACCTCATATTTTATGAATGTTATAATGGGATTTATAATTTTTAAATCTTCAAAAATAGTGTATTTATTAATGGAATATTAAATTCCACTCTACCAAGATGTAAATATCTGATAAATTTCATAGATTTATCTAATTCATGAATTGGTTCTCCTAGAGAAGAAAAATTATTCACATTCTTTAATAACCTGCCTTTCATTTGAGTTATTATTTCTCTATAAAACATCCTAAATGTTCCAAAATATATCTTTAAAGATTTTTTTTCTAAGTAACCTAACATTATTAGTACCTTCATACTCCACTGATATAGTATTCCACATTACATGTGCTGTATCACATTGAGAAACTCTTTCGAACTCATCTGGTCTGAGTCCATATATTATAGCATTCATATATATATATATATATATATATATTAAATCATATCGACAATATTTATTATCATACCATTTCTCTATATACCCTTTAATAATTTATTATGGCTTAAAATATTTCAAGTAAACCTTTTGACCAGGGTACCCTAAGTAGATAATCATTTGTACCTTCCAAATCAGTTATTTTTTTCCATTGAAGTAGGGAGATCTAATTATAGAAATAACTTATCTATTTTTAACCATAAGATATATTTTATTATGACCTTTAGAATATTAGGATTTTATATTTAATAACTCTATAGTCTCAACCTTCAATACCAATGCATGGTTTCAGAAAAAATCATAAAGACTCGATATGGGGGTGAATTGGGTTCTTGAAATTTTATTCACCTAAAACCACCCACTTTTAAGGTATAATAGATTATGATATTTTTATCATAATAATGAACTAAAATTAAAAATACTAGGAATAAGATAAATCAAAATATATTTATAGTGGTTCAAGGAATAGATACCCCATAGTCCACTCCACCAACGTTCAACTCCAAGAGCTTGCTTATTTCCCTCAAACCTATTCCTTTGTCTCGGGATTACCTAACTGAGTGTAAGAAGAATTTACATGGTACAAAACTATGATATTTTACTGGGATCCTAAAAGGATTTAAAAAAATCCATCAACACTTAGAAAAAGTAGTTCCCACTTTCATTGATAAGTGATAATAACGAGGGTGGAAAAAATAAAGCACACGGTCACAAGATGCAACTAACATATGGTAAAGAAACAACCATAGAATATGGGTAACTTCAAAAGGTGTATATAGAGGTTCTTTAATTGTAAAATATAAACATTTAATAATACACACTATCAAACGTGATTTGATTATTATATGTCTTATTTCATATGAATAAGGTGTCATGTATCTCATATATATATATATGTATCTTGAATGCATTGTTAAACTTCTCTATTTATATCTCCTCTTTTGATTTTAAACATGAGAACAGTTGATAATATTAATGGTTTAGTAAATAATCCCTTCAAAAACCTAAAGTAGTATTCTCTTAGTTAGTTCGTGTCATTTTCTAAATATAAAATGAACTTACATGGAAAATATAGAATAAAATTACTTTATTAGATTTTTTCATTCTTGAGAAAAAAGCATGTTGTCAAAATTGATCTTTATTTATATGGAAAACTCATTTTATGATGAACATAAAAGAGTAAGTTGACTTATCAAAAATTCATACCAATGGTAAGGATTATAATCTTAATGATCCTATTTAAGATATCTTGATCTCCATAAGATAAAATTCTAATGTTATTGTTCTCTTAATATAATTCCATTGCAACACTTTGTAAGATAAAACACTTATTACTTATTTGAAATCTTTAACATTTAAGATAAAAAAAAATATGGATTTTTTGTATCCTTATGATAATTATTAATTGAAATTATTCATAATATAATCTTTAACTTTCATAAGATAAGTGACTTATATGGATTTCATGGAAATTTCTAAGATAAACCATTTAAGAAGGTTCTTTTTATAAGTTAAAATACTACTAAATTTCCATCTGACTATTATTGACTTATTTAAAATGAAATTTATATAATTCTTAATATAATTTACTTATGTTATAAGATGGTCTTTTTTATTTATCTTTCATAAGATAAAATCCTTTATAATAGACTTGATATTTTAGTGAAATTACTCAGTTTGGGTTGTAAGATAATTCTTTTACGTGTAAGAAAATCTTGAGTCGTAAGATAAATTCATTTAATTGAAAAATAAATTCTTAAAACTATATAATGGGAATTTTTGTACTTTTATGATAAATGAAATTGAAACATTATCCATGTATCAGAAATTCCTTTTGATTTAATTCAAAAAAAAATCTCATTACTTTTAAGAATAATTAGAAATAAAATCCCAATAGGCTTAAGATAAACTCATTTGTAAAAAAATAGGTGGCTTACGAATCATGAAAGCATATAATGTACTAAGATATTTTGTAACAATATAAGTATGTACAACATAATAATACTATAATAGTATATTCTCTTCTCTTACATGTTAAATTTCAGTGAAGATTTGGTAGACCATCTAGCATTTCTATCTTTTTAATATGAAAAAAAATTGTAGATAAATATAGATGGATCCCTATGAGGCTTTATATGGTGACTATGTCTTTGAATTTTTATTGTTTATAGTCTGGTGAATCAGTGATATTTATGGGGAGACTAGTGTTGTTTCTCAAAGGGTGTGGTGTTTATAAAGATATGGTTTATCACTACTCAGATCATGTAATACTCACATAAAAACTAGATTTGATGGGATTGGGAGTTCACCAAGGGTAATAAATTATTCTTATTAGTTTCACTATGGATATTTCATCATTAATTGGGGTAAAAGGGGAAGATGAAAATAATTAGTGCATTTATTGTATACATTTTTATAATAAAATGAAATTATTTTGATGATTTAATTTTTAATTCATTCTTATATCCCTGAGGTTTTTCTCATATTTTATAGAATGAAATAGATTAAGAAAACTAAGTAAAAGGATATAAAACAACAAATAATTTCATAAAAAGAAGTTTTTCACAAATGTAGATGATCATAGAGCACTTATAGGGAACAGAACTGAATAATAAATGTGAAACAATACTTCTAAAGCTGAAGCTTGATGTTATATGTTGTTTAATCATTACACCTCATGAACTAGTGCAATTCATGAAAGTAATACACATAATGAAGTGGAGGAAAGTATCCAGAAGTGATGTTGACATGTGTCATGGTGTGACACATATGTGTCATGTTGTGACACTTGTGAAGTTTAACCAGAAGCCCTATAGGATGTGAATTTGATACATGTGGTTCAATATTTACACATCATGTAATCACTACATGGTTATGTAAAGATCATGATAGACTAAAATCATCTAGATTTGACATTTATTAAAGATTTAACCTATTTTATGACTTTTGATCCACTTTTGACCATTTTTTGACCCATACTTAATTTCATTCAATGTTGAGAAAGCCCATAATGATCCTATAAATTGAGTGTATGGATATTTTTTTAGGGAGATCCCAAATACCAAAGCATTGAGGGAGAAATTGTGGTGTGCAAGGTCCTCATCAGTTCCATCTCTAGTTTTTTATTATGCATTATTTTAATTTATTCCTTCCCTATTATTATCTCATCACTAGAGTGAGAGTCTAAACCCACCTTGTGAAAGGTTTATGTTTCTAAAGGGGGAATGTGTCATTGGATTTATTCCTTTTTCTTTATTCATGTTTTTTGGATTACCATAGTTTATTGAATCAATTTCCAATCTCTTTATTTTAATTTTATCATAACCATTTTTATTTTAATCTAAAATAAAGATTATAAATTAAATAATTGGTAACCTTGAATCAAGGAATGTCCATTATCTCATTCTGGGTGACCAGGATTAAAAATTTAATTGAGAAAAACTTGGTTCAGAAAAACCCTATATTTCTACGTCAAGGAGGGGATACTATGACTATTTTATCTCTCAATGGGTCTAATAAAAATAAAAATTTATAAAAACAAAACCTATGCTATTCAATTAATTAAAATTTAGTGTTAGTAAAGTTCAAGGTCGAGCTCATAGAAAAAATGGATTATATTTATTAGGTTTTCAGAATAATTAATTTAATTAAAATTGAAGAATGAGGTAAAGAATTATATTGGTTTTATTAATTTAAATAAATCATATTGAAGATTAATAAGATTTATTATTTGGTTTGAAATTATGTTTTAAAGTTTCCCATGGTTTTATATCATCAGGGTTCATGTGTAATTTGATTTTAAAAAACATTATTAATCCATGTTTGGTGTTGGAATCAAGGATAGGTAGATCCAATGTTCATGTTATCACCTCCTTGATGTGGAAATACCATATTTCTATTAACACCAATAATTTAGGGTTTCGCCAAGTAAAGTTTGTCTCGATACCATTTTTTAACATGGTCTCCCTGAATGTGACAATGTTCATGCCTTGATTCCACGTAACCAATTGTGCAATTTATAATGATTCGTTCATATTTAAATACCAATGGTCTGGATAATGGTAAAATAAAGAGATTTTAAATTTATTTAATAAATTTTTGAAATCCAAAATACATAAATAATGAAAAGGGGAAAATCCAACAGATCCTTCCCCCTTCATCTATATAACCCTAGCATAAGGCAGGTTTACATTCTCACCCTATTGATGAGAGAATAAGTAGTAATGAATAAATCAAAAAACATAATAAAAAACTAGATATGGAACTGGTGAGGACCCTGCACAGCACAGATTCTTGCTCCAAGCTTTGGTCTATGGGATCTCCCCAGTATAAGTAGCTTGGCCCTCTATTTATAGGCTCTAGATGGGGTTTTGCGGCATTTAATGACATTAAGGATGGGTCAAAAGTTGATCACAAGTGGGTCATGGGTCATAAAAATGGTAAAATCATCATGATACATAAAATATAGCCAATTTTGGTCTGTTGTTAGTTTTATATGTCATGTAGTTATTACACTGTATGTAAATATTTTACTATGGATATCAAATTCATGGACTTAAAGGTTTCTAGGTAAACTTTACATGTGTCATGGTGTGACAAAAATGTTTCACATCATGAAACATGTAAACTTCACTTATGGATGACTTCCTCCACTTTATGAAGTGTATTACTTTCACAACTTGCACCGGTTCATGACATGTAATGATTACACAATGTATAAAGTCAAACATCTACTCTAAAGGCCTCATTTTTTTAAGATTCTTTAGTTCCTTTCCCTGGAAGTGCTCCATGATCATCTATCTCTATGGAAAACCTTATTTTTATGGAATTATTTGTCATTTTAGATCCTTTTACTTAGTTTTCATGATATTTCATATCCTATAAAATATGATAAAAATAACATGGACATAGGCATTCATTAAAAATTAAATCATAAAAATATATACATATTATTATCAATAATGAATATAATAAATGCACTAATGATGAACCATAGTTTATAAGACCGCTCAATATTCTTTAATATCTCATTAATATATCATATATATGAAATAATTCTCTAATGCATCAGTATATACATGTGTTATTTCATGTTTCTTAGCTATTTAGGTATGATCCAAATGCCATGAAAGTTATTGATAAATAGAATGTCTAGCTGGTGGTAGATACAACATTTGAGAAGAGACTACAACAAATAGTTGATCATAGTTAGAAATTTATTTAGGGACTGAAAATTCATCTATTATATCTTATATAGTATAATAGGAATATTTATAATGATATTGGGGATTGAGAGTTATAGATTAGGTCATAGTATTTGAGGTTGTTCATTGATGTAATTTAGGGATTCTTCTTAACGAACATAAGCACAGTGATTTAATTTTTCACTACATTCCAATTTTAATGTTTGATTTCCATTAAATTCTATAAATTTTGGTGTAATTTTATTATCTTTTATTGAATATGTTGTTTTCCTGAAATAAAAATTTATAATATGAAGTATATTTGACAAATGAAATCTAATTAGAGGTAGTGGACTACCACTGAGAAACTGATGGTCTCTAATTTAGATCTTTGATAGAGAGGAAGACAGACCTATGCCTAAAATCCCTATAATAACATGATAAAAACCCACTAGGAACATACAATCCCATAAAAATTATAGTGGTACCACGCCAGGTTTTTATTGGGATCCCAACCTTTAACTTTTAAATGAGGTGATGTTTAGTAATTTTGACTTGTCCATTTATTTTTAATTTTCCTCCTTCCTCTCATGTCATCCACATATTTCACCACAACCTTAGAATCTCTCCCTTACCCTTTTATTTATAGTTTTTTTTTGTTTTATAATGAAGGATAATTATATGTGATCTTTCTCTCTTGGTAAGGTTAATTCCATGTAATCTCTATTCCTAGATTCCATTCATAATTTCCTACTCCTATATTTTAAATCCCTAAATGTAATGATTTATTTCAGTTATTAAAAATTAGATTGATTGGGGTTGGATTGGTTAGTATCCTTCAACAATAATTCTCATCAATTCCATTGTAAAGTTTTACTTGTTATTCTATTTAATTTAGTTAGGAATACATTATCTAGAATATATTACTCTATCTATGTATGTGTGTGTGTGTGTTGTGTGTAACTTTAATTTTTCTTTTCTAAGTATTTTATGGTTCAAAAATGGACTTTTTTATTTGAGAAATACCCCTTGGAGTTATCCAAATAGTAGGAAACCATATATATGGTTCTTTGGTGTCATGTATAAAGGGTTTTCCACTATTCTAATTTAGACTCAAAGCTAGGTAATTGATCTTGAAAGTTTCATAGGGTGTTTTTTTCCTTAAACTTGTGTAAATTTTTAATTTATGTATATGAAATATAGATTTTGATATATATGAATTTTTTTTGTTTTAATTGAAATAGTTTGTGTCATAAGAGTTATAAAATGTTCATAATTACATAGTGATATAAAATTTGATATATTGTGTGTGCCTTTCCAAGGGGTGGGAGAAAATTTTGAGAGTTAGTGGTCCTCGGTGACATGGGAACAAATGTTAGCTTTGATAAATAAATGTTCTAATTTAGGAAATGGTTGGACTATGAGGTAAATTTATTTTAGTGTTTTAATGGATATTCTTGTTAATGTGTTTATTTATTCATAAGAGGAGGGATATAATAGTTTATCCTTTTTGTTTAGATATTATTTATGTTACAACAGATGTATGGGAATAGGAAACTACACATGTATCTCCATGGGGAATACTATACCATGATTTTGGATGTGATCAACCATCCTAAGGATTATAATGAATATTCCTATTTATTCCTAAGTATGGGTTTTACTTGAGGCTCATTCCCTTTATGTGTATTATAGTCTCCTGAGGGCTCAGTTATATTAGGTTTTGTCAATTATTTAAATTTTTACCATGTTATTAGAGTGAAAGATTGTATTTTTGGGTGCTGTTTATGATGTAATAGAAATGAATATTAAATAGGATGACTCTTTCAACTCTCATTAACTAAAAGAGTTAAGGTTGGGATTTATGGAAACCAAGATAGCACATGATGACCAACCCGGGTTATATGCTTGTTAAATTTTTATTCAAAATTTATTATATTCACACACCTTATTTTTTAGATTTATGTTAAGGTAATATTAGAATAATATTACTTGGATATATAATCACACCCTACACATACACCATTGTGGCTATGTATATTTCACAACTAGTGATCCAGAGAAGGAGAGATATGTTATTCTAGGTGGCTGAGTACGGTGAGATTAGTGTTGACAGGGAGGTAGTACCTATATATACCATTTGTAAAACCCCAATAATTTTCAATATTTTTTATGTTTAAATAAAATTAATAAATTATATAGCTTTTAATGAATGAAAAACTAAGTTATCTTATGTTACACACAATAGAAACTTTCCTCGATAGCTTACGTTACACCCAAGATAGAGTTTTACCAAAAAATTGTATATTATTACAATATTATTATTTAATATGATATGATATAACCAATTTGTTAAATTATAAGTTATAAATAGTATTAAAAAACTTATAAAAATAAATAAATATAATATTAATTAATTGGTTACTCATTAATTAGAAATTAAAATATAAACCAATTAGATATAAGGGAAGTATTTTTATTTTTATTATCTCAGAGGTGTTTTGTTTTAATAAATTAAATTAACTATAATTATTAAATTATATTAATTAAATATATATTTTTTATATTATATCAAATATTTTTTATATTCATCAAATATATTTTATAAGCATAAGATAAGAACAAACCCAATTTTATGCATAAAAACTTATATTTTTCTAAAGACTATTTTACCGCATTTTAATGGAGAACCTATTTTAAATAAAAAATTTACACTTTTATATATTATAATTGACGAAATAAACGTCCTATTTTAATTATTAATATAAAAATTTACTTTTTTTGATTTTTTGGGTATTTTTCCGATACGTTTCATGTTTTGATGAATAGTAAAAAAATACTAAATTTTAATTGAAAACAACTATTTTCATTGAAACAATTTATAGTGTTATATTATAATTTTTATTGGTGTTAAAGTATAATTAGATTATTATTTTACAATTAATTCAATATATGTCATTGGAATCAATTTCACATTGAATTTTGAAATAAAAAGGTTTCAATCTTTTTCATGGTTTAAACTTTAACAACATGTTATCTCACCCCATCAACAGGATTAATTTTAAACTAATCATTAAAACTTATGTGTTTTGAATTTTGAGAAATTAATTCCATATTTTTAATTAGTGAATAAAAATAATGTAAATATTTTTTTTATTTTTTGGAATTATTAATTGTAACTTTAATAGAATTTTATTAACATAGTAACAGGTAAATCTGGTAATTAAGGGTAAAAAAATAGTATTATAGATATTATAAAATTACCCTAACACTTGTCCTAATTTCATTATATGAGTGTTCTTCGACAAAAATAATCCTTGGTATATGATTATAACCATTTTTAAGAAACTTCTGTGAGTGTATGACATTTATTATATTTTATTTAACGAAGAGTTGATGATGTCATGCTCATATTTTAATAACTATATCATTTTTAATATATGGTTATATAGAAGATAAATTCTAATTTAAAGGTTAATATGAAAGATAAAATTTTTATATTCATCAAGATAATTTATTTTTAATTTTTTAATAAACAAATAATTACCTTAAATGCTTATATAATGATGAAGTAATAATTGTTTAATTAATTAAAATATAAAATAAATGGTATTAAAATATTAAAATAAAAATAATTTGAGATAATTAATTTCATAAAATAATATTATATATGAACTATACATATTATGGATGTAACAATGTTTTTGGTTTGAATTTATCTTGTGTATTGGTATTTTTTAAAAAGTCAAGAAATGGGTATTATCAAAATTGAAATTAATGATACTTTAAAATAAAAATATTATATTAAATGATATAAAATTTATAAAAATATAAAAATAAAACAAATTGTCACAATAAGTTTAAATATTTCATCAATTATCCATTTGGGGTTCTTTTTTTCATTTTAGTGTAACTATATGAACCCTTAAATAGTAAAAAAGCCAATTTGTTGGGGTAAGAGTTAGAGGATTTAACTAAGGGTTAAATCCAAAATATAAGGTTAATAATGTGTCCTAAAATTTTCTAAAAAACATTATTTGAGAGTATTTAGACCCATCCTCATATTATATTATAATTTAATCACTTAAGAAACATTTTTAAAAGAAAAAATAAGTTTTATTAATTTATTATTTTAAAGGATTCCAAGTGTACCCCTCCCCTATATTATAAATCTACCCAAACCTTCCCATTTATCCTCATAACATCATTATATATGTTTTTGAGGTTCTTTTCTTCCAAAAATATCAACCCTAGATCCCTTAAGAAGAGATCTAAAGGAAGTTCCCAGAAGAAGAGGTACTAATGTTTACTAACCCCTCCAACTTCGTATCTTCATATACTTCATATTTATGTGTGGTTTAAATTATAATGTAATAAATATAGTATAATATATATACTAAGATGTTATTATGATTATTGTACAACCATATTTCACCTTTTATCCATCCTATGAAAAATGAAATCATCATACGTGCGTACGTATGGCTTATCGTCTCCACACTGTGGTGTAATTTATTTTTCACCACCACTTTATTTGGATGGGTATAATGATGAATATAATTGATATAAATAATAAATGTGACATTATATGGATTATTTATATTTAATAAACCATCGAATTCCTTACCCTTTTACCATTAAGGGAATGATATCATCCCTTGTGCGTACGTACGGCCTACAATCTCTACGACGTGATGAGATTCATTTTCAATTTTAAATTTTTAATTATGATTTAAAAAAATTATATATTGAGTAAATATAATATATATGAACTTAATTTAATTCTTTATATGAAAGAAATATATTTTATGCATAATAAATAATAAATTCATTGTAAAACGTGCAAATTAAAATGAAACAGTTAACACCAAAACAAGGGAAATAACAAAATACTAATAACAAAATGATATAAGAGGATCATATATGATATCATAAATATGAATATGGTTCTAGTATAAATTATTAACATGCTTTAAACCATTATAAATGTGGTTAAATTATTTATAACTAAAATAAAGTTCTTGGTAAGGGTTAATTTCACAATCTCATTATTATTCAGGATTGTCTATATATATATATCTGTTGGGGAATATTTATCATACATATCCATGTTTTCATAAAATGTTTTCAAAAAGAGTTTTAATATTATCCTATGAATTTTTAAATTATTTTTACCTGTGTTTTAATTTTTATAAAATGGTTTGAAATGAATATTTTGGTCAATTTCCCAATGAGGTAGTTTGTGTCTTTTTCAACTGAAGGAATGTTTTTTTACCTTATGTGGAATGATTGGATTTTTCTTTTGTCATGATGCCTTAAAGTTTTGAAACTTCCTTTACAAGTTTAAAAGGTTCTTTTGGAATAATTTTTTTTCATATATAATTTCACAGCTTTTAAAATAAATCATTTCAACGTAAAAAATGTGTATTTCTATCAAGAAATCTCTAATGATTTTATTAGAATATTTTCATATATGTCAATATCCTTTGTTGAATATTATGATTGATTGAGTTTGATCTCTTATGATACAAAATAATATACTTTATTGAAGCTTTTATGATCATTTTGACTATCAATATACTATTTTGATACCATTCAGGGTTTATGGTTGGAGTATTCACATTTTATATGCTGATTTTTCAATATGAATGATTATGTGGTTTATGTTGCACACTTTTCATATAATGAATGAATTGGACCTATTAAGTGATGGGAGGGTCCTGATCTATCCCCTCAATGCATCGGTGGGTCTCATGGGA
This sequence comes from Viscum album, assembly GCA_963277665.1. Classification (NCBI taxonomy): domain Eukaryota; kingdom Viridiplantae; phylum Streptophyta; class Magnoliopsida; order Santalales; family Viscaceae; genus Viscum; species Viscum album. The sequence goes on along the minus strand of OY728151.1, from coordinate 1,094,874,820 downwards.
CAAAATAGTTGTGGTATTGGATGATGCATTACCTGTTTATGTATAGTGTCTTGGATGAATCCTTAATGGTATGTTTATGATGTCCAGAATTATGCATTCCCTCATTATGAGATTATTTATTGATATTATAAATTATTTTTCAATCATTTTAATATCCATGTGATTATTTATATGTAATTTTATAATTTTAATTGATTCTTTCCATATTATCCTCAATATAAAGTTTATATGGCTTGTATTTCAGTTATACACCTTATCTTAATGTTTATACTTATTATTCATAATATCTCTTGATGTAAACTTACCCTTATTGATAATATGAGCTCACACCTTTATTATTTTTTATTTCTCCTAGTATTCCAAGATTTATATTATGACCAATTTTTGTGGTTAAACTTGGAGAATATTTGTGTTCACAAAGTATTATCTATGTTGTATTTTGTAGTTTCAATTGTGATGTATATTTCAATTACGTAATATAGTATCCAAAACTAATAAACCAGTCAGTAATTTGGTATTTTAATATTTTATCTATTATTATATAAGAAATTGAGCCCCTGGATTTGGGCTATAGGGTTCAGAGCATTACAGTTGGTATCAGATCAAGTTTAGTAGAAACCTTGGAAACTATATTTAGAAAACAAAGACTATGGAACATAACCCTAAGATATACTTTGAGGATAAGAATAGAATAACATCCTAGAATTTGGTATGGTATAGATTGTGTGGGTCTTTCTAAAAATATACCCTTATTTAGATACTACAAGTGGACATGGTTCTGTCACAGATGTGCCTATGGATATTAACTCTGATAAGGTGCATCGGTCCTAACTCGGCGTAACCTGGTACACAACAATGAACCTTACTGTGAACTTGGTTTGACACTCCTAGGGAATATTCTTAGGATAATTTAATTTTTTTTATAAACCATTATAAAGTATTTAAAAGTAAATATGTACCCAAAGAAACCGTGTTTATGATTATTGAAGGTTCCAGGCGTAGTAGAAGCGCGTGGGTGGATGTGCCCACATGGCTTTTTGTCATTAGAAATGATCAATCCGGGATCAATACGAATATAAACACCAGTCTCCATGGATCGAATCACAGAAAAAGACAAATAAGATGGTTTGTCCCAGAACCACAAACAAGGATCGTTACAGGTTGATTATAATTAATTTAATTAATTATAAAGAAATACCTTTTGGGTGTTCTTTCTTCATTGATCTTCTCGATCACGTTGTCGATGTGATCTATCGTTGCGTCGCAGAAGCCAAGTGTAGACTCCCTATAGCAGTGTGATCCACACGTGTACCTCGTATCTCTGGACGTCGCCAAAGGATTCTCCGGGTGCTAGTGTGGAGAAGCCTTTGCTTGTGTTGTCCACCATAGATCATCTTGATCCGATGGAAGAGGATCTCTCTCGGTCTTGAGAGCGTTCTTGGAGGAAGAGGTTCTTTCGATCTTGAAATAATTCTCCAGAGATGTTGTGCACAACGATTCTCTTGTGTGTCGGAAAAGATTTTGGGTTGTGAGGATATTTATAATCGGGTGTGTGGGGTTATAGAGTTATGACAATAAATAAACGTGTTACGCGTTTCATTTATTTCATTAACTCTTATTGAAAACCCCCATGTCGAATAATTAATTCCTTGACATGCACTCACACTGATTATAATAAATATCATTTAATAAAATGATATTATATCCTTAAAAACCCAACTGGAAAAACTACACGGCGTGTAATAATAAATACACAGCGTGTACTTGTTTTTCATTGAAAACTACACGGTGTGTACATTAAATGTACACGGCGTGTATATATTGTTTTCATTTATTCATTTCCTTTCCAAAATAAAACTACACGGCATGTACATTTAATAATACAGGGCGTGTACTTGTTTTATTTTATTTTTCCTCCATCATTTAAAACAACTTAGGCTTCCTTGAATAATTATTAAACCACGTACAGGAATAATTTTTATTCAACTTGAGATACTTGGATACACTTAGTGTGTGACCCTCTAGGCCTCTTTCTCATTGGCATTAGGCAGTCTTGCCTAAAGTCCAAGATTACTGTCTAGAAACAGGTCAAGGAACCCAACAGAAATAAGTTGACGCCGCATTGACGTATCACCTCATACGAACGCTTACTATGTAATTTAATCCCTTTTTCTCGATATCTCATCAAGCAGGTTTCATGGAAGTGTCATAAACCTATATGCTTGATCTTTCATTCTTTGACTACCTAAAATAAACTCGTCGTTTACACCATGGCCATGGAATTTAATGCGACAGTTCTATTTCAATCAAAGGGCCGAGATATCAACTTCCATAAATGGAAGGGACAAATCCTTCCTCGACTTATCCATTAACAACATGTCACTCGTGACGCACCCAACGTACCCTACTTCCTGCCAACTATCTGCGTGACGGTTTTCGTTAGTAAATCTAAGTGCGCGAGTCATGACATGAGTTAATGATAATCTTTCATTCTAAGGACCATTACACACACTCGCAGATAGCAATATCCGATGACACCAAGACATGCGGAATTACTACTGGCGGGTTTGTTCTCATAATCTCCCATCTTGGAGATTACCAAGTGAAAACTCCATGAGACAGAGTCTCGTCTTCTTACGAGTACTCTCACATGACGGTCTGTATATTATGTGTCCTATCATAGTATTTCATCTAACCGCATAACTTTATTTAAGAATATTGGTATAGAATTTCAAGGTTCTCATCATAGCAGGGATCTGCTATGACCTTATTAATGCAACAAATATTCCAGGACATTATTATATTATAGTCATGCAGAACAATTAAAAATATATAATAAGTGAACATTTATGTAATAAAAGTACAAAACAGTTGGTTCTGAGGACACCAACCCTTAAAATTATAAGACTAGATACATATAAAATTTTCAATTTATATTAATTATTTTTCTAGTTTTTGGATTATACATTATGATATGATATAAACTAGTGTATGAAATATTTTAGAAATGGTGCCTAGTAGAAGGAATGGGAACCTCGCTGATACACATGATCCAAATAGTAATAAAGATCATATCTTTCATGGTCTTAATGCAATATTTCAAAGGGAAATAGTCTCCCAATAATTCTCATCATATGAGGACATAGTATTATCTGATAGAAGGATAGGTAAGGAGTACTCAAAGTATTATTTATTTAGAGGGAATCATGAGAATAAGATGATAGGTAAGAAAATATGGATGAAGGGAATAATAGAAATAAGTATTTCCCCACATCTAATAGTTATGAAAATAATCACCCTTGAACTTGCTCAAAAATAATGGTAGTTTTCTACATGTGTGGAGATAAAGGCCACCATGAATGGGATTTAAAGGATATAAATAGGGTTTATAGTGTAAAATGATTCAACTACAAAGATAGGGGACACTATGAAAATCAATTCCTCGTACATAAAAAGAGTATACCCTAAAAGAGGCTAATAAATCATGGTCAAGATTATGCTACTACCACAGAAAAATAGAAATGATTAATGTGCTTATGTTGGGATTCAAGAATTATTTCATTTGATTATTTTATCAATGATTTATTTTTAAAAAAATTACACAATATATAAGGATTAAATTATAGTATTATTTTATTAAGGATTTGAGATCATATGTTGAATGGTACCGATGGCCAAGAAAAGTGACTCAATAGTATGTTTTTGGAAAACATATGGTTGAGGGAAATATGTTCCTGATACTAAGATAATAATGTTATAATAAAGAGATTATTGATTTGGGTAATATAAATTGGATAGTAATAACTACCTTATAACTGATTAATGGTTTTTTGAAAAATTAGTTTATGTCATCATTTATAGAGTTTACAACATTTTTTTATTTAAGGAGTATATCAATAACCAATGTTCAATTTATGGAATAAGGAAACATACACATTTTCAATAATTTTTTATTTTAATTAAAGTTGTTACTATGTTTTAAGAGGTTGAAGGTATTCACATGTTTGAAATGTGACAAATAAGAGCTAATTCTAGTTGTGTAAAGATTAATGATAAGTTCATTTTGGAAAATTTATCAACTTATGAAATGGTTTATGTTGATATTTGGAAAAGGTTATAGAGGTTAATTCATTACTTCACCCTATGATGAAACGTGTGATATGAAATAAAGTATAAATAGTTCCAGGCACAACCAAAGGATAAGATTGTGTTTATAGAAATTTATTAAGTAATTATATTTCATTATTTATTATAGAGTAAAATAATTCCTCAACACTAGGAAAATAATACAAAAAATCAATTTTTTTAAAACCAATAGAATTTTAATTCATTTTATATTTATGGATTTTAGGCCCTCAACTTTCCATTGATTATTCACTAGTTTTTGATTGATGACCTCAATAACTCCCTAAAAATATTTAGGCTTTTCATCTATATACATATTTCCATTTCCCACTAATGTTATCTTATTTGAAAGCATAGTTTTGTAGTGATATTTATATTTTCCTTTCCTACTTGTTAATAATATATATTATTAAAACAATTCATGATGTGGGTTCTTCAACAATAGTATTTTCAAAAATCAATCTCTTGATTACTGATATCAAGTTTAAATTATGAGGATGAAATTTAATTAAGGTGGGGAGAATGTAACACCCAAAGAATTTTCAATATATTTTATTTTAAAAAAATTAATAAATTATATATCTTGTAATGAAGGAAATGCTGATTTATCTTGAGTTACACGCAAGAGAAACTTTTCTCTATAGCTTATGTTACATGAAAGATTATGTTTTACAAAAAAAATAATATATTATCAAAATATTATTATTTAATATAATAAGATATAACCTTATAGTTAAATTATAAGTTATGAATAATATTAACTAAATTATAAAAATATATAAATATAATATTAATCCATTGGTCACAAATTAATAAGAAATTAAAATATAAACCAATTGAATATAAAGTAAATATTTTAAATTTTATGCTCCCAAAGATGTTTTTTAAAAAATTAAATTAACTTAAATTGGAAAATTATATTAATGAAATATATATGTTATATATTCAATAAAATATTTTGTAAATTTGTTCAATTTATTTTATAAGAATAAGATAAAAACAAACCCAATTTTACACATAAAACCTATATTTTTCTAAATGCAATTTTACCACCTTTTAATTGTGAACCGATTTTAAATCAAAATTTTGACAATTTTATATATTTTATTTGAAAAGATAAAATCCCTATTTTAAATTTTAATATAAAAATTTACTTTGGATAAATGTTTGGTATTTTTATGATAAGTTTCATATTTTTAGAAATAGCAAAAATTATTAAATTTTAATTGAAAATAAGATTTTCATAGAAATAATTTATAGTGTCAAATTATAATTTTAATTGATTTTAAAGTATAATTAGATTATTATTTTATCATTTAATATAATTTATATCATTGGAATCAATTTCAAATTTAATTTTGATATAAAAATGTTTCAATATTTTTCATGTTTTAAACTTTAATAACATGTTTTCTTACCATGCGAACGGGAAAAAATTTAAATTAATTATAGAAAACTATTTGTTTACAATTTAGAAAAATGGATTCCATGTCTAGAATTAGTTATTACAAATTATTTAAATAGATTTTTTTGGAATTATGAATAGTAACTTTAGTAAAATTGTATTAACATAGTAAAAGGTAAATCAAGTAATTAAGGGTACAAAATAATATTATAAGTATTATAAATTTACCCTAAAACCTGTCCTAATTTCATTAAATGACTGTGTTTCTACCAAAATAATTATTTGGAATAGATTATAACCCTTTTTAACCCACTTGTGTGAGAGTATGACATTTCTTATATTTTATTTAAAGAAGAGTTAATGATATCATACCCATATATTAATAACTATATCTTTTTTAATATTGGGTTATACAGAGGATAAATTAGAATTTAAATTGAAAATTGCAATATAAAATTTATTTCCTAATTATAATAATTTATTTTAAATTTTTAAGAAATAAATAATTACTTTAAAGGATTATACAATGATGATGTAGTAATTGTTTAATTAATGGAAATGTCAAATAAATGATATTGAAAATACTAAAATAAAAATAATTTGAGATAATTTATTTTTTCCAATAATTTTATAGATTACCTAGACATTTTAATTATTTAATAAAGATATTTTTCTATGTTATCTAGTTTATTTATATTTTTAAAAAGTCAAGAAATTAATAGTATAAAAATTGATATTAATTATACTTTAAAATAAAAAATATTTTATTAAATAATATAAAATTCATAAAAATATAAAATTAGTCTACATGATTATAATAACGTTAAATATGTCACCAATTATCCATTTTGGGTTCTTTTTTCATTGTATAGTAACTATATTAACCCTTAAAGAGTAAAATACATGTTGTCGTAGTAAGAGTTAAAGGGTTTAACTAAGGGTTAAAGCCAAAATATAAGGTTAATAATATGACATAAAATTGTCTAAAAAATGGTTGAGAGTATTTGGAATCATACTCATATTATATTATAAAATACTAAATTTGGATCTATTTTTAATATAAATATAATTTATATTAATTTAATATTTTAAATGATACCATGAGTGCCCCTACCCTCTCTTATAAAGGGGCACTTCCTTCCTCACTTACTCACACTACTTTTAGTCGTATATCTTGACAAAGCCCTGATAATTTATCCTCTTGAAATCCTTATCCAAGTTCTAGATGTTTCTTTTCTCCAAAAAGAACAACCCTAGATCCCTTAATATGTGATATAAATGAAGTCTTCCAAAGAAGATGTAATCATTTTTACTCACTCATCCAAGTTAATTTCTTCATATAATTCCTATTTATGTGTTATTTAAATTATAAAGTAATAAATAAAGTACCATATATATTCTAACATTTTATTATTATTATTTTACAACCATATTCCAACTTTTATCCACCTTATGAAAAATGAGATCACCGTGTGTGCATATGTAGGACTTACCATATCCACACCATGGTGTAATTTTCTTCCACAACCACTATATTTGGATGGGTATAGTGATAGATATAATAGAGATAAATAATAAATTTTATATGATATTTATTCTGTATAATTATTGTAACATCCAATTCATTTCCCTTTTAGCATTATGGTAATGATATCGTCACACATGTGTACGTATGGCCTACTGTCTCCACGACACGATGAGATTAGTTTTCCATGTTAACCATTTAATAATATTTTAAAAATGTATATATTGATTAAATATAATATATATTAACTTAATATCATTATTTAGATGAAATAAATATATTTTATGCATAAGAAACATAACATACATGAAAAAACACGCATAGGAAAATGAAGCAGTTAACTCCAGAAACAAGGGTAATAATGAAATATTATTAACAAAACGATATAACAGAATCATATATGTTATCATGAATATGAATATAGTCCTATTATAAATTAATAATATTCTTTAAAATATTATAAAGGGGGTTAAATCATGTTCAACTAAAGGAAAGTGCAAGGTAATGGTTAATTTTACAATTTCTTTATTATTCAAGATGGCTTATATATAAGTATCTATTGGGGAATATTTACCGTCAATATCCATGACTTATAAAAATGTTTTCAAAAATGGTTTTACTAATATCATATTAATGTTTAAATTCTTTTTACCCATATTTTACTTTTTATAAAATGGTTTGAAAGTAATGTTTTTGTCATTTTCCAAGTGAGGTACTTTATGGATTTTCTATGGAATGAGTGTTTTATTAACTTATGTGGAATTAGATTATTTTTCCACCATTATGTTGCCTTAACATTTTGAATATTCCCATTATAATTTCACATGGTTTTTTTAAAATAAAAAACTTTCATTTATAATCGAATGTCTTTTTAAAAAAATATTTATAATTAATAAAAGGGGTATTTTCTCAAGAAATTTTTAAGGATTTTATCAGATTATTTTAATCTATGTAAACATATTTTTTTGAATATTATGCTTTATTGAGGTTAATATATTATGACTCCATAAACCATATTTTATTGAAGGTATTATGATTATTTTGATTGTGGATGTGCTATTTTGATAGCATTCGTGGTTTATGGTTGAAGTATTCACATTTTGTACTCTAATTTTTCAATTGTAATGTTTATATTTCATTTATGTTTCACCCTTTTCATATGAGGAATTAATTAGACTTATTAAGTGATGGTAAGAGCGTCTTATATCCCCATGTGGTATCAGTAGGTCTCATGAGACAAACTAGTTTGGGTATTGGCTGATATCTTACCCATTTATGTATGGTGTGTTGGCCAAAGCCTTGAAGGTATGTTTATGATGTCCGACATTATATATTCCCTCATTATGAGATTATTTATTGATATTCCATGTAATTATTATATTAGTATAATATCTATGTGATTGTTTATATTTTTATTTTATAATTTTCATTTATTCTTTCCATATTATGCTCAAGATTTTGTTTAAATGGATTGTGTTTTAGTCATACAATTTTCCTTAATGTTTATTATGGTTATTAATAATAGCTTCCACTGTATGCTTACCATTACTGAGCATCTGAACATACTCATTTCTTATGTATTATTTCATCCATAATGCTAAGATGTACATTATTACTAATATGCATGGTTAATCAAGGAGAATATCGGTATTCAAAAAGGATTATCTATGTTATATTTTATAGTGTCAATTGTAATGTATGTTTCAAGTATATAATTTGATTTAAAAACTGATAAATATATTATTCCTTTGATATGTGAATCTTGTATCTATGCTAATGTAATAAAGTGATGCACTGACTCTAGGCTACTAGGGTAGGGGTGTTACACCATTAGATCCTTTTTGAGAGCCTCTTATACTTTAAATATTCTTCTGTTCACATATAAATGATCTAATACTAATGAGGATAATTTTTTTGACTAATAATATATAATTATCATGTGTTTCATTATATAATTACATGTATGGTTTTTTCTATGATGGGTATGTAACTATGATTCCATATTATACTATTTTTGATTTATGGTTTCTATCATCCTATTTATTTATTGGATTTCCTAAAGAGGGAATGGTATCTAAAATATGTAAACATAGTCATAAATACTATATGGAACCCACAGGTATATTAAGATATGTGCATGAATCCATGCAGAGCTCTGATGCATACCTGGTGACCTAGGCTAAGGCATAAAATTAAAAAAGGTGGACACTGAGATTATATTTATGTATCCACTATGTTGAATAAGGGGTTGAATATTGAATGTATAATAAGTTTTGAAGAAAATTCTTAGATTTAATTCTAGAAATATCACAAGGATTCATTTATTCTGACAAGTATAGGCTTATCCTCTCAATATTATAGGTATTATTTTGAATCCCCTCTACTTTAAAATTTTTCAAAACTCTTTGATCATTTGAAAGTAAATGGTGATGTTAATTTGATATATCAAATGTTTAATTTCCTTTAATTTATATTTAAGTAATTTTATTGAAAATATAGACTTATTAAATGATTAATTTTTTTGGTCAAAATAATATGAAGACACCCAAAAGGGGATAAATTGTTTCCTTTTAAATATCTGGACAAAATTCAATGTGTCCCTCATGAAAATAAAAAAATTATTTCATTCTCTCCTAAATACAAGTAATTCATGAAAAATAAACAAATTTATTAACTAGATATGGTGATGTATACTTATTTGGGGAATAAAAATACCTTATTTCACTCCACCAATTCTCTCTTTATATGTTTGAATATTTTCACTATGTGGGTCCTCCTCTTGGGGACCTCTAAAAATGAGTTCAAGAAGTTTCCACCTTACAAAAAGTATTTAAAAGGCCTTCTAGTTCTTTTACAGGGAATCCAAATATCAAAAGCTAGTATGAGAGTCTAACATCCCACCATGAATGAGTACAAGTAAGTTACACTTACATGAAAGAGGATTTGAAGTATAATTTTAATACTAGTTTAGTTCAAAGTTGTAGCATAAACTGAAAAGTGTAAAATATCATCAATTTTCATATTCTTTGTTTAAAAGGTATTTAATAAATCACTCAGGATATGATAAAAATGTATGTCTTAAAAGTGTAGATCTAATAGTTTCTTCAACGAACTACAGTAAAATATTGGAAATAGAAATAACACCAGTAGTGTGATGATCAAACATCCAAGGATCAAAACATGAATTTATCCAAAGTGTATATCTTTATTTAACTACATATTCCATCACACTATTATTTTTTAGAAGATAAAAACTATTAGTATTTACCAAGAAGATTGATTTAATTCCAATCAAATATATCCAGAAATGTTTTCTAATAAATTTAAATCATTTGAATTAAATATTCCTAGAAAAAAAAGTTATATTTAATTAGAAATAGGAATGAATTCATCCATTGAATATAGTCTTTTGAATCAGTCTTTAAATAGGTTTAGATGTTAAAATAACTCCAATGAAACAACTGTAGAAATCACAAAAATAATCTATAATTCAAATCTCATAGACGATTGGTCCAACAGTAGGGTTTCACTTCATATAGATAATCATTATATGTATGGTTGAAAATATACTATTGAATCAAAGGTTTGGTTGATGAACCATATGTTATGTTTGAAAATATAGGGTAGCTAATAAAAGTAGGGTTCTTAAACTCTATGTTTACATCAAACATAGGGTTCCAAAAGTTGTGATCCCTACAAAAGTAGGGTTCTTGATCCTTACTTTTACTTCAAATTTACTGTACAAAATAGTGATACCAAAATACTTTGAATTGACTAGAATACATTAAGATAAAAAAACTTTAGCCAAATTTAAAAATAAAGGGATTCAAGAATAAATTAATTACTCTAATAAATATTATCCTAAAATCCACTTCAATAAACTTTATTATTAACAAAAATTTGGGTATTCATTAGCATCAAAATCAATGAGAAATTAATTAATTTGATGGATAAAATCATTCCCAACAATATCCCCTTATGATGATCACATAATCCATTAAATATAATCCATAGAAATTTTATATAATGAAAAATATAAAGTATTTAATAACATGTAAACAGACTTCTCAATAAAAAAAGAGTAATACAAATACCATATTTATAAAATATCATATTTATAATAAAAATATTTTTAAATAATTATCCTAAAAGAAAGAAAATAAATTTGTTGTGTTAATCCATATTTATCACCAAAGAGAAAAACAATGGTTGTGTTTGACCACAATATTTCTTCCCCTTTTGTGATATCAAAATGAAAGTATAAAATATGTTACTAAGAATTTCATATAGAGGAAAAATATTAGTGATATTTATGTTTCATAAAGGAAATTTTATTCTAAATAATTAATAAAAATTGAGAATCATTATATAAATAATAAATATGAGAGAACATAGGAAGTTGAATTAAACATCCATGATTACAATGATATTTTGGACTCAAGGGTTCGGATAGACTAAAATACAGGTTGATAAAAATGTTTGGGTTTTTTAGATAGGTTGAGGGGTCTGTCTTTACACTATAAACTCTGAATTCTTATAATCATTTCTTCTAAAACACATTATAGAAAATAAATTCTTTTTTAAATATATGAGTATCATTGTCTTCTTGAAGACAAGGAAAATGTTTTAACTATTAACACTTTCAACTCATCAAGATCTGATTTAGGAAGAGTTTATCATCTGATATACTCAACTTAATCAACTATTTAATTTTTAAACTCATTAAAATATCTTCTTGAAATTTAAAATGCCTATAGACATTCATAATTCACTTGGTAAGATTCAAAGTTTTTCTTTGAAATAGAATAGTTTTTTAGTTCCTCACTATATTTTCTATAATTTTCAAGATCTTCATGCTGACTTACTCTTATTATTTAAAAATATTAAACTTAGATAACATTTCCCTAATAAAAAATGATAATTCTATCTAAAAAATAGATCATAATCATCAGAAGGAGTTTTATGATATTATTTATAATGCATTCCACCTTTAACCATTTTATGCAACTAAAATTGTGGTTATTCACTTCAAAGAAGTTATGTACCTTCACATGAAAAATCATATAAATATTATCCAATAAAATATATTGAAAATACCCCCAAACAGATTAGTTAATGCATCAAGAAAAGAAATACCTTGCCTATATATTTCATTAATCTCGTCCTTATAATCACATTCTGAAAAACTGTTTTAAAACAAATGTTCTAAACCATGATTTCTTAGTATTTGAGGTAGATAACTTTTTTAACTAAATATCCTTAGACTCTTTATGTCTCTTGAGTTGGATTAATCGCAGGTCTTCAAGTTTGATATTTCAAATTAATAATAAGAAGGGTTTGAGATACAATAAGGATTAGACTTCAAATTAATAAGAAGTAATGGTTTTATTCTGATAGTTCTTAAGAAACATTTTGATTTCTTGAGCAAAATGGCAGTGTAATCATTTAGGATTTTTTATAATTGAAAATATGGTTTTCATAAGAAAGATTAAATAAGTAAAATTTTATATAATTTAAATAATAAAGTTAAATTTGTTTTAAATAGAATGAGTTTAAATAATATAAAGATCAAAAAATAAAATATATAGGTTTTCATTCAATATGCCTAACTTCCCTTATATGTGATTTAAATACAATAGCAATATATAGTCTGCATTAATTAATGCTTCCTTCAAAATATTGGATTTTGGAGTTTATGAAAATATGTAAAATATTATTCAGTGAATAATGAGAGATTTGTAATAAATTAATTCATATCATAAAAAATGATATGTTTTTGAAATAGATCCCCCTTAAAATAAGCAGATATATTAAATAAAATGGGAAAATCAAATATTTTTAAACATTTGTGTATTTCATAAATGACCAAAATGTTTTAATGACATTACACAATTAAATCATAAAAATTTTAAAGAGTGTACATATTGTGATCAAAATAATTAAAGGAATTAATTCATCCTAAAAAATAATAGAGTGAATAAAATGATTTAACTGGTCAATAACAGTAACAAATAAATTTATAGAAACTAATTAAAAATATATATACATTTTTATCCCTTAATATAAAAATAGTTATTATATTAAAATACAAAATAAATACTTCCTAGAATTAAACTGATCCTTTTTTAAGAAGATTTCCTTTCAAATAATGAAGTACTTCAAAGTTGGTTAATTACTTTTTTCCTTAATCATAAATCAACACATAATTTTTAACCAATAAGTTATTTATATAACAAATAAAGTTCAATGGAATACATTTTCTAAGTATCAATTATAAGTGAATTTTGGTACCCATAGGTGTTTGGGTCTAATAGTGATAGTGAATAAAGTCTTAGGTAACCAAATATATTTTTTTGAGAAAACATTTCAAATCTAGATTCAGATAAGCTATTTGAATAATGAAAATGAATGAAACTATAAAATTAATGATTTATGAAATAAAATTCATTAGAAAAATATCCACTAATACTAAAATGAAATAATTTAAAAGTAAACATTCTTTTACTTTTATAAACATTAATAAAATGATTCCTATAAATTTGGATTTTTCTCTATTACTACGAATACCAAACATTCCTTATTAGTATTATTTTTACCAAGAATTTTATTTAAATAATTTATTCTATCAATAGGCATAATAGAATATTTTTTAAAAGTATTCACTTCATCTAATTAATATTTAATCTCATTTTCATGTAAAGAAAAAAAATCAAAGTAATGCATCTTAAATCTAAAATCTAATTTGATAGGATTTCATTTTTGATAAAAGTAAAATCATAATATTTTATATGGTTTTTATGATATTTCATTAATGATTTTTATTTTCTTGACTCATAAAACAATATTAAAGTTATTCATAATACATATTTTCAAAATTATAATTTTGGGATAAATTTTATTGTACCTCATCATTATGAGCCATAAGAAATAAATTTACCTTTTCATTTTAATTCTTAGATTAATATTTTATAATAGATTCATCATATTTATTTTGATCTTTAAGAATAGGGTGATCACGTCTCATATGACCTTTTTTACATTCATACATCTTGATTATTTCTCTTTATTCATCTATAATTTCCCTCATCTATTTTTATACAGCTTTAAAATTTTTGGCAAGATTTGATAGCTAAAGACTTAAATTTGAATGCCTAGAATCTGAATACTCATCCAATGAAACTTTGAGTGAAACATTTTCCTTTTTTGATAGAAATATGGTATTCAACTTCTAATAGAGTCTCATCTTCATACATCATTAATGTTCCTGTCATTTACTTTATTGAAAGTTTATTTATAGGAGTATATTTTCTTATTAAAGTAGATATTCCACTCCATTTTCAGAGTAAAACACTTATAACTTTTAACACCGGGTAAAGTTTTAGAATTTGTTCTCCTAATCCAGCAACACAATTTACTATTTCAGTCATTCTTTCCCTTATTTGATTGATTATTTCACAATCAAACATACTAAATGTATCAATTTTTAATTTTTCAGTGTTATACCATAACTATTTGTTATTATTGGTTCTGCCATAGGAAATAGTGATTTTCTACCACATCTTATATATAATATCATGCTAAGAAACTTGATTGTATTCATCATTTCCTAATTCAGAAACAATAGCATTCATATATCTCAAATTCATATAATAATCAGTCTCCTGAGTCGTATTCCATTTCTCTGGATTTTCTTTGTAAATTTCATTAGGATTTACTACATTCAATTAAACTCTTATTCAAATATTTTTTAAGTATATGATCAGGTATTATTTCCAGTCTCCATAATTATCACCATTAAAATAAGGTCCATGGATCTTTGACAAAAACTCTGTAACATCATCCATTGAGATCTTATCTTCATCTAGATATTCAACTCGAACTAGTTAGATCAAAATAAAAAATAACTATTATAACATATCTTATGATACCAAATGTTAGTATCAAATAGAATTATTATAATATTAAATGATTTTAAAAAATAGATATAAATAAAATTAATCTCAAACTTTAATACAAATTGTTAGGTTAGGATAGTATGAAGACACAAAATATGGTGTTTTAATTGTGTCCATCTAAAATTCTTTAAAAAAACTAAAGCACCCCTCTTCAAAATAAAATGATTATTTTCTTATCTCTTAAATATGAGTAATAAAATAAAAATATATATAATGTAAAGAACTGTACATAGAAAAGTATGGTGGTTTGGGGAATATAAATCCCCTACTCTACTCCACCAATGATCTCTACATAAGCTTGATGATTTTCATTATGGAGGCCCTTTTCTTGGGACCTATACAACTGACTGTAGGAATTTTACACCATACAACAGGTCATTTATAGGGCCTTTTAGTTATTTTATAGGGAACCAAAATATCCATATCTTAGTATGAGAAGCTAACACTCCACCATGAATGAGAACAAGTAGCTGAAACTTATAATAAAATATATTTTATGTTGAAGTTTAATACTTGTTCAATTCATAATTACAAGAGAAACTGAAATATATAGAAGATATTAAAGGTTTCACATGCTTTCTTAAAACAATATAGATGAAAACACTCATTAGATGATAGACATTTATGTCTCCAAACTGTTTCTCTAATAGTTGCTTTGATAAACTATATAAAAATATTTGCAATGGAAAAAACAGTAGTAACACGATGATAAAACAAAAAAAGATCAAAATATGAATGTCTCCAATGTGTAGTTCTTTAGAGAACTATATATGATATCACTCTATTATTTTTTATAAGAATAAACTCTCAATATTCAACAAGATTATTGATTTACTTCAGTTCAAACAGATCTAGAAATTCTTCCTGATAAATCGTGATCATTTGAATTAAACATCGAAAAATAGAAACCTCCCTTAGAAATAAGATCAATTTAATACATTGAATATGATTCTTTTAATAACTCTATAAAAAACATTAAATGAGAAAATAAATCTGACTAAACCATTCCATAAAGTATAGTAACAATCCATAATTCAAATCTCAAAGACAACTTGGTCAAATGTAGGGTTTCACTATGTAAGGTTAATCTTCAAAATTATGGTTGAAAATGAATGGTTGATTCAAAATTAGGTTTATGAACCACACATGAAGTACACAAGAAAAGTTTATTTGATAAAATTAGGGTTTTTAACCCTTACATTTACTTCAATCATAAGGTTTCAAAAGTATAAATCCTCATAAAAGTAGGGTTCTGATTATTACTTTTACTTCAAACATAAGGTACATAATAGTGATTCCACGCTACTTTTAAATGACTAGAATACATTAATAAAAACCAACTTCTTAATTTAAAAAATAACATGGTTTGAGAATAAATTAATTACTCCAATAAATATTATCCTAAATTCCACTTCAAGAAACTACATTAATAACACAAATGTGGGTGTTTGTGAGAATCAAAATCAATAAGAAATTTTTCAAATTTTTGGATCAACACATTCCCAACATAAAATTTGTTTCAACAGCAACTATTATCTCATAGGATAAGATTTATTATTCAATATTTCAATTATCAAGTATTAGTATTTTTAAATTCTATAATGTGTTATTATAGTAAATTAAATACAAAAATTGATGATGGACTGTCATGAGATAGATTACCTGTAAAATCAATAACCAATATTCTTACCTTTTTTTCTTTTTTGAAATGAATTGATTGGTTTTCAAAGGTTATAATGATAAAAATATTTATTTCTATAATTGGATGTTTGTATTTGGTAGAGAAAACTATTTTATACCTATAAAGAAGATGTTTCCCTAATCTGATGAGTTAAAAAATCTCATACCCATGAATTGGAAGAGACATAAGTAAAATAAAAATCTATATCTCTCTAATTTTGTCCTTTATATTACGCTAAAAATGGGATAAAAGGTACATAAATCAAAAGTTGTTGTCTTTATATTCAAATGGTACATTTTGATATAAAAAAATTATTTTAAATCATTGGGTTGCTAAACTTGTTTCATGGGGTAAAATGTATCTTTCCATGTAAATATTTGGAATATATCTAAAAATGATTTCAAAGCCAAGTGATGAGATTGTATGAGATTACAAGGCTCATTAAATCCATAAATGATATAATAAAAATATTAAATATATTAATATCATGCCAGTATAGTTTTCTGGAAATAGTGTAATAACTCCTAAATGGGGACTCTAGTGGGAAATATATTACCAACATTGAGTCTATAATATGGTATTTACCCTAGGATGACATAATATTTTTTTCCATCAGAGATTTTGGTAATGCGTTTTCATGGGTGAAAATAATAACATAAATTTTTTTATTTTATTATTTTATTATTTTTAGCACAACAACCTAACTCATTCCTTGATAAATATATAGTTATTATAAATACCTAGGGTTAGTATAGTGAGACTAGAGATTAAGGGGATTTGTTGGAGGAAATATTGGTGAATGATATCAGATCAAGGATTAATAAAAACAATGTAAATCGAGGATCTCTCCAAGTACAACAATGAAGATTCATTCTTTATCAGAAATCAATCCAAACCTAAGGTAAGGTGATATTTTCCATGGTTTATTCCCCTGTTTGTTATCCCATGATGAATGTAAATCAATTCATACAATAGTTTGATTCCCAAGTTGATCATGCTTATGGGTTCGAGTTTATTTTTTCTAGGGATTTGGGGGAATTAATTTTTGATGTTTTTACTCTTTATTCATCATTCTAAGGGAAACTAATCAAAGTTAAACAAAAACATGGCCAAGGTTCATTCCTTATTCTTGGTTTTTGAATTTCACCATCATTTCTTAAAATAATTCAAAGTTGGTATTTCCTTGGTCATTGGTTCAATGAAATATCGAGTATTCGATCACTGTGCAACCATTCATTACAGAAATGGATTGATACTATGGGTGTGGTTCAAGATCGAGGGTATAATCAAGGTGTGATGATAGTGGTGGATGATTAGAGGTAGAATCATGATCATACTACTGAATTTTTTTTGACTTGTTGTGATGAAACAGTGTTATAGTGGTGATTTTTGGTCTAAATTTTGTTCTAATGTGCAATGGTAGTAGTGAAATTGGAATTCATGTAGAAGAACCATGGGATTCGGGAAAATATTTTTTTATACGGTTTGTATCTATAGAAAACATTTTGTGTGAGGTCCCTAGATATGGATCTAGGGTTTGATGTGAAATAAAATCTAAAATGTCACATGACACATTTCACATTCCATGTGACTCAGTATTGGGGGCTCAATATGTATCTTGAAGGATACATAACCACAAACCTGGCCAGGAACATGGGAATGGGAAGATTACACTTGCACGGACCAGTACTCAAACATGGCCTAGTACAAGGGAAAAACTATAGTACATGGGCACGGCCCAAAGTACACGATAACAGCTAGATGTACACTAGAATTGTTAGGGGGAACACAGAGTGACTACCTTGATTCTACACACCATATACGCCAAGAGGAGACGCCATGTATATGGAGGTTTTCATGAGATGTGAGATGGAGAGACACAGGAAGACTCGAGGTAGATGAGACAATTCATGTACCCTAGGTACATGTCATGTACTTCTTTTAGGTAAACTAGAGGTCCTCCTTCTCATTAGTATAGAACAGGTTCAGTTGATCTTGATCTATTTGGTCCATCCCTGTGAGGGTATAGTGTGTAATTACATCCTCGACATATGATTGTGTTAGGACCACTAGCTAAAATATCCTAAGAGGGGGTGAATCAATAAATGACAGTTTAAAAACTATGCCCCTTCATATTTTGTTTCGTCATAAAACAAAACAATATTCTCTCCTTCCCTCTTAACAATGTCTGAAGAAAAATGAAATCATTCATGAGACACAGTGATTTTACTTGGTTCACCCTCATTGGGATATGACTAAGGAGCATACAACGGAAATGTTCCAATTTACTAAATCCACTAAAACTCACTTCCAATGTAAAAGGTTCATGATAGATCACTTTTATGCCTAGGATCACTGACGTTACAATTTTTAGGTTAAGTTAACTACTTTTCCAAGGGTCACTCCTTGAGTCTCTTACTCACATCCACTGGAAAGAATCACCATCTTCCTTTTTCTTTTCTCACTACTCTACAAAGAATACACTAATAGTTTATGGATATGTAGGTCCCTTCATTTTCATGAATGAACACATCTTCAATTGTAGGTAGATTCTATGTTGAAGTCTCGCTTTCACATGTTTATGAAATACACTTCTTCGCATACTACAAGTTTTCAGAAATTTCTTTCATGAAATATTTAAGTCCCTTCATAGACTTCCTTGATTCCTTTATGATCTACCTTGAACTACATGGAGAGAGTGCTTCATGGATGACATATTTTTCTACCAACCACCTCCTCTTTCATGGAATATCTCCTCTTCTGTAGAAAATTTCCTGTTTTTTGGACCAATTCCTCTTTCAAGGAATGCCTCTGCTTTCACGGACCATATCTCCTTCTACTGATGCCTTTTTCTTCCATAGACCACCCTTTATTTATGAACCCTTTTCCTTTGTGGGCTACAGATCCCCAAAAAACCCTATCTAGAAATGATTCCTTACAAACTCTCTCATTCATGGAATTTTTCCTTTTGAACTCTTTCGGACTTCACCAAATTCTTCCTGGAGTGATGATATTTTCTAATGGAATTTTTATCTCACATAATGATCTAATTAGAGTTCCTTATATAGAAAGATAGATCCTCAAAACCCACTAATATGAATTAGCTGAAACCTTGATGTATTATATCCTTCACTGCATACTGTTATGCATTCTGTATAGTTCATTAATACTTTGTGTTGGATATTGTCTTATGTGGATGAAAATCCTTTATGGATCCATAAATTACAACCACATTCCATAAACAATGTTCCATCCCACAAACACCAAGCCTCCCCCAGACTCTAATCCTCCCATGTGCTGTTTTTCATTGGTAGTTCGCATAGAGTCATTCACGGTCTGCATAACACTACTATATAGAAATATTCCTTTGATAAATTTCCTTCACCATTCCTCATACCCCCTATTGTAGTTAGTGAACTATGTTCTGTGGTCCGCAAAATTTATTCTATAGAATCCTTCACTAAAAACATTACTTTTTCAAAATAACAAACTCCCGATTCTGAGGCCCAAAAATTTGGAAAGCACTAGAAAACTACACCATCATACATGTTTTGGAAACACCATCCATACTGATTCAAAATCATTTGGATTTGTTAACAAACACAATATCACCCAAAAACACCAAGTGAGCATCTTGAGGGACTTTTTCACAATAATATCCCTATTTGGTTTTGTTTACGATTCCTCTCAATTTGATACATTTTTAAAGCTTTTTCCATATTATACTAGTATTTGTTTCTTACGATGAAGATAAAAATCAAGGATTAACTCAGCACATACCCTAATCCCACATGATCCATACTCATCATGAGAAACAAGAGTAATAATAAAAGTTAATCAATGAATAACTTCATTCAAAACCCACTCATCTTCTTTCACCATGAACTTTAGCTGTCGGGAAATATAATCTTTGATCGCACACCTTTAGGGTCATCAGATTTAATACTCCCCCTACATCATTACTCCCCCTATCATCTTCTCCTACAATATTAATTAAGAAATTGTATCCCCTTTTATAGACACAATTTCTCCCCCTTTGTCAATGAACCTTAAAGTCACTTCATTATGGTCTGTAATAGGGTAAAGAACATAGATCATTACATTAGGGAAAAACAAACCAAAACATGAGGAGAGGGGGTCTCACGTCCACACATTTTTAAGTGTTAGGAGTTTACAAGACTCTAAGAGTCAGTTGATTCCATTAAAATGCTTATTTGGGTAAGGACTTTGTCAGAATGTTTTCAACCTAATGTTCTGTAGGCACATATTCTAACTTCACAAGCCCTTGATCTGCCTTCTCCATGATAAAATGATACTTGATTTCTACATGATTTATCCTCCAGTAATGAACTATATTTTTTATATGATTTATAGAACTTGAATTATCACAATGGATTCCAATTATATATTTCACTTTAACTCCCATATCATCAAGATTCTTTGTCATCTATAGTAAATTCATGCACGACTGAGTATCAAAAAAATATTTAGCTTCTATAGTGCTTAATGAAATGAAATATTGTTTCTTTCTTGTCCATGAAATAAAAATTCCACCAAGATAGAATGCACCTCTTGAGGTTGATTTCCTATCATCTATTGATATGGCCCAATCTGAATCTGTATATCCCAATAAATCATGCTAATATTTTTCATTGTACATAAAACCAAAATCCATTATTCCCTTGATATACCAAAGTATTATTTTTAGTGAAAGTAAGTGGATTTACTTGTTATTTCATGGATATCATGTTTATTTTCATGTGGAAAAAATAATATCAGGTCTTTTGTGGTTAAGTACAGTAGACTACAAATGATTTTCCTATATTCTGTGATATTAAATTCATTGCCTTCATCATCCCGTGAATGTTTCATTTGGGAAGCTGTTGGATTCATAATCTCCTATTAATTATACATTCCAAATATTATTAATACTTCCTTGAAATATTTATATTGAGAAATTAATGTTCTATTCTTTCCTTGTGTTACCTATAAACAAATGAAAATGCAAGTTCCCCAATCATTGAAATTTTGAACTCACTTTTCATTAATTCAAAAAACTATTTACATTTTTCTTCATCTAATCCACCAAATATTATGTCATTTACATACACCAACACCATAATCATTTTATTTCTATTGCTATTGACATATATATTTTAATGAAATCCCACATTCTTAAAACAGATCTTATTAAAAAACTGGTCTAGTCTTGAATACCATGTTCTTAGTGCCTACTTCAACCCATGAAGTTCCTTTCTCAGCTAACAAACTATGTTCTCATATTTATGAATGAGAAAACCATCCGGTTACTCAAAATAAACTTCCTCCTCTAGAACCCTATTCAAAAATGATAACATGACATCCATATGAAAAACATTGAAATTTATTTTCACTGTTATGGCCAAGAATAATATGATTGTCTCTAGCCTTGAAACAAGTGAAAATGTTTCATCAACAACAAAACCATATAATTTTTATTTCCCTTTAGAAAACTAGTAATTCTTTGTTTAGAATCCTAGCACCATCTTCATTTACCTTGTTATGAAAGTCCCATTTAGCCCTGATGACATTCTTGTTTGTTGGGCTCAAAACAATCTCATGTGTTTGGTTCTACTCAATTTGGTCAATCTCTTCATTCATATCCCGAACCCAATTCTCATATCAAGCTACTTCATCAAAACATTTAATCTCTACCTATGATAAGTGTGATGTTTTCTATATATTCTTCATCCTCCTTGTCTACATTGGCGATGTCTGATCACCAATTATGTTTTGTCTATAAATTTTGTCTCTTCTCTTATACCTTTGTGTAGATACTAAATTATAATCATCCTTTTCATTATCTAAATCTTCTTTCCAATCAGTCTCTGGAATTAGAACATCCTCTAATCTACTTATCTCTTTATCACAATCATCTCGAGACTAATCATGTATTTTCTGATGACTCTACACATTCTATATTATGTTTACATCATGGAATTCAATAATCTTTCCCAACTACTTATTGAATTATTTATATGATTTTATTTTCTTTGATTAGTTGGAAAATATCCCTCTATCTCCATGGGATTCAATCTTCTTATGTTTCTCCTTATTGAAAATTATACACTTACTTCGGAAGACTCAAAAGTAATTTAATGATATATTCTTTCCATACCATAGTTCATATTGAGTCTTCTCTACTTTTAGACATAATAATTCTCTACTTAATGTGTATATTGATGTCATATCTTCTTATATCCAAAACATCTCTAGAAGGGAATAATCAATGAGAATTGTTCTAGCCATGTTGTTGATAATTTTATTTCTTCTCTCAGCTACACCATTTTTCTATGGAGTTCTATCTGATGAAACTTGGTGCCTTATCCCATGTTTCTCAAGATAATCCTCCATTTGATAGTTTGTAATCTCTATTACATTATCTATTCAGATCTTCTGAATCATTTTACCCAACATCTTCCAAACTTACCTTCAATAAGTTATTATGAAAATGAACACCTCATATTTGTGAGTGATTACTGAAACCCATGCCATTCTTCTAAAATCATCAATTAAGAGAACATAATATCTTCTCCCACCAATATCTCTTGGTGAAATTGGTCCACACACATCAATATTCACTAACTTAAGCAAATTTTTTGACTATTTCTCTTTTTCCTTTTATGTATTTTGAATGATATTCCCTTACTGACAAGCATTGCATGTATGCGTATGATCATGTGATAATCTATGGAGGTCTCAAGCAGTATCATATTTCACCAGATCTTTCAAGGATGTTTGGATCAAGTGGCCAAGACATTTATTCCATAACTTGTTTTCTTCTTCCTTGTAAAAAAATAATATATCTTCTTCTCCACTCACAAGGTAGAGATTCCATTTTGTACAATTCCTCTACAATATAAAAGTGTCATATTTTTCCTGGATGACACATAGTTTCTTGGAAATTATTATGGAATTTCTTGAGTCACAGAGTTGAATTACACTTAAAAGGTTGTGACTTAGATCTTAAACAAGCAAGAAATCTACACATCTCATGTCTTTTCCCTAAAACATAACTTTTCCTAAGTCAATGATTCTCAAGACTTCGTCATTACCAAATCATATGATACATTCTTTATCTTACCTGATTACAATTACCATATCCTTATTTCTTATCAGATGAAAAGTGTATCCACTATCAATGATCTATATTCCATTTTTATTTGATGCTTTAAAAGAAATTTATGCAACCACTACTTGTTTGTATCTCTTTTTCGCATCCGTGTTTTTGACATCATACCCAGAACAAATTGATAATCTTGATCTTCCTCAGAATATGATGAACCATATTCATCTTGTAGTGATTCAAATTGATTTTTCTTTTTTAGCTCATTTTATGATACATTTATCTTCTTATTATGAACTTATCCAGTCTTCCTCAGAACATTCCTCTACACTATTAATGTGAAATATCTTTTCATGTGTCTGATTAATCCACACCTAAAATAGTGACCATTAAATTATGTCTTGGAATATCAAGTTCTTTATGGTTTTATCTGTTGTTCTTGTTCCCTTCAATGCCTCTTGTATATGGAACATATATTTTGTGAGGGTTCCACTTTTCCACAACAATAGCATACAGTGTGCGGTGAATTCTTGTATGTCACTACTTCACAATTGATTTTCCCTTGGGTTCCCTGAATCTTATGATTCTTCCTTGTACCCAAATAAATATTTAATCTTGGAGTGGTTTCTTGTGGTCTGACTACAACTATTACTACTTTCTGTTTTCAATCAAGCCCTATACTACCCTTATCATTTGGATTTGATTGTTGCTTCTATTCTGATGGACTATTATGCTCTACTTTCATCATTTTTGTTTCCTTTTTTATCTTTTTTCTTGATTTTGTACCAAGATTCAATATTATATCTTGAGAATTAACACTTTTTAGCAGACCGAAGACTTCCTCCACCAAGTTCTTTGATGTGTTTGATTAGATCTTTTCCAGTTTCTGTAAAAATATAGATCTCTTTTTTTCTTCATTTTTAAACTTGTGCACAACAACCTTGTCTGATCTATCAGGCATTGAAGACTTCATTTTTTTAATTTATTCATTCATCTAAAACTTCCCTTATTCCTACATCTACATATAAAGTTAGGCATCAAGAACCAAATTGTTGTCCTTCTTTGTTTTGTCTCTCCAAACATCGATTTCTTCAAGAAGGGATTATAATTCTAACTATAGGTCAACTATTCCTTCAAATTATCCTTTTTAATTTCTACTTTCTTCTCTTGTTATGTAATTTCTGACAAATTTCACTATAGAATTTGCTTTATAATCCTTGTTTTCCTCCAATTATTCTACATTAGATTCATCTAAAATGCCATCTTCTCTTGAAAATAGATTCTTATTTTTGAAGAAATTTATATTAAATTTTTTCTTCCCTTTCACATATAATGAATAATTCTTCATGGGAATTTCAACTTCATCCTCATCGTCTTCTTGAAAATTCTTTGGGAACCTTGCTGCAATATGTCTAATATTTCTGCATCAAAATCATTCAAGTGGAAGTTTCCCTTTGAAATTTCCTTTTCAACTTTGGAGATTTGATGAAATGAATGAAATCACTTTATCCTTCAATTAATATTCCTATACATATTCAATGGTGAGATTCTTCTTGGCCATGAATTTAACCTCTTTGGACTTTCCCTTTTCCACAACATCGTTATCATTATTTCTCATTTCATATGTGAAAAGGGTACTGTGTAAGTTATCCAATGTCATATCCTTTAGATTTTTTTCTTATCATATAGAAACTTTTGGATTAATCAAAGGTGGAAGTTTTCTTAAGATCCTATTAAAAATATTTATATCTTCAATAATTTCTCCAAGACCACACATGTCTTCCACAAAAACATTTACCCTGTAAAATAATGTATCAATAGACTCATTGGTGTTCATTCTGAGATCCTCATACTTATTCCATAAAATCTACAGCTTTGCACATCTGAATTTTGAGTCTCCCTCATAAATATTTAGAAAATTTCCCCAAATATCATGTAAATATTTACATGAAATCGCCTTTTTATATATTACATCTTATAAGGATCACCCAGAATCATTGATTCCTTTAGTGTCAATATCTAATTCCCTTCAGTCAGCTTCTGATAAAGAACAATTTTTTTTAATGGACAAAATTCCATGCATCGCTGCTATAAATACATCCACTCCTAATGATTAGAAGTAGTACTGCATCTGATTCTTCCAAAATTGAAAAAAAAATCCATCGAAGATCAAAATACCTTAGTTATTAACAACATCCATTTCTTCTATTGAGATAGAACCACTGAATTTAAACATTTTCCCCCAATACCAATTGTTAGGCCCACTAGGTCAAATACCCTGAGGGGGTGAATCAAGGTATGACAGATTAAAACTACTATCCCTTTGGATATTTTTTCTTTATTAAAAAAAACACTCTTCTCTCCATCTCACATACAATGTATGAATAAAAATGAAATTAAGAATAGGACATAGAAATTTTACTTGGTTCGCCTTCACTGGGCTACGTCCAAGGAGTGTACAATGGAAATGTGATGATGTATCGAATCCACTAAATCTCACTTCCAAATTACAAGGTTTGGGCTATATCACTTCAATGCCCAAGCTCACTACCTTTACAATGTTTAGGGTCATCTCACTACCTTCCAAGGCTCACTCCATGAGTTTCATTCTCTGGATCACTATTAGTAGAAAGGATCACCATCTTCTTTTTCCTTTTCTCACTACTCGAGAATGGATCCACTCACAGTTTATGGATATGTAGGTCCCTCAATTTACAAGAATTCATGCATGTTCATTATAGTTAGATTCTTTCTTGAAGTCCGGATTTCACCTTTATGTAAAATACACTCTTTCTTGTGATGTTTATTTGAAAAAGTTACTTTTGTAAAATATTTTACTCCCATAAAAACTTCCTTGATTCCTATAAAAACTTCCTTACACCGCATGGAGTGAGTGTTTCATGGACCACATCTTCTTTTGTGGACCACCTCCTCTTCTGCAGACTGTTTCTTCTTACATGGATCATTTCCTCTTATCCAAACAACTTTCTCTTCCACAAACTGCCTTGGATTTAATGGATTGTTTATCCTTCCACATATTCCTTTTTCTTCCAGAGACCACCCCTACTTCATGAACCCTTTTCCTTTGCAGACTACAAAGCCCTGCAAAACCCTTTTGGGAAAATTCTTCCCTACAAACACTCTCTTTCATGGAATCCTTCCTCGCAAAATATTTTAGACTTCACTGAATTCTTCCTATAGAAATGATATTTTATAATGGAATTATCTCTCACCTAATGATCTAATTAATGGTCCTTATATAGTAAAATACATCCAAAAACCCATAATTCCAAATTACCCAAAACTTTGATGCGGTAAAGCCTTCACTTCATACTACTATGCGGTCTGTAAATTTCACTAATCCTTTGTTGTGGTTGTTTTATTCCCTAGACTAAAATCATTGGCGTCTCTACAAATTACCACCTCATTCTATAAATGATGATTCATCTGATGAACTTCAAGCCTCCCGTGGACTAAAAACCTCTCGTGAACTGTTTTCAATTCGCATTCTACATAGCATCCGTCGTTGTTTGTTTCTATACAGAAATCGTCCTTTTCCAAATTTAATTCATCATTTCGTATACCTCCTATTTATATCTGCAAACAATTCTTTGAGGTCCAAAAACTTCATTTTTTAGACTCTGTTGCTGAAGTCCTTCCTTTTCCAAAATAATAAACTCTCTAATTTGAGGCCTAAAAATTTGGAAAACATTGGGAAACTGCACCACCTTAAAAACCTTCTTTGGGAACACTAATCATACTGATTCCCAATCATATGGATTTGTTAGAAAACATAATCTCACCAAAACATTGAGAGAACATCATGAGGGATTTTTTTCACAACATATTATGATACCCTCTGTAGGTTCTATATCATATAGAGTTTGTGGTGTCCCTTTATGAGGCTTGGGGTGTAAATCCTCTATCATACCTTCCCTAGTTGGGGTTTTTGGTGTCGATGTATCCATCATTGAGAGAGTGTCAATACCTAATTAATAATTTTGATCTATTAGGGTTAGTGGTGTCTCCTAGTGGTCCTAGGTGTGATCCTCTATATGGGTAGTATGATCTCCAGTGATTTTTCAAGTGCATCACGGAGTGTTCAAATGAATATGACCACTCAAATATGTGTCATAAATGATATCATGGATCATGGAGTGATACATATTATACAATTTTTACCTTTAATCCTGAAGAAAAATCATGTGGATGGAAGTATTAGTTGAGGACACTAGAGACCAGCTATCTGTTATGAGTATATTTGTGTTTCTCTATTTATTTTTATTTCTCATATCATGATTGACATACCTATATATTGATGACATGAATACTCTTGATGTTTTATATTTGCTTATTTTGGGATTCCCTACTAGTTATTTTTATACTCACCCCTACATGGGCTCTTCCCACACATATCATATCTTATTCGGATGATAGGCTATTTGATAGAGTCATAGGAGGACCGGGAATAGGCAGAGTGTATATTGGGATAGAGTTCTTACCAGTGTCTCATTTTATAGTATTCCCCACCTTATGAGAAGGTTGGACTCTATTTTTAGTTTTATTATGGCTTTTATTTGGCCCCTTTATCAATTTCAGTAATTTTTTCATACTCTGGTTGAGGATTATAGATGTATTCATGCATTGGTATCAGTTTAACTTTACTTTTATAATTTTATGAGCTTGGATATGTGTGTTAATATGGGTACTTTGTCTAATTCCACTCATGTGTGGGATATGCCTATATGGAACGAGTCACCAACCCTTGTCCTA
This sequence comes from Viscum album, assembly GCA_963277665.1. Taxonomy (NCBI): domain Eukaryota; kingdom Viridiplantae; phylum Streptophyta; class Magnoliopsida; order Santalales; family Viscaceae; genus Viscum; species Viscum album. The sequence continues at coordinate 1,094,846,251 of OY728151.1, read as the reverse complement.
CTAAAGTTGGGATTATAATTTACATATTTTTTTATCACTGGACAGAAGGACCCCAGTGGGTTGGGTCATGATAGAGTGGTATCAAAGGATATTATACCTTAGGACTAGAGTTTTTATATTGTTCAGTTGTGAGGTTATTTTTTGATTTATAGAAACTATGTTAAAGTGTTTCAATATTGTATTTCTATCTAGGGACTCTAGTGTTAGTGTAGCATCTGAGGTGTCCATTCATTGGGACTCTGATAACCTTCTAATAGATTCAGTACATGAAAACATTGGTTGCAATGAAAACATTAGTACATAAATCATATAAGAATGGGTTTTTATTTCAATTTCCTTATTGAGTTATATCCCAAAATATATTCATTGAATGTGTTGTGGCATGGTTATTTTAGGATACCTACATGAATATATCTATATAAATTTATACTACATGATCATGAGGATGATCTTACAAGTTTCAAGGGTTTTGTATAGCATCCAGTATAGAAGGTACACTATAAAAAAATGACCAGTTTAGAGCAGTTTAATTTTTAGTTTAGAAAGGTTTATAACCCCTTCTAAACACATTAGCGTAGGTTATGAGAAGCCTCTTCTAATGTGTCTGCTCACTGTTGTTAGAGTTGGTTTTGAGAAACCACTGGTAAATTCAAGCTGAACTTAGTGTTAGTTACATTAGAGGGAGTTTAAAACACATCTAATGTTTACCTAAATTTACGAGAGATTCTTGTATTATAGGTGGTTATAACCGCCCCTAATATATCAAAAAATTTAGAGGTGATTTAAATCACCTATAATATAGTTTTTTAGGTGATGTTAAAGCTGCCCCTTATCGTGATTAATTTAGGGTTGGTTGTGAAAACTACCCCTAGCGTTTCTATTTTATTTTTAACTATCCCACATCTAGTCTAATCCCTCCCTTCCCCTCTAGTACCATGTGTCCTCCACATGTTCCTCTATGCCCAACCCTCCATGAACACCCCCCCCCCCCCCCTCTTATTCTCGTGACAATTTCACGTGCCCCCATAACTCCCACCATCAGGTGTTGTTCCCATGCAGGCCCCGTGGCCTGCCTCTGTCTTTCCAATTCAGCCCAGCCTTGTAAAATATGAACCAGAAAGGTATCAATCATTTGTTGGCTCCATACTCTTCCTTCGTATGAACCACTACGGTACTTCAAATTTTGTTAATATAATGCATATTGTTGTATTTATATGTATTTTTAATTTTATTAAAATAAACATTATTTTCATAATATATTTAAATACATTAAATAAATAACTTGTATCTATATTTCTCTAAATAATGTGTAAATTTTTATTAATATATATATATAAATATAGATATTTATATTATTATAAATATAAATGTATGTGTATATATATTTTATGCACACCTATATAAATTATAAATTTACATATATTTAAATAAAATTATTTATGTATGTATTTATAAATACATTTTTCTCAAACACACGCACAAAAAAATGTGTATTTATATATTTATTTGTAATTATTTATACTTATTTTCATACACATTTACATTACATTTATATATATTTATATATTACCTAATATATTATGCATATATATATATATTATTATATTATATTTATACGTACATAATTAAAAAATATATTAATATATATATTACATATTTATATTAATATAATATATTTTATATTTTATAAATACATTTATATGTATACAATATTACATATATATCATATTTGTATTATATATATAATGTGTGTATTATTTATATACATATAATATAATATAATATAATATATATATATAATTTTACAAAATATTTATACATATATATATAAAAATTTATATCATGTATACACATATATATTTAATATATCAATCTGATTCTTATTTTTATATTAATATAAATTTTTTTATATGTAAATATTTATATATATATATAATGTGTTTATATATTTAGGAATAGAAAATATATAATATATATATAATATAATATAATATATAATTATATAATTATTTTTATATACTTACATTTATATATATATACTTATTTAATGTATTTATATAAAAATTTATTTAAATATATTTATATAATGCCTTTTTAATAAACATACACACACAATCTATAATTTGATATATTTTAAAAAGAATAAAAAAAATTAGATGGGGTTAAAACCCCCTCTACTTGGCAGTTGTAAACCGCATCATATTTCTTAAATTAGTGGGGGTTCAAAACCTATCTAATTGTATGCATGTGTGTGTCAGTATATATCTTTGTAATCTACTATTATTATTAAAAAACTACAATGTTTTTATATGATTTTTTAAATAAATTATATTTATGTATATATTTATATAATATATTTATTCTTTTATATTATAATTAATATATTATATGAAAAACAATTTCATACAAAAAATATATATTAATGTATATGCACAATGTACAGTTATATTTGTGTATAAATATAAATAATATTTAATAAAAACATATAAATTATTTTTATTAATATATTTATATAATATGTTATAATATATTAAAATACATTTATGTATTATGTTTTTATTATATATATATATTATGATTTTTTATGAAAATAGTTGGTGTTAACAACCTCTATGCTCCCTTAAATTATAGGGGGTTGTGAACCCCCTATAATGTCAGTGATTATAGGGGGTTGTGAACCACCTATAATCTCTTAAATTAGAGGGATTTTGAACCACCACTAATTTAATAGATTAGAGGGGGTTTGAACCCTAGCTATTTTCTTTATAAAATTCCATATAATACACACACACACATATATATATATATAGTGCCTCTAAAATCCAACTAAATATATATATAGCACCTCTAACCAAATATATAGTTCCTCTCACTGAATATATAGTGCCACTAATTATTAATGTAGTGGCGGGTTTGACATAACCCCCTCTAAAATCCAACGACATATTAAAAAAATAATGTTAAAATATTATAAAGGGTTTTTGAACCCCCTTTAAATTTGATGAATAGTGGGGGGTTGTTCCAGCCCCCCTATAATTTATAAAGAAATGAATTTATAGGGGGTTGTGCATAACCCCCTCTAAAAAACCCTCTCTAATCACCCTATTATTTAGTAGTAGTACCTTTTGGTGGTTTTATAGTTTTTATACCACCTATTGAGAAACAAATTGAACATGTAATATCAGTCGAGGATGTTCATAGGCTAATCACACTCTATGAGTTTTTTAGGTAGTGGCCTTAACAGTTTTTGGGTGAGATAGACCCCCCACGAAGGTGAAGACGTGATTGAGGTGGTTGCTCGAGTTTTCCACATTGTGAGGACACCTACTAACCAGATGGTGGTCCTAGAAATGAGTCTTTTTTAGGTATCCATAGGGTAATGGTGGAGTCCAAGAACTCAATCACTTAATGATATTCCTCTCTCTTGGTTAGACATAATTAATCTCTTTAGGTATGAGTTCTATCTGATCATGTTGTGACCAGTGTGCATTCAAGAGCTTCTATAGTTATAGTAAAAAAATATGACTATGGAAGAGTATTTATCTAGGTTCATTGGCCTTTCATGATACTCTATATAAATAATTCTGGGTCTATTATTTATATCATAGACCTTCAAGAAGGACATATTCCAATATATCAGGCCTGGATGGATATCTATTTTCATTCACACCTATGTTGGAGTTCTTTTGAAATCCTTAGTAGTGGAAGAAGATGTCGACAACTGGTTCCAATAGTGGGAATACAGAAGTAGAGACCATGGAAGTGGGTAACTAATGGTATTCATAGGGATTTTAGAATGATATATGCTTTATGATATGGTCCCATGATATAGGATCGGTAGTTAAAAGCTCTCAGGATGGCTCTAGTCAGCCGAGAGAGAGGCGATGTTTCTCTTGTGATAGTCAATGACATCTCTCTTAGGATTGTCTAACCCATCATACATATGATATATAGATTGTAAATAGACCATATTGGAAGAGAAAGTGGAATGGGTAAGGAGGTATTTTGGTGTAGGATGTGGTAGATTAGAGGTTAAAGTAGTAGGAGGGGGTAGGAAGTTTGACATATTTCCACCACCAACCCCATGTGGTCTATGCCAGGCTTAGCGAGTTTGTGGTAAGGGTTGAGGATAGCTGCAGGTAGTGTAGACCTAGAACTATGAGAATCTAGGTATGATTATATGTATGGTATTTGTCTTCTCTACTTTATCTATAGTAATTATTAACAAAGGTGTGATCCACTCTTTTATTTCCACTTCTCTGGTTAAAGACAAAGGGATACTATTTGAGCCCCTGGATCAACCCTTACAATTAAAGACTCATATCATTGGTGACTCAATGATCACATGCTTCTTCCAATAGTGTGATCTGACTATTGGGGGTGAGAGTTTCTTATGGGATCTCTTTTTAGCGGTGATAAGGCCTTATGACATTATATTAGGTATGTACTGGCTATCTATAGTTCAATCCTATATTGATTGTTATAGATATAGGATATGGTGTATCCATGGTGATGGGATGATTTTTTCCTTCATGGATGAAAATAAAACTAAGGTGATGTAATATGGGCTCATATATAGTAGGATACATATTATTACTCATCATTTTTATAGTATTTCCCTTGAATCAGTGGATGTTATGGGATTTCAACTTCCTACAGTGGTGACAGAGTATGAGGACATCTTTTCTAAGGATGATCCAAGGTTACATCCCCACTGAGAGTCAAACTTCTACATCAAATGTCTCCTAGGTAGAGCTCTGATATCTACATCAGCAAATTGGATGGCTCCCGTAGAAATTCAGGAGCTGAAGGTTTAACTGGAGGACTTTAATAGGAAGAGATCTATCAAACCCAATGTGTCACCTTGACATACCCAAGTTTTTTTCACTAAGAATATAGATGGTAGCTTGAGGTTGTATATGGATTACCATCTCTTGAACCATATGACTAATAAGAATAAGTATCCAATACCAAGGATTGATGACCTCTTTGATTAGTTGAGAGGGGAGAGATGGTTCTCTAAGATTGAATTTAGATCAAGATATCACCATCTTTGAGTATAAGATAAAGATATACTGAAGATGGAATTCAGATGTCTCTACAGTCATTATGATTACATGGTAATGCCTTTCAACATGATGAACTCCCCATCAGTGTTCATGGGACTCTTGAAATGTATCTTTCATACTTTTTTAGAGAATTTATGGTGGTATTCATTGATGACATCTTATTGTACTCATCATCCAAGGAGGACCACATGGGACACTTGAGGGTAGTATTGGACATACTATGAGAGAACAATATTTATGGGAAGCTATCAAATTTCTATCTCAAGATTCAAGAATTCTACATTCATGGAAATTTAATCCCAGTAGAAGGTGTAGAGGTGGACCTAGTGATGGTTGAGGCAGTATTATCTTGGGATCCACCCAAGAGTGTGATGGAGGTGCATATCTTCATTTAGTTGGAAGGCTATTACTTGAGAATCATGCCCAATTTTTCTATGATATCATCCCCTTTGACTCCCATGAACTAAAAGGGGTGGTCATTCATGTGGTTAAAGAGGTTCCATTGGGATTTTTAGGATTTGTAGAAAATATTTACAAGCACTCCCATCCCGATAAATCTATAGGAGGGTGTTGAGTATTTAATGTTCTAGGATGCCTCAGGAACCAGACTAGGTTGTGTTCTTATGCAAAAAAGGGTAGTTATTTTCTATGGGTCCTGATAGTTGTGGCAACATGATAAGAACTATGCAACCCATGATTTAGAGTTGGAATTAGTTTTCTTCACCCTAAAAATGTGGTGACACTACCGTATGGGATAGTAGTGTATCATCAATTCTATCCACACAAGTATCAAGCATATCATCCCTCTGAAGGATATTAACTTGATAAAGGGTAAATGGCTAGAGTTCTTCCAACATTATAACTTTGAGATAGTCTGTACTCTTAGTAAGGGTAATTTTGTGTAAGATTCAATCAGTGTAAGATCTTGTTCATGGTTTTTGACTGAGTATTTAGAGTAGTCACTAGTAGAAAAAAAATTCCACATCAGTTTTTTTTACATTTTGGCATTGGTTTTTAACCGATGTCTATATAGGAGACATTAAAAATTGAAGTTTCAACTTCAGTTTTTATAAATCAGCGAATATATTTCAACTAAAAATATGGCTATAGTCATTTTTTTATGTTGGTTTTTACAAAAACTGACATCGAAACTCATCCCCTAGGGGTCTTCGAGGTCGGAATTCATATAAACCAACATCAAAAGTCATGCCTCATCAGTCATCAGCATCATTTTTTATAAAAACTGATTCCAAATGTTAGGATCTATTAGAACTCGATGTTGGTTTTTATAAACTGACATTAAAAATTAAAATATTAACCTTTCAATATCGGGTTTTTAGAAAAATGATGTCTAAATTCTGATTCTACATGGTTTTTAACATCAGTTTTTGATAAAACCCAATGTGAAAAGTAATTTTTCAAAAACAAAATCACATCTATTTTTTTCAAAATTGATGTTAAAACATTGAAACTCTTAATTTTGGAAGATATTATGTTTCCTAGGCTTCAATATGACTAGTTATGGAGCTAAATCGGACTTACGAATCAAAAGTTATGGTCATTACAATTTTTTCCTCTTTAATCTTTAATAGATACAACTCTCTTCAATAAAAGAGAAACAAGAAAAAAATTTATACACTAAATGACCAGAAAAATAATAAACTTAAATATTCAACCTAATTTTAATTCTTTTATTGTTTTCATTTGAATCGATAAGTTGGTTGTCTTTATTTCACTTCGTTTTTGGAATATATCACGTGGTAATGAAGATGGTGATCGATAAATAATTGTGCATCTCAGCCGATGAATCTCATGCGAATGTTTTATATTTTTATCTTGATCAGAATAATTATTTACCATCATGATAAAAATTATCATGATTTTTAGTGATAATGAGAAAAATAATAATTAAATTAAATGATTATAATGCATACCATGTACAAATCATTAATTGGAAAAATGTTAAAATTTTGATTTTATCGAAGATGTCAAAAATGATGAAAGAAATAGAATGGGGATATATATATATATATATATTGTAAATGAAAATAGTTATGGTGCTCATGCATTAAAATTTAGGCAGGATATTAAAAATAGAAACATGCATTGTGAAAAAATTGAAATATCGAACCCACCTATTTGAAATTTACTTTTAACATCGGTTAAATATATAACTAATGTTAAAACTATTCTCATGTTAAAGTTTTAACATCGATTATTGAAAAACTGATTCCAAAAAGTGAATTTTAACAATGGTTATTTAGAAAACTGATGCAAAAATGTGACTTTTAATGTCAATTACTGAAACAAAAATTGATGATAAATGTTAAGTCTTATAATGTTCAACTTTCTACATCCATAACTTTTGATTCATAAGTCTGTTTTATCTCCATGACTAATCAATTCCGACATCAATAACGTTTGATCAATAAGTCCATTTTAGCTTCAAAACTAGTCAAATAAAAGATTCAAAAATGAGATACAACTTGGTTTTTTATTAATGTCAGTTATTTGAAAAAATGATGAAAAAATGACTTTTAACATCGATTACTGAAAAAAACTGATGTTATAAATCAACTCGTATAATTTTAAACTTTTTACATCCATAACTTTTGATACATATGTTTGTTTTAGATCTAAGACCTTTCAAATAGAATCTTGAGAAATTATCTACAACTTGGATTTTATTTTTAAAATTATTTATTTGAAAAAATGATTCCAAAAAGTGACTTTTAACAATTGTTACTAAAAAACAATGTTAGAAATCAAGTCTTATAATGTTCAACTTCCGATATCCATAACTTTTTATATGTAAGTCTATTTTAGATCCACCTCCTATCAAATTGAATATTCAGAAATTATAGAAATCTTGGATTTGATTTTTAACATCATTTATTTGAAAAACATATGCTAAAAAGTAACTTTTAACATCAGTCTTGAAAAAATGATATTAAAATGCTAACATTAAAGACCGTTTTTCTACTAGTGAGTAATCCTCATTATGTTTTCCCTTTATAGAAAAGGATAGTGCAACATATCTGTAGTCTATGTTCATTACCCCTTCACTTCTTTAATGTTTCACGGTGGCTCATCATAGAGATACCAACTTTGCGACTTTGCATACTCATATTTCCATTGTCCATGCTTCTGATGGATTTTCTAAAGGTCAAGAGCATGTCATAATTTTTAGAGGATGGTTCAGGGAGTTTTATTCATCAACCTTGGTAGTAAATCTAAGTTTGGTGAATATATACCAAGACCTTTGGTGTCAGTTCTAGTGGAAATGGATATAGATGAGTATAGCTGAGTTTATCTCCTGATGCCTCATTTGATTGTAGGAGAAGGCTGAGCACCATGTTCTAGTGATTTTATCTCAACCCCTTCATGTTCCAAAAAGGATATAGGATGGGATATATGTGTAATTCATGATTTTTCTACCACCTATGTCATAGGGACATGATTCCATTTCGTTGAACGTAGATTGATTCACCAAGTCAACCCACTTCCATGTTATTCAATAGAGGAGTTTAATTGAGAGATTTGGATGCCTTTAAGTGATGTATACAGTTCAGATCCACGGAGTCACCTTGATAATAACTTCATACCATGATGCTCACTTCAATTCATAATTATATAGAGGATTACATGAGGCCTTTGAGACTCAATTTATTTTTAGCATGGCATTTCACCCCAGACTGACGGCCAGACTGAGTAGACAATTCATGTTCTGGATAACATACATCGGTCTTGTGTGTTAGAATTTGGCTATATTTGGGAGGATCAACTACCATTTCTAGAGTTTTCATATATCAACATCTACTATTTCACCATTAGTATGGAACTATTTTATGTTTTTTATTAGCGACCTAGTAGATTACAACTATATTGGACTGATCCATGTAAGTCAGCACTCATAGGACTAGAGTTAGTGTGATCCACGATAGAGAAGATTCATATCATATAGAATTGGTTGAGGACTGTACAAAGTTTTCATAAGTTCTATGTGAACTAATAATAGAAGCATTTGTATTTAGAGGAGGGAGAACAAGTGTTCCTGAAGGTCTCCCCTTGATATGGATTGTGGATAATTTCTTGGGACATAAATTTGTCTTTGAGATTCATTATCCCTTTATAGATAATATGTAAGGTTAATAAATTAAAGTACCACTTGGTGCTACCACCAAAATTAGACCAGGTACTTGATGTATTCCACATTTCATAACTGAGGAGGTACATGCACTACCCATCGCATGTTGTCGATTAGAAAAATCATGACATCGATAATGGATCTACCATTACAATGTACACAGTGGAGATAGAGGATATGTAGGAGAATATCCTCTATGGGTGAGTAATTCCCTTATTGTGTGTTTGGTGGAATCATGAGAATCTTCAAGATATAACCTGGAAGTAGGAGTCCTAGATGAAAGCATAGTACCCAAACCTTTTTGGGATTTTTTTCCCTTTTGGGATGAAAATACTTTTACTGGGGAGAAATTAACATCTTTTTTTTCATGAAATGATTTTGAATATATCAACTTGTAGTTTTGGATCTAGAAACTGATACAGAATAATATTTCAAGGCTCAGGGATCTTGAAAATGATATAATAAAAATATTAAATATATTAATATCATGTGTGCACAGTTTTATTAAAATAGTCTAATAGCTATCAAAAAGTGACTTCAATGGGAAATATGAGACAAAAATTAATTTCAAAATGTGGTTTTTACCCTACATACAACATAATCTTTGTCAAAGTTGGGTGTTTCGATAATTCATTTTCATGGGAACAAATAATAAAATAAATTTATTTCGTTATTTTATTCTTTTCAGTGCAGTGACCTAAATTACTCCTATATAAATATATGATTATATAAATACCTTGGATTATCCATATAACCCTATATATTGAGAGGATCTATTGGAGGTGATTATAGGGAATAACATCAGATCGCAGATTACCAATGACAAAAAAATCAATGATCTAACTAATGAATACAATGAAAATACATTATTCATTAGTTATCGATCCAAACCCAAGGTAGGGTTTTCTTTTTTGTGTTTTATTTCAGATTTTTTTATCCCACAAAAAATGTGAATCGATTCTTCCAACAGTTTGATTCATGGGTCAATCATTGTTATGGGTTTGGGTTTCTTTCTTCATGTGATTTAAGGGAATTGGTTTTTTTTGTTATTACTCTTCATTCATCATTATAATGTTAAAGAATCGAGGCCAACCCAAGAACAGATGAGTTTCATTCCCCATTTTTTTCTATTTCTCTCTCTTTTCTTCTCATGATTCATCATTGGTATTTCATTGGTCGGTAGTTTGATGAAATACCTAGTCTTCTATCATTGTGTGACTATTATTCAGCACAATGAATCAATAACAAATGTGCAGTTTGAGATTGAGGTGTAGCGATGGTGGGGGATGATCAGAGGTATAATTGGGATCATAATGGTGTTTCCTGATTCAAGGTTTTATGGGAAACAACAACAGAGTGTTATAGTTGTGATTCCTAATCAAATTTTATATCTAGATTCCATCAAGTTGTGATATAAAGGCCGTTAATCCCCCATATACACTATATCCAAGCATAATTTTCTATAGTAACTTTAAAATTGGAATACGCATAGAAGAACTACATAATTATAGAAAATTCCATGTTACACATCATGTATCCAAATAACACACTTTGTGTGGTGTCCCTGTCTACTCTGAAATGGTTTTGCGTGAAATAAAATATCACACATTGTGTGACACATGTCATACACCATGTGAGCTAGTACTAGAAGCTCAGTATGTATCCAAGATGATACATGGTCATAGACATGGACTGGAACATTGGAACGGGTAGAGTGCATGAGCATGTCCCAGTACACAAAAATGGCCTAGTATGTGGGCATGACCATGGTACATTTGAATGACCCAAACTACATGGGTATGGATCGATGTACACGAGAATTGTTAAGTGGAATTCCAAGTGTCGGCCTGACCTCTACTCTCTGTGTACCCCTAGAGGATATACTTGTTATATGTAGGTTTACATGTTTTATGAGACTGTGAGAAACGGACAGACCTTGGGAAGACGATACACGCCATATACCCCAGGTATACTGAATATACTTATTTTAGGACAAGTTTAGGTCCTCAATATCCTAATTATAGAGTAGGATCATTTGAGTGTGAAACATTGATCTATCCCTTTGAGAAAATAGTGTGGCATTACATTATCGGCATAGGATTTTTATCCACTTTATGAGTTCTATATCAGAATAATTTTTTGGTATCCCTCTATAAGGCCTAGGGTGGGAATCCTCTATCATACCATTCCTAAGTGGGTTTTTTTGTATTAGAATAACCCCAATGATTAGGGAATCAATCTTCAATAAAGAATTGTGATCTAGTAGAGTTAGTGGTTTCCTTCTAAGGCCATAGGTGTGATCCCCTATCTGGGAATTGTGATCTTCAAATATTTGATGAGTGTATCTTGGAAAGGCTAGACGATCATGACCTCTCGGATAAGTTGTTTCAATGACAACATGGATTATGGAGCATGATTCCTCATATGAGCATTACCATGAATCCTTGAGCAGAATACAATGGCTACAAGTATTAGTTGAGACCTCTTGAGACCGATTGTTATGAGTATATCTAGGATTCTATGTTTATTGTTATATCTCATATAATGATTGGAATACCTATGTATTTATGAGTTAACTACTCTTGATGTTTTATGTTTGGTTATTTTTAGGCATCCTTCTTGGTATTGTTATACTCACCCCTATATGGGACCTTCTTGCACATGCCATGTCTTATATAGAAAACATTCCTTTTGAAATACTGTCTGAAGGACCAGGAGTAGAAGAATCATAATATTATGCTAGGTATACCGAAGTTCTTAATGATGTTGCATTTGACAACAATCTCCTCATTCTTAGTAGGTTAGACTTTATTTCCAGTTTTGGGTGGCCTTATATTTGGACCCATTATTTCTTTTAGTACATTTTTATACTCTGGATTTTTTATTATAGATGTATTCATGCATTGGTATCAATTTCAATTTACATTCATCCTCATATGAGCTTAAATATATATGTGTGACAATAATGGTAGCTTGGAAAATTCCTCACATGTGTGGGATATGCCTACTCAGTACTAGTGTGAAGCCCCCTACCTTTTGGTGTTGGTCTTGGGTTGTCACACTTATCTTATCATTAACAAGGTGGGCCTTGTGGGTCAGGTTATGACATGGGGTTTGGTTATTTTTTTATTAGATCATAGTAGGGTTTATGATGAAGAGTGATGAGGGTTGTGGAGAAAATAAAACCCAGGGGAGATATTTATGTGCCCATGAATTTTATGTTGACAAATTCTATGAATTATGTATTAGATTTTTTTTATTACTAAAGAATTATATATTTTTTATTCATTGGGTAGATTTATGTTCTCTTTGGGGATTTATGTATCCATGTATGATGAGTTATATTTGTAAGTAGATGAAGATTATCATTCATAATGAGTTAGTATTATATGTGTTATATCTTCATCATGAGATGTGAATGAAAACAAGGATAAACATTTGAATAATTTTAATTATTTTTCAACATCATTTATGAGATTATTATACATAGACTTTTGAATTTATCAATGGAATTCAAAGAAGTTGTTAGTGAATAACATATTGTTTATTGGATCCTAAAGGAAATAAAAGGATATTCCAATGGATATAAGAATAATTGGTTACATAGGGATGTATGTATATCATAATAATATTACAAACCCAACACTATTAACACATAGCCAATGTTTAATTTATTATAATGGTACAAGATGCAGGGGGTCTCACCATATAGGATAGACCAGTTTAGTATTCTTAGAAAACTATATACATACTTGATTCACATATTACACTGTATATTTAAAAATGTATTGTAGGAAATATTTTTCCTTCTTTGATATCATTAATAATATCCTTATTCATATCTTGGGGAAATTAAAACACATAAAGGGTGATCTTAGATGCCTAATAAGGGTTACATATAATGGAATATATCTTGATTAAATAAGGCATAATCAACATGGTAGAGTGAAAAATAAAAACACCTTTTATTCAATCAATAAAGATAGTTCTATAATAATACATGTTTGATATCAATATAGAAATCACAAGGATAATGAAAAGTAAATTCTTAATAAAAAATCACATTTTTTTATATTCATTACTAAGGCCTCTCAACTAAGATATCATTAAAGTTTCCACATTTTCTTCTCAACCAAGATTCCATTATTAATATATTCGTGTGTGAAATTTAAATACCCATCTAATATAGAATTACTATAGTTTTGTCTCTTGTGACCTATTGATAAATTGAGGTGAAATTTATAACTAGACCATGCCCATCATGTGCACATCCTACACATTCAAAATATTATGAAGGATCAATACAAGTTAATCTAAAAAATAAATTATAAATAAAAAAAGTATCCATGTTTAGTCAAGAATACATATAATCAATATTTCATCATCATAAACCATCCATAGAAGGAATAAATATGGTATCAGTTGATCATATCATAATAACATCATTAGGTTGTTCAATAGATGATACTGCCTTTAAAAGATCACTGGAAATTTTATTGAGGAAAATACACTTTTCATTTTAAAAGTATATACTAGAAATTTAAAAAATATTATTAAAAAAATTATTTTAAAATAAACATGGAATATTTTAATGTGAAATTCAAATAAAAAGGTATCCATGATAGTAGTAAGGGTCATTCGTGTGATGTACTTTAAAATAATGATATCATTCATTCTTTTGGTAAAAATAACCTCATTGAGAAAATGAAAAGAGATTCATTATTAACATTTTTATAGAAATTGTAACATGGGTAAAAATTAAATTACTAAATCCTCGGATAATATTAATGAATAAATTCTCAAAAATATTTTAATAAAAACATGGGCATGGAGGAAAAATATTGCAGGCCAAAGTGGAAATAATGTTTGTTTTTCTTAAAAACATTTCCCTAGTCGTTTTATGTACTAAATAGACAAAAATATGAAAATTAATTTAGGACACCATTATTAAACATAGAAAAATAAAATAAAATGGTTTTATCAAATAAATATCATATAATTTCTCTCAATGGAAATTTAGGTATAAACAATCTAGAAATAAAATGAGATATTAAAATAAATATATTACCACAAGTTCGAATTGACTCATAATTTATTTTAACCTCCTGTATTATAAATTTATATTTATTATAAATATACTCTATAAATAATTAAATACTTAAAATTTCATATATTATCCACTTATAATATTACAACTCTCATTTGTTAACAATTATTTGATAAATTCGTCATTTCTGAGTGTTAATTGTTAATTTTTCATTTAAGTTTTGAGTCTGTAGTTATGGTCCTTGGATATTTATCCCAGTCCCGTAATATATAGAATTTTAATAATGATATTAATATAATATATATTAATTTTATAAATATTTATACTCGTCCATGAATATAGGACATGAAAAATGAGTCACAACACTTCGTGGAGGTGGTAGTCCACACGTATGTACGAGCAACGTTATCATATTTAACGAGTGTATGGGTAATAATATTAATGATATATGTTATTTATAGAAAAATAATTATTTCATAATTATCATATATAATATTTTTTTATATCTTTATAACCATCTATGTAAAATGGTGATGAAAAATGAATTGCATCGCTGTGTGGAGACGGTAAGCCGTACATACGCACGATCAATGTTTCCACCTTCCGTGGGATGAAAAGAGGTGTAAAATAATTTTCCAATAACCATAATAACATTTTATTGTATTTATGATACTTAATTTATTATATTAGGATAGGTAAAACATATTTTAAGGATTTACAAGAAAAAATAAATTTGAAATATTCATAAAAATGATTACGTCTTCTTTTGTAGAACTCCTTTAGATACCTTCTTTAGGATACTTGGAATAGTATTTTAAGAATACCAGTGAATATAATTAATATATAGGTATTTTTATGTGATAATTAGGTAGTTTTTGGTTTATATTCGTGGCTATAGGTTCTGAAAAGATGAGAGGGGTTGGGTGTCTGTTTATAAGTGGAGTAAAGGAAACATATGGAATTAATAAAAAAATTAAAAATAATGAATTAATTATCATGTGAAATTGGAACCATGTGGACATAATTTAGAATATAAGATAGGATATGGTTTAAATAAATTAAATCAGTAAATTATGTATGGGTTTAGGTGGTATTTTAAACCTTATCTTTTGGTTTAATCCCATTGACTACCAATTTTAAGCTTAACCACAGTAACGACATTTTCAATATTAAAAGGTTATAATTTTACATATAAGGTGAAAATTTTCTATTAAATGGAAAATGAATGAACGTTTAGACCATTTATAATCCTAATTTTCCTATTTTGAGATTTTTATTATTTTTGAATAATTTAATACAATATTATTTGACATCAAATATAATTAAAGTCATTTTAAGAATAATTCATGTATTTTAATTTTAGTACAAAAATATGAAAAGTTAATTATAATATAATACATATAACCATGAATAATACATTATTATTAACTATAAAATAATTTTGGTACCATAATTCATTCAAAATACATTACTTTTAATGATGGTAAAATTATTTACTTTGATTTTTCCACTTCTTGCACAAGCACAGTGTTAGAATTGTATAATATTTTAAGGTAATTATATAATCACTAAAAATTATTAATAAATTATGATCATGAATGTAATTTTATTATTCTAAAAATATGTTTATGATTCATTATCAACTTATTTTTATACCTATGTGAACATATAAGATAAATTTCAATGAAAAAGAGTTACATATTGTATTTCTTCAATACATAAAATATTATATACGTCATTATCAAATAAAATGGATATAAATTTCAATAAATTTGAAACATAGATGAGTATGTACAAACTAAACTATTAAAATAAGGTAAAGTTAAGTGTTAAGTATATTTTAAATCCCTTTATCATTAGTTTTATTCTAAATTAACTAGATTTACCCTTTTACCATAGTGGAATTTTTTTACTCTTTTAACTATTTATTATGACCCAAAAATAAGTTTAACTTAATAAATAATATTATTTATTATGATTAAAAATATGTAATCTAGTTCAAAAGATTCAATTTCTAAAAGTGGATCAAATTAATTATAATATTCATGAATAAAAAGAAAAAATACTATTTTTAAATAAAATAAATTTTTGATGCATAAAATAATTTTTCTCAAAATTGAGTACTGATTTATTAAGAAATAATAAATAAGTTTTTGTAAAAAAAATATCTATGCATATTTTTTTGTAATTTGGTTTTTCATATTCATACCCACCAATCCAAAATATGGACGATAATAATATTTCAATAGTATATTGTGGTTCATTTAAACTTGGTGTTTCGTGTAAAAAAGATATCACTGAAACTAAATATATTTTAAGAGAAATATATCATAAAATCTAAAGGTCTTACATTATACACCAATTATAATAATTTCAACCTCCAAATTATGTCACTACGATACAAAGAGATGAGGATTCTTCTACCTCATGTATACTCATGTTCCCTTGTAGTTTCTTCAATTTTATGATTTCTCCACAAAACATTGACCAAGTGAGTGGTCTTGTTTCATAGAACTATCTCTATATAATAAAAAAATCACCACTAATTATTCCTCATATGATAGATATTATTATAAAGGTATGACCTTTGAGTTCAGTTCATTTGAAGGATCAAGTATGTACTTATTTAGGATAAATAAATGGAACCTATTGTTAACCTGAGAGAGATATTGTGGAAGTTCCAAGAGATAATCTACTGACCTAATACGATCAAAAATTTAAAAGTGAATAATATATCTATATCTCATATTTCCCTTCTTCACAAATCTCATAACCTTATTCCATGGAAATATTCCTAGGAATACCTTGTCACCAAATTCAAACTCTAAATCTCACTGAAGATTTTCAGTATAAATCTTTTCAACTCTATGTTTCCCTTATAGACTTTTGAATAGATCTAACCTTCTATTTAATTTCCTCATATAGATCATTTCTCAATAGATTCCTTTTTATAACTACATCCCAACACATTGGAGTTTTATACCTCTTTTCATAGAGGTATTTAGAAGGATCCATCTAAATGAGAACGTGAAAGTTATTTTTTTATGAAAATTATACCAAATGAAGGTTTTGATCCCAACAAAAATTAAAATACATAGAAATATCTCAATGTATATTATAGATTTTAAATGGTCCTATCAGTTTGACCATATATTTGAGGATGATAGAAAGTAATGAAACTCAAATCTGTATCTAGATCTTGCAGAAGACTTCTCCATAACATCGAGGTAAACCTCAAATCCCAATCAGATATGATCAATAGTAGAACTCCATGTGATATTATAAATTCCTTATTATATAACTAATTATGTTAATCAAGATATAAATATTAACTAATAGAAATAAAATTCAATGATTTTATGAGGTTTTTGATTACAACCCATATAGTATTGTTCCCTTTAGATGTTTTAGGGGGTCTGACAATGAGATCTACAGTAATTTTTCCCAATTTCAATGGGCAATGGTTGTAACATCCCATTAGAATATTTTTATTTTAGCCTTAGCATACTAACACACCATTCATCCGGATACATAATTTTCAATATCCATTTTCATATTATCCTTATAGAAATACTCTTTTAGATCTATACAAGTCTTCATAGTACCCGAATGAATAGAAAATGATAAATTATGAGCTTCATCCAATAGATCCTTATTCATTTTTGTTATTGATGGAACATATACTTGGTTCATGAACCTTATCATTTGTGAGTATTTGTAATGTCCTGGCTCAAATTCCACTATCATGGTGCCCTGAGCCAGTTGGTTACTATGCCTCAAGTGCACCTCCCCATATGTCAGAGGATACCTACTAGCAGTGAGGGTCTAAAAGTGGTACAATAGGGAGACTATACCCCCATATCAAAGTAAGAAAATAGAAGAAAATAGATAAGTATTGTAAAAATAAGTAAACAAATAGAGTGAGTAAGAAGTAAACAACTGAAATGGAAATTGATATAAAAATAAATGAAATTTTGTAAAAATATGAACAACTATTTCATATAATACAACATTGGTCACCCATTAGGATGGACATATAGATAAATGAGTACAAAAGAAACTAAAATTAAAGGTATAGGTCTCTAATACTAACTCTGATCCAGACTATGTACCTGATCTCCAGATACTATAGAACTACAACAACTTGATCAGAAAAACTCACATGAGTAGCTCTGCTTGAACATGCAACTCTGGGCCTCAGCCCTATCCTCCAAGCAACTCATTCTCAACCAGAAAAGAAGACATAATGTCTACATGTAAACCTAGATGCATGTCCAGAGGTGATAAATAATATCAGTATTCCACCCCAACAAGCTACCTATAAACTAAGTTGTTATAAGTGTATGCAAAAGTAAACTGCCCAGCCTAGCTGAGGCATAACTAAAAAGGAAGGTAAACCAATAATGTGAAACCATGGTCAAACCCAAGGTCTATAATCCTTTTCAACTGGGAAATTTCCACCATGGATGTCCATATATATATATATACACACACATGGATAGTCTCATACCTATACATATATACATAAATATGAATATTCATTAGTATGTAAAATCAAATAACAAGAAAATGAAACTGAAGATGATCCATGCGTTTGTAATCTCAACCGCCTAGAAATACTGTGCAAAGTAATTGAGCAGGATGTCATGCCACTAAACTTGTGTATCATTAAGTTGATATCTGGGTACGTAAGCCCAGTCGACATATACCTAATTTGGCCAATGCCGGAATTATACCTCTCAACATGATACTTCACCATAGGGGGATACTTGTCCTGCACCTGGGATCACTCGTACTCACATCCAATCAATAATAACTAAAATCTATATTGATGATCAATCCTATTAATAAGGATAGAATATACTGATAGTCAATCATGTTAACAAGGATACACTATAATAATCGTAAGTCCTATGAAGAAGGATTCCATGGTCTACATCCAGACATCCTATAAAGGTTACTAAGTCAGTCACCAAGCTAACCAAGGCTATAAAATCTAGTCCAATGTCTGAGCCCTAGATATTTATTTTCAAGCGGCCACGTTATTTAAAACTCAAATGAACCCTAAGGTTCTTACCCTTAGGCGGTCTTTAAATAGAGAACTCATCGGTGAGACGCTATGAAATGCCCCTCGAGTCTCGTAACTGATCTGAAAGAGCGTAATAATTTTGATCATAGGCTGAGGAGATCGTAATCATCCCCACCACTCAGGAGTGCAGAATCGACCATGATTCTTGGGTCTCCATGCCCGTATATAGAGAACACACCAGTGAGACACCATGCTACACCCCTCGAGTCTCATAACTGATCCAGAAGACTGTAATCATTTTAATAATAGGCCGAGGATATCGTAATCATCCCCACCACTCTATAGAGTGTAATCTACCATGAGTCTTGGGTCACCATACCCATAAAGAGTAGATCATAATCATCCTCATAATTTATCAAAGGCCAAGGAGAGCTTAATCATCCCCACTGCATATCACTAGCCTATAATTCCTTCCAAGGAATTCCTATAATAGGTAATCCAAGCAACACTCAAGGCATACAAAGCAATATGTAAGGCCCAATATCCAGATACCATGGAACACCTCTGGACATCCCAAAAAATTATATCACAAAATATATATGCATCCAGGCTCAAGATCCAAGTCCCAGGTAGTACCTTTGGGTATACCAATTAATATTTTAATTAACATGGCTCAAAAACTATATCCTAGGTAAGCATGTTTGGGAATCCCAACATGAATAATGAATCCCAAGAAGAACATTTGGGAATCCCAAAAGAAATAAAGAAGCCTCGCATCAAGCTCAACAGCCACCAACCAAGAAGCATCTCTGGTAAGAATCGATGCATTAGTAATAACCATTTCGAAGATATAAGAAAATGACTGAGGGTGGCCTAAACTCCCAAAAAAATACTCCAGCCACAGCCCCACAGGCTTACCAGTTCGACACAAGTTCAATGGTGACACCCACTACCATCTCTACCCAAACCCGACGTACAACTCTGGGTCATTAAAAAAATCAGTAACCCACTGGGTCCCTCATGTAAGACACTGAAGAGGCATCATACATGGGATCCTCCAGGTGTAAACATAATCGAAGTCATCCTACATGGGATCCTTATATGAAAAGGTAATGGGGGAATCCTACATGGTATCCTCAAATTGTAAGCATTAGTGAGGAATCCTACATGATATTCTCGAAACAATAAACATGTATAGGGATCCTACAAGGGACTCCCTAGATCATCATGTAAGTAATGACATCGCACAAGGGATCCTTATCATCCAGAAATAAGATAGAGAAATCCTACATGGAATCCTCCATAACAACTATTTTTACAGCCACTTAGTCAATAAGGCCATATCTCACAAGAGAGACATCCTCAAAGGAAAACCATGAAGTAATATTCCATAATAGATGGCTCTCAGATCATCTCAGAATAAATTCTCAAACTTATTTAGTCTGAACACCTAACCTATCATTGACTCCAAGTCACTCTCTCAGGAGACAACTGAATTCGATTACTTGAGGAAGAATATCACCATATAGATAGAAGACACAAAACACCCATTAGGAGTCCTCATAATGCTCCATGGATCTCATCATTGTGATCTATTTGGAAAACTACTCATAATGGACTACCCTTAGGTCCAAAACTGACTCCAGGGCAAGAAACACGAAAACCCTCAAAGGGTTGAAAAGGAGTAGTACATGGCGTGTCACCCTCGGTACATGATGTGTACTCCCATTATTCCATATGAGTGTGTACTCTCATCATCCTAGACCTGTAGAATCCCTAGGTACATGTCTTGTGAAATGGGTAAACAACATGTACCCAACATGGCGTACATTCCCATGTCCCTCAACTGGCCTGGCTGTCTACTTGGCCAGGTCGTGTACTTTTACATGGCATGCTACCCTCACGGGGTCTGGACATGTATTCCACACAGCCATGTACCCCTACATGGGTAGCTAGGCATGGGTACTCAAATACATGGATGAGTAACATTACATGCCATGTATACCCATTTACATGGAGTGTAATCCTTAAACTTCATCTTCCCTGAACAAGAATACCACATGACATGTCACCCTAGATTACACGCAGTGCAACCAGGTTTTCCCCAATGAAAACCCCTTGAATCACCTGAATCCCCTATTTTCATCCCCAAATCAATAGATCCAGCCACTGGGGTCCTCATACAAGAATATTAGGGATTTAATTTTAGAAAACAAAAAATATACAGTGATCTGTGAAGAAAACATAAATGGGCCTACCTTTTAGTAGAAACCACAGAAGCTTCATTCGATTTTGTGGTCCATGGTTATCACACGTCGATCCAGTACTTCGAGGGATTCATGACGATACAACTCTTCCTCCATCTCTTACTTTTTCTCTCCCTATACCTTTATCTCTTAGGTCATGAGGAATTAGGAGCCGTACGGGAGGCATCTGTGAGAAGAATGGAAAGAAAGAAAGAAAAGGAAAGGAAAATAATGAAATAAAAGAAAAGAAAAGAAAAGAAAAATGGGTTCAGTCCAGCCCCAGTTCCCAACTCGAGTATATTCCTCTCCTAGGATAAATTACTCATTATAGACTCAACAAAAAAGATAGAATCTCAATACGGTTTTTTGTTTAAAAGATACGGTCGAACAAACCAACACGAATGATTTAATATTTAATTTATTAAATATTAAATATTAATTATTACTCCAAAATAAGTACATATTTGATTCCTACCAAACTCATATCCTAGGGTAAAAAACCTATTCTAAGACCAATAGAGTGGTGATAAAAATTATCCAAGGTCATCTTCCAGGGGAAAAAGACCATTTTACCCATTTACAAGCATCTTACAGCCAAAATTCAAATTTCTGCTCAAAAACTGTAGTCTAGGAAAATATGATTCCTTACAAAATCCCCACCATAAACCTTCTCATCCATGAGAAGCCTAGTAAAAATAAAAGAATCCTTGCTCTCAACCCATGAATCTGCACAAGAAAGCTATCTGGATTGTCCAACGACCTCTCTCACAACACTGACAACTACCTTTTACATGGAAGGCATTTAATTGTGACCGATATCTTACTGTAACACCCCAATATTTCATATTAAGTTATTTTCTTTAAAGTACTTCAATAGCTTGCGATACACGCAACACTAAGTTTGAGCGCCCTACGACTTACCAAACTAGTCGTTCAAAAGCATTTATGAATAGTATTAACTGAATTTTGAATTTTATATACTCCATATAATTTTATAATCCATACTATGTGTTTATTAGACATAATATAAGAACAAATTCATTTTTTCAGATAAAAGAGCATTTTTCAAAAAAAAATGAAATTTTACCACCTTCTAATGGAAAAGCCTTTTTAAAACCAATATTTGACACTTTTATATATTGGATTTAATGAAATTAAATTCTTCTTTAAAATCATGACATAAAAATTTATTTTGAATAAATATTTGATACTTTTCTGATAACTTTCATATTTTGATGAATACTGGAAAATACTAAATTTTAATTGAAAACAACTTTTTTAATAGAAATAATTTATAGGGATAGATTATGAATTTGAATGGTTTGTAAGTATAATTAGATTATATTTTTATCATTTAATATAATTTAGGTCATTATAAGTAATTTCATATTTAAATTTGACAAAAACACATGTCAATCTTTTGATAGTTTTTACTTTTTAAAAACCAGCTTTTCAGTTTCGACAACGGGAATTATTTTTAAATTAATTAATGCAACTTATATGTTTTGAATTTGGTAAAATAGAATTAATTTTTGAATTTTTAATATCAAAATTAGCTTAGGGTGAATTATTGGTATTTTTCTGAAAACATTCAATTTTTGATGAATAGTGAAAAACACTACGTTATAGTTTAAACCAACATTTTATTTAAATAATTATTTATTTTATTTAAATTTATTTTAAGTAAAAATATATATATAATACCTATATAAGTTCAATTTAATTTTTTGAAGTAATTTTATAATAAAATTAGATGTATAAAATTTTATTGTACTTTTTACCGTCTTTTAGCCACCTTCTAGTAGCATTTGCAAATTTGCATAAAACTTAATTTTACCGCTTCTATGAGTTTAATTTCAAAAATCCGAGAGACACGATTGACATCAGTAAGTAAAATTTGGTTCAATAAGATGAAAATAATTTTTGGTGAATTGTAACTTTGGACTTTTATTTACCACGATTAAAAGTAAATATGGTAATTAAGGGTAAAAATGATTTTATAATTACCCTAAAAGATGTCTAAATTCTATTGGCTAAGTGTAATTCAACCAAAAACAACCTTATGAATAAAATATGATCCCCTTTGGTCCACTTGGTTTAGATTAGGACATTTATTATTTTTTTTATTTAAAGAAGAGTTAAAAGAGTTAAATCCAAAGTTTAATAACTAAACAATTTTTAGTATAGAGTAATACATAAGATAAATTCGACTATAAATATTAATTAGAAATATAAAAATATTTCCTACATAATGGTATTTTATTTATAATTTTTATACATTAAATAATTAAATTTATTTATGACACAATGATGATGCAGTAATTACCTTATTAATGAAGGATTAAAATAATTGATATTAAAAATATCCAAATAAATGTAATTTCAGACTTTTTATGAATTAAACTAATTTTATAGGTTAATATGATATGTTAGGGTTGATTAAATAAATTTTTTCAAATTAATCATGTTGTTATGATTTTCACAAAAACCAAATACTAAATAATGTCAAAATTGACATAAATGAGTTTTTAAAACAAATACTACATTATTGGTTGATATAATATTCCTAAAAATCTAAGGTTCATCCAAAGGGATTAAATAAAATTATATATGTAATTAAGGAACCATTTTAGGTTCTATTGGATGTTTAGAGTAAGTTTACTAACCATATATTGTAAGAATACAAGAAGACACGGTAAAAGTTAAACTATTTAACTAAGAGTTAAATATAAAAGATAAAATTAAAATGGTTACCTAAACATGTCTAAAACCTATTTGTTGAGAGTTTTTAGACCCATAATCACCTTATCTTAGAAATAAAACATTTTTGAGCCATTATAAACTGAAAATGATTTTATTATAAAATAATATTTCAAGGTTTTCCTAAAGTGACCTTCACCTCTCTTATAAAATGGTACTTCCCCTTATTTTAATTTAACACATCCAAATCCCTTGGATCGACCAAAACCTACCCAAATATCCTCCCAACTTCCCTCACTTCAACCTAGAGGCCTTACTTTGATCATAAAGCCAACCTAAGGATCCCTTTTTTATCAACTCAAAAGGAAACACCCGATGTAGAGGTAATAATTTCACCACCCTCTTTCAAGTTCTTTTCTTCTTCCACTTCCTCTTTCTTTGTCGTTTCCATACAAAAATAATAAATCTATTACCTTATACAGACTGTTATGTTATTATAAATATGGTATAACAATATTTGTTATTCTATTCATCCTACAAATGACAAAGTCTCCATACGTGTGTACGTACGGCTTACTGTCTCCACATCATGGTGTAGTTTGTTATTCAAACACTTAATTATTTGTATGGGTATAATAATGAGTATAAATTATGTAAATAATAAATATAACATGTTAATTATTCTTTATATATGATATACCATCCAATTACATACAATTTCTCCATCAATATAATGATATTGTCGCTCGTGCATATGTACGGATTATCGTCTCCATGAAAGCGATGAGATTCATTCCCCATCGTAATCATTCAAGAATAATTTTTATTTTGTGATTAAAAATAAAGTTTAAGAACATAATATCATTATGTATATGAATCAAATACATCATATAAATAACAAACATGGCTTACGTAACCAAGCATATAAAGGAAAACAAATCAGTTAAAACCCATAATGATGATACTTCTGGAATATTATTAACAAAGAAATATTAGAAGAGCATATATGATATCATATTTATGTATTTGGTTCTTGTGTAATTTAATAACAATTATATTACCATTATACAGGAGGTTAACCTACCCTACACTAAGGAAAAGTATAAGGTAAGGGGTTTCTGATCTCACTTTTAATTCCATGAGATTTCTATTGACCACCACTTAGTTATTGCATGTGGTGTATTGTGTACCACCATTTGATATATATTATCATTATTATCTTTATATTCATGTTATTCTGTGATTCATTTGGCGGTTATTGACTTTTTGCATACAAATCGATTGATTACAACATGGTAAGGGGTTTTCATCTCACTTCTTATTCTCATGAGATTCATGATATATTGCCACTATTTACTTTTGTGTGGTGTATTTACTACCCATGATTGTATTGTTTATGTAATATACTTTAATTTATGGTAAGTTAAATCTTCAATGTATGATACTTCTTTCATGGGGTGTATGTTTCCTAAGTTACCAAATCGGTAAGGGAATTTCAAATTTCAATTTCCACTCATTGGGCTTTATGCATACTTTGTTGATTATTTTACTCCATGATTATGTGTGGAATCAATATTTATTATTTGTATAGTAATTTAAACTCCCCATTATATAGATATACTTTTGATAAACATAATCACTCCATTTATAAATTCTCAAGTCATCGATATGAATTTGATAAGAGTAATTTTAACTCAATCTCCATTCATTGAGTTAAACATCCAATTAATTGGTGTTATTTTTACAAGAATATGTGTGTATGTCCTCTGATTGATTTATAATGAATATACAATCATATTGAGTGTATTTATATTTTTCACACATAATTATGTCATTTATTTATCCTTAACCTAAGGATATGGTCTTTATAAGGGATTTTATCTCAACTTACATTCCATTGAGTCTTCTTTGTTGTTGTGCGCCAACTCACTTTTGTTTGGTGTATATACTATACTTTGACATAGTATATCACGAATACCTTTATTCTCATGATATTTTAAATTTTTGATTACCTCAATTATTTTTATTCAAGCATCTCTCAGTTGGTTAGTAACTCTAACTAAAATATCATTTAAAATGTTTTAAAATTTTATTCTTATAAATCTTTCTCATTAATGTCCACGTTTTAAAAATGGTTTTAAGGATTTATTTATATGTACATGAATGTATTAAAATGTTAATTCCTTTTAAAAAATTCAAAGTGGTATGGGACACTTTGATTGAAAAATCTATTTTAAAAAGATTTTTGATAAATAGTGATACTTTTAAATGTTTTCAAGAAAAGGGGGGATATTTCTCTCAAATAGTTTTGATGATTATTTTAATCAATGTAAATATCCTTCATTATTCTCAATTGAGGTTGATTTATTATAATCATCTATATTATATTTAATGAGTTATGTTTGACTATGGATGTGCTATTTTTATTCCATTCATGGTTTGTGGTTAAAATATTTACATTTTGTATGCTAGTATTAATACGAATGTTTAGATTATGTTTCAACCTTTTCATATGAGGAATGCATTGGACTTAGTAAGTGACGGGTGGAGCCTGATATAGCTCCTCGATGCATTGGTAGGTCTCATGAAACAAACTAGTGTCTTGGTACAAGGCCTTGACAAAATCTTATTTGTAGTCTTGGCACAAGGCCTTGACTATGTGGTTATGAAGTCTGGCATTATGCATTCCATCATTATGAAAGTGGATATTGATATTGAATGTGATTATTCGACTAGTAAAATATCCATGTGACTAATTAAATGGAATTTTTTGATTTTATCTTTTCCATATTATGCTGAATTTTAAGTTTAAAAGGATTTTGTTTTAGTCTTATACATTTCCTTAAATGTTTATGCTTATTTATGAAAGTTTCCGCTATATTGTTATCCTTACAGAGCATCTAAGATCACCCATTTCTATGTTTTATTTTTCCCAAGATGTGAAGAAGTATTTTATGGATGACTTTTCGGTATAGGCTGAGGATATAAGTGTGTTCAAAAGGGGACGAATTGTTTTTGATGTTTTTATTTCATGATGTAATGTAAAACTTATTAATGTATCTAGTACTTCCAAGGATACTAAACTGATCGGTCTTCCAGGACATGATTCTTTGTATCATGTCAATGTTATGTAATAATGCACCGACTCTGGGTAACGAGGGTCGGGGAATTACAGTTACTCCCCACCATAGGAATACCTTTATCATCATCTCAAAACCAAAAATTTGAGCTTAACATCCCACAGAAAAAAAACCAATGTTCAACTAAAAACAAGGGTCGCCACCCTCAAATGGCCAATGGTTCACTCCCCACTATATGTCTTACCCTACAACACTCATCGAGCACAACCTCAACATGTTCCTTCCTCAATAGGAAATATCATTTAGAAATAAAATTAAGTATTCATAGGTCCAATGCTCTCTCAGCATATTGAATATGAATTCAAGATAGAGCATGATCATCTCTAACATGAGTACTCTAAGATTCCACCAAGGGTATATACAGATCCCTTCAAGCCATGCTCACCATCCTATTAATACCTGACCAGGATTCAGCAACGGGTCAACCATCTCATCGTACTCGATTCATTTCACTATGTCACCTCTACAAAGGAGGTATATTTCAACACAACTTCTAGGATCCAAGCTATAACACCCCAAACCTAGAAGCCTGAAGCCAGTACATTATTTTAATACATTTACATGAATACAAGGATTCAAATCTAGAACTACCAATCAATTTAGCTGTCTTGGAAAATAGATTACATACATGATCACTACATTACAATTCAAAACATAAAATACAACATGGATAATACTTTTAGAATGACATTATTCCCCTAACTTAACCCTATATATCAGTTATCATGCACATCTTGGAATCCTAGTAATGTAAAACATAAGAAAGGTTTGAGCTCAAATACTCTATAAGTGTAAAAAATACAAGATAATCTTTCATAAATAAGCATAAAATTGTAAGTCAAGGTATAAAATTGAAAAAAAATCCATTTAAACAAATATTAAGCATAATATAGAAATAATAAATCAAATCATGTCATATAAACTTTCACATGGATATTCTGCTAGTCGAATAATCACTTGTAATATAAATAACTAATATCATAATGTGGGAATGTTTAATGTTAGACATCTGAAACATACCTTTGAGGAATCATCCAAGACATCTGGAAATAAATGGTTAAGGCCTTTTCCAAAACCATATCTGAAAAAAATGGGTTAGGACTCATCCAAATCTATATCTAATTTGTCTCATGAGACCGACCGATGCATTTATTGGATATAGCGGGCCCCTCCCATATCTTATTAATCCCAATACATTCCTCATATGAAAAAGTTGAAACATAAAAACATTAATATTTATATTAAAACTATAATATTAAATGTTAATACATTAACCATAAACCATGAATGGTATCGATGTATCACATCCACAGTCAAACATATCATAAACCCTTTAATATAATATGGTAGATTGTATCATAAAAAATCATCCTTAATTAAGTGTTAAATCCAACAAAGTATTTTGACATAGATTAAAATAATCTAATAAAATCATTAAAATTTTATTTAAAGAAATAAAAAAATTTAATATAAAATCATTTAAAATCCACACAATTTTAAAAGAAAACATTTGTTTTGAAAATAACCTTGTAATCTTATAAAAGAAGTTTTCAAAAATTAAGGCATCATGATAGTGGGAAAATATGCTTTCTCCATATAATCTAAAGAAAATATTCTTCTCATAGTTTTTCAAAAAAGTAAAAAAAAAGTACCTCGTAAATAAAATGACAAAAATATTCCTTTCATACTATTTTATAAAAAGTTGAACATGGGTAAAAAAATGTATCTAAACTATTTTAAAGGAATATTAATAATATTTTGAAATAAATTTTTAGGAAACATGTACATTGATGATAATTATTCCCTTGTAAATACTTACGTACAAACAATCTCGAATAATAAATAGATTGTGAAATTAACCCTTACCGTAGGTCTGATTCCTTCTGTACAAGTCCAAAACTCCTGTATATTGATTTTAAACATATTATTAACTTGTAAAAAATCATAATAATATTTATGATATCATATATGATTCATTTATGACTTTATATTACCCATTTATTAACAATTCCATGTTAAAGCAATGTTTTAGGTAATAACCGCTTTGTTTATCATACGTGTTTTGACATGTTATTATTGATCATATTGCTTAGATAATGATTTACATACTTCAAGAATTAAAGAAAATATTTATATATAATATATATTTAGTATATAAATATATATGTGTGTGTGTGTGGTAGATATATGAAATAGAATACACCTTTCATGGAGACGGTAGTACATACGTACGCATGAACGTTGTTTCCGTTTTCTTATTATTTTGAATAGAATAAAGTAAACAACATATACATATATATATATATATATTATTAATGTATCATTTCTATTTAATATATCTCATACTCATTCATCATATTCATTTTCATAATCATTAATAAATGGTTGTAGTGGAGGATATGTCTTATCGCGTCGTGTAGATGGTAGGTCGTACGTACATAGGCGCAACAATATCATTCCGTAATGGTAAAGAGTAAGGAATTGGATAGAATATTAATTACATGGAAATTATATCATGTAATATTTATTATTTAAATCCTTTATATTCATCATTATATCAATAAAAATAAAGTATAGATGAAAAACAGTTTACAGCACAGCGTGGAGATGGTAAGTCGTACGTACGCACGCATGGTGATATTGTTTTTAATAGGATGGGTGAAAGGAGTAATATGGTTGTACCATAATCATAAAAACATATAAACATATATTATATGTTGTATTTATTACTTTGGTATGCAAAAAACTTAGTAAAAGGAAGTATAAGAAGAAAATAACTTTCAAAGAGTTGGTAAAACAATTACCTCTTCTTCGAGTGTCTTCTTTTGATTTTCACAAAAGGACTCCTTAGGTTGGATTTTTTTCCCAAAGTATGGCCTATAGGATTAATTTAGGGAATTTTGAAGGATAAATTGACAGTTTTATTCTAAGACAAAGGACTTTATATGTGTTAATAAAATAGAAGGATAGGTTCCCTTTCATAACAGAGGGGAAGGGAACTTTAGGAAAATCCAAAAATATTAATTTAATATAAATTTATTTTCCATTTAAAAAAGATAAAAAGTAATTTATTTCAAATATAATATTATGATGGGTCTAAATAATCTCATAAAATTAATTTTATACATGTTTATGTCATAAAACTAACCTTATCTTTTGGATTTAACCCTTAATTAGACAATTTAACTCTTACCGTGACAACATTTCTTTTTACACTATTGGGTTGATATAGTTACTATAAAATGCAAAACGAACTCCAATTGGATCATTTATTAAATATTTATAATCATAATATTTATTTGGAATGAATAAATTTTTTTCCAATTTTATATCATTTAATAAATTACTATTTATTTTAAAATTACATTTGTTTCAATTTTAACACTATTTATTACCTGATTTTTTAAAAATCATAACAACTTGATTCCTTAAAAAAAACTACATTTTATTATCCCTTACAAGTAAAATTAGTCTAAAATATTCGTGGATGGTGTCAAATATTTCAAATTATATTTATTTTAATACTATTAATATCATTTAATTGATTCTTTCTTTAGTAAATCAATTATTGCATCATTATTATAGAAGGGTTTAATTAAATTATTTCTATATAAAATTTTAAATTAAAATATCATTATAAAGATAAATTTATTATATTTAAAATTACTATTTATTGTCTATTTTATCTTATGTATACCCATATATTAGAAAATATTTAGTTATTAAAATTATGAGTATGAAATTTTTAACTTATCTTTAAATAAAATATAATAAAGGTCTTATTCTTAGTTAATTGGCTTAAAAAGATCATGATTTCAGAATAAGGTTTATTTTTGTAGAAATATACTTATCCAATGAAATTATTACAAGTGTTAGGGTAACTATTAAAAATTATAATGTTATTTTTACCTTTAATTACCTAATTTATTCTCAACCATGGTAAATAAATAAAAATTTATTGAAATTACTATTCATAAAATAATCAAGTCATTCCTATTAGACTAAAAATTTCATATTAATTACAACCATGTTTTTCAATTTTTCTAAATTCAATTCACAAAAGCGGTAAAATTACATTTAATGTTAATCCCATAAATGTGGCTAGAAGGCGAAGACGTTCAAATGTTCAATAAATTATTATATCTAATTATATTATAAAAATTATTCCAATGAACTAAATTGGATTAATATATGTATTATTTATCTATTTTTTACATTAAAATCAATTTTAAGTAAAATAATTATTTAAATGAAAAAGATGGTTTTTAACAACAATGCATTATTTTTCACTATTCATCATTAATTAAAACTTTTCAGAAAAATACCAAAAATTCACTCTAAGATAATTATAATATTATAAATTCAAAAATTAATTCTATTTTGAAAAATAAAATTTATAAATTTCAAAATCTGGTTAATACTTTTCATAACCTCTTTTTAAACAGTTAATTTATTATATCATGGTACGCTCAAACTCGGTGTTGTGGACAACGCAAGCTATTGAAGAACATGAATTTACCTAAGAAGATTGATACTATAAGATATTGTGGTGTTACATTCTCTCATCATTCAATAAATTTATTCCTCTCAATTTGAACTCAGAATCAAAAACTAGGGGTTTGACTTTTCAAAATATCTTTATTGATATCCCATATTAGAAAAAGATAAACGTGACCTCTACTTAAATATAAATTAAGGGAAGTATGATGGTCACTAGATATAACACATACTAGGGTTACATATAGAAAAACATGGAAATTGATGATAAATTTATCCATCATGTTCGGATGGAAAGGGATAGATAACATGGTCAGAAGAAAGTTAACAATCACAAAGCTAGAAGTCGGTGATGATCTAAGGGACCATTTGACTCGTCAGAAAATAAAGTACTAGGATAAAATTTTTGGTTTCATGATCCTTTAACTAGAGTTTTAGAATTAATTTACTTCATATAATAAGAACATAAGGAAAAAAATTTACTTGAAAAGTATTTTTTATCATTTAATAAATTTCTACCACAAAATTATCTTTCTCTGTAAAAGATAATAAAATTCAAAAATATTTGATTTATCTTAGTCATATAGGATTCCTAAAATGAACTGATACATCATTATTCATATCGTTTAAATAAATAAAACTATGTTAACTATTCAGGACACCACATAGGCCTGTGGTAGGTGATTCACCCACGTCGGCCATCGGTTGTGGGTTAAAGTCTCACAGTCTTTCCAGAAGCGATAGGTTATTGCCCAAATTACGTGTTTTCCTTTTTGTAAAACTATATTATCATTACATTACCTAAATAAACATTTTATATTCAAAATTATAAATTTTTTAAACTCAAACAATAACATCCAATCCATTTTAACCTTGAGGCTCATCTTAGATACTTTTGTCCAAATTAATAGTCTAAAAAGGTATCTAAATTTCAATATCAATCTTAATATCAGATTTTCCTCAAACATTATGTTTCTTTTATTATCACATACCAAAAATATTAATACCCTTATCACATTAAAACCATAATGAAAAATTTCATGCTTTAAAATCCTTAAAGAAGAAGTACTATAATGCAATATTTATATATCACATGATAACCATAATATCATAACATAATTATTGAGTCCAAAAACACAAATACATTAATTATTCCACTTTTACTACAGCAACAACATAAGGTTAACCTTGATCCCTTTACATTTTCTCAGTTATATTTCTTTGATGATTAGGACAGTCATTTTTATAATGTATCGTCTCATTAAAACTATAACATTCAACATTTGTAGCTTCTTTTTTCCCTTGAAATCATGAGCAGAATGGAATCTCTTGCCACACTTGAAGAAAACTCATTTTCCTTTTATTAAGTCACCAGGGTGTTTCCTCTCATAATTATCACATGTGGGAAAATCCTTCTTTCCCTTTTCCAGTTAATCTTCCTCTTGTTCCACTGTTCTCTTCCTCTCTTGTTTTCCCTTGAAGTCATATGACATAGAGAATTTTTTCTATATCTTGATATCATATGATACTATCTCTTAATATGATGAGAGTTTTTGGGAGACCAATGCCTTTTAGAGGAATGGACTTAACCCATCAAAGAAATGATAAATCTTACTCCTTGGGTTATGTATACTATCTAAAACATTCCATGATAATCTTTTGAAGTTAGATTCATATTTAGAAATATTCTTATCCTCTTTTTTCCACTGACTCAGAAATTCATTTTCCATAGTTTCTCATTGTTCATGAGGAAAGTATTTTTCTAAGAAAAGTTCTTTAAATTACTCTATTCCATGTTTTCTACTTCTCTATCCTCCTTTTTGTTTGTAATTAATGACTAAAATTTATCTATATCTCCTGAGAGGTGATAAACTACCATGAAAACTTTCTCCCTTTCATTACTTCCCAAAGTAAGGAATATCTTCTCTAAGAAACTTATCCATTGTTCAGCTAAAAATTGATTTTTAATCCCATTTATTTTTGGAGGATGTTGTCTCATGAATAAATATAACATCGATCCTCGACATTGTGGATCAGTATGCTCCATACGAGTAAGGTTATTGTTCATAACCTAATTCAGTTATCCCACTATATTTATAATATGTTCATCCTTATTTTTAGCTTCAGTTCTAACATCATTATTTACAAAGTAGGGAACTCATTATATGGATTACGTGTGTTTTTATGGTTTCCATTCCTTACACTAGGTATCATTTCTAAATAATGGAATACATTAGATTATGAATCATAACGTATAATTTCAAACTAGTAAAAAACATAATATAAATTGAAAAATTTATGCACATATAATCTCATAATCGTAAACGTGGTTTCTTTGGGGACATATTTACTTTTAAATCCTTAATAGTGTTTTGCAAATAAAATTTGAATTATCCTAAGAATATCCCCAGGTAATATCAAACTATGTGCATATTAAGGCTCTTTGTCTTGTACCAAGTTACCCCGAGTCAAGCCCGAGACACCTTATCAAAGATTTTAACCTAAGGTAAGTTTGTGCTAGAACCATATCCACTTATAATATATAGACATGGATGTATTTTCAGAAATACAAACATAATCTCTACATTACGAATATTCTAATATGTTATTCTATAATTATCCTCAAATTATATCTTAGGGTAATGTTCCCTGATCAAAGTTTTTCTAAATCTAGTTTCTATGGTTTTTGGTAAACTTTATTTGATACTAATTGTAATTCCCCGACCCTAGAAGCTCAAAGTTAGTGAATTATTTTAATAAATTGGTATCATTATAAGGAATCAAATTTATAAGGACCAATTAGTTTAGTAGTCTTGTAAAATAGATTACATACATGAAATTTACATTAAAATTCAAGACATAAAATACAACATAGATAATCCTTTGAGAACACCATTTTCCCCTAACTTAACCCTGTATATTAGTCATAATACACATATTAGGATCCTCCAAATGGAAAACATAAGGAATCGGTGAGCTTAAATGCTCAATAAGGGTAAACAATACAAAATAATCTTTTATAAATAAGCATAAACTTTTAAGGAATGTTATAAAACTGAAACACAAGCCTTTTAAACAAATTTTCAAAAATATATAATAAGAATTAATCAAATAATTCCATATAAAAAATCACATGGATATTCTACTAATCTAATAATCACATGTAATATCAATAACTAATCCCATAATTTTGGAATGAATAATGTTGGACATCTAAAACATACCATCGAGGCCCCAACCAAGACATCTAAAAATAAATGGTTAAGGTATCGACCAAATCCATATTTGAAAATAAATGGGCAAGGCCTCGGCAAAGTCTATATCTGATTTTTCTCATGATACATCTTGATTCATCGGAGGGATATAGTGGGACCCTTTAATCACTTAATAAGTCAAATACATTCCTCATATAGAAAATTTGAAACATAAGCAGCATAAACATTCATATTAAAACTAGCATAAAAAATGTCAATACATTAACCATAAACCATGATTGGTATCAAAATAGAACATATATAGTCAAACATATCATAAACACTTAAATACAATATGGTAGATTGTATCATAAATAATCATCCTCAGTTATGCATAAAACCCAAAAAAGGATGTTGACATAGATAAAAATAATCTAATAAAATCATTAAAAATTTCTTGATAGAAATACCCTTTTTTTTCTTTGAAATCATTTAAAAGCCACATAATTTTAAAAGAAAAAATTTCATTTGAAAATAACCTTGTAATATTATAAAAAAATAATTAAAACATTAAGGTGTCATTATGTTGGAAAAATATACTCGTTCCATATAAGTTAAAGAAAACATTCTTCTCTTACTTTGTCGAAAAGGTAAAAAAAGTACCTCGTAAGGAAAACGACAAAAAGATTCCATTCATAAAATTTTATAAAAAAAGTTGAACATGGGTAAAAATGTGATTAAACTATTTTAAAGGAATATTAAGAATATTTTGGAATTAATTTTTAGGAAACATGAAAATGGATGATAAATATTCCCCGGTAGATACTTACATACAAATAATCTCAAATAATAAAGAGATTGCAAAATTAACCCTTATCGTAAGTCTGATTCCTTTTATACGTGTCTGAAACTCCTATATATTGGTTTTAAACATTTTATTAACTTTTAAAAAATCATAATAATATTTATTATATCATATATTACTCTTTTATAACTTTATGTTACATGTTTATTAACAATTCCAACTTAAAACAATGTTTTAGGTAATAACCACTTTGTTTATCATACGTGTTTTTACTTGTTATTCTTGATCGTATTACTTAGATCATGATTTAATTACTTTAATAATTTATAAGATTATTTATATATCATATATATTCAGTATAAAAATATATATAAATGTTAGATATATTAAATGGAATACGATGTTTTTGGAGACGGCAGTACGTACGTACACATGAACGTTGTTTCCGTTTTCTTATTGTATAGAATGCAAGAAAGTAAATGACATATACATGTATATATATATTATAAAAGTGTAATTATTATGTCATATATTTAATAATTATTCATTATATACCATTTCATAATCATTCTTAAATGGTTGTAGTGGAGGATGAATCTCATCGCGTCGTAGAGACTGTAGGTCGTACGTACGCACGAGCTGCGATATCATTATATAATGGTAAAGGGTAAAGAATTGGACGGAATATGAATTTAAAATAAACAATATAATATCATAATTATTATTTAATTCCTTTATATTCATTGTTATACCTATATAAATAAATTATAGATGAAAAATAATTTACACCACTGCATGGAGACGGTAAGTTGTACGTACGCACTCATGGTGATATTATTTTTCATAGGATGGTAAAAGAGGAATATGGTTGTAAAATAATAATAAAAACATATAATAATATAGTATATTATGTATTTATTACTTTAGTATGGAAAAAACTTTGGAAAAGTAAGTAGAAGAAGAAAACAACTTTGAAGTAGTCGGTAAAACAATTACCTCTTCTTCGAGTGTCTCCTTTTGATTTTCATAAAAGGACTCCATAGGTTGGATTTCTGAAAAAATTATTACCTATAGGATTAATTGAGGTAATTTTTAAGGATAAATGGATAGGTTTTTTCTAATACAAAGGTCTTTCAAGGTTTGAATAAAATATAAGGAGTGGTTTCCTCTTATAAGAGAGGGGAGGGGAACTTTTGGAAACTCCAAAACTATTAATTTAATATAAATTGAATTTATTTCTCAAAAAGCTCAAATTAAGTTATTTATAATATAAAATGATTATGGATCATAATAATCTCATATGATGAATTTTATAAATCTTTAGGTCACAAAATTAACCTGATATTTTGGCTTTAAACCTTAGTTAATCAATTTAACTCTTACTGTGACAACCTATTTTTTTACACTATAAGGTTTATATGGTTACTATAAAATGCCAAAAGAACCTCAATTGAATCATTTATGAAATATTTAACATAATAGTAGTCATTTGGATGAAATATAGATTTTTATTAATTTTATATCATTTAATAAAATATTATTTATTTTAAAATCCCGTTTATTTAAATATTGACACTATTTATTACTTGATTTTTTTAAAATCATGAAATCTTGATTCATTCAAAAAAAACTACATTAACTCATCCCTAACATGTCAAAATCATCCAAAAAAATCGTGTATGTCATAAAAATTTTCAAATTATATTTATTTTAATACTATTAATATCATTTAATTGATTCTTCCTTTAATAAATCAATTACTATGTCATTATTATACAATCCTTTAATTAAATTATTTCTTCTATAAATTTTAAAAATAAAATATCATGATAAAGATAAAATTTTTATATTTAAAATTAATATTTATAGTAAAATTTATCGGATTCATAACACTTTATTAAAAAATATTTAGTTATTAAAATTATGAGTAAGGCATTTTTAACTTATCTTTAAATAAAATATAATAAAAGTCTTATTGTTACCCAAGTGGCTTAAAAAGTTCATAATTTCAACATAAGGTTGATTTTGTTTGAAACCCACTTATCTAATGAAATTAGGAAATGTATTAGGATAACTTTTAAATATTATAATATTATTTTTACCATTAATTACCTGATTTACCCTTAATTGTGGTAAATAAATGAAAATTTACTAAAGTTACTATTCACCAAAAAATTAAGGTGTTCCTATTAGAAAAAAAATTTCATATTAATTACAACCATGTATTTCTGTTTTTCTAAATTCAATTTACAAAAGCGGTAAAATTATGTTTAATGTTAATCTCGCAAATGGGGCTAAAAGGCGGGTAAAATAGATGTCCAAAAGTTCAATAAATTTTTATATATAATTATTTTAAAAAAATAATTTTTGTGACCAATATATGTATTATTTATCTATTGTGACTTTAAAATCAATTTAAATTAAAATAATTATTTAAATGAAAAAGTCGGTTTTTAACAACAATTTAGTATTTTTAACTATTCATCAAAAATTGAAACGTTTCAAGAAAATTAAAAAAAAAATTACCATAAGATAATTTTGATATTTCAAATTCAAAAATTAAGTCTATTTTGAAAAATAAAGTTTATAAATTTCAAATTGTGGTTAATACGATTCATAACTGCTTTTTAAATGGCTAATTTAGTATATTGTGGTACGCTCAAACTCGGTGTTGCGTACAATGCAATATATTGAATAAAATAAATTTATTTAAGAAGATAAATATTATAAAATATTAGGGTACTACAAAATCCCATGACAAGTCTTGAAACATCATTCCTTGGCTCTCACCCATCCACTCACCATTTTAGATTCAAACGATACCACTCGCAACCAACGTGTATCTTTATCTCCCTACTCGTAATCCAGCGAGTCATCTATTACAAAGATACAAAGAAAATGTTACATAACACATTAGTCTCTCAATACTAGAAGCTACCTTAGAATGCCTCTTCAAAATCAGACACCTCACATGTGCGACGATTTTATTTCATGACCGATCATCACTCGGAATCGTTTCAGTTGTGAGAATCTACCCATGCTCTGACTACATTAGAAACAATGGAAAACATTGGTCGACCAAGATAGGCACTCAAATAGTCCTACCCATCAAATCCAGTCATAAAAAATAATCACCCAATACGCTTCGTCAAAAGTAAAAGCACTAACATTATTATAACACAAAACTCTAGCACCCATCATGCCTCGATCTCAAAACGAGCGTACAATAATGGTCACTACCCAAAAGGAATCTAGAAAAAAATGGGTCAACCTATCACATGCAGATTTCCCTTGAACAAAATAGACATCAACCTAAAAGGGTCTGAGCCTAAATCAAGGACCTCTAGGTCTCCCACCTAGCCCTACAGAACAAGCCTCACCACTGGGTCACAAGGTCTAACCACCTAGTCCAAAAGATCAAAACCTATCAGAAGAAGGTAAAGATTACAATGACCTTTGAGGGTCAAAGAAGAAATCATGCCCTACAAGGGCCGTGATCCTCATCGAGGATCCTTAGAAGGAACTACTCTCTGGAGGTCATGATGTCAACACAAAAGAGAAACTGAACTGACATTCATCGGGAATTCGTATACAGAAATATCCCCTGGTGGTCCAATTCACAATAAAATTCCTCATATCCATCGGCATCGTACTTATCAATCTGAATAGATTACCACATACCTAAGAAACAACGCCTTTCAAGGGGTTTAATAGAAATACATCACATGCCATATTGACGTACTAGGTCACTGCACCTCTCATGCATGAGGACTGATTCATCAGACTCACAACAAAATTCATCTATGTAGATTCACATAACCTACCATCAGAATGAAAAATATATACGTAAATAGACCCAAAAGGCCTCGGTTATTAGTAAAATCTCACACTAGCATGCCTATTTGATGTGAATCCTACGTACCAAATATGATGCATGAGATGCCTCTTACCATTGCCGGAAAAGAGTCAAAATCCATAAATGGTATCTTTCCAATGGACAAGAGATAGAGATCCACAATAAATTATAACATACACACAACATGTGTGTTTCTCAAGGAAAATCATATAAAATTGTAACATCACATATTAGAACAACAATCACATAGCCTGGAAACCAGGACT
This sequence comes from Viscum album, assembly GCA_963277665.1. Classification (NCBI taxonomy): domain Eukaryota; kingdom Viridiplantae; phylum Streptophyta; class Magnoliopsida; order Santalales; family Viscaceae; genus Viscum; species Viscum album. Next base: position 1,094,806,255 of record OY728151.1, on the reverse strand, counting down.
TCCTACCATAACAAGTGTTCTCGATACACCAATCTAATGTCCATCATAGATTTTGAAACATTCATAATACTCCTCTCTACCATGTCGTAAATAGTAAAGACAAATAAAAGAACTACTTTGATACAACTTTGCAACATTCCGACCTAATGCCACTATCATGGTGCCCCAACCCGTTTGTTTACTAGGCCTCATGAACACCTCCCCATACACCAGAGTCTGCTGAATAGAAGCAAGGGTATAAAGGTGGTACAACATTAACACTATACCCTCATATTAGAGTAAGAAAATATAATAAAAATTAGCTAATTATCACACATAATAGTAAAAAAATTGAGTGTAAAAGCAGTAAACAACTGAAATAGAACGTGCTGAAATAATAAATGAAATTTTGTAAAATCCCAAACAGATATGTAATATAATACAACACTATTCACCCACTAGACCAGGCATATAGATATAGGATTAAAAAATAAACTGAAATTAAAAGTATAGTTATCTACTACTAACTCGGATCTAGACCATGTACCTAGTCTCCAGACACTATAAAACTATAGCAGCACGATCAAAATAACTCACATGAGAAGCTCTACTCGAACATAAAACTCTGGGCCACAACCCTATCCATCATGCTACTCATGCTCAACCTTAAAATCATACATAAGATCTACACATACACTGAGGTGCACGTGTAGGGGTGAGAAATAATCTCATTAGGACACCCTAATAAGCTGCCTATCAAGTATAATACTATAAGTGTAAGAAAAAATTAAACTGCTCGGCCTAGCTGAGGCACAACTAAAAAGGATGGTAAACCAACAATGTGAAACCACAATTGAACCCAGGGTCTGTAATCCTTGTCAACTGGGAAAGTTCCACCATTGATGTCCAAATATATATACATATACATGTATAGTCCCATACTTATACATATATACATATATATGAATATTCATTGGTATGTGAAATCAAATAACATGAAAATCAAACTGTAGATTATCCATTGGCCCATAATCATGATCGCTTGGACATCGTGTGCAACGGAATTGAGGTTGACATCGTTCCACTCAATCCATGTATCATTAAGTCAATATCTAGGTCTGTAATCCAAATTGACATATACCTACTCCAGCCAATGTTGGAATTATACCTCTGAGAAAGTTATGTCACCATAGGTAGATAATCATCCTACACCTGGGTTCGCCCATACTCACCTCCGATCACCAACAAGGATATCTTATACCAATGGTCAATCCTGTGAACGAGGAAACCATATACCAATGGTTAGTCCTGTAAATAAGGATACCATATAATAACAATCAATCCTGTAAATAAGGATACCGTATACTGACTGTCAATCCTAGGGAGTACATCTGAACATCCTGTGAATAAGGATTCTAGGGAGAAAATCCAGACATCCTATAAAGGCCACTGAGTTAGTCTCCATGTTTCCCAATACTATAAAATCTAGTCCGATGTCTAAGACCTAGGTCTTGGTCCATAGGCGGTCATGACATTTGTAACTTGGATGAACCCTAAGGGTCTTACCCTTAGGCGGTTTGTAAAGAGAGAACTCATCGGTGAGACTCTATGCAACACCCCTTGAGTCTCATAACTGATTTGGAAGATCGTAATCATTCCGATCATAGGCTGAGAAGAACATAATAATCCCCACCACTCAAGAGTGTCTAATCAACTGTGAGTCTTGGGTATCTAGGCCTGTATAGAGAGAAATCACCAGTGAGACACCATGCTACACCCCTTGAGTCTCATAACTGATCTGAAAGAGTGTAATCATTCCGATCATAGGAAGAGGAGATCATAATCATCCCCACCACTCAAGAGATTGTAATCTGCCGTGAGTATTGGGTCTCCAAGCCTATATAGAGGATAGAGTAATCATACTCATCATATATTAAAGGCCAAGGAGAGTGTAATCATCCCCACCACATATCACTAGCCTATGAGTCTATCCAAGGCATTCCTATAATTGGGAATCCAAGTATCACTCAAGGTATACAAATTAACACATATGGATCAACATCTAGATACCAATAAACACATCTAGATATCCCAAAAATATATATAACAAAATATATATACATCCAAGATCAACAACCAATTCCTAGGTAGTACCTCTAGGTATACCAGTAAATATCATAAATAACATGGATCAGAAGCTGGATCCCAGGTAAGAATATTTGGGCATCCCAACATGCATAACAGATCCCAGGAAGAACATCTACGCATCCTAAAAGAAAGAAAGATGCCTCATGTTAGACTCAACAGCCACCAACTAGGAAGAAACTATGGTAAAAATCATTGCATCTATAATAACCATGTAAAATATATAAACAACGAGTAAGGGTGGCCCAAACGCCCAACCCAACACTCCAGCCACAACCCCACAGGTGTACCAGTTTAGCACGTGTTCTAAGGTGACATCTGATACCATCTCAACCCAAACCTAATGTACAACTTAGGTTCGGTCAAACAATGGAAAAACCACTGGTTCAATCATGTCAAACACTAAAGAGGCATCCTTCTTGGGATCCTCAATGTGTAAAAACTAGAGAAGTAATCCTACTTGGGATCCATAGCTGAAAAGGTAAAGGAGGAATCCTATACAGGATCCTCAATCTATAAGCAAGACTGAGGAATCCTATATAGGATCCTCGAAATGATATACAAGTATAAGGATCCTACAAGGTACTCCCTAGATCAGCATATAAGAAAAGGCATCCCATAGGGGATATTTATCATCTATAAAGAAGATAGAGGCATCTTACATGGAATCGTCAATAAAAAATGTTTTCATGGCCTCTTAGGTCAGAAGGGAACATCTCACAAGAGAGACATCCTCAAAAGAAAAAGCTCCAAGTCATCAGTCACAGGAGATGTCTCTTAGCTCATCTCAAAACAAAGTATTAAAATATATTAGTCTAACAACCAACATATCATTGATTCCATGTCTCTCTCTCAGGAGGCAACTAAATTAGATTACTTAAGGACGAACCTCTCTATATATATTGAAACCCGAAAACACCCATTAGGAGTCCTTAACATGTTCCATGGTTTTTAATATCAAGATATATGTGAAAACCCACTCGGAATGCACTACTCTCAGGTCCAATTCCAACTCCAGGGAAATAAAACATGAAAAACTCTCAAAGGGTTGAAATGGGTCAGTACATGATGTGTCACCCTCGGTACACAGTGTGTACTCCCAATGAACCACATGGGCATCTACTCCCACCAACCTGGGCGAGTAAAATCCCCCAGTACAAAGTGTGTGAAATGCGTACACGGCATATACCCAACATGGGGTACATTCTTGTATCCCTCAATTGGCCTGATTGTCTACATGTCTAGGGTATAAAATTTTACACGGTGTGCTACCCACACACGGTATGTCCGTGTACTTCACACAGCCATGTACCCCTACACGGGTAGACAGGCCCGAGTACTCAACCACATGGCTGAATACCAGTGCATCATGTGTATACCTCTGTACGCATCGTGTACTCCTTAAACATAATCTTTCTTGAATAGAAACTACACATGGTGTTTCATCCTAGATTACATGTTGTGTAGCTTGGTTTTCATAATGTAAAACCCTTAGATCGCCTGAATCCCCTATTTTCTTCCCCAAATCAACAGATCTAGACATTAGGGGACTCATACAAGCATATTAGGGATATACATTTAGAAAACATAAAATCTATGGTGATATATGGTGAAAACATAAATAGGCATACCTTTTAAAAGAAACCACCAAAGCTTCATTTGATTTCGCAGTCCACGACTATCGTACATCGATCCAGTGCGTCAAAGGCTTCGTGACAAAACCTATCTTCCTCCTCATCTATCTTTTTCTCTTCTTATACCTTTATCTATTAGGTCATTGTGAAGGAGTATTCACATAGTAGTCATTCATGAGAAGGAAGGAAATAAAGAAAATAAAATGAAAATAATGAAAAAGATGAAAAGAAAAGAAAAGAAAACAAGGCTCGGGCCAAACCTGGTTCCCAGCTCGAGTTTATGCCTCTCCTAGGTAAACTCTCCATTACAGACTCAGCAATGAAGGTGGAATATCAATCCAATGTTTCTTTCAAAAGATAAGTCCAAGAAAATTTGTGTGAATAATTTAATATTTAATTTATTAATTATTAATTATTAATTATTCCACCAAAATTCAAACAGATCAGATTTCTACCAAACTCCTATACTAGGGTAAAATCCATTTTCCAAGACCAATAGAGTGGTCAAAAAATTATCTAAGGTCATATTATAGGTAAAAAAAGACTATTTTACCCCTTTACAAGCATCTGATAGAAAAAATTCAATTTTTTTCTCAAAACTGCAGTCTGGGAAAACCTGGGTCCATACAATAATCATAGTTTAACTCAATAAAATTCATCACTTTATTATATAATTACACATCTTTCTTATACACATTTTTAATCCTCTCATAGATGGATGGTTGACTATTCATCTAAGAAATATAATATATGTCCCCTTCCCCCAATATATCAAGATCAATCACCTATAAATCTATAAATTTTAGATCTATTTTAATATTCATCACATGAAAACTAGTGTGGTTTTTATGACTCATATAATCATCCACCTAGTTCACTTTCCTAGTGTATTAATGTATAGAGAAATCGTAATCTTTGATCAACTCTAACAATATTCTCAAGTGAATATTCTTCTGTTTTTATGTAAATATATACTTTAATTTTTTTTGATCAATATATATATCACACCCTTCACCATATAGGTAATTAATCTATATATTTTATGAAAAATTTACCATTGTCATCTCAAATTCATGTGTTAGGTAGATTTTCTCATTAATTTTCAATTGGTGAGTGGTATAAGCTATCACCGTATCATTTTTCATGAGGACACATCTCATTCCCTTCTTTGATGCATAAATATATATCAAAAACCCTTCTCCACTATAGGGTAGTTTAAGCATAATCATGATTACTAGCCTTCACTTCAATTCATTGAAATTCTCATCAAATTCATCTATACAAACAAACTTAGCCCACTCCCAAGTCAACTTGGTGAATTAATTAAATAGTCATGATAAATCTCTCATAAATAATTGATAGTATCCATCTAAACCAAGAAAACTATGGATCTTAGTTTTTTTTGTTTTTATAGGCCATTACTAAATAACATACATCTTTAAAAGACATACTGATACTTCCTCAATTAAAATTATATGACCTGTGAATGAGACTTTTGTATCCAAAATTCAAACTTAGTAAATTTGGAATATTGCTTCTACTTTCTTAGGGTCATCACTACAATCATAAAATGTTATTCATACTCTTAATTAATATTAAAATTTATAAGAATATCATATATAAAGACTACCATAAAGGGTTCATGGTAATATCTAAAGAATATATAAATTAAATAAATGAAGATAACCATAGAAATGGTTAGTCCAAATGGAATTTCTATAAATTCATAATAATCATAACTTTTATGGAAGGAAGTCTTTGGTGTAGCCAACTTGGCCCTTAGTTGATGATTTACATATCAAAGATAAATCGTGGAATAATATTGATCTCCTCATAATTGATCAAACCTATCATCAATTATAAGTACATGATACATGTTCTTAATAGTGATCTTTTTATGTTCCAAATAATCAATGAAAAAATGAATTAAACCATCTTTATTCTTAAAAAAATGACCAGGTGCACCCTATAGTGAATAACATGAATAAATGTATCCCTTATATATATTCTAATAGAGTTTCATAAAAACTTATTATAACTATATTGGGTTTATTTTATATGGAGTCATTAAAATAGGTATAGAACCCAGTATGACTTCTATTGAAAACTCAACATAGAAACTAATTGGAATAATATGAAACTCTTCTGGAAAATATCAAAAAAATCCAATATAATATCCATATCCTCAATGTTGAGTATATCAACCCTAATTTTTCTTACATTACTATTACATCATTTTAAAGATAAAAATATAAAATTGTTACACAACCAGGATCTAGTGGTTTAGTGTCTTGTGAAAATTGGGACCATTTATAACATTTAAAACACAAACATTTATTTAATTCCTTCGTCTCTAGCTTCTTATTGGCCCTCGAATTATCCTTAGTACAAGTAGTCACCTAAGGATTTACATCAAATAAAGGGTTGATCTAAAATCCTAGTAAGAGGATAGATAAGAACATGAAACAATATAATATGGGTGAGCATGATCATAACATCATCATCATAATCATGAGAGAACTTATTAGATAAAGGAATGGAATGTGGAAATGAATAAAATGGAAACATAATTTATTTGTGGTCAAATACAACACATAGTTGTGAACAAAGATAGAATAATTTTCATTCATATTTTACTTTTTATCATGAGATTCATCACAATACCCAATGTATTGGAGATCTATATAATTTTGAGTTCACCCATCACATCATAACATTTACATTATCATGCATGATGCATAGAACATATATAAATCTTGGATATAAAATGATCCATGGAAAGTAATGGGTTTAATTTCATAAATAATACATTCATAAACATTGGTTTCCCAAATTAAATATTTAATAACATATTTGGTATAATAATCATCAACCTTTAGTGAAGAAGAAATAATCACGGGAAGTAAAAGGTGTGTTTTTTGGAAGAAGACTTCTTTTGGAAAACATTGTGTTTATAATAAACTAAATTAGAAAACATTAATATCCCAAAAAAGTAAGATAATGATTAATAAATGGTACTTTAGGAACATAAATACTTTAAATTGGGTGAAAGAGGGAAAACCCAAAGAAAGAGAGTTGGGTTCGATATTTCCCCTTACCTTATGTCTGAAAGATTACTTCACATTAATATAATGTATAATCAAATTATATTCATTAATTAAAAATTAAAAAAAACTTTTATAGATGAATTTTATTATTTAGAGTTTTTTAATTTCATTTATGGTCTTTTAGATGAGTTATAGAGTTTAATTTCATCATTCAAAATCATTTGTTTTTATGGATTTCACAATTAGTCCACTTGTATATATTAATGGAAGTTCATGTAAAATGAGGATAAATATCCAAAATTATTATTTAATGTTATTGATTATATTCCAGAATTTTATATGATCTTGTAAAGAATTTGTTTATATGGTATGAGGATGAATCATTAGACCAAAATTAATGATTATCATTCTAAGTTAATTTTTGAGGTTTTTTGATATCAACGAACTCATTTTGTTTTATCATTTAGTATTATGTATAAATGTTTCTTAAAAACATAAAAGGGTTATAAAATAAAATTTAGAATCTTTTTTCAAACATTTAATTATTTTATTGACATCATTGAATGAATTAAATAAAAATTAAAGTGCATCACCCACGATGTCGATAAATTAACACATCACAAGCGACAATTTCATTTTTAGAATAAAAGGGAGAGAGAGAGAGTGAGTGAGGGAGGGAGAGAAAGGAGTTTGATGATGCATATCGCATTAACATGATATAATTATTATATATAAAACATAATATAGTTATCATGCCTTTTGGATGAGATAAGTTGAGGAGAAAAGAATAAAAGAAATGAAATTGAAAAGAAATTAAAAGAAAAAGGAAGAGGATTTTACCTCTTAAATCTCTCCTCCTTGGGAACCTCCTTAGGGAAAAGGTTTTTGTATTTTGATGAGACCAAGAGATCATGGAAATGGGATAGGGTATTGGGGAGAGTATTGTGAATAGTTTTTACAAGGCTGAAACCCTGATAGGTGTGAGGATAAGAGGGGGTGAGGGGTGGTTTTATAGTGGAGGAGAGGGGTGTTTTCTCATTATTATATTCATTAGTTTATTATTTTGTCTCAAGACTATGAATTTTTTGAGAATTATATCTAAATATAATAAAATAAAAAATGTAAGTATGATACTATGGTTCTTACATCAACTATGGCTCAATGAATAGTGTATTTTACTTATAATGTATATATACAATAAATTACTATATTTCACTATTCACCAAAAAATCAACTATTTCAAAAAAAATCTCAAAAAATCACCCTAACCATTTTTCGATATGTATAATTAAAAAATTAACTTTATTTTATGAAAATAATATTTTAAAAATGTGTAATTTAATTTTTAATTAAAATCATCATTTACTTTGAAAATACACATTTTAAAATTATAACAGATTTTATAACAGTGAAAAATTACTTAAGGTCTCATACAATTATCTTAAAACCATAAGACATCAAAATATTAATTTATGTATACATTTTTTGAAAATAAATTTTCTTTTAAATTAGTAAATTAATCATAAAATTGAAATTAAATATTTATGACTTACAAAAATTTCATCACTTAATTAATAATTTTTAAAAAAGTTATTTAACTAGACTATGGTATAATTATACCATGATTTCATTTATAAGATTTCTAAATTTTATTTATACTTTTAAGGGTGAGGTTACTATTCATTTGGTCAGTTTACCATTCATAAGGGTCATATAACTATTCCTAAGGTCGGGTTATTATTTCATCAGTATTGGTTCCTTAACTTCTAGAAATACTTCTTATTTCATTGATTATTCATTTATAAAGTTTTTATTATGTAATATAAGTGATTTTATGTGATTTATACTATATTAAATTACTATAATAAGGGATAAATTCCAATGATAACAGTTTGGGTTGTTACATTCTTCCCCCCTTTTGAAATTTATCCCTTGAAATTTCATTTTACATAAACATGTGAGGGTACTTCTCCTTAATCACCTCCTCTGGTTCCCAAGTTTCTTTTTCATACATATGGTTCCTCTATAAAACTTTGAAAATGTGGGTTGTCTTGTTGCGTAGAGCCTTATCTCTCTAGTCCAGAACCTTTTCTGGCTTCTCTTCATATAAGAGATCATCTTCCAGTTGTATCACCTCTGAGTTTAGTACATGTGAGGGATCTGGTATTTACTTCTTTAGGAGTTATTTGGGGAACACATTATGAACTTGATCCATATTTAGGGGTATTTCAATCTAATATTCCAAAAATATGATGTGATCAAGGATCTAAAAGGGGACAATGTACCTTGGGTTTATCTTCCCTTTCTTTATAAATCGCATGACTCTCTTCCACAGTGATATTTGAAAGAATCCTTTATCTATAGCATCAAACTCCAAATCCCTTCGATGGTTGTCAGCGTAAATCTTTTGTAAACTTTGAGTAGATTTGATATGTTTCTGGATGTCCTAAACCTTCTCTATTATCTCTTGCACAAGATCAGGTCCATGTAGCTTTCTTTCTCCAACTCCATCCCAATAGGCTGGAGTTCTACATCGCTTTCCATACAGAGCTACATATGGATCCATCTGAATACTTGAGTGGGATCTGTTGTTGTATGATAACTCAACCAATGGGATATGTTGATCCCATCCACCTTTAAATTATAAAGAGAAGGCTCTTAGAATATATTTGAGTGTCTGAATATTCCTTTTATATTAGCTATCAGTTTGGGGGTGATAGGTCACGCTGAAATATAATTCAGTACATAAATCATGATGAAGACTCCTCCATAATTTCAATGTGATCTTAGTATCATGATTAGAGACAATCGATATTGGAACATCATACAGTCTCACAACTATCTTAGAATATATCTTAGGAAGTTGTTCAAGTGAGAGATCCTCCGGAATAGCGATAAAGTGTTCGGCCTTGGTGAGTTGGTCCACCACAACCCATATCACATTATTTCCTTTTTATGTCTTTGGGAGACCCATGAAAAAGTCTACAGTGACATTCTCCCATTTACACATGGTTATAGGTAATGATTTCATCATCCCTTTGGACATCTATGTCTTAGCTTTAACTTTCTGGCATATCAAGCACCTTGAGATATACTCAGAAATATTCTTCTTCATGTTGTCCCACCAGAATTGTTCTCAGAGATCATGGTACATCTTAGTAATCTTAGGATGGATATAGAAAGTTAAGATATTTTCATTATCCAATAGATCGTTATTTATCCCAGGTGATTAAGGCAACCAAATACTCGTTCCAAACGGAATCACACCATCATCATCGATATGGAACTCTTGCAGTTTCCCTTCATTTTCTAAATTCATCTTCTTTTATAACTTCATATCATCCCTTTATGCTTCCTGAATCTTCTCTTAGATAGATGGTTTGGAAGTCATTTGGTAAAGGTAGTTTGTATTCTCTATCGTTGTGATTTCCAAATCCATACTTTTTATATCCATGAAGATATTGTACTTATCAATATGTGACTTGGATAGAGTATAAAGATATTTTTTACTAAGATAATTATATACATTTTTCTCCTTACCATGACGATAGTGAATAGATTAATTATAGTCTTTAATTATATCTAACCATCTTATTTGATTCATATTGATCTAATTATGGGTGAATATATACTTTAGTCTCTTATGGTCGGTATATATGTCACAATTCTCACCATAGAGGTAGTACCGCTATATTTTCAAGGAAAAAATCATAGTTGCAAGATCCAGATCATGCATGCGGTAGTTTTTCTCATGGATCTTAAACAATCATGAGACATAGGCTATCACATTATCATTTTTCATGAGTACACAACCCAAGTCATTATTTTAATCATCATTTTATATCACAAAACTTTATCCACTTCTTGGTAATGTGAGTACAGGTGTAGTGATCAGACTTCTCTTTAGATCCTTTAATCTTTCCTCAGATTCTTCCATCTATACATAATTTACCCAATTCCTTATCATATTTGTTAAAAGGCATTAAAATCACGATAAATTTATCACCAAATGTTGTTATCGCCCTACTAAGCCATGAAAAATATAGATTTCTATGACACCAGAGGGTCTAGACCATTCCTCAATCGCCTTTGTCTTGGATGGGTCCACAAAAATTCCCTCATTTGTGATCACATGTCCCAAGAATGTGACTTTATGTATCCAAAAGTCACACATTCTAAACTTTTCATACAACTTATTCTTTTCTAATACCACTAACACAAGACTTAGTTGTTATTTATGTTCCTCCTTTTACTTGGAGTAGATGATAATATCACAGATAAACACTACCACAAATTTTTCAAGGTAATGTCTAAAGACTCTATTCATCAAATCCATAAATATTGTAGGAGTATTGGTAAGTTTGAATATAATTTACAGAAACTTGTAGTGTCCATACCTTGTACAAAAGGAATTATTCCGAATATCTTACTTCTTTACCTTTAGTTGATGATATCCAGAATAAAGATACAACTTTGAGAAGTACTCAACTCCCTGCAACTGATCGATCAAGTCATCAATACTTGTAAGAGGATACTTTTTATTTATGGTCATCTTATTGAGTTCTCAATAATCAATACACAACAACATTGATCCATCCTTCTTCTTAACAAAGATAACTACCACACCCCAAGGTAATGCACTAGGTCGTATGAACCCTTTGTCCAAATACCCTTGAAACTACTTCTTTAACTCCTTTAGTTCAAGTGGATTCATCCTATAAGGACACTTTGAGATAGGAGTAGCTTCGGATATGAGTTCTACTTCATGACTTGGGGGACGTTTGGGTAACTCTTCAGGAAATACTTCAATATATTCCCTCATGATGGGCATTTCTCCTAGGTTGATAACTTTTTTTGACTCGCCCATCTGAGTGAGGTATGAGTCTTCATAGGGAATTAACACCCACACCATTGATGGATTTTCCAATGGATATTAATGATATTCCTTAAATTTATATAGAATCATGGGATGGTTTAGAATATTAAAAGATATTTCCTTTTCTCAAAAGTGTATATCTTCTATATATAATGGGATCTAATCCATTCCCATTATAATGTCAAATTACACCAAGTGAATTATCACAAGATTCACTGGATGAATCTTCCCACATATTCTAATAAGAGAAGAGTCCAACACTTGGGTTTCAATGATTACACCACTGGGTGTTTTTAAAGATATCTCAACTTCTCAGTTTTGGGGATTCAATTCAATAGTTCTATCAAACTTGCATGATATAAAGGAATGCGTAAAACTAGAATCAAATAAGACTTTTCCATTATTGAGTGAATAGGAAGTGTACCTTGTATGAATTCATTTTCTTACTCCACTTTAGTAGTAGTGATGTCATAATACTTTGCTTTCTACTTTTGATTTGGTGGATACTAATGCTAATTACCCTCAAGGACCCGAGGTTTAGTTCACTGGATTGAATATTTCCTTTTTTCCCTATAGTTTTAACATTGGACCGTGGGTGGTTCTCTCTTTTCCTCCACCAAATTTTCCTACTTACTCATTTATTTTCTACATTCATGAGCTTGGTGTCCTTCTCTCCAACCCTTAAAGCATTTCTTAGTCCCTTTTAGGTAGTTCCCATAATGATTCTTCCCAAATTTTTAACATGTGGGTGGTTGAGTTTTCTTCCCACATTTTTCATGAGATCCTCCAACTTGAAACTCCATCTTCTGTTTCTTATCACCATAGACATGGGACCATTCTCCAAAATATATCTCCACTTTTAGAGCACATAAAAAAATCATCATAACACCCTAAATCTTGAATTTATAGAGCCTCTCAAATGTGTGGTTTTAAACCACTAAAGAATCTATCAATTTTTCTATCATTGTTGATAAAAACCCCAAAGGATACATTTCAAGACTTTTGAAATTTACTTTTTAGGCTGTGAAATATTATTATTCCTTTTTCTTTATCTCTATGAATTCTATCTCTATCATTGTTCAAAGAGTTTTATGGAAATAATTATAAAGAAACATTATCATAAAGTATTCTCATTATATCTCTTCAATCCATTATTTTAGTTTGGTGTTCTTAATCAAATCCTGCCATTGATCGGCCTCTCCATCTAAATGTTAATCATCCATAGTCACCTTCTTTGTCTCAGAACAGTGAAGCACTGAAAAGATAGTCTCCATTGAGTTGACCCACTATTCCATGACTAGTGGATTAGAAGATATTAGTGGACATAGCCACATAAAACACTCGATAACAAGTTTCTCCCTCTTAGTTGAAGGTCGTTGTTCCACATTATTCGGTTTATTTTTCATAACCTAAGCCAGCTAGGTAAAGATCTACAGGAAATTTTTAACTCCACCTCCCAAGGTATTGGGGATGTTGTTCGGGAAATCACTTCATAGTCCCTCACAAGGGTTGTTGTACTCGTTTATCTTGGTTACCACTATTTTCTAAAATAGGAAAGGTTAGAAAAAAACATAATTCAACAAGTCATGAATAAATAATTTATTCTTTTATGAAATTAATTCAAAAGTTATAACGAACCAAACTTTCATTAATGGAAATTCCTCTTGATCTAATTAAATGTTTATAATGGTTATATAAAAAGAGAACTTCATTTTTTTATGTTTCCGGATTTCAAAATACCATTATGAATTGTGACTATTGCTAATATAGTCGTTGAATAGTGATCACATGATTAGTATAAATATAGGGCTTTAACAAATCCAATGTACTCAGAAAATGGAAGTGATGGCCTCATCCAGTAGACTTTCCCTATACGAATCCCATTTTTCGGAGCTCATAAAGGACGTGGTGTCATTGGGATTCACTCTTGACTAATCCCAAGCTAAGCTTGAACACGTTAAGCTTGAGCGGAACCGACTGTGGGAGAAGTGGAAGTTAATAGAGATTACCACATGAGCGATGTTATCTAAGCCACCCCAAGAGTCTGTAACCATCACACACCTTACCCTTCAGTCTTATGCGGGGCTTATAAGGGTTTATGTAACAAGACCCTAGTACTATTACTATGTACATTATTTTTTTATAAATAATTTGCAGTCATTTTATTATTGTTACTTTGTAAAAAGTTTTTAAAGAAAAAATAGTATTTTTACTTAATATTCAACTAAGAAATCTATTTTGATGAATTAATGGATTTTTGAATTAAATAATATTTAAATAAAATATTATTATAATTAAATTAATTTTTATTAAATATAAATGATCATATAATTTTATTAATGTAATTGTAATTTTTATTAAGGTTTGAAAGCTGTTTTTGTCAAAACCCGTGAATTTTTGGTAAATGTCGGTTTTTATATTAAAAGTAAAAATTCACATATTTATAAAATTATTTAGAAAAAATAAATATTATTTTTGGAATCAGGTTGTCGAAATTATCCAATGATTAATTTTTCATAATTTTCTGAGATAGTTGAATTTTTAGGTAAAAATTAAATAGCGTTTAAATATATAATGTGTTTTATGACGTCATAATGACACAATAGTGATCTAATAAAATAATATAAACATTATTTTAGGCCATTATATGTTTTAACATTAAAATAATGTGATTTTGGGTTTTTTTATTTATTTTAAAAAGCTTTAGTGGACCCTTCAAGGCTTATAAAACATTTTGTCTTTTTAAATTGTTTTCCTTGTGAGTGTGACTCACCTCCACATAAGAAAACCTATTATTTTAAGAAGTTCAGACATTGGCCTCATAAAATATTTTTTTTCCAATACCCTTTTACAAAAACCATGGGCAAAAACCATGGTATGGTTTGTGGTTTTTATTAGTTTAATGTGAGGTGTCCCAAACCTAAATAATAAAGAATTCCCTCTCATTTCCTATATAAACCCACCCAATATCCCACTTCCTCTTTACTCAAATCCTTTGGAGTTCAAAAACCCCCTGACCTCCTCTCTCTAGAATCCTCCCAAGGTGCCTCAGTCACCCATGAAGCCTCTCTCAAGCCTCTCCCAAGCCATTGGGATCACACTTCCAAGTAAGGGATTTCTTCCTTTCTCATTTTTGTCCAATTTCCTTTAAGTTGTTATACCCTTTTTTCAATTAAAAATGTTGGGGTATGATTTTACACCTACTCCATACTACCCTCTTTATGTTTTGATGATGTGATACCCCTTTCTTTCTCATTAATGCCTCCCTTGTACACCTGTTACCCTGCCGTAATTCTGTGAGGGATTTCTCTCTCTTCTTTTACATCCAAGTAATTCTTTTGTATTATGCATCGAAATTCCATTAAATTTGTTGGTACATGTATCTATATGACCCCATTACTTTCCATTTCATGTACACATGATGATACACCCTTTTCTCTCTCATAAATTATTTCCATGAATCCTTATGTCACGTCATTATGCTGCCGAAATGCACCGCGTTTTTCTAAGCCAATATCATTGTGTAGTGAATACCATACACATGTCTCTATAAAGGGTATTCATGTTTATACACATCTACACATTGAATGGTACTTTCATTTATTTATTCCACATTACTTAATCATGTAATAACTTATTATTTTGATTGATTCCATGTTATATGGTCCATGTGGCACACTTATACATGAAATGAAATGTTTAATAAGGGTGTGCCCTAATAGCGCTCCAATACATTGGGTAGAGTATAGTATCATGATACATCATGTGAAATGGGTGTTGACTCATGCTAATTCAAGTGAAACAAGTTTTTACTCATGCTTCATGTGCAATTAGGGTTTACTCATGCTCCATGTGCAATTAGACTTGGCTCATGCTAATTTCATGTTAAGTGTTGTTGCCACATTTCCATGTTATGATTATCATGCTTTATCATGCCTTTATGTTCATGTTTATCTTGTGATTCATTGATATGCCTATTTTCTAACATGTATTGTATTTCTCATGTTATTCCATGTTTATTCCCTTACTTGGATTTATAGCCCACCCTTTTCTTATGCATGCCCTCAGGTTATCCCATGCAATGCTAAGTACGAGGGAATGTAGTGGTCATGTAAAGGAATTTTTCAATAAAGATGTTGTATTTCATGTTTTAATTGGTTATGTAATGATAATAATCCCCAAAGACACTATACCTCTCGATCTTCTATGTTGTATCAAGTGTAGTTTATGTAATAAATCATGTTTATGTTTTTTTTTAAAATAGGGTTGTTATAAAAGTAATATCTTGTAGGATCCATATGTTTAGAATTTTCTAAAACAAATCTTCTTAGGTGCTTACTTATACTTAGTCTCAAATTGAGGGTTTTCACTAAGGTTCTCTAATCCCAATTCAAAAATTAACTAAACTGTGCTCTGATACCAACTATAGCAACCCTCATTTTTCTTACATTAATATTACATCATTTTAAAGATAATAATATAAAATCATTACACAATAAGGATCTAAAGTTTTAGTGTCTTGAGAAAATTAGGACCATACATAACATTTAAAACAAAAACAGTTATTTAATTACTTATTCTCTATCTTATTATTGGCCCTTGAATTCTCCTTAGTATAAGTAGTCACCTGAGGATATACATCAAAGAAAGGGTCCAGCTAAAATTCTAGTAAGTGGATAGATAATAACATGAAACAATATTGCATGGAGTGATAGTAATCATAAAATAATATTCATAATCATGAGAGGAAGCACTAGATAAAGGTAAGGAAGGTGGAAATGCATTAAAAACATGATGTATTAGTGGTCAACTACCACACATAGTTGTGAAAACAAATAGCATCATTTTCACACATATTTCACTTTGTCTCATGAGATTCATCACATTAACCAATTAATTGGAGTTCTATATAATTTTGGGCACACCCATTATATCATAACATTTACATTATCATTCACGCCACATAGAACATATATCAATCTTGGACATAAAATAATCCATGTAAAGGAATGGGTTTCATTTCATAAATCAAGCATTCATAAACATTTTGTTCTCAAATAAAAGAGTGAATAACATACTTGGTATAATAATCATAAACCTTAAATGAAGAAGAAATAATCTTGATAAGTAAAAGGAGTGTTTATTTGAAAGAAGAGTTATTTTGGAAAACATTTTGTTTTTCATAAACTCAATTTGAAAACATGTATATCCCAAAAGAGGTAAGATAATTATTAGGAAATGGTATTTTAGGAACATCCATACTAATAATGGGGTGAAATGGGTAAAATTTAGAGAAAGAGAGTTGGGTTCGAGAATTCCCCTTACCTTATGTCTAAAAGCTCCCTTCACATTAATATCCTAAATAATAAAAGTAGATTCATTAATTAAAATTCCAAAACCTTTTATACATTAATCTGATTCATTAAAATTTTATTAAGTTATTTTATGGTATTTTCTATGAGTTATAGAGTTTAATTTAATCCTTTCGAATCATTCATTTTCATGGTTTTTGTGATCGATTCACTTGTATATATGAATTGAAGTTCGTGTAAAATGCGGATAAATATCCAGAATTGTTATTATATGTTATTTATAATATTCCATAAGTTTTAACGATCTTATAAAGAATTTTTTTATATCATGTGAGGATTAATCATTAGCTAAATGTTAATGATGATCATTGTAACTTAATTTTGGCGGTTTTTCGATCACAACGAACTCGTTTTGTTTTACCATTTAGTATTATGTGTAAATGTTACTTCAAAACATAAAAAGGGTTATAACATAAAATTTAGAATCTTTTTTCAAATATTTAATGGTTTTATTAACATCCTTGATGTTATTGAAGGAAAATGAAAGTGTATCACCCATAATGCTGGTAAATTGACACATCATGAGTGATGATTTCATTTTAAGAATAAAATATATAGAGAGATAGAGAAAAGATTTTGATGATGGATTTTCCATTAACATTATAGAATTATATTATATCAAAAATTATGGAGTTATCATGCCTTTTGGATAAGATAAGGTGAGGATAAGAGAAGAAAATAAATAAAATTGAAAAGAAATTAAAAGAAAAAGGAAGAGAATTTTACCTCTTAAATATCTCCTCCTTGAGAAACTCCTTAGGAAAAAGGTTTTGGTCTTTTGATGATACCAAGAGCTCCTGTATGTGGAAGAGGGACTGGTGGAGATTGTTGGGAATAATTTTTACAAGGCTAAAAGCTAGAAAGGTGAGAGGAGAAGAGGGGAGAGGGTGGTATTTATAGCGGAGGAGAGGGGTGTTTTCTCATTATTATATTCATTAGTTGATTATTTTGGCTCAATACTATGAATAGTTTGAGAATTATCTAAAAATATATTAAAATAATGAATTAAAGTCGAGATTATGGTGCTTCCATCAGTGATGAATCAATGAATAGTGTATTTAACTTATACTGTATAAATACTGTAAATTACTATATTTCACTATTCATAAAAAATTCAAGTATTTCAGAAAAATCACAAAAAATAACCCTAATAATTTTTTGATGTTTATAATTCCAAAAAATTCTCCATTTTATGAAAATAATTTTCTAAATATGAGTAATTTAATTTTTAATTAAAATCATCATTTACTTGTAAAATACATATTTTAAAATTATAACTGATTTTATAATACTTTGAAAAATTACTTTAGGTCTCATAAAATTATCTTAAAACCGTAAGACATAAAAATATTAATTTATTGATAAATTTTTTTAAAATAAATTTTCTTGTAAATTTATAAATTAATCATAAAATTGTCATTAAATATTTATCACTTACAAAAATGCCTATACTTATTCAATTATTTTTAAAACAGTTATTTACTTGGACTATGATATAATTATATCATACTTTCATTTATAATATGGATAAATTTAATTTATAATTTCATGGGTGAGTTTACTATTCATTTGGCTGGTTTAATATTCATAAGGGTCGTATTACTATTCCTAAGGTTAAGTTACTATTTCACCAGTATTGATTCCTTAACTACTAGAAATACTTATTATTTCATTAATTATTCATTTATAAAGTTTTTATTATGGTATATACAAGATTTTATGTGATTTATACTATATTACATTACTATAAGAAGGGAGAAATTCCATTAGTTTCTCCCCAACCATCTCAGTTAAATATCTCTCATGAATTTTTTATAAAACCAATATGATGGAAGTAATTTTACTGGTATTTCAAGTTTATCCTCACACTTATAAAAGATAAAAGGTTTATTTTGAATGTCAAATTTTACTTCCCTTCTTTGACAATTGATATGGGCTCTACACTATGAGAGGCAATCCATGCCAAAAATTACTTCGAATTTAACTAGAGAATAATAACAATATTTTTAGGAAGCACATTCCCACAAACTTATATCAAATAGGATCAATATACGTGAGATGTGACAATTCTACCATAAGAAGTTTTCACTTCCAATACAATATCTTATCATTGAGATGGTGATGTGACACCCTTTAAGAAAAAAATTAGATATTAAAGAGTGGGTATAACCTGAATTGAATAAAAAAAATTCACATTCCGAGTGGATGATAAATATACCAATGACCATGTCATTATTAACTTCAACTTTTGGTGTAGGGATTGCATATTCTTTAAATTCTACCATGAGCACCTTTTATATTACGTTCTCTTATCTCTTAGGGAATTAGTTTGAATAATTACCCATATATTTACATCTGAAGCACTACATATAAGTGGTTTTTTTATTTTCCGTGAATTCAATAACCTTATAACCCCTTTCTCTATACTTGAAACAAATTATTGTTCCCATTAATCAATTTCTTAGATGTTTATTTCCATAATTTTAACATGTTGGAAATCTCATCCTCCCTTTCTTCTTCTTTGACACACTTCTTTTTTTATGATGCTCTATCATCCTCTTATTTTCATGAATTCCCTTAAAGATATAAGACCTAGAAAATTTATTTTATGTCTTGATGTAAATTTAAATAATATCATCATCTTATCAAAAAAATTAGAAACCAATTACCTTTAATGAAACGATATAAGATGGTCAATTAAATGGTAAATCCTTCCTTCTTGATAATGTATGTATTCCAAAGCATTCTAGGTTAATATTGTAAATTTATCATTATACTTTGACCCATGTTCTTCATAATTATTCTTTAAAGTGAGGAACTTTATCTTTATTTTAGCTCGTTGTTCCTATGGGATGTATTTCTCAAAAAAACATTAAAAGTTCTCCATTCCATGATTTATATTTCAAAAAACGATTTAGTGGTATAGATCAATTAATAACATTGATCGAAATATCCTTTCAATCAATAAACTACTAGAATAACCATTTCACTTTTATTACTTCCCATTTCTAGGAATATATTTTCAAGAGACTTAATTCATTATTCATCTACCAATGGATTAACTTTTCTATTGACAGATGGAGGATTCTATCGAATGAAGAAATATAATATAAGTGAATCAAAATTTGTAATAATATGTTATTACATATGGAAAAGTTTATTCAATATAACATAATTCATATTCACTAGTATGACCATGGTTTTCTCAGTTCTAACACCAACTGTATTAGCTTTCTCAGTAGGTAAATCCATATATTGACAAAGGGTTTTTATTCCTTTTCATACATTAAGAACCATCATTAAACAATGGAATAAATTAAATTACCTCATAATCATCATGAATATTGAGCCATAAATTATAAATCCATATAATCATAATAGTTCTTAAATACTCTAGGGTATTATCATAATTCTCATGTTTTCTGTGTTTATTTAAAATATTGTTCCCTGGGTTCCCTCTAAATGTTCTCTAATGTAAACTATAGAAACCAGACTATAGTAAATTAGGTGTGATTTTTACTTTTTACATCAGTACAAGATTTAATGGATCTCACCACACATGATAAAATAGTTTAGTAGCTATAGAAAACTTGATATATACATGATTCTAATATTACATTGGAAATATAAAAACATTTCAAATGAAAAATTCATTAATCCTTTAAATAATTTATAAAATCCATCTTTATATCATGGGTAATGGAAAATAAATAAATTATGATCTTAGATGGTCATTAAGGTTTACATATAGTTGAAGTTATCATGATTAAATCAGGAATAATTAACATGGAAGAGTGTATAACAAAAAAAATTCCATTTAATCAGGAACATGATTCAATGATAATACATGGATAATTTCAACATAAAAACACATGGATAATGAGAACTTAATTCTTAAAAAAGTAAATTCATAATTTTGGACATTCATGATCATGGTTTTTCAACCAATATATCATGAATCTTACCATCATGGCCCTTTAAGTCATAATTCTTTATAAATGGTGGAGTGTAAAAAAATTCCCATATAAAATGGTATGCCTAATATTTTATTCTCATGATTCATGTTAATAAATTGAGGGGGAATCAACAACCAGGCCCCACCCATCACTTTCCCATCCTTGACATTCCACATTTTATGAATGATCAATACTATTCATTGTAAAAATTACTTATAATTAAACAATTATCCATATTAAATCCGGAATACGGGACATCAATATTTCATCTTCATAAACTATCCATAGGAATAATAGAAATTTTATCATTGTATCATATCCCCAGTAACAAAATTTGGTGTTTCCACAGATGAAAATACCTTTGAAAGATCATTAGAATGTTTCTTAACGAAAATTCCCTTTTCATTTTGAAAAACAAATTATTAAAATTTACAAAATATTAAGGGAATACTTTTATTTTAATATAGAAAGGGAAAAATGTATTGAAAACTTCAAATAAAATATTATCTATGATGGTGGAAATATTCATTTGTGTTGTATATATTAAAACAAATATTTCTTTCACACTTTTAGTAAAATTTTCTCATTTGAAAAATAAAAAGAATATTCCTTTTAAAACACTTGTGGAAATTAAAACATGGGTAAAGATGACTCTAAAAAATATTTATTTAATATTAAAAAAATATTATTGAAAATTCTTTAAAAACATGGATATTGATTAAATAGATTCGCTGTCAAAGAGAAAATATTTTTTTCTTAGAAACATTTTCCCGGTCATTTTAAGTACCAAAGAGAGGAAAATGGTACTATTAATTTTAAATTCCATGAATAACCATAGGAAAATAAAATTAAATTTTTTTATTATATAAGTATCATATAATTTCTATCAATGTAAATTCAAGCATAAATGATTCTGAAATAAAATGATGTTGTAAAAGAAATCTCTTACATCAAGTTCGACTTGCCTCATAAGTGCTTTTACCCTCTTGTATAATAAATTTATATTTATTATAATTATATAAATAAACCATATACATACTTATTATATCATATATTATCATCATATAACATTACAAAAAAATTTTATTAATAATTCTCTAATAAAATCGTCATTTGTGTGAGCTTATTATTGCGTTTTTTAGGTAATTTTTAGTAACATAGTTTCGATCATTTCATATTTTTCATGGTTTGATCATATCTAGAATATTAATCATGATATAAATATCATATATATTCATTACATAAATATTTATAATCATCCATGAAAGGCATACATGATAAATGAATCACATCGATTTATGGAGGTGGCGGTCCACATGTACAGACCATTGACATTATCATTTTTAAAAAGTGTAAGGGTGTTAATTTGAATGACATATTATAGTTCCATAATAATAATTATGTTATAAATATCATTTATATTCATTATTTCTATCATATTAACAATCCAAGAAAAATGGTAATTAAAAATGAATTGCATTGTTGTGTGGAGATGGTAATCCATACATATGCACGAGCAATGTTTTTCCATTCTATAGGATGAAAAAGAGGTATACAGTGGTTTTATCATAATAATAATAATAACATATTAATATGTATATGATAATGTAGAAATTATTTTAGGTTAGTTAAAATATATTTATTGGAATTATAAGAAGAAATAAATTTTAAATTATCATAAAAATGATTACTTATTTTTCGGTAGACCTCCATTAGATTCCTTGTTAAGGACCCTTAGAATGGTCTTTTAAGAAGATCAAAACCTATAAAAAGTCTCTATGGAATTTTATAAGATAATTTTTAGGTGTTGTTCAAGATAAGTGGGTCATAGTTATATAAATAAGATAGGGTAAGGTTTCTTTTTATAAGTGGAGGAAATGACACACCTGGAATTAATAAAAAGATTTAAATATAATAAATTCATTTTCATGTGAAAGTGTAACCATGTGGAATGAATAATGAATCTATGATATAATATGGTTGAAATTACTTTTTTAAAAAAATTCTTAGGATTAAGTGGTATGTTAAACATTACCTTTTGGTTTAACCCCTTTGATAACCAATTTCAACCTTAACTATTGTATTGACTTTTAAAATGTAAAGAGATATAATTATAGATATATGGAACAATGTGATAATAAATGTAAAAGTGAAGAAAAAAAAATGAGACCATTTCTCATCCAGATTTCCCACGTTAATGGTTTTCAATATTTTTAAATAATATAATAAAACATTATATAACTAAAAATATTATTAAAGTCATTTTAAGAACTATTTACAAAATTGTGATTTAAAAACATAAATACAGAAATAGAATTAAAATATGATCCATTAAACCATTAATAATAAATTATTATTAACTATAAAATTTTTATGGTTCTATAATTCATCCAAAATTCATTAAATGTATTTTTTTAGAGTTATGTACTTTGATTTTTCAAATGTGTGCATGTGCATTGTGTTAGCGTTGTATAAGAATTTAAGGTAACTATATAATTACTAAAAATTAGAATTAAATTTCCATAATTAAAATAATTTTATTGAGAACAAAATAAAATGTATTATTTATTCAAATATTTTTTTTATCTCTATGTGAACATATATGATAAATTTAAAATCAAGAGAGTGACATTTTGTTATTTTTCTTTACTTAAAATATTATATAGGTAATTATCAATGAAAATGGATATAAATAGACATAAATTTTAACTTATATGTGAATGGATGAACTAAAATCATAAAATATGCTAAATTTATGTGTTTGGTAGATTTTAAAGCCATTTTACATTAGTTTAAACATTAATTAACATAATTTTCCCTTTTCTAGTGCTGAAATTTTTTTACTATTTTTAGTGTACATTATGATAAAAAATTAAGTCAACTATATTAAATAATATTTACTATTATAATTAAAAATATGGAATTAATTTTAAAATATTCAATTTCTATATGTGGTAGAAATTAGTTTTTAAATAAACCTGCAAAACGCGATGAAAACTGTTTTTTGATAAATAACTTTTTATTTCTAAAAGTATTTTCAAACCAAGATCAAGTATAATATTGATCCAAAAGCTCAAAACAAAATTATTTATAACAAAAAAATAAAAATATTTTAAAACTAATACAAATCAATACATATATTTTAAAATATTTTAAAAGAAAATAAATTTTTCTTTAAAAATCGATGTTTTCACTTTTCACCCAAAAATCAACTTTTTCGGAAAATTTCCAAAAAAATCATCTTTGGATAATTTTGATAGTATAATTTTAAAAAATTATATCATTATCATAATATTAAATTTCTAAAATATGAATAAATTAGTTATAATATTTATGCATGAAATAAAATAAAAACCATTTTTTAAGAATAACATATTCTTGATGTATAAAATAGTTTTTCTAAAAATTGAGTACTTATTTCCTAAAAAATTAATCAATAAATTTTTTTCTAAATAAAATTTTGATACATATTTTTCATTGTTATAACCATTTTCATACCCTCTAATCCAATAACTAGGTGATAACAATATTTCAATGGTATGTTGTTGTTCATTTACACTCGGTGTTGAGTGTAAATAATGATATCAAATGAATAAAATTTATTAAAAGATAAATATATCATTAAATATCATGGTGTTACTATAACTAAGTAAACTAATCATTTGAATATATAAATATCTTAAATTAGTTAATCATTGATTCTATGAATTATGAACATTCCATAACATACTAACATATATTATATACATATGTTATATAGTTATGTCTTATGGGTTCTCTTAAGGGGAATTTTTTTGTTAAGATAGAGATTTATGTATCAAAATCCACTGTTGGTATTATCTGATCAACCAAGACCGCATATAATTCAGTGGTAAGTTGTGTGTGTCACCCTATGTCCACCTATAATAGGTTATAGTATGTAACTAGCACCAATAAAGGCATAATATATTTGATATATTTTAGACTAAAATAATATACAAAATAAATATAACTCCAACATATTATATAAAAATTAGCTACCAACAATATACACATATAAATAAATCAATAGTATAACATATACACAAATAGTAAAATAGTTATCCAAAATAATTTAATATAGTTAAACCCAAAAAGGGACCATACAAAATGGAAATCCTCTTATAATTTCAGTTCAATGATAAGAGAAAACACGTTTGTATTGAAAGATCTCCTTGGAAGAGATCACAAACAACAACAATAACTAACGACCACTATTAACCACCACCATTCATAAAATCAATACATGTTTCACCATATACATTTTCATAAACTCAACTTATAACTATGATCCCTCTAAATTGAAAAATAATATGTTGGAAAAAGAACATGTGGGGTATGTATAAAAATATGAAGTAGGCTTCCCAAAAATCACAAGGGAAATAAAAATCCACAAGACATATCAAAACTATTTAATAAGTGGTAAGTAATAAAAAACCCCAAATGTGTTTCATTGATAAGGAAAATAAAGGGAAATATGAAAATTTATAATAAATATAATTCATCTGAATATTCACAACTCAAGTCCATTTATGATCGCATATCATATATAGCTAGAGACATTGAGAATAATATAAGAATCATAGCACCCTTATTTAAAATATTAGGTATAAGTACAATGTCAATGGAAATTAAGTGTAAAGAAAGAGTTTAAAATCAAACATCCTTATCTACATGAATTTTATGCTGAATGGAATAATATCTGACACTGTATAACTTATTTAATCACCTCTCAAAAGCTAGAGCATGAAATTGTGCCATGTCAGTTATAAATGTATCAATTGAGAGACCACATATTAACACTCGATAAGTTATTAACTCCATTAATAGAATATAATTCCAATAACATATAGGATTATAAAAACTCTTTCTACTCCGCTTTCTACAATTCAATTTCTCTATATTTTTCTATGGGAGACTTGTGCCTCGCAAGGGTGTGCATATCAACCAATGGGGTATTGACCCCTATAGAGGACCTACACCTTTTCTTGTGAAATTTTCATCAAATGTGGGGGTTACCTACTATATAGGTGGGACTAACACCCTTATATACTAGTGGGATATATACTCTACTATATATAATGATGAACCATGCCCTATTATCAGTGAGAGTCTAAGAGGGTTAATGACTCTTCTTCTACTTTAAAAACCTCACCCAAAAATAACAGTTTTCTCTATAAACCTAAGGAACTACTATTTCCCAAAATTAACATGAAAACATACCTTTATAATGATTAATGTCATATAATTAATTCTATATGAAAAAATGAATAAAATGAAATATTTATTTTTCAAATTTTTTACACTTGGATAGAAGATAAAGGAAAAGATAAAATAGAACCCAATACATGGAATATATAATCCCACACACAAGATATAGATCTTAGGATTTTCTTGTAATGTGTTTCTATAGTAAAATTCATGTAGATTAAACATACAAGAAATTCTCATATAGGATATATGACACCAAGAACCTATGGAAATTTTGGGAGTGCACTTTTATGGGAGATAATCTTGTGTCATTAAAATAAAAAACATATACTCTAGTCCACACAATATATGAAATCAGGGTGTCACCTAGTGTGTATTTTTTTAAATTCAGAGTTAGGTAGTTCACTGTACATTTAGGGTATCTTGATTCAATGATTGTGTTATATTTATATTCCTATGTAAACCATTTCACTATATTAAGTGACATATGAGACTTGTGTTCTATAAACTACTCACTATATAGTCGAGAAATTTTCAAATTCCTCTCCATTCCTTTTTCTATATTTTGTGTTGGTGTTTCATATAATATAACATTCCATATCCTATTTATTCCATGCCTATGACCATTTATATTCTCTAATTAATCCCCTATGTTAATCATCACTTTGGATTATCTGAAACAAAACTAATACCCCTTTCTTGTATGGTTATTCTCCCTCTTTTTTAGGTAGAATCATCACTATCAATACTAGAATCTACCATTAAACCATTTCCCAATATATTGTTAGGGTATTTTTCACCTACTTCCACATCCAACTAAAATTTTACCCTCAACATCATCTCTCATTCGGCTACATTAGGACTTTCCATAAAACCATTGACCATCTTGAAGGTTAGAGATTAGTATTCAATAATAGGAAAGGTATAGTTGGAAAAATAATAATATAGTTTGTTGAAGAATGAAGGGATGGTTTTTATTCATTTACCATCATGTATCAAAAAGTCATTTAAAAAATAATAATAATAATAGAAAAATATTGATATTGTTCTTATCAGAGAATGCATAATGACCAATATTGTATCTAAAAATAAGGAATGGTTATTTCAATATGACTATTAATATTCAATCAAATAATCATAATAAAAAATTCATAAAAAATGTATTATTAATAATATATGGTAAATTAATATAACCAAATAGAATATTTCATAATAAATCACATAAATAATGTGGTGTTGTAATTTAGATTGATGCCTTGTGATATTCAATTTTTTCCTTGGGTTGTAATATACTTGCACAATAAAGGTAATCCTTATTAAAATAATAACTGAATTTTTATTAAATATTATAAATATAATAATTTAAGTATATTATTATCATGATATATCTAATAAGGTTTGAGAAATTTTTTCATGTTTAGTTAAAGTCAAAAAAAATGAAAAATAAAATCAAAAAGATTAAGTAAAATTCCTACCACAGTGATAAAATATTGATGCTTTGATTTTTTTCATAAATTTAATGTGATTTTATTGTTAGTGATCCACCATTCAATAACACTACATAATTAATTATCTCTCCCCTATAAAATCTCACTAGGTTTAATCTCTATATAAAATAAATAACTATGGATAAAGGGATTAATATATGAATTTACAGCCTATAATAGGTCTACCAAGTAAATAATTAGATACTGAAAAAATTCTCAATCCAAGACTCAATCCTCAAATATGTAAATTAAACAATAAATATTCCAAGAACAATTGTTTTGTGAAAAATCGCATTGTTTTAATTACCACTCGATGCTCTGTTTAAAAGATATCACTGCTCAAATACACAACCTAATATTTATTTCCTTAATAAACATAAAATATATCATAAAAACTATATTATTTAATTCTATACCAAAATATAACCTATGGATTAAAACCATATCCTGAACCTAGTGAATCTATTAGAAAATTATTTTATCATCCTTCACTATTGTAAATTTACTATTTTACCCTTTCCAAAAAATCATGACTTGAAGCCTCAAAAATAAGTTATGTCTTGAGTGAGGAAAAAAATAGGGTTTTACAATGTCACCAACATTAAAAAATTTCATCCTTTAAAAGAAACACAAATAGAGTTATGAAATAAGAAAAATCATCAAAAAACTTTTGAAAAAGGATATTTTACCTCTATATACACTTCATCCACCTTAGAAGGAAGATATTTATATAAAACTTGAACACTAATCACATGGAAAACATTATATTATATTTAACTAAACATTTGAACCATTATCCATTCCCAAGGAAAATAGTTCAAGATTAATTTGAGTTAAAACATTGAAAAGAAAATAGTTTCACAAAAATCAAATCCTCTTATCCATTACCTTTATTATCAATATTCATTCATCACCGTAACATAAAGAAAATTACATATCATAATCAAAAACTCTATAATAGTTTACTTAAAATGGATCCTTATATAAAAGTGTTATGATCTCTACTATTTAAAGAGGGAAACAAATTACCATAATATACTTACAATTTATCAACACGGGACTCTTCTACCAAGAACAACAATGATAACTATACTCTTACTTTGGAAGGGCCTTAATGTATAATTATTCTTGAGGTATTTATATACTCTTTATTTTTTTCTTGATAAATAACACTAAGCAATTCATTTAACTAATTAAAAATGGTAACATATATCTTATACCTAATATATTTTCCATTTCTATTAGTGGTAGCCACACATCTACTCCTATAGACAACCTGGTTGGGAAGTTCTTTTATAAGAGAGCTATTAATTAGGATATCATGAAAAACTACTGGACTCAATAGACCAGTAGAGAACTAAACTTTACCTCATTGGGGACCCATTATGCCAATATTTAATGTGCACAATTCTTAATAATTTAGATAACCCATCTATTTTCTATAAAGACCCTAGGGTAACACTTGACCAAAACAATAAATTATTAGATAGAATTTTCACATGATGATTACTAATGAATTTTTAGAAATCCTTCAATATGTATATAGATTTTCCAAATTATGATAAAAAATGAATTCTTTGAAAATCCCAAAAAAAAAACTAAAACATTACTTGGATATTTCATATTTAATGTTGTTTATTATGATACATAAATCTTGCCTCACAGGATTACCACTATTCTACCCAAGGAGAAGATAACACACTTTTCTTCTTCAAGAAACCAATTCGGTGTATAAAATAATAATTCCTAATAACACGTAATCTTAATATTGATATAAAAAAGATGGTTATACCTCACAAATAAAAATGTACTATAGAAAGTTAATCAACAATAATTTATCCCCCATTGGCTAAGAAAGAAAACACCATCCTTGGGAATCAGGTGCCATGCTACTATTATGACACTATTATTTCATAATCAATCACTACCACAAAATTCATAAACGATAAATATTACTCTACATATCAAGATAAAATACCATAGATGAATGAATATCCAGAATTAAGTTCTTGTACATTGAGTGTTCATCGTAAGGGTTTTATACTTAAATTAAAAAAATAAAAAATGTACTAATTTGAATTTTCAAATTATGAATGAGATTATAGGAGGGAAACATCAATAAATACCACAACATAATATTTCATTAGTCTAGTACTATAATAGGAACATTCATAATCCCAACAGAACCACTAGGAACACATGTATCCCATAGAAAATCCTTAATGCTATCAACAAAATTTCATCATCATGAACCCATATATAATGATAACCAAACCCATGATCAAATTTTTGTATCCACCCCACTCCATCCTTTGATTAAAGTAGGGGTGTATAGGGTTCAGTAAAAAAAATCCCCAGAAGGTCATAAATAACACCAACATCTCACTGAGGTCAATTGAAAATATCATGTATAAAGAATCAAACATTCAACTAAATCCAATGTTAAATTTGATCTCAAAGTAAGAGAAATAATAGAACATAATCATCTATGAACCCACCCCCCATTAAAGGGAACTACACATATATATAATCTATAGTGTACAATGATAACCTTTGCAATGGATGGGTAATTGATTGTAACCCGCTTATTATTATCCTTATGCATCATGTGTATAGTTCCCACTCAATATTGTAGGTAAATACTGACACTTAATGTCATCAATAGAACAAATATCAATGGTAGAAATAAACATATACATGGACTTTAAAAAACTAACCAACAACATGGATGATCTATCTATGTATTATCCTAGTATTGTGAAATCCCATTAAATTATTATCTATCTTTTGAAAATAATCCAAAACTATTCACCTATATGAGGAAGAGTACAGTCATCATTAGTAGATGATTTTAAATAGAAATTTATTCCTTTTTGGATCTATTGAAATCAATAACACTCAATCCAATGTTACAAAAAAATACTCACACCAATGAAAAAGAATATATGTGCCCATGTGGGAAGGACATAGATCACACCTATGAACACATGTGGTTTTATCTGATCATGGTGCATCATCAATAAAACTCTCAAAACACTAACATAGATATAGGATCATAATTATGTAGCAGCAATCCACACAATATAGAGGCTACACTCAAACATTTTTGTTAGTAACAAATATACCATAAATTACATCCTAAGGGGACCTCAATGTTTTTTTCAACCACATAGAATACTAAAAAAAATCATATGTCCTTAAATAAGGTCTAACATCTTAGAGACTCAAATATTTTTCATCATACCTGAATATAACTCCATATAAATAAAAAAATAAAATTTGATCATAGAGAGTAATCCTCATAATGAGTCTAAGAAAAAAATCACTAAAATATCAAAATTTCATGAAGGGGGATATGTGTAACACTCCAAAACTATTAAATATATTTTCAAACCATTACATAATTCACATCGCTATAAATAATCCTCTAACTTCTAAATATCATGATCACTTTCATTCATATAAGGCCTCATCCAAAAAATACACATATAGAGCATCCAAAATACATATTGTCTCATACGACTCATCAAGAACTACCATATACTCTATATGAGGGAATCATCTTTGTAAAAATATTAGGGAACTTTACTTTGTACATGGAATAAATATAAAACATGATCATAGGTGACTTGAGAATAACACACATAAATATTGCATCATTTTAAATGAACATTCAGTACATTTCACAAGAAAACATGCTCTAGGAATTTAATGATTTAGTGTCTCTGAATACTATACATATAATCAAGAAATTTTATAAAATATATTCACCATATCCTAGAATATTATTCTATCATAATACTCTTTTTAGACATATACCACTAAAATGCTTCCATAATATCCTAGGTAAAATGGAAATATAAGAAAGAGTGAGTTCAGATACCTAGTATGGATAAAGATTATAGATGTCATACAATGATCACAAGTGAATATAATGCATGATAACATGGTCATAACATAATAATGTCATACCAAATCAATTAAGTATCATTAATCAGGACTCATGGCATAAGGATTTGTAATAACAAAAAAAAATATAATAGTGTGAAATAATCAATAATAAATTATGAGAATGGAGAGCATATCAAAGAAATATAAATGTAGCACAAGAATAATATTATAACATTTTGAAAATGTATAAATAGTAATAGGATCACCCATTCAGTTAATGACATGACATCCAGTCCTTGTATAAATTTATGAACATGAAACTAGGTCCACATGAAATGTTGCGAACATGAAATCAGATTCACATATAACATTGTAATCTCATGAGTCGTATATCATTACATAATACATTGGAGTGATATAATTAACCACAAGTCACATAAATATAAACCATAAATGTTCCAAAAAATCATATAAACATTAATAATTTCATCATAATATAACCCATGAAAAGGAAACAAGTTTCAGAATGATATCATCATAAATTAGTTAACCCTTATAAAAGTAACATATATTTGAAATAATCCATATAAGATCATAATAAAAAATCATCCAAATAAAATAATATGATAGTATAATTGGATAATATCCCTAATAAAGGATATGTAACCTCAAAATATTTTTTAAATGATGAAAAATACCTTTTAAATATCAATGGAATATTTCTTTAGAAAAATACCATTTTCATTTTTAAATCAATTATTTAAAATAAAAAATATTAAAAAAATTATTTTAAAATAAAAATATAATATTATAAATTAATCTTTAAATAATTGATCATTAATGATAGTGGAAATTTTATTAATTTTTTAATCATTAAAATAATGATTTTGTGTAACAAGTAACTCGTTCAGAATAAGCAAGAAGATTATATTTAAACCTTTTTATAAAAATTAAAATTTTGGAAAAATGAATTTAATAAATAATGGGATAATATTAAAAAAAATTAATGAAAACATTTTAATAAAAATAAATAAATGGAAGAAAAATATTCCCAACTGAAGAGGAAATAATGTCAACTTTCATTAAAAAAATTATCTCTAGCATTTTATGTTCCAAAGAGGGTAAAATAAAATGAAAAAATTAAAACCCTCAAAATAGAAAGAGAATAATAAAATATATTTTTTAAAATTATATGATCCATAAAATTTCCCTTAATGTAAATTTAGTATAGTCAATCCTAGAAAGAGATAATATTGTAACATAATTCATTACTGATTTGGAAACATTTGAATCATAACCCCTATTAGATAAATAACATAAAATAAAAAATTAAATACCATTAATATAAATATATTAGTGATATAACATATAAATGGGTTATTATATTGACCAAATTAAAGAAATATTTTAGGAATATGACATATATCTCATGAAAACAAAAGTGAGATGAGAAACTCTTACCTCAAATATCAAATTGCTTGTTGTGGTTTAATCCTCTTATATAAAAAAATATAAATTTATTTTAACACTATTATAAAAACATATTAATACATATTTTACCATATATGAATTACTTATAACATATTACCAATGATTTATTAATAAATCATTATTAACATAATCATCACAGGTTTTCACATTTTATTTTTTTATGCATTTTTTTGGTTTGGAAGCTCTAGTTCTTGAAATTTGGTCATGGTTTCATCACATAAAAATTTTTAATAATGTAATTTATATCATAATATTTACTAATATCACCATTATTCAATGTTAATTAACCTCTCATTCCATAATCATTGTAACATCACTCATGTAGGGGGTAAAAATGACCTAAAAAGAGTGTGTTATAAAGACTAAATGGGTAAGAACATGCTATTTTATAATCATAATATAAAATTTATAGAATCATATTGATTTCATAATTATCGTATATAATCATTTTAATAAATATATAATCATATAAAAAGGATGATATTGAAAATGAAATATATCTCTCATGCAGATGGTAGTTTGTGCATATGCATGAACGATACTTCCATTTTCTAATGAAAAAAATTAAATAAAGTAGATAATATTTTATTATTAAAGAGTAATTATTAAAAAAACAATATAATATTTATTTATTTAATTCATCATAATAATATCCATGAGATATTGTGATAGAAAATGAATTACATTATAGTGTGGAGGTGGTAGTCCACACATATTTGTAAGTGATAATTGCATTTCCCATTTGATAGAAAGAAGGCAGAAAATGGTTGTATCATTATCATAATAAGACCACGGTAAATTCATTATACTATATTAATTATGTTATTATGGATACAATTTATTTAAAGGAATAAATGTAAGAAATAATATTTGTTATAAACAGATAAGAGGATTACCTATTTATTGATAAATCTACTTTGGAATAAACCTTAATTCTACATAGTGTGGTAATAAGAGGATACCATAAGCTCTAATACATGGGTAAAAATAAAGTAAGGTATTAATTCATGTATTCTTTTATATAGAGAACTCAATATTTGTTAATAAATGACAATAGGATGCTCTCTTTTTAAGTGATGTAAAGGACACACTTGGAATTAATTAAAATATATAAATATAACATATATCATAGTCATTTCAAGTAGAACTAAAGCACCCAAAATTCGTATATATGATATGATAGGGTCAAAAAACACTTATATAATCACATTAAAAATATTTTTGTAGAAATTTCAGGCCTTATATCCTTGTTAAACTCCCATTAAACTGAATTTAACCTTAACCATGATAACTTAACTTTTTTCATGATAACATTATTATAAGCACAAGAATAAACGGTTCATTATAATTTTTATTAAAATGATGATTAAAACTTTTGAATCTATTTTATAATATTTAAAAAATATAGTTTCCATAAATCACATTTAATTTAAGTATGCAAATTTCATGAAAATGGTTTTTAGGAAAATTCCCGATTAATTCGTAAAAATATTTTCATCTTCAAATCAAGTAATAAGTTAACCTCCATGATTTTTTTATTAAATAATAAAAATAAGATGGATTTATACTTTTTTATTAAGAAAAAAACTTATTAGTAGCTTCTAAACATACCATTAAATGCAAGGACCCTAAAATAGTTTCAAATTTGGATAAAATGTATTTTTTGTCAAGAAATGTCAAGCATAGGTTTCCAAATTAAAAATAATGCTTCAAAATACATTATTTACCTCCTTAAACACATATTTGGTTAGAATCACCAATAAAAGATGATATATTAATGTTTTATAATTATTTTAAATCCTTATTTCATATTTTTAACCCAATTTTACCTATTTTACTTGTATTGAGGTGACAAATATCTATTGTGGTTACTATTAATAATGACCAAAAATAAAAGGGACTGATTTAATAAATTTTAATGTCTTGATTCTAGATGTTGAATAAATTTTCCAGATTAAATTTCTATAAGTATTCGAAATAAATTTGAATAAGAAATCATAAAATGAAATAAAAATTAGTTTTTAGAAATATCTGTTTATAAGCCCAAAATGAACTTATTCCAAACACCATAATAATTATGATTCCTATTAATTAATTAAATTAATTATAATTAAAGGATTATTATTTTACTTTATGATCATATTAAAAACATAATGATACTTTTAAATTTCTTTATTTAATGAAAATCGGTGACATTATTTACAAAAAAATCTGTACTTTTAACTATTCACATAAATATTAATATTTTTAGACACTTTCCAAAATAAACCTCTAGGATAATAATGAAATACTTATTTAAAAAGTTGTATTTACTTCCTCATTTATAGTTTCTAAAAAATTTGTTAATAAATTATAATTTTTGGGTTTAAAATTCACTAAAACCCATTTTTGAGGAAACATATTTTTGAAGCTTAAATGACTATTGAAATTTTTTGACCTTATTTAGTATTAATTAATGATTAAAATTTCATTATATAAAACCATTATACATATTTTCCATAATTTATTTATTTCTATTCATACTTCCAATTCAACATTTAGGTTATAATTTTAACATTTAAACAATAATATTATAATAGTATATCATAGTTTGATAGTGAATACGACACACAATACCGAACTTAAACAAACTCTAAAATATTATTATTTAAATATTACCATTATAACATAGAATTTGAATTGGAGGAATTAAATTTGAGTACCTAAATTATAAAATATATATATATAATGTTCCAACTAAAAAAATATTGATAAATTCATATCAAATATGAACTCCATTTTTAGTGAAGTTGTTTTTTCAAAAATATGTTTTCTTCAAAAATATTTATTGATTTTTATTAGAGAATATTATAAATATATTCTACAACTTTTAGAAATTTTATTTTATAAAAAAATATATTCTTTTTTGAATCAAAATATAAAAAAATCTTAAGGTGAATTTTTGGGGTTTTTTTGAAAATGTTGATTTTTCAATTAATAATGAAAAATATAGATTTTCATAAAAAATATTTTATTTAAAAATTAAAATTATTTTGTGAATTTTTTATTAAATTAACATAATTATAATTTATTTTAAATAATTTAATTAATTAAATATGAATCAGATTTATATTTGATATTGGTATAAGTTCATTTTTGTGCTTAAAAACACATTTTTCTAAAAATTGATTTTCATTACATTTGACACATTTATATTAAAATTAATTTTTTACACTTATATAAATTCAATTTTATGAAATTTAATTCATTTTTGGAGACTTAAATTTAAATTTATACTAGGATATTTTTTTGATATTTTTATGAAGTAGATATTTTTTGGTGAACAGTAAAAAAATACAGTTTTTATGAAATTCAATATCTTTTATGACATCTCCAAGACATTAAAATGATATAAAAATTTTATGAAACTTTTTGAAAGAATAATTTATGATAATATAATACAAATATAATAAAATTTTAATTTAAAATATATAAATTATAATTTATTTTATGATAAATAAAAAGAGCATTTTCAATGCCAATGCAATGCATATGCAGCACTGGAAATGAGAAATTTGGTATCCAAAAGATAATATTTGATATAGAATAATTCATCACTCAACATTATTTTGGAGTCACTTATTATGGTCGATAAAATAGAGAATTTTATTCAAAGTGATCTTTTGTAGTAAATTGAATTGTTTTCCTTCACTACCCACGACAAGCCATGCTGGACACCTACTCTTCTAGGTACTCTCAACTCAAGACACTTTTATATGAATCAATTTGGAACTATGGTTGAAAAACCATTATAGATTAAGATTTTTAGAATTACTTTTACACATCCATTAACGCAGCTCCTGCTATGGAAATCTTGGCTCAACCGGCTGCCTAAAGATGACATACTTAGACACTCAGGTATGTAGTTGGACTCTAGTTTCTCCTTTTTTTTTCTACAATTATTTAGAGGAACTCTCCCATATACTATTTTACTACCCATTTTCTCTAAAAATATGGACGTTTTTTTAAGACATCTTTGGGTGCCATCTTCCAACCAGAACCAACATAGACACCTTCATGGATGGTGTGATGACCCTAAAATCCAGTGAACAGCTTGTGAACCTCGTTTGTTTTATGGTTTCCTCTTGCATTAATCATATCTGAACTATTAGAAATGAATTTTTATTTTATGTAAATAACTCCATGTTGAGAATTATTCTCATAGATATTATGAGGGATGTTATAAGGGCCTCCAATTTTAAGATAGGTCCCATGAATGACATTATGGAGGAACTCGTTATCACCAAAACACTTAGAGTTTTCATCAATCCAAGGTAGAAAAGGAATTCAAAATATGTCAGATGGATTTCTCCCCTCCCATCCTAGATTAAGATCAACAAGAATTGTGTGGTCTCTGGTGAACCTAGCCTTGCAGGCTGCCATGGAATCTTCTGAACTTGTTAGGGGTTTATCAAAGGATTTTTTATCATTTCCTTGTCTTTTTAGGGGATTTTAAGTGGAACTAATTGTGGTAATTCATAATATGGATTATTCCAAACACCACAATTAGAGGAAACACTATATGGAAAGCAAATCGATGTAGATTGTTACTCTCCTCATAAAAAAATCATTTATAGTTCCCTAAAGCCTATATAGAGAATGGAGTGAATTCCTTTCATATATGGAGCAGATTCAGAACATGGTCTCACATATATTTGGAGAGAATAATGCAGTCATGGAAACTCTCTCGAATAAGGTAGTTCAAGATTGGGCTTCGCTTTGATACTTTTGACTCTTTGACTCCTTTATGCATTTCCATGTAGCTGTTGTATGTGTCATTATTTTCATACGACCTTTGCCACTCTTGTACCTTCTCTTCTTCTTACTTTTATTTATAAAATCAATGTGAATAGACCTATCAGTCAATATCAGACCTCTTTTAATTTTATTATATCCACTTATATTTGGAATTTTTTATTTATATAACAAGAAACGTATCCAAATACTTTTATAGTGTTTACGCGGGTCTAGGAAAGTCATAATAACAAATAAAGTATGTTTTCATGTTATATATGTTAGTAAATATGCATATTTAATGAAAATAAATAGTAGTTATGATTTAAAATAAATTATTATTATGTTTATGATTTATGTTTCATATTTGAAATTAGTATAATTGTCTAAACATTTATGGCACAATGGCACAATTTTAATAAAAATAGAATAAAACAATAAGTAAATGATATTAAAAATATTTAAAATGATACTATTTTGAGGAGTTTAAATTTTAGAATAATTCTATATACATTTATGAATGTTTATGAATTTTATATGTGATTATATTTGATATTATTAGCTTCCATTATATTTTTAAAGATAAGTTAAGATAATAACAATGAAAATGAATTTAAGTGTATTTTATGATAAAATAATATATAATTAAATGATTTAAAAATTACTAAAATCTTGAAAGAGGAATAAAATGATGGGATATGGTTTTAGATTTTATCTCATTACCATTTATTAGACAATAATTTCCTTTTAAGTAAATATATAACCCTTTAGTATTGAAAACAAAATTACCATTGTTAAGGATAAAATTAGATAATGATGATACTAAACCCAAATATATGGTTTAAAATTCCATATAAACCTTTCCTACATTTATTGGTTGAAATTATTTCAACATTAACCTATATTAGCTTCAAATCTTTGAAATATAGTTTTCACTTTCACAGGAAAATGTATTTATTAAATTTAAATCTTTTATGTGATTCCAAGTGTGTAATTTCCTTCACTATAAAATAATACCATATCTCCTCTATTATTAAAACAAAATCAACCTAATTATTTATAAAAAACCCTACCAAAACCTCTTGTAAAAATCTGTAGACAATATTTATTGGTCATGTTCTCTATGAAAGACTATATCTAGGGTTCTTAGGAATAAATCCAAAGGATGCCTCTAAAAGAGGAGGTAATCGTTTTAACCAATCTCTTTCATATTTCTTATAATTTAACCTTAGTGAATTCTGTTCTAACCAATCCAATATAATAACATTAGAATCTAACATATACATATATTTTAT
Organism: Viscum album; assembly: GCA_963277665.1. Lineage (NCBI taxonomy): Eukaryota > Viridiplantae > Streptophyta > Magnoliopsida > Santalales > Viscaceae > Viscum > Viscum album. The sequence goes on along the minus strand of OY728151.1, from coordinate 1,094,767,080 downwards.
CATGTTAATATCATAACCTTATTCATTACCTTTTCTATCTTATTGTGAATGTAATAATCATTCAAGGGTACGTGTGGACTACTGCCTCCATGAAAATATGTGTTTAATTTTTAATAACAACCTCAAATGGTTTGTTATTATGATGGATTTAATAAACATATATTATATTCATGAAATATTTTTTATTATGGAAATATAAGATGTTACTTTCCTTGTTACTCTTCCGCCCATTAAAAATAATAATGTCGCTCATGCATATGTTGGGAATACCGCCTCCACGAAGTAATATGATTCATTTTTCACATATAACGTTCATGGGTGATTATAAGATTTTATTTTATGCATAAAAATGATAACTATATCATTATTGTTGTTCTTGATATGATGAAACAATTACCCCATTGACCACAGTCAACCAAACAAAGTCATTTTGTAATTATGTACCGAACGTCTTCAAAATACCCAACATGGACTTAACTGATTATGTAATTAAATATGTAATTATAATAAATGAAATAAATAATTTAATGATAATTTAATAAATAAATGAATTTTATTAATTAAGTAAATAATTAATCTAAATTTACTATATAGGAATGTAATGGATGTATATAGTAAGTCTAGGCCTGAGGTAAGGGGTTTCTTAACTCAATTTCCATTAATTGGATTATACTTCTATTTCATTGACTATGTTATGAAAATATTATGTGTTAAATGACCTATAATTATATTAAATTGTATTTACATTTTTTTTGTTTTACAATTTCTAAAAATAATCACTTAATTGAGTAAATTCTAGCATCAATGATGCAATCTTTGTAAGGATTATTCATCTCAATATTGTTTCTCTGAGACATATTTTATTATATACCTAATTCCTTTTTTAAGGTGAATATTCTACCTATTTAGATATTATGTCATGAATTAATCTTTGATCATTATATTTAATGTTCCTTTGAAGTTATATCTTTCATGAGATATTGATTCGAATGTTATAAAATTTTCAATGGATTTAATGGTCTCAAATTCAATTATTTGAGGCATAATTCATGTTATGAATCCTAACTTATTTTATATGGTTTACTTACATCCCCATTAATGTTTTTTACATATAATTTCATGATAATTATGGGTTTTATAGATTCATTTTTTGTTCCTTCATTCAATGTATTTTTGACTCAAGCATTTCTCGAGTTGCAAGGGTTTCACATATCAAACATTATTCTTTGATACATGTTTGGATTGATTCACCTATATTTCTTTATATGGGGTATATAATTACTCTATAAATATAATATAATGATTCTTATTATGACCATTAAATTTCATGTTTCTTATTAGGTTCTTTCTTTCAATTGTTTATGGATTTAAAATTTGTAAATGGTTTTTCTTTATAAATGTTTTTAAAGCTTTTAAAAACTTTTAACCAAAATCTTCCTCCTTGTTCATTATCTTATTTAAATAATGTTATTTTATAAACATAAATTATTTATTAATTTTATTTTACATGATTTCGAACAATTTTAAAATGATTTAAAAATAAATTTCTTAATGTTTTCGACATTTATCACTTTTGAATCTCTTTACAAAAGTTTGAAAAGTATGCTTATTTTCAACATTTACAACATGAATTGATTTTCCTGTGAACATGACAATTATTTTCTTTGAATATTCCTTTATAATTTTCCATGTTTATTTTCAAAGAAAACTATTTTCATAATATTTTGATAATTTTTAGTTTTTAATTCTTTTAAAAGAAAATATTATATTCCCCAATTTTACATGAGTCATTTTTAATTTTCTTTTAAAGGTATTTTCATCTAGGTTAAAATCCTTTAATTATTCTTATGCTTCACTAGGCATATGAAAATATGCTACATTAACTTACATTCTATGAATTTTTTATAATTATTTTTTAAGGATATTTATAGGAATACCATTTATTTTTCATGGGTAAATCAAACTTTGATAGTTTTGATGAAATACAAGAATCCATCTGTTTTGTTTCATGATATGGTACTTGGAAATTATTTGTGAAAGAATGATGGGGAGTAAACCCCAATCCTCAAGGTACATTTTTCTATATGTGATGTATGAGTTTTTTATATACCTCCAATGTTTTGGGTAATGATATAGAGATATCTAGATGGAAATTTATTCTAAGAGATAAGGATGTTATGTTACTCCTAAGAGAAGATATTATTATATTGCTCCTGAGAGGCAAGGTGCTAATTGATTTTAATTTTCTCCTTAGATATTATAGACATTACTAGTTATATTTTACACCTAATAGATATTGTAATTACCTGGTTATGTGATTCCATGATGAATTTTTGATGTTTCAATATATCTATAAATTATTTTAATACTTGGTATGAGTTTTAATATATCCTTTTCTAATGGTTCATTTTCACATGGCTCATGATTGTTGACTTATATTAATCTTATCTTATGTTAAATATTTTTTCCAGGCCTCATGATTTATGATCCCTGTTTTATTGGTATGAATTATATTATATTATTCTCATTCACTTTGATTATGTTATCAGACCCTTATACACATTTTATGCTTGATAGTGACATTAAATTGTTAATGATTATGTTTACCCTTATTGTGCATTTGAGCTAACCCTTGTTGTGATATCCATTCCCCCATGTTATAAATATTGATGTTAAATTAATATTTTCTAGAAATGTTAGAGGTGTGAAAACTTTTATGGGACATGATGAATAAATAATGTGATATAACAAGAGTGGGGAATAGTGGGAAACAATATCACTTAAAGACATGGGTATTGTTAGGAGAGACTTTTTCCTAATTTTATAAAATTGCAAACCTAAAATTTATATGGGTGCGTAATTGATCCAATATTTTCTGATGATGTTGTACGTTTTGGATTTAGGTAATTATTATTGGTACCAAATACAGAAATGTAAAGATTATGAGGTGGCTAGGGTTTCCCCTATCTTTCCTTTATCCTTCCCCCTCGGGCCTAGATTGGTCGTGGTAGTTCCTTCTGGTCTCGGCTCGAACCTCGGTCCGGTGTGGCGTGATGGGATCTAGCGGTGTTCGGTGTGGTCTCCAATCTCAGCGATGATGTTCCGCTTCAGCGCTTCGTATCGGTGTGGATGATGTGGCCTGGTGTAGTTCAACGGTGGTGGCGTAATGTCTATGGGTTTTGGTTCGGTGTGTCCCGTCTTTCTGGAATCATCAGTTTCTCTTCTCGGCTCTCCATCGCATACATACTGCCTCCGGCAGTCTTTCCAGCGTCGATTGAGAGGCTTCATCTTCTCAGTTTGTCCGGAGAGTCCATGTGAGGGCTTCGGTGGGCTTCCAGCAGGATCCGGGTCTGATCTGCAGTGCCTTGGATGGTGGAGGCTTTGGGTTTCCTGTTGTGTGTTTTCTGCAGGTGAAGGTCTTTTGGTGTCCAGTTTTTCTTCCACTTCTGGTGATTTGGCTCTCAGCTCTCTCGCGGTTTATTTGGTTAAGTTGAAAGGGTTGATTTGGTCAAGTTGAATGTATTGATTTGGTCAAGTTGGAATGACTGATTTCTGGAGAAGGTGGTTGATGTTTCTTTTGGTGATGTGTTAAGTATTTTGATGTGTTATGTGGTTGTTGTTTTGTTTGTTTGGTTTGATTCTAGAGGTGGGAAGTTTGTGCATCCGGACTTGATCACTTGGAATAGGTCTGGAGGAGGATTCAGAGCTGGCGGTTCTTCTTTGCAGTGCTTTTCGAACTCAGTTGTTTGAGAGGGTATGGCGTTTTCCATCGTATCGGGCCTGTGCTTGTCACAGTACATTGGCTTGCCGATTTTATTTGCAACGTTGGAGTGCTTCAACATGTTTTTATGCTGGGGAGGAGCTGATCTGGTTTTCAGTCTGGTTTTCACTCTTTTTGTCCTTCGGGTGTGATTGTCCTAAGTCTTGAAGTCCTTTGGGTTTCCCCCTTCTTCCCTTAAAAGGGGGATTTATCAATAATAAAAAAATATTTGAAGTCCTTCGGGCCATTGGATAGATAGTATTGCAGGTTCATGGCTATTATAGTTGGTATTAGAGAAGGTTTTATATAACTATGGAGATTAATATGTTTTCATGTGATGTTAAATTAAGAGTTATGTATACCATCATGGGTTTATAATTTTAAGGTTTATAATATGTACAATGGAATAAACACCCCTTTTTAGGTCTTTGATTAATGGGTTTTTAAAGTGATTTATGATATTTTGGGAGAAATTTTATTACATTTAAGTACAAGTAACCCTTAGGTGAATCATGTTATTTGATGTGAAGAATTATTTGGGAAGAGTGATATTTCATTTTTAGAATGTAAGTTGAATGTTCAAAGATATCCTTTGAGTTTAATATGTTCTTATATAGGTTATTTGGGATATAAGGTTAATTATTTGTGGAATTTTTTAATTTTAACTATGGTTATTATTTCTAAATTTTTTAGATTAATTTATTATTTCTTCATATGATTGTTTATTCATTTTGGGTATTTTCTTACATTTTGATAACCATTTTGCTTTTAATAAATATAGTAAGAATTTCCTTTAATATTTTTATATTCCTCATGTTTAATCAAAATTTAATTATAGTTATTTAGGAATTAAATATCCATAATCATAATTTTGAGTAAAAGTTGATATAAAGGTGGAAACTAATTGAAACATGCAATAAAAGGATAAAATTGAGTTTATGTATTTGCAGAAAATAAAGTAATTATATTTCCTATTTTTCCTATTTTATATTGTAATTAAATTCCTCATAATTAGTAAAATCATATAGAAATAAAAAATTTATCGTATTGTCTTCATTTATGATGAATTTATAGTCTTTTTCACACCTCATCGGTTTATGGTTTTGTGGTCATTTACTTCCTCATGATGACTCAATTTTTTATAATAAATGTTCTATATCACTCTCTATAATTATTTAAAAATTAATTTTTTCTCCCATGTTTATATTATCAAATCCCACTAATTTTATCTTATTTGGAAACCCATTTTTTTATTCCAAATGAACTTTGTATTTCTATTTTCCTGTTTTCAAAATTAATTTTTATTAACCCTTCTTATGATTGGGGTTTTCAAGTAAAGGTGTTTTTAAATGTTAAAACATTTATTATCAATCTCATGATAATATTGTGAAGATTTAATTTGTTAAAGTGGGATAATGTAACCCCCTATAAAATTTAAAATAATACTATGTTCGACAGCATACACGATATGCATCACTAAGCTTAAATGAACTATGAAATATAATTTTTCAAAATATAATCATTATAACCTAGCCATTTAATTGGTGACTTTTAATAAAAGTAACATAATTATTAAATATGTATAAAATGGTCCTACTCAATAAAATATTATTGATAAATTAATAGAATATAATAACTCAATATTTAGTAAATTTATTTTATGCTTCAAAATACGTTTTCATAAAAAATGTTTTTTATTACTTTTTTTAGTGAATTTTAAAAATAATTTCCACCAATTTTAGAAATTATATTTTATAAAAAACATATCTTTTTTGAAATCACTGTATCAAAATTTTATAAAGGTTAAATTTTGGTATTATTCTGAAAAGATTGATTTTTCAGTGAATAGTGAAAATACCAATTTTTTAAAAAAATATCATTTATTTTAATTGAAATGTTACATTATCATTTTCAATTGATCTTATATTAACATAATTTTAATTTATATATAAATAATATAATAAATTATGTAGGAATCAACTTTAAATTTGGTTTTTTATATGTTCATTTTTGGCCTTAAGACACATTTTTCTAAAAATCATTTTTTGTTAAATTTTACACATTTATAATAAATATAATTTTTAAAATTTATTGTAATTTAATTTTATTAAATGGATTTTATTTTTGGATTCATAAAGTATTATTTATACTAGGATTATTTTTTTATATTTTTTTGACAAAGTTGTATTTTTTATGAATAATTAAAAAATAGAGTTTTTAAGAGAAATGGTATATTTTTTATATATCCAAGAAATAAATATGGTATATTTTTTTAGAATAATTTAATTTCTCATGTTTCATAATATAATACAAATATCATAAAAAAATAATTTGAAAATTATAAATTAAAATTTATTTTAGGATCAATATGAATATCATTTTTAGTGATAACGCAGTGCTTGTGCAGCACTGGAAAAGTAAAAAAAATACTAGAGATGTTATTTGAGAAGGAAGAAGTATTTTCTAAAATTTATTAAAAAATATTATTTTTAATTTATTATATAGACCTATATTTGTGAATTTTTATGTTATATAACAAGAAACATATCCAAATACTTGTGTAGTTCTTGTACAATGTGAGAAAAGTCAAAATAAAATATTAAATAAGTTTTCATGTTATATATGTAATGAAATATAAATATTTTAAAAATAATAATTAGTAATGATGAAGTGAAAAAAATTATCATTATTTTATTTATTTATTTAGTTATATTTAAAATCAATATAATGGTCTAAAACATTTATGCCATGACGGAATAATGTTTAGGTAGAAAGAAGAAAAATTAAGTATTTGAATATAAAAATATTTAAAATGATAATATTTTGATTAATTAGATATTCCATGAATTTTACATATATTTATGAAGGATAATACATAGTTCATGTTGTTATATTTGAAATTTTTGGTTTTCATGATATTTTTAAAGTTAAGATAATATAATAATAACAAAAATTACTTTGTGTGTATTTTATGTTAACTAATATATTATTAAATGATTTAAAAATAATAAAAATCGTGAAATAGGAAAAAACAGTATGATATATGGTAAAAAATTTCATAACTTGAAAATTTTTTACCCAATTATTTCCTTAGATGTAAGTTTATAACGCTTTAGTATTGAAAAAGTTGTTACTACAGATATAGTTTAAATTCATTAATAAAGGGTTTAAACCCAAAGATAAAATTTAAAATTACACCTAAAATTGGCTAAAATTAATTGTATGAAATAATTTTAAACTTAATATATCTTATATTTAAAAAAATCCGCTTTATACCACTTTCACATGAACAATAATTTATTATATTTAAATCTTTGAAGTAATTTCAAGTTTATCCTTTCCTTCATGATAAAAGTACACCACCTCCCATCTATTATTTACATTGCCTTTAGCTACTTATATTGAGAAAACCATACAAAAATATCTTCCAAAAATATTTATACAAGTAGTAGAGCTTATTTTGTCTTCAAAATACCATCACTATGATCCTTAAGAAGAAATCTAATTGACGTCTCTCAAAGAGGAGGTAATCATTTTAATCGATCTCTCTCATTTTATTTATTCTTTTAACTAATTCAAGTTTTACCTAACCAATAAAATATAATAAAATTTGTATCTAACGTATAAAAAGATGTGATTATGTTAATTTCAAAACCTTATTCATCTTTGTTTCCATCCTATGTGGAACACGATCATTGTTTGTGTGTACGTGTGAACTACTACCACCTTCACAAAGAGATGTGCTTCGTTTTTCATCACCACCTCACAAGAATTTTAATTATGATGGATTAAAAATATATATATGATATTTTAAAAAATTATTATTATTATTTAATAATAAAATATTACTTACCTTTTTACCCTTCCACCAATAAAAAATGATAACATCGTTCATATGTACATGTGGAATACCACCACCACAAAGCGATGTGATTTTCTTTTCACATACACCATTAATGGTGGATTATAAAATTGTATTTTAAGTATAAAAAGTATTATTGTATCATGATAATTATTCTGGTGATAATGGAAAAATTTCTCCTTTGGTCATGGTCAACCTACCAATATCATTTTTCCATTATGAACTGAACTCCCTCCAAACATCCAAATCAGACTTAAATGATTAAGTAATTACATATGTCATTGTATTAAATATGATAAGGGTATTATATCACCTATATTTGATTTATTCTTATTTTAAACTTGAACATACCTTTTTTTCATGCTTTTTTGTGTTTAGAGGCATTCGAGATGTTAAAAATTAGGTGAGGCAGGGTTGTTGGACATGTTATATATTTTTAAGCTACAAAAGTCACACCATCCATTTAGTGGTAATCCACTGGCTCATAAATTAGGTTATTTGGAATAATTAATTATTCATTGAAACCACCACCAATCCAGTGTGTACCATCAACCATCCATTGGGTATCTTTGGTAGAACCAAGTCTGCTTAGCTGCCATTGGAAAGGTGATGGAGACCATCGGCTTATCGATGTCATCAGTCAGTGCCTAGTAATGTCACATAGTTTATAGGGGTTTTCATTAAAACCTATCATTACATTAAATTTTATCATTCTCTATGTTATCTCTCAACTTCTAATGACCTAGGATCCCTATCCAAGGATTTCAGGGCATTCTCCTCTATACTATTTTCTTCACTCCATGCTCAGACAACATTTTGATTTGTAATTCTTCATCTAGTGAATTCTTCTTCATTCTATATTGATCTTATTCACTTATGCTTAATAAAAAACAATTATATCATTGATTTATTTCTAATATCTTGTGGTTTTTTCTTGATCTAACAAGGTATTATTTATCATTGATAGTATCAACTCCCAAATTCAAGGATTTGGCATCTATGAATCAATTGGTCCAAGATCAGTATTTATAGTGGATCTTATCAGTTATATTTATTTTTGAACTACCTTTAGGGTTTTATGTCTTCTCAACATGATCTTATTTTATAAATCATGTTGATTTAGTTTTGGTTATAGGATTTTGTGGTGTTTTGGAATTGTACAGTGACCCTTCCCATCGATCATCATTACACCTAAGGAAGGAAGCACTTGTCTTTAGTGTATGTTTTATATGGGTTCATGGATTTATTATTGGAATAAGAGTTTCAATATGTGATAACTCTATTTGATGTTTGATCACACGAGTTGTTCATGTGTATCCCTTTGAAACCTATGTTATATTTTTTCATGCATGTGGTTGTTTTTTCCATGAATCTTGCTCATTATGATGAAATGTTTGATATACCATCTAGTATATATGTTTTTAATGTGTTTTTATCCCTTCCTTATATATTTGATTAAATTTATTCCATATATACTACCCCCACTGAGTAAGATGTTTGAGATATTGATTGTCATATTCATGGGTTATCCCATCCAGCAGGATGTGTCAAACATGTTTTGTGAACCATCCCGTCAAGGAGGGGAATGTGTCAGACATGGCCAGTTGATGTTCATTATGTCATGGTGTTGAATTAGGTAGAGCTAGTCTCTAATGGCCCTATACATGTATTATGATTGTATAATATACTTTTTACTTGTATATATCATTTGTTAAATTCATGTCATATATTATTATTTGTTATGCACTTATATTAAGGGACATTGATGGTTTCCTAATGAGTCTTCTACTCAAACCATACTTAAGAATTTTGGTACATAAGGATATTTCATGTATAGGTATCTAGTTAAGGGAAAGGACCCTATAGTGGATGGTTCAGAAGGTTAAGTAAGATGATGTGGGCATTTCTAGATAGACTTTTAGCTAGATTTTTTATGCTACATTTTTTAGTGTCTTTACATCATACATTTTAATCTTTATTTTAATTTGGTTTATGTATCTAACCTTACATATTGATACTATATAGGTTAAAACTATTGTGTATATTGCTAATCTGATGGTTATTTATTTATTCATTATTGATGTTTATTATGATAGCTTCCATTATTAGAATATAATATTTACATGGTAATGAAGGCAGAGTTCCTCCGTGATGACTCTTTATCACTTTTGTCTAGTCAAAAGCCTCTTGCATATATGGTGGAAAGCATGAGGTCATGTGGAATCCTTTCCCAAACCCAGTGGTCTTGGTGGGTGTGTTATAACATGTTATTGAATCACTATGTTCACTAAATTTTTTTCTTCCCTCCACCTTGGTTTTGGATAGGGTATATAGGAGGAAAGATGGTTGGGACTCAGGAAGGGGAACTAATCCATTACATCATAAATCTTATATATTGGACCTCAATGTTTCCATAAAGTGGGAATTTTTATTCTTTCTATTTAATTATACCTTTATGTAAAATTTACCTTGGGTGATGCACAATATTTTTTATACTAATTTACATGATTTGGTGAGTTTTCATGAATCTTGTTTGGAAAATTGGATCACATGTTATATAACTATTTCTTACATTAAATAGAGCCCAAATAATTAAATTCCTTTTGTAATTATGATATGTTCTTTTGGTGCATTATTTATTGCATTATTTTATTTGAGCTTGTTTCTTTTAAACTTGAGTGTATTTATATGGTTGAGACTAACATTAATGTACTGGAGGCCCTCATATATTGTAGAAATTAATATGGTTCATTAAGAGTATTTTTGACCTTATAGAGACCCCAGAGGATCATAAGGTAAAGCATGTGACCTTTATGCTTTAAGGTATAATTGGATGATGGTGGGATTTCATGATATAGCCAAGTCGATGTGAAGGGATGAATTGGGTGACCTTTAAGGATCTATTCTTTGAGGGGTTATTTCTATATTCTCTAAATCTAGATAGTGTTCATGAATTCATGGAACTTGAATAGGGAACAGTGATAGTGTATGCCTATTCAATATAATTCATTGAGTTGATTTTATTATCTCCTCTTCTAGTAGGGAAAGATGTGTAGATGGATGGAAAGTTCAAGATTGGGGTTCATCTAGAGCTCAAATAATAGGTCAGAAACATTGATCTAATGACCTATGTTGTAGTTCTTCATGTGGAATAGATGATCATAAGGGGCTTTGAGGATGATAGAGATGCAGGTATTCTTCTAGATGCTAATGGGAAAATCGATGTTTTCTTCCATGTAATCCTAGTTTCATATTCTTGGAATAAGAAGAGAAATTCAAAAGATGCATTCCAGGGTAGTATTAAATAGTCAAATTAGATCAGAGGTTCCTTGACTCCCTCTTTGGAAAATGAATATTCTATGAGAAATAACAATGGGAGGAAGGGACACATTATCATGTATTGTCCTATTTCTCTCAATCCTTTTCACTAGTGTGGAAATACTGTCCATATAAAGTGGTTATGTGATAAGGTGTCGAGGATTCTCATAACAATGTTAGTTTTTTTTTTGGTATGGGTCCTCAGCACCAAGCACATTCCCTCTAAGTGTTGGTGAATCAAGAGACTCATGAGACTCTAGGGTGTCATGGAGTGGTTATTAGTAGAGAGTATGTGTTTAAATATGCTTTGGATGATGGTGGATATGGATACTCAATAGTTCTAGGTATGGTTTTGATTTCTACTACTCTTTTTATTACATTTTTTGATATAGTAGCATCCCATTTATTCATGTCCTCTCAAGTGGTTTCAGGATTTTATTTAATGGTTAAATTATCTTCTAAGGTTTTATCCATCAATACACCCTTGGGAAATAAAGTGGATCGTATTCATATCATCTTAGACTAACTGATTGTGGTTTCTAGATTTATGAATGTTTAGATCTTCACAGTTATATAGATGATGGGTTTTAGAAATATCATTGGAATAAACTGGTTGACCAGCTATTATGTATACATTAATTGTTATTCGAGATGAGTGATATTTACATATCCTAAGGGAAAATTTTCATGTTTACTAGTGAATGGGGCATTGAGATAGGTAGAGTTTGACCAGAACCTCATTAGAGTGAAGTATTTTTAGCATAGTTGGCTAGAATTATCCTTGAAGTGGACTGGTTGGTGACTTCCTCCTCTTTTCCTATGACGGTAGATCTATACTATGATGTCACTAAGCAATATTTCTTAGGGATACCTCTACACATTAGAGTTTTGTTTGAAATCAACATGTTTTCAGGTGTGCAACCCATATCAATTCCACCATATCACATGGAACCAATTGAGCTGAAATAACTCATGATGTAACTTATTGATATTGAGGATAAAGGATTCATCATACTGAGTACTTACCCTATGGGTTCTCTGGTGTTTTTAACCAAGAATGTGAATGGTAGTATTCAGATTTTTTTTGACTAAATGATGTTAAATCAAATATCTTTAAGGAACCAGTGATTGTTTCCAAGAATTGATGGCTTTTTTGAAAATTTGAGGGGATCCATGTGGATTTATAATATTTTTATACATTTTTGATACCATCAACTTCAGTTCAGAGAGGAATACATACTAAATATTGGGTTTAAGAATGGGTACAAGTTTTATGAGTATCTCATTGTTCTCTTTGGACTAATGAATGTAATGGTTGTGTTCATGGATCTCATGAACAAGGTATTTCACCAATATATGGACTCCTTAATAATTGTGTTCATTGATGAAATCTTGATTTATTCCAAGATATAAAAATCAAATGCTAGAAACCTTGATACCATATTGAGTACACTTTGAGAACAAGATCTTTACACCATTTATCCAAAGTGTCACTTTTGGAAATATGCGGTGCACTTTCATGGGCATATGGTTTCTCAAGAAGGAATATTAGTTGATATAAGGAAGTTTTATATTGTTATATCTTCAATATAAATAATAAATGTGTTTGATATATAGATTTTTTCTATTTTATGGGTACTACAAGAGGATCGTTTATGACTTTTATTGCCTAACAACACCCAATATCACACTGACTAAAAAGAGGGTAATGTTTGAATGGGTATAGTAGGGTGAATAAGTACTATTAGAGGTGAAGATGAGGTGGAAATCAGATCCAATCATGATCCTTACTGAGCCTAGATTTGGGTAAACAGTATATTTTTATGCAAAAGGAATTGGTATTGGATGTATTCTAATTCAGGTTGATAAGGTATTTTACTATTGGACTCATTAGTTGGTAACCCTCAATTAGAACGACCCTACTCACAATAGAGAGTTATAAAATTTGGTCTATGAATTGAATTGTTGGCATTACGATATCATGGGAGAGATATTTTTTATGTATAAGGACTATAAGAGTTTGCAGTATACATTCTCCAAGCATGATATGAATCTGCATATGTAGTGTTGGGTAGATTACTTCATATGTTTTACGATATAATGGAGTATGATCTTGGGAGAGGAATTATAGTTTAAGATTCTATGAGTAAGAATACCCATGTGGTTTGGGGGAGAACATTATAAACTGAGTGAAAGATCATGGAATTTTTTGTAGAATTGAAGGTGGGCATAGATAATGATCAAGGGGAGGTGAATTTATACACTTTGTGATCACATAATCATTGGTGTAATCAGTGAAGGACAATTAGGAGATTGATCCAGAGAGCATCAAGATATTCAAGGTGTTGGAAGGAAATGGTTATGCTTTGGATTTTTCTTTGGACATATGTGGTGTAAATCTAGTTTATTATAGATTTATAGTTTTATATCCCCTAATATAGGAGATTATGAGAGCCTCTCATGCTTTTCATTGGGTAGTGAGCCCATGATTGACCAATATATATCATGATGTTAAGGGGAATTAATGGTGGTTAGTCATAAAGAGGGAAATTCTAGGACTTACCTCTCATTGAATGACTTTTTGAAGGATCAAGTCCAAGAATTAGATACTTGTAGGTCTAGTACATCCACATTCAGGGTCTGTGTAGAAGGGGGTGATTTGATGATAGACTTCATGATATTTTTACCAAGTAACCCGAGAGTTCAAGACACTAAGTGGGTGGTAGTGGATCAGTTGACCAAGGTGACTCACTTTATATCGATATGATATACTAACTCAGAAGATGGGATATGAAATCTCTATTTTTGGGTGATTATGAAACTTCATCTAGTGACTTTGAGCATGGTATATGACCGATATATACAGTTCACATCATAGTTTTGGAAGGTCCTGCAAAAGGTGATGGGTAATTAGTTAAAGCTGAGTATGGCCTTTCATCCTCAAGTCAATGGGTAGTCATAGAGAATGATCTAGAAACTATGATCATGTATTCTTGATTTCATAGGAAGTTGTGATGATCACTTGGATATAGTATAGTTTTACCATAGTAATATATTTCAGTTCTCAATTTATATGGCACTTATTGAGGCTCTTTATGGGTCGCCATGTAATTCACCGCTGTGTTGGAAAGAGGAATGTGAATATTCAGTTTCTGGGATGAATATGGTATATGAGACCTCAGAGAGGGTGTATTTGATTAAGATATGATTGGTTATATCTTATAATAGAAAGAGTTCTTATGATGACTAAAGGATATAACCTTTAGTGTTAACTATGGGGGACAAGTTTTTCTTACGGGTGTCTCTTTAGTTAAGTGTATTCTTTTTAGGAGTCAAGAAATGTTGGTTTTATAGTAATTTGGGATATTTAAAATTATAGAATTCATTAGGATAATGGCCTATTATTTGGATCTTTCTCCATGGTATCAAGGTATTCACAATGTGTTCAACATGTCTCATATTTGGAAGTGTGAGCTCGATCCTTCACATTTTCTCGATAGTGAGAATATTAATATGGAGATGAATGCATATTTTGTAGAGTGACCTATTCAGATAATGGACCATAGTGATAAGGTTATGTGAGGAATGACATTAAAACTCGTTTTGGTTTTATGGAAGCACGAGTGTTTTTTATAAGATAGGTGGAAGTAGGAAGAATAAATTTGCGTGCATTAACCCGAGTTATCTGAGGCAACCTCTAAGGATACTTCCCATGGATGAGAATTTATATGAGGGGGTGAATAATGACCCCTATATTTTAGTTACACATCTTTAAAACATGTACATTGATTTTAATCATGTTTTTAAGTGTTTTGGAGAAGGTTAGAGGTGCTTGGGAGGTCGAAATTTTGTTGAGGGGGGGATAGTGGACATGATTTATCTTTTTAAGTTACAATAGTTCCAAAAGCCAGACAATGAGGTTCTTGGGTAGAGATAATTCTTGGAAGAAGATAATAGCTGACTAGTGGGGCTCCTAGTCAAACATAGATCTTCCCATCAGCCACCGACTAACTGGTGTTTTCATTCAGATCCTCATAACTATGTTAAGTATATATGTTTTTTAACCCAATAATCTCTCACTTTTTATCATTCTCTCAGTTCTCTCACAGTATTCAATGAACTAAGATCCCACTATGATGATTTTGGTGCCTTATCCTCCCTCCCATCTCCCCCATTTAATTCATGGATAATGGTTTAATCATGAGTTCTTGATATTATTAGTTTTTCTTCATTATATATAATTCTACTTATCTTCCCCTTGATAAAAAACAATTATATATTTTATTTCATGATCAAAACATGGTTTTTTTCTTGACCTATCATGTGATTTTTATTTTTGATAGAGTCGACACCTCGATTCAAGGATTTAGTCTTTTTTCATCAATCAGAACTTGATTTTTGTTAGAATAATATCTTATTAGGTATGTTTAGTATTGACCTGCCTATAGTGTGTGTATACTTCTAAACCTTGATCCTAGTTTCTAAAATGTTTTATTCAGGTTTTTTTTAGTATTTAGTGGTTCTTTTGGACATGGATGTTTACTCTTTCCATTAATAATTGTTTCACCTAAGGTAGGAATCCCTTGACTTTATTGCATGTTTTATATGAATTCTTGGCATGATTGATGACATGTGTGTATACCTTTAAGACATATGTTTTATATTTAATAACATGAGGTGTGTGTGTGTGTGTGTTTGTGTATATCCCCATGAAACCTTTGTTTTTTTGTTTTCCTGCATATGATTTGTTATGGATTTGTCTCTTTCTTATCAAGATGTGATGTTTGATCTATCATCCTATATACATGTTTTAAATGTGTTGTTGTCTATGTATTTTTTATTTGATATAGGTTGTGACATATAGAACATCCCCACCTATAATGATCTATAAGATATTTATTGGCATGTACATAGGCTATCCCTTCCAGCTGAATGTGAAAAACATGTTTTGTAAACTATCCCATCAAGGAGGGGGTGTGTCAGACATGTTTGGTTGACATTCCCTCCGACATGGTGCTGAAGCAGGTAGATCCTATGTCAACATGTGTATTTTTCTTTAGTTATATACTTAATACTTATATATTTTTTAGTTACATTCATGGAGAGAACTAATATTTTATATACACTTATGTAAGGGTTGTTGGTGGTGTCCTACTGAGTCTTATTCTCACACCCTACTTAGGAATTTTGGTTAACTTGTATAACTCATGACCCAAGAGCTGGTAAAGGGAAATGGCCCTGTTATAGATTGTTGAGTAGGTTTAGTAGGTGGATGCGATATTTAATAGTTGTACTTCGGGCTAAATGGTTGATTTTGCTTTTGTTTAGTGTCTTTACATCATACATTGTATCCTTTTATTTAGATTTCATTTATGTATCTGATATTCCATAATGATACTGCATGGTTTTGTACTTTTTTTTTATTCTAATCTAATGGATATTTATTTATTCATTGTTGTTGTTTATTTTGATCACTTCCATTATTTTAAAATTATTTTTTACTTAGTGGTGAGGGAATATTATCCCCATGATGACCCCTTGTCCCTCACAACTATTCAAAAACCACATGTGTATGGAGAGGAATAAATGGCATCCTAGCTCAAAATTAGCGGTTTATGTTAGGGTGGTATAGGAATAATCCTAGAAAAGGTTATTAAGCTAGTAATTGTTTTGTATAAATTTATTATATAGAAAATTAATGGATGTACATAGTAAGTCTGGACTCCAGGTAATGGGTTTCTTAATTCAATTTCCATTCATTGGGTTATAATTATACTTCATTGAATATGTTATGCCAATATTATGTGTGAAATTTAATTTGATTGTATTATGTTATATTTCCACCTGTTTTGTTTAGTTTTACAATTGTTATAAAAAATCACTTCACTGATTAAATTCTAACATCAATGATATGATATCTGTAAAGATTATTCATCTCAATATTGTTTCTTTGAGATAAAATTCATATTATGGATGTAATTCATTTCATTAGGTGTATATAATACCTATTGAGATATAATATCAGGAATAAAACTTTAATTGTGATATTTAAAGTTCTTTTGATGTTCTATTTTCATGAGATATTGATTCAAATGTTATAAAATGTGCAAGGGTTATTAGGGTCTTATTTTCAATTATTTGAGATATAATTCATTAAATGCTCCATGATTTATTTTATATAGTGTAATTACTTCCACATGAATGGGTTTTAACATATTATTTCATAAAAATTATGGTTTTTATATAATCATGTTATGTTCCTTCATTTAATGGATTTTTGACTCAATCATTACCCGAGTTACATGAGATTCACATCTCAAACATCCTTTTTTTAGACATTTTTTGATTGATGAACTTATATTTATTTATATGGTTTTCATATTGAATAATTAAATATAATATCATGACTCTTTTTATACTCATGGAATTTTATTTTTCTTATTATTTTCTAGCATTTAAATTTTTTTGGTTTTAAAAGTTTGTAAATGGTTTTTATTTAAAAACATTGTTTTAAAGGATTAAAAGACATTTAACCAAAATCTTCCTCCCTATTATTTATATTATTTCAAGAATGTTATTTTCTAAACATAAATGATTTCCTAAATATATTTTCCATGATCATCAACCTTATTTTAAAAGGTTTTAAAAGAAAATTTTTTAAATTTTTCTATGTGGGTCACTTTTGATGCTCTTTAAAAAAGTTTGAAAAGAATTATTATTTTTAAAATTTACAAAATGAAAGGATTTTTCCACCATCATGATCATTATTTTATTTTAAGCTTCATTTATAAGTATCAATTGTTGCTATTAAAAAAATTATTTTTATAATATTTTGTGAATTTTTAGTTTTTAAAGGTACCAATAGAAAATGGTATTTTCCAAATTTTAAAAGAAACATTTTAAATGTTATTTTAAATATTTTCTCATCTATTTGAAAATCTATTAATGATTTATATGCTTCTCTGGGTATATGATCTTGTGATACCATTCACTTACTCTATATGAATGGTTTATGATAATGTATTAAATAGATAGAGAGGAAAAGTATTTATTTTTCATTGGTGAATCAAGCTATAACAATTTTGATGAAATAAAATTATCCTTGTGTTTTTTTCGTGATTAGGTACTTGGAGATTATTGATTAATGTAAGACTATGGAGTGAGGCCAAATCCTTAAGGAACGTTTTTCAATATAAAATTTGTGGGTCTGATATATCCCTCTAATTCATTGGGTAATGAGAAAAAGTTAAATAGATGTAAGTTAATCCTAATATTTGATGAAGTTATGTTACACCTAAGAAATGATGAAGTTATATTACACTTAATAGATGACAGAGTTAACTAATTACATGTTACTCATAAGATATGATGTAGTTTACCCATTATTGGCCACTCCTAGGAGATATGGGAATTATCTAGTTAGGTAATTCCATGATGAATGTATGATGTTCCAAGATACCAACATAGTTTTTCATTAATTTCTAGGAGTTCTAGTGGATCATTTTTTCAAGGATCATTTTAACATGGCTCTTGATTGCTGACTTATATGAATCTTTTCATATATTAAACCAATATGACATGTCTTATGATTTTTTATCCATGTTTTATAGGTATGAATTATTTTATGTTATTTTCATTAAATTTGATTATATTATCATATCCTTATTCTCATCTTATTCACGCTGATGAAATTCAATTTCTAATTCTTATGTTTACCCTTAATTAGATTTTCAACTCATCCTTCTTATGTTTTTCATTTCCACATGTTATGATGATTGATATTAAATGAATTATATCCAAAAAATGTTTTGTGGGTGAAATTTTTATGGTATGTGATGAAGATGTAATTTGAAATAATAAAAGTGGGGAATAGTGGGGAAAATTATCACTTGAAGACATGGGTATTAATATGTAATAGTTTTTCCTAATTCTCTAAAATTTTAAACATAAAAGTTCCTCTTCTATTTAAGTGAACCAATATTTATCAATGATGTTGTCTATTTTGGATGACTAAAATTGGGTCATGATTATTGGTATCAAATCTATAAATTTAAAGATTTTATTTTTATCACTGGATCTGGGAGTGTAGGTTTGGGACTGTTATACCCACAACCCTTAAATAAATTCTATCTTTGTAATTTTTTTTATCCTAGTAATAAAGGGTTCAATATTGCAAAACAAATTTGTTACAAACCAACATAGTAAAAAGGAATAATAATTCTTCCATTGAAAAGGGAAAGTGGGAAACATGATGGTTACCTAAAATAACACATAATCGGTTTCCTAGATAAGAAGAGCATTGTCGATGTCATGAAACAACCAGAATTACCCAACTAAGAAAAACTTGAGCTAGTCCTGAAATATCTCAGAGGTCATATCTGATCCCCACGAGCTAGAAATGAGTGCCAGAAAATCAAAAAAAATCTATTGGGAATGATTTAGACACAAAATAACATAGAGTAGGATAACAAGAATAAAGAGAATATAGGTATTCCCAAAAAAATTAACTATAGAAAAATGGTAAAAAATCATGACAAAACATGTGACAAAAAACCATAATGGAAAACTAAGATATAAAAATAGTAAAAGAACCAAATCAAAGTGAAATTTCATCACCTCCATACTCCTACATGTTCCTAATGAATAAACTCATTGTCACCCTATGGTTCCTTTACCTTACCTTCATCAAACAAGATAATATTTACATACACTCAAATGAGTATGCAGTATGTGAGAAAAAAAATTTAGTAGGATCCAATAAAATATTTCATAAGAAGAATTTATAAAATAAAGAAATTATTCTCATGTAAATGAAGATAATGCATGGGTTATAACATCACTTATTTTAATATAAAAAATAGTAAATAACCCCTTTTGTTACATGGAAATTTTACCAATAAGATTGATTTTTAAAGAACATTCATAACATTACAAATGTACCTATAAAGAAAAAATAGGAAAAATATTCCATTGATATAAAATTATTCTAGGTCAATGAGGATCCTCATAAAATATATGTGATTCGTAGTCCACCTGGTGTGCACATTACCCTATTAAAATAGGCCTAGGGTGTAAGATTTCACTCATGTGAGTGGCTCCTTACCATAAATTAGACTAACTAGTGCACACATTACCCTTGTATAATAGGAATAGGGGTAAGAGTTCATCCTCATGGATGGATCCTTGATTCATCATTGATCATAGTTTGGTTTAGAAATCAAAATCAATCAATCGACATTTCATATTTGAAACTATATAAACCATGGTTTAAATCCATTTTTATTAACAACTAGTACTCCACCTGTGCATTTTCAAGGCACTAAAAAAATCATATTATCAATAATATAATACCAATTTTGAAACATAATAAATCATATTAAAATTGGAAATGTTTAAAACAAAAAATGAGTGGTACATATAATGGAAAATAAGGAACAATATGAAGTCATTTATTGAGATAAAAATCATAATGTAAAAACAACATGTGATTAAAACTAAAAATTTTGATAGAAAAAAAAACACAAAAGTCACCAGAATGCTGAATCAACTAACCCCATTTGTGGAATATATAGAGGATAGAAAAATCTCCGATGACAGGAAATGTGATAGTTGTTCTGGAGTGACATCATCCCAAAACCTATGACCACTGTTCGTGTATCCAACCTAAAATATTTTAAAAAAATAGTTTCACTTATTGATAATTATGAAAAGCAGAGAATAATAATAACATGTAACATAAATTATATATGAAATGGATTGAAAAGGAAGAAAGTTCATGAAATAAGAAACAGTAAAACATGATGTAATAGGGTACAAGAATATCTTTTTTGGTGTTGTTGGGGATCCCAATAACTGCAACTTTTAGACCGCTCCTAATTTCCTATACGTTAATAGTTGAAACACAATGAACTCACAGAACAATATTTCCTATAACATATAAAATGTTACAGATCTAAAATTCCAATACCACAAAAATCACAGAATATCCTCTCTAACCATAGATCAGATACAATTATGTAAACCTGGAATACAACACACTTGTTAGCCATATAACATAATGATCGGCCTTATATATCAATTACATATTGAAAAAATAAATGTTGCATAAATTCTAAAATATGGAAACAGAATTTTAGAAAATGAGTATAGAAATTTACATATTGAGCAGTTTCTATTGTAATAAGATGTTGCAGATCCCAAAACTGGATTGTGTATCAAGTATAAAGAAATACAGGGTGCCTATGAACAACCGTATGCTTCTCTTTCTCCACCAGGACCATCATCAAGTACATAGTGAAGACATATATGTAACACAAATACTGAATAACTGGAACAGAAGTTAATAAATTGAGCATTGAAAGTTTCATCTTCAACAGTTTCTACTGTTCTAAGATGTTTCAGATCCAAAAATTGGTTTTTATATCTAGTATACAGATATCCAGGGTTCCTTGGAACAACTATAGGCCTCTGATCCTTTTTTAGAACCATCACTTCTTGCATGAAAATATATTATAACAGAAAACATACCATTTTTCTTCCTTGATGGTATGTTTGTTTACCCCATCAAGGGTGCTGTCAGAAGGCATGTTTGTCAAAACACATATGATTTTTTCGTACTCTGGAAATAAGAATAGATAGTCACACCTCTTCCCCCATCACCTCCCTCCCCCCTGCCATCATCCTCCTCTCCTCTCCTATCCCCTCTAACACATTATAAAAGTACCTAAATATGAAGCATAAGAATACAACATAAGAATATATACAACATAAGTATACAGCATAAGAATACCTGAAAATGTAGAATAAGTATTAATGTCACTGAGAAATAGACTTGAATTAAATATCCAACTAAAAAAGAACATTCAAATGGACATAAAGCACACAACATAAGTATATACATCATAATATATAAATGGACATGAATGAAAAGAACATTCAAAGTAGAACATAGGATGGGAGAGATCACATAAAGCAGGCCCCTCCCCCCCTCCCCTCCCCTCCCCTCCCCTCCCCTCCCCCCTGCCCAACCTCTACCCCCAGCACCCCCCTCCCCCTGCCATCATCCTCCTCTCCCCTCCCCTCCCCTCCAACCTACCGATCCCCTCCCCTCCCCTCCCCTCCCCTCCCCTCCAACCTGCCCAGCCCCTACCCCTCCCCTCCCCTCCCCCCTACCCAGCTTTTTCCCCCAGCAGCCCCCTCCCCACTGGCATCACCCTCCCCTCCCCTCCCTTCCCTACCCAACCTCTTCCCCCAGCACCCCCCTCCCCCTGCCATCATCCTCCCCTCCCATCCCCTCCCCTCCAATCTGCCCAGGACCCTCCCCTCTCCTCCCCTCCCCTCCAACCTACCCAGCCCCTGCCCCTCCCCTCCAACCTGCCAAATGTTTCAGACATCAATATTGTTCAAGACTACAACAGCAGGTCACTCATTAAATAACTTTGAAGAAAGAGAACTAAAAAAATTTAAAAATTAGCATCAATGAGATTTAGTTCTCTTACAATGATATATTCAACTATAAAAGATTCCCTAAAAATAGCAGAAATTTGATAATAAAAAATATATTAATACCTTCTCTGCAGAAACGGAATCCGTGTAAACATTGCTTATGAGATGGGCGTTAACCTGGATTTAATATACATTTATTAAAATCCTGTTCTCAAATCAATTCTTCTTCTAAATCAAACAATTACTTTGAAAAAATTACTCTTACATGCTAAAGGGATTCCAAATGAATCAAAACCAATAAATTAAGTTGATAATATTTATTAATCCCTAATGTCAACAAAAAACACATATTTGGCATGTTCTTCGGCAGACATTAAAAAAGGTTTGTGTGTTTATGTGTTGAAAAAAATAGATTTGCTTGTATTCATAATTCATGTTGATCCTTAAAACTAATACCTTGCATATTGTATCAAACACAATATTATTCTCAACAAACTGGTTATTGAGATCCCCATACAAATTAACAAGAACACCAACAACCTGCATTACAAAACCAAACAGTGGACAGACTGTGGTACAAGAAAAAAAAGCAATGCATTAAAATATAACAATTTGATGGACTTAACACCTTGGTCTAGAATTTTTCTTAAGCAAATGCTTCTGCAATCTGAGCAGCACCTGTCTAGCCCCTCCCCGCCCCTCCTCCTCCCTCCCCTGCCCAGCCCCTCCTCTCCCCCCCACCACCCTGCCCAGCTTTTCATACCCCACCAAATTTCCCAGCACCTCCTCCTACCCCCCTACCCAGCTCTACCCCTCCCCTCCCCCGATGGTTGTCTGCCACCAAATCCCAGCACCTCTCCCTCCCACCTCAACCTCCCCCTGCCCAGCACCTTCCCCCACTACTCCCCCTACCCAACCTCTTCCCCCACCGGGCCCCTCCCCCCTGCCCTCGTCTTCCCCTCCCCTACCCTCCCCTCCCCTCCCCTACCCACTATCCAGATGAAACAATGCCTTGCTTAATGAATGAAAATGATTGAAGAGAAGAAAACACATTCCAATGACCCACTGCTCTAAAACACATGATACAATGCTCTAAAATACATGATATGATGCTTTAAAAATGATCCAATGATCTAATAAATCGCAAGATCCTCTGCTCTAACAAATTACAAGTTATACGACCCAAAAAATGCATGAGCCACCGGTCAAAGAAAAAACATATTCCACTACTCTAAAAAATAATGTGATACATGAAAAAATACAATACATGATCCACTACTGAATTAAAATACATGATCCACTAATTAATTAAAATACATGATCAACTACCATAAAATATGATATACTTCTCTAAAATATATCATGTTAGGTTTAGTAGAAGTAACTAATAACAATTTGAAGTTAAATTCTTGATGACCAATATGAAAACATTTCATGAAATTAAAGTTATTTTTTTACCTAGTTTTTTTTAGTGATGAGCAGTAATAGTGGTGGAATAAGAGATAATAAGCCTTGACCTGATCGCATACACAATCATGAAATATGTTTACCTGTAGTTAAAGTAATATTTAAAAATTCCAGAAATTCATTGTATGTATCAATCTTAGAAAAAAATCAAATGGCATGAAAAAAATGATGTTTTATTAGTTAAAATGATGTCATGAAAGTAACACTCAATGAACCACATGATCCACTTCTATAAAATTCCTGATTCTTTGCTCTTAAAATGATTCATAGATCTAATAAAGAACATGATCCACTACTTGAACAAATAACACGATCCAGTGTTGAAAAAAATGCATGATTCACATGCTCAAACTTGTTCCACTACTCTACAAAAGTTTCCATTAATGAAATAAAATACATGATCCAATAATCAAAAAAAAATATAAGACTCTATATTGTGTAAAAGTATTTACTACTTTAATACATGACAATTCACATTTAGTAAGAGTAACTATAACTATTATGATTTGGATGTTAAATGCTTGATGACCAATAACAAAACATTTATAGAAAAAAATATGGTGTTGTACCTGGTTTTTTAGTTGTGGGGAGTTATAGTGGTCAAAGAACATGTAATAAGCTAGGAGCTGAGGACGTACACATTCATCCAATATATTTACCTACACATGCATTAATGTTTAATAAAACATACTATGTGTGACTAAAATTGATCAATTTAATAAGAAATCCACAAATATGTATATCATATCTGTAAAAACACCTATTTAGAAATAGGGATACTGTTCAATAATAAATCCATAAATATTAATGTATAACTAATAATTAAACACATACATATAAATAATCTCGAATCTTTTATGCTTCCACCTGTAAGAAATTCTGTAAAGTTCAGTCCAAGGTAATAAGAATGCATTTCTCATGTAAACAGGATTTGGTGGTGTCATGTAAGTAGGATTTGTTTATGATAGAATGTTTTGTAGTAATTTGAATTACATACATTGTCGCAGTACCAAGTCTTTCTTCATGACCATGGTGGTGCAAGTAAGTCACTGAATCAAGCCACATAAAAAAATTGTCAAGGAAAAAATGATTCACTGCTCTAAAATAAGGATATATCATAAATACACAAGAGTGTTGTGATTTTGGTTTTAAAGATCACCTGAGTAGAGACCAATAATGGGTAAGTATAGGGGCTTACCAATTTTAATAATGAATATAAGGAAAAACAAATTCACTTTCACACTGAAGAAACAATTAGAAAATAGTGAAATAAAACTGGTAATATTTAATAATGAATGTAAGCCAAAACAAATTCATGAAATGAGGATAGAACACCTTTTTCGCAGATCTTGATTTATATAGGTTTAAACTAAGGCATTGAAATTGATATATGTTTTGATGATTTGAACATATTCATAGGCATGGATGAAATATTTTTGTAGTCAAGGATGAAAGCTTTATAATCATTTGTTTCATATGTTTTTAGTGCATAAAAAACAATATATAGTGGATTCAATAGTGAAAACAAAATACCTACCTTCATATGTTGGAAGGAAGGGAGGTTAACTCCAAAATTTTAGGAAAAATTACCTGCATTCATTTCCAAGTCATGTTTATGTATTCACATGCACTTCTGAGAAAAAAAATAGAAAACAGTAAAATAAAACTGTTTATACTTATTCATTATTATAATTTTTTAGAAAAAAATGCCACATTATTGTAATATTCAATATAGGTTGAGAAATTGTAGACACATCATAAACTAACAAACATTTAGTAGAATCAATAGGTGAAATTACCTGCCTTCATTTCCAATTCCTATTTATGTATTCACATGCACTGAGAAAACAATTGGAAAACAATAAAATAAAACATTAAATATTTAATCACGAATATAAAGAAAAAAATTCACTAAATGAGGATAGAAAACCTTCTTCAATGATATTGATTTATATAAGTTGAAAGTAAGGCATTGAAATTGAAGATGAAAAATAAAAACCTTGCTTGTTGAAAAAAACAATAGAAATTGAACATTAGTACACAGAAAAAAAAACAACCAAAACAAATAAAACCTACCCATTGAATCCAAATTCAAGTACTGTCAAGTAAAAATGAAGAAGAAAATGATTATTGAACCGATACCTTCCTATATAAATACATGTTTTTCGATGCAAACCCAACTCTTGAAATAAAAAAAATCCATACATCAAAATCCGTAAAAAGAAAACAATACCATTACTTTTATATAAGTGAGTCTACATTGAGACACTAATCCAATTAAAAATTGAAGATATGTTTCCAGTCATTTCCATTGGTGCACCTACACTGATGTATTTCTATTGAGTAGAGTGATACATTATAGTACTCTAGCTTGAGATTTAGCTCAAACTCAATTCACAACTCAAACTCAGTAAAATATTGGTTTTAAAAATTTAAATTTTATTTGTTTTATAAAATGAACAAATCAAACCCACCAGTTTAAGCACTGCGACAGTATATGAAATTAAAAACAAAAAACATATAAAATTTACTATATGAAGATGAGAATAATATTTAGATACATCAAATGACAGTGTATAGGTTGACCATGAAGAAATACCTGAACATTTTGCAGGATTTCGTCGCCAGGGTTGTTCTGCGAGAAGAGTAAGAGAAATCGATAGAATATGTGAGGGGGATGCAGTGTAATTGTATTGTTTGTTAGAAAAAATAATTTGATGTAATTACCTCGATCAAGACAGCAGTTGTGATATTCAGGATCCATAGGAGGCAATGGTAGATGATGAAACAACAGCCGAAGGCGATGAAGGGGTTATTGATTTTATCCTGTAACCTGAGATCTTTAGTAGAGGGAAGAGAATAAACTAGTCCATAATGAGGATGACACCAGTGTCGGGAGGAGGAAGACGCCAGAGTCAGGAAGAGGAAGACTCCAGTGTCTAGGATTTGTGAGAACCCTAGGTTGCGAAGATCTGATTCTCGGTCGCGAGTGGGAGAAGGAAAACCACAGAGAGTGGACTTGAAACTGGGAGGAAGAGGATGGCGCGGACAAAGGTCGACAGAGTGCGGGTTGACTGGAAGAGGTAGGATGATAGAGGCGACAGTTTGAGGGGAGTCAAGGTGTGAGGTCATGAGGACGTGATGCGCGATACGTAAGAGGGGACGGTATGCCAGATGATATGAGCAGATTCGACCAGTGGTGTACTGATTAGAGATTTCTGAAAACCCTAAGCATGGATGGAAGACCAGGTATAGAAAGCAAGCTGAATAGAATGCTTCGATCGGGGAGGATTGCGTGAGGAGGTAGTGCGCGATGGTGTGGGTTATAATCGGGAATTCAAGTGTAGTTTGTGTGACGTGGCTAAGTATGGAGGCGACAAATCAGCTTGGAGGAACCCAGCTTGAGTAGATATAGTGGAATAGTGGATGCTAAAACGTGAAATCCATTTTCAAAAATATAATCAAAATGAAAACATTTTATTGAAATGTTATTCATGGAATTATCCAATTCTAGAAACCAATTTAGAATAGAAAACATGAATAGTATAGTGGATAATGACTTTTCATCAAACCACTTACGTTAAAACATTTGGAACTCCAACACTCACAATGGATCCACAATCTAAGATGAACGGAAGACTCAAGGAATCAAATAAGGACCCTAAACAATGAATTATCAATCAATGATATCTTAATTGTAAAATTATAGAATAAAATAATCATATATAATTGCTTTTTATTATAATTATCTAACAGCACACCATGAGGATTGGAGATCAGGACTAGAACACTCAATTCAGTGAAAGATCTAAAAAAATACCATTAGAAAAATGGATCCAAAAAATTACCATAATTTTCATGGTTTATCCATATACGGAAAAAAGTGGGATACTAAGAATAAAGAGATCCAAAACTAAATCAAAGTTAAACATTCCAAAATAGGATCATGGATTCGATCAGCACTTTGACACACCAAGGATTCATGATGGGAGCACTAAAAATAACTAAAAATAATCTCTAATATTAAATGGATTGATTTTGGATTGTGGTAGGTGGATTGTGAAATAAAACTAGGATTTTTTATGGTATAAAAACTATGACACTACCCTTACTAAACTATCCAATATCGATGCCACTAGCTAGTCATTATCCCACTACTAGATAGATAGTGAGCCTTTGGTGGGTTAGTGGTGACCAATCATCCATCTAGTGGGAAATAAAATAATGAATATATTCTACTTCTTAAATTGGCTAGTGAATGGATATTTCTGAATATTGTAGCCACTTTCCACCCTAACAGGATGGTCGATGGATCTCATCGGTTATCCAGTGGACCACCCATAGCCTTATTGACTTCATGTTCAAGCCCTCATTCCCTAGCTTATAAAACAAACCTCCAACCCCACATAAAAATTTTAAAAACAAAACTATAAAAGTTGGGTTCAAAAAAGGAATAAATAAAACAAATAAATAGAAATTTCATACCTAAAAAATAAAATCATGTTTCAATTCTCCCAATAAAATTATTTCATGCTTTGAGAATGCTATGTTGTAGAAGGATGATCCACAAGGAGTTGAGTCCATTATTACCTAATCATAAACTCCCACTCCCACTTCTCATGATCATGAGAACCACATAATTGTAGAACTTTGATCAATGGTATTAGACTTACCATATAGAACCTTTACTCAAGAGTCAACAATTTTAAATTGTTATTTAGTCATAGACATATCAGGTTCAATGTTGAGGTATTCCTATATCAAAACATGAGTCGATTCAAGATGATAATTTTGGAGTTGGGACACATGGAAATTATTTTTGGATCAATGAAAAACGAGGTGGTATATCAAAGTTATATTCCACTTTTACAAGTCATTCAATGACTTCAAATGGTTCCACATACTGAGGTGCAAGCTTCCTTTGCCTTCCAAGCCATCGGTGACCTAATAAGGGAGAGACATTTATGAACACCTAGTCACTAAATGAAACTCCAAATAATGATGATGTAAATACTAATATGAATTATAACAACTTGTATCCATCTCCAAACATTGATGAATCATCTGAACCTTTTTCTCTTTTTCCTCAACCAATCTTGGTCCTAACAATGATGCTTCACCAAAATCCAACCAACAAAGAGTTTTGATGTTATTTTGATCATATAAATATTATAAAGGTGAAACATTGATGGATTATTTATAACTATTATTATTAGAGAACTCAACCAACCCCAAATGGTTATCCCATGTACATATGAATTCCATCACTTAATGAATGAAGCATATCTTCTATAATTTGAATAAAACATTCAATATTCTCATCTATATGAGCATGATATGTTGTTATAAACATGACCTAAGTCCCCATCACCTACTAGAGACCCTTAAAAAATCATGAGTTAAATAATGGGGTCCCAGACATAGATAATTTATATTATAATTCCATGAAATCTTTTTATTTCATGCACATAAAACTTTCCCAAGTATTCCACCTTAGTGGTGTCATGAATCAGAAATAAATGATTTTTCATGGTCAACTAATCAATCGCCACCTAAATATAATTATTAATATAGGGATTATAAGGAAATATAATAATTAAATCCTATGATATATCATTCAATTTCCATGTTGTCATGAGAACAGTTTGAGGAAAATCAAAAGGCTTTTGGTGCTCACCCATAATATGTTTGCATGTATAACATTTAGATAAAAATTTATCTATTTCATGTTTATATTAGGCAACCAAAATTGATGAATCATGTCAAAAAACATACATGTATTTACATGGTAAAATATACACAAATAATGATGAAAATATACTAACATGTCCTTCCTCATAGATGATGAAACAACATAATGGTTTCTAAAGTAAATAATACTTTCCATAGTGAGAGACCACTAATTGATGGTCTCCCCACCAAACAAAGAATCACTGATATTTCATAACTCATTATTTTTATGGGACTCTTGATGACTCATCTCAATGAGAGAGGATTTCAATTAAACACCTTCCAGATTATTTTTGAACCCTTCCTCCATGACATCTAAGTACATCTGAGAAATATTCCCATCAAGTTCCATTCATAATTTTCTTCCTTCATAGACTAAGATGGTAACTTCCTTCTAAGAGTATCAGTAACCACATTACCATTCATCTATGTATATAAATTTCAATATAAAATGACTAAATTTATTCCACTATTTTCTCAACAAATGAATTAAATATTTTTTAGAAAATATGTAACCCAAACTCATATTTTCAGAATAAATAATAAACCCTTCACTAAAATTATAGTGGTTCCAACATTTAAGGAATTCACCAGAGCTGTATGTTTTAAATAATTAGTGGGATAATTCCTCTATTGTTTCCCAAGATGACAAGATCCAAAAGACACTACATGATCCTCTTACATATGGAAGTAGTCCAAACCCACACTCTAAGAATCGTAATAAACCACATATCATACTCAACCTTTGGTAGATTCAAAATAAATGTTGAGTTCAAACACTAATTACATCATCAAAGGATATTTGATGCAAAAAATCCCATAAAAATCACCCCATTCAAGGTGGGAGAAGTTAAAGGTGAAGAAACCTTTTATAAATCCTTTAAGAACCACTGATAATATCCTACCAAACCTAAGAAGATTCAAATCTTAAATTAATTTTGTGGTTCCTCCCATGACATGAAAATCATCAACTTTTCTAGATAAAATGATATACCATGTTCTGAGATTACATTTACCAAGAAAATAACTTATAATATCCATAATTGGAATTTTAATAATTTTTCATACAAACTATTATCCCATAGGATTTCCAAAACACATTTCAAGTGATTAAAATGATCTTCCTTGGTCTTATTGTACACCAAAATGTCATCCTAGAACAACATGAAATAAAAATATAGATATAGGTTGAAAATTTAGTTCATTAATTCCATGAAGATAGGTTAGGGGTTAGTTAGTCCAAAAGGAATCACAGTGTACTCAAAATGGCCATAAATATTCCTAAAAGCAGTTTATGGGATATCTAACTCCTAGATTATGAGTTGGGGGTAACTATATAGAAGATCAATTTTTGAGAACCAAATTTCCCCTTTTAACTATTCTAACATATCATCATCATGAGGAAAGATATACTTCTTTTTTATTGCTACTCAATTAAGACACTGATAATCAATGCAAAAGTGAAGAGATTGATCAAATATCTTAGTAAAGAGAACAAGGGTTGTATAAGGTGACACACTTAATAAAATAATACCTATATATCTAAATTCATCCAAATTTTCATCTCTTTAAACTCAAGTAGATCTATAAAGTAAAATGGCATCAATTTTAGTTGAGTTTTGGGCACTAAGTCAGTCAGGAACACCACTTCCTTCTACAGATCCAAAAATTGAAAAACAATATTGAAATACTACTTGAAATTCATTGAATACTATAGGAATATCACCATTAAAATATTATCTCCACAAGTCAACCATTAAAAATTCACAAAATTAACAATATGTAGAAAATTATGTCCCATGTGACTGGGCCTTAGGAATCATTCTCCTTGAAACACATAGGAGTGTCCATCAGAGTACATAAAGTACATTTTCAGATGATAATAGTTGATATGAGATTTGTGAGAAACTAACCAATAAATATCATCAATAACATAGAAGAGTTCCATGTCGAGAAGCAAAAAATCCCAAAACATATCAATAAATCACATAATGAACGAGAACAAGGGACATTAGAAACCCTGCTCCTTCTCCTTTCTTGGAGGAATCACCAATTCCAGAATTAATGGAATGAGTTCCATTTGATGTTTTAAAATATCTACAATACATGTAGATTTAAATGAGTTAAAGTAACGATTACCAAATAATATAGTCACCATGGTTGAATCAATAAAAATTATACCACTCAAATTATAGGTTCTATATCAAATTCAATTGGATAATCCTTCATTGCGTGAAACTACTTCATTATAGATCCATGTGTATAGAATACTATTGTCCATGAATCATTTGAATTCACTAAAAATATTCTAGTTTCTAATGAGTATGTTCCATAGTTTGGATAAGAAAAAGTCTGACATTGCCTTTTCAAGTGACCATAGCATCCACAAGAGTTATAGGTATTTAAATACAATGAAAAAAAGAACTTCATATATACTACCAAGGAATATTAACATTTCAAGACACTGAAAACTAATTATGGTATAGGAAAAGTCTTTTGAGAAGCACTACCACTATTTTATCTATAAAAATCACTCTGCATCCTCTTCCCTTTAAAATAGTCAATGGAACTACCATCAGAGATAGGGGAACTCCAATCAAACCTAACATATCCAGTAGGTCAATATCTACCACAAACATCATATCGAACACTTGATCATAGTTGGTTAGCTTTAACATGGAGACTTGAGACTGGATGTTAAGTCAAAGACCCATTTAATAACTCTGATCCTTCATCATCTCATTAGACACAACATTAGGTGAGTATAAATGGATCTCAATGAAGCAATTAGTGTACTCTATCACTGTCTGATTCCATTTCTAAAGTCTAATGAACTCTATTAATTTCACATAGATCATTTAATATGGGTAGAATTTATTAGTGATGATTGTCTTGAAGTCATTCAACTCTAAGACCTCATGCTTATTTTCCAGAACAATAATGTCCCACCACTTTCTAGTCAGACCATATAAATTGAATAAAACACACCTCGCCTTGATGAAATCAGGGGTGTCTAGGAATTAAAAGATTATTTCCATATTTCATATCCAATACTCCACCTCCTGTGGATTGTTCGTGCCTTGGAAGTGGTTTTTGGTGATGAAATTACTAGCCTAGATTCACATCCTCATCCCTTTTAGGTTCCTTCTATCTAACCTAAAAAAGGTATCTCCACACCTTGGTATATAGACACTACTGGAAAACTAACCTTTACCAATAGTTTGGAACCATTGGTATAGGCCTCCAAACCGTTGGTATAGCCTATACCAACGG
This sequence comes from Viscum album, assembly GCA_963277665.1. NCBI lineage: Eukaryota > Viridiplantae > Streptophyta > Magnoliopsida > Santalales > Viscaceae > Viscum > Viscum album. The sequence continues at coordinate 1,094,734,225 of OY728151.1, read as the reverse complement.
TTTGGAGAACCGTAGCCAAGTAAGCCGTTGGGATAGGTCTATACCAACGGTTTTCCAAAAACCTTTGGTATAGACCTATACCAACAGTTTTGGAAACCGTTGGTATAGGTAATATGAAATCTATACCAACAGTAATGGAACCGTTGGTATATAAATTCCAAAAATAAAATATCCGCTGGGATTTGATCCCAGGACCCCTTGTTTATAATTGAACGACTCAACCACTAACCTAACATGACTTTTGTGATCATAATTACATAAATATATATATGTATTCTCATAAATATTTTAAATTTTGATTTATATAATGTTCTCGGTACGAAGGTCCGATAAAAAATGAAAGTACCTATACCAACGGTTGTTAAAACCGTTGGTATAGGTCTTTGGTTGTGATTTTCATTCTGTGAAGGATGTTGAATTTTGGCCCACTTTTCCCAACGGTTTGGCCAAACCGTTGGGAAAAGTGGCATATTTGGGTACCTTTCCCAATGGTTTGGCCAAACCGTTGGGATAGGTCCACCTTTCCCAACAGTTTGTCCAAACTGTTGGGAAAAGTGTCCAATTTGAGGGCCTTTCCCAACAGTTTGGCCCAACCGTTGGGATAGGTCTACCTTTCCCAACGGTTTGGCCAAACCGTTGGGAAAAGTGGCCAATTTGGGGGCCTTTCCCAACGGTTTGGCCAAACCATTGGGAAAGGGTACTTATACCAACGGTTTTTGCAAACTGTTGGTATAGAAGCGTTGGGAAAGATCTAATTTCCAGTAGTGAGATCATACCCTGTTCACAATAGATTTTATGAGATTATAATAAAATATAGTGTTTTCCTACTGAGTTTTACTAGTATCACCCTCCCGAGGAATCTATTGAAGTCATATAGGGGGTGGTAATACACATCATCAGAAAAAGAGACATAAGAACATGACATCTCAGAATAAATTGAAATTTTAAAAAATATAATTCAACTATAATTATAAATAAAAATATAAAATTAAAGACTATTTTTAAGACACATTTAATCCCAAAATTCACATTTCCCGACCACCGTAGTAACTTACGACTCACCATTATGAGAGATGGAGGGAAAATCAATCACATCATACCCCATAAGTCCCCACATTAATATATCTTTTATAAAAAGACATCCAAAAATCATACCAATAATGAAAAATAATAAAACTTTCATTTGATACCAATTTTTCTTGAACCAACCAAGATTACCCAACTAATTGGAACCCAAGCTAGTCCTGACATTTCCCAAAGATCTTTATTAACCCCCCCCCCCCCCGGGCTGGAAAAAGAACCTAGTCTTCACAAACTACATTTGGGATTGATTTTTCTATAAAATATCATAGAAAAATATAACATGAATAAAGAGAATTTTGGTATTCTAGAACATGTGAATAGTAGAACAAGGGTACAAATGAATGACAAAATAGGTGACCAAAAATCTCAATGACAAACCAAAGTAAAAAAACAAAAAAAACTTTAAATGAAATTTATTCACCTTTAGAATCTCAAAACCTATATATGAACAAACCTTTCACCACCCTACGTTGATTTAACCTTACCTACATAAGATAACATAAGATATACATACACCCATAGGTTTATGCATGGTGTGAGAAAAATAATCCGAGTAAGATCCAACCAAGTGTTTCATAAGCTAAATTTATAAAATAAACCAATTATGGGAATGTAAATAATGATATTTAATAAGTTAAAAGTTCACATAGTTTAATATAAAACATGGAAATCACCCTCTTTATAGGTTGGAAAATATACCAAAATGCTCAGTTTTCAGATTCCTTCTATATCATTACAAACATTAATATCATGGATAATAATAGGTAAAACATGCCCTTAAGGTAACATCAGTATTAGTCAATTAGAATCCTTATACAATTAATTTGATTAGTTGGCCACAAAGTGTATACATTAGCTTATTATATGAGGATTAAGCGTTAGAGTTCACTCCCAGGAGTGGATCCTTGTAAAAAATCAGGCTACCTTGTGCACACATTACACTAGTAGAATAGGACTAAGGGGTAATAGTTCATCCTAAGGATGGATCCCTACCTCATCATTGATCACAATCAGTTTTAACATATCAAAATCATTCAAATTTAATTTCATATTTAAAACCATATAAACCATGCTTTAAAACCATTTTCATTAACAACACCAATGTGAGAAATCCATTTTTTAAAAAAAATAAAAAACACTACATTTTATCAAAAAAATATTATATTTAACCAATTTTGGATATAAATTTGAAGAGAAAGCATGCATGTTCTTGGAAATAAAGACTTTTCATGAAACTGACTACTTTGATACACTTGGAACTCGAACAATAGCACAAGATCCATAATCCAAGATGAACCGATGAGTCATGGAATCAAAGAAGTACCCTAAAACATGAATTCCCAATCAATAATCTCTTTATTATGAATTTATAGAACTATGGGAAAAAATTAACTAGTTACCACTATAAATATAAATCAATGAACCAAGAGGATTAGAGATCTATACAAGAACCCTCACCTTCATGATGGATCTAAAAGGAATATGATCATAAACACACATACAAAAAATTACTTCCATTTTCATGGTCTATACATAGTATAACGCCCCGACCCTAGATACCCAGAGTCAGGGCATTATTACATAACATTGGAATGATCACAAGAAAGATCAAGTCTTGAAAGACTGATTTTTTTAGTAGCCTTGGAAACACTAGATATATTCATAAAGCTTAAATTACATCAATAAGTGAAAAACTACAAAAACATATTGTCTTCATATCCCCTCATACTATCCCTGCAGGTCATTCATAAAATACATCTTCACATCCTGGGAAAAATAAAAAATTGAAAGGGGTGAGCTCAGATGCTCAGTAAGGATAACAATATAGCAGAAACTTTCATAAATAAACATAAAAATTTAAGGCAATGTATAACTAAAACAAAAGCCTTTTAAACTTGAACTTCAGCATAATATGGTAAGAATAAAATGAAATAATGACATTTACTTATTCACATGGATATTCTACTAGTCGAATAATCACATAAAAATATTAATAACCACTTTCATAATGACGGAATGCATAATGCCAGACTATTATAACCACATAGCCAATGCCTCGTTCTAAGACTACAAATAAGATTTTGTCAAGGCCTCGTGCCAAGACACTAGTTTGTCTCATGAGACCTACCGATGTATCGAGGAGCTATAGAGGGCTCCACCTATCACTTACTAAGTCCAATGCATTCCTCATATGAAAATTTTTAAACATAACATAAACATTTGTATTAAAACTAGCATACGAAATGTCAATACTTTATCCACAAACCATGAATGGTATAAAAATAGCACATCCACAGTCAAACATAACTCATTCGATAAAATATGGAAGATTGTATTGTATCATATTAACCTCAATCGAGAATGATGAAGGATATTGACATAGATGAAAATAATCATCAAAACAATTAGACAGAAATATCCTTTTTTTCTTGAAATCATTTAAAAGTCACACAATTTGTCAAGAATCCATTTAAAATAGATTTTAGAATCAAAGTGTCCCATACCACTTTGAAACTTTTAAAAGGAGTTTTAATTTTAAAACTTTAATGTCCATATAAATAAATCCTTAAAACCATTTTTAAAACATGGACATTAATGAGAAAGATTTAGAAGAATAAGTCTTTAATACATTTAATAATGGTATTTTAGTTAGAGTTTCTAACCAAAAGAGAGACACTTGAATACAAATAATTGAGGTAATAAAAACATTGTAATATCATGAGAATAATGGGATTCATGATATACTATGTCAAAGTACATTATATACACCACATAAAAGTGATTTGGTGTATAACAACAAAGAAGTCTCAATGGAATGTAAATTGAGATGGAATCTCTCATAAAGGTCGTATCCTTAGGTTAAGGATAAATAAATGACATAATTATGAGTGAAAAATATAAATAGACTCAATATGATTGTATATTTAGTGTAAAACAATCAAAGGACATTCACACATATTCTTGTAAAAACAGCACCAATAAATTGGATGTTTAACCCAACAAATCGAGATTGAGTAAAAATTACTCTTATCAAGTTCATACCAATGACCTGATAATTTATCAATGGAGTGATTATGTGTATCAAAAGTATATCCACATAAATGGGAGTGGAATTTATGACATAATCAAATTAATAGTGATTCTACACATAATCTTGGAGTAAAATAATCAATGAAGTATGTGTAAAGCCGAATGAGTGGAAAATGAAATTTCAAATTCCCTTATTGATTTGGTAACATAAAAAACATACACCCATGAAAGAAGGATAATATAATGATGATTTAAATATACATTAATTAATGTATATTACACAATGAATACAAACATGGGCAGTACACACACCACATGTAATAAATAAGTGGTGAACAATGGAATTCTCACGGAATTGAAAGTGAGATAAGAAAACCCTTACTTTGTACTTTTTCCTTGGTAGACGGTAGGTTAACCTCATGTATAATGGTGAAATAATTGTTATTGAGTTATAAAAAAATCATTTACATTAATATGATATCATATTTGATCTTTTAACATTGATTTGTTAATAATATCTTAGTATTATCGTCTTTTCGAGTGTTAACGGATTCATTTTCCTTTATATTATTTGTTATGCGAGCCATATTTCTTATGGATGGGATGTATCTTATTCATATCCATAATCATATCATGTCTCTAAAAATTATTTTTAATCATCAAATGAGAATTAGACTTGAATGGATAAGATGGGGAATTAATCTCATCGCGTTCGTGGAGACGGTAGTCCGTACGTACGCATGAGCGACAATATCATTCTTTTGATGTTAAAATAATATATAATTGGATGTTATATCATATAGACAGAATAATTATCATGTTATATTTATTATTTACATGAATTACACATCATTATTATACCCATCCAAATAATAATTTATTGAATGACAATTACACCACGATGTGGAGACAGTAAGCCGTACGTACGCACGTATGGTGACATGCCATTCAAAAGATGGATAGAATACTGAATATGGTTGTACCATATTTATAATAATATCATATTATATAGAATATACTGAATTTATTGTTTTATAATAGAAATAACAAAGAAATAAGAAGTTGAAGAAGAAAGGAACTTGAAAGAGGGTGGTGAAAACATTACCTCTTCTTCGGCTTCTTCCTTTTGATTTGATCAAAAGGGCTCCTTAGGTTGGCTTTATGATCAAACTAAGGCCTCTAGGTTGTATTGAGGGAAGTTGATAGAGTATTTGGGCAGGTTTTGGCCGATCCAAAAGGCTTTGAATGTGAGAATTAGTGAGAAGGGGGAGTTCCCTTTTATAAGAGGGGTGAGGGGCACCTTTGGAAAAGCTAAAAATATTATTTTATAATAAATTCATATTCGGTTTCTAATGCCTCAAAAGTGGATTATTTAAATTTTAAGGTGGGGATGGGTTTAAAACCACTCAACCAATAGAATTTATACAGGTTTGGGTCATTATATTACCCTTATCTTTAAGTATTAACTCTTAGTTAATTAGTTTCACTTTTACAATGTCTCTTTGTATTTTTATATTATATGATTAATAAACTTACTATATACATCCAAGAGACCCCCAAGTGGTCCATTAATGATACACCTATCATTATATAAGTCTCTTGGACGAACCTTAGATTTTTAGGAATCGAATATAAATTAATAATATAATATTTGTTTTAAAAACTCTTTTATATCAATTTTGACACTATTGGGTGTTTTTTTTGATAAATTCATAACAGCATTATTACTTTGAAAAAAATTATATAATCAATCCTAATATGTCATATTAAACTAGAAAATTAGTGGAATTCATAAAAAGTCTCAAATTACATTTATTTTAATATTTATAATATCAATTATTTTAATATTTCATTAATTTGGTAATTACTACATCACCATTGTGTCATAAATAAATTAACTTATTTAATGTCTAAAAATTATAAATAAAATACCATTATCTAGGAAATCTTTTTATATTTCTAATGAATATTTACAATCGAATTTATCTTATGTATAACCCTATATTAAAAATGTTTTAGTAAATAAACATTGATTTTAACTCTTTTAACTCTTCTTTGAATTAAATAATAATAAATGTCCTAATCTAATAAAAGTGGACCTAAATGATAATATTTTACTCCTAAGGTAGTTTTTGGTCGAGATACACTTGTCCAATAGAATTAGTACATGTGTTAGGGTAATATTAATATCATTTTTACCCTTAATTACCCTATTTACTTTTAACCATGGTAAATAAAAGTAAAAAGTTACTATTCATAAAAAATTATTTTCATCTCATTGAACCACATTTTACTCCTTGATATTAACCATGTCTCTCGGATTTTCGAAATTCCACTCACAGAAGCGGTAAAATTATGTTTTATGAAAATTTTAGTTTTTTAACTACCACTTAGTGGTTTCACTATTCATCAAAAAATGAAAGTTTCCAGAAAAATACCATAAATTAGGACTAAGCTATATTTGATATTATGAATTCAAAAATGATGTCTATTTTATCAAATTAAAAACATATCAGTTGCATTAATTAATTTAAAAATTAATTCCCGCCGTCAAAAAAAATAGCGTGTTTTTAAGAGATAATAACTATCAAAAGATTGACACTTGTTTATGTCTGGTTTAAATGTGAAATTACATCCAATGACCAACATTATATTAAATGGTAAAAATATATTCTAAATATACGTTAAAACCACTATAATTAATAATTTATCACTATTAATTATTTCGATTAAAAAAGTTTTTTTTAATTCAAATTTAGTAATTTTCACTATTCATCAAAATATGAAAGTTATCCGAAAAGTACCAAAATTTTACCCTAAGCTAATTTCAATATTATGAATCTAAAAATAAAGTCCATTTAGAAAGATAAAATTTATAAAATTTCAAAAAGTAGGTATTGCTATTCATAACGGCTAGTTTGATTGGTTGTGGTGTGTTAGAATCTCGAAGTTGCGTACAATGCACACCATTGCATTATTCAAAGGGAAACGTACCGTGGAAACTTGGGGTGTTACATTCTACTATCCTTCAATAAATTTCATCCTCGCAATTTTTTTAAAAAAATTGGGCTTGAGAATATAATAGAAAGTACCACATCGGAAAAAGAGTCAATAAAACTATCACTTTAAAAGAAAGGAAGAGAGGTATAAAGGTCACCCAAGATAACCCATACTAGGATTACATGTAGGAAAACATGGATATGGTTGATAAACTAAGTGTTAAGTTCTAATGGAGAGGGATAGAAAACATGATCAGGATAAAGTTAACAATAATAAAATCACAAACTTGTGTTGGGACAAACGTTCATTTGTCTCCCAGTAGGAAAAGTAAATGGACAAAATTTTTTGTTTTAAGTGACATTACATAAGGAAGAGGAATTCATTTATGATATTGACTAAGAAAATAAGGATATATACTTACTTTTTATGTATATTTTCATTCATTAATAAATTTTTACCACTAACTCATTTTTTTGAACAATGAGTATTCAAGAAAACTTGGTCACAATGGAAGAGTTAGAATAAACTTCTATAGAAATACATGATCCACATAGGATAAACTATATATTTACCTTGTATTTAGAGATTAATCAAAACCAAAATGGTTAGTATAATATCTGATGATCCCCCAAATGGATATTTCATTAGAGAGAAAAAAACACTAATCTTAATTTCTAAAATTAGACCATCAATACCCCAAAGTTAAATAAATACCATTCAATAATAAATTGTCCTTAAAATCCTTCAATATAATCCAAACTAATATTTAAACCCAAAACTTATAAGAATGTAGTCTTCCACATTAAATTGTATCTCTAAATGACATTAATTACTCTTAAAGTCACATACATAAAAGTAATTAACCTAATCATTTCCATAAATAACCCAAATCACTATAAATCCACAATAAAAACATAGATAAAAATCCACCATTACTCCTCAAATGAAATCCCATACTATTCTATTTTCCTTGGGCATATAGTGTTCACAACAAAGCGAACAACTTCCAAAATAACATTTATCACTTAATCACCAAATCATTTTCCTATACTAAGGGTATTCATTTGTTAAGACATAAGATACCAAATCAAATTATTATTGATCAATAAAATCATTTAACTAAAAATAATAGTCACACTAACCAGGGACTTCACGTAGTCCAGTGGTAGGTGATAAATCCCAATCAAACTTTGGTTGTGGGTTCGATTCCCACAGCTTTGTCCGACGCGACGGGTTGTCACACGGTCTACGTGTTGTCCTTTTTCAAAAACTATATTTTATAACACTAAAAAAAATGAGATAAATTCCTCAAAATAACCATAACATAATTTAACCGCAAATCTTATCTCATACCTTGCATTTTCATCCCAAATTATAATAACTTATAATTGCCTCAAAATCAATGATCATATAAAACAAAATGGTTATTTATAACTATACCCACAAGATAAAAGATAATTCTTCCTCAAATATCATTCTCACATGGAAAACTGTAGGGTTAAAAATACAAGAGAAAATTATTTCAAAGTAAACCCATCAACAAGTAGCACTAATACTTTTTAAACATTTATCCAACCATTTATTTTTGAATAGCTTCTTCTTTGACAAATAAAATATCCTATAGAATAGGGCATTCACTCAGGTAATGGCCAGGTCCCCTATATTTACGGAAAATGACTATAAATGGATTCTTGGGACCATTTTTATCTTCTTCCATAGTACTCATCATTTTTCTTTGGCAATTATTCACTTTATTTCCTTCCTTCCCACATGTAAATCATTTCTTTGTCCCATTGAGACACTTTCCTAGGTGTCTCCTTCCATATTTCTTGCATAATGGAAATTGAGGATTCCTTTCTCCATGGTCTCCACTGCTGGAGCTCTTATCATTCATCACCTTTCTCTTCTTTGTTGAGTCTGGGAATTGGTTAATATGTATATTTTTTATCATATTTTTGTAAAATTGATTTGGCATAAAGACAATATCTTTTACGCCTATCAAAATTCCATTTTGTTGCTCATTACCACCACTGTTCCCACCTTGTACATCATTCTCAAAGTCACTATGACTTCCTTGGAATCCAGCCATTGACTAAAACCAGAAAGCATTGTGTGAGTAACAGTAGTAATAAAATCATTTAGATATTAACATGTCACCATATTCTCAATTTGAAACACATTTGGATTAACCAATGTCATTTAATCTCATCTTATATATATAGTACTTCAAATCGGTTTGTAAAGAAAATGTAAATTATCCTAATCATATCCCCCGGGAGTGTCGTAACCAAGAGTGCAGCAAGGCCCGTTGTCGTGCACCAGTTCCCATTCGAGTCTAGCTCAAAGCGGTGTTTTCGGGTTTTACCCCTAGGTACATCTGTGCCAAATCCGCCCCTACCTTCTTGTATCCAAAAAGGGATGTATTTCTCGGAAAACTCACAAAGTCTCTACAATACCAAAATTCTAGGAATTTCTTCTATACTAATCCTCAAAGTTCATCTTAGGTCTACGTGCTCTAATCAGAGTTTATCTAAATCTAGCTTCCAAGGTTTGTACTAAACATACACTAATACCAACTATAACGCCCCGACCCTAGATACCGAGAGTCGGTGCATTATTACATAACATTGGCATGATCACAAGAAATATCAAGTATCAAAAGACCAATTTGTTTAGTAGCCTTGGAAACACTAGATATATTCATAAAGTTTATATTATATCAATAAGTGAAAAACGACAACAACATATTGTCTTCATATCCCCTCATACTATCCATGCAGGTCATTCATAAAATACTTCTTCGAATCCTGGGAAAAATAAAACATTGAAAGGGGTGAGATCAGATGCTCAGTAAGGATAACAATATAGTAGAGATTTTCATAAATAAACATAAAAATTTAAGACAATGTATAACTAAAACAAAAGCCTTTTAAACTTTAACTTCAGCATAATATGGAAAGGATAAAATGAAATAATTTCATTTACTTATTCACATGGATATTCTACTCATCGAATAATCACATAAAAATATTAATAACCACTTTCATAATGACGGAATGCATAATTCCAGACTATCATAACCACGTAGCCAAGGCCTCATGCCAAGACTACAAATAATATTTTGTCAAGGCCTCGTGCCAAGACACTAGTTTGTCTCATGAGACCCACCGATGCATTGAGGAGCTATAGCGGGCTCCACCCATCACTTACTAAGTCCAATGCATTCCTCATATGAAAAGTTTTAAACATAACATAAACATTCGTATTAAAACTAGCATATGAAATGTCAATACTTTATCTACAAACCATGAATGGTATAAAAATAGCACATCCACAGTCAAACATAACTCATTCGATACAATATGGATGATTGTATTGTATCATATTAACCTCAATCGAGAATGATGAAGGATATTGACATAGATGAAAATAATCATCAAAACAACTAGAGTGAAATATCCCCCTTTTTCTTGAAATCATTTAAAAGTCACACTATTTGTCAAGAATCCATTTAAAATAGATTTTAGAATCAAAGTGTCCCATACCACTCTGAAACTTTTAAAAGGAGTTTTAATTTTAAAACATTAATGTCCATATAAATAAATCCTTAAAACCATTATTAAAACATGGACATTAATGAGAAATATTTAGAAGAATAAGTCTTTAAAACATTTAAAAATGGTATTTTAGTTAGAGTTTCTAACCAAAAGAGAGACACTTGAATAAAAATAATTGAGGTAATCAAAACATTGTAATATCATGAGAATAAATGGATTCATGATATACTATGTCAAAGTAAATTATATACACCACATAAAAGTGATTTGGTGTATAAGAACAAAGAAGTCTTAATGGAATGTAAATTGAGATGAAATGTCTCATAAAGGTTGTATCCTTAGGTTAAGGATAAATCAACTACATAATTATGAGTTAAAAATATAAATACACTGAATATTATTGGATATTCAGTGTAAAACAATCAAAGGACATTCACACATATTCTTGTAAAAACAACACCAATGAATTGGATGTTTAACTCAACAAATCGAGATTGAGTAAAAATTACTCTTATCAAGTTCATACCGATGACATGATAATTTATCAATGGCTTGATTATGTGTATAAAAAGTATATCCATATAAAGGGGAGTGTAATTTATGACATAATCAAATGAATAGTGATTCTACACATAATCTTGGAGTAAAATAATGAATGAAGTATGCGTAAAGTCGAATGAGTGGAAAATGAAATTATAAATTCCCTTATTGATTTTGTAACATAAAAAACATACACCCATGAAAGAAGTATCATAGAATTATGATGTAAATATACATGAATTAATGTATATTACATAATGAATACAAACATGGGCAGTACACACACCACATGTAATAAATAAGTGGTGAACAATGGAATTCTCACGGAATTAAAAGTGAGATAAGAAACCCCTTACTTTGTAATTTTTCCTTGGTTGATGGTAGGTTATCCTCCTGTATAATGGTGAAATAATTTTTATTGAGTTATACAAAAATCACTTACATTAATATGATATCATATATTATCTTTTAACATTTATTTGTTAATAATATCTTAGTATTATCGTCTTTTCGAGTGTTAACGGATTCGTTTTCCTTTATATTATTTGTTATGAGAGACATATTTTTTATGGATGGGATGTATCTTATTCATATCCATAATAATATCATGTCTCTAAAAATTATTTTTAATCATCAAATAAGAATTAGACTTGAATGGAAACGATGGGGAATGAATCTCATTGCATTCGTGGAGACGGTAGTTCGTACGTACGCACAAGCGACAATATCATTCTTTTGATGTAAAAATAATATATAATTGGATGGTATATCATATATACAGAATAATTATCATGTTATATTTTTTATTTACATGAATTACACATCATTATTATACCCATCCAAATAAAAATTTATTGAATGACAATTACACCACGACGTGGAGACGGTAAGCCGTACGTACGCACGTATAGTGACATGCCATTCAAAGGATGGATAGAATACTGAATATGGTTGTACAATATTTATAATAACATCACATTATATATAAGATAATGGAGTTTTTATTTTATAATAAAAATAACAAAGAAATAATAATTTGAAGAAGAAAGGAACTTGAAAGAGGGTGGTGAAAACATTACCTCTTCTTCGGGTTCTTCCTTTTGATTTGATCAAAAGGGCTCCTTACGTTGGCTTTCTGATTAAACTAAGGCATCTAAGTTGTATTGAGTTAAGTTTAGAGAGTATTGGGGTAGGTTTTGGCCGATCCAAAAGGCTTTGAATGTGTTAATTAGTGAGAAGGGGGAGTGCCCTTTTATAAGAGGGGTGAGGGGAACCTTTGGAAAAGCTAAAATTATTATTTTATAATAAATTCATATTCGGTTTATAATGGCTCCAAAGTGGATTATTTAATGGTTAAGGTGTGTATGGGTATAAAACCACTCAACAAATAGAATTTAGACTGGTTTGGGTCATTATATTAACCTTATATTTAAGTATTAACTCTTAGTTAATTAGTTTCACTTTTACAGTGTCTCTTTGTATTTTTATATTATATGGTTAATAAAGTTACTATATACATCCAAGAGACCCCCAAGTGGTCCATTAATGATACACATATCATGATATAAGTCTCTTGGCCGAACCTTAGATTTTTAGGAATTGAATATAAATTAATAATATAATATTTGTTTTAAAAACTCTTTTATGTCAATTTTGACACTATTGGGTATTTTGTTTTTGATAAATTCATAACAGAATTATTACTTCGAAAAAAATTTATATAATCAATCCTAATATGTCATATTAACCTATAAAATTATTGTAATTCATAAAAAGTCTCAAATTACATTTATTTTTATATTTATAATATCAATTATTTTAATATTTCATTAATTAGGTAATTACTGCATCACCATTGTGTCATAAATAAATTAGCTTATTTAATGTCTAAAAATTATGAATAAAATACCATTATCTAGGAAATCTTTTTATATTTCTAATTAACATTTACAATCAAATTTATCTTATGTATAACCCTATATTAAAAATGTTTTAGTAAATAAACTTTGATTTTAACTCTTTTAACTCTTCTTTGAATTAAATAATAATAAATGTCCTAATCTAATACAAGTGGACCTAAATAATAATATTTTACTCCTAAGGTTGTTTTTGGTCGAGATACACTTGTCCAATAGAATTAGGATATGTGTTAGGGTAATATTAATATCATTTTTACCCTTAATTACCCTATTTACTTTTAACCGTGGTAAATAAAAGTAAAAAGTTACTATTCACCAAAAATTATTTTCATCTCATTGAACAAAATTTTACTCCTTGATATTAACCGTGTCTCTCGGATTTTCTAAATTCCACTCATAGAAGTGGTAAAATTATGTTTTATGAAAAATTCAGTTTTTTAACTGCCACTTAGTGGTTTCACTATTCATCAAAAAATGAAAGTTTCCAGAAAAATACCAAAAAATAGGCCTAAGATATATTTGATATTATGAATTCAAAAATTATTTCTATTTTACCAAATTCAAAACATATCAGTTGCATTATTTAATTTAAAAATTAATTCCCGTCGTCAAAACAAATAGCGTGTTTTTAAGAGATAATAACTATCAAAAGATTGACACTTGTTTATGTCTGTTTAAATGTGAAATTACATCCAATGAACAACATTGTATTAAATGGTAAAAATATATTCTAAATATACTTTAAAACCACTCAAATTAATAATTTATCACAATTAATTATTTTGATTAAAAAAGTTTTTTTAAATTAAAATTTAATAATTTTCACTATTCATCAAAATATGAAAGTTATCGGAAAAGTACCAAAATTTCACCCTAAGATAATTTCGATATTAAAAATCCAAAAATGAAGTCCATTTAGAAATATAAAATTTATAAAATTTCAAAAAATAGGTATTACTATTCATAACGGCTAGTTTGATTGGTTGTGGTGTGTTAGAATCTTGAAGTTGCGTACAATGCACGCCATTGCATTATTCAAAGGAAAACGTACCGTGCAAGCTTGGGGTGTTACACATAGATAGAAACAATAGGTATACCAAGAATAACGATCCCCAAGAGTAATTCATAGTTAGACATACTAAAAGAGGATCACAGATTCGATCATCTTTTAGATCTTCCAAGGATTCATGTTAGGAGAGCCAAAGTTATCCAAATAGAGTCTCCAAGCTAAAATGGATCTAGTGAGGAGGATTAATAAATAAATATGGGGTTTCAATGCTAATAAATTAAGACATTTCCCTTACTAAACCGGCCTTTATTGGAACTACTAGCTAGTTTTTATCCCTCCATCAGCTAGTCGGTGGGCCTCTAGTGGGGCGGTGGAGACCACCCAGTGGGCCGGTGGGTATATGAAAAATGCTTGTTAACCCCAACTGGAAGGCCAATGGATCTCACTAGAAAGTTAGTGGACCACCCATGGCCTTAATGGATTCATGTTCAATCACCCATTCTTCAGCTTCTCAAGGAACACCTCTGACCCTTCTTAAAAAAATGTAAAAATAATGAGGTACAAGATAGGTTCGGAAAAATGGAAAAGAAAATGAAACCAAGAAATTTTCATAGATAAAAAGAATATTGGGATGTTACAAGAAGTAAGTGAATATATAGAAATAGAGGAGAAAAATAATGTCCAAATATTAATGTATATTGATAGGGAACTTGATCATGATAATTTTAATGACCATAAAACAAAGTTAGTGAGGGGTGAAAATGACCATAAATTCTTCATAAATAGAAATAAAAAGGAAAACATTTTCATTTTCATGGTCTATTTTCATAGAGTTTTAGAATTCATTTATCATGGAATTTGATAAATTATACCTAAATGATTTCTTTAAATCTATAAATGTGGTTTCATTATTTGGTTGTGTGTTTCAATTATTTTTCACCTATTTTCATCCCATATTTCAATGATGAATGAAAAATATTAATTTATCATGCTTAAATCACAAAAATAAACTTCTAATTGGTTATAATATCTAAAAAATGATGAAAATGTATTTTTTATGTCTCTATTCAGGTACCAAAATCAAAAATGGACTGTGCATTCTAAGAAAACTAATATTAATAAATTGTGATATAAATGATTAGTCTCGAAGATTTAAATAATATTACCCAATTGTCTACTTAATTCATTTCAGAAATAGCTAAATTCAAAAACTTCTCAATGCATTATTTACCGGTATTCAAAACCCAAAATTATAGAAAAAATTATGTCAAGGAATTTTCTAAATTAACATAAATATAATCCCAAAATAATATAAAGTAACTTATAATTCTACATACCAAGCACCTGAATACCTTGATCATGTATTCTTCTAAAACATGCCAGTAACCTGAATCACCATAAAACCAAAATGAAAATGTAAATTATTAAATAAATTAACTTTTTACTTATTCCTCCATTAAGATCATAGACTCTCTAATATATTACATAAATCCAAAAAATGTAGTAAACATCACCAAAGATAACATAAATAAATTTGAATTACAAACACATATTAATTTAAAGTTCATGAATAATATCCAATTTACTTTATCAATATAAATAAAATCTGTGTCCCAATAAACCATCATTATCTATTAATTAGGTACATGTTAAGGTTAGTATCCCCCCATTCTGGTGTATTTTAAAAATATCATCATACAACTAAATCACTTTTCATGGTTATCGATGCCATTCAATATATTATTTTAAATCATTAAATTAAAACTACTACAGAACAATCCTTAGAAGTTTCATGATTCATAAATATAGAATTTGATTTATAAAACACTTCTAGAACTTAATTTTTGAATCCCAAAATAAGAACACTTTTATCATTACACTTCCTTCTGAAACCATTAAACAAGAATCATCATATTATTCTTTAAAAATTCATTCCTATAATATGAAATATAAATCATTTAATAAGATTCATCAATATCAATTTATTAATTTTTCTTACTTTTAAGATAAGATGTTCTTTTGAAATAAATCATACCCTTCATATGTCATTCACAGTCTCCTCATTTTCAATAATAAAATCATTACTTTTGTAGTCTTATTGATACCCTTCTTGATCTTACCCCCTAGGTCATTGATTTTCATAATTCCTATGCATTCCACATTTAAAACATTCAACCATAGATGATGCCTTATGGAAACCATTATTATCATCCATTATGTTATGTGAACATTTAATTTTTTTTATAACGCCCCGACCCTAGATACCCAGAGTCAGTGCATTATTACATAATATTGGCATTATCACAAGAAAGATCAAGTCTCGAAAGACCGATTTGTTTAGTAGCCTTGGAAACACTAGATATATTCATAAAGTTTACATTACATCAATAAGTGAAAAACTACAGCAACATATTGTCTTCATATCCCCTCATATTATCCCTACAGGTCATTCATAAAATAATTCTTTACATCCTGGTAAAAATAAAACATTGAAAGGGGTGAGCTCAGATGCTCAGTAAGGATAACAATATAGAGGAAACTTTCATAAATAAACATAAAAATTTAAGGCAATGTATAACTAAAAAAAATCCTTTTAAACTTGAACTTCAGCATAATATGGAAAGGATAAAATGAAATAATTCCATTTACTTATTCACATGGATATTATACTAGTCGAATAATCACATAAAAATATTAATAACCACTTTCATAATGATGGAATGCATAATGCCAGACTATCATAACCACGTAGCCAAGGCCTCGTGCCAAGACTAAAAATAATATTTTGTCAAGGCCTCTTGCCAAGACACTAGTTTGTCTCATGAGACCTACCGATGCATCGAGGAGCTATAGCGGGCTCCACCCGTCACTTACTAAGTCCAATACATTCCTCATATGAAAATTTTTAAACATAACATAAACATTCGTATTAAAACTAGTATACGAAATGTCAGTACTTTATCCACAAACCATGAATGGTATAAAAATAGAACATCCACAGTCAAACATAACTCATTCGATACAATATGGAAGATTGTACTGTATCATATTAACCGCAATCGAGAATGATGAAGGATATTGACATAGATGAAAATAATCATCAAAACAATTAGAGTGAAATATCCCCCTTTTTCTTGAAATCATTTAAAAGTCACACTATTTGTCAAGAATCCATTTAAAGTAGATTTTAGAATCAAAGTGTCCCATACCACTTTGAAACTTTTAAAAGGAGTTTTAATTTTAAAACTTTAATTTCCATATAAATAAATCCTTAAAACCATTTTTAAAACATGGACATTAATGAGAAAGATTTAGAAGAATAAGTCTTTAAAACATTTAAAAATTGTATTTTAGTTAGAGTTTCTAACCAAAAGAGAGACACTTGAATACAAATAATTGATGTAATCAAAACTTTGTAATATCATGAGAATAAATGGATTCAGGATATACTATGTCAATGTACACTATATACACCACATAAAAGTGATTTGGTGTATAACAACAAAGAAGTCTCAATGGAATGTAAATTGAGATGAAATCTCTCATAAATTTCGTATCCTTAGGTTAAGGATAAATCAACGACATAATTATGAGTGAAAAATATAAATAGACTCAATAAGATTGGATATTCAGTGTAAAACAATCAAAGGACTTTCACACATATTCTTGTAAAAACAACACCAATGAATTGGATGTTTAACCCAAAAAATCGAGATTGAGTAAAAATTACTCTTATCAAGTTCATACCGATGACCTGATAATTTATCAATGAAGTGATTATGTGTATCAAAAGTATATCCACAGAAAGGGGAGTGGAATTTATGACATAATCAATTTAATAGTTATTCTACACATAATCTTGGAGTAAAATAATCAATAAAGTATGCGTAAAGCCGAATGAGTGGAAATTGAAATTTCAAATTCCCTTATTGATTTGGTAACATAAAAAAAATACACCCCTGAAAGAAGGATCATACAATGATGATGTAAATATACATTAATTAAATTATATTACACAATGAATACAAACATGGGCAGTACACACACCACATGTAATAAATAAGTGGTGAACAATGGAATTCTCACGGAATTAAAAGTGAGATAAGAAACCCCTTACTTTGTACTTTTTCCTTGGTAGACTGTAGGTTAACCTCCTATATAATGGTGAAATAATTTTTATTGAGTTATAAAAAAATCATTTACATTAATATGATATCATATATTATCTTTTAACATTGATCTGTTAATAATATCTTAGTATTATCGTCTTTTCGAGTGTTAACAGATTCCTTTTCCTTTATATTATTTGTTATGCGAGCCGTATTTTTTATGGATGGTATGTATCTTATTCATATCCATAATCATATCATATCTCTAAAGATTATTTTTAATCATCAAATGAGAATTAGACTTGAATGGATACGATGGGGAATGAATCTCATCGCGTTCGTGGAGACAGTAGTCCGTACGTATGCACGAGTGACAATATCATTCTTTTGATGTTAAAATAATATATAATTGGATGTTATATCATATATACAGAATAATTATCATGTTATATTTATTATTTACATGAATTACACATCATTATTATACCCATCCGAATAATAATTTATTGAATGAAAATTACCCCACGACGTTGAGACGGTAAGCCATATGTACGCACGTATTGTGACATGCCATTCAAAGGATGGATAGATTACTAAATATGGTTGTACCATATTTATAATAACATCACAGTATATAGAAGATACTGGAGTTATTATTTTATAATATAAATAACAAAGAAAGAATAAGTTTAAGAAGAAAGGAACATAAAAGAGGGTGGTGAAAACATTACCTCTTCTTCGGGTTCTTCCTTTTGATTTGATCAAAAGGGATCCTTAGGTTGGCTTTCTGATCAAACTAAGGCCTCTAGGTTGTATTGAGGGAAGTTGAGAGAGTATTTGGGCAGGGTTTGGCCGAGCCAAAAGGCTTTGAATGTGTGAATTGGTGAGAAGGGGGAGTTCCCTTTTATAAGAGGGGTGAGGGGCACCTTTGGAAAAGCTAAAAATATTATTTTATAATAAATTCATATTCGTTTTATAATGGCTCCAAAGTGTATTATTTAAATTTTAAGGTGGGTATGGGTCAAAAACCACTCAACCAATATAATTTAGACTGGTTTGGGTCATTATATTAACCTTATCTTTAGGTATTAACTCTTAGTTAATTAGTTTCACTTTTACAGTGTCTCTTTGTATTTTTATATTATATGGTTAATAAACTTACTATATACATCCAAGAGACCCCCAAGTGGTCCATTAATGATACACCTATCATGATATAAGTCTCTTGGACGAACCTTAGATTTTTTGGAATTGAATATAAATTAATAATATAATATTTTTTTTAAAAACTCTTTTATGTCAATTTTGACACTATTGGGTATTTTGTTTTTGATAAATTCAACACAGCATTATTACTTCGAACACAATTTATATAATCAATCCTAATACGTCATATTAACCTATAAAATTATTGTAATTCATAAAAAGTCTCAAATTACATTTATTTTGATATTTATAATATCAATTATTTTAATATTTCATTAATTAGGTAATTACTGCATCACTATTGTGTCATAAATAAATTAACTTATTTAATGTCTAAAAATTATAAATAGAATACAATTATCTAGGAAATCTTTTTAGATTTATAATGAATATTTACAATTGAATTTATCTTATGTATAACCCTATATTAAAAATGTTTTAGTAAATAAACTTTGATTTTAACTCTTTTAACTCTTCTTTGAATTAAATAATAATAAATGTCCTAATCTAATACAAGTGGACCTAAATGATAATATTTTACTCATAAGGTTGTTTTTGGTCGAGATACACTTGTCCAATAGAATTAGGACATGTGTTAGGGTAATATTAATATCATTTTTACCCTTAATTACCCTATTTACTTTTAACCATGGTAAATAAAATTAAAAAGTTACTATTCACCAAAAATTATTTTCATCTCATTGAACCAAATTTTACTCCTTGATATTAACCGTGTCTCTCGGATTTTCTAAATTCCACTCACAGAAGCGGTAAAATTAAGTTTTATGAAAAATTCAGTTTTTTAACTACCACTAAGTGGTTTCACTATTCATCAAAAAATGAAAGTTTCCAGAAAAATACCAAAAATTAGGCCTAAGATATATTTGATATTATGAATTCAAAAATGATGTCTATTTTTCCAAATTCAAAACATATCAGTGGCATTAATTAATTTAAAAATTAATTCCCGTCGTCAAAACAAATAGCGTGTTTTTTAGAGATAATAACTATCAAAAGATTGACACTTGTTTATGTCTAGTTTAAATGTGAAATTACATCCAATGACCAACATTGTATTAAATGGTAAAAATATATTCTAAATATACTTTAAAACCACTGAAATTAATAAATTATCACTATTAATTATTTCGATTAAAAAAGTTGTTTTTAATTAAAATTTAGTAATTTTCACTATTCATCAAAATATGAAAGTTATCCGAAAAGTACCAAAATTTCACTGTAAGATAATTTCGATATTAAGAATCCAAAAATGAAGTCCATTTAGAAAGATAAAATTTATAAAATTTCAAAAAGTAGGTATTACTATTCATAACGGCTAGTTTGATTGGTTGTGGTGTGTTAGAATCTTGAAGTTGCGTACAATGCACGCCATTGCATTATTCAAAGGAAAACGTACCGTGCAAGCTTGGGGTGTTACACATAGATAGAAACAATAGGTATACCAAGAATAACGATCCCCAAGAGTAATTCATAGTTAGACATACTAAAAGAGGATCACAGATTCGATCATCTTTTAGATCTTCCAAGGATTCATGTTAGGAGAGCCAAAGTTATCCAAATAGAGTCTCCAAGTTAAAATGGATCTAGTGAGGAGGATTAATAAATAAATATGGGGTTTCAATGCTAATAAATTAAGACATTTCCCTTACTAAACCGGCCTTTATTGGAACTACTAGCTGGTTTTTATCCCTCCATCAGCTAGTCGGTGGGCCTCTAGTGGGGCGGTGGAGACCACCCAGTGGGCCGGTGGGTATAGGAAAAATGCTTGTTAAACCCAACTGGAAGGCCAATGGATCTCACTAGAAAGTTGGTGGACCACCCATGGCCTTAATGGATTCATGTTCAATCACTCATTCTTCAGCTTCTCAATGCACACCTCTGACCCTTCTTAAAAAATGTAAAAATAATGAGGTACAAGATAGGTTTGGAAAAATGAAAAAGAAAATGAAACCAAGAAATTTTCATAGATAAAAAGAATATTGGGATGTTACAATAAGTAAGTGAATATATAGAAATAGAGGAGGAAAATAATGTCCAAATATTAATGAAGATTGATAGGGAACTTGATCATGATAATTTTAATGACCATAAAACAAAGTTAGTGAGGGGTGAAAATGACCATAAATTCTTCATAAATGGAAATAAAAAGGAAAACATTTTCATTTTCATGGTCCATTTTCATAGAGTTTTAGAATTCATTGATCATGGAATTTGATAAATTATACCTAAATTATTTCTTCAAATCTATAAATTTGGTTTCATTATTTGGTTGTGTGTTTCAATTATTTTTCACCTATTTTCATCCCATGTTTCAAAGATAAAAGAAAAATATTAATTTATCATGCTTAAATCACAAAAATAAACCTCTAATTGGTCATAATATCTAAAAAATGATAAAAATGTATTTTTTATGTCTCTATTCAGGTACCAAAACCAAAAATTGACTATGCATTCTAAGAAAACTAATATTAATAAATCATGATATAAATTATTAGTCTCAAAGATTTAAATAATATTACATAATTTTCTACTTAATTTATTTCACAAATAGCTAAATTCAAAAACTTCTCAATGCATTATTTACCAGTATTCAAAACCCAAAATTATTGAAAAAATTATGTCAAGGAATTTTCTAAATTAACATAAATATAATCCCAAAATAATATAAAGTAACTTATAATTCTACATACCAAGAACCTGAATACCTTGATCATCTATTCTTCTAAAACATGTCAGTAACCTGAATCACCATAAAACCAAAATGAAAATGTAAATGATTAAATAAATTAACTTTAACCTTATTCCTCCAATAAGATCATATACTCTCTAAGATATTACATAAATCCAAAAAATGTAGTAAACATCACCAAAGATAACATAAATCAATTTGACTTAAAAACACATATTAATTTAAAGTTCCTGAATAATATCCAATTTACTTTATCAATATAAATAAACTCTATGTCCCAATAAACCATCATTATCTATTAATTAGGTACATGTTAAGGGTAGTATCCCCCCATTCTGGTGTATTTTAAAAATATCACCATACAACTAAATCACTTTTCATGGTTATCGATGTCATTCAATATATTATTTTAAATCATTAAATTAAAACTACTGCAGAACAATCCTTAGAAGTTTCATGATTCATAAATATAGTATTTTATTTATAAAACACTTCTAGAACATAATTTTTGAATCCCAATATAAGAACACTTTTATCATTACACTTCCTTCTGAAACCATTAAACAAGAATCATCATATTATTCTTTAAAAATTCATTCCTATAATATGAAATATAAATCATTTAATAAGATTCATCAATATCAATTTATTAATTTTTCTTACTTTTAAGATAAAAGGTTCTTTTGAAATAAATCATACCCTTCATATTTCATTCACAGTCTCTTCATTTTCAATAATAAAATCATTACTTTTGTAGTCTTATTGATACCCTTCTTGAGCTTACCCCCTAGGTCATTGATTTTCATAATTCCCATGAATTCCACATTTAAAACATTCAACCATAGATGATGCCTTATGGAAACCATTATTATCATCCATTATGTTATGTGAACATTTAATTTTTTTTATAACGCCCCGACCCTAGATACCCAGAGTCGGTGCATTATTACATAACATTGGCATGATCACAAGAAAGATCAAGTCTCGAAAGACCGATTTGTTTAGTATCCTTGGAAACACTAGATATATTCATAAAGTTTACATTACATCAATAAGTGAAAAACTACAACAAAATATTGTCTTCATATCCCCTCATACTATCCCTAGAGGTAATTCATAAAATACTTCTTCAAATCCTGGGAAAAATAAAACATTTAAAGGGGTGAGCTCAGATGCTCAGTAAGGATAACAATATAGCAGAAACTTTCATAAATAAACATAAAAATTTAAGGCAATGTATAACTAAAACAAAGGCCTTTTAAACTTGAACTTCATCATAATATGGTAAGGATAAAATGAAATAATGTCATTTACTTATTCACATGGATATTCTAATAGTCGAATAATCACATAAAAATATTAATAACCACTTTCATAATGACAGAATGCATAATGTCGGACTATCATAACCACGTAGCCATGGCCTCGTGCCAAGACTACAAATAAGATTTTGTCAAGGCCTCGTTCCAAGACACTAGTTTGTCTCATGAGACATACCGATGCATCGAGGAGCTATAGCGAGCTCCAACCGTCACTTATTAAGTCCAATGCATTCCTCATATGAAAAGTTTTAAACATAACATAAACATTCGTATTAAAACTAGTATACGAAATGTCAATACATTATCCAAAAACCATGAATGGTATAAAAATAGCACATCCACAGTCAAACATAACTCATTCGATACAATATGGAAGATTGTATTGTATCATATTAACCTCAATCGATACTGATGAAGGATATTAACATAGATGAAAATAATCATCAAAACAATTAGAGTGAAATATCCTCCTTTTTCTTGAAATCATTTAAAAGTCACACTATTTGTCAAGAATCCATTTAATATAGATTTTAGAATCAAAGTGTCCCATACCACTTTGAAACTTTTAAAAGGAGTTTTAATTTTAAAACTTTAATGTCCATATAAATAAATCCTTAAAACCATTTTTAAAACATGGACATTAATGAGAAAGATTTATAAGAATAAGCCTTTAAAATATTTTAAAATGGTATTTTAGTTAGAGTTTCTAACCAAAAGAGAGAAACTTGAATACAAATAATTGAGGTAATAAAAACTTTGTAATATCATGAGAATAAAGGGATTCATGATATACTATGTCAAAGTACATTATATACACCACATAAAAGTGATTTGGTGTATAACAACAAAGAAGTCTCAATGGAATGTAAATTGAGACGAAATCTCTCATAAAGGTTGTATGCTTAGGTTAAGGATAAATCAAAGACATAATTATGAGTGACAAATATAAATACACTCAATATGATTGGATATTCAGTGTAAAACAATCAAAGGACATTCACACATATTCTTGTAAAAACAACACCAATGAATTGGATGTTTAACCCAACAAATCGAGATTGAGTAAAAATTACTCTTATCAAGTTCATACCGATGACCTGATAATTTATCAATGGAGTGATTATGTGTATCAAAATTATATCCACAGAAAGGGGAGTGGAATTTATGACATAATCAAATGAATAGTGATTCTACACATAATCTTGGAGTAAAATAATCAATGAAGTATGCGTAAAGCCGAATGAGTGGAAATTGAAATTTCAAATTCCCTTATTGATTTGGTAACATAAAAAACATACACCCTTGAAAGAAGGATCATAAAATGATGATGTAAATATACATTAATTATATTATATTACACAATGAATACAAACATGGGTAGTACACACACCACATGTAATAAATAAGTGGTGAACAATGGAATTCTCATGGAATTAAAAGTGAGATAAGAAACCCCTTACTTTGTAATTTTTCCTTGGTAGACGGTAGGTTAACCTCCTTTATAATGGTTAAATAATTGTTATTGAGTTATACAAAAATCATTTACATTAATATGATATCATATATGATCTTCTAACATTGATTTGTTAATAATATCTTAGTATTATCATCTTTTCTAGTGTTAACAGATTCGTTTTCCTTTATATTATTTGTTATGCGAGCCATATTTGTTATGGATGGGATGTATATTATTCATATACATAATCATATAATGTCTCTAAAAATTATTTTTAATCATCAAATGAGAATTAGACTTCAATGGATACGATGGGGAATAAATCTCATCGCGTTCGTGGAGACGGTAGTCCGTACGTACGCATGAGCGACAATATCATTCTTTTGATGTTAAAATAATATATAATTGGATGTTATATCATATAGAAAGAATAATTATCATGTTATATTTATTATTTACATGAATTAAACATCATTATTATACCCATCCAAATAATAATTTATTGAATGACAATTACACCACGACGTTGAGACGGTAAGCCGTACGTACGCACGTATGGTGACATGCCATTCAAAGGATGGATAGAATACTGAATATGGTTGTACCATATTTATAATAACATCATAGTATATATAATATACTGGATTTATTATTTTAGAATAGAAATAACAAAGAAATAAGAAGTTGAAGAAGAAAGGAACTTGAAAGAGGTTGGTGAAAACATTACCTCTTCTTCGGGTTCTTCCTTTTGATTTGATCAAAAGGGCTCCTTAGGTTGGCTTTATGATCAAACTAATTCCTCTAGGTTGTAGTGAGGAAAGTTTATATAGTATTTGGGAAGGTTTTTTCCGAGACAAAAGGCTTTGAATGTTTGAATTAGTGAGAAGGGGGAGTACCCTTTTATAAGAGGGGTGAGGGGCACCTTTGGAAAAGCTAAAAATATTATTTTATAAAAAATTCATATTCGGTTTATAATGGCTAAAAAGTGTATTATTTAAAGTTTAAGGTGTTTATGGGTCTAAAACCACTCAATAAATATAATTTAGACAGGTTTGGGTCATTATATTAACCTTATCTTTAAGTATTAACTCTTAGTTAATTAGTTTCACTATTACAATGTCTCTTTGTATTTTTATATTATATGGTTAATAAACTTACTATATATATCCAAGAGACCCCCAAGTGGTCCATTAATGATAAATATATCATTATATAAGTCTCTTGGTCGAACCTTAGATTTTTAGGAATTTAATATAAATTAATAATATAATATTTGTTTTAAAACTCTTTTATGTCAATTTTGACACTATTGGGTATTTTGTTTTTGATAAATTCATAACACCATTATTACTTCGAACACAATTTATATAATCAATCATAATATGTCATATTAACCTATAAAATTATTGGAATTCATAAAAAGTCTAAAATTACATTTATTTTGATATTTATAATATCAATTATTTTAATATTTCATTAATTAGGTAATTACTGCATCACCATTGTGTCATAAATAAATTAACTTATTTAATGTCTAAAAATTATAAATAAAATATCATTATCTAGGAAATCTTTTTATATTTCTAATTAATATTTACAATCGAATTTATCTAATTTATAACCCTATATTAAAAATGTTTTAGTAAATAAACTTTGATTTTAACTCTTTTAACTCTTCTTTGAATTAAATAATAATAAATGTCCTAATCTAATACAAGTGGACATAAATGATAATAGTTTACTCCTAAGGTTGTTTTTGGTCGAGATACACTTGTCCAATAGAATTAGGACATGTGTTAGGGTAATATTAATATCATTTTTACCCTTAATTACCCTATTTACTTTTAACCGTGGTAAATAAAAGCAAAATGTTACTATTCACCAAAAAATATTTTCATCTCATTGAACCACATTTTACTCTTTGATATTAACCATGTCTCTTGTATTTTCGAAATTCCACTCACAGAAGTGGTAAAATTAAGTTTTATGAAAAATTCAGTTTTTTAACTACCACTTAGTGGTTTCATTATTCATCAAAAAATGAAAGTTTCCAGAAAAATACCAAAAATTAGGCCTAAGATATATTTGATATTATGAATTGAAAAATGATGTCTATTATACCAAATTAAAATCATATCATTTTCATTAATTAATTTAAAAAATAATTCCCGTCGTCAAAACAAATAGCGTGTTTTTAAGAGATAATAACTATCAAAAGATTGACACTTGTTTATGTCTGGTTTAAATGTGAAATTACATCCAATGACCAACATTGTATTAAATGGTAAAAATATATTCTAAATATACTTTAAAACCACTCAAATTAATAATTTATCACTATTAATTATTTCGATTAGAAAAGTTGTTTTTAATTAAAATTTAGTAATTTTCACTATTCATCAAAATATGAAAGTTATCCGAAAAGTACCAAAATTTCACCCTATGATAATTTTGATATTACGAATCCAAAAATTAAGTCCATTTAGAAAGATAAAATTTATAAAATTTCAAAAAGTAGGTATTACTATTCATAATGGCTAGTTTGATTGGTTGTGGTGTGTTAGAATCTCGAAGTTGCGTACAATGCATGCCATTTCATTATTCAAAGGGAAACGTGCCGTGGAAGCTTGGGGTGTTACATTTTTCCTCGGTAATATCTTGCTTTATTCCCTTTATTTTCACACATAAAACAATTTCATGTTCCTTTTATACATTCACATTATAGATTTCTTCCACATTTTTGACATAAGTAAAATTTCATCTTCCTTGTTTTATAGTCTTTATGAGATTAAATTTAAAAAATTAAATTTTCTCTTGTTATTTGTGTTAGGAAACTCACATATTTTCAGGTTTTTAATCATAAATCAAGAAAGTTTGTTAATCATAACCATGATATTTTCACTCCAGCTTCTATCCTGATTGGTTACTCATTCTGACAGCCATCATTGTGTCCTTTACACCCATCATTAACTTGGTTCCTCCATTTTTTAGCCACCACCAAAAACCAAAATTCATAATGTGAGCATGAATAATTAGAGTGATAAAATATAAAATCAGGAAAATCATTCATAGGATGTCTAAATCATGATGTATTCTTTTTAATCTATGACACCATTGGTTAATCTAAGGTCACCTGTTGTCAACATAAATTCAAATATTTCATAATGGCTGATAAATAGAATGTGAATTAACCTATGAATATTCCCTGAGAGTGTTTATCCAGGTGCCCATTCTTATACCCACTCATCATGCACTGGTGATGGTTGAGTTAATACCCAATATTTACCTTTGAAAGTTTCCACCCATAGGTTCATTTATAAAATAGCCACATCAACTTTCTAGTATCCAGATATAGAATTATTTGATAATAAAACCACAATCATTTCATTACCAAATTTTAGGATTTTATGCTATACTTAGGCTTATCATGAGGGTTATCACTAATTTTTTCTCATCTTGTTTTCCAAAAACAAAGTAATTCCCTCTCTGAAACCAACATAGATATCCCGAGCATAACATATATAAATATTACATCATTTTAGATCAATATTCAATACATTTCAAATTAATACACTGATGAGGACTGTGAATGTTTATTGTTATTGGAGTCTAGATACATTATCATCCTATTATATTAATGATCTTAAATATCACCTAGAATTTTTTTTCTATCATAGGACTCTTCTTAGACATACCCTACCTAAAACCTTTCTTCATAACCTGGGGATAATGGAAACATATGAAAGGGTGAGATCAGATGCTTAGTAAGGGTAAATATAGTAGATTTCAAACAATGATAATAATTGAACATAAGGATTCTAGAACATAATATTAAAATAATAAATTCTTACCCAATAAATTAAATATCATTAATCATGAGTTATGGTATAAGGAATTTTTGTAAAAAAAGATGAATGATAGAAGAGTATGGAATCATCTATAATCAATCATGATCCATATATCATATAATAAACATAAAAATGTGGAATAAGCATAATCTTATCACAATGTGATCATGTTTAAACCATAACAGGTTCACTAATTGAGTTAAGTACATGTAATTAGGTACTCATATAAACTTATGGAAATGAAACAAGGTCCACACATAATGTTGTGAACATGAAATTAGGTTCACACATAATATATTTTTATCATGAATTATCCATATTCGCCTAAAAAATTTTAGAGCTACAATAGACCCACCCATCACATTACCTTAAACTATAATTGTTCTGCAATATCATAAAAACATTATTTATTTCATCATATTATAGAACACCGAAAATAAATTGGATTTATAAATATTTCAAATTAACTTAGTTAACCCTTAGGAATGTAGTAGATTTCATAGAATTATCCCTAAAAAATCATAATCATAAACCATCCAGAAAAAAATAAGCAGATGGTATCATTGAATCATATACCTAATGAATCATAAATAATATAAAAGGATGTTATTATAGATGAAAAATGTATTTAAAATATTGCTTGAATATTTCATGAGGAAAATACTTTTTTCATTTTGAAATAACTTATCTAAAAACTAAAAATTTCAAAAATATATAAAAAAAATCATTTAAAAGAACCATGAAAACATGTAAAGTAAACATAAAATAAATGAGAATTCATGATGGTAGAATTTTAGTTCATGTCATAATCGTTAAAACAAAGATATCTTTCACACCTTTAGTAAAAATTCCCCCATTTTGAAAAGGAAAAAAAGATTATTTTTAAACCATATTATATAAATTTAATTATGAGTCAAAATGATTTTAATATATAATTTAATAATACTAAAAACATTTTTGAAAACATTTTAATAAAAATAAGGAAATGTATGAAAAATATTCCCAACGGAAGAGGATATAAATAAGACTTTCCATAAAACATTTTCTCTATCATTTTATGTACCAAAAATAAGATAATGAAAGTAAAACATAAAAACCTCTAAAATAGAAATATAATAATAAAATATATGGTATTTATAGGATAATATCCATATAATTTCACTCAACAAAAAATTTTCATTGAAAATCTCGAAAATAAATAAGATTGTAACATAAATCCTTTCTGCTTTGGTAACTTTTGAAATATAGCCCCCATGAGAGAAATATCATAAAATGAAGCATCAAATAACATGATTATAAATAAATTCATGATATAATATATCAAATGGATATTACATACACAAAAGTTAAGAGATTAGTGAGGAAAATAGAATATAGATCAAAAAATACAAAAATGAGTTGAGAAACCCTTACCTCAAGTATCACATTGCTTCATAAGGGTTTTATCCTCCTATAAAATAATATATATTTATGATAAATCTATTAAAAAACCTTATTCATATATATTATAAAATATATTATTTAATTATAACATCTTATCACCTGTTTATTAATATTTCATCATTAACATCATTATCTCGGGATTTAACTATTTTTTTTCTACATGTTTCGGTTTGACAACTCTAGCCATTGAACATTGGTCATATTTTTCATCATATAAAAGTTTTTAATAATTTAAATTAAATCATATTATTAAAAAATATCCCAAGTATTTAATATTCCTTAATATTTAATGTAACAAACATTATAACATCACTTATATAGGTATTAAAATCGACAAAAACAAGAGTATGTTATAAAGATTGAATGATTAAGAAAATTATTTTCTATAATAAAAATAATATAATGTACATAAAAGATTATTAATTTCATAATTATCATTTGTATTAATTATATATAATTTCATAATTATTCAAAAATATATATATTGAAAATGAAATATATCACTCATGGAGATGGTAGTTAGTATGTACGAATGAATGAACCTTACACTTTCTAATAAGAAAATGAAAATGAAATTAGATTTCATTATATAATTATAGATAAATTATTACATCATAAATATTATCTATATTTACTAAATGTATAATTATAAACAACCTTGATAGGCAGTGATAGAAATTGAATTGCATCCCTATGTGGATATGGTAGTCTATATGTATGCACAAGGGATACTTTTATTTCCCATTTGATAGAAATGAGGTGGAAAATGGTTGTTTCATAATCATAATAACTTATAAATATATTTATTATATTATAGTATTTACTTTAGGATGGATACAATATATTTATAGGTAGTAGATGATGAAATAAATATTAAAAGAGTCGGGTTAGATGGTTGCCTCTTCTTTGAGAGGTCGCCTTTGGTATACACCTTAAGCCTTACTAGGATTGTATTTGGAGAAGAATGGAAGATCTAGGATAGGGGGAATAAATATTGGATGGTATTAGGGTATCATTTGGCTGAGATATAGTTTTCAAACTTTTTTAATAAAGTATAAAGTTATGTTCCCTTTTATAAGTGTGGGAAAGTACACAAATGGAATTACTTAAAGGATTTAAATATAATATATATAATAATAGTTTAAAGTGGAAATAAATCACACTAAATTCATATATAATACGATATAGGGTTGACAAACACTCAAAAAATAATATTTAGACATGTTTTAGAGAAAATTTAAACCTTATCTCTTAGTTAAACCCCATTTAAATGCAATTTAACCTTAATCGTGATAACATAACTTGTTACTATGTATTTCTGAATGGCCTGAAGCCCTTAATTTTTTATTCATTTTTGATAATCCCCATTTTAAGGGTTTAAGGGGAACCCTAACATTACATTTCCAATTAGATTTTGTGACATTACAGGACTCGAATTTTTTAATAGAATGCATCCCAGACTATGACTACATGAAACTGCCCCTCCCCAACATCTAAATCGTGATTATATCTCCAACTTTACATGAATTTTTGGATAGTTTTCATGTTCAATGATGCACATGTTTGGTACTGATGGAAAGTGCCATACCCTCTCATTCTTTCAAATTTGATAGTTTTGATCTGATGAATGTGTCTGCTCTGAATCCTCCTTTGGATCTTGTTTCTTGAATAATTTGTTTGGTTTGCATCTTAATAACTTGTTACCATGATAACATAATTATAAGAAAAACATAAAAGGGGTTTATCAGCCTCATTTTTTATTTCTTAACACTTATTAAATTTTGTAAATTATCATGGAATTTATTTTTTATTTTTCATAAAGTTTTTTACTTTTTAAGTCACTGGTATCACTGTAATAAAAATATTAAATATTATTATATCATCCATTAAGTTATATTTTTAAATAAATCAAATTTATATTAATTGAAACCTTAGATGAAAAATAAGACACCATGTTTGAATCTAAATCATGGTGTTTACCCTATACTTGATGAATTTTTTTGGGATTTGTTCATTCAGTTTTAGTACAATTGTTGTTGGGTGAATTAAATAAATTAAATAATTAATTTAATTTAATTTTTTACATACACTTAACCTAAACTCTCCTCTATAAATTCACTGATATGAAAAATGTTCAGGGTTAGCTACATAACCTTGTAAGATTATATAGGAAGAGGAGGGATCCCTCATTCATGTTGGTATTAACAGATGGGCTCTAGATCAGGAATCAATAATGAAGGAGAATCATGGGATAAATAATAAACACAGTATAATCTCTAATGAAAATGATAGAAAATGTTTTATTCCCCAATTATTGATCCATTATCAAGGTATGTATCATTATTTTATGGATTTTTTCCTTGTTATTTTTTTTAATCAGGGAATCAATTTATCTTCTATGAATTTAGGTTTTCTTCCCCATACTATTAAGACCTATGAATTTATTCATTGTTCCAATTTTATTTCATAACTTTTTATTTTTCCACAATTACCATCATTATAAAAGTTTCCATTTACCAATGATAGACTTATTTTTTTGTTATCCATCTCCCTTCTCTATTATTTTAGCTCTTCTATATTTTCCCATGAGGTTAATGATTTGAAATTTCTAGACCAGTTCAAGGGAGATTGAACCTATGGATTTGTGATGGTTATGCAAAGGATGTTGGGATTGATAGCTTGTGGATGAATTGACGTGTAACAATGTATCATAGATGATAGTTTCATGTATATGACCTTTTTTATGGGTAGCATAATATATCTTTAATGAGTGATGGGAATCTAAATTCCCATCCATCGGAAATCAAAAATTGATGACTAGTGTTGTTTCCCACTGATTTTGGTGGTTTGAAAAGGGATTTTAGATAGATTTGTGATGGAATCATTAGATCCAATGAGAATCAAGGAAGAAACCATGTTTGATTTAATATTCTAGACTAAATGGTGTATAGTTTATAAGATCACACACTGTTTATTTTTGGATCACATGGTGTCTAGGGTTTTTGACTAAAATAAAAATCATAGATAATGTGGTGTGACCACACACTCTTTGAACTTTACATTATAGTGAATCCATGTGCCAGTAGTTCATGATTGGGAGGTCTATGTGGAATACACGCCACATAACTTGGAAACACCCCATGTAGCCTACTTAAATAGTGAAATGGTGTACATTAAAGCATAAGGATTCAACCCTGGGCGGTCCCACAAGTCATGTAACCCTTATGAAATGTAGTGTGATTAAACTTTTACATGTTGAGTATAGTGGCAGTAAATGGTTAGGCTTAGTCTTTGTATTACACCCCATGTACCTCATCGGGACTCACCACATAGTTTTTATAGTAACTTCAACCTCCCATATCTCCTTCCTTGGGACTTAGATTTTATCCTGAAATTACTCTATTCTAAGTACAAATCCACATATGATGTGATTATGTAATTTTTCTAGGTAGAAAAGATATGAAATGAGGTTGTTCAATATTTTTTCTTCTTCCCACTCAGATAACTATGCATGGGACTTGGGGTTTATCTCTAAAGTGACATCGGGGTAGTCAACTCCCACCCCATGGATAGAACATAGTGTCCAGGTCATTAGTCCCCTATTTATTAGTATGGATAGAATTGGAAACCCCTCCATTCACTCCTAGAGAATGTGTCTTCTATCTATTGAGTGGTACCCCATCATATTTGTGTTATAATAAAGACCTAGGTCCTCCACCATTCCTGGGAAAAACACCCCCATGTTGTGATGTTCCATCATCATGGCGTGGGTCCCCTATGGATCTATTGAGGACTATATTGGGCTACTATAAGAAGGGAATTATAGACACATGGAGTTATATGAAGACATTTCATTATCACTGGATTTGAATATAAATATTCCCAATCTCTCTTTTATTAGTTTTCTTTCAAAATATATACCTATTGAGTTATATTCTCCCCTTGTCTTATGGGTTAAGCTGACTATTAATTTTATAATTTCTCTATATTGTTTTGGGAATCCTTCTATGCCTGTATATACTTACCCTTGTATGGGATTTGACTGGAAGTTTCATTTCTTATAAATAAGATAGGATAATAGATGGTGGATTTTGGTGAACCTGATGTTGATAGAGCATATAAGTACCTAGTGGTATTGACCATGTTCAGTGGTTGGTTACTAGAGATTGCGAGTGAGTCTCTATATTACTTTTCCCTTTTTCAACAGTTTCTAGGTAAGGAACCATTTTATAGTTGAATGTGTATTTTTACCATTTTATTCTTCTAGTAATGATTATTGTACTATGATATATTCCTAAAGGTTTTTAAATGAATTTACATACTCTGGTTGATTTTATTCATCATTACTACACCTCATTGAATGAATATTATCCATGTGTGTGACCATAAAATTACTTAAGATATGGATACAAATATGTTTGATATGCCAAATCAACTCTAGTTTTTATCCCCTAGCCTATTGAATGAGGTATTGGGGTGTCACTTTCAACTTACCACCAGTCCTAGAAGGGGCCCAATGGGTTAGTTTGAGATTGAGTGGTATCATAGTAGTCTATCTTGTGGGTGGTGTTTGGATCTAGTTATGTCATGAGGATTTGTTTTGGAACCTCAAGAAACATTGTTAATGTTTCTCAGGATTTTTTCTTAGGATAGGGAACTCTATAATAGTGCGGCATCCAATGTATCCATACAACAGGACTTTAACCACCTTCTTGTTGACCTGACATGCTGAGACAATAGTTATATAGGATCAATGGTACATGCATCATATAGGAATGGTTCATTCAATTATATTTCCTTGTTTATTCATCTCCCTAGATATTCTCAACTGACCATGTTTTACATTATAAAAAAAATCTCAGATGCTTCTATGATGACATCCAATAAGAATTCAATGATGAATTTGTGAGGATAAATAGCTCACTGGCGAGGCTTCCATTAAGATGAAAATCCTTAAATAACACCCTCTAGGTGTGCTATGAGTGGTGCCTCTCCCATCGAGCAGCATTTAGACCTAGTTGTAGTATCCCAGACCAGTGACCCCCTTTACTTTGAGTGGATAATAGTTCTGACATGTTGGGGTGATGATACACATAGGATATCCAAACTGAATGAGTGTCAACCTTAGTGACTGCTTATTTTTAATGGTGATCTAGATCACCAAGCATCATAGGATTGGATGTACTTGGTTTTTCACATTTAAAAACTAGTTTATACCTTAACAGATCATATAGTATCCCTTACATCCATCCTTATTCTTTGGGTGGTCAAGTGTTAGTGGATTCTAGTAACCTATACCCATAATGA
This sequence comes from Viscum album, assembly GCA_963277665.1. Lineage (NCBI taxonomy): Eukaryota > Viridiplantae > Streptophyta > Magnoliopsida > Santalales > Viscaceae > Viscum > Viscum album. The sequence goes on along the minus strand of OY728151.1, from coordinate 1,094,698,686 downwards.
GATGACACTTACATGTATAGAGTTTTTTGTTTCTTTCACAAGGAGTACTGCACTTTGACCCTTGAACTCGGTTTAGATATAGTATATTTTGAATGTACAACAAGGCGATATGACTTCTATAGAGTATACATTGAGGTTTAATAATCTCAAACACTACTCCATCCATATACTAGGAAATTAATTCTTCTAGGAATGGACGTTTAATTAGGGTATCCATAGAAACATATGATCTACAGTGGTTTCTCTATGCCTTCCCATATACAATGGGGTACTGGAGTGTTCCTTGGTGATATAGATCTTTCTAGTAGATGGATGTTAGGTAGCTAGAGAAAATAGTTGACACTAGACATATTGGACTTTAGATGGAGTTCGTAGATTCTAGAGGTTGGGTACCTAGCTCTAGAGGTATTTTAAGAAGAATCATGCAAGTCTTCAGGATTAGTAGTATAGGGATCCAGTCTTACATGGGATGACCAATATTATGCTTATGACGGGCATGGTAATAAGGTGTTTTACTGACTAGCATGGTGTGCTTATGATGTTTGGATGACTATAGATGGACCAAAGAATCAGATTTAGTACCATAATCAAGGACCTCTGAGGGGTGATCAGGGAGGACCCTGGGGAGGAAAATATTTCAACAAGCTAGAGAATCCCCAAGGGTAACATTAGATATTGGAGGGAAATGTTATGATTTAACTCCACTACCACCACTACATGGAGCATGATCGACGCAGGGAGCCAGTGAAAAATGGTGAATTCAACTTCTAGATGTAGAGTTTTATGGTCAGGAGGCATCAATGTTGATTAAAGGTATGATTTTTGTCTTCTCTACTTTAGCTATAGTAATAATAGACACATGCATGAGTAACTCCTTTATCTCATTATCACTGGCGCATGAGCTCTAGATTCTAGTAGTGTTATTTTCCTAACCTATGTAGCTAGAGACTCTAACTGGTGAAGATTCCAATATCTCACACACTTTCTAATAGTGTGGTTTTGTTCTTAGTGTAAAAAGTATTACTTAGTATCTCATTAAGGATATGATTAATTCTTATGATATCATTGACCACACCCATCGTAAGGCATGGAAAATTGATGTTCCCTTCTAATATGAATAACTGGATAGCTAGTGGTAATCAATTTCAATCCCATAGGGAAATATGAAAAATAAATATGTAGATGAAGGTCAATGAGTCTCGACAGATTATCTAGAAAAATGAATAAAGGATAAGGGATAAAATTGTGAAACCATTTGCAAAAAATCATTGAAAATAGAATAAGGGAAAGAAAAAATATAGAAAAAATGTGTAGGGGTTGCAACTCAATTAGGGTTAATTGAAAAATATATTCTTTATTATTAAATTTATTTATGAAAATTGTTTACCATGGAGATTCAATCATATTTTTGTTTCTTGGTTTGATAACATAAAATTACATATTTAGAAATATCATCCCCTAGGTCTGGTGATTAATTACATAAAATATCTCATAAGATTATTACCCATAAATAGTGACAATAGGCTCACCTAATGGTCATGGATTCAACTATTGTAACTCCTTTAGTTCTCACTTCTAGTGTCATTATTGGTATGATATTAACCCAAGAGTAAAATGTGGAATTAATTCATTAATGTAATTATAAGAAAAATATCATAATAAAATTAATACACCATAATTTCTATTACAACACACTCATAGTCTTATTACAACCCTAACACTAGAAATTCATCCTCTTATGACCATGGTCACAGTGTGCAGGTTGAGAAGAATTGCAAATCCTACCATGGATATGAGAGTAGAAATGGGAAAGTGATAAATTACACTAAAACATTAAGAAAAAATAAGAAAAAACCTATTTGAATTTGATAGATATCGAACGGCATACCAGAAGTACCTCCCCCTATAATTTCTCACCCTGAATTCGGAGGGTTGCCTCTATATTTATAAAAATATATATAATACACAAAATGTACTCAAAATTACAGAGTTTTTACTCTGTTCAACCATTGTTTCCCTTGTTTTCTCCACAAATAGGTGAACATTTGTGCCACCCATTGAATTCAAAGTTTTGTTGGTCGATTGGTGGATGTACACGGTATGCAGCACCACCTTACATGGTGTGTAGAATCTCTATCATCCAACAACCACATCTAGAAGTACATACATGGTGTGTGAAGGATATATACACAGAGTGTGGGCCTTGTTCGGATACATGGTCATGTAATAGGGTTGTCTAACATGTTCTGAGGCATGGTACATAAAATGTGTTTATAATGTACATGTTGTGTATATTTCAATTTTTTTTTCTGGTCATCCCTGATTTTTTCCTTTGATTGGAAACTCCTAAAAATCACCATGAACACAAAAATAAATCATTTTATCCATAAAAATGTATATCTAGTGAAAACATGTTTTTCTAATCAATAAAATTCATGAATTATTATACACAAATCGATCACATTAAAATCCCCCACACTCAGTCATTTTATTCCCCTCAAGAAAAATCTCAACATTTAATTAATAAAATTCATACTCTAAAAGGGAAACATTCGATGAATTAAACTTATAAATATTTTATTCATATTTAGGGATTTTAAAAGGCATAAAACATATTTTAATTTCAAAGATATTCTAATCATGCCCCATATATAATTTAATTAAAAACTTTAATCCTATTTTAGTTAATTTTTTCAACTTTTCTTAAATATACATGCCACTTGATGATTTACCACACTATAAAAATGACACTCATCACTCAAGATCATTTAATTAGAGTTATGCTCAATATAATTTATATTAACTCTATCCATAATCATATAAGTAATATAATCCACTTATAAGTTAAATCAAAAAACTCATGAGTTCTTTTAATAATGTTTTGATGTTTCTGAGGATAAGGATATGTGGCTAATAATGTGAAAATAATCTCAGAAGCTTAAAAAGGAGGCTGGATTCATAAAGAATAAATTATGATATTCAATTACAAATATCAATGAAAAATGAATCCCTATAAATATATATCAAAGGTCACAATTTATATAATCTTCCCTTACTAACACGGGTTCATAAACCATTGATAAATATAGTGAATGAAATTGATCCTCTTTTGGATTTTTCATAAAAAAAATCATAGGGACTACTTAGGAATACAATGAATGGTGGTTTTGGAACCCTTTCCCAAAAAATTAGATACACTCCCCACACACTTAATTTCATGGTTTCTCACAAAGATATACCATGAATTTCCAACTCCCTCTTTAAATATCAAGTGAATAATCATGCAATATTATCAATTAATTAGGGTTGGAAGGATAATAGGCTAGTATTATAGCTTCTTGTCAAGGTAGTTCGCAGTTTCTATGGGTTTCACAGATGTAAAATATAGGGTGGGTCTCAAGGTCAAATGGGGCTGAAATTATCTGTCAAATGCATCATTAATTTTAATGTGACTCAAACTCATCCTTTTTTAAGATAAAAACTTGTAGGTTCTAGTAGTTATTCATATCTCAAGAGCCTCTCAAGAAAGAGGGTATAGGGAAGAATATGAAAAATGGATTAGAATGCCTATCAGGAATAAAGGTAAAAATGGACCAATTAGATCCTGAGAAGATTAAAAGTGACCAATCTAAAAATGAAAATGGATAAGAATTGAAATAAAAATTTAGACTATATCAGTAATCATTTTACAATACTTTAAAATTAAAATAAGCATGTAACTTTTAAAATTTCCATCTATTTCTTTATTATCTATAAATATAATTAATAAAAAATCCACATTTTAAATTATTTCATCTATTTAATGATTTATCCTATATTAGTTTAAGGGAAAAGACCATTGTAGTCAAGAGACTCCCCCCACACACTTAATATCACACATGGTCCTCCAAGAGAAATACTAAGGAATAGAAAAGGATGTGGAAGGAAATAACAATACCAGGGAGTGGGAGAGAAGTGAAAGAAGTGATCCATAAATAATAAATAATAAATCAATTCCAAAATAATACTCCCCTTATGGAGAGATGGAAAAGATGGAAATAAGTTGAAAGGTGACACCCATGACATGCAAGAGGACATGTGATGGTGGATAAAATGGAAAAAATTATTCTTCATGCATGAAAAACATCACATAAAAAGATAAAAATAGATAGATAGATATATATATATATATATATAATGAAATGTGTGATACAAATAGTCACTCGGTGGCCTTGGGAGAGGTATTGGATGATACTGGGGGATCTGGGAGAGGGGCAGCTGCAGTAGTTGAAGCTAGTGGTGATAGGCCCTCGCTCAGTTGTGTGGTCATGTCTAGTAAACCCTAATACTCAGTAGTGATAGAATTATTTCCCATCCCATCAAAAAACAACATCATTGAGTTAGTGGACAAGGTTGTATATAGATTAGGTGGTGCTAAGGGTTAAGGATTTGGATGAGGAGTAGGTGCTGGGGAGAACAAGAGTCCTGAGTGCTAAATAATAAGACCTAGAATTCCCTCAATCTGATTGAGGTATGGATCTATGAAATCCATACAGTTTTCCATGAAGTCTATGTGGTCTCCAAAGGTATGGGTGTAGGTGGGGTTGTGGAAGTTGAAGTGGATGGAATGGATAAAGAGGAATGATTTAATGAAGAGGGTATGTTCACTGGTGGAGGGGGTGGTGGGGGTGGAATTATATCACCATCAAGGGAAAGTGGTTCATCTTCTTCTATAGTGGGTGATAGGTGATCCTGCACGACAACATAGGTGTTCCCCTACTTCCAGACCAATCCCAAACAAATAATCATGAAAAATAACATCCCCTAGGGAGAACCTAAGAAATAATGAGGGATATAGGTATCAAAACCCCAAAATGGTGTGATAATCGAGTGGTATGGAACCCACCATTCAGGTTACCATGATGGCCGGTAAACATGGAATAGAAATAAGAGGTTGTGAAGTTGAGGGGGTTAGGTTAATTCGGTTAAACGATACAGACAAGGAGCTCCATATCACAGCCATACATGACACCCATGTCCTCATGAAAGGGAAGATAATGGAACTAAAATAGTGGTGGATTAAGAGAAATGTATAAGAAATTATGAGGGTTCTCTTTTGTGAGGTGGGACTATATCGTACATCGGGTCCAGCAAGCTCCTGCCACATAGAGAGTAGGTATGAGTGTTTCAGGAGGGTGATCAAGGAAACAGGGGGTGGGTGGCTAGATGGGGGTGTAAGATGCACCCTTATCCAAAATATTCCATCATTATTTTGAAGTATCTCCCTTGGAGTCAAAATCTAACTGGAGTCATTGTTTCACTTAGTGTCTCTCAGTGTGTAAGCTGGTCAAACTCGAAAGTGGAAAAAAACTCCAAAAATATATCTATTAAGGTAAGAGTGATGACCTAGAGAGTTTTAATCATATGTTTGTGCCTTAGGATCTCCTTTATCTCCTCACAGATGTGTAGTCACTATGAAACACTGATGACTAGGAATAGGAAACTCAACTGGATCATTTTTCGTGAAAATCGTCATTGTTGGTCTACTGTAGGATGTCACTCATCAAAGATGAGGTAGGGATGTGGCTGGGGTTGGGATACTAATAGAACCGTCTATGGTGGAGAATCATCCACTAGATTATAAGGCCTTGATGAGGTGGATACCAGTGGAGGTGCATTAACTACCATCCTGGAAGGATCTAAAGTAGTGACAGTTGGGGAAAATGTCACGACGATGGTAGGATCTGTAGAGTTGGGTCCCTATGAAGTTGTGGAAGGTTTTATGGATGCACTTAATGGTTTGGCGGTGTCCAAAGGGTTTTAAACTACTGTCACGTATGTCACAACTGGTGGAAGAGGGTGAAATATTTCCAAATCTAGTGGTTGATGGGTCGGAAAATTCTCCATGGAATGTGCTCCTCGTGTCCTCATCTGGACTCTATGTGGTGCAAGGCGGTCGTCATTAGTAGAAAAAATTTGTTTTTTTCCACTGAATCAATCTATGTCTTCCATGATCTAAAAAGAAATGAAAATTGAAAAATAATGAAAGGAAAATTAAAAAATAAGAAAAAAAGTGAGAAATCATAATAAAAAAGTACACGACGTGTATTTATAGAGTATATAGCGTGTATTATTCTCAAGATTCCAACATGTGTGCACTGGATACACATATCGAGTGGTCATGTGTTTGGAAAAACTAAAGTACACTGTGTGTAAAAGGTACACATGCCGTGTGTGAGGACATGGGAAGCCTGTCTTTGTAGCACTAGGATATGGCCTCTTTTAAGTGGTGAAATAAATCAAAGGACATGGAGTGTACCGAACATACATGTTGTGTGTGTGAACATGGAATCCAATCTATGTGTGTTCCCTAAAATGGACAATTCATCATGAAAATAGTACATTTCATATACTGAACACACAAATTTTGTGATGGTAAATGGGTATTCTAGTCATGTGGTCATCTGGACAAGGGATCTCCTAAGCTAAGAAGAGGCCTCTATACACGGCATGTGTTGAACGCACACACCGTGTTTTTTAAAATTCTAAAGAGATAAATTGTGGTTGTTTATATATTGTAAATGATGTGTGTTCTTCATTCGTACTCGTGTACTAAAAGTTCTATCCAAACACCTCACCTGATACAAAAATCACCTAAAAATATTGTAAATCACTAAAATAACGGTTGTAGAAGAACTTACCTAGATTGAGGATTGAAATGGAGATGAAATCCAAGAATAAAATGAAATTAAATGGGATATTTTATTGAGGGATACTGAGTGTCATATAGTGGAAGTAAATAGGTAAAATGGGGGTTCAGCATGGGGTCATGTTGGGTTAGGGTTCCAATCTTTTATAGTCAGGACACACGGTGTGTATTACTATATACACAATGTGTATGTGTTTTTTTAAATTAAAATTTAACAAATAGTTATTTTTATAAACTATGTATTAATTTTTATTTATAATTATAATTAAAAAACTTATATAAATATATACTAAAACAAACCTATAAACATAATGTATCAGAAAAATACACATCGTGTTTTCTAAAATTTTAAAAAGAGAGCTGCAAACTTCATTTTAGTGCTTAGAGTGCGATTTGATCTGGTGAATATGAAGACCTGAGTGCATTCCCTCAACCACTAGAGTAAATGTTATAGTCATGAAAGTTTTATTATCTTTTTAAATATTAAAAATAATTTAAACACAAAATAGTGGAAGGATGAACACCCAATGTGTGGTTTTAATTATTGAATATTAGGATGATGTGTTGAGTTAGAAGTTTTACTTCTAATTTTTCTATTCCTTTTTGTTTTGTAAATCACAAACACTTTATTTATACTTACTTTAAAAACTTTTTACATCTAAATTGATTTAAAATGTTTTTATAGAAAAAAATCATGTACCATACTTAGAATTAGTTTTGAAGTTTTCATGAATACAAACTAACTTTATTTATTACAATTATCATAATAAGTATGGATATGACAAACATCATATTCACCTTTATTAGAATATTTATAAGACTCTCTATCTTAACTTTCATAATGAGGAATTATTTATATTTGGACTGATATCAGGACCAATAAATATCATAATCATACTTTTAATGAACAATCATAATGACATTATTATGAAATTCCATTGGATGGACTTAGTTTATATTCTAAATATGGAAAACTGATATCTAATGTAAGGAATTATTTTTACATCATAATTATGTACAACAATACGACCTTGAACCTTCTGTTATGCTAGGTTTTCATTTTCTAGGTGTCAAATATGTTGCAACATAATCATAAAAAATATAACTGTTGGGAGATCAGGATGACCATTGGGAAGATGCCTATAGATACCTAGATTTTCTAAGAGTTTTCTACTGATAAATTTCATTTTCAAATTTCTATTTCATGAGAGCTCTAAATATTTCAAGTGTGAACATCTTATTCTTAGTCATTGTAATCATTTTAGAGTATTTTCTTTTCTAATTCTTTTACCTAATTGTTTCAATATGATCAAGGTCTTATGATGCAAGGAAGATAGAGATACCGATCATCGTATTGATTGACGGCACATGGGGATAGTGTGACAGAAACTGATCCATCAGATTGAGGTCTATCAAGGATAGGAAGATAGAGAATTTGATAATCGTATCAAGGAATTTCTTTACTAAATAAATACATACTTTCTTATAATTATAAAACAAGTGATACCTTTTCCCAAGGTTTGTGGCTACCTTAATCTTAAGGTTAAAAGATATATATTCAATTTTTATATAGCTATAAGTCATTCTTATATTTCTACATTTGTTATACTTATTGCATACAAGTTATTTTAATTTCACTAGGAATGTTTGTTTATATTTTATCTTCATGACTCTCATTATGATAAACACAATCTGTTTTACTAATAGAATCTACTATGAGTCTAAATAATATAGAATTAATCATATAAATCTTGAATATGATCTATTTATTCTCATTTAATTAAATATTTTTTCATTAAAATTATTTTACATTGATATAATTATATTCACTCTAAATATGCTAAAATAATTTTATTGAATTTTTTTTACTCTAATATTATCATAACCAAACTAATTATGATACATTAATATAATTAAAATGAGGGAAAATTTGGAATCTGAACCTTTTACATAAATAGTTATTGTGAATTGTTTAGTTTAAACTCTTTTAAACTAATGTTTTTAACAATAAAATTCACCCCCTCCCTCTTTTATTTAGTCCACCTTGATTAAATTATTCAATCCTAATAATAATTTAATTCATATTTTTATCTAACAATTAATATCAGAGTAGTTTCCACTAATCAAATAATTTTTGTGATTTTTAACTTCCTTTATTATTTCATGGTTCTTTAAATTTGGTTATAAATTTTTTTTTATAAATATTTGTTTACACTAACATTTATTGGGGGAAATAATTGTTGTATTTGTTTTTAAAATATATAAAGTTTAAATATCAGATCCATAGATAATTTTAATATCAAAATACCACCATTTCTTGATGGTAATGACTATAAATACTGGAGGGATAGGATGAAGACTTTCATAATCAACACTGGAGTTGATAATTTTGTAATGATCATTGGGAATTAAAAAATACCTAATAAGTAAGGTTCTTATTTTACCAATCAAGAGAAGTAAGAATATCAACTTAATTTTAGAGTTAGAAATACTTTGCTATGATCAATGACTAGAATAATCTATAAACAAATTTATTCATGTGAAGCAGATAATACTATTTGGAATAAATTAGAAGTTACTCATTTCAGAACTTCATAAGTTTTTGAAACTAGAAGATCTTTGTTAAGATATGAATATCAAGCATTTAATTTTTTACCTGGGGAATCCATTTAAAAAATGAATCAAAGGTTTATGACTGTCATAAACAGTTTACAATCTCTTGGAGAGAAAGTCTTAGAAGATAAAATTATTATGGATAAAATCATTGATATAATACCCAATGAATAGTAATTAAAAAGAAATGTAGTTGATGATATAAGGAATTTAACAGATCTTAATCTTGATTAATTAATTGGTACTCTTATGCAGTATGACGGTAGATTAAAAAGATATGCAGATAAATCTAAGAAAAATAATGGAGGAGTTTCTTTCAAACTACTATAATTACTACTAATTTTAAAACATAAAAAAAGGTTTTTAAGTCTTCCAAAAATAATAAATTTTTTATATAATCATACTCAAGTTTTTTAGAAAACTCTAAAAATGAATTAGGAAATATTTCTTGAAGGATGAACAAGATATTCGGTAAAAAGGACTTTTAGTATCATTATAAGAAATGTATCCAAGACCAAAATGAAAAGAAATATTTTGAAGCAATCTATTTCTAGGGTAAGAAATTTGTACACATAAGACTTAATTATCCAAATCTCAAAAGGAATGATAGTAATGAAATGCATACTAATAGGAATTAAAAAAGGTATTATAAATAAAAAGGAAAGAAATCCATGAAAGAAAATGATTCTTGGAGTGCCAATAGAGGAGAATCTTCAGATAATTCTTCAAAGAATGAAAATTATAGATAGATGAATATTTTTCTTTTTTCTAAAGAGCCTTTTGAAAATAAATACTTCATGGCCAAAGTACACACAACTGAATCCTTAACTAATATGTCCCAAAGTGAAAATTATCCTCATGATAAGAATTATACACCTTCGGATGAATAATCCTCCATAGTAAGTGACAATAAAAATTTAACTTCATATGATGAAGTTTCTCAATTTTCTAAACTATTATAAAAATAAAATTGCAAAGTTAATAAAAAACTTGAAAAAGAAAATTCTCGAATAAGTATTTTAAAAAAATAAGTATCAGATATTTCTAAATATCTTTATAAAAAATAATTTGAAAAGGAAACAATTTAAAAAAATCTATAAAGTTTTGTTTTTGGAAAAGATAATATTTTTAAAGATTTTGAAAAAGTAATTTATGAAAATAACATTTTAGAAACTAAAATCCCTTATTAAAATAACACTCTTAAGGATAATAATTTAGTTATCAAACTAAATTCTGAAATATCTTCTTTAAGAAAACTTTTTTCAAAATTTTAATATTGGTAAAGAATATTTTTAAAAGATGTATAAAAAATATGTCATCATGTTACATGTTTTGGAATGGGTTATTCCCATACAAAATATGTTTCCAATAACAATTATTCTCTTTTGAAAATGGAACCCTTTTTTACAAAATGACAAAGAGGTGGTCACTGGAATAAAAAAAATCCATAAATAAAATAAAATCCTTAGGTGTAACACCCTAGGATTTTATGAGATAGATTATTTTAATTTCTTTGATGTATTGTGTTGTACGCTACACCAAGATTAGCTTGCGCTATACGCAACACCGTATTAGCTTTCAATATATGCAACAGTATTCTTGGCTTGTGTTGCACAACATTTCAAGTTCTTTTGATAGAATTCATTTCACGCAACACTGAGTATAGATTTTGGTCAATATATAAATGAAATAAGTTTGGATTATGTTATAAACAACACTAAAGGAATCATGTACTACATTCAACACTGACTTGGCTTGCGTTACAGGAAAGAGCGACCTTCCTCGATAGCTTGCGTTGTACGAGATACCGAGTTTCACTAAACAATGATATATTATTAATATATTATTATTTAATAGGATATAAACTAGACATTATAAATATTATTAACTATATTTTTAATTTTATATAACTTTATAATTCATCTTAAACATTTTCTAGAACATGATATGAGAACAAAATCAATTTTTCGGATAAAAGAAATAATTTTCACCAAATGCAGTTTTACCACCTTTTGATGGAGCACCTATTTTAAATCTAGTTTTTAACACTTTTATAAGTTAAATTTTAAAAAATAAATTTATTATTCAGAAGCGGGACATAAAAATTTAATTTTTTTTAATTTTTTGTATTTTTATGATAAAATTCATATTTTAATGAATAATGAAAAATACTGCATTTTAATTCAAAACTGCCATTTCATATAATTTCTTTATATATTTATATTATTTTTTTAATTGGTTATAAAGTTTAATTGTATTATGGTTTTATAATTTAATCTAATTTTGTTCATTACAAGTAATTTTACTTTTAAGTTTGACTTAAACACATGTCAATCTTTTGATAGTTATTACTTCTTAAAAACCCGCTTTTTAGTTTTGACAACGGAAATTAATTTTAAGCTAATCAATGAAACTTATGTGTTTTGAATTTGGAAAAATGGATTCCATATTTGGAATCATAAGTTTCAAATTGTTTAAATATGTACCTTTTATTTTTTACCATTATGAATTGTAACTTCAGTAAATATTTTATTTACCATGGTTAAAGGGTAAATATGGTAAATAAGAGTAACAAATATTATTATAATAATATTAAACTACACTAACACATGTCCTAATACTATTGGATGAAATATTTCTGACCATTTCCATCCTTGGGTCGATTTTGGGACCTCATGGAACCACTTGTATGAGAGAATGACATTTTATAAAAATTAATTTAAAGTAAAGAGAAATATGACATAAACTTGTATCTTCTTAATAAAACAATTTTAATATGGGGTCATACATCAGATAAATTCTAATATAAATAGTAATTTTAAAGATAAAAATATTTCCTAAATCATGGTATTTTATTTATAATTTTATACACCAAATAAAAAAATTTATTCAAGACACAATGATGATGTAGTGATTACCTTATTAATGAATGGTTTAAATAAATGAGATTATAAATGTTAAAATAAATTTATTTTGAAAATTTGTATGCCATAAAATAATTTTATGGATGTTTATGACTTTTTATATTTTAATTAATGAATATTTTTTAAAATAATCAAGTTGTTATGGATTTTTAAAAAGTTATGATATGAATAGTATAAAAATTGACATAAATGAGCTTTAAAAAAATACTATTTTATTAAATGATATAATAGCCCTAAAAATATAATATTCATCCAAATGACTTAGATAATATTTAAAATGTCATTAATGAACCACTTTAGGTTATATTGGCATTTTATAGTAACTATATTAACCATATAGTATGAATATACAAGAAGACATGGTAAGAGTTAAATTAGTTAACTAAGGGTTAAAGCTAAAAGATAAGGTTAAATTTGAGACCTAAACTTGTATAAAACATATTGGTTGAGATTATTTAGAACAATACTCAACTTATAATTGAATTAAATGATTTCTGGACTTTTTGAAACCGAAAATAATTTTACAATAAAATAATATTTTAAGATTTTTCCTAAAGTACCCCTCACCTCTCTTATAAAAGGGCACCTCCCTTTCTCTTTAACTCGAACCTCTACAGCCTTTTGGTTCGGCAAAAATCTACCAATTTCTCCTCCCAACATTTATCAATTAATCCTAGAGTCCTAAAATTGTGAATAGAGTCATCATAAGGATCCCTTTTGTTCAAATCAAAAGGAAACACCTGAAGAAGAGGTAATCGTTTTATCCCTTCTTTCAAAATTCTTTTCTTCTTCTACTTCCTATTTCTATGTTTATTTCATAATAAAGTAATAAATACAATATATTATACATTATGAGATGTTATTATAATTATGGGAAAACATTATACCTCATTTTAACCATCATACAGATAACAATATCACCATGTGTGCGTGCGTACGGCTTACCATCTCCACGCTGTGTTGTAATTTGTTATTCCCTGTTACTCTATTTGTATAGGTATAATGATGAGTATAATGGATTTAAATAATCAATATAACATTATAATTATTATTTATAATTAATATAACATCCAATTACATACCATTTAACCATCAATATAATGATATTGTCGCTCGTGCGTACGTACAGCCTACCATCTCCACGACGCGATGAGATTCATTCTCCACTTTAACCATCCAAGAATGGTTATAAAAAATATATATATTATTCATAAATATTAAATTTATGAAATAATGTGTCTAATATAATTATATATATATATTTACATATAATTCATTCACTTACTTCCATTCAATACGATAAGAAAATGGAAATTGTGTTCATGCGTACGTACGGCCTACCGTGTCCATGAACGGTGTATTCCATTTCATATATCTATATATTATAGATATTTATATTATAAATATATATGATATATACATCATATTATACATTTTGTAAGTAAGTAAATCATTATCTAACTAATATGATCAAGAATAACAAGTCAAAAACGTACGATAAATAAAGCAATTATTAAACGAAATTTTGCACTAACTTGGAATTGTTAATAAAATGGTAATATAAAGTCATAAAATAATCATATATGGTATAATAAATATTATTATGATTCTTATATAAGTCAAAAATATTTTTAAAAACATTATACAAGAGTTTTGGACACGTACATAGAGTATCAGACCTAAGGTAAGGTATAACTTTGTCAATCTCATTTTTATCTGAGATTATTTATTATTAAGTATTTACTGGGGATATATTTATCATCCATGACCTTGTTTTATAAATATTTTTTCATAAATTTCTTAATATTATTATATTTATATTTAAATTCATTTTTCCCCTTTTGACTTTTACAACGTGGTATGGAAGGAATCTTTCTTTTATTTACCATACGAGGTACTTTTTGACTTTTTTATAAAAAGTACAAGGAGAATGTTTTTTTAACTTATATAGCATGAATGAGTTTTTACATCTTAATAACTCCTTATTTCCATGAATATTACTCTATAAATTTACAAATTTATTTTCAAGTAAATTATTTTCTTTTAAAATTTCATGACATTTTGAAAAAAGAAAATGTTTTTGAAAATGAAATGATATTTTCCTCAAGAAGTAAGTTCAAGTGTTTTATAAAAATTATTTTCCATCTAAGATGAAATAGGGTTATGTTTATATCCTTATTATTAAATTTATTTTATTGTGTTTATGATGGATTTATTTTTTTGAAATCCATTTATTTTATACATATTTTGATGTAATGATGTTTAAGAAACCCATTTTATTTCATGGGTTATGCTATGATAAATGATTTATATTTTTGTGGAACATGTAAGAATGATTTTATTATGAGATAGGTGGGACCTATATCTCCCCCCAATGCATTGGGTAAATATTTATATCTCATGAGATAGACCTGACTTGAATGGAAAGTAAATCTGGTTCAGTAATATATGGATGGAATGGCAAGTAAACCTGGTTCAGTAATGGACTTTGTCTACTATGATGGTCTTGGAAGCAATGGTTTGGATAATATGGAAATCATATTATGTTCATATTAGTTTTCCACAATTACATGTTTTATGCCAATTCTATTCTATCATGTTTAATGTTCCTTTATGATCTATGCCTTATGTACTACCAAGATTTATTTCATGACACAAGATTTTGATATTTAAACTTTATGTTCATGTTTTTACATTTTAATGTTTGTGGTTTGTTTTATGTTCTCAATGTTTACCTTTACTAATAATTTGAGCTCACCCTTTTTATGTTTTCTTTTCCCCATGATATAAATACATTTTTTAGGTTGTAAAACTAATGGGGAAGATCTTTATGGGAGATATTGAAGATATTTCACCAAACTAGAATAATGTGTTCCGAGTTTCCAAAGGCTCAAAAATAATACGGTCTTTGGGAATAGGTTTGTGTCATGTATTAATTATTACATAAAGGAAATGTAATTTCCATATATATCAATCTTGGTTCATTAGAGTTGGTATCAGAGTGAAGTTTTAGTCAACCTTTGGAAACTAATATGTGAAAAATATAATGAGATCCCTAGAGATATTTCTAAGGTATGTCTAGGGATGTACATAAGGGTATGTCTGACTATAGGTTATAGTCCTTGAATTATGGTAACAATCATGAATAACCTACGATTAAACCTAAGATGTTAGAGATTTAAAGTAATCCCCCTTGATTATATTGTTTTCCTAGTATGATTTTTTCCTCTCACAATATTCTTTTTGGGTTTTAGAAAACGGCCGGAAATAGGAGGATTCATGTTAATAGAGAATATGATAGACAATGGAATGATATTATCCATGAGAAACCAAATGAAATGGGATTTTTAAGGAAAAAAATCGTTATTATTTATAATCAGAAAACTCATAATATGATCAATAATATCAACTTTGGTGAGTTTCCTAAAGTAGATAATAAGAGAAAGATGGAGTTTCATAGCGATCATAGAGGAAAGAAAGTTCAATTTTCCTCATGTAAATCATGTGGGAATAGGCATCATGGAGAATGTTTTAAAGGAACTGGAAGATTCTTCGGGTGTGGAAAAGGACAAAAGTCCAGTAATTACAAAGGAAAAGGTTCAGTTAACACAATGGATAGGGATAATGGTATTGTTTTCCCGAATGGCCTGAAGGCCTTATTTTTATTTTATTATGGATAATCCCCCATTTAAGGGTTGAAGGGGAACCCGTACATGACCAGTAGGACCAAGGAACAAGGCCCGAATGACCCTAAATACATGACCTGAAGGCCTAGAGGAAAACCATGCCCATTACATGACCCGTAGGTCCAACGCACTAGAACTGCCCCTCCCCAGCTTCTACGTCATTGATCACCTAGCTCCCCACCTTGCATTTATGATCAGATAGCATTGCCCCATACAAAGTTTCACGGTGCCTAGTCCTGATGGCGGCTGCCATACCCTCTCATTCTTCCAATCCGGTTAGCTCTGCTTCTAGTGGCTGCTACTCTTGCTACTCTAATCCTCTTTTGGGGCCTATTCTGTGTGAACCGGGCTACTCCATGGTCTATGTGGCCCAAAGTCCCTATGGCCCGAAGGCCTTTGATGACCTGAATGCCCTTGAGACCCATAGGCCTAAACTGGTGTCCCAAAGTCCCAAATCGGGTGAATAGTTCTCGTTGCTACAGTAACTGCTACAGTTCTGCTACAGTGACCTGGAAATTTACCTCCACTCGTTTTTGAACCTAGGTCTCTTGGATTCCAAGAAGGATCCTTTACCACTCAGGTATGGTCTCGTTGGCATAATGGTATTGTTGAGACATCAAAAATGGTTAAATATTTTAAATTTGGAATGTACAGGCCTTATGCAAATTGATTCCCTAAGGGAAAATCTCATGAAGAGAATAATCATGGTCATATGGGTAGTATTTATGTTGATGATGATGAAGAGACTACAAATGATATATGAGATTATAGAAGTGTTGAGGAATAAAATGATGAACCTCGGTTAATGGTTTGAGAATATAATGTAATGATTTCATGTTTATCAAGAATAATGTATGGTACTATGGAATAAAGAAACATATAAAGATTATTACACTATTTCATTTCCTTAAGTATTTGAAAGTATATTTTTAATGGTACCAGTAACCATGAAAAGTTATTCATATATTTTTGGAAAACACGTGGTATGTGAATAATGTAATGGCCCAGACCTCTCCGGTCCATTACTTTGTGAAAATGAGGTGTTGGAGGTAGTCTGGGAGGTCGAGGTGACTTATCCCCAACACTTTTCCAATTTTTCCAGTTCTGTGAACAGTGTTTCCAGAACGGTAACCTTCTAATGGTGACCTTCTATCGGTAGGCTTGAACAGTGTTTCCAGAACGGTAACCTTTTAACGGTGACCTTCTATCGGTAGGCTTGAACAGTGTTTCCAGAACGGTAACCTTCTAATGGTGACCTTCTAACGGTAGCCTTGAACAGTGTTTCCAGAACGGTAACCTTATAACGGTGACCTTCTAATGGTGGACTTGAACAGTGTTTCCAGAACGGTAACCTTCCAACGGTGACCTTCTAACGGTAGCCTTGAACAGTGTTTCCAGAACGGTAACCTTATAACGGTGACCTTATAACGGTGGACTTAAACAGTGTTTCCAGAACGGTAACCTTCTAATGGTGACCTTCTAACGGTAGCCTTGAACAGTGTTTCCAGAACGGTAACCTTCTAACGGTGACCTTCTAATGGTATCCTTGAACAGTGTTTCTAGAACGGTGAGGTCTAATGGTGACATTTTCTTTCCTTTTCCAAATTTTGAGTATGTGAACAGTGTTTCCAGCTTCCAACAGTTTTGCCCCATTTGACGTTTCCTTTGACGTAAAATACATTTAAATCATTGTTTTAAGGACTCTTAAGGCCGATTCAAATGCCATAAATCCTATATTAATTATTCCTAAGGCCTGGATGTATTTACTTGGTCAAACCGCGTGGGATAATGTGATCCGTCTTTAATGGATAATTAACCAGATCTTAAACCATCGCCCCATTAAATCTTCAAAAAAGGACGAGATGTCATTCTCCCTTGTTCTTTCCCTTTGTTCTCAGCTAAGAGATTCTAGAACCTTTCAATCATTCCCGTAGGAGTTTCACAATAAATCTTTACTCCTAGGATTGGTTCTGCTCTCTTTTGGATGCAACCGAGTTGTGTCAGTCAATCTTCCCAATAAGGTATGTTTTATCGTCGTTCTTTTGGGGATCATCTTCTCTTGTTTCTCCCTTCCATATTATACCATGTAATTTCCAAGATTCTAATGGGTTTTTCTTGGTGTTGGTTGGTACTGTCGTACCGTGGCATCCTCTGGTGGATGCAGTTGTCGTGAGAGGAGGATTTTGACCCATTGTGTGGATAAAGGGCGTCAAGAACTCTTCCAGGTAGGGGATTCATGGAATCTCTAATTTTATATGTGCAATTGTAGAATTAGAATTATTTATCCCTTTGGATCACAATGAAATTGACCTAATTAAATACTTGAACTGGATTAAAAGAATTGGTTGATCGCATGTTGTTGCTTTGTACCGTGATAACGGTTTGCCTCATGTTTTGCTAGATATAGTGATATCTATGTTTTCTTTGATTAGTTGTTCGTTCTTGATGTAAATTGATAATGAATGTAAAGCCGGAATTAATTGTTAATTAATTGGCTAAAGATAAAGAGGCATGTAAATGAATCTGGTTGTTTCCGTTGTTGTAGTTGATCTAATTTGATGAAAATCGAATTGGCATAGTAATCATGTTAAATCTTTGTGATAGATTACTGATTAGTTTTTATGAAATTGGAACCTACGGATTGAATCTGATAATTCAATATGGATTAAAGAACAAATTATGTGAGAATTTATTAAAGGGTTCTAAGTTACCCTCTTGTTGTTAAAGGGCCAAGAGCCCATTGATGTGATTGATTGTTTTCCTGCTTCTTGTGTTGTGATGCGACCCTGGAGGGGTGTTGTGATATGTAGAGGCATGGAGGCCTTGTGGTTGTGGCAGTGGATAACGCCTAGGGTGGCGAGATGCATCAGCTTATGCATGTGGGTGTCGGGGAGGACACCCAGGATGATGGTATGGGATGAATGTGATGGCTGGATGTTGGTGGTTTTGTTTGGTTGTTTATCTGTTTTACTTTTCCCCACTTCTCAGGCAGCTGGTCTTGATTACCCTTCTTCCGAAAGAGGCGAATACACGTGGGGTATGCCCCAAGCTTTACGTGTTTAGCCTCTCGAGGGAGAACTGGTCTATGCGCTTGCTATAGGCGGTAAATACTCAATGGGTAGTATATCTACTCACCGTGTTGAGCCTCCTTTGTGTTTAGTAGCATAGGATGCTTTTCTAGAATGCCTGGGAATATGGAAAAGTAATTCTGTAATGAATGTCTGGTTAAATGGTGAGAATCCATGGGGATGGAGATACTAGAATTTAAAGGTTATGTGAATCTTAAAAGGAGCATTTGATTTTGAATGTGATGCCAATTCAGTTTAATGTGGAATTTTTCATGGTTAATTAATGTTTAAAGAATTAATTAATGTACAGTGGAACTGATAAAATGAGAATGGAGTAATCTAATAAAGCTCTTCAAATGTTTGTGTGCTTATAGGATACCTAGTCTTAGAAGTATCAGCCTGGAGTCTGAGAGACGTTAGCTGTAATTGTATCTAAGAATAGGTAATTCCCATAGTATGGATGTGAGTTATATATATATTCTGTACTTTTTGTGTTTCTATATGCTACTCCACCCTTTCGGTAAGGGCAACTGACACCCCGGGGATTCTGAGCCCTGGGGGGTGTTTTCCCGAACATTCTGATGGGAGGTCGAATGGCTGACTACCCCCTTTTGGCCATGCTCTCTTCTCTTGGTAGATACATGTGCCAATAGGCACAACTGTTATTTTCCCCATATATGTGTGTAGAGGGTTGTAATGTCTTGTGGTTATTTCACACACATATATTCTGGATATAATATCCTATGGACTACTATAGGTGTAGTGTGTATAGGCTGTCATGGCTTGAGGATCCCTACTTGGTGTATGGGCTATAATGGCTTGAGGTATAATACCCGATGTATGATACACGTTATGCGGGCTGTGGTGGCTCCCGGAACTTACCTGGTTACTTTTGGTTTGGAGGATGGTGTGGTGCTTCGTCCAGGTGTCTGCGGGCAAGCCTTTGTGGTGCACGAGGTGCAGATTTTGGAGCTTAGCCCAAGTGTCTATGGGAAAGCCTTTGGAGAGAGAATCACAGGACGTATGTCATTGGGGAAAAGTGGAAAACCAGTGGGGAAGTAGTAGCGGGGTACCCTTGATATTCTTTACTATATTCTATATTATTGTATGTGTTACTTGGTGAGAGTAGCTATGGTGAGGTTGGGAACTTAGTATACCTGTTTAGGTGACGAGTCAGTTTCACTTGTTGTTCACGGGGCTTTAGCATACTTTCTTTACTTTTGCACGAGAGCCTTGGGGAGGATCCTACTGAGTATATTGTTATACTCACCCTATGTATATATAAACTGTTTTTCAGGTCACTTGGAGTAGGTTGGAGATCAAGCTGGTTACTACTAGCTTGTGGTTGGAGGAGGAGCTGTTCGGGCTTGTGGTCGCTACCGTTTTACTTTCTTTTGGGTACTTTTAGTTTCCCCTTTCAGTTGTAGTACTTTTTCATGACATTTCATACATGTACTTGGATTTCTTTTATATTTCAGTTTTGAGTTGGAGTTGATTGTAGTCTATTCTATCTCTCTTCTGCATGTGTTCTCTTAGAGGGTAATGCCTCTCATTTGTATGTTTATTATACCCTTGGTGCTAGTCGCCAACCCGGGGCCTACTGGAGGCGGGACTCGGGGGTCATTATCTCTCTTCTCACATTGCCGGCCCAGGAGGGGTATACTTTGTGGGGAGGGGGTCGTGACAGAGTGGCATCTAGAGGAGGTGGTGAGACTTCATGGAGTACCTAGGACGATCATTTCTGATCGAGATCCTTGTTTTACCTCCAGGGTGTGGAGAAGTTTCCAGCATGCTTTTGGCTCTCAACTGTGCCTTAGCACTGCTTTTCATCCTCAAACGGATGGTCAGACAGAGCAAACCATGTAGACTCTTGAAGACATGTTGCGCTCATGTGTTCTTGATTTTGGAGGTTCATGGATGAAGCACTTACCCTTGGTAGAGTTTGCTTACAATAATTGTTTTCACTATACCATCGGTATGGCTCCGTTTGAAGCCTTGTATGGTCAGCCATGCCGTTCTCCATTGTGCTGGACTGGGGTTAGAGAGTCAGCAATTCTCAGACTAGAACTAGTGCAGAATACAACAGAGATGGTTCAGGTGATTCGTGAGAGGATGAAGACAGCGCAAGATCATCAGAAATCATATGCTGGTCAAAGAAGGAGACCCTTAGAGTTTAATTTCGGGGATCATGTGTTTCTGAAGGTGACTCCCTATCGTGGGCAGCGAAGGTTTGGTCGTGGAAGTAAGCTTTCTCCCCGTTTTGTTGGGCCTTTTGAGGTGTTAGCTCGTGTTGGAGCTGTGGCATATCGAGTAGCACTCCCCCCTCAGATGAGTCGGATACATGATGTTTTCCATGTATCACAGCTCCGTCGTTATCTTCATAATGAATCTCATGTTATCGATTGGGGAGAGATCGATATTGATGATGATGCAACCTTCGAGGAGAGACCTGTGGAGATCCAAGACCATAAGGAGAAGGTGTTGCGTGGTCATTCTATCCCCTTAGTTGGTGTCTTGTGGCGACACAGTGGCATGGAGGAGAGTACCTGGGAGCGTGAGTCACAGATACGTGCTCAGTACCCAGAGTTGTTTAATGTTTAACTCCTTTCATGAAATGATGTTTCCTTTTTGGTTAGACCTTTCATGTTTTATTTATGTACCTTGATGTGATGTTATGATTTAATTGTTTGGATATGGATTGTTTATTCCCATAGTCTCGAATGTCATAGTTTTGTTCCAGCTTTCAAACAACTCATGGTGGTTTTCCCCTGAGAGGTATTTGTGGGGTGGTTGTTCGGACCCCTCTTTTCTTCTAGGTTGGTTTCTAATTCTCGAGGATGAGAATGTTTTGAGAGGTATCTAATGTAATGGCACGGACCTCTCAGGTCCATTACTTTGTGAAAATGAGGTGTTGGAGGTGGTCTGGGAGGTCGAGGTGACTTATCCCCAACACTTTGCCAATTTTTCCAGTTTTGTGAACAGTGTTTCTAGAACGGTAACCTTCTAAAGGTGACCTTCTATCGGTATTCTTGAATAGTGTTTCCAGAACGGTAACCTTCTAATGGTGACCTTCTATCGGTAGGATTGAACAGTGTTTCCAGAACGGTAACCTTCTAACGGTGACCTTCTAATGGTAGCCTTGAATAGTGGTTCCAGAACGGTAACCTTCTAACGGTGACCTTCTAATGGTGGACTTGAACAGTGTTTCCAGAATGGTAACCTTCTAACGGTGACCTTCTAATGGTAGCCTTGAATAGTGTTTCCAGAACGGTAACCTTCTAATAGTGACCTTCTAACGGTGACCTTCTAATGGTGGACTTGAACAGTGTTTCCAGAACGGTAACCTTCTAACAGTGACCTCCTAACGGTAGCCTTGAACAGTGTTTCCAAAATAGTAACCTTCTAACGGTGACCTTCTAACGGTAGCCTTGAACAGTGTTTCCAGAACGGTGAGGTCTAACGGTGACCTTTTCATTCCTTTGCCAAATTTTGAGTATGTGAACAGTGTTTCCAGCTTCCAACAGTTTTTCCCCATTTGACGTTTCCTTTGACGTAAAATACATTTAAAGCCTTGTTTTAAGGACTCTTAAGGCCGATTCAAATGCCATAAATCCTATATTAATTATTCCTAAGGCCGGGATGTATTTACTTGGTCAAACCGCGTGGGTTAATGCGATCCTTTTTTAATGGAGAATTAACCAGATCGTAAACCATCGCCCCATTAAATCTTCAAAAAGGGACGAGATATCATTATCCCTTGTTC
This sequence comes from Viscum album, assembly GCA_963277665.1. Classification (NCBI taxonomy): domain Eukaryota; kingdom Viridiplantae; phylum Streptophyta; class Magnoliopsida; order Santalales; family Viscaceae; genus Viscum; species Viscum album. Next base: position 1,094,675,944 of record OY728151.1, on the reverse strand, counting down.
TTTCCCTTTGTTCTCAGCTAAGAGACGCTAGAACCTTTCAATCATTCCCATAGGAGTTTCACAATCAATCTTTACTCCTAGGATTGGTTCTGCTCTGTTTTGGATGCAACCGAGCTGTGTCGGTCAATCTTCCCAATAAGGTATGTTTTATCATCGTTCTTTTGGGGATCATCTTCTCTTGTTTCTCCCTTCCATATTATACCATGTAATTTCCAATATTCTAATGGGTTTTTCTTGGGGTTGGTTGGTACTGTCGTACTGTGGAATCCTCTGGTGGATGCAGTTGTCGTGAGAGGAAGATTTTGACCCGTTGTGTGGATAAAGGACGTCAAGAACTCTTCCAGGTAGGGGATTCATGGCTTCTCTAATTGTATATGTGCAATCGTAGAATTATCATGATTTATCACTTTGGATCACAATGAAATTGACCTAATTAAATACTTGAACCGGATTAAAAGAATTGGTTGATCGCATGTTGTTGCTTTGTACTGTGATAACGGTTTGCCTCATGTTTTTCTAGATATAGTGATATCTATGTTTTATTTTATTAGTTGTTCATTCTTGATTGAAATTGATAATGAACGTAAATCCGGAATTAATTGTTAATTAATTGGCTAAAGATAAAGAGGCGTGTAAATGAATCTGGTTGTTGTCGTTGTTGTAGTTGATCTAATTTTATGATAATCTAATTGGCATAGTAAGCATGTTAAATCTTTGTGATAGCTTAATGATTAGTTTTTTCGAAATTGGAACCTACGGATTGAATCTGATAATTCAATATGGATTAAAGAACAGATTGTGTGAGAATTTCTTAAAGGGTTCTGAGTTACCCACTTGTTGTTAAAGGGCCAAGAGCCCATTGATGTGATTGATTGTTTTCCTCCTGCTTGTGTTGTGATGCGACCCTGGAGGGGTGTTGTGATATGTGGAGGCATAGAGGCCTTGTGGTTATGGTAGCGGATGACGCCTAGGGTGGCGAGATGCATCAGCTTATGCATGTGGGTGTCGGGGAGGACACCCAGGATGATGGTATGGGATGAATGTGATGGCTGGATGTTGGTGGTTTTGTTTGGTTGTTTATCTGTTTTACTTTTCCCCACTGCTCAGGCAGCTGGTCTTGATTACCCTTCTTCCGAAAGAGGCAAAGACACGCGGGGTATGCCACGATATTTCCGTGTTTAGCCTCTCGAGGGAGAATTGGTCTATGCTCTTGCTATAGGTGGTAAATACTCAACGGGTAGTATATCTACTCACCATGTTGAGACTCCTTTGTGTTTAGTAGCATATGATGCTTTTCTAGAATGTCTGGGAATATGGAAAAGTAATTCTTTAATGAATGTTTGATTAAATGGTGAAAATCCATGGGGATAGAGATACTAGAATTTAAAGGTGATGTGAATCTTAAAAGGAGCAGTTGATTTTGAATGTGATGCCAATTCAGTTTAATGTGGAATTGTTCATGGTTAATTAATGTTTAAAGAATTAATTAATGTACAGTGGAACTGATAAAATGAGAATGGAGTAATCTAATAAAGCTCTTCAAATGTTTGTGTGCTTATAGGATACCTAGTCTTAGAAGTAGCAGCCTGGAGTCTGAGAGACGTTAGCTGCAGTTGTATCTAAGAATAGGTAATGCCCATAGTGTGGATGTGAGTTATATATATATTCTGTACTTTTTGTGTTTCTATACGCTACTCCACCCTGTCGGTAAGGGAAACTGACACCCCGGGGATTCTGAGCCCTGAGGGGGTGTTTTCCCGAACATTCTGATGGGAGGTCGAATGGCTGACAACCCCCTTTTGGCCCCTCTCTCTTCTCTTGGTAGATACATGTGCCAACATGCACAACTGTTAGTTTCCCCATATATGTGTGTAGAGGGCTGTAATGGCTTGTGGTTATTTCACACACATATATTCTGGATATAGTATCCTATGGACTACTATAGGTGTAATGTGTATAGGCTGTCATGGCTTGAGGATCCCTACTCGGTGTATGGGATATAATGGCTTGAGGTATAATACCCGATGTATGATACACGTTATGCGGGCTGTGGTGGCTCTCGGAACTTACCTGGTTACTTTTGGTTGGGAGGATGGTGTTGTGCTTCGTCCAGGTGTCTGTGGGAAAGCCTTTGTGGTGCACGAGGTGCAGATTGTGGAGATTAGCCCAGGTGTCTGCGGGCAAGCCTTTGGAGAGAGAAGCACAGGACGTATGTCGTTGGGGAAAAGCGGCAAACCAGTGGGAAAGTAGTAGAGGGGTACCCTTTATATTCTTTACTATATTCTATATTATTGTATGTGTTACTTGGTGAGAGTAGCCATGGTGAGGTTGGGAACTTAGTATACTTGTTTAGGTGACGAGTCAGTTTCACTTGTTGTTCACGGGGCTTTAGCATGCTTTCTTTACTTTTGCACAAGAGGCTTGGGGAGGATCCTACTGAGTATACTGTTATACTCACCCTATGTATATATAAACTGTTTTTCAGGTCACTTGGAGCAGGTTGGAGATCAAGCTGGTTACTACGAGCTTGTGGTTGGAGGAGGAGCTGTTCGGGCTTGTGGTCGCTACCGTTTTACTTTCTTTTGGGTACTTTTAGTTTCCCCTTTCAGTTGTATTACTTTTGCATGACATTTCATACATGTACTTGGATTTATTTTATATTTCAGTTCTGAGTTGGAGTTGATTGGAGTCTATTCTATCTCTCTTTTGCATGTGTTCTCTTAGAGGGTAATGCCTCCCATTTGTATGTTTATTATACCCTTGGTGCTAGTCGCCAACCCGGGGCCTACTGGAGGCGGGACTCGGGGGTCATTATCTCTCTTCTCACATTGCCGGCTCAGGAGGGGTACACTTTTTGGGGAGGGGGTCGTGACAAATAATGATGGGATAAGGAGATAATAAGTTTCTTTATAGTATTAATGACCTCAGGACTGATATAAAGTCAAAGTGATATCATGGTTTGAGTATATATAATTATTGGTATTTTTGGTATGTAGAAAGAGTTAACTTTTGACAGCATTCATGTTTTCACTAAGGTTCTATAGTAATTCATGTTTTAAGAGAATACATGATTAAGGTATTCACATATTTGGAATGTGACAACCAAGAACTACCTTAGGAGATATGGGAGACAAATTTTAAGAAGATTTAGTTCACCTATTTCTAAAGTTTTATATTTTCAATTTTGGAAGGATTGTATTGTTATCCATTTATGGATAGTATAAGTTATATTCTGGTTGAATTTTGTATTATCTAACTATACCTGGTGGCCTTATGAATATTTGATTACATGTGCTAACCTTATTTTTGAGACAGATGGAATGACCTATCATTCTATCGCATGATCTTCTAACACTTCAATAATTAAAAATTCAACTTTATTTCTTTAAATAATAGATGAAGTGGAAATTTTTCAAGGCACAAACAATGGTGATATTTTACTAAAATCAAGTAAGTATTTATTCTCATGAAAAATTGTTCAACTTTAGAAAAGGGATCTTGAAACCAAAGAATTTATCCTAGTACCTTCTTATCTGATGAATCATATAGTCCATTAAATCATATTATATTTATGGTTTTCTGGTAGTTAACTTTCTCCAAACCTTATTCTCTATCACTATCCATCAGAACTTGATGGTTAGATTTCTCTTCTATATCCATGTTTTCACTTCTCACCTATATTATCCTATGTGGAAACCCAGTGATGATTTAATTTGGGTAACCTTTATGTTACTAAAATTCATTTTTAAAATAAAGATTTAGTATTCCTTTTTACTATGTGGGTTTCTATGAAAAAACTTTCAAGTAGTAAACCATTTATAACCCTGACTAATTTCAAGGGAGAAATTCATTTTAAGGGGGGTAGAATGTAACACCCATAGATTTTATGAGATATATTATTTTAATTTTTTTGATGTATTGTGTTGTATTATAAATCAAGATTAGTTTTCACTATACACAACACCATATTAGCTTGCAGTATACGCAACAGTATTCTTGGCTTGTGTTGTACACAATTTCAAGTTCTTTTGATAGAATTCATTTCACGCAACACTAAGTATAGATTTGGTTCAATTTATAAATGAACTAAGTTTGGATTATGTATACTCAACACTAAAATAATATTTCACTATAGAAAACACTGAATTGTCTTGTGTTACAATCAATAGTGACCTTTCTTGATAGCTTGCGTTGTACGCGATACTAAGTTTCACTAAACAACGATATATTATTAAAATATTATTATTTAATGGGATATAAACTAGACATTATAAATAGTATTAACTAAATTTTTAATTTTATATAACATTATAATTCATATTACATATTTTATAGAACATGATATGAGAAAAAAATAAATTTTTCAGATAAATGAAGTATTTTTCAAAAAATGCAGTTTTACCGCCTTTTGATGGATCACCCATTTTAAATATATTTTTAAAACTTTTATAAGTTAAATTTTACAAAATAAACTTCTTATTTGTAATAGGTACATAAAATTTTACTTTTTTTGAATTTTTGTTATTTTTCTAATAAAATTCATATTTTAATGAATAGTGAAATATACTTCATTTTAATTCAAAACTGCATTTTTATCTAATTTATTTATATAGTTAGATTATATTTTTAATTTGTTTTAAAGTTTAATCGTATTATGTTTTTATCATTTAATAAAATTTTGTTCATTTAAATTAATTTCACTTTTAAATTGGACTTAAACACATGTCAATCTTTTGATAGTTATTACTTCTTAAAAACCCTCTTTTTGGTTTTGACAACGGGAATTAATTTTAAATTAATTACTACAACTTCTATGTTTTGAATTTGTATAAATTGATTCCATATTTGGAATCATAAGGTTCATATTTTGTAAATAGATACTTTTATTTTGGGATATGATGAATAGTAACTTCAGTAAATATTTTATTTACCATGGTTAGAGGGTAAATCTGGTAAATAAGGTTAAAAAATAATATTATAATAATATTAAACTACCCTAACACATGTCCTAATACTATTGGATGAGATATTTACTACCATGGGAATCCTCGGGTCGATTTTGGTACCCCATGGAACCACTTGGAAGGGAAAATGACATTTTATAAGAATTGATTTAAAGTAAAGAGAAATATGACATAAACTTGTATCTTATTAATAAAAAGAATTAATATGGGGTTATACATAAGACAAATTAGACTATAAATATTCATTGGAAAGATAAAAATATTTCCTACATCATGGTATTCTATTTATAATTTTTAGACACTAAATAAATAAATTTATTTATGACACAATGATGATGTAGTGATTACCTTATTAATGAATGATTTAAATAAATGAGATTATAAATATTAAAATAAATTTATTTTGAAAATTTTTATTCCATACACGAATTTTATGTATGAGTATGACTTGTTATATTTGAATTAATGATGTTTTTTCTAAATAATCAAGTTATGGATTTTTAAAAAGTCATGATATGAATAGTATAAAAATGACATAAATGAGTTTTTAAAACAAATACTATTTTATTAAATGATATAATTGTCCTAAAAATCTAAGATTCGGCCAAATGACTTAGATAATGTTGAAAATGTCATTAATGAACCACTTTAGGTTATATTTTTATTTTATAGTAACTATATTAACCATATAATATGAATATAAAAGAAGACATGGTAAGAGTTAAATTAGTTAACTAAGGGTTAAAGCTAAAAGATAAGGTTAAATTTGAGACCTAAAATTGTCTAAAACTGTTGGTTGGAGTGAAAACTCAATAGTATTTAATTGAATTCCTACTTAAAATTTCTGTTAAAAGCTTTAGGATAAAAATCCCCCAATTTGAAACAGCACAATTAATTAAGGAAGTAGAGATATAAATGTCCAATTGATAAACAAGTTTCTCAAAGGTTGATTATTCCACAGTTGAATCAATGAAAAAAACTTATCCAATTTTTGAAATATGTTTACTGAATTAAACACATATACACACTCACCAAAACTAACTATCAGAGTTAATGTAAAACAATTTTCTGTTTTGAAGTTATAAGCAGCAGAAAATAAGAAAACAGAGTATTACAAAAGAAGGTACATAGCAGAGTTAAACAAGAGGTTCGGTCTCAAGCCGAGACTTAATTATCTCTACTTGGTGGTCACCTACCACCAAGCATTTTATATTAACAATAAACTTGATACACATCTTATATCGGGCTTTACAATAGTTTTCAAAAACTGTTCAGGGATCACGCCCTCTACCACAGTTCTTCATGGGAAAAACACAAAACCAGGCCACACACAACCTCTTCCACTGTTACACATGGGAAACAAAATGTAAGTAATGTTTGGTGTGAGTATTTTTAGTATCCTCTAGTTTAATCATAGGATATGGTGTGTGTAATAAACAAACACACACTTCTCAGAAATGTAAGATAAGAAAAACAATAGAGATAGTGTTATAAAGATTGAGTTTAGAAGGCTCTATGTGTTTGCAGTTTAGCTCTTGAATCCTTGGAGGGAAGAAATAGAAGTTTGAGTCTTTCTCTGGAAGTTGTCTCCAAAATAGAGTTTCACAACTCTAGGTTCTAGCTTCCAGGTATTGAGGTGTTCTGCTTCATGGTTTGAAAGAGATTTGATTAAGCACAGAAGACAATCTTGAATTTGTTATCCCAAATGATCTTCGTGAAGCTCTTGGGTTCACAATGTAAAAGCTGGTGTGTTCTCTTTTTCTTCAGGTAAGTCGTGTAGTTTCTATATCACATGCATCCTTATTCTTCTCTTCCTTGGTCTTCTATTTTATATTTGAGTTCCGACAATAGGAATAAGAAAACCACATGCGGTCTTCCTCGTACCTCGTACTATCTCTAGATACCATATCTTGATATGTCTACAATCAGAATTAATTAATGTGAGAAGCAATAAATTTACCAAATCTGACTATTAGAATAATCTTATGAAATTGAAAAAGTATGGTGTATAAGATTGGGTATTAGTAGACTGGTAGTGGTAGCCTTCTCAATGGTAGGCTTCATCGGTAGGCTTCATAGATAGCCTTCAACAGTAGCCTTCATCAGTAGCCTTCATTGGTAGCCTTCATCGGTAGGCTTCATTGGTAGGCTTCATCGGTAGTATTATAGCAGTTACCTATAGTGGTAACTCTACAATAGTAGCCTTTGAGCGAGACTCATAGCGGTGAGCTTTCATTGATAACTCAACGGTAAGGTTCCTCAGCGGTAACCTCTATCGGTAACCTCTATCAGTAACCTCTATCGGTAACCTCTATCGGTAACCTCTATCGGTGACCTCTAGTGGTAACCTCTATTGGTAATCTCTATTAGTAACCTTTATCGGTAACCTCTAGTGGTAAAATTTATCGGTAACCTTCCAGCGGTAACCTTCCAGTGATAACCTTTTACTTAGAGAAAATTTTCACTATAAACTTAATCGAGAGAGCAGTGAGATCAAAAATACATAGTTATTACCAGATAGAAACTATAAATATTAATGAAACATGATTATCATATAAAATAAACATGATTTGGGATTATCAAAATAGGTGAGTCCAACAATCTCCACCTTTTTCATAATCACAAATTATGTTAGTGGAATTTATATTTAAGAATTTTTGAATCACAGTTAAGAACATTTTCTAATCTCTTCATAGATGTTAGTATACATATATTATGTATCAGGAGTTTAAATAACATAAAATTGAACCATGTTTATTGTTGACAATATATCGGATCATATATTCAAGGGCTCTAGTATTATATTAGAGCATATATTCAAGGGTTCCAATATTAAAACTTCTCCCCCTTTGTGATTAGAAAAAAGAATATAATAAAAAATGAGACAAAGGAATATTTTTATATTGATGAAATAAGAGTACAATATACAAAAATATTGCAATGATCCCTATCAACTAATACTTCCCACATTCAATCCACATCAAATATTTCCAAGGGAGCTTTGTCTTTGAGAGCTGAGGAGGTGGGTTCAGAAGATGGAGGTACAGCATTAGGTATGGAAATGAGCAAGGTAGGAGGAGCTACTACAAAAGAATCAATAGACCAATAATGAGTAGATCTCTAAGGAATCATAGGAGTAAAGATTCTTATGGCCTGAGAAGGATTCATCAAAGTGGCAGCACTAGTAGAGCTTAATGCAGCTGAGGAAGAAGGTATGGCTGGAGGAAAAATAATGGGAGGCATTCCACAAGGAGGAAGGGAAAAATGAGATTCCTGAAATCCATAATGATTCTCCCTCCTCTTTTTATAGCTTAAATGAAATAATCCTAATTATCCATGAATTTTTCCAAAGTATGAGTCAACTATCTAAGCCTGCTAACTTGAACCTTAAAATCCTGAGTGACTGGTGGGATCAACAGTATCTTGAAGTGACCATCCATCTGATGATTATTGTAAACCCTTTTATAATAGAAGTCAGCTTTCTATTTAATAGACTTATGGTCTTGGGAAGACTCCCTCAAGTAATCTCCTACAAGCTTATGAATGTCTTTGGTAGTGGAAATGACATGAGTCATAGACTGAGGGTCTGAGGTACTTGCACTAGAGAGATTCTCTAATTCTTCTCTAACAACTGATCTAAAAACTTCAAGATCAATAGGATGAGATGTTGATGAGAAAGAAGAAGTGCATAGAGGTTCCATGGTAAAAGATATTTTTTCCTTAAAAGACTTAGTCATTCCACCGATCAACCTCTTCACATCATCATCTTGACCACTCACATTTGTCTCCATAGACTTCTTAAAGTCCTCAAACAAAGTGACCATCTGATAAACAACACTCTTAACAAACTTAAGGTCTTTTTCCACTTGAGATCTTGAATCCATAAATGAGTCTAAACTCATAATCAATTGTTACACAGACTCTATAGATTCTTCTAAGGTTATGACTTGATTCTAGAATTCCTTCAATTCATGTAGCAAGTTGGAGTGAAAGGTAGAGATTATTCTTTCCAAGGCAGATGCCACAAGTTCTTGATTGAGAGACACATATCTCTCTATCCAAATGGATCTCTCATCAAAGTGTCTCTTCAAATCTGATTTTAATGACTCCAAGTCATACTTATTCACATAATTCTAAGGTAGAATAACAACCAGTTTCACAATAGTGGTCTCTAAAACAGAAAGAATTGGAGGTCTTCTATTAGGTTTTTCATCTTCAGAGTATTCATAGTCTAAGCCCAAGACCATGAATCCAGGGTCTTCTAACCAATCCTCTATTTCATGAGAAAAAAAAACTAAACCTGAGGAAACATGTTACTCCCCCTCACTTTGACCATCCTCCTGGTCAACTACATTCACCTCTTCCATTCCTCCTTGATCAACTACATCAACAGGAGATTCCACTGCTATTTCTTCTAAAGAATCTTCAACTACATCCATAGAAATTTCAGCTCTAACCGATTCAACATTCTCTTCCTCTTCACTCTCTTCCACTTCTATATATATCCTATCAAAGGACTAAGACTTAAGCATTCTTCTTCACTTTCATCAATAGCTGTCTCAAATTCATCATGGATAGATTTAGCTTCATCATTCTCCTCTGAGGTCTCTCTAATAGTAATTTCTCTTAAGACATTCTCTTCTTCTTCTTCACTGGTTTCCTCATCATCACTGTCCCTTAGGACAATCTCTCTTCTAGGTAATCTCTTTGGTGGTATAGGCTCACCAAAAGATATAGTACCAATATGGGGGCTTGATGGAAGGTTAGTATCACTCCTGTAATCAACAGGAGAATCCTCTCTTTCACAACAGCAACATCCTCTTCTTCATATGAGTACACTAGATCCACTTCATTAGGCTTTAAACCTAGATCTCTTTTATTATTTGGCCTATTAGGATTGGTAACAGGATTGAATTACTCATATAGTTTAGCCTCATCATTCACCCACTCCTTTTTTCAAGGGTTCCAGATTATATTCATAAACTTTCAAATCATTTTGGTAATGTAGAATTTGTCCCTAAAAACTATGATTTCATCCTTATTTCCAGCAACTCATTCACTTTTAACATTAAGGATATCAACTTGGCATGAAATAAATCATTTTTCTTGGAGATAGGATTTTTCATTTCCTCTAACTGAACCATTAACAACCTGTTGAGATTTATACTTTGTCCATACTTCAACAGATACAAAAAAAATTGTCTTGATACTTCAAAGTAGCAAAGTCCCATCTCCTGGGACTCAAAACATATTGAACAAATTTGAAAAGTAATCAGTTTTCTCTATCCATCTTAACAAATATCACCTTCTTTGGGATTCCATTCACTGTTAGTTTGGACAGAGCCTCTTCATAGCATAAATAATCACTGGTGGGAGGTACCACTCTAGAGTAATAATCAAATATTCTTTCATATGGGACTCTTAATCATTCAGACCATTCAATAGAAGAGAAGCTCACACTTACTTCATTTACCTTAGAAAACATTCAGTTCTCATCCTCAGACTATTCAAACTTCAAAAACTCACAAAATTCCTTTACTAGCTTCAGGTAATACGGTCCATTGTTATTTGCAAAACATTCTACCCAATCCTGAGCTTCGAGTGCCTTCAGCACCAAAGAATTGCTTGATAGTATCCATTCTGAACTTAATTCCTTTTTGACCATGATTTCCCTCTTCAACAAATGAGGATCAATCAGCTTCACCATATCCTTAATTCCGCTACTAGACCCAGATCAAGGTATCTTCGGGTTCGGCACATCTTCTTCATCACCAACCATCAGTCTCTTCAGTCTTGCCATTGTGATCTGATGCGGTTTGAGGGTTTTAGAAGAAGGTTGGGTTCTAAGGTTAGGAAGCAAGAGGTTTGGGAGAGGATTGAAGTGGATCGAAATGTTTTTTTTACTTTGTTTTTTTTCATTTAGGGATCAAAAAATAAATTGAGTAAAATAAATAAATAATATTAAAAACGTTTCAGATTTCGACCGAAAAATGCTAAGTCTCGGGAGTAAGGTCGACTATTGGTAAGGTACCAATGGTGAGGTCCTAATTGTGAGGTCCAATGGTGAGGTCCTAATGGTGAGATCCAATAGTGAGGTCCTAATGGTGAGGTCCAACAGTGAGGTCCTAACGGTGAGGTGTCCTAACAGTGAGGTCCAACAGTGAGGTCCTAATGGTGAGATCCTAACAGTGAGGTGTCCTAACGGTGAGGTCCAATGGTGAGGTCCTAATGGTGAGGTCCAATGGTGAGGTTTCCTAATGGTGAGGTCCAATGGTGAGGTCATAATGGTGAGGTCCAACAGTGAGGTTTCCTAATGGTGATGTCCAATGGTGAGGTTTCCTAAACAAACAATTTATCATACCTAACTCATGTTTGATGTAATTTAACCTCTCATAATTCAAAGGCTTTGTGAATATATCAGCCAATTGATCTTCAGTACCAATGAATTCAAGAGTGATAGCACCTATTTGATAATTATCTCTCAAGAAGTGATTTCTTACATCAATATATTTTGTCCTATCATGAGATACTAGATCTCTAGAGATGTTAATAGAACTTGTATTATCACAGTTTATAGAGACATGTTTGAATTGATATCCATAGTCTAGTAAAGTGTGTTTCATCCACATAATTTGAGCACAACAACTACCAGAAGCTATATATTCATCTTCGGTAGTGGATAATGCAAGAGAATTATGTTTCTTACTATATCATGATACTATTGACTTTCCCAAAATGTGACATGTTCAAGAGGTTCTTTTTCTATATAACTTACAATCAAAAAAGTCAGAATCTAAATAGCTTATCAAATTAAATGATTGTCATCTTGGATAAAATAGTCCTAAGTTTGTAGTATACATGAGATATTTAAAAATCCTTTTAATAGAATTTAAATGAGACTCTTTGGGATTGTATTGGAAATGAGAACACATATATACACTGAACATTATATTAGGTTTTCTAGCAGTAAGGTAGATCAGACTCCCAATCATACCTCTATAATTGGTTTGATCCACTGGTTTACCAGTTTCATCAGCATCCAACTTACAAGTGGTACTCATAGGTGTATCACTACCTTTATTAATATCCAAACCAAAAAGTTTCAAAATATCCGTAGTATATTAACTTTGATTTAAAACAATACCATTTTTATTTTGAAAATTTTGAAATCAAAGGAAAAATTTAAGTTCCCCCCTTAAACTCATTTCAAACTCATCTTGCATCATCTTTGAAAAATCAGTACATAAAGAATTTTTAGAAGATCCAAAAATAATGTCATCTACATAAATTTGTACTATTAAAACATCTTTGGAAACCCTTTTAATAAAAAGAGTAGGATTAACTATTCCTTTAGTAAAACCTTTTGAAATAAAAAATGAACTGAGTCTATCATACCAAGCTCTAGGAGATTATTTTGGACCATATAAATATTTAGGCAGTTTAAAAACATTATTTGAACAGTGGGGATTTGTAAACCTATGGGGGTTGTTCAAAAAACACATCCTCAACTATATACCCATTTAGAAATGCACTTTTGACATCCATTTGATAATGTTTTAAATTCAGATGAGTTGCATAATAAAGTAGTATCCTAATGGATTCCAGTCTAGTTATAGGTGCAAAGGTTTCCTCATAGTCTATTACTTCTTCTTGAATATATCCTTGTGAAACTAATCTAGCCTAGTTTTTTACTATATTTCCAGACTAATATACTTTGTTTCTAAACACCCATTTAGTGCCTATGGTCAAAGTGTCCTTAGGTCTTTCTACTAATTCCCAAAATTTGTTTCTTTCAAATTGATTTAATTCCTCTTGCATAGCTATCACCCAAAATTCATCATTGATGGCATCATTAATATTTTTGGGTTCAATATGTGAAAGAAAATCTTGATGTTCAACCTGGTTTCTCAGAGAATCTCTAGTTTGTGTCCCTCTATTTAGATCACCTACTACAGCATCTAAAGGATGATTCTTGAGAGTTCTAATACCTCTAGAAAGAGTTGGACTAGACTCCTCATGGTTGTCTACAGGTTCATATTCAACATGATCTGATTCTGGAAAATTTACAGAACTAGTTGATTTCACTGGGGGTTCACTATTTTTATCATTAAGGTCCAGAATTGACATATCTTCCTCAAGATATTCAAGAGAGGTTTTAGGTTCATGTGGATCAATCTCATCAAATTTTACATGAACTGATTCTTCCACACATTTGGTTCTCTTATTGAATACTCTATAGGCTTTAATAGAGATTGAGTAACCTAGAAAATTTCCTTCATCACTTTTGGAAGATAATTTTTCAAGATTATCCCTAGTGTTTTGGATAAAGACTTTGCAACCAAAAACAATAAAGTAATTAACCTTAGGATTACTATTGTTCCACAGCTCATAAGGGGTCTTCTTAATAATAGGTCTAATTAAGACTCTGTTGATGATGTAACAAGCTGTATTAATATATTAAGCCCAAAAATAGATAGGCAGGTTATACTCATTTATCATAGTCCGGGAAATATCTTGAAGTGTCCTATTTATTCTTTCTATAACTCCATTTTTTTGAGGTGTTCTAGGATCAGAGAAATTTTGATTATAGCCATTATGTGAGAAAAAATATTTGAACTCCTAATTTTCAAACTCATGTCCATGATAACTTATCAAGGTATTCTATAACCAAGATTCTTTATAAAAATCATTTAAACAAGAAATATTTTGCTTAGATAAAGAGATTAAATCAACAATATATACATTTTCATTTCTAAGAGCAGTGAATATTAAATCATTTTTAGAATTAAAAACATTTCATGCATCATTTTCAAACATAACATTAAAACAATCATCACACAATTGATAGAAACTAAGTATATTGTACTTTAACCCATAAACATAAAGTACTTTTGAAATTAATATAGTATTAGGGTTACCAATTTGGCCTAAGCTGATGATCTTTGCTTTAACATTATCACCAAATTTAACATGTCCACCATCAACTTTAATTAGGTTCTGGAAGCATGAATATTATCATGTCATATGTCTTGAACATCAACTATCCAAGTACTATAGGGTTTTATAAGAGATATTTAGACAATTTTCCTAAAAAATAGATTAAGCATAGGGTAACTTTAGTACCCAGATTTTCTTGGGTCTAGAGAGGTTAGCAAGTAAAGCTTTGGGAACCCATATTTTTATTATTGGATTCCTATACTCAATAGATATATTTTGAGACATGAACACTTTGTTAGGTCCTTTAGAATTTTTTTTTCAAAAGATGGTCCAGAACATGAACTAGCAGTGAACTGTCCAGATTTTGGAACAAATTTTTTCTTAATAATCCTTCTTTGTCCTAGTTGATATCCTAAACCAGTTGTGTATTTTGGAGAAATTTTTTCCCAAGAAATTATGTCAATGTATCTTTATAGGCAGTAAACTTCTCAATATATCTTTTTAATTGCTCATTTTATAATTTTAGTTTAGTATTTTCTTTTAACAGCTGAGAAAATTTTTCTTTTTAAATATCCAAATTAGGCTTATAATTGGAATTTAAAGCATGTTGTCTTTTCAATAATTTATATTTATCTTTGAGTTCATTAAAGGTATCCTCAAGAATTCCACAGTATTCAAATAGTTCATCCTTAGTCATATTTTCATCATTATTTGATTCACTCTCATTCCCATAATAGTAAGAATTATGTATAGGAGAATTAATTGTTACCTCTAATGTTTCTGTCATGAAAAACAGGTTTTCATGATTGTTCTTTTCAGTATCAGAAGTGTCAGATTCACTAGAGCTGTCTTATGAAGCACTCCAAGTAGCTTTCATATCCTTTTTATATCCATTTCCCTTGTCTTCATATTTCTTCTTAAACTTCATCTTGGGGAAATCAGCCTTCACATGACCTTTTCATTTACACTCATAACAAGTTTTCTCATTTGTTTTGTTATTCCATTTTTTTGTCCTTTTTCCAATGCCCTTTACTATCATAATTTACATTATAATTTGACTTTCTAAATAAATTCTTCTTTCAGTAGAACTTTTTAAACATTTTATAAAGATGATCCATATCATCATCACTATCAGATTCTAAATCTTCACTGGTGGAACTATCTACAGAAACTTGAACTTTATCTTTGTATTTTCTCTTTAAGGTAGTAGTCTTGAATGCTACATATTTCTTTCTTGGTTCTTAATTTTCTTCTTGATTCACCTTAATCTCTTCTTCATACATCATGAGTTTTCCAATTAGTTCCTTCACTGGTGGATTACTTATGTCGTAATATTCTCAGATAAAAATAGAAGTTCCTCCCCATTTGTCAGGTAGATATTGAAGAAATCTCATAATATGGTCCATATTGTCTACTATTTTCCTAAGCAGACTCAGGGTATTTACTATTTCATTGAACCTGAGATAAATTTCAGAGATAGGTTCATTAGGATTCATTTTAAAATTATCATATTTAATAGTATAGGTATTTAGTCTCATTTAGTTAACATTGGTTTTTTCCTCATGGGAAATAGCCAAAGTATCCCAAATGTCATATGCAATTTTACAAAAGGATGTTCTATTGAATTATTCATCACTTAGAGCATAGTACAATGCATTCATTTCTTTATAGTTATTATTATATGTAGCTTTAGTCAACTGAGACCTTGTTTCCCTAGCAGTAGAAGGTAATGCATGTTGTTCTTCAATTCGGTCCCAGATTTGAGGACCCGTGATCTCTAGATACATTTTGATTTTCATTTTACAATGAGAATTGTTATAACCATTAAATAAAGGTGGATTTTTAGTATCCACACCCTCAACTAGGCTATCCGTAGTTAATTAGAGTTTAAAGAACTGAAAATTTAGATATGACAAAAATTTTAAGATATTTATAATACAACTAAAATTAAAATTGAAAAGAATATGAAAAGTTTGAAAAATAGTTCTGGTGGTAGTAATAAAAACAACCTCTGATACCAAATGTTGGTCAGAGTGGAAACTCAAGAGGGGGTTAATTGAGTTCCTACTTAAAATTTTTGTTAAAAACTTTATGATAAAAATCCCCCAATTTGAAACAACCCAGTTAATTAAGGCAGTAGAGATATAAATGTTCAATTGATCAAAAAGTTTCTGAAAGGTTGATTAGTCCTTATTTTAATCAGTTAAAAACACTTATCCAACTTTTGAAACGGGTTTACTGAATTAAACACATATACACACTAAACAAAACTAACTATCAGAGTTAATGTAAAACAGTTTCTGTTTTGAAGTTATAAGTAGAAAAAAATAGAAAAACTGAGTATTACAAAAGAAAGTACACAGAAGAGTTAAACAAGAGGTTCAGTCTCAAGCTGAGACTTAATCCTCTCCACTTGGAGATCACCTTCCACCAAGCAGTTTATATTAACAATAAAATTGATACACAGCCTGTATCAGGATTTACAAAAGTTTTCACAAACTGTCTAGGGCTCACACCATCTACCGTAGTTATTCATGGGAAAAACATACAACCAGGATATGCACAACCTATTCCATGGTTACACATGGGAAACAAAATTTAAGTATGTTTAGTGTGAGGATTTTTAGTATTCTCTAGTTCAAGCACATAAGATAGTGTGTGTAACAGAAAAACACACACATCTCAGAAATGTAAGATAAAAAATACAATAGAGCTAATGTTATAAATATTGATTTTATAAGGATCTATGTGTTTTTAGTTAATCTCTTGACACCTTGGAGTGAAGAAATTATATTTTGAGTCTTTCTCTAGAAGTTGTCTCCAAAACAGAGTGTCGCAACTCTAGGTTCTAACTTACAGGTACTGAGGTGTTTTGCTTCCTGGTTTGAAAGAGATTTGATGACTCGCCAAAGAGAATCTTTAATTTGTTGTCCCAAATGATCTTCATGAAGCTCTTGGGTTCAAAATGTAAAAGTTGGTGTGTTCTCTTTTTCTTTAGGTCGGTCGTGTAGTTTCTTTATCACATGCATCCTTCTACTTCACTTCCTTGGTTTTCTATTTTATATTTGAGGTCCGAAAATATGAATAATAAAACCACATGTGGTCTTCCTCGTACCTCATACTGTCTCTAGATACGGTCTCTTGATATGTCTACAATCATCATTAATTAATTTCAAAATCATTAAATTTACTAAATATGATTGTTATAATAATCTTAAGAAATTGACAATGTATGGAGTATAAGAGTGGGTATCAGTAGACTGGTAGTGGTAGCCTTCTCTATGGTAGGCTTCATTGATAGTATTCATTGGTATCCTTCATCGATAGCCTTCATCAGTAGCCTTCATCGGTAGGCTTTAACGGTAGGCTTCATCAGTAGGCTTCATCGGTAGGCTTCATGGGTAGGCTTATAGCAGTTACCTCTAGCGGTAACTCTACAACAGTAGCCTTTGAGAGAGACTCGTAGTAGTGATCATTCATTGATAACTCAGTGGTAAGGTTCCTCAGTGGTAACCTCTATCAGTAACCTCTATCGGTAACCTCTATCGATAACCTCTAGTGGTAACCTCTATCAGTAACCTCCAGTGGTAACCTTTATCGGTATCCTTCCAGTGGTAACCTTCTAGTGGTAATCTTCTAGAAGTAACCTTTTACTTAGAGAAATTTTTCTCTGTAAACTTAATCAAGAGATAAGTGAGTTCAAAAATACATAGTTATTACCTGATAGAAAATATAAATATTATTAAAACATCATTATCGTATAAAAGAAACATGATTTGGGATTATCAAAATAGGTGAGTCCAACAAAAACCTATTGGTTGAGAGGATTTAGAACAATACTCAACTTATCTTTGAATTAAATGATTTTTGGACCTTGTGAAACCGAATATCATTTTATAATAAAATAATATTTCATGATTTTTCCGAAAGTACCTCCCACCTCTCTTATAAAAGGGAACCAGTATTTCTCTTTAACTCACACCTATAAAGCCTTTTGGTCTAGCCAAACCCTGTCCATTTCTCCTCCCAACCTCCCTCAATTAATCCTAGGGTCCTAACATTGGGAAGAGATCCATCCTAAGGATCCCTTTTGTTCAAATCAAAAGGAAACACCTGAAGAAGAGTTAATCATTTTATCCCTTCTTTCAAAGTTCTTTTCTTCTTCTACTTCCTCTTTCTATGTTGATTCCATACTAAATTAATAAATACAGTATATTATACATGTTGGGATGTTATTATAATTATGGGACAACCTTATACCTCCTTTTACCCATCCTATAAATAACAATATCATCATGCCTACGTACGTATGTCTTACCATCTCCACGTTGTGTTGTAATTTTTTATTCTACATTACTTTATTTGTATAGGAGTTTTAGGCACGTAAAGAGAGTATCAGACCTAAGGTAAGGGATAACTTTTCCAATCTCATTTTTATCCGAGATTGTTTATTCGTAAGTATTTACTGGGGATATATTTATCATCCATGTCCATGTTTTATAAAAATGTTTTCATAAATTTCTTGATATTATTCTATTTATATTTAAAGTCATTTTTACCCCCCTTTTGACTTTTACTATGTGGTATGGAAGGAATCTTTCATTTGTTTACCATATGAGGTACTTTTTGACTTTTTTCGGCAAAAGTACAAGGAGAATTTTTTTTTATATTATACGGCATGAATGATTTTTTACATATTCATAAAACCTTATTTACATGAAGCTTACTCTACATTTTTATAATTTTATTTTCAAATAAATTCATTTCTTTTAAAATTTCATGACATTTTGCGAAAATAAAACGTTTTTGAAAAAGAAATGATGTTTTTATCAAGAAGTAAGTTCAAGTTTTTTATAAAAATTATTTTCCATCTATGATTACATAGGGTTATGTTTCAATACCTATTATTACTTTGATTTTATTATGTTTATATTGGATTTATTTTTATGAAATACATTTATTTTATATGTATTTTGATGGAATGATGTTTAAGAAACCCATTTTATTTCATGGGTTATGATATGATTAATGATTCATGTTTTTGTGGAACATGTAAGAATGACTTAATTATGAGATTGGTGGATATCTCCCTACAATGTATTGGGTAAAGATTTATATCTCATGAGATAGACATGACTGGAATGGAAATTAAATCTGGTTCAGTAATATATGGCTAGAACAACAAGTAAACCCAGTTCAGTAGTGGACTTTGTCCACTATGATGGTCTTGGCAGAAATTCCTTGGCTACTATGGAAATAATATTATGTTCTTATTATTTCTCCATAATTACATGTTTTATTATTGTGCTATTCTATCATGGTTAATGTTCCTTTATGATCTATGTCTTACGTACTTCCAATATTTATTTCATGACTCAATATTTTGATATTTAAACATTATATTCATTTTTTAAAATTTTAATGTTTATGGTTTGTATTATATTCCCAATGTTTACCTTTACTGAGCGTTTGAGCTCATCCTTTTTATGTTTTCTTTTCCCCATGATATAAAGAAAGGTTTTAGGTAGGAAAACTAATGGGGAAGATCTTTATGGGAGATTTTGAAGATCTTTCACCAAACTAGAAGAATGTGTTTCAAGTTTTCAAAGACACTAAACTAATATAGTATTTGGTTGTGGGTTTGTGTCATGCATTAAGTATTCTGAAAAAAAAATGTAATTTCCATGTACGTCAATCTTGCATCATTAGATTAGGATTTCACAAATCCCATTTTTCAAAACAAATGTGGTTACCCAAAATTTTATTTTCTAACATTTATAAACCCAAGAAGGTTTGAGTTCTGAAAGTCTAATTGTTTTGTTTTCATGATAAAAAAGTTTGTACCAAAAACAAAAAATACTTGGTACATAAATAGTGGGTGTTCTATACATATGACTAGACACAAATATTTCTTTTAAAATATTATCAAGATGAAAGATTGAAAAGTTACCTTTGGAGATAATGCTCAAGGAGAGATTATTGGTATAGGTAATATTGTTCTTCTTAGTAAATCTTTAATTTCAAATGTTTTATTTGTGAAAGGTATTAATAAAAACCTTATAAGAATAATTCAATTATGTGAAAAAGATTACCTTGTGAATTTTAGAAATGATAAATGTGTTTTACATAATTCCAAGGATGAATACAGTCTTTCTGCCAATCAACATGAGAATTTTTACACACTTAACTTAGAAGACCTTAAGAGCCAAGACTTACCTTGTCTTAGTGCAATGGAAGATCAATATTGGTTATGGAATCAAAGGTTAGGATATTATAACCATGGAAACATATGTAAACTAACTAAGAAAAGACTTGTTAAGGATATGGTATATATTAGGTTTGATTCTTCAAAATTCTGTGATCCATTTCAATACAATATGAAACATAATTCAAGTTTTAAATCTTTTAGTGAAGTATCAACTTCAGATAATTTACAGTTAGTGCACATGGATTTATTTGGTCCTATAAAAACTAGAAGTATTTGGTACAAGTATTATGTATTTCTATTAGTTGATGATTACACTAGATATACATGGGTCAATTGTCTAGAAAATAAATATGAATCCTTTTGTTATTTCAAAACATTCGTATCCAAAGTTAAAAATCAGAAAAACCTTCCCTTGATAACTATTTATAGTGATTGTGGTAAAGAATTTTTAAATTATAATTTTTATTCTTTTTGTAGTAATAAATTCATTACACATAACTTTTCATCTCCAATAACCCTTTAGAAAAATGGTGTTATTGAATTAAGAAATTGTATTCTTTAAGAAATTAGAAGAAACATATTGAGTGAATACTCAATTGATAAAGAAATTTGGGTTTAAGTGGTTAGTACTGCTTTTTATACTATAAATCTAGTTTTAATAAAACCCTTTCTTACTAAAACACCTTATGAATGTTGGACTAGTCAAAAACCAAAATTTTCTTACTTAAGAGTTTTTTTATGAAAATTATTCATCCTGAATAGAAAAGAAAATTTATATAAATTTTCGCCCAAATATGATGAAGGAATATTTTTAGGTTATTCCACTACTTCTAAGGCATATAAAGTTTTTAATAAAATTTATTATACTGTTGAGGAAATAGTGCATGTTATGTTTGATGAAACTAACCCTTTTGTTATCAAACAATCCTAACCAACATCCTCCTCATATTTTTTTTCAAAAAATGATTTTCAACATTTGTTAGAAAATTTCCCTTATAAGGAAAATACTCAAGAAATGGTTTCTGAATTATTTACTCAAGAATATTTTTTACCTTATGTTGATGAATAGATTTTACATAACCCAAAAAAATAATTTTTTTCTTAGGAATCATCGTAGTGATAGTATCATTGGAGATGTTGATCAACCTGTTAGGACTAGAATTTTCTTAAGAAATGAAATAGAACATCTTTCTTTCCTTTCTCAATTTGAACCTAAGAATCCTGATGAGGCTTTAGATGATGAGGATTGTATTAAGGCAATTCAAGATGAACTTAAGTAATTAGAGAGAAACAAATTCTAGACCTTGGTTGAATGACCTAAATAAGCTTCATTAATTGGAGTAAAATGGGTTTTCAGAAGAAAAAAATGTGGCGAAAATGGAATAGTCATTAGAAATAAAGAAATACTTATTTATAAAGTTTATAACTAACAATAGGGAATAGATTATAAAGAAACCTATGCACAGGAAGCAAGACATGAATCTATTTGTAATATACTAGCCTTTGCAACACTCTTTAATTTCAAAAAATTTCAAATGGATGTAAAGTGTGCTTTCCTTAATGAATATGTTCAAGAGGAATTTTTTGTTGAACAAACTCTTAGTTTTGAATATAAAAAACATACTGAATACATTTATAAACTTACCAAATCTTTATACATACTTAAACAAGCCCCTAGATCATGGTATGATAGATTAACATGATTTTTATTCAAAACAATTATGTTAAGGGAATCATTTATCCAACACTTTTTGTAAATAAAGTTAATAAAAACATTATGATTGTTCAGATTTATATAGATAAAATTATATTAGGATAAACTCAACAATCATTAATAGATTCATTTGTGGATATTATGAAATCTGAGTTTGAGATGATTATGATGAGTGAGTTAATATACTTTTTATTTTTTAAATTTTTTCAAAAACCTAAAGAAACATTTATATCTCAACATAAGTATATAAAAGACCTTCTTAAAAAAATGGATATGATAATGCTAAAATTATAAGTTCTCATATTGGTACCTCTAATATTTCAAATCTTGGTGAGGATGGGAAACCAGTTGATCAAAATATTTTTAGAGTAATGATAGGAAGTTTACTTTACTTGATAGTAAGTAATCCATATTTAATGTTTTCAGTATTATTATGTGCAAGATATCAAGAAAATACAAAGTAATCTCACCTTAAAGATATAAAATAAATTTTTCATTATCTTAAGGGAACTATGTATTTAGGAAATTTCTATTCTTCTATAAATGTTTTTGAACTATTTTTTTCAGATACTGACATTGGTGGATATATAATGGAAAGAAAAAGTACCTCAGTAAAATTTAACTTCTTTAGATATTCACTAGTTTCTTGTTCTTTTAAGAAAAAACACTCAATAGAACTTTCCACTACTGAAGCTTAATATGTGGTAGTTAGAATTTGTGCTCAATTGTTGTGGATGTAACCCGCACTCACTGATTATGGAATGATTTTTACAAAAACTAAAATACTATGTGATAAAACTAGTTCCATTTATTTAAGTTTGAACTCTGTACATAAAACCCATTAAAAACACATAGATATAATACATCACTTTATTAGGTATCACACAATAAAAGGATATATCATTTAATAATTCATCAGAATATAAGAACAAATTTCTAACATTTATACAAAACTATTACCATCCGATAGATTTGAATACATTAAACATAATCTAGGAAAGATCAATGTAAAATGATCATTCATATATAAATATTTTTTTACCTATACTCTTATATTAAGTTACTCCTTTTAATATGAGGAGTAAATATGTCTTTTTCTTTTCAAAAAAAATAGTTTTTTTAAACTTTATCGTAATGAGTTTTCCAGAATAATATTTTCCTTATAAAATTTTTTGTCTCAGTATTATTAAAAAGGAACATCAAGATCAAAATATTTTACAAATTTTCTGAACTTAAGTTTTTTATTAAATTTTAAAATTATAAAAGTATCCATAATTATTTTTTATAACTAGATTTTATCATAATAACACTTTTTGATATCCTCTCTGTTTATTTATTTTACCAAAACTATCATATTCAATATTTTCAAAACTATTATGATGTAATTATTTTAAAAAAAATCAAGAAGAGTATGTTATTCATACCGAAGACACTTTCTAATCTGAAAGGTATTCTTTTTATCTTTTAATTTTTTTGTACTATTCCATTTTAATTAGTTACGTTTTCTATAAAAATATTGATTTTTTATTTTTTTTATTCATTACCAATACGATAGAATTTATTAAAACCCCACAAGAGTTCAAAACTACTTTAAATATTTATTCATTGGTTTTTCAACC
Organism: Viscum album; assembly: GCA_963277665.1. Taxonomy (NCBI): domain Eukaryota; kingdom Viridiplantae; phylum Streptophyta; class Magnoliopsida; order Santalales; family Viscaceae; genus Viscum; species Viscum album. The sequence continues at coordinate 1,094,652,502 of OY728151.1, read as the reverse complement.
GTCAGATCAAAATTTATATCATCTCAACCATTGAAACTTTTCTGGAAGTCGAACCATCATCTCAATAACCTATATAAAGGATGGAACCCCCTGTCCCACATCGGTTTCTCAAGACATTTTACACCAAACTGTTACTGCCTACAATTTTCCCAATCTAATTGTGTTTCCTTTCGTATGATCAATCATATTCAGTGATGATTATATGGTTAATAAATTTTATTACAAAATATGGTTTGTCTTTGTTGAAAGGTTACCAAAAATAGAATTATTTGAAAAATAAGATTCTTTTTTAAATAAGGCTATTATGTTTCAAGGATGGGAATCAATTTGCGTGGATAAAAAATATCTTAAAATCGACAAGTATTATCCAGAAATTGTGCATGAGTTTTAGGATTCATTGGATTCTATTAAGCAATAAGATAAGTATTCATTCAATATGTATGGAAAAACATTCAAATTCTCAGCATAAAAATTATCAAAATTGTTTGGAGTACCATCTGAAGGAGATTGTAACAACCCGAAATTTTGAATAAATCTTGTTTCCTAATTTTGTGTGTTATTTTATTTTTGATACTCAACAAAAATGTTTCATTTGATAACATGAGTATAATTAAAATGATACCATTGGGTTTTGACTGTTATATGACCATTGGTCAATATGACCGCTGGAAACTAAACGTTTTGATTATTGTCTCTAAATAAAAGTAATCTTGGTTAATTAATATAGAAAGAAGATTCGATGGCCTCACCCAGCAGTCTTGGACCGATCGAAGCCCATCTAACAGAACTTGGGAAGGAGGTAGCACCACTGGGCTTTTCTCTGGACCAAATCCAAGCTGAACTTCATCGTGTGAAGCTAGAACGGAATCACCTTTGCGAGAAGTTCAAACTGATAGAAATTACTACTCGTGCGATGTTGGCCGAGCCTCCCTCGGATTCTCTCACCTTAGCACACCTTACACTTAGGTCTTATGCCGGTGTGATAAGGGGCTATGTAAGGAGACTGTAACAGCCTTGTGTAATCCTTTGTTTTAAATAAAAAATTTGATTTCTTCTTATGTTGAAGTTTATGAATTTTCAAATGTCCGGATAAATATAGTATGCATATTTTTGATGAATTTTAGAAAAAGGATATTTTAAAAATGTTTAGGTAAAACTTAAATAATTAAAAATGTGTAATGATTTTCAAAAAATTTTCTTCTACAATTATGTTTAGTGCGAAATTTAGAGTCTAATTAGATCAACTTGATTTTTGATGAATAGTAAATTATGAATAGTGATTTTATGATTAGGATTAGTAATGTGTCCAAATGGATTAGTAATCTCACTTAATGAAAGTATTAAAATAATCTAGGCACCTAGATTAAGTAATGTGATTCAATAAAATGGTTAAATAACGGTTTCATAAATTATTATTCAAGTATTAGTTTTTTCAGGTGAATAGTGTTTTTTAATTAAAAATTTAATTAAAAATTATTATAAAATTATTTTTATAAAATGGACTTTATTTTTGAACTCAGAGCATCGATATTATGTTATGGTAATTTTTGGGGATTTTTCTAAAAAAATGAATTTTCGGTGAATAGTGTATTTATTTAAAAATTAAATTAAAAAAATTTAGAAAATTTATTTTATAAAATGGATTTCATTTTTGTAATTATATCATCGATATTTGGTTAAGGTAAAATTTTGGGATTTTTCTGAGAAAGTTGAATTTTCAGTGAATAGTAAAAATACAGTTTTAGGGTTTCGGTATGTTTAATGACATCATAACTGTGTCATGATGATTTCATGAGATATTTTAAGGGTTGGACGGCAAAAGGTGATGAATTATTGTATTGTGGGCCCCATGTGGCCTAACTCCATGGTAAATGCCATGGGAGAGCACATGGTTTTGAGAAAAGCACTTTTGAGGTGTCCCTTGGCTATTAATGCCTTGTCCCCTCACTTTCCCTATAAATACCCACCCTTTCCTCCTTTAGTTTTCACTCCCAAATCTCCCCCAACTAAGTTCTGGACTAATTACCTCCCAAGGAGTCCTCCCAAGGTGCCCCCAAGCCCTCAAGGTCCCAACCATTGAGTTTTAAGAGTTACGTTTTAAGGTAAGGGATCTGATCTCTCTCTTTCTTTTCAAGAAATCTCTTTTATGTAATTTATTTTATGCTCCATGTTCTTATGTTAAAGGGTGTTCTTTTATACTCCTCTTACTGACCTTTTCATTTTCACATAATGAGAGATCCCCTCTTACTCTCATTAGTTCGTTTTATGAAGTTTTAAGTGGCGCCATTAGGTTGCCGAAATTTTTGTAACGGATTCTTTCTCCCTTCTCATTTTTCAAGATCTATTATCATGTAAAGTATTTCAAGTTCCTTTTTATTATGTTGGGGTATGATCTCTAAATTTATCATACTGATCTTTTATTATCATATGATGAGATACCCCATTTGATCTCTTCAATTCAGTATTTTGAAGTTTTAAGTGGCGTCGTTAGGCTGCCGAATTTTTAAGTGGTTCTTCACCCTTCTCGTTTTGAAGTTCTACTTTCATGTCAATTCTTTCAAGTTCCTTTTTTTTATGTTGGGGTATTATCTCTATATCTATCATACTGTACTCTTATGTTCATATGATGAGAGACCCTATTTGATCTCATCAATTCATTTTTTGTTGAAGTTTAAGTGACGCCGTTAGGCTACCGAATTTTTAAGGGATTCTTTCACCCTTCTCCTTTTCAAAGTTCTAATTCCATGTCAAGTCTTGAAAGTTCCTTTTTATTATGTTGGGGTATGATCTCTATATCTATCATACTGATCTTTTATGTTCATATGATGAGAGACCCTATTTTACATCATCAATTCATTTTTGGTTGAAGTTTATGTAACGCTGTTAGGCTGCCGAATTCTCATAAGAGAAATCTTATTTTTGTCTTCCTTTCATGTTCTTAATTTCATATGGTATATTTTAAAATTTCATTACCATGTTCTTAAATCCCTTATATTCTGTCCCTCTACTGTTTTATGGGTCATTTATGATTGTTTGACCCATGTCCCCTCTCTTTTCAGTGTTTTTTAAGACCCTGTAACGTAGCCGTTGTGCTGCAGAATTTTCGTCTCAAAATGTCTCTCTCTTTTTCTAAAAATTATTTTATGTTATTAAGTGAATACTCAAAGATCTTATTTATATAGGGTTATTCACATATATATACAAAAAAATTATTTTAAATTCTGGGATTTACATACATGATACCCGCTTTCCCTTTCTGTGGGTTTAAAGTGATGTAAAGATCATGTCTTTAAAGCAGTTTTTAAAACATTATGATTATGAAATGAAACCCATTTCTTTTATGATATATGGGTTGTTTATGAAATGATTTATGATGATATATGTGGCTCACATGATAATAAATGAAAATTTAAGGGTGCGCCCTGATAGCGCTCCAATGCATTGGGTAATGATGTAACCACTAGAGATTACAATTTTCACGATATCTTGGTGAATAACCTTGGTAATTTTCAAATGACACCTTGGGGATGGACCTTGGTGATATGTTCATGATTTTCTATGTTAAATGATGTAGCCACATCTCCAAGTTATGAAAAATGTTATTTTTATTATGATATATCTCATGATTTCGTTCTCATGCCTTAAAGTTCTTTTCATGTCATAGTTGATGTATCTCAAGTTCACATGTTAAATGTTTCTCTTGTTCCCTTACTGGGCCTTTTGCTCACCCTTTCTTTTGATGTATGTCCCCAGGTTATGAGATGAAGTACTGAACCTAGGATGAACTTAAGGAGAATCCTTTCAAGTGTTTAAGAAGAATTTTTTATGTTGTTTTCATGTATTATGTTTCTGGTTTCCAAGACACTAAACCTTAAAGATCCTCAGTTTTGTGTAATGTAATGAAAATTTATGTTATAAAAAGGCGGGATGCTATAGTTGGTATCAAAGGATGGTTTAGTTATTTGTGGAAATTAGGATATGAAAACTTTAGGAAGAAGCCTATAGAATAGTTTATATATAGGAAATATTCCTGGTATTTTGGTGAGTATTGAGTAATGGGTTGCCAAAAAAATACATCCTTGTCTGGATACGAGCAGGTAGAGGTGTCTCTAGCACAGATGTAAATAGGGGTAAAACCCGAAAACACCGGTTTGAGCTATACTCGAACGGGAACTGGTACACAACAACGGGCCTTGCTTCACTCTTGGTTACGATACTCCCGGGGGATATTCTTTGGTAAATTCATAAGCTTAGTATGAACCATTATTAAAGGAACAAATATAAAATAAAATAACGATTCAAATAAGAAGATATGATCATTGATAACCTAGATGGGGACTTAGGGGATCCCATGTTAGGGTATACTTTTCTTCTACAAGTTATCCTTATATGCTTTAAGTTCCTTTTCATGATAATTGGCTAAGTATTTAAGCCCCTAATTATACTTTCTCTTCTTAGTTAATGGTGGGAAATGGAAGAACATGTACCAACAACCAATGTGATAGGAAATGAGACGATTGTCGTATTAATATGATAGAGATGATTAGGGTATTAAAAGATGATTATTATTTTGGAAGACGTTCACTATTTTGGGGACCCTATATGATCGAGGTAAACAGATTACTACGGTATTTTCATTTAGGGGTAAGGTTGACTTATATTTTGAAGAATCGAAGAATTTAAGGTGAACTTATGGTATTATAGGTTACTTATGGAATGATTAACCTATCTTGGGTAAAATATGTTTAGGTTAGCTACTTTTGTTATAAGATGTCAGGAGGGGTTTATGTTGTTTGGAGATGAACGATGAAGTTTATTTTGGAAGACTATGTTATCAAGTATTTGGGTTTCAATCTTAGTTTGGGTTATTTTGAGGAATTTTAAGGATAATTATTTATGGAATGGTCTATGATGAACTTAGGTTACTACCATGGAATTTTGAAGATTTAAATAAGTTTCCCTTCCTATGGGATTCTTTCTTTTTGAAGAGTTGTTTTATCTTACCCTTTCTATTTTTTTTGGGATAATAGAAGAAATAGATAGTTAATATTTGGTGGATTATGTGATTCTCTAAAAGATGATTCTTGTTCTTTTGATGGGACAAAGTGTGTTTGAATTCTCATCATTTGGAGAAAAGATTAGTTTTGGTAGAGACTTATTAAAGGATGAAACTCTACTTGAAGGTAGGTATATTTTCTTATGTTTTTGTTCTATGTAGTAAATGAATTCCTCAAAATTATGAAAAGAAACGTAAAACAAAAACGTTGTTGGTTTACATTTACTACTAGGTAATCAAAGACCGTTTACACACATCATAAGTTTGGGATTTTCTTATGGTTAACTTTCTCCTAATCATGTTTTCTATCACTCTCCCCCAGAATTTGACCCATTGTTTTTTCTTCCATGTCCATGTTTTCCTCCATGGAATCCTAGTATGGGTTAACTCGGGTGACCTTTGTACTTCCTATTCTTTCTTTTAAAGTAATAGTGTTACTGACTCTTTTTCCGATGTGGGACTTTCAATGAAATTTAAAAACCCAATTTTTTAAAAAAAATTGCGAGGACGCAATTTCTTAAGGGGGGAAGATTGTAACGACGCGAAATTTTGAATAAATCTTGTTTCCTAATTTTGTGTGTTATTTTATTTTTGATACTCAACAAAAATGTTTCATTTGATAACATGGGTATAATTAAAATGATACCGTTGGGTTTTGACTGTTATATGACCATTGGTCAATATGACCGCTGGAAACTAAACGTTTTGATTATTGTCTCTAAATACAAGTAATCTTGGTTAATTAATATAGAAAGAAGATTTGATGGCCTCACCCAGTAGTCTTGGACCGATCGAATCCCATCTAACAGAACTTGGGAAGGAGGTAGCACCACTGGGCTTTGCTCTGGACCAAACCCAAGCCGAACTTCATCGTGTGAAGCTAGAACGGAATCGCCTTTGCGAGAAGTTCAAACTGATAGAAATTACTACTCGTGCGATGTTGGCCGAGCCTCCCTCGGATTCTCTCACCTTAGCACACCTTACACTTAGGTCCTATGCCGGTGTGATAAGGGGCTATGTAAGGAGACTGTAACTGCCTTGTGTAATCCTTTGTTTTAAATAAAAAATTTTATTTCTTCTTATGAAGAAGTTTATGAATTTTCAAATGTCCGGATAAATATAGTATGCATATTTTTGATGAATTTTAGAAAAAGGATATTTTAAAAATGTTTAAGTAAAACTTAAATAATTAAAAATGTGTAATGATTTTCAAAAAATGTTCTTCTACAATTATGTTAAGTGTGAAATTTAGAGTCTAATAAGATCAACTTGATTTTTGATGAATAGTAAATTATGAATAGTGATTTTATGATTAGGATTAGTAATGTGTCCAAATGGATTAGTAATCTCACTTAATGAAAGTATTAAAATAATCTAGGCACCTTGATTAATTAATGTGATTCAATAAAATGGTTAAATAACGGTTTCATAAATTATTATTCAAGTATTAGTTTTTTTGGGTGAATAGTGTTTTTTAATTAAAATTTTAATTAAAAATAATTATAAAATTATTTTTATAAAATGGACTTTATTTTTGAACTCAGAGCATCGATATTATGTTATGGTAATTTTTGGGGATTTTTCTGAAAAAATGAATTTTCGATGAATAGTGTATTTATTTAAAAATTAAATTAAAAATATTTAGAAAATTTATTTTATAAAATGGAGTTCATTTTTATAATTATAGCATCGATATTTGGTTAAGGTGAAATTTTGGGATTTTTCTGAGAAAGTTGAATTTTCAGTGAATAGTAAAAATACAGTTTTAGGGTTTCGGTATGTTTAATGACATCATAACTGTGTCATGATGATTTCATGAGATATTTTAAGGGTTGGCCAGACAAAGGTGATGAATTATTGTATTTTGGGCCCCATGTGGCCTAACTCCATGGTAAATTCCATGGGAGAGCACATGGTTTTGAGAAAAGCACTTTTGAGGTGTCCCTCGGCCATTAATGCCTTGTCCCCTCACTTTCCCTATAAATACCCACCCTTTCCTCCTTTATTTTTCACTCCCAACTCTCCACCAACAAATTTCTGGTCTACTTACCTCCCAAGGAGTCCTCCCAAGGTGCCCCCAAGCCCTCAAGGTCCCAACCATTGAGTTTTAAGAGTTATGTTTTAAGGTAAGGGATCCGATCTCTCTCTTTCTTTTCAAGAAATCTCTTTTATGTAATTTCTTTTATGCTCCATGTTCTTAAGTTAAAGGGTGTTCTTTTATACTCCTCTTACTGCCCTTTTCATTTTCACATAATTAGAGATCCCCTCTTACTCTCATTAGTTCGTTTTATGAAGTTTTAAGTGGCGTCGTTAGGCTGCCGAAATTTTTGTAACGGATTCTTTCTCCCTTCTCATTTTTCAAGATCTATTATCATGTAAAGTATTTCAAGTTCCTTTTTATTATGTTGGGGTATGATCTCTAAATTTATCATACTTATCTTTTATGATCATATGATGAGAGACCCCATTTGATCTCTTCAATTCAGTATTTTGAAGTTTTAAGTGGCGCCGTTAGGCTGCCGAATTTTTAAGTGGTTCTTCACCCTTCTCGTTTTGAAGTTCTACTTTCATGTCAATTCTTTCAAGTTCCTTTTTGTTATGTTGGGGTATGATCTCTATATCTATCATACTGGACTCTTATGTTCATATGATTAGAGACCCTATTTGATCTCATCAATTCATTTTTTGTTGAAGTTTAAGTGACGTCGTTAGGCTGCCGAATTTTTAAGGGATTCTTTCACCCTTCTCCTTTTCAAAGTTCTAATTCCATGTCAAGTATTGCAAGTTCCTTTTTATTATGTTGGGGTATGATCTCTATATCTATCATACTGATCTTTTATGTTCATATAATGAGAGACCCTATTTGACATCATCAATTAATTTTTGGTTGAAGTTTATGTAACGCTGTTAGGCTGCCAAATTATCATAAGAGAAATCTTATTTTTGTCTTCCTTTCATGTTCTTAATTTCATATGGTATATTTTCAAATTTCATTACCATGTTCTTAAATCCCTTATATTCTGTCCCTATACTGTTTTATGGGTCATTTATGATTGTTTGACCCATGTCCCCTCTCTTTTCAGCGTTTTCTAAGACCCTGTAACGTAGCCGTTGTGCTGCAGAATTTTCGTCTCAAAATGTCTCTCTCTTTTTCTCAAAATTATTTTATGTTATTAAGTAAATACTCAAAGATCTTATTTATACAGGGGTATTCACATATATATACAAAAAAATTATTTTAAATTCTGGGATTTACATACATGATACCCGCTTTCCCTTTCCGTGGGTTTAAAGTGATGTAAAGATCATGTCTTTAAATCAGTTTTTAAAACATTGTGATTATGAAATGAAACCCATTTCTTTTATGCTATATGGGTTGTTTATGAAATTATTTATGATGATATATGTGGATCACATGATAATAAATGAAAATTTAAGGGTGCTCCCTGATAGCGCTCCAATGCATTGGGTAATGATGTAACCACTAGAGATTACAATTTTCATGATATCTTGGTGAATAACCTTGGTAATTTTCAAATGACACCTTGGGGATGGACCTTGGTGATATGTTCATGATTGTCTATGTTAAATGATGTAGCCACATCTTCAAGTTATGAAAAATGTTATTTTTATTATGATATATCTCATGATTTCTTTTTCATGCCTTAAAGTTCTTTTCATGTCATAGTTGATGTATCTCAAGTTCACATGTTAAATGTTTCTCTTGTTCCCTTACTGGGCCTTCTGCTCACCCTTTCTTTTGATGTATGTCCCCAGGTTATGATATGAAGTACTGAACCTAGGATGAACTTAAGGAGAATCCTTTAAAGTGTTTAAGAAGAATTTTTTATGTTTTTTTCATGTATTATGTTCATGGTTTCCAAGACACTAAACCTTAAAGATCCTCAGTTTTGTGTAATGTAATGAAAGTTTATGTTATAAAAAGGCAGGATGCTATAGAGATGCTCATTGTCCATCTCATAAACTTCTCTATTCCCATGGAACTTTTAATAAAAGTAGAGCTGAGGATTCTTTGTTTTCTCATGGTGGAAATAATAAAAAGAATTCTCATATTACTCTGGATAATCATCTCATAGATTTTTGGATACAAGGTTTTCTAATTTCAAGGAAAGGAGACCAAGACACTCTAAAAGTTACAGACATATTCGTTTTGGACTATTTGGTCAACATGAGGATGACTGAACAAGTTAAGTTTGTTCTTTTAACTTTTCATAACGTTAAAAACGATTCCATCAATTCCAAAATTATAATTTTCCCAGATTTCATAAGTAATATGAATTTGTAATGTTTTAAATTTATCAAAGTTGATAAAAAGTATCATACTATAGGGGAAATATGTTATTTTATTAGTGAGGATACAGTAAAGAGAATGAAGTTGATGTTTGATGAGAAATCCAAGAAGTTTTTTCAAAAACCCAGTAGGGTTGCATTGGAGCTAGAACTGTCAAAAAAGTCAAAGAATAAGAAATAAAAGAAACTAATGGCTGAATCCTCACCTTCTAAATAAGAGAAGAAAAAGATTAGAAATAAAAGAAGAAGAAGAAGGTATATAATGATTCTTTCAAGTAATGGATGAGACTTAAGGCTGAAAAGAATCCTGGTCTTCCAAAATTTGGATATGATCCTATTGAAGCTAAGGCCAATAAAATTCATAGTTCTAAATAGCATGAAAAATATTATAAAAAGAAGAAGCAAAATAAGATACTTTTATAATCTATTCTATGTGAAAATTTTCTGAAATATGTTGAAACAGATTCAGGAGAAATAGTTTTTCCTTCTAATCAACCAATACCAGATGCAGGGTTAGTGGTTAAAGAAACTTTAGTGGTTCATACTAATTCCCCCTCTCACAAATACAAGGGAAAAGATAAAGTAACTTGTCAATACTTGGTTCCATCAGTGACACTAGAGAAATAATCGGTACCACCTTCAGTATAAAAACTTTTGGTACCTCCTTAAGTTGAAAAAGAATTGGCACCGATTTCCTTAGGAAAAAAAAATTTCAAAACATATATCCAAATTGAGGATGAAATCAACAAATAAGTTAGTGAATTGGTTGAAGGCCACCAAAATGAAGTCTTAGAAAAGGATGGTGAGAATCATTTGGTATAAAAAGATGATACTGAGAAAGATGATAAATAAGTACAAGAAATAAAATAAGGTGAATAAGAAGAATAAGGTTTATAATTCATTAAAGAAGAATAAAGTGAAGACAATATTAAAAAATTTGAGGATCATAGAGAAAAATAAGAAAGTGATGAGGAAGAAATCCAATCCAAAAAATCATTTATGTCAACCTCATCAACATCTTCCTCGATAGACTTACCCACAAAGGAAAATAATAAAGAATCATAAATCTTAGATGAAGAATCCTCTTCAGAAGAATAATAAGAGTCATCATCTAAAAATACTGAGGATGATCAAGTTTCAAAAAAACCATATAAAAATCCAAACACTGAAGATGTTGATATTTTGAAGATTTATGATAATAAATTTACTCCTAACAATATTTATAAGGTCCAAAAGAAATTATCAAATGCTTATAAGAACAAAAGAAAAATTGAAAATATTGGCACAGGTCACATGAAGCCTCCTCACCAAAATTTAGAGTTATCATAATCAGCACAAACAATTTCTCATATGGGAGTGGATTACATTATTCAGTATTTGAAAATATTGGAAGGAATTATTCCTTATTTTTGAAGATTAGATGAAAGAGTCCAGTTACTTTGGGATAGTCTTTCCAAAAAAGTCGAAAAATAAAAATGTTGACTCAATGAGTTATTAATATTGAGTTTGATCTAAAAACTTTGCAAGAAAGTTCTATTATGCATAGAAGGTCTTTCAATTCAGTGCTGAAAGGGTTGAATTAAGTTGATACCAATGTTCGGTCCCATGATGATCGGATTCAAGATATTAAGAATTTGATTGTGGAATCAATAGGTTCCTTTAGTCAATTAGAAAAAGACATGTCTGGTTGGGTGAGATTTGTTGAACAATTCATATACCAGACTGATGATTGTACTGAATAAGTGGATGCTCTCAAGATCAAAGTCCATGACTTGAATAATGAAATTTCAAGAGTACAATTTTGTGAAGATGATGTTTCTCTTATAAAAGATAATAACAAGATTATTATTAAATAAGTTAAGAAGATAAATTCAGAAAATCGAAGTCTAAAAGATACAATGAATAAATACTGCAAGAATTTAAAGAAGATCAAGCCTTTTGTAAAAACACTCATTGAGAAAGACTAGTTTATTTTAATAACACTGGTTGTATTTTTATTTTGTTAGACTTTTGAAATATTTTTATCATGAATGAATTACTTCTCTACCAAAACAAGTGTTTTAATTTTTCTCAAATATGATTGGTTGAATGTTCTTACATGTTTTATATGGATAACTTGTTCATTAATCATACAATTTTGTGTATCATTTCTATTCACTAACATTTCAGGTACATAATACTTAGTCCTCATATATTTTTGAAAATCACAAAGGGGGATATAATTTATAAAAGGAGATATCTTATACTAAGGGGGATATTTTACAAAGGGTAGAATTTTCTTCTTAGGGAGAGATGATACTTTAAAGAGATTTTTATCATATTAATCATTCTCTCCATCATATCCATAATACTTATAATCTCGTGAAGAATTGAGAATCATTTTTTATTTCTGAATATGATATTTTTTAAATTCAAGGAATGTATGTTTTTAAAAGTTTTACTCCTTTTATGTTTTAGGGTTTGTGCTTTCCAAAAGGGGGGAGATTTTTGAGTCAGAAGTTCTACTTATAAATTTTCTATTCCTTTTTTTGGAAATCACAAACACTTTATTTATACTTACTTAACTAACTTTTTACATCCAAAGTTCTTTAAAAAAAATTAAAAAACATAAACTTTTACCATACTTAGAATTAGTTTTTAATTTTTCACGAATTCAAACTAACTTTATTCATTAATATTATCATAATAACTATAGATATTATAAACATCATATTAAAATTTATTAGGATAGTTATAAGACTCTCTATCTTAACATTCATAATGAAGAAGTATTTATATTTGGACTAATATCGGGACAAATAATTATCATACTCATAGTGGTAAAGAATAATTGTAATGAAATTTTTATGAGATTCAATTGGATAGACTAAGTTTATATTTTGAATACGGAAAAATTATTTCTAATGTAAGTAATTCTCTTTACATCATAATGATGTAAAAAATATGAAATCGCACCTTCTGTAATTCCAAGTTTTCATTTTCCATGTTTCAAAGTCATTGTAAAAAACTCAAATAAAATATTATTATTGGGTGATCAAGATGACAGTTAGGAAGATTCCTATAAATACCTATCTTTTCAAAGAGTTTTTTGCTTATCGATTTCATTTTCAAATTTCCCTTTCTCGGTAGTTCTGAAGATTACAAGCATGGACATCTTGTTCTTAGTCATTATAATCATTTTAGAGTCTTTGATTTTGTAATCATTGTATCTGATTATTTAAATATGATCAAGGGATTCTGAGTCTAGGAAGATGGATATACTCATCATCATATTGATCAAGGGCACATGTGAATAGTGTGATAGAAACAGATCCATCAGATCAAGGGATGTCAAGGATAGGCAGACAGAGAAGTTAATCATTGTATCGAGGGATTTCTTTACTAAAGAAATATATAATTTCTTGTAAGTATAAAACAAGGGATATCTTTATACAAGGTTTTTGGATACCTTAATCTTAACATTAAAAGAGATTCATTCAATTTTTAAATAGCTATAAGTCATTCTTATATTGCTACATTTGTTATACTTGTTTCTTGAAAGTTATTTTAATTCCATTGTGCATGTTTGTTTAGATTTTATCATAATGGATCTCATTATGATAAACACAATCTATTTTAATAATCAGATCTACTGTGAATCCAAATCATACTGAATTAATCATATTTATATTGAATATGATATGTTTACTCATGTTTGATTCAATATTTTGTGATTATGATTCATTTACATTGATATAATCGTATTTACTATGAATACAATACAATCATTTTATTGAAATTGTTTTAATTTGATATTATCATAACCAAGCTAATTATGATACATTAATATAATTATACTAAGGGCCAAGTATAAATCTGAACCTTTTACATAAATAGTTATTGTGAATTTTTTAGTTTAAAATCTTTTAAACTAATGTTTTTTAAAATACAATTCACCCCCCACCCCTCTTGTATTTTTTCCATCTTGATTAAATTCTTTGATCCTAAGAATAATATAATTCATATTTTTATCCAACATTATGTAGGTAAATTATATGTATTTGGACTTGAGTATTTTGGACCTTGGGTTATGATCACATTGTTGAGCACGTCAAATTAGATGTTTACTTTTACTAGAATTTCTACAGTATAGTAGGAACCCTAGGTCGTCTCTTGACAGAGCCTTAGATCATCAATCCAAAAAAGGTTTTGATTATGAAAATAAAAGGGGAATTATATTTTGGAAAACTTGGGGGTTTGAATATTTAATAATCCAAAAGAAAATGGAAAGTGATAAAACAAAGAAAAAAATTAACAGAATTAATTAGGAGTGATCAACCCAAGGAAATCTCATGATGCCCATCCTTAATCACTTTAAGAGATAGGGTTTTGATCTTTTAATAATTGGTTTATAAAAACTAGAACAATAATTTTACTAAGTTTATACTAGGATACCTCCTATGGTTTAGTCAGAAACACACAATGATTCACTAGATATCACCGATGATTGGGTTATTTGTGTTCGGCTTCATAACTGAAACTTTCTAAGGAAAAACATGAAGAAATTGATGCGCTATCTATGTTTGTATGTTATTTCTTTGTGATACCATGAAATAAATGTACATGTCCTTGACAGTTTTTATGATAATTCAATTGAACAATATGAACCATATAAACACCACAATTAAACGGGGGAAGAAGAAATGGTGAATGTTGTATGAAGCATCACATGAAGGGGTACCCCAAACATGATCATATGAATTTGATAATGACATACCAGTACATAAATCAATTAAATAATAAGATATTATGATGAAAAACAAAACAAATACCTGGAATTTAAAAAACCATTAAAATATTACAGAAAAGAGCTTGGGATTTACATCACACCCCCCAGTTGATCACATGGTGTTTAGAACTCCATGGGATGAGAGAAAGATAATGATGATGATTTAGCACATCCCATGGACTCCAGATATTATAGTATTGATTAGAGGAATATTTTTGTAATTCAAAATGGTATCACCTTTCCTCCTGGTCAAACTTTCAAATGGGGTGCCCAAGGTATCATTTTATAGGCAAATTGGAAGGTGGTTTTGATCCCCCGGATTTCAATAAACCACTTGGTCCATGGTTTTTGACCGCTATAAAGTCTTATATCACTTTGAAAAGAACTAAAAAAATTTATAACCTCCTCTTTAATATATCTACAAAAAATTAGGAACCATTTGGACAAATACCTCTCTAGATATCGATAGAATACAGAACACCACTTTTGACTTTGTGCAGATTCAATTCTTTGGATAGATCAGTTTGAATGGGAATCTTAGTGGACGAATTGGGTATTGATTCCTTCATAAGAGTTTTATATAAATATTTTTTAGATCGTCCCACAAAATATCATCCCATTTGTGTCCACATATTTCTTATAAAATGAAAAACATTGGACATGTGTTCATGGGATCCCATGCAATTTGACCCATTTTTCTTCCACTTCATCATGGGCCCTCCAAATCACCTCCACCTACAATGAAATTATAAAAAAAAGTGAAATTAACATTTTTAATATTGATTAACACACAATAATTAATTCAAATATGGGGGGAAATGGTTTTTATAATAAATTTATTTTACAATATAAAATCAGTTTAATTCAGTGGTGTAAATGGTGAAAATGAATAGTGAATCACGATGTGATCAGATTACGAATCTTCCAATCAACCCACATCACTATCTAATGATTTATTCTTTTTAAAAGAGTTTTTAATTATTAATGAAAAACTATATATGCACGACACACAGTGTATACCAAAATACATGACGTGTGGTTTTATTTTAGTGAAAAAGGATGGAACTGAGTTGGCTAGAAGGACTCAAACTTTTGTCTTTTGGACACTAGGATAAAACCCTAAAAGAATATTAATCCCCACCATCAGTTTTGTTTTATTTTGAAATAATTTTAATTAATTTTTGAAAACATCTCACACAGTGTTTAATAAAACATGCGATTAAAAATAATGAATCATGTACCAAAGGAGGGTGTGGAGAGATTTGAACTGATGACAGATCAGACACACGTCAATAAAATTTAAATCATTATAGGATTAATTCATTTTTATTTACTTTATCAATATTTATTTATACAAAAAGTTCTATTAAAATATACATGTACACGCCATGTATGAAGATACACATGACATGTAACCTCGTTTTATTCATATTTAAATAGTAGACAAAATAAATTATAGCACACAACATGTGAAGGAGAAGTACATTACATTTAGTTATTAAAAATGGAAGAGAGAGAGAGAGAGGAAGGAAAAAATTATGGGTTGCCTCCCAGAAAGTGCCTTTTTTTGTCTTTAGATCGACCTGAGGTAGGGAACTTACTTGTATTATAAAGGCGGGTGTGGCTTCTGTTGTTCAAACCATAATATATTTGTAACACCCTCATCTTTCAGTCAGTTTTCTTGACCTTTAGGTGTTCTATGAGACAGTTTGTAATATCCTTACTTTATGTCTTGTAAATATCGAAGGTGGACTTGTGCCTTGGTTTGATCATGTATTTCCTCCACCTTCATGGGTTCCTGCTTCAATATACTAAAAACATGGAAATAATCATAGGAATACTTTTTATTTTGTAAGAAATTGACTGAGGGCTCAGAAATGAAGAATTGATCAAACTCATTATTAGCATTACATGATGTATTCCCATATTGAAATTTAGTATTTGGAAAATCATTTTAAGAAGTTTTTAGTGAATTAAAATTGTGGACCATGTCATAACATGCATCCTAAGTTGAAATAGAATTAGAAGACCCATATTTATACTCAACTAGATTATCCATATTAGAAATTATCTCTGAAATATTATATACCATATTTCCAAGTCATCCCAACTATTCGGTTTGGTCCAACTGGCATGTGGTAAAGGCTTCCATCAAAGTTAATAGTTTTTCAATATTACTTGAAAATGGTTTCGAAATAGAAGAAGAAATGTGTGGGACAAAGGATGTGCATGGATAGTCCTCATACTAAAACACATCATACATGTACAGATAATACACTTTTAGATATGAGTATGAAAACACTGGATCATATGGATAAAAATCCTCTCAAGATGAAGTGTACCAACATACAGTTGAATAAAAATTCATATGGATGATAGGTCAAGGTTTCTAAGAAAAAAATGAATAAATGAAAAAGAAAATACTCAGTAGATCAACCTTGACTCATACTAACACTAATGATTTCCAAAATTCCCCATCCATGAAACCAAAATTTGATTGTGCCCATTGTGAGGCGTTGCAAATTGAATTTCCCTTCTAATCTGACTAACTGGGTATCTAGAAGTAATCTATGTTTATACCACGGGGAAAGATGAAAAAGAAATAAGTAGATGCAGTTTGATGTGTTTCAACTGATTATCTAGATAAATGAATAAAGTAGAAGGGATAAAAGTGTGAAATAATTTGTGAAAATCCATTAAAAATAGAAGAAGGGAAAGAAAAACCAGAAAAAAAACATTTCAGGGTTACAACTGGATTAGGGCTAATTGTGAAAGCTATTCTTTAGTATTAAAATTATTAATGAAATTTATTTACCATAGGGATTAAATGGTATTTGTTTCATGGTCTAATAATAGAAAATTACAAATTTAAAAAGATCAACCCCATGGTCTGGTGATTAATTACTTAAAATAAATTTTAAGATCATTACCCCTAAAATAGAAGCAACATGCTCACCCAATGGTCATGGATTCACCATTTTTAACTCATTTAGTCTCATTGTTGGTATCTTTATTGGTCTGATATGACACAAATAGTAAAAAATAGACTTAATTCATTAAATTAATTATAAGATGAAGATCATAATAAAATTAACACGTTGTAATTACTATTACAACACACCCATAGTCTAATTACAACCCCAACACTAGATATTCAGCCTCTTATGACCATGGTCATGGTGTGGGGGTTGAGAAGAAACTCAACCCTTACCATTTATATGAGAGGATAAAGTAGAAAGGGATGAAATACACTAAAATGGTAAGAAAATATAAGAAATTAACCTATTTGGATTTGAGGGAGATTGAATAGAAGAGTGGAGATACATCCCCCTAGAATGTCCCATAGAGAATTTGGAGGGCTGCCACTCTATTTATAGAAAAATATAATACACATCATGTACTCAAAATTACACAGTGTGTACTCTAGTCAACCATTGTTTCCCTTTTTTCTCCTTAGGTAGGTGAACAGCTACACCACCTGTTGAATTTGAAGTGTTGGTGGAAGTGCGCGGTGTGTAGCACCACCGTACATGGAATATATAATCTCTATCATCCACCAACCACATCTGTAAGGGTGTATATGGCGTTTGAAGGAGATATACATCGTGTGTTGTCGTTGGTTGGCTACATGGGTTTGTACTCAATATGGACAAGTTTTTCCTGGGTATGGTATACTATGTGTGTTTATAATGTACATTCCATGTATATTTCAATTTTTATTCTAGTCATACCTGATTTGTGACTTTGACTAGAAAATCCTAAAAAACACCATCAACACAAAAATAAATCATTTGATCCATAAAAATTTATATATAGTAAAAAAATGTTTTTATAATCTATAAAATTCATGAATTATTATTCAAAAATTGGGCACATCAGTCGTCATTAGTATAGTCTAGTTACCTATAGTCTGTTCCCAGAAAGTCTATCACTGTGGGAAAAGTGAGGTGACTTTGGATGGATGGGATGTGATTCTAAATCTTAAGTGAGGGGGGATTTTGGTAGAGAAAT
The DNA here is from genome assembly GCA_963277665.1 of Viscum album. Lineage (NCBI taxonomy): Eukaryota > Viridiplantae > Streptophyta > Magnoliopsida > Santalales > Viscaceae > Viscum > Viscum album. The sequence goes on along the minus strand of OY728151.1, from coordinate 1,094,634,356 downwards.
AAGGTTCATGTGATAGAAACTATAGCTAATATCTCATATATTATTGTGTTTTTAACTTGGTGTGATAGAGTCTTTGGGCACCTATTTTCAAGCAGTAGTGGAGGAATACGTGGAATTCTTTCTAGAATATGTTCTTGAACTACCTCCACAATAGAGATAAAAAATTTCATCAACCTACATATAATGACCAAACCAATATCCTTTATGACATATCAGATGTGTCACAACCTGACCCATACTGGGCCTCGAGCTTCAACTACCCCAAGCCCACCTCCATACGCCAGGGGTGGTGATTAGCACTGAAGGCACAACAACTCGGGGAGGCCTTTGCCTAAGAACCTATACACATACACATCCAACTCAATTAAAGAGTGTAGTGGGAAAAGAAAACAAGATACAAAACTACTATATATAAACCATAAAGATGCATCAACCTCTAAACAGTACAGGTAAAAAATATAAACTCAAAGGGAAAGGGGAAAAATATATGGCCAACAAGAAAAGTGCCAAAACCTGGCAGTAACTAAAAAGTAAAACAGATGAGAGAGCCCCGCTCCTAGATCTCAAGTTGCAACCACCATACGCAGTCCAAGTACCCATATCCCTAAGCTCCTCTGAAGTCACAATCAACCTTTCTATCATCTGTATAAGGCACAACATGTGTGGGAAAAGCCCATGAAGGGGTTAGTATAAGAATAATAAATAGAACGCCCCAAAAAGGAAAAAGGGGAGTAGTAAGAGACACACTAAAGAGGAAAGCAGTAGGCAGAACAAGGTATATTAAAGAGTACATCTTAACCTAAAAAGAGAGTGAAGTAAGCTCATCCAGACACAAGGATCTAGAAATGGTGATAATATGAACTTCTTGTTGAGTCTTTAGTACCTATAGTAGGAGAGTAGACTCATCCAACCATGTGAACCTAGACACGGAAATAACGTGGCATACCCTGTGTGTTTTTTCCTCTCCTGGAAGGAGAGTAACCAAAACCCAAGGAGTGGGTGCTAAAATAGGATATATAAATATGCTCAATCAAAGAAACCCAAATGAGAGAGTAAGGGGATCTCCATCTCACAGCTCAGCCCAGGAAAAGAATCGTCAATAGTTCTAGAAGTAACCATCAACGATTACAAACATCCCTCACGTCTTCCCTAAACATTAAAGTCAAAGGGAATCAATCACCACACATTAATACTATCCACTTTGGGGGATCTGTCTCACCTCCATGTTTCTAGGTCACGTTGCAAGGATGCATCTTGGTGGGAAAATCGCCCCTTTTACTCATGAGTCCAAGGTTATATCAAAGTATGTTTCTTCACTGATCCACATAGTTGGGTGGTGTAAACTCGAAGCCGAGGATCTACACCCTAGTGCGTCAGGGAGATTCCACTCAGAATTAACTGTAGAGGACCCACGCCCATACCTATGTGGGATTCCACTCTAGATCATCAAGGATCCACACCCTAGTGTGTTAGGGGAATCCACTCTGAAGTAACTATAAAGGACCCATGCCCATGTTGATGGGGGGTTCCACTCTAGATAATCAAGTACCCACTTCCTACTACATCAGGGGGGTTCTACTAGGAAGTAACTGTAGAGTACCCATGCCCATGCTGATGGGGGATTCTACTCTAAAACATCAAGTAACCACATCTTAGTACTTTAGGGGGATTCCACTCGGAAGTAACTATAGAGGACCCACGCCCATACCGATGGGGGATTCCACTCTAGATTGTAGCTATCGTTGAGCATCATCTTAGATAGGCATCGTGCTCGGAACATCTCTCATCATATCTAGAAAGACATTATAGAGGGAACCATCGCATTCTATATGAAAAAACAATCAGGATAGGCTACTCACGAGCTGGTATCCAATTCCAGAAGAACGAGATACAGGAAGTAGATTATCCATAAAATGGTACACGGTTCATGTGGCTCCCACACGACGTGTGACCCCGCCTCATCGCCTGGTCATGTACCTACCCACAATTAGGTACTAAACTATAAAAAAGTACCCCTAGGAGTGCCAGTATACTCCTAAAGAACATGAAACCACTATCCAAAAGTCTAATGAGTGAATGACGCTCATCATTGGTCCAAATGAAAAAAAACATACTTTCACTGGCTTGCCTCCCCAGATGGCCCTATATAACCAAAACAGATCACATTGTTGCGATCCTTATAGAGAAGTGCACAGGATCGATTATTCATTCACCTGAAAATAACTCCTAGTAAATAAGTTTCATCTCTTAGCATCTCACATGAACATTAATTCATGTTTCCTATACCTCGATCCCTAAACACATCAAACAGATCACACTATTTTGATCCTCACCAAAAATCATATGGAATCACCTATTCATTTGTCCAAAACGGACACCCGATGAAAAAGTAAAATTTCACCGTAACACACCTGAATTGGGATTCATGGGTACCATACCTCAATATTTTCTTAATAACTCAAAATTTTTCTAGAAATTTCCACCTTAAATTTAGGGTTTCATCACCACTGACGGTGCGTCAATCGGACATCAGATGCAAGAGATATGTCTGATACAAGAATCTCCAAATAATAATAAATGTATTATTATTATAATGGGAAGATTTATGATACTGAGCCTCAATATTGAAACATTAATTTTTCCAAATGGCCTCAAATGGTTCTCCTCAAATCAAGGGTCACATTCTCACAGACAGTACATTAATCAGATGCTCCATGTAGGTGTTATGTTCGAATCAACATTATAAAATAGTATTATTATTATTATTTTTAAGGCATTTTATTGACCTGCTACACAATTCAATGAAAATTAATCAAAATCGGTCTTAAGAATACTGTATTGAATTCAAGGTCACATTGCTGCTGACGGCGTGCGAATTGGATTCCACACGGGGAAGTTACAAGTGTGTAAAATTTTTAATAATAGTAATAATATTATTATTATTTTCTTTTCTTTTCTTTAGATTTTTCAAAAACATGTGGGGGGTCCCATGGTCAGTCGCATGCCACTACCGCCATCCTACTATGCTCTTCCACCATCCTGCGGTGCTCTGCCGCTATCATGTGGCACTCCGTCGCGCCGCCTCAGTCGCCTCCGCCTGCAACCCGCCACGCCATTGTCTACCAGATCTGCGCCTCACCAGACACACGACACCATATCCTTATGTAGACCACCAATAACACTCCAATGTTTTAAAATTGAAACGAGGATAGATTCAGGATCCTTGAATCCTGATCTACATAGCCACATGCTCCACTCGAAGTTTCATCAATGTTTTGACGTGACGAAAAGTAATCGCCGCTTTCGCTCGTCATTGCGCCTCCTCTGGCACCCAAAACTTGAAATCATCATAGATCTGTAATCCTTGGATCAAAAACTTCATATATCTATGATTCTATTTAAGATCGGATGTCATTTCAATGTGTCAAAAATGTATTCGATGAAGAACATGAAGAATGAGAAAAGATTATGAAGGACGGGCAATCCAAAAATTAAACTGTCAATGATTGTTGTTAGTTTGTCCATCAACAAAGGATTTCAAGGAAAAAATTGATAAATGATAAAATTAGACAACAAAAACATCAATCACAGAATTCATATGTAAGAACCCGGTTCTTATATTTGAGGTATGGGTTTCTTCTTTTCTATTTTCCTTAAGCGTTTTTGAGAAAATATGGAAAATAGAGAAAAATCCCAAATTTTGGAACTACACGCCATGTACTTTTCCACACGCAGTGTACTTTTGGCCATGTGGGGATGAGTACATGGGGCGTGTAGCTATGTTGGCGATGAAGGGTGTAGGAACCGACTACACGCCGTGTAGTGGTCCCTTACACGCCGTGTAGTCAGTCGGCAGGCCGAAACAGTAAGGCGGTGGAGTGGCCACCGGCTGGGCGGTAGTACACGTCGTGTACTCAGGAGTACATACCGTGTAATCATGTCGACGAGTGAACAGTGTGGCGGTGCTGCTAGAGGAATAGTTAAATGAAAGGAGTACACGCCGTGTACTTGGAAGTACACGTCGTGTACTTTGTTTTTTTTGCTTAAAATGGGCAGTAGCCTCCCATGTTCACAGGGAAGCCTTAGAACGGGAAGAGAGCTTGGGAGAGGATGGCCAAAACTTCAGAGATCTGTCGGGCGTACGTCTGGAATCCGATTCCGCTTCGGACGATATTGTTGGAACCACACGGGTAAGACCTCTCTTCTCCTGGTGTGGTTCTTACCAATTCTTCCCCTAATGGAAGTTATTTGGGTTTAAGCGAGTTTTCTTCTTCGTCAGATCTACGTCATTCTTGGGCGTTTCTAGAATCAGCGTTCATATATACCGCTTGTTGATGTATAAGGTAGGTGGCTTGGTGTTTGTTTTTCCAACTATCGTGTGTTTTGTGTGTTTTTGTGCCACGAACCCATGTTAGGGTGTCGTGTGGCTGAGGTTGTTGCTATATTTAACACCTAGAATTGATTAAGTATTTAATTATGATATTAAAATTCTGGTTGGGATCGTTGTTTGGATCTAGAACCACCCCGGGGGTGTGTTCCACTATTTAGCCATTTGGCCAAGATACCCGAGGGTATGCCTTCAAAGTAGTAATTGTAGAATTGACTTGAGAGGAATTGCTTGTTATTATTTGTTTACCTATTGGGAATGGCCCAGTTACCTGTTTATCCTGAGGGCGATGTTGTGATTGGCCTGTGGGCACTGCACTGTATTAGCCTGAGGGCGTGAATGTATTAGCCTGAGGGAAACATACTATTTTGCTTGAGGTAAACCTTTCGTGCCTGAGGGCTTAACTTTTGTGCATAAGGGCGACACTTCCTATGCCTGAGGTAAATTTCTGTTACACCTGAGGGCTATACCTGCGGGTTGGATTCTGCTTACCTGAGGGTAAGGTTTTATTTGTCTGAGGACGTGGTCTGTTTGCTTAGGAATGCACTGTGGTGATTTCTAATATATAATGTTTTAAATGAATAATAAAATGGAAATTTAATTGTTAAGTTAGTTACTTTTTAGTAATGCTTACTTTATTTCATTTTACTATTGCACACTGTTGTTGCATGCTTACACGCAGTTGGGCATGAGCCTTTGGTGGGTGTCTACTGAGATATATTTCTCACACCCTGTTTGGGTTATTCTTTTTGGCCCAAACAGATTACGCTGTTGCAGGTGTGGATAGGGGCAAGAGTCCCTATACAGGTACCTGACTGTTGTTGTGGAGTAGGAGGGAAGGGGACCGAGCCTAGGCTCGCGATGCCGCTGCCATCTGTTTTTATTATTTTGTTGTACTCTGCTTTTTGTTGTACTATATTGATGTATAACATGTTCTGGCTATTTTCTTAGAACTTGAAACATGTAGCATCATTATTTATATATTGTTGGTAATATCCACTGCTATTGTTTATTTCAGTTGTGTATGGATTACTACTTCCACTTTTTGTTGTATGTTATTTTAAATTCCATTGCGCTACACTTTGACAAATGAGGGAATAGTTTCCCCACTATCATACCTGGGCCCTCGCTGCTAGTCGGTAGCCTCTGGAATTTGGGGAAATGCGCTTAAGGTCACGTGGAGAACCGGTTTCAGGTCACCCGTTGCGTGGCACCCGGATCTAGGACGTTACAAAGTGGTATCAAAGGGTGTTCTTTACTTTGACTTACTATTTGGAACCTTAGTCAGGGATAGGACGGAATGGTAGTTGGTAATAAGTTGTGCCCGGGCATAGCTAACCCATGTACATGGAAAATCCAATTTACCTCGTGATTGCAATTGTACTAATTTTTCAATTTACAGTTGATTTGATTTCACCGTTGGGTGACGCACTTGATATTGTGATGGTTATATTTTATCTATGGGTTCTATTTAGTTGCAACCCGATGAGATGAGGGTATTCCATCTCATGCATCATATAGGCACATGCTAGAAATCACATTCCATGCATAGTTCCATGCCACGTAGGTGCATTAGAATTTTTCATGTTGTTGTGATAGTTGTTGTGCTAGTAAAGCATGTTGTTGTGATAGCTGCTTTGATAAAATACCTGTTGCGTGATAGGGTAATTTTATTTGAGCCTGTTTATAGAATGAACGCAAAACTTTGGTCTTTGGGGAGTATGGGACCTCATTGAACGGAATTTGGTGGCTCATTAGCTATATATTAGTTATAACACAGATAAGATGTCAAACTTTGATTCGTGGGGAGTATGGGCCCTCACGGGTCGGAATTTGACACTTAGGTGTTGTTTTCGGTTTTTTCTGGGTTCCGGGGAAGTTTCTGAGGCATACTGTCCGGAAAACCCATAATACACGCCATGTAGGACCTCATACACGCCGTTTATGTTCTTTTTTCGGGAAGAAAAATAAACTTTTTAGGTACACTCCGTGTACCCTGATTACACGTCGTGTAGTCTCTTCCCGTGTCACAAACCATGTTGGCGGCGACACGGGGAAGGGAAGAGCTTGGGGCGAACATGCCGTGTAGAGTTGACCTGGAGTCCGGTCGTGTAACTAACAACACGGGTCGGTGAACTCCTGTACAGAACACACCATGTCAATGATGAACACGCCGTGTAGTGTGACCTAGGGACTCGGTCATGTAACTAACAACACGGGTCGATGTCACCTTTCCTTGAACACGTCATGTACCTATGGGACACGCCGTGTAGTATTTTCCAAGGATAGACCGTGTGGACTTATCCATGTGGAGCGAAAACGGGGTGGTGTACACGCCGTGTGCGGGTGTAACACACTGTGTAGTTTCAAGCCGAGTAGTCGACCGTGTCACAAATGACATGGGTAGTTGGAAAATAACACCATACACGCCGTGTAGTTTTCGTTTCAACGAGAGTCGTGTGGCCTAGCCGTGTCGAAGGACTTGGGCAGGGGAAGGGGAGTCAAGTACACGCCGTGTAGACAGTATACAAACCGAGTAGTCTTGTTATGAAAATCTTTAAATGCCTTCTTCCTCTTGTTCCCTTTGTGGTTCCTTCATTTTCAGTCTTGATAAATCTTGAATCTGAGGCATTCTTTTGACCTTGTAGTGTCATTCCGCCTAGACGACCGCGTGTTGTTCACCAGGAGAGTGGCGACGACTATACTCTGGAGATGGTGTTCCATGGGATACCAGTTGATCCACCAGCAGAGCCAGATGTGGCGCCAGCTGCTATAGCAAACACAGGCGCGGAGGCGCAGTTCCATGAGGGCTTTATGCGGTTCATGCAGACCTTTCAGGGAGCACCGTAGGCTTCCACATCTATGGCTGAGCTGAAACGTATCTTCCAGCAGCATAATCCGCCTACGTTCTCAGGGGATGGTGGACCACAGGCTGTAGAGTCTTGGTTGGGGTCTATGCAGACTATTTTCGAGCATCTAGAGATGCCTCCAGGGAAGAGGGTTAATCTCGCGACTTACATGCTGCATGATTCTTCCAAGAGGTGGTGGGATGTTACCACCCAGTCAGAGAATCATAGGGACATGGCATGGGAAGACTTTCAGGCAGTCTTTTATGACTTTTTCTTCCCAGAGACGCTGAGAGCAGATTGAGCTCGAGAGTTCATGAATCTTCAACAGGGCGCTATGTCGGTGATGGACTATTCTGCTCGTTTCACCAAGCTTCAGCGTTTTGCACCTGTGCTGGTGGGGGATGAGACGTTGAGAGCCAGACGTTTTAAGGATGGTCTTCATTATGACATCAGAGCGCTGGTGAATGTTTTCAAGTTGCCTTTAGTACACGCTATTGTGAACCAGGCGCTGATTACAGAGAGGAACCTGTGGGAAGCTAGTGGTGTGGGCCAGGGCGGTTCAGCATCAGTTACTCGTACTATTTCTGCTAGCAAGAGGAAGAGACAGATAGACTTCTCTCAGGGTGGCAGTACCAGCCAAGCAGCTTCTTCAGGTGGCCCGATCAGGTGCTACCAGTGTGGTAGAGATGGGCACAAGAGACCTCAGTGTCCACGAGACCCAGTGGAGTGCGGAGCTTGCGGCAATATGGGTCATCTGTAGGGATTTTGCAGGGCGTTTCCACTGGTAGCTAGTGATAGGGGTTCTGTGCAGACTCCACGTGCGGGATCAAGACCAGTGGCTTCATACCAGTTGGAGAACTGGAATACGTCAGGGCATACAGGCAGAGATGGTGGTCGTGGCCGTGGTAGCCAGACACCAGGATCTCAGAGGCAGCAGGGCGGGACATCTTAGGGTATTCAGGCTGTGTCGCAGGGCCGCAGCATTGGTCAGGCTTATGCAGTGCAGTAGACCTAGTAGGAGCAAGATCCTGGACCTGCTACAGTCATAGGTACTATTCTAGTAGCCTTCGTCTTATCTTCAGTACTTTTTGATACGGGTGCTACGCATAGTTTCATATCTGTGCCCGTTGTGGAGATCCTTGGGCTATGTGTTTCTTCTTATTCCAGTATCATGACGCTAAACACTCCATTGGGAACTAGGACGGCTGGTATGCGTCAGTGCAGGGAGTGCCCCTTGAGGTTGGTGGGTGTCATTTTCTTTGGGACCTCTATGTCTTAGAGATGACGAGCTATGACGTCATTATCGGGATGGACTGGTTGGTTCCCTATCGAGCCTTTGTAGACTTCTATCATCGCAGTGTGCGTTTCACATCACCAGAGGGCGGAGAGTTTCTAAACAAGGGCAAATGGGATGTTCAGACGAGTCGAGCTGGACCAGATCATCGTGGTCGAGGTGGAGTCACAGCCCAGATTGTGAGCTTATATCTGGATGATCAGGGGACTTGTCAGATGGATTTCCCTCCAGTGGTTGATCATTTCCGGGATGTCTTCCTGGACGACTTTTGGGGTCTACCTCCGGTGCGTGAGGTGGATTTCTTTATTGATCTCATGCCAGGCGCAACACCGGTGTCCATTCCTCCTTATAGGATGGCTACACCAGAGTTGCAGGAGATCAAGAGGTAGTTAGAGGAGTTACAGGAAAAGGGTTTTATCTGACCCAGTACTTCACTGTGGGGTTCGCCGATCATTTTATCGAAGAAGGAGGATGGTACCCTTAGACTTTGCGTGGATTATCAGAAGCTAAAACAGTTTATGGTTAAGAACCTATATCCCTTGCCGAGGATTGATGATCTTTTTGATCAACTTTGTGGATAACAAGTGTTCTCGAAGATTTACTTAAGGTCAGGATATCATCAGTTGTGCGTGAGACCATTGGATATACCGCTTACGGATTTTCGGAGCAGATATGGTCTGTACGAGTACTTGGTTATGTCGTTCGGACTCACGAATGTGCTAGTAGTTTTCATGGCTCTGATGAATAGTGTATTCCATCCGTATCTTGATTCTTTTGTGGTAGTATTCATAGACGACATCTTGGTATACTCTCACACTTGACACGACCATGCCACCCATCTTGAGATCGTATTGAGTACACTGAGAGAGCATCGGCTATATGCTAAGATCTCAAAGTGCCACTTTTGGATGGACTAGATTCACTTCCTAGGTCATATCATCTCAGAGGCTGGAGTTGCAGTAGACCCAGAGAAGGTGAGAGCAGTAGTTTTCTGGGAGCATCCTAAGAACGTGTTTGAGATACGGAGTTTCTTAGGGCTGGCTGGTTATTACAGATGCTTCATACAGGACTTCTCCCGCTTAGCAGCACCGTTTACGGGTCTGACTAAGAAGGGTGTGAAGTTCGTTTGGTCGGAAGCTTGCGAGGCAGCCTTTCAGGACCTGAAAGGAAGGTTGACATCAGCACCGATCCTGATACTCTCATAGCAAGGGAAGAGCTATACAGTTTACTGTGATGCATCATGGATTGGGCTGGGAGTAGTGTTGATGTAGGGAGACTGAGTTGTTGCGTATGGGTCTCGGCAGTTGAGGCCACATGAGAGGAATTACCCGACCCATGATCTCGAGTTGGCTGCAGTTGTGCATGTGTTGCACTGTTGGAGGCATTATCTACAGGGAGATCATTTTATAGTTTTCACCGACCACAAAAGCCTCAAGTATATCTTTACTCATCATGACCTGAATCTGAGGCAGATGAGGTGGGTTGAGTACCTACAGTCCTTCTATTTTGAGCTTACCTATACACCTGGTAAAGGTAATGCAGTAGCTGATGCACTGAGTAGGAAGACTCAGATACAGGCGGTGCAGGAGGCCAGTGGTGAGTGGAATCTCATGGCCTTGTTCTCTGAGATGCATCTGGGGGTTCACGATAGTCAGGGGTAGTCTTATCTTTCATCTTTAGCTGTGAATTCTACCCTCCTGGACAGAGTGAGGATGAGGCAGCTATCATATCCAAAAGGCCTCGTTCTATGGGAGTCGGTGGCAAGTGGGGACCCTTCTCCTGGTTGGATGGTAGGCGATGACGAGGTCCTGTGTTTCCATGGACGAGTATGGGTTCTAGGAGATATACATGAGGAGCTGATGTGGTAGTTTCATGCTTCATCTTGGGCAGTTCATCCTGGGGTTACCAAGATGTACCGTGACTTGAGGCGTCAGTACTGGTGGCCAGGTATGAAGAGAGAGATAGCTAGTTTTGTTACGAGGTGTTCCACCTGTCAACAGGTGAAGGCGGGGCACTAGAGGCCAGCTGGGCTGTTACAGTAGTTACCCATTCTAGAGTGAAAATGGGATGATGTCGCGATGGATTTCATGACTGGATTTCCGAAGTCACCTCGTGGAAATGACATCGTGTGGGTTGTTGTGGATAGACTCACGAAGGTAGCTCACTTTCTGCCGATCAAGGAGACCTTCGGTGTTGATGAGCTCGAAATGTTGTATATCTGATAGATCGTCCGTCTTCATGGGGTCCCTCATTCTATCATTTCATATAGGGATGCCTGCTTTACATCTCGTTTATGGCAGAGTTTTCAGAGGGCACTGGGTACACAGGTGCTTCTGAGCACAGCATACCACCCTCAGACAGATGGCCAGTCAGAGCGTACGATACAGGTGCTAGAGGACATGCTGCGTGCATGTGTCTTAGACTTTGGGGGCTCTTGGGAGAATCATATACCCTTAGTCGAGTTTGCCTATAACAATAGATTTCAAGAGACTATTGAGATGGCACCATACGAGGCTTTATGTGGTAGGTCATGTCGTTCACCTTTGTGCTGGATAGAGGAAGTTGAGGAAGCTTTACTGGGACCACAGCTCATGCAGGAGACTTCTGAGCAGGTCCAGTTGATTCAGAAGCAGATGGCTATTGCACAGTCTTGTCAGAAGTCATATGTTGATCGCCGCAGACGGCCTTTGGAGTTCGTTGTCGGGGATCAGGTTTTCTTGCGTGTTTCCCTGAGGCTGGGACACAAGCGGATCAGGATATAGGGTAAACTTTCACCGAGGTATGTGGGGCCATTTGAGATTCTGGAGAGAGTCGGGCCGGTTGCCTATCGGTTGCAGTTACCGCAGCGGTACTGAGCCATGCACGACATCTTCCAGGTATCTCAATTACGCTGCTATCATTCAGACCCGTCTCACACCTTTCAGCCAGAGGAGGTTGAGCTTCAGATGGATGCATCCCTTGAGGAGCATCTGATTCGTATCGTTGACAGGAGCACGAAAGTTCTCTGAGGCTGGTCAGTTCCTCTCGTACGGGTGATATGGCAGCTTGGCCGAGTGTAGGACGAAACCTAGAAGCGGTAAACTGATGTACGTGCACAATGGCCGGAGTTGTTCATGGCTATATCTTCTCCACCCTTGGAAGGGAAATTCGGGGACGAATTGCTATAAAGGGGGAAGTTTGTAAGAACACGGTTCTTATATTTGAGGTACGAGCTTCTTCTTTTCTCTTTTCCTTAACCATTTTTGAGAAAATATGGAAAATGGGGGAAAATCCCAAATTTTGGAACTACACGCCATGTACTTTTCCACACGCCATGTACTTTTGGTCGTGTGGGGATGAGTACACGGGGCGTGTAGCCATGTCAGCGACGAAGGGTGTAGGAACTGACTACATGCCGTGTAGTGGTCCCTTACACTCCATGTAGTCAGTCAGCAGGACAAAACAGTAAGACGGTGGAGCAGCCGCCAGCTGGGCGGTAGTACACGCCGTGTACTCAGGAGTACATGTCGTGTAATCATGTCGACAGGTGAACAGTGTGGCGGTGCTTCTAGAGGAACAATTAAATGAAAGGAGTACACGCCGTGCACTTGGAAGTACACACCATGTACTTTGTTTTTTTCGCTTAAAACAGGCAGTAGCCTCCCCTGTTCACAGGGAAAGCTTAGAACGGGAAGAGATCTCGGGAGAGGACGGCTGAACCTTCGGAGATCCACCGGGCGCATGTCTAGAATCCGATTCCGCTTCGGACGATCTCATTGGAACCACACGGGTAATCCCTCTCTTCTCCTGGTCTGGTTCTTACCAATTCTTCCCCTAACGAAAGTTATTTGGGCTTAAGCAAGTTTTCTTCTTCGTCAGATCTACGTCGTTCTTGGGTATTTCTGGAATCGGCGTTCGTATATACCGCTCGTTGACGTATAAGGTAGGTGTCTTGGTGTTTGTTTTTCCAACTGTCATGTGTTTTGTGCGTTTTTGTGCCACGAACCCATGTTGGGGTATCGTGTGGCTGAGGTCGTTGCTATATTTAAAACCTAGAATTGATTAAGTATTTAATTATGATATTAAAATGCTGGTTGGGATCGTTGCTTGGATCCGGAACCACCCGGGGGTGTGTTCCACTGTTTATCCATTTGGCCAGGATACCCGAGGGTGTGCCTTCAAAGTAGTAATTGTAGAATTTCCTTGAGGGGAATTGCTTGTTACTGCTTTTTTACTTGTTGGGCATGGCCCGGTTACCTGTTTAGCCTGAGGGCGTTGTTGTGATTGGCCTGTTGGCACTGCATTGTATTAGCCTGAGGGTGTGAATGTATTAGCCTGAGGGAAACATACTATTTCTCCTGAGGGAAACCTTTTGTGCCTGAGGGCTTGACTTCTATGCCTGAGGGAGACACTTCCTACGCCTGAGAGAAATTTCTGTTACGCCTGAGGGTTATACCTGCGAGTTGGATTCTGCTTACCTAGGGGTAAGGTTTTTTTTTTGTCTGAGGACGTGGACTGTTTTCTTAGGAATGCACCATGGTGATTTCTAATATATAATGGATTAAATGAATAATAAATTGGCAATTTAATTTTTAAGTTATTTAGTTTTCAGTACTGTTTACTTTATTGCATTTTACTATTGCACACTGTTGTTGCATTCTTACACGCAGTTGGGCACGGGCCTTTGGTGGGTGCTTACTGAGATATATTTCTCACACCCTATTTGGGTCATGCTTTTCAGCCCAAACAGATTACGTTGTTGTAGGTGTGGACAGGGGAAATAGTCCCTATACAGGTACCTGACTGTTGTTGTGGAGTAGGAGGGCAGGGGACCGAGCCTAGGCTCACGATGCCGCTGCCAGCTGTTTTGCTTGTTTTGTTGTACTCTGATTTTTGTTGTACTGTATTGATGTATAACATGTTCTGGCTGTTTTCTTAGAACATGAAACATATAGCATCATTATTTATATACTGTTAGTAATATCCACTACTGTTGTTTATTTCAGTTGTGTATGGTTTACTGCTTCCGTTGTTTGTTGTATGTTATTTTAAATTCCACTGCGCTACACTTTGACAAATGAGGGCATAGTTTCCCCACTATTAGAACTGGGCCCTCACTGCTAGTCGGAAGCCTCTGGCATTTGGGGAAATGCGCTTGACATCACGTGGTGAACCGGGTTCGGGACACCCGTTGCGTGGTACCCGAATCCGGGACGTTACATCAGAATCTGAAAGAAGAAACCTACCTGGATTCTGGATTTTTTGTTGTATTCACTGCGCTCTGATCTACTCGGATCTATATTTTCATCACGATCCACAAAATATTTGACATTGATTCACCATATGAAGAATAGGAGAGATATTTTCTAGAATCCATGGGAGAAATGAGTCAACCCTTGCTCATTTACCTTAAACATATATTTATACAAAACTGCCAGTGGTCATAGAATCTAAACCTCCCACGCCCTCTCACTTTAGGTCGTGCTTAGGTAAAACACCTCATTCCAAACTCAATGGTGGTCTCATATTTCTAATATAAGACCTTGTTAAAATTTTATTTGATTCATTGTTCAAGATAAAATAATTAAATTTAATTATTTTATTTATGAAAATTCCCTCCATGGCTTTTTCTACAGAACACTCGCGCTGAAAAAAGTTATGTCCCGCCTAGGGTAAACTCCATGTTCTGGAATCAACTGTGGACTTAGATTTATGATCTAAACTACAGTTTAAGAGATATCCCATTTCTTCCATGTTCAGAGTATAAAAATACATAATATTTTTATAAAATTAATTCTGGGAACATCAGGCCTCAGAATTGCGTGATGTCTCAGCACCTAGCTCTGAAAATATATGTATAAATATTCAAAATTCTTACAAGGAAAAAATAAGGTCTCTACATCATTCCCTACTTCAATATTATCATCCCCAAAAAGAAAAACTTGGGAAAAAACTTGGGATACTGAGACCACACTTGGCTCTCCCTATCCCAAGGACTCTTGCACATTTCCACACTACCACAGCATGTGAACCAAGGGGATGGTTTGTCCTAATAAGGATTTATCTTATCAATGATGTGCATATAATCATGCACATATCTCCTCAGCTACAACACATGAGAGACTTCATTTACCCTCTCTAGCTCTGGGGGTAGTGCAAGGTAGTAGGAAACCTCGACAACCCTCTACATGATATCAAAAAAAATGCCTAAATAACCTTAGGGATAGCTTGCCTCCTCGGATGAAAACTAACACACAAGCAATCATCATATCCTCAAATACCTGGATAGTGTGCTTGGTCTACCCATTATTCTTGGGGTGAGAGGTTTCACTCATCAGAATTTGGGTCCCAAACACCTCCTACAGGCCTCTCCACAACCATGAAAAAAACTATGTGTCACGATCAGAGAAATATGTCAAGGGTACCCCATGAAGCTGGACGATCTCCTGTATATACAACTTCCCCAAAACTCTCCACCAAACTCGGCTCCCTGATCATAATAAAGTGGGACAACTTTGTAAGTCAGTCTACTATTACCCATATGGCATCATGGGCCTTTGTTGTGTGTGGAATCTATTTAGTGAAGTCCCTGGATATGTTGTCCCATTTCCACTCTGGGATTTCAAGAGGCTACAAAAACCCGTAGGAACTCGGTGTTCAACCTTCACCTACATCACAACTAAAACCAATTTTTGTATCTTAAACAAGGTATCGTGATTCCCTCCTTTATAATATCCATTTGTTGCATCACTTATGGAAATCTAAGTCACGAAAGATCTCTCAATCGATGTCTCATAGTTGGGACTCTCACACGCTCAAGAAGCCAATCAGTCAACACCATCAACTAAAGAAACATTATACCCTACTGCTCCACTAGTGTCATATTCTAGGAAGGTAACTACTCTAAAACATTCCGCACTAAGAGAGCCTTCAAATTCCTACTAAGGGAATCTGCTACAATGTTTCCCTTTCTTGGAGTATATACTATCTCAAAGTCGTAATCCTATAGGAAGTTCAACTAGCATTTCCACCTTGGGTTGAAGTATCTCTGGGTTAAGATGTACCTGAGAATATGGTGGTTTGAACAAAACAAAAATCACTCTCCAAGAAGTTAGTGTCTCTACATTCTCAAGGAGAAGACTACTGTTTCCTGTACCAGGTAGTGAGCCGCATAGTTCGGTTCATGGGGTCGCTATCACATTGAGTTGTACTTGATAATTGTTGTATCAATGTTGATGTTGAGAATATAATTGTACCAATGTATAGGTAAGGTGAGTAAACTCATCCAACCTCAAGAAGATAGACACAAAAATCCCATGGAATACCCCATGCGTCTTCGCTTATCTTGGAAGGAGAGTAACTTCCAAACTAGGCACTCTGCCACACCCACTAGTGGAATCCCAATTGAAAGGTGTTTAAGTAGAAAAACTCTATTGGTAATGCTAGGACCTGCTCTGACACTCCACTACACAACCCCACCATGAATAAACAAGTTATAGGGACTCATCCACCACACCTCGATACTATCCACTTTGGGCGGCACTGACTTTCCCTCATAGTTTTTCTCATGTCACAAAAATGCATCTTGGTGGGGAAGGACCCATCTTCCTCATACATTCAAATCTATGTCAAACAACACCAGCACCAGGTTACACCGACACCCCATGTCACCCTGGTAAAACCCCAAGCATGAAGCAAGGTGAAAGGAGTACCTCACATAGTATCTAACAAGTTTTACAACAAAAGGTTGAAAAGACACAGATCATTCCTCTTATCATCTCACACGCTGCAAGATCATAGTGCATACAGCTTCCCTCAGCCCCGGTCGCTAGCTCCCTGAGCCTGACGTGGGCTGGCTAGTGGTTGTGGAAGGACCTCATGGAATCTTCCACCAACCATAGTTCTTCCTACTACTTTTCCATCATCTCCTCCCTAGGGACCACCCTGTCCTCACCTGGGAGATCCCTAATTATGGAACGTTCTCTACTGAGGTGGTCCATCTGTTATCCAGCTGAGATTCTAAGCACGTCTAGTCAAGCATTCTCGTTCCATGTGACCTAACTCGTCACATGCATAACACCATCCATACATGGGATACCCTGGTGCTCTATGCTATCCCAGAAAATTTGCCTGAGTCTGGTCGTGGGAAGGCCTCCCAGGTTGAGGTCCTGACAACTGATGTCTGCTAGTTGTGGCAGAAGTCTCAACTATGACATGTCGACTGCCAAAACTATATAACTGTCATTCCACTGATAGAAATATCTCTATCACCAGTGCACATTCTAGCACCCCGATGTAGGTGGGGATGCACAAGGTCACTACGTCAACACAGATCTCCTTGCAGAGTCCCTTCTCAAACTTTCTTCCTCAAAAGTAGTCATCGTGGATCATGTATGGAGAGTAGCATGTAAGGTTTGTGAACCTAGTTTTTCACTCATCCATTGTCATCCCTCCCTACAGAAACTCCATAATCTCCTGAATTTTAATGAAACGTAAGTAATAGGGGTAGCACTCCTCACGGAATAGCTACTGGAAGTCATCTTGTGAGAGTACCGACTCATTATGCATCTGAGTAACCAGACTCCACCAATTCCCAACAACTCTGTAGAAAAGACTAGATTCCAAAGTCACCATCTAAAATGTCAATTTCCAAAGAATCCTAAAGAGGTGGACCATCAACTCTATCCAATTCTATGTTTCCTAAGGATATGGATCACCGCATAACCACATCGGTCACTAGTGTTGGAACTCGCAGAGTGTGCTCATCTCATGCACATCCTCAATCTGCTCTATTGGGGATAATTGCTACTCGACTGGTGGAGGTGTTTCTACCTGCCCACCTAGAGGAAGGGGATTTCATGATGGACCCTGAACTAAGGCCTTATTACTCACAGAACCGTCTTCATGAACCGAAGCTAGTATTCTGGATGGTTTTTATCACAGAGGCATCCTGAATGTTATCAAGGAGTACCATGGTCAGATGATAACATATATATATATAAACAAAAATGGGGAGATGACTCAAGAAGGAAAATCAAGGACTTAATCCTATATGATGCATGTATCAAAGTTCCCTACAAAAAATTTCACAATATGCTGAGTCGACAAGCGGGTAATCAAGGTCCTGGTGAATGGCTACATGGGTCGTCACACCATCACTAGACTCCCTAGACTGAGAGCTGATCTCGAGACATGTTGACACCTTTTTCATAAACCCAACCAAGACCATTTTAGGGAAACATCCGAACAACATCCCAAAGTTTGAACCAGCTCCAATACCACTTTTTCATAACCCGACCCATATTGGGGCTCGGGCGAGAACTACCCCAAGCCCGCCTCTATAATTCAGGGGGTGGTGACTAGAACCAAAGGCACAACAACTCAGGGATGCCTTTTCCTAAGAACCTGTACACACACATGTATCCAGCTCAATGCAAAAGTGTCGAGGGAAAGGAAAATAAGATACAACACTGGTATATATAAACCAAAGATATGCATCAACCTCTAAACAGTATAACTGCAGAAATTTAAACTGAAAGGGAGAGGGAAAAAATACATACCCAACCAGAAAAGTACCATAACCTGGTAGTAACTAAAAAGTAAAATAGTTGAGATATCCCCACTCCTAAATCCCAAGTTACGACCATTGTACGCGCTCTATGAACTCATATCCCTAAGCTCCTATGAAGTCACAATAAACTTGTCTATCATCTACATAAGGCACGACACATGAGGGAAAAACTCATGCAGGGGTGAGTATAAGAATGCTCAGTAGTATTCCCCAAAAACGAGAAGGGGGGAGTAAGAGACACACTGAATAGGAAAGCAGTAGATAGAACAAGGTACAATAAATAGTATAGCTCAACCCAACAAGAGATTAAAGTAAGATCCTCTAGACACAAGGAGATAGAAACAATGAGAATATGAACTTATCATTGAGTCTTTTCTGCCTATAGTAGGAGAGTATACTCATATAACCATGAGAATCCAGACATAGAATGCATGTGGAATACACCGCACATCTTCACCTCTCCTGGAAGAAGAGTAACCAAAACCCAAGGAGTGGGTACTGAAATAAGATATATAAATATGCTCGTTCAAAGAAACCTAAATGAGAGAGTAAGAAAATATCCATCACACAACTCAACCTAGGAAAAGAGTCACCAAAAGTTTCAAAAGTAACCATCAATGATGCCCATCATCCATCAAATATGCCCTGAACACGCAAGTCAAAGGGGCTCAATCACCACACATTAATACTATCCACTTTGGGCAGCTTTGTCTCGCCCGCACAGTTTTAGGTCACGTTGCAAGGATGTGTCTCGATGGAAAAAAGCACCCCTTTTACTCATGATTCCAATTTTACATAAAATTATGTCTCATCACTGATCCACATAGATGGGTGGTGTAAACAGGAAGTTGAGGATCTTCACCCTAGTGCGTCAGGGGGATTTCACTCAGAAGTAATTGTAGAGGACCCACACCCATGCGGATGGGGGATTCCACTCTAGATCATTGAGGACCCACACCCTAGTGTGTTAGGGGGTTCCACTCAAAAGTAACTATATAGGACCCACACCCATGTCGATGGGGGATTCCAATCAAGATCATTGAGGACCCACTTCCTAGGGAATTAGGGGAATTCCACTCGAAAGTAAATGCAGAGGACCCATTCCCATGTCGATGGGGGATTCCACTCTAGATCATCAAGGACCCACATCCTAGTGTGTTAGGGGGATTCCACTCAGAAGTAACTTCAGAGGACCCATGCTAATGCTAATGGGGGATTCCACTCTAGATCATAGCCATCATCAAGTGTGTCCTTAGATAGGAATGTGCTCAAAACATCTCACATCATATCTTGAAATCCACTACAAAGGGAACCATCTCATTCTATGTGGAAAAAAACTCAGGATAGGCTACTCATGGGCCGGTATCTGATTCCAAAAGAAGGAGATACGGTAGGTAGAAGATCCATAATGTGGTATATGGAACGTGTGGGTCCCACATGACATGCGACCCCACCTCATATCCTAGCCATGTAACTAGCCATAATTTGGTACTAAATTATGAACAAGTACCCATAGGTGTGCCAGTATACTCCCAGAGTACAAGGAACCTCTATAAAAAAGGATTACAAGCACACGATACTTTTCGTTGGTCCAAAGGGCAAAAACGTACTTTCACTAACTTTCCTCCTCAAGCGGGCCTAGATAACCAGAAAAATCACACTATCATGATCCTTGTGGAGAATTGCATAGGATTGACTATTCATTCACCTGAAATGGACTCCTGGTGAAGAAGTTGCATCTCTCAGCATCGCACATGAACGATGCTTCTTAAGGCCCACACCTTGATCTTGAAACACATCCAACGTATCTCACCATTGTGATCCAAATGGAAAAATGCACGGGATTGGCTATTCATTTGTCCAAAACAGACACCGAGTGAAAAAATCACTTTTCATCACAACACACCCGAATTGGGCTTCATGGATCCCATACCTAAATTTTGTTTTAAGTGCTCGAAATTAGTCTTGAAGCATTCACCTTAAATTCGGGGTTGCATGGCCGATGACGGTGCATCAATCGGACATCGAATGTAGGAGATACGTCTGATATAAGAATCTCCAAATAATAATAAATATATTATTATTATTATTGGATGTTTTATGCTACTTTTCCTCAATCCTGAAACATAAAGTTCTCAAACTGGCCTTAAATGGTCCGCCTCGAAGCAAGGTTCACGTTTTCGTAAACGGCACGTTAATCGAATGCTCCATGTAGGTGTTACATTTGAATCATCATTAGAAAATATTATTATTATTATTATTATTTGGTGTTTTATTGACCCCCTCCACAAGTCAGTGAAATGTACTCAACATTGGTCTTAAAAATACCGCATTGAAGTCAGTTTCACATTACTGCTGACGCGCGTGAATTGGAAGTCGTACGGGGAAGTTATGGGTGTGTAAAAGTTTTAATAATAATATTGTTATTATTATTTTATTTTATTATTTTTATTTTGGTTTTCCAAAAACCCATGGGGGTCCCATGGTCGGCCACCTTCCACTGCCGTCGTCCTTCTGTGCTTTGCCACCGTCCCACGGCACTCCACCGTGCCGCCTCGGTCACCTCCATTTGCAGCCCATCGCAGTGCCACCTATCGAAGTCGCGCCTCACTGGAGCCGCATCTCAATAGACTCACACAAATGCCTCCTTTTTCAGACCACCGGTAACACTCCAGTGGTTGGAAAATTGAAATGAGGACAGATCTGGGATCCTTATATCCCAATCTACATTGTTGCGTGCTCTGTTTGATGTTTTGTCGACGTTTCGACGTGATGAAAAGTAGACGCCACTTCCACTCACCGCTACGCATCCTTCAGCACTTGAAACTCAAAAAAAATCATAGATCTGAAATCCTTGGATCATAACATTCACATATTTATGCTTCTCTTGAATATCAGATGTCATTTCAATGTGTCGAAGAGTTATTCGATAACGAACGTGAAGAACGGGTGAAGAACATGAAGAACAAGCGATCCGAAAATTAAAAAGTTGATGGTTGTTGTTAGTTTGTCCATCAACAAAGGATTTAAAAGCAAAAAAAATTGATAAATGATCAAATTCAACAACAAAAACTTCAATTGGGAAATGCAGAATCTGAAAGAAGAATCCTACCTAGATTTTTGATCTGTTGTTGTGTTCGATGTGCTCTGATCTAATCAGATCTGAATTTTCTCTACAATACACCAAAGATACAACATTAATTCTATATCTAAAGGAGAGGATAGAGATTCACCGGCTTCCATGGGAGAAATGATCCAAACCTTGCTCATTTCCCTTAAACACATATTTATTAGAAACCGCTAGCGGTTGCAAAATCCAAACCTCATGTGCCCTCTCACTTTAGGTTACACTTAGGTAAAACACCTCATTCTGAACTCAAAAAAGGACTCAGATTTCCAATCTGAGTCTCCATTAAAAATTTATTTGATTTAGTGTTTGAGGTAAAATAATTAAATTTAATTATTTTATTTATGAAAACGCCCTCTAGGGATTTTTCTACAGAAGACCCATGCTGAAAAAGTTTTATCCCGCCTAGAGTAAATACCACGCTTAAGACTCAACTGTGGCCTCATATTTCTGATTTGATCTACCGTTTAAGAGATATCCTATTTCCATTGTGTGAATAGTAAAAAAATACTTCATATTTTTATAAAATTAATTTCAGGAACATCGGGCCTCAGAATTGCACGCCATCTCAGCACCTAGCTCTAAAAATCTACGTAGAAATACTGTAAATTATTACAAGGAAAAACCCGAGTCTCTACAAGATAGCCCCAACTGAGCTCTGAGAGCTAAGGATGTAGTTGGAGGGCCTTTTAGAGAAATATTTATTCAGACCCAACACATCCCTTGGGGAAATTCTAGAGTTGTTCTCTAAGAAGGTGGACCAAAGCATGAGGTTCTTTGTTATCTATCAATTCCAAAATTGAGTGATGATCAAGAATGAGTACCAATTTCCATGAATTTTTTCTCTGTTTGACAAGAAGAAAGGTTCAAGTTGGTTTTCAGTGATTGGACTCAGCTATATATATCAAAATTTGTAGGTTCATGAGGAGTACATCCCAAATATGGAATTATGATGCTTCAATGGAAAATAAGATTTCCTAGCGATTCCATTTGGAGACACCAATTCCCCCACTATGTTTAAGGGAATCATGAACTAAATTTTCCAATTGTTCTTGGATTCATTCATGGTAGACTTTATTGAGGGAATTCTAGTCCACTCTGCTTCATATGAGGATTATGCAGAGTATATAAGGATGGTTCTACAATTACTTGGGGAGTAACATCTCTATAGTATGCTCATGAAGTTTCATTTCTAGAATAAGGAGGTACACTTTTCATGGATTAATGTCTAATATTTTGAAGTGGTTTTGGTCCCATTGATGATAGAGGTTGTGCTAGCTTGAGAACCACCCAATGGAATGAATGAGGTGAATATTTTTCTTCACTTGGTTGGGTACTATCATATGTTTTTGGCTGATGTCCCACATATATCACTCACTTATCTTCACTAAATTTCAAGGGGATTGTAACAGCCCGAGATTTTATGAAAAATATTCTTTTTTATTTCACTAATGTCTTGTGTTGTACGCTACACCAAAAGGAGCTTGCACAACACGCATCCTTGACTTGCCTTGCATTACACGCAATCGCAACCTTCCTCGATAGCGTGTGTGGTACGTAATACTGAGTTTCACGAAACAATGATATGCTATTAAAATATTATTAAAACTAGCCGTTATGAATAGTAATAACCACTTTTTAAATTTTAGAAATTTTAGCTCTCAAAATGGACTTCATTTTTGTATTCGTAGTATCGAATTTAGCCTAAGGTGAAATTTTGGTACTTTTCGGATAACTTTCATATTCTGATGAATAGTGAAAATTACTAAATTATAATTAAAAACAACTTTTTAATCGAAATAATTAATAGTGATAAATCATTAATTTGAGTGGTTTTAAAGTATATTTAGAATATATTTTTACAATTTAATACAATGTTGGTCATTGGATGTAATTTCACATTTAAACTAGACATAAACAAGTGTCAATCTTTTGATAGATATTGTTTCTTAAAAACACGCTATTTGTTTTAACAGCGGGATTTAATTAAAAAATTAATTAATGCAACTTTTATGTTATGAATTTGGTAAAATAGACTTCATTTTTGAATTCGGAATATGAAATATAGCTTGGGATGAAATTTTGGCATTGTTCTGAAAAACATCAATTTTTGATGAATAGAGAAACTACTAAGTGGTAGTTAAAAAAACTGAATTTTTCATAAAACTTAATTTTACCGCTTCTGTGAATGGAATTTCAAAAATCCGAGAGACACGGTTGATGTCAGTAAGTAAAATGTGGTTCAATGAGATGAAAATAATTTTTGGTGAATACTTTTTTTTACCGCGGTTAATAGTAAATAGGGTAACTAAGGGTAAATATGATATTAATATTACCCTAACACATGTCCTAATTCTATTGGACAAGTGTAATTCGACCAAAAACAAACTTAGGAATAAAATATGACCATTTAGGCCCACTTGGATTAGATTAGGACATTTATTATTAATTTATTTAAAGAAGGGTTAAAATAGTTAAAATCAAAGTTTAATAAGTAAATAATTTTTAATATGGGGTTATACATAAGATAAATTCGATTGTAAATATTCATTAGAAAGCTAAAAAGATTTCCTACATGATGGTATTTTATTTGTAATTTTTAGACATCAAATAATATAATTTATTTATGACACAATGATGATGCAGTAATTATCTTATTAATGAAATATTGACATAATTGATAATATAAATACCAAAATAAATGTAATTTAAGACTTTTTATGAATTACACTAATTTTCTAGGTTACTATGATATATTAGTGTTGATTTAATCAACTTGGTTCGAACATATAATTCTGTTATGACTTTCAAAAAAATCATATATCAAATAGTGTCAAAATTGACACAATAGTTTTTAAATCAAATATTATATTGTTAATTGTTATTTTATTCCTAAAAATCTAAGGTTCGTCCAAATTACTTAGATAAGGATATATATATTAATAATAAACAATTTGGGGTTCGTTTGGCATGTTATAGTAAGTGTATTAACCATATAGTGAAAGAAAACAAAAAGACATGGTAAAAGTTAAATTATTTAACTTAGAGTTAAATCTAATTGATAAGGTTAAAATAATACCCTAAACTTGTATAAATCCTATTGGTTGATAGGATTTCGACCCATCCCCACCTTATCTTCTAAATAATCCCCTTTGGAACCATTATAAACCGATTTTGACTTTAATATAAAATAATATTTTGAGATATTCCTAAGGTGCCCCTCTCCTCCCTTATAAAAGGGCACCTCCTCCCCCTCCTCCTCACACCAATTTGAGCACTCAAGCTCGGCCAACCCCTGACATTTTCTCCTCTCCACTTCCCTAGAATAATCCTAGAGGTCCTGGTCTTCTCCAAAGACCAATCTTAGTTCCTTAAGTTGAGGATTCAAAGAGGCGTTCCAAAGAAGAGGTAATATCCATTACCGATCTTTTCAATTTCTTTCTTCTTCAACTTCTTCTTCTTTAGTTGTTTCATGATAAAGTAATAACATCAGTATTACTTACATACTGATATGTTATTATAAATATAAAACAACCCTAATTCACCTTCTATCCATCCTATGGAAAAATGAAATCACCGCGCGTGCGTACGTACGGAATACCGTCTCCACGCCGTGGTGTAATCTATTTTCCACCATCACCTTACAAGGATGGGTATAATGGTGTAATGAGTAACTATATATGATTATTATGAAGTAATATTGATACTGAAATAATATATATATACTCCAATACAATTCCACGATCATAGGAACGATATCATCACTCGTGCGTACGTACGGAATACCGTCTCCACGATGTGATGCGACTCGTTCTACATGATCTTCATTTCATAATGATTATATAAATGAATTGAATGAATGAATATGGAATATACTACACTAATACCATTCTGGAAATGAATTATCTATAACCTAAAGATAAGAATAAGGATTTATTCGACAAAACACGCATAAGAACAAAAAGTTATAAAGACCCGAGTAATAAGTAACAATGAAATATTACTAACAAGAAGCTAATAATATGACCATATATGATCTCATATCAATATGTATGATTCTGGAATAAGTCAATAACATTATTTAAACCATTATACAGGAGCTTCGGACACGAACAAAGCAAATCGGACCTAAGGTAAGGGAAATATCACAAACTCATTTTTATCCGAGATTGTTTATTCGTAAGTATTTACTGGGGTGTATTTTATCATCCACATCCATGTTTCATCAATATGTAATATTATTTCCATCCACCTACAATTGTTTAAATCCATTTTTACCCTTCGGTGAGTTTTTAGTAATATGTACGAAAGGAATCTTTTGTCGTTTTTCGTACGAGGTACTTTTTGACTTTTCCGACAAAAGTACGAAGAATGTTTTTTTTTAACTTATACGGCATGAATGGATTTTTAAAACAAAATTTCCAAGAATCTTCCTTTACAAGTTTTCAAGTTTATTTTTAATCAACTTCTTTTATTTTAAAGTCTTATGACATGTTATGAAAGGAAAAATGTTTTTGAAGTAGAAAGGATATTTTCCTCAAGAATGGAGTTCAAGTATTTTATCAAAATTATTTTCCATCTAAGATAATAAAAGGGTTCTGTTTTTATCCCTATTATTACATGGATTTGATTATGTTGTGATGGAAATATTTTTATGAATTCCTTTATCTTATATGAATTGTTTTATGATGTCATATTGTTTAAGAATCCCATTTTTATTACATGGGTTACGCTATGATGTATGGTTTATGATTATGTGGAACACATAAGAAAGGATTCATTATAAGATGGGTGGGACCTATATCTCCCTCCAATGCATTGGGTAAAGATTTTATATCTCATGAGATAGACAGGGCTGGAACGGTAGGTTATACCGGTTCAGTGAAACAGGACTGAAACGAGGGTTACTCGATTCAGAAAGGGACTTTGTCCACTAAGATAGTCTTGGCAATGAGTCTTGACTAACAAGAAATGATTTTCCATGATTATGTGTGCATGCCACAAAGTTTCAAGTTTCATGTTATGATTATGGGGATCTCATTTTCACTTCTATGATTTATCCCATGTTATGATATTATGAGCTCTTTTGCAGGTTAAGATTTCCAAAAGCTATGTTCTTATATATATGATGTGATTGATATTTCTTTTGTTTACCCTTACTGAGCATTTGAGCTCACCCTTTTATGTTTTATTTTCCCCAGGATATAAATAAAGGTTTTTAGGTAAAAAAAAGGGAAGATCTTTATGGGAGATATTGAAGATCTTTCCCCACGATTAGAAGATTACGTTCCGAGTTTCCAAAGACACTAAACTATTACGATCCTTGTGTGTGTGTTTTCGTTATGTACTAAGTATTCCGCAAAAGTAATGTAATGTCCATGTACGATAAGCTTCGGGTCTTTATAGTTGGTATCAGAGGAAAGGTTTAGTCAACCTTTGGAAACTAGGATGCGAAAACGTTAGTGTGATCCCTAGAGATATTTCTAAGGTATGTCTAGGGATGTCCCTAGGGATAAGTATACGTATAGGTTATAGTAATATAATTACGCTAACGATCATAGAATTAAACCTAAGATGTTGAATATTGAAGGTACTCCCCCTTTATTATGTTGTTTTCCCTAGCATGATTTTTGCCTCTCACACTATTCTTTTTGGGTTTTAGACGATGGCTGGAACCCGAAGGAACCGTGTTGATCAATGCAATGGACAATGCAATGATTGCCCTCCTGAACAAACAAATGTTATGGGAGATGGAGTGCAAAATCTTATTGCTATACTTACACAAGCTATGAATCATTCTGGACTTCCAAATGAGCAGAGAAGGGAACAATATTCTATTGAGTCCTTCATGAGGCAACGTCCACCTTCTTTCAGTGGGTCTTCTGATCCACTTGTGGCTGAACAATGGATCAGTACTACTGAAAAGATATTTTCAGTTCTTCAATGTTCTGAACATGATAAAGTCATCTTAGCATTATATCGTTTGGAAGGTGAAGCTGATCAATGGTGGAATCTTATCAAGAATACGAGGCCAAGAGATGAAATTGAGTCCATGGAATGGGACGAGTTCAAGAACTTTTTTTTCAGTAAGTACTTCCCTCGTATTCTTCGAACAAAGATGGAGAAAGAGTTTCTTGAACTGAAGCAAAGGGACGATGAATCTGTTGGTACCTATGAAGAAAATTTTACAAGACTTGCAAGGTATGCTTCCGGTATTATCATCCAACCTAAAAGTAAAGTTGATCGATTTTTCAGTGGCTTAAAACCAAGTCTTCGAAGGGAATTAGCTATAAGAGACTTCAGTAGCTATGAAGAAATTGTGCGTTGTGCTATCAAGGTAGAAATGGAAGTTGGTGTTACATATCCATCCCATGGTTTTGACAAGAAACGAAAGATGGAGTTCAAGGAGAAATCTCAGAATAATGGTGAAAAGAAGATGAATGTTTCCTTATGCACAAAGTGTGGAAAGAAGCATGGTGGATATTGTCTTAAAGGGACTAGAAAATGTTTTAAGTGTGGAATAGAAGGTCATCGAGCAGCTGAGTGTCGAAGTAATGGAAAAAGGGTTTCTAATGATGTGAATAAAGCAAACACTGCAGAGAACTCACCGCCAACACTTCAATGCTTCAAGTGCAAGGAAATGGGGCATTATGCTAATAATTGCCCTAATCCAAGGGTTAGTGATGATCAACATGAGCAACCACTGAAGGCAAAGGACAAAGGGAAATCACATGCGATCACTATTGGCAATATTGAATATGACAACGATGTGGTGGAATGATTAAGTGTTTATGTAATGTAATTCCAAAATAATGTTGTATCATTGAGTATTGCAATATTTATTGATGTGGTATTCAAAGTGATTGAGATATTTTTTGGAAATAAGGTGATATGCGCATAATGAAGACGAGAAAATGAAATGTTTAATAGTATTCATGAGCTCATGATTGATATAAGGACTAAGTGATATCATGGTTTGAGTATATTGAATTTTGAGGATTTTGGTATGTGGAAAGTGTTAACTTTTAACTGCACTCATGTTTTCACTAAGGTATTCAAGAGAATACACGATTAAGGACTTTGAATGTTTGGAATGTGACCAACAAGACATATCTTATGATATGTGGGGATCAACGACAGTATTAAATCTCTGGTAATCGTTGTCACTATATTATGAGAGTGGACTGCAGTATTATGTATAAGCCTAAAGATTAGACTGGATTATGTTGGACATAAGTTAGTATTGTTTAAGGATAGAAGATTTTCGATATTATTGATGGGATGTTATAGTAACGTAGTTTTAGAAAAAGGACAACCTGCAGGACGGGCGATAGCCCATCGCTTCGGACAAGGCTGTAGGAATCGAACCCACAACCGAAGTGCGACTGGCCTTTATCGCCTACCACTGACCTACAGGAAGTCCCTGTTTAGTAGAAACTAGTGTTATTATATTAAGCAGTATGATATATGAAGTATAAGCCCATTTTAGGAACCATATATGATTAATCCCACTATAGATCGACTTATGTATATAAATTTTGCTAACCTTTTGAGACAGATGGAATGACCCGTCATTCTATCACATGATCTGCTAACACTTCACGAATAAAAAATTCAACTTCATTTATTTAAGAGATGAAGTGGAAATTGTTAAAGGCACGAACAACAGTGAGATTGTACCAAAATAAAGTAAGTATTTATTCTAATTCAAATTCTTTAACTTTAGGGAAATGATCTTGAAAACCAAAAATGTTGTCCTAGTTCTCTTATACCTGATGAATCAGATGGTACCTTAGATCGTCACAAATTTATGGATTTCTGATTACTGGCTTTTCTATAGCCATGTTCTCTACCACTCTCCATCAGAACATGATGGTTAGATTTCTCTTCCATATCCATATTTTCACCTATGTGGAAACCCAGTGATTAGTTTATTTGGGTAATCGTTACATTTCATACTTTAGGTTTTAAAGCCAAGTTTTGGTATTCCTTTTTACGATGTGGGTTTCTATTAAAGAAACTTTCGAATAGTAAACCATTTATAACCCCGACGAATTTCGAGGGCGAAATTCATTTTAAGGGGGGTAGAATGTAACAGCCCGAGATTTTATGAAAAATATTCTTTTTTATTTCACTAATGTCTTGTGTTGTACGCTACACCAAAAGGAGCTTGCACAACACGCATCCTTGACTTGCCTTGCATTACACGCAATCGCAACCTTCCTCGATAGCGTGTGTGGTACGTAATACTGAGTTTCACGAAACAATGATATGCTATTAAAATATTATTAAAACTAGCCGTTATGAATAGTAATAACCACTTTTTAAATTTTAGAAATTTTAGCTCTCAAAATGGACTTCATTTTTGGATTCGGAGTATCGAATTTAGCCTAAGGTGAAATTTTGGTACTTTTCGGATAACTTTCATATTCTGATGAATAGTGAAAATTACTAAATTATAATTAAAAACAACTTTTTAATCGAAATAATTAATAGTGATAAATCATTAATTTGAGTGGTTTTAAAGTATATTTAGAATATATTTTTACAATTTAATACAATGTTGGTCATTGGATGTAATTTCACATTTAAACTAGACATAAACAAGTGTCAATCTTTTGATAGATATTGTTTCTTAAAAACACGCTATTTGTTTTAACAGCGGGATTTAATTAAAAAATTAATTAATGCAACTTTTATGTTATGAATTTGGTAAAATAGACTTCATTTTTGAATTCGGAATATGAAATATAGCTTGGGATGAAATTTTGGCATTGTTCTGAAAAACATCAATTTTTGATAAATAGTGAAACTACTAAGTGGTAGTTAAAAAAACTGAATTTTTCATAAAACTTAATTTTACCGCTTCTGTGAATGGAATTTCAAAAATCCGAGAGACACGGTTGATGTCAGTAAGTAAAATGTGGTTCAATGAGATGAAAATAATTTTTGGTGAATAGTAACTTTTTACTATTTTTTACCGCGGTTAATAGTAAATAGGGTAACTAAGGGTAAATATGATATTAATATTACCCTAACACATGTACTAATTCTATTGGACAAGTTTAATTCGACCAAAAACAAACTTAGGAATAAAATATGACCATTTAGGCCCACTTGGATTAGATTAGGACATTTATTATTAATTTATTTAAAGAAGGGTTAAAATAGTTAAAATCAAAGTTTAATAAGTAATCATTTTTAATATGGGGTTATACATAAGATAAATTCGATTGTAAATATTCATTAGAAAGATAAAAAGATTTCCTACATGATGGTATTTTATTTGTAATTTTTATACATCAAATAATATAATTTATTTATGACACAAAGATGATGCAGTAATTATCTTATTAATGAAATATTGACATAATTGATAATATAAATACCAAAATAAATGTAATTTAAGACTTTTTATGAATTACACTAATTTTATAGGTTACTATGATATATTAGTGTTGATTTAATCAACTTGGTTCGAACATATAATTCTGTTATGACTTTCAAAAAAATCATATATCAAATAGTGTCAAAATTGACACAAAATAGTTTTTAAATCAAATATTATATTATTAATTGTTATTTTATTCCTAAAAATCTAAGGTTCGTCCAAATGACTTAGATAAGGATATATATATTAATAATAAACAATTTGGGGTTCGTTTGGCATGTTATAGTAAGTGTATTAACCATATAGTGAAAGAAAACAAAAAGACATGGTAAAAGTTAAATTATTTAACTTAGAGTTAAATCTAATTGATAAGGTTAAAATAATACCCTAAACTTATCTAAATCCTATTGGTTGATAGGATTTCGACCCATCCCCACCTTATCTTAGAAATAATACCCTTTGGAACCATTATAAACCGATTTTGACTTTAATATAAAATAATATTTTGAGATATTCCTAAGGTGCCCCTCTCCTCCCTTATAAAAGGGCACCTCCTCCCCCTCCTCCTCACACCAATTTGAGCACTCAAGCTCGGCCAACCCCTGCCATTTTCTCATCTCCACTTCCCTAGAATAATCCTAGAGGTCCTGGTCTTCTCCAAAGACCAATCTTAGTTCCTTAAGTGGAGGATTCAAAGAGGCGTTCCAAAGAAGAGGTAATATCCATTACCGATCTTTTCAATTTCTTTCTTCTTCAACTTCTTCTTCTTTAGTTGTTTCATGATAAAGTAATAACATCAGTATTAATTACATACTGATATGTTATTATAAATATGAAACAACCCTAATTCACCTTCTATCCATCCTACGGAAAAATGAAATCACCGCGCGTGCGTACGTACGGAATACCGTCTCCACGTCGTGGTGTAATCTATTTTCCACCATCACCTTACAAGGATGGGTATAATGGTGTAATGAGTAACTATATATGATTATTATGAAGTAATATTGATACTGAAATAATATATATATACTCCAATACAATTCCACGATCATAGGAACGATATCATCACTCGTGCGTACGTACGGAATACCGTCTCCACGATGTGATGCGACTCGTTCTACATGATCTTCATTTCATAATGATTATATAAATGAATTGAATGAATGAATATGGAATATACTACACTAATACCATTATGGAAATGAATTATCTATAACCTAAAGATAAGAATAAGGATTTATTCGACAAAACACGCATAAGAACAAAAAGTTATAAAGACCCGAGTAACAAGTAACAATGAAATATTACTAACAAGAAGCTAATAATATGACCATATATGATCTCATATCAATATGTATGATTCTGTAATAAGTCAATAACATTATTTAAACCATTATACAGGATCTTCGGACACGAACAAAGCAAATCGGACCTAAGGTAAGGGAAATATCACAATCTCATTTTTATCCGAGATTGTTTATTCGTAAGTATTTACTGGGGTGTATTTTATCATCCACATCCATGTTTCATCAATATGTAATATTATTTCCATCCACCTACAATTGTTTAAATCCATTTTTACCCTTCGGTGAGTTTTTAGTAATATGTACGAAAGAAATCTTTTGTCGTTTTTCGTACGAGGTACTTTTTGACTTTTCCGACAAAAGTACGAAGAATGTTTTTTTTAACTTATACGGCATGAATGGATTTTTAAAACAAAATTTCCAAGAATATTCCTTTACAAGTTTTCAAGTTTATTTTTAATCAACTTCTTTTATTTTAAAGTCTTATGACATGTTATGAAAGGAAAAATGTTTTTGAAGTAGAAAGGATATTTTCCTCAAGAATGGAGTTCAAGTATTTTATCAAAATTATTTTCCATCTAAGATAATAAAAGGGTTCTGTTTTTATCCCTATTATTACATGGATTTGATTATGTTGTGATGGAAATATTTTTATGAATTCCTTTATCTTATATGAATTGTTTTATGATGTCATATTGTTTAAGAATCCCATTTTTATTACATGGGTTACGCTATGATGTATGGTTTATGATTATGTGGCACACATAAGAAAGGATTCATTATAAGATGGGTGGGACCTATATCTCCCTCCAATGCATTGGGTAAAGATTTTATATCTCATGAGATAGACAGGGCTGGAACGGTAGGTTATACCGGTTCAGTGAAACAGGACTGAAACGAGGGTTACTCGATTCAGAAAGGGACTTTGTCCACTAAGATAGTCTTGGCAATGAGTCTTGACTAACAAGAAATGATTTTCCATGATTATGTGTGCATGCCATAAAGTTTCAAGTTTCATGTTATGATTATGGGGATCTCATTTTCACTTCTATGATTTATCCCATGTTATGATATTATGAGCTCTTTTGCAGGTTAAGATTTCCAAAAGCTATGTTCTTATGTATATGATGTGATTGATATTTCTTTTGTTTACCCTTACTGAGAATTTGAGCTCACCCTTTTATGTTTTATTTTCCCCAGGATATAAAGAAAGGGTTTTAGGTAAAAAAAAGGGAAGATCTTTATGGGAGATATTGAAGATCTTTCCCCACGATTAGAAGATTACGTTCCAAGTTTCCAAAGACACTAAACTATTACGATCCTTGTGTGTGTGTTTTCGTTATGTACTAAGTATTCCGCAAAAGTAATGTAATGTCCATGTACGATAAGCTTCGGGTCTTTATAGGGATAACATTTAATTTAGACTGAGAAATTCAATTTATCTTTTAAGGATCATATACTGAGGATTTTTCAAGAAATCATGTTGGATTATGATTTCAATATAGTATATAATCCTAGGAAGTGAGACATGGTAGTATATTCCCTTAGGAGGAAATCTCAGTTTTGTTTGGTAGAGTATGCGACTGATAAAATGGTATCTATGAATCTAACCTTGGTGGGTGAGAAAGGAGCAATGTACCTTTTAGTTGATGGTGGTGACTCTACTCTTTCTTCAGCATGTGACAGATGCTCAGTTAGAATACACTGAATATGAAGTTATATGAAAGATGATATCCATAGGATATGAAACTAATGGTATCTATGAAGGTGGGTAGTATTTTATACTCTTTAAAGGATGGATGGTGGTTCTAGTTTCCCAAATGAGGAGGTGATGAGAGAGTTTCATACTTACCTTTTTAATGATAAAACTTAGATTATAGAATATATATATCAAGATATTTGGTGTTAGTTTTGGTGTCTAGGTATGGATCATAATTTCTCCGAGTTCATTTTTTGATACCTTACCTATCATCATGTTAAGGTAGAGCCCTAGGTTCTATCTGGATGGACTCAACATCATGAGGTCCCAAAATGGAAGTGGGATATCCTATCGATGGTCCTTTGTTAGAGTTGGGAGGATCACTTGCCCATAATGAATTTTTCTTATAAAAATAGTTTTCATTCCACTATCTATCTAGCTCTATTTGAGTCCTTATATGAGAGACCTTTAAAGTCACCCAGATGTTGGGTAGTGGTGGGTGATTCATCACTCATGGGGTTGGTGTTGGTTCAGCTGATGACACGGAATGTTCAAGTGATCCAGCATGAAATGTATACCTCTCAAAGTCAATATAAATCCTATGAACACCGACATCATAGGCCTATAGAGTGTGAGTAGGGAGATGATTTCTTCCTAAAGGTCTCTCCATAATGATGTTTATAGTGGTTTGGTTGGGGAAGAAAGCTATCTATGAGGTTCATCTGACCATTCTAGATTATGAGTAGGGGTGGAGAGGTTTCCTTCCACATAGCCTTACCCACACTGATAGAATAAGTGCATGACGTATTACACATGTCATATATGATTATATACAAGACCAACCCATTGCATGATCTTTACTGGGGAGAGTTAGACATAAATGATGGAGCATCCATTATGAAGTACACAGTGGTGTTTGAGGATCTGTAGGAGAGGATCCATTGTGGTCAAGCCACAACACTAGTTTAAGTTATTTGGTGGCATAGGAACATTGAGGAGAGTTTATGGGAGTGTGAGTCAGATTCATGCATAATAATCTTACCTTTTCATGGAGGTTTTTTATTTTCAGGGAGAAAATCCTTAAAGGTAGGAAGAGTGTAACAACACCAATTGTTGCATCTAAACCCTTTGAAAATTTCTATGAATTATCCTAGAATATTTTTTAGAGTCTGAGTGAAGGTTTGACTATTATATGACCCCAATATTAATTTAGTAATAGTAATATATATTTTTATATAGTGAATGCATGAAATTTAAAAATAAATGGAATTCCCATTTCTCAAAACCATATATGAAAAATATAATACCACAGTTGACTTTGTAACATGGGGTTTAACCATGGAATGATGTAAGTTTTGTCAAGGGTGTGTGTTCCATTGTAGTGAAGTCATTGGTGTGTGCATTAAATAAATTAAATAAATTACTTATTTAATTTTTTAAATATGAATAACCTAGTTTCTCCGCTCTAAATTCATTTCTATGGAAAATATCCATCATCATCCAAACAATCCTAGGAAATTAGAGGGGAGGAGGAGTGATCCCATGGTGGTGTTGGTGCTGAAAAGTGATTATGAGATCATGGATTAAAGACAAACAATCAAGGAGATTCGTGGGATGAATGATTAAAGTAGAAAAAACTATAATTTTGATCACTAGTAAACATGTTATTCCCAAAAGATCGATCTGTTCTCAAGGTATGGCCGTTATTTTATGGATTCGTTCATTTTTATTTGATTTTTAGCATGGATTCAATTTATCTTCTATGAATTCCAATTTCACTTCACCAAACCATAAATCCTAGAGAATTTATTTATTAATCCTATTTTATTTAACCACTTTTGGTTTCAATGATTATGAATTTTTTTGGGTTCAAAATGGACAAAGATAATCTTTCTTTGTTATTGCGCCTCTCCCTCCTTTTTTCTTTACGTTTTTCATTGTTATCCCCTAGGGTTAACAATTCAACAATACTGGACTGATTCAAGCATGATATATCCTTTGGATTTTAAATTTTTATGTGAATGAAAATGGGATTCATGACTTACAAATGAATTGAAGCATAACAGTGGATCGTAATTGATGGTTCTAAGGATCAGGCCCTATTTAGTGTCCAAAGAAACAACATAGCTTGCACAGGTGATGAAAATCCTGATTTTTAGCCATTAGAGGTTAGGAATCAATGACTGTAGATGTTTTGAATGATTATGGTTATTTGAATGAGGCTTATGGTGATATTTTTTGGTGGAATCATCATATCCAACAATAAATAAGGAATAATCCAACTCTTCTATAAAATTTTGGTCAACACGAGATATAGTTTGGAATAAAACACGCCATGTATTTGCAGATATCATGGTGTCTAGGGTTTCATCCTTAATTAAATATCATATTCCATGTGGAGTGACCACATGATGTTTGACCATAGTTGTTTATCCAAGCCATGTCCCACTAGTACACACCTAGGAAGTATATTTGTCCTACACATCATGTAACCTAGAGACAACCCATATTCCCTACTCACTTAGTTAAACTATGTATAATGAAGCACATGTCTTGGACCCTAGGTGGTCCCACAAGCCATTTCACACTTATAACATGCTATGATCTTATCCTTTCACAAATTGAGTGTGCCTTAGGGACATGGACAAGATTAGTCTTCGAATTACAACATGTATACCTCATTAGAAAACACTGTTTAGTTTTCCTAGTGACTCCAAGCTCCCATATATCATTATTTTGGAATTATATTTAAGCCCATGAGTAGCCCATTCTAAGTATAATCCAATGCATGACACAATGGTGTCTTTTTTTATATAGAAGATGGATGAAGCTAAGTGGTATGAGCAGTTCTCTTATCCCATCTCAGATAGTAGAGGATGAGACTCGAGTGTGATCTACATATCGACATTATGGATTTCAATCCCCATACAACACACAAGGGTCGGGGATTGGGTTCCTTATTTCATAGTAAAACTATGATTGGAAACCACTTAGTACACTCCCAAATCATGGGTCTTATTTCTATAGAGTGGTATCCCATAATCTTTGGGTGCTAGTAGAGGAAAGGGTCCTCTACCGCACTGGGGTCAACACTCACATGACTTGATGTTCCATCAGTGTGGCGTTAGTCCTCTATGAATCATGTGAGGATTAAGTTGAGAAATGGGTATCATGTCAGTTCAAACTTAGGGAGTTGTGGGCAGACTTATCTTTGTCACTGGTTGTGAAGATTGATATTCTCTATCTCTCTTTGATTGGGTTTGTTTGATCATAATTACCTATTGATTTATATTCCCCCCTTTGTCTCATGGATTAATATGGTCATTTCTTCTACTATTTCTTTATTTTTTTCATAAAATCCTATTGGGTATGTATATACTCACTGATGTATGGGATTTTCCCACACATTTTTTATCTTATTCATATGAAAGGCTGATAAACGATGGATTTAGTGGACATAGTGCGGATGCGTCATAGAATTACCTTGTGGAAGGGGCCTCATTCAATGGTTTTTCACTAGAGATCATGAGTAGGGTTCTCTCTTTCTTTTCACCTTTTTAGCAGTTTATATGTTGGGGATCCAATTTCATTGGTTCCTTTATTTTTCCCCTTTTATTTTTTCAGTCTTGATTATTGTACTCTATTTTATTCTCAGAGTTTGTTTCATGCATTTACATACTCTAGTTAATTTTAGTTATTATTACTCTACTTCATTGCATAAACTTTGGTGGTGTGTGTTTCTATACAGGTACCTTAGGATAAAGAATACCATATGTGTGATATGCCTACTTAGTTCAAGTCTCTAGCCCCTAACCTATTGAAGGTGAGCTTAGCATGTCACTCTTGGCTTACTGTCGATCCAAGTAGGGCCTCAATTGGATGGATCATGAAATGGGTCATTTTAACCAAATTTGGGCATGATCATTCCAAATTTGGAATCCTTTTTATTAGATTTAAAATCTATAGGTGGCATAAATTACATTTAATATCAGTACAAAAAATATATGAATTTTTTTAGTAAAATACTTCATTTAAGCATAAAAATTATTTCACCTTGAAATCAAGTAGGAAGTTAATTTTAATGAATTTTTTGGTTAAATAATAAAAAAAGTTTTTAGAATTTTCAATCAATCTAAAACATAATTTTCATCTTCCACCCATACAATTAAATACAAAGACCCAAACTTATTTTTTTATTTGGATAAAATATAATTTATATTAAAAAAACATGCATGGGTTCCTAAATTCAAAATAAATTCTAAAATTATTTATTTAACTCCTTAAACATATATTTTATCAAAAATAAATCATCCAATAGGATAAAGGAAAGTTTTACAGATATTTTAAAACCTTACATCGTAGTTTTAACCCAATTTTTCCTGTTTTACACATATCGAGGTGAAAAATATTTACCATGGTTACTATTCATAATGACCTAAAATAAAGAGGAATTATTTAAAAAAAATTGAACTCTTTTTCTGAAAGAAAAAAATATTGAACTTCCTAATTCCAAATATTGAATATATTTTTTATGATTATGTCTATAAAGTTGGTATAAATTAGTTTTATATTAAATTCATAAAACACAATGAGAAACTATTTTTAAAAAAATGTGCCTTTAACCCCAAAAATATACTTATACCAAAATCATGTATTATGGTGATTAGTGTGTAATTAATTATATTATTACTATTTAAATGATACTTATACTATATTAAGATGAAATTAAAAATATAATGTGACTCTTAAATTACTTTATTGGATGTAATGGATCGGTTTAAAAAATCCTTATTTTTCTCTATTAACATAAAAAAATATTTTTAGAAAAATATCAAAAATCACACTAAGATAATATTGACATGATTATTTCTAAAATTGAATTCATTTCCACAAATAAAATTTCTAAAAGATAGTAATTAATTATAATATCAATGTACAAAATACAATAAAAACATTTTTCAAGAAAACGTATTTTTGAAACATAAAATGACTTTACTAAAATTTGAGTACTTTTTTATTATAAATTAATCCATATATTTTCATTATATATATCATTATACATATTTTTCATAATATCGTTATTCTTATTCATATATCCTTGTTAATGGCTAGGTTATAACAGTCAAATTGAAAAACTAATATCTTTATAATATATTATAGTTTTCTTAAAGCTTGGTGTTGTGTGTTAAGAAATATATAGATAATATTATTATTTTAAACTAAATTATACCTGTGCTACATGATTGAACCCCTAAATCAATTCCCCATATGCCAACTGATCGATAGTGATATGCTTAAGCAATGGCACATGATCTTTATAACCCTGCCTGTAAATTTGAGCAGACTTCCCATGGGTGGCATACTACTTATGTTAAGATGGGAAAAATTTTATTAAATTAGACTTGGGTGAGTTGACATTGGAGGGTTATAAATGATCATGACAAACCATTCTATGATTTATTTACCAATATACATGTCATTTTCAAAATATATATAATATTTTTGGTTCAATTAAAAGGTTGTAAGGGTCTTGGAGAAAGGATACATCGATCATTAAATCTATGCTCAGTTCATTGTCCTGACAACTAATCTACTAACCCCTTTACATCACTTGACTAAATTCAAAAAAACATTTAATTTATAACTACTTTCTTCAGACTCTTTCCCTATAACTCAAGCACTCTGATATAATTCTGACATGACCTATCCCACTAAGACCCCACCTAGGCTAATGGGAATTTGAGTGTTCCTACCTAAGCTTATATCCAATAGAAAAGGGACAATATAATTACACTAAGAAGGAATAATAAACATTGGAGATCTTAGCCTATAAAAACATTAATCGTATATGTTACTCAAAAATATTCTATAATAATCATCCACAAAAAATATATACAAAAATAACCAAACTTTATAATATATGAAAATAGGATAAAATAGTATTATAGTATAATTACCTATTAGAAAACCCCAAAAATGACTATATATTAAAGGAAAATCCACTAATAATGTTATATTCCTGATAGGGGAACCACCTCCTCACTATAAAAACTACTACCAATATATCACCTATAGTAATTGCCACCAGTTATCCCCACAAAGTGTCATTAATCATTACCTACATAGAAACTACACTAGATCCAAATCAACCTAGGTCACCTACAATCTATGTGTCATAAACATAGAAAAAACATATGTGGTTATAAATCCCTTAAAATGGTGATTATAAAAATAACCAGTAGGACACTCCAAACAAATATTTTAAATACAAAACATAAGGTAGCTTAAATATACAAAAATATAGGTAGGAATGAATGAAAAGCCTTAATATGATTTATAAAAAGGGAAAAATTAAGAACATAATAAAATTATCCATCATTTTATCTCATCTTAAAATTCATATCTCAACTCCACTAAGGATCAAATCTCATACATAACTTTAGATTCTCATAATTGCATAAGACCCATAATCCTCAATGTTAATAGCTCAGTTGTAAGTAAAATTTAGATATAAATCATGGGTAATATATGAGTCTCAAATCACCATGTATTTCTCTACATGATTCACATGTAAAAAGAACTTGATAATATCATTGAACATGGGATGTGCATAGTTTCCAACACCATATAACCTTTCATGCCACCTCTTATAAAACAAAGCATGAAACTAAACCTCATCATAGATACATGTATGGATCAAGGGACTATGCCATCACACTTAGGAAAGTAATAATTATAAATATAGAAGATTTTCCCTTGATACGTTAGGAAGTACCTAAACTTTATCTAATAAAATTCCAACCATGTCATCTCTCTTTATCTACAGTAAGGAACCCAAACATTTTTGGGGTGTGTATATCGGTCAAGGGGGTGCCGAACCTTATGGAGGAATCACATATCACTATGTGGAATGTGAATCATCCAAGGGGTCTACTTACACCATAATTTTAGAACTCTTACCCAATTATAAATGGTGAAAAATTACTTTATTATATATAGAGAGGATCCATTCACTAATAACAATAAGATTCCATGGGCTTTACAGAACCTGTGTTTCTCCAAATATCTTTTAGATAATTCATTGTCATATCTATGAATCTTAGTAACAAATTTGATCAAAACCTCCACTAAAATCATCCATTAACAACAATAAAATGTGATACTCAATGTTCTATGTGGAAAAATTCTCAAAATGGATATTTTTTTCCTAAATCAGACATGAAGTGAGAAGATATGGGAAAACACTATATGAAACCTAATACATATCATGTATTATCACATACACATCATATATATTTTTCCAATATATAGTAATGTTATAATTGAAAATACTTCATGTAGAGTCAACCTTCATGGAATGTCACTATAGGGTATATGATGTGTGAGACCAATTAATATTCTAGGCTCTTTCTTCCATGAGACTTGGTTATCTGTCACCAAAATACATAGCATGTACTCTGGTCTACTAAGCATGTGGGTCCATTGTGTCAATCGTTGTGTGATCAAGTGCACATTGGGTTCTGTAGTCAACTTTATAGTCTGCATGACCTGATTTCATACACTGTGATATTTATAACCCATTTAAACCATAGTTCCACATAGAAAAAATATGTGGCCTATGTTCTAGAGACTATATTGTGTGTAGTCATGAAATATACACATTCCATGATTTTTTTATTTCCATTAGTCACATCTATTTTTTCTATCACCTATAGTGCTAGATGGTCATATAATTAGATCATTGACTAGCGTCGGGTCAAATTATTTATTTACTTAACCCTATAACTACCTACAACTAGTATGGTGGTGAGTATGGGTATTGTATCCACATAGAAGGATAGTACGTAAGTGTGAGACAAAAACAACCAAAATAAAACAAATAAAAAACAAAAAAAAGTGTATGAGGTGATGGATAAGTGAAATACGATCATTGAGAATAAGGTGTAACGATGGTAAAAAGGTGTGTGGAATTAGTATTGATAATAAAGATTGAAAAGTATATTAACAGTGGATTAAATTAGGGAGACAAAATTAGAATGAATGGAAATAAATATTATCCTCTCTTATTTAAGTTAACTATAAATAGAACCAATGTGTAATGAAAAGGTGACAAAGCATTGAATTTTCATTCAATGTTTGACACAACTCATAGAACTATCCTTATAAATGATAGATCAATCATCACTCAGTAGTTTTTATGTTTGATAATGAAGAATATAACTCTACCCTTTTCTAAATTTGTAATACTCTGATTATTGTTCAATGGTTAATTGATTCGCTACCATCACCTAGAAGTTCTTAAGTAGTGTAAAGAAGATGCTCATTACAAACAAAAATGAGATCGTTGAGCTAAAGATCACACTGGAAATAATCATAGAAAAAAGAGAAAGGTGGATTAATAGTTTTCAATCTATTTATATCTGAAATCCCTAATAAAATTAGTTACACATGATCAATAATTCATAAATAATGAAACTATAAGATATAGAAGGGGAAACACCTCAAGAGAGATAATCTCCTTCCTTGAACTCTATCTCTCAATCCAGGTTCTACTCCCTTCTCTGGTCTTCTCCTATATCGTCTTGTGTTGTCTAATTTGGATGATGGATGTTGAATGTTGTATTCTTGGCTTTAAAAATTATATCAAGAAATATATTATTTGGATTTCACTAATTTCATCTCATTATATTTTTCCAAATGGAGCACCTAGTGAGTCTTTATTTTTTTTATCAAATCCAGGTGGAGAAAATATTTCCCTTCTAATAAACATGACGCATCCATGTGTGCTTATTCCATCACTAAAAAAATCCACCATAATGCAATCCTGACTCAATTCACTCTACTACTACCTTAGTAATAAATTCTAGAAGCTTCTCCTAACACTTTTCTCTGAGATCAGAATCACCTTGTTGAATCCTCAGTATTTTTTATTATTATTATTAACTAATTCATTAATAAAAATTCCCTCAAAAATCAAATCCTGAACACATCTCCAGCACCCAACACTTTATCCACTAATCACCATACAAACCCTCCTGGCTTCTAATACAACCATGCCAAGCTCAAGATTCTTGATCATTTATCAAACATGCTACAACTTCATTTAACTCATTTGTCTCCTCTAAATTGTCATGGGATGAACTCAAATTGTTTGATAGATATCTCCTTCTTTCGTATGAATCCATTTGGGAAAAACCTCAATCACTTGGTGTGAATCTCCAATAGATCATACTTTGAACCAATGAGAAAATTCCAAGCCCCTACATTGGATTATTTCAATAAAACTAGAAATAAAAACTATCATCTTAAATTTTTTATCAACTCATCAGCTCGGTATAA
This sequence comes from Viscum album, assembly GCA_963277665.1. Taxonomy (NCBI): domain Eukaryota; kingdom Viridiplantae; phylum Streptophyta; class Magnoliopsida; order Santalales; family Viscaceae; genus Viscum; species Viscum album. The sequence continues at coordinate 1,094,591,413 of OY728151.1, read as the reverse complement.
GATTATTTGACAAGACTAGTTCTTAGATTCATCCTCAACAGAATCAGATCTCAGCCCCTACATCATAAATCTTCTAATGTTCAAACACCATCCATGGAGGTTTCATCATCAATTCAATTCAGAATGTGAACGTCTTTTGATCTTAGGTTTCCTTTCATCTTACACAACTCGAGAACTACCATTATCAAAAAGGGTTTCTGTCAGTCAATATAAAGTGGCCTCTTTGTTCATATATTGATCTTGGAATTAGTTTCCAATCTTCAGACATCAATCAAGCTTCATCAGATCCATCTCATTTGGATTTCAAATTATGCATTTGTAATACTCCATCATTAAAACCTAGATTCATGTTCATCTACTTTAGTTAGTTGAACTATGTTCTTCCACATCATCAATGGATAGAGTTCAGTGTTCTTAGTATTACATAAAGTGTCAACAGGATAGGGCATTGTTGAATTCTCTTCAAGCAGAAGAACCTAGATCTGGACTCGCATTTAACTGATCTCAGCTCTTCAATCGTGCTTGATCATCAGTTTTGATCAATGTACACCAAGTCTGACGACCATCTTTATCTTTGGTTGATCTTCTCCCAAAAACCTTTTATGTCAAGCTCGACGTAGCTTTCCAATAGTTGTCGGGAACATAAATCTTGAGATTAGCTTCAGTTCCAATCACACAGATGATTCTTGTGGTAAGTTGGTGCGAAAGTTGAAAATTTAGGCATGGTCACTTGACCTACTGTGAGGCTTCCTCTTCAATATATGTTCATTCCTCCACTCCCACAGTCACTTAAGTGATTGTTTCCTATCATAGTGTGGTTGGTTTATTCCCAATGCATGGTATGCAAACTGACTGCAAGGGTGACTTACTGTCACTTGGAAAGTTCACCTGAAAAATAAATAAAAAAGAACAATAAATTAAATTAAAATTTAAAAAACATAAAATAGAAATTAAATTTAAAAAATGATGGGAAATTAATTAATTATAAAAATAAATAAAAGAAATAATAAATTTACTAAAAAATAGAAATTAAATTTAATAACTTAAAATTTTAATTTTAAAAGAACTAATTGAAAATAAAATTAATAAATAAGAACAAATAATTGAAGATGAAAATAAGAACAAGAATGAAGAATAATTGTAGAAAATAATTACTCATTAAACAATAAGTTAACCATAAAATAAAAAATAACAATTATATTAGATATTTTAACATAAAACTAAGAGATTCATAAATTCAACGATAGATTAACAACACTTCAGAATTTTAAAATAAAACCATAATTTCCAAAATAAAAATAGAATTAATCGCAATAAATTATGTGGAAAAATACAAGAATTAAATTATACATCAAATTCCCCCACATAGAGCACATTTCTTGTCCTCGAGCAATACTTTAGTCACATTCAATTTTAGATAAAAGAACTCAAAATCAAAAAACTACAATACCATTAAGAATTGATTTTCAAAAAGATTTTCCCCCATGGATTATCACAAGTCATAAATTTGATTACCCTATGGAATTAAATTTATACAGGGGAAAATTGGATATTATTTTACAAAAAGATTAAAATCAAAAAAATTAAAGAGAATTTAATGAACATAAATTTTCATCCAACTGAAATTCCAAACTTCTCTTTACCTATATGAGAAAAAACTAAAATAATATAAAATCACATAATACATTGTCACACTATTGAATGGGGTGGAGAGATAATTTATTGATAAAATAATTAACTCATGCAATCATAAATGAATAAAGAATGAAAAAAATAAAAAGAATAAGTTTAACCTGGATTTGGATTTTAATTTCATAATTTATTTGAATTCATATATTATAAGTTAAATTATAATTAAAAGGTTCAAAATCAATGATTATTGTATAATAGTTTCCCAAGATTTATAAAAAATCCATTTTTTCAAGAGGGTAAGAAAAATTATTTACCCAATTAATTCTATGAGTTATTAAAGATTAACATCCTCAAAGAGTAATCATAACATTTAAATTTGAGAAAAACTATCACCCATTTAAAATGATTAGGTTGTTCTTAAAAAATTGAAATTTTGAATAATTTTAGGGTTTTTTGATGGGTCAATAGTGAATTTTAGTTTAGATCAATTAAAACTCCTCCCCACACATAAACTCAGAATTATCCCCAATGTTGAATCTCAAAGTGGGAGAAACAAGACCAATAGTTTGGTTCAAACACATTTACAAATGCGTCATAGAGAAAGATGTTTTAAGGGGTTGCATGAAAGAACACAGAAGTTTTTCACACCACTCAAACACTTAACAAACATGCACAAGGTTCATATTGGCCACAACATAAAAAATTTATGGATAGAAAAATAATTTCATAAGGTTGTACGCATCATGTGAGTTTGGGAATAAATTTCAAAGAAACGGTAAAACTAGCATGCAGTTGAAACATTAATGTACATGAAAATAGTTAATGTTATGATAATGACCAGTAAGGAATTCAAGAAAAACGACATACCAAAAGTACTTGAATAAAAAAGTTAAAGAATCTAGAACACAACTAGCAGAAACATTTGAAAAACCAAGGGGAACTCAATAAAAATATATAATTTAAAACAAATACTCCCATGTGATGAAGAATATTTATCCATTTAAACATAGAGTTTGTAACCTCCCTCAGTGGAATCATTAAGATGATCCTCTAGTTGAAAAGTTGATGCTCCTACAAGAAAATAGATCAATATTAGTTAAAAAAATTTCAAGATCAGAGAGAAAATAACTTGAGGTTAGGATTAGGGAGGTGTTATCCAATTTGCAGCTCCAGTTGTAGCTTCATTATCCTTGAAAAATAGATGAAATCAATGTTGCTGGTGTGACCACCTCTTTAGCCACTACCTCAAAATTAGACAACCTACCATATGACTAACCATCCACCCCTTGACCACTTCATACTCAAAGTGACTTTGCCTTTAACACACTTATATCATCAAAGTAACTCTCTTTCAACACTTCCACTGCACTTAGTCTCTTCTAGTTGAGTACCCAAAAGTGTTTCAATGTTGAAAAATTAATTTCACTCATTATGAATAAAAAAATAAGTCCAAGCATAAAGTGAGAGTGTTTGACAATTAATCTCCATCCAATAATGATTCAAAAAAATAGAGGATGGCACACAACTGAGTAGAGAACATTTATTTGAATAGAAAGAAAAAAAATCATAAGCCTAGAGAACGATGTGTTTCCTCACATGAAATGCGAGATTTGGAGTCTTTATCCATAATTTCCCCCTAAATTTATATCCATGATAATTCAATGGGTATGAATTATTATTAGTTTTTACCTCACTTTTATCTAATAAATAATCAAAAGAATTTTCAAAACATTCCCCAACTGAAGCACCAAAGATAATTTTCAGGATAATATCTAAAACAACAATAAGCACCATGTTGTCTATCTCTATTACACTTCACAAACAATCACTTTTAGTTTTAATAATGGTGTAAAACATCCCAAAAAATCCCTCAATTGATCAATATAGTTATCCCAACCACCCCCACACTTCGAAGTTTGAAAACACTCAGAAATAGGTGCATAGCCAACTACAAATTCCCACCAATTCTAGAAAAATATCACAAAATAGCTTGTAAATCTAATAACTCAGAAGACTCCATCAAGATAATACCAAATTCCTCTCTAAGAATGTATTTCTCATAGTCCAATTAAGACTCAAATGATGTGAATTTTTCAAGAATAGGTTATAAGTCATCACACTCAACAACTTTATTGATAGGTAAAAAAATCAAGAAGTAAACTTGTTCTTATCAACTTTATTGATAAGTCAAATTTATCATTAGGTCTTAGACCAAAACATTCCCCAGTTTTATAAAATCCAAAACAATAAACTTCAAATGTAAAACTATCATATGAAGGCTCAAAAAATTTAGTAAGAAGGGTTGGTGGTTCCAGTTCTAAATTGGACTCTAGGGAAAGAATTTTGGCACAAAAAGATGGCTGACAGTGTGGTACATAAACCTGAGATATTCTATCAAGAGGAAGGAAACAATCAATTTCAATAATTTCTAAAGGAAAAGTACAAAATTCTTGTTGATCAAGTGTTGTTTTAAACAATACATAATATTTTTATTTAAAAGGTGAAGATTGTTGAAAACAATACTCTATCTCTATGATGATTTTGATGCTCACAAATACCCTTAATTGTTTTCTAATGATTTTATTTTTAAGTATATTTCAGGAATTTATTATTCATTATATTTTTATTTCTGGAAGAAATATTTAAGTTCTTGAACAACGTGATTTAATTGCTAAAGTATTCACATTAGTGTGTTCTGGAAACACTATTCATGATTTACATATTCGGGAATTGCTTAAGCATGTTCTGGAATCACTGTTCATACCCTACGTTGAGAAACGTAGAGTAAGGATGGAATACGGTGTATACTTTATGAGTTATCAGAAAAGTATGGTTAATCAACCATACGTTATCGGAAAAGTATGGAACAAGAACCCTACATTAGGAAGGAACCCTACATTTGGGATATTAAAAAGTATGGGAGAAGAATCGTACGTAAGTTTTAAACATTACATTTGTTTCTCAAAAGTATGGTTCATCAACCTTACTTTTGTGAACAACCTTACGTTTCATCAAAAGTATGGATCATGTTCCTTACGTTTGGAAGCTTACAAAAGGATGGATCATTTATCATACATTTGAATGTTGAAAAGAAAGGTATGGATGATCAACCCTACGTTTTTTATCAACCCTATGTCATCAACCTTATGTTTGCGATCTATCTTACGCATGTTATACAGTTCAACCTTACGTTTGGCATCAAAGAATTAAAGACGATATTATTATGCAATGATCTACAAGCAGTTTATTGGGATGATTTTAAGCCGGATCAAAATCTGTTTTTAATATGTGTATTTGACTGATTCAAAGCCGTTTTATCTATGATTCAAAGGATCAATTTAAAAGGATCTTTTCATGCCGAAATTCAAAGGGAGTTACGACTGCTCTGTTAATTCAAATGTTTGAATATCGCGAGTCATAAGGCGACTTTTGTGGATCTAAATTTTCAGGAGAAGTGCTCGTCGTTATTATATAGATGTGATATATACACAGAGACTATCAAGATATACAGATCTGTTGATTTCGAAGAGCGAAAAAGATCTATTTATTGAAGAAGAAGAATCTCGATAGAAGATTCACTCTTTCGCCATCAAAGATCTATTGTGAGTCTATTGCTGCTGAAGTTGTGAATTATATTTTTATATCTACTGAAACCGGATTGACTCAGAAATAATCTTACTTGAAGATCACTATTTCTGACGATGACGATCCATCTACTTTCAATTGCATTTTGTTGCAATTGTGAAGAATAACGGGAAAGTATTTTCAAAGAACAATTTTTTTTGATTGACCAGCATCTCGTACTAAGCTGTGTAGGTTCTGTGAGTAAACCAGAACTCTCTGTTTTTCCTTAGATTGTAAAGGTGTCAACTGCTTGAACTCAGTTGTGGAACGGTCTGTTGACAAGAGGACCAGATAGTGAAAATCACCAAGCTCGTGGAGTAGAGTATTGGTGGAGTGGACTAGGGGCATTCTGTTCCCCAAACCATTATACATCGTGTCTCTACTATTTAAATTTCTGCTGCATTAATCCATCTGATTAAAGTCAAAGGGCAGAACATGATTTCGCAAAGAATTTGTAAAAGACACAATTCACCCCCCCCCCCCTCTTGTGTATATTTGGTATATCCCGATCCAACAATTGGTATCAAAGGTGGAACTTTCCGATAAAGCCTTAACAAGATGAAAGTGATTAAGGATTATACACAGAGTAAGATGACTGATACAAGAGAAGGAATGTTTATGGTCAGAGCACCGTACTTCAATGGAGAAAATTATGGATGTTGGAAATCAAGAATGATAATATATCAGAAAAACCTTGGATACAGAGTATATTCTAAGATTCTAACTCCATATGAAATACCAGAGAAACCTAAAACATGGGGTGCATCCACTGAAGCAGAATATGATATGAACTCGAAGGTAATGAATGCAATTATATGTGGTCTAGGACCTGATGAATTTAACAGAGTATCTCAATGCCCGAAAACATATGAGGTGTGGAAAAATATTGTTTTTGCTTATGAAGGAACTGACAATGTCAGGAAAATGAGATATGCTACTGCTAAGCTTAAATTTGATACATTCAAAATGTTTGAAGGTGAAAGTACTACTCAAATGAATGGAAGATTGACAGAAATTTTCAACAATATAACTGCTTTGGGAGAACCAACCAAACAAGCTGATCAAGCTTTAAAAGTACTGAGAGTACTACCTACTAAATGGAATGGAATCTTTGCTGCAATCAGACAGTCAACACCTGTCAAAGACTTAACCATGAGAGATTTGATTGGAACACTTATGATGTATGAAGCTGAGATGCAAGATGAAGCAAATGAGCATAAGGTTCTAATCAAGAGAGAAGACACTGCCTTAAAAGTGTCATGTCAAGGGAAATTAAAAATGCTAAAGAAAAAAAGATGTAATGGTGAAATCAAAAAGTTCTGATTCATCAAATTCTGATATAGAACTGGATCAGCTAGCCAGAAAGTTTAGTAAATTCTACAGAAAGAAGAAAGGTTTTAGAAAAACATTCAAAAAGGATGAAAAGGAAGCCAGATGTTATGAGTTCAAGAATATGAGTCATATTAGATCTAACTGTCCATAGTTCAAAGAAGACAAGAAAAATAAGTTCTTCAAAAGGAATGATTATGAGAAAAAGACAAGAAAGAAATGAAAGGTACATGGAGTGTGTCTGAAGACTCCAGCAGCTCTTCAGAATCAGACTCAGAGAAGGAAGAAGTAAATCTAAAATCAAATATGTGCTTTATGGCAGAAATAGATGAGGAAGCAGGTCACATAAGCAAAAAGACCATATGGTATATGGGCAGTGGCTGTTCAAGGCATATGAGTGGAAGCTCATCGAATTTCTCTACACTCACTCAAAAAGATGGTGGACTTGTCACTTTTGGTGATAATGTCAAAGGAAAAATCATTGGCATTGGAACAGTTGGAGATCCAGAAGCTATCTCAAGCAACAAAGTACTTTATGTACAAGGATTGAAACACAATCTAATAAGTATATCTCAACTTTGTGATGATGGTTATGCTGTTGATTTTTCTAACAATTGTTGTTCTGTTTTCAAAAATAAACTACTTAAATTTAGAGCACCTAGAACTGACAATGTGTATACCCTGGATTTAAATTTCTTGTGTAAACAACAAGTAAACTGCTTAACTGCTAAGATAAATGAATCCCAGATCTGGCATAGAAGACTTGGACATTGAAATATATATGCTTTACATAAATTATCCAAGAAACAACTAGTTTCTGATTTACCTAGTCTCAAGGTTTAAAGAGATAGATTTTGCGATGCATGTCAACTTGGAAAACAGCACAAATCATCTTTCAAATCTATTAACAAAATTGCTAGATCTAAACTTGTAGAACTTATCCATATGAATTTGTTTGGACCTTCAAGAGTAGCAAGCTTGGTTGGTAAACTATATGTATATATTTTAATTGATGACTATTCTAGATTTACCTGGATTTTCTTTTTAAAATTTAAAAATGAAGCTTTTACATTATTTGGAAGTTTTTGAAAAGCTGTTCAAAATGAAAAAGGTTTTAAAATAATTTCATTAAGAAGTGATCATGGTGGAGAATTTTAGAATCTGGAATTCAATTCCTTTTGCTCAAATATGGGTATTAAACACACCTTCTCTGCACCAAGAACACCTCAACAAAATGGAATTGTTTAAAGAAGAAATAGGATTATTCAAGAAATGGCTAGGACTATGCTAAATGAATACAGTCTTCCTACCTATTTTTGGGCAGAAGGTGTAAGTATAGCCTGCTATATAATGAATAGAGTTTTAATTAGACCAATTTTGAAAAAGACACCCTATGAACTCTGGAATAATAGAAAACCTAAAGTAAATTACTTTAAAGTTTTTGGATGCAAGGTTTATACCTTAAACACCAAAGACAATCTTGGTAAGTTTGATCTGAAATCTGATGAAGACATTTTCTTAGGATATTCTGCTACTTCCAAAGCTTATAGGGTTTTTAATAAAAAGTCAAAGATTGTTGATGAATCAGTTCATGTGAAATTTGATGAAAATGACCCCTTTGAGAAAAGGACAGATCTAATAGATGAGCCGGATTCTAATGATAACATGAGACTTGAAAACCTGAAAGATGATTTTGAAAAAGATATAAATGAAATTCAGATCAGTCTAGAAGAACATGACACTAAAGAACCTATAAGTGTACTACCTAAACAGTCAAGGACCGTAATGAATCATCCTTTAGAAACTGTAATAAGATACTTAGAAATAGGAATAAAAACTAGAAGGAACATAAGAAATCTTGTTGAATTTTCTGCCTTTCTATCCCAATTAGAACCCAAGTCTATAGAAGAAGCTTTAGATGATGAAAGTTGGTTGATAGCAATGCAAGAAGAACTAAACCAGTTCAAAAGAAATAAAGTCTGGAAATTAGTTGAAAGACCACAGAATTATCCAGTGATTGGAACAAAATGGATCTTTAGAAATAAACAAGATGATCAAAGAATAATAACTAGAAATAAAGCGAGATAAGCAGCTAAAGGATATAATCAAGAAGGTATAGATTATGATGAGACCTTTGCACCTGTATCTAGATTAGAAGCCATTAGAATCCTCTTAGCATATGCATCTCATATGAATTTTAAATTATTTCATATGGATGTTAAGTCTGCCTTTTTAAATGGTTATTTAATGGAGGAAGTTTATATTGAGAAACCTCCTGGTTTTGAAAATTCACAAAAACAAGATTTTTTTTTTAAACTTACTAAAGCTCTTTATGACCTTAAACAAGCACCGAGAGCTTGATATGAAATACTAATCTCTTTTCTTTTGAAAAATGATTTTATTGTTGGAATGGAAGATCCAACACTATTTAAGAAAACGGTAAATTCTAACATTTTATTGGTTCAAATTTATGTTGATGATATAATTTTTAGATCAACTAATAAATCTCTTTGTCATGAGTTTTCAAATCTAATGCAAAAGGAATTTGAAATGAGTATGATGAGAGAATTAAATTTCTTTTTAGGACTTAAAATTTATCAAAAAGATTTTGGAAATGTTTTAAATCAAAGCAAATACATTACTGGTTTACTAAAGAAATTTGGACTTGAAAACAACAAGACATATACAACTCCTATGTGTACTAATATAAAACTTGATTTGGATGAAACTAGAAAATCAGTTGACAACAAGTTATATAGAGGTATGATTGGTAGTTTATTATATCTTACTGCTAGCATGCCAGATATAATGTATTTAGTATGTCTTTGTGAAAGATTTCAATCAAATCCTAAAGAATCTTATTTAACTGTTGTTAAAATAATTTTTAGATATTTAAAAGGAACTATTTTTCAATCTCTTTATCCCAAAACGTCTGATTTTAATTTAATTTCATATTCAAATGCAGACTTTGGAAGATGTATATTAGATAAGAAAATAACTTTGGGTACTTGTCACTTTTTAGGAAAATCCTTAGTGTCATGGTCAAGTAAGAAACAACACTCAGTTGCCCTATCAACAACCAAGGCAGAATATGTATCTGCTGGCAGTTGCTATGCAAAAATATTGTGGATGAAAAACACTCTTATAGATTTTGGACTAAGTTTTAATAGTATGCCTATTTTATGTGATAATACTAATGCTATAAATATTTCAAAAAATTCTATTAATCATTCTAGGACTAAGCATAATGATATCAGACGTCATTTTCTAAGAGACCATGTTCTTAAAAAGGATATATTCTTAGAATTTGTAAGTACTAAAATTCAATTAGCTGATATTTTTACCAAACAACTTCTCACTGCAGGGTTTGATTTTATTAAGGGGGGTCTAGGTTTATTTAATTTTAAATAAAGTTTTATTTTATTATGTTGTTTCTTTCTTTTAATACTGTTTAAAATAAATTAGTTATTTGTTTTTCAAACAGAATAAGTTTTTTTTCTTCGCGTAATCAATTTTATTCGTTTTTAAAATCTATGTAATAATTATTGATGAAACGGGAATCAAGGCTTTCAGAAACCTTTCGAATTCTGAATCGTTTCATTTCTACCAAAAACCCTTTTGAACCCACGGTGCTTTACCGCTCTTTGTCTATTCAAACCTAAACCTTCGAAACCCTAATCCTCTTTCGAACCTTCAGATATTTTTTGACAGAAATGGCCAAGACCAAGATAACCGATGAGGCTGAGACCAGCACTGCCAAGAGACAGTACTCTGAAGGAAGAAAAATTTTGCAAGGAAATATCATAGATCTGGAATGGTTATATCAGATGAACCTGTTGTTAAAGCAATCTCTTGCATTTCAAAACCTTGAACAGACGTTTAATGAAGATTTTACGGAGTTTCTATATGAGGTAGAACTTCATTATTTCTTTAAATCTGTTCAGTTTAGTTTGGGGGAAGATGAGGATACTATGGTAACTAAGATAGAAGATAGAGATGTTTCGATATCCTCTGTAGAGATTAGTCAGATACTAAACTTCCCTTATGAGGGAGTCTTTCATTTTGATTTAAATAATATAGGAGATTCAGTACATAAGTCTTAAAATATTATGTATTTTCTTTTTGGTTCTACATATATAAGGAAGATGACGGTAAAGGACTTGGAGCCTGATCATAAAATCCTAGTAAAGTTTGTGCAAATGGGGATTGCATCGAGGATGTCTAAGATGGAGAAAATCTTGTATTCAGACATGTATATAATGTATCTATTGATGAGTGATATAAGACTTAATTTTCTGAGGTACATGGTAAGGTACCTTCATTATTGTTTTCAAACAGAAGCTTGCATGAATTTTTATCTGTTTGGTAGATTCGTATCAAAAATTTGGTTCAAAAAGGATATGGTAAGGCTGGTGGAATCCAGAGTTAGATGTCATCATAGTAACACTTTTGGTGTTGGGACCCTGAGAAAGATTGGTTACTTATGGAGCACATTGAAAGGAAAACTTTTTCCAGTAGGAGCTGAAGAAGAAGAAGAAGAAAGTGTTCAAGCTCAATCTGTTAAGTCTAAGGAGGGATAGGTTGAATCAAGAGTGAGCACTGTTGTAAGAAGAATAAGATTTGAAACTGAAGAAGCTCAAGAAGAAAACAGTCAGGAGGGACTTCAGATTCAAAGGAAAAGAAATTTTAATGCTCATGAGGAACTTGGTTCACATGTTTTAACATTAAGAGATTTACTCACAGTTTTTTCAGAGAAGCAGTTGTTGAGAAGCCACAAGAAAAGGATACTGCTCAAATTAAAGTGACGCCTCAAGTACAATCTGAAATTCAAGAAGAAGCTGAAATTGAGAATCAGGAACAGGTTGTGGTTGTAACTGAAATTGAATCTCAAATTGTAGCTGAAAATGAAGTTACAATTGAAAAAGAAAAGGAGGCAGAGCCTGGTGAGGATGTGGCCAGTCCTCAGGAAAATAAAGAAGATATCATTTTAAAAAATCCAGTGGAAGAAATGATTACTAATGTTCGCAATGAGAATGTTTCTGAAGTTCATACAGAGGTAATTAATGAGGATTTTTCTATGGAAGAGTCTGGAAAAGACTCCGAGGAAAAGTCTGTGGACCAGCCAGCTTAGGAGGAAGCAAAAGAAAAATCTGATGCAGACTCATTGCCATTAGTACTGTTGCGTCACATTGAAGCTGAGAATGAGAATCAAGCATAGGGTGCCTCTGATTCAGTGACTAAGGAAGTAGACGAGCTGTACATGAAGCTGACAAGTTTGGAATCTAAAAATGCTACTCTGAAGAGAGTCATAGAGAAAGAACAGTTGAAATTTCAGAGACTTAAAGGAAGTGCAGTTTCAAGGCAAGATGTTGAAACTTTTAAGAAAATGATGTTGACAGAAGTATCCAAGCTGAAATCAGAAATGGTGATAAATTCAAATCTGTCAGAGTTTAAAGACTATATGAAGACACAGTTTGCATCTGTCAGGACTGGTGAAGCTAGTAGGTCAGGTACTTCACCTGATTTAATCAGAAGATTTCAGGATATCATAGCAGCAATTAGAAATATGAATGACAGATTGCATGATTTGCAATGAAATAGTGCTCCACTATCAGTCTTATTAGGTAATCATAGATTTTTGGTTGACCAGTTGACCTCAAGTGAACCAAGTATTAGAACTGTACTGACTCGGTTCACAGAAAAGTTAACTCTATTTATGGAGAAGGAAGAAAGAATTCATGAGTTTTTCAGAGTAAATATGATAGAAGATATTCATATGACTCAGGAGAATAGAGATCTTATTATCAAGCTGGGAGATGGAATGATAAGAAGACTGAGGGAGCAGTTGACAGAAATCAAGGTCGTTGTTCATAGGAGATAGACCATATCTCATACCCTTACCACACCTTGATTCCTGAGTTTATCATAATTGTACCTGTTACATTTTATTTTAATGAAATGTTATTTCATTCTATATTTGTGTGTTTTTATTTGTTTTACTCTCTTTGTTCAAATATGTCAGTAATCCACATTCGATTATTGACAAATGGTTAACAATAGCATTTACTTCAGTTCACTGCTATATTAACATGTGTTCTATTCCATATTATATCATTATTTTAGATATCACAAAAAGGGGGAGAAATTTGGATAAACACAACATTTTATTTTAACTATTTCACATTGTACTTTAAAATATTAAGCTTTATCTTAAATCCTTTAAGGGGGAGAAATTAAGTTAAATCTAATATTGTATTTATCTTTGCAAAATTTAAAACTATATGTAATTAATTTTGGAAGTTGATTTCATTTATTATTTTATGGGTTTTGTGATCATCAAAAAGGGGGAGATTGTTGAGAAAGTGTTGTTTTCAACAATACATAATATTTTTATTTAAAAGGGGGCGATTGTTGAGAATAATACTCTATCTCTATGATGATTTTGATGCTCACAAATACCCTCAACTATTTTCTAATGATTTTATTTTCAAGTATATTTCAGGAATTTATTATTCATTATATTTTTATTTCTGAAAGAAATATTTAAGTTCTTGAACAATGAGATTTAATTGCTAAAGTATATGCATTAGCGTGTTCCAGAAACACTATTCATGCTTTACATATTCGGGAATTGCTTAAGCATGTTCAGGAATCACTGTTCATACCCTACGTGGAGAAACGTAGAGTAAGGATGGAATACGGTGTATACTTTATGAGTTATCAGAAAAGTATGGTTAATCAACCATACGTTATCGGAAAAGTATGGAACAAGAACCCTACGTTAGGAAGGAACCCTACGTTTGGGATATTAAAAAGTATGGGAGAAGAACCATACGTAAGTTTTAAACATTACATTTGTTTCTCAAAAGTATGGTTCATCAACCTTACTTTTGTGAACAACCTTACGTTTCATCAAAAGTATGGATCATGTTCCTTACGTTTGGAAGCTTATAAACGTATGGATCATTTATCATACATTTGAATGTTGAAAAGAAAGGTATGGATGATCAACCCTACGTTTTTTATCAACCCTGCGTCATCAACCTTACGTTTGCGATCTATCTTACACATGTTATGCAGTCCAACCTTACGTTTGGCGTCAAAGAATTAAAGATGATATTATTATGCAACGGTCTACAAGCGGTTTATTGGGCTGATTTTAAGCCGGATCAAAAGCTGTTTTTAATACGTGTCTTTGACTGATTCAAATCCATTTTATCTACGATTCAAAGGATCAATTTAAAAGGAGCTTTTCATACTGAATTTCAAGGGGAGTTACGACTGCTCTGTTAATTCAAATGTTTGAATATCGCGAGTTAGAAGGCGACTTTTGTGGATCTAAATTTGCAGGAGAAGTGCTCGTCGTTATTATGTAGATGTGATATATACACAGAGACTAACAAGATACACAGATCTGCTGATTTTAAAGAGAGAAAAAGCTATGTTTATTGAAGAAGAAGAATCTCGATAGAAGATTTACTCTTTCGTCATCAAAGATCTATTGTGAGTCTACTGTTGTTGAAGTTGTGAATTATATTTTTATATCTACTGCAACTGGATCGACTCAGAATGAATCTTACTTGAATATCACTATTTCTGAAGACGACGATCCATCTACTGTCAATTGCATTTTGTTGCAATTGTGGAGAACAACGGGAAAGTATTTTCAAAGAACAAATATTTTTTTTGAGTGCCCAAATTCTCGTACTAATCTGTGTAGGTTTTGTGAGTAAACCAAAAGGCTCTGTTTTGCCTTAGATTGTAAAGGCGTCAACTGCCAATACTCAGTTGTGGAACGGTCTATTGACAAGAGGACCGGATAGTGAAAATCACCAAGCTCGTGGAGTAGAGTGTCAGTGGAGTGGACTAGGTGCATTTTGTTCCTCGAACCACTATACATCGTGTGTCTCTACTATTTAAATTTCCACTGCATTAACCCATCTGATTAAAGTCAAAGGGCAGAAAACGATTTCGCAAAGAATTTGTAAAAGACACAATTCACCCCCCCTCTTGTGTATATTTGGTATATCTCGATCCAACAATTCTGGTCAAACATCAAGTTTGTAACCCTCATCAATAGGTGAGGTAACCATGGAAAATTATTTTCAGACCTCAGGTGGAGTGTTGAATGTTCCTCCTAAACTTGGCACTAAACATATCATATTCTTCTTCAATTGAGTCACAACAATCCTCATGTTTGGAATTCTAAAAAACTAGAAATTGTTCTATATCATCCATGGCCTTGAGGGTCGGCTTTCCTTTGGAAACATTAATGTTCGGACCTCTGGTAGCTAAGAAATGACTACCTAAAATGATTAGGACTTTTTCATCATATTCCATTTTTTAGGATCAGAAAATAAGTGGGAAAGATAAACATCCCTTCCCTGATTAACAGTTCATTCACCATTCCTATGGACGAGTGAGTGTCTTATTGGCTAGTTGAAGAGAAACAGAAGTTGGTTTCACTTCCCTTATACCTAGATTTTTGAAAAATGAGAAAGTGGCAAGGTTAACACTAGCACCTAAGTCACATAACTATTCATTCCCCATATCTCTAATTCTACATTGAATAAAAAAATCAGGTTCCATTAATTTTGGAGGTAATTCCTTCTGACAAACAACACTACATTGTTCAGTAAGATTTATGGAGTCCAGGTCTTTCCAATGTCATTTATTAACTAAAAAATCTTAAGGAATTTATGATGTAATTTTATTTAAAGCTTCTAAAAAGGTCATGTTGATAGCAAATGATCTAAACATCTAAAGAAATTTCAAATAATCAGGTTCATTAAACTTTTTAACCCTTTTGGAAAAGGGATGAGAGGAGCATAATTCTTCAAAATCAATTGATTATTCTCCTCATCCTCAAATATCACCTTTTTATTTCCCCTTTAACTAGTTCCTACTTCATTTTCCTTTATTCTTTGACCTTTTCAGTAGAATATTCATCATTTCGTTCATGTTGGACCTTGCTATCCATATTTACAATTTTATCATTTTCCATATTTTGAGTTTTGAGTTTTGTTAAATCTTCAATCTCAGCTTCTCTAGGTTGCACCCTAAATCTCTCTTGAGTTTAGAGGCATGACCTAGAGGTAATGCGACTTGAGATCATCTTAGAGGTGCTTGAAAACTTATCATTACCTTTATCTTTCATGTCTCTAACCAATTTCTCCTAATGATTTTCTAGATTAAAAATTTTAGAATCAATTTCATCTTTTTATGAGTCAATTTGTTTCATTATATTTTGCATTATCCCTGTTAAATTCCTAAGGGGATGAGAAAGAGCATCCTCACTTTTCAATTTTTATTTGGACCGATCAGATCATCCAGATGTAGAAGTTTGTTGCATTAGCCACATGTCTCTGAAGGACCCCGGGACACCCTGAGAGGGGAGGGGTGAATCAGGGTGGCAACTTTTTCTTCTTAAATCGTGGATCTTGTTCCCACGTTGGTAGGAACTACTTAAACCTGTATGATGGATATGATCAGCAATGAAACATTCACATGCAGAGAGTTGACACAACTATTTTTACTTGGTTCACCACTAAGGGCTACGTCCAAGGAGCATACGCCGACAGGTTGCCGGTCGTACCTAAATCCACTATACTTCACTAGCTGCGGATACAATTTTTCGGGTACAGTCACTCTGGCCCAGGCTCACTGCCTTTACAAAGGTTCAGGGATAGCTCATTGCTTCCCTCGGGTCACTCTCGTTCACTCCCCCTGACTCACTGCCGTTAGTGAAGTCTCACTCAGTTTATAGACGTGAAGGTCTCTTCAATTGATAGTCATGAAGTTCTGTGTCTCCTGTTCAGCATGAGACTTTGCTTGCATCAGAGTTCAGAGTTGATGCACTTTACTGTTCAATCCTCCTTTAGTGCAATGACTGAATGCACTAGATCCCCTGTTCTTGTTTGCCTGAATCACAATCACTTGTGTGATTGCTCAATAAATGATGCTCTATCGAAGTCCAGATTTTTATCCACTGATGAATTCTCCTTTTGCCCCTGTCCACTGGGTGTACAACCTTAGGAAAGGGTCTTCACAAAGTACCCTACTTTGCCCGGCTCCCAATTTTGGAAAGCTCAAGTAATTCTGAGCAGAGCCCCTGCCTTTTCGCGAAACTCAATCGCGAAGCACTCTCGCGATGCTCAAGCCTTCGCAGTGCTTGGCTATCGCGAAGCTCCTGCCAATTCGCGAAGCTCACCGAGCCAACGCGGGGCGAACACTTTTCGCAGAGTTGGGAAAGTCGTCGCGAAGCTCCTGCCTCTTCGCGAAGCTCAATGAGCCAACGCGGGGCGCAACCTTTTCGCGGAGCTAGGATAGCCGCCGCGAAGCTCAACTTTCGCGAAGCAAACTGCCTTCACGAGTGACCTTTGCGAACCGAGAGCAATGGTTTTTCGTTGAGAGCTCTCTCGCTTCTCTTGAGGGGGTCGGCCTCTATTTATAGGCGATTCCACCGACCCTCGACCCTTCCACGCGAAGTCAACGCCACGTCATCTCAAATCGCGAAGCTCCAAAGATTCCACCGGAATTCTGTCCAAATCGCGAAGCACCACGAAACTTTTCCGTTCGCGAAGCTTGACGTAGTCGCGAAGAATCACCGTCAACATACCTTCGCGCCTTCGCCGTGAAGCTCCCTCGCGAAGCCCTTCTCCGCCGCGATGCGCTTCAGTCTCTGCCGTTCGCGAAGCTTGATGTAATCGCGAAGAATCACCGTCATCATTCCTTCTCGCCTTCGCCGTGAAGCTCCCTCGCAAAGCCCTTCATCGCCGCGAAGCTCTCCAGCCTCTGCCGTTCGCGAAGCTTGACGTAATCGCGAAGCTTGACGTAATCGCGAAGACTCACTGCCTCCATTATTCTGGTCTTCGCGAAATCCAGTCCATGCATCCCATCTTCGAGAAACTCATGTATTTGCCATATTAAATTATGATCTTCCTGGAAATCCACTTTTCGCGATGCTCACCAACCTCCAAATTTTGGACCCCAAAAATTTGGCAAACACTGGAAAACAGCGCCACCTTGTATCTGCTCTTTTAGTCCGCCTCCAGATCATCCATTCCTTTGTTGATGTTCCATGAATAAAACATGGATCATTATCCACAATCTTCGAACTCCACATGCCACCATGGAATCTCCTTTGTCAACAAATTTGTATGTCGTCTGTTTGCTTTGTCAACAAGCACGATCACCTCAACAACACTTCTTCTTGGTGATATGTATCTTTCAACAACTCTTCTGCTTTTATCACAAACTCCTCCATTGTGATATGTATTCTTTGAAGGCATATATTTACCATCATCATCTTCTATGACAATGTGATGTGCATGGCTATCTCAGAATGCCAATCCTTGCACGACCATCATAGATTTCCAATCATTGGCACATTGTCTTCTTCATCAACCGTCATGATCAACTTCATGCAAACCATGTGAATCAATCCGTCAAGAAGTCTCTAGCATGGTTCTCACGCAATCATGAGTAATTTCATGGTCTTCATCAAAGCTCATGGTTCTTATGCAATGAGGAAGAATTGCATGGTCTTCATCCAAAAACACCATCCTGCTTTAATCATCCTTGGATTGATTACTCACATTCTTCATTGTTGTAAACAATGTATCACCTTTGACACATGTTCTTTGAACTTACGATCAGCACAACAATCATCTGAATCACCACTCCTCTACTTCATCGGAGTATTTCATGATCACCTTCATTTTGATCTGCATTGACAACTATTGACAACAAATACAACCTTATACACAAAGTGGTTCCAACAGTCTCCCCTTGATAAGTTTTGGTGATCTTTGTATCCAGAATTGTATTTGTTTGAAAGTGGTTTTTTTTTGTTATGAACCAAAAAAATTAACAAAATAAGAATTCTCAATGGGCCTCGCTTTCTTTTGACATGAGACCTGTAGGGAACTTTGGTTCATCAAATATTTAACTTGTTTTTGTATTTCAGCAAGTTGTATGATTATTTCATGACCCAAACCAGTGTTGTCAACTCCATTGACCTTACTCCTCCTAGATGATTTAGTTTGAGAGTTTTGGGAAGGTGTACCAAAAAATTCTTTCAACACTTAATCAGTATTATCGGTGTAATTTCTACCAACTGATTGGTCAACTAAATCTTGAGTAGATGGTAGAAGACCCCTATAAAAAGTTTCCATCAAAAAATGGGAATGAAATTGATGATGGGGAAATTTCCTAAGAAAACCCTGAAATCTATCTCATGACTAGTGGAATGACTCTTCCTCTTTTTGAAAGAACTTAGTAATTTTATTTCTCAAATCTCTAGTCAACCACTTAGGGAAAAAATCGTGACAAAAGATGTATAAAGTTAGTCCCAAGTGTCAAATATGTTCTCAAATTATTGATTGAATCGTGCCTTATCACTACTTTTCAAACATAATGGAAAGATTCACATTCTAATCTCAATCTCACTCAATCCTTGAAGAAGCAACTATGGAACCACACTATAAAATTCTCTAATGAAAGACAATGTGTCCACATTACACAATCAAGAAAAAGTTGATGGCAGTGACATGTATGTTTTCTTGAGTTTATAGTTTTTAGCTTTTTGAGAAGTCCAAATGCAAAGTGGATTTAATCAAAAAGGTTTAGGAGCCGGGCAAGCCCGTTCCAAGAAAATTTTATTAAAAAATAGAGAAAGTGACATAAGAAGGGGTTTTACATAGGCGAGAATGAAAAACAACATGTGCATCCAAATCAACAAGATGTGAGCAGAAATCCGAAATAACAAAAGACCATCTCAAACTTGCCTCCATGATTGCTTGTTTTGACAGAGCATCCACAACTTGATTGACTTCCCTATAAACATGAGTGATATCCACATTAATTTGCTCAATAAATTGAAGGTATTCAATCCAGGACATTAGCATTCTCCATGTAACATTCCTAGATCGAGTCTTCAAAATATGCACAGTAGCAGTAGAGTCTGATTCCACCCAAAGGTATCTCCAATCATTTTGACAGCATACTTGATGGTCATAATCATTGCCCACAGTTCAACTTCAATAGTCGATCCATTACCAATGAAATGATACAAACAACCTTTAATGAAATTACAGGGAGTTGAGATTCATTAACTTTCGGCATATCAACTTCATTCATAGGTAGTATATTAATGTTTTAAACCATATTTTCATCCAAGCCTTTATCTGTTTCAATTTCCTGATTTTCTATTTTTAAGATAACTTTTTTAATCAATTTCTTTTTAATGTGTTTTTTTTAAATGGTCACACATGTCTTCCCCGGCAACAACATCAAACTTTGATCGCAGCGCTAGGTTGTTGACTAGCGTTGGGTCAATTTAATTATTAATTTAACCTGACAACTGTCACGACCCGACCCTACCCGGGCTCGAGCCGCAACTACCCCCACCCCGCCTCCATATGCTAGGGGCTGGCGACAAGCGCCGAAGGCTAAACAACTCAGGGAGGCCTTTGTCTAAGTACCTGTACACACACACGCAACTCACTCAATGCAGAAGTGCAGAGTAAAATGAAAAGTAAAGCACCAACTACTATAACCAAACCAACAAGGTGCATCGACCTCTAAACAGTACATAGTGAGTGTTGAAGGTAAACTGAAAAGAAAAGGGCAAAACACGCGTCCAACCAGAAAAGTGTCACAACCCGGCAACAGGTAAACAAAAGTAAAACAGTTGGGAGAGTCCCACACCTGGAACCCGACTACGTCCACCGCACGCGGTCCAAGCTCCCGAACTCCTAAGCTCCTCTGTAGTCACGAGCAACCTGTCTGTCGTCTGTAAAGGCACACCAAGTACGGGTAAAGCTCAAGCAGAGGTGAGTATAAAAATACTCAATAGGATACCCCGAAGGCTCGAGGGAGCAACAAAGGACGTACCGAAGGGTGAGCAGTAGATCGAACAGGGAGTAGTAAAGGAGTACAACAGAGAGTGCAGTAAAGAGTACAGCTCGACCCAACAAGAGGAAGGAAGTAGGCTCGTCCTAACACAAGGAGCTAGAAACGGTGAGAAGATGAACTTCCCGTCGAGCCTTCGCTACCTATAGCAGGAGAGTAGACTCGTCCAACCACGAGAAGCTAGACACGGAAAGCACGTGGCATACCACGCGCGTCTTCGCCTCTCCTGAAAGGAGAGTAACCAAAATCCAAGAAGGGGGTACTGGAACAAGGTATATACATATCAATATGCTCAAACAAGAAACTCGAACAAGATCGTAGGGGGATCTCCATCTCATAGCTCAGCCCAAGAAAGTGAGTCGTCAACAGTCCCAGAAGTAAACATCATTGATGCCCAGTATCCCGCACGTCTGCCCCGAACAGCAAGTCAAGGGGCTCAAATCACCGCACCTCGACACTATCCGCTTTGGGCGGTACTGACTCGCCCGCACGGTTTTAGGTCCCGTCACAAGGACGTGTCTCGGTGGGGAGAGCGCCCCTCGTTCTTGAGAGTTCTGGGGAAAGTCAAACCACACCTCGTCGCTGTCACACAGTCGAGAGGTCTCCTAAAAGTCAAAGCTATCACATCACCGACCCGTACAACCAAGGGTCCTGCTCCGATAGTCACGGAGAAAAGCCACATACCAGCCTAGTAGAAAGGACTGAGTCTGAGAGAAGTCGTCGGGTAACCCAATGCACAGCCCAGCTGGAGGGTAAACCCTATGAGGTCGTCGGGTAACCCACTGCTCAGCCCAGTTGGAGAGTAAACCCTATGAGGTCGTCGGGTAACCCACTGCCCAGCCCAGCTGGAGAGTAATCCCTATGAGGTCGTCGGGTAACCAACTGCCCAGCCCAGCTGGAGGGTAAACCCTATGAGGTCGTCGGGTAACCCACTGTCGAGCCCCGCTGGAGGGTAAACCCTAAGAAGTCGTCGGGTAACCCACTGCCCAGCCCCGCTGGAGGGTAAACCCTAAGAAGTCGTCAGGTAACCCACTGCTCAGCCCCGCTAGAGGGTAAACCCTAAGAAGTCGCCGAGTAACGCACTGCCCAGCCCCGCTGGAGGGTAAACCCTAAGAAGTCGTCGGGTAACCCACTGCTCAACCCCGCTGGATGGTAAACCCTAAGAAGTCGTCGGGTAACCCACTGCCCAGCCCTGCTGGAGGGTAAACCCTAAGAAGTCAATGGGCAACCCACTGTCCAGCTCCGCTGGAGGGTAAACCCGAAACTGCTCTGGTCATTTCTACCGGATGGTACAACACTGGCCAACAGAACACAGAGTGGGTATCGCACAACGACCCAACTCCGGAACAACTCACATAGCAGAGGGTCAGCGCCCGTGTAGTGTGGGTCAAGCCGATACCTGGAACTCTGCCTAGGGAAACACGTCACGGTAGATCGCGGAAGGAAGATATGATCTCAATACGCAGCTAGGGAGTCTGCGCCCAAGGCTCACTGGGCTCCACACCCTACTGGAAACAACCTCCTGGGTAGATGATCGGTGCCCGCGTAAAGTATTGGTCACACCGAATCCACAATAACCCTACCAGGGAACACGAAGGGACGTGATACTGAAAGCCCACACGACTAAAGGAACAGGGGAACCCAAACAACTCCGCTGATCAAACCGTCGAGAACAGAACCAGGGGAAACCACTCCACCCTGCTGGTCTAAACCATCGTTAACAGAAGGACCCTCTGCGTCACGAGAGGTCAAAGGTACGTAAAGTAGAACACGGTACGAACATGGGGCCCTCACGACGTGTGGCCCTATCTCATCTCCAAACCTCGTACACGAACATTCTCGGGTACAAACTACAACATGTACCTCCAGGCAAACCTGTATACTCCCAGAGTATACCACACTTCCAGCCCAAAGGCTATCGTGCACACGATGTCCAACGTCAACGAAAAAAGGGCGAAAACGTAAGTTCTCCAACTTGCTTCCACTGCGGCCCTAGCACGGCCAACCACACCTCTTCAAACATTTACTTCACTCTCACAAGAGTGCTCACAATCACACGCCAAGGGTTCTCTGCAAACACTGTGGGAAGAACCTCCACCCGTACACCTTTCATGCGTCCACATTTAATGAGATCTCGAATGAGGTTCCACACATCCAAACGGATCGTACCGTTGTAATCCTCACGGAAGAACACGCGAGATAGACTATCTACTCGCCTCAAACGGATATCCGACAGAAAAGTTGTCCAACATCGTTTTCCGCCGGAACGGCGTCCCGTGGTCCCGAGCCTTGGTCCCGAAAACAGTCGGGTGCATCGGACCATTGCGATCCCCTCGGAAAAACACGTCAAATTGACTGCTTACACGCGTGGAACGGATATCCGGAGAAAATGATGCATTTCGTCATACCGCACACGAGCGGTGCTACGTGGGACCCGCATCACAATCCCGAAGCGCTGCAAACGGATCGCACCGTTGCGATCCTCTCGAAGAAGCACCCAAGATTGACTATTCACTTGTCCGAAATGGACACCCGGTGAAGAGGATAAAAATCACCGCCAACGCCCAAAACGACCCCTGTGGGGCCCGCTCCACCGTGCCGAATTAAAGTGGGCGGATTGCGCCATTGCAATGCCCTCGGAAAAACACCCAGAATTGGCTGCTCGCACGCCCCGAACGGATGTCCGATGAAAATGTTGTTAAACGCTGCTCGCAGCTTAAAAGACGGGTCGTGAGGCCCACGCCTCAACTCCGGTTTCAACAACTGAAACCACCCTGGAAAACTCTGCCTCGACGCCAGGGTCCCGACAAGGGTGACGGCGCTCAAAACGAACTCTGGATGTGTCTGCGCCGCCTAAACAAGAACCCCCGGAATAACGCCAATCCACTTAACGAGCGTGTCGCGCCACCGAGGCCCCCGTCTCGGGAATTAAAACCCCTGAAACCATCTCAAAAGCTTCGTCTCGACCCGAGGATTGCGCTGCCGCAGACGACACGCAAAACGGACACCCGTAGCGAAAGTTACGGGTGTCCGAAGTCAGAGGGGACGAACCCCTTGGGTTGGACCGGCCTGGTCCGGTCAGCCCGACTCGCAGCGCCGGCCCGCGACTCAGCCACGCGGCCCGGACGTGGACCCCAGGTCCACGCAGCACCGATCGGCCCTCGTGGCCAGTCGCGGTCTTGCGCAGAGACTCGCCGCATGCGGGTCTCTGTTCCCGCACGTGGTCGCGCGTCGCGACCCCGCCGTCGTCGCGCCCCGGCGAGCTCGCCCGCCGCCTGGAGCCGCCTCCTGGAACCCCTGCCGCGCCGCCTGGGTCTGTCGTCGTGCCGCCGTCCCGAAACCGCGCCGCCGCCGCCGCCGCCCGCCGGAGGTCCCTAGAACCGCCAGAAAAGGGGAAAAAACGACTGGGAACTTCCCGGGGCTGCCCCGGACGCCCCGGGACTCGAAATTTCGATCCGAAAGGACCGTTGGGAAGCTCCAATCGGGCTCTACACAAATATGGGCTTCGTTCGACGATTGGACAACATTTCGACACAAAGAATTGCATTCAAAGGGGGTTGGGGGAATTAAAACGACAAAAACGCAAGCCTACCTCGATGGGCGAAGCCCGACGCTTCACCAACAGTCCGCCGGAGTTGCCGCGTCTCGCCGGAGAGGTGGAGGAGAGGGGAGGAGTTCGTTGAGAGGAAACGCCAAGGAGGGGAGCAAGGAGAAGAAGAGGATGGGGGTGACGTTTAAATAGAAAAACACTTAAACTCCCCTGCCCGTAGACCTCGTACCCGAACTGTGGGCGTGGTCGAGGTTAAGCCGCCTCTAGGGTAAAAACCACATTCTGAGCGCAACGGCGGTCTCGAAATTTTAATCCGAGCCTCCGTTCAAAAGTTATAAAACTTAACGCCCGAGGCCGCCAAATTACGAAAACGCCCCTGGTGGCATTTTCCACTGAAGGGTCGCGCCCGCGAAAATTACACCCCTCCTAGAGTAAACGGCACGCTCCGGACTCAACGGTGCCATCGGTTTTCCCATCCGAGCTACCGTTTATGAGCTATCCTATTTATTTGGCGTTCTCAGTGTGAACACACTAAAAAAGATTAATTCCGACCACACTGGGGCTCAGAATCGCACGCCGTCTAAAGACGCTGCTCTGGAATAACATCAAGAATTTTCCAAAGTCTTTTATAGCAAAAACCGGGTTCTTACAACAACTATTTACAACAAGTATGGTGATGGGTATGGGTATCGTATCCACATAAAAGGCCGGTATGGGAGTGAGCGACCATAACAATCAAAATAAAAAAAAACGAAACAAACAAAAGCAGTGTGTGAAGTGATGGAGAAGTGAAATATGTACAGTGAGAATAAGGTGTAACAATGGTAAAAAGGTGTGGGGGATCAGTGTTGACAGCTTTGATTGCAATGGAGATTAACAGTGGATGACATTAGAAAGACCAGATTAGAAGGAATTGATTTAAATATTCTCTTCTCTTGCTCAATTTAACTATAAACATCATCAATGCTCGATGAAAAGGTGAAAAATCACTAAATTGTCATTCAGTGTCTGACACAACTCGGAGAACTGAACTCTCCGTAGAAATGATCGCTTGATCATCACTCCAGAGTTGGTATGTTCGATAATGGAGAAGATAACTTTAACCTTTTCCAAATTTTCAGTACTTACGGTTTTGTTCAAAGGTCAATTGATTCACTACCGTCACTCTTATGTTCTTAAGGAGTGTAAAGAAGATGCTCATTACAAACATAAATGAGAGCCTGAGCTAAAGATCACAATTGAAATAATCACAGAATGCAGAGAAAGGCAGATTGAAAGTTTTCAATCCTTTTCTATCCGAAATCCCCAAGAAATTTATTTACACGTGATTACAAAATCAAATATCAAGAAACTACAAGGTAGATAAGAGGAAACTTCTATGGAGAGATCGTCTACTTACTCGAACTCCAACTCTCAATCCAGGTTCTGCTCCTAGCTCTGATCTTCTCCTGTGTTGTTCTGTATTGTCTTCTCTGAATAATGGATGATCTCAACTTGTTCGGCAGAGAGCTCCATCTTGAGTATGAATACATTCCGACAAAACCTTAAACACATGGTGTGCATCTCCAATAGATCATACATCGCAATAATAGGCAAGATCGAAGCCCCTCCATTGTCTTCTTTCAATCAAACCTGCAACAAAAATCGTTATCTTAAATCAGTTATCAGTTCATCGGCTCGGTATAAGCTTATTCGACAAGCCACATTCTCAAATTCATCCTCAACGGAATCGGATCTCAACCCCTGCATCATATATCTCCTAATGTTCAAACACCATCCGTGGAGGCGTCATCATCAATTCAATTCAGATCGCGAACATATTCCGATCTCGAGTTGCCTTTCGTCTTCAACAACTGCACTACCGTCATCAACAAGGGTTTCCTTCGGTCGATATCAGCCGACCTCTTTGTTCACAGATCAAGCTTGAATCAGTTGCGCATCATCGGCCATCGATCGATCTTCATCAGATCCATCTCAGTCGGCTTTCAAATGATGCATCTGTAACACTCCATCAAAATCGAGAGTCCCGGTAATCTATTTCTGACCACAGGGATGAATTTTGATCGCTCAGAAAGTTAACTTGAAAAATAAATAACAACGAACAGTAAATTAAATTTAAAATAAAAAAACATAAAAAATTAATTAAAATACAAACAATGGTAAATTAATTATTTTAAAAAAAACAAATAAAATAAAGATTAAATATATCAAACAAAAATATTAAATTTAAAGACAATTATTATTTTAAAAGAAACAATTAAAAATGAAATAAATAAATAAAAACAAAGAATTAAAGATGAAAATAAAAACATCAATAAAGAATGATGGAAGACAACAATTAATCATTAAACAATAAGTTAACCGAAAAAAACCAATTAATAAGATATTTAAACATAAAATTAAGAAATTCATTCAGAATTAAAAAAAAAACCTAAATTTCTAAATGAAAACACAATTAATCATAATAAATGATGAGACAAAATGTAATAATTAAAGACTACATCACTAGCCATAGCATCTTTCATGCCGGCTACAATCACTTATCGCTTACAAAGCCCATCCAGTCATTTTTTCTTCCGATTATATGAAATCAAACCGAGTTTTGATGTCTGCACTATCATCCCCCTTCTTTATTTGGCTAAACTATCACTACCCACACAATCATATCTCATCATAAAACTCTCTATGAAATCTCTACGGTCCTTTTCACAACACTTTGACACCTGAAAAGTGTATTTCATGCATATATTTTAGAGTGTTTTAATGTATTAATTCTTGTATTTAATTGAATAATCTTGCCAATTTTGGAATGTATTTACTTGTTTTATGTCTTATGGCAAGAAATGACGAATATTTGGAAAAAGAACAAAAATAGGAGAAAATATGAGCAAAACGACAGTTCGCGCCGCAAGCGAAGCGAAGCGGCACAACACCAGATTTTTAAAGATGAAGTGGACATGAAAAACTAGAAAACATTGATTACACGTCGTGTATCCTCATTACACGTCGTGACACGATCAAATAGAAAGTGTCGTGTTGGACAAGTCGTGAAGGCAGTACACGCTGTGAATGCCTGGTACACATCGTGAGTCAGGAGTACACGTCGTGATGAAAGTCAAAATTTCAAACGAGATTTGTGCATATTCAAAAAGACACGGAGGAAAACGCTAGGGATTACATGACGTGTAGCCCAAGTACAAGTCATGACGACAACGACACGTGAAAAATAAAAACGACGTCGCAAGCCACACTGATGGTTTTGGTTATAAAAAGAGGCCTCTGGCCACCAGTCCAAGATACTCTAGGACTAGAAGGAGCAAGTGTGACACCAACGGACGACAAAGTGACGATTCGAAACCCCTCTTCGTTGCCATTCTTCCTCGGGTACCCATACTGCTCGCTCTCGTCAGGAGCGAGTAGTCTCTTTAGTGCGGGGTGATGTGATTGTAGGGGGATGTGAAGTTATGGATTATTTTCTTTTTACTTTTCAAATTTTGGATTGCTGCAAACTGCTTATTCAATTCCAATTCTTATTCTTTTCGCATTGCATGATCATTGTTGCGGTCTGAAGTTGTTTAATTTATTACATCAATTAATTAATATAGTTTGTGTGTGGCCATTACGCAACTTTGATTAGTTATATTTAAATAAGGTTTCGGGTCACCTATTTCTATGATTGAACCAAGTAGATAACAATTCCAAAGGTGTACTCATAGGATTAGAGTGGGATATCAAGACTAAGGGTCCCTACAGACCCAATTCCGACACCAAAACTGAATAAAACCATATCAATCAAATCCCTAACGCATGAACCTGAAATCACTGAACCTGACATGTCTCCCATATTGAATTTCAACCCAATCATCACTGTTGTTATTTCTCTTTCCAAAAAAATTAAACAATTTCAATTTCTGTTTCCTTAATTAATTTGAAACATACACACTGTCTCTGTGGGTTTAATCATGAACTTTCCCTATACTACATTTTAATTAATTGAGTAGCATAGTTTGAGTTTTATAAATTTATTTTTGCATAGTACCGTAGGGAATTAACGACGCCCTACGAGGCTGTCAACATCTGACTGGCATCAAGACATCACCATCATCTCCAGTACCACTCATATTTTCTTCATTGTTCAGCCACCAGGTTCCATGAATAGCATTAGTGAGCATTCATCAAATGGAATGAATTTTGGAGTGAAGAGGAATACAATTCTCAAAAGAACGAATGACCAATCGTTCTTCATTGATCATCACATGTGAGATTCACTTCTATAAAATAATCATTATAGAAAATTATTTTTATTCTTCACACTAAATAAATCCTAATATACGATGGGCAAACCAATAAAATGGAATGAGTAATACAAAATGATTACCAATATTCTATCTAAATATCGATAGCATAAAATCACAAACAAAATGAATTCTCAATAATCCATGGGTTACCAATATAATTAGATAGAAAATTCTACAATGACTCATTGAAAGAACGATGAAATTTAATTTTGAATGATGCCTTATGGTACTCCTTTTTTTTTCAACGGGCTGCAATATACATTCATAATGATGATATTCCTAGATTAAATCATAATCGAATATTTATCAAATATTGTAAATGTAAATATTCAAATATATTTTTATCATGACATCATGAAGAATGTCTAAGAAATTCAATAATGGGGAGGGAAAATCAAATTCTTGAAGAAGTAAAAAAATTATTCAAAAAACATACCACATGGAAAAATGAAAACAATTCAATTCTTTCATTAATTCCAAGATATTCGTTTATGAAAGATTCAAGATTCCACATCACCACCCAATGATCAGCTCCCTCCTCTAAAATCTCTCTAGGGTTTGATTGTGGGAAAAGAAACAACCATAGGAAAATAATTAAAATTTAAACATATAGGATAAAATTACGTCTACCTTCATGATAATGAAATATCCTAAAAAATCACTATATAAGAGCCACAACTCAAATATGAAAATTTAAAATCTCCCAAGCTAGAACCCACTTTACAAGATCAACTGAAATGCTGGGATTATCACATGGGGTTCTTCTCAGGGGATACCACCGCTAGCATACACATAAAATATAATTATTTATTTAATAAATATAAATATTTATTTAAAATGAACTAGCTCAGAAGTCCATCAAAACATGGACCATGGGTAAACTACACATACTCAACCTACAAAAATAAAAAAAATCAATTTCATTCGTTAGGGGTAATTTTTCATTTTACATCTTTTAGAAGTCCTTAAGATATGATACTAAAAAAATGAGCTATATAACATCATTAGATTAACTCTGATCACAATAATTATCACTTAGATAATAAGGAAAGGATAAATACTGAGGATTATGTTAGTTGGTATATATGAGATAACGAAATTGAATCATAACAATTGTTATAACATCTTATAGATGTTGACGATAAAACATTGAAAGTGTGAATACTTAAACATGAGTGAATGGATGATAAATTCATTATTAGAATAAACAATTTCATGGTCATATAATTATGTCATTGTTTACCTAAATAAGAATGACCTATAATGAAACTTGGTGGAAATTAACATTAGTAAAGGAACAATGGGAAATCTGACATATGTGAGAACCATGTTGTAGCGTTTGGAAGAATACATTGTTATTTGTTTCATTGGAATCAACATAAGAAGGAACATAAAGAATGTTTCTATAGTTTTGGCCATATTGTAAAATATTTAAGGCATGGTACCATGGAAAACAAAACGTTTCATGGTTTTAACACCAAATCATATTTTAGAAAAAATGATTTTGGTTTTCATTATTACTTCAAATTGAGATTTAAGAAATCCTTGGTTGTCATGGAGATGAAAGAGTAAGAACTGTTTAAAAAATTATAGTGTGGTTCACAAGGAAAAATGGTTATAGTGGTTAGTTATTATTGCTGAAGAAGAGAACATGAAGTCATCATATAAAACATTGGAAAAAACAATTATAGTCTATCACTACAATAACATGCATTGAGAAGAGTACATTCATGTTTTAGTTTATTTTTTTTCTAATGAATTAGAGAAATCATAGAGAAGAAATCAAAAAGATATTTTCCATGAAAAAATCATGGTTTCTTTAAAACTTGAAGATGGAATAATGATAAAATTCCTTCTATATTTTTAGTAGTAATATATTTGGTCATGGATTCAAAATCTCACTTTGACCAACCAATCAACACCATAGAAGACAACATTATACTGTTGTTTTATTCATATCTTGAGAATTAAAAATTTGAATGTACAATCTAATTTTAATATATTAAAGACATAAAATGGGATCTTTTGGAATAATTCTAGTTGACATTGACTAGGGAATATATGGATGTGATATATGGGAAATTTTGTGATCATTTAATGTTTTCTAATTGATCATGATCAATGATGCATATATAGAGATATAAAATATCTTCATATTTAAATGAACACGGTGTTATGAAAAGCGTCAGAGTGAGATAGATTGGGTGATCACTGTACACATTATAACACCACTAATAATACAGTGTACCACCCAAATGGGTCATTGTCACACCCCAAATTTTAAAATCCTATTATTTTATTCTTATCTTGATCTTGGATCCTTGGGTTGAGGTTTGGGTTGAGTTCCCGACTTAAACTTTTGAGTTTTTGAGTTTTGGGGTGAATTTTGGCTTGTGCACGGGCAACACAAAATTAGTAGAAATCGTACGACCCAACCCAGGTAACCATGCAACAGGTGTGGGATCTGTGAAAAAAGCCACTACATGGTTTACACATGGTAATTCAAATTATGTGGGTCGGCTATGCAGTCGATTCCTTCTTAGGGAGTAGCTACCACATGGTTGGCACATAGTTTCGTAAACCGTGCAACCAAACCGTGCGAGCTACCCCAAAAATTTTAAATATTAAAAACCTTATTCCCCCCTCCTTTAATCCCTAATTCATATCCCTCCCACTTGATCAACTTTGGCACACAAAGGGGGTCCTAAGACCCCCTTATCCTTGGCTCATCCTCCTCCTCCATGGATCCATCCTTGAAGTCCCAAGGTGAATTTCTTAGGGTTTTGGCACCTCTTTCTCCCCTTTATCCTCTTCTTCCTTGATTTCTTGGTTTCCCTTTAGTGGGGTCTTATTTGGATAAACCCTAGATGTTAGGGTTAATTAATTGGGTTGTTTTTTTGATCTAGGGTGTGCGGATCATCTGTTAGGCTCAGTTCTCCCTTACCTTGAGGTTTCATTGCATTCGCACACCATTGAGGTAGGTGTTTCCATTATTTTCCTTTCTGAAACAATCTATTGTGCTTGTGTGCTTCCAATTAATTTATAAATATGATTCACACATTTTTTATGCACTTGGTTAGTTTATTGCAGTGTTATTTTATTGTTAGAAATTATTAAAAATGGTTTTTAAAGTGATTTTCCATATATGCCTAAGTATATATGCCCCAAATGTGTTTGATAAAATTTAAATTGAATTTTAATGATAAAATTGGATGATTTGTGTAGTGTTTTTCCTTAGAAATATTTTATTAAATTGGTTGTGTTATGATTTGGGTTTTTTTACATGTGGAACATGGTGAATTTTATAGTGTGTATTTTATGTTGTTTGGGAAGGCTCTCTTGGTTTTTAAAGGTTTTTTGCACCTTTTAAATTATGTTAAATTTTCAGATTTGGTTTGAAAGAAAGTGGTGATTCTAAAAATGGTTTTTGGGTGTTTTTATGGATGTTTAGATTATTCCATTAGATATTGGCACATCCATGGGTGCACAAGGTGCACACACGGATGTGCACTAAAATGAAGATGGAACTTTAAGACACTTTACCCACTCTACCATAGTTCTTCTTAAAACTCTTGTATCTTTACTATTATCCCCTTGGTTTTAAAATGGATCAGGGATGGTTTTAAATTTGATTCGAGTTTATGGTTTGTTTGATACTTTGGATAAATGGTTGATTTTACTTAAAAGTAAATGAATGCCCATTTTTCATTTTAAAGTGTGTTGTGTGTTTTCACTTTGACATGAGGTGGTGTCTAAAAATGAAATTGGATTTGGTGTGAAGGCCCATTTGGAATTGTATGTATGAAATTAGTGTCTTATATTATTTCAAAAATGGTTTAAATTTTTTTTGTAAATATATTGGAATGGGCATGCTGAAAGGCATGATTAGAACTCTTTAATATATTTGGGAAATGAATGTGATTTTAGCAATATAAATCCCGGTTGAAACCTTAGCCTATTTTGAAAAATATTTTGAAATATTTAGTGATGTGATGGCCTAGTTGGAACCTATGAATGAATTATTATATAATGGGAACCCCTATAAAGGGATTTACCTATATGGGTTATCGTATAAGTGGTGTTAGTGTTTGGGGTTGGCAAGTGCAGTGATGACAGGAAAGGTGAGTCACGCATGCGAGCCCCCCCACTTACATAGTGTACTTCTACCATGGGTTTCCTGGTCATCTTTAGAGGTTTGAGTGATAGTTTCTTATCAACCCTGATTAGATGGGTTGGCACCCCTTGGATGGATTTAAAGGCCAGGTGGGTAGTGCCACTGGTTTGGTTAGTTGAGGGTGGCTAGCTGGTTATAGACCTTGGAGTTTCATCATACGTCGAAAGGTGGTTTCGAACTAAGTATGTCCAGGAATCACTCTATATATTTTTAGGAAATTCCCATGGTTACTATCTTCATTTTCTTTTATACTTTCTATTTCACTTGGTTTTTTGTACTATTTATCTATTTACTTCTAGTTTTTCTTAGTATCACCTTGTTTGATTTTAGTTTTGGGGTTTGGTTTTTAAAATGGTGACCCTATTTTGAAAATGCGAATGTGGCGTGTGTTGTTTGAAAAAAGGAAAGCTATGGTTGTATTTTTTTTAAATGTTGAAAACCTATTTTCATATATTTATTTCAAACTAGTATTTATGGACTATTTTGGTAAAGGAAATGTATGGATTCTTTGGTGGTTTCCTACTGAGATATCAAGATCACACCCTACTTGTACCATTCAGTGTCGGTAAACCCAAGCTCTTTTTTAGATTCAGGGTTCTGGTTCATGTGCTTGTTGTTGGAGCAGTTTGGTCTTGTGGTTGGAGGTGTCTAAGAGGTCACATGTAGATTCTATGGTGTAGTTTAGTTTTTAGTTTTTTCTTTAGTTATATTTGTATCCAGATCAATTTATGAATTTATTTATGAACAATTATTGGTTATTACTATGTGATCTATTTGATTAGTTTGTTTATTTTATCCTAGCTTATTGGTATAAATCATTCCCTCTAGATTATCTTTGATGCCCGACACTAGTTTCCAGCCCGTGGGGATCAGGAACTCCCTTTAGGACATCTCTCAGACCGGGTCAGATGTCAAGTTGGATGGTATCCCAGCCTGGTTCATAAAAAAATTGCATCAAGGAGGTCCTTTTTATTTGGGGTGTCTAGTAGTTGGAGGTTAAGAATGTTGAGACTTGAGAGGAAGGTATGAGAAGGACGTCATGAACCCTTGATTGTCCTGAGCCTCGAGTTACCAGGGGTAGTCCAGGATTTGAGTCTTTTGTTTTTGTTTTGGATTGAGGAATAATAATGGAGGTGATCCAGTGTCATGTTCTGATATCTCATAGATTAGTGAACCATGTGGAGTCTAATTTCATGGTTCAAGGTCATCTTAGTTGTTATTTCTTACCCAGGGCATGACCCACTACCATGTCACTAGGTTATGCATGTCCACTAGTTCCTTATACCGATAGTTTGGTATGATTTTGGTTTTGTTTTTGTCTCGATTAAAGTGAGTGAGCTTTTAAAATGTTTTTTTTGAAATGGAAATTATTTTCCTCAAATGGTTTTGGGTTGGAAAAATGGGTTTTAAAATATAAATTGTTTTGGTTTGAAAATTTGGTACATGTTTGGAATTTATAAGGAAGTGGCATGGGCATGACCCTTGGTGTTCCATATGGATGTTCGCATATGTGTAGGTATGTGTGGAAAGTGCGTGTTGGTATGTTTGGATGGAAATTGATGGAAACATATGTTATGGTTCATGGTATTCCATGGGTGGGTGATTGAAGTCAAAGTCTTGGTCTTATTTTTCCAAAGTGATTTTAAAAGTAGAAAATGATTCTAGAAATTGGTTTTTGTTTTAGAATGTGGGTTTTTTTTTTGTGGAGAGTGGATTTTATGTTTGGAAATTGGCCTTGAAATAGGGCAGTTTTTAAAATGAAAATGAAAATGAGATTTTTGAAAAGAG
The DNA here is from genome assembly GCA_963277665.1 of Viscum album. Taxonomy (NCBI): domain Eukaryota; kingdom Viridiplantae; phylum Streptophyta; class Magnoliopsida; order Santalales; family Viscaceae; genus Viscum; species Viscum album. The sequence goes on along the minus strand of OY728151.1, from coordinate 1,094,557,104 downwards.
AATATCAGTTGTTCTTATACATGTTTGGATTGTGAGACTACTATTTTGGCTTGAGGTGTTCTTTTCAATTGTGCTTTGGTTTGATATTGGTTTTGGTTTCATGTTTCTTATGTTATTCAGAATATGCCACCCAGAATGGTCTCCAAAATTTCTAATGAGTCATGCCCAGTTTCTAATTCTTCTTGAGTGTTTCTTATCCTTCATGGTGATCAAGGTTATTTAGATGCGGTGGAGTGGCTTGAAGAGGTTTAGTGTGTCTTTATATTGTTGGGAACTCCTGAAGCTGTTAGAGTTCGAGTTGTTCTGGGTTTGTATGAAGGTCCATCCCTAGATGAATGAGAGTTGTTTTCCCCACCTTTGATACAAGCTGGGATGATATGGTAAGTGTTTAATTATGTGTTCATCTGGTGGTTTATACTTGAGGAGTTCAAGATGAATAAGAAGGAATATCTCATGTATATTTAGCAAGGCTAGAGGATAGTGAAGGCCTATGTTGAACACTTCAAGGAGATTGTTTCCTTCTCACCAGAGGTGGTGTCACATGATATGTTGAAGGATTCTATTTTCATTTGGGGTCTTCATACAGAGATCAAAGATAAAGTCCTATCTTCCAAGGATATTCATTTTGATAAGTTTTTGGATGAAGAATTTTTAGCTAAGTTGGTTTCCAGAGTGCAGTAAGTTGGAAATCCAGTGTCTCTTGTTGCTTGTGAGGGTTCCCCATCTGGATAGAAGGGTGTGCTAGAGGAAACTATTTATGAAGAGTCTCCTCCATTGGTTTTGATCTTTAGTTCATTAGACCGTTCTCTTGCGTTCCACCATTGTGGTCGGTTCGGGCATTTGAAGTTTTATTTTTGCAATCCTTTGAAGACATTCCATTATTGCGACCATTTGGTTTATCTGGAGAAGTTTTTTAGAAAGTGTCACTTGAAGAAGAAGTCTTGATTGGAGGATGTTGGATTTTAGCAGCGAAGTAGTAGATGCTTCAACCATCAGGGCTCCATCCATTGGCCTCAGAGTGAAGCTCGCACACAATCAAGAATCATCAGGGTGTGGGGAACCTTGGTTTAGTTATTTTCTCCCATATTGGGGTGGAGACATTTAAAGTTCCCTTGTTTTAGTTTTTTCTATTGTTATAAGTTCATCATTTCATTGTAAAAGTTTGATGGAATTTTTTTATCATAATCTAAGCAGTTGTGTCTAACTGAATGTGGCTCTTTGAATTGGTTGTTCTTCTTTGAGTGTGTCTGACCTTTGTGTAGGATGGTCTTGGTTTTAACTTTCAACCGTGTTCATTTTGGAGATGCTTGAGTTTTGTGGAATATTTGGAGTGTGTTTCAGTTCACTTATTGATTTGGCATTATTTCACGATACTTCCCTAGGGATTCTTGGTTTTCATGGGAGATTTTTTGTTATTGTGGGGATTTCCCTCATTCCTCGTCTCAGTGGGGGTGTTGTTCAGTTAACGTGAGGAGGTTTGTATTAGTTCATGTTCTAGTTGAGTTCTTGTGGTGGGTAGAACACTATCGTGTTCTCCACCCATTCTTGTGTTGTGGTTTCTTCTTAATCAGTCGGGTGTGACATGTGGAGTAAAGGGTCACCCTGAGATTCATGTTTTCTTTGGATTTTTATCAGGAATGAAATCAAGTTTTGGTTACCTTTTGGCTGGGTGATTTTTTGAGGTAATAAAGTGTCTGTGATGTGGAGAATTGTCAAACTCAACTTTTAAAATCCTATTATTTTATTCTCATCTTGATATTAGATCCTTGGGTTGAGGTTTGGTTTGAGTTACCGATTTAATATTTTGATTTTTTTAGTTTTAGTGTGAATTTTGGCCTATGCACGGGTAGAGAATAGATAATAAAAACCATGCGGCCCAACCCAGGTAACCATGTGGAATGTGTGGGATTTAGAACGGAAGCTACCACAATGTTTTTGCACAGTAATCCAAACCATGAAGGTTGGTTGTGTAGTCAATTCCATCTTAAGTAGTAGCTACCGAACAGTTAAAACACAGTTTGATAAACCATGCAACCAAACCGTGTAAGATGCCTAGGAATTTTAAATATTAAAAACCCTATTTTTATCTCCCCTATTTTAATCCCAAATTTGAATCCTCCTTCATGATTGAATTTGGTGCATGAAGGAGTCCCAAAACACCCTTCCTATTGGCTCTTTCTCTATGGATCCATCCTTGAAGTCCCAAGGTGAGTTTCTTAGGGTTTTGGCCCCTCTTTCTCCCCTTTTCTCCTCTTCTTCCTTGATTTCTTGGTTTCCCTTTGGCGGGGTCTTGTTTGGATAAACCCTAGATGTTAGGGTTAATGCCTTGGGTTGTTTCCTTTTGGATCTAGGGTGTGTTGATCATCTTTTGGGCTCAGTTCTCCTTTCCCCTGAGGTTTCACCACATTCGCATACCGTTGAGGTAGGTGTTTCCATTATTTTCCTTTCCAGCACAATCCATTGATGCTTGTGTGATTCAAATTAATTTATAAATATGATTCACAAATTTTTTATGCACTTGGTTATTTTATTGTAGTGTTCTTTTATTGGTATAAATTTTTAAACATGGGTTTTGAAGTGATTTTCTATGTATTCTTAAGTATATATTCCCCAAATGTGTTTCATAACATGTCAATTGAATTTTAAAGGTAAAATTGGATGATTTGTGTAGTGTTTTCTCTTATAAATATTTCATTAAATTGGTTGGATTGTGATTTTTTTTTACATTTAGAACATGATGAGTTTTATTGTGTGGTTTGTATGTTGTTTGAGAAGGCTCTCTTGGTTTTTAAAGTATTTTTTTCACCTTTGTAAATAATGTGAAATTTTTGGATTTGTTTTGAAAGAAAGTGGTGATTCTAAAAATATTTTTTCGGTGTTTTCATGGATTTTTAGAGTGTTCCATTGGATGTTGGAACATCCATGGGTACAAAAGGTGCAAAAATGAATGTGCACTCAAATAAAGATGGCACTTTAAGACACTTTACCCAATCTACCACGGTTCTTCTTCAAACTCTTATTTCTTTACAAATGGATCATTGGTTTTCAAATGGCTTAAGGATGGTTTTAAATTTTAGTTGAGGTTATGGATAATTTGGTACTTTGGACAAATGGTTTATTTTCCTTATAAGGAAATGAATGCCTATTTGGAATTTTAAAGTGCGTTGGGTTTTTTCACTTTGACATGAGGTAGTGTTTAAAAATGAAATTGGATTTGGTGTGAAGGCCTGTTTGGAATTGTATGTATGAAAATAGTGTCTTATATTATTTTAAAAATGGTTTGGAAATGTTTTGTAAACATTTTGGAATGGACATGATGAAATTCCTGGTTGGAACTCTTTAATATATTTGGGAAATGAATGTGATTTCGAAAATATAAATCATGGTTGGTACCTTAGACTATTTTGAGAAATGATTTGAAATATTTAATGATGTGATGGACTGGTTGGAACCTATGAATGAATTATTGTATGAAGGTCACCCCTATAAAGGTACTTACCTATATGCATTATTGTATAGGTGGTGTTAGTGTTTGGCGTAGGCAAGTGAGGTGACAGTAGGTAATGTTATTCATGCGTGTGAGGGACGCCCACTTACCCAATGTACTTATACCATGGGTTTCATGGGTGTCTTTGATGGTTGAGTGTTGGTTGCTTATCAACCCTGATTAGATGGGTTGGAACCCATTGGATGGATTTAAATTACATGTGGGTAGTGCTACTGGTTTGGCTAGTTGAGGGTGGCCAGTTGGTTATAGACCTTGTAGTTTCACCATACGCCTACAGGTGGTTATGAACCGAGTTTGTATAAGGATCGATCTAAGGATATTTAGAAAATTCCCATGGTTTCTATTTTCATTTTCTTGTTTAAAATCTTTTTCACTTGGTTGCTTGTACTATTTATCTATTTACTTCTAGTTTTTCTTTGTATCACCTTGTTGGGCCTTAGTTTTGGGGTTTGGTTTTTAAAATGGTGACCCTGTTTTGAAAATGGGAATGTGGTGTGTGTTTTTTGGAAAAGGGAAAGGTGTGTTTGTATTTTTATAAATTTTGAAAAACTATTTTCATATATGTATTTCAAACTAGTATTTATGGGATGTTTTTGGAAAGTAAATGTATGGATTCTTTGGTGGTTACCTACTAAGATTTCAAGCTCACACCCTACTTGTACTATTCAGTGTTGATAAACCCGAGCTATTTTGTAGATTCAGGGTTCTAGTTTTTGTTATATTTGTTGGAACAATTTGGTCTTATGGTTAGAGGTGTCCAAGATGTCACATAGAGATTCCGTGGTGTAGTTCAGTTTTTTAGTTCATTATTCAGTTATATTTGTATCCAGATCAGTTTATGTATTTATTCATGACTAGTTGTTGGTTATTGATCTGTGCGCTTTTTGATTAGTTTATTTATTTGTTCCTAGATTATTAGGCTAAATCTTTCCCTCTGGATTATCTTTAATGCCCAACACTAGTTTCCATCCTGTGGGGATTGAGAATTCCCTTCGGGCCATGTCTCAGACTGGGTCAGATGTCGGGTTGGATGGAATCCTAATATGGTTCATGACAATTATTCATTAGAGAATAGTGAACAAAATATATTTTGGAATATATATACCTGAGGAAGGAGGAATAAGATCACCCATTCTAATGGGAGTATATTATGGGACATATTTCTCTATTATTTCCATTAAAATACTTATAATCATTTAAGACTATATTTCTACTCCATCCATTAATTTTTTTCTCATTAAAAAAAATCATGAATGTCAGATGTGGGATGGAAACTATACAAAAACAATGATATAGTCACTTGATAACAATAGTTTATGATCCATGTAATCTTTTGTGTCTATGTGGTTTAATTTTTAACCTCTCTATCTCTCATCATTATTATTTACATTTTATTTATAAATAAGACATATAAACATTTACCATCATTATGAGTGTTGTATTTTTCAATAAGATTATAGAGTAAAAAGTTCCCATTAGTCTTTGACCATAGATGCACCCCACTCAATTTTTAGGAATCTCACCACTAGGACTATTAAGGTACACAAATTGAACATCCAAGTGTTGATTCATGGATGAAATTGATAATGAATGATAGACCAAAATAGTCATGGTGTTAAGAAAATATCCTAGTTAAACCAAACCATGGTGAATTTTATAACACTAAATATAAAATATATCAAGGCTATATCAGTGAAAAATAGTTGGTAAAATTCATCATTAGGTATTATAAATAACATGATAATAATAAATCATATAATTATTCTATTTTATATTTCTCAAATTAACAAACACAAAAAATTAACCACATAGTAATTTGTGTCCTTGGGATGTAAAATTTAAATGGAAAAAACTTTAGTGATTCATTTTTTTAATGATTATGATCATAAATTATAATAATAATCCATGTTTGTTAGAGATTTTCTATTATATCCCACCCTCCTCATTGGTTTAAGGTGTGATGGGGGAGATACTAGGCTTTAGGTGACATCCTCAAGACACCAAAGGCTGAAAATAAATTCCAAGGGCCTCAAGAACATTTGGGGGATGATTTTCCCTTTGAAAGATAAAACAACCAAACTACATAAACAATAACCAACCAAACCTCTATATGATTCATGAGTACAAAGTACAACTCAAAACATAACCAAACCAATAAACCACATCAAATTACAAGCTAAAACCAAAATAAAAACTTGAAGAGAACCAAAAAAATATGAAACTCAAAACTCGAGAACGATATCAACCAACAACAACCAACCCACTCAAAGCTCAAACTCTACATGTCAAGCCCATGATATAAAGAATAATCATTAATAAACTGAGATACCTTGACTTTACCCATGCCTCGATAGATGAAATCTACAAATGAACAACATTTCCCAAGAAGGGGGTGATTCTAAACTCAACAGGATTTCTCCATTGACTTCTCAATTCATTCCACTAGGAAAAACTTGTTGGAAAAATTTATATAAAATATATTTCAACATTAAAAAAAGTTTGTAACAAATTCGTAAACAAATTTACATAGAAAGAGATAAACTATGAATAATTTTTTTACAATCATTTGGCTTAACCATAACAATGTATCCACATAGACACCATGCATGACCAGGTGATATTTCTATATTCATGAGTTGTCCCTCATCTATCTACCAAGTCTTCACAAGGTAAATAATTCCAGGTGACATAATGTCACATGCCCCTTCTATAGGGCCATGTATAATGAAAATAAACTAACACCAAACATGTATGCCAAAATCTATGTAAAAACATTCCAAAAGCCTTTTTTATTTAAATAATTTCAACAATAATTTTTATGTACAAAAAAAAATCATAATTTTAAAATATATAATTTAAAATTATAAACCAAATGAGTTTTCCAAAATCCAACCAATTCCCCACTATTTTCTAAAGACAATACCAATTGGGTTTTCCATAAAAAACCACAAAAGTATTTCACCACAATTTCAATCAACACTTTTAATTAAAATTAATCCTTCAAGTTCTAAATCAGGTGAAGATAAGAGAGAAGCCACATACCTCACAATGGTTGGTGCAAACAAAGAACAACACAATGAAACTTCAATATCCAATCACAACCCATGTTACTTTCACTAGATCCAATAATATTTCATTATTAAACCATTTCTAACACATAGATATATTCATAATGGAGTAGATTTATGTTTCTAAGAGAGATAAGAACCTTTGATCTATGAATAATGAGTAAGAACATGTACTTAACTATTAATTTGGGCTTCCAAATTACTTTTATTTGAATAAGGATCACTCTTGGATTGGAGGGGATCGTGTCCCTTACCTTTGGGAAAAATTAATTTTGGATCTTATGTGTTTAGGGAAAAAATGAGGGTTAAAGGGGTTAATTCAGATTAGATCCACAATTTAATGAGGTCCATCTATATGTTGTATAGTTAGGCCACATGGTTTTAAAAAATGTGTGCCAACTGTGTGGTGCTACTATCTTAAGGCTACACCTTTCATGGTTGACTCATACAATTATAAGAACCATGAACCAACTGTGATTTTACCACTATTTCAAGAAGCACTATTTCCCCTGGGCACTCAAATGGTCTAGCCAAACCATGCACCAACCGTGTGCCTGCCTAGTGCCCATTGTCATCCCTTAAATAGTTTATTGAAGATTTTTCATGGTTTCTAATAACCATGCAAAAAATTTTAACCTCCATAAATGACTCTAAAACATGCCAAAACCCACATCAACCTCCATAAACTTAACATGAGAATTAAATAGACTCAAAATACATGAATAATGGGTCATGTATCTGAAACTAAGGGTACTAAATTCTCCCCACCATTGGAATTTCCATCTGTGGAATATTGAAAACCTCTGTTTCTGAGGAAGATTTCAAGCCACTACTCTATCATTTCCTTTTCACACTCCCACATTTCTTCTTGAATCTGACCAGGTTTCCATAAAACCAATACTAGACTGATTCTTTTACCAATAATGATCTTATATTTCCTATCTACAATTTGTACTGACACATCAATCAATATAGAATCCATCTCTAGGTCAATATGATACCATCAAATCACATGGTCAAGAATAGTTTGGCACTTCTTAAATTGAGATACATGAAACACATTGTGCACTAAACTGAACCTTGGTGGAAAAGAAAACTGATATTCCACCCCACTAACCCATTCAAGTATCTCAAAAAAACATATGAATCAAGGAGAAAATTTTTTCTACATACCAAAATGATGATTCCCAATCCTTATAGAAATTCTAAAAAACACATGATCACTCACCTCAAATGGAAAAAATCACCGATAGTGATATATATACAATTTATAATAACTCTGAGCCATATCCATCATCTTTTTAATCATTTCAATCTTCTTTGTTGTCTATTTCATAAGCCTGAGTCTAATTAGTGAAGTCTCAGCTATTCCCACCCAACAAATTGGTTACCAAAAATGATTCCTGTACAATTATTCAAAAGGATACATATGTATCAAGGCATGATAAATTTTATTGTATGAGAACTCTAATAAAGGTATATACTTCTCCAAAGTGACCCCAAAATCAATTACACAAAACCTAAGCATTCCCTATAATGTTTGGATTGTCTTTATACTATCCATCCATTTTAGGATGATAATCGGTTATCATTATCAACTGTGTTAAAGGGATTCCTATAAGGTTTTACAAAAATGAGATGTAAACCTTCGGTCTCAGTCCAATAAAATTGATACTGGAATGCCTTGCATCATTACAATTTACTGAATGTTGATTTTGGAAAGTATTTCACCAAATTAGTTCCATGAATAGGGATGATGTTAGCTGACATTATGAACCGATCCAATATCACCCATATTAAATCATGTTTCCAAACCATCCTTTGTAAACTTGTTACAAAATCTAGGGCTATATACACCAATTTCCACAAAGGAATTGGTAAAGGCTATAACATATGAGCTGGTTGTTGATGCTCTTCCTTGACCTATTGATAAATGAGGCAGCTCAAGACACACTTCATTGCATCTCTTTTCATGCCAACCCATCAAAATGATGTTTTAAACAATTTGTATATATTGTGTATTCCAAGATGTATATACCATATCAAATTGTGATAATCATTAAGAATGTGTTCCTGAAAAGCCCAAGTTATGACCATATAATATCTAAACAAAAAAAACTCTCATCTATCTTTTATCACTAAATGGTCTCCCCACCAGTGAGTTTTGACTTCAAAGTATCATAATCAGGATCAGATATATGAGTAACTCTAACCTACTCAACCAAATCAAGAAAAAACAAAACTGGAAAGGAAACCACAAAATCACCTTACTCTTTATAATCTAGATTCATATCCTCTATGACTGACATTAGTTTTCACTAGTCTTAAGCCTCTTTAGAGAATAGAGAATATTAATTCTGACTTAATTCATCCTCCACCGAGTTCCCTTTACCTTGTGCATACATTAAGTTAAAGTTAAACATCTATAGATACTCTATACATATGTGATTCCTTAAATTAAATTCTCTTTGTGAGAAAATGGGTTTCAAACTCTTATGATTAGTAAAAATCATGAATTTATCACCGAAGAGATAGGGACACCAAGTCTTTAAATCCTGGACCACAATAGATAATTCCAATTCTTGTTTTGGGTAGTTCTTCTCATGAACCCATAACTACCATGATCCATAAGAAAAAACATGATTTACCTAAATGAGAATACAACCCAATACAGATCCCAATGCAACACAATAGACAACATAGCCTTATCTAGACTCTAGAAATGTGAGGATAAGATCTGATTTAAGACTAACCTTAAGTTCTTGAAAATATTTTTGAGAATCAAAATTCCATTTTAAAGGAACACCTTTACTCATCAAAGATATAATTGGTGGTGATAAGCATGAAAATCACATAAAATATGTATGAAACATCCCAATAATACAAGGAAACCACATATCTCAAATACATTTTTCAATGGTTTCTAAGAGATAACATCTTTTATCTTTTCAAAACCCCCATAAACATATTTTTTATAAATGAAATGGCCAACGAAATGTACCTCTTGTATCCAAAAATCACACTTTAAAAACGTTTCATACAAACGATGCTCCCACAAGCTACCCAATACTATATCCAAGTGTTTCTCTTGATCTAATTTTTTCCTAGAATACACTGGTATATCATCAAAAAACACCACCACAATTTAATCTAGATACATTTGAGAGATCTAATTCATCACTTCTATAAATATTAATAGTGAATTTATAAGTCCAAAAGGCATAACCACATACTCATAATGGCCATATATACTTATGAAAGTTGTCTTTGGAATACCCTCCTTCTGAACTCTTAGTTGGTGATATCCTGAATGTAATTAAATTTTAGAGAACCACTGGGTTCCCCTCAATTGATCAAACAGATAATAAATGCATGGAATATGATACTAATTTGTTATCATAACTTTGTTAAGCTTACAAAAATCCACATAAAGTATAAGAGTTCCATCTGCCTTTTTCAAGAAAGAGAACTATTTTTTCCAATGAAGATGTGCTTGGTCAAATGAACCCTTTACTTTCTAACTCTTCTAACTGAACTTTAAATTCCCTCAATTATATTAGTCCCATACTATAAGCTGAAAGTGACATTGAACTATTTACTATTAGGAGATCAATCATAAACTCCACCTCTATTTTAGATGGAAACACTGATATTTTTTCATGAAAAACATTGGATAATTGATCAAAAATTTAAAGAGATCCGATTTTATACTACACAGTTAGGCCACACAGTTTGGAAGACCATGTGACAATATTGTAGTGATACTATCTTAAGTCCACACCTCACAAAATTGGCTTGTATGGTTAGAAAAACCATGCACCAACAGTGGTTTTTCCTCTATTTCAAGAATCACAGCTTCTTCTATGAACTTTCATGGTTTTTCTAAACCGTGCACTAACCATGCACCTAACTAGTTCCCAATGTCTTCCCCTACATAGTTTCATAGAGATTGTTCATGGTTTCTACTAACTATACACAAACCATAAACCTCCATAAATACCTACAAAACATGCCAAAGCCCCTCATAACCTCCCAAAACATAACCTAAGCATTATGTATACTCAAAATACTTGAATAAAGGGCCATGTACCTAAAACTGGGGATACTACATGATCATTCCTAATAATACTCTTTTTACACTACCCAAAGGCTGTATAATTATTTTCAAGCACAAGAATGGTTCCTAGATATATAATTCATCATGTAAGAAATCATGAATTCTCAATTGAAATAACTATATAAATTTATAATTACTTTTAATGTGAAAAAATTGAGGCTAACTTAATAAAAGTGATATGGAAATGATTATATAAGATATTTTCAGTATTACATCATTGAAAATGATTAATGTTATTTCCTTATTAGAAAAATTTCAAAACTTCCTCATAAAATCATCTCAAATATGGATAAATGCTTATATTTCTATGATTACAGGCACTAAAAAAGGTATTTTCTAAAATAGATGGATATTCTAAGAAGTTAAAATGGAGCAAGTGATTCAATATTTGGTCATGAAATTTAAGAAGTGAGTTTCTCTAAATATATTATTTTCATATTAGTTATTATTTTTGAATCACATATTTTTACTAATTCTCTATGCTTTATGTTGTTGTAAATATTTTAAAAATTGGTTGATAAAAAATTAAAATTTCTTAAAGATTTTTAACAATACTTAATGTGTGAATCTGTATAATTTCTATTCTATAGATTTCATGATGTATATATTTTTTATATACATGATATAAGAGAATACCTAGTTTCCTTTTTTTATTCAAATAATATTTTTTAGTCTTCTTTAAGAATATATTTTGTTATATAAATGAATGATATTTCATAGAGGGGTACATATAACATGAAACCCCTTCTAAAATAAAAAAAATTATTAAATATTACACACTTATGGACTTTTATATTTATTTTATTGAAAATAATTTTATGCATCTGAATACTACTTGAAAGGTTCATTGAAAAAAAAAGTTTTTATTAACGGATAATAATTTAAAGTCCTATAATGCAATACACATGTCAATGAATGATTTTTTTGAGAATTTATAATCATGATGGTTATTAATACATCATTACCTATAAAAAAATATAATATATTTTTTTATAGAGACTATTATTTATTATTTGAGAATATCAATCTAATTTAGAATGACATGAAATATCAAACTTCATAGGGAATATAAAACTTTTCATTTGATTAAAATAGTTAATAATAAATCATTGATATACATGAAAGTTATGAGTATGTCATTGAATCCTAAGTCAATCATCCAAAATATCAAATTGGATTGGTATGCCTAAAGTAATAATTAATACTTAGTAGATGTGATTTAATTAGTGATAATCCATGTTACTCATTTTATTAATTAGCTATTAAAATATGTAATTTATTCTAAAATGAATTTCATACAAAGATATAACATATATTCTATTTGAGTAGGGGGTTTCAAACTATATTTTTTTAAATAACTTTATTCATGAATAATGTATGATGTATAGTATTTTCATCATGTGAGGATAAAAAAATTATATGTATATCATTTTTTATTATCCCATTGAGGAAATGATTTAAACTCTAAAAATTATTTTTCAACATGATTCTTTCCTATAAATTATTTTATTTTTAATAAATAAAGTGATAGGTAACTAGAACTTTATTTAGATTTAAACAAATAATTGAATAGAAAAACTAATATAGATGAGTCAATTATATTATTTATGGTTAGGAATATTTTATTAAATATATACTTAAACTATGAAGTATGATAAGATTCATCATAAATCCAAATGATGTAAAATTATGATGTTAAAAAAATATAAGGTTATATTCATCATAGATGTGCATACCAACTAGGAATAATCAGCCTTAGTTAATATTTTGAGAAATAGAATGGATCCATGAATGGTAATATGGAATCCATGGATATGAACCAAGTTGTGAATATGGTTAATTTACCTAAATATAATGGCCTTAAATTGAAAATGATTCCCTAAGAAGAACATTGTCATAAATTTTTCCGTATTTAATTTAATGAAAAGTCTCATTGTGAATGATTTCATTAAATTTTTTAGGATTGGTTGTGAAAAAAAATTCATGAATATTATGATATTTAAATATATCAAGACTATCATAACATTTACAACATTCTATTACTGTGGAATATGTTATAAATGTAGGATCGAAATGATGAATGTAGATGCTCAATATACAAGAAGGGGGGGGGGGGTGAATTGTATACTCTTTAAAAATTACTTTGGAACCTTTAAAGTATAGTTTAACAAAGTTAAATAAACATACACACCACCTCTAAAATAAACCTTTTCTTAAATGAAAGATTCTACCTTAAAGCATATAGAATCTGTAATATAATCAGAGTAACGTAATTAGAAAGTATAATAAATTTATACTTTCTATATTTAAAAAAGTTAAGATTACAGCGGATATAAAACAACTTGAAAAAGAAAACAAGTAACAACAAGATTATTTTAACCCAAAGAGAAGGGTATCCAACAACCTTGGATAAAGGTTCCTTGATTTATACTTTCAAGAAAGTATGTCTTACCCAAACCCAGGTAATCCCTCAATCAAAAGATCGGTATCTGTCTTACTATCCCCGTAAGCCCTCAATTTAGAAGTAAATTAGAACCTCTATCTTCCAAACCCATAAGCCCACAATCAGCATGATCAGAGTCTGCACTAAGAAAGTCTGAACAAGTTGTTCACACTTGAAAAAGTTGTTCATGACATCTGCATGAAGAACTAAGAGTTGAAAGAGTCTCTCTCTCTAGAAATCACTTCACAGATTTTTCACATGCGTCAAGTTCATCCACTCTCTAAATTATATTCTGCTCATTCAAATGGACTTGTATTTATAGGAAAAACTTCCCAACGGTCAGCTCCACTCCAACAGTCATATTTTCCTTAAATTTTAGAGGGACCTGGACACGTGTCAAATATACAACGGTTAGTTTGTAACAGATTGTACGATATCGTTTCAAGTAACAGAAACAATGTTAAGTTAAAGATAAGCATTATGTAAGAAAACTTGGAATCCGATAATATTATAATGATACATTAAACAACTCTAACATTATTAAGAAAAACAGATTCTTAAGAAAAAATTTATCAAGAAAACAGATTCATAAGGAAAAGTAAATCGGATTGTGAAACTGATACCTCATTTGTTCCAGAATCGGAATTATAAAATTGGAATAACTTATACATTGGATTTAGTATCATAAAGACGACATCACTTATACACCCGAATCAGTATCATAAAGACGGTATCACTTATACACCAGAATCGGTATCATAAAGACAGTATCACTTATACACCGGAATCGGTATCATAAAGATAGTATCACTTATACACCGGAATCGGTATCATAAAGACAGTATGAAAAATGTGTAAATCTAACATAATGGAAAATCGTAATGATACATATGTAAGTATAATAGAATGGAAAATTCAGGATCTTAAGAAAAAACAGAACTTAATAAAAATACATAACTTAAGAAAAAGTGTTTGTGATTTTGAAAACATAAAACCATAAGGAATGGAGAAGTCATAAGATAACCTTATTGACTCAACAATAAAAATGAAAAAATATTCATTAAAAGTAACATATGGAAATTTATATTTTTAAAAAATATGAAATGTTTTATAATAAAAATAATTATATAATGGAATGGATTTTGAAAATTTTCCTTAATAGAATTATGAAGTCTTAACATATTTGAAATATGAAACATGAAAAAGAAATCAAAGTCATTTTATTTCAGTAAAAATTAAGATAAATTTGTTAATATGATTGGATTATTGGGAGCATGATTATTTTTCTAATAATAGAGTTCAATAACATATTTATCATTGAAATTATAACACTCATATGATTGAATATTAAATTTTTTGAGTATAACTTATCAATGTAAAATGGATTAAAGTACATTAAATTACATTTTTATTATTTATATTTGAGCATAGATAAGGGAGACATATCAAATTATGTTAAGGAATATACTTTGGTAAGTTATTGAATCAGTTCTAAAAAACATGTGTAACAACCTAAAACCAAATACCTTGAACCTGAGATAGACTTACACTAGCCTATAATGAATTACTTTGAATCATTTGAGGTTAGTGAAACATAGAGTAAGATAAATTTATTACATGGGGGAATAATTTCACTTAAACACTCCTTTTAAATATAATTGAACATAAATATAAAAATTTATTAGAAGAGAAATAAAAAAGAAATGAACATAATATAAAACTAAAGTAATATTCAATATATAATAATTATTATAATATTTATATTTAAATTATTTATTAATTGAAAAATTAAAAATAATGTAAAAATTAGTGGTTTAGCTGGACAACATCAATACTGTGGAAAATTATAGAGCCCAGGAAGAGGTTAGGTACCACTTGGAGGGGGGGGGGTGAATCAATGGAATAATATTTTTATGAATTCACCATTTTAATTAAACCCCTCAAACATGTTATGGTTTTCAATGAACTCAATGATATCTCATAACCTAAATTTCATGTGTAGTAATTATTAGAAACAAATAATCATACAATGTTTAAAATCTTTGTTTCCAAGGACTATATATTTTCATGTTGTTTAGACACCCCAATATGGATTATCCATTATAATATTGAAATCAATTAGATTGGGTCTTGATTCCACATGATTTTTATTGGTTATAACCCCAAATTAACTAAAATTGCAATAAACCAGTTATAATCCATAGTAGTGGATCCCCAAGTTGTGTCTGATAATTCTCCCCAACAACCAAATAATTAGCCATGATTATTTATATTACCCAACCTCCTTTTCTTCTCATTGATTGGTTATACCCCCAATAAAAATTATCTTTAATTTGATCCTAAGGTAGAATTATTTTTAGTATCTCCTATTAACTTTTACACCACTATTGAATAATCTTTTTCAATAGATGTACATGATCTGTTTCACTCATGTACAATCCTACACGATCTTTAATAATTAATTAGAGTATGTCTTTTGGTCTCAAAACTCACTCTAAAACATGAGTGATATAATTAACCTCTACTATTTGAATACTCAATCACAATATGATTCTTCTTCCTTGAATTATTATCAGCTTCAAACTCCATCTTTTCCTTTGACAATATGCAGTATCAAGAATCACATAATTCTTCTCTAACAATGTATTCTTAAATATTTCACTAGTGTCGAATAACCCTCTATTCTTCTCTATCTCTTCTTAAATTTCTTAAATATATTTATATTCACAAATTAATATCATGAATATGATATTGCATATTTGAAATATGGAAGATATATTATCTTTGGATGTAGATTTGATCTGCTTTTTTAAATCAATAAAAGATATTCTGAATTTATTTCCTCATTAAATATATTTTGAATTATCATTGAAATATTATAGTATATATCTATATTTATAGGTCATTTTCCTTCATTTAATTCTATGCAAAAACCAATTTTATAAAACCACAATATTTTATGATATATTTATCTTAAAATAAATTTTATTTTTTTGATAGTTTACTTTACACGCACACCGAGTTTAAATGAAAAATAATATAATATTAAAAATACTATTGTTTAATGGAATAGTTATCAATTAGAAATATGATTGGAGGGTTTGAATAGGATTAACCACATTATAAAAATTACTTTTAAATGTTTTCTTTAACATAAATGTATTGATTAATTCTAAGGAATTATCTACTCAATTTTCAATAAAGTCATTTTATGCTTCAAAAATATGTTTTTTTTTCAAAAATAGTTTTTATTGTATTTTTTGTACAGATATTATAAATAATTTATAAAAATTTAATAAATTTAATATTATAAAAACAATATCATTTTTTAAATCAGAATATTTAAAATATCATAGGGTTAATATTTCATAATTTTCTGAAAAAGATGATTTTTGGATGAATAGTGTAAATACTTATTTTTATAGAAAACTATGGTTTCATTTATAATATTTTAAATGATAAATTTTTATTTGTATTGGTTTTAAAATATCAATTTATATCTCATGGATCAATAATATACTTGATCTTGGTATACAAATACTTTTATACTTAAAGGGAATTTTTTTAAAAAAAAAATCATCCCTTTTTATGGATTTATTTTTAAATGAATTTATACCACTTATAGAGGTTGAATTATATAAAATTTATTCCATATATAGAATAATAATTAATATTATGTAATAATTTTACCTTAATTTTTTACAATGAATAATAAAAATAGTAATACAAATTCTCCACAATAAAATGTTAAATTAGGTTAAACTCGGTAAAAACTAAGTGATAAGGATAAAATGTTTTCATCTTAATTCATATTGGGTAAAGGTATTTCAACCATTATAAATTTAGGCTCAAGATT
The DNA here is from genome assembly GCA_963277665.1 of Viscum album. Lineage (NCBI taxonomy): Eukaryota > Viridiplantae > Streptophyta > Magnoliopsida > Santalales > Viscaceae > Viscum > Viscum album. The sequence continues at coordinate 1,094,540,112 of OY728151.1, read as the reverse complement.
GATTTTTTCATGGGACACTTTTCCACGAAAATGACTTAATAATATTTTAATCCTTTAAAAAATTTATTCCCCACCCCACTTATAAAAGTATAACCCTACTATATCTTGTTTATATCACATTGAGACACCAAGAAAGAGAAAAAAAAATACCCAATTATCTTCTCAAATTCCATAAAAATGAATTATAGGTTCTGGCATTCTTAAAATACCATCCCAAGGGTCCTTAATAAGCGATCTAAATGAGGTATACCGAAGAAGTAATGTTTTTAGAGACTCTTTCAAATTTATTTCTTCTTATAATTCCTATAAATGTATTATAACCATAATAAAATAATGAATCCAACATCATCATTATAGTGATATGTTATTATTATTGTGAGACAACTACTTTCCAGCTTTTTTCCATACTATAGAATGTGAAAATATTGCTTGTGCGTATGTACGACTTACCGTCTCCATATACCGGTGTAATTTAATTTTCAACAACATTTTAATTAGCTGGTTAAGTGACGTCCTAGACCTGGATGCCAATCAAAGGATCCCTGATCCTGATTAGCCACATGAACTCAAACACACCTCTCCATACGAGAGAGGCCGTCGACTAGCAGTGAGGGCCTAGGGTGTGTGTGGGAAGACTATGCCCTCATAACCAGAGTGGAACACAATGGATATATAAAAATAGATAAATAGTAAAAGAATATGTAAAAAAATGACACAAAAAATAGACACTATAATAACTGGACTGGTAAACCACCATTGAGGAAGCATTATAAAAATGAATAACAACTCAAGAAACAAATAATGGTACTCAAATCTTGTAACTGAATCATATAAATAATTTGATAATATATTTCATGTCTATAGAAAACTAGAAAATAGGTATACATAGAAGTAGGAAATACATGATATACAAAAAGAATAAAAAACATCTAAAAACTATCCATCATCCAAAGCACTGGCCCATTCATTTGTTACAAAGCTCCACCCTAAACAAAGAAATCAAGATAAGGTGTCCAAAGCGGTATGTTTCCCCTTGTCAACACCTGCATACATATAATCTTCCTAGGTACCAATGACGACCTGAATAGGGTGTGAGATAAATATCAGTATTCCACCACCAAAAATGTCTATACCATCCAATTAGTGTAATATAATATAAAATATTGTACATATATATATTAAAGTAAAGATAGTATAGTAATGTAGGTACCCTGATACCTTCTTCGGACTCAGCTGGTAATGTATTTGAATATGAGACCATTTAATCAATTCATTTAAGTTCAGTTTATAATATGTGATGTAAGAGGATCTAAGGTATACACAAGGAATCCTACAACAATAACAAAACAACAGCAACAACAATAACAGGGGATCCAAGGTAACAACCAAGTAATCCTTAATGATAACAATAATAATAAAAGAGGATCCAAGTTAATAACTAACGCATCCTTGACCTCAAGGGTTTATCTAACTTAGTAATAACCTAAATCCTAGCTATAATATGTTTTAGTGTAATTTAAGGGCCATCACCTAAGGTATTCCACTATAAATAGTTCCAACCGAGTCTAATGATCTTGTCCAAGGTAAAATGAGCTATGCATAGCTAGTCCCAATGGTGTGTATCCATGGTGCAACGTGTCCAAATACATCATGATGGATCCAAGGAGTTTATACAAGGTATCCTAATATTTTTAAGATAGTGATGGGTTCCTATGATGTCATGTTGGGCATCTTCTAGTAGACAAGGACCATGTTCCAAGGTGGGTATCTCCCTTGGAAACTAGATCCTTTAATTGGATGGAATCCTTTGAGTGATAAAGACATTCCCTCAAGAATCCAAGGCTATCTAGAGTTTTATCACTCATATAAATAAAAAAAGGTCCACATAAAATAGACACCTTATACTTGATTCATTATTTAATTAAGGCCATATAGTAATCATTATTTTTAATAATTCAATTGGTCCTTTCCATTACCTTCCATAATAAGTGGAAAATCTAAAATAAGAACATAAAAACATTTAATACTTTATTTACTTAATCATTAATTAGGTTCTCTCCACTAAATTCCATTAAGCATGATAAGGTGTGCTATGGTAATACAACCAAGTCATTCAATTACATTCAATTAGGCCAAGTGATACATATATTATACTTTATAATTAAAATTAAAATTCATTTATTATATTGAAAAACTTACCTTAGAAGGTTCAAGTGGTGTTATAAGGTACTAAACATTAGAAATTTATATTTTATTTAATTAAAACACTTAAATTTATCAAGGTCAAGTCAAACTCACCCGAAATGTGGTGCACAAAGTCATAACAAACCACTAAGGGAATAATTGAAGTCACACCCTACTTGGGGTGGATGACATTGAGGTTCTAACATCCAATGATTAGATGATAAATTTTAAGAAGATATCTATAATATGAGCATGATGATCATAATCATGTCATATTATTTAAATAAGCATCACTTGATAAAATTGGTGTGAACATAATGACAATAGTTTATAAAATGAAGAGACTTAAGGGATGAGTCATAGACTGCCTACCTTAAACCTACAACACTCTCCTCATCCCGAATAAACCTTTAGTTTATCATGGATCAGAAGAAAATGGAAGAGTGGATTAATTACCTAAAAAAGGAATATGATCCTACATCAAAATAACTTCGTCTGGGAAAAGAGAAATAATGAATGGAGCAAGATGATAGTAGAGTGAACTTGGAGGATTCCAAAGAGATGAATGGTGCTTTGATCAGACTCTGGATGAAGGAATGAGATCAAAACCCAGGAAGAGGGGCTTGAAAGCTCCAATGGGAGAAAATAAGGCTTGTTGTACACTGGAATGAGAAAAGGAGTAAGATAGGTATGTTTAATAGTCATTAAGGGAATTTTGGTAATTTTACCCCAAAAAAGGTCACATGGTTGGAAAAACCATGCACCAATAGTGCACATGATACTGACTCAAGGGGGACCCCACACAGTTAGGACTATATAGTTTGAAAAACTATGCACCAACCATGCTGGTGGATCTACTAAAAAATACAGACCAAACCATATAGGCATGCACCCCTTGCCGTACAGTTTCCTTAAACCATGTGACCTATTAATTCTCACTATATAGCCTCTACATGGTTATGGAAACCATGTGGTCTGGCTCGCATGATTTCTACTAACTATTAGACCAAATACTTTTCTCTACTAGTCAAGATTCTAAGCTCTGAACAAGCCCCATACACCCTCGAAACAATCGTGAACACATTAGGAATTAATTTTAGGTTCTAAATAAATAATTAGATCAAAATTTAAAAGGATCCATACCTCATAGAAAAACTAGGTTCCTATAGTCTTCCCCCCTTAAAGTAATTCATCCTCGAGTTTAACTTCCAAAGTTAGTGAAACACTATCTGAGAACAACTCCCACCACTAGGCATGTACGTCAGCCTCCCTATCCCAAGTCACATCTCGTACATAGTCATTCTTCCATAGAACCCATACTAAATGGACAAACTATCCCGATAGAGCCTTCATGATCCGGTCAATGATTCATATTAGATACTCCTCAAATAAATAATTATCATATAAGTAATCCTCTTCATGATCAAAAGTATGAGACTGGTCAGCATTATAACAGAAAAGTTATGAAATATGGATGACATTGTGCATGACACGGTACCTTTGAGGTAGTAGAAACTGATAAGCTAATAGATTGACTCTTTCCCAAATCTCAAATGACCCAACATAATGAGGTGACAACTTTTATTTCCTTTGTGTTTATATATGACCAAGTCTGTGTGATACCTACAAGAAAACATGATCCCCAATCTCGAACTCTAGAGGTCATCGATGGTGATTAGCATAAGATTTTTGTCTATACTAAGAAGTAGAAATATGCTTTTTGATCATCTAAACCTAATCCCAAGTCTCCTATATGAGATGAATACCTAGTAACACTGCCTCTTTTACTCTAACAATCATAGGGGTGAATAAAATAACCTACCATAGAAACCCTCAAAAGGATCCATATGGATCATTTCCTAAAAGCTATTATTATAACTGAACTCGGTGAGAGGGATTTGATTCTTCTAAGAAACTCCAAAATCTTGGACTCATGTTCAAAGCATGTACTTTAACACCTGTATCATCTATTCCAACTGACCATCTATCTAAGAGTGAAAAGTTATGCTTAGAAGAACCTATGTTCCCATAGCCCTTTGCAACCCTTACCAGAACCTTGATGTGAAATGAGCATCCCTAACTAAAATGATAGTGTGAGGGACCTTGTGTAGCCATATCATCTCATAGAAATATTGTATTACCAAATCATCAATTTATAAAGTTTCTTAGATAGGAAGGAAGTGGGTTAATTTTTTCAGTCGATCCACAATAACCCACACTATGTCACTACCTCAAGGTCAAATAAGTAAACTCACTAAAAAATAAACAAAAAAATATTCCCATTTCCATTTCATGATAAGAAATGGCTGTAACAAGATAGTAGGTTTATGGTTCTCTACCTTCACCTACTGATAGATGGAACACTTAGTGATGAAACCCATTATCTGATGTTTTATCCCAGGCCACTAATATTGGCATTGCATATCTTGATACCTCTTAGAGATGCATGGATAAACTACCCACTGAGAAGCATGAAACTCTCACATAAATTACTCTCTCATAAATATAGGAACCCAGATATTACCATTTACATAGAGGATGTCGTCTCTATCAATAGACCAATCCATAGGTGGGTCCTCACCTAAAATAATCTCCCAAAGAACCAAGACTTAAAGATCTAAAAATTACATAATATTCACCATATCAAAGAGGGAAGAGGTAACTATCAAGGATAAGAGATAAGAATTATCATTACTACCATGAAACTCTAGATACAACTCAAAAAATAAGGCCATCAATTTCTATTCATCACTAGTATCCCATACAACCAATGCCCAAGATTTCTGAATCAGTGCATTCTTTGCTGCATTGCCTTTTCCATGCATATAGGCAAGATCAAAATTAAAGTAATAAAGATATTCAACCCACATTCACTATTTAAGGTTCAAATCACACTGTTCAAAGATATATTTGAGTCTCTTATGGTTCTCATACACCACAAATCACTCACCCATTAGATAGTGTCTCCAACAATGTAAAACATGGACAACTGCTGTTAGATCAAGGTCGTGTGTTGGGTAATTCCTCTCATGAGGCCTTAACTAACAAGATCCATACACATAGAATCTATACTTCTATATTATCACTAAACCTATCCCTATGTTGAATGAATTAAATAATATATTATAGCCTCTATCAGGCTCTGGAAGAATCTAAATAGGTGCTGAAACAAGCCTTCATTTCAACTATTGAAATGCTTTTTTCACATGATTTTGACCACATAAACTTAACAAACTTATTTTTAAGACCAGTAATAGGTGCATAAAGGAATGATGAGTCTTGTATGAAACAACTATTGTAACCAACCATCCCTAAGAAACTATGTTTATCAAACATGTTCTCAGGATGCTCCTAAAAAACCACAACACTCACCTTCTCTAGGTCAACAAATACTCCTGATTCTAAGATTATATGACATAAGAAGTGATTTTTTTTATCTTGAAGTGACACTTAGCAATATTTTCATAAATCTGACGTTTCATCAATGCATTAAAAATAATATCAAGGTTATTATAATGGTTTATATGAGTGTGATAATACACCAAGATGTCGTCCACGAAGACCACAATAATGGAATCCATATAGGGGTGTAAAATACTATTCATCAAAGCCATGAAAATGGCAGGAAAATTTGTAAGAATTAATGACATAATGAGATAATCATACAGACCATACTTACTATGAAATTTTGTATGAGGTATTCTGATGTTCTAACTCACACCTGATGATAGCCCGATCTTAATTCGATCTTCGAGAATACCCTAACTCCCCAGAGATGGTAAAAGAGATCATCTATATGAGGTAGTGGATACAAATTCATAACATTAAGATGGTTTAACCATCAGTAATCCATCCATAAACAAAGGTTCCTATTCACATTCTTGTCGAAAATCATGGGTGAACCCCATGAAGAAATGTCGGGTTGGATAAAGACCTTGGCCTCTAAATCATCTAACTATCTCTTGAGATCATGGAGCTCAGTAGGTGCTATCCTATACATAGTAATGTAAACTGGAGTTTCTCCTAGAATAATATCAATCATGAACTCTACCACTCTCTTAAGAGGTAATATAAAAAAATTATTAGGAAACATTTCCCTGAAACGATCTACTATGGTAGGAAAATCTGTATGTGGAAAACCTTAATTTTATATAAAATGAATAGAAATACAGGAAGTCACTCCACCTATCCTATGATGCTCTGGTCCATAGATACTATCCTCGACATTCCACACACCCTTGTGTAGATAACCACTTCCCTATGGTGATGTAAATGACACCCTATGGTGATAACAATCCACATATGCATGATATGGAATGAACTAGTGCATCCTTGTAATGACATTGAATCCCATTACCTCGAGGAAAAAGAGGTCCCATAAGAAGGGGTAACTACCTACCTCAAGGGGGTAGTCCCTGCATTGTCCTATACCCTTATACCACACTCCCAATGTTTTTTTGAGTGTCATCACAACATAGTAATATTGTATTTCTAGTTTGAGAATTTCCATGATCAATAGAGACATAAAGGAGTATGAAACAATTATATCAAACAAATAAGATACAATAGTAGAGGATACTAGAATAGTACCTCATAATATATATGGGCCTACAATTTGATCATAGTTTATTGACTATAAAGCATGTAACTGACCTGATCCATGACCCTGTGCTATAGTTGGACTACCCTAAGTAGGTCTACTCTACTGGTGCTGATAATCAGAAGTCTGGATTCCATGACCAAAACCTCATCCTCATCTAGTCCTGTTGGTGCTAATACAACTCCCTGCCTAACATGGAATAAAAGAGCCTTCCCGTGAAGGTGGAGAGGTTGTGGAAACTCATCCACTAAAAGTAGGATAAGTCTAATAGAATCTTTAAAGACACCCCGTATGGTTTCAAGAACCACACTCTTTTGGGTCTCTATCACATTGAGGATTTAGATTCCCCTGAAATCCATACTGAACCTCTATATCTAGAATTACCACCTTCCCATAGGTTGCATTCAGTGATAAGAGAATGATTAAAAATCTCTAAAAAGGTAGGTAGGCTAAAGACATTCATATGAGTACTGATGGCATACCTAAGCCCATTCTCAAAGAATGTAGCACACGATAGAACATCCCCGACTAGAAGTAGTGAAAAGAATTGTAAATCAATAAAACATACTGAATATTCTATAATAAACATAGAACCCTGCTACATGTGCATGAAATATCTGAATTGATCATCTCTTATCATATTAAGAAATAATTGATCATAGAAGGCAGTATGAAAATCAATCCAAACCATGCCCAGATGATGACCAGCCTGGGTAATCACATCCCAATAGTGATTGGCCGAATCATGAGGAATATAGGTTGAAATATTGAACCTGTACTCTATAGGAATATCTAGATTCTCAAAGATAGAAAGAGTGCCTCCAGCCAAGACTCAGCAGCCTGAGGGCCTCCATACCCCAAAAGGCAGGAGGATGATACTACTGGAACTCACATGTCAGATCATCCATAGTAGATGCAGGTCTTGAAGCACCCTACATGGACTATATAAGATATATAAAAATATCTCGAAGCCGAGTGTCAGTGCCCATATTGGGTATAATAGGTGGTTCTTCAGGTGTCACTCCTAGAGGTAATATTGGAAACTTAGGGCCCACCATATCCAGAGCATGTCCATCAACACCTTCCTAGTGCCCGACACGAGAATGTCATGGTGGAATAACTATACAATTTTAAAGTACATGCCTCAAAATAATTTTTAAGTAGACATAAATAGTAGTGGAAGAAAAATGAATAACAAGGGCTTGCTACCCAAGGGTATGATAGTGGAAAAACTATGACCTCATTGAAAGAGTACAACACAGTGGAATAAATAACAATACAATAGAAGAAGTAGTAAACAACATACATATGAAATAAACAGTGGAAGACTAATAAGATAAATAACCAAGAATCATTCCATACAAAAGGTGATACAACATGTTATATTCTAAGAAAACAACCAAAATAGGTACACTGCATAAATCCATAATATATTTTCCAAAATGAAAAATGGAAACAAAGGAAAATAAGAAGCATCGTAAGCCTCGGCTCGGTCCCATGCTCTCTGGATCCTAAACAACATCTCAAGTACTTGTAGAAGGGAATTTTCCCTTATTGACACCTACAACAATATAATCTGTTTGGGAACAAAAGCATGACCCAAACAAGGTGTGAGAAATAAATCCTAGTTGAAAACCAGCCAAGATCTGTGCCTATCTATCAATGTGTATATGCAACAAATAGTGTAAAAAAGGAAAAGCAGTAAACTAGGAATTAATCAAAAGTAAACAATCCTACTATTCCTATTTTCCATTTTCATTCATTATGTTCAGTTCAACCATTCAATTACATTGAATTATATAATTCTCAAGATCCATCCTAATTCTATCAATCCACCTTATAAAGGATTCTCAACAGATACCTCAGAAGGTTATCAAAATAAGTAAAGTGAAGACCAAATCCAAGCTTCTGCTTTATCTTGGAAGACACATAATAATTCATTCCATTTCAATAATCAATTCAACATATTCCTCACATGCATAGAAAAACCCCACCCGCAGGCATAACCAATCCTCTCCCACAGACATAACAAATCCTCACCCACAGACATAACAAATCCTCACCCGTAGGCATAAAAAATTCTCTCTCGCAGGCATAACAATCAATAGGATCGAGCCTGGTATATCAGAATTTTAGTATAAAAGACAACACATGTAAATTACACTATTACATGGTTAACATAATAACAACTCATGTGGGAATCATACATATCAATCCAAAAGTGAATTAAACTATCACAAGGCTTAACCAATAATTGGAATATCATAGGAAAAGGGGAAACCACTAATCCCAAACTCTTAATCAAATAAATCACAATTTATCACAATTTAATTTACATAATAAATTTAATTCATACTTAACAACCCAATAAGGAAAAAAGGCATTCCTCATAGGAACCCTTAGTCAAACGACCATAAATGATCATTTGAGGGAAACACACCCATGAGGTGGCCCTTAATCAAACCAAAAAGCTCAAACATGATTAAATTAATTTAATTCATGACCTAATCATCATTAGAAAACAAAAAGGGTCAATTTATATTCTAGGATACAACCTAAATATGGGTGAATGACACTACGACACATATAAACAACTTGAAATTGAGCGAAAGGCACAAGACCACTTACCTCGTACGCGTACAACTCTCCTCATCCAACGTTAGGCTCTAATTCAACCTAAAATGGAGTAGATATACAAAAAAGATATAAAAAATCAACCTTAAATAACTGTATTTAGAGAATAAATTAGGAACAAAGGATGAAGAGGAATCAAGAGATTACTGAGGGGAATCCAACACATTATACAGTGTTCGAATCATATATCGGACGACAAAATGGGAGGAAATTTACTGTTCAGATTTCTTGGGCACACTGCTCATTGAAGGGGGTCCATTTCTATCCATCTGAAAAAATGACGCTACTACCTGACTTAATAATTAAAAAAAGTACATGACATGTACTTGATACTACACATTGTGTTCATACAACTCCTGGACAGACCATCACATGGCCATGTACTGGGATTACATGACATGTATCCCTCCATACACAGTGTTTACATAATAGTAAACAACATGTAGTCCTCGGTCATGTCATGTAACAGGACTGAAGCTAGACCCTACCTCTTTCCCCCCATTTTCTTAAGTATAAGATGAAAGTAAAGATCCATACCTCAAAGGAAGAACCAGGTTCTTACAAATTTCCCCCCTTAAAGTAATTCATTCTCGAACTTCCCTTCTAAGGGTGGTGAAGAAACATTAGAGAATAACTCTGACCATTACGATCGTACGTCGGCCTCCCTCTCCCAAGTCTCATCCTAAACTTGGTCGTGCTGCCATAGTACCCATACCAAAGGAACATATTGGCCATGAATAACCTTAATGCTATGATCCACAATATAAATGGGATTCTCATCAAAGGATGCATATTCCTACAACTCCAATTCCTTAGGTTGAAAGGTGTGAGATGGATATGAAAATCATCACCTCAACTGAGAATTATGGAAGATGTTGTGCATAGTCCCTGACCTCTAAGGTAACTGTAATCGATAGAAAACCAACCCAACCCTCTCCAAAATTTCAAACGATCCGACGTATCTCGACAAAATCTTACCCTGTCTCCGGATTCTCTTGTGTCCAAACCTCAGTGCAACATACAAGAAAACTCAATCCCCAACCTCAAACTCTAGAGGTCATCTATAGAATTTGGAATAATATTTATAACAAGACTGCACAGTAGCCATCCGCTTCTAAATCAACTGGACCTGCTCAGAAGTCTCCTGCACGAGACATGGTCCTAGTAAAGCTACCTCACTCACCTCCAACTAGCACAGGGGTGATCAGCATGACCTACCATAAAAATAATCATAAGGTTCCATCTCTATAGTCACATGGAAACTGTTATTGTAGAAAAATTCATCCAGGAGAATATGCTTCTCCCAAGAGCCCCCAAAGTCTAGGACGCATGCTCGCAGCATGTCCTCCAGCACCTGTATCATACACTCTAACTGGCCATCAATCTGAGGGTGGTATGCTATTCTTAGAAGCATCTGTGTTCCTAAATCCCTCTGAAAAATATTCTAAAAATGAGACGTAAAGTGGTCATACCTATCTAAAATGATATAATGAGGGACCCCATGAAGTCATACCACCTCATGAATATACAACTTCCCAAGCTCATCAACACCAAATGTCTCCTTGATCAAAAAGAAGTGATAGACCTTCGTAAGTATGTCAACCACCACCCACACTGCATCATTAACTCAGGACGACCTTGGTAAACCCATCACGAAATCCATTATGACATCATCCCATTTCTACTATATAATAGGTAACAACTGTAAAAGCCTGGCTAGCCACTGATGTTCCACCTTCACCTGCTGACAGGTGGAATACCTCATAACAAAACCAGCCACCTCTCTCTTCATATCTAGCCACCAATACTGATGGTACAAGTCACAATATATCTTGGTAACTCTGGGATGCATTTCCCAAAATGAAGCATGAAACTCCCACATCAACTCCTCACATATGTCCATTGGAACCCAAACACGTCCATGGATCTGTAAGATCTCATCATCACCTACCATCTAACCAGGAGGTGGATCCTCACCTAATACACTCTCCTGTAGGACAAGGCCCTTAGAATATGATAGTTATATCATCCACACTCTACTCAGGAGGGTATAAGTCACAACTAAAGAAGAAAGGAAATTCTATCCCTGACTATCGTGCACCTCCAAGTGCATCCTAGAGAACAACACCATAAGCTGCCACTCGCTAATGGCCTCCTGCACTAACTTTATCTGAGTCCTCCTGCTTAGTGCATTAGCCACTTCATTTCCTTTTCCAAGCATGTAGGAAAGCTTGAAGTTGAAATACTAAAGGTATTCCACCCACCTTTGCTACCTCAGATTTATATCAAACTGAGTAAATATGTACTTATGATTTTTTTGGTCCGTGTACACAAAAAAATGATCCCCCAATAAGTAATGTCTCTAGTAGCGTAAGGCATGAACAACAATAGATAACTTGAGATCATGCGTCAGATAGTTCCTATCATGTGGTATTAACTACTAAGACCCGTACACAATGACTCGACCCCCTACATAAGCACTACTCCTAGCCCGATACCTGATGCATTACAGTATACAGTATAACTCCTACCTGGCTCTGGAAAAATCAATATTGGTGCTGACGTTAATCTCCCTTTCAGCTCCTAAAATGCCTTCTCACAAGAATCTAACCATACATATTTCACACCCTTTTTTTCAAGCCCTTCATCAGTGCTGCTAAGCATGATAAGTCCTGTATGAAATTCCTGTAGTAACCAGCCAGCCCTATAAAACTTCACACCTAAAAGACATTCTTGGGATACTCCTAGGTAACTACTGCCCTCACCTTCTCTAGGTCCAAATATACTCTTATATCTAGGATGATGTGACCCAAGAAGTGAATCTGATCCATTCAGAAGTGTAACTTTGAGAGCTTAGCATATAAATGATGCTCTCTCAGTGTACTCAAAACAATCTCAAGATGCGTGGCATGGTCATGTTGATTATGGGAATACACCAAGATATCATCCACAAAAAACAACATAAAAGAATCCAATTAAGGATGGAAAACTCGGTTCATTAGTGCCATAAAAAATGTTGGTGCATTCGTGAGACCAAATGACATAACCAGATACTCATATAGACCATACCTGCTATAAAACGTGGTACAAGGTATTTATAAAGTCCGAACACGTACTTGGTGATATCCTTACCTTAATTTAATTTTCTAGAACACCTGGGATCCTCAAATCTGATCAAACAGGTCATCTATCCATGTCAAGGGATATCAGTTTTTAACCGCCAGCTGGTTCAGTTTCTGATATTCCACGCATAGCCTGTGGGTACCATCCACCTTTTTCAAAAAAAGGACCAGTGAACTCCACAGAGAAGTACTGGTTCAGATAAACCCCTTTTCCTCTAAGTCCTCTAGATGCTTCTTGAGCTCCTGCAGTTCCGTCATAGCCATCCTATATGGAGGAATGGATACCAGTGTAGCTCCTGGAACTAGCTTGATTTTGAACTCCACCTATCTCACTGGAGGTAACCCTAAAAAGTAATTAGGAAAAACATACCTGAAATGATAAACCAATGGAGGGAAATATATCTAACATGTTCCCTAGTCATCCATATATAAACTAGAAATCTGTGCGGTCATCCCACTTAACCCATGTTGCTCAGGTCCAGCTCAGTTTTCCTGGACATCCCACTCTCCCTTGTATAGAAATGATCTACCTTCTAGTGACGTAAAACTCACCCTATGGTGATAATAATCTATAAAGGCTTGAAAGAAGAATAACTAGTCCATTCTGAGTATGACATCAAATCCTATCATCTCTAATACATAAAGATCCCAAAAGACGTGACACCCACCAACCTAAAGGGGGAACTACATAAACTGACACACACCCACCGTCCTTATCCCTAACGGAGTGTCTAGAATCATAAAATCATCATAAGATAAAACATAGATCCCAAGGCTCTCTAAAATGAGTACAGATATAAAACTATGTGAAGCACCTATATCAAAGAGTACATAAGATAAAACAGAGGTTAATAGAATAATACCTCTGATAGTAGAAGGTCTAGGATCCTACTCCTGCTGGGTCTATTGCACTATATAATTTTGACCTATACCGCGACCCTGCGACACTTCCTGGATACCCTGAGCTGACCCGCCCTATTTTCATTGAGATAATGGGGTCTAGCTACCATGAACATGACCATCACCTCATCCTAAATGGCATGTCGTATTCCACTTCCCTAACTAGTGAGAAGTTTCTAAGCCTGCTCTTGAACATAGAGTCGGTGTGGAACATATATCACTAGATTCCAGTGGAAATTCCCTAAAGAAGTGTTGTAGATGGCTCATCCTGCTGCAAGATCGACACTCGAATGGATCTATTGTACAATGTGTTCTTATATTCCCAGCTCTTCCATAATGGTAACACCTCACCTGGCTACCAAAAGAAACATTTTAACTGCTCATATCACCGTGAGAAATCTCCATACGATGCTTCTTGCTCCTGGTCGATACACTACTAGATCTCGGTGTTGAACTGACCTAGTTCGTACCTCCAGCTTCCCACAGATTACTCTTGGTAATTAGCTCCTGATTCACAATTGCATATATAGAAGGAAACCTGAAAATGTTCACCTATAATCAGATGTCATACCTAAGACCATACTCGAATCGTGTGGCCCTCGATGTCTCATCACCCATCGTAATAGGTATGAATCTATGAAGCTTAGTGAAACGAGAAGATTAGTCAATCACTGGCATATCTCCTTGCCCCATATACATGAACTCCCAAGTTCTATCAGCCCTCAGTGTCTCAGGAAAATAATATTCATAGAAGACCATATGAAAATCTCCCCATTCCATGTCCAAATAATGCTTTGTATGAGTGATAAAATCCTACCACCTCTTGGATGAAGCATGCAACATGTAAGTCACGAGCTTGACCCTCCTCTCTGGAGGCATCTACAGATGATCGAAGATCATAAGCATAGAATCCATCCATGAAACTGTAGCTTGTGGTCCACCATTCCCTGAAAACGTAGGTGGATGCTACTGTTGGAATACTCATGCCAGTTCTTCCATATACATAGTAGGCTGAGGTACTCCCTAGAGGGTTTGTATAAACCTTATGAATCCTTCACGGAACTACGCATCCACACCCATGTCTGGTATAACATCTAGTTCCGCAACTAGCATGTCTGGAGGGTCCACTGGTAGCCTATGGCCTACCACTTCCGGGGTATGATCATTACTACTCTCCTGGCATACAATTAGAGGTCTTCATGGTGTCATTGCTCTGTAAAGTCCAGTACATACACCTCAGTATAAGATTATTCATCAAGATATGTAGTTCAAGAGTGAAATAACTAAATAAGAGAAGAAAAGCCTCAAAAGTTCACAAAAGATGAGTACACGACGTGTAGGAACCATACACGACGTATACACTTAATCCCTTACATGTTCGTGTACTTCTAACGGGTTGGGCATGTAAATACCCCAGGTACACAGTGTGTAGGAACTATACATGGTGTGTACACTTAAGCTCTTACATGGTCATGTACTCCCACCGGCCTGGGCATGTAAACACCCCAGGTACATGGCGTGTAGGGACTATACATGGTGTGTACACTTAATCTCTTACATGGTTGTGTACTCCTACCATCCCAAGCATGTAGAAACCCTAGGTACATGATATGTTAGTCGAGTACATTGTGTGTTCACAAGTCTTCTCTCATTGCCATGTACTTTTACATGGACATATTTACACAGGCCTGCCTATATAAAACTACACGGGGTGTACATAAGGTACATAGTGTGTTCTGATCAAAACTTAAAAAACCATGTTTTCTATCACATGATCGGTGACATGGTCATCCATCACATAGTGTGTACTAAGAGTAAACATAATGTACTTAAAAAGGTTGTTTTCTTTCCAAATAGAAAAACCGATGGTGTGTGTTCATAGGACCACGCGCCGTGTTGTCTAGGTTTCCAGACAGAAAGCTTCCTAAACTTCCCCGAAACCCCTGTTTTTGACAAATAAAGCAACGGTGTTCCAAATTACAATACATGGGGGCCCATACTTCCCAAAAATCAAATCTCAGAATCTATATATAGTACATAAAAACACAATTTATATCCCATTGATGAAATGTGATCCACCAAATTCCAATCCCAGAAGGACCATACTCCCCAGGGAACAATGTTTCGCATCCATACAATTAATCCATAACACATACCAATACACCTATCACAACAACATGCATATCTATCATAGTACCTATCACAATATCATGCATATCTAGCATTACATATATCACAACAACATGAAATCAGTAATTCTCTCTACATGGCATAATAAGAATGCATGGAATGTGATTTCTAACAAGTACCTATATGATGCATGAGATGAAATACCCTCATATCATTGGGTTTCAACAAAATATAACCATAATGATATCAATAATAATATAAAAAAACAAATTCATCACCCAACGGTAAAATAAAATCAACTATAATAGCTCAAAATCCAAAAATTACATTTTCATTCGAGGTAATTTAGATTTACCCAATACGCAGGGTAGCTACTACCGGACACAACTCAGTACAAAATTCCTTGAATTTCCATCTCTGTCTATCATCACCAAACAATAAAGAAAACTAGAAAAGAAACTCCTCTGATACCACTTTGTAATGTCCCGGATTTGGATGCCACTCAACTGGTGCCCTGTACCCGGTTGTCTACATGGACTCAAGTAAATTTCCCTAAATTCTAGAGGCTGCTGACTAGTAGTGAGGGCCTAGAGTGTGATATTGGGGAAACTATGCCCTCATTAACAGATTGTAACATAGTAGAATAAATAATAATAAAATAGCATAAGTAGAAAACAACATACATCTAAAATAAATAGCGGAAGGTTAATAAGATAAATAACCAAGCATCATTCCATAAAAAAGGTGATGTATCATGTTATGTTCTAAGAAAATAGCCAAAATAAGTATACTGCAGAAATCCACAATATATGATCCAAAATAAAAAAGGAAACAAATGAAACTAAGAAAAATCGTAATCCTCGGCTCGATCCCATGTTCTTCAGATCCTAAACAGCATCTCAAGTACCTATAGAAGGGTGCTTCCCCTTATCGACACCTAAAAAATTATAATCTATTTGGGCCCAAATGCATGACCTAAACAGGGTGTAATAAATAAATCCTAGTAGGCAAAAACCCAAGATCTATGCCTATGTGTCAGTGAGTATATGCAATAAGCAGTGTGCAAAAATAAAAATTAGTAAACTAGAAAGTATTCAAAAGTAAACAATCCTACAAGTCCTATTTTCCATTTTCATTCATTATGTTCAATTAAACCATTCAATTAAATTGAATTATATAAGTATCAATATGGGGCCTAAGCCCATCAATCCCCCATATAAAGGATGCTCAATAGATACCTCAGAAGTCTATCTAAACAAGTAATGTGAAGACCGAATCCAAGCTTGTTCTTTGGCTTGGAAGACACATCCTAAGTCATTCTATTTCAATATTCAATTCAAAATATTTCTCAAAGTCATATAAAAACCCCACCCACATGGATAACCAATCCTACCCCACAGGCATAACAAATCCTCACCCGCATGTATAACAAGTCCTCGCCCACAAGCATAACAAATTATCACCTGCAAGCATAGCAGTCAATAGGGTCGAGCCCGTTATATCAGTATTTCAGCATAAAATAAAACACATGTAAATTAAACTATTATATGGTTAACATAATAAAAAATCATGTTGGAATCATACATATCAAGTAACAAGTGAATTAAACCATCATAAGGCTTAAACGATAATTGGCATATCATGGGAAAAGAAGAAACCACTAATCCCAAACCCTTAATCAAATCAATCACAATTTATCACAATTTCACGTCTATAATAAATGTAATTCATACTTAACAACCCAATAAGGGAAATCAAGGCATGCCTCATATCCAAACTCATCCAAATAACCATAAATGGTCATTTGAGGGAAACACACCCACAAGGTGACCCTTAATAAAACCAACAAGATCAAACATTCTTAAATAAATTTAATTCATGACCTAATAATCATTAGGAAACAAAGAGGGTCAATTTAAATTCAAGGATACAACCTAAACATGGGATAATTACACTATGATGCATATAAACAACTCAACATTGAGTGAAATGCACAATACTACCTACCTCGTACTCGTACGACTCTCCTCATCCAGCGTCGAGCTCTAATTCAACCTAGAATGGAGTAGATCTAAAAAATAGGTATAAAAAATAGACCTTAAATAACTATATCAAGAGAAGAAATCAGGACGAAATTCTCAAAAGTAATTGAAAGCTTACCGAGGGGAATCCAACGCATCTGACGATGTTCTAATCGGAGATCAGATGACAAAATGAGAGGCAATTTCTTGTTCGGATTTCCTGGGCACGCTGCTTGTCAAAGGGGGTCTATTTTTTTCTGTCTGAAAAAATGACTCTATGTCCCAACTTAATAATTAAAAAAAGTACATGTAATGTACTTGAGACTACATGCCATGTTCATACAACTCCTGGATAGACCATCACATGGCTGTGTGCTGGGATTACATGGTGTGTATCCCTCCATACACGGCATGTACATAAAAGTACATGATGTGTAGTCTCCAGTCATGTCATGTAACAGGCGTAAATCCATCCCTATACCTCTTTCCCCCCATTTTATTAAGTATAATCAGAAAGGAAAGATCTGTACCTCAAAGGAAGAACCGAGTTCTTACGTTGGTCTTAGAATGTAACAGGTGATATATGATGGATCAACTCAGTAAATTACCCATTTAAATCCACAAGGGATCATACACATCATGAATTAAAACTAAAAATCACTCAATCACAACCAACGAGCAGCTCATGCAACCATAGGTACATAGATTATATGGGTAGAAACCATCTATTTAAGATTCCACCATCAACATATACATGATAACACTATTTATATTGATACTGACACTTTAAATAACTAATTCCCTACCCTGTAATAAAATGTTAGCATCATAGGAATATATAAAATGCATGGATCACTCAACATTCATAAGAAACACAAGTAATTAAAGTAGTTAAATGCATCTATATGTCATGGCATATGCATGGAATGCGAATTCTAGGTGCCTATAATGATGTATGACTGATGCTTCCTTTCCCTCATCTCATCGGGCCAAGGATAGAATGAAATTCAAAATCATAAGAATAATAGTAACCATCACATAGCATGTTCATCACTCAATGGTGAAAGGATATCAAATGTAATAAGATAAATACTGAGTAACTAATTTTAATTTCAGGCAACTCGGTATTTACCCCGATATGGGTTAGCTACTCCCAAGAATGACTTATAACCAAGATCCAAAGCATTCCTAATCTCCTATATATTGTCTCAAAATAGTAAATCAAGAAAAGAACCACTATGATACCACATTGTGATGTACTAGACCCAGATTCCTCTGAAACGTTCCCTGAGCCTGATTGACCACATGACCTCAAACACACCTCCCCGTATGTCAGAGGCTACTGACTAACATGGAGGGCCTAGGGTGTGTCTGTGGGGAGACAATGCCATAATCACCAGAGTGGAATACAATGGATATTTAATACCATATAAATAGAGGAAGCATATGTAAATAGGTGGAACAATAGAAATAAGTACCAGTAACCCACCGTAGCGGAATAAGTATAATAATGAATAAAAACTCAAGTAATAAATAATAATGCTCAAAGATGGAAAATGAATCATATAAAGAAGCTTATAATGTATTTCATGTCTCTAAAAAACTAGAAAACAAGTATACATGATGGTATAAATACATGATATACAAAAATAACCAAAAGAAGCAAAAAAGTATCCAACATCCTGAGCACCATCACGGTCATATGCTATCAATCTCCATCCAAATGCAAGCAATCAAGATCAGGTTTCCAAAGTAAGATGCTTCCCCTTATCAACAACTGTATATATATAATCTTCCTGGGTACCAATGGTGGCCTAGATAGGGTGTGAGATAAATCTCAATAATCCACCAACAATAATGTCTATACTATCTAGTTAGTGTAATATAATATAAAATATTGTGCAGGTATATATGAAAGTAAAGATAGTACAGTAATGTAAATACACTGATACCTTCTTCTACCTCAACTGGTAATGACTTTGAACATGATATCACTTAATTAATTGTTAAGTTTATAATAATTTATATAAGTTGATCCAAGGTATGACAAAGGAATCTTATAATAATAATAATAACAACAATAGAGAATCCAAGGTAATAACAAAGACATCCTTGATGATGATAATAATAATGAAAGAGGATCCAAGGTAATAACCAAGGAATCCTTGACCTCAGGGGTTGAGACAACTTATTAATAACCTATATCCTGGATATAATGGGGTTGGGTATAATCCAAGGGGTATCTCCCAAGGAATTCCATTATAAATAGTTCTAAACAAGTCCAAGGATCTCATCCAAGGTAAAATGGGAAAAGCATTACTGGGCCCAATGGAGGTGTATCCATGGTTCCACATCTCCGAAGACATCATGCTGGATCCAAGGAGTGTATATAAGGCATCATAATATCTATAATATTGTGAATGGATCCTATAATTTCCTGTGGGTAATCCTATAGTAGAAAATGACCATGTTATAGGGTGGGTATCTCCCTTAGCAACCGACTCCTGGAATCTGATGGAGTCCTTTGAGTGATTAAGGGATTCCCTCAGGAATCCAAGGATGGATCAAGTCTTACCACTCTTATAAATATTAAAAGGTCTATATACAATAGGCACATTATACTTTATTCATTATTTAATTAATCCATGTAATACTCATGCATTTTTAATAATTCAATTGGTTCATTCCATTACCTTCCATAAACAGTGGAAAGGCTAAAATAAATACATTCAACCATTTATTACTTTAATTACTTACTCATTGATTGGGTTCACTTCACTGACTTCTATGAAGCATGGAATGGTGTGATATATACATGCAATCAAGTCATCCAATTATATTCAATTAGTACAAGTGATACATATATTATACTTTACAATTACAATTGAAATTAATTTATTAGATTGAAAAGCATTCCTTAGAAGGGTCAAGTGGTACTATAAGGTACTATCCATTAGCAATTCATACTTATTTTAATTAAAACACTTGCCTTTATCTAGGTTAATTTAAGATCACCTGAACGATGGTGCATAAAGTCATAACAAACCATTAAGGTCATAATAGAAGTCACACCCTACATGGGGCAGATGGCTTTGAGGTTCCAACCTCCAACGATGAGATGATCAATTATAAAAGAGGCTCTAGAATACAAGAATTATGATTATAATCATGTAATATGAATTAAATAAGAATCACTTGATGGAATCAGTGTGTTCACAATGGAGATAGTTTATAAAATGATGAGACTTGAGGGACAAGTCCAAGAGAACCTACCTCGAACACATAACACTCTACTCATCCATTATCATCTTTTAGTTTGGCCTGGATCGAAAGAAAATGGAAGAACATATAAATTCCCTAAAAATAAGGCATATGATCCTGCATCAAAATAACTCCCTCTAGGATAAGATAAATAACTAATGGAGAAAGATGATTGTATAAAGTACCTAGAGGAATCCAAAGAGACCAACAGTGATAGGATCAAACTCTGAATGAAGGAAAGATATAAAAAATTAGGAAGAGGGGCTTGAGTTCTCCAATGGCAGAAAAGAAGGCTCGCTATATATTGGAATGAGAAAAGGAGGAATAGAGGTAAGATTAATAGTCATTAATGGAATTTTGGTAATTTTACCCTAAAAAATAGGGTCACACGGTGGGCCAAACCGTGTGACAACCGTGAACATGGAATTGCCTCAAGAGAGACCCCACATGGATAGGAAAACATACTTTTAAAACCATGTGCCAACCATACTGGTGTATTTTCTAAGAAATAAAAACCAATCTACATGGGAATGTGCCACTTGCCGTATAGTTTTCTTAAACCGTGCGGCCTCCTAAGGCCCACTGTCCAGCCATCACACTGTTTGAAAACCATGAAGAATGGATCATATGGTTTCTACTAACCATGCAACCCAATACTTTTCTCCACTATCTAGGGTTCCAAGCTCTAAACAAACCCCAGACATCCTTGAAACAACTACGAACATATTAGGTATCGATTTTAGGTTCAAAATAAATAATTAGACTGAAATTTAAGAGGATAAATACCTCATAGAAAAATTGGGTTCTTATAGGTTATAAAGATGAAACAAATGAATATATATATATATATATTATATTTGTGACATAATTACTTTTATGGAAATATAAATTATAATTTATATTTTTACCGTTCCACTAGTTAAAAAATGATAATGTCTCTTGTGCGTACTTGTGGATAACCACCTCCATGAATTGATATGATCAATTTTTATGTACACCTCCCATTTATTATTTTAAATATTTATATAATGATTATATATAATATTTATATCATTATTAACATTATATATATGATGTAATAATGATAAATATGAAAGGACCAAAACCACTAAGAAAAACATACATGAAAAACAAAACTATCAATCCTCAAAACTGAAAATTTTAATATAGAATTATTAATAAATAGGTGTTTGAATGCTATAAGGGGATCATATATGATATTATAAGTATTTATATGGTTATATTATAGAATTATAATAATCTAAATTTAATTTAAATGTTTTTAAAATCACTTATAAGGAAATTAAAACTTACCAAAACAAATATTTTATTTAGAAGAACTTTTAAGGATAAAGTGGGAAATCGATGAAGTTTGTAATACAAAAAGTCACAACTTATAAGATATTATCAAGACATTATAGAACAATTTAAATTAGTTAGAATTATTTACCTTGAATAGATTCCATTCTATGTAGGTAGACTCCCTTTCTGGATTGTCCTTCATGTGATCCTCAAAATGAGATTCCATCTTGTCCCACGTATGTACATGCTCTTCTAGGCTTATTTTCCCCCATTGAAACATTGTATTAGAATCTTGTTTTTCTATCAATACAAGAAGTTTTTTATTCATTAAAATAAATGTTCAAAGGTTTTTTGAACATTCTGTGTGCGTCCTATTTTGAGATATCGACCACGAAGGACTCCTCTAATATTTCCTCATTAGAATACATGAGGAGCTCCTAGGTATTGACTGGTTCAATATCCTCCTTATCATTATTACCTAGAGTAGTGGTAATTGGTTACCCTAATTGAATATCATTTTATTCATTAGGTATCTAATCCACATGTGTAATAGACCCCTTATGCTTACTATTTGATTTGTAAACAATAGTAGACAAACTATTTTGGGCAGGTTGACCTTTGCTATAGGACCTTGTAATAGGAGGACTTGGTAAATTTGAGTAATCATTCCTTTGTCACAACCTCCACATATTCTGAATAAATCCATATGAATCCCTAAGGGTATTTTTTCCCTTTCTTTGAAGAGGATCAAAGATATTATTATGAAATTTCCACTTCATTCAACTTTGAGGACCAAGATTCTAAGGAAGAACCATTATCCACTCCTTTATAATCCAAAATTAAAGGAGAATTTTCTTCTTGGCCTGACCCCTAGTTATTCCCTGCCTCTAAAGGGGGAGAACAATCTTCTCTCAACACCACAAAATAGTTTTTAGAACCTATACCATTGACCCTAGATTTTCCTGTACCAATAGTAAAGGGGGGATTATTAGCCTCACTATAAATATGTTCCACCCTAGTAGAATATAACCTATTCACAGAATTCAACCTATCCCTCATATCCAAACCAAATCCCTACCTTTCATGTTTCTGGTTAATGATACCTAAAGAAATATCCTTACTTACTTCTTGAAGCAGAACCTATTTAGGAGAAATACAGACAGACTTAACCACATCATCATAAGAGGATGAGTTTGTTATCAGTACCTCACACACCTGCATAAACTCCCCTAACCTTCCTTGAACCTACCTGGACAAGGGGTTGACACCCAAATCACACCTAAAACGAGCATAAACATCCGTGACCCACAACCATATATCTGTAGGTTTTTCTTCCTTCTCTATGACTGTAGGGAGACCCAAATAGATTAAAACACATCTATTTTCCTATAGTCTTTTCATGTTTATTTTTAACCTATTTATTTTTAATTTATTTTCTCATCGGTTCAAGAATCAATAAATAAATTACATATAAGTTCATTTTATTTAAAATCTTGTTTTGAAGATTTATTTCCAACTATTTTTCTTATATGTATATATTTTCTTTAAAATGTTTTCAGAAATGTTTTTATTATTTTATAAACATTTATTAAAAATAATTTATACTATTTTTTAAAAATATATAATTTTTTAAAAGGAATCTTATTTTTGTTTTCTGAATGAGGTTATCTTTACCAAAATTGTGAATAGAATATTTGTTTTACCATACACTGCATGAATAAAATTTCCCTCCATCATGAATAATATTTTATATAAACCATACATTACTTTCTTTCATTAATATTTTCATGGAAAATTTTGTTCCTAACATTATTTAAATTTTTATATTTTAAATAATTTATTTCAAAAGGAAAAGGGTATTTTCCTAGTGAATTATTATAGTGATATTTAAAAGTTATTTTCATCTATGAAAACACCCATTGATGTTTCTAGATATATGATACAATGATACCATATTTATTCTTAATATATATGGTTTATGATGAGAAAATATTGATATTTTGTATTCCTTATTCAATATGAAAAATTTTGACTTATAAGGAATTTTGAGAATGAATTGTATTGATCATTCAAAATATAAGGAATGAATCAGACAAGAAAGTAATGGTTTTGGCACAGTTATATGTATCCCCTAAATTAATTTATGGGTCACATGAGAAAAATAATAAAGCATGCCATATTATATGGGTATTTAGTTTTCACATACCCATTTTTTAAGAATGACATATTGGATGAGAGGCCATGAAGGTACAATTCATGATATCTTAATTAATAGGTCTTGATCAAGAATGTATAGAATTATGAATTTCTATCATTAGGAATTCAGTTTTAATTATCCATGTGTTTTTTATGATTATATTTTCTAGAGATCCTCATTGGAATCAAGTTTTTGAGTGAATGGAATGTATTTTGATTATCCACTTTATTATGTTGTTTATGCCTTATTTACTCATGAAAGATTATATTATACGTAACCATTACTGATAATATTATCTCACTAATAATTTGTATTCATTCCTATAAGACATGATGAAGGATATTACGAATGATATCAAGGATATAAGAATATTTCTTAATCCTTGTTTTTATATTTCCAATGTAATCTGGGAATGAATTATGCTTCTAGTTTTTCAATATTTCTAAAATGATCAATCCAACATGGTGAGATCCCTTGTATCTTATGAAAATTTAATAAATTAAATTCATGATATGGGTTACTAGAGTCAGGGTGTTACAGTTGGTATTAGAAAATGTTTAGTAGAAACCTTGGTAACTAGATTTATGAAGACATATATTAGAAAACATAACCCTATAACTAAGCTCGAGGATATGTCTAATTATATGGTAATATCACAAAAGATTTTTGGTAAGGTACATATTATATGTTTTTCTAGGAAATATATACCTCTCTAGATACTATAAGTGGACATGGTTTTGGTATAGGTTAATCTAGGGGTAATAACCTTGGAAATTATTGGTTAGGTATATTTCTACCATTATTATAGTACATGGAAAATGTTTCCTTAATGTGCTCCTGGTTTGAAACTCCCATGGGATATGCTTGGGAAAATTCAAATTTTATTTATAGACCATTATGATGGATCTAAATAGATTATGAGAATTGATGACCAAGGATAAACATAAGTTATCATAGATTTAAAAGGATCATTCATTATTTAGACATCCTATAATTTATTTTTCATAATTCTATGGGTTTTCACTGTGATTATATTTTCCCCATACTATGATTTTAGGTTTCAATCACTATTTGGAACCAGAAGGGACCCTCTTTACACTAATGGTGATGAGTGATTAATTTATTTTTCTCTTGAGAAAAATAATGCAGTATGATATAGAATATGAAACCCTATTATTATTCCTGATCAGTTATCACGATATATGATTACCAACATCAACATTAGTGAGTTTCCTAACATGTGAAATAAGAGAAAACTAGAATTTTATAGAATTTAAGGTGAAAATGATCACAGAGGAATGAAATTTCAATTTCCTTTATGTTAAGAATGTGGGAAGAATTACCAAGGAGAATGTCTCGAAATATTGTTCAGATATTTTTGGTATTGAAATGAAGGTCATATAGCAAAGAATTTTCAAGGAATTTAATGTATTATATGTGGGGAACAGAGAATTTATCCATGTTAGTTCCATATTCCAATAGTTAAATCCTATACCAATGAAGAGACTATATTGTTTCAATATCTAAAGTATATTATTATTATTAAGGCACACTTATCCTCTACTCTATAATTATTAATACCATGTTGATTTTTTTAAGAATATACCCTATGAAAATCTATTTGTAGTCAAATTTGATGTAATTTTGGGAATAAATTGCCTCTCTCAGTATATAGAACATATAAAGTTTTGAGGAAGGTAAGTTACATTTGATATATTAAATAAAACTATGATTTTATATTTTTGTGAGGATGAACCTAATCCCCTTTTGGAAATTACTTCTATCATATGGGTTTTACTACCATTTCATGTGGGATAAATGAAACCCAAAATTGAATGTTTTCTTATTTTACAAGAATATACTGATGTATTTTCTAAGGACATGCCTACTATCCCCATAAATCATGAAGTTTAATTTTAAATATAAATCATTCCTAGTGCTACAACTATTTCAAATACTCTAAATAACACATCCTCGACTGAGTTATAGGAATTGATGAATCTAATCTTGGAGAATCTAGATAAGGGATTAATTTATCCTAGTACTTAACCATATGTTTTGTAACATCCCATTAATATTTTCATCTATTTTTAGATTCCTCTTTTTACTATTATTTGGTTGGGTTTCATTTAAGGGTTAATTGGGTAAAATTTTGAATGTTTTTAAATTTTATGGGCTAGTGCATGGTTGACGCATTGTTTTCTCAAACTGTGTTCTCTATCAGGTCAAACCATGAAAACCCAAATAGTGAGGTTTTTCATAGCTTTTGCATAGTTTAAAAAAAATATTCACCCTCATAGGATAAACTATGCAACCCATTTAAAATCGGTGCATGACCAAGATGCATGGTTTTGTCTAACCGTTCGGCTCTACCCATGAAACCGTGTGCGACTTTTAATTAATTAAAAAAAATATAATTTTAAAATTCCAAAAACCCCCATTTAGGTTCCTAATGAACCTAGAACGACCAAATACAGTTTCATATTCTTTAAGAGCATCCAAGAGGTTATTTTAGGCCCACCACACCCTCCCAGAAGTGGATAGAATCTTGGAGAACAATGTTCGATCTCCACCTGGTATGTTTCCTCTCCCCGTTCTCCATCTCCCACACTCTCTTATTCTATCCCAAAGGTTTTTTTAGATCTACATGTTATTTTTGAGGATCTGATACCCACTATTTTGGATATTAAACCATGGTTTGTTTCTTAGATCCCATTCTTGATGTTCTTCATCGGCGAATCCCATTTAGGGTTTGGTGTTTTGAGATCTGTTGATCCCAAGGTAGGTGATTCCATCATGATGCCTAATTTTTATTAACTTTAGATTTCTTTATTTTTTCTTTTAATTTTTTTTACTATTATAAATTAAATTTCTTTCAATTTATTGATTAAAAACCCGATTTCATTGAATTGGGGTTTTCAGAAATTGAATTTTTAATGAAATTAGGAAAACCCCCAATTCCATTGGATTAGGTTGTGATTGTAAAATTGATGGAAAATTATGGATATTTAAATTATTGAATTTAAATTGTGAAATTGATGTAAATTGTTTCAATTAAATTTTTGAATTTAATTTTGTAAATTGAATTGTGAATTCATTTCAAATTCTTCTTTGGAAAAAATTCCATAAAATGGTTTTGATAGAAACCTTTGGGTTTTATCTTGGAAAAAGGAATGTTTTTTATTAAAAAACCAATTTGGTTTTTAAATGGAAAATTTTAATTTTTCAAGTGAGAGAATGGTATTTATTTTTATTTTTAATGCTTCTTAAAATAAATTTCCCATTATTGATTTGTTCTAGAGAACATAAAATCCTAAGTAGTTAGTGAGTTATTTGGGACAAACACACTAGGATGGGAATGACTTAGTAGCAAATTGACATTTTACAACACTAACAAAACAATTTTTAGTACATATTATTCCCTAGTGAGACATATATGAGTCCTATCTTTCCATTTATATGGGATGTGTGTATACATTGTGGTTATTATCACCTGAGTGTGTGAGGATCCCATAACATGGAACTATCGTACCTCTTGGTAGATGACCATGTTTCTCGCTTGTTTATATATGAAACATTAAGGTATTCCAATGTTTATAAACTATCATTTTTTCCTTCTAATTTATATAAACTATTTTATATAAAAGTGTTTATTTAATCCATTTGTTTAAAGTATATCCATTATTTTAATTGTATTCTATCTCTTGAAATGTAAAGAATTATTTGTTTAAATATACTTTTGAAATGAAAAACCTGTTTATTTGAAAATTTAAAGATCTTTATTTGGTCAATTAATGTTGGAATATTATTATATAATTCTTTTTGAGACCCTAATAGGATTTTATCTCACACCATATTAGTGCCTTTTGGTGTTTTTAGATCATCTCCTTCTAGGTTTCAGAAGGGGTAGAGCGCCACTTAGAGGTGGTTATAACTGTTGATATGTGGATTTGTAGAGTTTCATCCATTGGGACATCAAATGTTCTTTCAGATTTTCAGTACCATGATACAATTCTTGGCGTTGTTATACCTATTTGAATTCTCGTACACTTCTACCTATAGAGTTTATTTTGTATTCATGCTATCTTGTTTATATTCATCCACAATGTTTGTGGAAAAAATCATTCCTACTTTCATTTTGTATAATCTAGGTGCTAGTCACCAATCCATGGGGATAGGGAACACCCTATGGTCCATGTTAGTGCCAGATTAGTTATTGGTTTACCAGGGTACCCATATAGGTTTGTGATAAAGTGGTATCAGAGATCTAGGTTGAGCTTCTTGTCTTGAAGTCAGTATGCATTTGTGTAATATTTTCAGGACTTAAGAGGTAGTTTTTATTGAGTGCCTGACCATATCTCACCACAACGAACCTTAAGTCATCAGGGGTGGTTTGGTAAAGACGTCTTGATGATTAGTTATAGTATTTTCCCTTCTTTTTATTTGGATAGTGTGAAATCCAAATATTGTCTCTCTATCTATTGGGAATAATTTTCCCTAGTTTCTCTGTTTGAGTGTTAATCTGGTGTCTTATTTATTGTATGTTGATTTCATGTAGCATCATACCACTAAGAATAAATGTGAATCAGATCCTTGAGGAAGTTTCTAATGAGCCTCAATAAGTGAAAACTATTGTGGAATCAAGTCTGGTTAAGGTGATTGTGCATACTATCCATGATCTAGGATAGGTACCACCACCATCTCCCATTCAGGCTCTAGTTTTAGAACCCCAAAGGGATAATCTCTGAAATCTTTCTCATGAATTTATTTTATAGAATTAAGCAATGTTCAAAGGATTAAATGATTCTGAAGAGGCTAAAGAATGATTGAGAAGAATGAGACATTTTTTTAGGTTCTTGGAGACACCTGATGAAATCAAGTTGAAGCATGAAACCTTCATTCTTGAAGAACCAAGCATGACATGGTGGGACATGATGGTTAAAATGAAGAAGCATGAGGGATTATAGTGGAAATAATTCAAAGTTATTTTCACTAACTAGTTCTATCATGATTCGATGCTATTGGATAAGGCTATAGAGTTTTTAAAACTTGAACAAGTTGACATGATCATAACAGGGTATGCAAACCATTTTACTAAGCTTGTGTAGTTTTCACCTAAGATAGTATTGAATGAGAATATGAAGGCTTGATGGTTCAATTTGGGACTTTGACAAGATATTATCTCTTAGGATTTATTTCTAAATCTTCCCTCTTTTGCTGATGTGATGGATAGAGTGAAGATGGTCAAAATGGACCTATCTAGGAGGTTTGGATCATTGAGAGTTTCTTTCTATCCCAATGGCGGTGTAAGTTCCTTCAAAGTAAAGAAGAGTTGTAATTATTCTTGTGGTGGTTCTTGATAGAAGTGTTTTTATAAAACTCATGTAGTTCATGGAAGAGGTTTATTGATTTTTTACTAGTGTTTCAAGTTGGTACATTTTAAGAGGGTTTTCATTGAGTCACCCAAGATATGTAGCTCATGCGGACACTTGAGTCACATATAGAAGTTCTTTCATATCAATTCCACTCCTCATAGTGGCACGAGATCATCAACTCCTTCTAAAAACATGGGGAAATAAGAATCTTTAAGGGTAAAAGGGTTCCATCCACAAATATCTAGAACAAAGCTTCTTCATGTAGTGGAAGAGTATCTGGAAGAAGCTGATACAAGTCCATTGACTGTGATAGGTACCATTACTATATCATTGTCATTAGTGACTACTTTATTTGATACTGGTGAATATCATTCGTTTATTTCAACTCATATTTTCAATATGATAAATCTTCCTATGAATATTTTGTCTTATGTAATTGAAATTACTACACCCTTGGTATGAAGAGAGAGAAAGGTATCTATAGTCCTACTTGTGTTTTATCTCTATCATGTGTTGATATAGCTTTGATTTTTATGGTTCTCGATATGAAACCAATTGAAATCATATTCAGTATGGATTGGACCATTTATAATAAATTCTAAATTGACTGTTATCTTCGATGGGTCTCCTTTGTTACACCCAATGGTGTGTACCATGTCTTTCATGGAGAATGGAACCCATGGTCAATCATGGATATAACTTCTTATTCAGAGTTGGAAAAAGTGATATCTATTTTTTCTTTTGATATGGAGTGAGAATATTTTAGTGGTTATCTCCCTCCAGTTGTCTTCAAATTTCTTGACGTGTTTCCTTTTGACTTATTTGGTCTTCCACTAGTAAGGGAGGTATATTTTTCTATTGACTTAGTTCTTGGTACTCAACCAGTTTCTATTCCTTCTTACTGAATGGAACCCGTTAAAATGAAAGAAATCAAGTCTCAGTTGGATGATCTTCTATAAAAAGTATTTATACGCCCGAGTCTGTTACCTTGGGTGGCACTAGCTCTCTTTTCTAAGAAGGTGGATGATTTTATTTGACTTTTTGTTGATTATCAAAAACTCAATAGAGTTATGATAAATAAAAAGTATCCATTTCCATAAATTGATGATATATTAGAACAGTTGAAAGGGGAAAAGTGGTTATCGAAGATCAACATTCAATCTGGTTACCATCAGTTGAGGATAAAAGAATCTGACATTCATAAAACCATCTTTTGAAGTAGGTATAACCATTATGAGTACCTTATCATTCCCTTTGGTCTATGAAATGCTTCTATAGTCTTTATATCTTTAATGAACAAGATTTTTTACAAGTATTTTGATACCTTTGTGGTTTTCTTTTTGGATGAAATCCATGTTCACTCTAAGACCAAGGAGGATCATGTGTGTCATCTGAGAGCAGTGCTAGAATTGTTAAGAAATCACCGACTTTATTCCAAGATTTTGAAATGTGATTTTCTATATTTGGGAAGTGAAATTATTGGGACACATGGTGATAGAACATGGTATATCAGTTGATCATTAAATGGTAAATAATGTTATGACATGGGAATAACCATGAAATGTTTTGAGATTCAGAGATTCTTGGGTCTAGCTGAGTATTATCACAGGTTCATTAAGGACTTCTTAAATTTGTCTTTTCCGATGATTTCTCTAACTTAGAATAGAGTAAAGATTTCTTGGGATGAGAAATGTTAGAATTATTTTATTGAGATGAAACAACTTTTGACTACTCCTATGGTGTTGACTCTTCATGAGGCTAGGTAGGTCTATGTGGTCTTTTGTAATGCACTGCGTTCTGGTTTGGGATTCATTCTTATACAAGGTGATCATGCCATTTTTTATGGATCTCATCATCTTTGGCCACATGGGAAGAATTATCTGACCCATTACTTTGAACTAGAAGCCATGATGCACACACTTAAGAGTCGGTGACATTACCTTTAGGGATAAAAGTTTAACATGTATTGAAACTACCAGTGCTTGAGTTATATCTTCTCTCAAAAACATTTGAATCTCTTTTATAGGATTTGGGTTGAATACCTACAATATTTCAACTTTACGATTTCCTATACCCTGGGATGAGGTTACTTTGGCCAGTGTTTATTTGACACCTTGTAAAGACCCGACCCTAGTTTCCCAGAGCCAGTGATTTATTTCATTACATTGAAATGATTACAAGAAAGTTGTATCCTGAAGGAACAAATTAGTTTATTAGTTTTGGAAAACTAGATACATACCTAAGTTCAACAATAAAACTTGAAATGAAATACACTATGGGAATTCATTTGAAAACATACATAACTCCTAGGTTACCCCTATAGGTCATTCATAATTTACTTCATCACATCCTGGGAAAATAAAACACAAGAAAGGGGTGAGCTCAGATGCTTAATAAGGGTAAGAAATATAGTAGAAGATATCATAAACATAAACATTAGGCATTCTGAATAACTAAAAACACATGCCTTTAAAAATTAACTTGAATATAATATGGAAGGAATATTGGATAAATAAATAATTCCACAATAAAGCATAATAATGGGTATTCTAATAATAGAATAACCTCATGGACTATAAATTAATTGTTCCATAATGAGGGAAATACATAATTCTAGACATTCTAAAATCTACCATCAAGGCCTCGTAAAAGACATCTAAAAATGATTAAGGCCTCATCCAAAACCATATCTGAAAATGGGCAAGGTCTCGACCGAGTCCATATTTGTTTTGTCTCATGAGACCTACCGATTCATAGAGGAGATATAGTGGGCCCCACCCATCAGTTACTAAGTCCAATACATTCCTCATATGAATGGGGATAAACATAATAAATATATACATTCATATTGAAACTAACATATGAAATGTAAATAACTTTCCCAAACATAAACACTAACCATTCAGAGTAATATAGTGAATGGTTTCAAGATTGAACATCTATACTTAGACTAATCATAAACCATTTAATAAAATATAGTATATGATATCATAAAATATTATTCATAATTATAAATAATAATCAATAAGAGTGTTGAAACAAATGAAAATACTCCTATAAAATCATCGAGTAATTCTTCAGATAAATACCCTTTTACTTTGAAAAGAAGAGTTCTTTTGAAAAAATCTTTGTATTAAACCAGTAGTAAAATAATATAGTTTTTTGATAATAAAATTAGTTATTTTAGAAAAATAATTGTGGATAAAAACATATTATATATTTTACTTGAACATAGGTAAGAATTTGAGAAGTTCCCTTGATTTAGGCTTGTATTTTGGGAAGAATTTTTGAAATATCCTTTTAAAATATATAACTCCCCATAAAATAAAGAAGGATTATGGTTGGTAAAAATATATAGAAAAATAAAATAGAATTTATGAGGATTAAATAAGAATAAATAATAATTTCATTTAGGTAAGTAGAGAATAAGATTAACCCGAATGAAAATGGAGGTTCAGGTAGAAAATCCTTACCTTATGTCCGAATGTATTCTACACTTGACCTTAAAGTACTGGATAATAAAACTAAATCCATTAATTAACTAATTAAGAAACTTATATACATATAGTTTATTCATTATAGTTTTATTATGTTCATTTATGATCTTATTGATAAGTTATAATTTTAAATTTCATTGTTTCAGAGTGTTCGTTTCCTTGATTTAATGATCGGTTCGCTTGATTATAATTAATGGAGTTCATGTGGAATGGATATAATTCTTCAGAATTAAACTTATATATTATTAATGAAAATAAATATGTTTAAATGTTTATATATATCATTTGGTTACATGGTATGAGGTTTATTTATTAGATATAACATTAGTGATAACAATTTAGATTATTTTGGTGAAATTTCGATTATTACAAACTAGTTTGTCGTATGAATTATTATTATGTATATATACTGCTTACATAACATTGAATAGGTTATAATAGATATATTATTGTGTTTTTAAACCATAAAAATGGTTTCATTAGCATAATTTAAGGAGAAATTGAAGAATGAAGGTTCGTCATCCATGAAGGTTGTAAATATGCACCTCCAGTACGATGATTTTGTTTATAAAATAAAAGAGGGAGAGATAGTATTTTGCGGAAGGATATTACATTAAAATGATATAATTACATTATATATATGTTACTAGAGTTATAATGATAATTTTTATAGATGAGGTTAGGAGAATATAAGAAAATAAAATAAATTGAAAATGGAATGAAAAGAAAAAGGAAGAGGGTTTACCTCTTGAAATGTCCTCCTTGAGAACCTCCTTAAGGGAAGGGGTTTTGGTCTTTTGGAAAGACCAATAGCTCTTGGAAATGGGAAGGGAATAGGGAAGAATATTTGGGAAGAAATTTGAGAATCTTCAAGGCTTATAGGATTGACGAGAAGAGGGAATGAGTGGTGGCTTTTATAGAGGAGGAGATGAGTGATTTTTGAATATCTTATTCCTTATTTTATTATTTTTCTCAAGACAACCAATAGTGTTGATTATTATGAAAAAATATTAAAAAGTTTATGTGAGTTAGAACCATGTGTTATTACATCATAGATGACTCAAGAAAAATTGTATTTATCTTATAATGTATTTATACTGTAAATTAACGTATTTTACTATTCACAAAAAATTCAAGTATTTCTGAAAAATCCCAAAAATTCACCAAAACCATTTTTCGATGTCTATAACTAAAAAATGGATTCCATTTTATCAAAAAAAATTCTAAATATGTGAAACTCAATTTTTAAATAAAATCATTATTTACTTGAAAAATACATATTTTAAATTTAAAACTGATTTTATAATACTTTAAAAAACAAACCGATGTCTCATAAAATTATACTAAAATAATAGGAAAAAATATATATATTTAGGAATACATTTTTGAAAACGAATTTTATTTTAAATAAATTTATTAATTTAAAATTGTAATTAAATATTTATTACTCAAAAAAATATCAACACTTAATTATAAAATTTTAAAATATTCACTCTCATTTATATGGTTCCTAAATTTTATTTATACATACATGGCTGAGGTTTTTATTCATAAGGGTACATTAATATTCATAAGGAAAAGTTAATATTCATAAGGGTAATTTACTATTCACCAAAAATGTAAGTTGATCCTATCAGACTCTAAATATCTTACTGATCACAATTGTGTATGTCAGTTTTTTGAAATTCAAGTCATAGGAGCAAAAAAATTATGTTTAGCGGCTAGGTTATAAATATCTCCTCTAAAAAAGTGTTTTTTACAGGGGATCATTGTTGCATGCATTCTATGTTAAATTTATTTGTAAAACCTTGGGGTGTTATATTCTTCCCCCCTTACAAAAATTTCATCCCCAAAATTACCAAAATGTTACCTCATAAAAATATTTGTGTAGTTCTTCATCATAAGTTCCTCAGGCTCCCATGTTTCCTCTTTAATTTTATGATTTTTCCAAATTACCTTTACCATATGAGTTTTCGATTCCTCAACACTCGTTCTTTAGTGTCTAGAATCCATATAGGCTCTTCATATTAAGATATGTCGGGTTCTAATTCTATACCTTCAAATGTGAGTACATGTGTTGGGTCTGGCCTGTAATTTCTCAATAATGAGACATGGAACACATTATGTACCTTATAAAGGCTAGGTGTAATTTACAAACTGTCATGACCCATCCTTGGGGCTCGTTCCATGACTACCCCAAGCCCTCCTTCCATAGACCAGGGGCTGGCGACTAGCACCAAAGGCGTAAATCCCAAGAAAAGGGGAGGCATTGCCTTTACGAAACGAAATCACACACAAACAGAGTACAAGCAGAAGCTACACTAAGTAAATCATTAAAAAAAACGTGCTGAAAGTACGAGGGGCAGGAAATACAATCCCAAAAGAAAGATATAGCTACAACTGAAAGTAAAGTACAACTCAAAGGACAACAGCTGAAAGGTGACAAGCAGCTCCTGGATCGTCCTCCGGGTTCCTACCTGAAGGGTAGGTACATATATCCTCCTCAGCACTCCATGTCTGTCTGTCTCCTCCGGGTACCGACTCGTCATGAGATCCACCTCCGAGTACCGACTCGTCGTGAGATCCACCTCCGGGTACCGACTCGTCGTGAGATCCACCTCCGGGTACCGTCCAGCTCTACAAGCCTCAACCACGATTAGTGATGTCCATCGTCTGCAACCAACACAATGAGGTGTGGGAAAAACCTGTGCAGGGGTGAGTATACGGTACTTAGTAGGGACCCCGAGACCCTCAAGGTCTCACTAAATCCAACAAAGATAATCACAAAGAAAGTTCTCAACAGATAACCCTTACTTAGGTATAAGCCCATACTTATACCTAAGTTACCAAGTAACCCATCTCAGCCACGAGGTATCACACAGATATTAAGTCGACAGATAACCACTACTTAGTTATATTCCCATACATATATGTAAGTTATCTAGTAACCCATCTCAATCATGAGGAAAACACAAAGGTCAATGACTTAGCTCAAACCAGGATTTTCATTATCGAAACCGTAACTGCTGAAGAGCTCCGTCTCTGATGAGTACAGTGATCCTTTCACGACTCCGAGGTACTACTCACTAACCTAAGACTGCTGAGGTACTCCTCCTATCGAGTACCGCGGGTCAGCCACCTCACAAAGTAGTGATCCTCCGCTATGGGTCTGCCACCTCACACAGTAGTGCTCCCCCTCATAGCCTACAGAGGTACTCCTCCTGTCGAGTACCGCGGGTCTGCCACCTCACAAAGTAGTGCTCCTCCGCCATGGGTCTACCACCTCACAAAGTAGTGCTACCCACTGGGATATGCAAGTCACTCCGAATCAAATCGGACAAGCAGTCATCAGGTCTCATCCAGTTGCACGGTCTCCATACTCCGTACGCTCATCTCCGAGAGGGTCCACTCCACGATCTACAGGTCGATACTCCAAGTATCACAAATTCCCATGAATAAGTATCTCAAAAGACCGTCTCGTCATATGTCTCTCAACACAGCAGACGACATGTCAATCAGACGCCCGGTCTGTGAGTTATTAGCCTTTTCATCCAAGGGGCCCGGTTGGTTTCGTGTACAAACCAACCCGACCGTATCTCAACTGTACCCCGAAATCACATAGGGTATACTCATAGGGACCATTTCTCAGCGTGATCACCAACGCCGCTGACGATTCATCAAACGGACGTCCGGTCTGAAGGTTATCAGCTTTTCCGTTCTAGGGGCCCGGTTGGATTTCGGGTACAATCCAACCCGGCCATACTCCAACTACGTCCAAACCTCATGTGATGTATACCAAAAGATTCGTCTCACCGAAAGGAATCCAACAAAGTCGACTACACGTCATTCGGACGTCCGGAACTCAAGCTATAAGCATTTCCGCTCCGAGGACCCGGTTGGTTTCGGGTTCGAACCAACCCGGTCATACCCAAAGTTCTCCTAAACCTTGAGTGTAATATACTGAAACGACCGTCTCGATCCAAGGATCACGTCTCAACTGACGGTGCGCCAATCAGAGGTCCATAGCCCAAGTTACAGGCGTTTGAACGAATCTACCCGCTTTTAGGGGGTTTGGGCCCGGACCGACCCGACCCAAGACCCCCTGGGTCGGCCCGAACCGGTTCGACCCGACCCGGGTCCGGGTCCGGCCCCCTTGGGCGCGGCCCGGCCCAGCAGGTGGCTCGGCCTAGCGGTTGGACACCCTGGCCCAGCGCGAGCGACCCGACTCGGCTGGGTGCTCGGTCTGCGACCGAGCGGCACGAAGGGGGGGGGGGGGCTGCCCCCTCACCTTGTAACAGCGGCCCTACGTGGGGGGACCGCCTGTCCACCACCGGGGGTTACGACCCCCAAAATTCTGAACGGCCAGCCCAGTTGGCCGGCCGGTGCCGCCGCCGCGGGACCCCGCGTTCCCGCCCCCCAAGCGCCGGTGGCCGGTTTATCCAGTTGCCTCCAGGTCTTCCTCCGCGGTCAAAGGGTCGCGGCTCTTGAGGCTTCGGCGTCCGGGGAGTCCGGCCGCCCCCTGTCGGTGACCACCGCGGCCTTAGGGCGCCGTGCCCCTCCGCCGAAGCCCGCCCCTGCCGCGGCCCTTCATGATGCTCCGGCACGGCGGGACGGCGCCACGGCCCTCCGCTGCGGCCCCTGCTCCAGCCCCGACCTCTTTTGGCCTTAACGGCGTGGCGTGACGGTTCCGCGCTCCTTCACCGCGGTTCCTTCATTTCCGCGCGGTGCGACGACACCACGCCGTCTCCGTTCTAATCCACAACGAAGGACAACAGTAAAAAGGGAGGAGGGTCGGCCGTGTTTGTGCGGTCCGTCCCCCTCCCGTTAATCGATAGCAAGCGGCTAAAAGATTAATGATGAACGCCCAAATATTCACGAACATAAAATCAAACCCCTACCTCCTGCTCTTCGCTCGTTGGCGGAGTCGCAGAAGGAAGATGATGAAGACCGTTATTCATCGCGTCTGCCACACCTCCCCAATTCCAAGCTGCGTCGGTTCGTTGACGATGTTGCGGAGGATAGGATTCTGGGGAAGGAAGGTCGAAGAAGAATCGTGTGGAAGATAGTCATTTGCATTCTTCACATTCTTCGTTGGAGAGGATATGATTTCCCCAAGTGTTGGGCGTCACAATACTTTACCAGCGCTTCGTCGCTTGGTGAAGCCATTCCAAAACCTTCTCCCAAGCTCCCTATATATAGGTGAGGGGGAGAGGTATATAACCATCGTGGAATTTATGACGGTTCATTTATTTGGAACCTTTCTAAATTCCAACGATGCAGTTACTTAATTTAAAAAGGGGGTTGGGAAAATTAAATTACGTTGGCGCAATTTAAGAGGTGCGTTGGCACTACTTAAGAGTGGAGGATGCCAAGAAGTTTCCCCCACATAGCCTGCGTCAAAACATATGACAAGAATCAATTTTATGTTGAAACATAAAATTAATTGACAACAATTAATTTCACGTCGACACATAAAATTAAATCTCAACAATTAATTTTTACGTTGACCCATAAAATTAATTGAGAGCAATTAATTTTACGTCGACACATAAAATTAACTGACAACAATTAATTTTATGTTGACCCATAAAATTAATTGAGTGAAATTAATTTTACGTCGACATATAAAATTAATTGATGGGGGGTTTGAGAGGTTTCCTCTCCCTCCCCATTAAATGGGGTGTCAGGGTGTGGCCGTTCCACCACCAACTCCCAAGTGGAGCTTCTAACCACTTTATCCGCACTGCATGTGTTTAACAAAATAAAATAAATTATTCACTTATTTTATTTTATTAACCCACATAAAACCCCAAAAACTAACTTTCATACCCAATCATCCTCCGTTGAGGTGAAAGTCTTTTTAAGCGAATATCGTCACTGCGAGTTCAACGGTGCCCTAAA
Source organism: Viscum album (assembly GCA_963277665.1). Lineage (NCBI taxonomy): Eukaryota > Viridiplantae > Streptophyta > Magnoliopsida > Santalales > Viscaceae > Viscum > Viscum album. The sequence continues at coordinate 1,094,500,988 of OY728151.1, read as the reverse complement.
AATTCGATTCCGAGCACCGGTTCAAAAGTTATAAAACGCCGCTCGTACGTTTACTGAACGTACCCGAAAAAAAGTTTGGAAAATTATTATCAGTCACCCTCGACCCACTACGGTCAAGGTTAGGCTCTGCCTAGGAGAAACACGCCCCAACGAACTCAACGGTACTCTCAGATTTTCAATTCGAGTTACCGTTTAGAAGTTATGAATTTTACAATAAAATAATTGTCACTTAATTATTTTATTTACGGCCAAAAACTAACTTTCTTAGGCGGATTGCACCGACCAAAGTTAGTATCTGCTTAAAGGAAGCATACCCTCACGAGTTCAACGGTGGTCTTGTATTTTTAATCCGAGTTACCGTTTGTGAGTTATAAGCATTTGAAAAATAAAATAACTTATTTAATTATTTTATTTACGATTATGCCATTTTCGGGTTTTCTCACAGGAGGCCTGCGCCAACAAAACTTAAGTCACGCCTAGGGTAAACTCGCCATCCTAAGCACAATGGTGTCCTCAGATTTCTGATCCGAGTAACCTTTTAAGAGTTATTCCACTTTTTCAGGAAAACTTCTTAGGCGTGTTAATTTAAGCTTAACAAAACTTCAGAAAATTATTCCAGGCACACCGAACCTCAAAATCAGGTGTTGTCAGAAACTGCGTACTCATAAAATTCCAAAGAATTTAAAAAAAAATCCCTTGAAATTTACGGGTCTTTACATTACTCCCACCTCAGGGATTTACGTCCCCGTAAAGCTACATCAAAAACTAGAGAAACAAAAAGGGGGTACTGTGCACGCATCTGAGCCTCCCGCTCCCATGTGCTCTCTTGGGGGTTCCCGTACTGCCATCTAATGCGCACTAGAGGAATCGACCGTCCATGTAGGACCTGCTCCTGTCAATCCTCGATCTCCACTGGGACCTCTGCAAAAGTCGCTCCGTCATCGATGTTCAGCTCCCCATGGTCGATGATATGCATCAGGTCGTGCACGTATCTCCTTAGCTGAGATACGTGGAAAAACGTCATGCACCTGGTGCAACTGAGGTGGATGGGTCAAGCGGTAAACCACCTCGCCTACCCTGTTGAGGACCTAGAAGGGTCCGATGAAGCACGGAGATAACCTGCCACCCTGGCCAAAACTTCGTAATCCACATCGAGGTGAGACCCGTAAGAAAACATGGTCGCCATCCTCGAACTCTAGTGGTCTCCGCCTCCTGGATGTCCTGAACCTTCTCTGGTCTTACAAGAGCTGCTAAGATTTCTTCTTTTCCGATAAGAGAAATCTGGTCTCATCCCCTGGATGAACCATATTCTTTGCCTAATACAGTCAATCCCTACATGGATGATACTAATCCATACCAAGGATGACGTCGTAAGGCCTCGACGCTACTACCAAGAGATCCAACTGTTACTCTCGCCTCCAAGGGTTGAGTCACACTGTCAGCATCAGTGTGTGGTCACTAGGTCTCCTCCAGTAGGTATCTCAAAAGTGAGGGTCAAGACAAAAATTTTTAACCGGGACCTCTCAGTATCAACCAAACAGATGGAAAGAAAAGTAAACATCACAAAGATAAGTGTCTTTTATTACTGCAGCTCGAAGTACAAAGACACAAATACAATAACAACATGGAACTAGAAGTATAAGGGACAAAAAGGAATCCACTAGTTCCGCTCCTGTCCACCTGCTTCCGGAGCTCTACTACCTTGTCCACTGCTTGGCTGTTGCTCAAGAACCCGCCGCTGCTTCTGTCTTGGTGGCTCCTCCAATGCCTGCAGATCAACTGTGCGGGGGGTCGGACAGTCACGTGCCAGGTGACCCTTCCTGCCGCATTCATAACACTTCCTTCTCCTCGTATGGCCGGATCTATTTCGTGTTCCTCGCACAACCAAACCTGTATCCCGAGGTTGCCCACATACTGGTCTGGTCCTCTTGGACCCCTGCATCATCTGTCTACTGCCTACATATGACTTGGCTACTGATGGAAAATCCTACGACAAAGGCAGCATCTCCTGAGCATGCTCAGAGTGTAGAGTCACTGGTATGAACTCCACCCTGAAGAAGGTCTCGAAGTCTCCCCATGTGAAGGTCATCTCATCACAAAACTGGAGCATCCGGCTCCACCATCTTCCTGCTGCTGCCTGAAGGAGGCTAGCAGCAAAGGTCACCATGAAGTCCGCTGGTGTAGCCACTATCCTGAAAACTCACACCACAGCCTCCAGCCAATCCTCAGCCGCCTTTGGGTCCATCTCTCCCCGAAAACTGGGTGGCCTCTGGCGCTGGAACTCGTGCAGCGCGCTCAAGCAGCGTGCATCGCCTACTGCTGGGGCTGGTGGCATCGGTGAACCAACGTATAGTAGTATCACTGGTGCCTTTGCTGGTGTCTCAACTGTAAGAGGACCCTGTACCGAGGCCTCGTCGCTCGGCAGACTGTCAGTACGTACATCCCTCTGGGCTCTAACTGGTCGTTCGTGGAAAGACATCCTGAAAGAAACATACGTGACACGGTCAAACGATTATACCTGGTGAGCTGACATGGTTTGAGCTATTTTAAGGGGAAAAAAATTTGAAGACACACATGCATTTAGTGTTTTCATGCACTGAGTCAGAAATCAGAGGTCAGGGTCTTGGTGTATGGATACGTCGCCCGCCCGCACCATCACTGGACTCCTTGAACTGAATACCACACTTGGTACTCTTAACACTATTGCTTCATATAAAAGAAATATCAGAGTTATAAGTTCTGTGGTAGAACCTCCCTCTGATACCAATTTGTCACGACCCCTCCTCGGGGCCCGTGCCATGACTACCCCAAGCCTGCCTTCCATAGGCTAGGGGCTGGCAACTAGCACCAAAGGCATAAATCCCAAAAAAGGGGAGGTATTTCCTTTATGAAATGAAATCACACAAAAATAAAGTACAAGCAGAAGCTACACTAAGTAAATCAGTAAAACAAAAATGATGAAAGTACGAGGGGACGGAAATACAAGCCCAAAATAAAGATACAACTACAACTGAATGTAAAGTACAACTCAAAGGACAGTAGCTGAAAGGTGACAAGCAGCTCTTGGATCATCCTCCGGGTTCCTACCCGAAGGGTAGGTACATATGTCCTCCTCAGCACTCCACATCTTTCTGTCTCCTCCGGGTACCGACTTTTCGTGAGATCCACCTCTGGGTACCGACTCGTCGTGAGATCCACCTCCGGGTACCGACTCGTCGTGAGATCCACCTCCGGGTACCATCCAGCTCTACAAGCCTCAACCACGATCAGTGATGTCCTTCGTCTGAAACCAACACAACAAGGTGCGGGAAAAGCCCATGCAGGGGTGAGTATACGATACTCAGTAGGGACCCCGAGACCCTCAAGGTCTCAATAAATCCAACAAGGATAATCACAAAGAAATTTCTCAACAGATAACCCTTACTTAGGTATAAGCCCATACTTCTACCTAAGTTACCAAGTAACCCATATCAGCCACGAGGTATCACACAGATATGAAGTTGAAGGATAACCACTACTTAGTTATATGCACATACATATACATAAGTTATCTAGTAACCCATCTCAATCATGAGGAAAACACAAAGGTCAATGACTCAGCTCAAACCAGGATTTTCATTATCAAAACCATAACTGCTGAAGAGCTCCATCTCTGACGAGTATAGTGATCCTGTCACGACTCTGAGGTACTGCTCACTAACCTAAGACTACTGAGGTACTCCTCCTGTCGAGTACCGCGGGTCAGCCACCTCACAAAGTAGTGCTCCTCCGCCATGAGTCTGCCACCTCGCACAGTAGTGCTCCCCCTCATAGCCTACTGAGGTACTCCTCCTGTCGAGTACCAGGGGTCTGCCACCTCACAATGTTGTGCTCCTCCGCCATGGTTCTGCCACCTCACAAAGTAGTGCTCCCCACTGGGCTATGCAATTCACTCTGAATCAAATCGAACAAGCAGTCATCAGGTCTCAGCCAGCTACACGGTCTCCGTACTCCGTACGCTCGTCTCTGGGAGGGTCCGCTCCACGAGCTACATGTTGATACTCCAAGTATCACACAAGTCCCACGAATAAGTATCTCAAAGTACCGTCTCGTCATAGGGGTCTCAACGCAGCAGACGGCGCGTCAATCGGACGCCCGGTCTGTGAGTTATTAGCCTTTTCATCCCAGGGGCCTAGTTGGTTTCGTGTACGAACCAACCTGACCGTATCTCAAATGTACCCCTAACTCACATAGGGTATACTCATAGGGACCATTTCTCAACATGATCACCAACTCCACTGATGGTTCGTCAAATGGATGTCCGGTCTGAAGGTTATCGGCTTTTCCGTTCCAGGGGCCCGGTTGGATTTCGGGTAAAATTCAACCCGGCCATACTACAACTGCATAAAAACCTCAGGTTATGTATACCAAAAGATCCTTCTCACCGAAAGGAATCCAAAAAAGTCGACGACACGTCATTCGGACGTCCGGAACTCAAGCTATAAGCGTTTCCGCTCCGAGGGCCCAGTTGGTTTCGGGTTCGAACCAACCCGACCGTACCCAAAGTTCTCCTAAACCTTGAGTGTAATATACCGAAATGACCGTCTAAATCCATGGATCGTGTCGCAATTGACGGTGCTCCAATCATAGGTCCATAAAACATGTTACGAGCATTTGAACAAATCTGCCCGCTTTTAGGGGGTTTGGGCCCGGAACGACCCGGCCCAAGACCCCCTGGTTCGGCCCAAATCGAGTCGACCCGAACCGGGTCCGGGTCCGCCCCATTGGGCGTGGCCCAGCCTAGCGGGTACGGCCCGGCCCAGCGGGCGGCCCGGCCCAGCGGATGGGCGCCCTGGCCCAGCACGAGCGGCCCGACTCGGCTGGGCGCTCGGTCTGCGACCGAGCGGTGCGAAGGGCGGGCACTGCCCCCTCACCTTGTAATGGCAGCCCCACGTGGGGGGACCGCCTGTCCACCACCAGGGGTTACGACCCCCGAAATTCTGAACGGCCAACCCGGTTGGCCGGTCGGTGCCGCCGCCGTGGGACCCCACGGTCCTGCCCCCCAAGCGTCGGCGACCAGTTTATCCAGCCGCCTCCAGGTCTTCCGCCGCGGCCAAAGGGCCGCGGCTCTTGATGCTCCGGTGGCCAGGGAGTCTGGCCACCCCCTGTCGGTGACCACCGCGGCCTTAGGGCGCCGCCCTTCTTCGACCGGTGCGGCGCGTCAGTGCCGCGCCCCTCCGTCGAAGCCCGCCTCGTCCGTGACCCTTCAAGATGCTCCGGCGTGGCGCGACGATGCCACGCCCCTCCGCCGCGGCCTCTTTCGGCCTTAACGGCATGACGCGATGGCGTCGCGCTCCTTCGTCGCGGTTCCTTTGTTTCCGCACGGTGCGTCGGCACCGCGCCGTCTCTGTTCCAATCCACAACGAAGGACAATAGTAAAAAGGGAGGAGGGTCGACCGTGTTTGTGCGGTTTGGCCCCCTCCCGTTAATCGATAACAAGAGGCTGAAAGATTAACAATGAACGCCCAAATATTCACAAACATAAAATCAAACCCCTACCTCTTGCTCGTCGCTCGTTGGCGAGTCGCAGAAGGAAGACGATGAAAACCGTTGTTCGTCACGTCCGCCACACATCCCCAATTCCGAGCTGCGTCGGTTCATTGATGATGTTGCGGAGGATAGGTTTTTGGGGAAGGAAGGTCGAAGAAGAATCACGTGGAAGATCGCCATTGGTGTTCTTCACGTTCTTCGTTGGAGAGGATATGATTTCCCCAAGTGTTGGGCATCACAATACTTTACCAGCGCTTCGTCGCTTGGTGAAGCCGTCCCAAAACCTTCTCCCAAGCTCCCTATATATAGGAGAGGGGGAGATGTATGTAACCATCGTGGAATTTATGACGGTTCATTTATTTGGAACCTTCCTAAATTACAACGATGCAGTTACTTAATTTAAAAAGGGGGTCGGGAGAATTAAATTGCGTTGGCGCAATTTAAGAGGTGCGTTGGCACTACTTAAGAGTGGAGGATGCCAAGAAGTTTCCCCCACATAGCCTGCATCAAAACATATGACACGAATCAATTTTATTTTGACACATAAAATTAATTGACAACAATTAATTTCACGTCGACACATAAAATTAAATCACAGCAATTAATTTTTACGTCGACCCATAAAATTAAGTGAGAGAAATTAATTTTACGTCGATACATAAAATTAAATGACAACAATTAATTTTACGTCGACCCCTAAAATTAAGTGAGTGCAATTAATTTTACGTCGACATATAAAATTAATTGATGGGGGGTTTGAGAGGTTTCCTCTCCCTCCCCATTAAATGGGGGGTTAGGGTGTGGCATTTCCACCACCAACTCCCAAGTGGAGCTTCTAACCACTTTATCCGCACTACTTGTGTTTAACAAAATAAAATAAATTATTCACTAATTTTATTTTATTAACCCACATAAAACCCCAAAAACTAACTTTCATACCCGATCATCTGCCATTGAGGTGAAATTCTTCTTAAGCGAAAACAGAACTTCGAGTTCAACGGTGCCCTCAGAATTCGATTCCGAGCACCGGTTCAAAAGTTATAAAACGCCGCTCGTACGTTTACTGAACGTACCCGAAAAAAAGTTCAGAAAATTATTATCAGTCACCCTTGACCTACTGCGGTCAAGGTTAGGCTCTGCCTAGGAGAAACACGCCCCAACAAACTCAACGGTACTCTCAGATTTTCAATTCAAGTTACCGTTTAGAAGTTATGAATTTTACAACAAAATAATTGTCACTTAATTATTTTATTTACGGCCAAAAAATAACTTTATCAGGTGGCTTGCACCGGACAAAGTTAATATCTGCTTAAAGGAAGAATACCCTCATGAGTTCAGAGGTGGTCTTAGATTTTTAATCTGAGTTACCGTTTTTGAGTTATAAGCATTTGAAAAATAAAATAACTTATTTAATTATTTTATTAACGGTTATGGCATTTTTGGGTTTTCTCACAGGAGGCCTGCACCGACTAAACTTAAGTCACACCTAGGGTAAACCTGCCATCCTGAGCACAACGGTGTCCTCATATTTCTGATCCGAGTAACTGTTTAAGAGTTATTCCACTTTTTCAGGAAAACTGCTTAGGTGCGTTAATTTAAGCTTAACAAAACTTCAGAAAATTATTCCGGGCACACCGGGCCTCAGAATTAGGTACCGTCAAAAACTACGTACTCATAAAATTCCAAATAATTTAAAAAAAAATTCCCTTGAAATTTACGGGTCTTTACACAAACTATAATAAAAAACTCCAATTCTCTAAATTATTTTAAAAGGACTAATGTACCTGGGGATCAATTTACCATTCTTCCCAAATCTCATAACACCCTTCCATGGAGATACTTTTAAGAAAACATGATCTCCCACTTGAAATTACAAATCCTTCCTTTAATTACCAGCATAACTCTTTTGCCTACTTTGAGCTGCTTTGATATGGGTTGGGATAGTCTTTATATTCTCTGTTGTTTCCTCCATAAGCTCTAGGACCACAAGCTTCCTTTCACCAAATTTATCCCAACAAGTTGGTGTATGAAATATCTTTCCATACAATACTTTATATGGGGACATTTAAATGATAAAATGGAAACTATTATTATCGAAAAACCCCACCAAAGGTAAATACTAATCCCACATACATTAAAAATCAAGTGATCGTGATCTTAACATGTCCTCTAAATTTTGGATCATCCTTTCTGATTTCCCATCAGTTTGAGGGTGATAAGAAGTACTCAAAAGAAGCTCAATATCAAAGCTTTCTGAAGCATTTTCTAGAAATTCGATGTAAATAGAGGATCACGATCAGAAACTATTGAAAGAGGTGCTCCATGAAGTCTTACAACTTCATTGATATAGATTTGTGCAAGGTGATCCAGTGGAAAATCCTCCCTTATAGTGAGGAAATGTGCAGATTTTGTAAGTCGATCAACAATTACCCATATTGCATCATTCTTTCTTTGTGTTTTGGGTAATCCAGTGAAAAAATTCATGGTGATTTAATCCCATTTCCATGTTGAAATAGGTATAGGTTACATGAATCCTTTAGGATGTCATTGTTCAACCTTTACTTATTGACAAACTAAAAATCTTGATACATAATCAGAAATTTCCCACTTCATGTTGTCCCACCAGAAATGTTATTTCAAATATCTATACATTTTAGTGATACCAGGGTGTATTGAGAAATTCAAGCTATGTGCATCATCCAATAAATCCTTTTTTTTCTCGGGTATAGAGGGAACACATAGCCTCTTCCCAAATTTTAAAATTCCATCCTCACACATGAAGTTAGCCAACTTCCCGTCTTTCACACCTTTAATTTTATTTTGAAGATTCTCATCCTCAAACTAAGATTTTTAATCCTTTCTAATAAATATGGGCTGGGAAACCAATTGAAAAAGTAATGATGTTTCACCATATTTGATAATTCCCATATCCATCCTTATTATATCCATGTAAATAAGATCTTTTTCAGTCCTCAATTTTTTTAGGACTCCATGATCCTTTCTGATTAATGCATCAACTACCTTATTTTTATTTCTTGGGTGGTAGTGTATGGAAAAATCATAATCCTTGAGCAGTTTGAGCCATCATATTTTCCTCATGTTGAGTTCTTTTTGTGAGAAGATATATTTCAAGATCTTATGATACATATATATCTCACATATTTCTCCATAGAGATAATGTCTCCATATCTTCATAGAAAATATTACAGATAGAAACACAAGATCATGAGTTGGATAGTTCTTTTCATGAATTTTTAACTAAGTTGATGCATAAGATATAACTCTATCATTTTTCATACGGAAAAAACCAAGTCCTTTATTTGATGCATCACTATAGATCACAAATATATCATTCCCCAATGGTAGATCCAAGATCAGAGCATTCACTGATCTCCTTTTCAATTATTCAAAATATTCTTCACATTATTTTTTCCATATAAACTTAACCCCTTTACGAGTAATCTTTTTTAATGGGTTGGATAATTGGGAAAAGTTATAAAAGAAACACTGATAATAACCTAATAAACCAATTAAACTACATACCTCGGTTATGTTCGTTGGTTTAGGCCATTCCTGAACAGCCTTTGTCTTTGTAGGATCAATGGATATTCCACCCTTAGAGACAATATGTCCAAGAAAAGAAACTGATTGAATCCAAAATTTACACTTGCTAAACTTCCCATATAATTAATTTCTTCTAAGAGTTTTCATAATAATGTGCAAGTGATTTTCATTATATTCGTAGATTTTAGAGTATACGAAGATATCACCGATAAATACCACAACAAATTAATTAAGATATTCCTTGAAAACTCTATTCATTAAATACATGAAAATAGAGGGTGCATTAGTCAGTCCAAAAGGCATTATTGTAAACTCGTAATGCCCATACCTAGTTTAAAATGTTGTCTTTGAAATATATTCCTTCCTCACATGAAAATTATGATATCCAGATCGAAGATCAATCTTATAAAAATATTACATTTTGTGAAGTTGATCAAATAAATCATCAATCCAAGGAAGGGGATACTTGTTATTTATTGTAATAGCATTGATTTCTCTATATTCAATTCACAACCCCATGGATCCATCTTTATTCTTGACAAAGAGAACAAGGTCTCCCCATGGAGAAACCCTAGGGAAGATAAATCCATTATCACTCAATTACTTTAGTTTTTTCTTCAGTTATACTAATTCCACTACGGCCATTCTATAAGGATTCTTTGATATATGCCTTACACCAAGAATTAAATCAATAGAAAACTCAATTTCCCACTTTGGAGGATATGCAAGTAAATCCTATGGAAATACATCAATGTTTTTTTAACAAATAGGTACATCCTCAATTTGAATATTTATTTCCTCACTCATAGATATTGAGTTCTCATCCTCCCCAATAATTACATTCAATAGAGCTACTGGGCATGGATATAGATTAGAATTAGATGGTGATGTTTCTTCTCTAAATATAATGGATTCTATACCTTCCTCACAAATCATAATTTCCTTCTTCTTACAATAGATTTTTTGCATCATATTTTGAAATCTAATCCATTCTAAGGACTATTTCAAAGTCAACCATAGGTATGATGAAAAAATCAGTAGATAAATCATATTTATATTCCATAATGGGGACTACCTGACAAATCTTTTTTGTAATGAGAATTCCCTTAGGGGGTTTGACTGACAACTCCCTTGTTAAGAAGAATTGGAAATATCTAAATTTTATAGAAAATTGGAAAGATATAAAAGAATATGATAATATAGAATCCAATAAATAATTGGAAAAGTTTTATGAAATTATTATAGTACCTACCACCACATCATTATGAACTTCAACTTCAGCAGTTGTGATAGCATAATCTTGGACTTGCTCCCTTGGCCTTTTCTGAGGCACGTTTCCTTGACGCATTAGAAAATCATTATCATTGTGTCCCACCTCACTACAATTATAGCATTGAAAATTGATAGCTTATTTCTTTCCCTTGAAATCACTAGCATGATGGCCTTTCTATCCACACTTGTAGCACACTCCTTTCCCTTTTAAGAAGGCACCAGGGTGTTTCCTTCCACAAGTATCACATGCCGGAAAATTCCCCTTTTTATTCTTCTCTTTATCCATTATATCCTATGCCGCCCTCTTCTTATCTTGTTTTCCCTTAAAGTCATAAGACTTATAGAATTATTTCTCTGTCTTGATAGCACATGAGACAATATCTTCGTATGATGAGAAATTTTGGGAGACTAGTGCCCTTCAGAGGAATGGTTTTAAACCATCAAAGAATCGATCAATATTGCTCCTTGGATTATGTATGTAGTCTGAGGCATGCCTTTCTATCCTTGTAAATTTAGCTACATAATTTGAAACATTCTCATCCTCATTTTTCCTCAAATTCAAAAAATACCTTTCTATATCTGTTCTCTATTCAAGAGGTAAGTATTTTTCTAATAATATTTCCTTAAAATCCCTCCATTTCATATTTTGAACCTCTTACTACTCTATGGTTTGAATTAGTGACCAACATTGACCAGCATCTCCTAATAAACAATAAACTGCCATGATAAACTTCTCCCTTTCGTTACTTCCCAAAGAGAAAAATATATTCTCTAAAGAACTTATCCACTTCTATTGTATGAATGGGTTTTTAGTCCCATTAAATGATGGAGGTTGTTGTTGCATACATCATTAAAACATTTCTCCTCCACATTATGGTTCAGGGTGCTCCATACGGGTAAGGTTATTTTTCACAACCCGAGTCATTTGTCCTAGTATAGTTATATGTTTCTCAACACTAGTCGCATCTCTAAAACCAACATCTTTATCTTACATAGGGGGAAATCCCTACATGGTATACGCACGTTCATGCGGTTTCCATTTCCTCTACTAGGAACTATTTCTAAATGATGGTGTACACTATATTAGGTTATAAATCTTATTTCATAATCTCAACTAGAAAAATACTTAACATAAATTTGAAATCATATTCATAGCTAATCCCATAATCATAAACATGGGTTCTTTGAAGAAAAAATTACTTTTAAACCCTTCATAATGTCTTGTAAAGGAGATGTGAATTATCCTAATAATATCCCCCAGGAGTGTCAAACTAGGTGAACAATAAGGCCTATTGTAATTTACTAGGTTACCCCAAGTCAAGCCCAAAACACCTTGTCATATTTGTTACTCCTAAGTACATATGTTCCAGAACCACATCCACTTGTATTATCTAGATAGAGATTCATTTTCTAGGAAGATCCAAAAAATATCTTACTTACCAAAATTAAAGGATGTTCTTATATGTTTATCATCAAAGCTCATCTTAGGGTTTTGTTCCCTAATCTATATTTTCTAAATCTAGTTTCCAATATTTCTACCAAACTTCCTTTGATACCAACTATAAAGACTCGACCCCAGTTTCCTAGAGTCGATGCCTTATTTAATTACATTGACATGATTAAAAGAAAGTAATATCCAAAAGTAATGAATTAGTTTAGTAGTTTTGGAAAACTATATACATACATAATTTCAACATTACAACTTGAAATGGAATATAATATGGAAATTCCTTTGAAAACATCTATAACTCCTAGGTTACCCCTATAGTTCATTCATAATTCACTTCGTCACATCCTTTAAAAAAAACCTAAGAAAGGGGTGAGATCAGATGCACAATAAGGGTAAGAAATAAAGAATAAGATATCATAAACATAAACATTAGGCATGGTGAATAACTAAAAACACATTCCTTTAAAAATGTACTTGAACCTAATATGGAAGGAATAAGGGCAAAATAAATAATGCCATAATAAAATATAATCATTGGTATTATATCAGTAAAATAACCTCATGGAATATCAATTACTTTTTTCATAATGAGGAAAATTCATAATTCCAGAAATTCTGAAATATACCATCAAGGCCTCGGCCAAAACATCTAAAAATGATTATGGCCTCAGCCAAAACCATATCTTAAAATGGGAAAGGACTCAGCCAAGTCCATATCTGTTTTGTCTCATGAGACCTACTGATGAATCAAGAGGCTATAAAGGGTCCCACCAATCACTTAATAAGTATAATTAATTACTCATATGAATGGGTATAAACATAAGAAATATATAAATTCATATTGAAACAAATATATGAAATGTAAATAACTTTCCCCAAATAAAAACACTAACCATTTAGAGTAATATGGTGAATGGTTTCTAGATAGAAAATCTATAGTCAAACTAATTATAAAAAATTATATAAAATATGGTAGATGATATCATAAAATATTAGTCCCAATTATACATAATAATCAACCAGAGTGTTGAAACAAATGAAAATACTCTTATAAAATCATCGAGTAATTCTTGAGATAAATAATCTTTTACTTTGGAAAGAATAGTTATTTTAGAAAAATACTTGTATAAAACTAGAAGTGAAATAATATAGTTTTTTTAATAATAAAATGAGTGATTTTAGAAAAATAATTGTGGCTAAAAACATATTATAGAGTGTACTTTAGAATAGGTAAGAATTTGAGAAGTTCCCTTGAACATGGCTTGTATTGTGGGAAGAATTTTTAAAGGATACTTTTAAAACATATAACTCCACATAAAATAAAGATAGATTATGGTTGGTACACATATATAGAAAATTAAAACATAATTTATGAGTATTAAATAAGAATAAATAATAATTTTATTTAGGTAAGTAGAGAATAAGAGTATCCCGAATGAAAATGGAGGTTTGGGTAGAAAATCATTACCTTATGTCCGAATGTATTATACACTTGAGCTTAAAGTCTTGGATAATAAAATTAAATAAATTAATTAACTAATTAAGAAAATTATATACATATATTTTATTCATTATTGTTTTATTAAGTTCATTTATGTCCTTATGGATAAGTTATAAGATTCAATTCTATTATTCTGGAGTGTTCGTTTCCTTGATTTCATGATCGGTTTGCTTGATTATAAGTAATGAAGTTCATGTGGAATGGATATAATTCTCCATAATTGAACTTATATATTATTAATTGACATAAATAAGTGTAAATGGTTATATATATCATTTGGTTACATGGTATTAAGATGATTTATTAGATAGAACATTAGTGATAACCATTTATATTATTTTGGCGATATTTCAATTGTTACATACTAGTTTGTCATATGAATTAGTATTATGTATATATACTGATTAAATAACATAGAATAGGTTATAATAAAAATATTATACTCTTTTTAAACCATAAAAATTGTTTCATGACCTTCCTTGAAAGAAAAATTGAAGAATGAAGGTTCATTGTCCATGAAGGTTGTAAATCTGCTCCTCCCGGATGATGATTTCATTTTTAAAATAAAAGAGGGAGAGATAGTAGTTTGAGGAAGGATATTAAATTAACATGATATCATTATATTATATATATTATACTATATTTATCATTACAATTTGGATAGAGGAGGTGAGTAGAATATAATAAAATAAAATAAATTGAAAATGAAATGAAAAGAAAAAGGAAGAGGGTTTACCTCTTGAAATGTCCTCCTTGAGAACCTCCTTAAGGGAAGGGGTTTTGGTCTTTTGGAAAGACCAATAGCTCCTAGAAATGGGAATGGAATAGGTAAGAATATTTGGGAAGAAATTTGAGAAGCTTCAAGGCTTATAGGATTGAGGAGAAGAGGGAATGAGGGGTGGCTTTTATAGTGGAGGAGAGGGGTGATTTTTGAATATCTTATTCATTATTTTATTATTTTGTTCAAGGAAACCAATAGTGTTGATTCTTGTGACCAAAAATAGTAATAATTGCATGTGAGTTCGAACCAAGTGTTATTACATCAGTGATGACTCAAGAAAAAGTGTATTTATCTTATAATGTATTTATACCGTAAATTAACGCATTTTACTATTCACCAAAAAAATTCAAGTATTTTAGAAAAATCCAAAAAACTCCCCAAAACCATTTTTCAATGTGTAGAATTCAGAAATGGACTCCATTTTATCAAAATAATTTTCCAAATATGTGAAATTTAATTTTTAAATAAAATCATTATTTACTTGAAATATACATATTTTAGATTTAAAATTTATTTTAGAATACTTTCAAAAATGAACTAAGGTCTCAAAAAATTATCATAAACTCACAGGACAAAAAATATTTATTTTGGAATACATTTTATGAAAGTGAATTTTATTTTAAATAAATTTATTAATTTAAAATTATAATTAAATATTTATTACTCACAAAAATACCAATACTTAATTATTAATTTTTAAAATATTCACTCTCATTTATATGGTGCCTAAATTTTATTTATGCATACATGGGTGAAGTTTATATTCATAATGGTACCCTACTATTCATAAGGGTAAGTTAATATTCATACGGGTAAGTTACTATTCACAAAAAAATGTAAGTTGATCCTATCAGACTCTAAATATCATATTGATCACAACTGTGTGTGTCATTTTTTGAAATTCAAATCATAGAAGTAGAAAAATTATGTTTAATGGCTAGGTTATAACTATCTCCTATAACAAAGTGTTTGTTTTACAAGGGTTCAGTGTGACATGCATTCTATATTATATTTATTTGTAAAACCTTGGGGTGTTACCCACCTTCTCTTCTTGATTTTAATCTTCAAGATTAGTAGCTTGATGATGAGTTTAATAGAATTAAAGACTCTCATTATGGTGGGGATATAGTCGCTGAGTGGAAGTTCTCTAAAGATGGAATTCTATGCTATCAGAATCTCTTTGTTGTACTATTCGCGGTAAGGAAAGATGTAATAGGGGATTTTCATAAATCCCATTGGGATGTGTACCCAAGAACAAAAAATATGTTTATGACATGTGGTATAGAGTCTGGTGACCAGGTATGAGACAAGGAATAGCTAATTTTTTTTCTTGTTGCTATACATACTAGCAGGTCAAGGCCAAGCACTATAAACCTTTGGGTTTTCTTCAGCCACTTCCAGTCACTACTTGGAAGTGGGATGAGATCTCTATGGACTTTGTAGTTGGGTTGCCTCATACCCAGAGAAAGAATAATGAGATATGGGTTTTGATTGATATTATGACCAAGTCGTCTCAATTTTTACCCATTTGTGATACAGCCAATGTTGAGGAGTTGGGAAATATCTATGTGAAAGATACCGTTCATTTTCATGGAGTTCCATTTACTATAGTTTCTGATAGGGATCCTTGGTTCACTTATTACTTTTGGAGATTCCTTCAGGAGGTAATGGGATCTTAGGTCTGATTGAGCAGGACATACCATCTACAGTCAGAAAACCATACAGAAAGAGAGAGATATATTCTTTAGGATATGATTCCAACTTTTTATCTCAATTTTGGTGGGGCTCAGGATGATCACTTGGGGCTGGTTGAGTTTTCTTATAAAAATAATTACCAATCTGTGATGAAAATGGATCCTTTTGAGGCCTTTTATGGCCGCCCTTATAGATCCCTGCTGTGTTGTTCTAAGACTGGTGAAAGTTCCTTGGGTGGACCAAGATTGGTTCAAGAGCCAAAAATAAGAATTCAATTGATTCATCAAAGGATTTTGATAACACAAATACAGTATAAATCTTATGTTGATCTTCATCATAGACCATTGGAATTATGAGTTGGTGACCAGGTATTCCTAAAAGTTTCACCTCGATTAGGTCATCAGTGGCTTGAGAGGAAAGGGAATATTGATCCTTGCTTTGTGGGACCTTGTGATGTTATTGATTTTCTTGGTAAAGTTGATTATCAATTATCACTTCCACCACAACTAACATCAATACATAACATGTTCCATGTATCTTATCTATGAAATCATCTATATGACCTATCTCACATTCTAAGCTGGAGTGATCTAGAGGTTGAACCCGATTTATCAGTGACTAAATGACCAATGGAGATAGTTTATTATGAAACCAATGTAATTCATGGGAGGAAGATACCTCTGGTTCATGTACTATGGCATCACGGTTTAGATAATCATGAGATGTGGGAGAGGTATACACAGATGGGAGAGCAGTGGCCTCATATTTTTAGCATGGAAGCTACTACATAGGATTTCTGGAGACAAAAAGTTTCTATGGTTGGAAGGTTGTAACATACTATTATTTTTTTCAGGTAATCCTAGACCACTATTTTTACCATGATTTGGTTGTGTTTTGTTTAAGGGAAAATTTGGTGAGATTTTGAATCTTTTGAAATTTTTTGAGCTAGTGCACGTTTGATGAAAAATTTTCCCAAATTATGCACCCTCTCATGTCAAACTATTCATACCCAGAAAATGGGGTTATTTATGGCTTGTTCATGGTTTTAAAAATTATAAAACCACATTGGAGAAACCATACATCCCATTTAGAACAGGCACACAACCAGGGCACATAGTTTGGTCTAATCATGCAAATTTGTTTAAGAAACCATCATCAACTTTTAATTAATCCAAAAATACAAATTTAACATCCCAAAACCTCCCATTTAAGTTCATGATGCACTTATCATGACCCCTTATGGTTTATTCTTCCTCATGAGCATCCATGAGGGGATTTGTTCCCCTTTACACCCTCCCAGAAGTGGATAAAATCTTGGAGAACAACATTCAATCTCCACCCAATAGGTTTCCTCTTATCGTTCTCCATCTCCTGCCCTCTCCTCATTTCTCCCAAGGGTTTTTTTAGATCTCCATTTGATGTTGGAGTATCTAATACCTACTATTTTGGATCTTAAACCTAGGTTTGTTTCTTAGATCCCATACTTGATGTTATTTATTGGTGAATCCCATTCAGGGTTCGGTGTTTTGAGATCTATTGATCTTGAGGTAGGTGGTTTCATCATGATTCCCAATGTTTATTATCCCTAAATTGATTAATTTTTTTTAAATTATTTTACTATTATAAATAAAATTTCTTTCAATTGATTTTTTAAAAACCAAATTCCATTGAATTGAGGTTTTCAGAAATTGAACTTTGTCTTGAAATTGGGGAAACCCCCAATTCCATTAGATTGGAGCGTGATTGTGAAATTGATGGAAAATTGTGGAGATTTAAATTATTTAATTTAAATTCTAAAATTGATGGAAATTATTTCAATAAAATTGTTGAATTTAATTGTGGAAATTGAATTATGAATTTATTTAAAATTATTATTTGGAAAAAATATCTTAAAATGGTCTTGATAGAAACCTTTAGGTTTTATCTTTGAAAATGCATGTTTTTAATTAAAAACCTATTTTGATTTTTAAATGGAAAATTGGAATTTTTAAATGGGATAATGATATTTAATTATATTTTTCATTTTTCTTTAAATAATTTTCCCATCCTTGATTTGTTCTATATAACATTCATTCCTAGGTAGTTAGTGAGTTATTTAGGACAAACATGCTTTGATGGTAATTCCCTAGCACCGGATTAACATTTTACAACACTAACAAAACACATTTTAGAATATCTTATTCCCCAATGGGAAATAAGTGAGTCATGTCTTGATAGTGCTAAGGGACGTGTGTACACATTTCAATTATCATCACATGAGTGCTTGAGGATCCCATAACCTGGAACTATCATACCTCTTGACAGATAACCATGTTTCTCACTTGTTTATATTTGAGATATAAATGTATTCCAATGTTTGTAAACTTTTTTCTGTGACTTATGATTTATATAAACTATTTTATATAAAAGATTTTATTTAATCCATTTTTTTAATGTATATCCATCATTTCAAAAGTATTCCACCTTTTGAAATGTAAAGCATGATTTTCTCAAATATGTTTTTGAAATTCCAGAACTGTTTATTTGAAAATTGAATTCTCTTTATTTGGTTAATTAATATTGGCATATTAATATAGAATATTTGGTGTTACCCCATTGTGACTTTATCCCACACCCTAAAGGTTCCTTCGAGTGTTGTGTATATCATCTCTTTTAGGGTTTAAGAAGGGGTAAAACACCACTTGTAGGTGGTTTTAGTTGTTGATATGTGGATTTGGAGATTTTCATCCATTGGGACTTGGGTTGTTCTTTCAATTTTCTTGTAATTTTTGTAGTACTTTGGGTTTTTATACATGTTTTAATTATGGTACATTTCTACCTATGGAGTTTCTTTTGCATGTACACTATTTTATTTATTTTATTTCAAAATGTTTGTGGAAAAATAATCCCCACTTTCATTTTGTATGATGCCAGGTTTCAGTCGCCAACCCATGGGGATTGGAAACACCCTTCAGGACCTATCAATGTCGGCTCAGTTATTGGGTTACCATGGTACTTAGGCTGGTTCATAACATGGTGTAACATTTATTTTTGTTAAGAATAAATATGGGTCAATGCATCATTTCATTTATTATCAAGAACTTAAAAAGATAAATTTTAAGAAAAAGAGTCCTATACCCCATATCGATGATCTATTTGATCAATTATGTGGATATCAATATTTTAGAAGATTGATCTTTGATTTGGATATCATCCACTAAGGATCATGAATTATGATATAACCAAGACAACCTTCTATACCAGGCATGTTAATTATAAATTTATAGTAATGCCATTTTTATTTACTAATGATCCTGTTAGCATCATGAATTTAATGAATAGAGTCTTTAGAGATTTCTATTATCTATTTGTGGTCATTTTTATAGATAATATTATTATATATTCAAATATAAAGGAATATAATGAAGAAAATTTTTGGACTATTACGAAGACCCTAAAAGGATATTATATATACCAAATTTACCAAGTGTGAATTTTGGATATAAAAAAACTCATTATTTGGTCTTAAATTTTCATGTGAGGGTATATTGGCGGATCCTTCAATGATAGAAGATATTGAACAATTATGAGACAAAACACGATGAATGAGATCCATAGTTTTATTAGGTTGGTAAGATAATACATATGTTTTTTTGAGAAAATTATCATGGCTATCGAATCGAATAACCATGTTGACCTAGAAGGGAGTAATGTTCTTGTGGATAGATGAATGTGAGGATAATTTCAAAGAATTGAAGAGACGGTTTGTTGGAACACCTTAATATACACTACCCTATAGTGGATAAGAGTTTTGACATATTTTGATAAATAAAATAAGGTATT
Organism: Viscum album; assembly: GCA_963277665.1. Taxonomy (NCBI): domain Eukaryota; kingdom Viridiplantae; phylum Streptophyta; class Magnoliopsida; order Santalales; family Viscaceae; genus Viscum; species Viscum album. The sequence goes on along the minus strand of OY728151.1, from coordinate 1,094,481,374 downwards.
GGGATAAATCATCATGAAGAATGATATGGTGATAGATTATGCCTCTCGCTAATTGAAAAATCATGAGAAAAATTACCTGAATCATGATTTGGAGTTGGTAGTAGTAATTTTTGTATTGAATATATGGAGGTATCATCTGTATAGTTAAAGGTAATATATATATATATATATATATATTGATCATAAAATCATGAAGTATATATTTACATATAAATAGTAGAATATGCTCTAGAGAAGATGGTAGGAGTTGATCAATGGTTTTTACTTATCAATACATTACCACCCTGGAATGAAAACAAGGTGGTTAGTTATCTATGTTAGAAATACCATGATTATTTTTCCATGCCAAGTGTTAAAAAAGATCTAATATTTATATATTTTTTGATGATTGATCTTGTAATCTTGAGTAAATGGTACAAATGTTATCTTTCTCAAATTAATGTCTAACCATCCATCCATGATAGGAATTAGAAGGCACTAAATGAAGATATGGTATTATAGAAGAATGTGAGGAATATTCCTAAGTTAAACCACGATCATGCTGGAATGATAAGGTTCAATAACCATGTATGTGTTATTTAAATAATAGACTTGAAGAATGATATATTGGATCAATCTCATAATTCATTATTATCTATTCATCCTGGATGTATGAATATGTATAAATATATGAAAGATTATTTTTTGTGGGATAACATAAAAATGGTTATTATGGAGTATTTTTATCGATTACTAGTTTTTTTAGGAATTTAAGGATGAGAGAAAAAATTATAATTAGATTTTATAATTATTAATTATACCAAAATAGAAAAGGTAAAACATTACCATGGATTTTATTATTATACTCTAGGAAACATATAAAGGGAACAATGTTATTTGGTTGTACCTTATGAAATAAAATCATTTAATTTCTATTAGATAAAATTTATCTTTTGATCAACAATCTTGGTTATATTTTAAGGAAGTTGTAAAATTGCATCGAGTACGATTCTTAATAGTATTATATTGGGATATGAGGATTACCTAAAATTTCTAAAGGATTCTTTAGTAGGTGATGGATACATAGTTGAGTTTAAATACTAAAAATTATCCTTATAAATATGGTTATTCTGGTAGGACCATTTAAACTCTAGATGACATGCTGAGAGATTACTCTATATTTCAAATGTGGTTGAGATAACCACCATTCTTTGTTATAATTTCCATACAATAATAGATTTCAATTGAGAATTCATATGGCTCTTTATAAATCCATCTGGTTAGGAAGTACAAAAATAAAACATGTTTAGATAAATATAGAGAAAAAAACTACTAGGAGATGATCAATCTAAAGAAATTTAAGAGACGATTATATCTATTCAATTTCATATAAAGAAAACTCAAAGTTAACAAAAAAGTTATGTTGAAAATCATCAGTGAGATCTAGAGTTTGATGTTGGTGAAACATTATTCATATAAATATCTCTTTTAAATAAGGTTATGATATTTGAAAATAAGGGAAAGATGATCCATAGATATATTAGTCCCTTTGAAATTCTTGATCATATTGGGATGATATCTTATCACTTGCTGCTTATGATAAAACTCTCTCAAGTTCATGATATGTTTTAGGTATCTCTTCTGAGGAAATACCTACCCGATCCTTCATATTTACTAAATACATATTTCATATCACTGAATTAATATCTATCATATTATGAAAAAATGGAGATTTTGGATTTTATAGATAATTTTCTACAAAAAATATCACTCATTTGGTCAATGTTTTGTAGTGAAATAATAAATTTAAAAATAACTATGTTATAAATCGAGGACACGATGAGAAAGAAGTATCCAAATTTGTTTGTATCATAGTGATAGAATTTCAAGGGAGAAATTATTATAAGTGGGTTAAAATGTAACACCCTTCTAGTTTATAATATATTTCATTTTAAATAAATTTTATTTTTTGATATCTTTCTTTACACGCAACACCGTGTTTAAATGAAACACATTTTTTATTAAAACATTATTATTCAATATTATAGTTATAATTTATTAAATTTATTGGTGGGTATAAATATTATTAATAACATTATTAATTGTTTTATAAATGTTTTAATTAATACAAATGCACTAATTAATTTTTGGGAAATAAGTACTCAATTTTCAACAATGTCATTTTAAGCTTTAAAAATAAATTTTCTTAAAAATGGTTTTTGTTGAATTTTATAAATGAATATTATAATTAATTCCAGGAAATTTTATAAATTTAATTTCATAAAATTTATATTATTTTTTAAATCATCATATTAAGATTAGATCTAGATGATTTTTTAGGAATTTTCTGAAAAAGATGACTATTGGGTGAATAGTGTAAATACTAATTTTTAAATAAAATTATCTTCTATTTTATAGTATTTTAAAATCCCCATTTTTATTTATATTGGTTTTAAAATTTCAATTTATACCTTTTCAATCAATGTTAAATTTTATCTTGGTATAAAAATACTTTTAGACTTAAAATTCATTTCTCTGGAAACTGTTTTTCATCGTGTTTTGTTGGTTTATTTTAAAATGAATTTATTCCACTAATAAAAATTTAATATTATAAAAATTATTTCATATTTTCAGTCATCATAATTAATAATATTCAATAAATTCAACTTAATTTTTTTCATAATGAATATTAAAAACAGTAAATATTTGTCACCACAGTAAAATGGTAAATCGAGGTAACCTTGGTTAAAATAAAGTAAGACGATGATGATTTTTTCATTTAAATTATTATTTAATAAAGGTATTTTGACCCTTATCACCATAATATCGAGATTTAATTTTTTATGGGTCACGTTTCTAGGAAAATGGATTAATAATATTTTATTCCTTTAAAAAATTCTTGGTGTGTCTCCCCCCAAACTTATAAATAACCACCCCTTTTATATCTTATTCACACCAATTTGAACCAACTAGATCCAAAAAAACCTACCCAATTATCTTATTATCTTTCCTATATATGAATTATAGGTGTTTTTCTTTTTAAAATACCATTCCATGCATCCTTAATAAGGGATCTAAAAGAGGTATATCCAATGAGAGGTAATCGTTTTTACCGACCCATTTAAATATACTTATTTTCATAATTACTTTAAATATATTATACCCATATTAAAATAATGACTCAAGAATAATTAATATCCTTATATTATATTATTATTATGTTATAATCAATTTTCACATCTTTTCCAACCTACAAAATGAAAAGACTTCACTTATGCTTACATATCGCTTAACAACACCACATAGAGGTGTAATTTGTTTTTATTCACCATATTACATGGATTAATATAGTTATAGATATAATGAATATATATTTTACTAATGAAATAATTATGTTCCTATAAATATAATATATCATTTATGTTTTTAACGCTGCTCTTGCGTACGTGTGCACCACTACCCCCACGAAGCGATGTCATATATTTTTCATGTCCAACCTTCATTGATTATTATAAATATGTATATAGTGAATATATATGATATTTATATCATTATTAAAATTCAATAGATATTGGAATATTGTAAAATAAGGAAGGAGTAGAACCACTAAACCAAAACATAAATGAAAAATAAAATAGTTAACATTTGAAAAATGACGATTAAAATAAATAATTATTAATAAAAGGATGTTGGAATGTTATAAGTAGATAATAAATGACACTCTAAGTATATATATTGTTATGTTATATATTTATTCAAATCACATATTAAGCAAGTCAAACTTGAAGTAAGGGATTTCTTTTATAGTCTCATTTTATTTTCAAATTGTCTATGTTAAAGTTCCCTTTGGGAAAATTATGTGATCGTAATATCATAAACCTAATTTATTTTATTCTCATCTAGTTATTTTTAAGGATTATGTGTTTATTTTCTATTTCATCTTCTGCTGTATCATGAATAAATACGTAAGTAACATGTAAGGGATTTTTTTAAAATATTTTATTGAATATTTAATCCTAATTAGTTTTCTTCTATGTACATATTTTCTTTAAAACGTTTTTAGAATTTTTTAAAATTCTCAAAAGATTTATTACATTCATTTTTACCCATATTTGACTTTCTATAAAAAGGATTAAAAATAACCATCTTGTTATTTTAAAAATGATGTATTTTTTTACCAAAATCATGAATGAAATATTTATTTTAATATACACTGAATGGATGTATTTTCCTTACATCATGGATACTATTTTATTTGATGCATCCTTTACAAGTTTTCATGGTTATTTTCAAGGAAAATATTTTTTCTAATATTCTAGAATTTTTTCGATTTTAAATATATTAATTCAAAAATGAAAAGTGTATTTTCCTCAATAAATGTTCCAATGATATTTTAAAGGTATTTTAATCTCTGACAACACCCATTTATGTTATTGGGAATATGATCTAATGATAGCATCTTTATTATTTCTCTGGATGATTAATGATGGTGAAATATTACTATTCCATTGTAAGAAACCAATTTTTCACTCAGGTAAAGATCCTTTAAATTTGGTCCAAATAATTAATTTGGACCTAATATGGATGCCTAATGAGTTAGAAATGGTATCAGGGGTGTCAGGGACAAGTCCGGAGCTCAAAACCCATCTTTTTGGGGAAACTAACCATGTCACATGATTAGCGCACAGTTGGTACACAATTTGGATAACCGTGCATATGAAATTTTTTGGATAGAACAATATAGAATGGTTTGAGAATATTCATGCAACCTAACCATGAAAGTTCCACTTCTACACTAGTATCCATGCAGAAAAACCATGCACAATCTATTTTTCAGGGTAAATTGTCATTTTTACCGTAATGATCTAATTAGATCCTCCCTTCTTCCCTAATATGAGAACCAATAGGATTAACCTAATTTCCTCTCATTTTGGATAACTTTAAATACCTAAGATAGGAATAAAGATATCTCCTTCATCTGTGATCCATTCGATCTTCCATTTGTCAGGTTGGATGCGTAATGGTAAGTACTCTAGTCCATTTGAACCTTTCTCCTTATCTCTTTATCTTGACCTAGTTATTGAGGTGTAAGTGTTTTTACTCTTTACTTAGATCTACTTATATCCAAGCCAAATAAAGGTTCAATACTAGATAAGGAGATTTATAAAATCCAAATGTGGGCGGTCTATAATTCATCCCTCAAGTTTGTTGATTTTGGAATTGTTGTATGGGGCCCACTGATTTCACCAGGTGTCGTTTATAGAATTTATATTCCATGATTATAATAATTAGAACTGTATGGATATGATATTTCTATATATGTGGTTAATTTTTGGTGGTTACGACCAAAACTCTATCTATCCCATGTAGGATGTTATGCCATAATTGGGTTTTTAGTATTTTATGCGTTTGAGCGACCATTTAGGTGTGAATTTTCTTGACCCTTATAAGGGTAATATTTTCTATATTAAATATAATGATTTATATTGTGAATTTTATAATGTAAAGTATCATGTATTCTCACCACTTGACCCGCCTAAGTTAAGTGATTCAATTGATAATTAAATATGAAATAGAAATTGGAAATTATATTAAGTATATGACTTCACCAGATTAAATATGAATGAATAATAGGTTGCATGTACATAGAACCCCTTACCACATTAATGAAAGTTAGTTTAATAAACCTTAATTATTGAATATTCTTTGAAAGGAATTAATAAAGGTTTCATGCTACTTGGCCTTGTCACACTAATGAAAGGAAAGGCATGGACCAAATGGAATGATTAATTAATTGTGTCTTGATCAAAAGGTTTCATTCCACTTAAACTTATCACACTAATGAAAGTAAAGGATTTAATGAAATGAAATATTACATGAATTCATAATTAAACAAGAATTCCCTGACTCGAGATCACCTTAGATTCCGATCGAGGAGTGCCATGAGCACTCAAGAACCCCATTCCGATTCAAGGATATGACTTGCTTAGGTTGAGACCCACCTAGATCCCAATCCTTGTATATTATTTGGATTCCCAGTATGACACCGTAGGATCCATTCAATATCATTACATAATTCCTTGGATACACTCCTTGGATCCATCATTGACAAGTAGGTTCCATTGTTAAATCCCATCAAGCCCAGTCATTGCTTAGCCTCATTTTACCTTGGATGAACTCCTTGGACTTGGAAGGAACCTCATTGTAGAATTCCTTAGACTATGCTTCTTGTATTAAATTCTTACCCTATGCTAGGCTACAATTATTAATGAGTTGGAGACCCTTGAGGTCTATGTCGCCTTGGTTATTACCTCAGGACTTCACTATTAAATACCATTATAGGTTTCCTTGTTATATATTAGAAGATTCACATTTGTTAACATGTGACTTATTTATAAACTAGTAATAATCAATTAATGGACTGGTTATGTTTAGATTACAACCAAGGGTTGAAGCATGTACTTGGGTATTTAGTTACATTATATTGCTTTACTTTATATATGCATGCTTTCACACTATTACGTACATTTTAATTACACATGCCAGATGTTATAAACACCATTGGTGGTGGACCATTGAGAATTATCTCACACCCTATTCGGGTACCATTTGGTACTCAGAGTAGATTACATGGTTGTAGGTGTTGAAAAAGGTAAGCATACAACCTCAAACACTTGATTTCTTATTGTTTAGTATGGAGCTTGATAGAAGATGATTGAGCCAAATCTCGAGATGCTTGGGCTAGTATTTTATTTCCTTTATAATTATGTGGAGCATGTTATGTATACTATCTTATATATATGTTTTCTAGTTTTCTAGTGATATGACATATCATTAGTTATTGAATGCTATTCCAGTTATTTTAGTTATTTTAGTTATTGTTACTATTGTCTCTATTTTCTAATGTACCTTTTGTTTACTTATATTGATTTTTCTATTTACCAATGTTTATATTCATCCACTGTGCTACACTTTGGTAATGAGGGCATAGTCTCCCCATGGACACACCCTCAACCCTTGCTGCTAGTCGACAACCTCTAGCATTTAGGGATATGTGCTTGAGGCCATGTGGCCCCCTAGTCTCAGGGCACCCATTAAGTGGAATTCGGGTCTGAGATGTCACAAAGTGGTCTCAGAGCTTGTTTCCTTTATTTCTTTACTATTTGGAGAAATTATATTGAAGATTAGTAATAATGGAAACTTGTTCATAATCCGTGCTTAGGTGTCGTGAACCCAAGTTCGGGGTAAAATCTAAGTTACCCAAAATTATAATTGTCATTCTGTTTTTCCTATTACAGTTGAAATTATTTCACTGTTGGGTGATGAAAATACCATGTGGTGTTATTGATTATTAATATGTTTGATGATTTTATTTCATCATTGTCCTGATGATATGAGGGAAAGAAGCATTGTTACATGTATCATTATAGGCACCTAGAATTCACATGTCATGCATGTTTCCATGCCATATAGGTGCATTTCACTATTTTTCATTTCTTGATATGATTGTTATTGTTGAGTGATTTCATGATAGTTATCTTATTATTGTATTACTTTTGGTTGTGATTGAGTGATTTCCTATCTCAATTCATGAGGTGTATGGGCCCTCATGGTTTGGGATGAGTAATTTATTAAGTCAATCCATTTCGTTATAAATAAATGGGTGTCATTTCTAGTGATAGGTGTATGGGAACTGATTCACCAGAAATGGATATTCATTATAAAGTGCAACATGAATTCTTAAATGAAATGGTTTCATGTCCTTATTCCACCTTGTCATGTTTATGAAAGGTAAATGAGTAAACCTGGTAATAAAATTTAAAATGGAATAAAACTTATACTTGAGAAGTTACTACTACCTAGCCATCTAAGTAGGTAGTTGGGGTAGTACGACTTGGGTAGTGAGTTTTCCTACATTCATATTTCACTAGTGATGATATATTTCTTCGTAAAGATTGTTCTGAGGTGTGTTCTTGGCAATTGTAGACAAATGCCACCACGACGTCCTCGTATTGTACACTAGGAAGGTGGTGACGACCATACTCTAGACATGGTGGACCTTGAGTTGCCAGTATTATATTTAGGAGTTCCACTCGAGGAACCGCATGCTGTACCTGATCCGGGCATTGATTCACAAGTTCATGATAGTTTTCGACATCTGATACAGTCCAAGCATGATGCTCTATGGCTTTCACCTACAATGGTTGATTTGAGTCGTGTGTTCTAGTAGTAGTATCCTCATACTTTATCAGGGGATTGCGGTCTATAGGCTGATGAGTCTTATCTAGAAGCCACCCTATCTATCTTTGAGCATTTGGAGACACCTCTAGAGTGGAGGGTCAAACTAGCTACATACATGCTTCCGGATTCAGCCAAGTGTTGGTGGGATGTGAATTTTCCAGGACAGTCATCATTAGGGAATTTTATGGGTTGATTTCTAGATTTCCTTCTCTGATGAGTTATTTACTCAGATGCTGAGAGATAATAGATCTAGAGAGTTCATGCATATCGACCAGGGTTCTATGTTAGTTATGGAATATTCATCACATTTCATGGGGTGGTAGTTCTTTTCACTGCTTCTAGTCGATGACGAGCTTTCGTGTGCTACAAACTTTGAGGATGGGCTCTAGTATTCCATCCATACACAGGTGAAGGTCTTTAGACTGGGTAATTTTCAAAGATATTCAATCAAACTCTTATCACTGAGAACAACCTAGGGGATGAAAATAGTATCAGGTATAGAAGATCAATACTACAATAGACCAATATTTCTTCTGGTGGCAGGAAGCGTTCCCTCGAGGTTTCTCATCAGGGCAGTGACAACTAGAGTTCCCATTTAGATAGATCTAAAGTGTGTCATCTGTGTGAAATATGGGGGAATTTAAAGCCACAGTGCAATAGATACCCACTGAAGTGCCGGGATTATGACCGCATTGGGCATCTCTAGCATTTCTGCAGAACATTTCCACCAACCTCAAGTGGAAATGGATCCGCACCAGCTACACCTTTAGGAGAGGATTCTTTTACACCATTTCAGGTGGGGATTTGGAATAACACTAGTAGGTATGAATGAGGAGGAGGTCATGTCCATGGAAGCCTGACCCCTGTTAACCAGCAGCCCCAACAAAGCAGTTATGATTGTGGTAGTCCATCTATTGCATTGGGCTGTGGATCAGGACAATTGAATGCACTATAGCCGATACCTAAGGATCAGGCTAAGAGACCATATAAAATACGAGGTACTATTATTGTAGCCTCTACTATAGTATCTATTTTATTTGATACAAGTGATTTAAACTTTTAATCTCTGTATATATTGTGGAAAGTCTCATACTAAAGATACAATATTACTATGGTGTAATGACCCTTGATACTCTGTTAGGGGTACAAACAGAGGGCATATTCCAGTGTAGGGATTTTCTCCTTGATGTAGGAAGATAACCTTTCTTATGAAACCTCTTTGTTCTTTAGATGAAAGGATTCGATTTCATTATTGGGATAGATTGGTTGGTTCACTATCACACTTTTGTAGATTGCTATCATCACAGGGTATCTTTTGCATCATCAGAGGGAAGTAGTTATCTACATAAGGGTGAGTGGGATGTCAAGGATGGTAGAGCTGGAACAATGAATCTTGGGATAGGTGGAGTGATCACCTAGATTGAAAATATCTTCATAGAGGATCATGGTTTACGGAAAGATGATTTTCCTCCAGTAGTGGATCATTTCAGGGATGTATTTCTTGATGACTTTTGTGGATTACCTCTTAAGAGAGAGGTAGAGTTTACTATCAAGCATATTATAGGATCATTTATAGTGTCCTTTCCTCCATTCAAGATGGAATCAATAGATCTTCAAGGGATCAAGTAGTAGTTAGAGGATTTAGAGGCCAAAGGATCTGTATGACCCAGTACATCCCCCCGGGGTTCGCCTGTGGGTTTTTCTAAGAAGGTGGATAGAACCTTATGTCTATGCATAGATTAAAGAAGGTTGAACCATATTATGGTCAATAACCAATATCCACTTCCTTGAATAGATGATATCTTTGACTAACTTCAAGGATCAAAGGTCTTCTCCAAGATTGACTTGAGATTAGGTTATCATCAGGAATGAGTCCGGCCATTAGGAATACCTCATATAGGTTTATGTTGAAGGTATGGTCTGTATGAGTAACTTGTCACGCCATTCGATCTTACGAATGTTCCCATCATTTTCATGGCTCTAATGAATAGGGTTTTCCACCCCTATTTGGACTCTTTTGTCGTGTCTTTATGAATGACATATTGGTGTATTCTCACACTCATAGAGACCAAGCCAAACATCTTGAGATCATTCTAAGTACCCTGATAGATAATCATATTTATGAAAATAATTCTATGTGCCACTTATGGATTGAGAAATTTTGCTTCTTGGGTCATATAATATAGGAATAAATAGTATCTGTTGACCCAAAAAAGGTTAGTTCTGTAGTTTCCTGGGAGCATCCTAAGAATTTGTTTGATATACAGAGTTTCTTGAGGATGGATGGACATTACAAGAATTTAATACAAGACTTTTCCCACCTTGATTCACCTCTTACTGGTCTTACAAAGAAGGGCGTCAAGTTCATATGGTCAAAAGAATGTGATAAAGCCTTTTAGAAGCTGAAAGAGAGGCTTGTATTAGAACCTATTATGACTCTTATTGAGTCAAGTATAGGTTATATCATCTTTTGTGATGAATCAAGAATCATAATAGGAGTAGTGATGATGTAGGAGGAAAAATTTGTTACTTACAGATCTCGGCAATTGAATACTCATGAGAGAAATTACCCAACACATTACCTTGAGCTAGCAATAGTTATCCACGCCTTACATTTTTGGAGAAATTATCTATTAGGTGATTGCTTTATAGTGTGCACAAACCATACGATCCTCAAATATATATTTTCATGGAATGAATTGAACTTCGGAAAGTGAATATGGGCCGAGTATCTACAATCATTTGATTTTGAGCATGAATATACACCTAGGAAGGGTAATGTAGTTAAAGATGCATTGAGTCGAAAAACTCAAACATAGGTCATATGAGAATCCAGTGATGAATGGAAGTTAATGAACCTATTTACTGAGCTGAATCTAGAGTTTCATGACAGTAATGAGCAGTATTACCTCTCATCCTTGACAGTTACCTCTTACCTCCTTGGGAAAGTAAAGGTTAGAAATTTTTTAGATCCTAAAGGATTGGTTTTACATAAGAGTATATTAGAAGATAACCCACCTCTAGATTTTTCTCTAGATAGAGAAAATATCCTGGGTATATGTGGATGTATCTAGGTTCCTATAGATATGAGAGAGGAGTTGATGAAAGAGTCCCATGCCTCTCAGTGGGAAGTTCATCTAGGCATCTTGAAGATGTATCGAGACATGCATCACCAGTATTGGTGTCCTGGGATGAAACATTAGATAGAATGCTTTATCACTAGGTGTTCCACCTATCAGTAGGAGAAAGCAGAGCACTAGAGACCTGCTGGCTTGTTACAACCGATTCTAGTACTAGAATGGAAATGGGAAGATGTTTCTATGGACTTTTTAATCGGTTTACCTAGTTCACCTAGAGTTAGTGATGCTGTATGGGTTGTCATTGATAGACTGAATAAAGTATCCCAATTCATTCCTATTTAGGAGACTTTCTCATTTGATGACCTAGGAAGACTATATATCCATGAGATCATACAACTACACAGGGTTCCTCACACTGTCATTCCAGATAAAGATTCTCATTTCACATCACAGTTTTGGAAAGTTTTTCAAAATTCTATGTGAACACAAGTGCTTCTTAGAAAATATTTTCACCCTCAAAATGATGGAAAATCATAATGGAAAATACAGGTTCTAGAGGATATGCTTCAAGCATATGTCCTTGATTTTAGACGTTCTTATGAGAACCATATCCCTCTCATAGAGTTTTACTATAATAATAGATTTCATGTTACAATTCAGATGGATCATTTTGAGGAATTATATGATAGGACATGCCATTAACCCCTGTTCTGGCTAGAGGCAGGTGAGGCAGCCTTATTAGGTCCTCTTCCCATTTAGAGGACTTCAAAGAAAGTTCAGTTGATCAGAAAGTGTATGACTACTGATCAGTCTAGACATAAATATTTTTCCAATCTCCATCTATGACCTCTTGTGTTTGAGGTTGGGGATCATTTTTTTCTTCGGGTATCACCCAGGCTTGGGCATAGACAATTACAAAAGTCGGGAAATATGTCACCACATTATTTATGTAATTTTAAAATTATAGATAGAGTTGGGCCGATAGCCTATCATTTTCTATTACCTCATAGGTATCATGACATGCATTAAGTCTTTCATGTTTCATAGTTTCTTCAATATCATGATAACTCATCTCATACCTTTTATCTTGAGGAAATTGATTTAGATGCTAATTCTACCTTTGAGGCGTATCTAGTACACATCATTGACTAGAGTACGTAGGCTCTCCGAGGTGAGTCTGTAACTTTAGTATGGGTTTTATGGAAGCACAACTACGTGTAGTACGGGACTTGGAAGAGGGAGGCCGATGTGCTTTCCCAGTGGCCAAAGTTTTTCTCAGATAGTTTTTCTCCACCCTTGTAAGGTGAACTTGGGGATGAGTTCTTTTAAGGGAAAAGATTGTAAGAACCTTGTTTTTCACTCAGGTATGGATCCTTTAAATTCAGTATAAATCATTAATTTTGAACAAATATGGATTCCTAATGAGTTTTTAAAGGTCTCTAGGGTATTCTGGGAAATTTTGGATCCTGAAACCCATCTTTTTTTGGAAACTGGTCATGTTTCATGGTTAGCACATGATTGACGCATGATTTGGTTAACCATGCAAATGAAAAATTTCAGACAGAAACATATAGCACGGTTTGCACATGGATTTGAAGACTAACTGTGCAAGTGCCCCCTCTTCCTAGGTAACAATTCACGATTTGCGTACAAGTTTTCAAATAGTTTGGAATAACCATGAACATGCTATTTTTCAGGTTAAATTGTCCCTTTTCCCTTAGTGATCTAATTATATCCCTCATTCTTCCCTAATCCAAGAACTAGTGTGATTAACCTAATTTCCTCCCATTTTAAAGACCTAAGGTAGGAATCGAGAGATCTACTTCATTTGGGATCCATTCAAGATTCCGTTTATTACGTTGGATATGCAATGGTAAGTACTCTAGTCTTTTTGAACCTTTCTCCTTCTATTTTTATCTCGACCTAGTTCTTAAGGTGTGGGTTTTTTTTCCACTTTTCATAGATCTACTATAATTTGATCCAAATCAAGGCCAATACCAAAGGAGGAGAGTCGTAAAAGCCTAAGGTGGGGGGGTCTATAACTCACCCATCAAGTTTGTTGATTTTGTAATTGTCGTGTGGGCCCCACCAATTTCATCAGGTTCCATTTATAGGTTTTATATTCCATGATTATAATCATCATAACCATATGGATATGCTCTTTCCATATAAGTGGTTAATTATTGGTGGTTACGACCACAAATCCATCCATCCCATGTAGGATGTTATGCCATAATTGGGTTTTTAGTATTTGATGTGTTTTAACCACCGTTCGGGTGTGATATTTATTGAACCTTACAAGGGTAAGATTTTATATATTAAATTTCTTGATTTATATTTTGAATTTCATAATGTAAAGAACCATGTATTCTCACCACTTGACCTGCCCAAGGTAAGTGATTCAATTGACAATTAAATGTGAAATGAAAATTGGCAAGTATATTAGGTATATGACTTGATCGAATTAAATATGAATGAATAATAGGTTTCATGTTTATAGAACCCCTTAACAAATTAATGGAAGGTAGTGGAATGAAACTTAATTATTTAATATGCTTTTAATGGAATTAATAAAGTTTGCATGCTACTTGGCCTTATCACACTAATGAAAGGCAAGGTTTGGACCAAATAGACTTATTGATTAATTATGAATTGATTAAAAGGTTGAATAATGATTGAAATTATCACACTAATGAATGGAAAAGATTGAACCAAATGAAATATTACATGAATTCATAACTAAATAGGAATGGATTGACTCAAGCTCGTCTTGGATTCTAATCGGGGAATGCCATGAGCACTCGAGAACTCCGTTTCGATTCAAGGATATAACTTGCTTAGGTTGAGACCATACTAGATCCCAATACTTGTATATTATTTGGATGCCTAGTATTACACCATATGATCCATTCAATATCATTACAAGATACCTTAGATACACTCCTTGGATCCATCATTGACAAGTAGGTTCCATGGTTAAAGCCCATCGAGCCTAGTCATTGATTAGCCCCATTTTACCTTGGATAAACTCCTTAGACTCGGGAGGCACCTCATTGTGGAATGCCTTGGACTATGCTCCTTGTAGTAAACTCTTACCCCATTCTAGGCTACAGTTATTGCTAAGTTGGTGACCCTTGAGGTCTATATCACCTTGGTTATTACCTCAGGACTTCATTATTAAATATCATTTTAGGTTTCCTTATTACATCTTGAAACCTTCACATTTGTAAACATGTGACTTATTTATAAAAAAGTAATGATTAATTAATGGGATGGTTATGTTTAGAGGATAGATGAGGGATAAAGCAGGTACTTGGGTATTTAGTTACATTTTAAAGTTTTACTTTATATATGCATGCTTGCACATTGTTATATTTCCATTACAAGGGTCATATGTTATAGAAACCGTTGGTGGTGGCCCACTAGGATTTATCTCACACCATATATAGGAACTGTTTGGTACCTAAAGTAGATTACATGGTTGCAGGTGTTGAAAAAGGGAAGCATACAACTTTAAACACTTGATTTCTTGCTATTTAGTATGGAGCTTGATAGAAGATGATAGAGTTGGACCTCTGGATTCTTGGGATAGTCTTTTATTTCCTTTATACTTATGTGGAACATGTTATTCTTGTTGTATTGTATCCATGTTTTAAAATTTTCTAGTGACATGACATACCATCAGTTTTTGAATGCTATTCTAGTTATTTTAGTTATTGTTACGATTGTATCTATTTTTCAATTTTCCATCTGTTTACTTATATTTCTTCCTATATTTACCTCTGTTTAAATTCATCTTCTATGCTACACTTTGGTAATGAGGGAATAGTCTCCCCATGGATACACCCTATCCCCTCACTGGTAGTTGGTAACCTATGGCATTCGGGGAAATGCGCTTGAGGCCATGTTTCCTATCGAGCTCGGGGTACCCATTAAGTGGAATTTGGGTTCAGGACATCACATCCATATTATTGATTCAATACAAATCATCTTTAACTTATAAGGAATTTTGAGAATGAATTTTATTGATCATTCAAAATATTAGGAATGAATTAGAAGTATAAGTAATGAGTAGTGTCTAGTTATAGATAGCCCCTTAATGAATCGATGGGTCTCATTAGAAAAACACCAGGCATTCCATATTGTATGGGTATTTGGTTTACAACTACCTATTTATTAAGAATGATGTCTTCGTTAAGAGGCCATGATGGTAATATTCCACATATATTGGCTGAGTGACATTGATCAAGAATGTCCAAAATTATGATTTTCCTTTATTATGTATCAATTTTTCATTATCCATGTGTTCACTATGTTGATATTATCCATGGATTCTCATTGAACACATGTCTTTGATTGAATGACATGTGTTTTTATTATTCAATCTATCATGTTGATTATGCCTTATTTACTCATTATAGCTTCCACTGTATATAACCTTTATTGGGAATTTGAAGTAACCCTTTATTTGTCTTCCTTTCCATAGGATATGAAGAATGATATTATGAATGATATAAAGGATTAAATAATGTTTCTTATGTTATCTTTTTATATTTCCAATGTAATATGGGAATCATGTATGTGTCTATTTTTCCAAGAGCACTAATATTATCGATCATGCATGGTTAGATCACTTGTATCATCCACCAATGTAACAAAATAAACATTAGGTCTAGGTTACTAGTTTCGGGTTATTATAGATCTATTTAAATCATTTGAAATATCCACATGTAAGGAATCATGTGTCTTATACATGTGGAACCCTACATGAAGTATGGATTTCAACCCAACATTTTCATCATATCTGTATACATCTCAAAATTCTTAAAGCCTTGATGTCTTGCGTGGAATTATTATAATCAAAATCAAAGGAATGTGATCATCCAAAGTCTTACACTCATATTTTTTTATTTAAGATCAACTAAAAATAATTAAAATGAAGTAATATGATTGACATGAGTCTTATAATTGTTTTTAGAGACTTACTCTGAGTGAAAATAGATTACTAAAGAAGAGTCTTACACTCATGCCTTTTTCATTCTCAATAAAAAATGACCATGGAAAAATAACTAAGACATGGTGTATCTTAAACACACCAGTTTTCATTTTGATTATAACTTATTCAATATTAATGCATCACTACACATTTAATTATTTGATTATCATCATCTTGGATCATGATCCATTTGATAAATCATGATACTTTAATCCATGAAGATTATAATAATCATCATATTTTTCAAATTCCTTCAAAATATGAATTCTTTATAAACTTTGAATTTTAACCATCAAAAAATAGATCTTCTGAAAAGTCAATGAATTGGCCATGAGGATTTACTATGTAAATAGACCAACAATGGATCAACAAAATGGATCCACTTCACAATTTTGATTAATCGTATCTATGATTTACTAACTGTGCATATTTTAACACCTCAATCCTAACCATTTGGTCTGAGATGGAATTCCACTTGACCTCATACATTCCACTCCATTCACAAGAGGTTGAAGACTAGTGGAAAGGTCCAAATGAATATCATGTGGAGGATATTCCCTCAGTACCAGGTAAACATTAGTGTACAATAATGGAATCAATAAAAATTAAACAAAAAATAAAAAATAAATCATCCAGATCGCAACATAAAAAATATGAAATAACCCATGCGGTAACATTGGTAAAGTTGGACACATAAACCAAAACTAGGAAAAGGGATCCCCAATATGGTAGATAAATGCACAAGGTAAAGAAACTAAATAAAATAAGCAGTAGACATTAACTATGAAATCCATCATGGAGTTCCTGTATCCTCTTGCTAAACCTTCTCAAACATGTAATATAGGTCCCTTAAATTTCATTGGATTCTTGGACATGAAATATAAAAGTGCAATGAAACACATGAGTAGGATATTTCTAACAATCCCTAACACAAGTGAATAATATATACAGGAATATTTCATGAAAATAAACAGAGCATATATTTGAAAAATTTATATAATAGAAGAAGAACATACAAGTTTGGTCCTTTGAGACCAACTCTACCTGCTTTAACTCTATTCCCAAAGGAATTTCAACCAAACTTGTCTAAAATATCCCCCTTTGAATGGATTTCCTAAAAACACTTTTGAAACATCCTGTTGGATGGGATATCCCATTAACCTGCTAACCTCTCATCTCCCTCTAGAGGGATAAACCATATGAACTAACCTAAATTCTCTTCTATAAGAGATATAGGATCAACACATGATATATAAACATATACAATATGTAATATAAAACTTTATGTCACATCGAGTATGATTCACAACCATAAAAACTATATTTGAGAAAAAATTGAACATAGGTTCCATAGGCTACACACACAAGCCTCATGCCCTCAACCATGAAACATATGTATCATGGGGCTATATGTGCATGCTTAAAAATCATTCCAAGTAATCGTATGAATATGAACTAATGATAAGGAACAACTACCTTAGGTATAATTTTTTTGATGATAAGGTTTAAGGTATTATTATAATTACACCAAATTGGAATCCTAAAACCATCCATAATCCACCATGATTAGAATTATAGGATCCTGATTGAGGATAAACCACACCCAAAAAGGTAGGCCAAGACCACACATACTCATGATGATTTTCTATCTATAATGGTCTTGGTCTAAAGGATGTTAAAATTCCAAAACCTTGAATCTATATAATGATTATATCAATTATCAATAATTCCATTTTTAGAGAATGGAAAAACTTATAGATATAATAAAAAAATCAAGAATATGATTGGGTTTAATAAATAAGAATACAAGTGAAATGATCTAGATGATGATGGAATTAATCATATTGGAATTATAGGATCAAACTATTGTCCATGAATCAAACAAAGGATAAGGAAGGAGAGGAGAGCAATCCAAAATTCTTGTAGAGGTCTCCTAGGGTGTTTAGGATCAAAGAGGGATTGATAGATTGAGACAAAACGAGAGGTTCTCGCGATTTTTAAAAACCCTAAATCATGGAAACCCCATTGATCTCTAGAAGACACCACCAGTGAGCTAGTGGACTAAATCTAATGGCCAGTGGAATCTAAAACATTGTTTTAGATTTTGTAAACACCACTGGTTTCATGGTGGAGCTTCTATATCTTTTCAAGAAACAAAATTAATACCATCCTTTCCCTTTTTATTTTTCAGCCTCCTGAACACCTCTAACACACTTAAAATTTATTTAAAACATATAAAAAATGATATACACAAGATGAAAGGAGGCATACCCTAAATGGAGGGTGTCAAAATTATTCCTATCTTATGAATTCCCATTTTTGAGAA
Organism: Viscum album; assembly: GCA_963277665.1. Lineage (NCBI taxonomy): Eukaryota > Viridiplantae > Streptophyta > Magnoliopsida > Santalales > Viscaceae > Viscum > Viscum album. The sequence continues at coordinate 1,094,462,752 of OY728151.1, read as the reverse complement.
GTATCCATTGTGGTTTACTTGAAAAACAAGGTCCATTGAACCTAAACATTAGTCTCCCACAACCATATCTTCCTAAATACACCTATGCTGCAAATGAACTAAAATAAGAGGAATAATTTTGAATTGTAGAACCTTCTTTCATCAGGAAACATTACAAATTGGTAATTAAATAAAATATACATATGATTTCAGTTTAAAATCCTCTTAGTTGAGTACATGTGTATGATTAGGCTCATACCTTCAAAGATAATACATGTGGAACACATTATATATACCTTGATAATATGGAGGAAGTCTCAATCAACAGGCCATGGTGATATTAAATGTGAAGATATTAAATGGATCAACATACCATAGTGAAATATTCCCCTATTTTCTCAGAGGAATATTTCCTAGCCAAGGATATAACCATAAGAAATCTTTGTCCCCATAGTAAACTCTAAGGGTCATCTCATTTTCTTGATATAATATTGATGCCCATTATGAGCCATGACCAACTATTTTTGAATCAAATGCACCCAATTTGAGGTATTCTGTAACATACATGGAACATTAACTTAAAATTCACCTAAATCATACCAACATAGTGGTGAATTACATGGATTACCTTATGATACCCAAACAGATCCATCTAAATCTTGGACTAAAATTTATTATTGTATGAAAACTCTACTAGGTCCAAGTGATTGTCCAATTATCCTATGAAATCTAGAATACAAACTCAAAGCATATCCCTAAATGTCATGATCATTCTCTCTGAATTACCAATAGTTTGACTATAGAGATTTATACTTAGCTTCAATTGAGTTCGAATCACATTCTGCAAGACTTTACAAAACTATAATGTGAACTAGGAATCTATGTTAGATACCATTCTCATAGGTACTCCATGTAATCGTATGATCTCTTGAATATAGAGCTTACCTAGCTTATCCATTAAGATATTATCCAATATAAATATGAATTGATCCACCTCAGTTAATCGATTCACTACCACCCACACTGTGTCTCTACCTCTAAGGGTTCTTGGCAACACTGCCATAAAGAATTCCATTACCTCATCCAATGTAACACCCTGGGTTTTTATGAGTCATTTTTTTAATAAATTAAAATTATTTGATGGATTTAATTGAAAATCACACCAAGTTAATCATGATTCATATGTATCACCAAGTTAATATTATTCTACACACAACATTGAGTTTATCTTTTGGTACACAGAACACTAATTTTGTCTTGTGTTACACACAATACCAAGTTTTATTGAACTATAATATACTATTAATATTATCATTTAACATGATAGTTATCGGCTACCTATTGGAATGGAAGGAAACAATATGATTAAATAACTTATGAAAATATATAGTTTTTATATTTTAATTAGTTATGTATTAATTATAAATAAAATGATAATCATTTAAAATAAAAAAACATTTTTTTGAAAAATAGTATATTTTCTACAAAATGGGTTAATTGTGATTGGCACACATAATTTAAAATTAAATTTTACCACTTTTAGAAAATTTATTTGAAAAAGTAAGCTTTATTTTTGAAGAAGTAATATCAATATTATCTTAGGGTTAATTTTTTCTTTTTTTCTAAGATGTTTCGTTTTTTGATGAATAATGAAAAATAATGAATTTTAATTGAAAAATACCTTTTGTTTTAAATAATATATAATGTTAAAAAATATTTTGAATTGGTTTTAATGAAAAAATAGTTTAATTATACATATATTACTCTAAGTTAGTTTCTTAAACCCATTTTCATATTAAATTTTGATATAAAAACAATGTAAACTTTCAAACATTTTAACTTAAAAAACCCTCTTTCTCTTCACGTCTATGAGATTAATTTTAAATTAAAATTTTGCACTTATTTGATTTGAATTTGGAAAAATAGATTTCATATATGGAATTAGAATAATTTATAATTTATAATTTATAATAATGAAAACTTAATTTTAGACTAAAAGTTTTAGTGAAAAAGTTAACATTAATTACAACGATTAATAAAAAATGAGTTTACTTAGTGGTTAAACTTAGAATATAAGGTGTAATAATGCCCCAAAAATTGTTCAAAACCCATTTTATAGACATATTTTGACTATTTTTACCTTATTATATAATTTTATTAGTTTTTGGGACACTTTTATATGAAATCAACCCATATAATAAGTTAAGTGAAGAAAAAGAGAAAAAATGTACCTTTCTTCCTTTTAATTTCCGCTAATCCGCTAATCATTTTTTTTTCATTTTCAAAAGGCGGTTTATGGGTTCCCAGTACCCCACTATATATTCCAATACAACCACTTTCAAAATTACACAAAAACTTCAAAAACCAATGGAAATGATCAAGAAACCACGAAACAGTGCACAAGAACATCAGAAAAGCTGGCCAAACCTCAGAGAGGATTACCTTGAATGTCTCCCAGCGCGACCATCGACACCGGCCCAAATCCTCCCATTAGAAAACTTCAGCAGAATTCACCCCGCCTTCAAGAGAAATGAAATGGACCTCCAGGAAGAATCCATCCACAAAAGACGTTAAAGAAACCAAAATTAAGATGACTAGATCCGGACGCCATTAGCACCCTGATCCGCAGACAACTCAGAAGGTCAACATTCAAAATTCAATAAAAATTCAAGAAGCAATCCTCCAGCCTTGCGACATACTAGGAATGAGGCCAAAAAATGTCAAAATCATCATCACCACTATACATCAATATTGAAACCATCATCACCGGAACCGTTGTACCACACCAGAAAAACCAAATCCTCACAGAAGCTCAAAACATGATCCAAAAACCGATTCACCCCAAACAAAACATCCAAAACCACAAAAAACCATCACCAGAATCATGCGTGATGGCAGGATGGATATGAACCTACCTCCACCGAAGCACCACTGCCGGATTGAAGCACATCAGATCAAACCACGAAACACCATCCAAAATCCAACCAAAACAGGAAGAATATGCAAAAACGAAGAACAAATGAAAACCATCACCAAAACACCAGATGAAAATCCAATCACACACCAGGTCAAGATCCCACTACCTCCATCTATAGTACCTGCAGAGGCCACGCCCAGCCACCAGTCACATGCATTCAAGGACGAATCGGCTCCCTCGTACCGTGGAAGCGGAGCTCCACCTCTGGTCCGACACCGCGCCACTGAGGAACCCAATCCGTTGCAAGAGGGGCCGAGCAAGAAGGCGACCAACGATGTGTATCACCAAGAGGGAAGATACAAAAATCACTACTGCGATGTAGGAGCCGTCGCCACAAACAACTGAGCAGGGGAGAGAAGCGGAGCCGGTGCGAGACAGAGGAAGGAGGCGACGACATAAGGGAACCCTAGAGAGCGTCGCCCCTTATAAATATTATTTTTTAATATAAATGAGTTTTTTTATCATGATACTTTATTTTAATTTTTTATTGATGATATAATTACATTACCAATACAATAATTATTTAATTAATAATTAATTAAAAGTGAAGTAATTGAATGAATTATTGTGTTACATTATTTTGTATAGATTAAAATACCATATTACATATATGTGAAAATTATATATTTTAATTCTCTCATTTTCTTTATTTTTTTAATTTAGTTAAAAGAATAATGTCAAAATTGACATTAATGATATTTTATAATAAATGATATTTTATTAGTTTATTTAAAATTTCTAAAAATACTATATTATGTAAAGTTATTTGTAAATATTAATAAATATCAACTATTGTCCATTCATGGAACAATTTTTCTATTATAATGATTGTATTGACTGTTAAATAGAAAAAAACTAAGTTAGCACGGTTATGGTTTAAGCAGTGTTTTTGCGTGTTACATGCACTTGTGTTAAAGTTTATTTACAACACACATAAGATTTATAAATTTTAAATTATATATCTTATTTATAATCAGTGAGTAAAAATTTTATAATAAGTTTCACCTTAATTTATTCTTAATGGATAAATTACTTAGGTTAGAAAATTAGTTACCATGATGACAAAATGGTAAAATAAGAAAACTTAAGAGTTAATGAACCAAATGTTTATAAAATGTGTATAAATGTGTGTATGAGGTTTGGATCGATCATATAATCCCCAAAAACATTAATTATCAGTTTTTTAGAAACTTTAGGTAATCTTGACCTCCCAATAGTGAATACTTTTGAGTATTTACATGAATTCCATTCATCCACAACTACAAATGGGAACTCACTCTCCCCACTTATTCACACCTCTATATCCATTTTACACAATCAAAATCTTCATAAATCACTTCCTAACTTCCCTAAAATCATCATATTATACTTATTTCTGGAATAAATCCATCATTTGAAAGATTTAGTGCAAACCGAAGGAGAAAAGGTAATTTTCTTCAATGGGAATCTCTATTTTATTTCTTTTTCCAAATCCTTAAATTATTATAATATCATGATTATATAATAACAAAAGTATCTTAAATATACTAATATTTTGTTATGTTAAGGTTATGAGATAAAAATACACACACCTCCATAAAATGGGTTATGAAATCATCATTTGTGTGTAAGTCGGACTACCGCCTCATGATCCGATGTCGTTCGTTTTTACATTACCTCCTCTCAAGGTTGGTAATAATGATGTAAATACTATTTATATATGATATAAATTTTATATATGATTTAATTATTCTTTTGGAATTATTATATCACACATAACTTCATGATTTCTATTTTATGGGAATAGGATAACTTCATTTTTGTGTACAGTAGACTACCGCATGATGAAACGACGCGGTTCGTTCATGATTTACATAGAATGTGTTAAGGATGAGTTTGATAAAAATATGTGATATATATGACATAATATTTATAATTTTATGATAATCTATATATATATATACATCATATACTTTATTTCATTCAATACGACCAGAAAAAGGAAACAACATTTATGCATACGTATGGTTTACTATCTCTATGAACAATGTATTTGGTTTCTTATCACTAAATTTTATGGGTTAATATAAATAAATATATAATTAATATATATGATATTTATATCATGTTTTAAATTTTTTAAATTATGAATTCATGATTAAATAAATAGGACTAGAAATAAAAAGTCAAGTCTTATATGAAAAGCAAAGTGGTTATTACCAGAAACATAACTTTAACATGAGATTGTTAATACATGGGTAATATAAAGTTATAATAAAATAATAATTTTTAGGAAAAATTTTAATATGGTTCTTTTATATATGTATAATAAAATTATATTTATTATATAGGCTATTATATTGTGTACGAAGGAATTTAAGACCTAATGTAAGGGATTTCCGTCTCGTTTTTTACTTTTTTGTGACACATGATATATTCAACACATATTTATTCTATGTGATGTATTTACTTAAAATTAATTTATTTTATGATTATTATACTAAAATTTATTATTATATACATATCTATTTTATTATCTCTATTTCATGAGGTTTACAGTTCAAAAGTTACCAAATCGGTAAAGTATTTTTGTCTCAATTTTCCTTCTTGGAGAAGTATGTTATGATATACACCTATATTCCTTAATGAGGTGTATATACAGACTATTTGACAAGTAATATCATAAATATATCTATAATCATGATATTTTAAGTTCCATTTTATTTTATTACTTTATGGGGCCAATAATTCAATGTTACCAAAGTCATTAATATTTATGTTACAATCTCAATATTTATTGGGACTATTTATGATTAAGTCTCAAATATTGAAATATCATGATCTACCTCTCATGATTTATCATGAATTTTATCCTAATTTTATTATTCAAGATATATTTAAGTAATGGTACCATTTTTTCAACTCTTTGTTACTTAAGATAATTAAGAAAAGGTTTTTAGGAAAACTGGACTTTATTTCTCTCTTAGGAAAAAAATCTATTTTCCTCCAAAAAAAAGTTTTAAAAAAACTTTTTCAAAGATTTTTTTAAATTATATTTTAATATAATTTTAAAATAAAATAATTTTTAAAAATTTTTATGCTTAAAAAGTGTTTTAAATTGATTTCCAAACTTCCATTATAAGTTTTACAAGATATTTTATAAGAAAAAATGTTTTCAAAATGTTTCATCTTTTAAAAAGAAATTTTTAAACCAAAAATTATATTTTCCCCAAGATTTTTTTAAAATTATTTATAAATATTAATTTATAAGTTCTAAAATTGGTTTTCAAAGTAATGGATTTTTAAAATTATTTATATTTTAAAAAATGATTCTTAAAGAAAGGTTATATTCTTTAAGAAATGTTCCAAGTGATCTTTCTGAAATCATAATCAATATAAGATGAAATACTTGGATATAGTTTACGATTTACTTGGGATATGATCCAAGGACACCATTCTTATTCTTTATTTGAATGGTTTATTTTTAATATTACATGTTTTTTATGAAACTTGTTTCTCTCCCACGACCTATGCAGTTTTAAAATGCATATTAAACCTGATTTTTTTAACTGGTTATGCTATGATGAAATTATTATGAAAACTGTATATTTTCCATAGGCTATGATATGATGAAATTTTTGTGATACAAATTTAATTTCAAGGGTTATGATATTATGAATTATTATGATCATGTGGCACACATATTTATGATTTAATTATGTGACAGGTGGGATATATATCTCCCCCCAATGCATTGGGTAAAGATTTATATATCATGAGATATAAAGGGATGAAATGGGAAGTGAACCCAATTTAGTAATACAGGGATGGAATGGGAAGAGAACCCGATTTAGTAATATATGGATATAATGAGAAGTTAAACCGGTTCAGTAATATAGGGATGGAACAAGAAGTGAATCTGGTTAATTAATAAATGAGTAGAATGAGGAGTGAACCTACTTCAGTAATGGACTTTGTCTACCATGATGGTTTTGATAGTGAGGCTTGACTAATATGGAAATTAATTTCTATTATTATATGTATTCCAAAAATTCTATGTCTTATGCCAATGTTATACTCTCATGGTTCATGTTCTTCAATATTCTTATGATTCATGTATTATGAATTTCTCATATTTATTTCATGAATCATGATTATGATATTTGATATAATGGGTATGATTTTCAAACTTTATTCCATTGTCCTCATACCCCTATGTTCATGTTATTCTTATGTATCTCTTATGTTTACCCTTATTGAGCATCTGAGATCAACCTTTCTTATGTTTCCTTTCCCCAGGTTATGAAGAAAGGTTTTATGTAGGGAATGTATTTTAAGAGTACTAAATGGGGAGATATTTTTGGGAAACATTGAAGATATTTCACCAAATTAGAATATTGGTTCCAATTTTCCAAATTCACTAAAATATTATGGTCCTCAGGTATGAATTTATGTAATGCAATGAATATTCATAAAAAATGATGTAATTTCCTTATATGTTTATCCTGGGTCATTATAGTTGGTATCAAAGGAAAGGTTTAGTCAACCTTTGTAAACTAGGATGTGAAAACTTTATTGATACCCCTAGGTATATTTCTAAGGATATGTCTAGGTATTTATCTAAGGATGAGTCTAAGGATGAGTTAAAGCATAGGAAAATGTCCTAGAATTTTAGTTAAGGATAGAGTGAGTGGTTTCCTAGAAACACAACTCTTTGTGGATACTATAAGTGTATGTGGATTTGGCATAGATGTATCTAGGGGTAATAACACTGAAATCACTATATTGAGATAGACTCAATTGGGAACTAGTGCATAGAAATAGACCTTGCTGCACACCTGGTTTGATACATCTAGGAGACATGCTTTGGAAATTCAAAAACTCTTTATGAACCATCATTAAGTATTGAAATATAATATGACTTTGAATGACTGATGATAAACATAATGTGTCATAGATTAAATAAGGTGTCATGATTTAGATATCATATAAGTTCATTTTTTCATGATTATTTTGTTTCCCAATATTATAAGGGTTTCCCACACAATTCTTTTTGGTTTTAGTCAATGACAGGAACTAGAAGGAATTCAGTTAACATTGAATGTGAAGGATGATTTGTTGATGATCAGCCTTATGGGATGATAACTGGAGTAAAAGATATTATGATTATGGATAATCAGTTTTCATGGAACATGATTAACAATGTGTACTTTAATCAAATCTCATACTCACTAAAGAAGATAAGGAAAGAGTTATATGAGAGTTTGGGTAATGAAGACCATGGAGGAAAGTAGATTCAGTTTCCTACATGTCAATAATGTTGGAATAAAATCCCAAGTGGATTTTTTTGAGGAACAAAAATATTTTTTGACTCTGGAAAATAAGGGAAAAAAGTAATTTACTATAAAGAAAAAATGAAGGGTTTGACTAACACAATGGATGGGAATATTGGTCTTACTAAGGTATTATCAATGGATGAATTATTTAAATATGGAAAGTATGTGCATTATGAAAATCGATTTCCTTAGGGGATGGTTTTTGAAGAAAATAACTATGTGATACAAGTAATGGTTATATTTTGGATGATTAAGAGACTAAAAATGACATGTGAAAGTAAATAAGTGTTAAAGAATAAGACAATGAATTTTAATTAATTGTTGGAGAAGGAAGTGGTATAAATAAAGTATTTATGTATTGCAATTGAAAGATTATGTTATAAAAATCATGAAATATATAAGTATTGTTCAATATATGTTTTTAATTAAGTACTTGAATGAATATGTTTTATGATGTTGATGGATTGGAAAATTGATTTAATGGAAATGTGATATTTTTATTATGTGAAGGTACCCATTAATATATTCCAAAAGCTAAGAAAACTGTTTTTAGTTAGATAAAGATACCATTGATTTGGATAATATAATTTGGATATTATCGATGACTTCAAGACTAATAAAAGATTTTTTGATAATTTAGTTTATGAAGTAATTGATGGATTTTACAAAATTATAGGATCTATAAAATATATTCAATAATATATGTTTTTATTCAACTAATTAGAAAGAATTATTTTTTTCATTAAGGTTTTGTGGTAATTTAGTTTATCACCATGTTTGAAGAGAATATATGATAAATCAATTCACATGTTGGGTATTTGAGAATCGAGATCTATGTTAAGATATATAGGGGATTAATGATAAGTTTATTTTGATAAATTTAGTCACCTTCTTTCTCAAGTTTGAAAGGGTCATAAGGAAAACCATTTATAAAGTGGTTTATGCTGTACATTGAATGTGTTTTTAAATATTAATTAATTATTTTGATATATGAGGATTTATAAATATTGGATAACCTATGATAACAATTTTTCTTTCATGATAATGAAAGATAAATGAAATGAATTATCATCTTATCAATGGATATTATGATATGTTTGCGATTTAGGTATAAAAAATACAAATTCATTTCTTGGAATAAGATATGAAGTTTAAATTGATCAAGGAACAACCCAATGGTGAGATTGTTCTTATGAAATAGAATGAAATCAAGTAAGTATACTTTATTGTAAAAATTCTTCAACTTCAAGAAAAAGATCTTGAAACAAAAATTCTATCCTAGTACCTTCATTTAAGTTTAATTAAATAGTCCCTTAGATCATCAAAGATTTATGGTTTTTTGATCCTTAACATTCCATGGATCACCCACTTTCCTGTGATCATTGATCTCTATCACTCTCTATAATTATTTATGCTTTTTATCCATGTCCAAATCATCACTTCCCACCTACGTTCTCCTATGTGGAAAACTAACTATGAGTTAATTTGGGTGACCATTATGTTTCTAGATTTCCTTTTTAAAGTAAGTTTTAAAATTAATTTTTATGATGTGGGTTTATATTAATGGAACTTTAAATAATTAAAACTTTGATGAACTAGATGAATTTTAAGGTCAAAATTCATTTTAATGGAGGTAGAATATGACATCAAGTTTTTATGATTTTTTTTCAAATAAATGAAAATTATTTGAAGGGTTTCGTTGCACACTACACAAAATTATGCTTATTTTATACGTAACACCATGTTAATATTTATCTACACACAACATTTAGTTTATCTTGTGGTACACACAACACTAAGTATGGCTTGTGTTACACACAATAACGAGTTTTACTTAGCTAAAATATATTATTAATATTATTATTTAATATGATAGTTATCGCCTAGCCATTAGAATGAAGTGAATGAATAAGATTAAATAACTTACAAAATATATAGTTTCCCCATTTATAATAGTTATTTAATGATTCTAAATAAAATAATAATCATTTAAATGAAAAAGAAAAGTTTTCTGAAAAATAATATCTTTTCTAATAGATGGGTTAATCACGACTAAGGATCATAATTTAAAATTAAATTTTATGAATTTAAGAAAATTTATTTGAAAAAATTAACATAATTTTTTAAATCATAATATAAAAATTATCTTTGGGTGAATAATTGGTATTTTTTGAGATGTTTCAGTTTTTGACGAATAGTGAAAAATACCGAGTTTTAATTAAAAAATGCATTTTCGTTTAAAAAATTTATAATGTTAAACTATATTTTTAATTAGTTTTAAAGTTAAAATAGTTCAATTATAAATATATTAATCCAATTTAGGTAATTTGACTCATTTTCATATTTAATTTCTAAATAAAAACATTGTAAACTTTTGAACATTTTCACTTTAAAAGCCCGCTTTCTCATCACATCTGTGGAATAATTTTAAATTAATTTTTGACACTTATGTGATTTTAATTTAGAAAAATGGATTTCATATTTGGAAATAGAATAATTTATAATATATAATAAGTAAAAATTAATTTTTGACCAACATTATTAGTGAAAACAGTTAAATTAATTAAAGTAATTAAGGAAAAAATGAGTTTACTTAGTGGTTAAACATAGAATATAAAGTGTACGAATGACAAAAAATATAAGAACCCGATGCTTCTTTTTGAGGTACGGGATTATTCTTTTTCCTTTTCCTTAAGTGTTTTTGAGAAAATGTGGAAAATGGGAAAAAATTTTAAATTTCGAAACTACATGCCGTGTACTTTGTCCACACGCCGTGTACTTTTGGCCGTGTTGGGATGAGTACATGGGGCGTGTAGCCTTGTCGGCGACGAGGGGTGTAGGAACCGACTACACGCCATGTAGTGGTACCTTACACACTGTGTAGTCAGTCGGCAGGCTTAAACAGTAAGGCGGTGGATTTGCCGCCAGCTGGGTGACAGTACACGCCGTGTACTCAGAAGTACATGCCGTGTACTCATGTCGGCAGGTGAACAGTGTGGTGGTGCCGCCAAATGAACAGTTAAATGAAAGAAGTACACGCCATGTACTCAGAAGTACATGCCTTGTACTTTGTTTTTTTGGCTTAAAACAGGCAGTAGCCTCCTCATTTGGCAGAGGAGGCGTTTGATCCATTTTGGAGCCAAAGGAGGAGGCCAGACCTTTGAAGATCCTCCGGGAGTTCGTCTGGAATCCGATTCTGCTTCGGAAAATCTCGTTGGAACCGCACAGATAAGCCCTCTCCTCTCCTAGTACCGTTATTACAAATTCTTATCCTAACGTAAGTTATTTACATTTTAATGGGTTTTGTTCTTCGTCAGATCTACGCCATTCTTGGGCGTTTCTGGAGTTGACGTTCGGGTATAACGTTCGTTGGCATATAAGGTAGGTGGCTTGGTGTAAATTTCCAACTATCGTGCGTTTTTGTGCGTTTTTGTGCCACAAACCCATGTTGGGGTGTCATGTGGCTGAGGCTGTTGCTATATTTAATACCTAGAATTGCATAGGTGATTAAATTGTGATAATAAAATACTGGTTGGGATCGTTGCTTGGATCCAAAACCACCCCAGAGGTGTGTTTCACTGTTTAGCCATTTGGCCAGGATACCCGAGGGCATGCCTCAAATGTAGTAATTGTAGAATTTCCTTGAGAGGAATTTCTTGTTTACTGCATTTTGATATATTGGGAATGGTCCAATAACCTGTTTAGCCTGAGGGAATTGTTGCGATTAGCCTGTGGGCACTGCACTGTTTAGCCTGAGGGTAGTAGTTACTTCGGCCTGAGGTCAACTTCTTCCGTGCCTGAGGGAAATAGACTCTGTGCCTGAGGACGACACTACCTACGCCTGAGGGCAAATTCTGTTATGCCTGAGGGTGAATTCTTGTGTTGGACACTGCTTACCCGAGGGTGGGGGTTTACTTGTCTAAGGACGTGGACTGTTTACTTAGAAATGCACTGTGGTAGTTCCTAATATTTAATGGATTGAATGAATAATAAAATGGCAATATAACTGGTAATTAGTTACTTTTGAGTACTGCTTACTTTATTGCATTTTACTACTGCACACTATCGTTGCATGCTTACACGTAGTTGGGCACGGGCTTTTGGTGGGTGCCTACGGAGATATATTTCTCACACCCTGTTTGGGTCACGCTTTTCGGCCCAAAAAGATTACGTTTCTACAGGTTTTGATAGGGGCAAGAGTCCCTATACAGGTACATGACTGTTTTAGAGGAGTAGGAGGGCATGGGACCAAGCCTAGGCTCGCGATGCCGCTGCCAGCTGTTTTGCTTTGTTTTGTTGTACTCTGCTTTTGGCTGTATCGTATTGATGTATAACATGTTCTGGATGTTTTCTTAGAACTTGAGACATGTAGCATCATCATTTATATAATGTTGGTTATATCCACTGCTGTTGTGTATTTCAGTTGTGTATGGTTTACTGCTTCCGCTGTTGGTGTATGTTTTATTTTGTATTCCGCTGCACTACACTTTGACAAATGAGGGCATAGTTTCCCCACTATCAGACCTGAGCCCTCGCTGCTAGTCGGCAGCCTCTGGAATTTGGGGAAATGCGCTTGAGGTCACGTGCCGAACCAGGCTCGGGGCACCCGTTGCGTGGCACCCGGGTCCGGGACGTTATAAAAAACTTGTAAAAAAACCCTTTTTTCTAGACATATTTAGATACTATTAACCTATTTATTTAATTTTATGAGTTTTTGGGATGATATTTCATAAAGGCGACCGATATAATAATTTAATGGAAGAAAAATACAAAAAATGTACCTTTCTTCCTTTTAATTTATATAAATATTTAGACTAGGGAAAAAGCTATATAGTTTTGGTTATAAAAAATATTTTTTAATATAAATTACTTTTTTATCATGATAATTTATTTTAAATTTTTAGATATGATATAATTACATTAAATACTTATAAAATTCTAAAGGTGGAATTATTTAGTTAATAATTAAATAAAAGTGAAGTAAATTGAATTAATTATTATGTTACATTTATTTTTGTAGATGAAAATAACCTGTTTCATAGGTGTAAAAATAATATATTTTAATTTCATCATTGTTTTTATTTTTTTTAATTTAGTTAAATGAATAATGTTAAAATCGATATTAATACTATTTTATAATAAATGATATTTTATTAATTTATTTAAAATAACTAAATATCACATATTCTAGAAATTTATTTTTAAATATTATTAAATATATACAATGTTCCATTCATGGATCATTTTTTATATTATAATGACTATATTTATAGTCAAATAGTAAAAACATAGTTAGCACAGATAATGTTTAAGCGGTGTTTTTGCGCGTTACATGCACTTACATTAAATTTAATTTTCAAAATACATAGGATTTATAATTTATAAATTAGATATCATATATAATATTAGTGATTAAAAATAATATAATAATTTTCACTTTAATTTATTCATAAAGGATAAATAACTTAGGTTAGAAAACTAGTTACCATAATGAAAAATCAAATGGAAAAATAAAAAAACTGAAGAGTTAATGAACCAAATGTTTAAAACATGTATATAAATCTGCGGTGGAGGTGTTTTTCAACCATATAATCCCAAAATAACTTTAATTATCATTTTTAAGAAACTTTAGGTAAGAGTGACCTCCCAATAGTGAATACTTTTGAGTATTTACAAGAATATCACTCCTCCTCAACTATAAAAGGGAACTCACTCTATCCACTTATTTACACCTCTAAATCCATTTTTATCGACAAATATATACCCAAATAACTTATAAACATACATAACCTCATCCTATAAGACTTATTTTTGGAATAAATCCGTACATTGAAGGATTTAGTGCAAACCTAAGGAGAATACCTGAAGAAGAGATAACGTTCTTCAATGAGAATACCTATTTATTTCTTTCTAAACCTCCTTAAATTATTATTATATTATGAATATATAATAAATTCAGTATATTACATATAATTATATGTTTTTATGTTAATCGTACGACCAAAAAATACACACACTTCCATCAAATGGGTTACAAAATCATTGTTTATGTGTATGAAGAACTACCGCCTCGCAATCCGTTGTCATTCATTTTTTCATTATCACCTCTCAAGGCTTGGAATAATGATGAAAATACTATTTATATATGATATATATGATATTTATTTTATTATTATTCTTTTTAAATTATTATTTCACACATACCTTCATTGTTCCCATTTTTTGGGAATACAATAACGTTGTTCATGTGTACGGAGACTACTACCTCGCGAAGCGATGTGATTCATTCACACATTACATGGAAAGTATTAAGGATTGTTTTAATAAAAATATGTAATATATTTGAAACAATAGTAATAATTTAATGATATATATATATATGTATGTACGTATCATTTAATTTATTTCTTTGAATATGACAAGAAATTGGAAGCAGTGTTCATGCGTACGTACGACCAAACGTCTCTAAGAATAGTGTATATCATTTCCTATCACTAAATTATAGGGATTAATATTAATGAATATATAATGAATATATATGATATTTATATCATTTTTAAAATATTTTAAATTTTTAAATCATTATCAATGTAATCATATCAAAAATAACAAGTCAAAACGTATATGAAAAAAAGTGATTATTACCCGAAATGTAACTTTAACATGATATTATTGATAAATGGGTAATATAAAGTCTTAGGAAAATCATATATGATAGGATATATATGAATATGGTTATTTTATAGATTTATAATAAACTTAAATTCATTATACCTGTGGTTTTAATGTGTATTAAGTAAGTCAAGACTCAAGGTAGGTGATTTCCGTCTCCCTTTTTTACTTTTGTGAGAGACAAGATATATTCACCATATATTTCTTATACGTGGTCTGTATGATTACTATGAATGTATTTTTTGATAATTATATGATATTTTATTGGTACTTACATATCTATTTTAGGGTCTCTCTTTTATGGGTTTTACGGTTCAAAAGTTACCAAAATGGTAAAGGATTTTTTTCTCAATTTTCCTTCTTTGAGACATATGTTATGATATGCACCTAAATTATTTCATGAAGTGTATATATATCCCATTTGAAATGTAATATCATGAATTTATCTATACTAATGATATTTTAAGTTAAATTTTATGTTATTATCTCATGGTTCATATGATTCAATGTTACCAAAGTCGTAATGATTTATGTTTAAATCTCACCATTTATCGAGATTGTTTATGATTAAGTATCAAATATTGAAATATAATGATCTAACTATCAACATTTCTTATAAATTTTATTCTCCTATTTTTATTCATGGTATATTCAAGTAATGGAACAATTTTTTACACTATTTGTTACTTTAGATAATTAATAAAATGTTTTTAAGAAAATCAGATTTTATTTCACTATTCGGGCGGGAATCCATTTTATTCAAAAACCATGTTATCTAATAATGTTTTCAAAGATGTTTTTAAATGAAAATTTATGATGATTTTCAAAGAAAATTCTTTCAAAAATGGTTTATGTTTATAAAGTGTTTTAAATGATTTTCAAATATTCCTTTATAAGTTTTCAATGCTATTTTTAAATAAAAATCATTTCAAAATGTTTTATGTTTTAAAAATAATTTTTAAAAGAGAAAAGAATATTTTCATCAATAAATATTTAAAATTATTTTTAAATATTACTTTATAAGTTATCATAGTGTTTTTCAATGAAAAGGATTTTGAAAATTCTTTTTGTTTTAAAAATTGATTTTTAATGAAAGGTTATTTTCCTTAAGAAATGTTCCAAGTGATATTTTAAAACCATACTATATATAAGATGACATAATTTGATATTGTTTAGGATTTAATTGGGATATGATCCAAGTACACAATTAGTATTATTTTTATGAATGGTTTATTTTTAGGTTGACAAGTTTTTTATGAATCCCATTTCTCTTCCATGAGCTATACCATGTTAAGATGATTATGAAACTCAATTCTATTCATGAGTTATACTATGATGAAAGGATTATAAAACCTATCCCTTTTACATAGGTTATGATATGATGAAATGTTTATGAAACCATTTAATTTCATGATTTATGATATGATGAATGCTTATGATCTTGTGGAACAAATATGTATGATTTTATTATGTTACATGTGGGACCTATATCTTCCTCTAATGAAATAGGTAAAGTTTTATATTTCATGAGATAGATAGGGATGGAATAGGAAGTGAAAATGGTTTAGATATATAGGGTTTGACTGGGAAGTGAACTCGGTTTAGTAATACCATGATGGAATGGGATGTGAACCCAGTTCAGTAATATAGGGATGGAATTGGAAGTGAACCTGGTTTAACAATAAAGGGTTGGATTGGGAAGTGAACCTAGTTCAGTAATATAGGGTTGGAATGGTGAGTGAACCTGTTTGATTAAAGTACTTTTTCCCCAATGATGGTTTTGTTTGTGAGCCTTAACTAATATGGAAATGACTTTCTATACTTATGTGTATGCCATAAATTCCATGTCTTATGCCAATGTTATGCTCTCATGGATCATGTTCTTTGATTATCTTATAATTAATGCCTTATGAACTATGAATATTTATTCCATGAATCATGATTATGATATTTGATATATAGGGTATGGTTTTTAAATTTTATGTTGAAAATCTCATACCCCTATATTAGTGTTATGCTTATTTATCTCTTATGTTTACCCTTACATAGAATCTAGGCTCACCTTTTCTTATGTTTCCTTTCCCCAGGTTAGGAAGAAAGGTTTTATATAGGCCATGTATATGAAGAGTACTAAATAGGAAGATATATGTGGGAAACATTGAAGATATTTCATCAGATTAGAATATTGTGTTCCAAGTTTCCAACATTACTAAACTATTATGGTCCTTAAGTGAAGGTTTATGTAATTTAATGAATATTCAAAAAAATGATGTTTTATAAATGTATGTTAAGCCTAGTTCATTATATACAACATAAAAAAAAGTAACTATAAGTGGCTAGAGAAACCCTCCATGACTCTAATGCCCATCCTTGATCTTCTAATGAGTTAGACAATGGGAGAAAAATATTTCAATGTCTCTCCTCATGTGGGGCCACCAAAATTCTTGTCTAAAATCATGATACATTTTGGTTGATCATGGGTGTACTACCCACTATAAAGAATGAGTATATCTCATTAGGTTTTCTCTCATATAAAAAGAAACCATCACCCTTATATAAACTAGAATCACAACAATACTATCAAAATCCCATCAAGGAATGATACCATTTTCTAGAAACCTCTCATGTATAATGAAACACTCTATATTATGTTCCATAATAAAATCAAATCATTCCAAAAATGAGAAAATGATCATTATGGGTGCATAATAATATTCCCCTTGATCCTTAGCTATTCCCACCTTCCAAACTACTGACAAGGATATGAGCATCCAACCTACTTCCGATTTCTGCTACCTAACTTCCTGTATCTTCCTATAAGGGACTCTATAAAAAAATTTTATTTCACAAAAGAATAATCCATATTAATGTTGAATGTATTCAAGTATTCCAAAAAACACCTCAGATTATGATTCAAGTATTAGTGAGAGAAAATATAATACAAACTATTTTGGTATGTATATATGAAAAATCTCTTACAGAAGTGGTAGTATCCCCAAAATTTCATCACATGAACCACTAATACCAAGTCAAAGTCATGAGTAGCGTAGTTATAATCCTAGGGTCATAGATAAAAAACCTATATGAAATTTTTTTATCAACCTAAATTAGAACAACTCCTAAGATAATGAGAGATATGTCACAATACACTACATACCCAACTCCAGGATTAGGAAGAATCCAAACCAAAGATGATTTCAACCTATTTTTTTAGCTTTTCCAAGGCTTCTTCACACTATTATTTCCATTAAAACTAGACTCCCTAATTTTTAAATATGATCATGCACACTTCCAAAAGATAATTGTTCATAATTAATATCCTATAGTTCCCATCCAACCTAAGGAAACTTTGAATTTCAAACAAATTCCTTGGTTATTCCCATGACATAACTACATATACCTTATTTGGATCAACTAATATTCTTTCGTAAAAAAAAAATTACCATGAATTAATACTTCCTTTATACAAAATTAAACTTTGAATACTTGATTTTTTTACTGCGAATGAAGTGTACTTAACAAGATCTATAGGTATTTAGAATGTGATTTTGATGTCTTGGAATATATTAGTATGTCATCGATGAACACAATGATGAAAGAGTCTATGTATGGGTATAATATATTTTTTATGAGTTCCATGAACACTGTTTGTGAAATTTTTAGTCCACAATTCATAATGAGATACACATAAAAATCGTACCAGGTCATAAATGTGATCTTTGGAAAGCCTTCCTCTCTGACCCAAAACTGATGGTATCTAGAACCAATATAATTCTTGGAAAACCACTAATCACCCCTTAAATGATCAACCAAGTCACCAATTCATGGAAATGGGTACCTATTCTTCACAGTGATCAAATTAAACATCCACGAGTCTACATAAAGTTCAAGACTACCATCTACTTTCTTAGTGAAAAACACACCCCAAGGGGAAATTATATATCTAATGAATCCTTTATCTTCATGATCATCAAGCTATAATATGATCTATTTTAACTTAGGTGGTGTCATGAAATATGGTGGAATTGATACAGGTAGTCCACCAAAAATGAAATCAATCACAAAGTCAACCACCCTAAGTGTAGGTAACCCTTGGAAATCAATTGGAAAGACATCTCAATATAGGTTTTCTATTTAAGGAAAATAGGAGGGAGACACTCTATAATTCACCATAAGGATCAATCCAACCACCTATGACAAAAGGACTCTCTTTTAAAAGTATTTGGATCCATTATTCTCTCCTTAACGTCCAAATCAGTGGTCAATATGAATTTCACCCCTTTATGTGACATTAAAGCCACTCATCTCTGATAACAATTGATGTGTGCATGGTTACTCATCAACCAGTCCATTCTAAGGACCACATTGAAGCCTAAAATCTCTAGGATTATGATACTACCTAAATTATTGATATAAGAACCCACTATTAGACATTTTAGATAGATATTAAGATGATCAAATTTCCCCCCAAAGGTGTATCAATGGATAGAAACATAGAAGTTTACTTAATTGATTTGTCTAACCCAAAAAACACTTGACAAGATATAAAAGAATGATATTATCTAGGATTAATTAAGGAAATAGATAGAGTAGAATAAATTAGGACCATACCTTGAAAAATTGAAGGTCTCTCCCTACCATATAATAGAGACTAACCAACCACATAATACCTATAAAAAACACTCCATGATTCCCCAAAGGATCATGATTCATTTAATTCATCATCTTTTATGGGGTATTCATCAGTTACTAAGTTCCTTTACCCAAAAAACATCCAAAAATTATTGTATGTACCCATGAATACCCATTATAAAACCACATCAAATACTCAATATTTCCACATTGGTGACAATTCAGGAGATAAAAGGTAAATTCCTTTAGACAATTTCATTTTCTGCAACAGCTATACCACCTAGCAGAGTCATCTACCATAGAGGGAGTCGATAAACCTATATTATGATCCAAACATTGACTATTTACCTAGAGTAAAACATTTAAATTCATTTTCTTTCTTCCAAAATGAACATCTAGGACTATGCTAGAGAAGACACCGGCCAATCGATAGACATCTCAGAGACAACCCACATCCTTATCTTCCTTGATAACTTTCTATATCACTGGTTCCTTATGAATCATTGCAGAATAGGTCATTTGATCGAAGTTCTTGACCTATCATTTCTCCTTTGGATGAAGTCAAATTTTAAAAATTATTACATTCATAGCCTCATTACCCACTAGAAGTATATAAAAGTGAAGGAAATCATCAATGTGTGCTGAGTATGCAGACACTGTCATCATCCCTAGTTGGATCTCAATGAAATTCTAATCGTGGTCTAACTCCAGTGCATCAGGTGTAAACTCCTTGAATAATTTTCATTGAAGGTTGGACAAGCCATCCCTTCATATTTACCATTCATAAGAATAATGTCTCACCATTATCTAACTGTGCCTTGAAGTATAAAGATCCAACCAATGACTATCCTATCCTTTGGGGTATCCATAAGGTCAAAGATACTCTCAAAGAATCACATATAGTTATCTACACCATAGGGGTATCTGGATCCCTGAAAGGATTGGTGTGATAAAGTTGAAAGTGATGATCATAATTGACCATAATCAGCCCACCCCCATGACATCCTCTTATCTAAACAAGAACTAGTTGAAAGAGTATCAGGTAGACCACTTCTATAGATTTACCCACTTGAGGAACCAGGGGGTATGCTCAACTATGTCCTCCTACACAACATGTGGTTCAAATAACCGTTCAAGAGATCTATGAGGAAACCTTTTATGAAATTCCAAATCAAAACCTAGAGAAGGATAAAAAATAAAATGAGATGACTGATAACAGATCACACACACACACACAAGGGTTTTAAAATAAATTTTAACCTAATAGGCTACCCATACAAAGAAAGCCTAACCCCATAATCACTACCCATAACCCTAGACGGATCTCAAGTACTTGGAATTTATTCACAAAAACATATATATACACTCAAGCATAAAATAACTAGGATCAAATAAAAAATAAAAAGAAGTAATACACCAAAATAACATATCATATATTCAACATGCATTTAATTATTTTTAAACTATATAATGAAAAAATAGACATATGGCATGTGATCATATGTGCTTGAGAATAATTCCTGAACACACACCATATCCCATAAACCAATATACCAACATCATGTGTATCACCCAAGGTGAATTAAATAAATAGTAACATAAAAAAGAAAAAACATAAATTCCAAATTTATAGTAACTTGGAGGTTAACTATATAGCATCAGATAGAAACTGACATAGTTCCCCTGCCCGAGTCCCAACCATCATAAATGATGTTTATCCTATCCCAAATCATAGAAAATAGGAGTAACAAGTTAGTAAACCTAGTCCTATGATACCATTTGGTAACACCCCAACCTGGACCACCTAGTATGTGCTAGGATACCACATGACCACATGAAAACCTCCCCATATACAAGAGTTTTTTGACTAGTATTATGGTCTAAAGTAACTTCATGGGGATACTATTCCATCACTACATGATAAACATTAATGTACAATAATGGAAGTGATACAAAAAAATGAATAAAAAAACAAATCATTTAGGTAGAAGAATACCCAATATGTTTTATCACATATAGTAATAGTAAGACATGTTCGACACATAAACCAAAACTAAGAGAATGAATCCCCACATGTGGTGTATCATTCTATGAGGTAAAGGAAAAAATTAAAAGTAGCAGAAGACATCTATCCTAAATTCAATCATGGATTTCTCTCATCCTCCTAAAAAACCTTATCAACCATCAAACATAAGAAGATTTACATTTACATGATCCCTAGTTATTAAATATATAGGTACATTGAAATTTTGTGGTAGGATTTGAGTACAAGACCCAGTAGGATACCACCAATGGTCCTTAATACAAGTGAAATAGACATAATAGTCATTTTATGAAAATAAATAGAGCATTGGTTTGAAAAAAATATATCATATAAGCAGAATATACATGTTTATTCCTTTGGGACCGGCTCTACCTACTTTGGATCTATAGTGGAAGAAACATCAACCAACATTTTCTAACACACCCCTCTCAGGGTATAGTCTATATGGACTATCTTACATACTCAGCTGCATGAGATAGAGTAATAACACACGAAACATACATAGAAACAAGTTGATAGATAAAACATCACATCACATTAAGTAAGAGTCACAACCATAACAAACAATATGCGAGAAAACAAAGAACATTAGTTCAATAGGCTTTACACACACACACCTCATGTGATCAACCATCAAAAATAGGTCTCTAAATTCTACAAACACATGCCAAACAATCATTTTTGAGAATTTATATAAACATAAGATAATGAAAAGGACTACCTACCTATAGTACAATAGAGTTTAGAAGATAAGGGTAAATGTATGAGTCCAATTAAACTACACTAAAATCCTATAAGAATTATTGGTCAAACAATATTATAATTATCCAATCATAATTACGGAGATACCACACACAAAAGGTAGAACGAGACTACACATACCATCCAAATATAATTTTTTTAAGCCACATTAAGGGAATGTGGGAAACCATATTTTGAAAAACAAGGACCATTACGTGCTGAAAGAGCTCACAAAATTATTAAACCCCAAACTAAGATTATTTAAATCAGAAACTCTATGTAATTACCAGTGTAGTGTACTAAATTGGGTGTCTGGATTCTCCTTGATGAGTTCTTCGAGGTGAGAAACCATTCTGACCATTGTCCGGATGAATTCCTCCTGGGTGATTTTTCCTTGGTTGAAGCCCCGGGCAATGATTTAGTCTTGTTTGTCGATCCACACCTCTATCTCCTCAGTGGCCTCAACCTGCAACCTTGTTTCATAAATCCTTAGAATATCCTCATCTGAAGCGTTGGGATGAATGAATTTTTCAGTCATTTCTTCCTTGGAGTGGAATATGAGCCTCATACATTCCCCTACCAATTCTTCCATCACTCTTGGTTCTCTTCTTTGATCTCCACTTTCCCCTCCTTGTGGGTCTTTTCTTTTCTTACTTCCCCTTTTCTTAGCCGACCTAGTTTCCATCGGTTTAGGTAAGTGAGAATAGTCTTTGCGTCCCTTGGGTTTTCCCCTGGACCATAATGCATTTCCCAGAGTCACGCTTTCCTTTTTTCCCCTTCTTCCTTCTTGGGCTGTGGGGACCTTTCCCTTGGAAAAGGTCGAAACTGTCCACTGAATGTTGGCTGTAACTGTAATCACCTGAATAGTCTTCCTCAAACATAAACATTTGTTCTTGAACTACCAGACCTTAAAAACGGGTTTTCAACTCAACCCCCGGGCCTTCTTTGAGAGTCCACAACCTACACGAAGAGTCCAACTTTACTGCTTTAACCTCCATGATATTAGTATTATTATCCTCACTCCCAGTCTTCTGATAGGATGGGGACTTAGAAGTGGGAATGTTTGGGTCCAAGGGCCCCAATACACTATCCCCATCCTACCTTCCTTTGCCCTTATAAGGTTCTGTAGCAGTAAGTAAGAAGGACTTCCCCGACCACATTACAGATGGATCAGCCTCCTTGCTGGAATCACCAACAGAAACACCCTTGTCACCTTTGTATTCCTCCATTGCTGCCAAAGAAATAACCCTATGATCACTGGATTCCTCTGGATGAGGTGAAAGTAGCCTAATGTCTAAGGATTCATCAATGCAAGCCTCCTCATTCTTCTCTGAATCCAGTGGGTCATGCTCAGTCTGCTTATAATCACCTAGATCATTCTTCAAGCGGGCAAAAATATCCACAACCTTGATTGCATGCCTTTCTACTTCCACCACAGAATTACCTCCTACCTGAGTCGTTGCCTAAACTTTGTCAATCATCAGATCAACACCCCCACACCTAGCTCCTTTACGGCAACTGGAATCAAGATGACCTAGCCACCTACACATCTTACAATACTCCATCCAGGATTCTAAGAAGACAGGTTTCTTTCACCTAAATTATTCACCAATAGAATCCCATACCCACTCCACCAGTGCCTTGGATACATCAACCTCTACCCATATTCACGGGTTAATCAGATGGATGACAGACATAGTCCTGTTTTCGGATCATAGAAAATGTCCAACCATATTCCCTAGCATCTGGAGGATTGTATGGTTTTGGAATGGCAACGGAAGTTCAGGGAAAGACACCCAAATTGCTACTGAAGAGGAGTATCGATTCATATGAAAATCATAAGACCAGTGAAATAAGAAAAATCTGAGACCGATGCACTTATGAGGAGCACTGGACCATGCACGAACCATATCATCCTCCGAGGCGAAACGAACCATCAGGTGCCATTTTTCGAGAAGACCAACAATCGCGCGCCCTTGTAACCCCCAATATTTGAAGATTAAGCGGTCAAATTCATATACCAAAGGACGTCGATGAGAGAAACAAGCCACTAGGTTCAGATCCAAGATCCTTGAGGCTTCTGCGAACTCCAAGAGTGATAATGGAAGTTGTGGTGCACCTTTAAACAGCTCGGGGACCTTCGGGCTAAGCGAAATGGTAGGAAAAATAGGGCGATAATTAGGATTGGAGAAAGGGAGGAAAGGGCTGGGCTTCGAAGCCAGATGGGCAAGATCCTCCCCCCTCCCAACGACGGGAAGGGGTAAGGCCGAGGCCGTCTCCATTTTCGTTAGGGCATCACCTCCGAGAGCCAAGAGCTGAGATCATTCAACTATCTTTTCTTTTATAACAGCTACACATACCCAATAAGATCTTTTGTTGACTATGGTCTAGGATTAAATGATACGCATATTCCAAAACATATAATCTAGATACTAATTCAATAAATTATAAAAAATTTCCTTGTTTGACAGTGAAAATACCCTTAGATTCAATCAAGACATCAAGAATATAATTGGGCTTGATGAATAATAAGAGACGGGAAATGAACTATATGAAGATAAAACTCACAGGATAAAAATCAAAAGATAGAACCATTATCCAAGCTTTGAATATAAGAGATAGAAAGAGATGATAACACTCCAACATTATAGAAGAATAATCCTATGGTTCTGAGGATCAAAGAGGGGATGAGATAATGAGTGAAAACTATAGTAGTTTGGGTGTTTTAAAAATAGTTCCCTAAAACCCAGAGACCATGATGCACTTTAACAGATTCCACCAGTGAACCAGTGGACTCAATTAGTTGGTTGGTGGCAGTTAGAAAGAATGGGTTTTTCCTAGGGTCCCCAACGATGGGCCAGTGGTGTTACATACTAGTTTGAATCATCAATACTGGGCTAGAATCCCATATGATCTTAGGCATGCCTCCCCATATGCTTGGGGATTCTGACTAACAATGTGGGTTTAAGGCAAAACTTTATGGAGTCTATACCCTCAACTAGTGTAGAAAATAAAAAAAATCCAAACATGTAAATAGTATACAATAATATTAAGTGTAAAAATCATATCATACCATCATAAATTATGAATGTATAAAAAAATAATCAATAATCAAAACTAGAAATAATTCATTGATATCCCACTAGGCTGATCACATATATAATATAAAATTACAAAAGTACTAAAGGTTATACCCCAACACTAAGAAATATCTCATCCAGATATCCAAACTCATAGTTAGATACTCAACTAGATGATCAAACCTAGGACTCATCCAAATATGTACCTATAATAAGTTAGGTCTTATTAGGTATCCTAGTTCAATGGATGCCCAATAAGGGTGTGAGCAGACCTTAGTAGGACTCCACCAACTTGATTTTGCATATAACTATTAAATTTAGTGTACACACATGAGATAAGAATAACTAAAAATAAATTAAACAAATAGTACATAACTATGAAAACATATCATCTAATCACTAAGGAGTATACAAAAAAACAATAATATACTGACAGGTCATAGTCTTACCAAGTCACCATGAACCTAACCATACCTATTTTTCCTCCACACTAGAATAATGTCCACCCACCACATCTAAAACATCCCTCCCTTAGGAAGATAGTAAAAAAACATAATTTACACATCCCATTAGGTAGGATAATCCATGTAAATAATGAATGATCATACAAATTATCCCTCTCAGGAGGGATAGTCCATATGGATCAACCTGCATCCAACTTCCCAACACATTCCCCCTCGATGGAATAGTCCAAAAAAATATCTAACACATATTTCTCTTTAGGATATCCCAAGTACATTCCCACTAAAGTCTAACACATTCCACTAAGGGGAATAGTATATATGGATCAAAATGCATGTTAAACCATAGAAGAAAGAGGAAAACACATACAATATAGGATATAACTAAAATGTCAAACATCATATTAAATAAATCAAGTATCATAGTCCCCAAAACTTACATGTAAGAAACAAAAGAAGATGTCTTAGGGATACACATGCACAACTCATGTGATGAAGCATAAACATTGGTATAATTTTCAACACACAAAAATACATGTGATCAAGGAATCAAACAAGGTCTCATGGTCCAAAGAAACATACCACATTGAATAAATCAAGCATAGAACTCACAGGGTTACAAACACATGAAAACCATATGTTCAAACATCAACATAGGTTTAGATGTAAAAGTTGATAGGTAATACATAACTATTAAAACATTATCCATCGGTGGGTAGGAAAAATTATATCACACAAGGTCCATTGTGACCCTAATCACCTTATAGTTAATTAAGAATATTCATTTAATTATTTAATATAAGGAATTCATTAAAAAATTATGCAAGAAACTTGGTCTCTTATATTAATTAACTAGGGAAATAAATTAAAATATAATATTGGGTGTTCCATTTAGTTTTTTAGGAATTACATGAATCTCAAGGTTAACCATACAATAATTTCATGACTATATAACTCATTCCAATAAACTAAGTGTTAAACTTATAGTTGAGTACATAGAACCAACTAATTCAAATGGAGCCAACTCCATCCAAAAAAAGCTCAACAACTTTTTCCGAGTTGTCTAAGTCCATTTGGCCTCCATTGACCACCAAGACATCTTAATATCACCACCTAGTTATAACCTTGAATAACCATCATTAGAAGGCCTATAACATGCTTCCTACTCTATTATGGAAAAATTCCTATCACATGTAAAAGAAACCAATAATAATTTAATATAATTAAATTATTAACTTTAGAAGGAACCAACCAAGTTATGTACCTTTAACCATAACAATGTCTAATGGAGATCGACCACTAAAGGAACACTACCTATTCTAATAAAAATAAAAGGTATGAAATTATTCTCATGGTCTAATGGAGAATTTATCACAATTTGAAAAAAACATTGAAGATATTTCCAAGGAACACACCTTCATCAAAATGCTTATCCATGACACGTGTTCATAATCATGGAACACTATATATCCATGTAAATCCAAATACCCATCATTATTGGGAAATTCCATCAAGATTTGATGAAATTTTCATCAAATATTAGATCATGACTTAGCCAATGATAGATCAGTGATCAAGATAATAGGAGAATTGAGACATAAAATGATTAAAAAGAAAACAAATACAAATATGATCCATCCATGATGAACGACATAGTTTTCCACTACTGTATGAGTAATAAAGTGGCCAATATCAAAGAAAATAAATTTATTTCACTTGGATTATCCAAAAATTTACACCTAGATTCACCATAGTTTAATGGGGGTTCTTGGAGTGTGGAGAAAAGAGGTTCACTCTTGATTTTACCTAAAAATTTCAAGAAATTGGGTTAAAACTTGAGAGTTCCTTGGTGGATAAATAGACCTAAAGTACCTTAATGAAATATTACACATAGAACCACATCATATATAACAAACCAAGATTTCATGGTACACTTCTCTTTTAATAATGGAATGGCTTGCATTGTACGCAAGTTCAAGATTCTAACACACCGCGACCAATCAACGTAGCCGTTATGAATAGTAATACCAACTTTTTCAATTATATAAATTTTATATTTCAAAATGGACTTCATTTTTGGATTTGGAAGATCAAAATTAGCCTAAGTTGAATTTTTGGTATTTTTCTGAGAACATCCAATTTTTGATGAATATTGAAAAATACTTAAAAACAAACATTTTAATCAAAATAATTTATATTGATAAATTATACTATTGAGTGTTTTTAAAGTATAATTAGAATATAATTTTACCATTTTATCCAATTTTGGTCATTAGAATTAATTTCACTTTGAAATTGGACATAAACAATTGTCAATCTTTTGATTAATATCGTTTCTTAAAAACACGCTATTTCTTTTGACAACGAGAATTAATTATAAAATTAATTAATGAAGCTCATATTTTTTGAATTTTTTAAAATATACATCATTTTTGAATTCGGAATATCAATTATAGCTTAGGGTGAATTTTTTCTATTGTTCTGAAAAACATCAATTTTTGATGAATAGTGAAACCACTAAGTGGTAGTTAAAAAAACCGATTTTTTGTTTAAATGAAACTTTACCGCTTCTATGAATTGAATTTAAAAAATCTGACATACATGGTTTTCATTAGTAAGTAAAATTTGTTTCAATGGGATGAAAATAATTTTTTGTGAATAGTAACTTTTTAGTTTTATTAACCGCGATTATAGGTAATTAGGGTAATTAAAGGTAAAAATGATATTATAAGAATATAGAAATATCTTGACACATGTCCTGAACTTATTGTATGAGTCATAGCCGACCAAGACAAACCATGGAACGATTTTTGGGACCCCATGGATCCACTTGGGTAAGATAATGACATTAATACCTATTATTTAAAGAAAAAATAAAAATGTCACAAACATGTATTGTTTTACTAAAACAATTTTTTACAAGGGGTTATACAAGTTATATTTTCGACTATAAATATTCATTGGAAATATAAGATGATTTCCTACATCATGGTAATTTTTTTTTATAATTTTTAGACATTAAATAAATAAATTTATTTATGACACCATGATGATGCAACGATTACCTCATTAACGAACGGTTTAAATAAAATGAAAAGATAAGGTAAAATATAAGACTTACACTTGTTGAAAAACTATTTTATGGGTTGATTTCGAACCCTTATCACATTATCTTAGAAATATATCATTTTGGGACCTTTATAATCCGAAAACCATTTTATAATAAAATAATATTTTTAATATTTCCAAAAAAGCCCCTCCTCTCCTCTTATAAAAGGCCCCCAACTCTACCACCTTATTCACACCTTCAAAGACATTTTGCTCTGCCAAAATTTACCCAAATACCTTCTAAAATTTCCTCCCTTCATCCTAGAAGCCTTACCCTAGGCATAAGGCACTTCAAGAGTCCTTTTGGTTCAAACCAAAGGGAGTTACCCAAACTAAAGGTAATAATTTCTCTTAACTTCTTTTATTTTATTTTACTTCTAAAACCCCTAAAATCTTTTTATTCTTTTATTTTTTAACAAAAAAAATATCCCCAATATACATGGATGTTATTATGAGAATTATTCTAACTACACTTACACACACCTCCATCTAATGGTTAAAAAACATACTGTTTCTGTGGGTGGCGCATTACTGCCTCATGAAACGATGATTGTTCAATATTATTTTAACACCTCTCATGGTGGCCATTAAGATGTCACTATATTTATATATTATATATATTATGTTTATGTTTTCATTATGTATTTTTCATTTATGGCATACCTTTATGATTTCCATTATGGGAAAATGCGATAATTTCATTTTAGGAAGTGCGGACTACCACCCCCTCAAAGTGATTTGAATCGTTGATTCCATATGTGAGACATATAAAGGATGAAGTTAATGATATTATATATGATATTATACTGGAATTATAATATACCTTTATATCATTATGATTTCATTCCATTAAATATGAAATAGAAATGAAAGTAGCGTTCATGCGTACATACGACTTACCGTCTCCATGAACAGTGCATTTCATTTCTTACCTCTAAATGTTATGTAATATTATAAATGAACGTATATACTGGATATATATGATATATATGATATCTACATCATGAATATAATTCTGGAGATAATGGATATTTTACCACATAAACAACTTGTAATTATAAGAAGTTTATTTTTGACTCAAGTACCAAGGATCGACAAAATGACTGTTATTAAATTAAATGATTATATAATGTTCATAACATGGTAATAATTTATGTAAAAGGAATAATGAACTTGAAAAAGGTTCTTAAGAAAATATAAATTAACTATATTTTATTATTGAGGAGATTAAAGAATGATCGAGTCAAGTCGGACACGAGGTAAGGGACTTCTTCTCAATCTCCTTTCATTGAGGCATATTTTGTTTTATACACAACTTTACTTTATATGGTGTATAAAAAACTTTTAATTTTACTTTTATTCAAAATTAATCTTTTTATACGAAGTGTTTTTACTAAACAACAAAAGGAATGTTTTGTCTTACGTATGCGGCGGTAACGACTTCTCTGCTGCCGTGACCATTATTTGATTTTCAGCTTCCTCTACAAGCCATAACTTTTTTTAAATGAAAAATAAATACCATGTTTTACTTTTATTTTATTTTGGTATTGAAAATGGTTTTGATAATTGATTCTTGCTCAAATTTACCCAAGAGATGAAGGTAGAACGATCCTTGTAGTTTAGCTTGGGTTATCGAATCCTCAGAGACCTAAGAAGAAACCTATAGACACGTACATTATATGGACTGTTTTTGGCTATGAAGTGGCCAAATTGGATTGATTTTATATGGGTTTAAAGGATAACTGACATATTTAAGTTAATTAAATTTAAAATAATGAGTTTATCCTAGGTTATCGCTCGAGGTGGATTGGACGTATTTCCTTTTCAATGATTTCAATTTATTATATTTGAGATGAGTTCATTTAAGGAGATAAAACAACATCATCACTTACTGGTTTAATTCCCACACCCTTTAATACTAATCACCTATACACTTGAAGGATCAATGTTTTGAGAACTTTAAGGTAAAGTTTCGTATTAGCACTTGAAGTGTGTGGCCTTAAATTCAACAAGGATGATGGAGTTTAAAAATAATCAAATAAAAATCTCAGTTAAAGAAGTGATTATACATTAATGAGGTGATAAATAACATCCAATCCAGCCCCTTTCTAATCCCTTGGATTAACCCATAAGTGGGTTATCCCTCCATTGATCCCATGGTTTCAATGGAAGTGGAAAGTAGACTCATGAGGGAGGAAATTGAGAAGTAAAGAAAACAACAAAAATAAAATGATCACTCCACCGTTGTGTGAAAAATTTCACAAGATTTGGTGTGAATAAATTCACACCTTGAGGAAACGGTATCAAAGTGAGATGTAGAACAACAGAATAAGAGGAGAAGAATAACTTTTATTAAGAAACTAAAGTGAATTGAACAACTTACAAGTGAAAGACAAATTTAAGACAACAAAATCGCAGCATAACATTACAATTGAAAAAAGCATCCAAGATCCCTAAATAATACAAAACCACTTCCATAAATAGGAATTTTTGAGCCCTTGGTTCGATCCTCCAACAGTTGAAGTCTCCTCAATTAATTGTGGTAGGCCATAGGTGGGTGGAAAGTAAGGGAGAGTTGATTTATCCACCCTTAACCCGAGGTGGCAGCCAGATTTCCTTCACCGAACAGAAACGATTGGAAGAACTTCTAGAGTAGAATCAGAGTGGGCCATAGAATCAGAAAATGGATCTCCGGATGTCTTCTAACCTTCTGTAAAATTTGGGCTCATTTGGAGTTGTGGATTCCGAGATATGATTATATTAGTGGGCTGTTTTTCTGGGCCGCAGAATCTGGCCCAGAATTTTATCTCTAAATTGGGATGCCTAAATGAACACCATGGAGGAAGAATTAGCGTTGGATACTAAAGAGTGATTTGTTACTATACATGTCTTATAGAATCCCAAGAAATTTGGGATTCATTGGGTTTGTAATGTGGGTCTCACATTCTCATCAGTGGGCTGGTGTCCAATCTACCTTCTCTAGAATTGCTTCCTTTGATCACAAAATATCCCCATCTTCTTCCATGAATTATCCATTGATCACTGAATGAAACATGATCATATTGAAGTGTAGATAAATATACCAAAATATAAAATTAAAATATGGATAATTACATTCCTTAAAATCAGATGAATCATTTGGTACTTCAAATGATGTTAAAAAATGTACCACATAATAGTGCATTTTAAGAAGGTATTACAATCATAATGTGAAATGATGTTCAAAGTGTAAAATGCACTAAAATGGTGTTTATTAATAATAAATAACATGAATATTATATATATTAAAAATGAATATTAGCCTCATTTAGTGGCTAATCACACCCCCCAACTTGAGTTTTTCTAGTCCCGAGCAAAATATATCTCAACAATATGAAATTCGAATTCCCTTTTCCAAAAACAGTTTAATACAGAATGATCACCATAAACCCTTATAACAAACAATCATGAAACCCATCAAAATATTTTAATACAAGATAGTTTCATAATAAGATCCCAATCCCCAGCCCATTCCTTTGTTCAAATTCATTGCCATATTTCATCCAATATCAACTAAGTATGAAGATGTGTTGTGCATCACGATAGACATGGGGGTTCATTTTTATTCAAGGGGGGGGGGGGAATGATGGAAGTGCTAGGTGGAATCACATTTCAATATTAAGATGAGTATTCATTTTTTTATTGTATTATTTTTTTTGTTTTTTGTTTGTTTTTTTTGTTTTTTTTGCAATTTTTCCATGGTAATTGAAGTTGCACTCAAAAGAGTCAACCCCTGTGGCGAGACTTTGCCGATGACTCGCAGGCTCAAAGACCATAGGGAACCAAGTGAATCCCACATACTCAGGCATCATCTCGAGTTAACTCAGTCAGAAAAAAATTCAAATTACCAAAAATAGAGATAAAATTACTAACTCTGGGCCAGACAACTATGGAGTCACGATCCCCAAGTGCCAAAAGCCACGCATTAGGTCATTTAATTTCTCTACACACAAATTTTATTTTTATTTTTTTTAATACTCATATTAAACTAAAATTATCACCAAACCTATGCTATTTATTTAGGGGACCCCATGAACGTAAACTAATACCCCATTATCCAAAGGATTTGCATTGTGATTTTTTTATTTGGATGAAAATATAAACAATGAAATATCACATTGGACAGCCACACTTTACAAAATCTATGCTCATGAAATTATACAAGGATTAAAATTCGAATCACAGTATGCTAAATTATTTGATATTCAGTTTCAAAGTGTGCAATGTGTATTACCATGTTCAAAGTTAAAGGAATTTTTCCTTCCATTTACACATTTTTTTTTCAAATCATTCATTTTTTTTTACACAAAAGCATTTTTTTTTATTTTATCTCCCCCCCAAATTAAAACAACACTATCCCCAGTGTTTGAATAAATGAAAGTTTAGAAGGAGTAGAGGCAGATAATAGAAGTTCAAAAAGGAAATTGAAACTGAGGATCATGGAATGAAATCACCTGGTGGTTGAAGTTGAAGTTCTTGGTGCTCCAAATTAGTCCTTTGATATTTTGGGGGATTTAGGCACCTCCTTGATTGAACATGTATCACTTGACATAGTACCTGAACCAAAATAAGAACAAACCAGAAAAAACAAACAACACAATGACTTATTTAATTCCAAGTATCATCATTTTTATGGTTTTTCCTGTTTTTCTATTTTTTTAATCAAACAAATGATACATTGTCTTCTTTTAATTTTCTGGGTAAGGTATTACTCAGGGATCACACCGCATGTCACGGATGAATACGATTCTCCCCTTTCATACCCATCCATACTCATAATATAAGAATAGGTCAACAGTCTTTTTTTAAATATAAAAATGATTAATTAATCCTATTTAAAATATAAATTTTATTAAAACAAAAAAATGATAGGAAACTTTAAAACCATGGGTTTCCTCCCATGCAGCGCTTTGTTTAACATCGTTAGCCCGACATGGACCCTAAATCTATCAATTTTTTCCTGGTTCATAGGTTGGCTCAGTTAACTCAACCTCTATTTTCTGTTTATTGAATGATTCAATGAATGGTTTTAACCTTTGACCATTGACCTTGATAATGTAACCACTTGTGGGATCTTGAATCTCTACTGCCCCATGGGGGTACACATGATGCACTATGAAACGTCCTGACCATCTAGACCTTAACTTTCCCAGGTGTAAATGAAGTTTTGAACTATACAAGAGCACAAGTTTTCCCAGTTCAAAATGTTTGACCTTGATATTCCTAGATTGGTAGTCTTGAACTCTAGATTTATTTATCCTTGAATTTTCATAAGCCTCCATCCTTAATTCCTCCAGTTCATTGAGATCTAATTTCCTTTTTGTTCCAACCAATGAGAGGTCATAATCCATTTTCTTAATTGACCAAAAGGCCTTATGCTCAATTTCAACAGGTAAATGAAATGATTTTCCATAAACCACCTATATGGTGACATTCCTAGGATGGTTTTGAATGCTGTACGATATTCCCAAAGAGCATACAAGAGTTTCTCGGACCAATCTTTCCTAGAGGGGTTGAAAGTTTTTTCAAGAATTTGCTTAATCTCCCTATTCGCTAACTCTGCTTGACCATTGGTTTTAGGATGGTATGCAGTTGACACTTTATGAGAAATACCATACTTAGACATGAGTGAAGAGAATGGGTGGTTGCAGAAATGGGTTCCTCGATCACTTATTATAGCCCTAGGAATTCCAAATCGAGAAAATATGTTATCTTTTAGAAATCAAATCAAAACTTGATGATCGTTGGACTTAGTGGGAATGGCCTTAACCCATTTTGAGACATAATCAACAGCTAAGAGTATGTATAGGTATCCCCTAGAGTTTGGTAAGGGACCCATGAAATCAATTCCCCAACAGTCAAATATTTCAACCACTAAGATGGGAGTGAGTTTCATTTGATTCCTTTTTGTGACGGACACTACTTATTGACACCTAGGACAACTTTGAAAAAATGTGTAAGAGTCCCTTGAGAGGGTGGGCCAAAAGAGACTACATTGAAGAATCTTAGAAGATGTTTTCTTAGAGGAAAAGTGACCTCCACATGCCTCACTATAACAGAATTTAAGGATGGACTCTTGTTCAGATTCTGGGACACACCTCCTAATGACTTGGCCAGGGAAGAACTTATAGAGGTATGGATCATCAAACACATAGTGTCTAACATCATAAAGGAATTTACTTTGATCTTGAGTCTCTAAGAATTTTGGAATGACTCCTGTAACTAAGAAATTGGCTATGTCGGCATACCAAGGGCATTCACTCGCAGAGTATAGGTGTTCATCAGGAAAAGAATCAGACACAGAAAGGTGATTGGAGTTATCTTTGAATATCATTCTATAGAGGTGATTGGCTACAACATTTTCAACACCCTTTTTATCCTTGATTGTGAGGTCAAATTATTGTAAGAGAAGGACCCACCTAATCAGTATAGCCTTAGCATCTTGTTTTTGGAAGAGGTATTTTAGTGCAGAATGGTCAATAAACACAGAGATGGGGGATCCTAAGAGGTAGGACCTAAACTTCTCTAAATAAAACACAATAGCAAGTAACTCCTTTTCAGTAGTGGTGTAGTTTATTTGGGAATCATTTAAGGATTTTCATGCATAAGCAATGACATAAGGAGTTTTATCACAATGTTGTCCTAACACAACTCCAACAGTAAAGTCACTGGAATCACACATAAGTTTAAAAGGAAGGTTCCAATTTGGAGATTTCATAATGGGAGGAGAGGTGAGAGAGGATTTGAGGGTTGAGAATGAACCCTCACAGCTTTTTTTCCAAACAAATGGAGCATCCTTTACTAGGAGAGCACAAAGGGGATGAGATATTGAACTAAATTCCTTGATGAATCTTTTATAGAAACTAGCATGTCCTAAGAAATACCTCACTTCCTTGATAGTTTTGGGTGATGGAAGGTGACGAATGATGTCAACCATGGATTTATCAACTTCAATCCCCCTACTTGAGACCATATGGCCTAGAACTAGTCCCTCTTTAACCATGAAATGGAATTTTTCCCAGTTTAGGTTTAGATTCTTTTATTCACATCTTGACAAGACTCTCTCTACATTACTCAGACATCCCTCAAATGTATCCCCAAACACCGAGAAGTCATCCATGAAGACCTCTAGAAAATCCCCTACCATGTCTGAGAAGATTCCCATCATGCACCGTTGGAAGGTTCCAGGGGCATTGCATAACCCGAAGGGCATGCGTTTGAAAGCAAAGGTTCCTAATAGACACGTGAATGTAGTCTTCCCTTGATCCTCTAGGGAGACCTCAATTTGATTATACCCTGAGTACCCATCTAAGAAACAGTAGAATGCATGACCTTCCACTCTCTCAAGGACTTGGTCAATGAATAGTAAGGGGAAATGGTCCTTATTGGTGAATGAGTTTAACTTCCTATAGTCAATTCAGACCCTCCATCCACTACTCACCCTTGTTGGAAAAATCTCTCCATCCTCATTTGTTATCACTGTGATTCCATCCTTTTTTGGAACAACTTGGATTGGGCTCACCCATTCACTCTCAGCTATGGGATATATGATACCAGATTTTAACAATTTCAGAAGTTCATTCCTTACTACCTCCATGATATTAGGATTGAGTCGCCGTTGAGGTTGACGACATGGCTTTGAATCAGATTCCAGAACAATCCTATGAGTCCCGATAAGTGGGAAAATCCCAGGAATATCATAAAGGGTCCAACCAATGGCTTTCTTATGATTCCTAAGGACATATAGAAACATCCTTTCATGATTGGATTCAAGATAAGAAGAAATTACAATAGTATGTGTTTGATTGTCCCCTAAGAAACCACACTTGAGTGTAGTGGGAAGTTCCTTCAATTCAAGATCCGGTTGGTTTGGAATTTCAACAGAATATTGGGACATTGGATCAAGTTGAATTTCTTTTTTTAGAGTTTCAGATAGGATTGATTCCCCACATGTAGAAGTTTTAGATACTAGATTGGATTGATCAAATTTAGGGAAGGAATTTGGAGTGGTCTCCATGAAAGTGGTTTCTTGAAAGGTGTCACTGATTGTTGGACCTAAGACTTAATCATAAGAGCAATTTGAAAATGATTCAAGCCAAGGAGATAAACTTCCTTCATATGAACAAAGGAAATCAATCTCATCCTGACTTAAACATTCATCAAATATTCCTTGATGTTCTATGGATTCATTTTCAATGCTTCCTATCATGTTTACTTCATGAATTTCCTCTTCATCCCCTATTTGTGAGCTTGCATTATAGATGTTCAAGTCTAGACTCATGTTCCCAAAGGTGATGGTCATGTTCCCATTTTGGACTCGGATAATAGAGTTTATTGTTGCAAGGAATGGATAACCAAGGATGATTGGGGTTTGTTCCTTATTTCCTAAGTTTGGATGGTTGTCAAGGACAATGAAGTCACCAGGGTAGATGAAGTTTTCAACCTTTACCAGAACATCCTTTAAAATACCCTTTGGAACCCTAATGCTACGATCAGCAAGTTGAAGTGTGACAGATGTCGGTTGGAGTTCTTCTATTCCTAATTGGCAGTACACAGCATAAGGGATTAGATTGACACTAGCACCTAGGTCACACAAAGCCTTGACAACTTTGCTCTCTCCTAGTTCAACATTGATGTAAGGGAAACCTGGGTCTTTCAACTTAGGAGGAATGGTCCCTTGAATAGTGGTACTCACATTAGCAGCCAAAAGGACTTGGTTTTTATGTGAAAATTTTCTTTTAAAAGTGCACAAGTCCTTATGGTACTTTGATTAGGTAGGTATGGTTTGGATTGCATCGAGAAGGGGTATGTTCAACTTGACTTGTGAAAATATTTCCCTCAACGTTTCACTCAATTCAGGCTTGGGTTTCCCCCTCATGCATTGAGGAAATGGTGT
Organism: Viscum album; assembly: GCA_963277665.1. NCBI lineage: Eukaryota > Viridiplantae > Streptophyta > Magnoliopsida > Santalales > Viscaceae > Viscum > Viscum album. The sequence goes on along the minus strand of OY728151.1, from coordinate 1,094,424,808 downwards.
AGGTTGTGGAGTTCTTTGTTGAAGAGTTGTTTCCTTGAAAATTTTATCAGTTTCCTCAGTTTGATCTTGTGGTTCATTTGAATTTTCATCCAAGTTTGAATCTTCAGGTGGGTTCTGACTTAGTTGTTCAGGTTTCTCAATTGATTTCCCACTTCTTAAAACAGTCACATCCTTTAGTTGTTTATGAGTTTTTTGAGCACAACTTGACTCTACCCTTGAAGTTGAGGATGGAAATGCCTGAGTAGGCATGGGTTCCTTTCCAGTTTTTATGGTTTGAAGTTCTTGTTTTAGGGAAGATACCTCAGAGTTCATCCTCTCCATTTGTTTGCACAGTTGTTTTAGTAGGCTTTGTGGAATAGTTTGGGTTGGTGCTTGAGAAGATTGGTTTATCCCAGGGGATATTTTTGAAGTGGGATGGTTTATTGAAAATGGACCGGTGGATGTTGGTATTGGATAGGTTGGGTTTGGAACTGGTTATGGGATTGGTAGTTCTGATGGGGGTAAGTATTTTTTCCCTGTGGTTGGCTAGGTTGTTGGTTATCTTTCCAGCGGAAGCCTAGGTGGTCGTTATACCTTGGGTTGAAGGTGTTTTGGTATTGAGGCTTTTGAAAGTTGAAAGAATTTACTTCCACTGGGGGTCCTCCTAAGAGAACATCCTTTATGGATGGAATGGTTGGGCATTTGTCTGTCTTATGGTCATGTTTGTCACAAATTGTGAAAACAGGGTCAACCGTTTGGATTTCATGGACTTTCCTAAGGTCTATCTCTTCAACCTACCTAGAGAGTGCTATGAGTTTAGCCCTAAGGATTTCCTCTTCTCTAAGTGTATGAATTCTAGTAGTTCTTTGTGGCTTTTTAGAATAAGGTGAAGTTCCCCATGTTTGGTTTTGTTCAGAAAGGCTTTCTAGATACTCGTAAGCATCATTTGGGGATTTGTTTTTAAAGGTTCCATTACACATCATTTCAATGAATTGTTTGTTCCCTGGACCCAACCCTTCATAGAAAATTATCACTTGTTCATGAATAGAAAAACCATGGTGTGGAACCATGTTTAGAGTGTCTTTTAACCTCGCCCATGTTTCATAGAATGACTCTCCCTCTTTTTCAATTTTTTTTTGGATACTCTAAGTGAAATTGTTTTGTGGTGGGGAAAGTATTTCTTATATAATTCTATTTGTAGTTGGTCCCAAGAGTTTATAGATGATGGTATCAAATTGTTTATCCAGTTTTTACCGCGATCCGTTAAAGAAAAAGGAAATAGCCTCATCTTAGCTGATTCTAGTTTATGTGGGGGACACATGGTTTCTACAATGTCATTGAACTCCTTAATGTGCAGGTATGGCATCTGGGACTCCATTCCATGGAATGTGGGAAGGTGGTTTAGGACATGGGGTTTAAAGATGTAGTTGGAATATCCTAGGGAATTGTGTCTAATTCATGAGGGGGCATTGGTCTAGGAAGGTGTGAGGTAATCATTCATGGTTTGATCAATTGCATTCCCCAAGTTTGGGGCTGCTTCATTTGGGTTTCCATTTTGGTTCCCACCCGGGTTTATGAGTTGGTTTCTTTGAAGACATTCCATTGAAATTGGATCAATTTTGGACTCCAGAGTATTAGAAAGATTAGAATCTAAGGGAAAGAGTTCCCTTGGTGTACTTGACTCCCCAACCCCAGGAATATCTACCCTAACTAGACAGTTTGATTGATCGCGGGTGTAGGCGGACATGCGCCAAAAGAAAAAAAATGAGAAAGGGACAAGATAAGAGAATTTGGATGAGAAAATAAGAAATGGGGGAGAATAAAATGTGTGTTTAGATGAATTAATTGGGTCCTCGGAAATGGATCCAAAATTTTATTCTCGCTCAAATTTACCCAAGAGATGAAGGTATAACGGTCCTTGTAGTTTATCTTGGGTTATCGAATCCTCATAGACCTAAGAAGAAAACTATAGACACGTACATTCTATGGACTCTTTTTGGCTATGAAGTGGCCAAAATGGGTTGATTTTATATGGGTTTAAAGTATAACTAACATATTTAAGTTAATTCAATTTAAAAGAATGAGTTGATCCTAGGTTATCTCTTGGGGTGGATTGGACGTATTTCCTTTTCAATGATTTCAATTTCTTATATTTGAGATGGGTTAATTTAAGAAGATAAAAGAACATCATCACTTACTGGTTTAATTCCCACACCCTTTAATAATAATCACCTATACACTTGAAGGATCAATGTTTTGAGCACTTCAAGGTAAAGGTTCGTATTAGCACATGAAGTGTGTGGCCTTAAATTCAACAAGGATGATGGAGTTTAAAAATCATCAAATAAAAATCTCAGTTAAAGAAGTGATTATACATTAATGAGGTGATAAATAACATCCAATAAATCCCCTTTCTACTCCCTTGGATCAACCCATAAACGGGTTATCCCTCCATTGATCCCATGGTTTCAATGGAAGCGGAAAGTAGACTCATGAGGGAGGAAATTGAGAAGTAAAGAAAACAACAAAAATAAAATGATCAATCCACTGTTGTGTGAATAATTTCACAAGATTTGGTGTGAATAAATTCAAACCTTGAGGAAAAGGTATCAAAGTGAGATGTAGAACAATAGAATAAGAGGAGAATAAGAACTTTTATTAAGAAACTAAAGTGAATTGAACAACTTACAATTGAAAGACAAATTTGAGACAACAAAATCGCACCATAACATTACAATTGAACAAAACATCCAAGATCCCTCAATCCTCCAACACCACTGCATTAAATAGTCATTTTGAGCCCTTGGGTAAAGACTCCAACAGTCCAAGTCTCCTTAATTAATTGTGGTAGGCCATAGGTGGGTGGAAAGTAAGGGAGAGTTGATTTTTCCACCATTGACTCGTGGTGGAAGCTAGCTTTCCTTCACCAAACAGACGCGCTTGGAAGTCCTTCCAGATGGCCGAATCAGAGTGGACCATAGAAGTAGAAAGTGGATATCCGGATGTATTATAACCGAATGTAAAATTGGGGACCGTTTGGAGTTGTGGATTCTGAGATACGATCATATTAGTGGGTTGTTTTGCTGAGCCGCAGAATCTGGCCCAGAATTTTATCTCTAACTTGGGCCACCTAAATGAACACCATGGAGGCAGAATTAGTATTGGATCCTGAAGAGTGATTTGTTTCTCTACATGTCTTATAGTATACCATGAATGTTTGGATTCATTGGGTTTGTAATGTGGGTCCCACATTCTCATCAGTGGGCTGGTGTCCAATCTGACTTCTCTATAATTGCTTCATTTCATCACAAAATATCCCCATATTCTTCCATGAATTATCCATTGATACCTGAATGAAACATGATAATATTGAAGTGTAAATAAATTTATCAAAATATAAAATTAAAATATGGATAATTACATTCCTTAAAATCATATGAATCATTGGTTACTTCAAATGATGTTAAAAAATGTACCACATAATAGTGCATTTTAAGAAGGTATTACAATCATAATGTGAAATTATGTTCAAAGTGTAAAATGAACTAAAATGGTGTTTATGAATAATAAAGAAAATGAATATTATATATATTAACAATGAATATTAGCATCATTTAGTGGCTAATCACACCCCCCAACTTGAGTTTTTCTAGTCCCGAGCAAAATATATCTCAACAATATGAAATTCGAATTCCCTTTTCCAAAAATATTTTAATACACAATGATAACCAGAAACCCTTATACCAAAAAATCATGAAACCCATCAAAATATTTAATACAAGATAATTTCTTAAGCAGATCCCAATCCCAAGCCCATTCCTTTGTTCAAATACATTTCCATATTTCATCCAATATCAATTAAGTATGAGGATGTGTTGTGCATCATGATAGACATGCGGGTTCATTTTTATTCAAGGGGGGAATGATGGAAGCGCTAGGTGGAATAGCATTTCAATATTAAGATGAGTATTCATTTTTTTTATTGTATTATTTTTTTGTTTTTTTTGCAATTTTTCCATGGTAATTGAAGTTGAACTCAAAAGAGTCAACCCCTATAGCGAGACTTTGCCGATGACTCATAGGCTCAAAGACCTTAGGGCACCAAGTGAAGCCCACATAATTGGGCATCATCTTGAGTTAAATCCGTCAAAAAAAATTCATATTACCAAAAATAGAGATAAAATTACTAACTCTGGGCCAGACAACTATGGAGTCATGATCCCCAAGTGCCGAAAGCCATGCATTAGGTCATTTCATTGCTCTACGCGCAAAATGTTTTTTTATTTGAATACTCATATTAAACTAAAATAATCACCAAACCGATTCTATTTATTTAGGGGACCCCATGAACTTAAACTAATACCCCACTATCCAAAGGACATGCATTGTGATTTTTTTATTTGGATGAAAATATAAATAATGAAATATCACATTGGACAACCACACTTTCCAAAATTTATGCTCATGAAATTATAAAAGGATTAAAATCAGAATCAGGGTATGCTAAATTATTTGATATTCAATTTCAAAGTGTGCAATGTGTATTACCATGTTCAAAGTTAAAGGAATTTTTCCTTCTATTTACACTTTTTTTTTCAAATCATTCATTTTTTTTACACAAAAGATTTTTTTTTTATTTTATCTCCCCCCAACTTAAAACAACACTGTCCCCAGTGTTTGAAGAAATGAAAATTTAGAAGGAGTAGTGGTAGATAATGGAAGTTCAAAAAGGAAATTGAAACTGAGGATCATGGAATGAAATCACCTGGTGGTTGAAGATAAAGTTATTGCTGCTCCAAATTAGTCCTTTGATCTCTTGGGGGATGTATAAACCTCCTTGATTGAACATGTATCACCCAAAATAGTACCTGAACCAAAAGAAGAATAAACCAGACAAAACAAACAACACAACGACTTATTTAATTCCAAGTATCATCATTTTTATGGTTTTTCCTATTTTTCTGTTTTTTTAATCAAACTAATGATACATTGTCTTATTTTAATTTTTTGGGTAAGGTATTACTCAGGGATCACACCGCGTGACATGGATGAATACAGTGCTCCCCTTTCATACCCATCCATAATCATAATAGAAGAACATGTCAACAGTCTTTTTTTAAATATAAAAATGATTAATTAATCCTATTTAAAATATAATTTTTATTAAAACAAAAAAATGATAGGAAACTTGAAAACCATGGGTTACCTCCCATGCATCTCTTTTTTTAACATAGTTAGCCAGACATGGACCCTAAATCTATCAATTTTTTCTTGGTTCATAGGTTGGCTCAGTTAACTTAACCTCTATTTCCTGTTTATTGAATGATTCAATGAATGGTTTTAACCTTTGACCATTGACCTTGAAAATGTAACCACTTGTGGGATCTTGAATCTCTACTACCCCATGGGGGTACACATGATGCACTATGAAAGGTCCTGACCATCTAGACCTTAACTTTCCCAGGTGTAAATGAAGTTTTGAACTATACAAGAGCACACGTTTTCCCAGTTCAAAATGTTTGACATTAATATTCCTAGATTGGTAGTCTTGAACTCTAGCTTTATTGATCCTTGAATTTTCATAAGCCTCCATCCTTAATTCCTACAGTTCATTGAGATCTAATATCCTTTTTGTTCTGGCTAATGAGAGGTCTTAATCCATTTTATTAATTTCCCAAAAGTCCTTATGCTTAATTTCAACAGGTAAATGGAATGGTTTTCCATAAACCAACCTATATGGTGACATTCCTAGGATGGTTTTGATTGCTGTACGATATTCCCAAAGAGCATCCAAGAGTTTCTCGGACCAATATTTCCTAGAGGGGTTGACATTTTTTTTAAGAATTTTCTTAATCTCCCTATTCGCTAACTCAGCTTGACCATTGGTTTCAAGATGGTATGCAGTTGAAACATTATGAGAAATACCATACTTAGACATGAGTGAAGAGAATGGGCGGTTGCAGAAATGGGTTCCTCGATCACTGATTATAGCCCTAGAAATTCCAAATCGAGAAAATATGTTATCTTTTAGAAATCAAATCACAACTTGATGATCGTTGTACTTAGTGGGAATGACATCAACACATTTTGAGACATAATCAACAGCTAAGAGTATGTAGAGGTATCCCCTAGAGTTTGGGAAGGGACCCATGAAATAAATTCCCCAACAGTCAAATATTTCAACCACTAAGATGGGAGTGAGTGGCATTTGATTCCTTTTTCTGATGGACCCTACTTATTGACACCTAGGACAACTTTGAAAAAATGTGTAAGAGTCCCTTGAGAGGGTGGGCCAGAAGAGACCACATTGAAGAATCTTAGAAGATTTTTTCTTAGAGGAAAAGTGACCTCCACATGCCTCACTATAACAGAATTTAAGGATGGACTCTTGTTCAGATTCTGGGACACACCTCCTAATGACTTGGCCAGGGAAGAACTTATAGAGGTATGGATCATCAAACACATAGTGTCTAACATCATAAAGGAATTTACTTTGATCTTGAGTCCCTAAGAATTTTGGAATGACTCCTGTAACTAAGAAATTGGCTATGTCGGCATACCAAGGGCATTCTCTCTCAGAGTATAGGTGTTCATCAGGAAATGAATCAGACACAGAAAGGTGATTGGAGTTATCTTTGAATATCATTCTAGAGAGGTGATTGGCTACAACATTTTCAACACCCTTTTTATCCTTGATTGTGAGGTCAAATTATTGTAAGAGAAGGACCCACCTAATCAGTATAGCCTTAGCATCTTGTTTTTGGAAGAGGTATTTTAGTGCAGAATGGTCAATAAACACAGAGATGGGGGATCCTAAGAGGTAGGACCTAAACTTCTCTAAATAAAACACAATAGCAAGTAACTCCTTTTCAGTAGTGGTGTAGTTTATTTGGGAATCATTTAAGGATTTTCATGCATAAGCAATGACATAAGGAGTTTTATCACAATGTTGTCCTAACACAACTCCAACAGTAAAGTCACTGGAATCACACATAAGTTTAAAAGGAAGGTTCCAATTTGGAGATTTCATAATGGGAGGAGAGGTGAGAGAGGATTTGAGGGTTGAGAATGAACCCTCACAGCTTTTTTTCCAAACAAATGGAGCATCCTTTACTAGGAGAGCACAAAGGGGATGAGATATTGAACTAAATTCCTTGATGAATCTTTTATAGAAACTAGCATGTCCTAAGAAATACCTCACTTCCTTGATAGTTTTGGGTGATGGAAGGTGATTGGAGTTATCTTTGAATATCATTCTAGAGAGGTGATTGGCTACAACATTTTCAACACCCTTTTTATCCTTGATTGTGAGGTCAAATTATTGTAAGAGAAGGACCCACCTAATCAGTATAGCCTTAGCATCTTGTTTTTGGAAGAGGTATTTTAGTGCAGAATGGTCAATAAACACAGAGATGGGGGATCCTAAGAGGTAGGACCTAAACTTCTCTAAATAAAACACAATAGAAAGTAACTCCTTTTCAGTAGTGGTGTAGTTTATTTGGGAATCATTTAAGGATTTTCATGCATAAGCAATGACATAAGGAGTTTTATCACAATGTTGTCCTAACACAACTCCAACAGTAAAGTCACTGGAATCACACATAAGTTTAAAAGGAAGGTTCCAATTTGGAGATTTCATAATGGGAGGAGAGGTGAGAGAGGATTTGAGGGTTGAGAATGAACCCTCACAGCTTTTTTTCCAAACAAATGGAGCATCCTTTACTAGGAGAGCACAAAGGGGATGAGATATTGAACTAAATTCCTTGATGAATCTTTTATAGAAACTAGCATGTCCTAAGAAATACCTCAATTCCTCGCAGAGTATAGGTGTTCATCAGGAAATGAATCAGACACAGAAAGGTGATTGGAGTTATCTTTGAATATCATTCTAGAGAGGTGATTGGCTACAACATTTTCAACACCCTTTTTATCCTTGATTGTGAGGTCAAATTATTGTAAGAGAAGGACCCACCTAATCAGTATAGCCTTAGCATCTTGTTTTTGGAAGAGGTATTTTAGTGCAGAATGGTCAATAAACACAGAGATGGGGGATCCTAAGAGGTAGGACCTAAACTTCTCTAAATAAAACACAATAGCAAGTAACTCCTTTTCAGTAGTGGTGTAGTTTATTTGGGAATCATTTAAGGATTTTCATGCATAAGCAATGACATAAGGAGTTTTATCACAATGTTGTCCTAACACAACTCTAACAGTAAAGTCACTGGAATCACACATAAGTTTAAAAGGAAGGTTCCAATTTGGAGATTTCATAATGGGAGGAGAGGTGAGAGAGGATTTGAGGGTTGAGAATGAACCCTCACAGCTTTTTTTCCAAACAAATGGAGCATCCTTTACTAGGAGAGCACAAAGGGGATGAGATATTGAACTGAATTCCTTGATGAATCTTTTATAGAAACTAGCATGTCCTAATAAATACCTCACTTCCTTGATAGTTTTGGGTGATGGACTCTGGTTCAGATTCTGGGACACACCTCCTAATGACTTGGTCAGGGGAGAACTTATAGAGGTATGGATTGTCAAACACATAGTGTCTAACATCAGAAAGGAATTTCCTTCGAGCTTGAGTCCCTAAGAATTTTGGAATGACTCCTGTAACTAAGAAATTGGCTATTTCGGCATACCAAGGAAAGTCCCTCGCAGAGTATAGGTGTTCATCAGGAAATGAATCAGACACAGAAAGGTGATTGGAGTTATCTTTGAATTCCATTCTAGAGAGGTGATTGGATAAAAAATTTTCAACACCCTTTTTATCCTTCATTGTGTGGTCAAATTCTTGTAAGAGCAGGACCCATCTAATCAGTCTAGCCTTAGCTTCTTGTTTTTGGAAGAGGTATTTTAGTGCGGAATGGTCAGTGAACATAGTGATGGGGGATCCTAAGAGGTAGGACCTAAAATTATCTAAAGCAAACACAATAGAAAGTAACTCTTTTTCAGTAGTGGTGTTGTTTATTTGGGCATCATTTAAGGATTTGCTTGCATAAGAAATTACATAAGGAGTTTTATCACAACGTTGTCCTAACACAGCTCCAACAGAAAAGTCATTGGAATCACACATAAGTTCAAAAGGAAGGTTCCATTTTGGAGATTTCATAATGGTAGGAGAGGTGAGAGAGTATTTGAGGGTTGAGAATGAACCCTCACAACTTTATGTCCAAACAAATGGAGCATCCTTTACTAGGAGAGCACAAAGGGGATGGGATATTGAACTAAAGTCCTTGATGAATCTTCTATAGAAACCGACATTTCCTAATAAAGACCTCACTTCCTTGATAGTTTTGGGTGATGGAAGGTGAAGAATGATGTCAACCTTGGCTTTATCAACTTCAATCCCCCTACCTGAGACCAGATGGCCTAGAACTCATCCCTCTTTAACCATGAAATGGCATTTTTCCCAGTTTAGGACTAGATTCTTTTCTTCACATCTTGACAAGACTCTCTCTACATTCCTTATAAATCCCTCAAATTTATCCCCAAACACAAAGAAGTCATCCATTAAGACCTCTAGAAAATCCCCTACCATGTCTGAGAAGATTCCCATCATGCACCGTTGGAAGGTTCCAGGGGCATTGCATAACCCGAAGGGCATGCGTTTGAAAGAAAAGGTTTCGAATGGACATGTGAATGTAGTCTTCCCTTGATCCTCTAAGGGGACCTCAATTTGATTATACCCTGAGTACCCATCTAAGAAACAATAGAATGCATGACCTTCCACTCTCTCAAAGACTTAATAAATGAATGGTAAGGGGAAATGGTCCTTCTTGGTGAATGAGTTTAACTTCCTATAGTCAATGAAGACCCTCCATCCACTACTCACCCTTGTTGTAAGAATCTCTCCATCCTCATTGGTTATCACTGTGATTCCATCCTTTTTTGGAACAACTTGGATTGGGCTCACCCATTCACTCTCAGCTATGGGATATATGATACCAGCTTTTAACAATTTAAGAAGTTCTTTCCTTACTACCTCCATGAGATTAGTATTGAGTCGCCGTTGAGGTTGACGACATGGCTTTGAATCAGATTCCAGAACAATCCTATGAGTCCCGATAAGTGGGCTAATCCCAGGAATATCAGAAAGGGTCCAACCAATGAATTTCTTATACTTCCTAAGGACATCTAGAAGCATACTTTCATGATTTTATTCAAGAGAAGAAGAAATTACAATAGGATGTGTTTTATTTTCCCCTAGGAAAGCATACTTGAGTGTAGCGGGATGTTCCTTCAATTAAAGATTAGGTTGGTTCAGAATTTCAACAGAATATTGGGACATTGGATCAAGTTCAATTTCTTTTTTTAGAGTTTCAGATAGGATTGATTCCCCACATGTAGAAGTTTTAGCTACTAGATTGGATTGATTAGATTTAGGGAAGGAATTTGGAGCGGTCTCCATGAAAGTGGTTTCTTGAAATGTTTCACTGATTGTTGAACCTAAGACTTCATCATAAGAGAAATTTGAAAATGATTCAAGCCAAGGAGATAAACTTCCTTCATATGAACAAAGGAAATCAATCTCATCCGGACTTAAGCATTCATCAAATATTCCTTGATGATCTATGGATTCATTTTCAATGCTTCCTATCATGTTTACTTCATGAATTTCCTCGTCATCCCCTATTTGTGAGCTTTCATTATAGATGTTCAAGTCTAGACTCATGTTCTCAAAGGTGATGGTCATGTTCCCATTTCGGACTCGGATAACAGAGTTTATTATTGAAAGGAATGGATGACCAAGGATGATTGGGGATTGTTCCTTATTTCCTAAGTTTGGATGGTTGTTAAGGAAAATGAAGTCAGCAGGGTAGATGAAGTTTTCAACCTTTACCAGAACATCCTTTAAAATAACCTTTGGAACCCTAATGCTACGATCAGCAAGTTAAAGTGTGACAGATGTGGGTTGGATTTCTTCTAGTCCTAAATGGAAGTACACATCATAAGGGATGATATTGACACTAGCACCTAGGTCACACAAGGCCTTGACAAATTTTCTCTCTCCTAGTTCAACATTGATGTAAGGGAAACCCGGGTCTTTCAAATTAGGAGGAATGGTCCCTTGAATGGTGTAACTCACATTAGCAGCCAAAAGGACTTGGTTTTTATGTGAAAATTTTCTTTTAAAAGTGAACAAGTCCTTAAGGTACTTTGAGTAGGCTGGTATGGTTTGGATTGCATTGAGAAGGGGTATGTTCAACTTGACTTGTGAAAATATTTCCCTCAACATTTCACTCAGTTCAGGCTTGGGTTTCCCCCTCATGCGTTGAGGAAATGGTGCAGGTTGTGGGGTTGTTTGTTGAAGAGTTGTTTCCTTGACAATGTTATCAGTTTACTCAGTTTGATATTGTGGTTCATTTGAATTTTCATCCAAGTTTGAATCTTCAGGTGGGTTCTGAATTAGTTGTTCAGGTTTCTCAATTGATTTCACACTTCTTAAAACAGTCACAACCTTTAGTTGTTCATGAGTTGTTTGAGCACAACTTGACTCTCCCCTTGAAGTTCAGGATGGCACCTCCTGAGTAGGCATGGGTGCCTTTCCAGTTTTTATGGTTTGAAGTTCTTGCTTTAGGGAAGATACCTCCAAGTTCATCTTCTCCATTTGTTTTCATAGTTGTTCTAGTAGGCTTTGTGGAACAGTTTGGGTTGGTGCTTGAGAAGATTGGTTTATCCCGGGGGGTTATTTTGGAAGTGGGATGGTTTTTTGAAAATGGACCGGTGGCTGTTGGTATTGGATAGGTTGGGTTTGGAACTGGTTATGGGATTGGTAGTTCTGATGGGGGTAAGGATTTTGTCCCTATGGTTGGCTAGGTTGTTGGTTATCCTTCCAGCGGAAGCCTGGGTGGTCGTTATACCTTGGGTTGAAGGTGTTTTGGTATTGAGGCTTTTGAAAGTTCAAAGCATTTACTTACACTGGGGGTCCTCCTAAGAGAACATCCTTGATTGATGGAATGGTTGGGCAGTTGTCTGTCTTATGGTCATGTTTGTCACAAATTGTGCAAACAGGGTCAACAGTTTGGATTTCATGGACTTTCCTAAGGTCTATCTCTTCAACCTTCCTAGAGAGTACTGTGAGTTTAGCCCTAAGGCTTTCCTCTTCTATAAGTGTATGAATTCCAGTAGTTCTTTGTGGATTTTCAGAATAAGGTGAAGTTCCCCATGTTTGGTTTTGTTCAGAAAGGCTTTCTAGATACTCGTAAGCATCATTTGGGGATTTTTTTTAAAGGTTCCATTACACATCATGTCAATGAATTGTTTGTTCCCCGGACCCAACCCTTCATATAAAATTCTCACTTGTTCAGGAATAGAAAAACCATGGTGTGGAACCATGTTTAGAGTGTCTTTGAACCTCTCCCATGTTTCATAGAATGACTCTCCCTCTTTTTCAAAAAAGTTTTGGATACTCTTTTTAAGTGCAATTGTTTTGTGGTGGGGAAAGTATTTCTTGTAGAATTCTCTTTGTAGTTGGTCCCAAGAGTTTATGGATGATGGTCTCAAATTTTTTAGCCAATTTTTAGAACGATCCTTTAAAGAAAAAAGAAATATACTCATCTTAGCTTATTCTAGTTGATTTGGGGGACATATGGTTTCTACAATGTCATTGAACTTTTTAATGTGCAGGTATGGCATCTCGGACTCCATTCCATGGAATGTGGGAAGGTGGTTTAGGACATGGGGTTTAAAGATGTAGTTGGCATCTCCTAGGGAATTATGTCTAATGCATGAGGGGGCATTGGTCCAGGAATGTGTGAGGTAGTCATTCATGGTTTGATCAATTGCATTCCCCAAGTTTGGGGCTGCCTCATTTGGGTTTCCATTTTGGTTCCCACCCGGGTTTATGAGTTGGTTTCTTTGAAGACCTTCCATTGAAATTGGCTCAATTTTGGACTCTAGAGTATTAGGAAGATTATAATCTAAGTGAAAGAGTTCCCTTGGTGTACTTGACTCCCCAACCCCAGGACTATCCACCCTAACTAGACGGTTTGATTGATCGCGGGTGTAGGCGGACATGCGCCAAAAGAAAAAAAAACGAGAACGGGACAAGATAAGAGAATTTGGATGAGAAAAGAAGAAATGGGGGAGAATAGAATGGGTGTTTATATGACTTACTTGGGTCCCTGTAAATGGCACAAAAATTTTATTCTCTCTCAAATTTACCCAAGAGATGAAGGTAGAACGGTCCTTGTAGTTTAGCTTGGGTTATCGAATCCTCAGAGACCTAAGAAGAAACCTATAGACACGTACATTCTATAGACTGTTTTTGTCTATGAAGTGGACAAAATGGGTTGATTTTATATGGGTTTAAAGTATAACTAACATATTTAAGTTAATTCAATTTAAAATAATGAGTTGATCCTAGGTTATCGCTCGGGGTGGATTGGACGTATTTCCTTTTCAATGATTTCAATTTCTTATATTTGAGATGGGTTCATTTAAGGAGACAAAACAAAATCATCACTTACTGGTTTAATGCCCAAACCATTTAATACTAATCACCTATACACTTGAAGGATCAATGTTTTGAGCACTTCAAGGTAAAGGTTCGTATTAGCACTTGAAGTGTGTGACCTTAAATTCAACAAGGATGATGGAGTTTAAAAATCATCAAATAAAAATCTCAGTTAAAGAAGTGATTATACATTAATGAGGTGATAAATAACATCCAATACAGACCCTTGATACTCCCTTGGATCAACCCATAAGCGGTTTAGCCCTCCATTGACCCCATTGTTTCAATGGAAGCGGAAAGTAGACTCATGAGGGAGGAAATTGAGAAGTAAAGAAAACAACAAAAATAAAATGATCACTCCACCGTTGTGTGAATAATTTCACAAGATTTGGTGTGAATAAATTCACAACTTGTGGAAAAGGCATCAAAGTGAGATGTATAACAATATAATAAGAGGAGAAGAAGAACTTTTATTAAGAAACTAAAGTGAATTGAACAACTTACAAGTGAAAGACAAATTTGAGACAACAAAATCGTAGCATAACATTAAAATTGAACAAAGCATCCAAGATCCCTAAATCCTCAAAAACCAATGCATTAAATAGTAATTTTTTAGCCCTTGGGGCTAGCCTCCAATAGTCCAAGTCTCGTCAATTTATTGTGGTAGGCCATAGGTGGGTGGAAAGTAAGAAAGAGTTGATTTTTCCACCCTTGACCCGAGGTGGTAGCCAGCTTTCCTTCAACGAACATACGTTCTTGGAAGACCTTATATATGGCTGAATAAGAGTGGTCCATAGGATAAGAAAATGGATCTGAGGATGTATTCTAACCTCATGTAAAATTTTGGCCCATTTGGAGTTTTGGATTCCGAGATATGATCATATTAGTGGGATGTTTTTCTGGGCCGCAGAATCTGGCCCAGAATTTTATCTCTAACTTGGGACGCCAAAATGAACACCATGGATGAAGAATTAGCATTGTATCCTGAAGAGTTATTTGTTCCTCTATATTTCTTATAGAATCCCACGAAATTTGGGATTCATTAGGTTTGTAATGTGGGTCCCACATTCTCATCAGTGGGATGGTGTCCAATCTACCTTTTCTAGAATTGATTCCTTTCATCACAAAATATCCCCATCTTCTTCCATGAATTATCCATTGATACCTAAATAGAACATGATCATATTGAAGTCTAGATCAATTTACCAAAATATAAAATTAAAATATCGATAATTAAATTCCTTAAAATCAGATGAATCACTGGGTACTTCAAATGATGTTAAAAAATGTACCACATAATAGTGCATTTTAAGAAGGTATTACAATCATAATGTGAAATGATGTTCAAATTGTAAAATGCACTAAAATGGTGTTTATGAATAATAAATAACATGAATATTATATATATTAACAATGAATATTAGCCTCATTTAGTGTCTAATCAATAATGTTTGGATTATATCAATGTGTTGTATTGATATCTTGTGATTGAAATGTGGAAATGTTATGTTTCCTTTATGCATGTTTTAAGTGATACGATTATGTTATAGTTCTTGGGAATTGTTTATGATATGTTTAAACCTTTTAATATTAGGAATGAATTGAAATTATTAAGTTATGTGTGGAGCCTGCTATAGATCCTCTATGCATCGGTAGGTCTCATGAGATAAACTAGTGTCTTGGCACAAGGCCTTGGAAAAAATCTTATTTGTAGTCTTGGCACAAGGCCTTGACTATGTAGTTATGATAGTCTGGCATTATGAATTCCATCATTATGAAAGTGGTTATTGATATTGCATGTGATCATTCGACTAGTATAATATCAATGTGAATAAGTAAATGAAATTATTTCATTTTATTTTTTCCATGTTATTCTGAAGTTGAAGTTTAAAAGTATTTTGTTTTAGTTATACAATTGCCTTAAATGTTTATGCTTGTTTATAAAAGTTTCCGCTATATTGTTATCCTTACTGAGCATCTGAGCTCACCCCTTTCTATGTTTTATTTTTCCTAGGATGTAAATAAGTATATTATGATTGACCTACAGGGATATTCTAAGGGATAAGTGTGTTCAAAGGGGACAAGATATTGTTGTTGTTTTTATTTCATGATGTAATGTAAAACTTATGAATGTATCAAGTTTTTCAAGGATACTAAACTAATCGGTCTTTAGAGACTTGATCTTTTGTTATCTTTCCAATGTTATGTAATAATGCACTGAATCTGGGTAACTGGGGTCGGGGCATTACAATTGGTATCAGAGGCAGTTTAGTACTAACCTTGGAAGCTAGATTTAGATAAACTCTGATCAGAGTACATAGCCCTAAGATAGAGTTTGAGGATTAGTATAGAAGAACATCCTAGAATTTTGGTAAAGTATAGATTTTGTGTATTTTCTGAGAAATACACCCCTTTCTGGATATGATCAGGTAGAGGCGGCTCTAGCACAGATGTACCTAGGAGTGAAAACTCCGACAACGAGTTTCGGGCTTGACCCGGGGTATCTTGGTACACGATAACGGGCCTTGCTGCACTCTTGGTTGTGACACTCCTGGGGGATATGCTTATGATAATCCATGATTTCTTTACAAACCATTATGAAGGGTTTATGAGTATATAATTCCTCAAAGAAAACATTTTTATGATTATGGATTATATCCATAAACTGTTCAATTTATGTTAAGTGTTTTGCAAGTTTGTTATTATATATTTCGATCCATAAACTAATCTAGTTTATGAAATTGTTTAGAAAGGGCGCATAGTGGAAGTAATGGAAACCATATCAATGCACGCACTCCATGTATGGATTTCCCTCCTGCTCAAGATAATTATAGTGGAGCTGGTGATACAACTGGTGCTGATCAGATTATCACCATACTGGGACAACTCACTCATGTTATGAATAATAACCTTACTAGTATGGAGCACCCTGATCCGCAACATGGAGGATCAATGTTAGACCGATTCATGAGGAAACAACCACCAACATTTAATGGGGGTACAAATCCATTAGTAGCTGAGAAATGGATAAATTCCCTAAAGAAAATATTTTAGGCTTTAGGGAGTAGTGAAAGGGAAAAAATTGTCATTACAGATTACCGCCTCACTGGAGATGCTGATCAATGGTGGTCATTGATTAAAAATACAAAGGAAGATGAAGAAGTATCAAGTATGGAATGGAGATAGTTTAAAGATATTTTCTTAGAAAAATACTTTCCTCATGACCATCAAGCGGATATGGAAAGACAATTTCTGAGTCTGAGGAAAAAGGAGGACAAGAATGTTGAAAAGTATGAGTCTAACATTACAAGGTTAGCGAGGCATGCTGCAGATTATATACGTAACCCAAGAAGTAATATTGAACATTTCTTTTATGGGTTAAAACCATTTCTCCATCGAGCTTTAGTATCAAAATCCTTCTCATCGTATGAAGATATTGTCTCATGTGCTATCAAGACAGAAAAGGAATTCTCCAAGTCTTATGACAACAAAGTAATGCAAGAGAAGAAGAGAACGGTGGATAAAGAGACAGATAAAGAGAAAAAGGGAATGAATTATTTTTCATTATATGATTATTGTGGTAAGAAACACCCTGGTGCTTACCTAAAAGGAATGTGAGTTTGTTACAAATGTGGAGAAAAAGGTCACTAGACTCGTGATTGCAAGGGAAAGAAAGAGGCTATCAATGTTGAATGCTAAAATTGTAGATAAATGAGGCATTATGAAAATAAATGCCCTAAGAACTAAGGAAACTTACCTCAGAAAATGCCAAGGGAGCAAGGCCAAGCTTATGCTGTTACTACAGATGAAGTTGAATAATTATTGTATTTGTGTTTTTGGACTCAAGAACTATATTATGGTTATAAGAATAATGTGATATATATAAGGATTGTACTATATTACTTTTTGTTTTCATTAAGTTTTTAATATGATGAAGGTAATCATATTTTTAGTATGTGACAATAAGATAAACTTTACTTTTTTTGGGGAATCTGATGTTACAATTGATTTTGGAATTTAGAGACCTTTTAGAGAAAGTCTGGACATAGGTATTTTGGATAACTATAAAGGTTGTAATGAATTAAGTTGAACTTTGGATAGTATTGTTTAAGTTTAAAACATTTATGAAGATTATTTTTGGAATATTATAATACTATAGTTTTAGGAAAAGGACAACCTGTAGGTCGGGGGATAACCTGTTGCATCGGACAAAGCTGTAGGAATCAAACCCACAACCATAGTGCGACATGCCTTTATTACCTACCACTAGCCTACGAAAAGTCCCTAGTTATTAAAAAATAGTATTCCTAATCTAAATGGTATGTGTTAATATTTGGAACCTTGTACAATTAGGATAAATATAATATTTTTGAGTTCTATTATATTTTGGAGTGAAAGATGAGTTTGTGGTAGAAATTAGTTGAAGGTTGAAACTCTACTTGTCAAGTATATATATATATATACCTCTCTATTATTATATGAATAAATTAATTATTAAACTTTAGGAAAGGGATATTAAAACAAAAAATGTGTTATCCTAATACCTTATGTTTTGTTGAACTGATGATATTTTAAATCACCATAGATTGAAGGATTTGAGGCCCTAAATTTTACACTTGTTTGTGATTGATGACCTCAATAAATCCCTACAGATATTTACGTTTTTCCTCCGATTATGTTTCTCTAATTTCCACCAATGTTCTCTTAATCGAGATCATAATTTGGTGGTGACTTTTTCATTTCCCTTCCCCTCTTATTAAGGCTAAATTTTATTAACCTTATTTCTGATGTGGGTTTTCCACAAAGGTATTTTCTATTTTCAAACTTTTATTTTTGAAGAAAAATTTCAAATTTCAAGGAAAAAATTTATTGAAGGATGGGAGAATGTAACACCCCAAGCTTCCACGGTATGCTTCTCTCTCAATAATGCAATAACTTGCATTGTACGCAAGTTTGAGATTCTAACACACCGCGACCAATCAATATAGCCGTTATGAATATTAATACCCAATTTTTGAATTATATAAATTTTATATTTCAAAATGGATGTCATTTTTGGATTCATAAGATCGAAATTATCCTAAGTTGAATTTTTGGTATTTTTCTGAGAACATCCAATTTTCGATGAATAGTGAAAAATACTTAAAAACAACTTTTTTAATAAAAATAATTTATAGTGATAAATTATAATATTTCATTGCTTTAAATTATAATTAGAATATAATTTTACCATTTTATGCAATGGTGGTCATTATAATTAATTTCACTTTGAAATTGGACATAAAAAATTGTCAATATTTTGATTGATATTGTTTCTTAAAAAACGCTATTTGTTTTGACAACGGGAATTAATTATAAAATTAATTAATGAAACTTATATGTTTTTAATTTTTTAAAATAGACATCATTTTTGAATACGGAATATCAATTATAGCTTATGGTGAATTTTTGGTATTGTTCTTAAAAAGATCAATTTTTGATGAATAGCGAAACCATTAAGTGGTAGTTAAAAAAACAAATTTTTCGTTTAAATGAAACTTTACCACTTCTATGAATTGAATTTAAAAAATCCGACATACATGGTTTTCATTAGTAAGTAAAATTTGGTTCAATGGATGAAAATAATTTTTGGTGAATACTAACTTTTGAGTTTTATTAACCGCGATTAGAGGTAATTAGGGTAATTTAAGGTAAAAATGATATTATAAGAATATAAAAATATCTTGAAACATGTCCTGCACTTATTGGATGAGTCATGGCCGACCAAGAAAAACCATGGGACGATTTTTGGGACCCCATAAAGCCACTTGGGTAAGATAATGACATTAATACCTTTTATTTAAAGTAAAAATAAAAAAGTCACAAACATATATTGTTTTACTAAAAATTTTTTTACAAGGGGTTTTACAAGTTATATTTTCGACTATAAATGTTCATTGGAAAGATAAAAATATTTCCTACATCATGGTAATTTTTTTATAATTTTTTGACATTAAATAAATAAATTTATTTAGGACACCATGATGATGCAGTGATTACCTCATTAATGAACGATTTAAATAAAATGAAAATATAAGGTAAAATCTAAGACTTAAACTTGTCAAAAACCTATTGGATGGGTGTATTTCGAAAACTTATCACCTTATATTATAAATATATCATTCTGGGACCTTTATAATCCTAAAACCATTTTATAATAAAATAATATTTTCAATATTTCCAAAAAAGCCCCTCCTCTCCTCTTATAAAAGGCCCCCAACTCTACCACCTTATTCACACCTTCAAAGCCATTTGTCTCAACAAAAATCTTCCCAAATACCCTCTCAACATTCCTCCCTTCATCATAGAAGCATTAACTTAGGAAGAAGGAACTTCAAGAGTCCTTTTGGTTCAAACCAAAGGGAGTTACCTAAACTAAAGGTAACGATTTCTCTTAAATTCTTTTCTTTCATTTTACTCCTACAACCCCTAAACTCTTTTTATTCTTTTCTTTTTTAAAAACACCAGTATAATAAATATACTTGTATTTTTTTATGATAAGTATTCTAACTACACCTACACACACCTCCATCTAATGGTTAAAGAACATACAGTTTCTGTGGGTGGCGAATTACTGCCTCATGAAACGATGATTGTTCAATCTTCTTTTAACACCTTCCATGGTGGCCATTAAGATGTCACTATATTTATATATGATATATATTATGTTTATTTTTTCATTATGTATTTTTCATTTATGTAATACATTTATGATTTCCATTATGGGTAAACGCGATAATTTCATTTTAGGAAGTGCGGACTACCGCCCCCTCAAAGTGATTTGAATCATTAATGCCATATCTGGGACGTATAAAGGATGGATTTAATAATATTATATATTATATTATACTGGAATTATAATATAACTTTATATAATTATGATTTAATTCCATTAAATAGGAAATAGAAATGAAAATAGCGTTCATACGTACGTACGACTTACCGTCTCCATGAACGGTGCATTTCATTTCTTACCTCTAAATGTTATGTAATATTATAAATGAACATATATACTGGATATCTATGATATATATGATATCTACATCATGAATATAATTATGGAGATAATGGATATTTTACCACATAAGCAAATTGTAATTATAAGAAGTTTATTTTTGTCTCAAGTACCAAGGATCGACAAAACAACCGTTATTAAATTAAATGATTACATAATGTTCATAACATGGTAATAAGTGATGTAAAAGGAATAATTAACTTGAAAAAGGTTCTTAAGAAAATATAAATTAACTATAGTTTATTATTCAGGAGATTAAAGAATGATCGACTCAAGTCGGACACGAGGTAAGGGACTTCATCTCAATCTCCTTTCATTGAGGCATATTTTGTTTTATACACAAATTTCTTTTATACGGTGTATAAAAACCTTTGAATTTTACTTTTATTCAAAAGGAATCTTTTTATATGAAGAATTTTTACTAAACGACAAAAGGAATGTTTTGTCCTATGTATGCGGCGGTAATGACTTCTCCGCTGCCGTGACCATTATTTGATTTTTGGCTTCCTCTACAATCCATAACTTTTTTTAAATGAAAAATAAATACCATGTTTTAATTTTCTTTTATTTTTGTATTGAAAATGGTTTGGATAATGTTTTGATTATATCAATGTGTTGTATTTAAATCTTGGGATTTAAATGTGGAAATTTTATGTTTCCTCTATGCATGTTTTTTGTGACATGATTATACTATAGTTCTTGGTCATTGTTTATGATATGTTTAAACCTTTTCATATAAGGAATGAATTGTACTTAGTAAGTGACGAGTGGAGACCGCTATAGCTCCTCGATGCATCGGTAGGTCTCATGAGACAAACTAGTTTCTTGGAACAAGGCCTTGGAAAAAATCTTCTTTGTAGTCTTGGAATAAAGCCTTGACTATGTGGTTATGATAGTTTGGAATTATGCATTCCATCATTATGAAAGTGGTTATTGATATTGCATGTGATTATTCGACTAGTAGAATATCCATGTGAATAATTAAATGGAATTATTTCATTTTATTTTTTCCATGTTATTCTGAAGTTCAAGTTTAAAAGGATTTTGTTTTATTTATACAATTGCCTTAAATGTTTTTGCTTGTTTATGAAAGTTTCCGCTATATTGTTATCCTTATTGAGCATCTGAGCCCACCCCTTTCTATGTTTTATTTTTCCCAGGATGTGAAGAAGTATATTATGATTGACCTGTAGGGATATTCTAAGGGATAAGTGTGTTCAAAGGGGACAAGATGTTGTTTTTGTTTTTATTTCATGATGTAATGTAAAAATTATGAATGTATCTAGTGTTTCAAGGCTACTAAACTAATCAGTCTTTCGAGACTTAATCTTTTGTGATCACGCCAATGTTATGTAATAATGCACCGACTATGGGTAACTGGGGTCGGGGCATTACATCAGCTCCCCAGTCAATGTCCATCAGCCACCTGGGGAAGGATAATTGAAAAACTGATGATAATTTCACGGAAACCGAGCCACTTCCTAAGCCACTAAATAACAAGTTTAACTGAACCGTGATATAATATTGAAATATTATTATTTAATATGACAGTTATCACATAGCTGTTACATCAGAGGGTATGAATAAGAATAAAAAATATATGAAAATATTGTGGTTTAAACATGTATAAAATAAATTTAGTAGTTATCAATTGGTTATAAATTAATATAAAAATCATTTGAAAGTAAAAGAGATATTTTTCAGAAATATTAGTTTTACACAGATAATGTGTTTTTATCTTAATAAAATAAATTAATCAGTATTGGTGAATGATTTTAATGAAATGAATATATTATATAGTACATTTTTTACATTTATTAAATGTTTTTTCTATGAATGAGATAATAATAAATCCATTTTTATACTTAAAAATGTATCTTTTTAAAAAATGGGTTTTTCATGTTTTTCACACTTATTTTAAAATGAATTTATGTAACTTATAAACATTGAATCTTAAGAAATGGATCAAATATTTATAATTAAGAGATTCAAATAAGGAAAATACCTCCCTTTTATTTTTAGTAATTATGAATAGTAACCTTTGTAAATTTTTCCACATTAGTAAGGGTAAAACAAGTGAATTATTGTTAAAACATTGGGTTTTGGCTTTAAAATTCATCTAAAACATGAATTTATCATATTGTATGAGTATAGTTTGACCATTATTATCCATCTCTCAAAAATATGTCCACTTAATTCCATTTTTACTTGATTATTACCTTAATATTATTTCAATAAAAGGTTAAATAGAAGATGCCACTCTCTTGACTTTAATAACTCTAAATTTTTATTCTAAAGATAAAAAGTTGAAAAGTTCGGTTATAAATATGTATTTTATAGAAAAATGTATTTTTATTACCACTATAATTTATTTATAATTTTTATTGATTGAATAATTAATTTAAATTCTTATACAATTCTAGCACACAATTTATTCAATTAATAAAAAAATAAAATAAATGATTTTTAAAATATTAAAATTAATAAAATATGAGTGAATTATTGTGTTACATTAATTTCATAGATAAATTTAACATATTAAGATATAGTGAAATGTTTATATTTGAATTTTATTACTGTCATGTTTTCTTTAAAGTCATATTAAATGAATAGTGTCAAAAATGTTATTAATGAATTTTTTTTGTTAAATTTTAATGTATTGAATTATTTAAAAATAATAAAAATATTTAAAAATTACAGGTATAGAGAAAAATTATCTAAAATTCCATCCATTTTACATTTTGGAGCTAATTTTTAACTTATAATAAAATTTATAACTCATTAATATTTTAAAAATTCATTACAACAGTTAAGATTAAAATTGTGTAACCAAGTGGTTAAACCAAAATACAAGGTTTAAAATGACACTGAAACTTATTTTAATGTCATTTTATAAGGATATTTTGAAATTAACAACTTTTTATTCGAATATCTATCCATTTAGAATAATTTGGCTTGAGAATGACTTAATTATACTTTAATATTCTTAGTCATTCCAAGCCAGTTATTTCCATCCCTTATAAGAGGACACACCTTCTCTCTTTTATTTAATCCACTTTGAGCAATCTAGCTTCACCAAAACCATTCCAATTCTATTTTAAACTTTTCTATCCAAAACATAGTGGTGTTGGTCTTCTTGAAGTACCATTACAAGGGTTTTTATGAAAGGATCTAAATGAAGACTCCCTAAGAATAGATAACCATCTTACCCGACATCTTTCAATTTATTTATTCTCCTTACTCCTCTAAGTATATGGTATACATTATAAAATAATAATGAAAATATCCCCAATATACTGAAATGTTATTATGATCACGAAACCACCATTATCCACCATATTTTCCATCAAATGGGAATTAAAATTATCACTCGTGTGTATGTGTGGACCACTACCACCACGTAGTGATACAATTCATTGTTCATCACTATATTTCATGGATGGGTTTGATGATGGATTTAATTTTTTTATATGATACATATGAAATTATTTTGATTATATAATTATTATATCATATCAAATTTCTTACTCGCCACTCTGTTAGAAAATTATTACATTGCTCATACATAGGTGTAGATTACCACCTCCACAAAGTGATGTGATTCATTTTTCTTTCATTCCATCTATTAAAAAATGAAAATAGTGTTCATGTATATGCACCATCCACCATCTCCAAGAATGGTTTGATTCATTTTTATATCTCTACCATTTATAGATTATTTTAAATATGTATATTATGAATATGTATGATATTTTTATCATAAATAATATTATAGAGATGATGGAACTGTGATAAAAGTATAAGGAATTGAACTACAGAACCTAAATTTCATGAAAATCGAAACAGTTAACACTCGAAAATGATATTTCTAACAAGGAATTATTAATAAACGAGTGTTTAAATGATATAAATGGATATAATATGATATTATAAGTATTATAATTACTATATTATAGAATTATAATAAATTTATATTTATTATAAAGGTGGTTAGAGAGCATTCAATGAAGGTCAAACATAAGGTAATCGATTTTTATCTCACTTTTATTTCTTTGTGACACATACCATATTCCCTAATTTTTTGATTTATGTGGTGTATATACTACCCATGAATTCATTTTATAATTATTTCTATAAAAATTATGGGTATTTACATATCCATCTATGATTATCTCTTTCATTAGATTTTAAATGAAAATTTCCAAAGGGGTAAGGGTTTTATGTTACAATCCCATTATTTATAGGTATTATTTATGATTAAGTTTCTGATGATGAAATTTTATAATATAAATCTAAATAATCTCATGATATTTCTTATCCTTAGGTTATTTATAAATTTTACAATATTTTCATATATTTTCCTCTCTTTAGGTACTCAAGAGATATGAATAATATTTTTAAGGAAATTCGACTTTATTTCTCCCCTTAGTCAAACAACTTTTTCTTACATGTCTATGTTTTATAAAAATGTTTTCCTGAATAATTTTATTAATATCCCCTTATTATTTAAATTATTTTTTAAATTTGTTTTATATTTTAAAAAATGTTTTAAAAATAATATTCTTTTTGTTTTCCAAATAAGGCATTGTTGACTTTTTATCGAAAATGTAAAAGGAATGTTCATCTTAATGTGTAAGACATGTATAATTTTTTTTCCATCATGATTACAAAATTCTTTGAAGATTAATCTACAAATTTCTATATTTCTTTTCAAATAAAGCATTTTCTCTAATATTTGGAACATTTTTAGATTTTAATATGTGATTAAAAAGGAAAAGGGCATTTTTCTCAAAAAATATTTTAGTGATCTTTAAAAGTAATTTTTAATCTATAACAACATCCTTTTATGTTAATTATTATTTAATAGGGATATTATCTAATAATAACATTTTTATCCATTATTCATTTGGATTATGGTTATGATGATTACGTATCATTGAAATCCATTTTATTTTCCTTGTTTTAAGTTATAATGAGTGCTTTTATGATCTTATGGAATACATATTATTTTTTTATTATATAATGGGTTGAACCATAATTATATATAAATTCAATGAATTGGGTAAATATCTATGTTCTATGAGATCAAGGAGCACATGATAGGTTATCCCAAGCCTGAAAGAGGGTACACAGGAGGTTATCCCAAGCCCGAAAGAGGGTACATAGAAGGTTATCCCAAGCCCAAAGTAGGTACATGGGTGGTTAGCCCAATCCTAACATGTTATGAATGTATTGGTAGCTATCGTTGAAATAATATTTATATGATTATGAATATAAAAAACTTTATTCCATGAACCATGGTTTTGATTTAAGAATTGCAAGGTATAATTTTCAATGGTTAATATAATTTTCTCATACCATTTATGCTCATGATATGTTTAATTAACCATTGATAAATTTATTTTTACCCTTACTTAGCATCCAAGTTGACTCTTTATTAGGTTTATGTTTCCCCAAGATATAAATAAATTTTTAAGTATGATGGTTTCTATGAAGGGTTCTAGTTTTGAATAACTAAGTGGGAGATGATGTAGATCTTTTATAAAAAATTATTTTATGTATCCAAGTATCCAATGATACTAAAAATTATGGTTCTGATGTGGATCATAATGTTATAAAATGAATATTTATCTAATAATATGAAATATTTAAGTATGAAAATTATGGGTTGTTATAGTTGGTATCATATAAAGGTTTATTTTTCTATGGAAAATAAGGTGAACAAAATTAGTGAGAACCCTTAGGATAATCCTAAGTATTGAGGAATTTCCTAAGTTATGGTAAAGAAAGGAGCATGGTTTTTTGTATAAGAATATACCTATATGGATACTAAAATTAGACATGATTTTGGAACATATGAATCTTAGGGTAGTAATCACAAATATTGTTACTGAAGAATATCTCAACCATCATTCTAGTGCATAATGAGTTTTTGATTATTGTAAACATAGTTTGAAACTTTGTATGGATATTCATTGGTTAATTCACATGTTAATTATGATCTATCATGAAGTATTTGAATATATGATGATCATGCATAACCAAGTTTAATCCTAAGGTTCCATAGATTAAAAAGAAGGTGTCATGATTTAGACATCCTATAATTTATTTTTCATGATTGATCAATCTAATTAATGATGAAAAATTAACATTATAACCATTTTGGTTATAGTAAGGGATTTAATATATAATGGTAAAGTTGAGGTTATTAAAAATATGATAAATATTGAAGTACTCTATTTGATATTTATTATATTATTTCCTATATATTAGTAAAGGTCTCAAGGAATGCTAATTTATATCCCCAATAAAGTTATTGAATTAATAGTTAAAAATAATAATGGTATGATGATCACATCTCAAGTATATGATTCTTCTCTAATTGAAGTATTTGGGAATGTTCTTTCAGAAAATATTGTTATTCTACATCTAGTTGAATTTAATGTTATAATAGTCTTGGATTGGAATTATTTACATAAATCCCATAACAATTACTATGAAATGGAACTCACTTTTAATATTCAAAACCAACCTATGATCATCTATTGGTGTGATGATAAATAAGAAATCTGTATTGAAATTTCATCTATTTTATGGGTCTTGATTCCTATCCAAAGGGGTTTTTTATCTCTAATGATTTGGGACAAAATCAATATAAAAAATATTCCTTTTGTATAGTAGTTTGTTGATCCATTTTTGGAAGAAATTCCTAGTCTTTCACTAAAATTTGGAGTTGAGTATTCAATATAACTTATATATGGTGATACACCTATTTCAATGTATCTATATAGAATGGTCCTGATTGAGTTATAAGAATTAAAAATAAACTCTAGGAGAATATTGACAAAGGATTAATTTATCCAAGGGAGTCACATTATCATGCACATATTCTTTTTAGTTATAAAGAAATATGGATCAATGTGACTCTTCATTGATTATTGAGAACATAACAAGATCACTATCAAGAACAATAATATTA
Source organism: Viscum album (assembly GCA_963277665.1). Classification (NCBI taxonomy): domain Eukaryota; kingdom Viridiplantae; phylum Streptophyta; class Magnoliopsida; order Santalales; family Viscaceae; genus Viscum; species Viscum album. Next base: position 1,094,397,337 of record OY728151.1, on the reverse strand, counting down.
TTCCTCATATTGGTTAATTTTTTTGTTAAACTACATGGGGATAAATAAATTTCCAAGATAGACCTTTATTTTATATATCATCAACTGAATGTCAATAAAGAGGATATAACCAACACATCATTACCTACAATGTATGGAAACTATGAATTTATGGTTATTCCATTTGGTATTACTAATTCCCTTTTTATCTTTATGGATTTAAGGAATAGAGACTTTAGAGATTACCTTGATTAGTTTTTGGTTGTATTTATAAATGATATTATTATATATTCAAAAATAATGTAAGAGCATGAAGATCAATTAAGGTTTGTACTAAAGACCCTAAAGAAATATAATATGTATGTAAAATATATAAAGTGTGAATTTTGGTTACAAAAAGATTCATTTTTGAGTCATGTAATCTCAAGAAATAATATATCAGTGATCCATCAGAGAAGAAAGTTATTGAATGTTGACCTAGAACAACCACTATGAATGAGATCCATAGTTTTTAGGGTTTGGTTTGATATTATTGATGATATAGGGAAAGTTTTTCATGACTATCTAATCCTATCAACATGTTATCTCATAAGTGATACAAGTTTCTTTGTATAGATAAATGTGAGTAAAATTTAATGTAACTAAAGATAAGGTTAGTTAGAGCACCTGTGATTACATTACCTTGTAGTGGAGAAGGGTTTTTGATATATAGTGATGCATCAAAGGGGGGACCAAGATGAATCCATATGTATAATGATAATTTTATTACTTATACCTCATTATAATTAAATAATCATGAGAAAAATTGTGTAACTTGTGATTTAGAGTTATTTGCATCATTTTCATCATTAAAGATATACATGCATTGTATTCATGGCGAAAGTTGTGTTTTATATACTGATAATAAAATTTTGAAGTATATATTAACTTATAAAGAGTGTAATATGTTCAAAAGAAGACAGTTTATTAATGATTATGACTACTTAATACATTACCACTACAGGAGAGTGAACCAGGTGTTTGACACATTAAGTCAAAAGGATAATGCAAGTTTATCTACGATGATGATACCAAATTATCCAATATTTATAAATATGAAAAGGATGGATCTATAAATCATTAAAGAAGGGGATAAATCTTGTCTTTTCCAAATGAGTGTTCAACCATATATCCATGTTAGGATTAAAGAGGTACAAAAAGAAGATATGGAATTGTAAAAGAAAAAATAAAGTTCCCTAGTTCAACCTTGATTATTATTTAATGAATAGGGTCAGGGATCATGTATATGTTCCATCCATTCCAAATTTGATTATGGAACTATTTTATGAGGCTCATAGTTCATCGATATCTATTCATTATTGAATTATGAAGAGGTATAGAGATATGAAAGGGTATTTCTGGAGGGGCTACATGAAAAGAGAAGTTAAATATTATATATATTAGTGATTCATAGGTTAGAATGTTATTACTAATAGATAAAAGTTTAATGGGGTGTTATATCCATTACCCATACCATAATAGAAATGGGAAAACATCAACATGGATTTTGTCATCGGACTCCACAAAACATCTAAAGGCAATAATTGTATTTGGGTTGTAGATGATAACCTTATGTAGTCATCACACATCATTGTTATCAAATAAAATTTTTCTATTTATCATCTTTCTAGAATTTACATTAAATAATTTGTAAGCTTATATGTTGGAAGATGTTTTATTTGATCTTCTTGGAATATAAGGTTTACCTCGATGTTCTGGGGAAGTGTTTAGTAGGATCTAGATACAGAGTATAGTTCCTATATTTATTATCATCCATATAAATATGGATAGTATAATAGAAACATTCGAACACTAAAGGATATTATGAGATCTTATTTTATGGATTGAAAATTGTTTTCAAATCAACACTTTCCTCTAGTCAAGTTTTCATACAATAATAACTTTCACATGAGAATTTAGATGACCCCTTATGAAGACCTCTATAGAAAGAACTGTAGCACTCTAATATGATGGGATAAAATTAGAGAAGTAAAGCTATTGGGACCTAATATATTAGAGTAAATTGAGGATGATGTTAAAGTCATTCATTAGAATATCAATGCAGCTAGGATTGAACAAAAAAGTTGTGTTTAAAATCATCGATGAAATCTTGAATTTGATGTTGGTGAGAAGGTATTTCTATGAATTTATATATTTAATAAGGTTATGAGATTCAAAAATAAAGGAAATATAAGCCTTAAGTATATTGGGCCCTTAAATATTCTTTGTCAATTAGGGATGATAGCTTATATCTTGGCACTTCCACCAAACATCTCTTAAGTTCGTGATGTGTTCTGTGTATATCTCTTGAAGAAGTACATACCTGATGCATCACATGTAAGGAAATAAGAGGTCATATAAATATAACATGATCCTTCATATGAAGAAAAATTGGTATAAATATTGTATCCTAGAGATAAATTTCTATAAAATAAGAAAAATGTCCTGGTCAAAGTTCTTAGGAGGAATTAGAAATTTAAAGAAGCTACTTGGGAACCATAGGATGTGATGAAAAAAAGATATCCTTATTTTTTTGTATGAATGTGATGGAATTACAAGGTTAAAACTAATTTTAAGGTGGGTAGAATATAAAACCTTGATATTTTATGATATTGTTCTCTATAAATAATTTTTATTTCTTTGATAGCCTTCATTATATGCAATATTGAGTTTACACAAACTGTGATATACTATTGAAAAATTATTATTTAAGGTGATAATTATCGCATAAATGATGGATTGGTGGGTATGAATATGGCTAAATAAATTACAAAAAATTTATGTTATACACATGTATAAAATGAATTCATTGGTTATGAATTGATTAGAAATGAAAAAATATTTTGAAAATAAAAGACAAGTTTGTCTGAAAAAATGTTTTTATGCGAGAAATGTTTTTTAATATAATAAATTAAATTAATCACAATTATTAAATGGGTTTAATGTAATTTATATATTATATATTAAAATGTTTTAACATTCATCTAATGTTTTTTCTATGTATGCAATAAGAATAAATCCAGTTTCATTCTTAAAAATTTATTTTTAAAAAGCAGTTTTCGTCATGTTTTGAAAACTTATTTTAAAATGAATTTACACCACTTATAAAAATTGAAACATAAAAAATGGATCCCATATTTATAATTAAATTATTAAAATGTGGTAAATAGGTCCCTTTTATTTTTTTCATAATTAATAGTAACCTTAGTATAATTTTGTCACATCAAAAAGGGTAAAATAGATAAAATAGGGTCAAAACTTTGGGTTAAGGCTTCAAAATTTCTATAAAAATTTATATTATCATATTGGATGAGTTTTTTGACCATTATAATCAAGATATATAAAATATGGCTACTTGCTTCCATTTTTCATTAATTAAGACCTTTAAATAATTTTAAGAAAAGGATAAATACAAAATGTCACCCTCTTGACGTTAATATCTTTAAATTTTTATTATAACGATAAAAATATTATAATTTAAGTTATTAATATTTATTTTAAAAATAATTATTTTTTTCTATCATGGTAATTTATTTATATTTTTTAGTGATTGGAGAATTTCCTTAAATTCTTACACAACACCGACACATTATTTATTCAATTGATTGAAAAATTAAGAAATTATTTTAAAAATATTAAAACTAATAAAATTTTGGTGAATTATTATGTTAAATTAATTTTAAAGATAAATATAACCTATTATCATTGTTTTAATGGTTTATATTTAAATTCATTTATTTTCATGTTGTCTTTAAATTCAAATTAAATGAAAAGTGGCAAAAATGTAATTAATGGTATTTTATGTTAGTTAATATATTATTAAATTATTTAAAAATAATATAAATATTGAAATAATACAAGTATTATTGTAAATGGTTTAAAATATCATCCATTTTCCATTTATAATCTAATTTTTACGTTATAAGTAAAATTATAACCCTTTAATGTTAAAAAAAGTCATTACCATGGTTAAGATTAAAATTGGATAACCAAGAGATTAAATCAAAATATAAGGTTTAAAATGAAACTAAAACCTAAATAAATTTAATTATCTAATTTTATTTTTATTTTATCATATTTTTTAATCACCATCCATTTGGAAGCCTTTGTATTGAAAATGACCTTACAATATTTTATCTTTTTTGTAATTCCAAGTGTGTCATTTCCTTCCCTTAAATAATGACAATAATTCTCTTTTTATTTACTCTATATTGAGAAATATAGTTTGACCAAAAACTATAAAATTCCATTCTAAACATCAATATCCAAAAATTATAGGCTTTTTTATTTTTAAAATATGGTTCCAAGCATCCTTAAGAAATGATCAAAACGAGGTGTCCAGAAGAAGAGGTAATCATCTTACCCAATATTTTAAAATTTATTCATTCTTCTCCCTCCTATAAATATTTGGTATTAATCATAAAATAAATAACTAAATATCCAAAACATACATAAATTTTATTATCATAATTAAACCAAAATTATCCACCATTTTTTTTAACAATTGGGAAGTGAAAGTATCAGCCGAGCGTATATATATACTGCAATGTCTACATAGTGATACAATTCATTTTTCATCAGCATATCTCATGTATGGTTATTATTATGGTTTTAATGTTTACATATAATATTTATGAATTTATATTTATTTTTTATTTAAAATATAATATATAAATTCTTACCTTCCAATCCATTGGAAAATGATATCGTTGCTCCAATGTACTTGTGGACTACCACCTCTACGAAGTGATGTGGTTTGTTTTTCATTTAAACTATATATAGATTGTAATAAGGCTGGATTTAATGAATATATATGATATATATTATATAATAATGAATAATTAATTTGGAATTTATATTTAAATTTCTTTTGTTCCATTTGTCTAAAAGCAAAAACAGTGTTCATACGTACCTACCACCTAATGTATCCATGAACAATGTAATTAATTTTTCTATCTAGAACCTTTAGAGATGATTATTAATATGAATATAATGAATATATATTATATTTATATCATAAATATAATTTCATATAAGATGTAACCATGATCAGTGTACATGGTCTGGAATTACCAAATAGAAATTCTCACGAAAGACGAAACAGTTAACACCTGAAAATGATGGTTTTAATACTGAATTATTTAAAAATGAGTGTTGAAATGTTTCAAATGGATCATATATAATATTATAAGTATTTAAATTAATATTATGTCAAATTATAATAAATTTTACTTATTATAATTTATTTATAGTGCCTTTTAATCAAGTTAAATATGAGTTAATGGATTTTTTTCTAGTTTTTATTTTTGTGAGAAACATGCCATATTCACTAATTGTTTATTTTATGTGGTGTATATACTGTCCATGAATGTATTTTATTATTATTATCATGATTTTTTTGGGATTTACATATCCATATAGCTTATCTATTTCATTTGGTTTTTATTCCAATGTTTCCATAATGATAAGGGTTTTATGTTAAAATATCATTATTTACTGAGATTGCTTATTATTAAGATTCCAATGATTAAATTTCATGATATAAATATCAATAATATAATTATTTTACTTATAATATTTTTATTTATGGTGATTACATGTTTTTATTTCATTTTCCTCTCTTCATGTACTTATGAGAAGAAAGAATAGTTTTATGGAAATATGATTTTATTTCTCCACTCAGTCAAAAATCATTTTTCTTCTATGTCCATATTTTCTAAAAATTATTTTCAAGAATGTTTTAAATATTATTATATTATTTTTAAAATTCATTTTTACCCATATTTTAGTTTTTAATTTTTTTTAATGTAACCATCTTGTTGTTTTCTGAATGAGGTACTTTTGAAATTTTACCAAAAATGTGTTGGAATCTTTGTGTTAACATATACGACATGAAAATAATTTACAAAAATTATTTCATCTCAAATATTTGAATATTAATTTATAATTTTCCAAGTTTATTTTCAAAGAAATAATTTTCATTAATATTTATGATTTTTTTTGATTTAAATATGTAATTTAAAAATGAAAACGTTATTTTACTTATGAAATATTCCAGGGATATTTTAAATTAAATTTTCATCTATGATATATTTTTATGTTACTTATGATTTATTGAATATATTATCTAATAATACCATATTTATTCTTTCTCTAGATTTTTTATTGTTATGATGATGAAATATCATTGAAATGCATTTTCTTTTCCCTAGGTTAAGTTATGATAAATGTTTTAATGATCTTGTGCCATACAAATGAATGGATTTATGATTATATAATGGGTGGGATAAAAATTATATATCCCTCCAATGAATTGGTTAATGAATACTTTTACATGAAATTAGAATGTATATGAGAGGTTATCATAATCCCAAAAGAGGGTACATGGGATGTTATACCAATACCAAAAGAGAGTGAATAAAAGTATATCACAAGACCCAAGTAGGTACAATGTCGGTTCTCCCAATACTAATATGTTGTGAATGTCATAATGAGTATACATGACAAATTATTTATATTATCATGGTTATGAAACACATTATGGCAATCTTTTATGACATGACCTAATGCCAATGTTATGTTCTCAAGGCTCTTGTTCTTTGACCCCTTTATGATTCTTATCTATTGAATTACCAAACTTTATACCATGAATCTTGTTTATAATCTAGGATCTAATGGGTAAAATTTTAAAATGTTAATATCATTTTATTATACCATTTACACTCATGTAATATTTTAATGATCATTGATAACTCTCTTGTTTACCCTTACTAAGCATCTAATCTCACCCATTATTATGTTTTATTTTCTACAGGGTATGAAGAAATTTTTTAAATTTGATGTTTCTAAGAAGGGTGTAGATTCTAAAGGAATAATAGGGATATGATTTAGATCATTTATGAGATAGTTTTTTATGTATATATTTTCTAAAGAGACTATACCTTCACAGTTCTATCATGGATCATATTTTTTTTGTAATTAATATTCATCTAATATGATGTAATATTTATGTATGAAAAGTATGGGTTATTATATGATTAGTCAATGGGAAATACTAGTGAGGTGGTGATACAATAGTATCTCATATATCCTAGGCTTATTCACTAAAAGATATAGGTCATAGTTAACTCTTGGACCTTCATTCGTGTAAAAAAACACACCTTAAGGGTTTTCAAACAAGATTCACCTTGTTTTGAGGCCTAGTTCTCTGATTAAGACATACACCAAATTAAAAACTAAAATTCATTCCTAAATTCTAGACTAATATGATTCAAGTCATCACTATTTCACCACCATATATATTATCATCCTCAAAAAGTTGTGGATGCATGAAAAAAATGCCTCCCGATCATTCTTGATCATCTCTTATAAGGAGTTCTCTGCGTTCCATCCTCAAAAATCAAATAATTTCCCCAAGGTTGCACTAGATACTGGATGTCCATCATAATCCTTCTTTATGGTTCTAATCATGAATATAAAAATTTTAGAAAAATTAAAACTTCTCCCAATATTGATACTTTTATTAATGATTCAATGTTACTCAACACATCATAGTATCTTCAATCAATTCCTTTTGAAGAATCACAGTTCTCCACACTATAGGAATCATCACAACAAATAAGAATCTAAAAATAAAACCACCCAATTGGTTTCATAAAATATTATAATTCTAAATAAAACAAAATACATTAGTTAAAAGTCAATACCAACACCTCATTCCTAGTTTCAATCCAAACCAACGAGTCCCCATTGATCAACGCAACATGAACACACCGACTTTCCCAAAAACCCTTAGCCAAATTTAACACCCCAGTCAGACTCGATATGATGAGGTATTTGGTTCCAATACTCTACAATCAAGTTCACACCAAAACATCAGTTGATACATTTCTGACTCACTACCTACATAGGTATACAAATTAAGAAACCGAAACTCCATGAAGCACTGATCACGATGGATTAAGCCTTAGAGGATTTGTTAAATTGATAAAAAAACCTTATTTAATTAAAATATGAATTTGAAGTAGTTTATATAGTTGATTAATCAACAAATAACACAAACCACAAGGATTTCAACTATGTATCAATGAACCAATGATCAGAATCCCTCTTAGTTCATAGATATTTCTCCTAATTCTGAATACTACATGTGTTCTCCATCTAGTTATACATATGAATTACATACAAAGAATTAAAATAGAACTATATTCTCTTGGATCCACACCGCATTGGTATTTTGGATTCCCCACAATCATTCAACGACTAGTCTCATGCAAGACCTTGACCCTTTCTACGATAGGGTTCATTTCAAATGTGATAAGTTGATGCTCCCCACCACATGCGTATCCTTATAGTTATCTTACAACTCCAAAATCAGTCTCCTTGACCCCTTAATATTATATTTCTAACCATAATTACTAACCATGAATATAAAATCATACCTTATTATCAAGAAATCACCAAACACTGCAGACACCCAGATCCCCTAGAATACAGTTCCTAAAATTTAACGATCCATTCTCAAAGTGACTGAAATTATACATTAGCCTCTACATGGGTTATGAATTATAAACTATATAGGTTTTGTTCCCACATAAAATCTACTAATTCAAACCACAAAAAATCTATATATGAAAACCTTGGGTTGACCACACAATGTTACTCCAATCTATTTTCAATTTTGTCTCTTTTACACTGGGACATATCTACTCAAACTGACCCCTTGGATACCAAAACCTATGATCTTCACACAAAACATACTGGTTACTAACAATAAGTGTGACCCTGAACCAATTTTTTTAGTGAAATTACCTCACTATCTCTTTCAGTTTCATCAACTAAACCTAATCATTCTTAACTGTCATCTCTCCATCACGTTTCCTTCAATTCAACCAATCTTACATGTAACCACCGTATGAATTCTCATGATTAATGGATTTCCTAGGGAGGAATGATAAAAACCACTATCTACCCCAAAATATTTATTTCCCCATGATTCTTAGACTTTTGATTCTGGAATCACTCAACTTTTTAGTCTTCCATTCACCACATGGCACTAGCTCCACCCATAATTGAGAACTCTCATCACTTATATAGAGAAGGAAACTCACTAATACTAATATTCAAAATTCCACACCTGAAACATGGGTGTATATTAAATCTATTTAGTGTCCAATAATGATCGTACCCTCCTAGGTCTGACCACATAGGATCTTAATTCAACATTAGATGAGAGTTTCATTCTGAATTGGTTGGAAAGGAAACCCCTAGTGTTTCCCTTGATACCATAAGAATGCAAGCACTCTGAAACCCAAACTTGAATCAAAATTACTATCAGTAAAGCTTCTCTATACTCCCATGTTAAAACGAAACTTTTAAGACTTTACTTTATTCCTTTCAATGTTTAACCACATACATAGGGAATTCTCATTAATGAATATCTACCACATGGAATTATACTTGACTATCCATTTAGAAGTAATATCCTGACTCAGGTTAACTTCACACAATATAAGAAAGTAACTCCCTAGTAACAATAGTAAAAAATATAAGTCCATGGGGTATTATAAAAAACTTTTAATAAGATTCACTAAAAAACATAACTCACTTAAAAAATTTAGTCACATCTCTACAAACATTCATTGATAGATTATCTCTTAGACTAACCATGTCAAGAGGCCATAGATGCATTGTTTTGTTAAACAGAATCCCACTAGTCTATATAGACCACTCCACACATTACATAGTTGGAACTTTAATTAACCATACCTATTTTAATGATACTTTCACAAGGTTCTTTTCTAAAGACACTAACTTCTGAAAATGACCAAAAAAGTGCACTACACCACCGATTCATAGAAGGACTACATTATCATCATTACTACCATCACTATAATCATCACCATCACCACCTAGGTGCAACACACCATATTATCACAAAAACTACCAACAAATTATACATTATTATTTTTTCATCCAAATATAATATAACAAAGAAATCACAAGTGAAAAAATAGTATAATTTGTTGACACTAGGGCAACTGGATCCTTTATCGTCGATACACTCACAACATGCATAATATATATCATGTGAAATTGATGAGCCAAATATGATGCATATGAAACCTATTTCCAATATATCCAAGAGTAAAATCTATATGAAATCACAGACCAAAAAATCCATGTGTGTCACACGATGTGAAATCATATAAATCCATAAATGCACAAACCATGAAAATCAATCCCATGTTCGGATAACCTGAAAATCCCTCAAGAAAGGTGTTCACAATGCTCCAAAATATGTTTCATCACAAGCTTTGAAAAATTATTATATGAATTTTCTTCTAACTCCATAGAGTACGAAAATAAGACATCATGTGCACTGATACCATTTTTTAACATCCTTACCCGAATCACCAGGTATGAGCCAAAATGCCACTTGACCTCTGGTGAACCACATGTATGCCAGAGGATTTCGACTAGAAGAAAGGGTCTATGTCAGAACCATGGGAGAATATACACCTAATAAAATTAAGAAATAATAAAAAATTAATCAAACAAGTAAATAGTATACAACTAGAGTAAGCAAAAAACAAATAATATACCAGTAGTAAAGTATGAATGAAGAAAAAATAGGTTCAATAGTCACAACTAGAAACATGACATTGATCTACCACCATGATGATCACATACATGATATAAAATGAAAAGAGTACAAGATGTTATCTTCCCACCCCATGACACAACCCATCCAAGTCTTTATACTCATTTAAAGATACAAAATTATTGGATCAAACCCAATACTCAAAGCAAAATGTACCTACAAGAAGTTAGGGATTCTTAGGTACACAAGTTCCATGGTTTCATGAGTATATTGTGAGTAAAAATCAGCAGGACACGATAAATTCAGTTATGTATATAACTATTAAATACAATGCATGTGCATGTGATAAGAATAGTTAATAAGAAAGTAAACATATAGTATATAATAGCTAATTCATATCATATAATCACCAATGAAAATATAAGGAAACAAAACCATATGCCGAGTGGTTTTTCACTTACCAAGACACTATAAAACCCAGTCATACATGCTTATGATCCATTCTAGAATCATTCCAACTTTTCATTCTTAACACATCCCTCCCTCGAGGAGATAGTCCAAAAAAACATTTGGAACATCCCATAGGATGAGATAGTACATGTTAACTGGTCATATAACACATCCATCTAAGAAGGGATAATATATATGTATCAACCTAAATTGAGACACCTAACACATCCCACCTTGATGTAATAGTCAAAAAAAAGTTTCTCATATCCCGCTGATTGGATTAGCCTAAGTACATTTTAACCCAAGTCTTACACATTCCACGTAGAGGAATAGTCTATATGGCTTAACCTTCACACCAAACCATAAAGTATAGAGGAATAACACATACAATATAGGATAGAAAAATAAAATCAAACATCACGTGAAATCAATCAATTATCATAGTCATCATATCCCACAAGAAAGAAACATAAGCTTAAGTCTCAGGGACGCACACACACATTATTTGATCAAGAATCAATATAGGTATCATGGGATAAACATGAACAAAAATTTGATTAAGGAATAAAATATGGTCTCACATGATACAAATGCACACCACATGTAATAAATGAAGTATAGGTCTCATGTGGAAATATACACAAACCGTGTGATCTAACATCAACATAATCTCAATAGTAAAAGTTGATAGGTAATATATAACTAGTCAAACCTCAACCACTATCATCTAAGATACAAGATAACTAAAAATATCTAATGTTACCCTTTTAAAATTGTTAATTCATTATAAATACTCATTTAATTAGTTTTAATAGGTCATTAATTCATTAATTAATCAAGGAATTTGGTCAATTATTTTTATTGACTAGGACAATAAATTAAAATAAAACACTAATTATTCCAATTAATTTTTTTGGGAATTACATGAATCTCAAGGTCAACATACCAAGAGTGGAATGAACTCATAACACATTCCAACAAACTATAACTTAACATTAGGGTCAATTACATAGAACTTTCAACATCAAACAAAGCTAACTCGATCTAAAAAAATATCTAAATCTTTTTCCAAGTCGTTTAGGTCCATTTGATCTCCATTGACCACCACAAGTTCTAGATGTCACCACTTAGCTGTAACCTTTACGAACCATCCATGGAAGTATTATAACACACTTATGACTCCATTATATAAAATATACCTATCACACAACAATGACACCTTTAGAAGAAACCAATAAAGTGATGAACCTTTAACTGTAATGACATATAATATAGCTAAACCACTCCCATCACACTCGTGATTATAATATAAGAGAAATCCAAAAATTAATATCATGGAAAAATTTCAAATTAAACCCAATTTAACCCAAACCATTGAAGAGATATCCAAAGGAAAAACCTTTATTAAAATTCCCATCCACAACATATGTTCATCATCATGGGATACTCTCAATCCATGGTGATATAAATCCCTGTCATTCTTGGATAATTCCATCATAATTAGATGGAATTTTCATCCAAATCATATATTGAGTCCTAGGAAATGACTGATTACTAATAAAGATAAAAAGGAGAAGATAATATAGGGATAATTGAGACATTAAAGGATACTAATTTTATTTGGGAACAGGATTCATATATACAAGCTCAGTATCCTAATATATTTAATGTTTATATCTTATCTTGTAGTGTTACTCATTTGTGGTTATTGACCTTTTCTAGTTTATGATATGAATTACCCTTCTTTTATTTTTTTTGCATCCATTCTCTCATTTTATAGGTATATCCCTAGGGATATTATTTAGGATCTAGTTGTTTCTTTTTTGTAGTTTTTCACTTAGATACTCTAAGTGAGGTGGTTGAGCCCTTGTATTGGAAAGATTGTTGAGATTTATATCAGTGGGTGGTTGTTCAGATACCCTTTCTCCTTCTTTTCAATTTGGTATTGGTTTTATATTCTCAAGGGTGAGAATAGTTTGAGAGGTATATAATATAAGGTCCTGGATCTTATCATGCCTTACTTTGTTAGTATTGGGCGTTAGACGTTCCCATAGGGTGATCAGAGAGGAGATAAGGACTCATAAGGATTCCACTAACTTTTTCTTGGCATGGGTTCATTTTGGATCCTTGGGTTGGGTTGTAAGAAATTCCACTATAGTGTGTATATTTCCAGATGTGACTTAGGTGATCGAGAGTGAGTTTTTTTGGAGCCACAACCATTTTTAGCATGGTTTAATTGTAAAGGATAGGCATATAAATAGCATGGAAAAACCATATAAAGTGGAGTAGGATTGTGGTTTAGTTTGATGGGTTTCTTCTTCATGGAGAACCTTGACTAAAACATAGCAGTTCATAGAAGTTCTGCCTTTTTTTTGTGGTAGCTTCCACATGGGCATTAAGCTACTGTGTTACCTCCCCTTTGTAGAATGGGTTCTATGGAATAGTGGGTTCCATAGTGTCATATTTATTCTACCATTTATAGGATATGTGATAGATCTACTCTACATTTCATGGATATAGTTTGACTAATGGGGTTGTGGCATAGTGTTCTACCTTGTGCAGTAATATTCCTTATATCAGATAGTTCTATGGTGTGGTATAAGGGCTTCTATCATGGTGTTATAATTATCAATTTTATTATAAATACTTGAACCCCATATATATAAAAAAATTTCTACCATATTTATCCCGTATATACTAGGCACCCAAGAGTGATTTTTGAAGGTCTTTTAATCACGTTTTCAATCTAATTCAATCCACAACATCACATGTCTAATTTTTGGTGAGTTTTCCCTTTATTCAAAGAATTTATTCTTCATTAGTTCATGTTTCCTTCCATGTTATATTTCCATGTTATGTAGTTTTGTCTTCATTATTATTATAAAGTTTATTTTTATGTCTTTTGGTTTGTTTCTAGCATATAGATCTTAGAGGTATCTATATTTCTTTGTAGGAGAGTTTATCATAGATCCATGTTGTGGTTCCTTTATCATTTTAAGAATGTTGAAATCTTGAGCTTGGGGATTAATTGATTATCCCATTATTTACATTCAATCATAAATTTATAATTATTTAGTTTATTTAGTTGGTGGTGGAATTAAATCAAATAACGAATAAACCAAATAATAAAAATAATTTGTTTATGGTCAATGATTGTTTGTGTTCTTCCATTGCAATAACAGGGTTACTCTTGATTTTCTAGATAATGTACTATAAACATCTATGATTTACTATTATGTTGGTTATTATTGTATTATAATTTTAATTTTATAGAATTTGGTTATAGAATATGAAGTCAGTAATTTGTTTGATGGCTAAATAATTAAAGAGAAATGTTTAAGGAATCCATGGATTCTTGTAATTTGATGATAATAAAATTGATGTCAAATGCATTTTTAATTGTTTTTTATTATATGTGTTAATGGAATTGACTAAATAACATGAATATGTAATGGTTGATATGTATAATAATAAAATTTATGTTATATGAGAATTGTTCTTCTATAAAGTTTTTTGAAACTATAAGTTATTATTGAAAGAATTGTTAACAAACTTAGATATTTTAATAGCTGATGAATTAGTTCACCCATAGTAGTAACCTATGATAAATGAATTTTTTAATTTAATATGGAATAGAAGTGGTTTTCTAATGAATATAAATTTTTAGGGGAAATTGATCTAATTTTCTTACTGAGGCTAAATTCCTTGTGGTTAGGGTCGAGTTAGTATGTTTGCATGTGAAGGCTGGATGAATTGTTTTAAGGCCTATTTTCCCTATTGAATCTTTTTTTTGTTTTGATTCATTATATATTTATATGGATGTGATACTTTCTATGAAATGTTATTTGATCCTAGGATGGCTATTGGCTAATGAGATATATGTGGGATGCCTAGAGTTTTTGACAATAGTTGATGCCTGTTACAATGAAATTCATCGTGATAAGCATGAGTGTGTCGGGGATGGAACCGAGGATGATGGAATGGATTGAATCCATTATTACCCATGTTTTTTTGTTAAATATGATATTAATTCTTAATATATATATTTAAATTACAACTGGATAAGTTGCTTGTTTATCTATAATCCTTTCCCTACTTCTCGAGGTAATTGGATGTGTTTCATTATCTATATCTTTTATGGAAACATAGGATGATTCATAGATTACCTATAATTATGGAATGATAATAAAATTTAATTAATTCTTTATCTCATTGGGTTTATACTTTCTGGAATGAGAGTATTATGAATATGAGAACCTTAGACTCGGTTGAATTAAGCCCGGAGGGAATAAACTTCACTCTAATGGTTATTGAAATGTGTAAATAGAATAATGTTAATTAATTGATAATGAATTAATTAACTTAAGGTTAAATTATATAAAGTAAATAAGTAATTAAATAAAATTCTTTTGTTTCTTCTGTGCTTATAGGATATCTACCTCTTAATAGTGGAAACCAGGTGTTCGAGTGACGATAGCTGCAGTTGAGCCTAAGAATAGGTTAATTCCCATAGTATGGTTGTGAAATATATTATATCTTGTATGTTTTTTGGTTTCATATAATACCCCACCCATGTTGGTAGGGATATTGACACCCAGTGGACACTGGGAGGGTGTCTTCTCCAACATCTATATTGGCTAGGGATGGATGGATAACTACCCCTTTTATACGACTCTATTATCTTGGTAGTATTATATGTTCATATTCACAGTGGTTAGTTTTATCATATATATATGTATATGTCTATAATGGGTTATGATTATTTCACACACATGTATCTTTGGATATAGTATTCAAATGGTCATTATAGGTATGACATGTATGGGTTGTGATGGATCAAGATATGTACTTGGTGTATGGGTTTTGATGGATAAAGGTAGAATAACTGATGTATGAAACTTGGAATACATCTAGTGGTGGATCCCAAAAACTACCTAGCTACTATATGGAAATTCGGACGTGATGATGATATGAGGAGATGCAAAAGATTCATGTTTTAATACTCAATCCATGTGTTTTTGGATGACTTCTTTTGGAGAGAGATGGACCAGGACGTGCGACATTGGGGTAGAGCGAAAAACTAGAGGGTTGGGTACCCTTGTTTCATTATTATAATATATGATATATTATATGAGTTACTTGGTGATATATATCCATGGTGATGCTGTAAACCTAATATAAATGTTTAGGGGATGAGTGTGTTTCACTTATTTTTCATTGGGTTTTAGTACGTTTCTATATCATTAGCACGAGAGTCTATGAGGAGGATCCTACTATGTATACCTATTATGATAACCCTACGTATATATAAAATTTCTTTTGTAACATACCATTACCATCTTTCAAGTATTTCTGATATTTATTTTCATTTACCTCTTTGTTTGGGTGCGTTTTTGGGACTTCTGAGGATGGAGAGTGTTTGCTGGGTAAATGACCTAATGTTCAAGGATTTATATTTGTTGTAATTAATGGAGTCCATGTATAAATTTAGAAATGTATTAATAGGATTTCATTTGGGGTATATATTGACCTGAGGGTTTTAGAAATGTTTGTATAGAATCTTCTTGCTTGTAATTTTCACATTATGAACTTGTTACACAGTGTAAAACCTTTTCTTGTATGATACCATGAATAGGAATAGGGTACTAAAATTTTACATGATATTAAACTGATTTACATCATTAAATGGTTAATAAGAGTTATTTTTAATCTATTGAGACCCAATTTTCAGAATATATGGTAAATTGTGGAATTCATGTCATGAAAGGGTTTCATGTCGTGAATGTTTCAGTGTTAGTGGTTTTAGCCACAATACACATATTATTTTATTTTAATTTAGTGTACATTATTTTCTATCAAATCTTAGGAGAACTCCCAGGAAATATTGTGGATATCATCTCCTTTGGATTGTTTCATTCATTGATTGATATTCATTGTGGTTTCACTGCATCTCTTCGGGTAAGTGAAGTTTCTACTTCTTCATTTTTGTTTGCCACTATAGTGCTGTTTCACTATGATTTCATATCCATTAGTCTTGTGGTGTTGATTCTTATTGAGAATTTCTAGATCCATTTGTGTGAAATTTATCTATATTCCTACCACTGTGTTGGTTATGGTGAAACATGTGAGTTTCTTGAGGTGGATGTTTGTAAAGACCTGGAAATTTCATGGAATTTTTTTTCTTAATTTCTTTGAAAATTTAAAAGTCCCCAGTTTCTGAAGACACCTGATTCCGAGGCCTGGTGTGCCCAGAATCAATTTCTGAAGTTTGGCTCAGGTACGTTCAGTGAACGAACAAGCAGGTTTTTCAATATTTTGAACCGGTACTCAGAATTGAAATCCGAGGGCACCGATGAACTCGAAGCGCTGGTAATTGCTTAAGGTAACCTTTTCCATAGTTTCGTTTTGAGCGGGTTGAGGTTTAATATTTAAATTTGATATTAAATCAAATAAAATTTGTTGTGTACAAATTTTATTCAAGGTAGGTGGTTATTTTCAACAAAGGGGAAGTTAGAGGTGGGGCCCACACCCACCTAACCTACCATGGGAGAGTTTAGTGTGGTGGGGCCCACATGAGACCCTAACTCCTCATCTACCCCATAACTCTCTTAAACCACCCCATTAACTCCTCTTTATTTAATTGGACAACCCCTTACTTTTGAATTTTAAAATAACCCTTCACCTGCTTCTCTATCTAATTAATTTTCCCAACCCATGATAAGTTAATTAGGTGATTCACTTAATTAATTTATTTTGAGTGTTGAAATTAATTATTTTTGCATGGATCTTCTTTAATATGGGAGAGATATATTCTAAATATTTGCCTTAGAAAATATTTTTTGGGGAAACCTCTGGAGAATTAGAAGAACACCACTCTTCTCTCGACGAAGGATAACTCCGGCGAAGAACACTCCACGACACGAAGAACGCTCCATGACCCGAAGGACGTGAAGCAATTTCTTCAAAATTCTTCTTCCTCTGCAGCAAGGGAGGAGAAACCGACGTGGGGAACTCGCCAATGACCGTCTTCACCTTCATCTCATCCCTTTCATCGACATCAATGAGCCGACGACCCCCCTTTCACGTCACCATCATCCACGATGCTCAGCTACCGCATATCTTTCTCGAGGTAGGGGTTTGATTTTAGAATGTTAATATTCTCGTGATTGCTCCCTTCTAAACAAAGAACGCGGATCAAATCATTATCAAGTTGATCCGAAAATGTTTTTTTTGCAGGATGGGAATATTTAATAACGAGAGTATTGTTGGGAATTAGGTTCAATTTTAATTGATTAAAATTGTGCCTTGTTTGTTGTTGAAATCATGTGTTGATTATTGCGAATTGATAACACCTAATGCGGAGGGCGCGGGCCAAACAAACACTGCCCGAAAACCCTTCGCAGATTTTTGTTGGTGTGTGGATTGACGGTGACGATGAAACGAGACCGCGACAGTGATTTGAGGCCTTTGTAGTAAAGTACGGGACCCGAGATGATCGCCGACACAGACAAAAGTTGAATCGGACCACCGAAGCAACTCCAGTGGCCCACGGAACCACAAGGCGGCGCGGGTCGCTGGTGTGGCGGTGCCCTAGTGCGCCGCCGAAGAAGACCCACCGCGGCTGTGCCATGGCGGCGAGGCGATGGATCCCGCGGCCGCGCGGGATCTCGGGACGACGGCGGGGTGGCGCCAGCTGGTGCCGCCGGTGGAAATTAGCGGCGAGGGGCTGAGCCCCCCCCCCCCCCGCTCCGTGGCGTCCGCTTGGCCACGCTGACCGAGCCTCAACCGTCCGGGCCGGACCCGGACCAGAGTCGGGTTGACCCGGTTCGGGCCGACCCAGGGGGTATTGGGCCGGGTTGGACCGGGCCCAAACCCCTATTTTCGGACCAGTTTTGTATAAACAGATATATCCTGAGATACAGAACTCAGATAGACGCACCGTCAGTTGCGTTGAGATCCTTGTATCAAGGCGGTCGTTTCGATATATTACACTCGATGTTTCAGCGAATTATGTGTATGTCCAGGTTGGTTCGAACCCGAAACCAACCGGGCCCTCGGAGCGGAAACACTTATAACTTGAGCTCTGTATGTCCGATTGACGTGACGTCATCTTAGTTGGATTAATTTTGGTGAGACAGATCTTTTTGCATACTTCACCTGAGGTTTGGACGCAGTTGGAATATGGCCAGGTTGGATTGAACCCGAAATCCAACCGGGCTCCTAGAACAGAAAAGCTGATAACTTTCAGACCAGACGTCTGTTTGGCGAACCGTCAACAACGTTGGTAATCAAGTTGAGAAACGGTCATTATGATTATACCCTATGAGAGTTAGGGATAGAGTTGAGTTACGGTCGGGTTGGTTTGTACACGAAACCAACTGGGCCCCCAAGATGAAAAGACTAATAACTCATAGACTGGGCGTCCGATCGACGTTCCGTATGTTGCATTGAGACCCTTGTGATGAGGCGGTCCCTTGTGATACTTCCTTATGGGACTTTGTGATACTTGGAGTATCGACCAGTAGCTCGTGGAGCAGATCCTTCTGGAGATGAGCATGCAGAGTGCAGAGACCTAGTAGCTGTGGACTTGACGACTGCTTGACCGATTCGACTTGGAGTGAGTCGACTAGCCCAGTGGACGGAGCGCCCGGTATTTGGAGGCAGAACCACGACAAACAGAGTGCCTGGTAGTTGGTAGCAGAACCACGGTACTCGACAGGAGTAGTACCTCTGTAGGCTATCAGGGGAACCACTACTGTGTTTGGGCGGCATACCCCTGGCAGGGAGCACTACTGTGTTTGGGTGCGGACCCATGGTACTCGATAGGAGGAGTACCTCAGTAGTCTAAGGTTAGTGAGTAGCGCCTCGGAATCATGATAGGGATAATGTACTCGACATAGGAGGATTTCTCCAGCAGTTGTGGTTTCGGTATCTTAAATGAAAATCCTGGTTTGAGCTGAGTCGTTGACCTTTGTGATTTCCTCATGATTGAGATGGGTTACTTGATAACTTAGTTATATGTATGGGCATATACCTAGGTAGTGGTTATCTATTGATTTCATATCTTTGTGATACCTCTTGATTGAGATGGGTTACTTGATAACTTAGGTATAAGTATGGGCTTATACCTAAGTAATGGTTATCTGTTTAGATCCTACATTTTGGTTATCCTTGTTGGATTTAGTAAGACGTTGAGGGTCTCAGGGTCCCTACTGAGTATCGTTATACTCACCCCTGTATGGGCTATGCCCACACCTCGTTGTGTTGGATGCAGAAGACAGACAGCGCAGACGGAGGCAAAGTGTTCGAGGACTGGACGGTACCCGGAGGTAGACCTCACGATGAGTCAGTATCTGGAGGTGGACCTCACGACGAGTCAGTATTCGGAGGTGGACCACACGATGAGTCAGTATCCGGAGGTGGAATTCACGAAGATATGGTACTCGGAGGAGGTTGACAGGCGAGAACGTTGAGGAGGCTATTTGTACCTACCATTCAGGTAGGATCCGTGGTGGAAGATCCAGGAGCTGCGCTATCTGTACCTATCATTCAGCTAGGATTTGAGGTGGATGACCCATGAGCTACTTCTATTCTTCCAGCTACTTGTCTTTTTTGTTGTACTTTCATTCAGTTGTAGATGTAATTTTTAGTTGGGTTTGTATTCTGGCCCATTTACTTTTCAGCACTTTCTTTTGTACTTAGTGTTTGCTTCCGCTTGTACTCTGTTGTGTTGTTTACTTGCCTTCCCTTTTTATTGGGATTTATGCCTTTGGTGCTAGTCGCCAGCCCCTGGCCTATGGAAGGAGGGCTTGGGGTAGTCACGGAACGGGGCCCGATGACGGGTCGTGACAAATTGGTATCAGAGGAGTTGGTTCTACTGCAGAACTTATAACTCTGATATTTCTTTTCTGTGAAGCAATAGTGTTAAGGGTACTAAGTGTGGTCTTCAGTTCACGGAGTCCAGTGTTGGTGCGGGTGGATGACGTATCCATACACCAGGACCCTAACTAATGGTTTCTGACTCAGTGCACAAAAACACTGATTGTGTGTGTGTTTTCAAAATTTTCTTTTAAATTAGCTCAAACTAGGTCAGCTCATGAGGTATAATCGTTTGACTGTGTCACGTCTGTTTCTTTCAGGATGTATTTACCTAGTCAGATAGCATGGGTACCGAGTGGGGAGCGCGATGATAGCCCACCAAGCAGTGATGCCTCAGTACAGGGCCCTCCACTAGTTGAGACACTAGCAGAGAGTGCACGCCTATTGAGCATGATGCATGAGTTCCAGTGTCAGAGGCCTCCAAGGTTTCGAGGTGAGTCAGATTTTCAGATGGCTGGACACTGGCTGGAGTTTATAGCATGAGCTTTCCACACAGCTGGGACACCCACAGACTTGATGTTGTACCTAGCTGTTAGCCTCTTCTAGGGAGTAGCTGAGAGGTGGTGGAGCCACATGTACCATTTTTGCGATGGGATGACCTTCATCTGGGGAGGCTTCGAGACCTTCTTTAGGGTGGAGTTTATACCAGTGACTCTACACTCCGAGCGTGCTCAGGTGATGCTGCCTTTGCCACATGATTTTCCATCAGCATCCGAATAATCTATAGGCAGTAGACAGATGATGTAGGTGTCCAAGAGGACCAGAACAGTAGGTGGGAGACCTCGGGATACAGGTTTGGTTGTGCAAGGCACCCGAAATAGAGCCAGCCATACGAGGAGCAGGAAGTGTTATGCATGCGGCAGGAAGGGTCACATGGCACATGACTGTCCGACTCCCCGCACAGTTGATCCACATGCATTGGAGGAGCCACCGAGACAGAATCAACGGTGGGTGCTTGAGCAACATCCGAGCGGTGGACAAGGCAGTGGAGCTCCGGAAGCAGGTGGAAAAGAGTGGAACTAGTGGATTCCTTTTATTCTTGGTACTTCTAGTTCCATGTTGTAGTTGAATTTGTGTCTTTATACTATGAGCTTCAATAATAAAAGACACATATCTTTGTGACACTCACTTTCATGTCCTTTTGTTTGGTTGATACTGAGAGGTCCCGGTTAAAACTGTTGACTTGACCCTCACTTTTGAGATTTCTACTGGAGGAGACCCAGTGACCTCACACTGATGCCGACAGTGTGACTAGACCCTTGGAGGTGAGAGTGATGGCTGGATCTCTTGTTAGTAACCTCGAGGCCTTACGACGTCGTCCATGGCATGAATGCATCATTCATGTCAAGATTGACTGTATTAGGCAATGGGCATGGTTCATCTAGGGGATGAGACCAAGTTTCTCCTTTCGGAAAAGGAGAAATCTTATAAGCTCTTACAGATCGTAGGCGAAGAAGGGTGGTCATTGATCAACTTACCACGTTGGCAAACTTCCTACCGACCAGAGATGGTACGAGCTACGATGGAGAAGGTGTAGATAATACAAGAGCGGATGAAGACTACACAATGCAGGTAGAAATCCTATGTTGATAGGAGACGGAGACTTGGGCATGTAAAATGTTTCAATAAGAAGAAGTGTTAAGGATAGATGAGTCTGTGGAGAAGAAGACCTGGAGGCAGATCTAGGAGAGCAGCATGAGGTGGTGTACATTTCAACATATTACAACCACCGGCCTTTGTTTTCCCCGCCAGGCTCAGGGAGCTGGAGGGCAGGGAAAAAGAGTAGCTGCATGCAGTCAAAGTGTGTGACCTAATGGCTCTAAGAATGATTCTAGGGTCAGTCTGTGTCCACTACTAGCTTCCATAACAACAGACATTGATACAGATCATTCTTTCCTTCCACGAATCTTGTCCCAGACCTAGATTTTCTAGTTAAAACCGTTGACTCGACCCTCACGTCTGGAGATACCTTTGGGAGGAGACTCGATAATCACACATACACCGACAGTGTGATCTGACCCTTGAGGCAAGAGTTTTGGTTGGAACCTCTTGGTGGAAGCATTGAGGCCTTACGACGTTGGTCTGAGTATGGATTGGATCCACAGTTCATACACAGATTGACTGTATTAGGAAAAAAGGCTGTGGTTTATCTACAACGTTGGGATGGGTTTTCCTAGGTTGGAGAAAAATAAACCCCGGGCAGCACAGGATAAAATCATGCATAGGAGGGTGCGACCAATCACTCTTGAGTCGGTCAACCATACCCTTATGGCAGCAGGAGTTTTGAGTTTCAGTTCTAATTAGGAAATGGGGGCCTCTAGAGTTCAAAGATGGAGACCACATCTTTATACGGGTCTCACCTCGACGAGGTTTACGGAGATGTGGCCGAGGCGACAAGTTATATCCGAGGTTCAACAAACCTTTCTAGGTCCTCAGTAGGGTAGTTGATGTGGTTTACCGCTTGACCTTTCCACCTCAGTTGCACTGGGTTCATGATTTCATCCACGTATCTCAGTTGAGGAGATACGTGCACGATCCTTCGCACATCATCGACCACAGGGAGTTGGATGTCGATGACAGGGCGACATGCACGGAGGTTCCAGTGGAGATCGAGGATCGACAGGAGTGGGTCCTAAGTGGATGGTCGATTCCTCAGGTGCGCTTTCACTGGTAGCACGAGAACCTCTAGAAGAGCACATGGGAGCAGAAGGCTCAGATGCGTGATCAGTACCACTTTGTTTTTCTTAGTGTGTGTTGAAGCTTTACAGGGACGTAAATCCCTGAGATGGGAGTAATGTAAAGACTGGGAAATTTCAAGGAAATTGTTTTCTTAATTTATTTGGAATTTTACGAATCCGCAGTTTCTAACGGCACCTGATTCCAAGGCCCGATGTGCCCCAAATCAATTTCTGAATTTTGGCTTGGGTACGTTTAGTGAACGAACGATCGGTTTTTTCTATATTTTGAACCGGTACTCGGAGTTGAAATCCGAGGGCACCAATGAACTCGTAGAGCCAGTAATTGCTTAACGGAACCTTTTCCATAGTTGCGTTTTTAGCGGTTTGAGGTTTAATATTTGGATTTGAGATAAAATAAAATAAAATTTGTTGTGTACAAATTTTATTCATGGTAGGTGGTTATTTTCAACAAAGGGGAAGTTAGAGGTGGTACCCACACCCACCTAACCTCCCATGGGAGAGTTTAGTGTGGTGGGGCCCACACACGACCCTAACTCCTCATCTCCCCCATAACTCTCTTAAACTTCCCCATTAACTCCTCTTAATTTAATTGGACAACCCCTTACTTTTGAATTTTAAAATAACCCTTCACCTACTTCTCTCTCTAATTAATTTTTCCAACCCATGATAAGTTAATTAGGTGGTTCACTTAATTAATTTATTTTTAGTGTTGAAATTAATTAGTTTTGCATGGCTATTCTTTAAGATGGGAGAGATCTATTCTAAATATTTTCCATAGAAAATATTTTGTGGGGAAACCTATGGAGAATTATAAGAACACCACTCTTCTCTCGACGAAGGATAACTCTGACGAAGAACACTCCACGCCATGAAGAACGCTCCAGGACCCGAAGGACGTGAAGCAATTTCTTAAAACTTCTTCTTCCTCTACAGCAAGGGAGGAGACACCGACGTGGGGAACTCGCCAACGACCGTCGTCACCTTCATCTCATCCCTTGCATCTACGTCAACAAGCCAATGACCCCCCTTTCGCATCACCGTCATCCACGATTCTCGGCTACCATAGATCTTTCTCGAGATAGGGGTTTGATTTTAGAATGTTAATATTCTCGTGATTATTCCCTTCTAAACAAAGAACGGGGACCAACTCATTATCATGTTGATCCGAGAATGTTTTTTTGCAGGATGAGAATATTTAATTACGAGAGTATTGTTGGGAATTAGGTTCAATTTTAATTGATTAAAATTGTGCCTTGTTAGTTGTTGAAATCATATGTTTATTATTTCCAATTGATAACACCTAACGCGGAGGGCGCGGGCTGAACAAACACGGCCCGAAAACCCTCCGCAGATTGTTGTTGGTTCGCGGATTGACGGTGACGATGAAACGGGACCACAACAGTGATTTGAGGCTTTCGTAGTAAATTATGGGACCCGAGATGACCGCCGGCGTAGACGAAAGTTGAATCGGACCACCAGAGCAACTCCGGTGGCCCGTGGAACCTCAGGGCGGCGCGGCTCGCCGGCTGTGGCGCCCCAGCGCGCCGCCGGAGAAGACCCGCCGTAGCTGTGCCGCGGTGGCGAGGCGATGGATACCGTTGCCGCTGGGGATCCCGGGATGATGGCGGGGTGGCGCCAGCTGGCGCCACCAGTGGCAATTAGCGGCGAGGGGCCGAGCCCCCCCGCTCCGCAGCGTCCGCTCGACCACGCATGCTGAGCCTCAACCGGCCGGGCCGGGCCGCCAGCGCCGGGCCGGGCCGTGCCAGCTGGGTCGGGCCGTGCCCAACCGAGCCAGACCCGGACCCAAGTCGGGTCGAACCGGTTAGGGACGACCGAGGGGGTATTGGGCCAGGTCAGACCGGGCCCAAACCCCATATTTTCGGACTAGTTTCGTTTAAACTGACATATCTTGAGATACAGACCTCTGATCGATGCACCGTCAGTTGCGTTGGGATCCTTGAATCGATTCGGTCGTTTAGGTATATTACACATGATGTTTCGTCCAATTATGGGTATGGCCGGGTTGGTTCGAACCCGAAACCAACCGGGCCCTCGGAGCGGAAATGATTATAACTTGAGATCCGGACGTCCGATTAACATGCCGTCGACTTAGTTGGATTCATTTTGGTGAGACAGATCTTTTTTCATACTTCACCTGAGGTTTGGACGCAATTGGAATATGGCCGGGTTGGATTGAATCCGAAATCCAACCGGGCCCCTGGAATGGAAAAGCCGATAACTTTAAGACCGAACGTCCGTTTGGCGAACCGCCAACGACGTTGGTAATCAAGTTGAGAAAAGGTCTCTATGATTATACCCTATGAGAGTTCTGGGTATAGGTGAGTTACAGTTGGGTTGGTTCGTACACGAAACCAACTGGGCCCCCGGGACGAAAAGGCTAATAACTCACAGACCAGGCGTCCGATCAACGCGCCGTCTGTTGCGTTGAGACACCTATGATGAAGCTGTCCCTTGTGATACTTCCTTGTGGAACTCTGTGATACTTGGAGTATCTACCAGTAGCTCGTGGAGCGGATCCTCCCGAAGACGAGCGTGCGGAGTGCGGAGACCTAGTAGCTGTGGACTTGACGACTGCTTGATCGATTCAACTTGGAGTGAGTCGACTAGCCCAGTGGACGGAGCGCCCAGTATTTGGCGGCAGACCCACGACAGACGGAGAGCCTGGTAGTTGGCAGCAGACCTATGGTACTCAGCAGAAGGAGTACCTCTGTAGGCTATCAGGGGAACCGCTACTGTGTTTGGACAGCAGACCCCTGGCAAAGAGCACTACTGTGTTTGGGTGTGGACCCGCGATACTCAACAGGAGGAGTACCTCAGCAGTCTAAGGTTAGTGAGTAGCGCCTTAGTGTCGTGACGGGGCTACTGTACTCGAAAGAGGAGGAGTTCTCCAGTAGTTGTGGTTTTGGTATCTGTAATGAAAATCCTAGTTTGAGCTGAGTTGTTGACCTTTGTGATTTTCTCATGATTGAGATGGGTTATTTGATAACTTAGGTATATGTATGGGAATATAACTAAGTAGTGGTTATCTGTTGATTTCATATCTGTGTGATACCTCTTGATTGAGATGGGTTACTTGATAACTTAGGTATAAGTATGGGCTTATACCTAAGTAAGGGTTATCTTTTTAGATCCTGCTTTGTGGTTATCCTTGTTGGATTTAGTGAGACCTTTAGGGACTTGGGGTACCTACCGAGTATCGTTATAATCACCCCTGCACGGACTATGCCCGCACCTCATTGTGTTGGATGAAGACGACGGACAACGCAGACAGAGGCCGAGTGTTCGAGGACTGGACGGTACCCAGAGGTACACCTCATGATGAGTCAGTATCCGGAGGTGGACCTCAGGACGAGTCAGTATCCGGAGGTGGACTTCACGATGAGATGGTACTTGGAGGAGGTTGACGGGCGAGAGTGTTGAGGAGGCTATCTGTACCTACCCTTCAGGTAGGATCTGTGGTGGACTATCCAGGAGCTGCGCTATATGTACCTACCCTTTAGGTAGGATTCGAGGTGGACGACCTAGGAGCCACTTCTATTCTTCCAGCTTCTTGTATTTTCTATTGTAATTTCGTTTAGTTGTAGCTGTACTTTTCAGTTGGGTTTATATTCTGGCCCATTTACTTTTCAGCACTTTTTTTTACTTAGTGTTTTCTTCCGCTTGTACTCTGTTGTGTTGTTTACTTTTATAAAGGCAATCCCTTCCCTTTTTATTGGGATTTACGCCTTTGGTTCTAGTCGTAGGCCCCTGGCCCATGGAAGGTGGGCTTGGGGTAGTCACGGTATGGGCCCCGAGGACGGGTCGTGACAATGTTGTCTTATCTTCTCCAAGAACTATTTTGTTTGTTGAATTTATTCTGAGATGTATGGATTTATTCTAGGGCCACTATTGTTTTCTTTAAATTATTATATGTTGGTGGATCCCATTGTGGTCATGTTCAACCTGAGTTTTAGGTAGGTGGTTCCATATCTATCCTATGTTAGATGAACCATGATTTATATTGTTTTGATAAATTGTTTTATAAATGAATTGGAATGATTTAATTGTGTGTGTGGAAATGGGTTTTTGAGAAAAGGTGTTTTTCCCATTGTTTTGGTAAAAGAAAAGGTATTTTAAAAGAACTGTGGAATGTATTTATGAAATTATTTTCCAAGAATAGTTTTAATGATTATTTTGGAAATTGCAACACATGGTAGGCCATGGGTACTAAGCTGGAATATGTGGTAATAAGCCTCATACATTGATACTATTAGGGGGTTCACTCACATGGTGTTTCTCTACTTTCTATTACTATTGTTCTTGGGTATTGTTAGACCTGGTGGGAGTTTCAATTGATAGGTAGTTCCTTTTTTTCTATAGTTCAATGCATATATTTAGATACTTGATGTGCATGATTGTCCATGTTTGGGTATGAGTGTTCTAGATAGCCTGAACTATTATGATCCTTAGAATGAATTACCTATGATTTGGTTTGTACTGCTTTGATTTGATATGATTTGTGATATATGATTTAAATTCTTTGATATACATGATTTGCTTTGAAAATGTTTTAATTATATTATTTAGAACTATATAAAACGGGGAAATTTATTACCATGACTTTGATATAAAAATTGTTTAACTAATTATCATCTCTTAAAATAAATGTGAATTCAAATATCTTAGTAAACTTATAACCATAAAAAACATGTATATTGAATTTAAAAAACAATCCTTTAACCCATTATGAAACATAAATTAAATTAAAATATATAATTTATAAACTTTTAGCTTTATATTTAATAGAAAAAATCAATATATATCAAATTTACTATTTACTATCATATCAAAATGTTTATAGCATTTTTAACAAAATACCATACATATATTTATGACATTATGATTAAAAATAAATTATTTATTCTATTAAATTAAATATATATTTATTTATGAATACACTTTAATGTAAAAAACCATTATGTATTAAAATAACAATTTTTTTCAGGAAATATATATTTCTTTTTGAAATAAAAAACAATGTTCTTATTTCTTACCATTCCATAATTATTTATAATATTATCATAATAATATATATCAATATGGATTCATATAATTTACATAAATACCCATTTTTTAAAATAATTAATAATTAATTAATTTTTAAACATAAAAAAAAATACAATATGTTAAGGATATATAATTAAGTCGAAAAAAATATATTTCTGACACAAGGTAAGAATAATAGGTTTTCAATATTAAATGAGTATTTAATTGATCATATTACATTTACTTAATCATATAACTGGTATCTCACCTATTTTTACTAGGATCATATAACTATAACCCCAATGGTAATATAAAAGTAATATTACACCCCATCTTCAGTTTATCTTATTATTTAATTTATTCATTGGTTTGTATCCATGTTTCCTCAATTAAATTATTATTTGTGGTGTTTTTTGTGCGTCAAAATTCTAGTGTTTAAAATATGAATATTGTAGGTATCCACACAATGGTCCAAGAGGATCCACAATGTAGAGGCTCTCCAGAAATCTGAAGTGACTAAATTTAGAAATACAATATTCTATGTCATTTCCCAAAATATTTTTCTTTTTGAATGACCATGGGTTCCTCCACACTATGGATATTTCCATGGAGCATGGGGGTGACCCTTTTATGAAATATATAGGGATAATATCATTGTGTTATTCCATTATATTCGTTTCATTGAGGATTAATGGGAGGACCACCACATCATAAAATGTGCAATCTATGTCATGAAGAGGCCTTATTCAATACCTTTTATAGAATTTTAAAACTACCATCTTACTCTTAATACTTTTACTCATTCTAAGGAATTTTCATTCACATTATTACACTACGTAATCCCCTATCATGTCGTTCTCTTCCCCCTTTATTCTTAGATCAATTTCATATTATATTTCTCTATGATAGTTCAAGAAAACTCTATATAATTTAATGATTTCATATTTATTGTTCTTATATTTATTTTATATATTTTTCTATTTCTTCCTTATGAACATAATGAACTACAGATTTTCCACTCATAATTTTATAGGGGTCTATTTATTTTAATTTTTGGTCCTTTTCTTTAATAGTTGTTCTTTCCTCTTTTTGGTGGATTAACACCTCATATAGTGAGTGTTCCATATTGAGGTAAATTTTCCTCATGCATGAATCATTAATGTCAAAACCATGATTAGTATCCTTATTAAATTTATGTTTTTGATATCTTATGATAGTAATAAGTTTGATTATAGACACTTTTTTAAATAGATTCTTCTTTTTACACTTTGATTTTATTTATTGTGAAGGTTTCCCTCTTGTTTCCTTAAAAGGATCAAAAATATTTTCAAATTGCCATGAAAACTAAGGGTTTTATAAAATTTATTAATAGAACATATAAAGGAATTTAAAAATAAAAAGGTAAATTTTTAATTTTTAATTATTTTTAATAATTTTACCTTCAAAATTAAAGGTTTTCTTTGGTCATTTTAGTGATGTTATTACTTTATTTTGGTTTGAGGTATGTTAATGATGTTTAGGTGATTTTTTTCCTAAAAATATTTTTTGAAACTTATAAAGAAAATCTTAATGTTTAAAAAACCCCTAAAATGCTCTCTTTGTGTTGTTTGTTTAAAGATAATAAAACAATACCTATTATAGAACATAATTGTTATATTTTTATTCTCCATTAAAGAGGATGTTTATATAATGGGTTTTTAGTGGTGAGGGTGTTCATATGGTTTTTAAATAGTATATAAATATATTTTTCCTTGTTTGATAGCTCACCATAATTTTATGAATATATATAAATCATGGGGATCCAATAATATCTACTATGATTCCCCAAAACACATGATGCACTAGTTTATTATTACACTCTATATAGTGGCCCCATGTATTGTTTTCAAATTTCATTATGAAATTTCCCCTTGATTAATCAAGATAGGGAAATACTAACTATCAAGGAGGTTGGATTTTATCAAGAACACTGAGATGTTGGATCTTGTTTTAATATTGTTTGAGATTCCCAATAGAGATTATAGGTGCTCCCATTATCATTAGTTTTTGGTTAGATTATGATGTTCGTGTCTCCTCTATATACATGTTATAGTTGGAGAGTTATTAATTTATATGTACCATGATTATATATTTATATTATTATAAATAATACTTTTAGTAATTTTGATTCTTCATTTAAATGATCTAGTAATTTTCTTTCAACTAAAGCTAATTTTTTTTACAATCAGGGTTTGAATTTTCCAATTTTTCATTATACTTATATGGGTATTTTTGAAGAAATTATTTAAATAATCTACTTTATTCTAAATGGTTTAAAGTATAATTTCATTTAAAATGTATATAATCCATCCTTTAAATGGAATCATTTAAAATAAAAACATAATGTTATTAGTTTTCAATAAATGAGGAAAAAAATACATGTATATTTGTATTTCAAACTATCATTAAATAGATTAATTCCTAAAGATCATGCATGGGATTTAGGGATGATAGATATAGGGATTTTTTGCTCATGCCTATTACATATCAAGTTTATCTTAGATTCCTCATGTATTTATTATATGATGAATGGATTTTCTTCTTAATAATGGAGGTGAAAAGTTGATTTGATTAACATAGTACATATAGACAAGTGTTTTCTGTCATAATTTTATTTAGTTTTTTGAATCTTATTTGTATCATTCCATATCGATGCTCCACTTTTAAAACATCATAGTTTAGATTATAATTTTTAGTTGTTTTTTTATTTATGAATAATATTTGTAATCTTATTTCATGTATCTATATACTTATTTGTAAAAATATTTATTTTTTAAGAATGGGTCACCGACGTATAAAGTTTTCATTCCATATTTCTGAGGAAACTATCTTGGTTTATTATTTTTTATAGGGGGAAATCATTCAATATTGTGTATTAGTTCATTCTCTAATAGTAGGTAACATCCTTTGGGTATTGGGAATTCCATTTAGGCCTTTCTATAGGCCGATTCATGCAATCAGTTCAAGGTTTTCCTTGGTTGATTCTAGAAAAAAATGATATCAAAGTACCCAATTTATTTAGGGAGTAATGGTATACTAAACATAAGAAGTTTTTATTACAGTAGTTAGGTGTATGAAGAGTCTATAATGCTCTTTTCCATTTCAATCCATGATTTACCATTAGATGCTAGGTTTTGAGTCTTAAATTTTGAGATTTATTTTTGTCAAATTTGGTATATTTTTCACTTGATTGATATGAAATTGAATTTTTATAGAGTGGTATGAGATATTTGGAACTTTTACACGTTTTTGGATAAAAAAAGAAGGAAAACTAAAGGTGTACCATTAGATTTCATATTATAAAAAACTGTATAAAGTTTCTGTAGATGATTTTTATTACAACCCAGTAGTGGTTATAGGGCCGGTTCTTGATCAACATAACCATGTATCTAAATCATAAAAAACCACTAACACTTTAAATTATTATACTAAACAAATTTTCCATTAGTGTTTTTATAGTTGTGGGAATTACTTATTGTGTTGAATTATATAATTTTTTCAATGCGTGTTGATGTTACATTGTTTTATTTGGTTAATTTTTCATGTTATTAAAATTGATTTTATGGGAGAATATTTTTAGTAGAAATTAATAAAGGAGTTATATAAGACAGTTTTAAACAACCTCAATGTTTATAATTTTAAAAATGATTTAAATTATGAATTTGTATAATTTTAATTTTGTTATGCAGTGTCTTGTTATTTTAAATCTTGTGTGTGATACTCTATGTATTATATGAAATTTTTTAGGAGGCATGTTGTTTTGTTTTTGGTTTTTTATTAAAAAGATGATTTTAAAGAAAAATGATGAAATTTAGAAAATTATTCTAGTGTTATTTATAACTAGAAGGAAAAATATTTTATTCTTTATGGTTTGAGTAACTAAGATTTTTTGTTTGGGAAATTTTCTAAAAATATATTTTGTAATCTCAAGATTTTTTTGTTTTTTTATTATGGAACCTATATATTTTTTGAATGTGAAGTGAATTTTTGTAAATGGTTTGAAACTACACAATAGGGAAGTTGGGAGTGTGACTTATAATAGAATAGAAAAGTGTATTTGCTTAGTTTTTTTAAATAAGATGAAGTATTTTCAATATAAGGTTAGTTTAAATAGGTGGAAAAATATTTTTTGGTGTAATCTTTTTCATGAAAAGAATTCTAAAAACTCTTAATTTTATATTGTAGGTTTGAAAGGAATGACTCTTTAGTGTATTTGTTTTGGTGGAATTTTGCATTTTTGTTTGTCCCATGGTCTATATTATCACTACTTTATTTAAAATAGAAAACCTAAAATTATTGGGATCATGTTATATGTTATTTTATGTATGCTTCTAGGAAAAATATTAATGAAATATAGGAAGTTTGTATCATGATATGATAATTAGGTTCGTTTTTTCCAAGGTCTTTTTATGATTGTTCAGAGGTTTTGAAAATTTTATTATTTGAAGAAGAAGGTATGGATCAATTTTTAGATACAATGGATTATCTATATTTTATAATTATACTTGTTGAGTATAAAATATTAAAATATTATTTAGGTAATTATATTTGATGTATTTCATTGGGTATTCATGGGATTATTCCTTTGGTAATGTTTATAGTTCTAGAAATTGTTATGCCTTATTTATTAGTGGTTCCTTTATGGTATTGATATGATGTATCCCTATGAAGATGTTTTTATTTTTTGGGATTATACATGGTAATTCATGGGTGATGGTTTTGATAATTGATATGAGTGCTACCCATGTCTTAGATGTGCTATGGAAAGTGTCATGTTTGTTCTATCTAGATCGCTGTGATCCAGACATCTGAGAGTGAGGTCCCAAGTAACTCATTCATTAACTTTTACCCTAAGGATAGAGCCTACTTTATTCTAGTTTATGCATGTTTTTTATGAGATTCCTCTACCATTATTCTCTTTCTCTGATGGTCATGCTGTAATTATCTTGGGTTATATTTCCCTTATAGAACTCTCATCCTATCACATGGAGAGTAATTATTCCTTTTGGTATTTGTGGGTTATTTTTTTTGTCTGTGGTGATTCCTTTAACATGGGTTTGTATACTTATTTTTAAAAATTTTAAATAAATATCTAAAATGGATGGTAGAACACCATAGTTGCCTTCATTTTATGTTCCATTGTTTCCTTGGGGAGGTAGTGGCATAATATGATTGGGTGAGATTTTTAGTTTTCCTAACCCAACATTAAATAGTAGAAGGATATAGTTTCTCTAACCTCAAGTATTTCAGATAATTGGAGCTTGAGTCTATTTTTGTTTTCCTGTATGTGATTCAGTTTTAAGTTTGTAGTGCTCCCAACTCTCATAGATTTAATATTAGTGATTTTTTAGGTGTTTCATGAGATGTAATTGAGTTTCTCAAAATTCACTATATAATTGTTGGGTATTTTTATCTTATTAGATGTTTGGTTGTTCCTTTATATTCATAAATTTATACCATAATAGGAATTTGAAACCACAAATATAATTTAATCATGTAATTCTATGAATAAATTATGGGGTAAGAAAGTATTATGGTTGGGAGAATTGTCAAAACAAAATATCACATTTTGTTATTATTTAATATCATTATTAATTTCTATCATTATTTACACAATTAATTTATTCTTTCATGGGGTTTTTTGGGTTCCCTAAATCTATGTTGGAAAAAAATGCATCTTGTTGGACTACCCACCATGGACTCGGAGGGATAATTACATAGAGGATATTCATGGATCTGAAGCACCTAGATGTTAAAATAGTATCCTCTATGCCATGGTTACAAAATAATGGTTTTTTTGATTGAACATGGAGATCTAAATGTCATAGATCATTCTGTGGTGCAAGAAGAGAGACCCATATTTTAAATATTGATGGAAAACTTCTTCATGGTATTTCGTGGGATTCATTTCATTGGGACTTTTAGGGTGTGTTACTACTTTATAGTAGGGGTATGACATACCATTGTGAATACCTATCCTTGACCTTCTATTTTTTTTAAATTTAACTTCTTTCCCTTTCTCATTTTAAACATTATACACCCTTTTTCTCCCCATTGATGAAATTTATAGGATCCTCCACCATCGACAACCTTACCCTCCATTATTAGATCAATTCATTGTAGGATTTTATAAATATTTTTCAAGGTAACCCTATTTAAGTGAGTTAATACATCCTTAATGGTCCTATTATTCCTTCATTCATTGTTTTAATTCTCATAAATGGTTATGGGGACCTATTGTTTGTTGTATCTGAAAATTAATATGGGATGTTTTTTTTCTTCTGGTTTTTAGATTATTCTTTAATAGTTATTCTTTCCAACATATGGTGGATTCACACGT
Source organism: Viscum album (assembly GCA_963277665.1). NCBI lineage: Eukaryota > Viridiplantae > Streptophyta > Magnoliopsida > Santalales > Viscaceae > Viscum > Viscum album. Next base: position 1,094,362,263 of record OY728151.1, on the reverse strand, counting down.
AGCATATAAAGAGTTCAATATTGAGTTATGTTTTCTCTATGCATGTATAATTAATCATAAAATCTTGATTTATTAATTCTTTAAATACATGTTTTAATTTTCCCATGATATTAGAAATTATTATTATAGAAAATTTTTAAAAGGATGTTGGTTTTTAACTTATATTTTTTTGAATGTGAAGGTTTCCCTCTAAATTTTTTAAAAGGATGAAATATGTTTTCAAATAACCATGCACATGGTGGGTTTGTTAAAATACATGAATATATCTTATAATAAAATTTTGTAATAAAAATTTATTTTTTATATTTTAAATGTTTCCCAAGGTTTTAGATTAAAAATGAATAGTGTTTTTGATTTATTTTAAAGATGACATTTACTCATTATTTTTGAGTTTTGATAATGATGTTTTTGTAATTTGTTTTTCTTAAAATGAGTTTTATTACATAGTTTGTAAAAAATATTTTAAATGCATGGTTAGAAAATTATAAAGTGTATTTTCTTTATAAAATTATCTTAAGAATGTTTCCATTGTATTTAATATTTACAATTGATAAAATTATACCTATTATAAAAAATGTTTTTTAGATTATTATTATTGTTGAAAGGGTATGTTACTAAGAAGAGTGTTTGGGGGTGATGGTGTTCATATAGTTCTAAACTAATATATATTTCAACTTTTCATTATTTTATGGATCACCTTATTTTCTTATATATATCTTAGAGAACCAATAGTAGCTAATGAAATTTCTTGATGCATATGTTATACTAGTTTATAATTACACTTTGACTAGTGTCCCCTATTATGGTTTTTCCATAATTTTGGAATATTCAAATCAATTAGAAAATATAGGGTATTAGTGGGCATCAGTGTTGTTAGAATTAAACATGCACACCTCTAGGTTGGATCATGTTTTAGTATTTTGCTAGATTCACCCCTTAGATTTTAAGTGTTCCCATGATCACTAGCTTTTACTGATTCTATGTTGGTTTCCCCCTTTTTTTATGATAGTTGGATAGTTAATATTTTCTATTTTACCTACTTTAATATTGTTATAATTTTTATTCCAATTATTCATTATTCCTCCATGTTTCTATTTTAGTTATCCTTTTAAAATATATAGTTGTTTTCTATCAATTATTGATAAATAATTCTATAAGGGTTTAGAAAATTTCTAATATATAATTATATATATAGTTATTTTTAAATAAATATTTTAAGGAGGACACATTATATTCAATGTTTAAAGGGTTATTTAATTTAAAATTTATAATATTCATGTTTTAAATGGGATTATATAATATGAAAACAAACTGTTATTGGTTTTTAATAAAAGAGGAGAACTATACATTTATAGTTATATTTAAAGCTATGATGAAATGGACATATTCATGAATATTATTCACAGGGTGTGTGGGGATATATACTGGTACTATGATCTCAAACCTATCAAATTTCATGTTTATTTTAGTTTCTACATAGATAAAATAGATGGTGATTATTTTTCCTTTAGTTTGTAAGGATTAGCAAGTGATTACATTTACCTTAGTTCATGAAAACATGTGTTTACAGTCTCATTTTTTATTTAGTGTTTGGAAACCTTTTATATTATACCTTACTAGTAATCCATTTTTAACATTTACTTATTTTTATTTTTTTATTCGTTTATTTTTTTATGGGTTATATTTTATACTTATCCAATGTTTGGATATGATTATTTATAAAACTAATTACTCATTATGCATGGATCTATGATGTATGGAGTGGTTATATTTAAATTATTATGGGAAGTTATAATTTTAACTCTATTTATTAGGGTACATTATTCCATATTTTTTATTATTTGAAGCAGTGAAAATATTATCTATCTCTAGGGGGGAAATAACGACTATATAAACTTTCTACAACCCCACTCAGGCACTCAGTTCAGGGGTGTCCCAGGTTAGTTCATGATATATAACAGACGATAGCTACCCTGATATATATATACCTAAATTCATAAACTATTATATTTTTATACAACCATAAATAATTATCTAAAAATCAAAAACTCTATATACTCATTTCATCATCATAATGCCTATCATATTTTTATTGGATTTCTTTCTTTATGTAATAATATTCAATGGTAAGACTCTATTAAGGGCTTGATATGAATAATATATTGACCATCCAGTCTTTCTATTTACATGTTTTTATTATTATAATATTCTTTTATTGTTATTATGGAATGAATTTGTGTATTATATATAATATTGTATCAGTGATAAAATAAAATTCTATTTTTTATTTTATTTTAAACTCATGTTATTTTTCAATATTATTATATGAAAATTATAATTTATGAAAGAAAAATACATACTAAAAATACGAGTTCTTACATTAATTATCATGAAAGTGGTGGTGTATTTGATTATAGAATTTCGTTTGGGGTTTTATTTTAATGATATATGTTATGACTGATGTCACTATGGACTGGAAATTCCCAAGGTAATTTTATGTTTTAATATCGTGGATTATTATTTTTGAGAGTCGAGACTTGTAATAGGATTTCAAGAGTTTAAATAGCTAAAACAAATGTTATTGGATGTGATTTGAGGGCTACTGGATTCCATGGGGATTCAAGTGAGAAATAATTAAAGGATGAGTGGACATGGACATTGAAATTATACTATAGTATTCATTTATGGTGTAAAAATGTGATCACATGGTAAAAAGATCATGTCCAGAGGGGAATCCCCCCAACAAGGTAGTTCAAGGTGTGATCCTTCAGTTAATTCCATGAAAGTGGTGTGGCCATTTTTTATAATATAAAAATGGTGTTCAAAACCCTTTGTTTTTTTTCCAATGGAGTTTTCATGGTAGTGGATAAATTTCCAACCCTCCCATTAACATGATTCCCCATGATAGGGTATGGTTTTTGAGGTTTTTTTCTATGAATATGGGTATGTATATCTCTTAACCGTTGATTGATTTATTTTCTAGTGGATATAAATAGTGTTAATATGATTTTACAGTGTTTGGTACCAATCCAAATAGATCATGGTGGAATTAGATAAAATCAAAAGAGTATTAATTTGTGATGGAAATCAATGTAGCTTAGGTTATTTATGCACAACTTCTACCATCCATTAAGTTAAGGTAAATTATATCTCTATTTTAACAAATGTTTTAGTAAAAAATTGAAATTTATAGTTAACCTAGTGTTTTGTGATATGGATGTTGGATAAGATGGTTCTAGGGGGTGTGCATTAGACCTTATGTGAGCAGTTGGTTGATATTTTTGTGTGATGATGATGACCAATGAGTTTTCTGTCAGTTATTACTCTTTTATTTTTAATTAAATATTTAATTAAATATATTTATATTTAATTATTTATATAATATGATGTGAGGAAGTTTCTTGGGTAATAGTATGATCTTATACATAGAGTGGACACACTTGGCCATTGTGATGTGGATCAACACATTGGTGGTTACTCTATTTTTAAAGGTTAGGGTTCTTTTAATATACGACCATATTCCTTTTTTATATATGATTCTGGTTGCCTACATGAAATACATGGGATTAGGTTGATTCATAGGGACTGGGAGGGACTTGGGTAGGGGAGATAGTGTGGTTTAAGACCCCCTATTCACAAGAAAAGTGATTCTAAGAACATTGAGTGTTCTAGGATCACCTAAATTTAATGATTATGAGGGGAGGGGATTTTGGTTGAGATGAAATGAGGCATTGGGTGGGTCACATTGTATATATTTAGATGTGGGTTTCCTAGGTTGGTTCTCCTAGGGATAGTTAAGAAGAAAAGAGAGTGCACATGCCTTTTAATAAAAAAAATAATATAGTCATACATTTCATGTGTAATTGGGAACACCTTGTTTATGGTGTTATGAGATCTTAGTGAGAGATAAGTGGAGGAAAAGTCCTCCGAGACTAAAATGGTGTAATGAAGTAGGGTTTCCTTAGGGGTATTGATTGAGAGTAATTCCTTGGGTTATGTGAGATGGGACCTAGGATTGAGTTATGGGAATCATTCGGGAGATGGAATAGAGATCCCAAGGGGATTAGAGGGGTAAGGCTTGGGATGGTTTCTGGGTTGTTAGGCCATGAGTGATGAAGGTTTTGACATGGTTACACCAAAATTTGGGGTATGATTTGGAGAATCCTTTAGGAAATGAAATCAACAATGGGTGAAAATAATGATATGATATTTCTAGAAAGATTATGTGACATGTTTGTAGATTCCAATGGATTCCCAAATGGGCAATGTGATATGTGTTTGATGAGGGGATTATTCTCGAGTGACTAGAACCCTAGGATAAGATGGAGATCTATGTGATGGGATAAAACCCTATGTGCCAATGTGACCTTCCAAAGTATTTTTGGGATAGGTGTTCTTGCTTGTGACCTCTCTAGAGTATATGGGTAGGGTTCAATGTGGTTTTAACCTTCCTAGAGTCTTCAGGGATGATATGGTATTATTGTTACATCCCTAGAGACTATAGGGATGTTTTAGTGTACTTGTGATCTCTCTTGAGTGAATAGGGATATGGGGATGTTCATGATGGAAATTTCCTAAGGGTATTGGTATGAGTACTTCCTTAGAGGATAGGTTATTGTATGATGTGATGTTAATTGACACCGATAGACCATTACTTGAGTTATTTGGTAGTGGATTGAAATATGCACATTAGACCATGACAAGTGTCATTAGGTATTGGGTATAGGTTTGGATACCGAATTACACAGAGTATTTCAATATGAGATGGTAATTGACATGATGGAACAAGATGATACTACGAGGAGGATTATACTATGGTGCCAATGTTGGAATGATCGAGTGCTAGTGTGATCTAGTTAACACATAGTAACCTGATTTACTGGGAGTCTTGGTGGTCTGGTTGGAAAAATAAATTCATTGATCTTGTGTGAAAATTTTATTTTATTCATCATGCACACACATATATTATAGAGTGTACTAGATTCCCTCCTTGAGAAAATTATAAGATGTATTTTTCACACACTACATGATCATTTCAATGGAAATGCATATCTTATATTTTCCTTTCAAGTTAGAGAAAAGGATGTGTAGTTGATCAAGCTAGGATAGCTCTAGGGAAGTAAGTGATTTGGATGAGTCACACAGAAGGTAGTAGGGTATGTTTTCATGTGTTTTATTTTAGTTTATATTGAATTTGGGATTATCATAGCAGTCCATTAGTTGTATGTTTTTTTATAACATATACATTTTTGATTATATATTATTGTAGATTTATCCTATATAGATTAATGTTTATAAATCCATATGATTCTTTATTATTTATAGTATTGGTAGAAATATGATTTGAGGGAATAGTCTCCATACTATTTATATTAGGTCCTCACCACTATTCGATAGACTCTAGAATATGGGGTGGTATACTTGAGGTCACATGGAATCATTAATTTAGGAACCATCAGGTGGGCCTAATAGAGGGTCATTACAATGTGGTATTTGGTATTTTTACTGTTATAAAATTTATGGGGATAATGGATAGGTGGTATAGAAATTTTTTAGAGCCTATGATGAATATCATAATAGTGAGTGAAGTACAAATTTTCCATTATTAACATGATGTTATTAAGGGAATGTGATTGTTGTTCTCTATTTCTGATGCTATAGTTGTATGATTTCACCCTGGGTGGCATACCTATGTTTTGGAGTTATAGTGTACTGTAGTTTTTTCACTTTGAACATTGGAATCATGAAATGTTCATCAATTATAGTATGTTCATAGTTTTAAAAAAAATACATGTGCTTCTTTAGGATATTTTTTTGATGAGAGGTTTAGTTTTTTAAAGATTCAATAATAACATATACCAAGTTCTCCCATATAACCTATTGGGGGAATTTTAATTAGCTGGATGGAGGTTTATTTCCTTTTGATAGAAGGTTATGAGGATCTTATGGTGGGGTTATTTTTTTGTGATGGAAATACAGTCCCTTATAATAGGGATTTCTGGAGACCCATCATGGGTCTGTGGGGGAATTGATGCATTTATAATGACTCTATTAGGGAATAGTGCACTATAGTGGTGATATGAGGATGGTAATGGAGTTTTATGAGAATTATATACCCTTGTGGGTGGTTGTGACATTGGAATGGTAATTTAATTTTTCAGAAATCAAATATACAATCTTTTCCCATATAGATTATTCATTGACTTTTAGATAACCGAAATAGTATGTTGAGGAAAGGAATTAGAAATTACTTGGTATTTCAGGTTGTGTAGCACTTTATGGATTTCTTGTATCATGTCTAGATTTAATGACATGATATTTTAGATTCATAGAACCATTGGTTCTAGATAATCTTTCAGTGGAATTATGGGACTTTGGGTAGATGGTTCTAGTTCTTGATACAACACCCATATGGTGGTTGGTTATGTGATTAACCATAGAATGGGAGATGGCTTTGGACGTGGGGTATGATTAACATTTACATGGGGAATAGTTAGTGGGTTAAGTGTGTGAGAATGGATTAGCTTGGACATAACTCATTGTAGCATTGGTAGAGTGATACAACTAGGTTCAATGGGAGAGTTCATCCACTGGGTTCAAGTGATATCAAGGTAGATAGTGTTTGAGAACTTGTGTATGGGATATCAGTGATTAACACTTCCTTGGAGGAGGAGAGTGAGTGGAAGAGTGGATTTTTAAAAAATTATTAGTGAGAGAAGGTGGGTGTATGATGAATAAATAGGGTGACTATTTGAGTTATGAATCTATAAAACCCTAATATTTTATGAAATATATATTTTTCAAACAGCTTTAATCTCTTCGATATCTTGTGTTACACATAACATATAGTTTAAATGATTAATAATATATGACTAAAATAATATTATGTAACTGTTATAACCTAGATATTTAATTGGAGGGTATGAATATGATTAATTAATTTATGATATATTCAATAAGATCCTACACAAAATAAATATATTGATTAATTATTAGGAAATAATCATTCAAGTTTTGGGAAACTTATATCATGCTTAAAAAATAGACATCCTTCAAAATGATTTTATTGCTTCTTGGGATAAAATATTTTTTTTTAAATTTTAAAATATTGAAAAATTTTATTTAATTAAAATAAATACTTATTTAAATAATCATATAAAAATTTTCTTATGGATTTTTTTTTATTTTTCTGAAAATATTAATTTTCCAGTGAATAGTAAAAAATAATAAATTTTATTGAAAATTGTATTTTTATTTCAAGCATGTACAAATATTCATTTTGTTTTAAAATGGTTTCAATGTAAATTTTTTTATTATATTTTAAATAATATAATTATGTCCATTGGAATTAGTTTTATGTTTTAATTTATTATAAAAACATTTTTATAGGTAGAAAATCATTTTCCTAAAAAACTGTTTTTATGCACATAATGCATTTTTATCTTAATAAATTAAAGTGATCACTATTGGTGAATGATTTTAATTATATATATATATATAATATAATAAAAATGTTTTTTTAAATTTATCTAACATTTTTCTAGGAACATGATAAGAATAAATTAGGTTTTATGCTTAACATAGTATTTTTTCTAAAATAAGGGTTTGTTGCATTTTAAGAATTTATTTTAAAATAATTTTTTACGACATAAAAATGTTGAATTTGATAAAATTGATTCCATATTTTAAATCAGTATGTTCAAATTTGGTGAATATCCCCCTTTTAGATTTGTCAATATGAATATTAACTATGGTAAAATTTATGACCTTAGTAACAGATAAATCAGGATAATATAAGTTAAAATAAGTGAAAAGACCATAATTTTTCATCTTAATTCTAATTGGATGAATGGAATTTGATACTTATCCACTTAGTCTTGAAATTGGATTTTTTAATGGACATGTGGCCCTTATAAGGACCTATATAATATTTAAAACAAAGAAAGCTACAAAATTTCACTCTCTTTGTTTTAAATATCTCTTATATGTCTACATAGGGACAAAATCAAGTTATAAATGAATATAAATATCTATTTAGACATTAATGAAATCATTTTAATGATAAATTTATTTATAATCTTTATAAATTATATATTTACCATAAATTATTATGCAACACTAATATAATATTTATTCAATTAATTGAAAAATAAAATAAATGATATTAAAAATATTAAAAGGGATATAATTTGAATGATTTAATATGTCCTAGAAATTTTATAGATCTATATGATATATTAGAGCGGTTTTAAAGAATTATATTCAAAATAAATGTAGTAACCCAACCCTAGAATCCCAGAACCAGTGTCTACTATCAATTACATTGGTATGATTATAAGGAATCAAACACCGAAAGACCGATTAGTTTAGCAATCTTGGTAAACAAAATACATAAATGTGTCTTTCATTACGTATGAATACACTAATTAAAAAATATATTTTTTTCTTCATACTAAAATCTAAATAAATAACTTCGAGGGTAACTCTAATCCATTTAGTAAATCCATGCATATCTTTCATAGTATTCTTCTTGGATACTTATGGAAAGAAACATAATAAGGGCGAGCTCAAATGCATAGTAAGGGTAAGTAAAGAAAAATAAATAATGAATCAATGAGAGTAGTCAATATTGAAATGTATATAATTGAACACACATGCCATATAATCAACAAACTGAATGGAAGTGCATAAAAAATATAGAAAGGTAATAACTAGAAACACATTCTATTCAAATAACTAGATAAGGAAAAATAAATATGGAAAGGTAAGAAACTGAAACACATGCCATCTAAATAATTGAAAATGAAATGTATCCATAGATATGTCGACGCAAAATCTCATGGATGAATAATAACTGAATATAAATGAGAGAAAACTATTTATTATTGGATGTCATGTTTCCCAGGTACATGGTACCATTACCATCAAAAAATTTCAAAATATGGCTTACAAAATGATGTGTAAAAACCCATAAAATGTGGAAATCCAAACGACTCATCCCATGAGACTACTGATTCATAAAAGGTCTATCTATAACCAGGCCCCACCGATGTTTTACCAGTCCAAAAAATTCCTCATATATCATATAATCGATTAAAAAATGTGCCTTATCAAACATTTTTATGGAGTAAGAGATACATATTTATCAATATTTTCCAAAATAATAAAATAATTTTCAAAGTATACAATATATTAAAAAATGTATATGGTTTATAAAATAGTAATATCCATGATAAATGAAATGGATAATTTGGGGGAAATTAAATATTCAATTATTATAGGAGATTGAATATTTCAAGGGGAAAAATAAACCAAATAAGTGAATGTGAATACTATCCTTGAAAAAATTAATCATAAACCATCCTTAGGATGATTAATTATGGTATTAATATAACATACCCCAATTGGAGTAAAATAAAGTGTTATTGTCATTGATGGATGGAAATATTATAAAAAGATATTTTAAAAACATTCTTGAGTAAAATATTCTTTTGTTTTGAAATACCATTAGAAAATAAATTTCTTTGAAAATAAATTATAAAAAAATTTTCTTTAAAAATTATCCTTATAAAAATTCAACGTAATATTGTAAGGAATGATGGTGGGTAAATCTGTATATTCCATACAAGGTAAAAAGAAAATTCCTTTTTCACGATAAAAAAGGTAAAAAAAATTCCTTGTTCGGAAAGTGACAAGAAGATTCATTTTAAAACATTATTAAAACAAAAAAGGGGTAAAAAATTTCTATACCAAATCATTTTAAAACATTTTTAAAAACATTTTAATAAAATATAGTTTTTATTAGAAAATATTTTCTCTGACTAAAGATAGAAATGAAGTTGGGTTTTCCTAATTTTTTTTAAATACATTGACAACAACAAAGTGGGAAAATGGTATTAATAATTGAAAATGGTTCTGAATAACCAGAGGATATAAAATCAAAGTTTTTATTGAAAAATGTTAATCAAATTTCCTTGAATGGAAATACCATTGAAATATCATTACGGTTGTTGTTGAGGAAAATAATCTTTAAACATTCCAAAGTGTCCCATACCATTTGAAACATTTTAAATCATAAATCTCATGAAAGAATAATATTAAATGAAAGTTTAATGTACTATGAAGATAAAATTATTAATTATATAATATCACAAAAATGTTTAGTAGATACACTATACAAAATATGTAAGTGGTGTACTTGACATTTATCTGACAGATGTAAAAAGGTGAGACGGGAATCCCTTAACTTGTGTTTCTTTTTGGGTGAATATAATTGAAATTCTTGTATAATAAACATATTTTAATTTCATACTTTCTTTAGAACATTTTTCATGATTATAATTACTTTTATTTAACTTATTACTATGTTTTATACAACTACTTAAATAATTATGTTTACATTAGGTGTTTTGAACAAATTCAGTTTATGTGTAAAAAACAACTTTGGTGGGTCAACTATGTTCAAAGGGGTAAATATATAACATCTATAGAATAATAATAATGAAATAATTATTATATTTATATATAAATTATAATTTTAAAATCAATCATTAAATATGGTTATGAAAAATGAACCAATGTTGTAATCATGGAGATGGTAGGTTTTACGTACACATGAGTAATGTTCTCATTTTTCAATGATCGTTATAAAAAGAAGGTAAGTAGAATTATATCTTTCTAAAATTATCATAATATCATGTATACCATATTATTTAGTCATATAGACCTATATATGAAATTCTAATGATGTAAAAAGAATCATATCATGTCGAGGAGGCGGTAGTCTACACGTCCACGACTGACATTATCACTTTTTAGTGTGTGAATGGATAATAAAGAAAATGAGATATAAATAAATAAATAAATAAATATATATATATATATTTCAAGAAAGGTAATTATTTCATGAATATTATATATATTTTTGTATGTCTCATATTTTCGATTATAATAATCCTTTATACATTCTATGGATCATGTGAACGAATCACATCGCTTTGAGGGAGCGGTAGTCCACACTTTCTCAAAAGTTGTTATCGTATTAACAAAAAATGGAAAGTATAAGGGTATGTGTTTTAAAAGAATTAAATAATATTAAAGACATAATAAATATAATATATAATATATATAAATAGTGTGTCCATCATAATGGCCAACCATGAAAGTTGGAAATGTAAAAATGAAAAATTATCATTTCGTGAGGCAGTAGTTCACCATACACAGAAATAGTATGTTCGTTACCCATTAGATAAAGGTGTGTGTGTAAGTTTAGGTAGAAATATTAACATAAAAAAATCCTAATATATTTATAATATTGATTTTTTTGTATTTATATAATAATAATATTATAAGGGTTTAAGAATGAAAATGAAACTAAAAAGATTGAGAGAAGACATTACCTCTTAATCGGGTAACTCTTTTTGGTTTGTGAAAAAAAGCTTCCTTAGGTTGCTTCCTTACCAAATGTATGATTTTAGTTATAGGGTAAGAATGTTGGGAGACTACTTGGGAAGTGGTTGGATGAGAAAATGTGTCTTGAGAGGTGTGAGGAAGGGGAGAGGTGGTGGCCTTTTATAGGGAATGAAAAGTACTCACTTAGAATTTTTGGAAACAAGTTAGGTGCACACATATTATTACCTAAAAAAGGCATACCAAACTAACTAAACTCAATAATGTATGGTTAATAGACTAATCATGGACATAAAATGGGTTTTGGATGAGTGTCTAGGTCATTTGGGCCCTTAAATATAAGGTTTAGTCCATTTTTAAGCTTAATTACACCTTAATCACTGTAATTAATTTTAATCACTTTCACTAATAATTTTTGTAAAAAATTAAGTTAATATTATTAGAATAAAAATATAATACTGATTATATTGTTTTATATCCATTTTTTAAAATTCAAATCATTGTAGCAGTAAAATTAAGATTAATGCTAATATTACTAATAGACGGTTTAACTGGTTTTAGTAGAAAAATGTTCAAAAGATTATTGAGGTTTTATATTGAATTAAAATATGAAATTGATTATAGTAGACTAAATTGTATCAATATACATATTATTGATACAATTTTACTTTATAAAATTTAAAATATAATTTAACAATAATAATTATTTAAACGAAAAGGTTGTTTTTAACTAAAATGCAGTATTTTTTTACTATTCATAAAAAAAATAAACTTTCTCAGAAAAATATTAAAAATTAACCCTAGATTAATTTTTACATTATTAATTCAATAGTTAATTTTATTTTACCAAATTCAATTTATAATAGTGTAAAAATTAAGATTTAAAATAGGTTCTCTATTAAAATGTGGTAAAATTTACTTTATAAAAATATAGGTTTTTATATGTGAAATAAGGTTTGTTCATATCTTATGAATATCAAAACTAATGGATAAATATCAAAAATATTTTATTTAATATACAAAAAATATATTTCATTAAAATCATACACTAATTGTAATTAGTTATTTTTAAGGTAAAACTCATTTGGAAGCATAAAAATAATAGTATTTCTTTTTATATCCGATCGGTTCTTATTATCATTTCTCATTAATTATTAACCAATGAATTAATTTTATATTAGTGTAGAACTTAATTTTGTAAGTCAGTTATTAATAATCATAAAAAATAATTTAATATCTAGTTTAAATAATATTATATTAAATAATAATATTTTAATAATACATTGTTATTTAGTGAAACTTGATCTTGCGTATAATGCAAGACATCGAGGAAGGTTTCTCTTGCATGTAACATAAGATAACTAGGTGTTTCATGTATTAAAAACAATATTAATGATTTAATTTATTTAAAATAGTAAATATATATTATATTCTTTTGATATTATATTCCCTTATGGGTCTGGTGTTGCATTTCATACATGATATTGAATGCAAAGTTGTACTTTAGAATTTCAGGGTGTTACATTCTCCCCACCTTATTTAAATTGCATCCTTTCAATTTAAACTCTATCATGGTGATATATTGTTTAATACTTCATATTTTTGTAATCCCACATCATGAGAAGGGTTTTTAAAACATTATCCAGAATAGAGAGAATGGGAAGTGAAAGGGTCACATGGGCTACCATGTATCTAGGTTTCTATATATAAGATCATTAGTGGAAAGTAGAGATACTAGCTTGAATGAAAAGTGTAAATATTTATAATTAGTGAATGAGATCATCAATCACAAACAACTGAATGATCAATAAATGATGAGGGCCTCAAATCCATAAATCTGTGATGATTTAAGAGACCATCAGTTCAACATAAATTAAGGTATTATGACAACATTTTATTTCTAATTTATTTTCCTATTGATGGGAAATTATTTTACTAACCTTGAATATAAGGAAATATCCAAACTAGATAGGTTTTAATTTCATGTAAAAAATACTAACTTTTGGTTGTGCTTCAATCAAATTCTAATTCATTCCTACACTCATAGAAATTAATTACCAATAATGAATTTTTTATGCCAGAATAACTAAAAGAAACTTTTAAAGGATCATAAGGCCTATAAAAGAGTGAAAAGACCAACTATTTGTCTTTAACTATCTTCCAAAACCAATATTATTAATAGATTAATCTCTAATCCTCAAAAGTGATACTAATGGTTCATCATTAACATTTATTCATCAATTTTTTTTTAAAAAATAAAAATAAAAAAATCAACCAGGGAATCATTGAAATTAGTATAATAACTAAATATCCCTTTAACTATGGTTTTCAATATAACCAAAAAACATAAATACTTCATCCATTTATTTTCTATATAGGTTTATCCTTGGTCTAGGGTTTAACCATAATATCATTTTTATGATTTCTAAACCATGAAACTTATATTAAATCTAAAACACCTTAAGTTTACCTAGATTATTAATTTTCATTATCTATTCAAATTATTTATAATGGTTTGTAAATAAAAATTTTATTATACTAAGAAAATACTCTAGGAGTGTCAAACGAGGTGCACAATAAGGCCCATTGTTGTGTACCAGGTTACCCTGAGTCAGGCCCGGAACACCTTGTTAGAGTTGTTACTCGTAGGTAAATCTATGCCAGAACCAAAACCACTTGTAGTATCAAGACAAGGATGTATTGCTAGGAAGACCCACATAATCTATACTTTACAAAAAAATAAAGTGTTTTCTTCTATAATTATCCTAAAATACTACCTTAGGATTAGGTTTTCTAACCTAAATTTTCCTAAATCTAGTTCCCAAAGTTATTACTAAAACTACCTTTGATACCAACTATAGCGATCCATCCCCAGAAGCCTAAAGCCAATGTTTTCTATCAATTACATTGGCATGATTACAAGGAATAAAGACATTAAGGACTAATATGTTAATAAGTCTTGGTAAACCCTATACATAAATTATTCTTATATTATAAATGACTACACTAATTAAAAAATATTTTTTTTATTATTTCTAAAATATAAATAAATAAATTCGAGGGTAACTCTAATCCATTTAGTAAATCCATGAATATATTTCATAGTTTTCTTCTTTTATACTTGTGGAAGGAAACATAATAATTGTGATCTCAAATTCATAGTAAGGGTAAGTAAAGTGGACTCAATAATTAATCAATGAGAATAGTAAATATGGAAAGGTATATAATTTAACACACATTCCATATAATCAATAAACTGAATGTAAGTGCATAAACAATATGAAAAGGTAATAACTAGAAACACATGCTATTCAAATAACTAGATAAGGAAAAATAAATATGGCAAGGTAAGAAACTAAAACACATTCCATATAAATAACTGAAAATGAAATGTATCCATAGATATGTCAAAAAAAATATCATGGATGAATAATAACTAAATATAAATGAGGGAAAATTCTTTTTTATTGGATACCATGTTTCACAGGTATACGGTACCTTTACTGTCAAGATCTTTCACAAGACGGTTTACAAAATTTTGGGTAAAAAACCATCTAAGGCGACTTTCCAAATGACTCATCCCATGAGACTACTAATGCATAAAGGGGATATTTATAAATAGGCCCCACCCATGTCATACCAGTCCAAAACATTCCTCATATATATAGAATAATCGATTTAAAAATATGCCTTATCAAATATAAAAATGGAGTAAGAGATACCAATTTATCAATATTTACCCAAATAATCAAATATTTTTCAAAGTATACACCATATGTGAAATGGTATATGGTTTATGAAATTTTAATATCTATGATAAAGGAAATGGATAATTAAGGGGAAATTCAATGTTCAATGATCATATGAGATTTAATATTTCAAGGGGAAAAAGAAATAAAGGAAGTGAATGAGAATACTATACTTGGATAAATCATTCATAAAACATCCTTAGGAAGTTTAATTATGTTATCAATACAACATATCCTATGTGGAGTAAAATTAAGTGTTGTTGTTATTGATGGATAGAAATATTATAAAAATATATTTTAAAAACATTATTGGGAAAAATATCCTTTTGTTTTGAAAATCCTTTTGAAAATAATTTTCTTTGAAAACTAATTTTTAACAAAATTTCATTAAAAATTAACCTTTCAAAAATGAAAATGAAGCTTCAAAGGATTTATGGTGGGTAAATTCGTATATTTCATACAAGGTAAAAAAAAAATCTTTTTGCACGGTAAAAAGGTAAGAAAAATGCCTTCTTTGGAAAGTGACAAGAAGATTCATTTTAAAACATTGATAAAAGAAACAAATGGGTAAAAATGTCTTTACCAAATGATTTTAAGACATATTTTAAACTTTTTTACTAAAAAATGGTTTAAAAAAAGGTTCTCTAACTAAAGAGAGAAATGAAGTTGGATTTTCCTAAAAGCATTTTTAAAACACTTTGAGTACCAAAGAGTGGAAAAATTGTGCAAATAATTGAAAATTTCTATAACTAACTATATAAAATAAGATGAAAGGTTTTATTGATAAATGGTCATAAAATTTACTTGAATGGAACTACCATTGAAATATTATTAAAGTTGTTGTTGAGGAAAATAATATTTAAACATTCCAAAGTGTCCCATGCCACTTTAAAAAAATTTAAATCATAAACCTCATAAAGGAATAATATTAAATTAAATTTTAAGATACCATGAAGATAAAAGGATTAATGATATAATATCAAAAATGGTTAAGTAGATACACCACACAAAATATTTAAGTGGTGTACATGACATTTATCTCACAAATGTAAAAAGGTGAGATGAGAATCCATTACCTTGTGTTTCCTTTTGGGTAAACATCATTTAAATTCCTGTATAATAAACTTATATTAATTTTCTAATTTCTAGAGAACATTTTTAATGTTTATAATTAATTTTATTTCACTTATTACTCTATTTTATACAATAAATTAAACAGTTATGTTTACATTGGGTGTTTTGACCAAATTCAGTTTGTGTGTCAAAAAAAACTTTGGTAGGCCAACTATGGTCCAAGGGGTCAATATATAACATATCCAAAATAATACTCCTAAAATAATTATCATATTTATATATCAATTATACTTTTAAAATAAATCATTAAATATGGTTATGAAAAATAAACTAATGTTACAATCATGGAGATGGTAGGCTGTACGTACACATGAGTAACACTCTCAATTTTCAGAGATCATTATGGAAAAATGTTAAGTATAATTATATCTTTCCAAAATCATAATTATATCACAATAACCATATTTTTTTAGTCATATATACTTATATATAAAATTCTTATTATGTAAAAGGAATGACATCTTGTCAAGGAGGCGGTAATCTACATGTCCACGACCGACATTATAACTTTTTAGTGTGTGAAAGGATAATAAAAAAATGATATATATATATATAGAAAGGTAATTATTTCATGAATATAATATATATATTTTTTATGTTTAATATTTTTAATTATAATCATCCTTTATACATTCCATGTATCGTGTGAATGAATCACATCACTTTGAGGGGGTTGTAGTCCACCTTCCTCAAATGATGTTATCGTATTAACGCAAAATAAAAAGTATAAGGGTATGTGTTGTAAAATAATTAAATAATCTTAAATAAATAATAAATATAATATATAATATATATAAAAAATGTGTCTATCATAATGTCCAACCATGAAATTTAGAAATGGAAGAATGAATAATCATCATTTGGTGAGACAGTAGTTCTCCATACACAAAAATGGTGTGTTCGTTACCCATTAGATGGAGGCGTGTACAAGTGTAGGTATAAATATTAACATAAAAACATTCTATTATTTTTATAATTTTTGCGTTTTTATGTGATCATTTAATAATAAGAGTATTGGGGTTGAAGAATGGAAATGAAACTAAAAATATTGAGAGAAGATGTTACTTCTTAATCAGGTAACTCTTTTTGGTTTATTCCAAAATGATTCCTTAGGCGGCTTCCTACCAAAATGGAGGATTATAGGTATAGGGGTGGGATTTTTGGAGACTAATTGGGAAGAGGTTTGACAATATAATGTGTCTTGAGAGGTTTGAGGAAGGGCGATAGGTGGTGGCCTTTTATAGGGAAGGAACATGACTCACTTGGAATTTTTGGAAACAAGTTCGGTGTACACATGTTTTTACCTAAAAAAAGTCATATGAAACCAAAAAAACTCAATAATGGAAGGTTAATGTCCGAAATATTAAAATACAGTGGGTTTTGGACAAATTATAGGTCATTTGGAACTTTATATATAAGGTTTAGTCTATTTTAAGCCAAATTACACCTTAATCACTCTAATTAATTTTAATCACTTTCACTAATATTTTTTGTAAAAAATAAGTGGATAATATTAGAATAAAAATATAATCCTGATTTAAAATTTTTATGTTTTTTTTTGAAAAGTAAATCACAGAAGCATCAAAATTAAGATTAATGCTAATCTTACAGACAAAATGTTTAACTGGTTTTAGTAGAAAAATGTTCAAAAGATTTTTGAGTTTTTATATTCAATTTAAATGTAAAATTGATTCTAGTATTCTAAATTATAGTAATAAATGTATTATTTTTCTAATGTGACTTTATAAAAATTTAAAATATACTTTAACATTAATAATTATTTAAATGAAAATGCTGTTTTTAACTAAAATACAGTATTTTTCACTATTCTTCAAAAAATGAAGTTTCTCTGAAAAATACAAAAAATTCACCATATGGTAATTTTGAAATTATGAATTAAATAATTAAGTTTATTTTATCAATTTGAATTTATTATAGTTTCAAAATTAATATTTAAAATAGGTTCTCCAATAAAAGGCGGTAAAATTGCCTTTATAAAAATATAGGTTTTATGTGTGAAATAGAGTTTATTATATCTTATGAATATAAAACATAATGTATAAATATAAAAAATAATTTATTTAATATATAACATATATGTTTCATTAAAATCATTCACTAATTGTAATTAGTTATGTTTATTAATGTAAAACTTCTTTGGAAGCATAAAAATAATAATATTTCTTTTTATATCCAATTGGTTCTTATTTTGAATTCTCAATAATTATTAACCAATTAATTCATTTTATATTATTGTAAACCATAATTTTATAAGTTAGTTATTACTATTCATAACAACTAATTTAATAGCTAGTTTATGTCATATTATATTAAAAAATAATATTTTAATAATAGATTGTTATTTGGTGGAACTCAGTCTTGTGTATAATGAAAGCTATCAGGGAAGGTCACTCTTTAATGTAAAAAAATTCATAAAGGAAGGTAGCTCTTGTGTATAAAATAAGATAACTCTGTGTTGTGTGTTTTATAAGAAATGTCATGTTTTTAATTTTTTCAAAATAGTAAATATATAGTATAGTCATGGGATATTATATTTTTCTACGTGTTTAGTGTTGCATGTCATACACACTATTGAATGAAAGGTTGTACTTTAGAATTTAGGGGTGTTAGAATAACCCTTTTTGTTTATGTATTTAAAATGAAATTAAATGATTAGTGTTAAAAATGACATTAATGATATTTTATAATATATAATAATTTATTAAATGATACAAAAATAAAATAAAAATATTCTATTCCTAAAAAAGAATTTAATTTTGTTTTAATCCTCATCTGTGGTCCATTTATGGGTTTTTTTTCATTTTATAGTAACATTATTAAACCTTAAAGGGTAGAAAACATTTAGATTGCGGTAGTTTTCATAAGGGTTAACGAAGGGTTAAGAAAAAATGATAAGGATAAAAACATCACCCAAACTTGTAAAAATATTATTTAATTATATTATCACAACTCATAATAATCTTATATTTGAATATAATTAATTTGGAACAATTTTTACCGCAAAATTAATTTATAGTAATTTAATATTTTATGAGATTCCAAGAGTTCCCCTTCACTCAATAATAAAAGGGAAACCCTCCTTTGTATTATTTACACCACCACAAGCCCTATATCTTAACCATCCCATTCCAAAGTCCATTAAAAAAAATTTAATTCACTTTCTATAGGTTCTAGTCCTCTCAAGAGACCAACCCTAGAGCCCTTAAAAGGAGATCTAAATGTGTTATTTTAAAGAAGAGGTAATCTCTTTAACTTATCACTTTCTTTTTAATTATTATTTAAAATAATTTAAATCTATTATAATATTAACAAAAAAATAATTCTCAGAATCTTAAATATACTAAAATTTTATTATGATTATAAAACCACCATTATTCACCCTATTTTCATCCAATGGGAAGTGAAAGTGTTGCTAGTGCGTACGTACAACTTACCATCTCCACATAGCGATAAAATTAATTTCTCATCACCATATTTTATGGATGGGTATTTTTATGTGATTAATGTTTATATATGATATTTATGAACTAATTATACTTATGTGATTTTATATTTTATCTACCTTCTTACCTTCCAAACAATTTTAAAATTATAACATCGATCGTGCTTATTTGTGGACTACACCTCCACGAAGTGATGTGATCGGTTTTTCATTTCAGATTTACTTGGATGGTAATAATGATAGATTTAATAAATATATATGAGATATATTATATAGTAATATTTATAAAATGGTGATTTGTTATTTATCTTTCTTTTTTTCAATCTTTTGAAAAAATTAAAAAAATATTGATGCATACGTATGACTTACCATCTCTATAGTCGTTGT
The DNA here is from genome assembly GCA_963277665.1 of Viscum album. Taxonomy (NCBI): domain Eukaryota; kingdom Viridiplantae; phylum Streptophyta; class Magnoliopsida; order Santalales; family Viscaceae; genus Viscum; species Viscum album. The sequence goes on along the minus strand of OY728151.1, from coordinate 1,094,342,121 downwards.
TGTTCATTTTTAAATCTATAATTTTATGAATAAATATAAAAATGTATATAATGATTATGTATGATATTTATATATTTATTGAAAATATAAGGATTATGGAACCATGATATAAATAAAATGACCAAAACTACTAAACCCAAACATACATGAAAAATGAAGCAAATATCACCCACAACATTGAATTTAATAAATGATTTTTAATAAACAGATGATAAAAGGTTATGAGTAAATAATTTATGGTATGAAATGAATATATCTATGGAAAATATGAATAATAAATCTATATACATTATACAGGATATTCCAATTCATATGAAGGAATATGGACCTAAGGAAATAGATTTTTGTCTCACTTTTATTTCTATGGGACACATACCTTATACACCACTTGTTACTTTTGTGTGGTTTACATAATTCCCAAAAATGTATTTTATTATTATTATCATGAAAATTATGGGATATAAATTTTTATATATTATAATTTATTTCATAGAACTTATAATTCAAAATTTACCAAAGTGATAAGGGTTTTATGTTACAATCTCTTTATTTAGGGAGATTATTTATGATTATGTTTTTGATAATGAAATATTATTATTTTACTCTCAAGAAACTCATGAATTTTCTTATCCTATAGTTATTTCTAAATAATACACGTTTTCTATTCATTTTCCTCACTTTAAGTAATTAATATACCAATTTGTTTTATGGAAACTCGACTTAATTTCTATCATTGGTCTAAAAAACATTTTATTCCATATCCATGTTTTCTAAAAATGGTTTAAAGACTATTTTTAATATTATATAATTATTTTTAATGTAATATTTACCCAAGTTTTACTTTTTACAATTTTTTTAAAATGAATATTCTTTTCGTTTTCTGAATAAGGAAATTTTTGAATTTTTACCAAAAAATGTTAAAGGAATGTTAAATTTTAACCTATACTACATGAAAATAATTTACCACCATAATAACCACTCAATGTTTTGAAGATTATATTAAAATTTTAATTATTATTATTCAAATAAAATGTTTTATAAAATATTTTGGATTTATTTTTAATTTAAGCATGATTTTTAAAATGGAAATGTTATTTTCCTCAAGAAACGTTTCAGTGATATTTTAAAGTAATTTTCATATATGATAAAATAATATGTTGTAAATAATAATTTAATGGGTATTTGATCTTTTGATACCATTATTACCTATTCTATGGACTGTTAGTGTTTATTTTGGTGAGATGTTTATGAAACCCATTTATTTTCTATAAGTTATGCTGTAGTGAATTGATGAAATGTTTATGAAACCAATTTTATTTCCATAGGTTATGATGTGATGATATGATGAATATTTTAATATATCGTAGAACACATATGTATGGATTTAATTATGTGATAGTGGTTATATTATAACCAATGGTAGTGGTTATACTATTACAAAGTCTGGTGGTTATGCTATAACTAAGGAAATGGTCAAATTATAACCAAGGAAAATGGTTACATTATAACCAAGGATGATGGTTAAATTATAACCAAGAATGGTGGTCATGATATAATGTAATATGGTTGGGATCAATATCTCCCTCCAATTAATCAGGTAAATATTGATATAGCATGAGATCAATATGACTAGAATGGGGAGTGGACCATGTTCAGTAAGGGATTTTTACACTGTGATAGTCTTGGGAGTTAGCCATGGTTACTACAATAGTTTGGGGAGTAAACCCATTACAATATTATAGTATATAAAATAACCCTTTACTATTAAAGAAATGATTCTCTATGTTTATTCTTATTCAAGAAACTTATGTATTATTCCAAATTTATGATCTCATAGATCATGTTCTTTGATTCCTTTATGAATCATATCTTATAAACTACCATGATTTATTCCATGACTCTAGATTATGATCTATGATATGTAGGGTATGATTTTGAAATTTTATTCTCATGTTCTCATACCCTTATGATCATGTTATGCTCCAATGATGATTGATATATCCGTTTTTTTTACTTTACAGAGCATTTAACATCACACTTTCTTATATTTTCTTTCCCTATATTGTGAAGAAAGGTAATAAGTATGATATGTCTATGAAGGGTTCTAGTTCTAAAGAACTTAGTTGGATATGTTGTAGATATTTTAAGAACTAGTTGTTTATGTGCCCATGTTTACAAATACAATAGAACTATATAATTTTGGCATGTATCGTTATGTTATGAAATGAATATTCATATATTAATATGAGATATCTATTTATAAAAAGCATTATTTTATATTGAACTAGTGTAAAATACATGTGAATATCCATTGGAAATGATCCTGGTTGTTTATAAACCTGAGAGAAGGTATGGTGGTGGTGTGGTAGTGATATTCTCATGAGAATGGTGGATTGAGGTATCTGATGAGAGTTGGAGAAGTCCCTTAATAGTGAAAGGTGACATAATAGGTTGATCAAGGTACAACAGTACTGTTGACCTGAGTGGATTCCATGAAATTAATTTTTAGGGAGTCATATTTTCAAGACACATTTGGGTTCGGCTCTCATGGAGAGGTGTAAGGGAAACTATATATTTTAGAGTACATCACTGGAAACTGAATAAAGTCATTCCAGTATACTGTGAATGGAAATTTGATATTTTGTGTGGGGGATCAGGTGAGAGTGGGATGTCCACATGTGGTCATTATAATATGTAATTTACGGAGCATGGTTTACTAAGTTTTGTGTTTTTATTTTGAATGAAATGATGAAAATACTCATATAGTGGGAAGAATATTATCAATCATCTGTGAATGAACCACATACAGGATAGTTCATGATGTGGTGAGACTAATTATTATATTTCCAAGATGAAACTAGGGTATCCTTGTGTGATAAGATATATTAATACATTGTTCCTTGGGTAATACAAAATTTAAAATTTGGATATGGTTACTATTAGAGATAGTGTAATGACCTTGGTCTTAGGGATGTTTCATTATTATTTAAGGGGGATTTATTAGGTGAAACATGGTTCATGACATGATTCATGGGGTGATATGTGGTTATTAATATAGTTTATGGGGTGCATCACAATTCATTTTATGGTTCAAGGGTTGAACCAACTATGGTACATGATTCAAGGGGTCAATTGTGGGGTGAAATATAGTGAAGGTGCCTTTTACATGGCTACATTTATTAGGTATACAAGGTAAGTTGGTGTCATAGTTCAAGGCATTATTTAAAACCTTTGATTGTTATTTTTTAGTGAAACTAATAATTTGGACATATGTGTTTCTTTTGTGAATTCATTGGCATGTGTGATTGATCATCCCATAAAAACAAGGTTTGAGGAGGTATAACTGATGATTTTAGTAAAGGCATGGACGTAATTAGATGAGAATTAAATTTGAGTTGTTCTTCTAGATGAGGTTGAGGTTTTCTAGGGGATTGAACCTAGAGTTTTAGAGGAAATTTGATGAATTTAGGATTGACGTTTGGAATTTCACAATAGAGGTGCATTTTCCATTAAAAAATAAAATGTGGTGAATTTTTGTGTGATGTGGAGACTAGGATATGTTTGTAGAAGTGGTTTTAGGACAAACATGAATTATTAAGGATGAGAATAATTATATTTGGGAGTTTTTAAAGATCCATGTCGTTACATGTTAGAATTTCTTAGGGGGATTTGAAATTTTCATCAGGTGGGGGGTTAATTTTGAGAATTGAGACTTAAAATGGTATTATGATATTTTGAACATTAATAAATGGTATTATTTAACATATTTTGAAGGTTACTAGATACCTAAGGGGTTTAGGTGAGTGTTAGAGTAAGGTTGGGTTTCTATGGCTGTTGAAGAAATAACAGAATCAAATATTCATTGCATAGAAATGTTTCCATGCCATGAAAAGCACGTCGACAGATGGGAAGACCCCCTTCAATGGTAGTTCACATAATTAAATAAATGTTAACTCCATAAAATTGGACTAGATAGTTTTTTATAATAAAAAATGGTATGTTTCCCCCCATTCTATTTGGTTGATGGATTGTGTGTGGGAGGGGTCAAATGGTTTTCCCTCCCCATCCCATGACCCCCATTTAGAGGAGAATTTTTACGAGGCATTTTGGAGTGATTCTTTGTTTTTACCTCCCTATTCATTCCCTTAATTTTGATTTCATTGTCTATCAATAATGTTAGTATTATTTTGGTTATCTTAAGATTCATATCACACCAAGACATGGTGGAATCATTCAAAATAATTTTTATTTTTCATATGTGAGTGAAAGAGGAGGTGTCAGGCTATTATCTCCACATAATCTATCATCATTTTGGTTAAGGTGAGTGACTTACCTATTTTATTTTTGTGTATATAGAAAAATCATACAATATTTATATGTGACTAGGTGTTGGGTGAATGAACATTTTCTAGGATTCTATTGGGTGTGTTCCATAGATTTTATACTGGAGGTTTCTTGAGGTTTCAATACAAAAAATATGCCTGGTAATTTTTCAATGAGTTAGGCCACTTTGGGTTTTAATTAAATTATTAATTAAAAAAATTATAATTAATTATTTATATCACATTATGTGATTCATGTGATCAATTATAAATTTGATATTGGATGAGGCATGGAAGAACTTGTTTTTATTGGTTGGGAGTAGTGATTCGGTGATAACACCATTTCAGATGTAGGTGGTTCATTTAATATAAAATAATATTTCCATTTCTGAATTAATGTTCTGGAATACATGCATTGCATGAGACCATATAGAAATATTGGGGCTGATAGGGCCCTGGGAAGGATAAATATATTTTTTGTTTAATCTCTTATAATTGGGACAAGTTCTTTTAATCACCTTGAGTGTTCTATGAGTGTCAAGGGATAATGAATGTAAGGATCAAGAATGTCGGTAAAAATGATAGGAATCCTTGGGCGGGTCTCAGGGTGAGAGACAAGATTCATATAGAGACTCTTACATTTCATACATTAACATTACATAAGTTTTACATAATACTTAAAATGTTTTACAAACAGACTCCCAAAGACTGTACTAGTCTAGTGCCTTTGGAAATAAAGAAACATAAACATTGGTACATAAGTGAGCTAAATTATCTCCCACAAGGTTCTTCATGACTATGACCCTTCTTAGACACATCAGATATGAAACATATCTTTATAACATGGGGGAGGAAACATAAAAAGGGGTGAGATCAGATGCTCAGTAATGGTAAACAAGGGAGAAATGTAAGCATAATCATGAGCATAAGGGTATGAGAACATGATCATGAAATTAGAAGATCATACCCTACATTTAAAAGATAATATTAATGAATCATAGAATAAGGATTGAAAGTTTATAAGACACGAATTGTTAGGAAATAAATAACATAATCCATGATATAATAACATAATAATAATATATGGAATTGTGGAAAAGACATAACCATATAATATTATTTCTATAGTAGTTAAGGCATTGCTACCAAGACCATCTTGGTATAATGGGTTTACTCCCCATACCATATTGGTAATCATGGTTCAATCCTATGTCCATCTTAGAAGCATGAGTTCCCTCCTTATACCATTTTGGTAGTCATGCATTACTCCCATGGCTATCTTAGTAGCATGAATTCACTCATCATATAATCTTGGTAGTCATAGTTCACTCCCATGGCCATCTTAGTAGTAAAGGTTCACTCCCAAAACCATCTTAGTTGATATCATGAGATATAAATCTTTACCCAATGCATTGGAGGGAGATATAGGCCCCAACCATCTCATAATGAAATCATACATACATGTTCCACAAAATCATAAAAAATCATATCATAACCCATGAAATGAGATGGGTGTTATAAACATGTAATAAAATCATAACCTATTGAAAAAGATACAGGTTTGATAATAATTTCATCAAAATATAACCTACAAAAAGAAGTGGGTTTCAAAATCATATAACCCATAAAACAAAAACAGGTTTCATAAGTATATAACCCATAAAAGTTAAATAGGTTTCAAAAACATAATGCCATAAAAAACAAGCTATTTAGAGAAATAATATAAATGGAAACATTGAATCATTTCCCTATAAGGGCATGGGTAACACCAATGGATGTAATATTTTATGGTAGAAAGTTTTGAATGATCTTTAAAATTAGTTCTTGAGGAAAATATCTTTTCTGTATTGAAAAAAACTTTTTTAAAACATAAAAAATTTTTGATTTTTTTTGGAAAATATCATTGAGTAATTATAAAGGAATCATTGAAAATAATAAAAAAATATTAAAAATCCTTTTTTCTTGAAAATAATATTCAAGGATAATTTTAAAAAATTTTAGATTTTTTTTGAAAACATGGTTTTTAAAATAGAATAGATTTCTAACTGAAGAGGGAAATACAATTATATTTTTATTAAAAATAATTGCTTAATTATTTTAAGCTCTAAATAGAGAAAAATGGTAATAATACATGAATATTACTTAAATAAATAGAGTGTGAGGAAACTCATGAGTGTTCTTTGAATATAGATCAGAATAATTCATCAATGGAATCATAACCACAAATGATCCTAATAAATTATGAGATTGTTTCAATAATCTCTTTCTGCATGGTAACTTGGGATCATAATATTCATGTAAGATAATGAAATTACATGAAAATTAAACTATAATTAAAATAATTAGTATATTAAATAACATGTCAAATGGAATTATATACACCTTGAAAAAGAATTTAGGTTCATAACAACATATGAGTCTCAAAGAATGAAAATTGATACAAAACTATCTTATCGATTTGGTAAATTTTGAAACATAAACCCCATGAATAAAATATCATAGAATGGATATGTAAATACTCAAAATTTTTATAATAATAATAATATAATATATCCATGGGAATTATATACACCATACAAAATAAATGAGTGGTGAACAAAGTATGTATCTCACAGAAATAAAACGTGAGATGATATTCTCTTATCTCGTGTCTTGACTCTCATCAGAATAATAAAAACTTCCTATATAAAAATATAAGTTTTTATCAATATATAAAAGAACAATATTCTTATATAAAATACCATATATGGTTTTATTTTTAATTTATATTACCCACATTTTAACAATTCTATGTTAAGGTTTCACTTTAGGTAATATCCGCTTTGTTCTTCACATGTGTCTTAATTTGTGATATATTTGGTACTTATACATATATCATGATTTATAAAATGTAAAAAATGATATAAATATCATTTATATTCATTATATCCCTGTTATAATAATCTATTGAATATAGAATTATGAAATAGAATACACCATTCATAGAGACAAACGACCGTACATACCCATGAATGATGTTTTCGTTTTATTATAGTATTGAAAGAAAGAAAGTAAATGAAATATATGTATATAATATCATTATATTATAATTATTATTTCATATATATCATATAATTTTACTAAACACATAATTAATACATTCCGTGTAGTGTGTGAACGAATCACATCGCTTCGTGGGGGCGGTAGTCCACACTTCCTCAAACAACATTTTCGTATTTACACAGAATGGAAAGAATAAATATATATGTTATAAACGATTTAAATAAGATTAAGGAAATAATAAGTATCATATATATCATATATAAACAAATTTTCCATCATAATTCTAAAAAATGAAAGTGGTAAAGGAAAAATGAACAATCATCGTTTCGTGAGGCGGATGCTCACCATACACATAAACAATATGTTTATTATCCATTAGATAGAAGTGTGTGTAAATTTAGGTATAAACCTTAGCATAAATGCATATCATTATATTTATTATACTATTTTTTTATAATAATTTAATAAGGATAGTGGAAGGGGTGGATAATGAAAATAAGATAAAGGATCTCGAGGAAGGGTGTTACCTCTTCTTTGGGTAACTCTTTTTGGTTTTCACCAAAGGGATTACTTGGATTACTTTATGACCAAATGGAGGCTTCAAGAAGGAAGGTAGGGGTGTTTGGAGTTTTATTGGGTAGATCATGTTCTAAAATAAGTGGTTTGAGAGGTGTGAGTAAGCGGAGAGGTGATGACCTTTTATAGTGGAGGAAAAAGACTCACTTGGTATTTTTGAAAACTTGTTAGGTGTACATATGTTTTTACATAAAACAATTCACCCAAAACAAAAAAAACTAAATAATGTATGGTTAATTTCATATTGATAGTTATGTAATTTCACTATATCCAGATAATTTTACTATTTATATATTTTTTGATTTGAAAATCTCATCATACCTTATCGAGGATTTTAAAATTTCCAAAAAGACTATTTAAATATTGTAAAAAATGAAATCCATGAAATATTTTCATTTGTAACCCCGGATTATGTTGAATATTATTATTTAATATGATTCTAAAAATTCAAAAAAGTATATCATTATAATTAAATATATTTATATTTTTATTTATATTATAAATATTTTTTTTAAATAGGTTAAAATAATAAAAACACATATATAAATTAAGGGGTTTCTTGGGATCATTAATTAATGTAGTTAGTTTTCTTAAAATGATGAGATCAAAATGAAAAATTATTCTTATAAATATCACATGTTAGTTTTCTAATATTTACACTCATTAAGGCCTTAACCTATCTAATATAATGGTTTATTACAATACAGGTCACTTATGGTCTATCTTGTGTAAGTTGATAAAGGATTGAAATACTTGACAAGGGAAAATGGGTAACAACATACATCATTATTAGTTTTAAATATTAGAGAAAATACTAATAATTGGACTCAGTGAAGGGGTGATTTGAGAATTGTGAATTAGGTTGGAATTCTCAAATTTGAAAAATATCCCTGAGGTGTTTTTAAAAATTATTTGTGGTTAGGTGGTTCTCAAGGGTGTTGGGAGATGTTCATAGGAGTATCGAAGCCTGTGTCCAAGTATAAAACTCTACCAAGAACCTTGTTGGGGTATATTATAAAAATCAAAATAAGTATATATTTTACCTCAATTCCATAATTTAAATATTATAAAGCATAACAAACACACAATAACAGAACCCAAAATTTTATCATATCTATATAATGTCAATATAAATGATTTGTTACACATTATTAATTTAGTATTACCTATAAAAATCTCTATATAATACTTAATTATATATGAATTTCTATATGTAATGTCCTAGGGAATCGAGAAACATAAGAAAGAGTGATCTCTACTACTCATTAAGAGAAAAAAATGATCAACAAGTCATAAAGGGTTGGACCATAAAAACATGAGAAAAAAATGATCATAGGTGGAATATCATATTCAAAGGATCAAGAGATCATAAGAGATAATAATAATATATGATAATATATCTTATATCACAAGATGAGAACATTGGACCATAATAGAAACATTAAGGTAGCATAAAAAATTAACCATATACTTGAAACTTGTAAAAATAATGTAAAACATTGAAACATAACATTAGCATGTGGAATAAATATAATAATAGAAATCAAAACATTTTTTTATCATCAATCACTACCAAAATACCTTAGTATAGTGAATCATGAATCACTACTGACGTCCCTCAGTATATTGGATTGGGCTTCACTGCTAGCATCTATTAGCAATTTAATTTGATATAAAATATTACCAGCGTGTTAGATAGATACATATGACCCAAAAAATTGTATAATTAAAAAACCTATATATTTATTCCACATAAAATTAAGCATACATAAAATCCAAAAAAACTCATAAACATTAAATGAGTTTCATAACATTTTCCTTTGGTATCACAAAAAAAGAAATCAAGAATTATATCAGTTTATACAAAAATTCAATCTCTAAAAGAAATATAACATAAAATTATATAGAGTATGATCTTAAAAAATACTCCATAATAGATATATTTTTTTGTAAATATAGTTTAAAATAAAAGTAAAATCATAAAATGTGATTTTATAAATCATTATTTACATTATGTTATTTAAAACGAAGTTACCAGTCACATTCAATAAATAATATTTAAGAATATAATAGAGTAATTTTTAATATAGTACTAAAAAATAATCCCCATTAACGAATCCTTTAAATTAAATAAATTTTTATGAAAGAAATATAGAGTTTAGGATACAAAAATTAATGAATGTAAAAAAAGAAGTTACATTTTAAAATTTTTAAGCAGTTTTAATGAAAGCCCAAATTGATGGAAGAGTTGATTTTTTTTAAATTTTATAATTATATAAAGTTAGATATGAATAGTATAATAGAAAATATATACTTTATTCTCAAAACGTGAAATAAAATCATTTTTTGGTCTGAAGAATATAGTTATGGAGGAGAAATATCCCTTAGAAAGGATGAGAAGTATTCTTAAAAATATAATATTTTTTTGAGGATATAAATTTATCAATGAATAATATTATTATTTTAAAATATAAATTTTCTAGAGATAAATAGATAATACCTTATGAAATAAGGAATTTTAAGAATATAAAAAATATAGAGGAGGGTAAACCAAGAAGAATATATTAGACCTAATGAAAAGGAAATGACTTGAAAAATTATTTATGGAACTGATAATAAATGAAAAAAATTATATTAAGGAGGGATCATGAAAATTATTTTAAATTACACTAAATAATCCTTAATGAAAATAATAGAATCCAATGTGGTAGTAAGTAAATCATACAAAGGAAAACATAGTGCAAAACATGAAACATTTCCCATGGAATTTAAATTAAGATGATGAATCACTATAACCTTGGTATATATGAATGAAAAGTACAATAAATATATATTATGAAATGGATATTTTAATCAATTTTTTTAAAAAATTATTTATTAAAAAATAATTCCATGTTATAGAAAATACACCGTGTTAAAGAAGATTTTTTTCATAACTTGAAAAAAAACTCAATGAAAACAAATTGAGAGAAAAAAATTACCATTGATTCTTAGTTGGTTGGATGTGTTCATAAATTCAATAAAAATAATTTATAAACCACTATTACAATTTATGACCTTTTATATTATTATTTAATTTTTATTTATTACATAATTAACACTTATTTTTAATTAATGTTGATCATCGATTGATTGTGGTTTGAAAAGTTCCTTATGTATTATGGTTTAATGGTTTTGGCTATCATTCCATGTCCATGATTTCATCATCTATTGAATATTAAATTTGTTTTAATAGAAATTATATAACAATTTATAGATATTTAAGTTCAAAACATATGATTTTCTAGTATTATTATGCATTTAAAAATCCAATTTTTTTTTATTTTTGTGATAGTTAATGAATACGAAGTGGTATATGAATAATGTAATAAATATTAATATTTCCATTACAGGAAAAATATATTATTTAATTGTTAATATAATATATTAATTTTAAATTAGTTTCCATTAACTTCCATTATAAAAATTTATAGCGATGTTCATTCAGGTGGTTAAACTAACCTAAACAAGAACATGTTATAATCAAAGGATTAATATGATTTTAAAAGGATTTTAAAATAATATCATCATTCTGGAGGTATAAAGGTATTATATTAATATTAATAAGGTGATAAATAATTATCCAAAATTGGTGGATGAAAATTATTAATTAAAAATAGTGATAATAAGTTATTACTTACAAAGAAGAAATAATATATCCAGTTTTAGGTCTTCTTGGTTTTAATGGAAATAGTGTGTTATCATGTAGCCAAAAGATACCCAGAGAGTTATTGAATTATAAAGAATAAAATATTTCACATTATTTATTAGAATTCAAATTTTATTTAAGCTTTTGAAGATGTTGTGGATGTGTCCTTTCATAATTGAGGAGGAATGAAATTTTAATAAATACTCATTCGTTAATGTTTAAGGAATGTTATTTCTCATAGAAAGTGGATAAAAATATTTAAATAATGGAAATGTGATATTTTTTGGCTATAAATTCTCTACTAAAACCATTTAGGATTTTTTTTGATATTTTAGAAATTTATCCCCCATAGTTAAACCCTCTTTACTTAGTTTTACCTTTACCTTAGTAACTCAATTTTTACCTTAGTAACTTATTTTTATGAATAAAAATAAAATTCACCTTATTTTACAATGTTGACATTTGGATTTCAAATATGAAATCAATTTTATTGGATTAATTTATTAAAGGTGATAAAAATTAATTTTAATATAAGAACAAATAATGTGAAAAAATATTTATTGAAAATAATTAATTTTTCAAAATATAATTAATTTATAATTATTTAATTATAGGTAAAAATAATTACATGAATGATAATATTTTTTATTATTTATATAAACCCTAAATTTCATTAAAATAATTCATTAACAGTGATTAATTTGATTTTTCAAGGATAAAAATAAAAAATACAATGGAAAATAAATCTTATAAAATTATATTTTTTTTCACTAAATTATTATTTTTTCAATTATAACCAATTTATAATCAATGTAGGGATGATTATTAATTTTTTATTTTTAAAAAGGAAATATTTAATTTAATATAGTAATTTTAAAATTTTCACGTTTTAAAAAAATATATATAATAAAAAAGGTTTTTAAATATGACATTTTTTATCTATAAATTATTAAATTAGTGTTAATTAGAGTAAAATAATTATTTCTTGGTTGTTAATTATTTACTTTAATATTATTTTTTTTTCAAAACTATTTTTTAAATAATTCTTTAAAAGAAATATGTTTAATAATAATCCATTTTTTATAAAATAAATTTCATTAAATTAAATGGTATTTTTATAAATGAGTTAATACCCTTTATTTCTATTAAAAAATCATTTATTTTATTTAATTTAAATTATTTTTAATGAATATTTATATTTGATTAGGTCTAAATAAAATTAAATTATATTAACTAAATATCAGTAACTGTAAATTAGTAATATATATATTAGGTTATTGGGGGTAAAATTACAACTAAACACACACACACATCACACATGCACATGTTGAAACAACATGTCATTTCCCCCACCCCCAAGGGACAACCTACCCTTCAAGCCCTTTATTTTTATATCACATATATATATAGTTCTGTAGATCCTTTTTAGTGCATGTCCTGTAGGCCAAACATTTGATGGATCAAAGGCCCCTTAATTTGATGGCCTAAATGCCCTTATTTCATCAACATGTATATGGGTATGAACCCCTTGTTTGTATCATGCTTATATCACTATCTTCCCGTGTCATGTTTGCATCACCACCCCCTATGTTAGCACCTATATCTTTGCCTGCATCATAAATACCCCAAGTAGCTCAATAGTATTCAAACCCTAGTCTTTTGGATATAGTATATAGGTTCCATCACCCAGGTTCCTCCTAACTTAACAAATTGGTAACATGTTTTCTAGTATTATACCCAACATCTCTATATCCCTTTTTATAGTCATAAAATAGATATATTACCTCTATGTCCTCTTATAAATACATTCAATTATAAGTTCACAAAGATAAATTATCATTGAATTAATTTTTATTTAGGACTTTACAACATGATTTCCCCATTCATGATGTTTTTTATAATAGTAGTTTTTTATCCTAATGGTGATTATTAAGAATAAAGACAATCCAGGAGAAACGTCTCGACCTAGGATCCACTAAAATAGTTACCTAAGCTGGTTGACTACAAGTCCTTAAGTGAACCTCCCCATATACGAGTGGCTATCAACTAAAAGAAAGAGCATAAGGGGTGACAGTTGTGAGACTATACCCTCATATTAGATTAAGAAAATAATGGAAGTAACCAAAAATAATTCATAGAAGTAAATTAATAGAGTGAAGAAGAAATAAATATAAAAAATGATGTAATAATAAAATGGAATATTGAAAATACCTAAATGGCCATTTCATACTTACAGAACTGATCACCCACTGGGTCTATTACATATACAAGAGTAAATAAATTAAAGAGAAATAAAATTACATTTATAAAATGCTAAATCTAATCCAAACCACATACATGGTCTCTATAACATTTTCAAGATGGTCTGTCCAAATATTAGGAACCACATGAGTGGATCCACTCAAATATGAAATCTTAGGCCTATGCCTTATCCACTACGTATCTATACTCAAAATGAAATAATATATATGGTCTTCACACACACTAAGGTTCTTGTACTAGGGGTGAGATATGAATCTCAGTAGGCCACCCCCAATGATGAACCTATAATATTTTACTATCAGTTCATGGCCATGCAATATTATCATCCCAACCAAGACACAAATGAAATAATAATGAAGGAAATAAATAATGGGAATAAACTCAATCCGTAGTTAATCCTTGGGTCTCATATTCTGATATTCTAGAAATCCCATGAATAGAGAATTGGGATAGATATTATACCACTAAATCCATGTGAAATAAAGTCAATACATGGGTTTTTAATCCCAGTCGAAGAAAACATAACCTGATTGGAAATTTGTGTACCGAATTTTATGCAGGATCAATGTTAATAATATTAATCACTCTTACTTAGGTTTAAAATAATGAAATTGAAGGGAATTAACTTCATGTGAATTTAAAATTTATGAGAAACTTTTTTGATGTGTTGAGAAGGTAGAAATTAAGTTTGTTGATGATCAAGTATTCCTTGATTACAAGTTGAAGAAAAGGTCTAGATGGTAGGAAATGGGTAATAATCCATCATGAAATCTAGATGTAAGAAAACAAAGTTCCCATATTGTGAAAAGTATGGTAAAAAAACAATGGTAACGTCTTATATATTATGGGAAATTATTCCAATGTGGAATTTTTAGGAATATAGAACATGACTATATAGAAAATAATATGGAAAATAATGAAAAGCTGATAGTAAAATGATTTAATTGCAAGGAGTCGGGGAATTGTAAAAATGTGTATATGAAGTTAGTCACTGAATATGGAAATCCTTTGGATAAAAAATACTAGTTAATGGGTTATGAAGAATATTGAATGATTATGGTTTCTACAAATAGGGATTAAAGAGTTATTATATAGTAGTATAATTAAGGATGATCATGAGTTTAAAGGAATTAATACTCTTGATGTTTTATGTGATGGAATTACATTTGTAGAATTTTGATAGATTTTTGAGGAATATTTATACCTCAATATTAACATGTGAAAAAGTTAATTGAGGATGGATTCACTTTTCATTTTGTTGAAATAATTTAAATGATATTGAAAACATTTAGGGTTTATATTATTTTTGACTATTAATGATATTTTTGAGGATGTTAATCATATTTTTAGGAATTTTATAAGAATTATATTATTATGGTCTTATAAAAAGAAAAATCCTTAACATCTTTCATGGTTGTGGGGATTGAATCCACAACTGAAGAGAGATAATGGTGAAGTTCCTACTAATGGCATATGTGATGTCTTGGTTAGTATGACAACATTTTTTAGTTAAATATTTTGAATGATAACGATTAATATGATTTTTAGAACATATGTTTTACCTTATATATAATCATGGGATTGAAAAGTGATTTGGTGATTAATTGATTAATGTTATTTCAGAATAAGTTCAAGATTTTGGGAACCTTATATGTATATGAAAGAACAACCATTATGTGATTTTATTTGAGTAATAAAGGATGAATTATCTTATGTAATAATATATGATTTTACAATGTATTTTTGGTGATTAAATTTATTTATAGAAATGATTAGTATATCATAGAGTTTATATGATTATGGCATATACATTTTTTTATGATACTTTAAAATTGATTAATATTTCTTAGAGATAATTTTTTTATGAAATCCTTTTAATATTTGGGTTTAAAACTTATTCAATAATATGTTGAATAATTTTAAGTATTTTTATCTATGGAATTACTTAGTTTGATCTTTGGACATTACTATTAGATTTTGAATATTACATTAGTTTTCTTTGTATGAAGTTTTATTCATTTGGGTAAACACATTATATTATTCTATCCATTATATTTCTGGTTAATGCTTAACTATAGGAAGAATATCTGGTTATCCTTTTTGAAGATTATGTGATCCATTAGAAGTTTATTTTAATGCTTTAGTGTTGAATAAATAATACTGAATACTCATCTTTTGGTGTTAAAAATGAGATTGTGGTGGAAATATTTTAAAGGTTAAAATTATACTCATAAATTAAGAGTATTTATTAATGTTCTAAGTCTATATGGTAAAAGGATCCCTCAACTTTAGAAAAATTATCTTAAAGGAAAAATGATATTCATTTTTGATAAATCGATGGTATCTTATCTCATAAAAATCCTGTAATGTTACCTCCTAAATGGTTCTTGCTTCCAAATCCATGTTTTCACTATCAAATAGTGTTATCTTACTTATAATCCTAGTATTTTCTATTCAAATTGTCCTTTATTATTTCCTTTCTCTATTTTCAAGAGGATTTCTTATTTATCCCTTTTATAATGTCGGTTTCTAACAAAGTTATTTTTCAAATTTCTATCCTTTGATTACCGAGAAAAAGTTAAAATTGTAAGGACACAATTTATTAATTTTTTTATGATATAACAAATTTATATTTTATAAAAACTATGTTAGATATCATACCTGATACACAACACTGAACTTAAATGAACCACATAATATTATTATTTAAATATAACTATTAAACATAGCCCTTAAATTGTTAGGAATTAATAGTAAAAACTTCATTGTGAGATATATATATATCAATTTCAAACTCAATATATATTTATTGATAAATTAATATCAAATAATTAATCAATTTTTAGAAAAGTATTTAAATTCTTCAAAAATATGTTTTATTCAAAAATGATTTATATTTATTTTTTTGAGAAAAAATTATAATTAATTTATATAAATTTTAAAAAACTAATTTGAAAAAATTAAATTAATTTTTGAAATAATCATATCAAAACTAACATATGGTGAAATATTTGGATTTTATTAAAAAATTTGATTTTTCAGTGAATTGTGAAAAATACTGATTTTTGTAAAAACATCATTTGATTTATATAAATTAAGTAATTTAATTCTCAATATTTTTTTATTTTATTTCATGTAACATAATAATTATTTATTTATATTTAATCCAATTAATTACATTTTAATCAAATTTATCCTGAATTTTAGTATAAGTTTATTTTTGGGTTTGAAAACTTGTTTTTTTTTCTAAAAACCGTTTTAAAGCGCATACTATTTCCCTATTTTAATTAATTAAAGTACCACCTAATGAGGAATTATTTAAATAAAATTTATATTAAATATATATATGTAAATGTGATTTTATATTATTATAGTTATTATTACTAGTCATAGTGTTAATATAAAATCATTTTATGCTTGAAAAAATATATTTCTTGAAAAATTGATTTTTCATCACATAAACGGGTTTTATTTTAAATTAATTTCAAAAACCATGGTGAAATAATTTTTTTAAAATGTAATAATTATTTTTAATTAGAATAAATTATATTATATAATAATATATACTTGTTTTTTGTCCTAATGAATAGTTAAAAAAGTAAAAATACTTTACCATGGTTAAGGTGAAAAAGGGTTTAATAGGGGTTAAATTAAATAAATAAGAGTTAAAATGAGCGAAATTTTTTCTAAAATATATTTTATGGACATTTTTAGATTTTATATTATCTAATCCTAGATAATGTTCCATTTTGGATACTTTTGGAATGGGAAAAACATGGGTAGAACTTTTTCTTTTATAAAATTCCAATTGTGTCCACTCCCTTACTTATAAAAGGCCATTCCCTCTCTCCTCTTCTTCACACCTCCAAGGAATTTTGGTTCCTAAAATAAATTTCCAAATATATTAATTACCTTTATCCCCACATCCAAGAGGCATTTTTTTAATCATAAAACCAATATAAGAATTCTTTAATTTTAAACCTTAAGAGGTCGTTCGAAGAAGATGTATAATTATCAATTGAGCGTTTTTGTTTTATTTCTTATTCCACCTCTATAAAATATTTTTGAAATATTATGAATTAATATAAACTATGTCTCAAATATAATTTTATGATACTATGTTAATGGAATAAATTTTATCTATGTCTTATCCCATCACGCGGGAAATGAAACTGTCGTTTGTGTGTACGACGTACTAACACCATGTGAATTGATGTAATTCATTTTCCATCAACTCCTATAATGTATGTTTATAATGATGCTTTTAAATTATTTATATGATATTTTTAAATTAATTATTCTTTTTAATTATGATATCAAATATACCTTCTTACTTTCCATTCTTTGGGGGATATGATAATGTCTCTTATGTGTACTGTAGACTACTGCCTTGCGAAATAATGTTATTTTTTTTCAATAACACTTTACATGGAAGGTAAAAATGACAATTTTAATGAATATAAGTGATATATTTGAAATAATTATTATATTAATGAAATATTTATCATTCTTAATAGATAATATATCATTTAATTTCTTACATTTCCACTCACTAAAATATGATAACGTCGTTTATGCGTACGTATGGAGTACCGCCTCCAAAAAGTGATGAGATTATTTTTCATCACTAAATAAAATGGATGATATATATTGGTATATTTAAAAAAATAATGTGATATTTATGATATGATGATAATTATAGAATGTTCAAATAATACTTACCATATTTTCATAATGATCATTGAAAAAATAGAAATGTTACTTATGCATACGTACAACCTACCATCTCCATGATTATAACATAGTTCATTATTCATAATAATACTTCATTATTATTTATATATATATATGTATATATATATAAATTCTAATTTTTTCTTGATTATTATTATATAGATGTTGAAATTATTACCTCTTTGACTATAGCCAAGCTACTAATGTCATTTTGGGCATATAAACCAAATATTATTCCAAACATATGTCAAAAACATAAATGACTAATTAATTATATTTTTAATTATAATAAATGAAATAAAATGAATAATAAAAATGAATTTTTTTCTTAAGAAATTATATAATTATCATGGTTTTATTATTTAGGAAGACAAAGAATGTATGTGATGAATCAGACTCAATGTAAGGGTCTTTATTTTAAAAATCATCTTTTAACATTTACATTCCAACTCTTTTTTCTTCCATGAACTTGTTTTTAAAGTTATTTTGTGAATATAGTTATATGGACATGAAATTTTTATAAATGTCATTTTTTTATTTCTTTCAAATTTTTCAAAAAAGGAATATTTTTACAGAAAGTTTGACTTTATTTACCAAGTAAAAAAGGAATGATCTATTTTAATGTATATGGTGACAATGATTTTTTTTATACCTATGATTCTCTTATCAATGAAAATAATACACCACAACTGACTAACAAAGGACTTTTCTCAATTGGTCCACTCAACTGGGTTGAGTGTCAAATATTTTCCCCTTTGTGATGGGAATTAATCTCACCTTCCTAAAGATTCAAACCTGGGACCAATATGCCTAATATCCAATGGGGAAAATCTCTAGTAACACCATTTTATCTAGAATTATGTTACTCATGATGCTCCCTGATATCTATTAATCATGAGGTCCTAGGTTAGAATTGTTAGGGACTTTTATTAAATCTTTGTCGGGCTGAGGACAATACTTGATACACGAGCCATGTTTGTGGCCCAGTTGAGTGCAATCCCATGTAAGTGGGTTGAAGTTTATCCGAACTATGACCTAGTTATATAATAGATATAATAAAAAGACACATTTTGTTAGACCCATGACGCTCTCTAAAACAAACCAGATACCTTACAACCCGCTAACTTGGAACTGCACTTAACTAGGACAAGTATCAAGTGTTTTCCTCTACCCTATGGGGATTTAAGCATACCTCCCAAGAGATTTTTACCCAATACCTCAGGATTAATAGGAAATGGGGATTATCATGAGTACCATTGGGTCATACCTGAGATTCTCCCCAGCAGCGATTAAGCCTGTTGGTTTCGGGTTCGAATCTCAAGGGAGGCGAGATTAAATCCACACCAGGTAGGGGATCATACATGATACTCGACCTAGTTTATTGGACTCATTGAGAGTAGTCCTAAGTTAGTGGGTTGTTTGGTACTGGTCTATTGTTGGGATCATCAAGGGTCTAAAAATTTTCCCACTACTATAACCATTACTTTTTTATCTTACTTTTAAAAATTTCTTGTTTTATTCAAATTTAAACTCTATTTCTCTTTTTATGGGTACTTTATTATTGGAAATGGTGTTTTAAATGGAGTGGATATTTCAATAATCGAAAATATATTCATATGGGTTTAAAGAATATTTTATGAGTGTAATATTGAAAATCACATGCTTTTATTTTTTATGATTTTGTTATGGTTCTTATAAATTATTTATTATGATGGGTGGTTCTATTATAAACCATGTATGGGTGGTTTTTTGGATAATCCAAGGATGGGTGTTAACATTATGAACCAAGGAAGGGTGGTTATGTTATAGAACATGGATAAGTGAGTCTATGATACCCCACCAAAGCATTGGGTATATAAGCAGACCTTATGGTTATTTAATTTGTAAGAGTAATATGGAAAATGATTTCCCAATATACCTATATGTTTTATCTATTCTTGCTATGGGTTTCTTATGGTAATCATATGATTTATAAAAAGGTAACCAATGGTATTATTTTCAAAAGATTTTTTTAGTATATATTATGGGTGAAAAGTATAACTTTTAGAAAATGTTTTCTATAGATGATAATTTTTTTAAATAAAAATTTATGTATTTAATTTTTTTTACATTTCCTTATGAAATATTTTATAATTATCTTTAGGAATATAAGGTGATTTCTTGGTTAAGAAAATGTTTATTTTTATCACAAAGATTACCTTGTAATGTAAATTTTTTATAAGTTTCCATGGATTAACGAGTTTTATTCATTATTATTTTTATGCCCCTTACAATTATTTTTGTCCCATACCAAATTTTAAAATGTTTTTCATAGTTTTTAAGTATGGATTAGAAAAATGAAGATGTCAACTTGAAATTCATGATGATTTTCATGAAAATAAAACATTTTTATTTTTAAATGTATTATATTGTATGTAAAATTGATAATGATAAGAAGTTTTCACATTTTATAATTATGTTTTTATTATTTATGAGTTATGAACTAATTTAGTATAACTATAAACACAAAAATATACTCAAAATGAAATAAAGTGGTTTATTTACTAAAACTGAAGATTATGTTATGCTTAATGTGGGGTCCTTATAACTTATGTGAATCCACATTGTAAAATTATGATTTTATTGTTTATGAGTTATGAAATATTTTAGTAAAACTATAAACACAAAAATATCCTCAAAATAAAATAAAGTGGTTTATTAACTAAAACTAAAGATTATGTTATGCTTAAGGTGGGGTCCTTATACCTTATGTGTATCAATCATAACATGAGTGTAAAAACTGATCAATAACTCAAAAGTAATATATACAACAATTTTCAACTCCTCTCATCGGTTTCCCTCGATCAAAATGAAACATCAACCTATAAGGATCTATGTCAAAACTGATGGCCTATAGGTCTCCCCCTAGTCTTACTGATCAAGCCTCAAGATGGGAAAGTAGGGTGTACCACCTGACACATAAGTCAAAACTATAAAAAATTTCATATCACATGGCACATCATCCCCATACCCATATCTATGAAAGACATTTAATATTCATGAAAACCCTCTCTAAGGTATGTAAAGATAACAAACTACTTGGCACAAAACATTTTCACCTGGTTTTAATTATACACGTTTTCAATTTCCATTTTATAGATTAAAACACCCTATAAGTAATAATTATAAAACCATTTAATTTAAACCCATAAATAACCAATAACATTAGGAAAAAACTCTAATCATATTACCTTCCCAGAATTAGGCTAGTAAGGCCCTGATCCTCTCCAAGCATCCTCATGAGGAACTGCTCCTAGGATGGTAACTGTAACATCCTGAGATTTTAAGAAATATATTCCTTCACATTAATATCTTTAATATATTTAATTATACAAAATGTATAATTTTTCATGCGTTATTTGAGAAACTAGGTTTATATTATGTTTCACGCAACATCAAGTCTCTTCAATAACGTGTGTTACACACAAGACTAAGTTTTATAGAACAACAATATAACATTAATATTTAATATGATATATATCACCTTGAAATTGGAATTGTATGAATTAATTATATTAACTAAATTACGAGAATATATTTTATACATGTTTATAAAATTAACTACTTCCAATTAATTATAAATGAAAATAAAAACCAATTTAATATGAATGACAAGTTTTTATGAAAAACTATTTTTATACCTTCAAAAGAATTTTATAATAATAAATTAAAATTTTCACTATTAGTGAAAGATAATAATTAAATTTAAATGTTATATATTAAATAAAATATTTTTAAATTTATACAATAAGTTTTATAGGCATAAGATAAGAATAAATCCAATTTTAAGCATAAAAGTATTATTTTTCTAAAAGTTAATTTTACTGCCTTTTAATGGAAGAATTTTTTAAAACTAAAATTTGATTTTTTTATAAATTATATATGATAAAATAAAATTATTATTTTTAAATAATAATATAAAATTTTACTTTGGGTGTTTTTGGGTATTTTTCTGTGAACTTTTATATTTTGATGAATAGTGAATGACATCAAATTTTAATCAAAAACTAATTTTTTGTCTAAATTAGTTATATATTTAAATTTTCTTTTAAATTTAATTTAAGATATAATAATTAAATTATATATCAATAAATTAAATTTAGGTCATTTAAATCAATTTTACATTGAAAGTTTATATAAAAAAATTTCAATCATTTGAACATTTTACTTTAAAAACTCGTCGTTTTGTCATGTTTGTAGGATCATTTTAAACTCAATTATGCCACTTTTGTGAATCAAATTTTCCGAAATGGATTCCATATTTGGAATAACAATAATTTATATTATATAATAGGGGTAACTTTGTTTTTGAAAAAAACTATTAGGGAATGTAGTTAAAATTAATTACAGTGATTAAGGTAAAAACAAGTTTACTTAGTGATTAAAATTTAATCTTTAATGAAAAAATGACCTGTAAACTTATATAACACCACTCGTATGGAAATATATTAACTAATATGACCTTATTATTTATCTATATTAGTTATTTGGAATAATATTCAATGTAAGTGACCCATATAATAAGTTAATAAAAGAAAAAGACAAAAAATTGCCTTTCTTTCTTTTATTTTCAATAAAGCTTTGGGGGTAGGGAAAAAATATATATGTTTTTTTGAATGTATTATTTTGAAATATTATTTTATTTCAGTTATAAGAATAATTTATATTTATTTTCTATAATTGATACAATTACATAAAATGTTTAAGTAACAACAACACGTGGATTATTTTTTTAATAACTAAATAAAACAGATGATTCTAAAAATATTAAATGTAAGGTAAATAGAATGATTTTTTTGTTCAATTATTTTTTAGATTGATATATAATTTTAATAAATTGTGAAATTAATATATTTTAATCCCATTTTTTTCTTGTTATTTTATTTCAATTTAATTAAATATATAATGTCAAAGTTGACATTAATGTTATTTTATAACAAATGATATTTTATTAAATGATTTAAAATTAGTAAAAAAATCATATTCTATAAATTGAACTATAAATGTTAATAAATATCATGTATTACCCATTAATGGAACAATTTATCTTTTATAATGAACATATTGACCCCTAAATAATAAAAACATTGTTGACATAGGTAGGGTTACTGGAATATTTTTTCATGTTACATGCACTTATGTTAATTTTAATTTCCAACACACATGAGATTTTTATTTTATAATTTGAATTTAATATTTAAAACAAGTGGGTATAAATTTTATAATATGTTTCACTTTAATTTAGTCTTAATGGGGGAATTAAATAGGTTACAAAACTAGTTACCTTAATAAAAAACCAAAATGAAAAAAATAATGAAAATTAGGAGTTAAGGAATAAAATGTATAAAAATGAATTTATGTTGTGTTTTTTGTGTTTTTATCAACTATAATTCTTATACACACCATTAATTTTAATTTTTGAAGCACATGAGGTAAGGGAGACCCCCTAATAGTGTTTACATTTTTGTATTTACAATAATTCTACTCCTTCTCCATTACAAAAGGGGTATTCACCATCCCCCATTATTCACAGCTCTCAAGACTTTTGGATCATAAAAAACCTAAACAAGTCAACTAAAGACATAAATTATCTCACCTTATAACCCTCACTATGGGAATAAATAATACCAAGGAACTCCTATGGTGAAAACCAAAAGGAGTTACCAAAGAAGAGGTAACATTCTTCAACAAACACTTTTGTTTTATTTCATTCTCCACCCTTCATATTTTTTTAAATATAGATTATATAATAAAATTAGTATATTAAATATAATAATATTATTTTATGTTAACTGTTATACCTAAAACTAGATACACTTCCATAAAATGGGTAATGAAATCACCGTTTATGTGTACAGTGGACTACCACCTCGTGAAATGATATCGTTCATTTTTCCTTTACCACCTATCATAGTTTGTAAATATAATGGACATACTATTTTTAAATTATATATATATATGATATTTATGATGTGTTTATGTTTATGTAATTATTATATAATTCATACCTTCCTTATTTCTATTTTGTGGGAATATGATAACATCATTTATGGATGTGTGAACTACCGTCTCCTCAAAGTGATGCTATTCGTTCAATCTTTAATGAAATGTATTAAGGATGATTTTGATAAAAAATATGATATAAATAAAATATTTGTGAAAATAATTAAATAATTATCCATCTTGAAATATATCATATCATTTTTTTCTTTCCATTTGACACACTAAAAAGGTGATAACGTCATTCACGGTTGTGTCGACTACCACCTACTCAAAGCGACGTGATTCTTAATTTTTCATCACCACATCACAATAATGTTATATATATATCTATAAGTATATATAATTAAATAATATTTTATTTATTATATAATTGTTATTCTGTAATGATAAACACTACTCACCTTCTTTTCATAATAAAAATTGAAAAATGGGAACGTTACTCATGCATATGTACGACTTACCATCTCCATGATCATAATGTTGCTTCATTTTTATAACCATCATAATTGATTGATTTTTAAAGAAACATTTATGTAAAAAATTGATAATTATTACCTTATTATTATTCTTTATATGTTTATATAATGACCTCATTGACCTTAGTTGACCTATCAAGGTCACTTTTGACACATAAGATGAATATTTTCAAAACACCCGACATAAAATTAATTGATTATGTAATTGTATATAAATTATCTATAAGTGAATTAAAAGTAATAATAAACCTTCAAAAGGTTTTTAATAAAGTAAATAATTAATATAATTTTATTTTCTGAAAGATATATGACAAGCAGGATGAATCCAACTCAGGGTAATGGATTTTCATCGCACATTTTACATCTATGAGATTAATGTCGCATTCACCACTAAAATATTTTTGATGGTGTAAATAAGTACCTTTTTGATATATTATATAATGAATTATTTAATATTCATGGTATTTAAATGTTTCATTTTATTATTATTACTTTTGTTGTTTCTGATTTAGATGTTACCACAATTGTAATGGGTTTCATCTCAATTTACATTTCATTGAGACTTATTTGTTGTTATGAACCTAGTTACTTTTTTAGGATGTATAGAATCCCTATTTGACATGTTATATCATGAATATTATTATTTTAATGATGTTATAAGTTTCATTTAATGAAATTTATTCATTTTCATTATGATTCAAATGTTTCAATGTGTTATGAGACACTTTGAATATTTAAAGATTATATTCCTCAAGAATGTTTTTAATGGGTTTTTAAGGGAATTTACCTTCATCAACATAAATAACCCATTTTTTTACTTATCCTCCAATAGGGATATTTTTTATTTATACCATCCTCATTATTTATTTGTAAGGATTATGATTATTTCAAATATATTGTTAAGAAACCAGTTTCTTTTCCATGGGTCAATCTTGTTTCAAAGAGTTTGTTATGGAACCTAATTATTTTCTGTGGGTTACTCATGTTTCAAAGTGATTTGTTATAGATCCCATTTAATTTATATGGTTTAATCATGTTTTAATGATATTGTTATGTAACCTATCTTTTTAATGTCTAATAATGTTTCAAATAGATTGACATTAATCCTATTTATTTTCCATGGGGTTATCAGGTTATACCTGAATATTGATTGTTTCTATGAGTTTTGTAATGGAAGTGATTTATTATTGATATATACATGGGAATTATAAGAAACATGTGAGCCTGATACTAATTATATGAAGGGGTTTGGCTCCAGTATATCCCCCAGGTGAGTCTGATATAACTTATATGGAGGGTTCAGACCCATTATAGCTCATGAGGAACGAGTGATCATGATATAACTTATATAAAGGGTGACCACCATTATATCTCTCTAATGTATTAAATAATTTTAATGTTGGAAGTTGGACATATGGTAATTATAATTAAAATGGGTTTTATGAAAGTGATTCTCCAAGTTACCAAAAAGAGTTTTAATTGTTTGATATGAGTTTATAATGTTTCAAATGATTGAGATTGAAATCACATGGATTTTGATTATTGATTTTGAAGACTATTTCATTTTTCATGATTTAAAATTTTATAATCTTGGTATTTATGGGTTTGAGTTCTTTTTTGATTTGTTCACACACTTTGAGTATGTCATCATACCCTTATGTACTCTTATTCTCATTGGTGACATTCATTTGTTAATTCTTATATTTTCCTTTACTAAGAGTTTGATCTCACCCTTCTTATGTTTACTTTTACACAAGTTTATAATAATTATGTTGAATGATTTATGTATATAAATTATTTAATAAGTATTATTTTGATAACCTAATTTGAAACAAGAAAATATGTGTTAAATGGGATAAATTATCTTTTGACGACTTATTAATTATTTAGGTAGAATTTTATCCTAATTATTTTAAACTATAAACCAAAAAGTTCCTCCAAATTATTGGTTATCAATGGTTTTATTTTTTATGTTGCAAGGTTTTATAGAAAAAATGGGTCACAATTATCAGCATCAAACCTAGAAATGTAAGGTTATGGATTTTAGCACAGGATCCTGAAGTACGGGTCCTGAGCTGTTATTGTTGGTATCTAAGGTCGATTTAGATAAATTTAGTGATTAAAATGTTTTCATAAGAGGTAATCTTAAGAGTTACAGATACCACAATAGGCCTATAAGATTTGGTATGATTATAAGTTTATATTCTTAGATGCCCCATTTTAGGTTTTTAAGTAGTAAAAATTACGAGGTTATCAATGGAATTTTAGGAGAAATTTAATTGGGTTGAAGTATATGTAAAACTTCGGTTTAATGTGAAATATTAATTTAATTTTAGAAGAAATAAGTTTTAAATTATTGGTAACCTTTAATGTTTATATAATATTTGATATTTAGTTAATTATAAGAACACAAGTATTATTATATAGATAACAACATGATTGAAAACTGATTTGGTTACTAAGTGACTAATGTTAATTCAAAATAATATCAATATATTTTGGGATTTAAATATGGAAGGTATGAGATAACCCTTTAGGTTAAAAAAAATTTAATTTTGAGGTTATTGAGTTTATTTGGGATATAGTGTTATTAAATGATTTATTTTCAACTTTAGGTATTACTATTTAATTTTTAAGATAATTTTATGAAGGTTTATTAATTTTTGGAATTATCTAACCATGTGATAACCATTTTGGTTTTGGTAAATGTTTAATGATAAGAGTAATAACTTTTTATTCATTTTATGATTATTGGGTCTTCAAAATTTGATTTTAGTACTTTTGGAATTAATTTTTTTTTCTCAAATACTCATCATTTAGAGAAAAGATGATATTTTGGTGGAAATTTAAAATAGAATTAAATTATACTCATTAGGTAAGTATACATCCACATTCTCTCAGTCTATATCATGAACAAAAATCATAACATTTAGAAAAAGGATCTTGAAATAAAATTTTATCCTATTACCAAAATTTTTAATGATATTAATGATCTTTTCCACACAAATTTAGTTTGTGGTTTTGTTTTCATTGACTTCCTCTAGAAAAAATTCACTATCACTATCTATTAGTCCCTGGTAGTTGGTTTTTCCTTCCAAATAAATCTTATAATTTCCCACCAATGTTCTCCCTATGTGGAATCCTAATGATGCATATCTTCCGATTACCTACATGTTTTCAACTTTCCCTTTTAAATAGTATGTTTTATTAACCATTTTTACAATGTGAGTTTCAATGAACTAATTTTAAAAATGTTAATACTTTGGTAACCAAGATGAATTTCAAGGGAGAAATTCATTTTAATGGGTGTCTAATGTATCATACCGAGATTTTAAGAAATATTTTCTTTGAAATTAATTTATTTCATATCTTGAATTATATGAAATTAATAGTTTATCTTGTGATATAGGCAATAACATGTTTATCTTGTGTTTAATGAAACATCAAGTATCTTCGATAATGTGTGTTACATGCAAGACTGAGTTTTACAGAACAATAATATAACATTAATATTTAATATTATAGTTATCACCTAGCCATTGGAAAGGTATGAATGAATGATATTAACTAAATTATGATAATATTGTTTACACAAATTTATAAAAATAATTTTTCTAATTAATTAGAAGGGAAAATAAAAACTAATTGAATATAATTGATAAGTTTTTACATAAAACTATTTTTATGCCCTCAAAGGAATTTTATCATAATAAATTAAATTAATCACTATTAGTGGGAGATCATAATGAAAACTATATTTCATATATTCAATAAAATATTATTCAATAAATAAAATATGTTTTATAAGAACAAAATAAGAATAAATCCAATTTTAAGCATAAAAAGATGCATTTCTCTAAAAGGCAGTTTTGCTACCTTTCAATGGTAGATTTAAAAAAAATTGAAATATTTATATATTATATTTTACAAAATAAAATTATTTTTTGAAATATGAATATCAAAATTTAATTTTGGTGAATATTTGGTATTTTTATAAGAACTTTCATCTTTTGATGAATAATGGATGACAACGAATTTGAATTGAAAACTACATTTTTTTTCAAATTTATTTATATAGATAGATTATATTTTAAATTTATTTCAAGGTAGTATTAGTTAAATTATACATCAATAAATCTAATTTAGGTAATTTTAATCAATTTCACATTGAAATTGGATATAAAAACATTTCAAACATTTGATCTTTTTACATTAAAAACTGGTTGTTTCATCATGTCTGTGAGATCAATTTTATATTTAATTTCGCAACTTATATTATTGAAATTTGGAAAAATGGATTCATTATTTTAAATTATAATAATTTATAATGTATAATAGGGTCAAAATATTTTTTGAACAAAAATATTAGTAAATGAAATTAAAATTAATTACAGTGATTAAGGTAAAAATGGGTTTACTAAGTGGTTAGAATTTAATATTAAGGGTCCAAATGACCTATAAAATTGTATAAAACGAATTTTATGGAAATATATAGACCCATAGGACCTTATTATTAATTTATATGAGTTTTTTGGAATTCTATTCAATGGAAGTGACCTATATAATAAGTTAAGAAAAGAAAACGACAAAAAATGTACATTTCTTCCATTTATTTTCTATAAATCTTTGGGTATAGGGAAAAACTCTATATCTTTGGTTATAAATATTATTTTTAAATATAAAATATTCTTTATGATAATAATTCATATTTAATTTTTATAGATGATATAATTACCTTAAATATTTAAGAAATGCCAATGCATTTATTATTTAGTTCATAATAAAATAAAATAAATTATAATAAAAATATTAAATGTAAGTTAAATAGAATAATTTTTCGTGTTAAATTATTTTTATAAATGAATATATAATTATAAAAAGCCATAAAATTAAAACATTTTAATTCTATTTTTTGATATGTTTTAAATTTAATTATAAATATAATTTTAAAATTGACATTAATTTTATTTTATGACAAATGATATTTTATTAAATGTTTCAAAATTAATAAAAGTCGTATATTTTATAAATTAAATTTTAAATTTTAATAAATATCAAATATTTTCCATTTATAGATGAATTTATCTTTTATAATGAACATATTGATCTCTGAATAGTAAAAATATTGTTGGCGTAATTAGGGTTAAAGAAGTTTTTTTCCACGTTACACACTCTTCTATTAAATTTAATTTCCAACAAACATGGGATTTTTATTTTATAATAATTATTTAATATATAAAATAATTTTTTCAAAATTTTATAATAATTATAAATTTAATTTAGTTTTAATGGATGGATTAAATAGGTTTTGAAAACTTGTTACCGTAATGGGAAAACCAAAATGAAAAAATATACAAAATTAGGAGTTAAGGAATAAGTTTTTTTAAAAATGAATTAATTTTTCTTGGTGTGAGTAAGGGTCGATCATAAATCACATACACTTCATTATTTGTTATTTTTGAAGCACATGAGGTAAGGGATACTTCCCAATAGTGTTTACCTTTTATATTTACAAGAATACCACTCCTCCTCCACTATAAAATAAAATTCACTATCCCCAATTCATAGATCCTCTAAACCCTTTTTTATCATACAAAACCTACCCAAATAAACTCCCAAATTTTTTAATCTCATCCTATAAGCCTTAATTTGGGAAAAAAAGAAAACCAATGTATTCCTTTGGTGAAAACCAAAAGGAGTTACCTGAAGAAGATGTAACATTCTTTAATGGTCACTTTTGTTTTATTTCTTTCTCTACCACTTCATTCATTATATCATGAATATATAATAACCACATTATATTAAATATGATAAGATGTTTTAGTGTTAATGGCTCAACATACACCTATAAATACTTCCATCAAATAGGTAATGAAATCACCGTTCATGTGTACGATGGTCTACCACCTCGGGAAACATTGTTATTTGTATTTCCTTTACCACCTCTTATGGATTTAAATTATGAGGGAAATACTATTTTTATATGATATATATATACATATACATATTATATTTATGATACCACTTTTTCATGACCTGTCCCCCATGGCCCATGCTGTGACTACCCCAATCCCGCCTCCCATAGGCCTGGGGTTGGTGACTAACACCAGAAAGGCATATCCCTAAAATGAGAAGGTATTTCCTTTAAAACTGTACAAACACATAGACTAGAATGTAACAAGATCCAACCAAGAAGTAAAACTGTTGTAGTAAAAGTGTGTGCAAAAAGTAGAGTGGGGCTAGAATACAAGCCCAACTGAAAAGGTACAACTACAAATGAAAACAGAAAACAACTCCTCCGATCATTCACCAAGGATCCTACCTGAAGGGTAGGTACAACTCATCTCCACAACCCTCCATATCAGCCAATCTCCTCCATGTACCACCTGATCCAGGCTCCCTCAAGTCTTAGCCAAGCTGCTTGTCGTTTGCATAAGATACAATGAGGTGTGGACAAAGCCCGTGCAGGGGTCAGTATAACAATACCCAGTAGGGACCCCAAGACCCCTAAAGGTCTCTCATAATTATACAAAGTAAAACCAAAATGAATGATCTCAATCACAAAGCACAAAAAAAAAGACACAGCTCAAACTAGATATACACATCTCATCCACAAAGAAACATAAGGCTCTGACCTCAAGTCATTTCCAGGATTTCCAAAGAAGGCTCAAAGAGAAAATCAAGGATCATGTTTACACGCTCCATGAACTGGCCATACCTGATGGAAACTGTCTGAGAGATGTACTTCATCAGGTACAAATCAACCATTCCTAATGTAACGTCTGAAAGGACGTGCTCTATTGAGAACTTTCTCCTAGAATTGCCTCTAGTGCACGACACTAGAGGTCTCGAAGTCACATTCTTTCCCCCGAGGAAAGGACAAGGGAAACCAAGTGAAGAGGCCCACTCCTCGAAACTATGTCTTACAGTCGAGGGAGCTCTAACTCCCGTAAAGGACCCTCTCCCTATCGCTACTCGGAGACAGGGGAGTACTACTCCATATGTAAGGACCCACACCCTACTCAGTAGTGGAGTAAAACTCTGGTAGTTTGTTTGCTATGGGGGACCCACACCCTAGTATGTTAGGAGAGTACCAACCCTAGGCTAGAGGATCGGCACCCTAGCATGCCAGGAGAGTACCGACTCTATATGTGAGGACCCGCACCCTACCCGGTAGGGGAGTACAACTATGGTAGTTTGTTCATTGTGGGGGACCTACACCGTATCACGTTAGAAGGGAACCAACCCTAGTCTAGAGGACCCACACCATGGCACGGTAGGGGAGTACCTAATCTACTGTAGTAATAAATAAGGAGGAACCTTACCCTGGGTTGACAGGGGAGCACCTACTTTTAACAGAGAGGACCCACACCCTACCTAGTAGGGGAGTACCTGAATCTATGTGAGTTATGTATAAAGGACCCATGCCCTATTCCAATATGGGAGTACCGACTCCAAATATAGAAAAAAAAATCATATGGAAACCAACCCAAACTCATGACGTGTGGAGTCCCATCTCTACAGAAGTATAGGAGTAAGGAAGACCCGCGCCTTAAGTCATCAAGGGAGTAGCCATCCTAACTCCCACTACAAGAAACACCATACTTATACTACTCCGGTTATCATCCATACCTCAACCACCAAAAAGTTCAAAATGAAGTAACTCTATGATCTATCTTGTCATAAGGGTTCCAATGCAATAGACATCGCATCAATCAGACACCTGTTCTGTAAGCTATAGGCATTTTAGTACCGAGGGCCTGATTGAGTTTGAGTACAATCCAACCCGGAAAACTCCAAATTTCTTTGAAAGTCATGTTTAGTATCTTAAAAAGGCCTTCCCTCTCCAAGTATCCCAGTACCACAGACGGTTCGTCAAACGGACGTTCAATTCGCAAGATATGACCTTTTAAGCATATCTGGGTCCGAGAGGGGTCTGGGTCCGGTGCGACCCGGCTTGGACTGACCCGGCCCTACCCGGTCCGGGCTGACATGACCCGACCCATCCTGGGCTGACCCGACCTAGTTTTGGTGACCCGACCTGGTTTGGGTGAGCCGACCTGGTCCGGGTTTGACGTGCCCCGGCCCGGTGGGGCTCGGCAGCGGCGGGCGCGGCCCACCGACTACCAAGACCCATGTGGGGTCATGCGGTCTCCTTCATTTAAATGGATCAAAGGATCCCTTCAGCTCCTTTATTGGTGGCTCTAGGTGGCATCTCCTCGTCACCCACAAGATCTGCAGGGAGTGGGTACCCTACATCGCCGCAGATCCCTTCAGTGCGGCGCGCGACGATGAACCACCTCCACCTCCATGGCCAATTACTACCGACCTCCTGTCTGACCATCGCGGTGCCGAGTGATGCTGCTATTCCAACACGGCTGACAGTTTCCGGTCACCGCCCTTATCTGTTAGCACAGTTCTCCAGCGCCGATTATTCTTCTTCTTGCCATCGGGTTATCCCTAGTGGTCTGTTCTTCCTTTCGAACATGCCTACAGTCCTCTCAGGATGCCGTCGTCGTTGTGCACCTATCGGTTTCAAGGTTCCATCAAGTTAGAACAACCTGCCTCTGAATAAAGCAATGAAAAACAAGGGGTAGAGGGTCTGATCCTTATTAGTTTGTCCCACACCTTCCGCGTTAGCATTATAACAAGTGGGGGTAATTTATACATGACATTAAAATAATGAAAAAACCCATTCAAATCTATCGCAATGACCACCCGAAAATTCAAGAATGAGGAGAAGAAAATGGGAATTTCTTGAATTAAAAGACAACCCCAACCTCGAGATTTTTTAGAGATTTAGTGGTGGTGGAAGAAGATCCCACGTTTGATGAAGCCGCTGACATTTATCGATCCCAGTTCATTGCCACCCAAGCTTCCATATCTATCGGTAGAAGGTGTCATGTCACTTCACCAGAGGTTCCTTGTTTGATGAAACCGTGCCAAAAAATATACCCCGAGCCCCATTTAAATAGAGGGGGGAAAGGGTGAGTAACACACTGAGAAATTAATGAGGTTCATTAATTGACGTAATTAACACACCACATTAATTTCACGAGGGGTGGTTATTCCACCAAAGTGTAACTGAGAATTTAATATACCATATTAAATGTCTGACTACCTTTGTGTTCCCTGCCACCACCACTCAATATGTGGTAGGATAAAATAAAATAAAACTTTTGTTATTTTATTAATTCTTAAAAGTTACAAAAACTATGTTTTTCACCTGACCTAATGCAGTCAAAGTGAAGCCTCCCTTAAGAAAATCCCAGCGTTGCAAGTTCAACGGTGCCCTCAGATTTCAATTCTGAGCACCGGTTCAAAAGATAGAAATTGACGCCTGGATGTTTACTGAATGTACCTTAAAAAGTTCAAAAAAATTATTAACAATCACCCTCAACCCATGCCGGTCGAGTTTAAGCTCTTACTAAGGGAAACACACCCTCAAGATATCAACGATACTCATGGTTTTCTAATCTGAGTTACCGTTTAGGAGTTATATAATTTAACAATAAAATAATTAATACTTAATTATTTTATTTGTTTCCAAAACATAACATCCACTGTTGACCTACGCCGGCCAAAGTTAGAATCTGTCTAAGGAAAGAATACCCTCATGAGTTCAGTGGTGTTCTCATATTTTTAATCTGATTCACCATTCATGAGTTATAAGTATTTGAAAAATAAAATAATTTTTTTTAATAATTTTATTTAAGGTTATGCAATTTTTCGGTTTTCTCACCGAAGGCCTGTGCCGACTAAAATTAAGTTGTGCCTAGGGTAAACCCACCATCCTGAAAGCAACAATGCCCTAAAATTTCTGATATGAGAACCCATTTAAGAGTTATTTTACTTTTTCAGGAAAGATACTAACGTGACCTATTTTAAGCTTAACACTTTTTCAACGGATCATTCTGGGCACTCCGGGCCTCAGAATCACGTTACATTAGATTTTGTGGTCTTGTAATAATATCAAATAATAAAAAAGAAATATACAGAAATTATGGGTCTTTACATTATCCCCACATTACGGATATACATCCCCAAAAGCCAAAACAAATGTAAATCAACCAAATGAGGGTACTGAGCATGAATTTGAGCCTCATGTTCCCATGTGCTCTCTTGTAGGTTCCCATGTTTCCATCAAACTCGCACTAGAAAGATCGACCATCCATGAAGGACTCACTCATGTCGATCCTATATCTCAACAAGGAACTCCGTAAAAGTCACCCCATCATCGAAGTCCAAATTTCCCTAGTCGATAACATATGATGGATCATGCACGCATGTCCTCAACTACAACACATAGAATACATTATGAACTTGGTGCATATGTGGGGGTAAATCTAGGTGGTACCCCATCTCGCCAACTCTGCAGAGAATCTGGAAAGGTTTGATGAACCTCAAAGAAATCTTGCTACCCCGACCGAATCTCCACAACCCTTGTTAGGGTGAGATGCGCATGAAGACATGGTCTCCCTCCTTGAACTATAAGGGTATCTGTCTATTGTTGACATAAGAATTTTGTTGGTTCTGTGCAGTCTTCATCCCTGAACACCATTACTGACACCGGAGGTCCTAGTACATCTTCGCCACACTGGGATGTACCGCCAAATGGAATGTGTGGAACTCCCTCAACACCTCCTCTTGTAGAGTCACTTGTATCATTGTGCATACTTTGAGAAGGATAACGTGCTCCCCACCTTCAGTAAATACTTCAGGAGCCTGTCCTGAGGATATCTAATCATGTCAGGACTCACAGTCTGTGTCCCCAAGTTGTGCCTCTTGAACTCGCTGAAGGTGTGGGGGAGTGAAAGTTATAGACTAGAGTTAGGCTACTCCATCACTATCTAAAAAGAGTTCTTTTAAAAAAGCTATCTACTTTGTCTCTTCACTTAGAAGTTGTAAACCAGACCTTCTGCTGAGTGCATCTTCCACCACATCCCCCTTCTAAATTTTCATCTCCTGAAGCTCTGTAGGAGCCACCCAATATGGAGTTGTAGATATTGGTTCCATTTCTAGGTACAATCCAATGTAGAAGTCCCTATCCCTACATGGAGGTAATTCTAGAAACATATTTTGAAAATATGTTCACTCACTCTACCACTACTGTGGGGAACTGAAAAATAAAAACTCCTGTTTCCATGAGGGTAAGGCTAGACAACTCAAGAGTGATCAGCTACACCCTCCTATGAATTATTTTAACCTATCCTTCCTGGGTTTCCTTTTTTTTCCAACCAAGGAAAACCCCATTCCAACACTATATATATACCAAAATCATTTTTCCTAAAACAATCAATCTGAGCATGAACTATGGATGACCAGTCCATACCCAAACTAACGTCGTAATGCCTCGACGCTGCCACCAGGAGGTTCCAATCGGAACTCTCACCTCAAGGGTCAGATCACACCGTCGACATAAGTGTGATTATGAAGTCTCCTACCAAAGGTATCTCTAGACGTAAGGGTCATGTCAATAGTTTAACCAGAAAATCTAGGTCTTGAACAAGATTTGTGACAATAAGGAATGATTAGTACCTATTTCTATTAATAAGATAGCTAGTAGTAGACACAGATCATGCCTCAAATCATTCCTAGAGCCCTTGGGTCACACTCCTTGACTACATGCAGCTACTCCCTTCCCATGTCCTCTAGCACTTTGAGCCTGGTGGGGACTACATTGGGGTGGTGGTCGTAACATTTCAAAATGTATACCACCTCTTGATTCTCTCCTAGATGCTCTTCCATGTCTGCTGCCCTGCAGATTCATCTATCCCTATCACTTCCTCTTCCTGAAACATTTTTACACGTCCAAGTCTCCAAGACTAATGTCAGTTTCCTCATTTCCCACTACTGACATCCACTGGCTGTATCTGCTCAGCCAAATAATTTTCAACCACAAAGGTTCTCTCTAGCACCCTAACATAAGTAGGAATTCATAGAGGAAATATTTCTAGCCTGGATGTCCCTAAACACATCTCTATCATAGGTTCGAGCCCTTAAGCATTGGTTGTATCATATTCATCAAGTACCTGTAATGGTTGGTATGCCTCGATGAATAATCAGTTACCGACATGTCATCCTGTCGAAGATATAGAATCTCTTGGGAACACATACCCAATATATTTTTATGGAAATAGACCCCCTTCTTTGAGGAAGGTTCTCAAGCTCCGTCCATGGAAAATGTCACCTCATCATATGATATGGGTAATCTAAATCCTGCCATCTCCCTGCTGAACCACATTGAATAATCACTTCCAGGACCACCATTTGATCTAACGATGCCCTGGCTAGATGGAAACTCAGTCACCACCTCAAGAAAGTACTTAGTTGCCTGTGAGTCAGGATCGCCTCGGAACCTGAGGGGTATCTTTCACTGAAACTCATGTAAGGGAATGACCCTATAAGTGTACTCTACCGGTAGAACTGGTAGTAACTATTAACTAATAGGTTGCGGTACACCACCCAAAGGTACCTATCTCGGGCAACAATCCTTATACTGAAGCCTCATCACAATATGGACCATCCCCATGGTCACACATTAAAATCCTGGCCAGCTGTCTTCATGTAGAAATCTTGAAATAGAATCAAGATGAACCACAACCAATAAGTTATACCTGGTGAGCTGACTCAAAAGAGATAAAAAGAAAAACATTTCCAAAACACACGCAATCAGTGTATTTGTGAACTGAGTTGGAAATCAGAATTCAGGGTCCTGGTGTATGGATACGATGGCCGCCACATAAACACTGGAATCCTTGAACTAAAAAACACACTCAAATCACTTAACACTATTACTCTATTTGAAATATTAGAGTCCTAGTTCTTCGGTAGAACCAACACCTCTGATACCACTTTGTCAAGACCTGTCCCTCGGGGCCTGTGCTTTGACTACCCCAAAACCACCTCCTATAGGCCAGGGGTTGGCGACTAGCACCGGAAAGGAATATCCCTAAAATGGGAAGAAATTCCCTTTAAACTTGTACAAACACACAAACTAGAACGCAACCATATTCAACCACAAATTAAAACTACTATAGTAAAAGTGTGTTAAAAAAGTAGAGGGGGACCGAAATAAAATCCCAACTAAAAAAGTAAAACTGGAAAAGAAAACAGAAAAAAGATCATGCGATCGCCCACTAAGGATCCTACCTGAAGGGTAAGTACAAATCATCTCCACAGCTCTCCATGTCAGCCAGTCTCCTCTGTGTACTGCTTGGTCCTGGCTCCCTCAAGTCTCAACCAAGATGCTTGTTGTCTACACAAGACACAATGAGGTGCAGGCGAATCCCGTGAAGGGGTGAGTATAACAATACCAAGTAGAGACCTTGAGACCCCCAAAGGCCTCTTAGAATTCCCCAAAGGAAAATCAAAATTCATGATCACAATCACAAAGCACAAATAAAAATACATGGATCAAACCAGATATTCTCATCTCATCCAAAAAGAAACATAAGGCCCCAACCTCAAGCCATTTCCAAGATTTCCAAAGAAGGATCAAAGTTTAACTCAAGGATCAGAAGTACATGCTCCATGAATTAGACATCCATGATGGTTCCTATATGAGAGATGTACTTCATCATGTACAACTCAACCATTCCTAAAGGAATGCCCGAAAAGATGTGCTCTATCAGGAACTTTCTGCTAGAACTGCCACTAGTGCACGACACTATAGGTCTCACAATCACAGTCTTGCAACCAAGGTAAGTCCAAGGGAAACCATATGAAGAGGTCCACTCCTTGACACCGTGTCCTATAGTCACAGGATCCCTAACTCCCATGAAGGACCCACTCCCGAACACTACTTGGAGACAAGGGAGTATTACTCCATATGTGAGGACCCGCACCCTACCTAGTAAGGGAGAAAAACTCTGGTAGTTTGTTTACTCTAGAGGACCCATGCCCTAGTATGTTAGGGGAGTACCGACCCCAGGATAGAGGACCCGCACCCTGACACTATAGGGGAGTACCGACTCTATATGTGAGGACCCGCACACTACCCGGTAGGGGAGTACAACTTTGGTAGTTTGTTCGTTGTGGGGGGATGACACCCTAGCACATCAAGGGAGTACCAAACCTAGGCTAGAGGACTCACACCCTAGCACAGTAGGGGAGTTTTGACTCTACTATAGAACTAGATAAGGAGGACCTGCACCATGGGTTAACAGGGGAGTACCTACTCCTAGCATAGAGGGCCCGCACCCTACCCGGTAGAGGAGTACCTGACTCTATGTGAGTTATGTATGGAGGACCCATTCCCTAGTCCAATAGGAGAGTACCAAATCCAAAGATAAAAAAATAAATAAGAGGGAAACAAACCTACACTCATTACATGGGGAGTCCCATCTATACTGGAGTAGAAGAGTAGGGAATACCCACACCTTGAGCCATCAAGGGAGTAACCATCCTAAATCTCATTATAAGAAACACCCTAGTTCATATCCTCTGGTTATCAGACATAAATCAACTACCAAGAAGTTCCAAAAGGAAGTAACCCGATTATCTGACATTTCATAAGGGTTCCAATGCAACAAACGGTGCGCTAATCAGACACTCGGTATGTAAGCTACATGCATTTTAGTGCAGAGGGCCTGGTTGGGTTCGAGTACGATCCAACCCAACCAAACACCAAATTTCTTTGAAAGTCACATGGATTATCGAAAAAGGAGTGTCTCACTCCAAGTATCCCAACACCACAGATGGTTCATCAAACAGACGTCTGGTTCACAAGATATGACTTTTTATGCGTATCTAGGCCCGAGAGGGGTCCTGGTCCGGTCTGCCCGGCCAGACGGACCCGACCTGACCCGATCTAGGCCGACCCGACCCTAGCCGGTCTGGGCCGACCCGACCAAACACGAACTGGGCTGACCTGACCCAACCCAGACCGGGCAACCTGACCCAACCTGGGCTGGGCCAACCTGACCCAGCCCGGCCTGGTTGGGCTGGGCCACGAACTGTTCTGGCCCACCCTGGCTGGGATTGGTCGCGGTGAGCTCAGCCTGCCGGCTGGCGCAACCCACGAAGGGTCATGTGGTCAGATGCTCTCGAATGGATCAAAGGATTCATTCAACACCTTTATTGGAGACGCCACCTCATCACCCATGGGACCCATAGGGAGCGGGTCCCCGACATCACCATGACTTCAAGCTGCGATGCCCTTCAGCGTGGCGCGCATCGGCGCGCCACCTCCACCTCCACGAACGGCCGCTGCCGTCTGCCTGTCTAACGATCGTGGTGCTAAGCTGCACCGCTCTTCCACCATGAAAGGAGGTTTCTGGGCGCTGCCCTTGTCTGCTGGTGCTGGTCACTGGTGCTGCTGCACTGGTGCAGCAGCGACGCTTCTTTTGCGGACCACTGGGTAATCCCCAGTGGTCCGTTCTTTTTTCCGGATGCGCCTACGATTTTCTCAGGATACCGCCGTCATTGCGCACCTCTCAGTTTCAAGGTTCCCTCAAGTTAAAACAACCCTCCTCCGTAGAACGCAATGAAAAAAAGTGGCAGAGGGTCTAGGCCTTGTTTGTTTGGCCTGCTCCCTCCGCGTTAGCATTATAACAAGCGGGGGTAATTTATACATCACATTAAAATAATGAAAAACCCCATTCAAATCCCTCTAAATGACCACCCTCAAATTCAAGAATGAGGAGATGAATTGTGGTAATTTCTTAAATTAAAAGACAACCCCTACCCCAAGATTCTTTGGAGATGTAGCGGTGGTGGAAGAAGATTAAGTGTTTGATGAAGCCACCAACATTCATCGATCCCGGTTCATTATCACATGAGCTTTTGTCTCTTTCAGTGGAAGGTGTTTCATCACTTCATTAGAGGTTCCTCGCTTGATGAATCTGTGCCAAAATCTCTACCCTAAGCCCCATTTAAACAGAGGGGAAAAAGGGTGAGTAACCCACCCAGGAAATAATGAGGTTCAGTAATTGACGTAATTAATGAGCCACATTAATTGATAAAGGGGTGGTTATGCAACCAAAGTGTAACCGAGCATTTAATATCCCATATTAAATGTCTAACTACCTTTTTTTCCTGCCACCGCTGCTCAAGAGGTGGTAGGATAAAATAAAATAACAATTTTTTTTATTTTATTAATTCTTAAAAGATGCAAAAAGAACCTTTTCACCCATCCTAATGCGGTTGAAGTGAAGCCTCCCTTAAGAAAATCCCAAAACTATGAGTTCAACTGTGCCCTCATATTTCAATTCTGAGCACCAGTTCAATAGATATAAATTTCCGCCCACACGTTTTCTGAACGTACCTAAAATAAAGTTCAAAAAAATT
The DNA here is from genome assembly GCA_963277665.1 of Viscum album. NCBI lineage: Eukaryota > Viridiplantae > Streptophyta > Magnoliopsida > Santalales > Viscaceae > Viscum > Viscum album. The sequence goes on along the minus strand of OY728151.1, from coordinate 1,094,300,689 downwards.
ATTGACTGTCACCCTTGACCTGTGATGGTCGAGGTTAGGATCTAACTAAGGGAAACATGCCCTCAAGAGCTCAACAGTACTATCATATTTATAATCCGGGTTTCTGTTTAGGAGTTATATAATTTAAAAATAAAATAATTCTTACTTGATTATTTTATTTACGGCCAAAAACTAACTACCACTTTTGGCCCGCGCCATCCAAAGTTAGGATCTACCTAAGGAAAGAATATCCTCACGAGTTCAGTGGTGGTTCCGATTTTTAATATGAGTCACTGTTCGTGAGTTATAAACATTTGAAAAATAAAATCATTTTATTTAATCATTTTATTTACGGTTTTTCCATTTTTGGGTTTTCTCACCGGAGGCCTGCGTCGACTAAACTTAAGTCATGCCTAGGGTAAACTCGTCATCCTGAATGTAATAGTGCCCTAAGATTTATGATCTGGGCACCTGTTTAAGATTTATTCCACTTTTTTAGGAAAACTACTCATGTGTGCTATTTTAAGCTTAACTCTTTTTCGACAGATCATTCCGACACTCCTGGCCTCAGAATCACGTGCCGTTAGATTTTGAAGTCTCAAAATAATCCCAAATAATTTAAAAAAATTATATCGAAATTATCGGCCTTTACAATATTTATGTTTATTTAATTATTATATAAATCATAAATTCATGCTTTCAATTTTCGGGGAATACAATGACATAGTTTGTGGACGTATGGACTACCGTCTCCCCAAAGCGATGTGATCCACTCAAGCTTTACATGGAATGTATTAAAGATGAGTTTAATAAAAATTTATGAAAAAAATTTGATATTTATGATAATAATGACATAATTGTATATCTATAAATATAACATATTATTTTCTTCTTTCCATTTTACGTACTAAAAAAGTTTTAATTTCATTTTTGGACGTGTGGACAACTACCTTGTTGAAGCAATGTGATTCTTTATTTTTCATCACCACATCATAAGAATGATAAAAATATAACTATATAAAATTAAATAATATATTATTTATTATATAATTTTAATTATATAAATATTAACATTACTTACCTTATTTCTATAATGATCATTGAAAAATGGGAACATTACTCATGTGTATGTACGACCTACCATCTCCATTATCGTAACACTGGTTAATTTTTCATAACTATATTCCAGGATTGATTTTAAAAGTAAAATTGATGTAAAAATGTGATAATTATTTTATTATTATTGCTTCGAATATGTTTAAATAATGACCTCATTGACCTTAGTTGACCTATCAAATTCTGTTTTGACACATAACCTGATTATGTTTAAAACATTCGACTTTATCTTAATTGATTAAGTATTTCTATATAACTTGTTTATAAGTGAAATAAAAGTAATCATAAACTAGGAAAATGTATTAAAGAAATTAAATAACTATCATAAGTTTATTATTCAGAAAGATAGATGACAATCATGATGAATCAAACTCAAGGTAAGGGATTTTCATCTCACATTTTACATCTATGAGATAAATGTCATATTAACCACTCACTTTTTAGGGTGTATGTATATATCCTTTTGATATATTATATCATTAATTTTTCTATAATTATGGTAGTAATTGTTTTCATTTTCTTATTATTACTTTTCTGGTTTTTGATTCATATGTTACCAAAATTGTAAGGGGTTTCATCTCAATTTACATTCCATTGAAACTTGTTTTTTATTATTCACATAGTTAATTTTATATGGTGTATATAATGCCTATTTGACATGTTATATCAGGAATATAATTTTCCCCATGATATTATAAGTTTCATTTAATAATATTCATTAAAAGGGATTTGTTTTAAATGTTTCATCATGGTATTGGACACTTTGAATGTTTAAATATTATTTTCATTGAGAATGTATTTAATGATATTTTAAGAAAATTTCCATCTATGAATGTCAAAAACCATTTTTATTAATTATACTCTACTTTGGATATTATTTATTGATACTATCCTCATTATGTATTTGGATTTATTATGATTGTTTCAAATTTATTATTAAGGAACCTGATTCTTTCCCACGAGTTAGTGTTTTTTCAAAGATATTTTCATAGAACCTAATTCTTTTCTGTGGGTTACTCATGTTTCAAAGTTTTTGAAATTAAACCCATTTCTTTTCAAAGTTTTTATCTAGTTATAAGTGAATAATGATTGTTTATATGAGTTTTAGTATGGAAGTGTTTTATTCTTGATATGGTAATTGAGAATTATGTAAAATAGGCGATCTTGATAAAACTTATATAAAGTATTGATCCAAATTATGGCTCACAAGTGAGCCCAATATATCTTATACGAAGGGTTGCATCCCATTATAGATCATGAAGAACAATTGAACCCGATATAGCTTATGTAAAGGGTTAGCCCCATTATATCTCTCCAATTCATTGGTTAATGATAATTTTGACAGTCATACATAAGGTTATTTCAATTAAAATGGGTTTGAATTTTTTTTATAAAAGCATGTCTCCAATTTACCAAAATGAGTTTCAATTTCTTGTTATGAGTTTATAATGTTTCTAATGATTGAGGTTGATATTACATGATCTTTATTATTTATTTTGAAAAATCTTTCATTTTCTATGTTTTCATATTTTAAAATATATATATTTATGGGTTTTAGTTCTTTTATTATTTTCTCATGCACTTTGATTATGTCATAATATCATTATGTACTCTTATGCTCACTGATGACATTCATTTGTTAATTATTACATTTTCCCGTATTGAGCATCTGCGATCAACCTTCTAATGTGTCCTTTTACCCAAGTTTTAAAGAATGATTTTGAACCATTTATGTCAATAAAGGATTTCATAAGGATGATATTGATGACCTATTATGAAATAAGAAAATATTGGTTAAATGGATGAAATGTTGTTTTGATGACTTGTGAATTGATTATGTAGAAGTTTTTCATAATTCTCTAAAACTCTAAATCTAAAAGGTTCCAAAGGATTTAAGTGTTAAATGTTTTCCTTTTGATGTTGTAAGGTTTGATGGAAAAAATTGGGTCACAATTTTCAGAATCAAAGATGGAAATTTAAATTAATGGATTTCATTACAGGATTTTGGAGTTAGGTCCAAGGATGGTTTAGTAACTATATGAATATAGAGAAGATAATGAACTGAAAATCACTAGGAATCTACATATATTAATACCCACTTGAGTTACAGTTCCTAGTTACACCTACTAGTAAGGATCTAACAGTCGACACTGAACTACAAAGGCCAATGGTATACACATAACGTCATCTCAATAATATGCATTCCACCATTCACATGGTTAACTTAATTAGAATTAAAATAAGAACCTATATGGTGAATTTAGATTTAAGTTATTGGTGAAACATTAAATATCTAAACCTAAGTATTAATACCAGAAAAGGTGTCAAAACAAAGGAATCACGTGCCACATGGACCTATTAGGTCCACTACACCTCCAATGCACGAGGAATGAGTCATCATCTTTACTATCAAATGGCTCACCATAGATCCACATATCCTAATAGAAGAATTAATATATATATATATATATAGAATAAATTGAGTATAATTTCACCATGAATATATATTTGATAACACTATTTAGGTTTTTGTTGAAACTCTAAACAATTGTCATCAATTTTCATTAAAATCACACACTTGAAGGCATATAACCTGTGAACCCTATGTTCCAATATGATGCCTAAGAAACCTCTTCCATATGCTAGACAAGAGTAAAAACCAATAACTACCCTCTAACTAATGACATGAGTTCCAAAAATACAAAATAAATCATAACTCCTCATTACATGTGCGTTACTCAAAGTGATAATCATATAAAAATGTAACATTGCATATTAAGAATAGTAATCCCGTATCCCTAACAACCAATACTTCTTACCCAAAAAAGTTTTCTCAACACAATAGTATGATATCCAACATAGGTTCTAAAAAATTCTTAATACTCCTATATACTATATTCAAAATTACAATATAATAGGAATGGAACTACTCTGATACCACTTTGTAACATCCTAACCCAGTAGCCATAAAAACAGTCCCCCAAGATGGTTCAACACAAGGTCTCAAACATGCCTCCTCATAGTCCCTTAATGATATTTGATAGCCTCTTTCATATGTGGAGGTCCACTTAAGTCCTTGTGGTGAACCAACTTAGGTCATTATTTTTGTGGCTCCTAGGCCATGACGTTACACCGAAGGATTTAATAAGTTTAATGATATTATCCTTTATTTATTTATTATTCCATTTAAATTTATAAACTTTTATGGAATGTAATTATATATGGTATGTGATAAATAGTTTCATATAATTATTTTTTAATATTCCATAATAGATGAATGAATAGTTTATAATATGATTTATATCTTATCTGATATATTTTATTCTCTTGATCAATTATTTTGAATAAATATCTATCATTTTTAAGAATGATAGGCATATAATTTAAGAACATAAAATGAGTCCCCAAACATTTGGTATCACATTATTCCCCATTAAATAAATTATTTCATCGTGATTTAAATTTTCTCATCTAATTAAAATAGTTGATGGTATCACTATGATGGACAAGACCAAATCTATAATTCCTATAACATTCCAAGATTTTATAACTTTTAAAAAATATTCTATATTATATAAAATTTGTTACAAATAAACCTATATTAATGTACCACATAATATTGGATGATTATTATTAATAAAACTATGAAAAAACCTCTAGGACTATAATCGATTAGAAATAATACCTTTATAGGATAAATGATTGAAAATATTTATTATAGAAAATTTTTATTTTCAATTAAAGTTGTTTCATTATATTTTATGTTTTATTTTTAAATATAAAATTAAAAAATTATATAATTTGAGTTTTATTGAATAAAAATATTTTTTTGAATTCCTCTTACCAAAATTTATTTAGAATAAAATTTTCAGATTTTTTACGGAAGCATGGTTTTTAGTTGACAATTTTGATTTCCATGAAACATATATTTTTTATGAAATTATATTTATATAAGAATAGTTTAGATGATTAAAAATCCTTTTATGTGATAACTTATGAATCTATTTAATGACATTATTCCTTTTAAAATATTATTTGAGATTATAAAACTACGACAATAATTTTTATAACTAAAGTAAAATCATACTTTAAAAATAATATTTATGGTCTTTCCATGAATCATGTATTTTCAAAGTGAGATTTGGTTTTTCCATTCCATGATAGACGCTTAAAGTTTTTTTTATAACAATCCAATTTTTGTCTTGAGTTTTTATAATTTTAATAAGTACGATTTAAATATAAATTTTAAGTATCCAAAAATACTTTTTACACTATTTTCACATTTTATGTTCAAAAATATTACAATTATCTTTTCAAACCCATATAAATTTTATTTTATGAAGTAATTTCAAACACTGAAATAATAATTTTTAAAATTTTAAATTATTTAAATATTATTTTTTTCATTAAAATTCATTTCCATTGATAAAAAATAATTACAAATGTAAAAGAAAGATAGGGTAGAAGTTAAAAATTTAAAAGAAAAGACCTCATACACTCATTTTTCCCCAAAATGAGTGTTTTTGGTGATTTTAGAACCAAAATCACTTTTCCCTCCCCTTTTATCCATATATTTACCATTTAACCATGAATAATAACATTATATGATTGAAAAATGTAAGGGTTACTTCCAATACAACACTTCTCTTCACATATAAAAATATAAAAACACCCCCCATTGAAAACTAACCTTACCTTTAAAATTTTAATTGAAAACTAAATTATTTCTCATCATAGAACTATCTCATACTTCCAAAATCATATGGTCACTATTTTTCAAGATAAGTACTTAATTTTAATGGATAATTCCTTTGAAAAGTTTAAGTCATAGATGATTATATCCACTTATTCTTAGTTTATCTCTCTTAGTTTTCACTATACTAGTCTTCTATTAACTTATAGATATAATAAATTTAGTAATTTTTTATATTGAAATTTGATTACATTAATTAAACAAAAATTATTCAATCCATTGAATCCACCATGAATCACTATAACATTGATCATGTGTATGTGTGGATTACAACCACCATGGAGTGATTTTGTTCATTTATCATCACTACCTCCTAAGGATGTTATCAAGTATAAATTTGATGAATAAATATGTTTTCTAGGTCCAGAACACTACTAAAATATGATCATTTACCATATTCCATCTTTTAGTCATTTTTTTAGAAATGGAATCATCGAACATGCGTACATGAAGACTACTGCCTTCATGAATAATATTTTTTTTCATCAACACCCATATTGAATGGTTATAAGAATATATTTACTTAGAATATATGATAATTATTACCCATTTATTATTCTTAATATTTCATATTATGATTATCGAAATAAATTCCCTTACACATGAATGTTGAGTCGAAATTTATACTTTCTACTTTTCCTTTCATTAGTTTTTGAAATCACAAACACTTTTTTAAAGAACTATTTTACTAAATTTATATATCCCAGGTATTTTAATTTATTTTTTTGTATAAAAAATTTTTTATACTTAAAATAGAAATAGATCAAATGTAAAACAAATATAACCTTTTATTATTCAAACCAATCCATGAGACTAAAGGTTCATCTAATACTTCAGATCAACTACTGTACTAACTAATGGTTAGACTTATTTCCTCTCTATCAAACTAAAAATTGTATTGATGAATCAGATTGGCCTTTTTTTATTTTATAATATTTACAAACAAAAGTTAAGTCCACCAGACTATGAAATGTTTATAAATGGAGTATTTAGGGTTGTTTCTATTGAATAGAATCTAGGAAAACATTATAATGGTGTTAAATTAAACAATGTCGGACAATGAAGTACAATTCATGATTAACTATCAAGATCAAGAACCATATCATTATGAGATATCAAAGTGATATTTGTCTAAATATATTGAAAACAACTCACAAATATGAACATTGATTAATTACCTATAAATAGGAGTTCATTTGAAGAGATGGGAGCTGATGGATTTGTAACTGAACACATCTAAAGACCACTATGAATGAACATCTCTATATGGCCCCATCCTAAAAACACCACTTAATCATGAGTTAAAACATGAATTCACATTGAATATATTTTCAGGTTTAGAGTTTTATAGAATTAGGCCATAATTATTACATTACATATCAAACATTAAAAAGTAGAAACTTCTACTCTAACCAATTTTTTCACAACAATAAACTCATTAAATAAAAAAAGAATTATTTTCTTTATATAAATCTTCTTTAATTATTTCTTTATCTTACCCTTCCTTATACGCTATGATTTTTTTTTCAAAAACTTGCTATGAGCATAAAAATCTCAGCAAGGGTTATAAAATAATGAAATAAAACATTAATCCATCAATACATTAAAATCAATGAAATCATAATTTTCACTCAGAAAACATAATCTCCTTAACATACCTCATGAAATCATAAGATTTATCAATATCACATAGAAATCATTAATCATAAAGGTAACTTTTTTAATCCATAAAATACTTACATTGTAGCTTTCATAACTACATATCGAGTTACGTTTGGGACACCCATCAAATAATATTCACAAAATATCTTAGGATAAACATTAACTTTTACCTCCGTCATGTTATCCAATGAATTGGAGAGATATCTCAGGATCACCCTCCCTAGGTTTATTATGGAACCACCCATATACATAAACAATTCCCAAGAACAAGAACATAATCATAACACACTAATAATCATAAAGGAAAGATAAAATTTCCACATTTCAATCACAATATAACATTTCAAGATACTGAAATAATAAATAAAATATCAAAACCATTTTAAATACCAAAATACATGAAAATGGTATTTGTTATTTATTTTCATTTTTTAAAAACATTACGTCTAGTTAAGGAATCTATATATCAAATAATACTCACGGCTGCAAAAAGGTCATTATCGTCGCATACATTAAAAAGAAACATTAATTTTTTCATTTTTTAAAATGATTCATAGAAAAATATTCCATTTTAATGAAATGAAAAGTCAAAGGGTTTTATACACCGTATAAAAGAAAGTCATGTATAAATAAAAATATGCCTCAATTAAAGGATATTGAGACAAAGTCCCTAATAAAGATCATATCCTTAGATATAAGATAAATCAATGAAATAATTATGTGTGAAAAATATAAATACCACCAATATAAGTGGTTATTAAGTGTAATAAAATCAGTGGTCATTCATATAGATTCTTGGAAAAACAAAACAAATGACATAGATATTTAACTCAATGAAGTGATATTGGGTTAAGATTTCCCTTAAAAAGTTTGTATAAATACTGTAAGAATTTATCAATGGGGGTGATTATGTGTAAGAGAAGTATATCCACACAATGATAAGTGGAAATTACTACATAAATAAATAAACAGTGATTACACACATAATCTTGGTATAATATAATCAATGAAGTATGTATAAAACCCAAAGAGTAGAGATTGAGTTTAGAAATTCCCTTAGGAAAATTCGGCACCCTAACGACGTCACATAAAAATTCAGAAATTGATTTGATAAGAGATAAAATGGTATCTCATTACTTTTAAATAAAATGTGCATCAATAAGAATATATAAGAAAATATTCCAACATAAGAAAATGGAAGTTAAAATACATAATATAAAGAAGTCTTTGACTAAAAGAGGAGGGTGAAAGGTTCCCTTACCTTGCGTCCGATACGTCACTTATGTTTCTTGTTATTCCTGAATAATTAACTTAAGTTAATTTATACTTTCCTAAGAACTTTTTTGAAGTTTATTATTCCATTTATATCACTTATTTCAAGTTTATAAAATTTACATAATTATTTAAGTTAATATCAGTTGTTTTTTCGATATTCGATACTTGAGTCAAAAATGAACTTGTTATAATTACAAATTGTCCATGAGGTAAAAATTCAATTATATACTAAATGATATTAATGATTTAAATATAATATATATAATATATATCCAATATATATGTATTTATAATATTCCATAAAATTTGGAGATAATAAATGAAATGCACTGTTCATGGAGACGGTAAGCCGTACGTACACATGAACACTACTTTCATTTCTTTTTTTTCCTTTTTAAAGGAATGAAAACTAAATTATTAATAGGTATATTATAATTCCATTATAATTTCATATGATATATATATATTACATAAGTCCATTATTCCATTCATTATACGTTCCATGTATGGCATGAACGAGTCATCTCACTTTGAGGGGGTGGTAGTCCGCGCTTCCTCAAATGAAATTATCATATTTATACATTATAGAAAGCATAAATGTAAAACCAAAAAATTTCAAGGAAAGTTTTTTCTTAAATTATTTGAAATTTTAGGAGTCCGTAGTTTCTGACAGTGTCTGATTCTGAGGCCTGGTGTGCCCGGAATCAATTTTTGAAGTTTTTTTCGGGTACATTCAGTAAACGTATGTGCAGGTTTTTCTATCTTTCGAACCAGTGCTCAGAATTGAAATATGAGGACACCGATGAACTCGCACCACCGATATTCACTTAAGGATACCTCTACCGTAGTTGCGTTTGGTTGAGAGCGGGAGTTAATTTTTTTGGGAATTAAATAAAATTTATGTGTTACATAATTTTATTTTAGGTGGTGGTTATTTCCTCCAAAGGGAAGTTGGAGGTGGGGCCCACACCCCACATAACTTCCAATTAGAGGATATTTCTTAGTGGGGCCCACACGAGTTCAAAACTCTCAACTATCCTTGAAACCCCCTTTAACTCTTTAAATCCCCTTTAATTTATTAAGGACAACACCCCTCATTTATTTTGGTGGAGCCTCTCCACCTCCCTTCCCTTAATTGTGCCAACACAATTAATTAATGCGATAATTAATTAATTTGTGGTGTGATTAATTCTATTGAATTCATTTGAATTGAATGGAATCATTAAAATATGAGGGAGCCTATTATTTTATTTTCTTGGAAAATATTCAGTTGGGAGGCTTTGGGATAATTAGAAAGAAAGTGTTCTTCTATGAAGAACATATCCAACGAAGAACGACGTCTTCTCTCGATGAAGAATGCCAATTCCACCGAAGAACGTCGACATGTCTTCCTCTTTTCTAACTGGGACTATCAAGGGATGACGCCGCACGTGAAGAACGTCGCAAACAATGACGCTTCTTCCTCGGACACACCCCCGACGTCAACGAATCAACACCATCATCAACGAACAAACTTCAAACCAAGGTAGGTGGTTTTGTATAATTTTAAATGAATAAAATTATACCCTCGTTCTTGATGATTTCTTTGGTTTGTCTTTGTCCATTTGTTATTGTCTAACGTGAAGGGTGTGGGCCAAACAAACATGGCCTGACGACCCTCTGTAGATTCTTGATTGTGTTAACAATGGAGGCGGAGCCGGACGGGTGCGGTGCTGTCGCACCATGCCGGAGGAAGAGGCCACGACCATGAGGCGGAGGCGACCGAAGGCGGTGGAAACTGAAGGCTGTGGTCAGGCCGGGCCGCGGTGGTAGAGGACCGGCGCCATTGTGCTGACCGCATGGAGGAAACCGTGGCCCGCATCCGCGAACTGCTTGGAGGAACCGAACCGGCCAGCCGCCTGTCGGCCGGGCTGGAGGACCGTGACCCCGCTTGGCGCCGCGCTGCGGAGAAGACCGCGACCCACAACCACGGGCCGCTCGGCGGGAAAACCTGCCGGCCACCTGCCATTCAGGCTGAAGAAACTACGACGCCCTCTGGGGAGAACAGTGTCCCGTTGTGTGGGACGCTCATGCTGGATAGAACCAGCCGAATTCAGCAGGCTGGGCAGGGAGAGGCGGTGGTGCTCGGCGCCGTCGGGCGAACCAGACCGGCCCACTCCGTGGGTCGGGTCAGCAGGTGGGCCGTGCCCCACTAGGCCAGGCCGACCCCCCATCTGGGTCAGACCCGCCAAACCAGGCCGGGCTGACCCCCCAGCCAGGTCAGACCCGTAGAGCCGGGTCGGGCTGACCCGCCAGCCCACTAGGCTTGATGGGCCAGGCCCGACTTCGCTTATTTGCGAATATCTTCAAGATCGCGCGTCCGAACGATGCTACGTCTGTAGAACTGGGACCCTTGCGATGGGACGGTCTTTTTTGATACTCTATGTGAGTTTTGGAAAACTTTGGAAATTGGCCAGGTTTGGATTGAGTGTATATCCGACCTGGCCCCTGTAACAGAGATTCTAATAACTCTCAGATCTGGCGTCTGATTGATGCACCGTCTATCACGTTGGGTTCCTTTTGATGAGATGAAACTTTGGGATACATCAAATCAGGACATTGTGATAGTCGATATATCGACCCCTTATGCTCGAGGAGCGGACCCTCCCAGAATCGAGCGTGCTGTGTACGAGAACTCTAGAGCTGGCTGCGACTGCGATAACTACTGTACTGGAATCCTCTGTGGGTTTGAAGACAATTACTACTATACCATAATCCTATGTGGGTTCGATAGTTCTGACTTCTATTCCTATATCCTATGTGGGTCCAATAGAATAGCTGGCATGTATCATGTGTGGGTTCGACAACTTAGACGAGATAGCTGGTCCTGTATCCTGTGTGGGTCTGACAGCTTAGACGAGATAACTAGCCTGTATCCTGTGTGGGTCCAACATCTTATCTGGTCTTGTATCCTGTGTGGGTCCGATAACTTAGATGATCCAGTGGCTACATCTGATTATCTATATCTCTCTACTATTGTGGCATACCTATGTGAGTTGGGTCATGTCTTTCAACCATTATCATCGTGGTGATTGAATTTACTTCCTTTGTGGAATTTGTTTGTGCTTGGGCTCGAGATTTGGAATTGGACTGAGATTACTAACTTAGGTATATGTATGGCCATATACATAGGTAGTGTTGGTTGATATTTCATGATTTTATCTTTATTCTTTTTTTATCCTTAGTGGATATTGTGAGACCTTGCGGGTCTCAGGGTCCCTACTGAGTATCGTTATACTCACCCCTACATAGGCTATGCCCGCACCTCATTGTGTTGGATGTAGACGACAGACAGTGCTGATGGTGGCCGAGAGCGCCACGACTGGACGATACCTGGAGGTGGACTTGCGACGAGTCGGAACACAGAGGTTACTGACTAATGTGAGTGATGAGGTGGCCATCTGTACCTACCCTTCTGGTAGGAACCCCGGAGGATGATCCAAGAGCTGATCTTTACTTTCAGCTCTTTGTATCTTTTTACTTGTACCTATTTTTCAGTTGGGTTTGTATACTGGCCCATTTACTTTCCTGCACACTCTTTTGTATTTTGTTTTACTTAGTGTTTACTTCTTATTGTGTACTTTTTTGTGTTTATTTACTTTTATAAAGTCAATGCTTTACTAGCTTAGGTATTTACACCTTTGGTTCTAGTCGCCAGCCCCTGACATATAGAAGGCGGGCTTGGGGTAGTCACCACATGGGCCCCGAGGACGGGTCGTGACAAATCAGTATTAGAGGTCGGTTCTACCGCAGAACTCAGGGCTCTGATCATTCTTTTTTGTGAAGTAATAGTATTAAGGTTACTGATTGTGGTTTTTAGTCCAGGGAGTCCAGTGTTGGTGCCGCAGCCGACATATCCATACACCAGGACCCTGACCTCTGATTTTCGACTCAGTGCACGAAAAAACTGATTGCGTGTGTGTTTCCTTAGAAAAAGTTTTCTTTGTGATTATTTTTTTTCAGCTCACCAGGTGTACATTTTTGACCATGGAACACATGTTTCTTTTCAGGATGGCCGCACGAAGGCATCCAGCTAGGGTTCCGAGTTACGTACGAGATGGTAGCCCACCGAGCGATGAGGCCTCGGTGCAGGGCCCCATCATAGCAGAGGTACCAGTGGTACAACTTCCAGCAAGGCCACCAATACCACCAGATCCAGCAGTAGAGAGTTCACATCGCCTGAGTGCACTGCATGAGTTCTATCAACAAAGTCCACCCAGGTTCTAGGGAGAGACGGACCCCCAGGCAGTTGAGGATTGGATTGAGGCTTTCATGAGAGTTTTCAGATTTGTAGGGACACCAGCTGACCTCATGGTGATCCTTATCGCGAGTCTCTTGTATGAAGAAGTAGAAAGATTGTGGAGCCTAATGCTCCAGGTGAATGAAGAGCCATCATTACTCTGGACATAATTCGAGAGTCTCTTTCGCTCAGAGTTTGTTCCATCCACCCTTCGTGTAGTGCGGATTCAGGAGTTACTACATCTGCAGTAGGGAATATGGTAGTAGCTCAGTACTCAGCGAGGTTCACCGACCTCTCACACTACACCACATATATGGTGCGAGACCTGTTCTTAAGGGCCCAGACCTTCGAACAGGGACTCAGGCATGAGATCAGGGATTCAACGATTCCCCTAAGCATTCCAACGCAATCGGGGGTACTGGAGAGAGACCTTGTAGTGGAGAGATTTCTCGCTGAGCAGTCACCAGTAGCGAGACTCACCACAGGGCGAAACGTAGCAGAGTCTTCTGCAGATGGTATTAGACAGATGTCGCAGAGGTCTAAGAAGACCAGGCCATTAGGTGGGCATTCTCAGGATACAGTTTCGGTTGTGTGGGGCACATGAGACAGAGTCAGCTATACGAGGAGTAGGCAGTGCTATGCATGCGGCGGGCAGGGCCACATGGATCATGACTACTCGACCCGCCATGCAGTTGAGCAGAAGACTGTAGAGGGACCTCCCAGAAAGAGGCATAGGTTCTACCGTGGTGGTCTGCCGGGAGCAGGAGGATGTGGTAGAGGAGTTGGCCGAGCAGCGGGTGGTGGACGACGTTTCGAGGATCTACCACCACCACCACCACCAGGAGGTCCACCCCGACCACATGGAGTAGGAGGATAGAGGCGGGCTCAGCTCCAGATAGTCGAGTCCTACGACCATGATGCACCTGAGATGATTCTAGGTACTATCTGTGTCTACTCCACCCCTACTGCAGTACTCATAGACACAGGTGTGAGTCATTATTTTATTTCCGCTGCCCTTGTTCATAGCTCAGAGATTACGATGGAGCCGTTGGCTCAATCCTTATGGCTAGAGACTCCTACGGGAGTAGACTCGATGATTACGCACTCGTGCCGGCAGTGTGATCTTACTCTAGGAGGTGAGAGCTTCAGCTGGGATCTTCTTGTAGCGACGTCTAAGACTTATGACATCATCTTGGGTATGGACTGGTTATCCACAGTTCATGCTCAGATTGACTGTATTAGGTGAACAGTGTGGTGTATCCCCATGGATGGGACCAGGTTTACCTTCACCGGTGAGAAGGGAGCCTTATAAGCGTCGGATGGACTTACAAAGAGGAGGGGGCAACCGATCACACATTAGTTGGCTAGTCTCATCCTCAGAGTGGTTGATATGCAGAGTCCGAGTTTTCATATTGTGTTGGATCAGTATGTGGATGTTTTCACTGACAATGTTCTAGGACTACCTCCTCACAGGGAGGTAGACTTATATATTGATATGTACCCCATGACAACACCAATATCTACTCCAGCGTATCGGATGGCTCCTGCTGAGCTTCGTGAGCTGTGGGTACAGCTGGAGGACTTGCAGGGGAAGGGATTTATCCGACCCAGTGTTTCACCCTGGGCATCACCGATTTTGTTCGCCAAGAAGGTGGGTTGGATCTTGCGACTGTGTGTCGATTACCATCGCCTGAATCAGGTGACCATGAAGAACAAGTACCCACTCCCAAGGATTGAAGACCTCTTTCATCAGATCAAGGGAGCACATTGGTTCTCGAAGATAGACCTCAGGTCAGGCTTTCACCAGCTCAGAGTTCGAGATGAGGATGTGCAGAAGAAGACCTTCAGGTGTCGGTATGGCCAGTACGAGTTCTTGGTTATGCCCTTCGGCATAACCAACACACTAGAAGTGTTCATGAGTCTCATGAACGGGATCTTTCAGCCTTACCTCGATTAATTTGTCGTATTCTTCATCGACGACATACTGATTTACTCGACTACTGAGGAGGATCACGCCTACCATTTTTGAGTGGTACTGGATACACTCTGAGAGCACCATCTTTATGGTAAACTCTCAAAGTGCTAGTTCTGGATTCGAGAGGTTCATATCTTGGGACACGTCATCTCGGAGGCTGGAGTTACAATGGATCCAATGAAGATCAAGTCAGTACTTTCTTGGGAGCCACCTAGAAGTGTGATGGAGGTGCGGAGTTTTCTGGGACTGGTTGGGTACTATCGTAGATTTGTGCCAGACTTCTCCAGATTTGTAGCACCGTTTTCAGCTTTGACGAAGAAGGGGAAACCCTTCATGTGGTCAGAGAGATGCCAACAGAGCTTTCAGGAGCTGAGGCAAAGGTTAACCAGTGCACCTATCTTGAGGATAACGAAGGAGGGAATAATGTACGTAGTTTACTACGACGCATCAGGGACTGGAATCGGGTGTGTCCTGATGTAGGAGCGGGCAGTGATCGTGTATTGTTCATGACAATTGACACAATATGAGCAGAACTACGCTACCCATGACCTGGAGTTAGAAGCAGTGGTCTTCGCCTTGAAGATGTGGTAGCACTATCGGATGGGCGAGGGTTTTACAGTCTACTCTGACCACCAGATTCTTAGGTATATCATCTCGCATAAGGAACTGAAGATGAGACAACGACGATGGATCAAGTTCCTACAGGACTATGACATTGAGATAGTATATAATCCTGGGAAGGGGAACATTGTAGCAGATGCTCTTAGCAAAAGATCAGGCATTCAGCTGTTAGGAGAGGTGACAGAGCAGCTGGCAGCGTTGCAGATATCCTTTATGGATAGAGATGGAGCAGCCTTTCTGCAGTCTCTCACAGTCACTCCACTTCTTCAACGAGTCGGGGAGGCACAGCGTGAGGACGTTGAATGTGAGACGTGACGTGCAAAGATATCCTCAAGGAAGGCACCTGATGAATTTTTTGAAGGTGGGGAGCACTTCATTCTCTTCATAGGACGGACCATGGTACCAGTTTCACTTCAGGAGGAAGTGTTGAGGGAGTTCCACACTTCCCCTCTAGAATTACATCCAAGAGTGGCGAAGATGTATCAGGACCTCCGATGACAACACTGGTGGCTAGGTATGAAGAAGGCAGTAGCATAGTTTGTCTCACGATTTCTCACTTGTCAGCAAGTGAAGGTGGAGCACTAGGTTCCAACAGGCTTGGTTCAGCCCTTAGAGGTCCCATAGTGGAAGTGGGACAGGATATCCATGGATTTTGTGATGGGACTTCCACATACATATAGAGGACACAACTTTATCTGGGTGATTGTCGACTGACTCACCAAGTCGGCCCACTTCCTACCGATCAGAGAGAAGGGCTTAGTAGAGAGCTTGGGACGCCTCTACATTCATAAGATCACACGACTTCATGATGTTCCATCGACTATCGTCTCCAATCGAGATGCCCGTTTCACTTATCGACTTTGGAAGGGGTTACATGAGGCTTTTGGGATGTAGCTTCACTTGAGAACCACCTTCCATCCTTATACGGATGGTCAAACTAAGAGGACCATTCAGACTCTCGAGGACACGCTTCATGCATGTGTTCTCAACTTTGGTCACAGTTGGGAGGATCACTTACCTTTGGTGGATTTTGCGTACAACAACAGCTACCACTCCACCATCGGGATGGACCCTTATGAGGAATTGTACGACCGACCATGAACATCACCTCTGTGCTGGGTAGACCGAGGGGAGTCAGCACTTGTAGGGCCAGAGATGGTTCAGGCTATAACGGAGAAGGTGCAGATCATCCTGGAACGGATGAATACTACACAGAGCAGACATAAGTCCTATGCTGATAGGAGACGAAGACCGCTGGAGTTCGAGGATGACGACCACGTCTTCTTATGGGTCTCACCTCTATGAGGTCTACCGAGATTTGGACGAGGCGACAAGTTATCTCCACTATTTATTGGACCATTTTAGGTCCTCAGTAGAGTAGGCGAGGTGTCTTACCGTTTGGCCCTTCCACATCAGTTGCACCGGGTGCACCACTTTTTTCACGTATCTAAGATGAGGAGATACATGCATGACCCATCCCAAATCATCGACCATGGGGAGATGGACATCGATGACAGGGCGAATTTCACAGAGGTTATAGTGGATATTGAGGATCGACAGGAGAGGGTCCTGCATAGACGGTCGATTCCTCTGGTGCGTGTTCCCTGGCAGCACGAGAACCTCCAGGATAGCACATGGGAGCGGGAGGTTCAGAAGCGTGCTCAGTACCCCCTTTTGTTTCCCTAGTGTGTGTTGTAGGTTTACGAGGATGTAAATCCCTGAGGTGGGGGTAATGTAAGGACTCGGAAATTTCAAGGAAATTGTTTTCTTAAATTCTTCGGAATTTTAGGAGTCCTCAGTTTCTAACAGTGTCTGATTTCGAGGTCCGATGTACCCAGAATCAATTTTTGAAGTTTGTTTCGGGTACGTTCAGTAAATGTACATGTGGGTTTTTCTATCTTTCGAACCGGTGCTCGGAATTGAAATCCAAGGACACCGATGAACTCACAACGCTGATATTTGCATCAGGAGACCTCTACCGCAGTTGCATTTGGTAGAGAGCGGAAGTTAATTGTTTTGGGAATTAAATAAAATTTATGTGTTACATAACTTTATTTTAGGTGGTGGTTATTTCCACCAAAGGGAAGTTGGAGGTGGGGCCCACACCCCACATAACTTCCCATGGGAGGATATTTAATGGTGGGGCCCACACAAGTTGAAACCTCTCAACTACCCTTGAAACCCCCTTTAACTCTTTAACTCCCCTTTAATTTATTAAAGCCAACACCCCTCATTTATTTTGGTGGAGCCTCTCCACCTCCCTTCCCTTAATTGTGCCAACACAATTAATTAATGCGATAATTAATTAATTTGTGGTGCGATGAATTATTTTGAATTCATTTGAATTGCATGGAATCATTAAAATATGAGGGAGCCTATTATTTTATTTTCTTGGAAAATATTCTGTTAGGAGGCTTTGGGAGAATTATAAAGAAAGTGTTCTTCCATGAAGAACATCTCCAACAAACATCAACATCTTCTCTCGGCGAAGAACGCTGATTCCACTGAAGAATGTCGACGCATCTTCCTCCTTTCCAACTGGGACATGCAAGGGAAGATGCTGCCTGCAAGGAATGTTGCCAACAATGACGCTTCTTCCTCGGACGCACCCCCAATGTCAACAAATCGACGCCATCATCAACGAATGAACATCGAATCAAGGTAAGTGGTTTTGTATAATTTTAAATGAATAAAATTATACCATCGTTCTTGATGATTTCTTTGGTTTGTCTTTGGCCATTTTTTATCACCTAATGCGGAGGGCACGGGATGAACAAACACGTCCTGATGACCCTCCGTAGATTCTTGATTGTGTTAACAATGGAGGCGGAGCCGGATGGGCGCGGAACAATCGCACCACGCCGGAGGAAGAAGCCACGACCATGAGGTGACAGTGACCGAAGGCGGCGGCAATCGAATGCCGCTGCCAGGCCACGATGGTAGAGGACCGGTGCCGTTGCACTGGCCGCGTGGAGTAAACCGTGACCCCCATCCGCTGGCTACTCGGACGAACCAAACTGGCTAGCCGCCTGCCGGCTGGGATGGAGGACCGCGACACCGCTTGGCACTAAACTATAGAGAAGACTGCGGCCTGCAACCGCGAGCCGCTCGACGGGCGAACCGGCCGGCCACCTGCTGGTCGGGTTGAAGAAATCGCAACACCACGTGGGGAGAACAGCGGCCCGCTGTGCGGGCCCCTCGTTCTAGACAGAACTAGCCTGCTTCGGCTGGCTGGGCAGGGAGAGGCAACACCTCTCGGCGCCGCCGGGCGAACCAGACGGGCCCGCTCTGTGGGCCGGGTCTGCAGGTGGGCCGCGCCACACCGGTCCGGGCTGACCCCCCAGCCGGGTCGGACCCGCCTAGCTGGGTCAGGCCAACCCGCCAGCCCACTGGGCTTGACGAGCCGGGCCCAACTTCACTTATTTGCAAATATCTTCAAGACCAAACGTCTGAACGATGCGTCGTTTGTGGCACTGGGACCCTTGTGATGAGGTGGTACTTTTGTGATACTCTAAGTGAGTTTTGGACTACTTTGGAAAACGGCCGGGTTTGGATCGAGCATAAATCCAACCGGGCCCCTGGAACGAAAATGCCAATAACTCTCAGACCGGGCGTCCTATTGACGCGCCGTATGTCGTGTTGGGTTCCTTATGATGAGACGGAACTTCGGGATACATCAACTCAGGACTTCGTGATAATTGATGTATCGACACCCTTTGATCGAGGAGAGGATCCTCCCAGAATTGAGCGTGTTGTGTTCAGAAACCCTAGAGGTGGCTGCGACTGCGATGACTACTGTACTAGAATCCTATGTGGGTTCGATGACGATGACTACCGTACCATAATACTGTGTGGGTTTGAATGTTCTGACTTCTATTCCTATATCCTATGTGGTTCCGACAGAATAGCTTTCCAATATGCTGTGTGGGTCTGACAGCTTAGATGAGATAGCTGGTCCTGTATCCTGTGTGGGTCTGACAGCTTAGACGAGATAGCTGGCATGTATCCTGTGTGGGTTCGACAGATTAGCTAGTCCTGTATCCTATATGGGTCCAACAGCTTAGATGATCCAGTGGCTACATCTGATCATCTATATCTCTCTACTATTGTGGCATACCTGTGTGAGCTGAGTCATGTCTTTCAATTATTATCATAGTGGTGATTGACTTTACTTCCTTTGTGGAATTTATTTGTGTTTGGGCTCGAGATTTGGAGCCGGACTGAGATTGATAACTTAGGTATGTGTATAGGCATATACCTAAGTAGAGTTGGTTGATAATTCATGATTTTATATTTCTTCTTTTGTTTATCCTTAGTGGATATTGTGAGACCTTGTGGGTTTCGGGGTCCCTACTGAGTATCGTTATACTCACCCCTGCACGGGCTATGCCCGCACCTCTTTGTGTTGGATGCAGATGACGGACAATGCTAATGGAGGCTGAGAGTGCCACGACTGGACGATACCTGGAGGTGGAGCTTGCGATGAGTCAGCACACGGAGAAGACTGACGGACGTGAGTGCTGAGGTGGCCATGTTTACCTAGCCTTCAGGCAGGAACCCCAGAGGATGATCTAGGAGCCGCTCTTTACTTTTAGCTATTTGTCTCTTTTTACTTGTACCTGTTGTTCAGTTGGGTTTGTATACTGGCCCATTTACTTTCCAGCACACTCTTTTGTATTCAGTTTTACTTACTGTTTACTTCCTATGGCATACTCTATTGAGTTTTTTTACTTTTATAAAGACAATTCCTTCCCAGCTTAGGGATTTACGCCTTTGGTGCTAGTCGCCAGCCCCCTGGCCTATGGAAGGCGGGTTTGGGGTAGTCACGACACGGGCCCCGAGGACGGGTCGTGACAATAAAAGTATGATGTAAATAAAATTAAATAAGAATAGAGACAATATAAATACAATATATATAATATATATATATATATATATTTCCATCATAATGGCCACCACGAGAGGCGGTAAGAGATAATTGAACAATCATTATTTCGCGAGGCAGCATTTCACCGTCCACAAAAATAGTATGTTATAAATCCATTAGATGGAGGTGTGTGTGAGTGTAGGATGAATACATAGAATAAAAAAGTCCTAGTATATTTAATATAATGGTTTTGTTGTAAAATAATTGAATAAAGAGAGTTTTGGGGGTTCGAGAAGGGAAATAAATGAGAGAAGCTTGAGAGAACACATTACCTCAAATCAGGTAACTCCGTTTGATTTAAGCTAAAAGGATTTCTTGAATTGACTTCTAACCAAGGTGAGGATTCTAGGAGGAATAGAGGAATTTTGGGAGATTATTTGGGTAGATTTTGGATGAGCCAAGGGGATTGAGAGGTGTGAGTAAGGGTTAGAGTTGATGCCCTTTTATAAGAGGAAGGAGGGGCACTTTAAGAATATCTTGAATTATTATTTTATTATAAAATGAATTTTGATTTGAAAAGGTCCCAAACTCATTTAATTAAAATATTAAGTGAATATTTTTCAAAATAATCTCAACCAATAGAATTTGGACATGTTTTGGTTTGAAATTTAACCTTATCATTTATCTTTATCCTTTAGTTAACTAGTTTAACTCTTACCATGTCTTCGAGTATATTCATACTATATGATTAATTTAGTTACCATAAAATTCCAATTAAACAAAAAGTGGTTAATTAATGACTTAATAAACATTATATAACTCATTTGGATTAATCTTAGATTTTTAGAACTATTACATCTTTTAATAAAATAGTATTTGTTTTAAAAACTCCTTTATGTCAATTTATATACTATTCATATCATGACTTTTAAAAAATAGATAAAAACTTGATTCTTTCAAAAAAAAACTTCGTTAATTCAAAGAAAACAAGTCATACTTAACCCTAAAATTCTTTTATGGCATAAAAAGTTACAAAATAAATTTATTTTAATATTTATAATCTCTTTTATTTAAATAATTCATTAATAAGGTAACAACTACATAATCATTTTGTCATAAATAAATTTATTTATTTGATGCCTAAAAATTATAATTAAAATACCATGATGTAGGAAATATTTTTATATTTTTATTTTCTATTTATAGTCAAATATATCACTTATATAACCCCATATAAAACTATTTTATTAAAAGATACGTGTTTAGGTTATATTTTCCTTAACTTTAAATTAAAAGAAATTAAATGTCATCTTCAAACACAAGTGGCTCTATGGGGTCCTAAAATCGACCCAAGGAATCGTATGGTTGGAAATATCTCACCCAATAGGGTTAGGACATGTGTTAGGGTATTTTAATATTATTGTAATATTATTTTTTACCATTATTTACCCGATTTACCCTTTAACCATGGTAAAAAATATATTTACTGAAGTTACTATTCATAATGTCTAAAAATAAATGGAACCTATTTACAAAATTTTAACCTCCGGATTCAAAATATGGAATCCATTTTTCCAAATTCAAGACACATAAATTGCAGAAATTAATTTAAAATTAATTCCCGTTGTCGAAACCAAAAAGCGGGTTTTTAAGAAGTAATTACTATCAAAAGATTGGCATGTGTTTATGTACAATTTAATTGTGAAATTAGTTACAATGAACATAATTGGATTAAATGATAAAAATATAATCTAATTACACTTTAAAACCAATTTAAATAATAATATAACTATATAAATAAATTAGATGAAAAGATAGTTTTGAATTAAAATGTAGTATTTTTCAATATTCATAAAAATATGAATTTTATCAAAAAAATACCAAAATTTAATCAAAAGTAAATTTTATGTTTTTCAAAAATAGAAGAAGTTTATCTTGTCTAATAGAACATATAAAAATTACAAAAACTAGATTTAAGAAGGGTTCTCCATCAAAAGGTGGTAAAAGGACCTTTTAAAAATATTAGAGCATTTCATGCTTAAAATCAGTTTCATTCTTATTTTATGCCTCTACAATTTATTGGATAAATTTAAAACATTTAAAAAAGATGTATAATAAAATCTTAGTTAGTTCTGTTCATTTCCTCCAATACAACGACTAGGCATTAACTACCAATTAAAATAATTATTATATTATTTTTTTGGAATAACTCAAAGTTGTGTGTAACTTAAGATTTCAAAGAAACCCATAGTTGCGTTTTGAGTACACTATCAGAAAAAGAATCCCCTTTATTTTAAAAATAATGTCATATTCATTCATATTAATAGAAATAAAAAAATATTATTCTATAAATACCTAGGTAGTAACATCCTTCCCCACTTTTGGAAATTGCGTCCTCTCAATTTTAAAATTGGGTTTGGAAACTTCATTGAAAGTCCCATATAAGAAAAAGAGTCACTAAAAATAACACATTAAAAGAAGTAAAGAGAAGTAGAAAGGTCACATGAGATAAACCATACTAGGATTCCATATAGGAAAATATGGATATGGAAGAGAAACTAACAATGAAGTTCTGATGGAGAGTGGTAGAAAACATGACCAGGAGAAAGTTAACCACCAGAAAATCAAAAAATTGTGATAGGTTAAAAAATTATTGATTATATGGTAGGAAAAGTAAATAGACAATTTTTTTTATTTAAATTTCCTTTTCATAAAGTTTCAGAATTTATTTACAAGATTGATTAAGAACATAAGGAAATACACTTACTTTTCAAGAAGTGTTTCATCCTTTAATAAATTTGTACCATAAACTCATCTTTTCTCCAAACGATGAGTATTCAAGATAACTTGGTCACACCTAAAGAACTAGAATAAACTTTTAGAGAATCACATAATCCATTAAAGATGAACTATATATTTCCCTTATCTTTAGAGATTAACCAATACCAAAATGGTTAGTACGAGATCAAATAATCCCCAAAAAAGATAATCCTTTATAAAAAGAAATACTACTCTTAATCCCCAAAATTGAAGATAAAATACTCAAAGATCAACAAATACCATTAAATATGCAATTGTCCTTAAAATTCTTCAAAATATTCCAACTAATATTGAAACCTAAAATTTAGAAGGATTTGATCCCACAGTCTTTCACGATAAATCTTAACATTTATCTCCAAATATCATCGACTACTCTTAAGGTCTCATACTGAAGTGTAATTAACCTAATCACATATTCTCTATGATAGGTTAATCATTCCGATAAATAACACAAATCCCCATATGTCCATAATAAATACATAGATTCTTCGAAAATAAAATCTCAACCATTACTCCACAAATGAAATCCCATAGTATTCCTTTTTATTTAGGCATACAGTGTTCCCAAAAGAGAGAACGTCCTCTAAAATAACCTTTATCACTTAATCACCAAATCATTTTTCTATAATAAGGATATCCATTTGATAAAATAAACATTCCCAAAATCAACTTATTATTGATCCATAAAATCATTTAACTAAAAATAATTAGTTATACTAACCAGGAAGTTCACTTAGTCCAGTGATAGGCGATAAATCCTAGTCGCACTTTGGTTGTGGGTTCGATTCCCACAGATTTGTTTGACGCGACGGGTTGTCACACAGTCTACATGTTGTCCTTTTTAAAAAACCTCATAATTCTAATAACATTAAAAAAATGAGATAAAATCCTTAAAAAATTCCACAACATGTTTTAACCTCAAAGGTTATCTCATACCTCACATTTTCATCCCATAAAGTAATAACCTATAATTGCCTCAAATTAGAGGATCATATAAACCCAAATGGTTCTTTATAACTATATCCATAAAAGAAAAGATAATTATTCCTCAAATATCATTTTCACATAAAAAACTTCATGTTTGAAGATATAAGAGAACATTCTTTTAAAGTAATCCCATTAATAAAAGAGCATTAATACTTTTAAACATTTCATCACCCATATATCTATCATAACCATTGAATTCCTAAAATGTAGACATCTTAATCATCGAACATTATTCATGATCCTTTATCCATGTTTTTTCATATTATTTTTTGTACATATTTCCTACAAACAAAATAATCCATAATGTCATAAGATTTCAGTAATGTCAAAACATGAGCTAAGAAATAATCCATACCTTTCATAGGTCATTTTTCTGTTTCCTCATATTTAATAGGAAAGGCATTAGAAATCGGTAAATGTATATTTTTACAGTCCTGCTAATCCCATTCTAGAAACTTCTTCATAGGACATATATTTTCATAATGAACAAGCACACCATATTTAAAACAATCAATTGATCCCTCAGAAATAACTTCTTTCCCTTTCCGAGAGTCAATTGAACACTTTGTTTTTCCATGACAGGTTATTGATTTATGAACTTAATTACCACATATATAACATATTCCCATCCCTTTGAAGCATTTTTCTAGGTGTTTCTTTCCACATACTTGACACATATATAATTTCCTTTATTATTATTATTACTTGAACTTCCATATAGATTCATTTCTCTCATATATGATGCGATAGAGAAATCACCAAGGTTCAAGTAGTCAATCATGACTCCAGATAGTTTGTTGAGAATAACTAAAAGAGTTATCATTGTAACTCCCATTTAATTTGATTTCTTATTTATAAAACTACTACATTTTACTTTACATCCATTGTTTCTTTGGTACCTGCTAGATCCATCCATTTACAAAAACAAAATGGTAAGTGTGAGTATATCAGTAAAATCATCATATAATATCTTAGGACTAGGGTAAACACTAAGATATACTTATTAATGTAATCTTAAACTCATTAAATTTATCTAAAATAACTACGACTCTTTCTAATATGATTACCATTATGGTTATGTGACTTATGCTTAAATAACACCCTAACCTCTAAAGTTATCTAAACTGAACTCTGATACCAACTATAAGGCCCCAACCTTAAAACATTACTCAATCTTGAGTAAAAACAATAATTCACATTGAGGATCTCTTCAGGTTTAGAGTTTTATAGAATTAGGCCATAACTATTACATTACATCTCAAATATTACAAAGTAGAAAATTCTACTCTAACCAATTTTTTCACAACAATAAAACTCATTAAATAAAACAAGAATTATTTTACTAATATAAATATTCTTGAATTCTTACTTTCTCTTACCCTTCCTTATAACCAATGAAAAACATTTCAAAAACTTGGGATGAGCATAAAAAGATCAGTAAGGGTTATAAAATAATTCAAGAAAACATTAATCCATCAATACATGTAAATAAATTAAACCATACTTTTCACTCAGAAAACATAATATCTTTAACATAACTCATAAAACTATAAGATTTATGAATAGCACATAGAAATCACAAATCACAAAGGCAACTTGTGACATCCATACAACATTTACATTGTTGCTTTCACAACTACATAGGGAGTTACGTTTTGAATACCCATCATAGTATATTCCTTAAAAATATTAGGAGAAATAATAACATTTACCTCCATCATATTACCCAATTCATTAGAGAGATATGTTGGGCTCACCCACCCTAGTTTTATCACAGAACCACTCTTATATATAAAAAATTCCCACGAACCATAACATAATCATAACACATGAACAAGCATAAAGGAAAGATAACATTTCCACATTATAATCAAAATATAATATTCTAAGATATTGAAACAATAAATCCATTATAAAAACCATTTTCAATACTAAAATACATGAAAAGGGAATTTTGTATTTATTTACCTTTTTTAAAAACATTATGACTTGTAAAGGAAGCTAGATATCAAATAATGCTCGCGTCAGCGGAAAGTTCATTATCATCGTGTACGTTAAAAGGAAACATTAATTTGGTCATTTAGTAAAACTCTTCATAGAAAAATATTCACTTTGAATGAAAGGAAAAGTTAAATAGGTTTATACACTATATAAAATAAAGTCCTGTAGAAATCAAAATATGCCTCATTGAAAGGAGATTGAGATGAAGTCCCCTAAAAACATCACATCCTTAGATTAATGATAAATCAATGAAATAATTATGTGTGAAAAATATAAACATACCCAATATAAGTGGATATTAAGTGTAAAACAATCAGAGGTCATTCACTCATATTCTTAAAAAAACAAATGAGATGGATATTTAACTCAAGGAAATGATATTGAGTTACAATTTCCCTTAAAAAGTTTGTATAGATGATGTAAGAATTTATCAATGGGGTGATTATGTGTAGAAATAGTATATCCACACAAAGGGATCTGGAAATTACAACCTAAATAAATAAAAAGTGATTCCACACATAATCTTGGAATAATATAATAAACGAAGTATACATAAAACCTAAAGAGTAGAGATTGAGTTTAGAAATTCCCTTAGGAAAATTTGGCACCCTAACGACGTCACTTAAAAATTCAGAAAATGAGTTGATGAGAGAGAAAAGGGTCTCTAATTACTTGGATATAAAATTTAAAACAATAAGGATATATAATAACATATCCCAACCTAATAAAATGGAAATTAAAATACATAACATACAGAAGACTTTGACTAAAAGAGGAGGGTGAAAGGTTCCTTTACTTTGCATTCGATTCCTCACGTATGTTCCTTGTTCTTCCTGAATAATAAACTTAAGATAATTTCTACTTGATTAAGAACTTTTTTCAACTTTATTATTCCTTTTATATCACTTCTTACAACTTTATAAAAATTTCATAATTATTTAAGTTAATATCAGCCGTTTTGTCAATATTCCGTACTTGAGTCCAAAATGAACTTGTTATAATTACAAATTGTCCATGAGGTAAAAGTTCCACTATCTCCAGAATGATATTAATGATTTAAAAATAATATATATCATATATATCCAGTATACATGTATTTATAATAGTCCATAACATTTGGAGATAAGAAATTAAATGCAATGTTCATGGAGACGGTAAGCCGTACATACACATGAACACTACTTTTCATTTTTTTCATTTTTAAAGGAATTAAAAAAAATGATACATAGGTATAGTATAATTTCAGAATAATATAATATGATATATATATTTTACATAAGTTCATTAACACCATCCTTTATACGTTCCATGTATATCATGAATGAGTCATCTCACTTTGAAAGGGCGGTAGTCTACGCTTCCTCAAATTAAATTATCATATTTACACATTATGGAATGCATAAATTTATGATTTTAATAAAATTACAGAATATTAGAGACAATATAAATAAATATATATATATATATATCATATATAAATACGGTTCCATCATAATGTCCACCAAGAGAGGTGGTAGGAGATAATTGAACAATCATCGTTTCGTGAGGCATTAGTTCACCGTCCATAGAAATAGTATGTTCAAAATCCATTAGATATAGGTGTGTTTGAGTTTAGGTCTAATAACTTGAATAAAAACATCCTAGTATATTGAAGGTTCTAGTGTTTTTATAAAATAATTGAATAAATAGAGTTTAGGTGGCTGGAGAAGAGAAATAAATGAAAGAATTTTGAGAGAAGACATTACATAAAATTGGGTAACTTATTTTGATTTAAGCTAAAAGGATTTTATGAAATGCGTTCTACCCAAGGTGAGGCTTCTAAGAGGAATATAGAGATGTTGTAAGATTAATTTTATAGATTTTTGATGAGACAAGGGGAATTAGAGTTGTGAGAAAGTGTTAGAGGTGATTCCCTTTTATAAGAGGAAGGATGGGCACTTTAGGAATGTCTTGAATGATAATTTAATTATAAATTGAATTTAGATTTAAAAAGATCCCAAAATTCTTTAACTATAATATAAAGTGATTATTTTTCTAAATAATCTCAACCAAAATGTTTTAGACAAGTTTTGGTTTCAAATTTAACCTTATCATTTAACTTTAACCCTTAGTTAACTAATTTAACTCTTACCATGTCTTCTTGTATATTCATACTATATGGTTAATATTGTAACCATAAAATGCCAATAGAACATAAAGTGGTTAATTAATGACATTTTCAATAATATCTAAGTCATTTGTCTAAATATTATATTTTTAGGACAATTATATCATTTAATAAAATAGTATTTATTTTAAAAACGCATTTATGTCAATTTATATAGTAGTAATATCATGACAATTAAAAAATCCATAACTAGATTATTTAAAAAAAACTTCATTAATTAAAATATAAAAAGTCATAATAATCCCTAAAATTAGTTTATGGCATAAAAAGTTTCAAAATAAATTTATTTTAATATTTATAATCTCAACTTTTTAAATCATTCATTAATACGGTAATCACTACATCATCATTGTGTCATAAATAAATTTATTTATTTTATGTCTAAAAATTATAAATAAAATAAAATGATTTAGGAAATATTTTTATATTTCTAATAACTATATATACTCTAATATGTCACTTATAAAAATCTATATAAAAATTGTTTTAGTAAAAGATACATGTTTAGGTTATATTTTCCTTAACTTTAAATTAAAAGTAATTAAATGCAATTTTCACACACAAGTGGCTCCATAGGGACCTAAAATAGACCCTTGGATTCCCATGGTCAGAAATATCTCATTACATAGGGTTAGGACATGTGTTAGGGTAGTTTAATATTATTATAGTATTATTTTTTACCCTTATTTACTAGATTTACCCTTTAACCATGGTTAATAAAATATTTACCCAAGTTACTATTAATAATGTCTAAAAATAAAAGGTACCTATTTACACAATTTAAACCTACTGATTCTAAATATGGAATCTATTTTTCCAAATTCAAAACACAAAAATTTCAGAAATTAATTTAATATTAATTCCCGTTGTCGAAACCAAAAAGCCGATTTTTAAGAAGTAATAACTATGAAAAGATTGACATGTGTTTATGTCCAATTTTAAAGTGTAATCACATAAAATTACAATAATTAGATTAAATTATAAAAATATAATTCAATTACACTTTAAAACCAATTTAAATAATAATCTAAATATATAAATAAATTAGACAAAAAGACAGTTTTGAATTAAAATGCAGTGTTTTTCACTATTCATATAAATATGATTTTAAAAAAAATACCATAATTTATTAAAAAGTAAATTTTATGTTCTTATTATATATAATAAGTTTATTTTTTCAAATATAACATATAAAAGTGACAAAAACTGGATTTAAAAAGTGTTCACCATCAAAAGGTGGTTAAACAACCTTTTAAAAATATTAGAGTATTTCATGATTAAATCAGATTCATTATTATTTTAAGCCTCTAAAATATATTAGATAAATTTAAAACATTTAAGAAACATGTATAATCAAATTATAGTTAGTTTTGTTCATTCCCATCAATACAACGTCTAGGGGTTAACTACCATTTAAAATAATTATTATATTATTTTTTTGGTATAACTCAAAGTTGTGTGCAATGTAAATTTCAAAGAAACCCTTTATTGCATGTTGAGTATGATATTGGAAAAATAGTCCCCATTAATGTAAGAATAATATCTTATTCATAAATATTAATATAAATAAAAATAATTATTCTATAAATTCTTGGGTCGTTATAATCTCATTCCTTTGATTTATAAAATTTCATACAGTTTTAGTTATAAGGAATCCATGTGAGGATTTTAATTTCCTGGGATTTTTTTATTTTGTATTTTCTATGTATGATCAGGGTTACATCATGGGATTCTGGGGATATGAATATGGGTGAATCCAATCTATCATATTGAGGTCTTATGGGGATAGGATGTTAAAAATTCCAATCTTAGTATCGAGGGATTTCTTGTTTATGAAATAAAGAACTAATACCGATCATTATATCAAGGGAATCTATGGTTTTGGAGGATAGAGACAATATGATCTTCATATTGAGGTATTTTCTTTTAAGGAAATATAGACCTCTATAGTAGGAATTTAAATTGTGGATATCTTAAGTCAGGATTTCTAACTCCTTAACTCTTAAGGTTAAAGAGTAAAATTACATTTTATCAAGATTTTAAGTCATTGTTACTGTAAGAATATTTTTTTCTTATTTTTACAAGTTTAATAGTCTAATGTGCATTAAAATTAGAAAGTTAATTCTTTACTTATCTTTATAATAAAATTTTATATCGGTGTGTTTTTGATACCGATAAAAACTTTATTATAGTAGACATTTACTGGATCTGATTTTAATAATTTGATCCTCAAATGAATACTAAGTCTGATTTTTTTGACTTTAGAGGTTTTGTGTTTTTTCTTTGTTTAAATTATGAAACTAATATCAATCCATATTATAGCCATTGTATACTCTTATGATCCAATAATTGGTATCAGAGTAGGTTCTACTGCTATACTTATTGAGTTTTTACTTTTTTTATATATTTCAAGTTATTATGATTTTATATAAACTACGTGTTTATAAATTTATTTTAAAGTAACATGTTTTGTATAAAAAAAGTTTCTATTTGTTGGGAAAAAATCTATCAAGGTAACATTGCAGCCTTTTTGGGTTGGTTGTGTTTATTGATAATGTAGGTTTCCATGGTGATTTATCGAGTTCTAGAGATGTTATTGACAATCCATATAGAAAAAGAACCATGACAAAGGAATAGAAGATCTAGAGTCAGTAAAAAAAGAGAAGATAGAAGGTGGCACCATTTTCCAGTGTTTGACCAATTTTTGGGGTTCAAAATTTGGAGTTTGGTGAGCATCATGAAATAGTTATTTACTTGAAGATCTCATCAAAATATAGAAAAGGCATGAGTTTCACGAAGATAGGCTTCTTGATGTGGATTTCGAGAAGGCATGAAGAAAGTTGATAGTGTTCTTTGTGATTATAATGTGCTTCTTGAATAGTATCATTGTATAGAATTGCAGCGGTGAAGATAATTGTGAGTGGAACTTTGTAGCGAAGGCACTAAGGAATTAACGGAATTCTCTATGATTACGATGAGCTCCGCGATCCAAAAATTTCGGTGGTGCTCCGTGATATAGAGAGAATTTATGTGGAAATTTCAGAGCTTCACGATTTAAGATGACATGGCACTGACTTCACACAAAAGGTTTGAGGGTTGGTGGAATCACCTATAAATATATCTTGACCTCCTAGAGATAAGTAGAGAGCTTTACCAGAAACATTTGTTGGTCTTTAATTGCGAAGGAGGTTCAGAGAGGCATTGTGATTTGCGAAAGATGGACCTTCATGACAGCTAATATAGCTTCGTGAAAGAGGTGTGTTCAATGTTGGCTTAGTGAGCTTCATGAAGGAATTATCTTTGTGATGGATTGAGCTCTGCGAAGTAGCGTGCTCTGCGAGGTAGTGAGATCTGTGAAGGTGTGTGCTTCGCGAAGAGGCAGGGACTTCGCAAAGGCTTGTTTGAACTTTGCGAAATTAGGAGCTTCCCAAAGTCGGGTGCTTTACAAAGTTATTTACCAAATGTTGTTGCCTAGTGGTCAGTGGCAAAGGGGTATTCATAAGTGGATGAAATTTGGACTTCAATAAAGCATCTAAATAATGTGGAGGATACATTCATTAGTGATAATGAAGAGACCTACATGTGTATAAACTGTGAGTGGATCTTCTAAAGAAGCAGTGAGATCACCTCAGTTGAGAGAGGAGTGAGTTCTCAAAATTCTGAGTGGTTGTAAACCAGGAGGGACAGTGAGTCTACTCCAAATTTGTAAACAATAATGCGCTTATAGTGGATTTAGTACATCAGCACTTCACTGGTGTATGCTTCTTGGATGTATCCCAATGAGGGTGAACCAAGTAAAATTGCTATGTCCCGTACATACTTTACAATTATTTTATACCCTATAACGGGATGGAGAGAGAGAATAGGGTTTTTTCTAATAAAAAACAAGATCAAAAGGGGTATTTTTTTTTAATTTTTCATACCCTGATTCACCCCCCTCTCAGGGTATCTAGCATAGTTCACCTAAAAATATTTGATAAGATGGAAGTTTTTAATGTTGGTACTTTAGAAAATATGAATTGTAGTAGACCAAATATTTTATGTGAGGATGATTATTAATTCTAGATAAAAAAATTGAATACTTTTATTATCAATACTAGTGTGGATAAATTTGTGATGCTAACTGAAGATTATAAGATTCCATAGAAGGATGTTTGAAATTTTACAAATCATGAAATGCAAGAATATTAATTGGATTACGAATTAAGGAATAAAATACTTTATTCTATGGAAAGATGTATCTATAGTCAAATTTATTCATGCGTTGCAGAAAAAATCATATGAAAAAATTTAGAAGTTACACACTTTAGAACTTCAAAAGTTATTGAAACTAGAATAACTATGTTGATATATGAATATCAATATTTTTATTTATTACCCATAGAAACAGTAGCAAAGAATCATCAAATATTCATGACCACTTATAGTAGTTTACATTCCCTTATATATAAGGATATAATTAACTAAATATTAGTATAAAATGTTATTGATATTATGACCAATGAATGAGAGCCTAAGAGAATAGCTTTATATAATACTAGCAGGATTAAAAATATTACTTTATATGATCTAATTAGCACCCATATGAAATTATAAGGTAGACTAAAAAGGGATGCAAATAAGATGAAAAGGAAAAATAGAGGAGTTTCTTTTACAACAATATATATTGTTCCTATTACAATTAAATCTATTGATAACGTTGTGAAATATTCCAAGATGAATGTTATCATTTAATCATATAATTGTTCAATCAAAAAATTTTGAAAATGAGTTGGATAATCTTGGTATAAGGATAAAAGATCTTTTTGGAAAGAATTACTTTAAATATAGATATAAGAATAGTGACAAAGATAATGGTGATAATAAATATTCTTATAAGGTTCTATGTTATGAGTGTAAAAAATAGGACATATAATACCCAATTGTCCAAAACATAAAATAATCGATAATAAAGAGAGTAATTCTATTATAAATACTAATAAGTGTTTCAGGAACAAGGGAAAGAGTAGTTTTAAAGATTCTGACACTTGGAGTGAAAGTGGAGGAGATAGTTTTTGAGATATTCCTTTTAATAATTAAAGTTTTAGATGGAGAAATATTGGTTTATATAAATTAATAAAAAAGGTGAATAAATGTCTCATGGATAATGTAACAACTTCTTAATAACATACTAATATTACATTAAATGAAAATTAACTCGATAATAATGATGAGAAAACCTCCACATATTTGAATACAGAGTCTTCCTTAATAGAAGCGGACAATAATCTACCTTGTTATAAAGAAGTGTCTATATTTTCGAAACTTATTGAGAATGAAAATTGTAATGTTTCTAAAAAAATTGAAGTTTATCAGGGTAAACTTGTTCAAGTAATTTCAATAATAACTACTTTAACTATAAAAATAACATATTTTTTGAAATAAATTTTCAAAACTTATTTAAAAAAATATATTATTATAAAGATATTCATAAATATATTTATAAAAAAACTTTTCTGCAAACTAATTTTGTAAAACTTATTTTGAATACTAATACTAATTAAGATAAGAACATAGTTTTAAAACTGAAATATGAAATTTCTAGTTTGAAGAAACATTTCCCAAAGTTTTCCTATAGAATGGAAAACATTGTTAAAATGTATAATGAAATTAGAACTTGTAGAGATATTTTCAAAATGGGTTTTAATAAAAAAAAATTTAGTAATAATTACTTTGTTCCAAAGAGTACTTTATTTTTCATAAAATGACAAAGTGGTGGACACTAGAAGAAATTTTTTTCTCTAAATAAAATACAGTCATTATGTTTTCACAAAGCCTATTTCTCAAAATAAATGAAATTTGACCAAAATAAAAATGTCATACAAACATGGATAGCTAAGATTCTACTTTTTGATAATACAGAACCCAAGAATGTTTGGGTTCCAAAATTATAATATATTTGTTTTCTGGATAATAAATAAAGTGAAAATAAAAAAAAATCATACATCTATAGTGGTTGTTGTAGACATATTAATGGAAAAAAATACTTCTTTAAGTATATAATAAATATGAAATGTAATAAATTCGTTTTCATAGATAATTATCAAGGGGAAATTATATGTATAGGTAATATTGTTCTTCTTTGAAAAGATTTAATTTCAAATGGTTTATTTATTGTAGGGAATAAGCATAACCTTGTTAGAATAAGTCAATTACGTGATGAGGGTTATCTTGTGATATTTAGGAATAAAAATTATACTATTCAAAGTTTAAAAGATGAGTTTATTATTTCTTCCAATCATCATGAGAATGTTTACACATTAAAATTATAATACCTTAGGATCCAATAACTACATTTTCTTAGAAAAATAGAAGGCCAATCATTGTTATGACATAAAAGATTAGGAAACTGTAATCTTATAACTTTAACTAAGTTATCTAGGAAAGGACATGTTAACGATCTAACAAAACTTATGTTTTATTCTTCTTAAGTTTGTGATCCTTGTAAATTTGGTATGAAAACTGAGTTATGTTTTAAATATATTAGTGTAGTATCAACTTATGATGATTTACAGTTAGTGCACATATCATGTTTTGGTCCTACACAAACTTGATGTATTGGTGAAAAATAATGTGTATAAGCTATACTTGATGACTAAATTATATATACTTGGGTATATTTTCTAGAAAGGAAATATAAAAAGTTAAGTAATTTAAATTTTTTTTTTATCCAGAGTTAAAAATGAGAAAAAACACTCCTTGATACCTATTTATAGTGATCATGGTGGAGGATTTTTAAATTCATATTTTGAAAATTGTTTTAGTAAAAAATGTATTATACATAAAATTTTGGCACCAATAACTTTATAGAAAAATGGTGTAGTTGAAAGTAGAAATAGTTTTATTTAAGAGATTACTAGAACCATGTTGAGTGAATAATCAGTTTCTAATATTTTTTGGGATGAAGAAATTAGTACTAACTATTATACTATAAATTGAGTTTTAATAATATGTTTTATTAATTAAACCCCTTATGAGTTATGATCTAATAGGAAACCAAAACATTCATATTTAAATGTTTTTGGATGAAAGTATTCAGTTTTAATGATAAATATAACTTACATAATGTTTCACCAAAATGCATTGAAGGAATATTTTTTAGTTATTCCACAACTGGTAAGTCTTATAGAGTTTTTAACAAAAATACATATACTGTTGAGGAAATAGTACATGATAAGTTTTATAAAATCGATCCATTTTTTTCAAATAGACTTAACCTACATCTTTGGATCTTATTTCTTAAAATTATTTTCAAAATATGTTAGAAATTTATTCTCATGAGAAAATAACTAATGAATATATTTGTTATATTTTACCTCAAGAATATTTTCAACCTATTATTGAAGAACATAGTTTTAAAAATCTATGAAATTAGTTGTTTCTTAGGTATCATCCTAGTGATAATATAATTGGTGATGTAGTTAAACTAGTTTGACTATATGTTATTTTAGAAATAAGATTGAACATCTACCATTCTTAGAACTATTCCAACCTAAGAATCCTGACGAGGCTTTAGGTGATGGGGATTGGATAAAAAAATAGAAGATTAACACAATGAGATTGAAAGGAACCATGTTTGTAATTTGGTTAAACAACCTTATGATACTTCTATAATTGGAGTAAAATACATCTTTTAGAATAAATGCGATGAAAATGGAATAATAGTTATAAATAAATCTATACTTTTTTATAAGGGATATAATCAACAAGAGGGCATAAACTATAAAGAAACTTATACTCTATTAGCTATAAATAAGACTATTCATATACTTTTAGATTATGCATCATTCTTAAATTTAAAAATATGTAAAATAGATGCAGAGTGTGATTTTTTAATGGATATGTTCAAGAGAAATTTTATGCAGAACAAAAACTACATTTTGAAAACAAAAAACATCAAAAACATGTTTTCAAACACACTAGGGAACTATATGGACTTAAAAAATCCCATAGATCCTGATGTGATAGGATAACAAGATTTTTTGTTAAGGGAGTTAAATATCGAACCCTTTTTATAAAATAAGTTAATAATAATATTGTGATTTTATGAATCTATATTTATTGCATTATATTTGGATCAAATAATAAGTATTTAACCGAATCCATTGTAGATATTATGAAGTATGAGTTTGAAATAAGTATGATGGGTGAGTTAACATACTTATATGTTTTAAAATTTCACAAAAACTAGAATTAAATTTTATATCTCAATATATATATATATAATATTTACTTAATAAATTTAGGTAATATAGAACTAAAAGTTTTAATACACCTATGAGAACATCAAATACTTTAGAAATTAATGATTCTAGGGATCAAGTTGATCAAAATAATTTTATAGTTATGATTAGAAGTTTAATTTAACAAATAGATAGTCAACTGGATTTAATTTTTTTAGTATTATTATGTTCCAGATATCAAGACAATTCAAAAGAGTCCCATCCTGATGCTGTTAAATGATTTTTCTGTTAACTTAAGTGAACAATGGATTTAGGTTTGTTTTACTCATCTAGAAATTATTTTGAGTCAATTGTTTTTGGATACTAACTTTAATGGATGTATACTGGATAGGAAAAGTACATATGAAACATGTCATTTATTAGGAGAATCTTTAGTTTATTGGTATTATAAGAAAAAACACTCAGTATCACTTTTTACTACTAAGGTTGAATATATGGTAGCTGGATGTTGTTGTGCAGAAGTGTTGTGGATGCAATACACACTCACTGACTATGGAATGAGTTTTACTAAAACTCACATACTTTTAAATAACTAAATTTCCATTTTCTTATATAATGACCTATAAAATTACTCATTTACTAAGAATATAGACATAAGAAACCATTTCCATCGACATCACACACAAAAAAGAGATATCATTTTACAATTTATCGAAACACAATCACAACTTTCTTATCATTTTACTAAACCTATTTGTTCTTATCGATTTGAATAAATTAAAAAATTATAGGAATGATCATAATCAAATTATTATTTATATAATTCATCTTTCAAAATATTCTTACATTAATAAACTACTTATCAAAGTGGGGTACATATTTTTTTGATGTTTTCTAAAAATATTTAGTTTTCTAAAATTTTTTGTTTTCAAAAAAAAATAGTTCTCCAAAAATGTTTTTTTCATAATAACTAATTAAAAATTAAAAATTTTATAAATATTTTCAAAATCAGTATTTGTATAAACATTCTAGCCTCAATGTTTTATAAAAATATTCTTCAAAGTCACAATTTTTTTGAAATAAAAATTTGTTTTAAAAATTTGTAAAATTGAAATTTGATACAAAATTACTCGAGACAATACATTTTTTATAAACAATATGAAAATAAATT
Organism: Viscum album; assembly: GCA_963277665.1. Taxonomy (NCBI): domain Eukaryota; kingdom Viridiplantae; phylum Streptophyta; class Magnoliopsida; order Santalales; family Viscaceae; genus Viscum; species Viscum album. The sequence continues at coordinate 1,094,262,794 of OY728151.1, read as the reverse complement.
TATATTAAAAAACAAGAAGAAAAATAACATATTCTAAGAAAATATTTTTATTCCTAAAGGTATTCTTATTTTACTTTTTTACTTTTTTATTACTTTAATTTATTCATATTGTTTTTATGTATTATTTTAGTTTTAAAAAATTTATTTTTTTATAAATATAACAGTTTTTCTAATTAGATTAATATTTAATCTAATAAAAAATTCTATCTTCAATATTTAAGACTTTATTTTTTGAAATTATTATTTTATTAAACCTTGATCATTAGATCAAAAAAAGATATTGAATATGAGATTATGAAATTTATGGAATTTGAACCATCACTTCTCATTCTTATATAAGGGCGGGTCACATTATTGTCTCATATCAGTTTTCCAAGAATTCCATCCTTACTCTCACCACCTATTTTTGTTCTCAGTCCTATTGTTTACCATTCTTCCAATCTGTGGGACTAGTTTGAGTAGGATGGAAATTTATGAAGAATTTTACCAAAGAGAAGTTTCTAGGAAATGGTTGATTGAACGAACCTAGTATGAAAAGAATTATTATCTCCTTAAGAATGTTATTACCTTCCATGGATGGGAAGAAACTTATTTTGAAACACAAGATAAGTATTTTAAAAAAAATTACCTAGAGATAGTAAGAGGTTTTTCTATATTAGTAAAGTTTCTCTCAAAAAAGGACAAGGAAGAAATTATTTTTAAACATTGTGGTCAAGATTGTAAACATTATTATTAAAAATTAATAGATCTTATTGAATTAACCCTAGATAGAGAATAATATCTCCCTTCTCACAAGATTTTGGATATCCTAGTTAATTTTGTGAATTCAAAGGCTAATGAATCTATATTCATATATTTTTATAAAATAAGAAAGGTTTCCCATATTACACCAGACCCAAGGGTCCTAACATTGTGGATACATGGTTATTTGATTCCAAGAAATGGTTACAGGGACACCTTTAAGGTTATTGATGTATTTAATTTATATTTACTTATAAACATGAGGCAGATCAACGTAGTCATGTTTGTTTTTATGTTAGTTGAATATATTAGGAAATATTTAATGAAGTTATAGATATTGATGTTTCCCTATTTTAGAAATAAAATGTTTTTCATTTGAATTCCCTTTTTCTGTATTAAGAACCGAATTTATTATTTGATGGAAAATTTTTCTCTAGTTAGTGAAGAGACTACAACCCAGATGAAGCTTGTTTTTAATTCCACATTAAAGAAATTTGTGGTTAGAATAGACATAAATATGTCTGATTCCCTACCTATAAAGTAGAGGGAATTAGTGAAATATAAAATAAAGGCAGATTCCTTATCCCTGAAATTTCAAAAGAAGAAAACAAATATGTCAGATGGATAATTCAAAAAATTTATGGAACAAAAGGCCTAAACGAAACTCGAGGAACTAGTCTTTGGTCTTGGTATGTTTAAGGCCTTGTCTTTGAAAATTTAGAGAGCTAATCAGTTGAATAAGGAATAACATAAAAATTAACAAAAGAAAAGGTTTTATGAAGAAACAATGGTAGAATGGTTATTGAAGTGAGTAGAAAGATAATAAAAAGATCAATTTTCTTATTTTCTCCATTTTCTATTGTACAACTGGTTCAAGGGTTTGGAACCATTCCCCATACTAATCAAAAAATTATTTCTATAGGTTTAGAGTTTTTAGAAACCTCAATAGTTTCATCAGTAGTCCTATTAGTTCATGACATAGGGAAAGGTAAAGATATTGTAGAAGAATTTATAGAATCGATCCCATTACAAGTTGAGGAGATAGTTGAAAAGAAGAAAACAAAATTAAAAAATAAGTTTTTAATGGTTTGTTGAGAACTTTGTGGTAGTTTGAAAAAGAAATTAAAGAAGTATAAGAGTAAGAATTAAAAGAAAAAGGGGAGGGATTTGATAATGAATAAGAAATAAAATTTTAGGAAGAAACAAAGGACAAAAGTAGTTATTTATAGTCATTATCTAAGTCAAATCAACTATATTATTAGTCATATAAGGATCCAAAGATAAATGTTTCTATCAAAGTTCATTCTTCATATAAAGAGGAAGTTGAAGAACAAAATCCACATTAAAAATAACCAGATAAGACTGAAACAAATAAAGAAGTGTATATTTTAAAATTTTTAAAATATGAAAAGGTTGTTGAGAATGTAAATTATGAAAAATTAGAAAAGATGTTAGATATTAGACTATATATACTGTAATTACTTAGATTTTCCATGTATTATTTTTTGGGTATCGTATGGATTATTTTCAAGACCAGGAACTGAGAAGACATGTGATCCCAAGGCCTGATGTTCCCAAAATAAATATTTTAAATATTTTAAATACATCAAAAAGAAAAATTGAGTAATTTTCCTAAAAAATGGAATAACTTATAATGAGGGCCCCAGATTATAAATCTATGCACACTATTGATTTTAGAATGTTGGGTTTACCTTAGGCAGGATATAACCTTTGTCGACATGGGTTGTTTATGGACTATTAATTATGCTTATAAAATGACTAAAATAATTAAATAAATTATTTAATTTTTATTTAATGTTGAATAAATATGATTCCTTATATAAATAGATGGTTATGATGGATTACTAGTTTTAGATTACAACAACCTAGATAACTAAAGGGTTTTTTGGGAGCATTGGAGGAATTTAATTGTCAGATCAAAACCAAATCGAAGATCATCGATTAGTGTGTAGAAGAATTAAATGATCTCACTAATGATCATGGTGAAGATTCATTATGCATCAGTTATTGATCCAAATAGTGGTAGGACTTTTTTTCATTTGGATTTTCTTCATGACTATAATTCCTATGATGAACATGAATTAATCAACCACCAAATTTACTTGATGATTGTGCGTATTGTGTGTGTGGGTTAAATTATCTGGGAATTAAGATAATTTATGTTTTTTATCTATTATCTATTCATTCATTATTTTAATAGAAACAAATCAAGTCCAATATAAGCATTTTTTGATGTTCATTCCTTATGGTTGAGGTTTGTGCATTTCTATCCCATTTCTTCATTCATTATGGGAAATACCTTAGACCATAGTTTTAAAATATCAAAATAATATAATTTTTCACACCAGTTTGTTAGAAAAATGATTTTATATCATAGATATAGGCTTAGTATGACATAGTGATTGTGTGATGATGGAAAATACAGTAGGCGAGATAGTATGGATATCTGGTTTTTGTGTTCTTCAGTGTGCGATGATGAACACATTTTGAAGAAATTTTAAAAATGGATTTGATTACCAAATTTTGATGATTTTACAATGGAAAGGACTGACTAATGACACTCCTTGATTCTTTCATGGGGTGTAGACAAATCGATGGCTGAAGAAGCAGAGAATACACATGATTCCAGATATGTAATTATGAAAATTTCAGATCTAAATGACATGTAATACAGAGCTTCATGCCATGTGGGATCCTCTACGTGGTGGTTAAGGTTCATGATATGGTTAAGTATCACTAGGTGTGTGACCCTATCACACAGAATGTGATAAATTTTGGTTACCTTGGTGTGTACCTCATAGGGTAAATGAACATGAACTGAGAGTACATGGCCATGTGAAGACCATGTACTCCTACATTAACTTAGCTAGACCATGGCTATAGAGACATATTTATATATAGGGGCACGTGATTAAGTACATGGGTAGTGGAATTCCATGTACTTATACAAGGAAATAGGAATATTCCCTTTACTTGGGTGTGACTCGGTGCTGAAGGGACATGTCGTGTACCCCTTCAAGGTTTTATTGAATCCCATTTCATTTAAATTTTTGAAATGATTCATTAGGGAAAATTACCTATATCCTTCCCTTAAGGGTTAGTATGGAATATCCTATTATACATAAGATAAAGATCCATTTATCATGAATTCTTGGATAGAGTTGTTGGAATCCTTCTGTAAGGTCTGTTGTGAGATCCTCTATCATCTTTGTTCCCTTGGTGGAGTTCTTGGTATTTTCATGACCAACACAATGTGGGAACTGATCCCCTACATAGCGGGTTAATCTAGATTTTGTTGTTGGTATAAATCATGGCCTTGGATGTGATCCTCATCTATATATCATATTTGTTCATACATCCATTACATCCTTTCAATGATGAGGCCCGATGAGAACGAACTCTCAGGAAGACATCATCAATGATATCTGTCACATGACGTGTTTTCTTTTAGATGAGTGCTATATGGAACCATCAAGCATGAATCCTAGGATGTAATTATAGTTGTGAATTTACCATGAGACTGTGTTTCTTTTTTTGAGTATATATGAATATTCTTATCATATGTTTTGTTCAAATATACCTATGTATAACTGACTTTTATTATTTTTTTATATGCTTTGTGGTTTTGAGGTTTCCTACTGGGTATTGTTATACTCACCCCTACACATGGTTTTCCCACACATGTCATGTCTTGTGAAGATAATTGAACTTTTTATGCTCCTATAGGGTCTAAGACCAGATAGTTCTTAGTGAGATTAACAGAATGATCTGTGTTCCTATAGTATCTTAACAACAATCCCCATCTTACTTTCAGGTTGGACTTATTTTAAAACTTTTGTCATGGGATTTCATTTGTCCCTTTTTTTTACTTTCAATTACTTCTTCTCATACTATAGTTGTGGGATTTAGATTTATTCATTCATCATTGTTCAATTATTTTTACATTTCAACATTTTATGGTGTTTGGGATGAGTACATGTGTACATATACTTAGGATAAGGTATTCTATATTGGTGATATGCCTACTCAAAGCTAATCTCTATCCCCTGACCTATTGAATATAATCTTGGGGAGTCACAAAATAGGCCCCATTGGGAGGGGTCATGATAGAGTGGTATTTGAGTGGCTGGTTCCACCTTAGGACTAATGTATTTGAGTTTGGTTTGGGGTAATAATGTTAAGTGTTTTGAGTTCCAATTTCGGTCCAGGGACTCCAATGCTAGTACGGTGGCTAACATATCCATACATCGGGAATTTGATCACCTTTCTTTGAAATTGAAAAATGAGGATGTTGTTTGTAGGGAAAAAATGGAATATGCATAATATAAGAATGATTTGTGGTTTACGTGTCTTTATTGAGCTAGCTCCCCAGATATAATCATTTACTGTGATATATATTTTATATTTTAGGATGCCACCATGACATAGGCTAGGTAGGATTCTCTATCAAGGTCACAAGGACAATTCACTCAGATATGAGGCATTAATATAGGGAAATGTTCTAGATTTGTTACCTCTAGGCGGTGAACCAGCTATACTACCACTTGTTGAGTAGTATATGGTACCTGAAATACAAACATATGAGGTGTGTAGGATGATCACCCTTCAAAAGTTCCAATGACATTGACCCCTCCAGTTCTAAGGTGAGCCCAATCCATAGGCTGGTGAGGACTGTCTTGTGGTGGTGAGATGAATTTTCCATATATTCTGGACAATAGAAGATTAGATGGTGGTACTAGTGATGATCCTTCTCCATGGATCAGTGAGATGATGGTTAGGTTTAGTGACCTAGTCATATGATGATGTAAATCTGGCATAGTCAGAATTCAACAGCATTTTCATGGAGGTGTTATCTATATCTATGTTGAGGGATATACATATTTAAAATATTTTATAACTTCAGTAGGGTAGTGATATAGTAGCTGTGTATTCTTCGAGGTTCACCAACCTCTCCAAGTACTCAATGGATACAGTTCGAGATCAATTCTTCAGGGATCAAAATATAGAGTGAGTAATGAGTAGGAGACATCTGAGCCACTTTTATACCTATATTAATTCCTACCTATTCTAGGGTACTATAATGATATTTTGTGTTTTATAGTTTCCTGGATGAGAAAACATATGCATTAGTTGTCGATAGTGGGCATACATGAGTAGAGACTTTGAAAATAAGGAGCCGATGTTATTCCCAGGGACTAGGATGTCCATGATGTTTCAAGATGACATCCCATGATAGAGGTTATATGGTTCATGGATCCCATGAATGGTCTTGTCATCCCAAGAAGAGGTGGTGCTACTCATGTGATGGTAGGGGATATCTTGTATGAGATTGTCTGACCTACCATATGAATAATAGGTAGAGGGTGGATGGACTGCAAAGGTAAAAAATTGGTAGGAACATATTGGTCCATAGAGTGGAAGATGTGGAAGGGGGGTTGGGAGAGTAGCTGGAGGTGGTATAAGATTTGAATTGTTACCACCACCAGCCCAAGGTGGTCCACACTGATCTTAGAGATCTAGAGGATAGGGTTAGGGGTAGCTGTAGGCATTCTAGATTTATGACCCAGAGGATCTGAGAATAATATGAGGTGTGATATTTATATTTTCTACCTTATCTTCAATAATTATAAACATTAGTTATATTAATTACTTTATTTTCACTTATCTAGTTCAAGACATAGAGATTCTGATTGAGCCCTTGGCTCGACCCATGCACTTGGAGACTCTTACTGGAGATGACTCAGTGATCACAGACTTATGCTTATAGTGTGGCCTAACTCTTTAATCCAAGAGTTTCTATTATCATATCATTATATCAGTGATGTGACCTTATGATTTGATCTTAGGTATGGTTTTGTTATCCATATTTCATGAAGAGATTGACTATTTAAGGTGGAGTATGTGGTGTGTACAAAGTGATGAGACCAGGTTTTCATTTGTGGGTGAAAAGGAAAAAAAATCAGTATAGTTTGGACTAATTCATAGGAGGGTGCATCTGATTACTCATCAATTGGATAACATGAACCTAGGTGTAGCTGATTATAATGAGTTTTTAATTTCCTTCAATTGTGGAAGAGTATGTGGACATATTTCCAAAGGACATTCTAGGATTACCTCCCCACCTAGAGATAGAATTTTTGCATTGATCTACACCATGGGAAACCTCGATATCTGTAATAGCGTATAAGACGTATCCTACAAATATTCACAAGCTAAGGTTGCAATTGGAGGACTTAAAAAATAAGGTATTTGTTAGACCTAGTGTTTTAACTTTGGAATCCCCAGTATTTTTCTCCAAGAAAGAAGACGAGAGCTTAAGGTTATGTGCGTATTGCCGACACTTGAAATAGGTGAACATGAAGAAAAATTAACCACTAATGAGAATTGATGACCTATTTTATCAGTTAATAGGGGCACAATGGTTCTTTAAGGTTGAACTCAGATTAGGATATAACTATTTGTGAGTGCGGGATGAAAGCATTCAAATGTTTCTATGGTCATTACAAGTGCTTAGTGATTCCCTTTGTTATGATGAACTCCCCAGTAGTGTTGATGGGAATCATGAACTAGATCTTTCAGCCCTTCTTAGAATAGTTTTTGGTAGTCTTCATCGATGATATCCTTGTTTAATCGACATCTAGGCGGAGCATGCGAGACACATGAGGATAGTTCAGGATGTACTCCAAGAGAAATAGAATTATGGGAATCTCTAGAAGTTACATTTCTAGATACATGTTGTCTAGTTTCTAGGACATGTTATCTCAGTGGACGGTGTGGAAGTGGACTCAGAAAAGGTTGAGATAGTGTTAGTTTGGGATCCACCCAAGAGCATGATAGAGGTGTGGAGAATCCTTGGGTTGGTAGTCTATTACCAAAGGCTCATACCTAAATTATCAAATATATCAACCCCCATGAAAACTTTTAATTGAAAGTGGTATCCTTTCATGTGGATTGAGATGTGATAAAAATATTTTCTGGAGTTGATTTAAAGATCGATGAGTGCTCCCATATTGAGATTACTAGAGGACAGAGTCAGGTACATAGTATCCTGCAATGTATAAAAAACCAATCTTGGTTGTGTTCTGATATAGGTGTAGGTGTTGATTGCCTATGGTTAATTTCATTTGACACCATATGAGTAGAACTATGTGACCCACAAACTTGAGTTAGCAGTGGTATTCTTCACACTAAAGATATAGAGACGCTACCTAATGGGTGAGCTATTTATCATATATTTTGACTATAAGAGTCTCAAGAATATATTACCTCCGAAGGATCCTAACTTGGTATAGGGGTGATGGATAGAGTTCCTACAATATTAATACTTTTATATTATCTTTAATCTTGGTAAGGGGATTGTGGTAGCAGATTCTCTAAGCAATAGATATTGTACATTGTTGCTAAATTAGGCATTAAGGAAGTTGGACTCGTTGTAGTTATCCTTTATGGATGGAGATGGAGAATCTTATATCTAGTACATGTTTTTTACTCCTCTAATTTTATTTCGAATTAGGGAGGTTCAATATGTGGATACCAATTGTTAAACCCTACATAATTAGATATCAACTAAACATTCTTTGGATGGATTTTTTGAAGGTGGGAAGCATGTGTTTTTAGAGGATGCACTTTGGTACCAGTGATGTTATAGGAATAGGTTCTGAAAGTGTTATATAAATATACTTTTTTATATCTAGGTGTGGGAAATATGTACCAAGACCTCCAAAAAAAGTTTTAGTGGTGAGGGATGAAGAAGGGAGTTTCAAAGTTTGTCTCTCGATACCTTACTCGTCAGAAAGTAAAGGATGAGAACCACATTCCATTGTGTTTAGATCAACCCCTTGTGGTGCTAGAGTGGAAGTGGGATGACATATCCATTGACTTTATGATATTTTTACCACGTACATACATGGAACACAATTCCATCTGGGTGATTGTAGACTGACTGACTAAGATAGCCAACTTCTTAGCTATTTGAGTGTAGAGTTCAATAGAGATATTGTGATTCCTCTATATGCAAGAGGTTGTCTGACTCTATGGTGTTCCCTCAATGAAAATTTATAACTATGATTCTCACTTCACATCTTGGTTATTAAATGGATTATAAGAGGATTTTGGGACTCAGTTATTCTTGAGCATAGTGTTTCACCCCCATATTGATGACTAGAATGAGTGGACCATTCAGGTTCTATAGGAGATGTTGTAGGATTTCATGTTATACTTTGGCTATAGTTGGGAAGATCAACTATCACTGGTGGAGTTTTTATAAAAAAAAAATAAAACATTCCACCATTGTTAGGCACTATTAAAGTCCTTGTACAAGCAACCCTATATGTCACCACTTTTCCAAACTAACCCGGGAGAGTCGAAAATCACGGGCTTAGAGTTAGTGTGAGATACTAATTAGAAGGTGCAGATCTTATAGGAGTGTATGATGATTTCAAAGTGCTATCATATGTGTTATAAATATAGGATACAAGGGCCTTTGGAGTTTTAGGAGGGAGAACACATGTTTTTATGGGTTCTTACTTATCATGGAATATTGAGATTTGGATGAGGGAGAAATCTATTTACGTGATTCACTGGGCCTTTATAGTAACTGTGTAGATATGGTGAGGTGTAATACCTCTTATCTCTACCACCATGATTAGTTTGGGCACACGACGTCTTCCACATGTCACATCTTAGAAGGTACGTGCCTGCACCATGGCATGTTATCGTCTGGGGTAAGCCAGACATCAAGGATGGAGCTACCATTGTTGAGTATTCAGTGAAAATAAATCATCAGTAAGAGATGATACTTATTGGGTTATTTATTTATTTAGTGCATGTCTAGTGGTAGCATAAGAATCTTTTGGAGAGCACATGGGAGTGGGAGTCTCAGATTCATGCTCAGTACCCACATCTATTTGTGTAACCACTTGTTTTGGATTTTCAAGATGTAAATCCACAAGGGGGGGGGATAATTTAATTATTGAGATTTGACATGTATTATTTTTAGATATTTTTTAGATTCCTTTTGATCCCAGTTTGTAAAATGGTGTGCAATTCCAAGGATTAATGTGCGTGGAATAAATATTTAAAATATATAAAATAGCATACACATATTGTTTTATTGAAAAAGTGGAATAAATTTTAAACATTGTCCTAGATCAGAGATCCAAGGGAAATATTGAGTTCATAAAACAAGTTTTACCTTAAGCGAGATATAACCTTATTTAGTGCGGGTTGTTTGAGGAATAGTCATCACAGGCTTAAAATGTATAAAGTAATTAAATAAAATATTTTATTTTAATTTGATGATGCATCGACCTAATTCCTTCTATAAGTATATTATTATGATGGATTCGTAGATTTATCCACTAAAAATATAGAGATTCATAGGGATGTTGGGGATCATTGGGGGAATTCCATTTCATGGATGACAACTAAATCAAAGATCATCGATCGATGTGAAATAAAATTCAAGGATATCAGAAACAATCATGGTGTAACTCTATTCTTCATTAGCAATCAATTTTAATCGAGGTAGGACATTTTTTTTCATTTGTATTTTCTTCTCGTTTGTGATTGGTATGATAAATGAAACTCAATAAACTACATAATTAATTCACGGATCATTTTTTTTGTGGGTGCATGTTATATTATCCAGGAATTGGGATAATTTCATTGTGATTACCTGTTATCTATTTGTTCATCATTCTAACGAAAATGTATCATGGCTAACATAAACATTGGCCAAGGACCATTCCTCATGGTTGTGGTTTATGCATTTATCTCATATTTATTCATTCATTGTAGGAAATACCTTGGACTCAGTTCAACATTATCTGAAGAATTGAATGTTTCACACCATTTTCTTGGTGAAATGATTTGATATCATAGATATGGGATTTGAATGGAATGACTATCATGCGTCTAAGGGAGTGTAAGAAGATCATATAGTGTGAATAATTGGGTTTTTATACTCAATGCATGATGATTAATGAAATTTGAAGGAATTTTCAGAAAATATTTTATGGACTTATTTCAGTGATTCGATGATAGAAAGGACCGAATGATCCACTACTTGAATCTGGAATAGGGTATAGTCAGATTGATGGTCAAAAGCATAGAAGACATGTAATTCTAGATCTCAAATTATATAAATTTATTATTTACATGGAATGTACTATATAGATACACACTGTGTGGGACACTCTTAGTGGCTACTAGGGTTCAGGATGGGGTTATGTATCACACGGAGTGTGACCTTATAACATGGAGTGTGATCCATTTTTTTAGCTTGGCATATGCATCAGAGGGGAAATGAACACAACCTAAGAGTACATGGCCACAAGCATGATGTGGAATCCTAAATGTACACAACTAGGCAAGGGATATATAGACATGGCTGTGTAATGGGACACAAGATGAAGTACACGAGTAGTGGAATGCTGTATAATTATACACAAACATGGGCATGTTCCATTTACATTGTTAGTACTCGATAATGAAGGGATAAGTTTTTTACTACTAGTACACACTGTGTACCCCTACATAGTTTTCTTGAATCCCTTTTCCTTCTTTCTTTATACAAGTTTTATTAGGGTTTTTCCCTATATACATTCCTTAAGGGTTACTATGGAATTGACTCTTATACATAGTATTGAGATCCCTTCAAAAAGAATTCTTGGATAGAGTTGTGGAAATCCTTCCACGAGGACTAGAGTGTAATCCTTTATCATCTTCTTTACCTAGGTATATTTCTTGGTATCATCGTGACCAACACTATATGGGCACTGATTCCCTACTTAGTGGGTTAATTCAGATTGATTTGTTGGTATAACCCATGTCCTTGGGTGTGATCCTCATCTATGTATCATATATCTTCAGCCTTCCAGTGTATCCTTTCTATGATGAGACCCAATGAGCCCAACCTATCAGATAGACATCATATATGCAATCTGACTCACGAAGTGTGTTGTCCTAGATGAGTTCTACGTGGAACCTTCGAGCAGGTATCCTATGGTATAATTATAGTTATGACTTTACATTGTTATTGTGTGTATTTATTGAGTATAAATGGATATTCATGTTATATGTTTTATATACATATACCTATGTAGATATGAATGTTATTATTTTTTATATGCTTTTTGGTTTTAGGGTTTCTTACCGGGTATTGTTATAATAACCCTACACAAGATCTTCCTGCATGTGTCGTGTATTGTGCCGATGATCGACCTTTTGAGAGAGTCATGGATAGACTAGGACCTGGTGGTGTTTATTTAGTTAGACATATCAAGGTGTGTTCCTGTAGTATCTTTACATCATTCCCCATCTTAATTTTAGGTTAGACATGTTTTTGGAATATTTTTAGTAGTCTGGTATTTGGCCATATTTACTTTCCATTACTTCATTTCATACTCTGGTTGGGGAATTTATATGTATGCATGAATAGTTATTCATTTGTTTATAAATTTTAGAATTTTATGGGCTTGGAGATGTGTGAATGTGTATAAGTATATTGGCTAAGGTCTCTCATGTTAGTGATATTCCTACTTAGTGCTAGTCTCCATCCTCTGACCTATTGGAGCTATGATAAGACAGTCATGGTATGGGCCCCATTGGGAAAGGTCATGACATAGAAATCATGTTTCAAAGGTTCCATTGGATTTATCAATATTAAATACCATAGAGGAGAAAAATAAAACTGATTACATTTTCTAAACCGTAAAATGTTTAAGTGACTCGATACTATATCTTCCAAATATTGAAGTTAGATGTTAAAAATTCAGAACTCCATGAATAAAAAATTAAAATAATTGAATATAAAAACTAATACAATAATAAAAAATAATGAAAATATCAAAACCTTAAAAAGAAATTCAAAGGTTTACAAGAGAAGTTTTAACCAGATGGTGAGATAGTCAAGACAAGTTGATAATGACTTGAAGGATGATAATGATCAGTTAGTTGAAGTTAAGAAAATATCTATTGAGTATACTAATTTTCTTGAAAATTTATCATCTAATGCTTTAGATAGAGTAAATTTTATCAAAAATTTTAATGACATGAATTAAAATTGATATGAGGAAGTCATAGTTCTAAAATAATAGGTTCACAAGTTGTAAGTAGAAAATAGAAATATCTAATCTTGTGAAGATGAGTTGTTCATCGAAAAAGAATAATATAATAATATATGTGAGAAGGTTCAAAAATTAGAGGTTGAGAATTAGAGAGTATCAGTTAAGGAATATGGTATTATAAAGTATGAATCATATATTGATCAAGCTAAGAAGGATCACGAAGATGTAATGAATTTGAAGGTGATTTTCAAGAAACATTATAAAAATGAATGAATATTTTTCTCTAAACTCTTGATGTAATAATTTTTTTGGAAGAAAATGTTTTGAATGAAAATTTCTTGAATGTGTTGTTCTATAATTATATTTTGTATTAATATTTTCTAATTTCACTAGGATGAATATTCTATATATTTTCTTACATGAACAATTATTCAAACATAATTGTTTCATAAGTTATGCTTTTCTAACATTTCAGGAGGTTATATACATTCCTTATTATTATTTTTATTAAATCATAAAGGGGATATGTTTTGAGAAGTTTGAAGAAGTTTTGGGGAGAATTTTGGGAGAATTAATTTAAGGGGGAAGGTTTGTTTAAAAATAAAGGAAGACTCTCAAGGATAGATTTTATCTAAAAGGTGAGAATCATTTTAAGGAATTCTTTTTACTAACGAAGAGAATATGAAGTATTAATTTCTATCAGATCATTAAGAATTCTTAAACATAGGGGGATTTTAGATAAGAAATTAAAATATTCATATAAATAGTTTTTTTGGGTTTTTAAAAGTACAAAGGGTTGTTTGTATTTAAATGTTATTAGTTTTCATTTCATGTTTTCTGTTTTGTGCCTTCCAAAAGGGGGATAATATTGAGTCAAAAGTTATACTTTCTTATTTTCCATTACTTAGTTTTGGAAATCAAAATCAATTTATTAAAATACTATTTTACTAAGTATATATTTAATAAGTTTTTTAGTATGTTTTTATAGAAGACATATTTTTATACTTAACATAGAAATAGTTCTAATGTAAAATACATATAAACTTTTATTATTCAAACCGATCCACCAGACTAAAGGTTTGTCTGATACATTGGACTAATTACTATACTAGATAGTGGATAGACTAATATACTATCTATCATATCAGAAAAATTCATGAAAATCAGAAAAAATAGTACTGAAACATCAGATTAACCGTTTTTTAGTTTATCAGATTGACAAACAATAGTGAAGTCCATCAGACCATCCAATGTTTAAAAATAGCGTCTTTAAACCTTTTTTTATAGGACAGAATCCATGACAACAATTTAATGGTTATGAATAAAATAAAATCATATAATGAAGTAGAATCCATGATTAGATTTCAAGATCAAGAACTATATCATTATGAGATGTTAAAGTGAAATTTAATAGCAATTGTTGCAATAAAATCAAAAACAAAAACACTGATGAAATTCCTATAAATAGGTGGTAATTTGAAGATATGGGAGCCGATACATTTTCAAATCAATATGTATGAAGATTTATCTTCATGACCATATCATTCCCATTATTTATAATATTTTAGAGAGTTATATTTATAAGGAATCCATGTGAAGGTAATAAACTCTTTATACATTTTTCTTATGCATTTTCTATGTCCGATCAAGGTTAGATCGATGGATTCCAGTGATTGGAATATGGGTGAATCCAATCCATGGACTAAGGGATAATGAGGATATGAAGATATAGATGTAGATATTGGTATAAAGTGGTTTAAGAAAGGAAGAACTATTAATATTCATCATATAGAGTTTTTCTAGGGTTTTATAATATAGAGACATTCCAATCTTCATATAGAGTGCTTTCCTGGAAAGGAAAGACAAACATTTACAATAGATATTGAAACTATACATATCTTATGTTAGGATTTTTTACTAACTAAACTCTTAAGGGTAAAGAGTAAAATTATGTTTTGTAAATATTATAATTCATTCTTACCAGTATACACTTTTGTTTTAATTATTTTTACAAGATTAATATTCTAATATGCATTAACATTATAATGTTAGTTATTTACTCATATTTCTAATAAACTATTTCATCAGTGTGTCTTTTTCATAGATAAAAAATTTGATATATCAAAAATTTAATTTAATATGATTTTAAAACACTAATAATTGAATAAAGTATGAGTCATATATTTTTGACTTAAAAGGTTTGGTGTTTTGTCTTAGTTTAAAATTTTAAACTACAATTAAACCCCCTCTTGTAGCTATCATATACTCTTATAACAATATAATGAAATTTTTTTAATACATTACCATTTAGGTTAGTTATACCACCTATAAAAATGAAGTTATAATGATTATGTCAAAAAAGATTATGGGATGTCATATAATTGAAATTTCATGTAATAATTATATATTAATAATGCTTCAATAATTATATAATGGGATTATTAAAATTTAAAATCATTATTAATATACCACATTTTTATAATGAAACATGTTGAAAACTAGTTCATCATGATTTCCATTTTTTTAATTTGTATTCATTTCTTTCACCTAATCAAAATGGGACATCGATAATAAGTGAAAAATAATGATTATTCTATCTTAAATTATCTCAGTAAAATGAAATTGAAACCTCTTTGTAAGAATTGATATTTATTCATGTAGTATATAATCAATTCATATACTTTTAATATATGGTTATAAAATAATTGTAAATAGTATATTATGTCTATAATAAGGTTCTTCTTTAAGTGAATAAAATATTTATTTTCATCATATTATAGGTTAGCCCAATTTTGGGTAAGTGGGGATATAAGGTAAGTGGTTTTCATATCAAACTCCTCTATATAAAGAATATTTTGTATCATTCACCTATTGTATTTCAAATAATCTATATACACTCTAATTGAGATTTTATATCATGAAATACCCATTATTAATGGTAATTAATGTTAAATTTAAAGATCTCTCTCTTTTAAGATATTTTTATTCTTCTCAAGTTATAAGGGTTTTTATTAACTCAATTCTCATACATTGTGTTATAATTTTTATTCTTGAAAATATATAATCTATGTTGGTAAATTATACACAATAATTATATTATTTGGTATTTTATCTTGATTTTTGGGTTTTTACAATTAAAAAAAAACATTTGTTCAAAAGTTTTTTACTTTAAAAATTATGATTTATATAAGGGTATCTAGAAACTCAAATGTATTTATCTGAGTTATATAGTTTTTTTTGGAACTTTGACCTTTAAAAATATATTTATTAATTAATTTCAAATTTTATATGATGTTATATTTTATATATCTGGGGAGAATATTAGTCTTTCTTTAAATATTGATACATTATTATTATCTCAAATAAAATTATAATGTTATTAACAGTGAACCTATTTATTTGAATTGGATCATTATTTCTAGTACATAATTTCTCGCACCAATGATCTCTTATATTTTTTAGAAAGTTAATATAGATTTTTATATGGTTCTACTAAATTTCATTACCTATTTTAAAAAGTAAAAAATAATATTAGTTTTTATAATGTGTGTTTTTAGGAAAAGTTATTTTGAAATATATTCCACTTCCTTTGATAATATTTATGATTTTTCATGAAATCATTTATTGAATTTTATTTTCAAGGGTAATTATTCTCCCAAGTTTTCACGTTACTATTTTTAAAATAAATTTTGAATGTTTTCCTTAACTTCTCCATTTTTTGGAAATGTTAAAAATGATATTTTTATCATTTTCTAGGGGAAAAAATATTTCTACAAAATGTTGAATTTTATTTGAAACATTATCTTTATGTTTTAATAGTTAAAAAATCCTATATTGAAAAAGTATCTATTTTATAATAATTTCAAAAGATCAAGGATATTTTATATTTCTAAAGAATGTTTCCCAAAAATCCTTAAATATATTTTTCATCTTATCCAGTTTCCTCTAATATATCTTATGATTGGATGAGGATGTTTTCTAAATGTAACCATACAACTTCTTTATTTGTATATAATATATAATGTCCATATCTTTTAGAGAAATTATCCATCAATGCCTTTGACTTTGCAAATGGTTTTAGTGTATAAATATATATTTTATTCCAATAAATTTCCTCTATTTATACCATATTCATGATTCCTTTGATATAAGGATGTTCACCAATATTTCATAGATTAATTTATTTTGGAGAATAATTTTATTAAATTTATATCCTTTATCTATTTAGAGTAAATACCATATTATTATTTTCTAGATTAGATGGTATTTACTTAATATTTTACTTCATATCATTAGATAACCATATATTTTATATGGGTTTATCATGAAATTATTATCGGGGAAATTATGAATTATTTCCTTACATTAATCTATTTCAAAATGATATAAAATCCATATTCTTCCCCTGGGTTTTTTATGATGTTATCAATGAAACAAATTATTTTCCATGGGTTGCTAATTAAATGGTGAATGATTGATTTTTATAGCACTGATAGGTATGGATGATGATTGATGGATTCCTATATTTCCTATTATTATGTTGGTTAAAATTTTATATCTCCTGAGATAAATTGTTAATGAGTTTCTTTTTAGTTTCTCATAAGCATGGTAACTAATGGCATGTAACATGAATGTAATGTTCCTTATACTAATGTACTTTCAATATTTGAATGTTTTTTCATAACTTTTTGCTAATTATAATGACTATATAATGATCCCTTGATTGATGTTTATTGACACAATATTTTGATTATTTTATGAAAATATTTATTCCATGATTTATGACCAAATATCTGTTGTGTATGAATTTCTTAAGTATCATGATTATTCCCATTTTACAATCTTATTATCCCTTATGATATTTGATTATTATTTCTTATGTTTACCCTAAATGGTAATATAACCTCACACTTTTCTTAACTTTACATTTCTATAGGCAATGAATATAATTAAAGTATGAGATATAAAAATGAGTATCCTGTATTGAGAAATCATGGGAGATGTTAAATCCTTTTCATGGATTAATAATTTTATTATATTTTGTCAATAATTTCCATTCATTAAAAAATACATGAGTTTTGTATTCAATAGTTTTTTACTAATTCTTCAAATCTATAAACATTAAATTTTTTGGGAATAAATAGTAATTGAAAATTTTCATCATTTAATGTAATTAGATGGTTATTTTTTATGGGTTACAATAGTTAATATTTGAGAAGGGTTTAGATAAGTTCAAATATTAGAATTTAAGTAGTTTAGGATAAATTGGGAGTTATAAATTTCAAAAAATGGTTGATAAGTTATGGTTGATTTTAATTACAGAGGTATAGATAACCATTTAGTTTCATTGATGTAATATTAAATATTTTAGGAATTATGATTATAAAAAAAATTTCAAAACCCCTATGAATAATTCTAAAGTATATGTCTTGGTATAGGATATTATTTTAGAAACTTTCTAAAGTAGAGATTCTATAGTTTTCCTAGAAATTACATCCTTGATTTTATACTAAAAGAGGATATTGGATCTGGAATAGATGTTCATAAGGGTAATAATCCCAAAAAGTAGGAATGATTTATTAACTTGATCATCAAATGATGCATGATAAAGATTTATATCTACACACATAGTTTTCATACTCAATGGGGATATCATTTGGTTAATCAAATTCTCTTTAAAATCCATTATAAAGCTTTTATATTCAAATTAATTTAAGGGATTATGTCAATAAATATGAGAGAACACAACTATAAGTAACCTAGGTATGACCATAAGAGTTATATGATGAACCAAGTGTGACATAGTTAAAAGAAAATATCGTTGGAGAAAATAGAGATTTTATTAGAGAAGACATCTTTTAATGAGAATTAATTTTTATATGACCAGTTAGTCAGATTTTATTTATAACCATCTAGGTTATTTTTATTTATTTGAAACCTGAACAAAAAAATGAATTTGAGAAATATATGAATCTTGAAACCACTATATCTTAAAACTGAATAAGCTATACTACTTAAATAGTTGATAATTTTATTATATTCCTGTTATTATATAAAAGGTGAGTATCCTAATGTTACCAATTGTAGCGAGGAAGATATCTCAATAATTGTTTTTGATAATATTACCTATTGTTATTAATGATTTATATTAATTTATGACATTATAATATATTAAAAAAATATGCGGATTATATCAAACATCTAAGGATAGTTCATCAGATGTTTTGAATTAATGTTTAGAAATCACATTTTATTAATATCAATATCCTTTAAAAACAATTTAACAACCAGGTTATATTTCCATAATGAACTATTTAAGAACACATGTTTTTGGGAAATATAATCTTTAGGTTTAGTATATGTTTTATGGTGAGATAATAAAGTGTTGTGTGATTTTGAAAATTTAAGTTATGAAGTATTGATATCATTGGGACCAATGACAATTCATGATATTATTGATAAAATTTACCACATTTTTTGATCCTTGTATATATTTCCTAGTTTTTTATTTGAATAAAATATAGCTAATACCATTTGAGGATTAAATAAATAATTAATTTTTGAATAATATATAATATCACTATGGTTTTATGACTTGGAGACTTATATTTTTTTCAAAATTTATACTCTAGAAAATATATAATTAGGGTATACCCAATCATTATTGTTTTAGGAAAAATAAATAAGTTGGTATAGATTATTATAGTAAGTTATATGTCACATAGAAAGGTATATCTAGGATTATTAGTACATTATGAATACCCCTACCAAAATTAATTTGGGCGTAATAATTAATTCTGATATGACACATTTTATTTATGGGGGTAGAATGTAACAAATTCATATTTTGGATCCTTTTTAATATATTCTATGTTATAAAACATGTGTTTCAAACATAACCCATTGTAAAAGTGCAATGGAATATTTGATGATGAGTATTAATAAAACTATGATAAAACTTGAATGATATTAATAAATTAAAAATTCTTAACTTTAGAGGATAAATGATTAATGTGATTTAATAATGAAAGGGGTAATTTAGAGTTAGTGTAGTTTTCATTATATTTTGTTTTTATTCTAATACATAAAATTTTTATGTTTTATAAGTATAATTTTTTACAATAATATTTATTTTTAAAAACCGTATACTAAAATTAACTTATTACAACTTTTTAAGCTTTTTATGAAAAGTTTTTTCTCTAGTCAAAAATATGGTTTTTAAGAAACATGATTTTTTTGAAATTGTCGATGTACATGAATGATCTAGGAGATTAAAATAATTTATGTTTTCAAATATTAATCAATGTAATTACACTATGAATATTAAAATAATTTTTGAATTTATAAAACCACTGTAAAAAATATGTTCAACTAAAGTAAATATCTACTTTAATAAAAACAAATTTTGCTAATTCATTAAATAAAGTATTTTGAAGGTATGATTTATATTTTACTTGAGATGAATGAATCACCCCTTTTATGTTTTTTTATAATAAACTAATTTCTTTCTTCTGATTTTATTATTCCAATTACTATGACTTAAACATAATTTTTAATCATTAAAACACATATACTTTAAAAACTATATTTACATATTATGTACACTAATATTAAAACTATATTTTCAAAACCTTATAATTTTTTTGATGAAATAATTTTAAAGTTTAAAATTATAATTTTAAAATTCTATTAATTTTTTAATATTAATTTTTTTTCATAAATACTTATTACTAAGGATACAAATTAATTACCAAAGAAAAAAGAAATTTGGGTAAAAGTGAAAATGTTAAACAAAAAGGACATAAAACCCTCAATATTTTCCCAGAGTGAGTGTTTGAGGTGAGTGTTGACCCAAAATAGATTTCACCAACTATTTTATCCATATTGTTTCCCATTGAACCTTCAATAATAACATTCCAATATTTAATATATAATGGTAACTTCCAAAACTAGCCTTCTCTTCACATATAAAATGTTAGCGCTTCCACCAAGTCCAGATTCACATTACCATAAAATCTTATCAATAACCAATATGAACTATATACTTCTAAAACCCTATCCCATGTCCAAAATCCAATGGTAATTATTACTTTGCATAAGACCTTAATTTCAAAGGACAATTCTTAGAAAAATTTCAATTACTTGATGTGAGTATCCACTTCTTCTTAGTGTTTCCTTTTTAATTTATACAATAATAACCTTATATAACCATATTAATATAATTAATTCAATGTAATTAATAAAATTTAATTTAATTATATTAAATAAACCATAACCATTCATTTCAATCCATCCACTAGGAAAAAGAAAAAATTCTAACATGCGTCCATGCAGGCTATTGTCCCCACAAAGCGATGTTGCTTGTTTTTAATCACTTCATATCAAAGATGGTATCAAATATGAACTATATGAACAAATATTTTTTTTTTATTTTTTAAAAATAAAAATATTAAATTAACATTTACAATATACCCTCTTTCAGTACATTCTATGAAAAATGGGATCTTTAATTGTGTGTTTGTGTAGACTGACACCTCTATAAGCAACCATTTACATTTTTCATTTCAACCCATCTTAGAAAGTTCTAATAATTTATTTTTGAGGATATTTTATAATTATTAGTTTTTTGGGTTCTTATTATGTAATATTATCATTATATAAATACATTTCCTTACTCATGAAACCATTATAATTTATTTTTGTTTTGGGTAAATATTTCCACCTATATAAATGATTTTATATTCATTTTTTCATAAATGATTATAGGATATTATGTAATGGTAATTTCATGAAATAATGATATATTTAAGATTTTTTTAATAATTTCCAAATAGTGTTGCTAATATTTAAAATATTTATTAACATATCACCTTTTGATCAGTAAATACATCGAAGTCTAGTTCATCATTAATTCCATTTTTAAAATCTATATACATGTATTTAACCTATTGAGAATTAGAAAAAAGCCGTCATTGAAAAATTATTATTATTCTATATTAAATTATTTGAGAATGATGAACTTTAAACCACTTAGTTATAGTCTATAAAATCTTCTTTAAGTTTATAAGAAATAAAGAACCAAAAGTTCTAACACTCGATAATGATAGTTAATTATAATTGGTTAATATATTTCTAATATATAGTTAGAAAATAATTATAAAAAGTGTTGCATGTTTATATTATGTTTTTAATATAAGTGATTATGATATTTATTTTCATTGTACTTGAGGTTAGTCATGGTAAATTAAGAGGGGATACAAGGCAAGTTTTTTTGCCTTAATTTTCACTATTTGAGACACATTTTATATCATAAACCAAAATTATTTTATGTGGTGTATATAAATCCTAATTGATATGTTATATATTTAAATAATATTTATTCCTGTAATTAAAGACCAATTTAAATATCTCTTTATTTCAATAGGTTTTGATTTAAATACTTATCATGTTGTAAGGGTTTTTGTTAACTCAATTCAAATTTTGTTACATATAATTGTTCTACATGAAAATATTTCAAATAAGTGGTTATATTCTTCCCTATATTTATATTATGTTTTATTATCTCTTTATGGTTAGGGAATTAAATTTTTACCACATAATTTTTTTTTTCAAACGTTTCACACTTAATGAACTATTTTATCTGATGGAGAATTTGGTAACTCTAATCTCGTTATTTGAGTTATAAGATTTATTTTTAACAACAATGATAAATAATATATTTATTAGATGATTTTATATTTTATATGGTGTTAGCTATTATAATTATAACGATAATTTATCTATTAATTCAATGTATTTTATATGATTGTTCTCTGACATAATATTTTATTGTTTTCTATAGTGAGCCTCCATCTCTAAATTTTCTCATTGTTTCGAGGCCATATTTTTCATCCCAAAAATGATTTTCTCTCTTTTTTTAAAAGTTAATATAGATTATTTCCTATGACTATAATAAGTTTTTTAACCCTTTTTAAAAAGAAAAAATTAATAATCTTTTTACAATGTGGGTTATCAAACAATAAAATTTCAAAATATTTTTCCAACAAAATATCTCTCGATAATAATGATAATTTTAAATGTAATTATTATCTAGTGTTTATTTTTCGAAGGAAAATGTTTTCCAAATTTCTGATTTCAACTTTTTGAATATAACTTTTAAATGTTACCCATAACATCATCATTTCATGAATATGTTGAAAATGTACTCTTTAAAGGGTTTATTTGTGAAAAAATCTTTCCCCCATATTTTTATTTTTTTGAAAAATTCTCTAAAATATTTCATGGGTTTTAAATGAAAAATTATTTTTCTTCTATATTCACAAAATACTTTATTTGAAGTGATATCAAAATATCAAGGATATTTATTATTTCAAAAGTTATTTTTCTAAATCACCTTAAAATCATTTTTCATCAAAGTCATTTTGCTTCAAAATATATTATGAATGATTAAGGATGTTTTTAAAATTTAACCATCAAAATTATTTAACTAGATTTGTTATGTAATGTCCTTCTCTACTGGAGAAATGATCAATCTCTGTCTTTTTCCTTCTAATTATTTTTTAATATATGAATAATTTTTTAAAAATGTCTTTCACTTTTTAATTCCATATTATTGATTATTTTGAATTAAGGTTATACACCATGATGTCATACGTTGATTGACTGGGGAGAATTATAGTCTAAAATATATATCCTTTTTCAATACAATTTATATTACATATGATTCATTATCTTAATTGAATAGTATTTACCTAGGATTTTACTTAATTAAATTGGATACCAATTTATTTTTCAAGTGTTAGACATGTTATTAATTTTTTTGGGGTTATGAATGATTTAACTATATAGATCCATTTGAAAAAAATACGAAAATAATTTCCATTCCATGGGATCTTTAAGATGTGTTGAGTAAAACTCATTTTATTTACATGGATTCTTTATCATATGATCATTGATTTTTTTTTCATATAGCACTCATATGAATATATGATGATGGGTGGGGTCCTATATCACCCATAAATTCATTGGTTAAATGTTTATATCTCATGATATAATGTTTTTTGGAGTACCTTCTTAGTTTCTCATATGTGTGCAAGTTGATGGTGTGTATCATGAATGTAATGTTACCTATACTAATGTATATTACATATGTGAAAGATATTTCATAGTTATATTCATATTAAAATTACTATGTTATCCTCCCATACTTCATATTTGTTGACATAATCTTTTCATTCATATATTATTTTATTTAAATCTTTATAGAATGATTTATAATCTACAATTTATGATGTATGATTTCTTATTTATCTTGATTATACCCATTTTATCCTATTATTATCACTTATGACATTCAATTATTATTGATTACGTGTATAAATACTAAGAATCTGAGCTCACCCATTTCTTATGTTCCCATTACCCTAGGTTCTGAATATAATAAAATGATGACATTTCTATAGGATTATATTACGTTGAGAATCAGTGAGAGGTATCAAAGGATTTTCATAAATTTAGTAATGACTTATATAGTGGAAAAATAATCCATTAGTTAAAAAATTAATGAGTTTTTTTAGTTAATGTGTATTCCAAATTTTGTAAAAGGCTAAACCTAAAAGGTATTATGAATATATTATAATGAAAAATTTTCACTATGTCCTGTAATCAGTCCACCACACCTACAAGCTGCTACAATTTCTAATGGCATATTAACCTCACTATCTCTAGTAAGACAAAGAATCTCATATTTTCTCACATATTTGGAAAATACATAATATCAAGTTTTTACATAATAATTTATGCTAAATACCTTATATGTTTTGGTATAGTTATCCATAGAAGGGAATTCAAACCCATATAGTGTTTATAGATAGACCTGTATCAATATATTATCATAGGTTGATCTAGGTTATAAAATGTGAATTTTTTATCTTTGAAAATAATATGGAATCTATTTGTAAATGGTTAATCCATGCCCAAAATAACATTACATTTATTTAAATAAAGAATAACAATATTTTCAAGAATAATATTCCCACAAACATATAGATGAGTTATAGACTTGGGATGAAAACATTGTACCACTATGATTTTTTACAAATAATTCAATATCAATTCATTGATGTGGTAATTTGGTGATGTTTGAAATCTTCCCTAAAATAATAATGTGGGTTCATCTAGGTTCAAAAAAGACATTTAGTGCTATGGAGTGGATAATGAGTGTGGCTTACAAAAAAAAATATTTTGTGACCGTATTTATTAATTGATATTTCATAACCATTTTCTTTTTCCCATGGCATAAGAGGTTGTTAAATTAATTTATTTTTATTAACTAATGGATTAGTTTATTTTTTTTACATATTGTAATAATTATTCACATTAAAAAGATTTAATTTTCTATTGTAGCTATAGAAGAAAATTATTTTCCACCATCATGATAACCGAACATGTCCTTTTTCCTCATCATTTATTTTCTTTAATTATTTCATTAAAACATGTGGAAAAACTTCAAGTTACTTCAGGACATTCCTATTGGTTCTTATTCCCATATTCTAACACATATGTAAAATAGTATTATCTAACACATGGTATTTATCACATTAACATCCATGAAAATACATTTATATATTATTTTATGTGCTTGGGAGTACTTCAAGTTTTAGGTTATTAATCATAACATGAAATAAATATTTAAGCATAACCCAAAAATTTACAACACTACCACCCATCCCATTAATTTTTTTATCAGGAAATTTATTTGACTATCCAAAAAACGTGTTATTAACTTGTATTTCCCTTGGATAAGACACTAATTAAAACCAAAATGGTAAGTGTGAGTAATAAGAAACAAAAATTAGAGAAAGAGATCATATGATTAGGGAACTCCATAAATAAATAACATAAAAAATGACATCTTAATTTCAACATATGATATATTAAGTTCTTCCAAAAAAAATTTTGGTTTAAAATATGTTTTTACTTCAATACTATTATTATTAATAAAATGAGATCAAAATACAACTAATGCCCACTCTGATTCCAACTTAGACAACCCAATCATAAAAAAATCACAATTTACCTAAATTACACAATATAATCATTTAATCACACTAATAAATTTCTAATCACATAACCTAATGGTTTGGTTTCTTTAATAATTAACTATATAAGTAATTTTTAATTTTTTGTAAAAATTACCACATGTTTCTTTTTTGATGTTTTTATGGGTTTTTTTTTGAAAAAGGTGGTTTTCAATGATCCGATGTGTTTATTTATGATTGGGTTTGATAAATTATTTATTGAAGACTTTTTATTATTTTAGAAATTATGTATAAAAATTGAAAATAATGGATGTTACTGTAATATGTATGTTATAAATTGAAATAAGTTTTTGGTATCCATTAAATATAGCAAGTATTCGAGAAAATATAATATTTTCCTGAAAACATTTCATATTGAGAGTATATAATTTCGAAATTAGTTCACAAAAAGAATTCATTGCATTGTATGTATGTGAAAGAATGATGAAATATTAGTTATGGATATTTTAAAAAGAAGTGTGTTTATATAGGAGGTTCACATGATTGTATTGGATTTTCGTGGTTGTATATTTATCTTTGAAAAAAATTGGTATTACTATCTGACCATGAAGGGAGTTCATGATAAACAATGCTGTGAATGTGTTTTTAAAAGGGTTGAATAATGTTTTCAAGGATTTTTCTGATATAAGGATCTTTAAGTAACTTTATCAGTGAGTGAAAATTAATATTTAAGATAATTAAAATATAAATTATGACAATAAATAAAGGAGTTAGTGATGAATATTTACTAAACAAATTAATGAATTGAGTTCCCAAATGAATTACTAGGATGTGTGAAGGAGAATTATTAGTGAACTATGGTATGAGAGGAGTGGTTTACCTTTATATAAATCTATGAGGATGATTATGAGATGTTAATTCATGAGGAATATTGTCTGATTATAGTTCATGTGGATAATTTTATTAATTCTATTAATGTGGAAGAATGTATAAAGGTAGTTCCTAAATGTAGTACATGATGAATAATATTTTGCAGATATAGTTTATGAATAAGTGGATTTTCAAGAAAGGGAATACCTTTTAATAGATAATAGATTTAGAATGAATTTAATAGTATGAAAATATTATAAAAATAATATGGATTTTATATTTTTGATGAAAATTCTTCTTTATATCACATATACATCAGTTTTAACATGTAGAAAACTTATAAAGATCATTTAAAGGTTATTCCGGATGTGTAGTGTTCACTTTTCAATGGAGACAATAATGCATTATCATGTTTGAATTATTGTAAACTACAAGTGATATAATGTTAATATAATAGTCTAGTTAATGTTAATTGGAAATAAATTTCACACCTTATAAATATTCATTAATAATATTTTATAGTATTATATTCACTATAATGATAACAAGTATTTTTCCAATAAAAAAGGAAATAGTTTTATTCAGCAAAAATTTCTTCATAGGTATTATATGGATTTATTTTAAAGTAGTATTTAAAAATTTTATATATTTTTTAGATAATAATCTTATTTTCATTACATTCAAGTAAAAATTACCCTACAATGATTTTTATTGAATTTTATGAAAAAGGTATATTTTTTGATGAATTGGAGAAAATTCCAATTTTAATTGAAAACTATATTTTCATTTAAATAATTTTAAAAGTTCCATTTTGTTTAAAAATGGATTAAAGTGATTTTGTTTTATGTTATGAATAATCCAATTAGGAACATTGGAAGAAATTTTATTCTTGTATTTGGTAAAAAACATTACACACTTAAAAAGACATTTTTCCCTAGAAAACAATATTTTATAATGTTTTCTTGTTTATTTTTAAATTAGATTAATCAAATTATATTAATTAAATTTGATAAAATTTATTCCATATTTTGAATCAAAAAAATTGATTTTTTGGAAATATGTTTGAATTATCTGTTGGTCATAATTAATAGTAGAAATAGTAAAAATTAGTTTCCATAGTTAAGGTTAAACAATGTTTATTGGGGAGTGAAAATAAAAATATAAGAATTAAAATGACCTTAAAAATATATAAATCATGCTCTCTAGGAATATTTCAAACCAATAACACCTCATTTTTAAAAATTATTCATTTTGGATCCACGTGTCTTGAGTATGAAATTAATATATTTAAATATTCTAAAAAATTATCTTTGTGTCATCTCCCCCACTTATAAAAGGAAACCCTTATTATATTTTATACACACTTCAAGAAACTATTATAATAGACATTTACATCCAAAATACCTTTCTATTATCCATCCTCATATCCTAATAGAACTTGTTTTATTAGAATACCAACCTTAGGAAGCCAAAGGTGAAAACTTAATGGGGTTTTCTGAAGAAGTGATTAAGTACTGAACTACGTGTGTTGATTTCATTTATTATATAATCACCATTAAGAATATATTAACCATTAAAATATAATAAAATATTACTATGACATATAAATATATTCTATTATGCAAATTTAATAACTTTTATCTATCTCCTCTTCTATTAAATGAGAAATTAAATGATCATTCGTAGGTATGATGAACTTCCACCTCACAAATTGATGTAATTTATTTTCCATCAATTACTTCCATGGTTATATATAATGATGGATTTATTGTATTTATATGATATTCATGAAATAATTATAATTATGAAAATATAATATATCATCTATTTTCTTACTTTTCCATCCATCAAAAAATGATAACGTCGTTCATGCATATATATGGTTTACCCTTTCCATGAAGCAATGTGATTAATTATTCATCACCTCCAAACATGGATAGTATATATAAGTTTATTTAAAGAAATAATGTTATATTTATGATATAATAAAAATTATAAAAATATAAAATGATACATTACTTCACTTATGTTCATTGAATAAAGAAAATTTTTCTCATGTTTATATATGACCTATCATCTCCAGGATTATAATGTAATTAATTTTTCATAATCATATTACATAGATGGTCACAACTGTTCAATTAGTGCATAGAAATGATATTTATAACATGATTAGTATTATGGAAATGATATAATCATTAACCATTTTACCAAAGTCTTCCCACCAAAGATATTTTAGAATTTTGAACCAAACATCTTCATATATTTGATGTAAACATTATCAATTATGTAATTAAGTTTAAACATGATATAATTGAAACAAAAGAATTCAGAAACCATGAAAAGGAAATTAAAAAAAATAAATAATTATCATAAGTTTATTATTCAGGTAGATAAAGAATATACTTGACAAGTTATACTCAAGGTAAGGGAATCATTATCACTAAACCTCATTTTAAATGATTTAAATATTTATTTTTAAAATACTTTTCTCCCATATAAATATTCATATATTTTTTATAAATTTATTTATATAGATTTAAATTAATTAGAAATGAAATTTTATTCCAATTTAGAATTTCATTTAGAGGTTCAAAAAATTATTCTTTGTAAATATTTTATACAAAATGTTTTTATATTCTTTAAAATAAGACCAAAGGAATGTTGTATTTTAACATATATAGCATCAATATATTTTTACACTAACATAAATGTTATTATATGATTTTATAATCTTACAATATTTCAATTATTATTCAAATAAAACCATCTATATCATTATTATGGGAATTTTATTTTTGTAAATTAGGTTTTAAATAAAAATAACATATTAATATTTGAATATGTTTTACTTATGGGTTCAAAAGAATATTTTTTATTTGTTATGACGATGGAAATGAAACATTTTATGTGTTTCATGAATGTTATTTTCCTTGTAAATTTATTATATTTACGTTTCAGCTAGATATAGATGTCCAATAAAATTGGTAAGTATTATTTTCTCTAGATAATTATGTTGGAATTAACCCAATGGTTTATTTCATGTGTAAGGATTCTTTTATAAATTCTTGTAATGGTAATACAAATATGATTTCCCAAGGACCTAAAATACTTTTATATGATTATTAATTTATTTCAATGGATTTTTTTTTGATTTTAGAAGTAAAATAATGATCTTTTATTTTAAAGGAATGAATACTCCCTTTTATATTTAAAATGTTTGTTTTAAACAAATATTTTTCGAAGTGTTCTCATGTTCTTTACAAAACACTAATTATTATTATTTAAATATTATTACTTATTATTAAGTTTTTTATGAAAATAATTTGGTTGTTAAGTTGAATTCATTTGTAAAAAATGAATGTTTATTATGTTAATGTAAAACTATCCTTTGGGATCTCATGGGTTATAAATGGAATAACGATTCTATTTATGCATTTTTATATGTCCCATACTAATATTTTTCAGTTCATCCTATGTTTTTAAAATATTTTTCATAGTGTTTAGAGATTATTAAGAACAAATATTAAGTCATGTTGAAAATCATACAGATTTTTCATGAAAATAAAATATGTTTAATTTCAATGTTTTTGTAATGTGGAAAAAATAGATAGTAAGAGGAAGTTTCCAAATTTTAATGTATGGTTTTTTTATGTAAAAGTTAAAACCAAATTTTATAAAACATTAAACTTTAAATGATCTATTGAAATAAAAGAAAACTATATCCTTTTTAATAATGAAATTATTAATTGAATAACAGTTGGGTAATTATATTTATTATTAGATAAGGGTTTAGATTATTTTACAGGATATGATAATATAATTAAGTAACCTTAAGATATTATAATTTGTTGTTATAATGAAATATTAAATTAATTTTATCATATTTATTCATCTAAACTAGGTCTATTTAGAATGGATTTATATAGAGGAAACATAGAAACTAAATTAGAAAGGACCCAACAGGACAACATATTTTCAAATTAGTAACCAAGAATGGTTGGAATTAAATATAGAACTTTTTTTTTTCAATGATGGATCAATTGAAATATGATATTAATGGTAGTGAAATCCATGAAATCCTTGTGTTTTTATAAGAAAAAAATAAAAAAAAAATTATTTACCATTTTTAAGATAAATCTGATCAATTTTTCTCAATGGTTAAGAATACGAGAAAGATACGATATTGATGCCTTGGAATGAGATGAATTTCAGAATATTTTCCTTGAGAAATATTTCCATCATGTTGTTCCATAAGGGATAGAAGATAAATTTTTAAATTGAGTTATAAGGATGAATATTTAGTGTCTTATTATAAATAAAACTTCCCATGTGTGGATAGGTACACAATAAATTGTATCTAAGATTATTATAATAAAATTAACCTGCTTACTCAGTATTGAAGATAAGATATCCAATGGAATTAGAATATTTTTCACTTAAAAGTTATGAGAAACATTTTTTATGTACAAAGTAGGTAGAAATATATTTTTTAATTCATCATGTAACAATATAATATGTGAAAAATAAAACTATGTTCAATAACATATACGACATGTAACACCGAGCCTAAATGAATAATGAAATATTATTAATTAAAAATAACTGTTATAATCATATGATAAATTGGATTGTAGGAATAGGATTAAAAATATTATTATATATATATATATAAAGTTCATATTAAATACTAATATAGTGATAAATTCTTAGAAAACAATCACAATTTTTTTTGAGTAAAGGCATTTTACACCTTAATATAAAATTTTATTCAAAAATTATTTTTATTATTTTTAATGAAAATAATATAAATAATTTCTATTATTTGAGTAAATATAATCTTATAAAAATGATATTATATAATAATAATAATATAATAAATATTTTAGGCTGAAATTTTAAAATATTGTTTAAAAGATTGATTTTTCACTAAATAGTGAAAAATAATTTTTTTTGTAAAATTGTCATTTATTTTTATTAAATAAAGTAATTTAACAATCATATTTTGAATTGAATTTTATTTTAAAGTAACAAAAGTATTATTTATTTATAAAAAATACAATTAATTACATTTTAGTCACTAGTATATCATAATTTGGTATAAGTACATTTTTGTTTTGGGTTTGAAAACACATTTTTCTAAAAAACTGTTTTCCATCGTGTTGCATAGGTTTAGTCTTAAATTAAATTATATATATTTTTTGAATTTAATTTAATGAAATAGATTCCATATTTATATTTATAAAAATTAATATTATAAAATAATTTGAGATTATTTTTTGGCTATAATGAATAGTAAATATAATAAAAATATTCTTCCATAGTTAAGGTTAAAACGGGTTTAACGATGATTAAACTGAAAATATAAGGGTTAAAATGAAAAATAATCAATATTATTTTCTATTTTATAGAAATATTTAGACCCAATATTATATAATATTCCTGAATTTTCTTTTTTTGAGCTTTTTGTTTGAATAATAAATTTATAAATTTTATTATTTTCAAAACTTCTGAGTGTGTTTTCTCTCTAACTTATGAAATGAAAACCCATATCATATCCTATCCACACTTCAATAGCCTTTTGGTTTAGCCAAAACCTAAAATAAACCCTTCCATAAATCCCCCACCATGAACTAGCATCCCTTATTTGATCCTAAAAGTATCTTAGGGGGCTATAGGTATAAACCAAAATAGATTTTCTAAAGAAGAGGTATAATTCTTAACCATCATTTTTCTTTTTTTATTAATTCTTCCACATAATTGAAATATTATTAAAAATTTATGAAATAATAACACCATAATATTATATATAAATAAATTTCATTATTCTAATGGAATAACCTCTATCCATCTTCTATTCCATAAAATGGAAAATAGAGCCATCATTTATGTGTACAATAGACTACCACCTCATAAACAGATGTATTTAATTTTATATCATAGAATATCATGGATAGATATAATGATATATTTAATTTACATTTAATTTAAATTAATATCATATTTATTATTATAAAATATTAATATAACAAATATTTTTTTACCATTCCATTCATTGAAAAATTATAACATCATTTGGGTGTACATGTGGATTACCACCTCCACAAAGTATTGTGATTAGTTGTTCATTATTACATCTAATGGATGATATATATATAAGTTTATTAAAGGAATAATATTGTATTTTTTATATAATTATCATTCTATAAAGATAAACTAATATTTACCTTCTTTCCATGATAACCTTTGAAAAATAGAAATGTTAGTCATGCATGTGTATGCCCCACCATCTCCATTATTGTAATGTTGTTCATTTTTCATTAAAATATTTCATGGATGGTTTTAAAAGTATAATTATTGTATAAAAATAATAATAATTTATTTATTATTATACTAGATATAATGCAATATTATCATCATTATCCTTTTTCAGTCTACTGATATCATTTTGGATATACGATCCAGATATCATCAAAATGTCTATAATGAAATTAATTGAATAATTAATTTAATAATAATTGGTACTAAATTAAATAAATTTATAAATAAATATAAAAAAGGTTCTTAATAATGAAAATAATTAACATAAGTTTATTTCTTAGGAAGATAAGTAAAGTATTTGATGACTCACACATGAGGTAAAGGATCTCTTGGAACCAACTTTTTCTTTAGGTTATGAATTTCTCTCTCTAACTCACATTATCTATATAATTAATGATATGCAATAATTATAAATTTTATATACATTTATGTCACTTATATACCCATCTTATTATCTCTTCCTTTTATGTGGTAATGTGTGCCTTATGATCATTTTCAGAATTTCTTATTTAATATATCTCTTTAGATTAAGATATAAAGAAATATTATTCAATCCATTTATTTTCATGTATAATTATTATGTTTATTTTTTATGATTGAATTTATTTATGTGTAACACTTAATCATGAACATGTTATAATGGGTGAACCCATATATCTATCCAAATTATTGGGTAAATATGTTTTCTCATGAGATGTTATGTATGGGATTAGGGAGTAAAACCAATCTACTATGGGACTATATATACCTTGTGATGTTGTATTGATAGTTTTAATTAACTTATGATTATGGATATTTTAATTTTTCTCCCACATTTCCTATGTCTCCATGATCTTATATTACCATTTTAATGTTATTCTATCGTGTGATTACTCATGAGACTTATCTTTTATGATATCATGTTATAACTTTAACTAACATGTTATGTTTCTTTATTATGTTTATTCCCTTATTAGGTTTTGTATATAATTTCTTATTGTATATGTATTTACTAGGTTATCCTTTTTAGTTTAAGGAGCTCAAATGGTTTTAGGACCTCATTATAGAGATTAAAATAATTTTTTATGCAACTAGTATTCCAAAGAAACTAATAATTTCAATCATTATTTTTTTAAATGATTATCTATTTAAAAAATCATATAATAACTTTTCTACATAGTATTGGTTCATTATTTTTTTCTTAAATATTGTTCTGGTTATTTTTTTGGGATTAAGACTAGAACAATTTAGTGAAAAACATAGGGATAAGTCTAAGTATATGAAAAATATTACGATGTATAACATAGATTGAAACCTAGAGACTCATAACTTGGGATATAATTTTCATTTATACATTATTCTTCTTATGTTTTAAGTTTTCCATTTTGTATTAGTTCCCATCATTTTTTTTTCATTTTTTAGTTAATGGAGGGAAATATGAGAAACCATTATAATAAATAACATGATATGCAATGTGACGATTTCCCTAATGATATGAAAAAACTTATTGGAGTGGGAACTTATAATGTCATCATAGTACTAGCTAAACTTGATCAAGTTATGAATAATGAAATTAATAATGAATAATAACCTCCACATTCTAAGAAAGAGAGAGTTTTAGTTGAGTATTTTATATGTACTCCTACCACTAGTGGATATTCTGATACCCTATTCATGGAATAATGAATTAACTCCATTGATAATATATTCTCTATCCTCAAAGTCTCTAAACAGGAGAAGGTTGTGTGTTTCATTTATCAAATAGAGGGGGAAACTAATTAGTTGTTGAAACTAATCATTAATAAGAAGTACAAAGAATATTTTGATTATATGTAATGGTAAGAATTCAAGAAAATATTTTTTGTAAATTTTATCCCCAAATAATCCATATTAAAATTTAGATCTATTTCCTTATACTAAAGGAAAATAAAGATGAGTATATCAGGGAATATTAAGAAAAATTCATGAGGATATCATATTATACTTCTATATTTCATTAACCCTGAAAGTATGGCCGACTATTTCTTTAGTTAGTTAAATATTAGTCTATAAAAACATTTATAAATTTTAGACTTTGAAATCTATTAATAGTGTTTACATTGTAACTTAAATATTAAGATGGATATTAGTGACTCTCTATGGAGTTAGGGTCATAGTGATAAAAATTAAAAGAATAGTGTTTCCTTTGAGAGGATAGATAGATAAAACATATGGTTGGAAGAAAACAAAACATCTAGTGTAACGTCCCAAACTAGGATCCACTTAACCCATACCCTGAGATGGTGGGTCACATGGCCTCAAAAGTCCTCCCTATAATCCAGAGTCTTATGAATAGAATCAAGGGTGTAAATGCGGAAAAATGGGGAGAATATACCCTCATATCAGAGTGGAACAGTTGGAAAAAATATATCAAACAACAACATAAGGATATTTAAATTTACAGAACATAATAAGCATATACGGAAGGGTAAAAACCTAAATAACAGAATAATAATAAAAAACCACTAGGTGGTGTAATATACATGGATTAATGGAACGATGATGTACAAATGGGGAATAGAGGACATTAATATACAACATGCTAGAAAAACTAAAAAAAATACCAAAAGGATACTCCACTAGCATCTCGAGCATATACTTGGTCCTCTGCTCCTATGATCCATCTACAAGTAAAGGATATCAAAGTATTATAGAAGGTAACTTTCCCTTATATGTTCCTAAATACAGTAATCATATTAGGTACCAAAGGTGTATAAGTAGGTTGTGACATAAAATCCAAGTAGGACACCACCAATTTTGTATATAAGTAATACAAGTAGTGATCATGACTAAACAATCTGAATGTTTAAATACACAATAAAAAATAATGAATAAATAAATAACTTGCTTGCCCAGGTTCCTCAAGGACACCTGGTAGCACTACCTACTTCCTCTCATGGCTAGAAAGAGTTTCTTACCAGTAAATATATATATAATAATATATATAGTATATTTATATATTTCATACACCTATATGGACCAAGTACATGTGGATGTAAGTGAGTATATATCTTAAATACTTGGTGATGGATGGATCAGGGCTTAACTCATACGTCGATAACCAGTCTAAACGATTCTATAAGCTCAATAAATATGGTATATTCCATACATCTCATAATGAGTGGGAGAGGCCATGCTCATCACATGAGATGGCGAGTGTTCCATCATCTCAAGACTCTAAAAAAGGGATTTGGTGCTTCATGCCCACCATCAAAATAATATTAGTGGTGTGAGATGTTAGGCTCAACACATTATGTAAGGGATAATGAATCCATCATGTCCAATAAAACCCTTACCATCATACCACTACATATATCAAGGAGTAATAATATTTATAATAAAATACATGAGGCATTACCTCTCATGCATCAGACATACTAAAACCATTATATTCAAGGAATAATAATTCAATTATTCATTAATTAAAACTTTAAATAGTCAGCATGTACTTTCCACCCATTTACGATTAAATGAATTTAAATCATTCATTTTATTTAATTAAACGAAAACCATCATGAAAAATCCATTCCATATAATCAATCCATTTAATTCTATAAATTAGGGAAATTTGAATTATAAGGCTCAAAGAGTCATTTAGAAGGTGTCATGGTCAATAAAGGAATTACCTACATGGGTAATTCCTATTATAAATTGGGGTAAGAACTTAGGATGTTCCTTGGGTTCACTAAAAAATTATACGACAGATGCAATTCCATTTATAATCTAGCATGAACACTTAGAATGCATTCATGACAATTAAAAAAGTAACTATAAAGGTGAAAACAAGCTGACACACCCAAGGGGTATCTATAATTGAGGTTAACATCATATGGCCTTCCTAATAAGGATCAAAGAGTATATATAATGGGGAATATATCAATTTAATATTAATAACTCAATTAAATGGTGATTTTTGATAAAGGATGTTGTGTAACCCAATGTAAAAGCTAGAAAAATAAAAAAAAATTTGGGGTAAATGATGATACCACCAACCTTAGGGCCGTTTATGAATCATTGTCTAATGGATGCCTCAAATTTGAAGTAGTCTAGAATGAAATAATGAAATGGTCCAACAAACTAGAAATAGGAAAAATTGGATTACACCTAAATAGTGCAATAGATTCGAAGATAAACTGAAAGATAAAGGGAGAGGATTTTAGATCTTACTGATATGGATCCAATTCTTCTGATGGATCTTGATTTGGAAATCAGATGTCAGATATATAATATAACCTATGTTGAATTAGAAAAAGGCTCATAGGGGGAGGAGAACCATTTCAACCACTAAAATGGGAGGAGAAGAAAGAAAAGACATAAAAGAATTCATTATGGGTATAAAATAATTTCACCCTCAAAATAGGGGGAACACATTTTGGATGTATAATGACCCATAATTTAAATACATTGATATTACTTAAAAATTGAAGTATATTCATTACAACATATAATAAATACATGAGAAGACTATATAGGTATAGTATCCTTAAAAATTGGGAAACATAAACAACAGGTTCATAAAAAATATACATTGTCTCATGCTTACTTCTTCATAACTAGACTATTTTTTGATATATATTACTTAATACCATTATTTATGACATGGGGAAAAGAAACATATTAAAGGGTGAGCTCAAATACTCAGAAAGGGTAAACAAGTGAAATATCAATCATATCACAATCATATGACATAAAAACAAAACATTTGGATGTCTTATCCTATATATAAAAGATCATGATATCATTTCACGGGATAAAAGTTCATAAGAATTAATATAAATAATACCAAAAGTAAAATCACAATACATAAAGTTTTTTGGCATACAAATAATCATATAAAATCATTTCATATTAGTCAAGACTCATTCCCAAGACCGTAATAGGGGACAAAGTCTATTACTAAACTAGGTTTACTTGTCATTCCATCCCTTTATTACAGAACCCAGTTTACTTTCCATTCTATCCTTGTTTATATCATGAGATATAAATCTTTACCCAAAGCATTAGAGGGATATATATGTCTCGTCCATCTCATAATGAAATCATTCTTACATGTGCCAGAAAACCTAAATCATTCATCATACCATAACCTGAGAAATAAAATTGGTTTCTTAAACATCAGTAAATCATAACACAATACATATAAAATGTCATTATATAATTAATCATAATAAAATAATAGTAAAACATAACCATATTTAATGATCATCATCTTAGGTGAAAAATAATTTTGTTAAAACTCTTGAACCTAATTCTTGTGGAAAATATCCTTTGTTCTTCAAAAAAATTTATTTTCTCAAAATTCCATGAAATTTTAAAATAAAAAATTTAGTTTAAAATAATATTAACAATGTATAAATTAATCTTCGAGGAAATAATATATTATGAAGATGTAAAAATCTGTTCAGTCCTTATATGTTAAAAAACATTCTCCTCATACTTTTACGAGAAAAGTCCAAAAGTACCTCATATGGAAAAAAACCAAAAGATTACTTTCATACCATTTAATAAAAATCTACCAATGGGTAAAATTGACTTTAAAAAATTTTATAGGAATAAAAATAATATCAAATATTATTGGAAACATGTATGTAGATGATAAATATAGTTCAACAATTTTTTATGTATAAAAAATATCAAATAATAATGAGATTGTGAAATTATCTCTTACCTTAGGTATAATATAATTCGTATATATCTGAAACTCCTGTATAATGATTTTAATAAAGTTATTGACTTATTCTAGAATCATAATAATATTATATTATCATCTGTTTGTTAGTAAAATTTTATTTTCATTCGTTATTCGGATATTAACTGCGTTATATACTTATGAAATTGTGTTCAGATAAGTTCATATTCCAATTATTAGGTTATAGTTATATTATTTATAGAATGATATTAGTATAATATGTATCATATTTATTCATTACATTCATGTATATAATTGTGGTTTAATGAAGATCATGTAGAATGAATCACATTGCATTGTGGAGACGGTAGGTCGTACGTACGCATGGACGACGATATCATTAACTTAATGGTTAAATGGTATGGAATTGGATGGGGTATTAATTATACAGAATAATTATCATGTTATATTAATTATATACATAAATTATACTCATCATCATACCCATCCAAATAAATTATTGTTTAATAACAAATTACACCAAGGTGTGGAGATTGTAAGCCATACGTACGGACGTATAGTGATATTGTTTTTCATAAGATGGATAAAAGAAGGTATAAGGTTGTACCATTATTATAATAAAATATCAGCATATAGAATATACTGTATTTATTACTTTATTATTGAAATAACATAATAAATGGAAGTAAAAGAATAAAATAATTTTTAAATAGGTGACAAAACAATTACCTTTTTTTGGGTATCTCCTTTTAATTTGCATAAAAGGACTCCTTAGGATGTAGTTTTCCCAAAGTGTGGCATATAGGATGAAGTTAGGAAATTAGTGTGAGTAAATGGGTAGGTTTTGGCCGAGAAAATGTCTTTATAGGTGTGATTAAAAGAAAAAGAGAGGTTCCAATTTACAAGAGAGGGGAGGGGCACCTTTGGAAAAACTACAACTATTAAAATAATAAAAACCAATTTTTAAATTAAAATGGTTGAAAAGTGGATTAATCTTAAGATAGTATGAATATGGGTCAAAATACCCTCAACCAATAAACTTTATACATGTTTTTATTTTATTTTAAACCTTATAAGTTTGATTTATCTTTATTTGCTTCAATTTAATTTTAATTATGGTAATAACATTATAAATATTTAATGGTTATAAATATTTACTTATATGGTGTTAATTTATCATAAATGGATATTTTATGACATTTTAGACTTTATAATTATCACTTTGTAATTTTTAAATATTTTTAGGATTTTTATATAATTTAATAAAATGTTATTTTTATAAAATATCAATAGTGTCAATTTTGACACTATTCATTTTGTTGATTTTAAATAAAATCCACAAAGAAGATAAAAAAAATATTTGATACACTCCTAAAATGTCATAGTAACTTATAAAATTATTGGATTACATTAATTAGTTCATATTATATTTCTTTTAAAATTTTTAAAACAATTTATTTGATATTTATATTAATAAATTAATTTCCACATCACTATTTTGTCATGTTAAATTTAAATTATTTAGTTTATAAAAATTATAAATAAAATTACACGATGTAG
This sequence comes from Viscum album, assembly GCA_963277665.1. Taxonomy (NCBI): domain Eukaryota; kingdom Viridiplantae; phylum Streptophyta; class Magnoliopsida; order Santalales; family Viscaceae; genus Viscum; species Viscum album. The sequence goes on along the minus strand of OY728151.1, from coordinate 1,094,222,505 downwards.
TTAAATATTTTATATTTCAAGAGACTACCTATAGTAGATTTTATCTCCTGTTTATCCCTATATTAGAATTAATATACTTATATAAAAAGAGAGTGTGATATTTTGTCACATTAATTGATTTTTAAAAAAAATTAATGTCATATTCATGGGAAAGTGGCCATTAAGTGATTAAATTTATAACCACATATTAAAAGGGTTTAATTTAGTCATCCAATATGATTTTAATATGTATTTTGGTAATTTTATAATATTATTTGTACATTTAATTACCCAATTTACCTTTAACCGTGGTAATAAAAAAAGTACTAATGTTACTATTGATAATGTCCAAATAATGTAAGTAACCAATTAAAATATTTTAGACCCAATTATTAAAAATATGGAATCCATTTTTTTAAATTTAAAACATATATGTTGTAGTATTTAAATTAAAATTAATCCCGTTGTTGGAAAGAGAGAACGAGTTTTAAAAGCTAAAACATTGCAAAAGATTGAATTGTCTTTATATCTGAATTCAATGTAAAATTAATGGTAATGATATAAATTATATTGAATTATAAAAAAATATTATATTTATACTTTAAAACCATTCAATATTACAATTTAACCATATAAATTATTTGGATGAAAACAGTTTTTTTCACATAAAATTTATTGTATTTTACTATACATCAGAACTTGAAATTTATCAAAAAAATATCAAAAATTCATTCCAAGTAAATTTTTATATCCTGATCCAAAATAAAATGTTTATGTAGTTATATAACAATTATTAATGTGTCAAAATCTTAATTTAAATAGGGGTCACTATTCAAAGGTGTAAAAATAACCCTTTTAAAAAAAATAGGGTTTTATACATCAACTAGGGTTTATTCATACCCTGTGACTAAAATATCCATTGGATGTATATAAAAAATATTTTATTAAGTATATAACATATATATATATCATTAATTTCATTACCAAAATTAATTCACTCAAAAATACAAATAACTAACTGATTTATATTTTTCATAAATAATTGATCGCCAATGAATTCACAATGTATTTTCATAAGTTAGTTATACTATTCCCGCTAACCTAATGACTAGGATATAATGAAAATTTTATACGAAGGTCATCTATTGGTTCTTTTAAACTCATTATTGTGTGTAAAGAAAGTTACAGAAGAATAAAAATTAATTAAAGAAAATATTTCATAAAAACATCTGGGTGTTACATTCTACCCCTCTTAAACTGAATTTATCCCTCGAAATTTATCACTTGGAAACAAAAAGATGAGGATACCTCTCCCTCATCATATCCTCAAGTTCCCATGTGGCTTATCCAAATTTGTGGTTCCTCCATAAAACTTTAACCATGTGAGTGGTCTTGTTTCACAGATCATTTTCTCTATGATCCAAAATCTCTATCAATTGTTTTTCATAAGAAAGATATTTCTCTAGTTGTATGAATTCTAAGTTTAGTAAATGTGAAGGATTAGGTATCTACTTTCTTAGGAGAGATACATAGAACACATCATGAACTCGAGAGATATTCAATGGAAGAGCCAATCAGTATGCTACCTTCCCTACATGATCCAGAATTTCAAAAGGACCGATATACCTATGGTTCAACTTTCCCTTATTTCCCAATATCATTAATCTCTTCCAATTAGATATTCATAGAAACACCTTATCACCCACATAAAAATATAGGTATTTTTTTGGTTTTCAGCATACAATTTTGGTCAACTTTGAGCTTCTCTTATGTGTTGTGGAATAGATCTGATCTTTTCTGTCATTTCATCAATAAGACCAGGTTAAAATAGATTTATTTCTCCAACTTCATCCCAGAAAGTTAGAGTTATAAACTTCTTTCCATAAAGGAATTCATAATAATCCATCTGAATACTGGAGTGAAAGCTATTTTTGTAAGAAAATTACACCAATGGTAGGTGTTGATCCCAACCACCATTGAAATATGAAGAGCAAGTTATCAACATGTCTTCTAGAGTTTGAATTTTCCTATGAGACTGATCGTCTATCTGATGATGATAAGCAGTGCTAAAACATAACTCTATATCCAGAGCATGCTGAATACTTCACCAAAACATCAAGGTAAACCTTAGATCTCAATCAGATATAATGGAAAGTGGTACTCAATGTAATCTTACCACTTCCTTTACATATACACTAGCAAGCTGGTCAAGTGATAAATCCTCTGTAATAGTAATGATGTGTG